>OY821771.1:51638200-54138200 GCA_963682175.1 Triglochin maritima | reverse complement strand
AATGAGTTTTCAGGAATGTATGTTGGGAGGTCCTACTACTTACATTCCACATCCAAAAATTTAGGTAGAGGTGTTTCAAGAATGAACCTCTCTAGAGTCTCTACTACTAATTTTGAATATACGCAATATCATCATCAAAAGGTATATTTCAATAATAAGCACTTTACCCCTAGAGTGACAATTCAGTTATCCAAAGTGGCGACAGTAATACACTCTTGGTCCTTTTCCAGTTGGTGTTACTTCTGCATGCAGCAAACTAAAAGGAGCGTTTCCTTATTCAGCAGTCTCTTTTGGTGATAATTGTTGGGAAAGGGATTGGGGGATGTAATTTTTCTGTAGTGTCTACTGTCTAGTTGTCTACATGTAATGTTCCAAGCTGTTTGCTTCTATTTCTTCCAGAGCGAAAAGTTACATGCCATCTTGGATCTTTGCTTTCACAATCATTAGTTGGTTCTATATGCTACCCTATTATTTTTCATTCATACTTGTGCAGATATCATATTTTGCCTGATTCGTTCTATATATAGAGTTGACGAGATCCATCTTGTGAAACAATTTTAAACAAATCTTGGAAGAACCCAGCCATAATTCTGATCAATGTTGTTTTTCATGAATCTGCAGGTTCTGCCATCTCGCACTCATCCCCACATGCAGATGAGCTCATCTGGTGGTTATATTCTAAGTGGTATCAAGACATGCACCAATGGGGCCCTCCTAGCGCGGCAGTGAAGTCGACTATGTAGCGGATTGTTGCGACTCACAAGTCATACCCCATTAACATTACAAATGTGCAAGATGTAGCTTCAGAGTAAATTATCATTTGTATTATGTTAAATTGTATCAATAACCCATTTTCTAATTTTCCATCTCTACCATTCCTGTTTGGTGTATTATGTTACATTATTACCGAGTAATACCAGTTGCTCCCGTGATTTTCTATCCTTAAAAAACGTAGATGGCTGTAACATTCAGCTGATCGACCCTCAACCTTTTTATGTGGGGAGATCAATTCGTTTGTCAAGCGTATTATGATTTACATAAAGTGGAACACTTTTGACCAGTTACTATTATTTATTCTTCTTTTGGGGAGAATTCACATGTCCATTTCATCTGTCAAAAATTAAATTGTTTTTATTCTGAGTATTTCGATAATTCTGAACTAGCTATCTAAATTATATGTATTTCTTATTTATTGTGAAACTAGATAGGTTTGTATTTTGTATCGTTGGGTTAATTGGAAACCACTTTTTTTATATACTCCGCCTAAGTGTGTATACTCCGATCCCTATTTACTCCGCTCAAGTGGTTTTTCGGAAATTCCTTTACCTCTCTCCCTTCGTCTGTAACGGTCGAAGTACTATAGAAGTTCCCACTCCCATCTTTTCAGACCTATTCACTGGTGTGCAAGACTTGAATCTCGAAAGGGCATTAGGATGCTGTACGTTTAAAACTACGTTCTTAAACACATGTTCGTCTCCTTTTCTCCATGCTTCTACATGGGAAAATGGTTCCCTACGATAAAACCACAGTGAAAGTGCTCAAAATATGAAGGCAAAGGTGAACCAATAAGGTCAAATCTTTACCCTCCCAAAGCCCACTGTTAAGCATCATCATGGGTTGAATTTTAGAAACTATTCACCAGACTGATGGTACTAGTGAACTACAATATCTAAGTTGATTCCACACAGTGCACAGAATTGGAGATGTACGACAATAGTTAGCATACTTCCACCAGACAGTTTGATTTCAGAGTCTAATCTGAAGTAGAACAGTGGACATATAAGTACACGACAAAGCAAATAGCAACTACAAACCAAAGCAAAATGGACTCTTAACAGTTGCTTGAACAGTTGAGCTAATAATATTAGAAGTCAAGAGGAGCCATGAGGAGAATAGTAGGAGTTGAGTGTGAGCTCCAGAGAAGTGTCTTCTTTTCTTTGTTGATCCAAACAGTATGGTTGGAAGTAACACTGCTGGTGGTGGTGGTGGTGGTGTTCTTGGTTTGAGTGGATTGGGAAGAGTGGGAGTGTCTCTATTTCCACAAGCTCTTTCTCCTCTTCCTGTTGCTGTTGCTGATGGTTGTTGTTGTAGTAGTAGTTCTCCTCATAGTAGTAATCTGCACCTGGTCTCTGCTGGCTCTGGTAGTAGAATTGTGGCACTGCTGTGGCCTCAACCCATCCCATGTTGCCTTCTATTGCACCAGATTCCTGTAAACACCCAGAATTGTTTTCACTCTAAAATCATTATTTTTACAACAAAAATGTGGCCTTTGCATCATGTTAATTTTAAAACAAAATAAGTTGTACTTTTGCATGCATGATTCTCTACATGTACTAACATTAAAATACATGATATTCTCTATCCTCTCTGGATATGATGTAAGATATGTTGAAAGGACTTTTTTCAACTAATGCCAAGTGGAAGCATGGGAACGCATAGTGATAAGGGGATGGGAAGAAAAGGTAGTGGATCTTATGGGATCAGAAGATGGAAGACCCAAGTCTTTATTTATTTAGATACCTTAGTACGACTTAACTGATTTTTATGTTTCCAACAAAGTCATGTTGTGTCACGATTAATTTACAAGAGGACCATCTGATCCCCCCAAAGACAAGAATCAATCCTTTCATATCTCATCTCATGTGCTTAACTGCTTACCATATCATTGTGCACGAGAGAAGGAACATGTACTTGCCTCCAAATTAACCTCTACAACTTAAACTTAATCCTCAAAACAAAGATATATCTATCACTAAAACAATCACAAATCTCACCCTGTAACTTCTCTCCATTAGCATTGCACCACCAGTACTGCCTCCCATCTGCCCAAGCCCATAAAACACAGGAGAAGTTGGAGAAATCCCTACAATCAAAAGCCAAAACCAACACCAACCAATCAACAACCAAAAACACAAAAAACCCCCACCAAAACAAGAATAGTGTTGTGGGCAATGTGATTCTCACCAGTTGAGGACATGTTGGTGTTGAACTTGTTGGAGTTGATGTCAACAGTGAGCCTCTTCTTCTGCCTCTCTCTTGCCTTATGGTTCTGAAACCAGTAGAAAACATTCTTCCCTTCAATCTTCCCATATTGCCTAAGCCTAGCAGAGATCCTTTGAATTTGATCAGCATTGGGAGACCTCAGCCCATTGTTGTAGTAAAGGTCTTTGAGAATTCTTATTTGGTCAGTGGTTGGAATCCACCTTGTGCTTGACTGCCTACAGAGATAGCTACTACTCCTCCCATTTCCACTCCCACCCACATTGGTGTTATCTTGTTCCATGGAAGTGAGTTGGAGGGGTGGGGTTGGTGTTGTTCGGGTATTTGAAGAGGAGGAGCTTAATTGATTGGGGGTTGAGAGATCAGGTATGATATCTTTGAGAGGGGGACTGAAGTTGACAGATAGAGGGGGTTGGAAAAGGAATGTGGACAAAAGTAGGAGTTGAAAGGTGGGGTTTTTATAGTTTTTTTTGGTGTTGTGAAAAGGCATGCAAGTAGGCAAAATGATTGCATGTGATGTGGTTTGAAGTGGGCTTGCATGCATGCAGATTGCAGAGACAGAGGAAGAGAGGGGACTCAGATATGTGTGATGTGTTATGTGGAAGTAAATGTACATGGATGTCTTTGGATGTTATTAAGAATGAAGGAAAGAAAGATCATGTGATAAAGCAACTGCATGAGGGAATGAATGAATGAAAGATAGGGTGATTATGCTTCTTAGTTTTTAATTGTTTGGTTTATGATTAATTGTCAAGTTAATGGAGGGAGACATTTAGCCTTCAAATCGTATATAAACTATTCAAAATTTAAAAGCTCGAACCAAATAGACATACACAAAAAATGTTTTGGTATAATGAAGTCTGCTAAAAAACTTAGATTTCTAAAGTTTAGTATGTTCAAAGGAAGTGAGCTAAACAAACAACTTATTTTCTAGATTTTTTAAATATGTTCAAAGGAAAGACATATGGATATACTGATATACATATAAATGAAATTTTATAATATTTAAGTGAGAAGTTGTCACGGCCTCACGGGTATGGTAGAGTTGCAGGAAATAATAAATTATGAAACCAAATCTCTCCATCAACACCCCTATCATTTGTTTATCTTTTGCATTGCAACATAGGCATCATCCTCTTTTGCACAACCACATTTGGTGCTGTGGAATGCATGCATGCATGCAGTGTTGTTTGAATCATGTGGGTCTCCTCAGTCTTAAGAGTTAGAACCATGGGCCTACAAGGATCACATCAACATTAGAACTCATAGGTATCTAAGCATCTACTGTCTTTCTAGCTTTCTTGACTACTAAAAATTTTACCTGAAGTTCCTCTATTCATCAGTTTGGGTGACATAATTATATGGGCTTGCACCCTTCTCTTCTCAACAGTAAATAGTTAATTGAGTTGAGCTAACTGCAATATACATGAGCCAAAGCTTGGACTTTTGACCTCATTAATCTCAAGTTCGTATTGTTAATTTTCAGTCTGCACTTTTATCGAGCTCATCAAAGTCAACTAACCCTCTTCAAAATTATAAATTCGACGGTATGTAATTCAACCGACGAATAATGTAGCATCTAGTGTAACTGCTCAAATTATTTAACATCTAAACTTTCTATCAAGAAGATCTGTTATTTTAACAACCCAATTTGAACAACAAGATCGGAGGCACAAACTGAAATTAACAGCCTGATTATTATCTTGGTGATCTTGTTTTAATTGCACCTACCTTCTTAAGGGTCTAGGAATTAGTAAGATTCACATCTATACATCCAGAGAACAAGTACAAGAATAAACAACCAATATCATTCATCAATAGAGAGATCTCGTGGAATATTGGTTTCTGTATACATCAAAAAGTATGAGCATGCATGGCTTTCCTTGGCTTCTGTTTATGGGGACTTTGAGAGATTTGATGTGAAAAAGAATAATATATGGTCTATAGAACCAGTCATGATTCTTCTTGTTTGTGGACCCCACAATGAGACATCTCATGGAGAGTTCCTACGATGTGGACCCTCTCTAATTTCAAGTGTATCTTATCATCCAATAGTAGGGTTTTAATTATTATAATTTTCCAATAACCACATGTTTTTTGGGGGTGAAAAATAGATATTAAAGGATACACACCAACCAGGCGCCCACAAAATACGACCCGACACATCAGCATTATATTAATTAAATATTCCTAAATTCTTCACCCGGGCGGAATTTCGTGCGGGTAGGCGCCTGGAGAATGTGGTTGGTGGGGGCACGTGTCCCCACCATTGGTCAATTTTTTTGTTTTGTTTTTGTGTTTAGAAAATGTTTTAAAAATAATTTAAAATCATTTTTTAAATATATTTTTATGAAAATAAGTTTTTTATTTGTTTATATTTTCTAGAATTTTTTGATAATTTTTCGTGTTTTGCCTAGAATTGATCCCGAAATGACGTGTAGGGAAGAGAATGTAGGACGCTTGAGTTGTTTTTGGGTGTAGTTAAGAAAAAATTAAGGGGGTTTGTTTGAACTGACATGGTGGAAAGAGAAGCTGACGTAACTGAGAGAGAAACCATGACGCACGGAAACTGCTTGTGCGTCGTTAACGATGTTCTAAGAATTTGTTTGTTGTGAGATGTAAGTATGTACCCTTTATATTCATATATAAGAGTTATATATATATGTTGGACCACTTGTCACGTATTCATGTATTGTTTATCTATGTTTATGAATTATTTTTTTGAACTCGTATAATAATTGACATAATATTTTCTAAATTTATGTGCTATCTAAAACTCACCGTTTAGATTATGATTGGGGTGCTGCTTAAATTGACTTATTATTGTAAATTTATATATTCTAAGTTCGACCAAAATCTCACCTTCATGCATGGAGTCTTAAGGTGTTTAGAGTGTCATTAAGAAAGTTCAATGTGCTCATTTTGTCTTGTACGTATAAACAAAAAATAAATGGAGTTTATTATGATGTTTTCATCTACCACAAGATCCCACATGAAGTTGTGTTCCCAAACGACAAAAGGTCCGAGAGAGAGATCTTATGTTTGAAACAAGAAACACAAACATAAATCCCCACTGGGCCTCTCTTATTCCCTTTTTCTGCTCATATCTGACACCAACCCTCTGTCCTCTTTCTTTGTCCCTCTCTGATTTCAACAGCGACGTGTGTCCACACTGCCAATGATGCAACCATATCAAAAGACTGAGAAAGTCAGAAAACCAAATATATATATATGTATGTATTTTATATATAATAAAATCTCTCTCTCTCTATCTATTTTGTACATGCACCATATGGGCATGCAACATCTGCTCGTGGAGTATATCATGAACTAGAGTCGAGGCCCCATGCTCGTTCAATTTAGGCCATTCTTCCACATACAAACACATGTACCATCGCCCTCTTCTTTAATTTTCATTCCTTCAGGAAAAAAACTATCATCATGAGAGTTTCTACCTCCATATGTCATGTAGACACATGACCGGTTTGTACTTCTTTAGCTAACTCTCGTAGGGGCATTATTTTAGGGTGTGGTTTGAACAAGTTTGCTAATTGGTTTTTTGAATATTAAGTAATTGCAAATGTTACAAATAGAATTGACCCAATTAGAAAAAAAACTATAAACATGTGGTAGCTAGCCATATGTTGATTTCTTTAACACTGAGTTATATGATAATGATGGCCTAATTAAGTATCCTATCTGTTGTGTTGTGTTTGGAAATCTAGATGTAATGTGCCGGGAGATTCAAGATAATCCTTTAATGTCAATTGTCTATCAAGCCCATGCGAAATTCTAATATCATTATAAAATATCAGGAATTCTTTAGTGAGCTCGGAGCTTAATTTAGAAAAATTAAGTCCCATAATATCTACTACTCATTTCAAATTGTAAGGTAGATTAAGAGAAAATAATTATGCTAATGAAATGTGAGATTAACCGTAAATAAGATCCAATGATGAAATTATAAGAGACTTAAACTAAATCAGATGAGTCATGTACTTACTAGAGTTGACCCTGTAAAATATATACATGACCGCAATATAACATGTATTAACTTGCAAATGGTGCTGGAGGAAGTGACGTTGCTTCGTGATAATTATGGAGAAGATTATCAGAAAATTGCAACAGAAAAAACCCGGAAATTAATGTATATCAGATGGTCCAAAAGGTGTATAGAAGTTGCAAATGGGTATAAGAAATTCTAATCAAACAAATTTTATGGAACCAATCCAATTGTACATGTAACTAATGTTGTCAGTCATTCATATCATGTCATCCAAATTAATTGTGCTTGTGTTGGATCCATGCAAGAATCCTTAAAGATACATGCTACCTTAATCCGCTATAATGATTCATCATTACAAACCATTAGTTCAGTAAGTCATAAGTTCTTATTTACTTAGCTTACCCTTCAATGTTACAAAAGCGTGTTATATCTTACATCAGTTGTTCAAGACGTATGCCAATGTATCACACAAATTGAAGATATTCCACAAGAAGAGAACATTAGCATAAATTAGATGAACAAAACACAAAACTTAAAGATAACAATAAACCAAATATAGTTAGGCCAAAAGAGGGTGTGTACTCTATTCCCCCATAACTTCCATTCTCCCGAGCAATCATCCAGAGATGGTTTTCCTTCCTGGAGATCTCAAAAGGTCACAAGGAGATATTGTGAAAGATATGTACATGAAACCAAATACTCTCCAGATGTCAAGGCTGCAGCAGCACTAGTAAGTCAATTGACTGCATTGCTCATTTGCAGACCCTATTTTCAATTTCAATTAATTGTTTGTTCCTGCTTTCTTCAAGTCATTAATGTGTACTGCTGGCCTTGAACACTTCTCTCATGACCCCTATTGAAAGGGAGATGTGCAATGCTATAGCTTATAGCCTACAAAAATAAAGGTGTTGTTGTAGTACATGGTAGATGTAGGAGGACTAGAGGAGTGTATTTATAGACTCCATTTTGTGGGAAACTGTTTTCGTGTTTGTGTGAGAGGAAGTCTTACTAAGAATGGTTGGGCTAAAGGCGTATTTTTGTGCCTACTTTGAGTGGCAAGGGGCCCAGCACGTGTCTTATCGTGTCGTGTATTGTCGGATGCTAACAGGTACTGGGTATACACGAACCCGACACGATAAGAAATCGTGTACACGAACCCGGACCCGGACACGACACGATAGTTGTCGTGTATACATGGACACGACACGATTTGTACACGATTTCTTATCGGGTCGTTTAACCCGATACACGATAATACCCGAATGGACACGAGTAGTACCTGAATACACGATAACGTACTACCTACAAACACGATAAGAACCTACATACACGATAACAACCTGATACACGATAAATACATGCATACACAAATAACCACAACAGAACCTATTTAACATAATAGACACGATAAAGATCCGATCACACGATAGACACGAAATTGTAGAAAATACCAAATACATCTAACAAATACAAAAACATTATAATATAATACTACTTTCCTCCAATTCAAAGCTTCAAATAAATAGTCTGTCAACAAATACATGCAAAACAACATAACAATCCAAGACTTCATTTCCAAGGCTCGAAATCCAACTCTGCAAAATAACAAGCAATGTCGAAAATTCAGGCAATCTTCTCTCTCTTTCTCTCTCAGGAATCGGTACAGTCATTTTGACAAGGATTTGAAACTTTAAGCATACACGTATAGTGAAGAACTTATGAACACTTGGTTCTCTTTACTTATAAGACCATAACAAAAGCCCTTGCCAACAGATGACATATAAGTTTAACTCCTATTATCTATAACATACATGATCTGAAATAAAAATGACATAGACATAACATCATCTTCCATTACTGCAATACCAACTCAGAGGTAGACATAGTTGACAATATGAAGACAATTGGAAAGTATATGCCTACTTTATACATCATCATTATAGTTACATGGTAAACTAGTGGATATGAATATTACAGGTTCTTTTATCAGATGTGGATATTACAGTGGAAAATCTAAAATGGAATTGAATTCAGAGTCCAGACCCAAGGTCATGATACCCTGCCGATGCAAATACAAAATATTAACATTATAATTCCTATAAAACAAAACATAGAACTACAGGTTTATATATTTGTCAAAGAAAAGCTCATGGCATACCAGGTGATACGGGTCCAACTGGATCAGAAATAACTACAGGGCCACGAGCACCATCTTCCGAACAGGTTCACTCATTTTTCCATCGTTACTAGTCTGCAGATGAGTGAAGTCCAACCATTTATATGTACCATGATAGAAGAATAAAGCCAAAACACAGAAATAAAATAGGTAAAAGCATTGGTAATCAACGGAGACAAATATATAAATAGAAACTAAAGCCACATCTGCAAAGAAATCCAAAAATAAAATGAGAACGATAAAAATTATATTGTAAAAGAGGCATGAACGCATTTGTCCTACAAAACCCTTAACCCAAATCCCTAAAAAAGCATAACATTACACATCCCAATTGGCACACGACTATTCTGGAACCCAAAACCCAAATCCCCAGTCGAGTGTGTGTGTGTGTGTGTGTGTGGGGGGGGGGGGGGGGGGGGGGAGGAAACGAACCTGTGAATAGGGAGTGGCGGCGAGAGGAGGTGCTGGATAGGGAGTGGGGGTGAGAAGAGGTGCTGGATGGGGAGTGACAACGAGTTAGGGGTGAGGAGGAGTGACGAGTGAGGCTGGGGAAGGAAACGAACCTGTGAATGGGGAGTGGCGACAATATGAGGTGCTGGATGGGGATTGGCGGCGAGAGGAGGTGTTGGATGAGGAGTGGCGGCGAGTTAGGATTAGGGTTAGGGGTGAGGAACTGAGGATGAGGAGTGAGGGTTTGGGTTCGGTTGGGAGTAATTTCACTAATTTGGGCTTGAGTTTGGTCTTTAGATGGGTTAATTTGGGCCCACATTAGTCGGTTTGGATTAGGTTAATCGGATCGGGTTCTAATGTGTATATCGTGTCTATCGTGTATCGTGTATACCTGATATACACAATACACGATAGACACGATATACACATTAGAACCCGATCCGATTAACCTGATATACACGATACCCTTATCGTGTATGTTATCGTGTATTTCGTGTATAGACCCTCATACCCGGACCCGACCCTATAAGGATTCGTGTATCGTGTCGTGTCTGCTTATCGTGTATTCGTGTCCAGATTCCTGTACCCATACACTAAATTATCGTGTCGTGTCCGTGTCGTGTAATCGTGTCGTGTCTGATTTTGACAGGTCTAGGCCCAGGTGATCTAATTAGAGGGCATTTTTTATATTTTATATTCTCATGAGGGTAGATTTGCAATTAACCGAGTCAAACTGAAATCGGATTTATTTATTTTTTTGTTGGAAAAGTGAAATCGGATTGAATTAAATTCATAGTGTGATGAGAAAAAAATAATTCAAATATGGTAATGTATACCAATACTTCGACTTCAATGTGACTATTTAGAATCGTTCAAGCTAACATGTGACTCGATAATGGAATTCATATTTCGTACCTTATCATGTTGACAATTATTGTCTAATATAATGAATATATTCAATGAAGTGAAGGTTAAGCTCATCAGATATATCTAAATATGATCATTCAACAATCATGTTATCCTTCGAAAAAACAATTATTTTTCATATCTCAGTTCGATGTATCATATTCAAGAAATTTCAGTTTCTTCTCCCTCACTTCGGTGAATCTATTTAGGGTCCGTTTTGATACTCTTGTACTCGGATTGTACCTTCTAAAAAAACATGGTTCGAAGCAGCGAACTCAACGATTAAATTTCTGTCAAACCTTTGAGGCCATCCCTTAACGGGATAAAAGTGTCGGTCACGACCGGGTTGTGACCAGGTCATAGATGACCTTTTTTTTAACGGTGCATTTGTTCAGTCGTGGATGACCGGGTCGTCGACCTGGTCATCCATTATTTTATTATTATTTTGATTTTTTTGTTTTGATTTTTGTTTTGATTTTTTTAATTTTTTTGTTTGAGTTTTTTTATAATTTGTTTTTGAAAATTCGTTTTATAATTGTTTTGATTTTTTAGAATTTGTTTTTAATTTTTTTAAATTTTTACCAAGATAGACCCCGAAATGATGTGGATGAGAGATGTAGGTTGTGTTGAGTTGTGGTTAAGAGGTGAATAGTGTAAGAAAGAGAAGAATGTGAGTTGAGGAAAGAGAAAGCTGACGTGGAAGAGAGAGAAAATTGATTTTGAAGAGAGAAAGTTGATGACCGGGTCGTCCAGGTCATGATTAGTGATGGTCTGAACGAAGAAATGTATGCCAGCTGGAAAAAAGAAAACACAAGAAGCTAAGGATCAATTCAGCTTGTTTCGAAGTGTGCTCAAGCAAAAAAACCTATTTGTCAAGTGTCACACTAGGCCTGATAATTTTATACAAAACACGACATAAAAAATCATTTTTGATTTAGGGTTTTTGTGTGTTTGTTGTGTGTTTTTTAGTTGGAAACACGAAAGTAGACGATTGGTATTATTATAAAAATTCGGTAGGCAACCACACTCACACATAATATAAGGTAACAAAACGATTTCAACCTTTTATTGAACGACAAACCATATTTTTTAGGATTTTTTTTCGAAATAACTTTTTTTAAATTTCCAAAGTAACACCCCCCCCTTCCCCAATTTTTTTTTCAAACTATACCCGCTACCACTACGTGTCTTGTTTTTTTTATTGTGTAGAGAACTCGACGTTACCAACGCCGAGTTCTCTATAGCGAAAAAAGGTTGTGCAAAGACCAAGTTCTATATAGGCAACACTTGCCCCCACAAATTTTCCCAAATTAAACTCGGCAACACAAATGTCGAGTTCTGTTGAAGAGAACTCGGCAACAAAAGTGTCAAGTTTGCTTGAAGAGAACTCGACACTGGTGTTGCCAAGTTTAAATTAATTTTTTATTCCCCACAATGCCGAGTTTCACAGGAGAGACCGTGCATGTATGGTTATTTCGAACATGATTTTTAACAGAACTCACATCGTGAATGTTGAGTTCTAAGGGCAGAACGCAGTCTCGTAAACGCTGAGTTCACTTAAAATAAGTGAACTCGGCGTTCAAAGCGCTGAGTTCCGTCGGGCTATAAAAGCAGCCCGACAGCCCCCCCTCTCCCCCACGTCGAGTTCTCGCTATTTTCAGGTTAGGGTTTCGATTTTTGTTCGTTTCCACCATTTTTTCCTTATTTTATGTATTATGATGATATACATTGTTGTTTATGTTATGATTGTAGTATTTTTATCAGTTTAGGAAGCCGTTTAGGTGCAAATCCGGTTCCAATTTTGGTTTTTTATGCCAAACTAATTTTTTCTTGCTTCTTAGTAGAATATTGATTTAGTTTTTGATGATTATATGTTACAATGATAATCTTAAAAATTATGGATTTTAAGTTGGATTATTGTGATTGAAAATCTACTTGTTGTCGTAAAAAGTTAATATTTTGACTTGTTTTAAATTATTTTTCCAAATATATTATGATTTGCTTGTTGTTTGAATACATGTCACTTGAAGTGGTGAAATATGTTGATATTTAGATGTTTGACGTTGACAATGTTGTTTGTATTATAATTAGTTTTTTTACAACGTAGGTTTAAATTTTTCGAATATGAAAATGTAGGGGATGTTTGGTAAAATTTATGAAAAAAAATTTGACATTTTTCGTAACGTTATTTATTGTAGTTGATTCTGTTGGAGTGATTGCTCGAGGTTTACATCCGTTTGATACAACACCTGACTGAGGTAATATCTAAATATTCAAGGGTAGTGCGAAGACGACGACACTTGATTTTTATCGGCATGAGCTCGACGTGCAGGAAGTCGATCAAGTCATCTGGGATCCTTATGCACATTTGGATCTTAGTAAGTTGCCACCACTATGTACGGAAGGTTCTGAGATCTGGACGAGTCGTACATAGCTTATAAATTTTGGTGAGGTGGTTATACATTGTCCAGACCGAGTGATGAGACAATTCGGTCTACAACAACACATTCCAGAACCGATGTAGAGACATGTAGTGAAATCGGCTCAAGAGAGAGCAGACGTTAATTGGTTGGCGGGAAATCACCAATTTATTCAACATTGGTCGCATAGAAGAGATCATCTACAATTTGAGCAACCACTCCTAGGTGTCACTCCTGAAGAGTGCACACAATTGTATATGGAATTGTACTGGAACATCATCGTACGTTGGATTGTTCAACACACTTTGGCTCCGAGACATACCTTGTACAGACCCCGAGCAGGTAGAGAGCGGGAAATAGTAAGATCTAATCGTTTAATTAATCAATTACGATGTTTTTAATTGTGTTTAGTGTTTGTTAAATGGTTAAATTGTTTGTAGGTGCACAGAGTTTGAGTTCCACGAAAAACTCCATAAATTCATGAGACGATCAGAGATCACAAGACAGACTCTTCAATGGTTGAAAAGTTAAAGGAAAAAATGAAGGCTTGACTCATGTGTTTTGGTGTTGAAGAACTTACACTATGATTGAGTCAGGATCGCGTTGTTGAAGAAGAAGATCCACACACACAAGAAGACAATGACAGTTTGACTAAAGATACAGAACAAACAGAGAATGCAGCAAGAGGAGGGAGACGCGGCTGGGGGAGAGGACGTGCTCAGGCACATCCTAAAAAGAAGAAGAGATTGAGATGTCACTTATGATAAATATTTGGTTGTATTAAACTTATTTGGTTGTTATTAGTGTTGGTTTTATTTATGTTAAAATTTTAAACTTGTTCTTTTGGATGTTATTTTATTTTATTATAGTTGTTTGTGTTTTGTGGTTCAAATAATTGTGTTTGCTGCAATATTTGTAGTTGAGAATGATTGTGTTTGTTGAATTTTTGGTAGTTGGATTTTTTGATGTTTAATGAACTTTAGGAAGCGGGAAATGTTGGTATTTGTTATATTTTTATACTTGGAAATGGTGGTGTTTTTGTTGAATTTTTTGTAATTAGAATTATTGTCATTGTTGTCAAAAAATTCTGAAACATGAAATCAAATCGTCGAGTTCTTAAATTAAATGAACTTGTCAAGTTCTCTTGAAGAGAACTCGGTTGTGGTGTTGTTGTGTCCTTTTCAACAGAACTCAACACTTGTGTTGCCGAGTACAATTTGGGAAAATTCGTGGGACAAATGTTGCCTGTATAGAACTCGACATTTGCACAACCGTTTTTTGCTATAGAGAACTTGGCGTTGCCAACGCCGAGTCTAATAAAATGCCGAAAAACTCGACATTTATGACGTCGAGTTCTCTACACATTAAAAACACAAGATCCGTCGCCACCACGTGGTGGTAACGGGTCTAGTTTGAAAATTATCTGGGGGTTACTTTGGATATATATATTTTTAAATAAAATTATTTCGAATTTTTTTCTCCTATTTTTACTCAACCACGCAACATGAAAGAGAAAAATAAATATGTTTTGGTGTGGAGGAGTGCTTTAGGTCATCATTAACCATGACCTGAACGACCTGTTCATCAGCTATCTCTCTTCAAAATCAGCTTTCTCTCTCTTCCACATCAGTTTTCTCTTTCCTCAACCTACTTTCTTCTCTTTCCTACACTATTCACTTCTTAACAATTATAAAATCAAAACAATTATAAAACGTATTTTCAAAAAAAATTAAAAAAAACTCAAACAAAAAATTCAAAAAATCAAATCAAAAACAAAAACAAAAAAAATCAAAATAAAATAAAATAATGGACAACCGGGTCGACCTCTGTTGCCCACCTGGGAAAAAACCCATTAAGGAATGCTCTTAGATATAGCTATAAACATTTGGTACAAAACTAGTATTCGCTTTGGGGTGTCAGGTAGCAGTCAGAGGGTGTTCAGACTGGTATTCCTTCCTTCTACCGTATTTACTGGAGGGACTGGGAAGGAAGTGATTAACTGCATGTCTGCATGTAATGATGGAAGTGTGGACTTGGGGAAGTTGTTCTTTTCATGCCGGCCGCGAGTTTGAATGGTCTCGTGCATGATACTTTCAGAAAGGAAATGGGCAGGGAATGTTGTCATACTTTTTGGACTTCACTTCTCTGGGACATACTCACGTCACGTGTAATCATTGCTCTACATCTACATTATTACATTTTTTTGCATCTCACCGAACATTTTATTATTATTTATAAGGAAAAATCAATCTCTAAATACGGGTAGAAGGCTGCAGATGCGGAAGAAAAATCTTCTTAAAAAACTAGGATGAGTCTCTGGACGTCATATGCAAGTTGTCCCTTGAGATCTGCTGGTTTCAAACCATACTTGATAAGTATGATTTTGCTTTCAATGTAAGCCCAATCATGATTTGCATTCAATATATATATATATATATATATATATATATATATATATATATATATATATATATAGTCAAGCTCTAGTGAGCACAGAGCTCATCAAATTTAGTTTAAACCCCCTACAATCTCACCATTAGATCTTATTTACAGTTAATCTCATCATTCATTAGCATAACCGTTTTTTTCTTAATCTACCTTACATTTTGAAATGAGTGGTGAATATTGTGGGGGCTTAATTTAGAAAAATTAAGCTCTGGGCTCACTTGAGAATTTATATATATATATATATATATATATATATATATATATATATATATATATATATGACGGTATTAGAATGAGATCATGTCTCAATTTAATATAATGAGACCACAAACATGCACCATCAAGATCAAATCTAACGGTGAAGATGAAAAATGATAATTTCGTAATCACCCTGTCCTCCTTCATTCCCATACGCACCCATCACGTCCTCATTCTTCCTCCCTCTTTCGTTCCTTCCCAATCACACTCATCTCATCCTCCTTCTTCCTCCCCTCCTTTGGTCCTTCCCAATCGCACCCAACCGTGCGTGGCGCCTCTAGCAACCTTCTAAACGACGATGGAAGATCAACCTCCACTCTCCTCCCATCCTTCGCCATCTCACCAAACCATCGAAAACCACGTGGAGATTGTTAAGGTGTCGGAGGACACGGTGGGGGTGACAGAGGAAGTTGGGTCCTCTAGGTCGGCCCATGTGACGACATTCTTGGTGTCGGGGCTGGAATCGTTGGTGTTGGAGATGGAGGAGATAGTGCCGGCGGCCTTGAGGGTGGACTTCGGGGAGGAGGAGTTGGAGTCGTTGGACAATGGGAGCTTGTGGTAGTGTTTTGGAAAGATGGGGTTGGGTGTGGGACTCGTGATCGGAATGAGGCGTGGGAGTGAGAGTGGGATGGAAGATGAGGGAACGTACATAGTAAGATTTGGAATGGAATGGAAGGAATGTGAACACTTTCCGCTATTTATTCTCGGGTTTTTGTAGGGAACTACTAAACGTCGCCCCAAAACTACTTAAATCGCCCCTTGAAACTACCAAATTGCCCTTAACAATATATTTAATACCCATATCGTCACGTGTCTATAAATTAGGCCTACGGTCTTGTATATTCATAATTTATCAGTAAAAACACCACGAAAATGTCTGGCGAGGGTGATGCATCCGGTGAGGTAAGCCTGGCGCGAGGCAAATTTTGGGTCGAGCGTCTGCATTAGACGTCTTATGTAGACGTCCTCCCCTTGGGTAAGGCGTCTTTAGTAGACGCCCTTCCATTCGGTCAGGCGTCCTACGCAGACGCCTCACCCTTGGGGAGTGCGTTTAACTCAGACGCCCCCCCATGGGGTAGGCGTCTAATCCAGACGCCTGAATTTTTTTGATTTTTTAATTTCGATTTTATTTTTGTAGGTTCCGTTGGAAGATTTCGGTGGTGATGGAGTGAATTACAGTGAGTTATTTCAAACTACACAAATCTTTGCAACAATCGATGAAGCAAGTAAATGGCCAAACAAGTAGCTATCGGAGCTGAGTTTTTTTTGGTCGTGTCGTCATACAAAACAAGATCAGATAGTCGGATGGATTGTTATTTGAGATGCAACCGGCGAAATCAAATGGAGTCTCGGGATATGGATACTGCACTTCGAAGAAACACCAAAAGAAAGGGTTGCGGTTGCCGTTTCTTAATAAAAGTGGTGGAGCGACGAAATCGTGATGGATGGGTTGTGGTTTTTAATAGTGGTCACGGACATCACAACCACGGACTGACAGTTTATCCAGAGGGTCATCGTCAAATTAGTGGTCTAAGTTCTGGGGCGAAGAAGATTGTTCGTGATATGACTGAGGCGCAAGCAAAACCACGGAACATCTTGAAGGCAGTAAAAGAAAAATTCCCGGAGGACAATCCAAATCAAAGGCATATTTATAATTTCAGAGATTACATGAGGAGGACAAAATCTGAAGACCGGAATCCCGTACAGCAGTTTCTCTATCAAGCAGTGCAGTGTGAGTACTTACATTGGATTATGGCGGATCCAGAAACTGATGTCGTCACTAACGCTTTTTTGGCACATCCGACGTCAGTCTAGTTGTTGCGGACATATTCTTTCGTTATCTGCATGGATTCGACTTACAAGACGAACAAGTATAAGATGCCTTTGTTCGAAATGATTGGGGTCACACCAACAAACATGAATTTCCTTATTGAATATGCAATTTTGATGGATGAATCTTACTCCAGTTATCTGTGGGTGATGGAGAAGTTGCGAGATCTGTTATTGGGGACTGTCAGCCCGACTGCAATAATAACAGACCAGGAGTTAGACCTTATGCGACCATTGAGAGAGGTTTTTCCTGACTCTGCTCATTTACTCTGCACATGACACATCAACAAAGACGTATTCAACTATGCATACCACGTATTCGGCAAGAATAAGCAGATGGCAGAGACTTTGAGGCGTGGAAGATGGAGGAAAATCATGCTTTCTACTTCAGAAATCGAGTATGATAGAGCTTTGTATGCTCTGAAAGATTTGTATAGATCGTGGCCGGCTATCACGGAGTATCTGGACACCACGTGGTTGGTGCATAAAGAAAAGTTTGTGCTGAATTTGACGAACAAAGTCCTTCATTTTGGGAACAGCACGAATTGTATGGTCGAAAGTGCTCATTCGGCTCTAAAAGAGTGGATTTCTACATCGACAGCAGCTCTGGACACTCTTTTCGAACGCGTCAACGCGGCTATTGAAATGCAGCTGACGAATATTCGAAACTTTCTTGAAGACTCGAGACGGCGAAATATGACTAATTTCGGACATGCTCTATATCGTCACATAAATGGTCGAGTTTCGCATCACTGCTTGCAATTGCTGAGTCAGGAGGTGAAGAGAATGCAACAGTTAGATGATGAAGTTGAATATCGTTGCGAGTGCGCTTTTCTGACTTCTCATGGGATACCTTGCGCATGTACCATCCGCGGATGTCTTGAATCAGACAACGGAATTTACTTAGAGCAGATTCATCCATTCTGGAGGACACTTGTCATTGGGGAAGGAGCCGGGAACGCAGAGTTTGTGTCTCAGGCAGCTCAAGACGCCGAACATTTTCGCAGCCTGGTTGATGAGATTGCAGGAAGTGACCCTACCGTAATTCGATCTGCCTCTCGGGTTTTATTCAAGCAGCTACACCCCGAACATTCGAATTTGAGAGAGCCTGCAGAAAAAACAAAGCTACGAGGTCGACCAAGGGGAAAGTCGACACGACGGGACCCTAGTGCGTTTGAGTATGCAGAGCGAGGTAGTGGTCGATCTTCAGGTAGTGGGAGTAGAGGTCGTGGTCGTTCTTCCGGTAGTGGAAGCAAAGGTCGTGGTCGATCTTCTGGTTCTTCGTCTGTGAGGGGAGGATCAGGTATACCATCCCTATATTTATTGTTATTATAATTTTGTTATTTATTTCAGTAAATATGTATCTTTTGTTATTATATGTAACTGTATTTTTTGTTTATATTGTAGTGACTGGGCGGGCTGACGTAGACGAGTTCCCATATGCGGATAGAATTCCAGGAATCATTATGTCATTCCTACACCAGTGGAATGATGTATGTCCTGATGGAAACTGTGGATTTCGATGTGTCGCCGATGTTTTCCACGGTGGTGAAGACAATTGGCAACTCGCCCGTCGTTCGATTTCAAATGAGCTAGCTGCGAACCCATCTTTTTATGAGTACGTATACTACGACGGTGTGGCGCAGGCTCGTCACCAGATTAATTGGGGCGGGGGACCTTGTGGCGAGAATCACTACATGGAGACGTTGACGGACTTGTTTCCCATTGCAAATTTTTACAAGTGTGCAGTTATGTTCTTCTCTCTCGGAAATGATGGTTCGTTGTACCCATGTCTTACAGTTCTACCTTGGGAGAGTCCGCCTACCGTGACGAGACCGTGCAGAGAGTTGATTATTGCTCATTTAGGGAGTTACGCTCATTACATTCGTTTGGATTTGAATGAGGGATTCCCCGTACCTCCTATAACGACTCTGTGATTTCAAATACGAGATGAGAGTGTTATTGGATGGGAGATGGAGTACCAAAATAGGATAGCATATTGGCAACAATTATGTAATATGTTTTGATATGTTTGTACAATTATGTAATATGTTTTGATATGTTTGTACATTATATAGTGTTGCTTTATTATGTAATATGTTTTGATATGTTTGCTTTATTTGCATTATATATAATAGTACGATAGGTTAGCAAACACAAATAAAAATAATAAGCGTATGACAGATAAGCAAACACAAATACAAATAATAAGCGTACGACATGTTAGCAAACACAAACACAAATACAAATAATAAGCGTACGACAGATAAACAAATATAAATGCAAATACTAAGAGTACGGTACAACAGATCAGCCTACTCATCATCCGAATCATGGTCGGAGATGCCTAACTGAGTATGTCACGACTGTATGATCTCATCCAAATCTCCGCATGCAGCTCTCATGTCATCGTCTGGCAGCTCATCCCTCCTCTGCAAGAATGGCTCTACAGCCCGTATCATCTTACACATCCACTACACATAACATTAACATTAGCGTACATTAACAAAATATACAGTAGAAATAAATATAGATAAAATGAAAAAATTACCAGATCGCCACACGTCCTATCTGGTGGTCGATCTGCTCTCCGGGAGGCACCACGGACGATGACAGGATGTGAGTAACTACCGAACCAATCAAGATAACGTGCATCACACTCGGAGGGGTCGCGACTACGTCTGAAGTCGCCAAGGAACAGTCGGCGTGATCTCGGAAATGTCCGCCAAGTCGATTCCGTTGTAGAAGCGGGGAACCTGGCGTCGCTGCAGTCGCAGACCGCACCGCATGCTCTGGTGTCAGGATGTCAACCGGGATCACCTGAACATATCCTAACTGACGCAAAACACGATCGGGCATATAAGGCTCTATGATATCCCGATAACGAATAAGGCCCATCAATAAAGTCCTCGGGACCTCCGCTGCTGGGTCAGGACCATAGGGTAACCACTCCACCTAAACTTTAACACATTAATAATAATACATCTTAAAATTAAATAAATAAATGTAAATGGTGTAAAGTTTGATACCTCTGATGCAGTCATCTGATCTAGCCGTGCGCGGATTGAACGCAATCGTCCATCGCTCTTGTCCTCGCTCCGAACGGCCCACATACTCGAACGTGGATGACCCTCCTCGATAATCTTCCGCTCACGATGCGGGCGCAATGCGGGAAAGTACTCGTATATCCACGCCTGCAGCAGCGTAAGACAACCTGCAATCCCAGAACAATCCGCACGGCTAGCTATCCCAAGCTGACGGTACAGGTATGCCAACGTCGTTGAGCCCCACGAGTACTCACGAACGGTGTTTGGGTCCCTAGCCTCCAATAGATCGCGTGGTCTGATCCGGCAACCACTCTTGTCGACAAACAAGACGGCTCCGAGCATCAAGAATATGTACGCCGTCAACTGTGTATCATCGGTCCGCGGAGGTCGTGCCCGTCTGCATAGGTCCTCAAGGGAGTCGATGCCGACACCACCACCACTCCATAAAGCTCTATCTCTCGCCAGACCATCAGGTGTGACACCAAGCAACTCTGCCACATAACACCTCAGCTCAGACGTCGACCCCTGAGCACTAACCAGACGACCATCCACATGAATGCGCAGGATCTGGAAAACATCGTGAAGCATGATCGTCATCTCTCCGAAAGGTATGTGAAAAGTGTTGGTGTCAGGCTGCCACCGTTCCACAAACGCACAAATCAAAGGCATGTCGAGATAAGGGAACATGTTGTACGGTAAGTGCCCCAAATGCGTGACATTAATCTCCTCTCTGATATCAGCACTCAGTGTAGACCGCCAACCCTGTAGTGCTGTACAGGCTCTGTGGCGATTATGGCACTTCAGAACCTTCCGATCCTCTCCGTCCCAGATCCGTCTAGCGATGTGACCCCAGAAACTAGGAATGACGCTCCCATCTAAAGGACCACCAGGCGTCATACTGCTCACGATCCAAGAATCGTCCTGGACCCTCTTCTTCTTCTGAGCGCGGGGATCTACAGTGCACGAGCTCGAATCCCCAGTCGTAAACCTCCCACCCCTACCCTTCCGCACCATCCATCCGGCGGAAGTAGAATAGGAGGATCAATTGGATAAATCTTTGTCGTGTAACGTCAAGATTGGAAGGTCAGAAAATAATTCAGTTATTTACTTTGTAACAAATATAAATGATAATTTTGGTTCTATTAGACAGGTGATATATTATAATGAAGAAAAAAAAGGGCTTCGTGTGAATACTATTTGTTGGAGTTTGAAGGAATACCTTGTATGCATATATTGGCAGTGTTGAAGCATCTTGAATGCAAAGAATTACCATCTCTGTATATATTGGACAGATGGAGGAAAAGAATAAATGATGAAATTAGACTTCCCATTTATGATGGAGATAGTAGTAGTTCATCTCATAATACACATGTGAAGAAATTGAGCAAGATATCCAATTAATTAATACACGAAGTTTCCAAAAATGAAGAAATTTATGCTGTTGAGGAAAAAAACATTATGAGATGCTACGACAGAAGTGCACAAGATAAATTATAGTTCAGCAAGTCTAAATGAAATTCCTAATCTGAGAAAGGATGAAACATAAATTCAAGTCCTCCAACCCGGAAAGTCTAAGACAAAAGGAACTCGACAAACTGGAAGGTCAAAGGCGGGAACTACACTACTAAAATCTGTTGTGGATTTTTTTGAGGCAATGTAAGTTCTGTATGAAGCACGAAACACATAACATTCACAATTGTCCTAAGTAAAAACAAAGAGTTGATATTAAAGAAGTCATTCAAGATTGAAGTCTACAAATAATTAAGTTCCAATTCAGGAAACTTGAAATTTATTCATTGATGTATTAACTAAATATTCCATATGATATATTCTTAGAATTTGCTTATATGTGTAGACTTGTATGGTTTGATAATGACATATTGCTTGACAAAGAACTCCAGTAGACACCATGACTACTGTCACAGAAGACAAAACTCCTGACCACAAAGGTATAAATTTCAGATGTTCAAACAAGGTAGAAACTTCAGCAGTCCAAACAAAGCAGAAATTCTAAGACACTATCAAGAATGATCAACTTGTAATATAAGTCTCAGTTCAAACTCTTAGGACGCATGTATCTTTTTGTTGATGATCTGACAAAATATCATTATAGATTAAGCACCAAACAATATTAGTTTATTCTTGGAAGTGAATAATTTAGCCTCCTGAATATTACTTTACAATAAGACAACATTAAACAACAACTACTAAGGATCTAGACATGTAATCTAATATCATACACAATAAGTTAACTTATGACTTGTAAACACAATAGACCCAATAGACATATTTCAATAGATAAATTAAAAAAAGTTTGTAGTAGTGATTTCCTTTTAAAATCATTACAAAATCAAATCAAACAAAAACTTGTGGATTCTCCCAATTGTGAACTGCAAACTAAACCACAAATCAAATCATTACAAAATCAATAGTTTTAGATTAGAAATTATATGACCCAGCAAAGTAACATGCATTATATAAATTGAAACAAGAAAAAAAATAAACAAGACATATTACAGAATCAATAGTTTTGGACTTGGTAATTTCTAATAAACAGAAGTCAATTAAATGGTTATATAATTTAAACATCACTTAACGAAATATTAATTTGGTTGATTGACAACAATGAACGTAAAACAAGAACAATACACTTTGATAGAGAAACATGTATTTCCTTACAAATGACACATTTAACATATCTTGTAGACCAACTAATTAATTTTCATTTAAAGATGAATGCTGAAGATATTCTTTCAGCATGAAAAACACAAAAAAATCTTCTCAAATTAAGCAAGACACAATACACATAATCCCCTAACACAAAAACCAAACTACTTCATCTAAATACAACAATAGTAAATGCTGCACACAAATTGATTGCCTCAATACTACAATTGCAAGATATATAATTCAGTCAGTGCTTCCCTTGTAAATGAATCTCAAGACATCTCCTAGGAAAGGAAACAATCACAATAAGCCATTAACTTTAAAATTGTAGGGGGAAAAAGGAATAGATGATTATGTAAACAACATATCCAGTTTGATAAGAAATAAAAGTATCACTGAAAATCGCATGACGTACAAAACATTCAATCGCACCTTAATTCTTATCTCAAGAGACTTATGATTCCAAACAACACAAGTCAGATCCAGAAAATTAAAGCAATTTTTCTCGGGAATTCACACATTGACACAAACAGAAAAGTTCGTGAAAGGAGAAAGAAAGAAAAGGTTTTACCTGGAGACTGGCGCGAGAGGAACAAGAGACGAGCTTCTTCTTGTCCTTGTCTTTGTTAGCGGCGGTGGTCTTCCGTGCCCGCAGACCCTTTCCACCTTTACCTGCAATCTCTACTAACCCCAACATATATACCAAATCAGTTAAAGCAAACGACGAGGTCCGTCTCTCGTTTCTCTCGCGCCACGGTTTCGGGATCATCCAAACGACGAGGTCTAGATTTGGAGCAAAACAACCAAAACCAGAAAGTAAAGAAGAAGAAAAACACGATCGTCGAATCCAAACATAAGTGGGAGTGGAGAAGAGCTATCGGATCATACCTTTGATCATCTGCAATGGCTTCGAATTCGATCCGAAACACTCAAATCTCCCCCAAACACTAGTGCTCCCGCAAAAGCACAATACTGAAGTCGAGAATCTACTGCAAAATGAAGAAAAGAAGACGTCCGAGGCAACGGATGACCGACGAGTTGAGGAGATCATCGGAGCGGTAGGAGACGGATGTCGACGACAAGGGAGTCGAAGACTGGAGTGGGTGGCGACGTAGCACCGGGAGAGGGCAATCAGAGTAGGTGGCGACGGAGAAGGCGATAGAGATTACAAAACGGAGAAAAAGAGGAAATGAAAAGAAGACAGTGCGGCGTGGTGTGTGATTATCATATTAACATTTAGTTGTATAAATTGAATGTTAGATAAACCAGCCGTTAGATCTAGATCTAAAGGAGGAAAATATAAGGTATCATTGTAAAATTCTTGTATGTATGTATATATATATATGACATGTTATTTGTAAGTTTTAATATGACATATTAAAACAAGTAACATAACCAAGAATGAAAAAAAACTATATATGAGTCAAGATCTAGTGAGTCAGGGTTCATCTTATTTGTTTAAGTCTCCTACAATATCATTGTTAGATTTAATTACGATTAATATCCACAATTAGATCCTTTTATTAGCATAACTGTCATAAACTTAATCTACCTTACAATTTCAAATAAACAGTGAATATATTAGAGACTTGAAATAGATAGATTAAACCCCAGACTTACTGGAAAATTACATTTGCAAAGCTAGTCTTGCAAATTAGTCTCAGCAGCCCACTGGCCTTCGTAATGCCCAGTCCAGTTTACTGAGGCTTCTGCAATACTCAGCCCAGCGACCTTTACATTATAAAAGTTCTTCATTACATATGTAAAACTGAATTACCTACACCAAAAATGCAACTCCAGTCCAGACTTGAGATCCGAATCCCAGATGTCAATGAACATTCAAAACATTGGGGTTTCTTACATGACAGCGTGGTGCTTCCGGTCTCTTCTAAGCATGACACTTCTAAATATACACCCCGTCCATTCACCAGCTCTTCTTAGTTTCTGTCCCATGAATGCATACATCCACAGCATTCAGAAGTCATGACAATGAATGAGTACACAATGCGATCAATCAGTGCATTTTTGCCATTCAACCACAAGAAGAAATGCTTCATTAAATCTTACACCTTCCGACACCAAAACTAGAAAAACACAAGACACCGCAATGGACAGTAGCACTGCAGCTACTTATGGCTCCTACAATTTCGATCAGAATTGCCCCTATATTTACTTGTTGATTGCCACAATATGTCTTATCATGTGATTGATTCCATAGTCCCCTACCTACCATTCATTTTGAAAGGTAAAAGAATGCTCTACTTGGTTGTCGTGGCTGGAGCAGTGCGTGATTTCCTCAGTCGTCCTCGAGTAACACGAACGGCTTCTTCCATTACTGTCTCATTTGCAGGAGGATTTAATTCTTCAGTAGCCACGGTGCGCGCAACTTCAGGTGCTGCAGCAACAACTTCTTCACTAGCCTTTGAAGGAGCTGCAACTTCTGCACTAGACTCAGCAGGAGCAGATCGTGCAGTTTGGATCAATGACGATGGTGTTCCAGGGGCTGCTTCTGCAGGATCTGAAGGTGCTTCTGAAGCTTGACTCTTGACAGAAGTATGAGTTCGACGAATAGATGGTTGTTGAGCTTGCTGACGAGTAGGTGATGCAGCGGAAGACTGACGAGTAGGTGATGCCACAGTAGGTTGACGGATTGGAGATGCTGTGGCTGGTTGACGAGTAGGTGATGCTGCGGTTGGTTGACGAGTAGGCACTATTGGAGGTGGCGGACGTGCCCTCTGGGATGACTGTGGAGGCTATATCAAGCAACAATGAGGAAAATTAATCGCATAGGTAATAGTCCTGAAGCTCATAGAAAAATAGCAATTTATTTGAAAATATGAGAAAGATTTTCATGTGGCCAACAATATAGTTCAAATATGTGGCACAAGAAATACCGTTGTGCCAGAGAAATAAAAATATTTTCATACCAGTCAGCCTTTTTGTGCATGTTAGAGAGCATGTTGGCAAATGTAAGGCATTATTACATGGGAAACAAATTCTTCAACATCGCGTGAAGCATAAATATTTCTCCCCTTCATACTGATTGTTAGGAGGAAATTTTGTAGTAATTCCAATGTTTTTCACAAAGTTTATTTTCAGTGATAGTTATTTATTTTTAACGATTAAATGATTGAACTGCTGACATTCCCAAACATAATGCAGTCTAAATCTTGGGCCTATGCGCTGGAACAATGCAACTTAATACATAAGAAGACCTTGGTGGGATGTGTGTTTATATGTTTGTTTGAAGGGGAATATGTACCAAATTCCAGAATCCAGAGATTTTTCAAATAATTTATAAGTAATTGGTTATACAGAAAATAAATTCAGATTATATTTGCGAACTGAATACATTCCCAAACACAAACGCCTTTCCTATCTTTGGCTGTGACCCAACCATTGGAACTATGGCACTATAAACTTAAATAACATGACCTTGGCAGGATGAGGGCAATTTATACATTGACCGAAAATTATAAACCAATTTCCATTGCATGTTACAACATAATAATAAAGTTTTAGGATGTGAATGGAGGTTAGACGATCAGATATGAAGGCGTGTGAATATCCGTACACAATTGTGATCCCAAGTGACGGAGTTGCGGATTAAGCGTCAATGTGAAATATAAACTGGCCCTTTAACCATCTTTATTGAAAAACAAGCATATGT
The DNA here is from genome assembly GCA_963682175.1 of Triglochin maritima. NCBI lineage: Eukaryota > Viridiplantae > Streptophyta > Magnoliopsida > Alismatales > Juncaginaceae > Triglochin > Triglochin maritima. The sequence goes on along the minus strand of OY821771.1, from coordinate 54,111,322 downwards.
GCACAATTTAAGTGGAAGGACCTGTATTGGAACTTAAGGCAGAAAAACCAAGTGTTAATATTTACTGTGAGATTTTCCTATTAACAATATATCTCTGTAGATAAAGTTATATTATCGAAAACTCACAAAGACAAATGAGTTTTGTAGTTTATCAACCCATTTCATATATAGTCCACTGAAAAAGTTAGAAGCTCCCAGAAACTTAAACCGAGTCCCACCAAGTTGGCCAACATTTTACCTGGGCAGGTCGAGGCCTTGCTGACTGGGACTGTGAGGCAACAAACTGCAAAATTTCAAAGACTCTAGTTTGCCCATACAATGCAATCCTCTGCCCATATAAAACTGCAGCATCCCCTGCCCTAGTCCTTAACTCGAGCAAACTCCTGTCGATCTCAGTTTCATGCTTTGCAACATAAGGGCGTAGGAAGGTTTCATAAACGTATGTGGTCCCCTAGCATAAAACAACACACACAACATCAGCCACCACTTCACAAACTCAAAATGAACAATTGAATAATTGAATTCACCCAACTCATTCGTACCCTTGTTTTTGGATACCACAAGTATATAAAGAAGGCCAACTTAGCTTCACTGTACATAGGCAGCCTTCCACAAAAACAAACAGCAGAACCAATTAAACATGAATTTCCCATCAAAATATTTTCTAAAAAAAAAATCCATAAAAGTGCCATTGAGGCCGTGTCTTACCATGAAATGAATGTATCTCCAACTCTCTCGAACATGGTCAGTGCCACAACTAGGATCCTGATCCACAAAGAAAGGCAGACACTATAACAACCCCAAACAAAATGACCTTTCCACAAAACATGAGTTCACTCAAATTTGATTACAACCAACCAACTCCAGGGCCAGGGCCAGTGCCAGGCATTTCGGTCCAGATGGTCAAAATTCGTCGGCAAAACTCCAACGATTCAAAATCCTTTAATATAAACATACAAACTACTTATAAAATGTTAACAGTTTTGATGTTTGTAATTTAATAAAATTGTAATTAGATTTTACATTCTACATTTTTGAAGGGGATCCTCCAATAAAATGTGATTTGGGGCAATTACATTTGACATTTGTAATTCAAATCATATATATTGGACCCTCCATTAACTGGAGAGGATCCAAGTCCATTCTTATCTCACACTAACTAAGGCGATTTTCCAAAATCCGGTCAAGTGGACAAGTAGCAAAACGACTCGACGTAAAGTAAGATTAAGGAGTAAAGAGTACAAACCAATACTGACACCAGAACCTCAACTGTTCGATCTCCGGCTTGTTCCTCTCCACAACCTTGAAGCACTCATACGCCGGATAAGCATATCCAAGAGCCATTCTACAACAAAAACATCAAATCAAAATTTAAAATCAGTCCTCATCTTCAAGATAAACAAACAGAAAACGCATTAATCGAAAAATCGTACATGAGTCCCCTCGTAAGGAACGACCCCATCATCTTCGCCGCCTCCGATCTCAACCTAAGACCCGAAATCAAAAACTATTTTAACACCGAAATCGATCTCTCCTTCCTCACCTTCTCGAAGATCCCGACGGGTTGTCCTATTTATAGGGAGGGAGGGAGGGAGGGAGAGGAGGCGGTTACGGCGGTGACGGGATCGTCGCGTCCGATATGGAATCCGGACGCGAGTCGTTTTCGGTGGTGTCGTTAATTCCGGATTTTGGTGGAGTGGAACGCTGTTGGTGTTGGTGTTGGTATTGGTGTCAGAGACTGAGAAGCTCACTTGACGACGCCGTTGAGGTGATCTCGTGCGTTGGTTTATGGATCGACGGTGCTCGCGAGGTCGACTCCTTTTTCACCTCACCTCACCTCGTGTGCTTTTTTAAAAAATTGGTCCGTTGTGACTTGTGAGTTTTCTTCTTTTTTCTCCTTTTTTGGTGTATTAATGGTTATTATTGGTTTTCAAGGTGGAGGTTCGTTGTGGTTGGTGCATCTGTGTTTGGATTCGTTGTGTCTTCGATGTTGTTTTCGGGGTAGTTAGATATATAAAAAAGTGTTAGGTGTTAGGGCTGTTCGTGGGGCGGGTTTGACCCGCCAACCCGTTCCGCCCCGCGTAGGGCGGGTTGCGGTTGAAAATTTTCCTACACGTGACCCGTTAACCCGCCACCCGTTAACCCGCCGGACTAAACGGGGCGGGTAGCGGTCCAATTTTTTTTACCCGCCCTGTCCCGCCCCGTTTGCCCGCCTGACTTTGGTGGGACGGGTAGCAGGCGGAGCCAAACCCGCCTCGTCCCGCCCCGTTTGCAGCCCTATTAGGTGATTATGGATGACATTGTGTAACAATAAACAATTCAAGTTTGAATTCAAATGGTATCATTTTACGAAACAGAGGATTAACAATATATCCAAATAAAAAAACCAATTATTTTTTTAATGAATGAACTACCTATTCCCAATAATAAAAAATTGAACAAAAATCGAAATCAAAGGAAATGGTCCCACCCATGCACATCAGACCATGTCTGATTGTCGGTGCTTTATTTGGTACAGGATCTTTATGAGGAAAAAGTTATGACATGTGAAGTGAAGTGAAGTATAAGCTTTGGAAGGAAAACGTGAATGAAATCTCATCCATCATTTCTATGACAACAACATTCATTTTAAGAACACTGTTCTTGTGAAAACAAGCATTCTGGACTCTGTTCTTCATCGATGATTCTTTTTCACAAATTCAATGTCAAGCTGGTCAACATAAAATGAATAGCACTCCCGTATATGATGAAACCATTTACAAGCTGGTGAATTTTGCAGAAAATATTTAACTCAAATGATGGCAATAATTAATATGGTTACATATACCTGAGCAAACAAATAAAAAAGAAGGGCACATATAATGGCCTAACCAAGAGATAGAGGAACAGATGAGATGGTCACCAAACCGGACAGTAGGCCAACAAATGTGGCTGAATTATATGTGCTGGGTTCGGTTTGCATGGAGTTGTTTCGGTTGTCTATGAAAGAATCATTCTTGAAAGGACCACCAACAAGTGCTCCCATTGCTACATTTGGATTGGGCTCGGTAGAAGCGAGCCATTCGAACCCATCGCAACCAGTTTCGGTGTCTGCAGGAATCGAGGCCCCCCGGTGGTGCACCTGCTGTGGGAAGCTTTCTCCATACCCGACAAGGTAGCTCATCTGCATTGGGTTTTCGCCCAATACGTAATCGGCCTGCACATTTAATTATTTCAAGTGTGTTAAGATAAGCAATCTATGTAATTGATGAAAATCAACGTTCTTGACTCCACGTCTTCTTAAAAATCAACGTTCGTGTCAATTCATGTCGACACGAACACGACCCGAAATACGAATTTGACGGTCCTAGTGGGTATATAGCATACTTGTGAAGTAGCGAAAGTACGAAGATCGGTAGGCGTAAATGTTTCTCCGTCGCACTCAAATGAATCCGTTTTAGATGTTAACATGTAATCACTGTAAATAACAGCAAGGAATGAAGCCGCGATCGGATGCTGGAGAGAACCCCAATCATCTATCCACACCAATCCTCCTACAAAAAGAAAAAAGAAAAGAAAAAATACTCAAAACAAAGCTAAATTTTCCATCATAGAACAATGGGACATTATGATGCACCCACCAATGCATTAAAAATTTGAATCGGATTACCATCAGTTCTACTGGAAGTGGCAGTTGGAGAATCAGGCAGTAGACCACACATAACAGCTTCAGCTGTTTTCTTGTAATTCTGGAGACCCTCACTCTGCTTATTGTTGGATGATAATTTTGGATTAAAGAAGTGAGCTCTCGACAAAAGAACCTGCAGAAGAGTTGCGATTGTCAGATGTCATTAGCCATTCATTTAACGAGTTGCAGATGTTTGGTGAATCATAACAAATGTCAGATCTTTTTAAATTATAATTTTGACAAAACAATCAAGTACAAATGACTTTTTTGTTCCAACCAGTTACTCATACATCGTCTAGACCATAAAGGGCATAAATCAGATCACTCCTAATTAATGGCCTTTAAAATATGTAGACGGGGTACTATAATCTACCCCAATTGAAAACTTGACATCCTTGCCTTTACCAAATCTCAATTCAGTTTAAAAATGTTGCGAAATTCTAGAAGCAAATCACCTATTGTATGTGTAGTTTTTAGTTTCCATAAATTGCAGATGGCTAAAACTCTAACACAACTTGCAATCTTCGTCCCTTGAACCCATGCTAAGTATGGTCCTGCCCATTATCTATAAGTTTATCATGTAATGATCCACCCTAAAGTTCGCCAAAAGTTTCATTTAGTCTGTCACCCACAAATCCACTTAATTCGGCAACAGCAATTTTACAATTAACATCCACTAATGGGGTTTACAAAGATAAGTGCAAAGTTGCTACGGTAGTAAACTCGTATTCTGAGTTTTTTATTTATTTTTATCCAAGACAATGTGAAACTATATTAGGGGGATTTATAAGGACTTTTCGAGACGGTAGGAAGTATATTAAAAAGATGTCGATTGGATAGTACATAAGATCAAATTTGAAACCAAATGTTTTACCTGTGTACCTGCTCGCTTGTCATTCCAACTAAACCAAGTTGGTCTCCCCCAGTCTGCGAAATCCTCGCCTTTTTCAACCGTCACATAACTCATATATGATATGTCCGTTGTAGCATAATACAGCCAAGCTGCCGCCCATAACAATTCGTCGTGATAACCGGTGGAATTATAATAAGTTTGGACTTCCGGAATGCTAACACTATATGAGCCTCTGTGCGTATCGGCAAATGTAAATAGCTCTTTGGAGTGTTTCAGCAGAAGATCTGAGTAGTTGGGATCGCTTTTTTTGAACACCAAAGAGGCAGCTGCTAGAGCTGCTGCTGTTTCGGCTGCCACATCTGAACCGGGAGAGGTTTTGTTGATCTGTGTGAGTGGCCTTTCGCCTTTCATCTCTTCCGGCCGTTCCCAACACTTGTGGTCCTTTTCAGCATCTCCCACCTGCCAAACCCAGCAATATGGTCTCATCCAACGTCAAACTACGTACACATCACTTTATTAATTGTAGAGATTAGATGTCATTAAGTAAACAAGCTAATTAAAACAAAAACAAAGTCTAGTACTTCAACAAACTTTCCATATCAAGAAAGAGTTTTGAAGGCAGTATGAAAATCAAAAATTTTATTTTCAATTTTTTTGACACTCAAATTACAAATCGTAAACTTGCCGAAATTCAGGAACTTTGGAAGAAATTCAAACTTTTGGCTCAAAATAATTGCAATGACCAATAAATATAGTGGAATATTTTACATCTGGTAAACAGAAGACCTCAGAATCATATATTCATATCAGAATTATAATCACAATGTCTACCGGAGCGTTTATCCTCTAAAACGAAGTAAGTATTTTCCAAAATTGTCAATAAATAAATGATTTTTGACAGTATTTAAAAATACAGAAAATAATAAGAACTTCCAAACAGAATTGAATTTGATAGCTAGTTTCCTAAGATGGTCATAAATCCACATCCTTTAGCATTTCAATTGAAGCATCTCAGCTAGCTTCTCCACAATGCAAAAAATGAAACACCAATTAATCTACCAAGCAATACTCATGTTCCGGAAAACAAACAATGATTCATGCATGTCAGTGTACGTATAGTCACAACTTCTGTTTATACCTTTCAGGTATGTAGAAATTAAATTAAGCACTCACCTGTATGTACAGCACATTTTTCTCCGGATGCGCATTCACAAGGTAATCAGTTATCCACTTAACCGCACCCTGGGCGTGATCCAGCTGCTTCACGGAAGACATCTGATCGCCATACTCGAGGATGGCCCACGACAGCACTGTCGCTGTGAAAGACATCGGTAGTCCGAATTTTATGTGGTCTCCGGCATCATACATTCCCTTCGAAAGATCCAATTTTGCTTCCTTCCCATCACTCAGACCCGAATCGCCTCTCCATGAGATCCTGCTCTTCCCCAATTTACCCGCTAAACCAAAACAACAACAAACACCATAAGAACTAATGTATCGTTTCGAAATTAAGAATGTTACTAGAATCACATGCAATTGGTGGAATATATGATTGCTAGAGAACATGGTTTAATTTTAAGCTTCTTAAATATTTGATTTTGGCTTCATTTTTCTTCTTCTGAAATTCAGAATCAAGTTCGTAGGAAACAGATTATGATTTAAGAACTAGCTAGAAACCGGTTCTACTTAAGGGTAGCGTTTGGATGTCCGGAAACTGACACAGTTTTTTACGAGAGTTTTTCGCATTCCACAAGACGGTTGTTTGGCTTTCAAAAACTACAATCAGTTTTTTTGCCGTCAAGGTCGAAAACACCGTCATTTCCGTTGCCTCCTTCCTCTCCCACCTCTGCCGTCTTCTTCGTTTCCCGCTCAAGTTTTTTTTTTGGAAAAATGATTTTTGTGAACGACGACATCCACGAAAATCAGACTTCATTTGCATGTGCGGTTACGTCGCGGAGAGAGTTTGCGTCGGGACGACAGCGTCCGTTGTGCAGGTTCAGTGGCGTTGCGAGACACACAACATCGAGTTTAAGGTTTAGATTTTGTTCCATTCCTTTAAACCCGATTGTTCATCTCATTTTGTTGTTTTTTATTTGGTCGATACCGAGATGGGAATGGAAGAAGCTAGAAAAATTACCCTTTTGAACGTCGAAGAATTGTAAGGCGATACCGAGAGCTTCCGAGTACTTCTTCTGGACGGTCCCCGGGGGACCGGGGACCGGAACCGGGTTATGAGATTCATGGGATCGTCGAGCCTGGTTATTCTTTACGACGATAATTATCCCGGTGATGAGAGCTCCGAGGACGACAACCAGCACGAACCACCCGCAGCAACCTCTAGACTTTGACTCCTCCCCCATTCCTACACCGGCATTGGCGTGTACAATATTATTCGAAGACAATGTGGATTACGACCAAAAAAAATAAGACGCCTTCGACTCTGCAGATCCGAAGCGAGCGACGAGGAGGTTTATCTGCGGCGACGTGTACACGTAGAATGTAGGAACATGTCTAGTGACCGTTTTGCCCTCGGATGTTCCGGGGTTTTACGCGGGTTTTCCGAGGGAGGATTAGGGTTGGGAGTCTTGGGACGGGTTAACTGGTTCGTTGGGGCTGTTTGGATCGGACGGTTGACGTCTGGAGTGCGGACACGAGTACTTGATTAGATGTGGGACACGAGTAATTGATGACTCGTGTGGTGGTGTCTGCATGTTGTCAAACTTTGGTCGTTACTTAATCTCTGTGTTCTTAAATTAATGATTGGATTATTTTAAGCTGCATGCTAGTTTGCTGGTGTTTTTTTGGCATTTTTTACTGGATATCGATCCCATGAGTCCTGACTCCTGAGACTTCTGACTTTGAAGCAAATTTTAAAATATTAGAGCAGTCGAAGTGCGTCGTGCATGCAAGTTCAAGTGCAGATACACACGTCCAGTGAAGGTGAGAGCAAGGCCATTGTTAATAATGCATCTAAAAGCAATTAAGAGTAATTATAAAATTGTTCGATGTTTGCAGTTTATGAAATATTTTCTAGAAAAATGTATACTTCTTCAAAGTCTTGCATTGACACACTCCGGTTCTGCGTTATTTTCGAAATCATTCTTTGATGTTGAAATTTGACGGGTCCCTTCATTTCGTAAATTTATTTTATTATTAACAAAATTGCCAACTTTATCCAAAGAAAATAAATTAAACATTTATTTTGCAAAATGTAGACTTCATGATAATAATGCTATAAACTTTATTTTAAAATTGTCGGAGTATACAGGATTGTTTCATTCTTATTTCTCTTGTTTGGAGGATGCAGTCTTGTTTTGGAAGAGCATCTTGATTACGTGAGAGATGCTGCAACAGAATTATCAGAGTAGTCGGTATCTCTTAAAATATTGGAATTGTAATAACCTTAATCTAAACACCTTAATTAACCTAAACTAAACCTAATTAAACCTTAATTAAGCCGTGAACAGTAAAGAGTGAGGTGGAAGTTTGGATAAGAATTAGATTTTTAGGTTTTGACTATAAATAGGAGGGTAAGGTTTATCTAAAACGTTTTTCTCATTGCTTGAGTGTTTCAGAGAGTGAGAGAGAGGTGATTTTGGAGGAAAAGAAGAAGGAGAGAAGGAGAAGGAGAAGAAGTGACGGTGGAGAGTTGGGTTAGGCTTGCCAAAGCTTGGGAAGCTTCCACAAACTTCAAAAATGTATGTCAAGTCTTCATTACAACTCACATAAGCCTTGTGGGTGTTGGGGATCGACGTTGGTGTCGAATTCCCCGTCGGATTGCAACCTATTCAGAGGTTGAAGACGACAATCGGTCGACCGGTGCCTGTGGGCAGTCGACCGATTCTATTATTATATTGTTTTGCACCCGCAAACGATCGACCTTTATGCCAGATTTGTGCGGGAAAAAGGGTTTAATGCTGTTATCGGTCGAACGAATCCACTTCACCGGTCGACCGAAACAATGAGAATAGGTCGATTGGGGATTTTGACTTATTAAACGGTCGAACATCCTTAACCTGGTTCGACCGATCTATTCGATCCTAAGTCGGTTGGGAGCTTTGACCATCAAAACGGTCGACCGCTCTTTAACTTTCGGTCGACCGACTGATCATTTTAATTAAGCAGTAGAGTGCCTGTGATGTTTCGGTCGAACTGTATCTCAGTTCCGGTCGACCGAATATTACTTAGGCAAAATGCTGAAATCCCTGTTATCGGTTGAACGGACCCTTGGTTCGACCGGTCGGATATATAAATATTATAAATATTGTATATCGTAGACCATCCAAACGGTCGACCGCTAAATGACTTTTGTTCGACCGATTGGTCGGTATTTTGGTCGGCGTGGTTCGACCGAATGCATTGTTTGTACAGTACCGAGTACTGTGTGGAAGACCGGTCGACCGGTGAGCTTATAAAGGTCGACCGATCTGCCGCAGGTTGGTGGATTTATCCACACGCGAGCCGTCGAGTATAGGTCGACTAACGGCTCCGAGGCGACGGTCGATTACCGGCCTTGAGAGCTACGGATTTCACCTTCGACGAGGGCGTATTATTGTTGGCCTCTCATATCGAGCGGGGTGTGAGAGATGAGTGTCGTAAACCTTGGGTTGTTTGCTGGGGTTTGTCGGTAGGCCGAGGATGTTCCGGCAGGGTACGCGTCTGGCGGTTCTTGGGGGAGCAGCGGCTGCCGTCTGGCCCGAGTTGTGCATTCGACAGGCTGACTCGCTCCTTGTGCGGCGGTGTAGTACCAGGGTGCCTTCCTACGGTGCTTGGGGAGCAGTGGTGCCGACTGACCCATGTGAGGCAGCGGTGGACTGACTTGACCCTTGTGCGGCAGGAGTGGTTCAGTACCGCGGAGGCGGAGAGAGGTATTATTGTGGACCCGAGGCGGATGATCATGTGCATTGCATTGTCTTTAATTTCCATTTTTGTATTTCAGGAGGTTTGGCATACGGGGTTCCAGCAGGGAACTCAGGCATGTTTCAATTGTTTGCATTTCAGGTAGCGAGCAACATTAGAGTCGAGGTGGTGACCGAGGAGGGTGCCCCCGGGATCTGATCTTGTCTTCTCTTATTCCTTTTTTGTTGAGGTAGTGATTACCCAGTTGTATTTATTTCGGTTGTAATCACAGTTGACTCAGATGTATTTTGACTTCCACGTGGATCTATATCTTATTTATATATATTTCTCCTTGTTGTCTCGTGACGTGCCCGGTGTTGACCGTTGACGGTCTTTTATATTGTTTAAAGTTTCCGCTGTTTTCGGGGACGTTACAATTTGGTATCAGAGCATTGATTCTGCCGTACTTGTCCAAAGAAATCACCTTTGAGTTAGGAATTAGGTCTTAGAGGATCATGCATGCATAATTTATATTGATGATTGTTTTGTTTCCTTTGGCAGATGCCTCCTAGACGGGGGAAGGTCGTCGCTCATACTCGCGGTGAGAGTGAGACTGTGAGGGACGAGGCTTGGGAGAAGGAGCGTCAGACGTTGTTCGATACGGTCGGACGTCTGACAGAGATGCTACAGCAGCAGACAACACAGACTAGGCAGACGGGGACTGGCGCTATGCATGACCGGTTTATGCGCCAGCATCTGCCTACCTTTCTGGGGCAGTACGATGCAGAGGCTGCGGAGGAGTGGATCTTCACGATGCAGAAGATTTTTAGTGCGATTGGTTGTCCTCCAGAGGCGAGAGTGGGTCTGGCCACTTATGTGTTGGGTGGTGTTGCGTCCAACTGGTGGAGGTCCACATCGGCAGTGGTATTTGCGGATAGAGAGGATATAGCCTGGGAGGAGTTCGTTGGCGAGTTCAACGAGCAGTATTTTCCGCAGCATGTGCAGGATACGAAAATGGAGGAGTTTTTGAGTCTTCAGCAGGGAGACATGACATTGGCAGGCTACATCGGGAAGTTCAGCGCCCTTGAGCGTTACTGTCCCGAGATGTATATCACGCAGGAGCAGAGGGTTGGGAAGTTCGTCCAGGGACTCCAGAAGCAGTTGAGGACGAAGGTGCTGACACATATGCCGAGCACGTTAGCCGATGCAGTGAAGAGTGCTACTTTTCTTGATCGTGACTACAGAGAGAACTACCAGGATGAGAGGAGGCCATCGGGTAGGTTCTCTGGGAGGCCGGGAGGTCAGACTGGGGGAAATCCGGGCAAGAGGCCCCAGTTTGAGGGAGCAGGAGTTGCAGCACCACGACCTGAGCCTTGTGGTGGTTGTGGCAGGTTTCACTCTGGGCAGTGTTTCACCCCCGGAGCTTGTCATGGTTGTGGCCAGCTGGGCCACTTTATTAGGAGATGTCCGAGTCGAGGAGCTGGGCCGAGCAGACCACCGGGATTACCAGCGTTAGGCAGAGGTGGAGGCGGAGGTAGACCACCTTTTAGACCACAGCAGGGGCAGCGCACTGGCAGAGTTTTCACCATCCAGGCAGAGGAGGCTAGGGATGGAGGCGCTGTTGTGGAAGGCACGCTTTTTGTCGCTGGTTCAGTAGCTAGAGTGCTATTTGATTGTGGCGCGACACACTCGTTTTATCTCAGAGCGATTTGCGGGAGTGTTGGGTTGTACCCTTGCGATGTTTACTGCCACTTTGGAGGTCAGCACACCCCTGGGTCTGGTGGGCACTGTGGGGAGATTTGTCCCCGACGCCACGGTTGTTTCGGAAGATCAGGAGTTTCTGGCAGACCTAGTCTTGCTACCGATGGAGGACTTTGATGTCATACTTGGGATGGATTGGCTGTCCCAATATGATGTTCGAGTCTTGTGCCGTGAGAAGAAGATTTTGATCCGGAGGAAGAGTTTGCCTGATATTCTGATCAGAGGGGTCAGAAACAAAGGAGGTCGCGTTATTGTATCTGCTGTGAGGGCTCAGAGGCTATTACAGCAAGGTTGTGCAGCATTTTTAACGACGCTTGTGGTTGCGGAGGCAGAGTCTCAGAGATTGGAGGACATTGAGGTGGTGCAGGAGTTCGCGGATGTTTTTCCAGCGGAGATTCCTGGTTTACCACCGCACCGAGAGTTGGAGTTCGGCATCGAGTTGGCAGCTGGCACTACACCGCAGTCGAAGGCTCCATACCGGATGACACCTGCTGAGTTGACAGAGTTGAAGAAGCAGTTGCAGGAGTTGATGGACTCTGGATTTATCAGACTGAGTGTCTCGCCTTGGGGTGCACCGGTTTTGTTTGTGAAGAAGAAGGACGGATCTTTGAGGATGTGCATAGACTACAGGATGCTGAACCAGGTGACGGTGAAGAATAGGTATCATTTACCTAGGATCGAGGACCTTTTCGACCAGCTGCAGTCAGCGAAGGGTTTCTCGAAGATTGACCTGCGTTCAGGATATCACCAGTTGAGGATCCGAGATGAGGACATCCAAAAGACAGCTTTCAGGACGAGATATGGACACTACGAGTTCTTGGTGATGCCATTTGGATTGACGAATGCTCCGGCATCATTCATGGATCTGATGCACCGGACATTCAGGCAGTATATTGACAAATTCATGATTATCTTTGTGGATGACATTTTGATCTATTAACCAGATGTGGAGCAGCATAGAGAGCATCTGAGGATTGTACTCAGCATCTTGAGAGCTCAGCAGTTATATGCTAAGTTCTCAAAGTGCGAGTTTTGGTTGGACAGAGGGGCGTTCCTCGGACACATTGTATCAGCAGAGGGGATATCAGTGGATCCAGCGAAGGTAGAGGCAGTGACACAGTGGAGGACCCCTACGAGCGTGACGGAGATTAGGAGCTTTGTTGGACTGGCGGGTTATTACTGTCGCTTCATCAAAGACTTCTCGAGATTGGCAGCACCACTGACGGCTCTGACGCAGAAGGGAGTCACTTTTGTATGGTCGCAGAAGTGCGAGGATAGCTTTCGGGAGCTGAAGAGACTGTTGACCACGGCACTAGTTTTGTCATTGCCGAGTAGCACAGGTGGATTTGTGATTTATAGCGACGCTTCAGGTATTGGCTTAGGATGTGTACTTATGCAGCATGGGAGGGTGATCGCGTACGCATCCAGGCAGCTGAAGGTCCATGAGAGGAATTACCCGACTCATGATTTGGAGTTAGCAGCAGTGGTTCACGCACTGAAGACCTGGAGACACTATATTTATGGCGAGCAGTTTGAGGTGTTTACAGACCATCAGAGTCTGAAGTACCTGTTCTCGCAGAAGGAGTTGAACATGAGGCAGCGCAGGTGGCTTGAGTTCATTAAGGACTACGATTTCACTATCTCTTACCATCCGGGGAAGGCGAACACGGTTGCAGACGCTTTGAGCCGGAAGGTGGAGGTATCAGTAGCAGGCCTATGCATTCAGGAGTGGCGACTGCTAGAGTCTTTAGCAGAGTGGAGACCATTTACAGATAGCTCTGAGGGTACAGTGATTGCAGGATTGAGAGTAGAGCCTCAGACAGTATCGACAGTGATTCATGCTCAGACTACAGATGAGGAGTTGAGTAGTTTACTACAGTTAGCGGCTAGAGATGGGTCAGACTTCAGAGTTCGAGTGGATGGAGGGCTGAGATTCAGAGACCGTATCTGGGTGCCGAGGACAGAGGACCTGAGACATGATATTATGGAGGAGGCACACTGATCGAGATATTCCATTTATCTAGGAAGCACCAAGATGTACAAAGATCTGCAGCGGAACTTCTGGTGGCGAGGGATGAAGAAGGACTTTGCAGACTTTGTGTCGAGGTGTTTGGTCTGTCAGCAGGTGAAGGTTGAGCACCAGAGACCAGCAGGGCAGATGCAGAGGATTGAGTTGCCCGAGTGGAAGTGGGAGCACGTGACGATGGATTTTGTTACGGGGCTACCGAAGACACGGAGATTCCACGATGTGATTTGGGTTATAGTCGATCGACTGACCAAGTCGGCGCATTTCTTAGATATTAAGACCACTCTTGCTCTAGATGGTCTAGCTAAGTTATATATTGAGGAGATTGTCAGACTTCATGGTGTACCAGTCAGTATCATTTCAGATAGAGATCCCAGATTCACTTCGCGATTTTGGGAGAGTCTACACAGAGCACTGGGGATACGTTTGAAGTTTAGCACAGTTTTCCACCCACAGACAGATGACCAGTCAGAGCGGACGATACAGACATTGGAGGACATGCTGAGGGCGTGCGCACTCGACTGGGCTGGGCATTGGGATGAGCACTTGCTGCTGATAGAGTTCGCCTACAACAACAGCTACCACTCGAGTATTAGGATGACACCATATGAGGCATTATACGGGAGGCCGTGTAGATCGCCAGTATGCTGGAGTGATGTGGGCGAGAGACAGCTAGTTGGACCTGACATTATACAGTTATATTCAGAGAAGGTCGACGTGATCAGGAGACGACTAGCTACAGCACAGAGCAGACAGAAGAGTTATGCTGATACGCGGAGGCGTGAGCTGACTTTTGATGCAGGAGATCATGTCTTCCTGAAGATCTCACCTTCCAGAGGGGTGATGAGATTCAGGAAGAAGGGGAAGCTGAGTCCGAGGTATGTCGGACCGTTTGAGATATTGGATCGAGTCGGAGAGGTAGCATATAGGATTGCTTTACCGCCACAGTTCGCAGGACTTCACAACGTCTTCCATGTTTCTATGCTGAGGAAGTACGTGGCCGATCCAGCTCATGTGATAGAGATAGCAGTACCAGAGATCCAGCAGGATTTGTCATTAGATGAGAGACCAGTTGAGATTGTGGATCAGATGGTACATCAGCTCAGGAGGAGAGTGATTCCGATGGTGAAGGTCAGGTGGCAGCATCACAGTATCAGGGAGGCAACCTGGGAGATCGAGGAGGACGTCAGGAGGCAGTATCCAGAGTTGTTCCGGTAAGTCAGTTGTTTCGAATTTTGCGGACGAAATTCCTTGAAGGATGATAGATTGTAATAACCTTAATCTAAACACCTTAATTAACCTAAACTAAACCTAATTAACCCTTAATTAAGCCGTGAACAGTAAAGAGTGAGGTGGAAGTTTGGAAAGAATTAGATTTTTAGGTTTTGACAATAAATAGGAGGGTAAGGTTTATCTAAAACGTTTTTCTCATTGCTTGAGTGTTTCAGAGAGTGAGAGAGAGGCGATTTTGGAGGAAAAGAAGAAGGAGAGAAGGAGAAGGAGAAGAAGTGACGGTGGAGAGTTGGGTTAGGCTTGCCAAAGCTTGGGAAGCTTCCACAAACTTCAAAAATGTATGTCAAGTCTTCATTACAACTCACATAAGCCTTGTGGGTGTTGGGGATCGACGTTGGTGTCGAATTCCCCATCGGATTGCAACCTATTCAGAGGTTGAAGACGACAATCGGTCGACCGGTGCCTGTGGGCAGTCGACCGATTCTATTATTATATTGTTTTGCACCCGCAAACGATCGACCTTTATGCCAGATTTGTGCGGGAAAAAGGGTTTAATGTTGTTATCGGTCGAACGGATCCACTTCACCGGTCGACCGAAACAATGAGAATAGGTCGGTTGGGGATTTTGACTTATTAAACGGTCGAACATCCTTAACCTGGTTCGACCGATCTATTCGATCCTAAGTCGGTTGGGAGCTTTGACCATCAAAACGGTCGACCGCTCTTTAACTTTCGGTCGACCGACTGATCATTTTAATTAAGCAGTAGAGTGCCTGTGATGTTTTGGTCGAACTGTATCTCAGTTCCGGTCGACTGAATATTACTTAGGCAAAATGCTGAAATCCCTGTTATCGGTTGAACGGACCCTTGGTTCGACCGGTCGGATATATAAATATTATAAATATTGTATATCGTAGACCATCCAAACGGTCGACCGCTAAATGACTTTTGTTCGACCGATTGGTCGGTATTTCGGTTGCCGTGGTTCGACCGAATGCATTGTTTGTACAGTACCGAGTACTGTGTGGAAGACCGGTCGACCGGTGAGCTTATAAAGGTCGACTGATCTGCCGTAGGTTGGTGGATTTATCCACACGCGAGCCGTCGAGTATAAATCGACAACCGGCTCCGAGGCGACGGTCGATTACCGGCCTTGAGAGCTACGGATTTCACCTTCGACGAGGGCGTATTATTGTTGGCCTCTCATATCGAGCGGGGTGTGAGAGATGAGTGTCGGAAACCTTGGATTGTTTGCTGGGGTTTGTCGGTAGGCCGAGGATGTTCCGGCAGGGTACGCGTCTGGCGGTTCTTGGGGGAGCAGCGGCTGTCGTCTGGCCCGAGTTGTGCATTCGACAGGCTGGCTCGCTCCTTGTGCGGCGGCGTAGTACCAGGGTGCCTTCCTACGGTGCTTGGGGAGCAGTGGTGCCGACTGACCCATGTAAGGCAGCGGTGGACTGACTTGACCCTTGTGCGGCAGGAGTGGTTCAGTACCGCGGAGGCGGAGAGGGGTCCCGAGGCGGATGATCATGTGCATTGCATTGCATTGTCTTTAATTTCCATTTTTGTATTTTAGGAGGTTTGGCATACGGGGTTCCAGCAAGGAACTCAGGCATGTTTCAATTGTTTGCATTTCAGGTAGCGAGTAACATTAGAGTCGAGGTGGTGACCGATGAGGGTACCCCCGGGATCTGATCCTGTCTTCTCTTATTCCTTTTTTATTGAGGTAGTGATTACCCAGTTGTATTTATTTCGGTTGTAATCACAGTTGACTCAGATGTATTTTGACTTCCACGTGGATCTATATCTTATTTATATATATTTCTCCTTGTTGTCTCGTGACGTGCCCGGTGTTGACCGTTGACGATCTTTTATATTGTTTAAATTTTCCGCTGTTTTCGGGGACGTTACAGGAATAGTTTCATTTCATTTCCTTAGAATTTTAGATTTAATTTTTGACATGCTTTGACCTCGGACTTGGGACGTGCAGACCCGACATGCCAACGGGGTAATTTTTTTAAATTACTAAACTACCTCCCTCTTATCCTACGTAAATCTCTCAACCTCTTTTATTTTCTTCACATCAAACATTCAACTCTTCACTCTTCTTTTAAATCTCTCCAAGTATTCCCTCTATTTGCTCTGATTTTGTTGAAAACGTGTCTAGTTTGAACTAAAACGTGAGACCTAAATATATATAAATATTTTGAAAATATGAAAAACTACATAATGTAAATCAAATTGGTTAAAAATGTTCTTAGTTCATCATCACAACCATATATAACTGCAATGGATCCATATGATGATTCCCAATGGAATTGATTTAAGTCAAAAAATTTAAAATTAGTGCAAAATTAATTAACTGGATATTTAAACAATGAAATGTACTTAACTATTGTTGAGTTAAAAGTTTTTGATGTTTTAGATTGGTTGAGAAAAGACTTAGGTAGATTTCCACTTGACTCTCCTTGATGACACGAGACTTATTATGTTCTTCGACGTCAATTGTGACATTAGAGTATGCATTTAGCGAATGTAAACATGTTTTGAGTGACGAGATGCAAAGCTTGTCCGACAAGTCAATCGAGATTAGCGTATACCTGAATAATAGGATGAACGCTGCAAACAGAATGCAAAATATGAATATTAACGACACCAGTGACGATAAAGATTGAAAACGAATTAGCAAAAATTATTTGGTTTCGGGAGTAAATTTTTTGTAATACTTCTTCGATTGTTTTCATTACTCAGGTTTAGCTAGCCTTTTGGTTTTTTATATGTAACTAATTTTGTATTTATATTGTTTATTGATTTGAGTTAACAATTATTAATAAATAAATTCGTTACTTTGTGGAAAAATAAATTGTTTTTGTGTTTGTTGATTCAATTGTAAATATATACTTACATTAAATTAAAAAAAATAACCGAAAAATTGAAACCTGACCTGACCTAGAAAAACCCGACTTGATGCCCTTGGATCGAGCCTGACCCAAGCACGGATCCGGCCCTGCCCAAGTACTCGGGTGGTACCGGGCCCAGGGGGCGGCCGTTGTGCCGTGCCCGGTACGACATGACAAAGCCGGCAGGCACGAGTCCCTGGTTTACATGCTCATATTCTTAAACAGTTTGTGATAATTTTCTAGCTAAATTTATACATAGATCGAACTTGGCAATCTGCAATATCAAACTACTAGAAAAACAATAATGGACTAACAACAACAACAATAACAAGGCTTTAATTCCGAACTAGTCAAGGTATGCTAGAAATTAAGCTTATCGTGAATCAAATTCAATCATTGGACCGATTTTTTTGAACTAAATAAATAGGACCATATTCAACAAGTTAAGAAAAAACAACAGTTATTACGAACGGAAAAACTAAAAAATGCAAAAAATAATAATAATCCAAGTATAAGTTCTAAACTTCAAAAAAAAAGCTTGGTGTTGCCTTATAAAACAGAAAATCGAGAAGATTTCTAGGAGGGTACGCTTTAAGATATTTAAGAGATAAAAAGAATAATGGAATTCAAGAGCCGAAGGTGAAATCTGGATGCAATTTCTTAAAATCAACTGGTTGTAATTTAGGTCCCACCGTGTAATTTCGCGTGTTGTGCAATTTTTAATTACGATCAATTTTAAAGTAACATGCGTATCCAAGAAAGCTGAATTTATTTCGTGTCAAAATTTGTAAGTAGCATCACTTGAAAGTAGCATAGATTTACAAACAATGTATCCGAACTCAAGAAATGAAGATGTCAAATTTAAAAGTTTAAACTCTATCATCTCCTATGGAAATCTGTGATGAGTGAAGTGAAGTTTCTATTTTTATTGAAATGCCTGCCTTTGACTTTTAAGTCAAGATAGCGAGGAAAGTATTTTTTCCTAATAAGAGTGTAACATCTCGAAACAGCGGAAATTTAAAAATTATTTATCAAAGCATCAGAGACCAATAATTAAAGACGTAACTGTTACTTCTCATAAAAACATAAAAGCGGTGCACCAGTTTACATCAGAGTTTGTCAAAAACGATACATGATTACAACAGAACAACAAAAGAAGATAAACGTAATCATGTCGACCTCAGTGGTCAGAATAGAGGATCCGATCCCAATATGCTCGTGCCCGCTGATCACCACCCAACTGGACTTACTGCGGTCCTGAAAAAGATGCAACAACAATGCATGAGTTTCCATAAGGAAACCCCGTATGTCAAGCTCACCTATATGCAGGCAGTAGTACAAATGAACCTATCATACTAGTAGCATGTCATGTCAATATGTCATCGACAATAAGGAAAACAGTTCCCCCGAAGGGTAACATGGGACATCAGTCCGACAATCATCATCGGGTCTCCCAGGAGACCTACCGTAGGCACATACGGTCTAACGGAACAAGACGTGACGCTCCCCACACGCGGCTATACTAATCATGGGGTTCGACAGGGAACGTCTGTCAGGTCCGCGCCATAAGAAACAGATCTGTAACTTCGTGGTCGAAACCACACCAACGGAGTCGTCGCTCGGTCGATCCATCAATCATCATCTCAGTAGGTGCCCATCTGAGGATCATAGCCGGAATAACATCAGCCCATCAATCATCATCGCAGGAACAACATCGGCGGCATCACCGGAACAACATCAGTGGTCCATCAATACGTCCGGCACAACATCGGACGGGTCCAGACCGAAGTTTGCCAGGTCATCAGGCTCCACGAGCCGCAAACACCAAACACGTCGCTATAAAAGCAAGGCAGCGACCTCCGTAGCCCCTCAGGCCGGTAGTCACCTCACCCAACGACAGTTGCGTGCCGGCACAATCATCATACATTGGGATCCGTGATCCCTCAGGCCTGTTATACTACAATGAGTCTAATCAATCCATCATTTTAGTCACGATCCATACATGGAGGTGACGCGTCCCGAACACCCACACTCTTCCACACGACGGTCTTTGGGCAGGCACGCGTAACGCGCCCACCGTCACCTCCCGGCTCAAGCACAAGGCGAGGACACAGGTTTCCGTGGACCGAAAGAGACAACTCGGTCGACCGTTTTCCTCAAGGGAATCGGTCGACCGAAAGTGACAATCGGTCGATCGCTTCCACAAGGGAATCAGTCGATCGAACGTGACAACTCGGTCGACCGCTTCCACAAGGGAATCAGTCGACCGAAGTGTCTGCAACGTCGAACTATTTGCGCAAAACATAAGTCCTAACGGTCAACCGAAAGTCTAAAACCGGTTGACCGAAACGAGGTCAAAATCCGGAGTCTGGTCAACATCAAATTCAAACTATCGGTCGACCGACTCAGGGATCTCAGTCGACCGAAAACTAAAGGGTCAACTTATTATTTCTACGTCATATAACGGTCGACCGAACAAGCATAAATAAACCAGTACACTTAAGTTCCGGACGACCGAACACAAGGAACCGGTCGACCGAAACACAACAGACAGACAAAATACATACATTCGGTCGACCGCCCGAAGGACCTGGTCGACCGTTGGTCATCTTCAACCTCGCGTCAGCCGAGGTTTTTCACTGAAAACGACACCGGAATGGTCTCCGACCTCCCCGACCGACCAACACCACCCTCCCACGAGGGTGAGCAACAACAAACCAAACTAAGAACCGGCATACCTCAAGTCCCGATCTCCGGAGAAGGTTGAAGATGCACCTCACGCGACCTCCTCAGCGACCACCTTAGCCTTTCGCGCGCTTCTCCTGAGCTCACACGCCGCAACACCTCCCTCCGTCGCCGGAGTCCCCTCCACCAAGTCTGGTCGTCGGAAGAGAGAAGAAGGAAGGGTGAGGGAAATGGTTGAGTGAAGAAGAAATAGAAGAAAACCAACGTTTCTCTTCCAATCCAACACCCAACGCCACAGTAACTCGCAACCCTACACCTCTCACCCATCACCAGGCCACTGTTCTCCTCCTCTTCCCCATGCTAACCCTTCTCCTAATCACCATTACCTTTAAGCAAGGGTTATAGATCTAACAAAGAGACTCACCTATCATTTACGCCGTCAATCAACGTATCTAATTAAATGAAAACCTTAGGGAAAATGTTTGTAGAAACAAGTCGATACAAAATAAGAATTTGAAATTCATGACCAGATTTGTAGCACCAGCCTTTTTCATTCCAAGGATAAGGCTGTTTACATCTGACTGAAGTTGCCTTAACTAAAAATGGTAAACCTAATTATCTTTGTTCTGATTTAATTAATTCTACATTTTAAACGAGCAAGTGGATCACCATGTTTTGGTTCTCGTGACTAAAATGATTCTTCCAGGTTTTGTTTACCACCAATAAGCAAGATAAATGCTTCCTCTTCTGGTTGTCAAGGGTCTCGTAAAAGAAAAGCTGGAGTATTGGATGAAAATTGTGAAGGAAAAGCTACATGAAAAAAAAACATATCAGGTCGTCTATATTGCTTGCTTTGAACAGTTTTATGTTTTGATTTGCCAATTGATATCGTTCTTACCTTTCCTTGTATAATATTTGTAGTTCCTTAATATTTGGACTCTACGGGAATACCTACAATATAAATTTCAAATCCCTAATCGTCCCTGTAAGATTATTGACGATTTCGTCTTTATGTGCTTCTTTGTTGGCAATGATTTTCCTCCGCATACGCCAACTTTAGAAATTCGTGAGGTCTGTGATGTTCAATTCCTTCCGTGTTAATTTTTTTAATTTGATTTTTTTACTATAAAAATTTTTCCTAACCAGATTCAAACCTACGTTTTGAGGTAGAATATAGATGAAGATTACCACCTGATTGATCATTTTAATACCGCAAGTGTACGACGTCGGTGAAGACAATGCAAGTATGTGTCAAAACCACAATGAGGTGTATTGACTCTGGTTCTTTAGAAATCAAGTGGCAAATAAGGAAGAAGATGTGTGATTATGCTAACCTAAACTACATTAAACTAGAAACTAACAAAGAAGAAAGATCAAAGTACAAGACTACTAAAAGGAAGATAAACAACTAATAAAAAGAAGATGAAATTCAGTAAGGAAAACTCTAAGAGGTGGATTGTGTGTGTACACATGTAATAAGATGGTGAAGATGCATTCAATAGACACAAATGTAAGTGGTGTTTTCATGTATAGGAAGTGTCTAAAGATTATGACAAAACCTATCAATCCAATCACTAACGTAGTTGATTAACATTCACATACACAAGTTGGTTAGTTCAGAACCTAAACAAGCATGAGAGATGTCTAATAGTTGTGACAAAACTCATCAAGTTAAGAGTTCAACTCTAAACAAGCAAGCATACATTCACATTCATCAACACATTTCAAAATCAAGCATTCATTTCCTTTCTTTAATGCATGTATGAACATCATCTTCACTCTCAAAGGGGAATGGAACCACTCACTAATCATTAATCTAACAACCATATAAAGAAAAGAAGACATTCTAATTATACTATGATAAAGAAAACAAACAAACTAAACATGCAAGCATCAAAATAAAGACAATATAAAACTAACAAAACTATGAAGAATTATTTTATTTACATGACTCACATTACAAGTGATATTCTTTTCAACCTTAAGTTTTTGCTTCAAGGTTTTACTCCAAGTAGAGAGAATGTCAACAAGCAATGAGTGAATACAAATGAGGAGGAAGAGTCATATTTATAGGCATGAAAAAAGGTAACCGAGGACAATCCCCCGGTATGGGACTAATGAAACCTTCCTAGAATACATATAAACACATAACCCATGTCCTGGAGAAACTAAGTCGGATTCGGACACAAACAGACCGCTAATTGGCGGTCACTTTTTCCCAGATCCGACCAATTTTCGGATATTTTCTTTAGTTCTTCAATTCTTCACATGGGGTGCACTCGGATTGGTTATTGGAGTGTCAACCTTAATTTAATTGCCAAAATACTCATCATGATGGTGTGGAGTTTCTTGATTTTCACATTGGTCATTTTGATTTACATATGGTCTTTTTCTCTTACACATCAGTCCATAAGTCTTGCAACTTAGTCTTTTTTCTTGCTTTTATGTCATTTTTTAGTCTCTTCTTCTCAAACTTGTTTATTCCTGAAACTTAAACATAAAACTCGTTACGTAGCATTGCTTAGGCTAAAATAAAGGATATAAGACACAAATATATGTTTGATATGATGTCAATCAAATAACCTCACACCTAACTTTTGCTAGTCCCGAGCAAAACAAAGAAAGAGAAAAATGAAAGAAAAGAAAAATCATTCGTAAAACAGGGAAATTCTAACTCACTTTCGTAAGAATTACGGTTGCACTTGGCATGTGCAACAAGCCGTTAAACATCCATGTCGCCAAGGAGGAGTGTTGTCTCCTGAGGTGATATGATGTCAATCACCACCTTACCAACTCACCGTCGAGGTGGAATGCCGCTCGCTCACCGGGGAGCGAGACCCCCGAACGACCTGTCGATGTGGTATTTGTAAGTCAGGATGTTTTACCGCCGGGGGACTTTGGAACTTAAAAAACGTTGGATCTGGAATTTTTTTGAATCTTCATCACTTGCAAAAAAACCCATTGTAATCCGACCGGTTACCACCGAAAACTTGCAAAGAAACGTCAAATAATTTGAGATAACACACCGTATAATTTTAATTTGACAAAAAAATTAAAAAAAACGGGACGTCTGACTAAGACATCTGTACCATCGTGGAGGCGTTTGGCTAAGACGCCTCCACCATGGTTGAGGCGTCTTAGCTAGACGCTTAGACCATGGTATAGGCGTCTGGCTAAGACGCCTCAACCATGGTGGAGGCGTCTTAGTCAGACGCCTCCACGATGGTACAGGCGTCTTAGTAGACGCCCGAGTCGAAAAAAAAATCGTCTCCGTTACTTCGCCTGATCTAGGTGTTTCGTCAGACATTTTCGTGGTGTTGGTACTAGGAATGTTAGTAAAACTGAGTCAAAAACCTTGTTTAAAGACATGAGACGATATGTGTATTAAATATATTGTTAAGGGCAATTTGGTAATTTCAAGGGACGATTTAAGTAGTTTTGGGGCGACGTTTAATAGTTCCAAAAAATATTGAGCTATTTTGTTGGCATTCTTTTATAAATTTGAACAACACTACAAATAGGCATAAGACGGGGTCGAAGCTGCAGTTTCTCCGAAAAAAAGAAATCACTTCCTCTGTGAGGTTTCATCCCGAAGAACCCCTAACTCTCGAAACTCGCCGCCGACAGCCGCTCCCGCTCCGGCGGTCTCAATATCATATGTCTGGCTTATTCGTCCCTCTCTTCTGTGCTCCTACGACCTTATCATCTCTCTCCGAGGTATTTCCTTACTTTTCTTTGCTTTATCGTATTATATTTTCTTTTTTCTTTTATTCGTAGCGAGAAACTATTTTCGTGAATTTCACTTTATTACAACAACATCAAAGCCCTTTACATTGAACCGGCATATGTATCTGCGTTTACATGTTTCGTAATATTGATTGTGGGGATTAATTTTCATATGAAAATCAAAGTGATATTCAACCCTTGAAAAAGGTTTCAATGTACGATTTAAGAGTCCAGATATCTGTAAGCAGTTGGAAGTGTATAACAAATTATCAGGTTCAAATCAACAAGTTTCCATGTTAATCATGTTTGTTTGTCAATTATTTTCCTTTACATTTTTTCGTGTAAGTCGTGTATGCATGTAGATATCTTACATTACTTTGCGAGTGTATATTTCATTAAACACGACAAGATAAAGAACTTGTGTACTTATCACATGTAAACACGATAACTATCGTTTCGTGTTCATGTCTGAGTCCGAGTACACTACATATCCAAAGATCAAATTTCTAAATAATCGGGTAAAAGAATATCCATTTACAGATCCATATACCCGTTTATTTTAGACTAATCTCTAATGAAGCCCACACACTCGAACCCTAAACCCTTCCAACCCATCGCCGGTCGCCGCCGCCGTCCACGCTCTGTCACCGATTCCTCCTTCTTACCTATCTACTTTCTCCTCTCACGAGGTTAAAAAGTTTTTTTTGTAATGTTTTGATAATAAGATTATGCCTTTTAGACCACCTCCTTTTCTCAAAATTTCCCACACCCACTAACCCTAACCCTAACCCCACAGCCGGATTAATAGTTTTAACTTTTCAGAGTGAGATACTGAGATGTTAAAATTGTTGTTGAAATTGGACCATTTTGAGAATTGATGTTCAAACTTTAGAATTAAATGTTGTTTTTATTGTGGTTAGAATTGAATTTGATGTTGCTTTACTTACAGTTTTGAAAGTGAGATGTTAAAGTTGTTGAAGCTGGACTATACTTCTGTGTTTGCTTTTGTCATTTTAGATTTTCACTATTATTTTCAGTTTATTTATTTATTTATTTTAGGATTATATATATATATATTTAATTTTTTTAATATTTTAGCCGTATCTTGGTTTTTGAGAAATTGTTGAATCCCCACACCCATATCATATCACACCGGATTCTTTTATCCATATCCGTGTTTCACAGGTTGTAGAGAAATCCAGTGCTGGTTTTGTGGTCTGGTACTTGAAATGCAGGTCTTGTGTTTGTAATCCTATGGACTAGGACATTTTTACGACGACCACCAAGTACCTTCCGACCCACATGGCCCACGTTATTCCAGCACCATACACCTTCATCAAACCTGGCATTACCAACCACTTAACAGACTTTCCCCTCGATCTCAACCACACATCCAACACCAGCTTCAAAAATCCCCGTCTCATGATATTAGCTGCGGCAAGCACTGAAAAGTCCACTATCATGTCGACATCTGTTGGTAAGAAATTTCAGTTGGACGATGTCATAGAAGCCCAGCAGTTTGACAGGGAAACCCTCGGCGATATATTCCAAGTAGCTCGCGAGATGGAAGGTATTGAGATCAACTCCCCGGGTAGTAACATGCTGAAAGGGTATCTGATGGCCACTCTGTTTTACGAGCCTTCCACAAGAACCCGCCTTTCCTTCGAATCCGCAATGAAAAGATTGGGTGGAGAAGTTCTTACCACCGAAAATGCTCGGGAGTTCTCCTCTGCGGCCAAAGGGGAAACTCTCGAAGATAGTATAAGAACTGTTGAAGGATATTCGGATATAATCGTGATGAGGCACTTCGAGAGTGGGGCGGCTAGGAGAGCAGCTTCTGTGGCCACCATTCCGGTCATCAATGCCGGAGATGGTCCTGGTCAGCATCCCACTCAGGTTAATAACTCACTTCTTTTTTTAAAATAAAATTCTGTTAAATGTTAACATAACCTTCATATGTAAACTAACTATCAGAATATTGATTGTGTTTTGGAATCTTTGACTGATTGTGCTATCTATCAAATGGAATTTTCTGAATCTATGTGCACTGATGATTCCCTTTCCTATTATGTAGGCTCTTCTAGATGTCTACACCATTGAAAGAGAAATAGGGAGATTGGATGGAATTAGACTTGCTTTGGTGGGCGATCTAGCCAATGGAAGAACTGTACGATCATTAGCCTACCTCATCGCTAAGTACAAGGACGTTAAGATTTATTTTGTCGCTCCAGAGGTGGTAAAGATGAAGGTATGTTTTGAATGTGAATTCGAACTTGGCTTCTGAGCATCGTAGGTACATGCCACAAACTACAAAGATTGCCTGTGTCATCATTTTTCTCATTTTTTTCCCGTATTAATCGAAAAGAGTGCTCGTTCACTCACAGGATGACATAAAAGACTATTTAACCTCTGTTGGTGTTGAATGGGAAGAAAGCACGGATTTGTCTGAAGTTGCCTCGAAGTGTGATGTGGTTTACCAGACTCGCATTCAACGAGAGAGATTCGGTGAGAGAATTGACCTATACGAAGAAGCTCGTGGAAAGTATATCGTCGACAGAAGTATATTAGAGGTTATGCCTAAACATGCAGTTGTTATGCATCCTCTTCCGAGGCTTGACGAGGTAATAATACATGTTGGTTATTATGCTTCATTGACGCTTCTAATCGATTTGTATATCTGATATTGGCCACTTTTGTTTTCTTTTGTAGATCACTGTTGGTGTAGACAACGATCCTAGAGCTGCATATTTCAGACAAGCGAAAAATGGGCTTTATATTCGCATGGCAATTTTGAAGCTTCTACTTCTTGGGTGGTGAGGTCTATGTAAACTTAAATTAGTTTATCTTCCTAGCAGACGTCGACATAGGGGACTTGTCATATATGTCAACCAATAAGGTTGTTCGTCTATCCCCTTTTTGTCTGAATGTTCTCTTTCCCTGCAATAAAGTTGCAGATGTCCATCGATAAAGTTGACTTAACTTCCTAAATCCATAACTAATTATTTTTACGTAGTCTGAATTTTTTCCTAATTTTGATGTTTGATATAATATGTTATTACGGTATACCATAAGGAGCCATAACCTTTTGATATTATGGAGTTCATACATATTCCCTTGTCGCCTTAGTTTGAAAAATGTTTGTTCAATTGAAACAACATGTCTAAGATATTTTTCATTCAGTAAATACTTAACATTTTTCATTTTTCATGCGGAACTGCCCTAAATCAAATCATTGTGAGGTTTCATGGTAAACTGAGGAAGCAACATATGAGAAGAATATTTTCACCTGTGAGATTTCGCATAGTTTGTAAATGCCCTCAAATCAAATCAACGAAAGAGGGCTCTTAGACATAATAGAGAGAAGTCAGAGAACATTGACGTGATGGATTTTTCGGAAGACTTTTGGGAACATTGGGGAGATTTTTGGTGTTTCGAGAATCTAGAAAGTGCATGTCTAATTTGACACGGTCCACCGAGGGGTGCTCGGTCGACTGTGAGGTTGTTGAAGAATTCCTTAGTTCGTGGAAGAATCGTTCTCGCGGTCAATCGAGCCGCGTAAGAAGCGTTCCCGCGGTCAACCGGGAAGAATTCGGTTAACCGAATCGGAACATGAATCGCTCCTATTGAAGCACACACGCGGTTAACCGAACGAGCTATCGGTTAACCGTGTCCCCATGAATAGTTCTGTTCGGTTTTGCTTAACTGTAGCTTGATTTTTGAGTCTATAAAAGGACTTGTTTGCTCTTACTTTCGATATACAATTGCATACAACATAATTTCATTCATTGTTAGTCGAGAGATTAAGGCTAGAGATAGATCTAGAGTGATTTTGATGACATATTGTCTCCATATACTTGTAATCTCGGTTGCTTCTATTGTTGGAGAAGTGGAAGAAGGAATGGAAACCCACAGGAGACCCGCCAAGGACGTAGGCACGTTGCCGAACCTTGTAAATCGCGTGTGTCGTGGTTGCTTCAGGTGTGCATTTGTGTTTGCTTGTTTATTTCCATCTTATTAGTGTTCTTGTTGCAATTGAGTTTGGGAGAGGGTCAGAAGTTAATTCCGCAATCAATATTTAGTATTTCGTGGTGCGTTTAATCCGTGTCGAGTTAGTGCATTGTTAGATCCCCCTCCCAACAGCTGGTATCAGAGCTTTGATTGCACTTTCGATGGCGGAGGAAGCGCGGAACTTTCGGGTGGAGAAATTCACCGGGAAGGGGAACTTTTCAACATGGCAACAGAGGGTTCGTGCGTTGATGTCGCAGACGGACGGACTATTGCTGACGTTAGATGGAGTTGAAAAGAAACCGTCGAAGATGACCGACGGAAAGTGGGAGAGTCTGAATCTCCGGGTTATTGGGATCATCGAGTTGTGTCTCTCGGATGATTTGCTTTTCGAGGAATCAGCGAAGACCGCGACAGAATATTGGAAACTTCTGGAGGAGAGGTTCATGAAGAAAAACCTTAGCAACAAGTTGAATCTGAAGCGTCAACTGTACATGCTTCAGATGAAGGAGAACACACCGTTCATTGAGCATCTCTCGGTGTTCAATAAGTTGATAGCTGATCTGACTCAGCTTGAGGACAAGATAGAGGATGTGGACAAAGCAATGTTGTTATTGACGTCGTTGTCGGACTCGTATGAGAACTTGGTGAACACGATCATATATGGCAAGGATTCGTTAGTGTTGGAGGAGGTCAAGGGCATGCTGATCTCTTACGAGGCAAAGAAGAATTCGAGTAGTAACTCTTTCGAGAAGGGTGAAGGATTGATCGCAACATCGGAAAGGGGCAGGACGGGTAACAAAGGAAGAAACAACGGAATAAGGGCGGTCCAAATCAAAGGGGAGATCCTTTGAATGTTTTTTCTGCATGGTCGGTCATATGAAGTGTGATTGTAGGGCCTTCAAGGAGTTGCTGCAGAAAGAGAAAGACGGGTACAATTCCGTCAGTGTGGTGGAGGAGAAAAACGAAGTCGACGCTCTAACAGTTTGCGCTGCAGGTATTGACAAATCATTATCTGGATGGATTTTGGATACATGAGCATCTTTTCACATGTGCCCGGATAAGGAGTGGTTCACATCCTATGAGCCACTGAAAGGAGGGATCGTTGTTATGGGCAACGATGCGTCGTGCACTACCGTCGGTATTGGTTCCGTACAGTTCAAGATGTTCGACGGGTGCATTCGAAGGCTGACGGGGGTGCGTCGCGTACCAGTGTTGAAGAAGAATCTGATTTCTCTAGGAGAGCTTGATACTCTCGGGTGGAGATGGTCTGGCGGGGACGGAAAGATCAAGGTCACTCATGAGGCGATGACAGTGATAAAGGGAACCAAGGTGGGCAACTTGTATTGGATGCTAGGGAATGCAGTAGCAGGAAAAGGTGCAGCAAATGTTGCACGCGACGAAGACATCACCGCACTTTGGCATATGAGGTTTGGTCATATGTCGGAAAAGGGTTTGTGTGAGCTACACAAACAGGGACTGCTGAAGGGTGTTAAGAGCTGCAAATTAGATTTTTGCAAGTATTGTGTATTCGGTAAACAACACAGAATTCGATTCAAGACAGCTATCCACAAGACGAAGGAAATTCTGGAGTATGTGCACTTAGACGTCTGGGGACCGACTCAAGTTCGGTCAAACGGTGGAGCCGAATATTTCGTCACATTCATAGACGACTTCTCAAGGAAGGTATGAGTTTATTTTCTGAAAAATAAATTTGATGTCTTTGATAAGTTTAAAGCATGGAATGCCCAAGTAGAGAAAAGTACATGAAAATTTGTCAAGTACTTACGGACAGATAACATATGTGAGTACACCTCAAAGGAGTTTGCAAGTTTCTGTGAGAAAGAAGGCGTCATGAGGCATTTCACTACACCGCGGAGTCCAGAACAAAACGACGTAGCTGAACAGGCAAGGAGCATGAGGCTTCATGCCAATCTGTCGAAGGATTTCTGGGCGGAAGCAGTAGATCTTGCATGCTACTTGGTAAATATCTCACCGTCATCGGCACTTGAATTAAAGACGCCTCAGGAAGTGTGGACAGGTGAGTTATTTGTGAACTCGAGACTTAGGATATTTGGATGCAAAGCCTATGCGTTGGTCGATGAGACACAACGGTTGAAGCTGGATTCGAAATCAAAGGAGTGCATATTCCTTGGTTACGATAGGACGGTGAAATGATATAAGCTTTGGGATCCGGTGAGCAAGAAGGTACTCCTACGGAGTAATGTGGTCTTTGATGAGGCGAGTTTGCTCAGTGGCCTTAAGGAGAAAGAGCAATAAGGGAATCCCATGCGGGAAGACGAAATTGAAGTTGAGGTCACGACTTCAAGAGGAGAATCGAATCAAGAAGTTCAGCAGGAAACAATTAACTCACGAGTATAGGAGGAAGCTGAGCAAGAGAGTATTGCTCAAGGAAGACAAAGGAGGATCACAAAGACATCAGTGAGGTATGGTCACAATGATGCTAGTATTGCGTTTGCACTTGTTACCGAATGTGGGGACCATTGCACATTCGAAGAAGTTATTGAGCAGGAGGACATGAACAAGTGGATGATGGCCATGACCGAAGAGATGGAGTCTCTTCATAAGAATCAAACTTGGGAGTTAACGGAGCTTCCCAAGGGAAAGCGCGCGATTGGATGCAAGTGGATCTTCAGGAAGAAGGAAAGATCATCTCTTATGGAGGAGATAAAGCAAGGTTGGTGGCAAAAAGATATGCTGAGAAGGAAAGGGTCGATTACAACGAGATCTTCTCACCCGTTGTAAAGCATACCTTTATTAGAGTGTTGTTAGCCATTGTGGCTATGGATAACATGGAGTTAGAGCAGATGGACGTGAAGACAACTTTTCTTCACAGACACATAGAGGAAGAGATCTATATGAGGCAGCCGGATGAGTTAATCGCACGAGGCAAGGAAGGACAAGTATGCAAGCTGAAGAAGTCCCTCTATAGACTTAAGCAATCGCCGAGACAGTGGTACAAAATGTTCGATTTATTTATGATTAATAATGGTTTTGTACGTTGCGATTATGATAGTTGTGTATACTTGCAGAGTCTTGGAGATGGAACACATGTGTTCTTGCTTTTGTATGTCGATGATATGTTGATCGCGGCTAAGGAGATGAAGCATATAAATGATCTCAAACTGAAGCTTCACGGGGAGTTTGAGATGAAAGACCTCGGGAGTGCAAAGAAGATTGTCGGTATGGAGATCTCCTGGGATACCGAGAAAGGTGAAATTTTGCTCACTCAAATGAGTTATATCGAGAACGCCAAGCAGGTGGCCACACCTATTAGTGCTCACTTCAAGCTCTCGTTGAAGTGCAACCCCTCTACTGAAAAGGAAAGGAGAGATATGGAGAGAGTTCCATATGCTAGTGCAGTCGGATCCATTATGTATGCTATGATCTGCACTAGGCCAGACATTTCACACGCAGTTAGCCTCGTGAGTCGTTATATGGCTAACCCAGGAAAAGAGCATTGGGAAGCGTTGAAGTGGCTGTTGAGGTACCTGAAGGGAGCCATGAATGTTAGCTTGAAGTTGACCAAAGATGGAGCACAAAGGCAGGTGGAGGGGTACGTTGATTCAGATTATGCTGGAGATCTGGATAAGCGGAGGTCCACAACAGGGTACGTGTTCACTTTGGGTGGATGTCCAGTGAGTTGGAGATCGGTTCTCCAACATACTACCGCGTTGTCTACAACGGAAGCGGAGTACATGATTGTTGTCGATGCCCGGAAAGAAGCTATATGGTTGAAGGGTTTGATTAGCTCTTTGGGGATGGAACAGGAAGTGACCAAATTGAATTGCGATAGTCAAAGTGCAATTTATCTAGCCAAGGATCAGACGTTCCATTCAACGATGACATCATCCTTTCCAACACCTAATAACGACGCGTCAGATGCAATGGACGTGGATCGACCAAAGCGTCTCCGTGAAGAAGAATGTCCTAAACCTGCTTCCTCGGCATCGGCCCATGTAAGCTCCTCTCCAGCGAAGACCGGATCTTCAGTTTCTACCAACCATAGATGCTCGTCGAAGAGATCGTAGTCCACACTGATGGGCTCATAAAATCCGGGTTTCTCCATCCTTTGCTGAAACCTTTGCCTTAATTTTTGGTTGTAGTCCGCATACACCAAGTCATTCATCTTCTTCACAGCCAACCTGTTCCTTCTCGTTGAGTGCAACTGCTCGAAGACACTCCAATTCCGCTCACAACCTGATGTCGAGCATGTCAATCCCAACACCCTCATGGCCAACCTCTGTAATGCGGTCTTTCCCATGTCCGCGCCATAAGATTGCCACCAATCTATAGGTTTTCTTTCCGTCCTTTGTCTGACGACCATATCCCTAGAGAACATTCCAAGTGAGTTCTTGTAACGATCAAGTAACCTGCAAATCGTCTTATTCTTCAGGAGTGGGGACGAGACGCTCTACGACATCCATGAATCCAGACATATGCTCATTGAAAGCTACATTTCGATCTTGAGATGGGATGGAGAAGAAGATACCAGGGTTGAGTAAGAAACCAGCTGAGTGTAGCGGTGAGGACATCATCTTCCCTGGACCCCACCTAGTGTCGATGAGGTCGATGACTTGCTTGTACAACCTCGGGTTTCCTTCAAAGTTCCTAATGATTTGTTCTTTGGCTTTCTCCATTGTGTCGTGTAGATATCTCATCGGTGGTTTCTCATCGCCGTCAACAAGTCTAAGAACCTGGACCATAGGTTGTGAGGCATTCAGTGCCTTCACGACGTTGGTCTAGAAACCACTTTGTAGAATGGTCTCGGCAACTTCAGTAGAGATCTCCTTCTTTTTGTTGTTCTTTATCCAACTTGCATTAGGATCGTTGTACTTCGGGGAAACAACAAATGCTCGAAGTCTGTATTTCTTCATAAACAACATTTGCAAAGTCAGAAAGGCGGTGGCAAATCTCGTGACAGCAGGGCGTAGCAGGTTCCCTTCAATGGCAACTCGCATCCTCTTCGACAACATGGAATGGTTGTTGAAATGTTTGACGATCTTACGAGCTAAAACAATAGTCTTCAAAAACAACTTGCCAATATCCTCTAAGATGAGATCGAT
Source organism: Triglochin maritima (assembly GCA_963682175.1). NCBI lineage: Eukaryota > Viridiplantae > Streptophyta > Magnoliopsida > Alismatales > Juncaginaceae > Triglochin > Triglochin maritima. The sequence continues at coordinate 54,078,543 of OY821771.1, read as the reverse complement.
GGAATGCGCTGCACAGGGAGTCCAAAACAATCTCCTTTTTTGCTTCAACATCCTACTGGCAAGTACGTACGCGGCGGCGTTGTCGGTGACCACCTGAACAACGTGTTCTTCGCCAATCTCACCAACTACCTTGTCCATCAGCTTGTACAGGTAGTCTGCGGTGTGAGAGTGATCAGAAGCATCTACAGACCTCATGAACATGGTACATGTTGGACAATTTACTAGAAAATTGATTATATTCCTACCGGACCTATCAGTCTAGCCATCTGTCATCAACGTGCACCCATATGTTGCCAAATCTTGTTTGTACGACTCTAGTACACCTCTAGTGTAGTCAGTTTCCTGTTTAAGACACGACTCACTACCTTCATGATACACCATGGGTTTAAGTCCGGGTCTGTAAGTACAAGTAGCAGATATTGCTTCCTTCCACTCAGGCGTCGTTACAATGTTGAATGATATACCACATCTATAGAAAAGCCTAGACCATTTTTGATTAATTGTTTTCCTATCTTCTTTTTTAAAGGTTCTTTCGATGGTTGTTTGTTGGGAGCCGGAAATCACGTCATTCCCACGTCCGTAAAATGGTCCCCACAAACGTTGTTTTTGTCTCTTTCGAGCAGGAACGGGGCGAGAACGGGAGGTCGGGGTCCGAGCAGAACCGAAACCCGACCCGATTTCCAGATCAAATTCTATGTTTTCTCTGTCTACATAATCATCAAGACATACATTTTCGTTTTGTAATGTCCTACTGTTTCTAATCATGTATGCAGTTATGTCTTGTTTAACAGAGTCAGGAACTTTATCACAAGGTCTAGCGTTGCTACCGGGTGTGTGTGCAAGATGTTGTTTGTGACGGACTATACCACATCTAGTTTCCTTACCACATAACTCACAGACAATGCAGTTTTTATCATTAGCACTAATGTATTGGGCAGTATTTTAACCGGGGTCATTTGTACGGGTAGGTCTTAAGTCATCGTAACTCTCGTGATGCATGGGGAGACTAATGTCGGGTATGTAGGTCATATCTTAAAACTAGACTAATATAAAAATTTAGACTGATATGAAAATGAAATATTAATTAATTTAATTCTAAGGAGAAGTTAGAAAGAGTTTATTTGATTTTGGCGGTTGAAGAATGAAGAACCGGATCAGAGACTTCACTTTACAACTTCAAAACTAAGCACCAGACCGAAGATTTAATCGCGAAAAATTGATGATTGGGAAACTTGAAGATTAGAATATAATGATGAAGAAGAAGAGAATGAGAGAGATGTGAAAAATGAAAAGGTTTGGAGGGGTTTATATAGGATTTGAGGTAGTGACAATCTTGTAATTTCTTTAAAAAAAAGATAAAAAAACAGATAGCCGTTGGATTCTCTCCAACGGCTATCGCCTAGGCGGTCGTCGAGGCGACCGCCTTTTTCGCCCAGCTTTGCTGGGCAAAAGGCGGTGGTCGTCCAGGCGACCACGTCGAGGGGCGGTCGCCTACATTATTTCGGAATCCACTTCCCCCAATCCACTTTCTTCTCTTTCCTACATTATTCACATCTTAACCACAACATATCTCTCTCATCCACATTATTTCGGAATTAATCTTCCAAATTTTTTATTTATTTAAAAAATCACAATTATAAAATGTATTTTCAAAAAAAAATTAAAAATGATTCAAACAAAATAAAAATAAAAAAAATAAAACGACCCGGGCATATATGTTGCCCAGGTCGTGGGGGCACGACCCCGTAAGGGATGCTTGGTGGCGTGAAAAATGATTTTCAGATTCAATAATAAAGAGAGTAAAGAAACAGAATCCACGAGAACACGCAGTTTCTTGTTTACTGGATTCTGTTTTGTTGTTTGTGCATGAAAATGACGCATGCTTATTAATAGATTGTTGTTATAATCAAACAAAACTCGCCTTACTAAAAAAACGTTTGTGGGATAAAAAACCAAAATCAAACTAATAATCTCGTCCGTGTCGACGGCGTCGGCAACAGCAAACCCCCCGATACGATCGAACGAAGAGGAAGCGAAGTGGGGAATTAGGGTTTGTAGGCGAGGAAACTTCCGGATCAACAATAACCCCCAACCACCATCTCCGCCAGAGGTAACCCATTCTCCATCTCGATCACGGCTCGTCTTCGTCCAAATCATTAATTATATTAGTTAGAAAGAACGATTTTGATGCGAAGAAAATGCGTCCAGCATACGTTTTCGAGTGGTAGTCAGTGTTTGGGAATGTTCTGTTTAGGTTTGGACGGGTTAGTGAGAGGATTAGAGGGCTAATTGGTTTTATTTTCGTTTTGCATTGTGTAGATTTGTAGAGTAAACATTCTGTCTCTTGATATTGGTTTTTTTATATATTGGTGATATTGGCATAGGTTACGTTCCAAGTCTTGAATTCCCCAATTTCATCAATACTTGAATAGGATTTGATGGTCACAACCAGTTTTCACTAACTATCCAGTTGCCGGTGGTCGGGTTGTAACAATACTACGTTTCCATAATCGTAAGACAATATGTAGACGCGAATAACACAAACAGAAGGCAAACATAAGGTAGGAGTCGCCACAAGGAAGACATCTGTAACTAAACTTTAAACAAGTCTTCAAGTTGTAATTGTAAGTTACACCAAGGCCATGTCCGGTTACCATAGTCAAATTACATATGTTCTAATTTCATGTAATATTATTACCATACAAAGATTATAATTATATGTCATCAAATTACTTTGTTTAGCTATTGATAACTCTGGTGATAATACATCTTGAAGCCCCAATAAACTTCTGATATGGTCAAGGACAAATGAGACAAGCTTTCGTGACATATATCAAATAGAAACGAGTTGTTTTCACTGTAGTGGAATGTATTACGACCGTTAGTGAAGTAATAAAATTACATCGAAAAGTATAATTGGATTGCCTCCATAAATTGATTACAAAGTGACTACAAAGAGCCTGTGATTTCTATAATTTTATGTTGTTGGCTACAAGAACATTCATGTTGTTCTTGCTTCTTCGGTGTCCCTTTATCCCTTGTAAATGTATTTCCCATCCTTTACTAACACATGCCAACAAGGGCCATTTTAGGTAAATGATCTTTCTCATATAGCAGATATAGGTACTTTTAATATGTAGTTGTGCATGCTCAGAATGGAATGCTCAGTTCTGAAAGTAGAAGCTTTTTTTCAGCAAGGATCACCACTGACACATAAGAAACATTTTGTTTTGGTGTTGCAAAGATGCATGACTAATGGAAAAATTTCACTTGTATTTTATCTTCTTTTTTTTCTTTTTTGGCTTTTCAACGACAAAGTTATAACACACAATATGTTTGAATCTTAAGTATATTCTCATGGTATAATAATATTTTTAGGAAAAAAACAAGTGTACAAATGCTCAAAAGTTTGTGATATTCAAATTGTATGATTAAAGCATAATCTCCTTGTTTCTTTTTACGAATAAGGTTTCTTTTGGATATCATAAAACATATTGATGCATATCAACTTATCAGTTTTTATAGTAAACAATGACATTTAAGTTTTAAATTGCGTTCTTATCATGAAGCATATAATGGTCCATAGTATGGCAATTCCTAAGTGGTATTTTTGTATGCTTCTCTTGATAAAAATGTTATCATTGTTAAGTTTCATATAATCTAAGGCAGCTCATATTTAGTAAATAAATAGATGTAGCAATTTGTTTGTTATCTAAGTAGAAACAATACAGATAACAAACAACAGTATTGCATTTTTTGCTGCTTTTAGGTGATCAAAACAGAAGGTCCGCTGGTAAAGAGAAAATTAGATCCCACTAGATTTGTTTCTTGTATCCAGGTGATTATTAATTTTTAAATTCTGATAAGCTTTTAAGGCACAAATTAGATGTTGTATCTCTAGTACTCATTTAAAATGCGAAGTAAGGTAGGGTATTTTGTGTTTACACAGCGAGCAGGGGTTGACTAAAGAAAATTAGCTAGTTCGATCCATCTATTTGTTAGTAATTTTGGCCGAGGAGTTTTCACTTAATTTTTTATTTTGAAATATTGAACATTATTGATGTTATGACTGAAAAGAGTGACGATGTTTTCATTTCCATTTCTATTTTGTATGGTGAATAATGGAAGATACCAGAAGGTGATTTATAGTATCTTTACATGTTTCCCCACTAGGCTGCTGGATTTTGCAAATGGGGGAAGAAGTCAATGGTTCGGGAGATTTGGTTTCTATACAGCGCCAGCCTGATGAGGGAAATGTTGCCTGCAATAATGTCAAAAAGGAAATGGAGATTCTTCTGCTAATAGTTGAAACTACTGCAACATTGGTTTCCTTTCTGAAATCCAAGGCAAGGTTGATGGCAATTAGCCCATACTTCTTCTTGTGGAATCAAACATCAAGATGGCGTGGGTTTTGTTGATAGAAATGGCTTGCCACTATCTGGTTGGTCTAGGGATGTCGATTTACCTCCATGTGCTAGTTGCTACGATGAGTCATTCCTGGTAACTAATAATAGGTTTGAAAATTTAAATCCAAAAGGTGGAGGTTACATGGGTGAAATATTTAAGTCCGTTTAGATGATAAATGATGTTATGGAGTCACTTGTTAAGAGTACTATAATGGCTGAGAATGAAGCTTCTGTTCACAAAGAAAAGCTGAACTCAAGTAAAGAGGAAATTGAGATAGAGACACTTCAAATTTCAAGCATGTCACTGAAGGTGGAAGTGATGGAAAATTTTGCTCTAAATAAAAACATTCTTCTAATGAATTGAGAGAGAAAAATGAGGATGTGGTTCAAGAAACTAATAGACAAAGGCAAAGACATGTGGAAAATGAGCAAGAGCTCAATCGTGTAAAACAAGATTTTGAGTCATTGAAATCTTATATCAGAAGCCTCATTGATGAATGAGAATACCTCCTTTCATCTATGAGGCATTTTCAGAGCATCCAGAAGCTTTCTGAAAGGTATCTCCTTTTGCGTTATTCCTGATTATCTGGTTGCACCGTGTGTTTTTTTTGTGTGCAAAACTTATGAATGGATAGATGAAATAACCACACTACTTCTTGATTAATTTCGATGTGTAGTTAAACACGAGGAGTTGTTGTTAACCATGTGGTGAAGTTTCTGCTCAATATTTTTGGATAGATTGTGAGCACAATTTCCAGATGGAGCATTCTGCTACTTTTCCTTTGGGTTTATACGAATTCATAATTTGTAATGGTTAGAAGCTAGTGAGAATAAAGTACTATTTGGCCAGAGTAATTTTTATATGCATTTTTTCCAAAATTAAAATTTTCTTTGCATTGTCACTGAAGGATCCAAGTATGGTATTTTGATATACATTTTATGTGAACGACTGATATGATGTTTTTTTGTTTATTTGACCGTGGTAAACTGATATAGTATGGGCATTAGTCTCTTTGAGGTGCAAAGAGTTTTATGTTTGTCGTATTCAAGATACCAGAGTTGATCCTCATCAGTCCATTTATTGCGGTATTACATGTGTAGTCAGCTGGGAGGACTTTGTAGATCCAAGTCTGAACTATAGCGCACATAAGTGGAGAATGCAAAAAACATTACCACAATGGAGTAAATGAATTCACAAAATATTATCTCTATTTGGTCCACGCTTTTGTTCTTTTGAAGCATATAGAACTGTAGCATGTCAATTTTTTCTAATAACGACATGCATGCTTTTTTATTTTTCCTGCATTGTTTTTATCTGACAAGAGGTTCCTATTTCAACAGGTTAATTGCCAAGACTGCTCTTCTTGAGGCCGAGAAGGAACAGAAAGATGCCGAGGTTCGGAAACTTTTGGAGGAGAATGTTAGACTTACTAGTTACTACATTGCTATGAAAGAGCAATGCAAGTTCATGCACTGAACAAACCAAACATTCAAAGAAAGACTCTTACAGGTGAGGAGTTTCAGAATGTTGGCATTATTATATCTTCATTGACATAGTTTTGATTTTTTATAGATTGTTACATCTGACCTTTTCTTAACTGTTGGGATCTACTTGTGTGTTGAAAAATTATTTTCCTAGATATAATAGTGGAACTCATATTATATTAGAAAATCAAGGAACTATTGTTTTTGCTATGCAAGAGAGCTCCAAATTGTAGTTACCCTTGTTTAATTTTCTACATAGTCAAAGATGGTGATTTTAGCAATTAGCATAGAACCGAACAGATACCGTCCGTTGCCATTCTAGATGTATCCAGTAAATATGTTTATCCTCACACATCTTTGGTCTTCTATTTCTTACATAATGATGGTTTCCTGGAGTTCATCTGACTACCTTTGTATATTTTGATACCAGGACATTGTCATTAGGGAAGAGTAAAAACAGATAGCAACTCCCTGTGATCCTAATAGGAGGTCCATCAAAGCACAAGCCAAGTTCTAGACTGGTGCTGCCTGAGTTTTCCACAAACATTACCTTCTGAGTGGGATGTGGGGATGTAAGTGTGACGTAGCAATTACCAAGTGGTGTATTGAACGTGTCTACCTGGGGACTGTTCTCACGTTACCGTGGTCCACACTCGATTTGTATTCCATTTTGGACCAATCCATGTCATATTCTTTGTTGGCAACTCAGTTGATCTCAATCTTCGACAAGATGAAGCTCAAATACTGCGTGGAAGTCACCTGAGATCCATTCCTGAAGGATGCGATTTTAATCCTCTCAAACTCAAAGTGTCAAAGGTCAATCATGACTTTGGGCAGAGTAAAACTCACGTGAGCTTATACATTTCCAAATGCCAAGTACTCTTAATTCGGCGTCTTGTCTAATTTTTATTTTGGATAAAGATAGCGATTTTCATTCAAACAGAGTTGTTGTGTAGCCATAGCTATTCAAGAGTTAACTCCCTAAAAGGAGCAGCTTACAGACGCGTATTGTCTAAATTGGTGTGCAGCTCTTTCCATTTCCGACCAAGCATAAGACTACACAACATGGTGGGTAATGATTAGTAGCAATACAACCCCTGCTTTTGTACTTTTAAAATGTCTCTGGGATTCGGAGAACATTGTGTTTTTATCTCGTCTCCAAGCAGGATAATGATCTTAGTGGGTCGGCAAATCCTGATCTTTTAAGAGTTGCCCTTCCAAGTAGGACAATTGAAGCCCAACAAAGATGAAATGGCCACCTCATCAAGAGATCAGGATAGAGTGCAAAAGAGTCCACGACCATGTTTTAAAAACCGAATCAATGGTCGGATTGAGGTTTGGTTGAAAACTGGAAGTTACCTGATCAAATCAGATTATACGAGGAAAAAAAAGGATCGGTTTGGTCACTACTTGAACCGTGATCTGACCAAAAAAATGTTAAATTACAGTTTGCAAACTATATAACTAACGGTTAAACTTTGAAGAACATTTTATATTTATTTTGTTTTATTTAGCCTTACAATATTATTTGTTACGATCATGAATTTTTCAAATACGATTAGTATTTTGGGCTTGTGATAAGATAGATTATAAAAAAATATTAATTAACATTGTGTAACCTAAGCTCCATCTTTCATTTTTTTTTTGTTTATGGTTGATATCATTATATAGCTAATATGTTTCAAATTTTTTGTAAATTTCATAGTTAATTTTAGTTACATATCTTATCTAAGGATTTTAAAAACTTAAATATTTGGTAAGTATATGTAAAATCCGATTCACTCAATCCGAGCACTAGTTTGACCGTCATCTTGGAGTTGATTATGTTCAATTTCGGTTCACAAAATGATGATGTAATGCTGACGTCATCATTACTTGAACCATTTGAAACCAAACCGAAAATTTATCGGTTCACTCTTCAATTCAATTTCAAAAATATTGGTATGAAAAGCAAAAACATAACTTGTAAGACCCGTTCTCTTGTTTTAATAATAATAAGTCCACTCTCCTCGGTTATAGATAATTGACTTCTTGGAATGTCAAATTGTGTTATGGCATGTTTGTTTGAGTAGACTTGATCGGATTTCTTGTTGGTCGAGCGGGTGCGCGGTTGTTTGACTCGATCAACTCAATTTGGGTCTGAGTGAGTGTAGGGTCGGTTTTGGCCTAAACCCCTGTTGAAGTGGCATGGAATTGGAAGGGTTGCATTAGGATTTGGATATGCATTTTCGTGGCTTTTGGGATGTCTTTGCTGGTGCCATTTTGGCATGTGCTGAGGTGGTTTGATTAGCCATGAAGACTTGGAAATTGAAGAGTCCTAGCCAGCCAACCCTTGCACACATCTTCACCTCCCACGTGTCTCCTCCACCTCTTCCACTCCTCAGCCACGTGGTCAGGCCACTCAGGTGGTGCTCCAGCAAACTTCAAATCCAGCAAGACTAAAAGCGGCGTCTAGTGCAACCTGTGGTGTGGCTAGAAGTTTGGTAGGCAAAATCTCCGGCTAATTTCAGGCAACTTCCTTGCTAATCAGGTATGCTCCTATCCCTTGAAGAGTTTTATGAGAGGGGATGTTGGCAGGAAGGGTCAAGCCAACATCAGGTGGTGGCTGGTGCAATGGTTGCACCACCAACTGATTCCCTTCTAGCATGCGCAAGGAGCATGCGCTAGATGGGGCTGGCTGTGGGGCAGCCAAAGGACCGGACCTCCAGCGAGCTCTAGTGAGGTCCAACCAAAGGTGAATGTGTTCCTTCTAGGCTGAGTTTGAGGATGGCCATGGATCTGGTTGGGTGTGGCTGGTGCACACAAGATCCAACTAAGGGTTGCCTTCAACCATTTTGACTCCTCGCTTTGGACGGTCGGCTGGTGTAGCCATTCCAGATGGTGGCTGGGGTCAGGAGGGGGTGGGGACGGACCTTAGGGAGGCTAGGGGTGAGAGGAGTCAGATTGGCTTGTTTGGTCTGAGCATGGTGCGCTAGAGTGATGTTAACCATGAGGTTGGTGCATCTTGCGCGCCTCTTGCTTGGTTGCTGAACCGAACGGCTTGGACAGACTTCCTCTGACCTTCTCCCACCTCATACCGCCTAGGAATGATGCTCTGAGTACGTGGGTTGGATGGGTCAGGGATCCATATGCATGGTTGTGAGGTTTGTATTTCTCTGTGATTTATCTGATGCTATCGGTTGCATTGTGTGTGATGGTTGATGAGATTCGTGGTTTGAGTCATTTATGGTCCAGCGGCACATATGATACATTCATGATCTGATTTTGGTTATATTCTCTGATATTTTTGATATGCATGCACTCTGGAACTAAATTGGACTCCTTCTTGTTATATGTTATTCATATTATATCTTAATGCAACACATGTTTTCGAATGTACGCATAGATAATAATATTGGATAGATTGAACCTTCTGATATTATGTGCATGTTTCACCATGTTGTATTACTGATATATAAGCTATTTCATGCCCACATATGATCTGGTCATATTCTAAGATTTTAATTTGATTTCATGTATGCTCTGAAATTGATAATTCATATCGTCGATTGTAGTGTGGTGCAATTTTGATATCTTCTATTGTTTGCATGGTTATGTTACTCTGTTCATGCTGATCTATGTCTGATGTGATGTGTTATGTTGTGCTCCTGTATGACCCTTAAGATTTTAGACCTCATAACGTCCCTATCATGACCAATAGACGACTAAATTAGTTGTTATATCGATTTACCGATTCGGTAATGTTTGTTTGCTATTGCGAGTTTCGTTTGTTCCTGATTGGTATGTTTGATTTCTGAGTTGGATCGGGGCTGCTAGGAGGGTATCTGGATACTCCTCCTTGAGCTCGTTCCATACACTGTAGATGCATTAGATTTTAGATGCTTAAGTAGCTTGCATTGCATTTAATCTGATTAATAATTCTGCGCACCTTCTGTTTTCTGGGCCGACGGGCCACGAGTGGGTCCTCTAGCTCTAGAGGTCATTCGCATAAGACCTTCACGTTGGGAGGTCGGGCGTAAGATAAGTCCTGGGCAGGCGCGCTGCCATTCTATCTCAGGTAGGTGTTCCCAAGTTCGCGATAACACCATGTAGGTCACTTGCCGCGAATTGGGACACTTATCTGGCGCACCGCTTTGTGCCGAGCGGTGGGTCACTGTCGAGTGAGCGCATTTGACCAGCGAGGCTGGTGTTCTAGTTCCTTTCGGGGAATGGTTCGGGTGCGCCCGACCGGCACGGCTTATGGAGTCGTAGCCTTCTGTTGCATTTGATGCTTTAATGTTCTATTCTGACCAACATTGTTGGTATTCTGGTTCCCTTTGAGGGGTTTCTGCGGGTGTTACCTGATTGGCACGAGTGATGGAGTTGTAGCCTTCTGATACATTATGTGCTTTTCTGTTTATGTTTCGGATGCTTTTGTCTTAGATAGATTGCATTCATTCTTCCATATAACTCTGATTGGGCCATGTGCATACTGGGTTTTTTATAGAAAACTCGTGCATATGTTGATGCGGTGCTTGCAGGTACTTAGATTCCTACATGACAGTCTGGACGAGCAATCGAAGATTCTGTACATGAGGGACACATCGGCCAGATTCTTCAGTTTGTCTTTTGCTTCCGCATTATTTATAATGTATTTCACTTTTAAACTCGATGTAATGTATTTGACCTTGTTACCATATATGGTTAATCTCTCACTTTTTAGTTATGTTTTATGTTAGTCTATCCATGTATGATCTCTCTACTTATTGTCGAGTCGTTGTTTGGTCTGTCTTTTGTAACTTCTTCGGTCGTCGCGGAGGTCTCTGATCGCAACACTTGTAGTCTTTTTCAGTGTGCGTACCCGCGAGATTGGGGGCGTTACATAACTGATCGGTCACACCCAGTCTCCAACTTATGCTTGCCTCTTGTCCCTAACCCAAACTAATCGCGTCTTTGTCCTTGCCTTTCCTCAAATTACATACTTATTTTATGCATGTAGGGGCATTACATGACGCCAAAATTAAACAAGCAAATGACATGGAGATTCCGGACATGGAATTTTGTCTTTATCTACTTCTTACATTGGGGCTAATTGTAGGCAACATCTTATCTACTTCTCTATAATATATCGAGAAGAAGAAAATGTCATCTACGTTGTGGGTCGAAGGCAGATCGACTGATCGACAGATGGACACAAGAAATGGATGAAATGGATTGGGTAATTGGGTGGATGAGAGAATGGAGCTCCTTTATGGGTGGATGAGAGAACGTAGCTCCTTCGTGTTGGTTTTGCTATTATTGGTCTCCTTCAGTTGACTATTTTTATCATTTTTTATCTTCTTTCAGAAAGAATAACAAATTGTACACAATTTTATGGTTTTTACGGACACTCGGCTATACATTTGATTTTTTTTCCTCCAACAAACTTCATAAATGCTATAGCTTACGATTGGAAATATGATTTGATTACAAAAAGTAATAAATGTTACAAGATAGAGGAATGACTAGAAGAAGAAAAGAAAATTGATTTAAGATTAGAATAATCAAAATAAGAAACTTCACGTCGGAAACAAGTATGATGTGAAGTCCTATTGTTACTAGAAACCTAAGACAACCAAATCTTTAATCTACAAACAATGAAACAAAACAAGGAATCTCACCCAAAAATAAAACAGATAACAAAGTAACAAATACATAAGTATAACTTTAATCCTACATTCCATAAACCTTCTGATCTAATTCTCATAACAAATTTTTGGTTAGTCTCAACGTCACAACTCACAAGTGTTCAAATTGGAACTGACTACGCTCCTGAAATCATGTGCGGTTTTTAGACCTGACATGAGTTGGAATCAACTCTTGAACATGAAAGACACCTCTTAAAAATAAGTCAACTTCCAATGAGCACCAACAAATAGTGACACCCATCAAATCTCAATTCAAACTTGAATGCGTCAAAACCTTATCCATGTAAGAATACTTGTTTAACGACAACTCATGATGGGTGATTGAAAACAATAAACAAAATTAACTATGTGAGATCCACGTCATGGGTCTTTCCGCCCAATCGTTATTTTCAACCCAACCATTGCTTTGATTTGGATGTTTGAGTTGAACTAAGTTGCAAATGGTCAATTGATTAGTATATTCTTTTTCCTTGTGGAAATGAAATCTACAAAATCCTAAGACGTAAAAAAGAAGACAACAAAATAATGAAGGGTCAAATTTTGAGAAACTTCGAATTGTGTATTTCACACCGATGCGGGTCCACTACGTTGTACTTCATCATGTTTTAAGTGGACAAGTTCCACTACGTGAATAAAAGGAAAGAGAACAAGAAGATTTTCCGATTCTTAAGACTTTTGAATTGCTTGTCAACAGGCCCACATGAGTTGTACTTCCATCGTGCTCAGTTGGAATTTTAAGAGGAAATTTGCGTAGGAAAAAAGTTGTCTTTTTTATTGACAAGTATCAAATTTATTTGGAGAGTGAAGGACGCCTTGTAAAATTTAAAATTTTAGCTCATTTTTTACTTTTCAATATTCAATTAAATTCCAATTCTTTTTTATTAAAAATCATTTTTATCATATTAAATTCAAACATAAAGCAAGTAATCTGTCACCAGCATCACTAGAGCTCCTAATCTCCTATCACCACCCTTGGAGGTCCAACAAATAAATTATGTCGAAGTTCATTAAATGAAGAATTGGTGATGGAAAAACAAGTAAAGACTGAGATCAGCAGTTGTCGTTTATATTGGTAACAAAACATGAGCAAGAAAACATAGGCTGGTCGATTTCTTTTAACATTGTTTACGGGCAGGGAGAATGGTAGTGTGGGTATTTTATGTAAACTATTTTATTTTATATGATATTTTTATTGGGGAAAATGAAAAATTACATAATTTCCTAAAAATAACAACAAAAAAATCAAATTTGTTAAAATTTGTAAAAGTTTTGAATCCAAATCGAAGGGGGAAAAGTCGATCCTTGTATGGGTGTACTTCTTTTGACTTTATTTTCTGGTGGGGTGAGAAAGTATTATCTAAATGCATGAGAAGAAAATTTCATCACGTAATTTATCACTAATGTCAAGGTTTGAGAGGGTGCTTTTAGCATCTTCTCATTGGCCACCTTTAATTTTCTTTTGCTTCTCCTCTACAATTGGAGCTCTCTTTACCGTCTTCTACTTTTTCATGTGTGCGCTCCATAAAGTTATGGTTAGATGGCATCAGATGGTCGCCTTTCTAAGTTCTAAGAGCATAAATGGGGGGGGGGATCAATTCGATATTTATCCATTTCTGTAGAGCTACCTATGTATATAAACAATTGGACGAAACAGAAGCCAAAAAAAGAAAACAACTTGGTATCCTTTGAAGATATGGTAACTTAATTATTTATGAAACAATGAGCACTATATTTTCAATTAATTTCGTTGTTTAGTAATATACGGTTTGTCTTAATTTTTGTACCATAAACAAACCGGAAAGACGAAGTGCGAGTACTATGTCATGAGGTATATAGAATAAATTGTGGAGTTCGGTTTGTTGGGGGGAGATTTACCTGAGGTAATATATAGTTTCTACACTACATTGAAGTAATATATCTTATTTTGATAAAGGTGTATGTTTATGGAATTCTTTGTTTAATTTGTAGATCTTTGGGCCAACTCTTGACCATTTTCACAGGAAGAGCTCGACTACACACGTGAGAGATGAGCTTCATTTTTCATTACACGTATGCTGCTAAGTTGATGACATTAATGTTAGTTTATTTGATATTTGTTAACTTGTTAGTTTGCTCGATACATTGAATGCTTGTTAATCGATAATGTTAACTTCTTAGTTTGCTCGAATGGAAATCGAAGACAGTGAATGTTAAAATGAATTGTGATTGTGATTTAATGACTTGAGTGTCAACACTTATATGTGATTGTGAATGTGATGCGATTGTGATTGTGAATGTGTTGCGATTGTGAATGTGTTAAATACAGGGACATATCAGTAGATTTATAACAAATAATATATTTTTTGAACAAACATATATCATGTCGGTTATAGACGAACTGACGTAATATATGGTATATCACGTCTGTGTTTGACCAACAGACGCCCCTCCCTTTTTATTTTTTTATAATTAATAATTAGTATTAATTGATTGTACATGCCTACGAAGATGATTCAGCACCTCGTCATCCATGTAGACGGCGTATATCTGCTTCAGTTAAGAGGGAGAGTAGTAGTTTACGTCGTCGTCAGACACGCGAGGATTCTTTCGACGACGAGTAGGATTCGGATGAGCTGGAGAGTGACGACGAGAGTGACAATGGGGGTCGGTATGAGTGAGAGCGGCAGGAGGAGGCGATGCAGCAGTATGGTAGAGGATGGGTGCGACATGATAATTCTTCTGCTGAGTGGATCACTCGGAAGGGTAGAGGTGGTAGGTTTGTGACCGGTGATTCGAGTTCGTGCACTGTAGATGCTCGAGCTCAGAAGAAGAAGAGGGTTGAGGACGATTCTTGGATGGTGACTCGTGTGATGCTCGGTGGTCCTTTAGATGACAATGTCATTTCGAGTTTCGGATGCCACATCGCCATACGCATTTGGGAGGGTGAGGATCGGAAGGTTCTAAAGTGTCATAATCGGCACAGAGCATGTACTATATTGCAGGGGTGGCACTCAGTTTTGAGCGATGATATCACGGTGGTCATTGCTGATAGCGGATTGGGTCACTTGCCTTACAACATGTTCTCCGTGGACATGTCGTTGATTTCTGCGTTTGTGGAGCGGTGACAGCGTGACACCAACTCTTTCCATTTGCCTTTCGGAGAGATGATGATCATGTTGCATGACGTCTTCCAGATTCTGCACATTCCTGTTGAGGGTCGTATGGTGAGTGCTCAGGCATCGACGCCTGAGCTGAAGAGTTATGTATCAGAGTTGTTGGGGGTGAGCGTCGATGGTCTTGGGAGGGATAACCCATTTTGGAGTGGCGGTGGTGTTAACATCGACGTTGTTGATGACTTCTGCAGACAGGGATGACCACCGCGGACAGAGGTACGAAGTTGAGTGCCTACCTGTTCTTACTGCTCGAATGCTTTTTGTTAGTCGACAAGAGCGGTTGCAGAGTCAGACCATACGACTTATTTGAGGCTAGAGACCCAGATATCATTGGTGAGTACTCATGGGGGTCGGCGACATTGGCATACCTGTATTGCCAGTTGGGGATAGCGAGTCGTGATGAGGATTATTTCATGCGTAATAAGGATCTATTACAATTTTCTATGATTTATTTCATGCATGCATTGGTTTGTTTCAATAACTAGTTTTAAAACTTTTATTAAAACAAAAATGGGACTCCGAAATTCATACCTAGAAGTTCTCTAAAACTTCTTGAAGATTCGGAGACGTTGAGGATGCTTGTTGCTGCGCCGGATGCCTCCGAGATTTCACCAAACTCTAAACAAGATTGGAGAGAGAAGAGCTAGCCTCTCAATCTCCAATAGGGTTTAGAATCTAATTACTAACCCCTCTTTAGTTCCCTTGAGAAGATGATCTCTTAAAAACTAAAACTAAACTTAAGAATTAGGGGAATTTCGTGGAGAATTATGGAGAGAGTTTTTGCGTTAGAAAAACAATGAATTAATTAATGAGGTAATGAGATAAACTTGTATTTATAAGTTCTCTCCAAATTACTTATTCATGTGCAACCTCTTGCCCATGATTTCATGCAAACTTCCATCTAACCATCCATTATTTAATAATAAATAATCTTAGCCACGAATTAAATCAATTACGGACCAATTTCATGCATGATCTAATTAATTCTTATATTAATTCTGCATAAAACCGTCTAGACCGGTCGACCGTTTGGAGGTTCGGTCGACCGCTCGAACCAAGTTTCGGTCGACCGTTCGACATTCGGTCGACCGCTCGCAACATAAAAATATTTCATCGCAATGTTCGGTCGACCGACCGATAGATTCGGTCGACCGTTCCGAACAGACGAAAATTCTCTGTTATCGGTTGAGACGTGTCCGGTCGACCGTGCACGATTGGTCGACCGTTTACCGATAACCGGTCGACCGTTGTGCACAGTACTGCAGACTTGTCAAATTTCGGTTTAACCCCTACAAAATTTGACATTTCGGGATTAGTAGTAAATTCACAACTTATGTAACATATTATCCTATGTAATGATTAATCATTACACCCCATAATATTTACATCACATATGAATTTAATTTAGATTCTAATTATGTTATTAATCACAACATAATTTTGATTTTGCTTGTTCACCCCATGTGTCATATTTTCTACATGAAACCCGACACATCTTATGAACTCAAAATCCTCATTTCCTGTTTCCCAGTTTTGTGGTGTGACCTATGGGATGATCTAAACTAAGTTGGCAGTGATATTAAGAGCTTAATATCACAAGCTATAAGCGGTATCTAGCTACACATTATAGCTCATAATTAGTTATATGTCTTAATTCCACTCGAACCAAAACCTGATCCAGTTAGTGATGGAGTGCGCCACTTGTGTCCGTCCCTTGCCACATGATATTAAGAATACACACAAAGTAGTATTGTGTCATCTTTGTATTAGTATTCATTTCTTGATCTCTTTAAGCTAGTTACAAATATGTGACTTAACTCAAATCACATTGTGCACATTATAACTTTGCTTTATCAAAGGGCCCACTAATATCATCACTCAATTAAGAGGGGCAATGATAATCTTTCGACTAGCTATCTTCTCCAACAAAAGTCATACTTAACCAACTAACGCCTTTACACTACACTTATCGATAGCTTAAGACACTAGTCTAATTAAGCATTCCTTAAGCGATCGGATATAAGTCTCATATCAAAGGACCAATGACACAGTAAAATATTAATGACACAGAAACACATTTCTATAATATTTTACTTGTTAGGTCAATTCAGTATACAAAAGTACTATTTTCCTCTTTTGTGTACCCGTGTTGTCACTCACTTGTAGAGCTGCAATGATCTATGACCAACACGACAATCTTAACTCGGTAATTAATGTCCTATGTTAATTACCATGATTGTGAATATCTTTTGTTTTATGTAAACCAATATCTTTTAGAGCTCTACGGTTAAGGACCAAGAGCCTCTTCCTTAACACTTCTAAAAGACGAATAACATATAAACAAGGAACAAACGATTTCTCATTCAATTCATAATAATTGACATTTAAAAGTAAAACTTTTAGAACACATTCCCTTCACTGTTCTTACTGCTCGGATGCTTTTTGTTAGTCGACAA
This sequence comes from Triglochin maritima, assembly GCA_963682175.1. NCBI lineage: Eukaryota > Viridiplantae > Streptophyta > Magnoliopsida > Alismatales > Juncaginaceae > Triglochin > Triglochin maritima. Next base: position 54,061,378 of record OY821771.1, on the reverse strand, counting down.
GAGCGGTTGCAGAGTCAGACCATACGACTTATTTGAGGCTAGAGACCCAGATACCATTGATGAGTACTCATGGGGGTCGGCGACATTGGCATACCTGTATTGCCAGTTGGGGATAGCAAGTCGTGATGATTGTTCTGGTATTGCGGGTTGTCTTACGCTGCTGCGGGCTTGGATATATAAGTACTTTCCTCCTTTCCGCCCGCATCAGGAGTGGAAAATCCTAGGGTAGGGTCATCCATGTTCGCGTATGTGGGTTGTCTGGACCGAGGATAGGAGCGAGGGGCGACTCCATTCCATTCGTAGACAGTTAGATCAGATGACTGCATCGAAGGTATAAAACTTTATACCATTCACGTTTATTTAAATTTTATTTTTATTATTATTAACGTGTAAACGTTTAGGTGGAGTGGTTGCCTTATGGTCCTACCATGAGTACTATTAGAAACTACAAGTCATCCTTCACGGTCCCGTCGCTCGACCACCTTTATCAAAAAACGACAATCGCAACATTTTCTTTTCGTGTTATTCCGTACTACAATATCTATATCCCGAGAAGCTCACTGTAATCTACTTCATCACCACCAAAATCTTGCAACGGAATCTGAAATAATTTAAAATAATACAACATTAAAAATATTAAAGACAGTTGGTGGGGGCGTCATAGCCAGACGCCCGACACGAATTTTTTTCCTCCTGTGCTTACTTCACCGTATCCAGACACTTTAGCAGACATTTTCGTGGTGTTGGTACTGGTAAAGTGAGGAAAACGTAGGTAGAATCCTAAGTTTAAGAGACGAGACGAAATATGTATTAAATGAATTGTGAAGGGCAAAATGGTCATTAGATTGACGATTTAAGTAGTTTCAGAACGACGAATAGTAATTTTCTTTGAAAATCTACCCCGGTCCCTATGAAAATTTCCTACCGTCCTTGCTTGTACCCAAAGTACATACGTATTGTCTTTTTTTAGTAAAAGTAATTACATTAAGGTAAAATCGTTGGGTTATGAAAACCACAACCCACGATCCACGAAAATACAAGGTTCAAACAGTCTGAAAGCAAAATATTATGAGTCAAAAGCCTAGCAAAAGAAACAGAAAAATGGAAATCCAAAAGTCAAGGTAGTAAGCATCCACTGGCAGAACCGAACTCCTCCCACATCTAAGACCTGAGCTAGAAGCTGGTAGACGAGGCTACCAGGTGGGCAGATCATGTTACGACGTATTGTCGATTGTGATACAAAACCTCGTAGGCAAATCCTGCTACAACGTATTGTCGATTGACATACAAAACCTCGTAGGCAATCGATGTCTAGGCTTTATTAATTTTACAATTTCCTTAATTCTCTCTCATGATTTTCACCTCATAGCTAGATCACTCTTTTGAAACTACTCATGCCACACAACTTAAGTGAATCCAAGACATAAATCCAACGATAAGTACATTAAACTTATGCTAAGTGGAATTTGTTTTATTTGGTTTAGATATACACGAAATATAAAATTTTATTTGTAGTTCTTCCATATGTAAGTATTCTTGTACATGAAATAGTTGCTCGTACAAATTAAAGAAAAATATTTGACGTAGAAACAAATACTTCACCCCCAAATAATTGGGGGTGATTTGCTTGGGTGCACCTTTAATTGAAACCACACAACTGAGTCATTGAATCTGTCTTTTCACAATTCGTTTGCATGCACCTACGTTTCACTACAAATTGTTTATGTGTGCATTCACCTTTTGTGAGATCCACTCTATCACTATTGTTATTAGAAATTTTACAAAAAAACACCCTCTAAAATTAAAGATATCCTTCATATTAAATATAAAAACCAAAAAATAAAAAATCTCACTCCAACTTCTCTCTTACAAATCCACACCACAACCACCATTGCCTCCCCCAATTCTTTCCCACACCGCAACCACCATTGTGGTCGGTGCTGGTGGCTACTCTCGCCCCGCAAACCTCATATTTCACCCACACCACGACCACCACCGCCCCCACTACAAGCACCTCCCCACGACCACCACCACCAATTTCACCCCCAACACCACCACCAACTCTCCCTCCCATGTTTAACACTATCAAAGAGAGACAGGGGATAGAAGTGAGGAGAAGAAAGATGATTGGAGAGTGAGAGGATAGAGTACCGAAGAGAGAGAGAACTGAAGAGATTGAGAGGATTTGAGAGAATGGTAGAGATAACTGGAAAGAGAGAGAGGAGAGAGAACCGGAGAGAGGAAAGAAGTGAAGAGAGAGAGAGTGTGCGGGAAAGAGAGGGTTAATGCTCCATTTTGGGTTTTTTTATTTTGTTATTTAACACTAAGGACATCTTTAATTTTAGATTGTGGTTTTTGTAAATTTTCTAACAGCAACTTTGACGGAGTGGATCTTACAAACGACGGAGGTGCACTAAAAATACAGATGCAAAAGTATAATTAAACAACTTCGTATGTGTATCCAAGCAAATGACGCCAAATAAATGCTTGCAGTGTCAAACAATACACATCAGCTATTACATCAAACAAAAGTCGATAATTTCTAGAAGCTATCCTTAAACATGCAAAATCTACAACTTTGTGCCGAACTTCCCTCCCTAAGATAACATCTAAAACCAACGAATCCAGTGACGTCAGTCGCATATTCCTTTTTATCCAATATATAATTTTGGGTTAATTACAGTTTGCCCCTTGAATTATGTCTTGGTATCATTTTGCGCCCTTGAATTTCAAAGTTAACAGTTACCTCCCATGAACTTTAATTTTGTAACATTTTACCCCCTTGGACTTCAAAAACTCATTATTTAACACACATTCGACGTTTTTTTCCTAATTTTTTTATTGTATCCTTAATACACTCCTAAACCTATATTTACGTGAAAGTTTGGATCGAAACGGATGTCGGATATGGTTGGAATTTGGGTCGGATTAAGTGTCAATTTGACCCAAATTCCAACCATATCTGACCTTCATTTCGATCCAAACTTTCACGTAAATATAGGTTTAGGAGTGTATTAGGGATACAATAAAAAAAAGGAAAACAAACGTCGAATGCGTGTTAAATAATGAGTTTTTGAAGTTCAAGGGGGCAAAGTGTTACAAAATTAAAGTTCAAGGGAGGTAACTGTTAACTTTGAAACTTCAAGGGGGCAAAGTGATACCAAGATATAGTTCAGGGGGCAAACTGTAATTAAACCTATAATTTTAATATTCAATCTCTGCTTTACAATATGTTTCTCTTTCTTCTAACGGCGACACGTTACAACCTTCATCACTTGTTAGTCCCCTCACGTATTTGACGATTTGATGTCTCGTGTCGTGTTGGCTCCAAAACTAGACACGTCTCTAACTAACTCCATACAATTAAGTAATCACATACACCCGTATTAATAAATATGTGATCACTTTATTGGAAAAACATACCAGGATTGTCGTAATAAAAGTTCCTAATTGCTTCTAAAGAGAGATAAATGAAGAAACTTTTGACCATGATCGCAAGCTCGTTCAAAAATCTCATTTTTCTGCTGGATATTGATCCAACGTACGTTAGGCTTATATATAACGCGAAATAATACCCTACATCTTCTTTTCAATATATTTATAATTTTGAGCCAAAGTTGGAGTTTAGTTAATTGACACTTAAATTTTGACAATGCTAATATAACAGAAGGTTGCATAATCAAATCTTAGGCAAACACAATATGTACCCGTGATTCATAAGCATATGTTTTAAATCGCATTGATTTTCTTCCTTTCAAAGATCCAAATTCAGATATCACTTCTAAATATCCATGACACTCATAGGACATGGTACACATGGAGTCCACTAACTGTCTCTTTTATAAGGAGGAAAACCAAACTTGTAATTAATTTCCACGTAAGAGGCACGGTGATTTCCATGACACGCATGTCGGAGTCAGAAAAAGGGCACGCGAGAAAGAGGAATGGAGTGTGACAAGTCGAGACCACTTTGTTTGATTTCTCATTTTGGGACCAAAACCGAACAACAACATCTGCCCCATCTTTTTCATTTCTCAAACGATGATAACGACGGGACCAGAAAAAAGACTTACATGCACGGGTTAATTAAGAGATATCGAGGAAATTATCATAGATTTACAAATTTAGTTTAGTGGTTCCTAAATATATATACTATTTTCTGCTACTGTTGTTGATGTGTCTTGTGTTAACGTTAACGTGCGATTTCGGACTTGGGCGTGTGCCCTAATTGCTCCATCTCCCAACTCAAATTCACGTTGTGTCTTGGTTCATATTCCTGCACCAATTAAGCGATAGATTTTATCGACAATCACGATCGAGACAATATGACTCACATGGAAAGTACAACAAATTAAGCATGATTTAATGGAAACGTCGGATATCTAGTTCGGCGAATTTTGTTTATTTAGGTTTGGATTTTTACAATTTTGGGTCTTCACAATTTACAATTGTTTGAATCACTTCTTTCAGAAACTCAAAATCCATAATAATAAAAATCAACGACAAAGCCCAAAATTGACCCCCTCATTCTTCTCTTTTATTTTCTCCGTTAAGAGGGTAATATTGTCTTTTCACTCTTAAATCTCAATATGTATCCAAGAAGCTAATCCTTGGAGCTTTTCCTCTCCATCACCAAATGAAGTTACTTCAAAATCTCATCCCTCATTTCTATGTTAATTTGGACCCAAGAAAAAGTAGTCCCCATGATATTAGGTAAAAGCCTGACCATCCAAACGCATCTTAAGTATTACAGACGATTTATTTTGCTTTATATTAGTCAAATACAACTTTTATTTTTATGTTTTGCATACCTCTAGCTTGGACATGAGATCATGAGCAGTGTGAGAAGACACAATAATATGTCTAGCAGCAGGAGTTATGAACCCCTCATCCACAGCCTTGTCTATGAAGCACAACAACGAGTTGTAATAACCGTCCACATTCAACAACCCCACCTGACCATCACCACAAATTTCACCTAATTAAGCCCAACGTTTTACCAACCATAATTAACAACATGTTTGCAACAAGAGACTCTTAGTAGTAGTTACGTACTGGCTTTTCATGGATTCCCAACTGAGCCCAAGTGATCACCTCAAGCAACTCCTCAAGCGTACCATATCCACCTGTTGTTAATCAATTAATGCAAAACACACTTGGGTTAGTTTAATTGCCATGTTTCCTAAAGTCAAAGAAAGAAGCCACCAATAGGACAACGTCTGCTTTGTTAATATGTCATCATGGTTAAGTTATGGTGCACTAATGACGTACATCGACTTAAGTGAGAACAGAAGTGTCCAAACCCTACCTGTTTTCACGGGCTTAACTCGTCCACGTCCTGCCGGTTTGGTTTTCAATGTGTGGTGAGATGAAATTAATGGAAGTACCAACTAATCTATGAGAACGTATTTGTTAATTAATTTCTTGTTGTAGCCCCACAACATCTTTGTTCTTTTGACCTAAATTTCTATCTGACCAAACTCTTAAGATACAATTCTCTATTTTTGAGGTTTAATTTCTTATAATTTTGACTATCACAAGACTAAAAGTTAATTGAGTTAACCTCCCTCAATATGTTGGTACCACCGGGGCATCTTTGTTGTTACAATGATATTTTCTTAATACAATATAATCAAAGGATCCTCAGCATAATAACACGCCCAGATGTTCTTTTTTGTGGCTGGTTAAAGATGAGCAGTGCTTTTCAAAAGGATGGGCAATTGGAGTTTGTGACTAGGGTTGGTCATGTTCTGGATAAAACTTGATGATTATGATTAGTGACTACCATAACGATTACGATAATGATTACCTGGAAGGGCAATAAATGCATCGGCTTGGCGTGCCATCTCAGCCTTTCGTTGGTGCATTCCGGCCACTGGTCTCACCTCTCCAACTGTTTCTCCTGTGATCTAAACATAACCAAACAAAAGTTCGATTAATCTCCAATAATGACAAGGCAATTAGGTAAGGTAGCTTATGTAAGTGGAAGATGTTAATGAAGATAGTAATTTAAGTACCTCTTTGGGCATGAGGGTCTTGGGAATAACACTGTAAGATAAATTGAAAGAAAACAGAGCAAATGAGTCCAATAAATATAGAATTTCAAAAAAGATCGTAAATTTTATATATTTTACTAAATTTTAATTAAAAAGAAATAGAGAAGAAAAAAAATACCCCAAGACATGTCGGCCACCCTCGTAGACAGCCTGAGATACAAGGCCCATAAGCCCAACACTTCCCCCTCCATACACCAAATCTATATTCCTATCCACCTGCACACAACTCAAACACATCAACTACAAAACCAATAATAAATACTTAGATATAAAAAAATACTGAATTTTAAAACTTATAAACAAAAGAAGAAGAAAACAGGAACAAAAATTCTGAATTCTTCATGGGTTATGTTCACATTCCCACAGACCCCTTATTATGCAAAAAGAAGATCACCCACTCTTGCCCAGAAATGGAAAGAGGGAAATTGGGTAATAGGCCTGGTGCATATCATTTTGGAATGACTGAAATCAGAGGAATAGAAAATTTTGGGATTTTTTTATTGAAGCGGGTGATGTCACCTCAGCCAGACAAGACAAGGATGGATGAATATGGGAAAAGAAGTACAAAATATATTGGAAAAGAAGGCAAACTGAGTTAGCTGATACTTAATCGTGAAATCAATGTTATAATGGTTATCTAGTCAATTTTTTATTTTCAATATATATATTTTCTATGAGAAGATAAAAGAAAATAGTGAGAGGGAAGAAATGGAAATAAGAAAACATACCAATTCTTTGCCAAGTTGGATGGCTGAAAGTTGGTAACCAGGCTTCTTCCCTGGGCTGCTGCCACAAAACACACACACCCTTCTGAACCTTGAGGTGGGTTTGATGGAGAGGTCTTGTGGTTGGGTTTCCATGAGAAGTGGAAGGTCGAAGAAGCCTTTTCGTTTCTCTTCTCCTCAGCCTTGGGTTTGGTTCCTATTTGGAGATGAGAAGGAAGAGGAGAGAAGTAAGTGATGGGCTAATCTTAATTTGGTGTTGGTTGTGGGGGAGTATATGTAGTGTTTATAAGAGGAGAAAGGATATAATTTATAATAAAGGGTCAAAACTCAAAAGAGAAAAATACTTTTCTAATGCCCTTTTTTTCTAATGAATTGTCATCCAAATTAATAACTACAAAATCATTTCGAGGGTGTGTGATGAGGTGGAGAAGTTAAGACAATTCCATTTTAAAATATATCATAGAGGGTGTGATGCATGGTGATGATATTAATAAGCCAAAATATTTTATAACTAGTAAAATGAAACGAAAGGAAAGAAAACAAAGTGTTGGAGTGGGGTGTTGTGAACAGTGGGTGACAAAGTCAAGTTAATGGGGGGCACTGGAATACCGAATACCACATGGAAGTGTCCATTAATGGAACCAAATTTATCTGCTACTGTATTTAATAAATGGTGGGAGTTTAGGAGGGAATAAGTGTCCTTCAAATGGGCCACCCAGTCTAATCATGCTCTGCTACCTCCTACACACATGGTGGAATCATTTGGACCAGTGTATGATCCAAATCCAACAACTTTAACGATTTAAGAACCATAGATAAACTTCGGGATTTGAGATAATTAAAACAATTTTGAAGAGATGCTTAATTCTTCTTTGTTCTGAAATTATAAGATATGCCCAAGACAGGAAAAATTTGTAATATTGTAGGTACATGTGCACTTAACGTTATTAACGTACGATTGAATTATGTAGACGAAGTCCCATCCCTTTCATCTTAATGTAAGTCAGGATTCCACACCTTCCTATCATGTTCTCAATGACGTTCTTAAGTTGTTCATCATAATTTATCTAAATGCCTTTAGGTTGAGACTTATGAGTCAAAAGGGTTGGTAGTAGATTAATTGTGATTAGCTAAGCAAAGCAAGCCCATCGTGTTCATCACTGGACATGAAGTTCCATTTTCTATTTAATTCAGCCTGTGGCAGGTAAAAAGAATATTCCTTGTGAGACGTAGTTTGCATTGGATTTAATGTCCGAGTGTTACTTGTTACTGATAGAATTTTATTTCCATACTACTACAGGAAGAAGAAAAAAATACATCTTGATCAACCAAAGAGTTGATATTCCAAAGGATAGAAGCATCAAACTTGCAAGTTTGAAAGTGCTCATCAATTATGATATCTACAATATTCTACTATGATTGGATAAATTCTACTGCTCTTCGAGCTAGTTAGTAGTTAAACCACCAATTTGTCATTCGATGTGATAATGGGGTTCAAAATCATGCTTGTTGGTATGTGATTATCCTTTACATAACTCATTTCACTAGGGTGAATGGAACTTATCCACATGTTCTTTCATCATCGTCAAAGTATTAATTTAGTTTGACCATCGCATTATTATAAACTGTTCACCTGCAAATAAGGTCAATAAATTAAATAGCTTAGCATCATGCAAATAAGATAAACGTTACATAACAACTTCTTGTTCGGTATTAATAATCGCGTTTTGACCAACCAACACATGGATTCCCATTACAATCCAACTGTCCAAGCATAAGGGTTCATGACCTAGAGAACCAATATTTGTTAATCCTAATTCAAAAGCTGGATTTCCACAAAATCTGCATAACTTGGCCCACATCTCACTAACGCCTTCCCTCAGCTCAACCATGCTCCATATAATTGCTGGTCTGCATCTTGGACAAAAATGGTTATTACTTTGGTTTTACAAAAACAATGTTTATCTTCTAAATGTCATTCACAAAGCAATACAATCCATATTCCCATTACATTATAGATAATCTTACTCGACATCCGACTTTGACAAGAAAAATACATGACACGAACAATCTAAATCATCAATAATTATACGTGCCCTAACTTTTATTTTACATGAACATATATCTTTCCATGGTTGCTTAACGAACAGTAGTGCCCACAAAGAGCCAAATCTTGAGCCTTCTACCTTCACGGCTTCACCACATGGGCACAAAAAGTGATCACTGTGCTTACTGTTAATCATCATGGAGATATACCTACACTACACAACACTAAGAAGCATCTTGATACTAATCCTAAGATGATAACTAGTCTGGTCATGTCACTTTCACTCCATCTCTCCGCAAGGTGTGATTCTTTCGCAACAAAAAGTGAGTCCTACTTTGTTTTTTTATTACAATTATTGCACTTGAAAAGACTAGATTTGTTCAAAGCTAATGTGCACAGATATATGTGAGGGGTTTAGGGAAGTCAAAAGTGGACATAGCCTTTGAAACCCTTTGCATGAAGCCAAGAGGAAACTTTATATAATTCACAAGAACATGCTGGAGTGCAACCGAACAATGGATATTCCCTTGTCTGCCCTTATAGACCTTGATTATCTTGTTTCACCTTCCTATTTGCGTGGTGGGAATTGGGATTAGACGTAGTTGGAAATTTGATCGGATCGTCTAAGTCAGTATGTGACAAGATGTTCTTTCTTTCTTTTCCTTGATTTCTTGGGGGTGTGGGGTATATGTGCACGGGAGATTCTGACATTTTTCTCAACCTCTGACTTGAATGATTAATTTGAAGGACAATTATGAAGTGGGTATTTATAATTGACGTCGTCATCACTAGCATTTCATAAACTAATGCTTCCAATTTATATCGACAAAGTAACGTACAAACTTCGGTTTTCTTAAGAAAATCAAATTAAAACTAGGTAAGAGGGGGCCAAAATGATAATGACTAGTTAGACCAGATATTGTAATTACAGCATACAAGTAGGGGAATGTCGTCAGGGTGTGAACATGAAAAATGTTTGTGACATATATATGCAATCGTAACATATGATCAGATTCCAGATGAAAAAGAATCAACTTGGAATTCAATAACTACATTTTTTTCTCTTTAGAGTTTAGACTCATAAAGTAGGTCTATTACCAATACACCATCAAGTTGAAATAAATTAAGTGTTACATAAGTCATGGATATGGTGGCTTCCGGTTAAATATATAATTAGATACTTTTTACCGGAGTCTATACCAAAATAAAAGAGCTTACAACAAGACCATGTTTGGTTTGTCGTAAGAAAGGATAATGGAATCCAATTACACATTGATAATATTCTATTATGTACACTAGTGCAGAATAGTGCAGAACAATACATACTTGTCGCCTAATAGACGTCAGTTGTATTACGAGACGTCTATAGGTATAGATGTCGGTCCTTAATACAACTGACGTCTATTGTGTACTCTAGACGTCGACCGTTGGAACATGCATTTCATCTGACGTCTATACCCCTCAGACGTCGACCTATAGACGTCGGACATTAGTTACACCCGACGTCTATTCTCATCCGTTTATACGTCAGGGTATAGACGTCGAGTGAGTGTTACATCCGACGTCTATATGTCTAATAAGTCCAGGAATCCCTTCAGTTTTTATTTTTTATCTTAGCCACCAAAACCCGACAACAACCCTAGCCGTTTTCCTCCCCTTCGACAACTCCGGCCAAAACCCGACCAAAACCCTAGCCTCCGCAACACCGGTCGTCTTCCTCCACTTCCCCAACCACCGCAGCCGCGACCTCCTCCTCCTCTAGTTTGTTCATATATACGATTAGGTTATCTTAGCTTGTCATTTGGGGTGATAATAATAGACATAATATTAATGTGATTTAATCGGGAATTTTGTGTGTGATAATATTAGACATTTGAAGTCCAAGACTAATCTATTAAATGTTCTAAGCTTTTGCTTTGAAACACATGACAACTCAAGTTTGCTTATAGAGTAAGTTATATTATCTTGTTGATTAAAGTCTCAGTAAGCATCGAGTTCTATATAATAGCTAGGGATGAGAAATCCACACTTAGTAATTGTATCATTCTGTGTGAAATTGAAATAGTTGAGTTATTTAGGCACAATGTATTTAATTAAGAGTACATGTGCCTACTTTCATAATAAAAAACACATTGACAATGTATTTAACAAAAATTAACATTGTTAACAAACTAACATGTATATTGCGAATGGACATTAAGTATTGCGAATAGTGGATACCACTAGATATAGCAAAGGTACTCTTTTTTATTGTTGAGTGAGTGTGAGAGAGAGATGCTAGAATCGGTTGTGTTATTTCTATTGGTGAAAGTAATATTTTGATGTGATTCGTTTATTTCATCGAAAGGTTTGCCTTTTTGTTTGACTTTGTTTGATTTCAAACCTTTGTAATACTCTTTTGCAAAATTATAACTTAGATTTTATATTAAAAAGACTATAACTTAGATCATGTAAAAAACTAATGTTTAGTTTAGTAAGTTCATACATTTATTTATGTTTATTAATGTTTATCTTAGTTAAATGTTTATTTATTTGTGTTTATTTATGCTGAAAATAACTTATTTTGTTTAGTTAAATGTTTATTTATGTTTAGTTTCTAATAACTCATCGACCTCCTTAAGCAACTTGGCCTTTAATAACTTAAAGTAAAATATTAGATAATATTTGTTAAGGCATTCATCATATAGGACTTTCCATTCATCATATTTATTATTTATTTTACGATTTCTGTCGTAGATTGTTGGCTTAAGGTACGTAATCTCTTTCACTCATCATTCATTAAAAAGCATACATTAGTTAGTAGGATTTGCATTGAAACAAGAGTGAGGTGAGTGTTTGTTTGGTGTGTTGTTTGTTAGATTAATGTATGAAAAACACTTGGGTCAGTCACCTATAGGAGATGAGGTGGGGGATTTCATCACCATTTTCTTGACCCAAAAACCACTTAATAAAAGCCTTAATAAAATCAATTTAGACGTTGGCTCCTATGATTTCCAGACACATTAAGGAGAGGAAATTGTTTAAGACTGTTATGGCCTGAACGTTGTTGCCCATCTAGTATCCCTGAGATTTTAGGAACCTCCGAGTTCTTGATTTTTTACAGACTAATGGTCATCGTTGTTTAAGACCGTTTCAGACTGAACGTCGTTGCCCATCTAGTCTCCCTGAGATTTTAGGAACCTCTGGGTTCTTGATTTTCTATAGAATAGTAGTCATCGGTGGGACCTCAAAGTTAGGCGTTGTCTAGTGTTAATGATCTATAGTGGACTTTAGACTTGCTTTGGCCTTGATTGCTTGGTTAGGTTTTTAACCTTCCTTATTCCCACGTTAGATTAATGACTTCATCTTCTCTCTCCTGAGTCATTCTTTTCTCATCTTCATGTCTCCTGATATTCTCATCTATGAACACCTTCTTTTAAATTATAATTTTATTTATTTTCTTCAATAATAACTATCGGTTTTCTTAATGTTTAGATTGAAATGGATCGAGAGTGAAGTCTTTCAAACTGATTGAGTGATGAGTATGAGAACGGAGTGAATATGTTCTTAGAGGTTGTCAAAAATCATTCAAAAAATACGAATGACAGAGACATGACGTATTGTCCGTGCAATAAGTGTCATAATATGTCAGTGCTAACTTTTCAGAAAATAAAAGATCATTTATTTGAGAAAGGTTTCGACCCATGTTACAGACGGTGGATATGACACGGCGAAAATGAATCATTTAATTGTTCCAAAAATGGCGGGGGCAATGTTAATGCGGGAGATCACTTAGAGGAAATGGTTCAGGATATAGCTGAAAAGACTGACGTCTATACCTAGACAATAGACGTCGGCTATTAGAGACAACCGACGTCTATACCTAAAGCATAGACGTCAGTTGGGAGAAACAGTCGACGTATATCCCTAAAGAATAGACGTCGGTCGTCTCTAACAGCCGATGTCTATTGTCTAGGTATAGACGTCGGTCATTAAGCGACCAACGTTTATGTATATACGACGTATAGATAGACGTCGGGTCAGGGGAGCCTTATATCCGGCATATATATCCCGTATATCCGACGTATATTTCCTTTTCTACGGTAGTGATAGTTGAGAAAATTGAAAGCCGTAGTCATTTCATAATCAAATTAGAATGCAATACAAAATTACACCCCTTTCAAAGTCATTGCATAATGTGATAGTCTTTATTACATGTGTTTTTAAGAACTTACGTAATATGAGTGACTTAGTAGCTCGTTTTTTTAGTAGTGAGATGTCGAGTAAAGTTCCATACTTTGTCTCTTTTATTGTTGAAGTAGATCATGTAAATATCCGGTTTGATCCTGAACATTATTTAAGTCATAAGTCATGTACTCAATATTGTAGCTAAGATCCCTAAAGCAGAGACCAGATAGAGGGGTCTCCCTTAGATTTAATTTCCAAAGTACATGTTTGGTCTTCACAAAACAAATAATTTAGAAGAAATTGTACCCATATGGTTGGCTTTGCAATTATGAACAGTTCGATGATGGGATCACTGTCAACACATGTAAAGCCCGTCATTATAAAATGGAACGGCACACGAATGTCTTAATTAAGATCTCCAAAAACGAAAGGAGATCTCCAAGTTGTATCCTCGTTTGTCTTCAAAGGGAATGTTCTTTCCAAGCAAGTTCTTTGTGGTCACAACCAACCATGGATGCATGTGCAACCTTCCCCACACGTGGGATGTTTTTGTTCCTTAAAAAACAACATAATTAAAATCAAAGGTGGTTACTGTTATTTTATTTTAATTACGGTGGAGCATATGGTCCATCTAATTAATATTTAGACCCACAATCTGATTAGTACAAGCTGTGATCCAGCTGCCAAATCTGGTCGAATCACTCATGCCTCCATGATTCCTACTTTACCTTATCTGCATATAATTATTGTTGTATATCATCGTCGTGGCTTGGCACATTGAAACATCTTTATAAAGTTTGATTTATTATTACTATAGCTTTTTTGATAGTTCGAGGAATGTCTGTACTGCCCATCAATCAAGAAGTTCTATCAAAAGCTTAAGATGATACTGTTGTTTTAACGAGGATTATATTCATGAGATTTACACGTCGTATTGGGATTAATGGTGACTTTTTAAATATGTTTGTCCACCCAGGGCTTTAGGTTAGCTTTGTTAGGCCAAAAACATAGGTTGCTTGGTAAGGTAAAATATCAAGGACCTAGATTTAAGTTTCTGGATCATAATATGAAATTTGGTTGGTCACCACTTTAATAAAACATAATCACTTAAGGGAATGGTAGTGGATCAAACTTTATTATAGAGTGTCGCATACATTTTGTGTTTAGCAATGTGAGACTAATTGCTCAACATTCCCTTGCACGCGTGACTGAGATTATTTTCTCTGTGTCTACGCGTTTGACAATATGGTTGGAGTGGCCTCCACAGGTCGATCGACCCGTTCTGATACCATATGAAATTTGGTTGGTCCACCACCTCAATAAACCTAAGCACTTAAGTGAAGTGTAGTGTAGTGGATCAAACTCTATTATAGAGTGTTGTACACAATTTGTATTTAACAACGTGAGACTAATTACTCAACACATTAAAGATCGATGTTTCTCATTTGCTTTGGCTTGATAACAACTTTAGTGGTTTCTTGAATTCTTTGCATATTTATATGGTTCGAAGACTTTTCTCAAGTTCAACGCAAATTCAAATTTCAGCGTTGCATTCCTTTCTGGACTAAAAGTCCAATAAAATTTGGGAACTACTAAACGTCGCCCCAAAACTACTTAAATCGCCCATTGAAATTACCAAATTGCCCTTAACAATATATTTAATACTCATATCATCCACTATCTTTAAACAAGGTTTTTGACTCAGTTTTACTAACATTCCTAGTACCAACACCACGAAAATGTCTGGCGAAGCACCTAGATCAGGCGAAGTAACGGAGGCGGATTTTTTTTCCGACTCTGGCGTCTGGCTAAGACGCTTGTACGATGGTCGAGGCGTCTGGATAAGACGCCTCCACCATGGTACAAGCGTCTTAGCCAGACGCCTATACCATGGTCGAGGCGTCTGGCTAAGACGCATCAACCATGGTGGAGGCGTCTTAGTCAGACGTCCCGTTTTTTTTTAATTTTTTTGTCAAATTAAAAGTATACGGTGTGTTATCTCAAATTATTTGACGTTTCTTTGCAAGTTTTCGGTGGTAACCGGTCGGATTACAATGAGTTTTTTGCAAGTGATGAAGATTCAAAAAATTTCCAGATCCAACATTTTTTAAGATCCAAAATCTCCCGGCGGTAAAACATCCTGACTTACAAATACCACCTCGACATGTCGTTTTGGATTTTGAAATTGTTGGATCTGGAAATTTTTGAATTTTCGGTGTACCGAAGGGCTATCGGTCATCCGAATATTGTAATTATTAACTTATTAATTAATTAATTTAACAATTATCTAAATTTATAATCAATTATCTTTTTAAAAAAATAAAAAAAATAAAAAATTACGGACGTCCGACGGAGCCGCCCCGCGTAGGAGAGAGGCGTCTTAGCCCATGGGGGAGGCGTCTTACCCAGACGCCCCCCTCCTACGTGGGGGCGGCTCCGTCAGACGCCCGTAATTTATTATTATTTTTTTATTAAAAAAATATTAGATATTTTACCAGATTCGAGTACACTGGGGCGTCCGTTGGCTCATTACTGACCTCCAAAATATTATTTTTATGATTATAAGAGGAAGATGAAGAGAGATGTGTGATAGGAGGGTAAAATGTCGCGTTATAGCAGTAGAAATGAGAGAATGACAAAATGGTAATCTGTTGGGGCGATTTAAGTAGTTTTAGGACGACAGAATAGCAATTCAGTAAAATTTTCAAGGTGTTCCCACAAATTTGGAAAAGAAGTTTAATTTTGTCTAGCTTTATGGTGATTTAGGTTAGAAAATACGCACAAGACATTGCTGTAATTACCGACTACCTCAAATTTATGTTATTGTTACATCCATTGACCATTGCTTGGAATCATTCAATCCCGTCACTCTCCCTACATGCCTCTCGTCTTCCGTGTACAAAAATGCATACGCAAGTTTAGAGTAGCTTAATTGGTAAATATCTAGTCGTGAATTACCAGGATAAGAATGATCTTCGGCATGTATTACATCTTTGGGATTTAAAAAAAAATGAAATGCTTTAAAAAAAACGCAGTATATATAAAGTACACAAAAAAAGGATCGTAATTAAAACAACCTATGCATATATGGCGCCATTGAAATACCTCAAGTCATGCAATAGTAATTAGACACTATTGTTGTACTGCTCCAGTCCATTAACAATTAAAAAAACCCACTATTGGCTCATGTTAGAGTTAGCATAACTCCAAACCCTGAACATGACCCAGCTAGCTGGCTAAGAGAGAAGGTGAATGTTCCCTTAATTGGGAGAGAATTATTGGAGGGAAGAAGGGTACGTGGCTGCATTTGGAAGCACTGCCCTCAACTACATGTACCGTGCATGCAATCAATAACATTCTTGTTTAGTCACGTATAGTTCTTTCAGTGGACAGTTTTAATAAGCCACTGGTCTACCAAACTCAAACAATGAAATGGGAGGAAGAAAACGTAGGTAGGGACGAGAACTATGCAAATTGCAAAACCTTCCCTTCTCAAATCATAATTCATCGTGTAGTTTGTAACAGCTGCATGTTGTGACTCTTGTAAAGTGGATGTGCATATGATCTTATTGGTCGTTTTCATTGATTATATTAGTGATGAAATTATTATACCTAGTCATGTACAGTAGTTTTTAAAGATATTTTCACAAGGATAATATGATTATATTTGTAATTGTACCAACACTTTGGTCACATAAAAATCCTCGTGAATATCATTAGGTTCCTAGTTTTCCCATTGCATTTTCTACAAAATTAATGGCATTTGTTATGAACGTCCACTTGAAGTATAGACGTCGTATGTTACTTAACTCAATACGAGTGGGTGTTCATTGATAATTTACATTATTCAACGACGCATATATGTGATGACTGAATACTGAGATAGCTTCAACTTGTGTATGTTTAAAGATAGTCACCGATTGTGTTAGATAAAGTTGTTGAATATTCACGCTTTAAAAATACTTAAAAGTTAGAAGTTTTTCTCAAAATCGAGTAAACCAATTCAAGCACACTCATAAGTCATACGACTAGTTTGTAATGTTAGTTAGGTGATGGATGGGTACGTGTAATACGACTAGTTAGATCCACTCGATCTGTTCCTTAGCTGGCATTTTAACGTTGGTGGCTCATCAGTAAGTGTTTTAAAGAAAACAAACAAACCCAGCATTAAGTAGTGGTTGCATGCACTTGTCAAGCTGTCACTCCATTCAGTTCACATCACTTGTTTTGAAAAGTTAAAGATGGGTTCATCTTTTCATTCAACTATTTAGATGTTCATCTCTAACTATTAGATCATGTTGTCAGATTCTTCGGAGACAGCAAGCAAGCACACGGTTCTAGCTGCTCATCCGTCTCTTTCATCCTCACTTTTCGTGATGTAATTGTAGTTAATGGAGTGAATGCAATCATGTGATAGAAAATAATGATTTCACTATGAAATAACTGTACAACAAGTCTATGGTGCCAGAATCTCAAGGTATGTCACACAATTTATATGACATTTTGGAAGAAAAATAACGGATTCAAAAATTCAGTACAAGTATACTTTTTGATTATGTAAAATCCAAACGGAACAAAATCATAATTAGTATACATGTTACCATGTAAAATTCAAATTCAATAAGAAGTCTGCCACCACAATGCCCCTACTTGGCACCCCACTCAAGCCTACCAAAGGCAAGCGCAATTGGTTGGAAAAATGGAGGGTTCTTCTTTGAACGCATGTCGGAATCTCACTTACATACAAAACTACAACTTCACTTTAGCATCACACTTTATCTCAAAGTGAAGGTGGATGGTCAATATTTCTGCGTCATCAAAAAACTAATAAGGATGATAATCATTATACAACTCTGTTTGTTTGATGAAGAGGAGAGATCTTTTGGTCAAACGACAAGGTCATCTGCGTGTTGCATGATATGCGGAGACGTGGAGCTATTGTAATCATCCACGTGTCACACCTTCACTCTTCAAGGAACCTTCGTGGAAGAGAAGGGAACGTTAAGAATGCAACAATTTAAATGCAACCCCAAGTCCAACAAAAGAAAATAATCTAAGCTCATGACATAATATGTCCAATTCTAGGATATCAAAGTTTAGAATTCTCTTTACATTCCTATACTTTTGAAGAAGAAGAAACTAGAGTTTTTTACTCTAAAATTTTCATCTTAACCTTTTATCTCCCACTATAAATAAGGGTGATCATCACCGTTATAAACATTCAAATAGAGTGAGTTCTCTACAACACAAAGAATGAGTCTTGTAAGTGCAGTTTTGTAGTAGTGAAAATGTGTGTGAGCTTTGTAGTAGAGAGTGTGAGTCCTATAGTGAGAAAATATGCACTGATGGAAAAAGGAATTTTCAAGACGGATTTTTTGACCATATCACGTCGGGTTTACTGATCCAATATACTGACATGGTAATTGGGAGACGTAATAGAGAGTATGATATCACATCGGTTGTATACCCGACGTGATATGTGGTCATACCACGTTGGTTCCTTCTAACCCGATGTGATATCTGGGAAATATCAAGTCAGATATTCCTACACCCGACCTAATATGCCCATATTGCCATAATATCACGTCGGGTTTAGGACAACCGATGTGATATACTTTTATTAAAAAAATTAAATATAATAATACATTTGTGATGTTAACATAGTTTGGATGTGGCTCCCAAATATGAGCTTCTGGTGGGAAGTCAGCTTCTGGGAATGTGGATCTAGGAGCAGCTTCTTCCTCAGAAGTTGGGAGTTTGGATGAGGAGAATGCTTCTCAAAGTCCTAGAATTTTTGTCGAAGTAAATTCCCAAATTGCCCCAGACTTTGATTAAATAAAAGCTTATACAGGTGTTGGAATTAACAGGGGTAAAATCGTCACAAAAATCCAACAATACTAAAATCAAGTAAATCAACAATACTAAAATCATGACTAATAAGGAAATTTTATTTCCTTTGCTAAGAAGAATGAAGACAAAAAAAATTCTATTGGCATGATGTCGTAATTAAGGTGGGATAAAATGTGGTATTTTCTAAAAAGATCGGGGGTACTTCCGTCACAAAAATTACATCCTTCACCCATCGCTTGCAGCTCCCACGAGAATCTCATTACCAGAGCTTCTCCAACATCACTAAAAACAAGCATTGGTTTTCGCATCTGGAGGTTAGCTTTTCCGGATCTACCTCCTTGTTTGGATGCCTTTGCCGCACTATAGCAGCTCCCACCTCCACGAGGAGCCAGATCCCCCAATCCAAACGGGGTCGTAATCTACTAAAAAAGTCTGCATTAAACACATTTACAACATTCCTCCTGCAAACTCAACCCCAACATTCATAATCATAATCACAATCACAACATTTCTCTTGCAAACCCTCTTCACAATCACAATCACAATCAAGCAAACAAACAAAATTTCCATTCAATGTCTCCAATTTCAATTCAAGCAAACAAAACAAGTAACATTCATACATTAATTCACATTAAATGGATTGATTTGTATTCACGTAACATATATTGATGATCAACCTACAAGCATATATGTAATGAAAAAGAGAGCCCACCTATCTCATGTCTTGTCGAGCTGCGATTGTGAATATTAATCAAGTTTTCTCCAAATACCTATAAATTAAACAAAGACATATAAACATACAACTTTATCAAAATAAGATGTATATCTCGATATAAGGTAGAAGTTACATGTTACCTCTCGTAAATCTTCCTCCTGCAAATCCAACTCTACAATTTCTTCCATATACCTCATGATATATATAGTACATGCACTTAGTATTTCAGTTTGTTTATGGTACTACAATTAAGACATAATGCATATTACGAAACAACAAAATTAATCGAAAATATATGGCTTATTTTTTCAAAAATAATTTAATTATCCTACATCCATAGTATACCAAGTTATTGTCTTTTTGGCTTCTTTTTCTTCCCAATGTTTTATATATATATATCCACAGCTCTACAAAAATTGATAAATATTGGAATTTTTTATAAAATTTGACAACTACAACATATTTTTATATTTTAAAGTAGTAATTTAATAGGACTTACAAATGCATCATCTGCTTCAAATCTTTCCTGGGTATGTCTGAAGTTAAATGATCAAACCAATATGCAATATTTGTATCGGGACAAATAACAGTTAACATCCAATGATCACTAGATAACACTCATTCAAAAAAACATAATTAATTAATTTTAATACTACATGTATTATATCAAATAAGTAAAAACATACCTCTCACAATATCGTGCAAGATAATACATTTTGTCTCCCTCAGCCATCACCTTCGCAATATTTTGCGGTCGGGTGTCGTCATTTTGTCATCCTGGGTGGCAGAGCAATGTTGGACATAAATATCCAAATCTCTTTCCACAAGGAATTTGGTAAAGAGACCTATATATTACAATCAATAAATATTATTTAAATGCTAAAACTTAAAACACAAATAAATATCGTGAAAAGTAACATATATATGAATGACTTATGATGAGAATTAAATTTATACTGCAAGTGCACGGCGTCAATGGAGACGTGGCAAATACGGGTCGAACACAAGGAGAGAGAGATTTGTTATTTTGTGATTTTCGATTAAGGAAGAGAAAGGGAGAAATATGGTTGGTTTTGAGATTTTTGGTTTTTTAATTATCTAAAGCAAGAAACAAGAACAATTAAAACTAAAACAAGAACAAAGAAGTGAATTCCGTTGGGTGGAGGTTTAGATTTAGGGTTTAGATTAGAGAATTCAGAAACTTATAATAAATCATGTTAGTTATGAAGCATTACATGATAAATGATTTAACATAAACTCAAGTAATCAAAATATACTAATCACGAACTTAAAATAATAACATTCATTCATCTTCTCTTCACCCTAAATCCGTCACCTCCACCCTTTGGAAAGAGTTAGAAACTCATTGAGGGAGGAAGAAGGGGTCCTAAAGGAATTACAAAAGAAAACATAAAAACACAAGAAATAAAAGACAGAATTTTATTAAACTAAGGAATAAAAACAACAACTAAAAACTAGGTCTAAGGCCAAGGACCTTTCTAACATCGTTCTCGGGGCTATTTATAGTTGTTACAAGAGACCTAAGTATAGAATTAGAGAGTACACGTGTCCAGACACGACTGGACAAAATTGGAGCACACGGATCGCTAAGGGGGCGGTGTTTCCGCCGCACAATGTATGTGATATGCGGCGATTTCGCCGCACAATCTTCTCTGATTTAATCCGGATTTTTGCTGTTAGTTTATGGTATGATTTGATCCTCATTTGCGCGTCTGGATTGATTCTTTCCATTGTTTTGAGCTCCGGATTAATTCTTTTATATGTTTGGAGAACTACATTGATTTTTCTTTAGATTTTCTCCATAATAACTCGTGAATTGCAATTAGGTCCTTGTCTTTTTGCAATTAAGTCTTGAATGCTTTTATGCTTGGAAACATTTCCATTTGAAACCCGATAATCTTGAGCTTGGTCTTTATGATAGAAATGAGTCTTTTGCGCGCGTTTATGCTCGGGATGTGGGTAATTTGCATTCAGGTCCCTGTATTCTGTAAATAAGACTAAACACATACCTTAGTAGCATTTATTGATATAAAAGTAATCTAAATGAAAGACATATGATGCAATGTATGCAATGCATCAACTTACTTAAAATAAACATGAATGATTGTTATACACAATTTGTCTATCTTTAGAAATTGCATGTCATCACTCATGATGACATACAATTTCGGTTCTAAGTCGTCTTCAGTTGTGTAGCCTACGACTTCTTTCTCCATAACACTCTCCACAACATCATCCTCGGGTTTAAATTATATGAAATTGTATAACAATAATCACTTCGTATGCAACACATTTTCATTAAACCCGACAAACTCTTTGGATCCCATGGATTTTGGTGGTTCAACCTTTAACATAAAAATATACATTGCTAGAACATTCATACTTAAACAATATATATGATGATCATAAAATCATATATTAATTCTAAATGAATACATTTTTATCCTTTTTCAGTTTTATTAAAGAACCTGGACATTGCAATACGTAGTCTCCGGCCTCCCCAACCATATGAACTTCATATTTCGGTATTGGCAAGAACGCTTCACCATCGACAGGATCATCTAAAGTCACAGCTACATTTTTATCCAAATTTTGCCCCGTGATACGGCTTCAGCGCATACACATTTCCATAAGCTACAAGTTGCAAATCACGATCTCTTACAAAAAGTCCACGTTAACGGTCATCCTGTAAATAGATTTAAGTTAAAATTAACAACTATCAATAACTAACAATACAAACGTAATTAAATTTTTACCTCAATTGTTTCTTTTTCCTCAGTTGTTGGTATTGATGTTTCCTCAATTACAGTTGGTACTGGACTGGATGGCTTCACGAGTACCTCTTCAGGATTAACACTTGACGTGCTCGGAGGTGTCGGCATATTAAAAGGTAGGTTGTTCATAGCATAGAGACTTCTCACCATACTCTCCAAATATCCCATCATTTGCCTTAATTCCTGATTTTCCAAAGTAAGCCCCCGATCTGAAGACGACGATGACACAAAGTATTGACGAATTCCAATTCGACTACCCACACCTCGAACTCGTCTTTGATGATCCACTTTACCCAAAGTCATGGATAATATGTCATTTCTACCATCTGAGACGAATTCTCCTGATGAGGCTTGTAGTGAAAGTTCGTCTTATAAGAAAATTATGTTATAGATATTATACTGATTAAGATACAAATATTACATTTAAATTTAAATTTAATACGTACAATCTTGTTTGTAACATTTGCAGACTTGTCGGTCATGCAACTTCCGTCGGGTTTAATATTTAATACGTGCTCTTTTCCATTTTTCTTGCCTAGGTGGTGGCGAAGGTGGACGCAAATTACTTGTTTTCTCTTCGCTTAGACCAAACTACAAAGCATATTCTTTTTGCTCCTATATTAAACAACAATAGATAGTTAGATAAAAAAACATACAAGACAAAAATCACTAACAACGTGGGGAGTAAAATCGTATCATTACATCTTGCCAAATTTGGTCTTTAAGTGAAGCATCAACCACAGACCATTTTTCAACACAGATGTCGACTTTCGTTTTTGCAAGAGTACCCAAATAACTTCTCCAGTATATTTGGTTTAGTCTGATTGGCTCCAACAGATTATCAAACTGTAGAGGATATGGACATTCTCTCTTAACCAGTAACTGAAACTAGAGCATCAGAGTAGCTCCACGTGTGTGAGATGTCATGAAATTGTCATTATCACTTTCAAGTTGCACGTCGACGTAAGTGTTTAGTTTTGGCCGATCGGTCTTCTTCTTCATACCTATCTACCTGAAATAAGAAGAAAAAACAGTTTATATAAACTAATAAAATAGAAAATCATATACAAATAACATAAGATATTAACATGCAACTTTACTTTCAATTGAACCTTTATTTTCGACCATTACGTTTTCGTTTCTTGCTCATAGGATCCTCGATCCATATTCCTTCATGATGATCATCTTGGCTAAGTAAGTTGTCTACAGTTATGTCGTTATCGAGCGATTTAAGTTCAGGTACTTGTGTAAACGGAGGAATTTTCTAATCTCATTAATATCTTCTTAACAAATGATTTGTCATTTTCCTTCTAAAACTACCGACCATTCATTAGCACATGAGTCTGTTACATAGAAAATCCATTTTTGTTGATATGACAAAATGAAATGATCTTCCTTAAAACCTTTTCTTAAGGTTCACCAAAGTAAATCCCAACTCATCGACTTGAAGACTGTTGTTATTGTCCACTCATTTGCATTTAAATACCGCAACATTGAATTTAGTAAAGTTCAACTCCCATATTTTTTCAATCTAACCATAATAAAACATATTGGCATATATGAGATTTCTATCTTTCGAACTAGAGATGTGCAACGATTCAGCTACCAAAGTGACCTCGCTATTCTACATTGTGTTTTTCTCGTCCTCCATCTTTAGTATAGAAAAAAAAGACATTGATATCAGAAACATCACGACCATACATAGTTTCCTTGAACCAATCAACAAAAATTTATTGTGAGCATTAATTACTTGTTAATCAGTCCATGTAGCATGTTTTCCTTCACTATGGGCATGTGCTCATCCAAATAAGGTTGGAATTCATCGGAATTGCACAACACATAGAAATACGCCTTCAAGAGATCCTCACATTTTGGACTTATCATCTTCAGACCACGCGTGCCATTACCTCCAATCCTATCTTCATGTCGGTTCTTAGGAAGTCCAACACTCTTTTTATGAGTCAAGTACTCATTACAAAACTCAATTACCTCTTGAGCTATGTAACCTTCAACGATGCTCGCATCTGGCCTTCGTCAATTATTACAATAATCTTTCAACTCACACATGTAACGCTCGAAATGATACATCCACCTCAAAAAAAATCAGACCAAGTACCTTAACTTCTCTAACCAGATGAACCACCAAATGAACCAAAATGTCAAAAAAAGATGACGGAAAGTACATCTTCGACTGACATATCGTAACAACCACTTCATTCTACAACCTATCTAAATATTTTAGATCAATTACTTTGCTGCAAATCTTGTTGAAAAACAAACAAAATTTGATAATAACATGTCTAACATGTTTCGGCAATATCAATCTAATAGCAACATGTAAAAATTGTTGCATCAACACATGACAATCATGAGACTTCAAACCAAGTAGTTTCAAATCTTTTATTGAAACAAGACTACTAATATTTGACGAATACCCCTGCAACATTTTGACACCACGTAGACACTAACACAAACTTATTTCTCCTTTCTGGACAAAGTGTAACAAGCTGGTGGTAAATACTTACGAGTATCATTACTCTCTGGTGCTAGTTTTGCTCGAATATCATGTTCAAGTAGATCAAGTTTGACATTATATCCATTTTTAGTCTTACCTGGTATGTTCAGAAGAGTTCCTTACAAACTGTCACAAATATTTTTTCTGACAAAAATCACATCAATACAATGTCTAACTTCTAAGGTTTCCAAATAAAGAAGGTTAAAAAGATGGATTTTTTCTTCCAACTACTCTTATCATTTCTACGTTTGTAAGGTGTATCGAATTCGCATTGGATGTTCTTCAGCCACTCAAGAACTTGTCTCACACTAATTTCTGCAGGGGGTTTATCGAATTCATGTTTTCCGTTAAATATCTTTTTCATTTTACGATACGGATGACTCATATGAAGAAAATTTACGATGGTCATACATTGTCTTACTGTCATGCACAAGCTGCAAAGAACACTTGTTTTTTCACAAATTGGACATGCTTTGTGTTGCTTCACAGAATAGCAAGACAGATTTCCATATGCAGGGAAGTCATTAACTATGCAAAATATCATTGTACGCATTATAAATGACTGTTGACGGTGGACATCCCACACTTGCTCACCATCATTCCACAAAATTCTGTAAGTCATCAATCAGGAGAGCCAAATACACATCTATGTCATTGCCTGATTGTTTTGGACCAATAATCATTAAGACAACTTCATGTATCTATGTTTCATGTTTAACCATGGAGGTAGATTATACATAACCAGTAAAACAAACCACAAACTATAAAAGGTACTCAAACTTCTAAAAGGATTCATTTCATCAGTACACAGACCAAGACTCAGATTTTTGGCTTTTTGACCGAACAACGAAAAATCTAAATTGATCTTCTTCCAATGTGGGGAATCTGCAGGATGTCGAAGCAACTGATCATTTGCTTTATCACGATCTGAGTGTCATATCAGATTCTTTGAATCCACGGGGCATGTAAACAAACTTTTCAACCTTGGAATGATCGGAAGATACCACAACACCTTCGCAGACTACTCATGTACTGGTATATTACTACTCACATTTTTCATATGTTTGTACCGTGATGCATTACAAACCGGACAATAATGCAGATTTCCATATTCAACCCTATATAATATGCAATCATTAGGGCATGAGTGTATTTTCCTATACTGCATACCCATCAGACACAAGATTTTTTTGGCCTCATATATACGGTTTGGAAGTTCGTTCTTTTCTGGAAGAATTTCTTTTAACAACTTATGTAAGGCAGTAAAGTGACATCACTCCAATCGTTCGAGGCTTTCAAGGTATATAATTGTAACAGTGCAGACAATCTACTGAAATCGGTGCAACCCGGATACAAATATTTTTCATTGTCAAACAACAGACTACTGAGTAGTTGGTGTTTATCATCAAACTTATCGCACACATCTTGAATCATATCCTCTAACCGATCTTCATCATTAACATCTTGATTTGAAGGACTATCACTTTCTATCTTCATATGTATTTCATTCTCACCATGTCATATCAAACGTGTGTATCCTTCATCAAAACTTTTCTCAAACAAATGAGCATTTATCTCTTTTACATTTCTTAAGAACATGTTAAGACATTTCTTACATAGACATAAGACATTTCATTCGTTTCTAATATGCGCATTCTTTTGTGTAAACTCTAGAAATTTATCAACTCTGTACTCATCACTCAATCGACTTGCAAAAATCTAATTGTGATTCATTGTTATCTACACAAACAATCATAATATAAAATAAACCAAATATACTGAATTTTTAAAAAATTTGGCAGAACCTCCCCTTAAATTTAATAGTCATAAAAATTTC
This sequence comes from Triglochin maritima, assembly GCA_963682175.1. Taxonomy (NCBI): domain Eukaryota; kingdom Viridiplantae; phylum Streptophyta; class Magnoliopsida; order Alismatales; family Juncaginaceae; genus Triglochin; species Triglochin maritima. Next base: position 54,034,671 of record OY821771.1, on the reverse strand, counting down.
TTGTGGGAAAAGAACACACACATATACAACTAATCATTTTCCTTCGGAATTTGAATGACCGTATCACTCAAATAAGCCGAACATATGTGTCAACAATTTCATATCCATAACAGGAGTCAAATAAGCCTCTCTTTTTACCAATCACGAATCCAACTAATATAGCAAACTTTATTCTAAAAATATTTGAATCCAACACACCCAAGATTTTAAATCTTGGCATGAAAAGATCTGCCATATAATCTTGAACTAAAATGGAAACTAATCCAACTGTGAAGGCATGGGGAGGAAGGTGAAGAATTATAATCTTGAACTAAAATGGAAACTAATCCATATAATCTTGAACTATAATCTTAGTGTACATTAATTGAAGAATTTGTTTTTCTCATAAAGGAGGGGATGAAGGTGAAGAAATTACCTTTGGAGAGGGAGAAAGGAGGGGACCAGACCGTCAGTGGACGCCAGCGAGGAGGTTCGCCGAAGGAGAGGCGTTAGGCGGCGAGGCTGGTGCATGGTTAGGGTTTGGTTGCGCGGCGTGTTAGTGTGTCGTGCTGCAAGGCATGTCGGTAGGTCGAGGTTGCAAGCCGTGTCGAGGTTGGGAGGTGTGTCGGGATGGCGAGGCTGCGAGGTGAGGCTATGGACGTGTCGAGGCTGCGAGGTTGCGGGTTGGGTTGAGGGGTCAAGGGGTAAGGTTTTTGCTAGGGTTAACTGGTTAAGGGGTTAAGTGTTATATTAAACAAACAACACACGCCGAGTGTTTGGAAACCCGACGTGGTTTTTTGGGAAAAAACATTGGTTCTTTAGAAGTCGACGTGAAATTGTGGACTTTTAAGGGCTTCTCACGTCGGTTTTGGTGTTTTCTCAACATATGATATCGGTTTATATGACGTAACATATACGTTCAACGTCGGTTTCTTAATATTCGACGTGATAGGCTCACGTTAAACCTTCTTTTTCCCGCAGTGATGTCAGTGTGTGCATGTGATGTATCATTATAACATTAATTAAGCAATAAAAATTATATTCTTCCTTCCTATATTTTCTCTACCGAATAAGGAACAATCTCATAAGTTTGTTGTTCGTGTTAAGACATCGTCTATATGCCGAGTTGATGTGTATAGTACTTTAATTAATTTTCTTGAAGTGTTATATGTTAAGGATTTAAATGTTTTTATTGGTTGAGAGGTGTTTGTTAACAAAAATTAATATGACACAGCTGCTCATAAGTGTCTTTGGGATCCACTATGTTATAGGTATGATCTTCGAACAGTGATCTTTTTACCGACACTTGGATATCGATTTCTTAGCATGTCGCACAACATATCCATATTTTCATCCAAGCAAGCAAAAGAAAACTAATGTATTTCGTCAAAATCAAAATACAAACAATTTTGCAACAGAATTGTAGATCTCATCCTGTCACTTAATAGCAAACCAACCTTTTTAACTAATTAAGATTATAAGTAAGATAGTACATTCAAAATAAAAAAATGCGGATGCAAAAAAATAATAATATGTGTAGTTGAGTGGCCGGAAGAAAACTAAACCCACCTAACATCATTGATAATGAATCCAGAAAACAGGAAAAAGTGAAATACGTGATTACATACATCACACTTCCATCTCGAATTATTATATTCTGCACAAAGTAATCGACGTAGAGAAATGCCGACTATACGGATAAGCGCAAAAGATAATTAATATATAGTTTTGTAACATCCCGAAACAACGGAAATTTAAAAATTTAAACAATCAAGAGATTATCAGAATAAACTGATCAACGGGAATGTTACTCATATAAATCAACAGTCGGTGCACCAATAATACAACAGAGTTTGTCAAAAGACGTGATTACAACAATATAACGAAAGACAGGTACAAGCAATCACGACGACTTCGAAAATTCCGAAGAGGATCCTGACCCCAAAATATGTGCACCCATTTTCACCACCCGATAGAACCTACTGCGGTCCTGAAACATGAATCAAACAACGATGCCTGAGTTTCCCATTAGGAAACCTTGTATGCCAAGCTCGCCTATATGAATGCAACAGTACGGTATATGAACCTATCATACTAGTAGCATGTCATATCACATCTGCAATGCATCAAATCCCTCCAAAGGTAAACGGGACCTCAGTCCAACAACAATAATGACCTTCAACAGGGTCCACAAGGACATCAGTCCAGCAACAACAATGAGTCTCCCTCGGAAACCTACCGTAGGCACATACGGTCTTACGAAAAGTACGCGGCGCACCCCCCACACGCGACTACTCGAACCAAAGGGATCGGTGAGGAGCGTCCGCACTTCCGCGCAAAGAACCATGTGGTCTACACCACCATCGACGGAGTCGTAGCCCGGTCAGTCAACATCCCAACATAGGTGCCCAATCGGGGATCATCACCGGAACAACATCGTCGGCATCGCTGCCATAACATCGGCGGTACAACATACGTCCGACACAACATCGGACGACACAACCACAAGCCGGAACATCATCGACACCATCATCGCCGGCAAAAACCTCGGCGGCATCGCAGGTACAACATCGGCGGTACAACATACGTCCGGCACAACATCGGACGGGTCCAGACCATAGTCTACAGGGTCATCATGCTCCATGAGCCAAGCGTCAACACGTATTGGGATCCACAATCCCTCAGGTCTGCTACTCAACAAGAGTAAGGCAACAAAACGTCACACCACGGCCCATCACGGAGGTGGCGCGACCCAAGTGTCCACACTCTTCCACACGGCGGTCCCTGGGCAGGCACGAGCACGTACCCGCCGTCACCTCCTGGCTCACGCTCTCAGCGAAGACACGGGTTTCCGTGGACAGAGTTGACATAACACGAGGACCAGGAATTCAGTTCTGCACACAAACGGTCGACCGAAAAAGCCTAACCGGTCGACCGTCCCCAATAGGTTCGGTTGACCGAAAGTTTACAACGATCGAATTATTCTGCGCGTCACTTAAGTCCAAACTGTCGAACAACAGTCTAAAACCGGTCGACCGAACACGAGGTCAAAATCCGGAGTTGGTCAAAATCAACAAGTCTATTCGGTTGACTGACTCAGGGGTCCCGATCGACCGAAAACTATCAGGGTCATCCAAATAGTCTACGTCATATAACGGTCAAAAAATATAGCAAAAACGGTTGAACAGCATGCAATATTTTCAAGTACACTTAAGTTTCGGTCGACCCCAAAACAAGGGACGGTCGACCGAAAACCGACAGTAAGTCTCCAACCCACCAGCACATATGCAACCGGTTGACCACCACATAGGCATCGTTCGACCGGTGTTGGTTAAAGTCGGGCAAAAAGGTAAAACCGATCGACCGCCCGAAGGCACCGGTTGACCGTTGGTCGACAACAACCTTGCGTCAGCCAAGGATTTTACGCCGCTTCTCATCGTCGGCGAGGTCTCCGACCTCCCGCGACCGACCTCAACTTCCCACTGTTAGGATCTATGGCCCTCTAATCGATAGAAAAATACGGAATTAAAAATACGAATCGAAGGATTAAGGAAGAGACAATTGCAAACCACAAAAATGACGACGCCGGAGTTTAGAGAGGTTCGACACCCACACCCACACTCAGGTCCTAGTCCTCCTCGCAAGCCTCGCTCGATCCCCCGAGCCTCGCTTACGGTTCCACTAACCGATCTCCGTTCCGAGCCGAGATCAACGACGTTTACAACACCGAGCCTCGCGAACAATCCTCGCCTCGCTCGTGTCTCCTCTCACAACCCGAGAGGGAGCTTCCTTGAAGCTTTTACAACTCTTTGATTCTTTGATGTGGAAGTTGAATCACACTCTAACCAACACTCTATACTTGAGCACACTTGTATACGATATTAGATTGGATATGCAAGTGGTTAAGTTTAGACTTGAGTGTTGTGGATTGAGAGCTTGAAGATGGAGAGGATTTGGCTTTGAGTATTGGATAGATAGGAAGTATTCAAGAGATCCAAAACAACCAAATGAGGTCCTATTTATAAGCCTTCAAGCTCATATAGCCGTTTGGGAGTTGGTGGTGAATGGACCAATTAGAAAGCAAGATGTGACTTAAGCTCGGGCAGAAATCGAGACAGATTCGGTCGACCGTTTTCCACACGGTAGTCCGAAGAATTGGTCTGAACTTAGAACTCGGTTGACCGATTATGTATCAGATCACCGTTCACCAACCTCCAATAGTTTTTATCTATTTAGCCCTAATTAAATTCGGTTCACCGTTCCAAGGTGGACAGTAGAATTGATTTGGCTCTGATCTACTCAGGTTCGGTTGACTGTGTATACTTCGGTAGACCGAAGTAGCGCGGGTATTCCGCTGACAATGCGTGGGAAATTGTTTTATCGATAACGGTCAAGTTAAATAGTTGTTGGGCTCCTAAAGCCAATAAGAATTCGGTAGACCGAAGTGTGTACGGTCGTCCGAAGTAGGTCAAGTTAATTTGGCTCTAGGGTCTTGATTTGAATGCGACCGTTGGAGCAAAGTCCAAAACCGGTCCAGGGTTATTCGGTCGACCGAAGGTGGTTCGGTCTTCGGTTGGGGCAATTCCAGAGAACACCTAAGTTTCACTGTTGGGAAGAATTCAGCTATCCGATAGGTGTTCGGTGGACCGAACTAGGTAGAGTTCGGTTAACCGAAATAAGTTCGGTTTACCGAGGAATGAAGGGACAGAATCCTAGTGCTCAAGTTTACATAAAACCTTATGGACTCAATAAATATAAAAGTTACATGTCTTGGTCCAAAGCTTTGATTACAAGTCTTGAGTCTTGATGTCCTTGTCCCAATGCTCATTTCCTTGATTGTCTTGATCAACCTATTAAGATGATTGCAAGTATACAAACATATATGCAATGCATGTAATCGTGTTTGCTCACTTTGATTGATTATGTTGATTGATTAAGATCAGTTTAATTAATCATCAAAATTAATATAGATTAAGACCAAAATGCCAACACCCACCAACGTGGGGAACAATAAAACCACACTAGTAAGCCGACATACCTCAACAAAGCGATCAACGACGCCCGCCGGAGAACCCACGAAACCACCTCCGATCCGCGATCGCACGCGCGCCTCCTCGCACACCGACCTCCGTGCCTCACGCCGGAGCAACCTTCACGCCTCCTGGTTGCCGGAAGAGAAGAAGAAAGTGAGAGGGAGAAGTTTGGGTGAAGAAAGGAAGAGAAATGATTTCTCCTCAAAACCAACCCAACAGTAATCGGCCACCCTACTCCATCACCCATCACCAGCCCACTATTCACCTCATCTTCCCATGCTAATCCCCCACTAAACCCGGGATTAGCCTAAGCAAGGTTAGGGACTCAACAAGTTTTATTTTGAAAGCGTACTTAAGATATTAGTTACAGTGGAGATTGTTAGGTGTACAACAGATTTGAATTCAAACACCTCCATTTAATTTTCAAATGTAAACCGTTGGACCTACAAAGAGAGTCAAAGACCAGATGTGAAACCGAACTATATTATTCACCGTTTCTTTATAAATGTTACGATAATTTTAAACTCCGGATGTTATAATATACAATAATGATTACGCATTGCCACGACAAGAGGTTGATAACGAAGTGAGAGTGACCAAGGATTTGTTATTATTTAAAAAAATGACAGTACTGTTTGCTGTCGAAAACAGTTGAGATCGAGTAGTAATTAATTGGCCACAAGATTGATCCAATGAAATTAATCACTAGTGGAATCCATTTAACGATGATCAATAGAGTGGATCACTCTGTAGAAGGTCCAACGTTCGTCCACTTTCACTAGCTATTGTTCCACTTCGATATAAATATGACCACGGAAAAACCTAAAGTCAACGTGCGGTTTGCTTTCGATCGACGTCACTAGCTTAATCCTCCAACAACCCAAAGTTGGCCAAAATAAAGACAAGAGACTGGATTTGACAATGGTGTTCGTCTTCTTCTTATCCATTTTCTAGGGTCTATGTATAGATTAGACCATGTCGGTCCAACCATGCATAGCCTTAGAGCACCCTTAACGGGTGCTCTAAATCGGGCGCACAAACTAGGCATCCGGTTTTCCCTCCCTTAATGGGAGGGTGGATCTGTCCGGGCATCCAATTTGGAGGGTCACGTGAAATGCTTTTTTTATTTTTGATTTATTGGTTTTAAAAATGTTTTAAAAATTATTTAAAATTATTTTTTCAAAAAAAAATAAAAAAAATGTTTTTTATTCGTTTATATTTTTTAAATTTGTTTGACATTTTTTGTGTTTTACCTAGAATTAATCCACAAATGACGTGAAGTGGAGAGAATGTAGGACGTTTTAGTTGTTTTTGGGTGTGGTTAAGATAAAAAAAATTAGAAGGGTTGGTTTGAGCTAACGTGACAGAGAGAGAAAATTGGACGCCTGAGAACTACCTGGGCGCTGTTAATGGCGACAGCACTGGTTCGCTTTAACCAAGCTTCCAATCTTATCAAATAGTTGTATTGTCAATGTTAATCATGTCACTTCGGGTATTTCACCCGTTTATGCATATGGAACACTATCTAGTATTTATCACACATGACACGATATTGATGAAAGTATGGTTCAAACTATGCTAGCATATTCTACCCCTAAATTAAGAGTTACTGACTCAATAATTGGTCAATAGTTCAGTTGGTAATTTCTGTGACATGAAAATAGATCATGGGACGTGTGTTTTTGCAAGAGGTCAACTGGTAACTAGAGATTCTTGGAATCTTCTCCGAGAATTTCAAAGACCAACTGTTCGTTTCATCTTGTGCTGGTTGCCTTCCAACGGGTGTGCATCGGATCTGTTTGGTTGTTCGTTTTTCCACGCGCTGTCGTCACCTATGCTGGGTTAATTATTTGGTTACGGTTGTCGGCTGCTAAGGAATTTCTACGTCTGTCATAAAATAAGTGCACGAGACAAAAAAAATTGCACCAAACAAGAGTAAATTGTGGATCTCAATTACTTCCAACCAAGAAAGCGGCAAACCGATGTGGCTAGGTGTTCGACACGTATAAACTGGGTTTGGTAGAAATTAATCTAAGTTTCAGATATTTTGAACTTCATTTGTATTTGGTTTGTCGTCTCGGATAGATTGAAGCATGGCATGCAAGGATTTGCTTATGTCAGATAATATCATGGTTTCAAACACTAGCGTGCCTTTGCTTATTGGGTTTATTTATTTATTTGAGAAGTGGTCCTGGAAAAGAGATGGAGAAAATCGTAGAAGTTGAAGTTACAACCTATGGTGAAGGAAGCACATTGTATGTTAGTAATTATCCCAAATGTTCATCTTTATCAGCTCTATTGGTAACAGAAATGTCTGATATTATGTACTCAGATATTTGTTGGATCTAGTCAAACTACTTTGACCAATTACTGCAAAGAAAATGTTTGCAGTTTAAACAGAGTAAATTCAAGGGACGTGTCGTCGTAGTCTGGTTGTTTAAGGAAAATTTTATATTCAAAATGTATTTTCGGTGTAAGACGGAAACATCTATTTATGTAATTTTGTTTATTTAATATAGACCTCAACCAGTAGCTGGTATTTGATTTTATTTTCATAAGAAAGAGTCACGTCTTTAGACTATGACCTGAGGCCCATGTTTCTAAGAGTCATCAAACTAGTACACGGGCTGCTAGGCCCGTATGTTGTAATGGTGGAAAATGAATTTTATGGAAGATAATCAGATGGCAAATGAGGTTCTAAGTCGAAAATAGATTAGAGGTAATTTTAGGTTATGATGTCAATTTGAGCCACCAAAACATGCTTCATATGAAGTTTGTAGAAGTAAGGTTTTCCATTTTCCTAAGACGCACTTACATATTGTTACAAGAATAGCGATGGTAATCTAATTAATTTATGTTTATTTGCACGTGCTGCCACAGCCCACAGGCATGCCAATTTGCCACTCTCTTCTCCCTCTCGTAGCTGATTGTGAGTTGAATGTATATCACACTTTCTTTGTAACAAAATTCGAATGCGAAAATAGTTTCCTTCTTCCTTTTCCTTTGAAGGATGGGGGAGAATTCTATAACTTTGTAGTGGTTTATCCATTTTCTCATCCCATTTAAAATTTATTTTGACGGCCAAGATGAAGTAGATGGTATAGTTTGGTAACATTGGTTCCACTTCCTAATAATTATTCTCTCTTCTGAGGTTATCATATAAGAGAAACCATTTCCACTTCACTCTTCAGATTTTGATCTACAAGTTGAAATTCATTTTCATTAAGATGAGCGTGAATTGAAAAATGGTTCTTGAATCCTAATGACAAGGTGGTGCAAAATGATGCAAGTAAGCATCAGCCAACATTTTCCCAAGCTGAACTTGAGAGGAGGTGGTGAGGTGTAAGTGGTCCTCCTCCAAAGGCAGCCCTTTGGCGTCAACACAAACGACATTATGAAGCCTGATGCTCTTCTGAGCTTCCCTCACAGTGTCCACGAAAGGTCCCTCCCCGGATGCAAGAGCAACCTGCACTTGCCAATATAATACAACTGTATCATTTCAGGTTTCCATAAAACAACTCTCGGCTGAAACTAACGTATGCGACTATGTGAGGACATTTTATATGTACTTGTCAGGCTTAAGGTAAGGGTTATACTTTGTGTTTGTTAGTCTATTCACGTGAAAGATACTTGAAATGGTAAGAAGTATGTCCTCGAAAAGTAATGCAAGTTAATGACACGTACACAAGAGATTACCTCTTTATTCTTTGTAATGGATAATTATTTAATTACCGGCTACATTCTAATTAAGGCTAAAGTAACGTCCGATTATGTGATTAATTGTGATTGGTAACTACAGATTTTAATAAGTAAACATGACTTCAACTACGTTTTCAATATAATATCACTAACTTAATCATAATGAATGCAAATGCTATTGTACAAGCACACATTTTGCACATTCTACTTACCCTGCAGTTATTTTATGGAACTCTAGTTGGATGGGTACGAACACCTGTTATCAATGAAGATGGTTTGAGACCCAAGCTCGATATACATTTCCGTAACAATTTGTAGTATATAAGATAAAGATTCATAATTCACCTAATAATTTAAATTAGTCCTACCATCTATCCCAAAAAAAAGGTTTCGTTTTTATTTGTATTTACGACCTACATGTCCTGCACACACAAAGGAAACAGTTTTCAAAGTGGTTCCGTAGCATCAATATGGGATGCTAAAACACAAGCTCACACTCTCGTCCTAACATTTTACTAGTTCATAATATCAATGGTATATCTACCAGACTATCGAAAACACACGTATGTCCTTTATCCAACAAAAAAATGTCAGACGAATACTTACACGTAGCATAATTCAAAAATATGATATCGCTGCAACAATGTGATACCCTTTCCCTTAATTACCCTAACATATGTTGTTTACAGAAATAATAAATGTATGTTTTAGAATTCTCTCCCTAACTCTCTTCACATATTCATGTTTTAACTGGACTTGAATCCCCTACGGGTCCAGTCCATGCGAATTGTAAAATGTAATTACAAATCTAAATGGTAAGGTAATGAGATTTCAGTAAATTGAACCACAAGCAACAAAAATGTAAAATATAAAATCGAATTGCAATTTTATGAATTTACAAAATAAATTGTTTCAAATCACATGAACTAGACACCTTCAGCAAGGGAAGAAGATCATGTCCCTTTTAATCATGTCCATTTTAATCGTATCATACCTGAATAAAAGGAAGGTCCGGCGAGCCGAGATCCCGACGCAAGTCCCCGACGAACCTCTCCAACCTCCCCTTATACTCCTCCGCATCCCTCCTCTCCACAGTATCACCACTCTCCCCCTGAAACCACAACACCCCTCTAACCACCCCTTTCCTCCTCGCCACCCTCGCCCTCCCGACTATCCTCCCGTACAACCCACCCCCTCTCTCCCACTCCTCCACCCTCGTTCCCCCGACCGCGCACGGCACAAGCCTCACCCTCCCTTCCCTCCCCACCACCGCGTGCGCAAACGCCATCCCCGGGCCGACCCCGTTCGTCTTGTTGACGTCGATGTCGGCGTGGAGCGGCTCCCTGGCGATCTCCCAGCGGAGATCGGAGGAGAGACGGAGGATCGAGGGGGTCGGGGTGGAGGTCGGGGGAATGAGGGTGTCCCAAGTGGAGTTGGTCACCCCGCCGCGGCCTGCCATGTTGCTTTGCCCGGCGAGGAGGAAGATGGAGAGGGTCGGACGGAGAAGGAGGAGGAGGAGGAGGAGGAGCGGCATTGGGAAGGGGTTTGGTGGGGATTGGGATCAGGTGGGAGAGTGGGGAAGAAGAGTACTGGAGGTGGGAAGGAAATTAACTTGTGTGTGGTTTGGTTGGTTTAACTGATGACCTTCCACCGTTCCACGGGTTTGGGATTTTATATGGTTGGGGTGTTTGCAGTTTTGCCCCTATTTTTCGCTCAATTCGCGTAACACTCTCCAGTTGGAATTATTTTTGCTTAAAATGCATACTAAGGCTGTGTTTGGCTTGGACTTCCTGGTATCCAACTTCTCAAGAATCCAGCTTCCAACATTAATTACCAAAGAAGTTGGCTCCACCAAAACCTACTCCCTCACCCAAATCAATAAATAAATTCTCACCACCAAAGCAGAAGTTGGTGAAGCTTCCCCCACCCAGCTTCAAAATATTGCATTGAAATCCAGGCTAGAAGTTGGGAGCTGGTCCGTTTGGTAACAACTTCGACACTGTAGCAGCTTCTGGGGGCTTGGAGAAACTGGAAAAAGCTGGAACCAAATGCACCCTAAGTAGGATTTTACCTCACCCCATAGATTTTGAATCACGTAAATTAGTATACACCAACTGGATTATATACCTCCTTAGAGTTAGAATTTTACATATTTAAGTATGTACTCATATTGGATTGTTGAATTCCTTAGGATTTTTCCAGAAAGTCATAAAAAATACGACTCTCCTAACTTAAGATCATAAATAACCATTTCCGGACTGCCTCACCTGCATTACTCTCTCTCTCTCTCTGTCACGTCATTTTTTCTCTCTGTCATGTCAACTTACTCAACCCACCCAAAAAACTCTCTTAACCATGCCCGGACTACCCTATCCACATTATATTCTCTCTAACTTTACGTCATTTGAAGCTCAATCATGGCTAAAATATATAAAAAAACACAAAAAATCCTACAAAATCAAAACAAACAAAAAATCAGAAGAAGAGAAATTGATAAAATAATTTAAAACGAATTAAAAATAAATTTTATTAATTTATTAAAAAAACCGAATTGGAGGCGACAGTGTGCGGGGTGATGGTACGCCAGGGTGAGTATCAGACGTTAACGATGCTCTAAAATCATGGCACCACCTCCAGCCGTTACGGTCATGTGTTGACGTTGTTATACTTTAATTTTTGCGTATACTTTATTGCCTTTGATTCACAAAATAATGAAGTGTCTCTTTTACCGTGAAATCCTTAAAAAGTTGGAAAATAGTCAAATATAACAATAGCTAATAGAATATTGAAAGGTATATTTGGCAAATGGAGATGAAAATGTACGAGATAGGAGCCACTATTTCAAATCCCTCTTCGATACATTGGTTCGGCGTAAACTGTAAAAGAATGAGTATATTTTTGACCTTATGCAAATTAGTCCTTTTAGTTATTAGAAAGTGTTGAATATCTTCTGAATTGCTAAACATCGTCTCAAAATTACTTAAATCACCCCTTAAAATTACTAAATTGCCCTTCCTCCTATTTTTGCTTATATCTCACCATTTCACTCTTTTCTCAAAACTTTCTCTTCCTATACCTACTACAGAAGATTACGAATGTCTCGGAGGTCAGGCAAGCAGTCAGCAGTTCCCCCGGTGTACCCGTATACGGTAACATTACGTTATTTATTTGTTTTCAAAAAAAAATTAAAAAAATTGGTCGGCGTCCGAGGGAGACGCCCGCCCCATGCGGGGGGCGTCTCCCTCGGACGTCGACCCGTAAAGGGAGACGTCTGCGGAAGACGTCTCCCCGATGGAGGAGACATCTTCGGTAGACGTCTCCGACAGACGCCTCCACCATGCGGGAGGCGTCTCTCGCAGACGCCTCCACAATTTTTGTTTTTTTAATTATTAAATCTGATAATTACTTTAATAAATTGTGATAAATATGATAAATTAATTTAACAAATTGTTATTAAGTTTAACATTTGTGATATTTAGTTTTAACAATTTTTGATTTAGTTTAACAATTGTTTTAATTTAGTTTAACAAATTTTGATTTAGTTTAACAATTGTGATAATTTAGTTTAACAAATTTTGATTTAGTTTAACAATTGTGATAAATATGATAATTTAGTTTATCAAATTTAACAAATTTGTATTTAAAATTTCAATTAATAGTCATCGGGTCACAGTGGAGGGAAAGGCAAGTTGATACCATTACACGTCTTCCGTTCTTTAGATGATGATTCAGCACCGCGTCATCCACGTAGACGGGGGATATCTGCTTCGGTCAGGAGGGAGAGAGAGGCATTACGTCGTCGTGAGGAGGAGGATGATTCCTTCGATGATGAGCATGTGGACAGTCCCGACGACGAGAGCGACGATGATGACCCGTATGAGTTAGAGCGCCCGGAGGTGGAGAGGCAGGGGGAGTATAGCAGAGGACGTGGTCGAGCGGGTAGTTCTACTTCCGCCGGATGGATGGTGCGGAAGGGTAGGGGTGGGAGGTTTACGACCGGGGATTCGAGCTCGTGCACTGTAGATCCCCGCGCTCAGAAGAAGAAGAAGAGGGTCCAGGACGATTCTTGGATCGTGAGCAGTATGACGCATGGTGGTCGTTTAGATGGGAGCGTCATTCCTAGTTTCTGGGGTCACATCGCTAGACGGATCTGGGACGGAGAGGATCGGAAGGTTCTGAAGTGCCATAATCGGCACAGAGCCTGTACAGCACTACAGCGTTGGCGGTCTACACTGAGTGCTGATATCACAGAGGAGATTAGTTTGACGCATTTGAGGCACTTACCGTACAACAAGTTCCCTTATCTCGACATGCCTTTGATTTCTGCGTTTGTGGAGCGGTGGCAGCCTGACACCAACACTTTTCACATGCCTTTCGGAGAGATGACGATCATGCTTCACGATGTTTTCCAGATCCTGCGCATTCCTGTGGATGGTCGTCTGGTTAGTGCTCAGGGGTCGACGTCTGAGCTGAGGTGTTATGTGGTAGAGTTACTTGGTGTCACACCTGATGGTCTGGCGAGAGATACAGCTTTATGGAGTGGTGGTGGTGTCGACATCGACTCCCTTGAGGACCTATGCAGACGGGCACGACCTCCGCGGGCCGATGATACACAATTGACCGCGTACCTGTTCTTGATGCTCGGAGCCGTCTTGTTTGTCGACAAGAGTGGTTGCCGGATCAGACCACACGATCTATTGGAGGCTAGGGACCCGGACACCGTTCGTCAGTACTCGTGGGGCTCAGCGACGTTGGCATACCTGTACCGTCAGCTTGGGATAGCTAGCCGTGCGGATTGTTCTGAGATTGCAGGTTGTCTTACGCTGCTGCAGGCGTGGATATACGAGTACTTTCCCGCATTCTGCCCGCATCGTGAGCGGAAGATTATCGAGGAGGGTCATACACGTTCGGGTATGTGGGTCGTCCGGAGAGAGGACAAGAGCGATGGACGATTGCGTTCAATCCGCGCACGGCTAGATCAGATGACTGCATCAGAGGTATAAAACTTTACACCATTTACATTTATTTATTTAATTTGAAGATGTATTATTATTAATGTGTTAAAGTTTAGGTGGAGTGGTTACCCTATGGTCCTGACCCAGCAGCGGAGGTCCCGAGGACTTTATTGATGGGCCTTATTCGTTATCGGGATATCATAGAGCCTTATTCGTTATCGGGATATCATAGAGGATTATTCGTTATCGGGATATCATAGAGTCTCATTTGAAATCAAACGACGGGCGAGTTGCCAATTGTCTTCACCACCGTGGAAAACATCGGTGACACATCGAAATCCACAGTTTCCATCAGGACGTACATCATTCCACTGGTGTAGGAATGGCATAATGATTCCTGGAATTCTATCCACATATGGGAAGTCGTCTACGTCAGCCTGCCCAGTCACTACAATATAAACAAAAAATACAGTTACATATAATAACAAAAGATACATATTTACTGAAATAAATAACAAAATTATAATAACAATAAATATATGGATGGTATACCTGATCCTCCCCTCACAGACGAAGAACCAGAAGATCGACCACGACCTTTGCTTCCACTACCGGAAGAACGACCACAACCTCTACTCCCACTACCTGAAGATCGACCACGACCTCGCTCAGCATACTCAAACGCACTAGGGTCCCGTCGTGTCGACTTTCCCCTTGGTCGACCTCGTAGCTTTGTTTTTTCTGCAGGCTCTCTCAAATTCGAATGTTCGGGGTGTAGCTGCTCAAATAAAACCCGAGTGGCAGATCGAATTACGGTAGGGTCACTTCCTGCAATCTCATCAACCAGGCTGCGAAAATGTTCGGCGTCTTGAGCTGCCTGAGACACAAACTCTGGGTTCCCGGCTCCTTCCTCAATGACAAGTGTCCTCCAGAACGAATAAATCTGCTTTAAGTAAATTCCGTTGTCTGATTCAAGACATCCGCGGATGGTACATGCGCAAGGTATCCCATGAGAAGTCAGAAAAGCGCACTCACAACGATATTCAACTTCATCATCTAACTGTTGCATTCTCTTCACCTCCTGACTCAGCAATTGCAAGCAGTGATGCGAAACTCGACCATTTATGTGACAATATAGAGGATGTCCGAAATTAGTCAAATTTTGCCTTCTCGAGTCTTCAAGAAAGTTTCGAATATTCGTCAGCTGCATTTCAATAGCCGCGTTGACGCGCTCGAAAAGAGTGTCCAGAGCTGCAGTCGATGTAGAAATCCACTCTTTTAGAGCCGAATGAGCACTTTCGACCCTACAATTCGTGGTGTTCCCAAAATGAATGACTTTGTTCGTCCAATTCAGCACAAACTTTTCTTTATGCACCAACCACGTGGTGTCCAGATACTCCGTGATAGCCGGCCACGATCTATACAAATCTTTCAAAGCATACAAAGCTCTATCATACTCGGCTTCTGAAGTAGAAAACATGATTTTCCTCCATCTTCCACGACTCAAAGTCTCTGCCATCTGCTTATTCTTGCCGAATACGTGGTATGCGTAGTTGAATACGTTTTTGTTAATGTGCCATGTGCAGAGTAAATGAGCAGAGTCAGGAAAAACCTCTCTCATCGGTCGCATAAGGCCTAACTCCCGGTCTGTTATTATTGCAGTCGGGCTGACAGTCCCCAATAACAGATCTCGCAACTTCTCCATCACCCACAGGTAACTGGAGTAAGATTCATCCATCAAAATCGCATATCTGATAAGGAAATTCATGTTTGTTGGTGTGACCCCAATCATTTCGAACAAAGGCATCTTATACTTGTTCGTCTTGTAAGTCGAATCCATGCAGATAACGAAAGGATATGTCCGCAACAACTGGACTGACGTCGGATGTGCCAAAAAAACGTGAGTGACGACATTAGTTTCTGGATCCGCCATAATCCAATGTAAGTACTCACACTGCATTGCTTGATAGAGAAACTGCTGGACGGGATTCCGGTCTTGAGATTTTGTCGTTCTCATGTAATCTCTGAAATTATAAATATGCCATTGATTTGGATTGTCCTCCGGGAATTTTTCTTTTACTACCTTCAAGATGTTCCGCGGTTTTTCTTGCGCCTCTGTCATATCACGAACAATCTTCTTCGCCCCAGCACTTAGACCACTAATTTGACGATGACCCTCTGGATAAACTGCCAGTCTGTGATTGTGATGTCCGTTACCACTATTAAAAACCACAACCCATCCATCACGATCTTGTCGCTCCACCACTTTTATTAAGAAACGGCAACCGCAACCTTTTCTTTTGGTGTTTCTTCGAAGTGCAGTATCCATATCCCGAGACTCCATTTGATTTCGCCGGTCACATCTCAAATAACAATCCATCCGACTATCTGATCTTGTTTTGTACGACGACACAACCAAAAAAAACCAGCTCTGATAGCTACTTGTTTGACCCATTTACTTGCTTCATCGATTGTTGCAAAGATTTGTGTAGTTTTAAATAACTCACTGTAATCCACTCCATCACCACCGAAATCTTCCAACGGAACCTACAAAAATAAAATCGAAATTAAAAAAATCAAAAAATTCCAGGCGTCTGGATTAGCCGCCTACCCCATGGGTGGGGCGTCTGAGTTAAACGCCCTCCCCAAGGGTGAGGCGTCTGCGTAGAACGCCTTTCTCAAGGGAAGGGCGTCTACTAAAGACGCCTTACCCAAGGGGAGGACGTCTACATAAGACGCCTCTCCCATTGCGTAGGCGTCTGCGTTAGACGCCTCGGCCAAGGGGAGGACGTCCTACGTAGACGCCATCACCTTGGGGGATGCGTCTAATGCAGACGCTCGGCCCAAATTTTACCCCACGCCAGACTTACCTCACCGGATGCATCACCCTCGCCAGACATTTTCGTGGTATTTTTAGTTTTTACTGATAAATTATGAATATACAAGACCGTAAGCCTAATTTATAGACACGGGACGATATGGGTATTAAATATATTGTTAAGGGCAATTTGGTAATTTCAAAGGGCGATTTAAGTAGTTTTGGGGCGACGTTTAGTAGTTCCCAATCTCTTTCCTATTGAATGGCCGGGCATTGAAGGATCAAGGATGAGGACATTCTTTGGTGTTTTATAAATTAGTCCTTTTGGTTATTAGAAAATGTTACTTTTTTTTGAAATTTACAATTAAGCCCTTCAACTTATTAGAAAGTGTTAAAAAGCGGGATGATTGTTTTTGGTATTTTTCGGTAGTGTTTAGGATGTATTTTTTGTGATTATAATCCATTTAGACTTTTGTGCATGTGAATTTCAATATTGTTAGTAAAATTACTTTAAGTCAATATTAAACATCATATTGTTTAATTTTGTGAGATACATCAATTTTATTATCATTGTTTGAGAGTCTTAAAAAATAAAGAATCATGTCGGATAAAAATCACATTGTTCGATGTCCAAGTTTTAGTCAGTTTCAGTATAAACTCAGTTTCAGGGCATGTGAGTTTTTTTGTTGTCTTTGACCATGTATTACGCAACTTGACGTTTGTTAATTTGGGGGTTGTGTTTGGGTTACTACAACAACAACAACAAAGTCTTTTATCACAAACTAGTTGTGATATGCTAGAAATGAAACTCCAAAGAGTCACGGTTCAGACACGTGAATTGCCTTCTTCCACGCGTTTCTATCCAATGCAAATTCCCAATGAACATCCAATCTTTTAAATCTCTTTTGACCGCTTCCTCTCAAGTCAATCGTGGTCTACATCTTCCTCTTTTTATGTCTTCGATCCGATTCAATACCTCTCTTCTTATAGGTGTCTCCATAGGTCTTCTTTGTACATGTCCAAACCATCTCAGTCTGTGTTGAATAACTTTCTCTTTCATTGGAGCAACTCCAACTCTCTCACGAATGACTTCATCTAATCCGCTTCATTCGCGTATGGTCACACATCTACCTCAACATCTACCGATTTTGCATGAGAAAAAAATCACTGGAAAATTTTGGACGATCCGTGATTCCGTGTCTTGCTCGGTCGACCGTTGACCCACCAAAATTTCTCCTGGTTAGTATTCATCGGATGACCGTGTCACCTTTGGGCTACCAAAAATATCCCAAGATATTTTATCTCGGTTGACCGTTCACGCTCGGTTGACCGAACTCAATTGTCCAGGCACTGCAAACAATTTCGGTCAACCAATTGTGTTTACCTGTTCCCCGTTCGGTTGGCCGTTCCGAAGATACCCGGTCGACCAAATCCTAAACGGTTTACCGTGTTTCACCCCGATTTTTCTTTTGTCAAATTTTGGATTTATTTCCAACAAAATTTGATCTTTTGGGTTTTTAGCAAATTCCTATCTTGTGTAATATATTATCCTATGTAATATGAAATTATAACACCTCATAATATATACACCTCACATGAATTTATTATGATTCTAATTATGTCAGTTCTCATGACATTGATTTTATTGATTCACCACATGTGTCAATTTTTCACATGAAACCTGACACATTATATGAACTCAAAATCAAGCTTCTTGTTTTCCAGTTTTGTGGTGTGAACTATAGAAGGATTTAAGCCAAATTGGCAGCGATATTAAACACTTAATATCTCAAACTATAAGCGGTATCTAGCTACTCATTATAGTTACTCAATTAGCATAGATGTCTTTATTCCACTCGAACCAAAACACAATCCATTTAGTGATGTAAGTGAACCACTTGTGTCTGTCCCTTGCCTCATGATATTAAGAATATATACAAAGTAAAAATGTGTCACATTTGTATTATATTTATTTTTTGATCTCTTTAAGCTAATTATAACTATGTAACTTAACTCAAGTTACTGGACCGGTCCGGACTGGAGCGGTCTGATTTTCATTTTTTAATATTAAAAAATCCAATTTTGGACCAGGACTGAAACTGAAATTTCAAAAAGATTCGGATCGGAACCCGGACCAGGTTATGCTCACCCCTACCCTCCATGGTACCATGACGTGGTAGTGGAAGGGAATCGTGACCTCTCCAATGTGCGTGCATATAATATGCACACACGTATGCAGCATATTACTGAAATAATCTAGTTGGGCCCAAACATGATACAAGTTAGGATCAACTTCCAAATTAGTTTTTAGGTTTATAAACTGATTTGTTCACGTTGCGTCTCGGACGTTGTCTGGCGTGGCAATCCATTCAGCAGTACAGTCAACAAAGATTAATAAAATCACATATTATTTATTTATTTTGGGTTACATCACACACACGTGTAACTATGTGACCTTTAGTTTCCACCATACATATCTCAACGAAACCTTTCATTATTCCCCAAAATGTTTCATTCTCCATCATTTTCTCTCAGTGGAAGATGGGATCGGTAAGAGGGAGACGAAGACGGGAGTGAGTCTTGAGGGAGGTGGGGACGCCGACGTTGATTAGGATGTCGCGGCGAAATTGATTGGCGAGGAGGGGGAGGAAGTAGTCGGCGTTCGAGTCCGTCCCGAGGCGAGAAAAATGAGGAATGTGGTTCTTTGTAACTGATTTGAGTTTTTTGTGTGATGTTTTTGGGGGAAAGTTTGGTTTTTTGTGGTTGATTTGAAATTTCTGTTTTTGTTCTGTGATGGATCGATTTTGGTTTTTTGGAAGTGTGGTCCCTTGTAGCCGATTTGAGCTTTTTTGGAGTTTTTGGGATTTTTTTTTGGTTCTTTGTGACTGATTTGAAGTTTTTGATTTTTTCTGTGATAGATCGATCTTGGTTTTTGATGTTATTTTGGAAAGTTTGTTTCTTTGTAGTTGTTTTGGGTTTTATGTGGTGGTGTTGGGGAAAGTTTGGTTCTTTGTAGCTATTTCGAGGTGTTGCGGTGATGATTTTTTTTGGGTTGTTGGTGTTTTTGTCTTGAAAGTTTGGTTCTTTTTCTTTGATTTCGTTTTGTGGTGTTCTTGTCTAAAGTTTGTCTGTTGATATTAGTTTTTAGGGAGTTTTTGATTTCTTTTCACGGAGTTGGGTTTGATTTCGTGTTCTTGTTTACTAATTTCAACTCAGGTTGTTTAAAAAGACAACCAATATGATAAGAAAGACAAAAACATGTGATAAAAAGAACAAACTCATACTTAAAAAAGACAAACCACTACCTAAAAGGACAAACCATTACTTAAAAAGTACAAAACCTCGACATAGAAATGATAACCCACCAATATAAGAAAGATCGACCTAACTGTTAAAAAGGACAAAACCATACTTAAAAATGACAAACCTACACTAAAAAGGACAAAAATATACTTAAAAGGAACAAACCAATACTTAAAAATGATAAGCTCATATTTAAAAAGGACAAACTACTACTTTAAAATGACAAACCATTACTTAAAAAAGACAAAACCTCAGCATAGAAAGGGTAACCCACCAATATAAGAAGGACCGACCTAACTGTTAAAAAAGACAAAATCATACTTAAAAGGGACAAACCTACACTAAAAAAACAAAACCATACTTAAAAGGAACAAACCGGTACTTAAAAATGATAAGCATATACTTAAAAAAGACAAACTACTATTTAAAAATGACAAACCATACATTAAAAATGACAAACTCATATGTTAAAAATGACAAAACATGAACTCTTTATTTTACCTTTATATCTGAATGTTGCATGGGGAAACCAAATGTTGCGTTGGAAAAAGTAAAAGTTGCATGAGAAAACCAAACGTTGCAGTAAGAAATTAATGTTGCATTGAGAAACTAAATGTTGCATGTGACACAAACATGTTATTAAATTAATTTCTCTGCTGACTTTACTGACCACGTCAGGTGCGTCCGGACGTCCACGTTCGTGTATCACGATCCGTCATGATAATGCGAAGAAATAATTGAGATGATCAAGAAATGACTTGGCATGATCATATGCAAATTTATTGAGTGTTTTGCACGAGATCAAACACATGTAACAAAAATCTTCAAGCTACTTGTTGTGTTTTATAACTCGAAAATAATCGTTATATATATATATTCCAGTGTGTTTCAAGAACTGAACAAAGAGGCACGCTCAAGAACTCGCAGGGAGGAATGCACATGGATGCAACTAAGAGCACCCTTAACGGGTGCTCTAAGCCCGGGCGCCCTTTGGGGCGCCCGGGCAGCCCTCCCTTAACGGGAGGGCGCGCCCAGGGCGGGGGGCCACATGCCCCCCATTCGTCCTTTATTTTTATTTTTTATTTTTTTGTTTTTGTTTTAAAAATAAAGATTATTTATATATAATTAGGATAATGTATTAATTAGGTAAATGTAATTTAATTAATTAGGTATTACAAAATATTTGAAAAAAAAATTTATAATTAATTAACAAAATTTTGATTTACTTAGATATAAAAAAATTAAAAAATCATAAATAAATTAAGAAATAGTAGTACAATACTCATACATTTCGGAAACAAAATACAATACAAATACAGAATACGAAATACAACAGAAATAAGGAAAGAAAAGACAATCATCCTACGGATACATAATTTAAACTACCAGAATACTGATAAACTACCACAGACATATTGAAAACATAAGCACCTACAGATATCCTTGTGCTTTAGCCAACTCCTTGAGTTCAGCAAGTATTTCTTTATCGAATTCGTCTTTGTTTTCCTTCTTCATTAGAGCGAAGAGGACATCAAGTTTCTTGCTGTTTCAGTTCCTTTTGGAAATTCGCCTCAGCTTCGATGCGTTTCCTCTCCATCCGTTCTTCGTAACGCAAATATTTTTCCTCTTTCACTTTTGCACTATATTCAATTTGTTTCCCCAGTTCTAACATCTCAGGATCAAGTTGTGCCTGAAATGGTTGTTTCCCCTTCTTCTTTTTGGCTTTTTTAACACCTTCATGACAAGCATATGTTTCGAACACCATTTCATCTGCTGATGGTGTTGTGTTACTCCCATCATCATCGGTGCTTTTTCTTTTCCCGCTGCTAAAACTCTCCGGACTTTCTGCAACGACGTTTCCGGTGGGAAGTCCAAGCGCAACAAACTCCCATTTAGGGTATCTGCATAACAAAAGCCAAACATGCATGAACTGAAATTTGGCGTTGTGTGTTCGTTCGTAGATGATGTGCGCTTCATGGATGACATCGTCCTCGTTGTAACCCCTTCTCTTCCTCCGCACTGCTTGCTCGAAGCAACCGACCCATTGGTTCACAGATGGCAATGTACGCCTCCATCACCCCTTCAATGATTCATCGTTACGCTCTACTACACTTGGCTCGCCTGAGTCATTGTAGATGCGCTCCACATGTTTCCAGAAGGACTTCATTTTTTGGTTTGTCCCGACCACAACATCGCCACTGACAGTCATGTAAGCCGAGATGAGTCGTTGATCCTCTTGTGCGGACGACGATTTTTGCGACCTCATCGTCGCGGTTTTGCGTGTTCCCTGGGTCGCGGTTTCTTCATTCACATCAGCTGTATAGCGGCTTGCATTTCCACTACTTTCGCCACTTAGGAGACGAGTATACATACCCATTGAGAATTGAGTTTGCCCTTCTTCCTGAGTTGGCGATTGGTATTGATTGTGTGGGTAGAACCCTGGGTGTGATAAAAATTGACTTTGGTGGTAAGGGTGGAATCCTGGTTGTGTGGTAAATTGGCTTTGGTATAACGGGTGGAATCCTGGTTGTGGAACATTTTGGTAAGGGAAAAAGTGTTGGCTTGGGGGTGGACGACGTGGAGATCGTCGGTAATCTGGTGAACCATTGCCTTCTGAAGATGACATTGTGAGTAGAGAATAGAGGTGAGTAGAGAATTATGGTGGAAGAAGTAAGATTGGAATAGAGGTGAGTAGAGAATTAATGTGGTTGGGGTATATATATTGAATTAGTCACGCGCGTACTGTAGGTCCTCGATCCAATCGTCTCGTCTTTTGTGAGTCACACGCATACTGTAGGTCCTCGATGCTTGAGAAGTCCAAGCCTCGATCCAATCGTCTCCTCTCGTGAGTCACGCGCATACTGTAGGTCCTCGATGCCTGAGAAGTCCAAGCCTCGATCCAATCGTCTCGTCTTTTGTGAGTCACGCGCATACTGTAGGTCCTAAATTTTAAATTTATTAATTTGTGGTTTTCTAAATTTTAATAATATTTTCGTATTTATTAATTAAATGCTAATTAAAAACGAAAGAATTGTTGATATTAAATAATTACGATAATGATTATTAATATATTTTGTTGATTGTTGAAAGAGTTTTGGAGAGAAGAATAAAAATAATGACGTGACAACAAATACTGTAGCGTGACTGAGTGGATTGGGTAATGGTTAAGGATTTTGTAGGAGAGTTGGTTTGTGCTGACGTGGTAGAGAGAGAAGCTGACGTGACTGAGAGAGAAAACAGGACGCCCGGGAACTACCTGAGCGCCGTTAATGATGTTGTAAGGTCATTCAAATTATCAGCAACTCAAATACAATGAATTGTTTTCACTTACATTAAACAAAACATACACAAAATAGATTCGACTGCCTAAATGAAAACAACACGACACGACAAATCGTCAGAATTAATTTCTTACAACCTCATTAACAGCTGCTGCATCGAGCTCGATTCATACAAATCCAACCCACCATGTCAGCAACCTAATATGGTGAATTATTTCCACTTACATCATATATGTAACATATACAAAATAAACCACACTGCCTAAACAAAAACAACGCGACACGACAAATCGTCCGACTTAATTTCTTACATCCTCTTTTAACAGCTGGGTTGAGCCGATTCGCACAAATCCGATCCAACCCACCAAAACCCAAACCCAAGTGCCCTAATTCGCCGGCCATTTCCAAAACCCCCTCGTCACTTCCCTCCCGCCACCACTCCAACTCGAAGCCATGGGAGTTCCGGCCTTCTACCGGTGGCTGGCGGAGAAGTACCCGATGGTGGTGGTGGACGTGGTGGAGGAGGAGCCCGTCGTCGTCGACGGCGTTCTCATCCCCGTCGACACCTCCAAGCCCAACCCTAACGGCATCGAGTACGACAATCTCTACCTCGACATGAACAACATCATCCACCCTTGCTTCCACCCCGAAGATCGCGTAAGCCACTTTCACGATAACGTTTTCGTTTCGTTCGGAAAATAGTTCCACGTTGCTAAACCCGACACTAAAATGCATAACGTGGGGGGGCTTTCAATGGTCCCTTGGTATTATATGATCATCTAAGCTTGCTTATTAAAGAGGCTAGTTTGTTTTATCTTAGTTCAGAATCTGTTTGAACCACGAGCCAATTCAATGCTTGTCCTTCAAGCTATTCAATAAGGAGACACAAGATTAGCCCATATTTGAACCTAGGTTCCTAAAAAAGTAATAAGGTGAAAATAAGAAGTTGAACATGTTTTGCAGACGAATAAATCAATTAGAAATTTAAGAAGATAAAGATATTTTTACCAATAAAAAAAGTTGGAAATGTTTTGCAGACGGATGTAATCGATTGAAAATTTCAGAGATAAAGGTTCTGTCCTGGTGTCCGTTATTGTCCCTAGATATTTTACCAATTTTTTATAAAGAAAGGAGCTATTATCCTTTTTCTTCTTTCTTTGCAGTCCGCTCCAACAACTTTCACCGAAGTTTTCCAATGCATGTTTGATTACATTGACAGACTATTTGTCATGGTGCGCCCTCGGAAGCTTCTTTTTATGGCTATTGGTAAAGATTAAGTTCAATTTCAATATTTCTTAACCGAGGTTACTCCAATCGGGCTGTTTGTTTGCACTATGTATCATTTGTTTTTGTGTTATCCTAATAATTAGTGGGTCACCATAATACCATTTAGATGGTGTCGCTCCAAGGGCAAAGATGAACCAGCAACGTTGCAGACGTTTTAGAGCAGCAAAAGATGCAGCTGATGCGGTGGGTTTTCTTATGTATTCATATCGGGTTGCTGTGTAGCTGTATATCACTGTACTTTTGTTTTTCCTGTTTTCCCCCCTACTTTTATCACCAAAAGGTTGTTTTGTCATAATTTTTCAGGCTCTAGAGGAAGAAAGATTGCGCCAAGAATTTGAGAAAGAGGGCAGAAAGCTGCCTCCAAAACGAGATTCCCAGACATTCGATTCCAACATCATAACTCCTGGAACAGAGTTCATGACCATTCTATCTGTTGCATTGCAGTATTATATTCATCTAAGACTAAACCATGATGAGGGCTGGAAGAACATCAAGGTTGGTACAAGAAAATGACATCTTTGTCCTCATATGTTTTTTTTTCTTGGAGACCAACGTGCAATAACTCTTGAGGACAAATAGAAAACCTATACCTAATACCTTCTCATTGGAAGTTGGGGTTACCCAATTAAATTACCATTTCAGAAGTAGGAATAATCCCAAAATAGATTTTTTTTGGCCGTAAAGGAGAGTAGGGTAGTTCTAATATTTGACAGTGGCTAGTGGCTACACAAATCACGTACTTTTTCCATGAGTGTTTGCTTTCGTACCTATAACTCTCATCACTTGTTATAGCAATGCCATCTCAACAAGTCAGTAATCAATTTAGTTTTTTTCCTAATGAAGGGTGGATGGTGCTAATATTGAACTATTTACATGGCTAGCTGAGTCACGTAGTTCTCATTGGGTATGTATGTACTTTTGGACCTACATCTCTCACCATTAATATCACAATAATATTTTGTTTTAACAACAATATCACAGTATTTAATTTTCTTTTATTGTAATGAAGGAGGGATGGTTTCAGTACTGATACATAAAGCCATTTTTTTAATCACACCTCAGCACTTGGGCAGTGTGCTTGCTACATTACTGCATACCTCACTCTTATCCTGTTTGAGAAAGACTGAAAGAGCATCAAATCAGTTAGAGTGTTTTGCTTCTAATTTCAAATAGGGGATAAGGATGTTGGCATCAGTTGTGATAATCTCATATTGTAATTTCTGAATGTGCTGTCAAATTGAATGTTTAATCTATATTTGACCACAAACCAAGGATCATGCTGGCCTTATAACCATGCGACTGGACAATTGCTGAAATCTCATGAATTAAGTGTTTTCTTGTGCCCAAGGTTATTCTTTCTGATGCAAATGTTCCTGGTGAAGGGGAGCACAAGATAATATCTTATATTCGTCTTCAGAGAAATCTTCCTGGTTACAATCCAAACACACGACATTGCCTTTATGGTTTGGTATGTCTCTTTTCTCTGTGTATCATAGGTGATAAATCTTATTTTTTCAAAGCGAAAAGAGAAAATAAATTTTTATACACATACCCGGTGGGGACAAGTTACCCGAAAAAATAATTTTTTTACAATGATTGATATTTCCTGATAAAAGTCACACACCAATGCATTTTTTTTTTGACGGAGAGGAGAATCAGAGTTTTTTTCGAAAAAAAAGGTCTTATATTCTTCATGAGCCATCCTTCAAAAAATGTGCAGTATTGTGTGACATTAGTCACATTACCAAAAGGCTCGTCAATTTTGTCGAAGCAATTTCAGATACCATTTTTTCTTCTGATATGGCCTTATCCTTGTTCTTGATATTATCATCATTCTCTCTCATTCAACTTGCACATTGTATCTTGGCCGACATCACCTTTTCACCTCAAGCATGTGGTTCTTGACTTCATATTTACCTCAATATTCATTTGCTACTCAACTGGGAAGACTTGCTACGTATTTGTGATGGAATACTCAGATTTTTTTTGTAGTCTTATTGCTTGGACGTGCATGTTCTTGTAATCTAACAGGCAACTGTAGCTTTAAAGGTGTCAGATTTGTTTCATTCTTACTTCTCTTGTTTACAGGATGCCGATTTAATAATGCTGGCTTTGGCAACCCATGAAATACATTTTTCTATCTTGAGAGAGGTTCGCATTTTTTTATGCTGTCAGTTATATCTTGGGTGAGATGAAAGTAAGGTTTGCATGGACTCAGAGTACCCTGTGTGTTTTGGAAGAGCGTCTTGATTAGTTGAGTGATGCTGCCACAGAATTTCAGAGTTGCCTGTAGCTCTTAAACCATTGGAATAGTTTCATGCTATTTGTTTAGAATTTATGGACTTAATTTGTCATATGCTCATATTCTTAAACAGTTTGTGATATTTTTCTAGCTAAATTTATACATAGAACAAACTTGGCAATCTGCAATATCAAACTACTAGAAAAACAATCTTGGACAAACAACAACAACAACAATAACAAGGCTTTAATTCCGAACTAGTTAGGGTAGGCTAGAAGTTGAACTTATCATGAATCGGATTCAATCATTGAACCAAGTATTTGAACTAAATAAATAGGACCACATTCAACAAGTAAAGAAAAAAATATCAGGTATTACAAATGGAAAAACACAAAAATGCGAACAATGTAAACAACAAACAAAACATCCAAGTATAAGTTCTAAACTTAAAAAAAAGCTTGGTGACTTGGTGTTGCCTTATAAAACTGAAAATCGAGAAGATTTCTATGAGGGTACGTTTTAAGATGTTTAAGAGATAAAAAGAACAATGGAATTCAAGGTGAAGGTGAAACTTGGATGTAATTTCTTAAAATCAACTGGTTGTAATTTAGGTCCCACAACGCCAAGGATTCATTTATATTGGTGGTTTAACATGGGATCTTACTAACACACATTCAAATGAATTCCTTTAGGATTTGTAGATCCTTCGTGAATTGTTGTACTTTGAAATAAGACCTCCATACGAAAGTTACCAAAATCAGATCCAAGTTCAGAGTTAGAATTTGATAATTCCATTTGACAACATCTATTTTTTGGCATCTTCAAATTAATGAAAAATATTGACGATTTACTAAAAAAAATTAATGAAAAATTGGACAATACCAATGCAATGATCCTAGGAATAACTTACAAGTTTTTAAACGGTTTATATATGTTTTTCTACTTTGTGGGAGTTTGGAAAAAAATAATATTGCGTCTTGTGCAATTTTTAATTACAATCATTTTAAAGTAATATGCTTATCCAAACAAGGTGAATTTAATTTGTGTCAAAATTTGTAAGCAGCATCACTTGAAAGTAGCATAGATTTACAAACAATGTACCTGAAGTTCCAAATGCAACCTAATAGTATTCAAGAAATGAAGATGTCAAATTTAAAAGTTTAAACTCTATCGTCTCCTATGGAAATCTGTGATGAGTGAAGCGTAGTTTCTATTTTTATTCAAATGCCCACCTTTGACTTTTTAGTCAAGTAAGCGAGGAAAGTAATTTTTCCTAATAAGAGACTCACCTATCATTTACGCCATCAATCAACATATCTAATTAACATGAAAACCTTAGGGAAAATATTTGTAGAAACAAGTTGATGCAAAATAAGAATTTGAAATTCATGACCAGATTTGTAGCACTAGCCTTTTTCATTCCAAGCATAAGGCTGTGTACATGACTGAAGTTGCCTTAACTAAAATGGTATAATTAATTATCTTTGTTCTGATTTAATTAATTCTACATTTTAAACAAGCAAGTGGATCACCATGTTTTGGTTCTCGTGACTAAATGATTCCTCCAGGTCGTGTTTACTACCGATAAGCAAGATAAATGCTTCCTCTGTGGTGAAATTGGTCATTTCTCTTCTGGTTGTCAAGGGCCTCGAAAAAGAAAAGCTGGAGTATTCGATGAAAATGGTGCTACATCAAAAAAACCATATCAGGTCCATATTGCTCGCTTCGAACAGTCTTATGTTTTGATTTGCCAATTGATATCATTCTTACCTTTCCTTGTATAATATTTGCAGTTCCTTAATATTTGGACTCTACGGGAATATCTGCAATATGAATTTCAAATCCCTAATCGTCCCTTTAAGATTGACTTTGAACGCATAGTTGACGATTTTGTCTTTATGTGCTTCTTTGTTGGCAATGATTTTCTTCCACATATGCCAACTTTAGAAATTCGTGAGGTTTGTTAACATTTACTATCATTTGATGTTACTTTATACTTGTATTGTTGTTGCATAGTGAATTGGTGACTCATTAAGTATTTGCCTTTTATTCCCCCTAGCCTGCCCTTTATTTTTCTCTCTAGAGACTTGATCTGTAGTTATGGATGTCTTCCCTTGGATCTTATTGTTAATGTGCACTTGTTTTAAGTTTTTATACATTTTTAAATATAATTGATGAATGCTTTGCAGGGCGCTATAAATCTATTAATTGCTGTGTACAAAATGGAGTTTAGTCTCCTCGGTGGCTATTTAACAGACTCAAGCAAGGTATCTCTTATCCTGCTGACTGTTAATCTTTGTTTCTTATTCCTTAAAAGAAGCATTAAATTAGTTAGAATGATCTGATTCTAATATTTCTAACACTTGTTTGTTCCCTTCATGCTAGCCAAATTTGAGAAGAGTTGAGCATTTTATTCAGGCGGTAGCATCTTATGAGGATAAGATCTTCCAGAAAAGGGTTGAAATGCATCAGGTTGTGGTTTCTTATATTTCTTTAATGAGCATATATAGAATACAGGCACATTTGTGAAATATTTTCTTTAATTGTTGATGTATTGCCATTTTATTCCTGTGATTTAGTAATTTGTTCATTTTACAGTGGTAGTAGACATCTGGGTTGCAAATTGCAAATAATCATATATTTTGCAATACAACTATGAATATGAACTTATTTTGCATATTTTCCTAATTTTTGTTTGTAATTGAAGTGAAGGAATAAACTGTCATTTCCTAGTTTTCTTTTGTACATATTTTCTAGTGGTAGTGAAAATCTATGAACGTGAATTTTTTCATTGAATATTATTGCTATAAACCTAACTTTCTTTTTACCTCTAAAGCGACAAGCACAAAGGGTCAAGCGTGACAAGGCACAAACAAAACGAGGCAATGACAGAACATTGAACCGAGGACAAGATTTAGCAGTTCCAGTTGTTTGTTTTCAGGGTTCTAGTCTTGCTTCGACACCCATTCCCTCTCCATACAATCAAACTAGAAAAACTACCAAGTCCTCTACAGAGACTCATTGTCAATCCGAGAATCTTAGGTGCCTTCCCCTGGGAGCTGCAACTATCAATACTGCTACTTTTGATGCTGAAAACAATACTGACACCGATGTAAAGATATTAAGTTCTTAATGGATGTAGTAGGTTGTTACTTTTTTGTTAGTTGTTTTAATTTGCTTATGTGTTTTCTTCTCGTGTCATTTCCTAGATCGAAGAAAACAAAGATGATTTAAAGTTTAAGCTCAAAGTATTGCTTTGGGAGAAGAGTGATGTTTTTAACTCTGAAAATGCAAAGGAAGATACGGTAAGATTGTAATTGTTGTGCTGTATATTTTTGGGCACTATCATAGTAAGTTTCTTTCTTGTACACAAGCCATGTGCTGATGAGTTTAATGAATACAGAAGCATATGACATGAAGTAACATTTACAACTCCAAAGTTTTACTCAATCAACATATTGTTAATTTTACCTATGGATTGGTATAACTATAAGATAGAGCTACGACTTATTAGCAGATTGGTAGATCTAGTAAAAGCTTACAATATCCATTATCATGTGAAAATGTCACGTCTCCAGCAAGCATCTGTAAGTCTATTCCATTGGTTACAAAAATTCTTCTTAAAGTATTGTGACCTTAGGGAAAATAGGTCGGGAATGACTATGATTAATCATTAGACATTGTCTAATAATCTTCAACTTTTATATGAATATATAAATAAAGACCACACATTATTGCGTATTTACCTTTTACTAGTTTTGGATCATTTAAATCTCCTAATATCACTGGTTTCATGAGTTCAGGTCAAATTAGGGCAACAAGGATGGAGGAGAAGGTATTATGAGGAAAAATTCTCAGCAACTACTCGCAAAGAACTTGATGAGATACACAAAGACGTTGTAAGTGTCGAAGCACTATATTTTATCGTGCTTGTGATTTGTTAATCTTGTATGTATTTAAGTTGCCTTCTGAGAAGAACCATCCAATAGCATAAAGTTCACACTATTTTCTTACTAGATGAAATTAAATGTATTGTGTCTATAGATTTTTTGTTGTTGATAACTTTGTTGGTCTTAGTTCACTAACACTTGTCAAGTAATGCATATGCAGTAGTCTTGTAACAACTAAATTGTTCTGCCTTGGTTCTCGGCTAATTCTTGTCTTTATTATAGGTTCCATAGTGCAAAAACTTAATTAGGATAATATTTTTAGCTTATCAGAGTCCAGCTAAGCATTAAAAGCTAGGAGAGTGGAGTTAGTTCTACAATATCTTCTGTTTACATTTTTTCTTTCGGTTTTCTTCGTTCTAATCTGTAGCTTTTAACCATAAAATGACCTTCAATAGGATTTAGATTCTAGAACTGTTCCCTTAATGTTATCTTCAGTGGGAGTTGGGGGCACTTAATCTCTTAGCTGTTCTAATTTTGTCTTACATTACCCAAAACAATTCTGCAAGCTACGTTAACATGTGTTGGATGCAATGTGTTAGTTAGCTTGAGTCCCGACTTGTGGTGTAGGCATAAAACCTCTTTGGAACAAAATGCTGTGTCAAGAAGTGATATCAATAAAATCTAATTAAATAATCTTAAAACTTATGTGGCTAGCTAAACAATTTGTGGCATGTGCATAACACCTCCTTTTGATATACGTGAAAATAAAGTTTCCTGTTGCTGACATGCTGTTGCATAGAGCAGAAAAAACGAGAAATGCAGTTCTGAAGATTTGGTGTTTCTTAGCCTTGTAATATGTAAAACAGTTGAAACATGAGATCATAAATTAGAATTGGCAACATGTACAAGAGTTCAGGAAGGTTAGTTGATGAGTATAGTACTCTTCAGTGCAGATCCTCACATAAGTAAAAAATATAAAAACTAAAGGAATAAAGGAGTTTTATCATTGGCATCAATGAATGTTGTAACAAGCAAGCAGGCTGGTGGTAAAATCGCTGTTTTCTTCTTCTCTCTTCTACCTTTTGGGGTTAGACATTTCAAATTTGACAGATATGGATGTTTTTGGATGTTCCCCAGGGACGGAGCTAGAGCGGATAAAGCAATCCCTGTGTAGCTCCATCCCTGATGTTCCCCTGACCCTCACAGAGCAGATAAAGACTAGGACAGATAATAGAACATTCTGGATATTGGTGGGCGAATAATTTCAGTGGTCAATAGAGTTGACCTCTTTAAAATTACTTGTTGTCAGGCTGGTGGTCTTATTTTTGAAAGCCTTTGTTGCTTAAGATTTTACTGTATGATATTTTTTTGTAGTTGTGACATCTAATCAAAGTTTTCATGCCATCTTCGCAAAGATCCAACTGTCTGTGCCCTGTGCTGTATGATCTGAGCCCTCTCTTATTTTTGATAGGTTCTGCGGTATACGGAAGGCTTATGTTGGATCATGCATTATTATTATGAAGGGGTGTGCTCATGGAATTGGTAAAATACCTTATAGATATTGCTTTCCAAACAGTTATGATCTGTGCTGCACTTCGATTGGTTTCATAGATTTAATTATCACAATATTTACAGTCGATAACTACCGCAAAAGCAGAAAGATTGTTTCTTAGTATTTTCTGTTACTCCTTTTGTTCTTTTGCTTCTTTTCTATCATTCAAAACTAGCTGTTTCGTTTTCTTTTGCCTTTTCTATTACATCATCAACATCAACATAACCCCAATGCCTCAGAAGAGGCTCCCGCCTAAGCGAGGTAAGGGGGGGGGGGGTCGGATGTACGCAACCCTACCACTGTAAAACAGTGAGGTTGTTTCCAATTGACCCAAATGATGCAAATGCAACTGACCATCTGCGATTCCACAATAAAAGAAATGCAAATCGTTTAAATAACACTTTGATATAATCCATGATGCTCCAAATGTCAAAAAACAACTTAATCTTTGACACAGTGGAAATGGACACTTTTGCCTTTTCTATTACAATTAAAGTTTTTTGTGTTAACTGAATTCATTGAAACCATCTTCCTATCATCTCACGTTTTCTCAATAGTTTGATTGTATTTGTAACAAGTTCCTGTGTCAAAGTGGTTATTGTATTACCATTCTGTTGGAATTTGTTTGATGGTAATGGGTCTATTCTGTTGTAACTTAATTTATGCTAACGAATGTGGATCTTGGCTATTGTACTTTCCATTTCATGCTTGCAGTTCACTGTTGGATCATAGGTGTTCGGAATGAAAACTGATATTGAACTTTTCATTCTGTCTATCTTATTTTCATCTCTAGCATTGTTCCTATAGACATCAGTTATAATCTTTAACCAAGTCTTTTTCAAATTTAGGAAAATGCTTGATTTATTCCTTTTCTTTTTGTGTAAGTGGAAATGAAAGCTGCAGCTGCTTCTAGTTGTACCGCAAACTTAACTATATATGCTCCTGTACAAGTACTTTAGGCTAGCACATTTTTTAGCCATGAAAAGGTTCACGCGGTCTCCTCCTTTACTTTTCTCTTTATATCAAAATCACCCGTTTGTACTGTAATTTTAGTTAGGGGTGTTATTGTTGGAATCTTACTTACTATCAACCTAATTTTAAGGCAATTTTCTTGTCACTTGTCAGGTATTACCCATACCATTATGCACCTTTTGCTTCAGACCTCAACGGTTTGGATAAGCTTCACATAAGCTTTGATCTGGGATCCCCTTTCAAACCATTTAATCAGCTGATGGGAGTTTTTCCGGCCGCAAGGTCCAATCAATTGCCTTTGTTTTTTTCCTCCTAAAATTGCTCCCACAAGGATGCATAATTTTAATTAGTGGCTATTTTCTAGTTCGCATGCTCTTCCTATGCAATACCAAGAGTTGATGACAGACCCGAACTCACCAATTATTGATTTTTACCCAACGGGTATGTTATGTAGTTTGATGACAACAATGCATTGTTGAATTTTTTTATTGTTTGCTAAACTTTGTTGAATTCCTCAGATTTTGAGGTGGACATGAATGGAAAAAGATTTTTGTGGCAGGTAATCTATAAATGTTTCGTATGAGCACTGCAATTTATACAAAACTAATTTGGTAATTTTTTTGTTTGACTTTTTACTATTCTTATTTACTCTATTTTCAAGGGCACAGCGAAGCTCCCTTTTATTGATGAAGCACGCTTGCTTGCTGAGATTAGTAAAGTTGAACATAGTTTAACAGTATGTACATAATATTCTTCCATTTGTCTATTACATATACATATTTATCTTTTATGGGTTTAAATGTTATTATTTTTCTCCAGGAGGACGAAGTTCGGAGAAACAGTGTCATGTGTAACATGCTATTCTGTAATGTATCTCATCCTCTGTCCACGTTTGTGTTCTCTTTAATTGATCGTTGCGGAAAGTTGTCTGAAAAAGAGAAGACTGGCATTAAAGAAAAACTTGATCCTCTTGCAAGGTTTCGGTCAAATCTT
The DNA here is from genome assembly GCA_963682175.1 of Triglochin maritima. Classification (NCBI taxonomy): domain Eukaryota; kingdom Viridiplantae; phylum Streptophyta; class Magnoliopsida; order Alismatales; family Juncaginaceae; genus Triglochin; species Triglochin maritima. Next base: position 54,000,667 of record OY821771.1, on the reverse strand, counting down.
ATCTTTTACTCTGTTAAAGGCCTTGTTGTTGTTGCTTAATGCTTATTTACTGCAATGTACTTAAATGGTATTGTCATCGTCCTTGAGTTGAATCTTGGGTCGAACAACTATTCTCGTCAATTCCTAGCTTGCCCAAGTTAGGAAGGTACTGTTTATACTTGCCAAGCACATCATTAGTCAAGTTGTTACAATTTGAAAACTTAAACATACAAATCCATCCATCTGAATACTTTGCTCATGTTTTTTGAAGTTTGATGCTTTACCACTTACTACTGTACTTGTGGCTTTTGTTTCTGTTGATATTCATAATTCATGGCTTACATATTAATCACATGTCTACACTAAACATCAGTTTCTTACATTCATCTTTGGGGGATCTTAAGATTTTCTGTTGAATTTCTTTTGCAAATTTAGGGCTGTTCAGCAATGTTAGAGGATCCCTCATATAGGTTTTGCTCCATTCAGTTATCATTGTATTTTACTTGAATCTTATGATAACTGTAGTGACAGTCCGCACAGGAAATCTTAACTACCAAATATCATTTATCGTGGATTATCTTTGCATACTAACATGGAGTTCTGTATATATTTATACTTTTCCTAGGTAACACCAAAGTTAATATTGTTCACTGGCCATCTGCATATTCCTTTCATGTGTATGAACATTTTACGAACTTCAACAATTTCTCTGCAGTGGTGGGATGAATGGCTATCTTTCTCTTTGTTATGGGGACCCAGTCCCTTTTGTCTTCCGATCTCCTATCAAAGGAATGGAAGATATAATGAACAATCAAGTCATGTAAGCCATTTTATTAAGATTAATCCGTTATAACATCATAATGAGTTTTAACATTTAACTTTTTTATGCTTAATGAATAATGTTCTTATTTCTGGAAATAGATGTTCCATATACAGACTACCAGATCCACACAAGCACATCTCTCAGCCATCATCAGGGGTTGTTTTTCCCGAAAAGGTTATTCATAATTGTTCTTCAATTAGCTTTGATCAATCTTGTTTGCCAACGTTTTATAATTTTTTTTATTGTTTTCTCTGCTATACTATTTAACATATACTTTCATTTCTGGTTGTGCTGCTGTTATTTTCACAGTTCAAATTAGGTCAAGACTTGGTCCCTTCGAATGAAGAAATTAATTCAATTAAAACGTTATGTACTGACCTTAGTGGCTGCATGAGCACAGTTAGGCCTTTGGCACATTGTTTTGGATCTTTAGCTCTCAATTATGACCTGATATGGAGGCATACACAAATATCCGTTGCATTTTGCCCTCTATTGGATGACGGTATGAGCATCCATATTTTAAAAAGTGGCCAAACCATGAGATCGATGGTCTCTTTACTTGGTTGGGTACAACTAATTTTAGAACTTTAGTTTTTATAGCGTCTTTCCATCTGTCTAGTTTCCCATGAGCAGATAATGTAGTGTTGTCAATTAACACTATACATTTGCGAAGAGCATATCCATGAGACCTTGCATTGTACGTCCTTCGTGATGTCATTCATTACCAAAGTGAGATGATAAGGGTTGAAGTTGAAGCTTGATTGGGTCTTTATCTAATTTAGAAAGGTGTTAATTTGTCTGCCACATGTTGATACACCAGTCACTCAGTCAGTAGTTACTCCTGCATCAGCATATCTGTGCTCAACTTCACATAGTTTATGGGATTTTTCTGTTTCTTGATGGCTCCATATATAATGTTTCTTTTATCGATAAAAAAAGTTACGTTGTAGTCTACCTTATGTCTTCTTTAGATCAGCAAATACCTTATATGAATCTTTTATATGTATTAGTTCTTGACTTTGAACACATGAACGGAAACTAAATTGATTTTTCTGTTACACTTCTCTTTCTTAAGACAATGTTAGGTTAATATCTGTTTCTTTTACTCTTCCAGTTTGTGCACACCTCAAAAGCCACTTTTGGAATGCAAGTTATTTATTTCTCCACACCTTTTGCTTTAATTCTACATTTCATGACCCTTCTTTATTCAAACTATTTTTAACCTAAGCAACTTTTCCCATTATAGATTCCACCACTGGTCACTATGTTTTCCTTGTGTCTTCCTCCCAAAAGCTGTCTAAAATGATAGACCAATAAGGTTGAGTTACTATTTACTATTCATTCTCCAAGTTAAATTAACCATGGACACTTGCTCAACTGTCAGTCTGTCACCACATCCAAGTTCTATAGTGCATCTTTAAGAGGGTGATGCCCGATCTGAATTCTTTTGAATTCCATTTCCATGTTGGCTCGCCATACTTATATCTTAAGCAACTTCCCCTATCCTCGTTCAAAATAGGCTATGTAGAGAACCACGTAGGTGGAGTTGTCCATCCTTATTTTAATGCATTTAATATGTTCTCCTAGGTATTTCTATTACTAATGCATATTTAATGCAACTTAATATTTTTAAAGCCCCTTTAGGTTTAATTCAATGCAACTTGATATTTTTATAATGCCCCTTTAGGTATCTCTCTTGTGTATGAAGATTAGTTGTTGTTGAGGCACAGTTTTACTATAAAAGCTAACAGTCTTTGTTGTGTATAGAACACTTGCCGGTAGTAAGACCATAATTAAGGATCAGTGAAAGCATGGTCTATTTGCCGTGGACCACCTCTATCATGAATTTCATTTACTTTCCTCAAGTCTAGGCAATTGCCTCGTCATATCTTTACCTAGTTGAAGGGATTTTCTCTTAACTTCCTCTTAACTTTGTTTTCTGTAGATTGTTATGGCTACAGACTTAAAGCCTGCACCTGTTTTGTGGCATGATGACATCACTAGCAGACCAAATGAACATCGAAGGTACATTGCTTACATGCACAAAGATAACCTTTTTTAACATGTTCTATTGGCTATCTGGCCGCTACTACGTTCACTACCAGTGACATCTCTTGTTATGTAGGCAAAGAGGGTTTTCTGGTGTAAAGTCTGGGAGTGTAGCTCATCGTGAAAATAGAAGGTATATCTGTTGTAATACATACTAGATTATCTTACCTGAAGGTTAAATGTATAGGCAAAAGTTTCATAGTTCCCATTGAACCTTTGGCTTCAGGGAGATCCCTTCCGGATCAATTTCTGGTAGGCAGCTCGGTCAAGCTGCTCATCGACTAGTAATGAATAGTGTCAAATCGAATGGTCAAACCAAGCTTCAGTTCAAACAAGAGGACACAAATCAAGACAGCTCTTTGTGTAAAGCCTTGGGTAACATAGACAATCATGATCACCTTTGACATCCGATGGCTTTTCAGCTTTCGAGAGGAAGTATGGTCCTATGTCCTCAACACCACTGTTGGAGTGTGGTCAATAGCCAATTTCTTCATTGGCGACAAGATTGCGTGAACCATACATAACAAACACGGAGAGGAGTGGTTCCCCTTTCTGGTTCAATTGGGGTTCTAGTGGAGGAAGAAAGTTTCTCCTACCTCTTTCATGGGGAATGCTCTAGTAGTCTAATTTAAGAAATTACTGTTGAATACGTTAAAATACTTTCACATTGCTGTTTGATGATTAAAAGGTTCTGATCTTTTGACATTTTCTGCCAAGTGTTATCAAGTTGCAATCCCGGAAATGTACGGTACTCCCCTAGAGAGCGCTTTGTTTGTGGTGACAAAAACATTTTTTCAAATCATGCTGGTTAAACGATAACGCCAAAGCTGATGCAATCAATTTCATATAGAAAACCCCCAGCCTTCATCTATACACCAAATTGAGATTCAGCAGCATTTGTCGGGGTGCATTCTTATGAATAATCTCTTTTATTACCTTATTTTAGTTTTCTTTGAATTTAATACTATTCTTTGTTCCTCAAGTGCGGTGCGATGGGCGCATTCTTATGAATAAACTCTTTTATTAGCTTTGTTTTAGTTATCTTTGAATTTAATATTATTCTTGGATCCTCAAGTGTGATACGATGGGCCATTAATACGATATCATTAGCCATCGTTCTTTGGGATAAGTTTCTTCGTTACGGTGAATGCTGAGACTTTTAGCAAAACTTTATTTTTTATTTCTTTTTGTTTGCAATTTGCATGTCATTAGAAAAAAATTGAATTATAAGAAATTGCACAAAATTATCATAGTGCATAAGATCTTTACTTTTTTCGTTGTATCATTCCGTTAAAATTTCTTCCTTCATTTACACGTGTCATTTTTCTATTGGGTGGCTTGCTAAATGTGATTATTTGCTTTATTAATCATTGTTAGGTTTGTCATTCAATCTTAATCCTAATTAACCAATTGATCTTAAATCCCACCGCTTTTGAGACTCGACCCACAACCCTTTCTTCCAAACTCCAAATTCCCTCAATCGAACATACTAAACTTTAGCTTCGTAACCTTAGAGGGAAGAAAGGTTTGTTAAGTTATTCTTAGTTGAATTTGTAATTTAATACGTAAATATTATTGTTATTATTATTGAGTTGCCCCGCTAATATGAGTTTTTTGGTTGGATGTCGCTCTGGTTATAGCTAGTTGATTTGGTACTACTTAACAAAAGGGTATCATCCAATGTGTCATTACGAATTTACACATGCCATTATGTTAAGTTCACATTGTTATTTCTTATATTTCTATTTGACTAATGTTAATTAGGTGATTAGTAATTGGTGTCACTAAGGTTAACCCCAACCCTATTTCCCCCGTTAAGAAGGCAACAAACCAACCACCTCCTCCTCAACATAGCCTCATCTTCTTCTAATTCTTTTCCAGCTCTTCTCTTCTCCATTGCAGCATGACCAACCCCAGTGAAAGTTTATAGCCGAGCACCATTGATCTCCGGCTACCATATTGCAGATGTGGCATTCCAACGGTGCTTTGCACCTCCGGCAAGTCGTGGAGTGTCAGAAGCCGATTCTTTGGGTGCTATAGATTCTCGATAACCAATGTTGGAACTCTTGATGCCTTTGTTATTGTTGCCCCACATGTGTTTGTTGAAATGCCGATGACATACTCGGTTTGATAAGGTAGACTCCAAGAGTGGCGAGAGAATGGACAATGTTGGACCGGACATGATTATGTTTGAAGAAGCTTTGATTGAGAAGATTGAGTATTTTGAGCATTTGTTGGAGGACATCCAAGACAATTGAAGGAGAGATTTATCAATGTGGATGGAGAAGTTTGTGTGGGGTTTAATTTGTGGTGTTTAGGGTTGTTGGTTATTATAATGGGTTGGAGTTGATGCAATGTGGTGGTGGTAGACGAGTTGATGGTAGCAATGGTTGTGGCAGATGAGTTGTTGTTGGTAGTAGTTGTAGTATTGAAGTAGTGGTTTGGTAATGTAGTGTTCTTGATCCTTGTAATGTTGTTGCTTAGTAATGTATTTTGGTGCTTGTAATGTTAGTGCTTCTTGTATGAAGTAGTCGTTAACTGAGTAAGAATGTTTATGTTTGTGTTATCTTAATGAAATGTGTTGGACATGAAGTATTTGTTGTCTATCGTGGTCTTGTTTGGGACATACAAGCTGGTGCTTGCACACATCATAATGATCCTCAAGTAAGGTGCTTTATACACATGTCAATAAAACCTATCCATTTATATAGATAAGGTCGTCATAGTAGTAATTATGAAGTCGCACCAAACTTGTTCTATCACATTACTAATAAAATCACACCAAACCACCAAACAATATGTCATTCATAATTTATAGCAAAAAGAGGTCTACTACTTAACATGCCTCACTTGAGCTTGCCTCCTCTTAAGCTTGTGGTTGCCCATTCCTAGATTCTCTAGTTGCACTTGACTCGGGTACACTTTTAGGAGGGTGAGTTACTTCAGCTTTTGATGTTGTTGTACCTTTTACCCCGCAAGAATATTAGAAGTGGTTAGTCGTAACTTAGATTGTATTATAAACTATAAACAACATCTGACACACACCTTTTAAGCTTCTTCTTTGGCCTTGATTGTGTGGTTGGTGTTGGCTAGGCCGGTGTAGCATTGCAATGGGAAAATGGAGCACAATTAGACAATACAAATTCAAATGGTAAAGAATGTGAAGAAGTGAATCACATACCTTGTTGAAGAATGAATGTTGTTGGCGACTTTCTCCTTGCAAGTCCTAGCCTGGTGGCCTTGCATCTGTGTGCTCTTGTAACTATGTGTGGCTCATCAAATAGTTTTATTCTCTTGTTCCTTGGCCTGCTTGGAGGTCTAAGAACATCAGACGCAAGGGCTCCCACGGACGCCCACCCAAAAAAATGTTTTTTTTAAACTTGAAATAAATGGGACATTTTATCAGATTCGAGTGCACTGGGACGTCCGTTGACATTCTTTCCTGGCCTCCGAGACATTATTTTTGATGATTATGAGAGAAAGATGAAGATAGAGTGGTGGTAGGAGAGTGAAATGAAGAGATTTCGTATGAACGGTAATTCGTATGAACGATTTAAGTAGTTTTCAAATGATATTTATGTCAGAATAAAAATTCAAAAAATATTGATCTATGTTTTTGGTATTCTTTTATAAATTTCAACAAGACACTACAAATCGGCACAAGACGGGGTAGAAGCTGCAGTTTCTCCGGAAAAAAAAGATTTCGCTAACCTCTATCTATCACTTGTCAGGTTTCATCCCGAAGAAACCCTAACTCCCGAACCTTGCCGCCGACAGCTGCTACCGCTCCGGCGATCTCAATTTCATCCGTCTGACTTATTCGTCCCTCTCTTCTTTGCTCCTACGACCTTATCATCTCTCCGAGGTATTTCCTTACTTTTCTTTGCTTTATCGTATTATATTTTCTTTTTTGCTTTCATTCGTAGTGAGAAACTATTTACGTGAATTTCACTTTATTACAACAACATCAAAGCCTTTTTACATTGAACCAGCATATGTATCTGCGTTTACATGTTTCGTAACATTGATTGTGGGGATTAATTTTCATATGAAAATCAAAGTAATATTCAACCATTGAAAAAGGTTTCATTGTACGATTTAAGAGTCCAGTTATCTGTAAGCAGTTGGAAGTGTATAACAAATTATCAGGTTCAAACTGATGCCGATTAATCGTAGAGCTACTCTAATCTGGTTTATCGCCCTTGTGCAGGACTAGAGGTTTTGAGGTAGACATCATGTCTTGGTGTACCATCGAATCTGACCCTGGTAAGTCGTATGCTAGTTATCATTCCCAAGTTGTCTTTTTTGGTATCAAAATGAAGCATACTGGCCATGTTTGAACTTGGGGCAATTATCAAACGAAAACTTTGAGATTGGGGAAGATTACAAAGTTCTTTTTCTCTTTTCATGCGAACTTTAGGATTATGGAGTTTCATCATCGGTGAGGGCATAATAGCTATCGACTGTCAGTCATATTTGATTTCTTCATGTTACTTATGAGATTCTTATATTTCACTTGGTCATTGAATTATGTGATGGCTTTTGTTTCTTGGATAAAAGTACATTCAATGAGCAAATATTCCATAATTTTTAACGTGTGATACTTGCATTGATTGTGTTCGGAGAACAGTCAGAACACCCTCTGCCACCAAAATATCAAATTGTCATATGCTATCTCATCTTTGTATTATGTTGTGTGCATCATGTTAAATTTCTTAACTGGTCACCTTGGAACTGTTTGGCTACATTCTCTCCCTCCCTCGCTTATCCTTTAGAATTTGGTTGCGTACTTGCAAGGTGGGGTGGGCTGTCCCCTAGTAACTCTACTTTGCTTTGTCATGATACCATGTCTGTGCACACTTTTTTTCCAAAATATTAACTGACAGTTCTGAGGTGATTTACATGTACATGTATTCTGTACTGACTGTTAATATCTGTCCAATCTTTTTATGTTTTAATTCCAACTTACACTCCTTTGTTAATGTTTCAGGTGTTTTTACTGAACTTATACAACAGATGCAAGTAAAAGGTGTACAGGTATACGTTTTGACTCATCTACCATTGGCTGTTGTTTCTCTTTTTCCTATACTTATTATACACAGAATCGGTTACTCTTTACTGCTGAACCTTGTAGCATTAATCTTATTTAGTGAAAGATGGCCTTACATTGTGATATTCATAAGTTTTATACATAACAGTTTCAAACATGGATGCCCTTGTAGCATTAATATTATTTAGTTAAAGATGTCCTTACATTGTGATATTCATAAATTTTATACATAAAAGTTTCAAACATGGATGCCTTACTACTTTCTAGTCTTAACTCTTTATATAATTAACATCTACTAAATTTGATATGGGATTGTGTTATTCCATTTTCTTGACAAACTGCCAAATGTACATTTAATCATTTGTGGAGTTGGTGGATTGTTTGAAGTTTGAACATGCAAGCATTATAATTCCTTGAATATGAGACTCAGATTATCTAAATTGAAATGAAAATCACAATTCCTCTGCTCAATAGCCAACGTTTAACCTTCCATCATCCATTTTTATTATTCCCATGAGTCCTCCCTAGAATGGATGTTACATGTGAGACAAATTTTGTGCTATCTTTGTTGGTTAGAGTTTTTAGATACTGATCTCTCAATGTTATTGACGGGGTTTGAAGCATTTTAGCTGGTTTGTTCAGTATTACTGGGTAGCATGAGCCGCCCTGTTTCAAATATCAAAACCTTGATTGACTGTATTTGTATCGCACAGCATAGACCTTGTTTAATGCATTTTTTCATTTTATTATTATATTTTATCTTTGCTTTTTTTTCTCTCCAGGTGGAGGAACTTTACTCATTAGATACGGATTCTCTTAACGATTTGCTGTGTGTTCTCAATCGTAAGCTCTTTGGTTTTTCTGTCCAGTGCTATTCTTGCGTTTAATATTCATCTCTTGTCTTCAGGCCCATTTATGGTTTGATATTTCTTTTCAAGTGGAGGCCTGGGGAGAAGGATGACCATGTTGTCATCAAGGATCCAAATCCCAACCTGTTTTTTGCAAGTCAGGTTTGCTTCGTGCCCTTATGTATGTCCTGGATTATGACGAGAAATGGTGTACTTGCATCTCATCTGACATGATCTGCGTTCAGGTTGTTAATAATGCTTGTGCTACACAAGCAATTCTTTCCATTCTCATGAACTGTTCAGAACTCGATATTGGCCCTGAACTCTCTATGCTTAAGGAGTTTACCAAAAATTTCCCACCTGAACTCAAAGGTTTGGCAATTAATAACAGTGAAGCAATTCGTACAGCTCACAACAGCTTTGCGAGGCCGGAACCTTTTGTACCTGATGAGCAGAAAGTTGCTGGAAATGATGATGAAGTATACCATTTCATCAGCTATCTTCCCGTGGATGGTGTACTCTATGAACTCGATGGCTTGAAGGAAGGCCCTATTTCTCTCGGGGAATGTAGTGGCGGTCATGATGGCTTGGACTGGCTGCGCATGGTTCAACCAGTAATCCAGGAACGCATTCAGCGCTACTCTCAGAATGAAATCAGGTTCAATCTCATGGCTATTATAAAGAACCGAAAAGAAATGTATACAGCAGAACTGAAGGATCTTCAAAAGAAGAGGGAGCAGTTTCTGCAGCAGCTACAAATGGCACAAGCTAATGACTCATATGCAAGTGGTCAGCCTGATTCTCTAGTTGAGTCCATAAACAAGTCATTATCGGAAGTGGCAAATGCAATTGAGAACGTTACAGAAAAGATAGTGATGGAGGAAGAGAAGTTCAAGAAGTGGAAGACGGAGAATATCAGAAGAAAGCACAATTACATTCCTTTCTTGTTCAACTTTCTCAAGATCCTCGCGGAGAAGAAGCAGCTGAAGCCTCTCATAGAGAAGGCCAAGCAGAAGACAAGCAGCCCCAGATAGTGTGTTCAGAAGGTAACTCTGAGATTGCATGACTGTAGCAGTTTGTTGCAGAGTTCAAACCGAGAGTTGTCATTCGTTGCCTTTTCTTCGTTGTTCGCTTGCCTCTATGATGAATGTTTACTAGTATCTGTATTAACGAGATGAGCATTCTTTTTATGCAGCTTTCTCGATGTTCCAACATCAATATGCATCAGTCTTATTTCTGTTTTTGATGAGCTCGCCAATTCTAACCTTTTCTGTCAAAAATTCGAAAACTCGAGATGTTCATACTGGCTGTAACCCTGAACTTTATCTTTGGGTTTCACATCATCGAGTTTGCACAATATTTATTGTGGAAGTTATAGCCTGTATAGAAACACTTACCGGCCATGGATTTAGAAAATTTACTTTATTCTGGGATTGGGTGTTCGAGAAATTCTTGATTCAGTGTTGCATTTAATCTTTGGCAACGCTCTTATGATTTGGACTCGTGGTTACAGTTTTAGTTTTAGTTGCTAAATTTAATATGTATAATTTTACCTAAGCTTATTTATATATAAACCTAATGTAGTCAAGTGTTCCTAGTTATCATTTTTTTATATATAAAATATTTGTCATTATGCTGTTGCGGCATGTGATAGTCTTGATATTTGGTTAAAACTAATTATATAAAACTCAAGTAATTCGTAATGTCAATACGAAATACAATAAATGAATTATATGATAAATCTAGTGTATATTTAGGGTCCGTTTGGGAACCTTAGAGTTTGCGTTTGAGGTTTCCAAAATTTGAGTTTTGAGGGAGGGGTTTAAATGTGGTAGTTTGAGTTTTCCAAATCATAACCTTTTAACTCCCAAACAGTCCACTTAGAGGTATTTGTTGTGAAACAAAGCAAACCAAAGATAAAAGATCGAGGGAGGGAGAGAGGTATGTATTTCTTCTCATGTCTTGTGACCAAACATGTACAATAATCCCCTATATATAGGGTGAGGATGTAGTAGGAGTTACAACCAAAATAAATGGAATTACACCACATAAATAAGAGTAAAACCTACATAAACTATTGGGGGTTAAGGAAGGTGAATCATCCAAGAAACCTTTGGAATTCTCAATACTCCCCCTTGGATGATAACCTTTATACGCTAGGGATGTTGCCTCGTTAAAAACCTTACCAAGAAAAACCCAGTGGGATAAAAACCTGGTCAAGGGAAAAAAAGAGTGCAGCGCGTATAATGCTCCCCCTGACTTTAGCAAACATTCTTCAAACGACGAACACCAATCTTGTGAACAAGCCCCTCAAAAATTTTAGTAGGCAACGCCTTTGTGAATAAATCTGCAAGATTCTCGCATGATCTGATTTGACAGACATCTATCTCTCCATTCTTTTGTAAATCATGCGTCGAGAAGAACTTTGGTGAAATGTGCTTTGTCTTGTCTCCTTTGATATAACCTTCCTTTATTTGGGCAATGCATGCGCTATTATCTTCATATAGCAATGTTGGCTTGCCCTTTATTCCTTCAAGACCACATTCTTTTTGTATGTGTTGGATTACTAATCTCAACCATACACATTCTCGACTAGCTTCATATAATGCAATCAGTTCTGCTTGATTTGAAGATGTTGATGTCAGGGTCTGTTTTGTCGATCGCCATGAAATGGCGGTGACACCATACGTGAACACGTATCCTGTTTGTGATTTTGCTTTGTGGGGGTCTGATAAATATCCAGCATCTGAATATCCAATAAGTTCGGACTTCGAGTCCTTTCTATAAAATAACCCCATATCACGTGTCCCACTAAGGCAGCGGAATACATGCTTGATTCCTTTCCAATGCCTATATGTTGGCTCAGAGCTGTATCTTGCTAGAAGGTTCACAACAAAACTTATATCAGGTCGTGTATTATTAGCAAGATACGCTAAAGCTCCAATAGCACTTAGATACGGTACTTCAGGACCGAGGACTTTGTCACCCTTTTCTCGGGGACGAAAATGATCTTTTTCACTTATAAGTGATCGAACGACCATTGGTGAACTCAATGGATGAGTTTTATCCATATTAAAGCGTTTTAACATCTTCTCTATATAATTTGCTTGGTGAATAAAAATTCCACTCAGAAAGTGCTCGATCTGCAAACCGAGGCAAAATTTAGTTACACCAAGGTCTTTCATCTCAAATTCAGTTTTCAAGTATTGAGCTGTAATCTCAATATCCTTTGGTGTCCCAATAATATTTAAATCATCAACATATACAGCTATAATCGTAAAACCAGATGAAAACCTTTTAATGAAAACACATGGACATATGAGGTCATTTTTGAATCCTTTGCTCAGAAGACTTTTGCTTAGACGATTGTACCACATTCGTCCAGATTGCTTTAATCCATATAAGGATCTTTTTAGTTGTATGGAGTACAACCCTCGCGGTTTGGAAGTACAAGTCTCTGGTAGTTTTAGTCCTTCAGGGACTTTCATATAGATGTTTGTATCTAATGACCCATATAGATAAACAGTAACCACATCCATGAGTTGCATTTGAAGTCTATTTATGACTGTGAGACTGATAAGAAATCTTAGTGTTGTCGCATCCACTACAGGTGAATACGTTTCTTCATAATCAACACCGGGTATTTGGGTGAAACCTTGAGCCACAAGTCGGGCTTTATATCTTACAATCTCATTTTTCTCATTTCTCTTTATCGAGAACACCCATTTGAACCCCACAGGTTTTACGTCATTGGGTGTAAGCACCACAGGTCCAAAACATTATGTTTTTCAAGCGAATGTAATTCTGCTTGTATTGCATTTTTCCATTGTGGCCAATCATTTCTTTGTCGACATTCTTCAATAGATTTTGACTCACAATATTCAACATTCATTACTTCATTTGCTATAGCATATGAATTTTTTTCATCAACGATGGTTTCGTCTCGATTCAATCTTTTCTGATTGTGCACATAATTTATTGAGATCTCATTTGCATTTTCATTTTTAGACACTTCGGTCTCTCGTTGGTCTATGTTGTAATTTTGTTCTTTCACTACCTCTTCAGGGGTATGGATAATATTAGCACTAACATCTTCAGGTGCTACGCTTTTCTCTTTCATTTTTCTTGCTTTATATCTTTTGACCCAATTGGTCGTCCACGTTTTCGGTGGATATTTAACTCATTTGACAACTTAGGAATATCAACTTTTGCTGGTGCATTTTCAACATGTATATGTGATTTTGTAACTTTCTTTGCATCTGTAAATGCATCTGGTAATTCGTTTGCAATTCTTTGCAAATGAATAATCTTTTGAACTTCTTGTTCACATTGGTTTGTACGGGGATCAAGATGGGACAATGAAGATGCATTCCAAGTAATTTCAGATTTTTCCATCTTCTGTTTTTCTCCCCCTAAGATTGGGAATACTTTTTCATCAAAATTACAATCAGCAAAGCGTGCTGTAAAAATATCACCAGTTAATGACTCCAAATATTTAATAATTGATGGAGACTCAAAACCGATGTAAATTCCCAATCTTCTTTGAGGTCCCATCTTTGTACGTTGTGGTGGGGTTATTGGGACATAAACCGCACAACCAAATATTTTTAAATGGGATAAATTTGGTTCTCTACCAAAGACCAGCTGTAAAGGGGAATATTTATGATAAGCTGTCGGTCTTATTCTGATAAGTGCCACAACATGTAAAATGGCATGACCCCAAAGAGATTGTGGTAATTTTGAATTCATAAGTAATGGTCTTGCAATTAGTTGCAATCTCTTAATTAGAGATTCAGCTAGACCATTTTGTGTATGGACATGAGCAACCGGATGCTCAATTGTAATACCAATTGACATGCAGTAGTCATTAAATGTTTGAGACGTAAATTCTCCTGCATTGTCCAATCGGATTTTCTTAATTGGATAATCTGAAAAATGCGCCCTCAATTTTATCAATCTGCTAGAAGTCTAGCAAATGCAACATTTCTAGTTGACAAGAGACTAACATGTGACCATCGGGTGGATGCATCTATCAACACCATAAAATATCGAAATGGTCCACATGGAGGGACAATGGGTCCACAAATATCACCTTGAATTTTCTCTAAAAATAAAGGAGATTCATCTTTAATTTTGCTTGTGGACGGTCGGATTATCAGTTTTCCAAGAGAGCATGCTGCACATGAAAGCTCTTTCGATGATATAATTTTCATATCCTTCAGGGAATGACCATTTGAATTTTCAATAATTTTTCGCATCATTATATCACCGGAGTGTCCCAATCTATCATGCCAAAGTTTATAATGCACTTGATCAACTAACTTCCGGTTAGTGACCATATTTGATTCCAAAGGGGTGATATAAGTGCAATATAATCCCGATGAAAAGGCTTTCATCCTTTCTAAAATGATTTTGTTACCATTCACGATGGAGATAATGTGAGGGTATTCATCATTATTTTGATTCATAGTTTCAAGACGATAGTCATTACGACGTATATCCTTGAAACTTAGTAGATTTCTTCTGGATCTACTAGAATATAAAGCATCACTTATTTGTAATTTCGTGCCACTGGGCAACAAAATACAAGCTCTTCCGGAGCCTTCAATCAAATTACTAGTGCCAGAAATTGTGTTAACACTTGTCTTCGATAAATGTAATTCGGAAAAGAAGGTTGTATTTTTCAAAATCGTATTTGTTGTTCCACTATCTACTAGACATTGATCTCCATCACTCATGATAGTATCAACCATGTCTTTGTCCTAAAAAAGGGAATAGAGCAAAAATTATCTTTTTGTATATATAGTATTATAATACTATAGTATAAAATTTTAAGGAAAAACAAAAGCAAATATTATATTATAAAGACACAAGTCTTACATTTTTTTTTGAAAAACATCAAAAATAGGATGTAGGAAAACCAAACTAAGCATTTTGATGGACATTTCCATCATTGACAAAAACATCGATATTACCATCATTTAAAAGAAAATCCGAAATATCTAAATGAGTGTCCATGATCATTCCATCTTGGTTGTTTTCAACCAAGTTCATTTCGGCACCTTCTTTTTTCTTGAGTGATGCTTGATAAAGATCAACAAGGTGCTTGGGCGTACGACATATACGCGGCCAATGATTTGTCATGCCGTATTTGTAGCAAGCATTCTCATATTTCTTTGGAGGATTTTGCACTTGATTTCCTCTAGCATTTCTTCCATCATTACTTGCATTGACATCATGACCACCACGATGGCTACGGCTACGTCCATGACCACGTCCTTGATGTTGCCCGCGTTCGTATGTGCGACCACGACCACGTCCACGTTTACGATTGTAAGATGCCGCATTCGCTTCAGGGAATGGGTCGCGTTTGCGTTTGTGATTAGCCTCATTCACTTCAGGGAATGGAGTGAACCAGTGGGTCGAGCTTGATGATTTTTCATCAAAAGTTCATTATTTTGCTCGACAACAAGAAGACATGATATTAGTGTAGGATTTCATGTTTAATTATACATATATATTTTCGAATTTTTATGTATAATAAGGATCAAATTTCAATTTTCTATAATTTATTTCATGCATGCATCAATTTGTTTCAATATCTAGTTTCAAAACTTTATTAAAACAAATATGGGCTCCGAAATTCATACCTAGAAGTTCTCTAAAACTTTTTGAAGATTCGGAGATGTTGGGGATGTTCCTCGCTGCGCCGGATGCCTCCGAGTATTCACCAAACTCTAAACAAGATCGGAGAGAGGGAAGTTAGTCTCTCAATCTCCGATAGGGTTTAGAATCCAATTACTAACCCCTCTTTAATTCTCTTGAGAAGATGATCTCTTAAGAACTAAAACTAAACTTAAGAATTAAGGGATTTTCGTGGAGAATTATGGAGAGAGAATTTTTGCACAAGAAATAATGAATGAATTAATTGGGTAATGAAATAAGCTTGTATTTATAAGCTCTCTCCAAATTACCTATTCATGTGCAACCCCTTGCCCATGATCTCATGCAAAATTCCATCTAACCATCCATTATTTAATAATAAATAATATTAGCCACGAATTAAATCAATTATGGACCAATTCCATGCATGATCTAATTAATTCTTAAATTAATTCTGCACAAAACCGTCTGGACCGGTCAACCGTTTCAAGGTTCGGTCGACCGTTCAATAACTCGGTCGACCGTTCGTAACAGGAACTATTCCATCGCAATGTTCGGTCGACCGACCGATCACATTCGGTCGACCGTTCGAACAGATGAAAATTCCCTGTTATCGGTCGAGACACGTCCGGTCGACCGTGCCCGACCGGTCGACCGTTTACTGCTATCCGGTCGACCGTTTGAGGACTGTTCTGCAGACTTGTCAAATTTCAGTTTAACCCCTATAAAATTTGACATTTCGGGATTAGTAGTAAATTCACAACTTATGTAACATATTATCCTGTGTAATGATCAATCATTACACCCCATAATATTTACATCACATATGAATTTAATTTAGATTCTAATTATGTTATTAATCACAACATAATTTTGATTTTGCTTGTTCACCCCATGTGTCATATTTTCTACATGAAACCCGACACATCTTATGAACTCAAAATCCCCATTTCCTGTTTCCCAGTTTTGTGGTGTGACCTATGGGAGGATCTAAACTAAGTTGGCAGTGATATTAAAAGCTTAATATCACAAGCTATAAGCGGTATCTAGCTACACATTATAGCTCACAATTAGTTAGATGTCTTAATTCCACTCGAACCAAAACCCGATCCATTTAGTGATGGAGTTCACCACTTGTGTCCGTCCATTGCCTCATGATATTAAGAATACACACAAAGTAGTATTGTGTCATCTTTGTATTAGTATTCATTTCTTGATCTCTTTAAGCTAGTTATAAATATGTGACTTAACTCAAATCACATTGTGCACATTATAACTTTGCTTTATCAAGGGGCCCACTAATATCATCACTCAATTAAGAGGGGCAATGATAATCTTTCGACTAGCTATCTTCTCCAACGAAAGTTATACTTAACCAACTAATGTCTTTACACTACACTCATCGATAGCTCAAGACACTAGTCTAATTAAGAACTCCTTAAGCGATCGGATATAAGTCTCATATCAAAGGACCAAGGACACAGTAAAATATTAATGACACAGAAACACATTTCTATAATATTTTACTTGTTAGGTCAATTCGGTATACAAAAGTACTATTTTCCTCTTTTGTGTACCCGTGTTGTCACTCACTTGTAGAGCTACAATGATCTATGACCAACACGACAATCTTAACTTGGTAATTAATGTCCCATGTTAATTACCATGATCGCGAATATCTTTTGTTTTATGTAAACCAATATCTTTTAGAGCTCTACGGTTAAGGACCAAGAGTCTCTTCCTTAACACTTCTGAAAGACGAATAACATAAACAAGGAACAAAATAATTTCTCATTCAATTCATAATAATTGACATTTAATAGTAAAACTTTTAGAACACATTCCCTTCAATTAGTCCGAATATTTCTTAAAACCACGTTCTCGATATTGCTGCTGCAGGAGCATATTCGAGGCATGGAATGTGGAGAATGTTTTCTCTAACATATCATTATCAGTAATTATTTCTCCACATAATTTAAGTTCAGATGAGATTCGGAACATAGCAGAATTATACTCGTTTACAGATTTAAAATCTTGTAATCGCAAATGAATCCACTCGTAGCGAGCTTTTTGGAGAATCACTTGTTTTTGGTGGTCATACCTTTCTTTCAAGTTTTTCCATAACTCTAACAGATCTTTCACCGTTAGATATTCGGCTTTTAATCCCTCATGGAGATGATGCTGAAGAAAAATCATTGCTTTGACACGCTCCTGCGGGGAGGCCTTATTTTCATCTTTAATTGTTTCTCTAAGATTATTTGCCGTAAGATGGATCTCTGCATCGAGAGTCCAAGGGAGATAATTTTTCCCCGAGATATCAAGGGCAGCAAATTCAAGCTTGGTAAGGTTTGCCATGTAAGTAACTACAATGAGATGTATCGAGATGTGAACCGCCGAAAATAGTAATAAGCTAGATTAAATATTGAAGGGAAAAAGGAAAAGTAAACTACAATGATATGTATCCTTGAGCTCAACGAGAGTTTGCACAAGGATTTTCAAGCATTAAAGATGTTGTGAATATATTAATTTGCATTTTTTTGCATTACAGATAAGATATGGAACGTATCTATGCTTCCAATGTGATTTTTTTTTATTTAGATCAAGAACTAAATAATGGTTCCCCTCCATTGAGAAAGATATATACAAGATCACGTCACTAAAGATCTTATAAACCAAGTAAATTCATATGGATGAGTAAGTGGTCACATAACCAAAATGCTTATTATTATTATTTCATGTACATGTAAATCTCTCAATTGATTGAACATGATTTTTTTATTATTAATCATGCAAAAATGGAATCACCTTTCTAACCTCTTTTTGCTATGATAAAAACAAATAATTTTTGACAAGTAAACGAGAGAGATTATGTATATGACCATGCAAATCAAACACACAGATTTGTTACCTTGAGGCTTGAGTGCCACCATATGTTATAGTGTTAGCGGTAGAACCTTCGTGCTGATAACGTGTTGTGAAACAAAGCAAACCAAAGATAAAAAATCGAGGGAGGGAGAGAGGTATGTATTTCTTCTCATGTCTTGTGACCAAACATGTACAATAATCCCCTATATATAGGGTGAGGATGTAGTAGGAGTTACAACCAAAATAAATGGAATTACACCACATAAATAAGAGTAAAACCTACATAAACTATTGGGGGTTAAGGAAAGTGAATCATCCAAGAAACCTTTGAAATTCTCAACAGTATTAATTTATATAATTTTTGGTACTCGTCATCTTAAAATGCAACCTCTCAGAACGCAACATTTGCTTGTTTGGTCGTTTTGCCGTTTTGAGTTTTAGTTTGTTAGTATTAATTAGGAGAGTATTGTGATCCCTACTTTGATCCTCAAGTTATCAACACAAAAATGCAAAATGTCATTAAAATATATTTTTTTATTATAAAGACCATACTAGTTATTATTATTATTGGAAGACCTTAGAAGCAGTTATTACTATTATTATTAAAATAATGAAGTTATGGTTATTGAAATTGAGCTAAATTGCATTTCCAACTTTACGAAATTGGACAACTATTAATCATCTAATTTCCCAAAAAGCAGAACATTAAAGTGTTATATCAAACATACAATACAATACATATCAAAAGTGTCACATTAATATCAAACAAAACCTACGTTCAAACAATAACACTAAGGGGTCTAGTTGGTCCAGTTAATGGGCTGACAGTTAATAGTCCATTAACATTAATATTACGAGGGACATGAGATCTTGGTGTAATGTTGATGACCAATTAGTCTAATTTTTATGCATTTTGGAAAACTCACTCCAATATTTGAGTTTTTCAAAATATCATTTTGTATACAACTCAAACCTCAAATTACTCGAACCTCAAAACGCCAAATAGAGTAGTTTGGAAGTAAAAAAATGAAGTTTTGATAGTTTGAAGCTTAAAACCTATAATCGCAACATCAATTTTTTGTTCCCAAATGATTCCGAAATAAACACTACTCAACAGCATCCGGAAATTCAGACAGACGTTTAACGTTTTAGTTGTTCAAACTAAAATGATAGAAGTAGGTTAGGTGAGGTTTCAGACCTACAAAAATTGATTTCCGAATCCAATCTCAGAAGTCAGAAGTTATCCAAACTTTTACGAACATTTTGTGAAAGTAAAATTTGACAATCTATGCTCCAAGTGACTCAATCTCCGAAAAAAATCATTTACTTTGACTTTCTCTGAAAAATATCTTTATCTTTCAACTTCTCCCCAAAATACTTCTCCCAAAACCGTGAGATCATTTCCTTTCTCTCTCTCTCTCTCTCTCTCTCAGCTAGGCCTGTAAACGGGTCGGGTCAGGATGGGTTTCGATCCCACCGCTACCCGACCCGTCTAAGGTAGGCGGGTTGGCGGGTCGGGCCGGGTGAATTTTTTTAAACCGCTACCCGACTCGCCTAAGATTGGGTAAACGGGTTACGTGGGTGGGACGGGTCGGGTAAACGGGGTAGGCGGGGTGGGTAGATGGATAAATGGATTTTTATATGTTTTTTCTTTCTTTCTTTCTGCGTAACACTATAAATTAAAAACATGACACATTAACACCTTAAAAACATTATCAATGTGATGAACACCGTAAAATTATAAATAACTTCAACTTTATAACACCAATAGTAAATTAAGGATCAGAGAATATGTATATGATATATAAGTGTATATATATAATATATTTATTATTTAATTTATTAAATTCTTAGGTGGGTAATCGGGTAAACGAGGCGGGTAGAAAATACAACCGCTACCCACCCCGTTTATTAGTAGGGTTGGCGGGTGGCGGGTCCGATTTTGGACTGTTGCCTATGTGTGTGTTTTTTATGAAGGCTTTCTGATCAGACAGTTAGGATCAGGTGCAAATATTGGTTTGCCGCGGGCCAACATTTTGACGGTCCAGATTGATGACCACTTTACAGCCCTACTTTCAGCCCTAAAAAATCGCGAGATTGACAATTCTCCACTCAAACAATTCGAATTTTCGTCATAAAACGTCCTAAAAATCGTGCGGTTAAAAGTAACATATTTTCAAAAAAAACTAAATTATCGAGATCATATCGCGTACATCGAGCCCACCGAGTTTACAATTCTCCACACCTAAACAATTTGAATTCCGTTCGTCATAAAACGTCCTCAAAAATCGTGCGGTGAAAACGACATCGAGTTCCATCAAGCCTCTATCGGGCACATCGAAACAACTCAACATTAAGTTAAAACAAACTCAACAAACTGTTGTCGAGACTTGTCAAGCTCACATGTAAAAGGAATCAAGTCTATCGAGCTTCGTTAGAAACACAAAAGATCAGTCTGACTTTCATCAATTCAATACACTCCACAAAACACTCAGTCTAATCCTATCAAGCTCACATGCAAAATGAATCGAGTTTATCGAGCACAACAATCGTGTTCCTATCAAACTCATATCGAGCCCATCGAGCTTCGTTGGAAAGACAAAAGAACGTCCATTTTTTGTATCCAAATAGTTAGAATTCCTAATAAATCCTCGAAGCAAGACCCCCAACCGACCCGTCGGAGTGAGCATAAAGAGTATGAGTCAATCCCAGCACAAATCCCCCTCCGCGAAATCACTTTCCGAACATGCACAAACAACTCCTTCCCCCCGAAATACATCTGGGTCGACTACGACGGAGAATGATTGCGTAAAAAAAGAAGAGAGAGAAGATGCATGACAGAGATGTTTTTAGTTTTTTTAAAGGTAAACATATTTTTTCATAAAGTGTCAAAGTTGATATTTTTCAAAGGATGGGGCCCTTGGAGCATATAGTTTTTCAAAATCCCTTGTGAAAGATGGTGAAGATTAAAGTTTGTTGCCGTTCTAGTTTCTCGTAATTATATACGAAAATAGTGTCTACTTAGCAAAATGACGTTGTGCATAATTGGTAGGTAAGTTGTATATACATAGTTACATACAACATAGACTATAAAAAAGCGAGAAATCTAGTCGATAAGAAGATATTCCGCAACTCGCATCTCACTATTGGCTTACAGAGATTCACGAGACAATTCGAATTCGACCTTTTGATAGTTTGCTCCAGATTATTTTTGATAATCGGAATGGGACGAGAGCATTTTTATATACTTGTGACTGTGAGATCATAAGATACACACTTAAATATACCTTTCAAACCCATTCAACATTAATTCCAAAGGCCTGTCCAACTCCACATGGCTCAATCCCAGCCATTGACTACCGCGTCCCCACCAACATCTCGCCGTCGAAGTCGGATATCAAAGGAAGAATTAAATTAAAATCAATAATTATATGGGCAAAGAAAAAATCACGTAAGCCAGCCAACTATTTATTTATGGACATTGGAATCCGACGTGGCAAGTGTCAGAACTTTATACCCACCGGTGTCGAATTCCCGGCTCGGATCCAACACCATCTCAGCCGTCCATTGGACGACGTGTACTCTATTGTTATCGTCTCCGTGGCTCCACCTGACCTGACCTGACCTATAAAAGGAAGAAAGAAAGGAAAAGGTGGATGTGGGTGGGAGAGAACGAGCGAGAGCGAGAGCGAGGCGGGCGGAGAAGACAGTATCTGACCTTTCCACTTCTCGATTCCTTGGGTTCCTGTCGAAACAAGAAGGTTTGGGTTTTTGTTGTTGTCTAACTTGTGTTTTTCTCTGGCTTTGGCTGATGGGTTTTCAAGGGTTCTTTTTGGGGTTTGGTGTTTTCGTGGTTTCGGTTTCAGGATTTCGGGAGGGAGTGAAGAAAAGAAAGGTGGGTTTTTTAACCTTTGTTTTTGGTTTATTGCTGATGTGGGTTTGATGGGTTCGGTGTTTTCGTGGTTTCGATGGGGGAGAGATTGGAATTTAGAGAGAGTGAAGAAAATAAGAGAAAAGTGGGATTTATATATTTTTTTCGAGTGGCTTTATTAGAAGTTGTAGTGATGATGTCTCTGCCCCAATTATCTTTGCCATATCCATCTTTGCCGTAGCTTTCGTCGGATAATGATATGATACTTCATATTTGTTTTACTCCACAATTCGAAGAATTTTAACATGATTTATTTACATATTATATTTAAAAATAGACATCTTCCGTCAAAGCATCGAAACAAAGTTAGATATTTATTTCAGAAAAAAATTAGATATTTCACCATTACTACTGCGAAAAAGAAATGCATCCGAAGGAAAAGACACCTCCACTGCAACTCGAATTCCCCTTTCAAGTTAAATTTCAAAAAAAAAAAACCTTTCAAGTTTCAAGTATTTTCACTTTCACTTTTCCAACCTCTTCTGCCAAACCCGGAAACCAACGCCAACACCGCACCGTTTGCACCACTAAACCGGATTTTTTAAATATTATTTCCGTCTGTCCGCTGTCTTCTCATTTATTGCTTCTTCCCCTCAGAAGAAGGAGAATTCTTGCTCCCGAAGCTAATCCGCCAAATGGGTTTGCATTTCTTCTACCTCTGATCTCGTCTGGCCGGAAAGATCCCTTCTTTTGGCCTTTTGGGTCGGAAAAACGCCGTTTTTGGTTGTGGAAATTCGACCCATTTGGGTATTCTATTGGGTTCCGGCTTTTGGGTACCTTTTTTGTGGGTTTTGATGTGAAAATCCGTGTTTCTGTAGTGGGTTTGGTTGGATTTGATGGAAGGGTTGAAGAAGGAAAAGGTGAAGAGTTCCAGAGGGAGTGGTGAGATGGGTTGGGATGTCGGCGGTGATGACGTCACCCGATCACTGTCGGATTTGGGTGTCACCACCAAGTCTACCAATAGCAAGAAGAGAGTCAAGCTAAATGGCAAGGTTAGATTGATACCTGATTATGGTCTTCTTTCATACTATCATGCTGTCTGTCAATTATTTATCATATTTCCAAAGTGCAATTTTGAAATTGTATGTTTTTTTTATAATGTTTCAGATTGGAGATCTCTATGGCTCCGTTGTGCCCCGGAGGTTACGTTCCGGTGCGTGCTCTAGTGGGATCTTAGTTTTTTCCCCTTTGTTTTGTTTAGAGCAACTATTTGAATTTGAAATGAAAAAGAAGCATACGGTCTTGGTGGATCCGAAGTTTCTTCTTGGTTGGGGTATTGGTTGGATTGTTTATGGGTTGTGTGGGTACCACATTAAATTTGGCAGATTTCCAAGTTCGCTTGTCTTAGTTTTTGTATAAATTTATTGGGCTTCCTTTTTTTTTGGTAGATATATTTTGGATAAAAAATGAGACGTAATTTGGCAGGCTAATGTCGTCTGTCGTTTATATCCTCAGCTTTGTGCCGGCGCAGTAATGAATCTGCATCTAAACCTGTGCTGTCTTTAAAAAGGAATTGGAGCTCATCCAGCAATGGTGTGAAAAAATCTACGGGAAGAATGGTAATTCTTCTTCAATCCAACCTTTCTTCAATTCTTTTCATCCTTCAGATCCTTCAGAGTCTCAATTCGTCAATCCAACTTGACCTTCTTAGTAACATGTTTGCATGATTGGCTTCATAGAGTGGTCCGTTGACTGAGGACGAGGAAGAAGTGATAAAGGTTCTGTCTACTTTGGCCAGCATAGTGGTGGATACAACATCTTCTGGGGATGAAACGGCGAGAAAATCATCAGATAGGAACACTGAACTGAAACTGACTGATTCGAAATCGGTTTCAGCTTTACCGTCTGAAAGTATATCTACAGCTAACTATTTCCCCCCTATTTACAAGTCTAAGTATAGTTTGTAATGTCAGAATAATAACAATTAACATCCATTTATTGCAGATCCTAAAGCAGAAGACACGCGGTCCCCACTTACTTCTGCTGGTCCAACTTCTGCATCTACACAATGCGGTGTGAAAGTCAAGTCTCTAGTAGGCATGCCTCGGCTGGACCCTCCAATTAGCATGGTTCAGTCAGGCATCCAGAACATTGATTTGGGGCTAAACATGGCTGCTGAAACCTGTAATAAAGGACCTTGTTTACTTGGGAATACTGGCTATCCTGTGAAATCAGACGGTATTGTGAATTCATCTCATCAACATGATACTTCGACTCATGATCTCCACTCAAGTGGGTGAGTTCTAATGGTCATTTTTTTAATGTTATTAGCTAGTTCCTCAAAAGTTATTTCTCTAACCTTTTTTGCCCTTGTTGAAACATAGAAAATTGCAAATTACACAACTTGGCAAGACCACGAGACCAAAGACTGACGTTGAAGTGCTGCCACTGATGGTTAGATTCTTAAATCACTACAGAAAATTTGAACGTGCCTGTTCTTTTGTTGCAACTGAAAACTGTCTTTGATTATTTTCAGCAAACTTCTGAGACAAAGAAACAGGAAATTACTACTCTGAAGAAGCAGGATCAAGGAGTCTTTCATCCTACTGGTTGAGATGCTATTGTTTTAGTTTTCTTTCTAAGAGTATGTAGCTCGTAGTGATGTGGTATATTATCAAAGACACTTATCATCCTATGTCTTTTAAAATCTCCAGGAGCAACCTCCGATAGACTGAATGCAGTTCCTTCTACTAGTGCTTGTGGGGATTTGACACGGTAATCTTTTTGGCTTCTATATATTTTGTAGAATAAGTTTATAGAATGCTAAGCATTTTTAATTATGTTATATACAGGCCACTTTCAACTAAAACATCAGTAGGGCCACATTCCACACAGTTTGACGCTACAAATCCGCTAGGAGATAATCCGATGGCAGAAAAGGTAAATTGAAATTTTCAGAAAAATTGCCTTTTTGCCCCTATGGTGCTTGATTTGGTTTCTTGCTTAAACGATCAAGAGCAACAACCATGGCATTACAAATGCAACCAGCTGGAAGTATTGATTACTAATGAAAAATTACTCTGCACGACCACCTCCTTAGACGTTATGTATGCACTGAAGGTGTATGGATCCCCTTAAATGTCAAACATATTAAGTAATGTGCCAATCTCCAACGCTTCTCACATCCAAACATGGTTGATGCACTGAAGGGTGATAGGAATCATGATGCGATTCTGAATGATTACGTTTTTGTTGGAATGGGAGAATAGTGACGTTTTGATTGAGCATTAGTGGCCTTTTCTTTGTAGTTTATCCTGGCCAGCGACCATGCCTTTGGTTGGTTTTTAGTTGGTAAGTTCCTTGTATTGTGTTATCTCACTTGGACTCAGACATAGGGGTACCATAATTTGTTTCCAAAGTTGATATTTTGTTGCATTTAGGTGGACATTGAGTTATAAATATATTATTGGTATAAATGGATATGAGCATTGGTTGTTTTCCAAGCACACGTTCTTCTTGATAATTACATCAAGTTTATAATCAACTTTTATCGGTAATATTTTTTTGATATTCTGATACTATACACATTACAAAAAATTATCCAGCATAGGTATCGTATTCATATTCAATATTCTTTCTTATTATTTGTAAAATATATAGATGTTTCGTACCTGTAGCTTTCTTGCAAGTTACAAACATATGGCTATGCAGTTTTATAT
Source organism: Triglochin maritima (assembly GCA_963682175.1). Taxonomy (NCBI): domain Eukaryota; kingdom Viridiplantae; phylum Streptophyta; class Magnoliopsida; order Alismatales; family Juncaginaceae; genus Triglochin; species Triglochin maritima. The sequence continues at coordinate 53,974,800 of OY821771.1, read as the reverse complement.
CCGTAGGCCATCCACCCTTGCATTAGTGGTGTTTTACATTGTATTGGTAACTAAAGATTAGTCTTCATAATTTTTTGTGTTTAGCTATTTCTCTCTAGATTTCTGAGTATTGGTTCCACAGGCACTACTTGGCTTAAAGGTGAACATACGATCTCATAAGAAATGTGCTACTCATGTGCATGTAAGCCACCTCATCCGTGATTACCAGCAAGCTGGAAAAAATCACAAGTCACCTATCACGCACCCCGCAAACCCTTCCAAGCTTGGTAACATGAAAGAATTGGGTATCTCAGCAAACACCACGACAAATTCACAACAAAATGGCCTGAGCTGCTCCTCTAGAAGTGACCGTTGCAGATCAAGCATTGGAACACATCATGATAGGCTGGCTCAACCTGACCGCAATCACCCTACTGTGAATTCTCAAATGACACTGGTAAAGTCAAAGCTTAAGTTTTTTTAGCCTTAATCATTTGATGAACAACTCCAGTTATTCTTTAAACATTTCTGTTGTGTTGTCAGACTCATGATTTCCTTACCTCGTCGGTGTGTGGGGAGCCTATTACCAGAACCTCTGGTAGAAATAGAGAATCTCATGGGGGAGTGTCTGTACCTTACCTTAATTCTCTCCCTCCACGACACAACGTGGTGCCATACTCTCTCCATCCAAGCCAACATACAACCCCCTACCCCGACCAAATCGCAGCTCAACAGGTTTGAGTTCGTCCGTTCATTCGTTTTCAAATCTCTTCTCGTAAGAGCGCTAGTCGTGTAGCTATTTGCACAAAGAGATACTCGATGCTATGCAATTTCCGAGTGCCATCAACTCTAAATGTGATTGCATTGCTTCCCTACCAAGTGGCCCAAATGTCGACATCATTTTCGTGGCGAACAAAATTATTTTGAATATTTTGCTGACACTTGTTCTGTCGTTGCAGCTGCCGCGGTACATATGCCACCCTATTTATGGGATTCCCATGGATCATGCCAGGGTACCTACATCTCATCAACAGCAGCAGATGTGGCAAGCTCATCTCGCTCATTATCGGGCTCCAACTGTAGCTACAAAAGTCCATCACAGTAAGAGACAAGATCAGGCTTCGACGTCTAGTTCAGCTATACTTTCATCTGTGAGCAGCACAGTTGGCCCTCCCTTGGGTAACCAGCAACAGTTTCTGCCTCTTTCATTTCTAGACGCTGTTTCTCATGCCAAAAAGCATCATCAACCAGCTTGTTACAACCACCTTCGTGGAGGTGATGGTGCACTTCGGCCCGAAGCACCACCACCGCCCTGCAATGTGCAGCATATTTAGTAGTTGGGTGTATATGGAACTTGTGGATTCATTTTTTTAGTCTATTGGATTCTTCAACCATTGAAACAGTTCTAGATGCTATTTTAGCTCTGTAGCAATACCCCTATAATATATGGTTACTTCAAGATTTTGTTGATGTTACTCTCATGGTCATTATATATATAAAAACAATATATTGGAAAAACGAACAAGTTGTTTACACTCCCTTTTAGCCTTAAATTGAGGTTTGTTAAATTTGCCATTTTGAGTGTAGGCGTAGAGGTGGATTTCTACCTGGGTTGCTGGGAGATGGAAACTGTAAAGCCACACAGTTTCAAGCATTAGTGATTGCAACAAGATCACAAGAATCAACACATGAAAAACAAAAATATCGTACAGATGCACAAAAGAATTAGTGCAGAACCCTGCTCCGGCTCCATAGCTGAAACATATTCCAGGTTTAGTTGAGCGTTTACAGTGTACCAGTTACAACAAAGTCAAATTTCAACACAAATCGAATGGAAATACCAAAGACATGCATGAGAAATATAAAAGCACATTTAGGCATTCACCAGAACTCTTACATTGGTTATCATTGAATAAATATTTTCTGTGGATACAAGATCATTAACCCCACGGTATTACTTTAAGAAAATGCAGAATAAAGGAAATACAAGCTATTGCTTTGGTGGTCGAGCAAAAATGACATCCGATCGCAGAACGTACTTAACATTCTTGGTGACGGCTCGAGCTTCATGGAGCAGACATTTATGACCATGAATATGAAGAAGAGCCATTCCTTCTACAGGAGCTACCTGCAAATATTTATCCATCTGAACTTTTAGTGGGCATTAAGCCACCACTTCTATCAAAATGGACCAAGAAAGTAACTAAAGGAAAATACAAACAATCATGAGCAATTTCAAAACAAAAAAGCAAAAAAATAGACTAACAAACCTCAGCTACAACACCTCTCTTATCATAAAATACAGTCTCCCCTCCACCTAGATGTAGATCAGAAGAATCATCGTCACTTTCTTTCATTCTGGCTTTGGAACATGATTGCCCACTTAGATAGATCAATAATGTGTAGAGTGTGTTTCGACCTTCTTCAATATCAACACTCTCATCAATATGACGCCCAAAACGTTGCCCGACCTTGTATCTGTAGGTAATCCTTACATATATTAGAACACTCATCTTTCCTTAATAATCCATATACTTAGTGACGCTTGCACACCTGCTGAATTTGATGAAATAATACATCATAAAAACAGATAAATTGTGTCGATCTAGACAGTGCATCCTGATTAAGGTTGCTTGCTCAAGAGCAAAGTTTTTTTTTGGGTAACTAGAGAAAACGTGTACGTTGTAAACTGAATATGTAAAAGCAATAAAATGCCTTCCATCTGGGTTAGCTAGTACGTTGTAAATCTCTTAGTTGAACTTCAGTGCAGGGAGTTGGGGCTTGAATTAGCTTACTATTTGTCCAATTTCAAGCAAAGTGCCTTCATTTTTATATTTGCACTCAAGTGTGTTGTTTCCATGCAAAAATAACTAAGATAACTCATTTTTAAGTGTCTAGATGTTTAATTCCCCCCCTTTCATCCTTTGATATGTTACCCTTTAATCGTCATTCTAATTTTTAAAGGAACCTGCCTTGCCTAGCCTTTTAATCGCTCAAGTTATTTGCCTAGTGCTGTAACACCCCGAGGAGATGCTACAACTGTTATTTCCACACAAAAGGTGTTGTTTTCATCCCACCTAATTTATTTTTTCAAAAAAATGTAGAGGGACAAGGATACATGACAAAGGGCAGGAGGATATTGAAAAGAAAGCATAAGACACTCTCAAACATTTAATAAAGGCCCTCGGTTTAAGTATTAGTTGCTGAATTAAAATACAAGGGCAAATATAAGAATGGAACTGTCAGGGTAAGGTGATCACTCCATCAATATAATCCTTCACTTAATATGCACACTAATTAGGGGATCCCATAACTAATTTTAACAAAGGAATTTGAACTTTTCTTTTGCTAATAGTGCTTTAGTTTTGCTACAAATCATTTTTAATCAATATGATGATCTTCTAATTGGGCATATACACCAACATTCATAAATTTTCATAATCCAAATTGAACTAAATATCTCATTCGACAACTTGATGACTGCATTTTTCAAGACCGGGACCACCAGCACTTGGATCCCAAATATCCAGTCTTCAGTGAGATACAAGCTTCCCCCTTGTCTCATGTTTAATTTTTCTTACATTGCTGATTTCTTACTTTTTTAGTTTTTTCTTATCTAGATATTGACATGCTTAAGATAAAAGAAATGTGTTTAATATTCTTTTTCAACTGGAAAATCGTCAAGAACTTTTAAAGAGACCAGTGGTATAACGACATTAAATTGGACGACTTAACCTGGTAAGCAGCTTACGTCTACTTTTAGTATTCTAGATCTACGGTGAATGCATACTCAGTAAGCACTTAAAAGTCAACAAAGATTATTTGTAATACGTGCAGCATATGAACCCCTTCATTGCCCATAAAGTATAGGGAAAAGGTTCATGTTGGAAGTCCTTTCAACTTTTTATTTTTATAAGATGATTATGGAGATCCTCATCTGTAACTAAGAACATATCGTAAACCTTAACAGTTTTGTTAAAGCTGTTTTTATTATTATATAAAAGTAAGACGAATTCACCAAAAAAGTAACAGAATGAAGCTCATAGGGGAAATGAATATCATTACCTGTAGAATCTAATATTTGGATTCAGACCAACTGCGATCTTCCCCTGAACTTCAAGATCTGAGAAGAGTCTCTTGAGGCCCGACTCCCATATAATCTCGGCGAGAACAGGGTCATTAACAGATATACGATCGTTGTCCCTAAATGCCTCTCCTTTGGTTGGACCTAGACTACCTTGATGGACAAAACCAAGCGACTCCGCAGCTTCAATGAACGCCTTCGATTCAGACGAGGTGAGGAAATTCGGTACCTTAAATTCAGCAAAACACAACATGAATTCAATGCCAAACCATTCTTTTTCCACAGGATGAGCAACAAATTTTATACGCTCCTTAAAGATGTCGAACAAATTAATTAACACCAACAGCCCCATTTCAAAATCTTGACCTCTCAAGACTATTTTAACGTAACACAAACCAATGGGAAGCTTTGTTAAGAGAAATTCTGTGATCACAAGTTCAGAATTCTATCTAATCATGGGATTTTAGTTAACTTTGCGCACTTAAGGCAAAACAAGATAATTAACGGAACAAACAAAAACATAAGTGGGAACAAGAATACATATAAGATGTGGTGCCAAACGGATCCTAAGCCATTAGTTTGGTTAATATTAAGTTCGGATTTGGATGGGACGAGTTTTGTTAAGGAGTGGGAATGGGGTTTGGTTTGGGAGTACCGTGAAGAGGTTGTTGCCCTTGAGAGGCGTCACGGAGAGGTCCGGTTTGGGGGAGATGTGATGCCAACCGCTTCCTTTCTTCTTTTGCTTCTTCGCCTTCTTCTCGTCGCCGCCCATCGTCGCCGGCAGAGAGACGGGAATAACCGGACCTCAAACCCGAGGAGATAGATACGTCAGATCCTTTTTGGAATTTAGAGGAACTTCATTATTTACCAACACCAGTACGTTTGTAAAATTGTGACTAGCGCATCTGGTGTAGTGGTATCATAGTACCCTCCCACGGTACTGACCAGGGTTCGATTCCCTGGATGCGCAATCATTGTTTTTTTCGTAACTTCCTGCTTTTATTATTCCTTCTTTATTTATTATCCTTGTAGACGACTTCTTGGTTTTCAAATAGGAAAGGGTTTCCCAGACACCAACTCTTAAAACCCAAAATTAACTTGCAAAATAAAAATATGTTGGTGCATGAGGAGAAGAAATTGTAGTTAACCATTCAAAATAAGGGCAGTGTGATCAAATCATATACCTGCAGTTTGATTTTCTATTAATCAAAAAGATTAGTTTGGAAAATATATTTGTAAGTTACTAGTATCAATAGATATCTGTAGGACTGTGCAAGATTCAGATTGGTCTGGATTTTTGGACAACCTTAGATATCTGAGTTACCTCCTAAATTAAAAACAAGAGGAAAAAAATAGTAAACTAATTTGAACTATACGTCTATACCACAAGCTATCTTTCTAATATTATAGATTGATGGGTGATGTTTCCCGAGGGACATAAACTTCAAGATTGGACAACTATTTAGAGACTGTAAAAATTCACATAACTAGTCTATTCTATGTATCACTAACAAAAGTAGTTATGAACCAAGAAGTTAGTCTGTTCCCGGTCATCAATCACCCTTCACAATGTTTACCTTCTCTACTTCTTACTGACATTTATATACAGATCAACTAGGATTTTGAATTTTTCCACAGAGATATATGAAGATTCTCAATTATTCATAGATATATATAAAGATTATCATTCGTACTTTACATTCATACTTTTTGTGTTGTATGAAACTCTTCACTTGTATGGTTTGGAATGGGAAATGACCCCCTGTTTAGAGGTGTGAATCAAACCTTATGGAAGATAAGTTTTTAAATTTTAAAACTTCTAAGAAGTTTCCATAACAATAATGTGTTATTGAATCAGGAAGAAATATCTAGAGTATGAATTCTCTTAATCCTTTACTTAGTGTTTTAATTCCACATTTAGTTCTACCGGGGACCAATTAAGGTGCAAGCTTTTGATAAACATCGCAATGCCGTTGAGGTGAGGGGTTGACATCGATGTTCATGAGACCAAATCAAAGGAGTAATCATTGCAATGAAGCCCCACCACAATTATGTTGACCCCATGGACCGGTGATGTTCGGCTTCATGACGCATGGGACTGTGATTGGGGACGCAAATGTGTTATATCCTAAGACCACTTAGGGTGCTACTATTGGATTATGTGGGGTTTGACTTGGAGAAGTATGGTTGGAGGTATGTAGGTGGTGACCGGTGAGAGGAGGTATGGGTTGCATGTATGTGGGTTGTGCTTTTAAAGAGAAAAAGCACCCATCTCCTTCTTTTCCCTCACAACTCAACTCTCTCTCACATTACACCTCCTTCTCCACCTCATGTTCTCTCAGGCAAGTGGCTTTGGGCAGCATGCAATGAGGCGTGGCCGAGTGGAGCTCAACGCGACTAGGAGGACGCACTGACGGTTGTTGACCGGAGGGGTTGGGAGTGAAGTGTTGTCTTTTTGGCCTTAATCTATATTAATTTTGATGATTAATCAAACTAATCTTAATCAATCAACCTAATCAATCAAAGTGATCAAACATGATTACATGTATTGCATACCTACATGTATAATTGCAATTATCTTAATAGGTTGATCAAGACGATCAAGGAAAGGAGCACTGAGACAAAGACATCAAGACTCAAGACTTGCAATCAAAGTTTTGGACCAAGACTTGTAATTTTCTATTTATTAAGTCCATAGAAAAATATGTAAACTTGAGCACTAGAATTGCCTTACACTAGCATTTTGTCCCAGCCAAGTTAGGTCGATCGAACTGCCTTGGATTCATTTTGGAGTTTACTTTCTGGAATTGTCCAAATAGTTGACCGAATGGGTAACGGTCGACCGAATTGCCTTCGACCACTTTTGGATTTTACTCCAACGGTCATATTTGAATCTTGCCTCTTTCGGTTATCCGAATAGACAACGGTCGACCGAACTAGCCTAAGTTTGAAAACAACTAATCTTTCCTGTCCACCTTAGAATGGTGTGAAAGGATTGTGTTCTAAAAGTTTTACTTTTATATGTCAATTATTATGAATTGGATGTGCAAACATTTTGTTCCTTGATTATGGTATTCATCTTTTGGAAGTGTTAAGGAAGAGACGTTTGGTCATTAACCGTAAAACTCTAAAAGATAATGGTTTACATAATTCAAAAGTTATTCACAATCATGATAATTAACATGAAACATTAATCACCGAGATAAGATTGTCGTTTTGGTCATCGATTGTTATAGCTCTACAAATAATTGACGACACGAGTATATAAGAGAGGAAAAAATTACTTTTATATATTGAATAGACCTAACAAGTAAAACATTATGGAATTGTATTTCGTGTCATTAATGTTTTACTGTGTCTTGAATCCTAAGATATGAGACTTATATCTTTTCACTCAAGAAGTGCTTAATTTGATTATTGTCAAAAACTATCAATGAGTATAGTGATAAAGGCAATAGTTGGTTGAACATGACTTGTGATGGAAAAGATAGCTAGTCAAACGATTATCATTGTCTCTCTTAATTGAGTGATGATATTAGTGGACCCTTGATAAAGTAAATTATAATGTGCACAATGTAACTTGAGTTAAGTTACATAGTTATAATTAGCTTAAAGAGATCAAGAAATGAATATAATACAAAGGTGACACATTTTTACTTTGTATATATTCTTAATATCATGAGGCAAGGGACAGACACAAGTGGTCTAAATGGATCGTGTTTAGTTCGAGTGGAACAAAGACATATATGCTAATTGGGTAACTACAATGTGTAGCTAGATACCACTTATAGTTTGGGATATTAAGTGTTTAATATCGCTGTCAATTTAGTTTAGATCCTCCTATAGGTCACCCCACAAAACCGGGAAACAAGAAGCTTGATTTTGAGTTCATATGATGTGTCGAGCTTCATGTGAAAAATGGACACATGTGGTGAACGAATAAAATCAATATGTCATTGACATAATTGGAATCATAATAAATTCATATGAGGTGTGTATATTATGAGGTGTAATAATTTAATATTACATAAGATAATATATTACATAAGATATGAATTTACTAAAAACTCCAAAAGATCAAATTTTGTTGGAAATAAATCCAAAATTTGAGAAAGGCAAAATCGAGGTCAAACACGGTAAACCGTTTAGGGTTCGGTCGACCGGGGTGTCTTCGGAATGGTCAACCGAACGGGGAATGAGTAAACACAATTGGTTGACTGAAATTGTCTGGAGTGCCTGAACAATTGAGTTCGGTCAACCGAGCATGAACGGTCAACCGAGAGAAAATATCTTGGGATATTTTCGGTAGACCGAAGGTGACACGATCGTCTGATGAATGCTCGCCAGGAGATATTTTGGTGGGTCAACGGTCGACCGAGCAAGACGCGGATCGTCCAAATTTTTCCAGAGAATTTTGCTCATGCATATTCGGTGGACCGTCTAGCTCACGGTCCACCGAACATGTGTTATAACCGAATGGTTCGGTTAACCGAGAAAAAATCTCGGTCAACTGAACAATGCGATTTTGCCTGAATTATTAAGAGAATAATTAGATCATGGGTTAGATTAATTCCAGATTTAATTAAATATTTTTTAGGATGCTTATGTGGCAATTTGAGATTAATTTTAGGAGAGAATAAACAAGAGATCATGACTAAAGAATAGTTTTTGATGATGATGTTTTGGGAGCCTATAAAAGGACTCATCATTCTACTTGTTTATAAAAAAATGCAAAAAATCTTTCTCTCATTAATTTCTCCCTTAATCACCACAAAAATCTCTTAATAAATTTAAGTTTTAAAGATAGAAATCTCAGGAGCTTAAAGAGTGGTTATTAGATAGATTATAAGTCTAATTAGAGATTGATTGACTAGCTCATTTCTCTCTAAAATTGTTTAGAGTTTGGTGAACACTTGGATGCGAATCGGCGGACGATTCAATGGGCAACGCGGCTCCGGATTTTCGAAAATGTTTTAGAGAACCTTTGGGTATGATTCTCTCTTTGTGATTTATTTTAATATATGTAGGATTGCATGATATTAGAATAAACACAAAGTAATGTACATAAAATTGTTGAAAGTATGAAATCGATCTTGTATGTTGTGTTAATGTTTTTAAAATATATACATAAATGGGGACACGAAATCCTACATGGTGCACCGAACTCCTTTCGGTAAACCAAAATCTCTATTTATTGAAATTTGAGTCCTATTCTGAAGCAATTAAACGATCATTCGAATGGACTTTGGTCGACCAAACTAGCCCATAACTCTTGCTTCTCATTGGTTCATAACTCCACCAACTCCCCATCGGCTCTATTAGCTTTGAAGCCTATATAAGCCTCATTCAAGAGACACAAACAAGACTTCTACACTCTCAATTCATCAATACTCTTTGTGCTCTCATTTCCCAAACCTTCAAAACTCCAAATACACTCAAAGCTTCATCTTCACCACTTCCATATCTATTCCATATCAATATCCAAATGTGCTCAAGTATAAAGTGTTAGATTGTGATTCAACTTCTACATCAAAGAATCACCAAGTTGTAAAGCTTCGAGGAAGCTCCCTCTCGGGTTGTGAGAGGAGACACGAGCGATGCGAGGATTGTTCACGAGGCTCAGTGTTGTAAACGACATTGATCTCGGCCCGAAACGGAGATCGGTTAGTGGAACCGTAAGCGAGGCTCGGGGGATCGAGCGAGGCTTGTGAGGAGGACTAGGATCGAGTGAGGCTTGTGAGGAGGACTAGGATCGGGTGCGGTGCTGAACCTCTCTAACTCCAGTGTCGTCGATTTTGTGGTTTGCACGTTTTTATCTCTTAATCCTTTACTTAGTGTTTTAATTCCGCATTTAGTTATTAATTAGAGGGCCATAGATCCTACCATGAAGCTCCGACGAACGTCAACCATCGCAAGAATAAGGCATGCCAAGTGCCTTAGTTTTATCACACAAGGCGTGTGAGGGGTTGGGTTTTATCATCGGAGGTTGGAGACCTCCTTGGTGGCAAGGTGCTGCAAGCTTGCTACCGAGAACGATCAACCAAAGTTGTTGTTTGGTCGACTGGTGGTAGTGTAAAAATACTCGATTTTGCCTCATACCAATCGAACGATGCCTTTGGGCGGTCTACCGATTGTGCATATTTAGCGGGAGAAAGAAAACTCTGTTATTTTTGGTCAGACGAGACATTTTTGCTGTTCGAACATTTCTTTGTTGTTTGAGTCTGTTCGGGCCTAGACCATCTAAATGGTCGACCGCCTTGACCTTTTGTTCGACCGATAACTTAAGTTTACTACCTTGGTGTTCGACTGACTCACATACTTGTTTGATCGGTTATAGATTTGTGGAACGTAGGAAACTCTTGTTATTTTTTGTCAGACTAGACCCCTTTGCCGTTCGATCATTGTTTTAATTACTTTAATGGTTTCCTGGCTTAGACCTTCCAAACAGTCGATCACCACTTGACCTTTGTTCGACCGTTGTGCTTGCGTTCGTTCGACTGGTTGGATTATTCTTCAAACCTTCTCCTAGTTCAGGAGAAAACGGTGGACCACGTTGCCTTTTTCGGCCGACCGTTGGTGCCCAGTATTAGTTTTTCATGTTTTCTTTGTGGTGCCACATTTGTCCATGGAAACTCATGTACTCTCTTTGGGTGTGTAAGGAGGTGACGACGGGTGCGGTGATCGCGCCTACTCGGGATCACCAGGCGGAGAGGTGTGGAGACTTGGTACTCGTGCCCTGTGGTTAATTTTAGGTTGTGTTTGACTTATTGCATTGCATTTCATTGACCCACCTATATAGTAGACCCGAGGGATCGCGGATCCCAATGCATTGCATTGTATGATACCCGACTCCGCAGAACAGGATGACCCCGGACTCCGTTTAGGCGGGAGGTGGTAACACTTGTGTGAGCAACCTTTTTTGCAGCTTGTGTGAGCAATATCAGGGTTACAACTTGTGTGAGCACCAGATGATTCAGCTTGTGTGAGCAATACTGGGATTACAGCTTGTGTGAGTACCCGATGATTCAACTTGTGTGAGAACCTAGAGATCGGATATGTATCTTTGACGTGGAAGTGCGTACGACCCTTATCGAACCCTCACGATTAGTATAGCTATGAAGTGCATGCGGTAGGTTCCCTTGAGGGACCCGATGTTGTTGGGCTGGACCGACGTCCTTTATTACCCCGGGAGGGGGAATGTTTACTTATTGTATTGTAGTATGTCATGTTATACTAGTATGAATAGTTCATCGTATTGTATATTCATGCATGTATGTGGGCTTTGTATTCGGGACTTCCTTATGGAAACTCAGACATTGTTGTCACTGTTGTATTTCAGGACCTCAGTAGATGTTGGTCGGGTGGAAACGGAGGACGTGCGCACTCTAGAATAGGATCCTCCAGTCTTTTTTAGGTGGCTATGATTACATGTATTTCCATTTTCTTGTATGTTGATGTAATCATACTCTTGAAAACTCCTGTGTAATAGTGCACCTTTTGTTGAAGTTTATTGAGTAATGTCACCTTTCATTCTAGTCTTATCTTGTTAATTATTTTAAATTTTCGTTGTTTCAGAGACGTTACATACGTCTGTCACCGTACCCTTGAAGGTGATTGTCGCGTTTGGGTTTTCCGTGGACGAGTGCTAGGACTCTAACTTAGCTCCGTCGTGTAGTTGACGTTGGAAGGTAGGATTAAGAATAATTCGGCATAAGTTGTGTAGCGACCCTTGGAGTTGACCAACACCATTGCCGCTCCACCTATGTTCTGAACGACATTGCCTTTGGTTAAAGTAGTGGCATTCCCGCCCGTTCCATAGACAACGACTTTACCCTTAACGCCAAGCTTCTGGAATGCGCCTTCCTCGCAGTGCTCTTGTTCCGACATCGGCACGAGAAGGGGCATTGGAGTTGATGGGAAGTTTGTAGGTTTGTTTAGCATCTCTTTGTAGGCCGGCGGGGAGGTCGCATCGTCCCTTCCACTTGTGGGGTGGAGGAGGCATGATGTCTCCCCTGAAAGAGGGATGATATGGTGTGATACCGCAGTCGATCACTCAGACGATCACACCTTGTCCGTAGTTGGCTTTGCTCCATAAACTGTTTTGCTTTGTCAAGCCAAGAAACTGTTTAAGAAGACCTTTTCCCATATCGTAACCGAAAGACTTGTTCCGATATTACTACAACAATGAAAAAAATAATTTCTTAAATACGCAATTTAAAAAAAAAACTAGGAATTCGTTGAAGACGGGTGGATCCAGGAAATTTTCATGTGTGTGGGGGGGGGGGGCAAAAAAAATCCACGGCAATCGAACTAAACGAATAAACTTAATGGTCTAACATAAAAACACACACACAAGTCATTAAAAGATTATTCTTCTAGGTTTCATGTCCTGAAATAGTTTCATTATCGCTTCAGTATCAACAGAATCAAATACATCATTTTCTATGTAAGTAACAAGACAATCATTCATCCACTCATCACTCATCGTAGAACGAAGTCTGGTTTTATAAGCTTCATAGCCGAGAATGCTCTTTCAACGGTTGTTGTTGCTACCGGCAAAGTTAAAACCAATTTGATGAGCAAAATACCAAAGGATAAACTTCATCTATTCTCGTCTCAACCATCTTCCTCGCAAGATCAGCTATACCCCTTAAATCTAAAAATTCTAGACTGCTCCTCATATGAGCAATGTAGATGTCCAGTTGAATTTCTAGCATTACAAGGTAATTCTCATTGAACTCCACGGGGTAGAAGGTAGCAAATTCACACAATTTTTTTACATCAAATTCTACGAAGTTCTTACGTGGATCCAAACACGCCATACATAGAAGTAACTGATTATTAACCTCTGTAAATCGACCATTAAGCTCTTGTAATTGGGTATCAATCACTGCATGAAAAATATCATTCTTGAAGTAATGAAGATGTGTAATCGATCGATGTCCACATTTTTTTCTTCCTTGAACCGCAAGCACACCATCCATGTCAGGGACATCTATTAGTTGCTCCACACAAAAATCACAAGTTTTCTTAAACAAATCATCCCACCAATTTTCTCTTAACTTCTGCAACAGACCCTTTGACAATTCAACAAGTTTGATGGCATTGATCAAGTCTTGCTCTTTTCTCTAGAGTGCCTGTGACAAGTCATTCGTTACTCCAAAAACTCTGATCATTAAATTCAAGATCAGCACGAATTCAAATGTTTGCATCCGCTTCAGAAGGGCAGATGCTTCCATTCTTTTCTGTCTAAGTGAAGCATCTTGTACCACAACCTCTAAGACCTCAATGATAGGATTGAACAAGGTAAACAAACTCACAACGGATCGGTAGTGGGAACTTCAATGTGTGTCACCTGGTCGTGCTAAACCCAGTTCTTGATTCAAACCTCGACCCGTTTTGATCTCCCCAACTCCCACACCATCAACGAGTTGTTGAATTCGATTGATTCTCAACATATCTTTTCTTTTGCAAGAACCACCAACCACATTGCAAATCAAGGAAACATAATCAAAGAAATTGGAAAGTGATTCAATGTTGCTGGCGGCAGCTACCAATGCCAACTGAAGCTGGTGAGCAAAACAAAGCACATAGAAAGAAGACTTGTTTTCATACAAAATTAAACTTTTGAGACCGTTGAACTGACCAGACATGTTACTTGCACCATCATACCCTTGTCCTCGAACCTTGGACAAACTCAAACCATGCTTACTGATCATCAACTCAATGGCATCTTTAAGTGACTTAGCTCTAGTATCCATAACATGCACAACACCAAGAAAGTGTTCCATTATGCAACCTTGTTTGTCAACATATCGTATAGCAACTGTCATTTGTTCTTTGTCTGATGCATCATGGGCTTCGTCCACAAGTAAAGTGAAAAAGTTTTCTCCAAGATTTGTAACAATGGCTCGAGTAGTTAAAGTGGCAACAACATTACAAATGTCTTTTTGGATCGACGATGCTACTAATTTTAGATTTTCAGGGGCATTCTTTAATATCACTTTTCCTGTCTCCTGGTTCTGTTCACCTGTATATTTCAAGAGTGCGAGAAAGTAACCCAGCCTGGACGACGTCTCTGTCTCATCATGTCCTCGAAAAGGAGCTCCCTGATTCAGAAGCCACCGTACACATTCAACACTTGCCTTCAAACGAGTGCGGTAAGAAAGTTTGGCTTCATCAGATACATTAGACATGATGATGTCAATATGTTGTCTTCGATTCATTAAATCTTCAGCAGCCATAAAGCAAAAATTGTGGATGCTGCTAACATCTCCCACATGTTTTGCCAATTTTTTTTGGCCTTCCAATTCCTGAACCCTTCCTTAACAAATCCTTCATGATCACCATGTCCAATCTCAACACTAAACAGATAGCAATATAGGCAAAATACTACATCTTTTGATATACTATATTCCAACCAACAATACTCTTCATACCATTTAGGATTGAATCTATGATTTAGCCCGGCAATTTTTGTTTGAGGAAATGGCTTGAGATATGGTCGATGAGGACCTTTGATGATATACTCCCTCTGAATACTCTCCAATTCCACAGAGTTCTTTGCAAGCTCAGAAATAGGATGCCTTTGACCCGAGTATGAAATAATATGATCTTCTATTGGACTATCTTCACTTTGGGCTCGAGATTCATTCTGAAATTCTTGCGTGGATTCAACAGTCGGAAGTTTAGAACGTTTACTTCCACTTGAACTTGTGAAGAAAGTTCCAATAAATCTATCCATCCTAATTTTAAAAAGTTAAATTGCATTATTATAAGATATTAAAACGATACCATTCTCCCAACAAACCGAAGGTATCAAATCTAAATTATTGCGGAGCCGAAAGGGGAGACCAGAAGAGGGTGGAGTGGTGGCCGGTGGGGATAAGCAGAGAGGAGGAGAGCCGGAGAGGGGAGACCGGGAGAGGGCAGAGAGGGGAGAGGAGACTGAGATTGTGGGTTGTATTAGGGATTGCGATCCTTATACATGGACGAAAAATTCAAATGTCTTTTACTTTTTGAACTTAACTAAGTAGAATGTTGAACTTATTCTGGACAGACTTTGAACTTATTATGGACACACACAAAACTTATTCTGGACAGACTTTGAATTTATTCTGGACAAACACAGAACTTATTATGGACAAACTTTGAACTTATTCTGGACAGACTTTGAACTTATTATGGACACAAACAAAACTTATTCTGGACAAACTTTGAACTTATTCTGGACAGACTTTGAACTTATTCTGGACAGACTTTGAACTTATTATGGACACACACAGAACTTATTCTGGAAAAACACAGAACTTCTTATGGACAAATTTTGAACTTATTCCGGACAGACTTTAACTTATTATGGACAAACACAAAACTTATTATGGACAGACTTTGAATTTATTATGGATAGACACAACTTATTCTGGACAGACTTTGAACTTATTGTAGACAAACTTTGAACTTATTATGGACAGACACACAACCTATTCTGGACAGACTTTGAATTTATTCTGGACAGACTTTGAACTTATTCTGGACAGACACATAACCCATTCTTAACAAACTTTGAACTTATTATGGACAACAAACAAAACTTATTCTGGACAGACACACAACTTATTCTGGACAATTACAGAACTTATTCTGGACAGAATAAGGTGTTCGTCTGTCTATTTTATGTTGTGGGTTTTTCCGTGTGGGAATCAAAAGTTGCATTTGGAAAATAAATGTTGCATGAGGAAACGAAATGTTGCATTGGGAAACGTAATGTTGCATTGGGAGAGTATAAGTATAAGTTGCATGTGACACAAAATAAATCTGTTATTTAATTAATTTCAGAAAGGAAAAGACATTTGACTTTTGATAACTAGACTGTTGCTGCTGACTGAACTGACCACGTCAACGCGCGTTCCGGACACAAGCGTCCATTAATCATTTTCTTGTTGGATTGGGGATTGCTTGGTTTTGAACATTTTGGTGGACTGGAATGTAAATATCAAATTTTATTGGGTTTCTGGTAGGGGTGGCAAATTCGTGTTTCGTGTCGTGTTTGACACGAACACGAATTGACACGAATTATTTTTTCTCGACCCGAACACGAACACGAACACGAATTACTATGAAATAGTCGACACGAACACGAACACGAAAAACTATTATTAAACCCGAACACGAATTTGGTAACCCGAACACGACCCACGATGACACGAATCCATTTTTCGTGTTCGTGTTGACACGAACACGAATTAACCCGAATAACACGAACTGACCTGTTTGACACGAATTTTTCACATGAATTAACCTGTTTGACACCAATTATGACTTGTTTGACACAAATTTACCAAATTAATACCAATTAACCTGATTAACTTAAACACATCTAATACAACGAACTGACACGAAATTAATTATAAACCTACACCAATATTACATTCAACATCACAAATTTAAAAAAAACAATAGTCTAATAATAAACCATCCATAATAATAATCCATAATAAAACATCCATAATAAAACATCCATAACAATAGTCTAATATCCATAATAAAACATCCATAATTATAAACTCATTCCACTATTACACTCAACATCGCTCCAAGAGTCCAAGTTATGATTCCAAACCTGTGGTAGGATTAATGATGTTGTCAAAACAATGTAACAATCAATTTATTTTATTTAAAATGAAAAGATTAAAGATGTGAATGTAGACAAACCTTCATGAGAATTGATTCCTTCTTCTAATGAGTTATCAATTTCGTCCAACACATCTTGTGTAAGTTTGTCAATATCTTCATAAATTTTTGTATCACCTGGTAAAAGTAGTTCAAAGTTGAAACAAGTGTCAAGTTGTATGCATAATTTCGTTACTCATTCAACATGCTAGGTAGATTAAATTATTTGACAAACTAAAACATAAATAAAGATAAATGAGAGTTTAAGTATATTGTGGTGAGACCTTTATCTCCAAAGAGCCAATCTCTGGTGCAAATTATTGCCTCAACCGTACTTGGCTTAAGAGAGCTACGAAACTGATCTAAAACACGACCTCCAACACTAAAGGCAGCTTCAGAAGCAACAGTTGAGACTGGAATTGCAAGGATATCACGAGCCATAGCAGCAACAATTGGATACCGATTTTTATTTGATTTCCAAAATGCAAGAATATCCACATTATCTTGTCTACTCATCCTTGGGTCCTCCAGATAAATTTCCAATTGTGACTTTAAAGATGTTGAATTGTCTAAAAAAGCATTGTCAAATTCCTACAATTCAAGAGAATAAAAGTAAAATATGATCAAATTTACTAAAAAGTAAGAAAATATTAAGCATGAAACTCGAAGAAGTAGAAAAATCACCTTAAAAAATGAGCAATTAGCATCATAACCCTCATTGAATGTCTTGGCCTTTTTAGTTTGACGTCCTTGATCTGAACTTGAAGAATGCATACCCCCGCCCAAATTTGTGGAGTACTCAGAGTAGAGATTATGTAACTTCATATGTAATGTGGATGCCTCCTTAGAATTATCACCATAAATCTTTTTGTAGATAAAGTTTACAAACTCCAACTTGTAACGAGGATCAAATATTGAAGCAATAGCTAATGTATCACTAAAGGCCGCCCAATATTTTTGAAATTTCAACCACATCAAGGATGCCATAGAAGACATATACTCATCTTCACTCTCCAATGCATCTTTCAAAGTAGAGTAGCAGTAAATAATGATAGGAAAGTACAAAGAAGAAGTTGGATACTCACTTCCAGAGAATGTCACAGTGGCTTCATAAAAGACCTTCAAGAACTTGTGAACCTTTTCAATTCTCTCCCACTCCTCATTTGATGGACATTTTTTATAGTTCAAATCAACCAATGCCAAATGCTGAAATACACGACGATAATATAAAGCACTATCAAGCATAAGATAAGTAGAATTCCATCTGGTCGTCACATCTTGGCACAAACCTCTTTTACCATCGATGGAGACTAGGCTAACACATTCAAGAAACTTCTTCTTTCTAACTTGAGAACCTTTGACATACTTGACACTCTCCCTTACTTTGTCAATCGAGGAGTCGATTCTCTTCAAGCCATCTTGTACAATAAAATTCAGCACATGAGCACAACACCGCAAATGGAAAAAAGTCCCACCACACACAAGCAGTTCAAGTCTACTCTCAACTCATCCACTGATACATCATTAGAACTAGCATTGTCCAACGTAATGGCAAATATATTTTTCTCAATACCCCATTCCATCAACAACTTAGAAATGGCATCAGACAAGACAACACCAGAGTGTGGTGGTGGAAGATACGAAAAGTTCAAGATTCTTTTTTGCAACTTCCAATCATCATCAATAAAATGTGCGGTTAAAGCCATGTAACCATCAGATGTCAAAGAACTCCACAAATCGGAAGTCAAACTGATTCTACTACGATTTGCATGTAAGAGAGTATTGATCCTAACCTTTTCTCGATGAAACATTTTGATGCATTTCGCTTTCGCAGTATTTCTACTAACAACATGAACATCAGGCCTCAAGTATTGACAAAGTCTCCTAAATCCCTCATATTCAACAAACTGGAATGGCAAATCATGCATCACAATCGCAGACACAATTAATTCAGTGAACTTTTCAGAATCGAACTTTGCATTATGCATCCCCAATGACCTTGACTCACTACTCCCACTACCAGCTAACAACATTTGTCCAATATCACGAGAACTACTCCTAGGACAAACTTTAATGTGACGTTGCATATTTCCAGTCCCAAATTTACCCTCAGCAACATAAGTCAACCCACAAGCTTTGCATTTTGATCTCTTTATTTGGTCGGGTTGGTCATTGAGCTCCTCAAAAAAGTTCCAAACTTGTGATCTTTTAGAAAATTTACGTTTCGCTTTTCCTTTCGGGTTTGAGCTTACATTACTAGTGTCGACTTGTTCTACTTCTAATTCTTCCACGTTACAGTCTACTAAATCATTTTCATTGCCAATCACATCGACTGATTCCATTTGCAATAACGATTTCCTTTACATAAAAATAAATAAACCATATATCAGCGACAAAACTACCATATCAATAATGTGAATACAAGAAATCTACCATATCAATTATATTACTACAAGAGTAAAGGTGCAAACTAATCAACATAATTTGAAAGAACTATATTTTTTTTGAAAGCAAGCATGACATAAATATTAAATGCGGATGTTCCAGTGCATGCATCAGTCTAGTTTTTGACCTTTTTTGTGAAGAGAAGTCTTACATCTTGGAGAGAATGTTCATGGGCTATCACTCAAATTTTTTTGGGTGAAAATTCAGAGAAATTCAGAAAAAATCAGAGAAATTCAGAGAAATTCAGAGAAGTTAACTTCACCAACCAAAATCTAAAGAAAATATGATAATGAAACACACATTGTATATAAGTGAACAAAATTTTGGAGAGAATGTTCATGGGCTATCACTCAAATTTTTTTTGGTGAAAATTCAGAGAAATTCAGAAAAAAATCAGAGAAATTCGGAGAAATTCAGATAAGTTAACTTCACCAACCAAAATCTAAAGAAAATTTCAGAAAGCAAAAATCAAACACTTCACCATTTTCCAACCAAAATCCAAATAGAGCAATAAGCGAAGATTCCATTACCCTAAGCACAAAATTGTTCCAAACGGCGAGATGTGACGACGTGGTGAGGACGGCGAGAGGAGACTGGCGAGGACGGCGAGATGTGGCGAGGACGGCGAGAGGAGACTGACGAGAACGGCGAGAGGACGGCGAGATGTGACGATGTGATGAGGACGGCGAGATGTGACGACGTGGCGAGGACGGCGAGAGGAGAGGACAGCGAGAGGGGGGACGGCGAGAGGAGAGGAGACGGGATGGTGAGAGGAGAGGACGGCGAGAGGAGAGGAGTTGGGGTGGTGAGGATGGCGCCGCGAGAGGAGTGGAGAGTGGAGACGGGTTTAGGGTTAGGAAGGGTTTGGTTTGTGTTGGAGGCGGCTGTGATTTGTGAAGAGTGAGTGAGTGAGTGAATAAGTTAGGGTTAGGATTTAGGAATATTGAGATTTTGGTATTTCTATTTCGGGTTATTCGTGTCAACCCGAATTACACGAAACACGAAATACACTAACCCGAACCCGACTCGAATTACAGTTCGTGTCATTCGTGTCGACCCGAATTACAGTTCGTGTCATTCGTGTCGACCCGAATCGTGATATTTAGTGTCGGGTTCGGGTTCGAATTTCGTGTCATGACCCAAATTGCCAGCCCTAGTTTCTGGTCTGCCCCTGGTTGAAGAGTATATGTGAACTTACTTACCCCATGGGTTTCTGGTATTTATGTGTACTAATACTAACTATAAAGCCATATCAATGTTAATTAAATTAAAATCTACATTTATCTCTGTTATTTTTTGTTGCAAATCACCCCATAAATCACAGTGGTAAATCCAGGTTAATTAATTTTCCGATGGTGGTTAACCGTTACAAAATTCATCACTTGTTTGACATCCCATAGTTATTTCAGTTTGATAATCTTGAAATCCCAAAGCAAAATATGCAATTCTAAGATCTTCATTGTTCATCTTAATGAGTGGTTATGAATATGCCACATTATACTCTTATCAATTAACTAGCAAGATACGGAGGTCAAATTATAAATTTGCTTTATTACATTTTCTTTTGTAGAATTGTTCTAAAAGAAATATAAATGTTAAGAGGTTTGGATAAAAGTATACACTTATAACTTGAACTATTAAAACATAATTTTAAATATGTATAGAGATTATTAATAATTATAATAATGGGTTTTGAACTATATAGTGAACCACCCTATTCAACAAGATTTTCTAAATTGAACCCATTATTATCATACACAGTGGGTTTGTTTCGTAAACTTCCGTTATAGTGACAAGCAAGATAAAATTCATTGGTTAATTAACATTTTACAAAATCGTCAAAAAATTGTTCATGCCTGTAAGTCAAACTCTTGATTAGTATTAGAAACAATAATTTTCCACTGGTAGCTTTGTTTGAATTCTAATCACAATTACACATACATTGCAAAGATGTAATTAACCATATCATATAGAAAATAAAGCATACGCGCGCGATATGCCACCCTCAAAGCATCTCACTCTCAGTCTCAAGTATAAGTGACCAAGAATCCAAGATGGGTATTCTCACCACATATTTGTCAGAAACCCAACTCAGATGACCATCAGAGCAGGGCACACTACCACCACTCTTGTTGACGAACTTCACGGTGTAACTCTTTCTCTCGTTGACATTCGAGAATTCCAACTTCTGTGGCTTCACTGTCACGATCACACCTTCTGGCACATCAACCTTCACGATGTACGTCGACTTTGCCGGTCCCACGTTTGTCACTATTCTTGTCATGTTCGCCATCGACGACTGGTCATTGAACGACACAATCATGGAAGGGTAGTTGAAGTCCTTGTCTCCCATTATGTTGGTCTCGTTGCACCTAACCGTGCGCCCTACAATGATGCCCACTTGTGCGTCATTGTACAACCCGCATAACAAAGAGATGTAGTCATTTGGTGCAGCATCATACACTAGACCCGGGTCTTCGGCTTTGGTCGGATCGACATGTCCAGCGCCCATTGACAACATGCTCGCTTTCTTGTGTTGCTCGTCCTTGATTGGATCACCGTTTCTGTCCACTATGTAAGAAGTAGTCATCATTGCAGATTTGATAGCCGCTGGAGACCAGTTAGGGTGCAAGCTTTTGAGCAATGCAGCGATGCCACTGAGGTGGGGGGTGGACATGGACGTTCCGGAGATCACATTAAAGGAGTACTTGCTTGGGCGAGCTTTGGCATCTTGGTCGTTGATATATCGCCATGCTGAAATTATATTGACGCCAGGACCAGTGATGTCGGGCTTTAGAATGCTGGGGACTATAACACTTGGCCCCCTAGACGAGAAATACGCAATTGTCGGGGACGGATTTGTACCCATTAGTGTCCCCTTAAAGATGATCCTCGCCGTTGGACTGTTAGTGAATGATAGGTAGGACTTGATCTTCGCACCGTCGGCATGGTTGAGGCGAGAAACAGGAATGGTGTAATTCCAGGTGAGAATCGTGTATCCTTTGAATTTGCTATTGATTTTCACCAACCCAAACCTATCAGCGTTATTTACAACGTCATCGACTTTTTCAATGACATGAGTGGGCATGTCATCCCAACAAACTACGATTTTACCTTCAACGTGCGTTATAAAATTGACAAATACGCCTTTCTGCATTGCACGAAACGTTGCAACCACAAGTGGGTCACTGGAAAATGAACGTGAGCGATGGCCAAGTGATATTGAGAGGATATCAACTCCGTCTTCCAGGGCAGCATACAAACCTGCAATAATGTCGGCAGACCAGCAAGAGCCCCCCTGCACACACCTTGTACATCGCCAAATGGGCACTTGGTGCCATTCCTACTGCTGTCCCGTTTGCGTTGCCAAGCATGCTGGCATTGCCCACTGGCGCACCTGCGCCGATTGCCGCAGTGTGAGTCCCGTGGCCTAGGGTGTCAAATATCTTCGGTTCATTGATTCTATTAGACTCACAAAATTTAGATTTTAAGAATGACCGAAAACCTATGAGCTTGTTGTTGCATAGGCCGGTTGGGAGGTCACATCTCCCCCTTCCACTTCTTAGGTGGGGAAGGCATGTTTTCTCCCCGGAAAGATGGATGGTCGGGTGTGATACCAGTGTCGAGCAACCCAATGATGACACCTTGTCCGTAGCTGTTGTTACTCCAAAGGCCATTTGGATTCGTCAAACCAAGGAAGTCGGGTGTGTGTGTGGTGTGAAGAGGAACCAGTCTATTAGAGTAAGCTGCCGCAAAACCTTGTTTCTTTTTCATGAATTCAACCTCATCCGGTGTGAGTCTCGCGGCAAAACCTTTAATGGCCTCACCGTAATAATACACCATTCGTGACGATCTCATGTCCGAGGTTGGTAGAAAGGATTCATACCATTTGTTACGCTCCTCTCGAAGCTGAAAATTGATGTTGTCGGGGTGGTGGACATAGACAATGTAGGTTTCAAGTTTAGAATCATCCAAACTATTGGTCGCTTCACCTAAGGTGTAGCAACAAAGGACGAGAATTGCTACTATTAGAGAGGCCATTGGAAAGAGATTGTATGGCAGGAGTTGAAAGAAGAGGGTGGTAAGAGGTGGGTCTTTATAGGCTACAGGGGATTGCGGATATGCTTTGAATTAATCCCTACAAATTGGTATTTAGAGTGGAAAAGGAAAGTTAATAATTGGTTCGAACGTTTTTTTTTTGTTGTAAAGAGTTTTTTTTTTACGTTACAATATATTGTTGCGGATAGGGATGAACATTAATTATTGGTTGTTGAGTGCATCTCAATTGTGCTATTTTGTGATTTTAGTTGTACAACTCAATTATTCTTTCATACAATGTTTATACCTATATAAAAATCTTTAAGATCCATTCCTTCAGATTAATTTTTTGGTGGCTAGACCGTTTAGTAAAATGTTAATGCAAACGTTCATGAAGTGTATATGTAGGTAAGTAGGTTAATTAATTTGTTGAAAATGTTCTATGTTCTATTTAACTCAAACTATTTGAATTATAGATTGCCCTTGTAGACTATATGCGGTTGGTTACAATTTTCAACCCCAATGACCAAGTAGCTCTGTTAGAACCCAAACTTAGGTTAGAGAGGTTAATGGAGATTAAGAGGGGTTTTGCATGGGAAGTTGGTGCTCCATAGTGGTTTGCATGGGGTGGTGCGTGAACAGTGGCGAGGAGTGTAGGGTGATGGTGAGGGAGGCGTGCACTGTAGCGTTTTCGGGTTTATAACCCAAGCTTTCTTCTTCTTTCTTCTTTTCTTCTCCTTCCTTTCCCTCATTCATTCCTTTCCTTTGCTGGTGCGCGTGGTGGTGAGCAGCTGTCGCGGAGGAGACGAGCGAGGAAGGTGTTCGTGCGGGAGCAGAGCGCGAGGGAGGCCGGAGGTGACGACGTGCGTGAGTGGGCTCCGGCGGTTCGTCGTCTTCGTTTGAGGTATGTCGACTCATTAGTGTGGTTTGGTTGCTCACCCATGTGTGGGGGAGGTGTTGGTCGGCCGGGAGAGGTCGGAGACCTCTCCGGCGGCGAGTTTCTTCGTAAATTCTCGGCTGGCGCGGGGTTGAAGACGACCAACGGTCGACCGGATCCCTTCGGGCGGTCGACCGATGTTGTGTTTTTGCCCGACTTTAACCTTCATCGGACGAACGATGCCTCGTGGCGGTCGACCGGTAGTGCATTTTGCTGGTGAGTTGGGAGTGCCTGTTGTGTTTCGGTCGACCGGTTCCTTGGGGACGTTCGACCGGAACTTAAGTGTACCGATTTATTATGTATGCTTGTTCGACCGTTGTATGTTTGCGTTCGACCGTTTTATGATGTAGAATACTAGGTTGACCCTGTTAGTTTTCGGTCGACCGGGACCCCTGAGTCGGTCGACCGATAGCGTTGATTTTGATGTTGACCAGACTCCGGATTTTGACCTCGTTCGGTCGACCGGTTTTAGACATTTGTTCGACCGTTGGGGATTGTGTTTTGAGCGCAGCGGTAGACCGTGTTAGGCGTACAGTCGACCGATTCCTTTCTGGAACCGGTCGACCGAATCACCTCTTCCGGTCGACCATTTGGGCCCAGGACAGAATTCCTGGTTCTCTTTTTGAATGCCAACTTTGTCCACGGAAACCCGTGTCCTCGCATTGTGCATGAGCCGGGAGGTGACGGTGGGCGCGTTTCGCGTGCCTGTCCAGGGACCGCCGTGGGGGAAAGTGTGGGTGTTTGGGATGCGTCACCTTCATGTATGGACTGTGACAAAGATGTTGGATTGATTGGACTCATTGTAGTATAGCAGATCTGAGGGATCGCGGATCCCAATGTTTGATGTTTGGGCGGGCACGCAACTGGCGTTGGGTGAAGTCACTACCGGCCTACGGGCTACGGAGGTCGTTGCCCTGCTTTTATAGCGACGCAGTTGGTGTTTGCGCCTCGTGGAGCCTGATGACCTGACAGACTTCGGTCTGGACCCGTCCGATGATGTGCCGGACGTTTGTGATGGGCCACCGATGCTGTGCCGGTGATGCCGCCGAGGTTGTGCCGGCGATGATGATTGTTGGGCCGAGGCTGTTCCGGCTATGTTGATTCCTCGACTGGGCACCTATCGAGATGATGTTGTTATACCTTCCGGGCGACGGCCCCGTTGGTCCCCGTGGCTCCGACCACAGAGATTTGCATATCTGTATTCTATCGGCCCGCAGACGTGACAGAGGCTCCCTGCCGAACCCTTGAGTAGTGTAGCCGCGTGTGAGGTGCGATGTCGCGTGCTGTAAGACTGCATGTGCCCCTGCAGTAGGTCTCCCCGGGAGACCCAATGTTGACTGTCAAACTGATGTCCTGTTTTACCCTTCGGGGGAACTGTTTTCCTTTCTGTTGATGCCATGACATGCTACTAGTATGATAGGTTCATTGTGTAATGCACGCATATAGGTGAGTTGACATACGGGGTTTCCTACTGGAAACTCAGCATTGTTGTTATATATTTTTCAGGACCACAGTAGGTCCAGTTGGGTGGTGATCGGCGGGCACGCGCATTTTGGAGTCGGATCCTCTACTCGGACCACTGAGGTTAACATGATTACATTTTATCTTCTTTTGTTGTTCTGTTGTAATCATGTATAATTGTGACAAACACTGATGTAATTTGGTGCACCGCTATTTGTTTTATGAGAAGTAATAGTCATGTCTTTGATTATTAACATTTATTGTTGTGATTATAAATTTTCAAAATTTCCGTTGTTTCGGGATTTTACAACCTCAAACAACCTTCAATTTTCTGATTTGTATCAATACCAACCATGTCTAGGGAATGCTTTTATAAAGAAAGAAAAAAACCAATGCCAGAGTTGAGAATTGTTGACAGGAGGATGAAGTGACGATCGAAAGCGATGGGTGGTAGAGGAAGTGTGATAGGAGACATGGAGTTGATGAAAAAGAACAACAAACTGATGGAGTTGAAGTAAAATAAGAGTAGGGAGAATTTCTGAATTTGTGACAACATTCTATTTTTTTGGTTTAAGTGCAAAACATCCATTGGGTTAGTTTACTACAGTTTTTTTGTTGTTGTTGCGACCCGAACAATTTTCGCATTAACACGTGCACCTAAAAATTTAAAATTTTAACTCAAAATAATCAATCTTCATTTCAAAAAAATCTAACCCAAGCAAAAGAAGCCACAAAATCTGGCAAGTCTAATTCTATATTGCAACTTTTGGCACATCACCTTATGTTTTTCATCAACCTGACTTTAAAAGTAACTTTTTATCACATATATTATTTAATGATTAAGATACCATTTAAAAATCAATTAAAACTTTTACAGATGTATGGATAAATGGTTTCGTGTCGGTACAAGTTGTTTTCTGAAAAAGTTCCGGTCCCAATAACATTTTAAAAATAGGACTTAAAATACTTGTTTTACTTGGACAAACGAAGCATATCATTTTGAGTTTGTTTTACTTGGACAAACGAAGCATATCATTTTGAGTTTGTTTTACTTGGACAAACGAAGCGTCGTGGGTCAACCCCCACAACCTGGTAGTCGACCTGGTTGTCCCAGTGACGCGCAACGTGGTGGTTGAATTATTATTTTTAATTTTTTTTGTATATATTTTGGTTGGGTATATAATTGAGTTTAAATGATTTGGGTGTATTATTTTGTAAATAGTTGGGTATTTATTAGTATGCATTTTCATTTCGACACCATATTATTGTATTCTGGATATTGATTCGTTTACCCGTTTATAATTCTCAATGTAGATAAACGCATCAATATCCGGAATACAATAATAGGGTGTCGAAACAAAACGGATCAATATCTGATACTTATTATCTACATTTCTCACGTCCTCCGCAGGGGTTGCCGCCCTCTGCCACCCCCGCACTTCTAATCAGAACCATAAACTCAACAAATCTCTCAATATGTGTTTTATCCCAACATAATTACTACTTGGATATGATAATTTGAGTTGATTCGTACAATTTTGATGAAGATTCGACGTAAGATTCATACAATTAATATATATTTTGTTTGAATTATTAATGTTTTGGGTAAATATAATTGATTTTGGAATAAAATAAAAATCATTGGAAAGAAAAGATGATGTGGATGAGAGAGATAAGTTGTGGTGGGTCGTGGTTAAGAGATGAATAATATTGGAAAAAGAATAAAGTGAGTTGAGAAGAGAGAAAACTAACGTGGATAAGAAATGAAGCTAGTGTGGAAGAAGAAGAGCAAAAAACTTGTAGCGAAGTTGAAGCTGATCATGATTACCAATCATCTAAGTCTAGTGGTCGTGGAGATAAACATGTACTTCCAACACTAAGATCAAAACCACCACCCGTGTGGTTGTTGAGTTGATAGGTATTTTTGGATTTGGGGACATAACAATCAGTTTTTTTCTTCTTTCATGATGTTGATCTAAAACAAATGTCTATACGTAAACTGTAAGATAAAATTCATAGGTTAATGCAGTTTCTCAATTATATTAAAAAAAATGTCAAAAAGTGCTTTGAGCCTCTAATTCAAACTCTTGATGATTAATATTTTCCATATGCAGCTTTGTTTAACTTTCTGGCTACACTGACCCATGCATTGCAAATATGCAATTAATTAGGGTTATTTGCTTGGGTGTACCTATGCGGATGCGTAATTGGAGTTTTGCACCTGAGTTTTGACTATTTACTTGGATGCCCCTAGATGTCAATGTTATTTGTTTGGATGCACCTCTACCGTTAATGGGGTCCACTCCGTTATAACACCGTAACTGCACAGTTATAAATTTTGCATTGTACACCTCATAAATTTAAAAAACTCGTTAATGTTAAATTAAAAACAACAAAATAAAAACGAAAAATGTGTTTCAGTTGACTGGTGAAAACTAGTGATTCAGTCGACCAATCGGGTGACCGGTCGACTGAATTCTGGAAGATGTTGGCTTGAAGCTGTGTTTGGTCGACCAAATGTGAGTTTGGACGACCGAACACTCTTTAGTGTCGAAACAGGGCATCTTGCTTGATAGAAATGGTCGACCGCTCCAATGCTCTGGTCAACCCAACCGTCCGAAATCACGAACCAATGATTGCAATTGGCAGATCTGTTGAACCTGGGGCAAAATTGGTGCGTCGATGGCCTTGCTGGGTTGACGTGGAAGCGGAATGGAGTGATATTTGGGGCTGGAACGCGAGGTGCCGCACCTTAGATCCAAAAACAAGCAGTTGCGGCACCGAAGCTTAGAAGCCCGCGACGCTTCTCCAACGTGTTGCTGGTGTCGTGAGTGGTCTGGAGAGGTGGGGTGAGGTGTCCAGAACTTGATCCACGAGTATGAAGCCCGAAGATCAAGGGTGGTGATGGGGAGAAGAGAGGAAGGGAGAGATATTTTTCTTTTTATTTTGTTGTTTTTAATTTCACATTAACGAGTTTTTTAAATTTATGAGATGTACAATTTAAATTTCTAACTGTGCAGTTACGATGTTGTAACGGAGTGAACCCCATTAACGGTAGATGTGCATCCAAACGAATAACATTGACATCTAGGTGCACCCAAGTAAATAGTCGAAACTCGGGTGCAAAATTTCAATTACTCATCCGAGTTGCACGCAATCAAATAACCCAATTAATTAATTATATCATACAAAAACTAAAGCATACGCGACACGCCACCCTTATTAAAGGACCTCACTCTCAAGTATAGCCGTATGAGTGACCAACATGGGTATTCTCACCACATGTTTGTTGAAACCCAACTTAGATGACCCTCAGTGTAGGGCACATTCCCACGGCTCTTAACGTCGACCTTCACGGTGTAACTCTTAATCTCATTGACATTCGAGAATTCCAACTTCGCCGGCTTCCCGTCATTTCTCAAAATCTCCGAAAAATCATAATTTTTACGCTTAATCACGACATCAACTTCAATAAAATCAAGATGCTGAAGATGAATAATTTTATTAACAATCTTCTGCGAAATTACACATGCAGTAAATTAAAATTTACTTGCAAAACCAACTTTAATAACATTATTATTAATATTTAGAATAATATTGCTTTGTAATATTGCAAGGAAACACTTGATTTCGAGACATTCCAAAACACAAAATAATGCTATCGTATATTTCATCTATACCGAACAATCACGAAATAAGAAGACCCCCGTTAACACAATCACAACCAACGTCGTATTAAATTTTTGAACAAGTAGGCATACATGCCACCTTTGAGTTCTTATTTACTAGATCATCAAACAACTCGACAAAGGGTAGACATCTACGCTGCAGAAGCGAAGTTGACGGAGATCGGTATCCTCACGACGTGCCGGTCGGAAACCCAGCTCAGGTACCCCTCCGAGTGTGAAAAGGTAGCATCACCGTTCTTCATCACGAATGTCACGGTGTAACTTTTTTTCTCGTTCGGATTAGAGAACGTCAGCTTCTCCGGCTTCACCCTCATACGGACCCCTTCTGGAACGTCTAGTTTCAACCTATACGCTGACCCTGCCTGGCATATGTGAGTCACCGTCCTTGTTACTGTCACCGTTGACGACTTGCCTCCGAGAAACACCGAGATAGAGGGGTAGTTTAGGTCCTTAACCGCCACTTTTTCGACGTTATCGCACTTTACGGGGCGGCCGACGATGATACCCACCTGATTGTTGTTATACAGTTGGCAGAGGAACGATATGTAGTCTCCCGGTTGGATGTCGTAGATTAGGCCGGGGTCGCTTGCTCCGGCCGGGTTCACGTGTCCAGCTCCCATGGCGAACATGTCGGCCGGGTGATGTTGCTCGTCTTTTATGCGGTGGCCGTCGCGGTCCTTTATGTGAGCGGTGGTCATAATGGCGGACTTTATCGCCGCGGGTGACCAATCGGGGTGCTCGCTCCTGAGCAGGGCGGCGATACCGCTGAGATGAGGCGCCGACATTGATGTGCCGGAGATAACATTAAAGGAATTGTTACCCAATTTGGCTTCGTGGCGTTGGTCATAGACACGGAACCACGCCGCGATTATGTTTATTCCAGGACCGGTGATGTCGGGCTTCAGAATGCCGGGGCAGGTATAGCTCGGACCTCGAGAGGAGAAAAAGGAGATTGTTGGGGCGGGTGAGACGCCCATCACCGTACCCTTGAAGGACACCGTCGCGGTTGGGTTTTTCGCAGTCGACATGTAAGACTTGAACTTTAGACGGTCGGCATAGCTGATGTGGGAGGCGGGGAGCGTTAAGTTGTAAACGAGTATCGTGTAGCCTTGTTCAGCTGAGTTGGCAACAACCAAAGCACCCCCACCCGCCTTCTTAAGGTTTTCCCCTATACTCAAACAAAGACTCTCTCCCACGTCCGCGCAAATGACCATTTTGCCCTTCACGTCAACGTCGCGAAACATATCCTCGTCGCAATACATGTCGTCAAGACTTGGCGTCCAGAGAGGCATGACAGTGGACGAGAAGTTCTTTGGCTGGTACAACGACTCACCTTGGAGCACGAGTCCATTACCGAGCTTCACCTCCGATCGGAGAGCCCTATCTGTTGTGCTGGCCGCCACAGTGAGTATCCACGGTGCATCGTTCCCTAGCGTCGTCGGATTTGGCCCACCGTTTCCCGCCGAACAGCTAACCAACATCCCATTTTGCATCGCTCGAAAGCTCGCAATAGCGATGTCGTCCTGATAAAATGGTTCGGGCGTGGTACTACCAAGTGATACTGATAGAACGTCGACACCGTCTTCTATTGCGGCATCAAATCCTGCTATAATGTCGGGGACCTCGCAAATTTCGGACTGACATACTCTATACATAGCCAAGTGCGCAGCCAGTGCCATCCCGACCGCAGTTCCATTAGCTTGGCCAAGCGTGTTGGCGTTGTTAACCGGAGACCCAACGGCAGTGGAAGCGGTATGGGTTCCGTGACCGATGTCATCGAAGAGATTCTCATCTCTGTAGCCACCAATCGCAGCTTGCGCTGATTCGACCAAATTTTTGAAGCCTATGATCTTGTTATTACAGAGATGACGTGGGAGGTCGCACCTTCCCTTCCACTTCGCGGGCGGGGGAGGGAGGTTGTTTTCTCGAAATGAAGGATGGTCGGGTGTGAGTCCAGTGTCGAGCAACCCGACGATCACACCACCTCCGTAACTAGTTTTGCTCCACAGGTTGTTCTCGGTCGACAAGCCTAGGAAATCCGGGGTGTGTGTGGTGTGTAGACTAACGCTTCTGCTTGGATAAGCTGCCACAAAACCTTGTTTTTCCTTCATGGCTTCAACCTCTTCTGGTGTGAGTCTCGCGGCGAAGCCTTTGATGGCCTCACCGTACGAGTACACGATACGCGACGATATGGCATCCGAGGTTGGTAGAAAGGATGCGTACCATTTCTCACGCTCCTCTGGAACGTGGAAGTCGAGGTTTTCAGGGTGGTGTACGTAGACAATGTAGGTTTTAAGTCTCGATTCATCAACAACATTGGATAATCCAACTTTGGAGTAACAACAAAGGATTAGAATTGTTGCAAGGAGGGTTGGGAGCAATTTGTGATTTGGAGTCATTGGAGGTGGAATTTATGGTTTAATTTGGTTTGTGAACGAAGGTATGGTGAGGGTTCTTATAGGATGTGCAAGTGATATGTTGGAAAAACATGCATGCACGTGCACTTTTGTTTTCTTACGTGAGTAAGGTAATGGTTAGTTGGGAAAAAGAAGAATATGAGTTAGCAAGCTTCAGCTTTACATTATTTAAATCTAGAGCCTCTTGTTGATTACAACTCAATTGCATTACTTTCTGAATGGAGTCAAAATGAAGGTGTTCTAATCTTATACTTATGGGTTCTGTGTATAGTATGAGGAGCTGAAGGTTTTGACTTGTGACCTGGATGGATTGGAATCTATATCTTGCTTGTGCGCAATTTTTGGGTCCAACTGAAGAACTTGAGTGAGAAGCTGCATCGTGGAGGAAGATGACTATTAGTTAAAGTAACGTAATCCTATTGTTGGAGTAGCTTCCATCTAATTATGTTATGTACACTTTTATTTTTCTAGATAAGACATCGTGCTTTGTTGGCTAAAGTTTTGGACATTACTAGGACCTGCACTAGAATATATGCTATAGATGTACTCGCTTAACGCCGTCAAACAATGTCATGTAAATTACTTGTATACAATCAATTTTTAATTCAAGCGTAATCTCAAAATGAACCATCAAATTAAAAATTCCATTATTTTACCAAATAAGTACTAGAAAAATTACTTTGTCCACATGGCCACGTGGGGATGGGAATGGAACTTTCAAAGTTCGGGTTTTTGTTTGGGTGTAGTCTTTTATTAGCTCAATACACCTACAAGCGTACATAATTATCATGTTGCACTTCGGTCCGATCGTTGTTAATCGTCGTTTACATTTTTTGTTTTCTCCTAACACCATTAACAACAGAAAGATCCCAGACAACTCCAACGA
This sequence comes from Triglochin maritima, assembly GCA_963682175.1. Classification (NCBI taxonomy): domain Eukaryota; kingdom Viridiplantae; phylum Streptophyta; class Magnoliopsida; order Alismatales; family Juncaginaceae; genus Triglochin; species Triglochin maritima. The sequence goes on along the minus strand of OY821771.1, from coordinate 53,942,192 downwards.
GGCGTTGGCGACCTCTCTGGGTTCAATCTCGACGTGCTCGAATGACCTCCGACATGACATTGGCGATCAACTGCTTCAACACCTTGCAAGCGATCCCGAAATCCAACTGTCAGGATTCCGTGGCCACTCCCTTTAGAAGGCTTCGGCCGAGAGTCATGACGGTTGTCGAGGAAGAAGCCAATATCGGGACAAGAGAAGGCGGTATTGGGGATAAGTTCTTCAAAGGGTTTAAGGAGCGTTTCAGGTTCGTTGGACGAAAGTTTCTCGAAGACGAGCAATGAGAGGTTGGCGTTGGAACGGACGTGCGGGAGGGCGATAGTTGACTTAATCGTATGCGAATCGGGTGCATCGGGGTACCGAAGGGAGACCGGTTCGAGGTGGTCGAATAGAACGAGAGAAGCTAGGTTTGAACAGGCCGGCTTAAACAAGGATGGGGTGGACGACGTCCGGGCGCTTTTGCTGAGGAGGTACAAGGAAGATTGGTCGTTAGAGCACCCTTAACGGGTGCTCTTTGCTCGGGCGCCCGAGCTGCCCTCCCTTAACGGGAGGGCGCGCCCAGGGTGGCAGGCCACGTGCCCCCTATTGGTCGCGATTTTTTTTTGTTTTAAAAATAAAGATTATTTGTATATAATTAGGATAATATATTAATTAGGTAAATTGAATTAAATTAATTAGGTATTGAAAAATAATTGAAAAAATATTTTACGATTAATTAACTTTTTTCTGATTTATTTAGATAAATTAAAATTAAAAAAATCATAAACAAAATAAGAAACAGTAGTACAATACTCATACTCTTCGGAAACAAAATACAATACAAATACAGAATACGAAATACAACAGAAATAAGGAAAGGAAAAACAATCCTCCTACGGATACGAAATTTAAACTACCAGAATACTGATAAACTACAACAGACATATTGATATTACATATGAAAACATGAGCACCTACAGATATCCTTGTACTTTAGCACACTCCTTGAGTTCAACAAATGTTTCTTTATCGAATTCGTCCTTGTTTTCCTTCTTCATCAGAGCAAATATGACATCAAGTTTCTTGCTGTTGAGTTCCCTTTGGAAATTCGCCTCAGCTTCGATGTGTTTCCTCTCCACCCGTTCTTCGTAACGCAAGTATTTTTCCTCTTTCACTTTTACGTTATATTCAATTTGTTTCCCCAGTTCTAACATATCAGGATCAAGTTGTACCTGAAATGATTGTTTCCCTTTTTTTTAGTTTTTTAACACCTTCAGGACGATGACATGTTTCGAACACCATTTCAGCTGTTGAAGGTGTTGCGTGACTCCCATCGTCGTCAGTGCTTTTTCTTTTCCCGCTGCTAATACTCTCCGGACATACTACAACGACGTTTCCGGTGGGAAGTCCAAGCGCAACAGACTCCCATTTAGGGTACCTGCGTAACAAAAGCCACACATGCATGTACTGAAATTTGGCGTTGTGTGTTCGTTCGTAGATGGTGTGCGCATCATGGATGACATTGTCCTCGTTGTAACCACTTCTCTTCCTCCGCACCGCCTGGTCGAAGCAACCGACCCATTGGTTCACAGATGACGATGTACGCCTCCATCACCCGTTCAATGATTCATCGTTACGCTCTACTGCACCTCGCTCGCCTGAGTCATTGAAGATGCGTTCCACACATCTCCAGAAGGACTTCATTTTTTGGTTTGTCTCAACCACAACATCGCCACAACATCCTCTTGTATGGACCACGATTTATGCGACCTCATCATCGCGGTTTTGCGTGTTCCCTCACGACTTGTAGGTTGAACGACATTTTTGTCATTCACATCAGGTGTAATGCGGCTTACAATTCCACTACTTTTGCCACTTAGGAGGCAAGTATACATACCCATTGGGAATTGGGTTTGCCTTTCTTACTGAGTTGGTGATTGGTATTGATTATGCGGGTAGAACCCTGGGTGTGGGAAAAATTAGTTTTGGTGGGACGGGTGGAATCCTGGTTGTGGGATAAATTGGCTTTGGTATAACGGGTGGAATCCTGGTTGTGGAACATTTTGGTAGGGGAAAAAGTGTTGGGCTGGGGGTGGACGACGTGGAGATCGTCGGTACTCTGGTGAACCATTGTCTTCTGAAGAGGACATTGTGAGATTATGGTGGAAGAAGTAAGATCGGAATAGAGGTGAGTAGAGAATTAAGGTGGTTGGGGTATATATATTCAAGTTGTCACGCGCATACTGTTGGTCCTCGATTCCTGAGAAGTCCAAGTCTCGATCCAATCATCTCGTCTTTTGTGAGTCACGCGCATACTGTAGGTCCTCGAAGCTTGAGAAGTCTAAGCCTCGATGCAATCGTCTTGTCTTTTGTGTAGTCACGCGCATACTTGTAGGATTTCATGTTTAATTATACATATATATTTTCGAAATTTTTATGTATAATAAGGATCAATTACAATTTTCTTTGATTTATTTCATGTATGCATCGGTTTGTTTTAACATCTAGTTTCAAAACTCTATTAAAACAAACAAGGGCTCCGAAATTCATACCTAGAAGTTCTCAAAAACTTCTTGAAGATTCGGAGACGTTGGGGATGCTTCTCGCCGCGCCGGATGCCTCCGAGTGTTCACCGAAACCCTAAACAAGGTTGGAGAGAAAGGAGCTAGCCAATCGATCTCCAAACAAGCTTAGAATCTAGCTACAAACCCCTTCCTTAGCCTCTGAGATTTCTCCTTCCAAAGACTTAGAAAACTAAGAGAATTTTCGTGGGTTTTTGTGGTGAATTAAGAGAGAAAATAATTATTGAATTGTGTGTCACAATTAGGGAGAATAAGGACCTATTTATAGGTTCCAATCTTACTCTTAATCATGGCTATTCTTAAGCCACGGTTTTATGACAATTTCTCTCACAAATTAATTCCATAATGCATTATATGCACCCACAAAACGTTTGACCAAATTTGGAGCTAATCCAACCATCGATCAAATTAATCTCTTAATAATCAAAGGCAGAAAACCGATCGTTGTTCGGTTTACCGAGTCCCACTCGGTTAACCGAATTTGTCACGATAGTTTAACCGAGTACGTGACGGATGACCGAATCTTAAGGGGAAAAATTCTCCTTAACCGATCGGACCCACTCACGTGTATGACCGAGTGCTATTCGGTTAACCGAAAATATCGAAACTTGACATTGTTCGGTCGACCGTTTCTGGTTCGGTACACCGTACCAAAGCTCCAGGCACTTTGGTCAAGTTCGGTCAATCAATTACGATTATCCGTTCCATGTTCGGTTGACCGATCCATAGATCCTTCGGTCGACCGAACCTCAACGGATTACCGAACTTCTACGCGATTTTGCCTATTTCAAATTTTGGATTTATTTCCAACAAAATTTGAACTTAAGGGGGTTTTAGCAAATTCACAACTTATGCAATGTATTATCCTATGCAACAATAAATTATTGCACCCCATAATATATGCATCTCATATGAATTTATCATGATTCTAATTATGTTTATATACAACATAATTGATTTTACTTGTTCACCACATGTGTCATATTTTCTATAAGAAACCCGACACATCATATGAACCAAAAATCAAGCTTCTTGTTTCACGGTTTTTGTGGTGTGACCTATGGGAGGATCTAAATGGCAGTGATATTAAGAGCTTAATATCACAAGCTATAAGCGGTATCTAGCTACACATTATAGCTCCCAATTAGTTAGATGTCTTAATTCCACTCGAACCAAAACCCGATCCATTTAGTGATGGAGTGCACCACTTGTGTCCGTCCCTTGCCTCATGATATTAAGAATACACACAAAGTAGTATTGTGTCATCTTTGTATTAGTATTCATTTCTTGATCTCTTTAAGCTAGTTATAAATATGTGACTTAACTCAAATCACATTGTGCACATTATAACTTTGCTTTATCAAGGGGCCCACTAATATCATCACTCAATTAAGAGGGGCAATGATAATCTTTTGACTAACTATCTTCTCCAACGAAAGTTATACTTAACCAACCGATGCCTTTACACTACACTGATCGATAGTTCAAGACACTGATCTAATTAAGTATTCCTTAAGTGATTAGATATAAGTCTCATATCAAAGGACCTAAAGACACAGTAAAATATTAATGACACAGAAACACATTTCTATAATATTTTACTTATTAGGTCTATTCATTTATACAAAAGTAATATTTTCCTCTTTTGCATACCCGTGTTGTCACTCACTTGTAGAGCTACAATGATCTATGACCAACACGACAATCTTAACTCGGTAATTAATGTTCCATGTTAATTACCATGATTGCGAATATCTTTTGTTTTATGCAAACCAATATCTTTTAGAGCTCTACGGTTAAGGACCAAGAGCCTCTTCCTTAACACTTCTAAAAGACGAATAACATAAACAAGGAACAAAATGATTTCTCATTCAATTCATAATAATTGGCATTTAAAAGTAAAACTTTTAGAACACATTCCCTTCAATCTCCCACTTGCTTTTAAAGTTTTCTTTCTCATACATACTCAATGCCTAAAACAATAATAACTAAGGTAAACCCCATTACATATCAATCATCAAGCCAATCTACATGGTTCCTCAATCCCATGGACTCGAAATGCATTTCGCCCTTGGCTTGGGATAAGGGTTTTGTGAATGGATCAGCTGTGTTGCTGTTGGTGTCCACCCATAACAGATTTATTTTGCCTTCGTCGATGAGGTCACGCGTCACGAAGTACTTACGATCCATGTACTTCACTTTGTGGTGTGATTTGGGATCCTTGATTTGCGAGATAGATGCACTATTGTCGCAAAATAGCTCTATTGGTCCCTCGCTCGAGGGAACTACTCCAAGCTCTTCAAGGAACTTCTTAATCCACACTCCTTCCTTGCTCGCTTCAGCGACAGCCATCACTTCTGAAGCAGTGGTTGAGTCGGCAGTAGTGCTTTGCTTCCAACTACGCCAACTCACAGCTCCACCATTCAGAAGGAAGACGTATCCTGACTGCGACCTTCTATCGTCTGGATCACTCATGAAACTCGCATCCGAGTAACCTTCAGCTATCAATTCCCTTTGTCCTCCATAAACAAGAATCTTATCCTTAGTCCGGTTAAGGTACTTCAGGATATTCTTGACCGCAGTCCAATGCTCAGGACCTGCGTTGGATTGGTGACGACTTGTCACACTTAGAGCATACGAGACATCTGGTCTAGTGCAAGTCATCGCGTACATGATCGACCCAATTGCCGAAGCATAAGGGACATCTTTCATGTACTCTAAGTCCTTACGTGATTGCGCACGTTGAGACTTCTTGAGTTGCACACCCATACTCATTGGCACACTGCCCTTTTTGGAGTTGTTCATCTTGAACCTTTCCAAGACCTTGTCAATGTATGCACGTTGACTGAGGCCAATGAGTCTGCAAGATCTATCTCGATATATCTTGATTCCCAAGATGTATTGAGCCTCACCCATGTCTTTCATCGAAAATGCAGATTTCAATGAACTTCTCGTTTGCTCAAGCAAAGGAATATGATTGCCCATAAGCAATATGTCATCGACATATAAGATTAGGAATACTACATGGCTCCCACTAACCTTCTTGTATACACAAGGTTCTTCCTTACTTTGAATGAAGTGAAGCTTCTTCACTTCCTCGTCAAAACGTTTGTTCCAACTCCTTGATGCTTGCTTCAATCCATAGATGGATCTTTGATGCTTGCATACCTTCTCGCTATTCTTTGGATCTTCAAAACCTTGAGGTTGTACCATGTACACATCCTCCTCCAAGTTCCCATTCAGGAACGCCGTTTTGACATCCATTTGCCATATTTCATAATCGTGAAATGCGGCAATAGCGAGCATGATCCGAATAGACTTGAACATGGCAACCGGTGAAAAAGTTTCATCATAGTCAATTCCTTGAACTTGAGTGAAACCCTTCGCTACAAGCCTCGCTTTGTAGGTTGTCAAGTTCCCATCCATGTCCATCTTCCTCTTAAAAACCCATTTATTATGAATGACCTTTTTCCCTTGAGGAAGGTCAACCAAGTCCCATACTTGATTATCATACATGGATTCTATTTCGGATTCCATGGCCTTAAGCCATAGTTTGGAGTCTTCCCTTTCCATTGCTTCTTGGAAGGTTAAGGGATCATTGGTATCTAGTACCATGATTTCATGAAGTCCCAGATATAAATCGGGTTTCTTCCTTTCCCTTGTTGACCTTCTAAGTTCTTTTGGTTCTTCTCGTGTCTCTCGAACTTCTTCCACAATTTCTTGAGGAGTGGGTTCACGTTCAACTCTTGAACGTACACTTGGTGGGGATGATTGAGATTCTCTCACAATTTCTAGTGATGGTCTCTCGCTCACGCTCCCACTAACCAAAGGAATCTCGGTTGGGCCTTCATGATCTTGAATGTCATCATTCATTTCATGATCTTGTAGAGTATCTTGAGTTTCCTCAAGCACAACCCTACTCCCACTACTTTTTACTCTTTCTAGAAATTCCTTTTCCAGAAATGTGGCATCCCTCTCTACAATCACTCGATTGGAGGTGATATGCCAGAAGTAGTATCCTCTTGTCTCACAAGGATAACCAATAAAGAAGCACTTATCCGCTTTTGGTTGAAGTTTGGTCGACATCAATTTCTTGACGTAAGCCTCACAACCCCAAATCTTGAGAAAACTGAGCTTAGGTGTTTTACCACTCCATAGCTCATAAGGAGTTTTCTCCACGGATTTGGATGGAACATTATTTAGTGTGTAAGCCGCAGTTTGTAGTGCATAACTCCAAAAGTAAAGAGGTAATTCCGCATGACTCATCATTGACCGAACCATGTCGAGCAATGTCCTATTCCTCCTTTCGGATACCCCATTCCACTGAGGTGTACCGGGAGGGGTGAGTTGAGGTACAATACCAAACTCCTTTAGGTATGAGTCAAATTCGGCACTTAAGTACTCACCTCCACGATCCGTTCGTAGAGACTTGATTTTCTTGTCGAGTTGGTTCTCTACTTCATTCTTGAATTCTTTGAACTTGTCAAAGGATTCACTTTTGTTTCTCATTAGATAAACATAGCCATAACGACTATAATCATCCGTGAACGTAACGAAGTACTTGAAACCATCTCGTGCAATAGTACTCATTGGACCACATACATCGGAATGTATCAAATCCAACAAGCCACTCGCCCTTGGGCCTTTCTTCTTGAAAGGCTTTTTGGTCATTTTTCCCATTAGACATGGTTGGCACGTCTCCAATGATTTAAAATCAAGTAGACCAAGAAGGTTAGCTTCTTGCAATTTCTTGATGCGCTTTTCATTTATATGACCAAGACGATAGTGCCACAAGAGAGTATCATTCTCGTGAGTGGTCTTAAGTCTTTTGTTATTGATATTAAAGATTTGTTTATTATCCAATTCAAGCAAATAGAGACCATTCCTTATGAACGCATTTGCATAGAACACACCATTCTTCGATATAGACAAACAAGAATTTGAAATATTTATATTAAAATTATCCATATCCAGACATGATACAGAAATAATATTCTTGCTAATCGAAGGTACATAATAAACATTCTTTAGACATAAATTTAAACCACTACACAATTGAAGCACCACAGAACCTTGTGCAACCGCAGACACGTTCGCACCATTTCCGACCTTCAATTCTACCTCGTTCCTTACGAGTTCCTTCCTATCCATGAGTAGCTGCACATTGGAAACTATGTGAGCACAAGATCCGGTATCAATTACCCAATCCTGGACAGAGGTGGCTAAATTTATTTCAATAACAAATATACCTTTGGCCTTTTTGGGGCGCCGACGTTCAATCACTCCGTTGTCAAGGTCTTCCTTGTACTTGGGGCAATTTGGCCGGATGTGTCCTTTTTCACCGCAGTGAAAGCACTCCGTATTGGGAGTTGGAGATTTCTGAGATTTCCCCCTTGAGGCACTCGCACGAGCACCTCCTACTCCCTTGCTCTTGATTGAACCACTTTTGGTAGATTTGCCCTTTCCTTTACCAATCTTATGGCCCCTCCCATGGACGGCAAGGACTTGCTTGTTCCTACCCTTGCCCATGTCAACTTCAGCAGTTTTGAGAGCGTTGTGCAGCTCCTCAAGACTCACCCCTTTTTCACGCACGTGGTAGTGCATCACAAAGTCCTTAAAGGACGGGGCTAGAGAGCCAAGAATCATATCTTCAGCAATGTCCTCGGGCATTGGTGAAGAGAGCGTTGCCAACTTCTTAAGGTATCCTTGCATCGTGAGAAAATGCATAGATACCGATGTTCCCTCCGCCATATGGCACCTTGTGAGTGCGATGGTGGTCTTATAGCGCTCCTTTCGGGCACTATCCATGAACATCTTTGATAAAGCCTCCATGGTCTTCTTGGGTTTTGAATCCAAGTATTTCGCTTGGAGCGAGTCACCCATGGATGCTAGCATAAGACCGTGAACCTGGTTCTCTTGGTCTTCCCACTTGGCCTTAGCCTCTTTCTCTTCATCGGTTAATCTCTCATTCCACTTTGGGATTGGACCTTCCAAAATGTGAGATAGTTTCTCAAACTTTAACACGATGTTGAGTTTGAGTTGCCAACTAATGAAGTTTGAGCCATCATTTGCTAAAGGGTGTTTTTCTATCATGGATCGTATGATAGGTTGGATGTTCGACATTTTTCTACAAAATAAATCATATAGGTTTTAATGCCAATTTTATGTTTTAATACACATGCATACATATATCGAATATATAAATGTAAATGTTGCAAATTAAAATCTTGCCCATAAATGCAACAATCCAAGATCCTATTAATTGTAATATAGACTAGCTAAGGGCTATCGAATACATTACAATATCAAGGTAAGAAAACATTTTCTAATCACAACCTTTTTGAATTTTAGCAATATTTAGCATCTTCAAACTCTTGTGACTCTTGTCGTTTTAATTATGAGGGAATACAACCTATCCTCGTAAGAAAAACTTTTTCCCAAAACCGAGCGAGGGCTCTAGGTAATGTTAAGAAAACTTATTTTTCATTTGATACGAGATACGTTTATCTATTGTATTCACAACTAAACATACTTGGGGTTCACTAGGGTGAAACACACCTCATATATTCAATTGTGGCACAACAATAGACAACCTTTATATCTCCCACTATTCCCAAAGATAGAGGGAGCTATCTCTCGCTAAGGGCGAGCAGAATATCCCTCGATCAATGGCTGCTAGTGGATGAAATAAGAAGGAAATTTATTCTTAATTTTTGTTGGACAATTTAACATGTGATTTAGAATTTTAGGTTATCATGCATATTATTAATCATACACATCCTAACATTCAACACATTCATCACATGCATATCAAGATAAAAACAGAAATTAAACATTCACACAATCCACATCGTGTGAGTTTATATGTTCCCTTCGATCCTCGATCCCTGATCTTCGATCCTCGATCGATGCGCTACAGCGGCGACTTCCTCTTGCACCGGAGATGTAGATTTTACAGAAAATAAACATGCTCCTCACATTCGATAAAACCGACTAGTGCAAGTCCTATGTAAAAACCTCTCATATGCGAATGCAACTATCTTAAAGACGGAAATAGAGAGAATTTTGGCTTTTACATACATAAGCCCCTGTATAATAATAATTACATACATTTGTAGTGTCTGATTTGGAACATATAAACTCACAATCCTGCAAAGCAACTCAAGCATCCATGCACGCAATTGCTATAAACTACAGAATCTAATTTATCAATCATCTAGAATTCTCAACAATTCTTTGAAAAATATTTTGAAATCCATTAAAAACATTTTTCATACATCCATAGTTCACAAATAAATTACGAACCGTTGTTCATCCAATTTCCAATGGAAAGATGAATTGCAGTTTTTCGGTTTTGTTGATTCTCTTACAAAATAATCGTTTATACTTAAAACGAAATTATTGCAAGTTAGACTTATGTCTAAATCATAATTCTAATAATTATATGTAATGTTTTAAACATTCAAAACATTTAAAATGAATTATTATAAAGAATTATTTCAACAAACATTTAAAAACCGAAAAACCGGTAAAACGAATTGTTTAAATCCTAGATGGTAAACTAGATTTGTTTACAGCCATAAATCATGAGAAAATTGAACCCTAAGCTCTGTTACCACTGTAGGATTTCATGTTTAATTATACATATATATTTTCGAAATTTTTATGTATAATAAGGATCAATTACAATTTTCTTTGATTTATTTCATGTATGCATTGGTTTGTATTAACATCTAGTTTCAAAACTCTATTAAAACAAACAAGGGCTCCGAAATTCATACCTAGAAGTTCTCAAAAACTTCTTGAAGATTCGGAGACGTTGGGGATGCTTCTCGCCGCGCTGGATGCCTCCGAGTGTTCACCGAAACCCTAAACAAGGTTGGAGAGAAAGGAGCTAGCCAATCGATCTCCAAACAAGCTTAGAATCTAGCTACAAACCCCTTCCTTAGCCTCTGAGATTTCTCCTTCCAAAGACTTAGAAAACTAAGAGAATTTTCGTGGGTTTTTGTGGTGAATTAAGAGAGAAAATAATTATTGAATTGTGTGTCACAATTAGGGAGAATAAGGACCTATTTATAGGTTCCAATCTTATTCTTAATCATGGCTATTCTTAAGCCACGGTTTTATGACAATTTCTCTCACAAATTAATTCCATAATGCATTATATGCACCCACAAAACGTTTGACCAAATTTGGAGCTAATCCAACCATCGATCAAATTAATCTCTTAATAATCAAAGGCAGCAAATCGATCGCTGTTCGGTTTACCGAGTCCCACTCGGTTAACCGAATTTGTCACGATAGTTTAACCGAGTACGTGACGGATGACCGAATCTTAAGGGGAAAAATTCTCCTTAACCGATCGGACCCACTCACGTGTATGACCGAGTGCTATTCGGTTAACCGAAAATATCGAAACTTGACATTGTTCGGTCGACCGTTTCTGGTTCGGTACACCGTACCAAAGCTCCAGGCACTTTGGTCAAGTTCGGTCAATCAATTACGATTATCCGTTCCATGTTCGGTTGACCGATCCATAGATCCTTCGGTCGACCGAACCTCAACGGATTACCGAACTTCTACGCGATTTTGCCTATTTCAAATTTTGGATTTATTTCCAACAAAATTTGAACTTAAGGGGGTTTTAGCAAATTCACAACTTATGCAATGTATTATCCTATGCAACAATAAATTATTGCACCCCATAATATATGCATCTCATATGAATTTATCATGATTCTAATTATGTTTATATACAACATAATTGATTTTACTTGTTCACCACATGTGTCATATTTTCTATAAGAAACCCGACACATCATATGAACCAAAAATCAAGCTTCTTGTTTCACGGTTTTTGTGGTGTGACCTATGGGAGGATCTAAATGGCAGTGATATTAAGAGCTTAATATCACAAGCTATAAGCGGTATCTAGCTACACATTATAGCTCCCAATTAGTTAGATGTCTTAATTCCACTCGAACCAAAACCCGATCCATTTAGTGATGGAGTGCACCACTTGTGTCCGTCCCTTGCCTCATGATATTAAGAATACACACAAAGTAGTATTGTGTCATCTTTGTATTAGTATTCATTTCTTGATCTCTTTAAGCTAGTTATAAATATGTGACTTAACTCAAATCACATTGTGCACATTATAACTTTGCTTTATCAAGGGGCCCACTAATATCATCACTCAATTAAGAGGGGCAATGATAATCTTTTGACTAACTATCTTCTCCAACGAAAGTTATACTTAACCAACCGATGCCTTTACACTACACTGATCGATAGTTCAAGACACTGATCTAATTAAGTATTCCTTAAGTGATTAGATATAAGTCTCATATCAAAGGACCTAAAGACACAGTAAAATATTAATGACACAGAAACACATTTCTATAATATTTTACTTATTAGGTCTATTCAGTTATACAAAAGTAATATTTTCCTCTTTTGCATACCCGTGTTGTCACTCACTTGTAGAGCTACAATGATCTATGACCAACACGACAATCTTAACTCGGTAATTAATGTTCCATGTTAATTACCATGATTGCGAATATCTTTTGTTTTATGCAAACCAATATCTTTTAGAGCTCTACGGTTAAGAGCCTCTTCCTTAACACTTCTAAAAGACGAATAACATAAACAAGGAACAAAATGATTTCTCATTCAATTCATAATAATTGGCATTTAAAAGTAAAACTTTTAGAACACATTCCCTTCAATACTGTAGGTCCTCGATGCTTGAGAAGTCCAACCCTCGATCCAATCATCTTGTCTTTTGCCTAGTCACGCGCATACTGTAGGTTACTTCTCACAACTATAAATTTAGTCCTCCCGGTTGGTTCTCTCTCATTCATCTACGAACAATGTCTTCACCCGATAAGTCTTCTAGTTCGAAGTCTTAATCATCTTCAACATCCAATGACGAAGTTTACGACCAAGTGTTGAACTGCTTAATGGAGTATGTCTTCCAAGTGGTGGACCAACGTCCTAAAGAGGCGCAAAAGGCGAACTTCGAACCCAGATAGAGATAAGGAGCTTGGTTACAATCGTTTGATTGCCGATTATTTTTCTAACGACCCTGTTTATCCTGACAACATTTTCAGGAGAAGATTTAGGATGCAAAAGCATGTCTTTCTTCGCATTGTGAGTGCCATTGAGGCGTCTGATGCCTTCTTCCAACGTAATCCAGATGCCATCGGTAGGATGAGCATCTCTGGCCTGCAGAAATGTACCGCGGCGATTCGTATGCTAGCGTACGGTGTTGCGGTTGATGAGGTGGACGAATACTTGAGGCTAAGCGAATCCACGACAAGAAACGCACTTGAAAAATTCTGCGATGGTGTAATTAACAACTTCGGCGGTGAGTACCTCCGAAGACCTAATGCAAATGACCTAGCACGAGTACTTCACGTTGGTGAGCAGCGTGGGTTCCCAGGCATGATGAGAAGTATCTGTAGGATTTCGTGCCCTATTATATGTATATATTTTTCGAAATTTTATGAACATACAAGATCGAAACATTCATATTTTCTTCGATTTTCATATAGACATGCATTTGTTTGTCATAATTATTTAACATGCATTAGAACAAACAAACAATTGCAAAGAGAATCATACCTAGAGATTCTCTAAAACCTCTTGAAGATCCGGAGTCGTGTTGCCATTCGAATCGTCCGGTGGATTGCCTCCGAGTGTTCACCAAACTCTAAACAAGGTTGGAGAGAAAGGAGCTAGCCAATCAATCTCCAAACGGGTTTAGAATCTAGCTAATAACCCCCTTTTTCTTTCCTGAGATTTTACTCTCCAAAAACTCAAATTAACTAAGGAATTTCGGATGGATTAATTGGGGTGGTTAGAGAGAGAGGGAATTTTGCATACACTTATTTTTAATGAAGGAAATTAGGCCTATTTATAGGCTCCTTTAATTTCCACATCATGAGCCATGCATTGACCCATTCTTCCATGTTTTTCTCTCTTAAGACCAATTCCCAATATTAAATTTATTAATCCACATCCAAATATAATCATAATTGACCAAGTCAAAACCATGATCAATAATTCCTTAATTAATTTGTATTTATCGAATTTTGGATTAATTCCCAACAAAATTCGTTTTTTTTGTTTTAGGAAATTTAATTAATTTGCCTTTATCGAATTTTGGTTTAATTCCCAACAAAATTCGTATTTGGGGTTTTAGCAAATTTAATTAATTAATTTGCCTTATCGAATTTTGGATTAATTCCCAACAAAATTCGATCTTTGGGGTTATAGCTAATTTATATATCCTATGCAATATATCATCATATGTAATATCAAACAATCACACCCCATGATATATTTACATCTCATATATAAATTCGTGATTCTAAATATGTCATTTTCATGACATAATGATTTTATCCATTCACCACATGTATACGAAACTCGATACATCATATGAACATAAAATCACCTTCTTGTTTCCCAGCTTTATGGTGTGACCTATGAGATGATCTAAGCTAAATTGACAGTGATATTAATAGCTTAACATCACAAACTATAAGCGGTATCTAGCTACACATTATAGTTCCCAATTAGCTAGATGTCTTAATTCAGCTCGAACCAAAACCCGATTCAATTAGTGATGGAGTGCACCACTTGTGTCCGTCCCTTGCCTCATGATATTAAGAATACACACAAAGTAGTATTGTGTCATCTTTGTATTAGTATTCATTTCTTGATCTCTTTAAGCTAGTTATAAATATGTGACTTAACTCAAATCACATTGTGCACATTATAACTTTGTTTTATCAAGGGGTCCATTAATATCATTACTCAATTAAGAGGGGCAATGATAATCTTTTGACTAAGTATCTTCTCCAACAAAAGTCATACTTAACCAACCAATGTCTTTACACTACACTTATCGATAGCTCAAGACACTAGCCTAATCAAGTATTTCTTAAGTGATCGGATATAAGTCTCATATCAAAGGACCAAGGACACAGTAAAATACTAATGACACAGAAACATATTTCTATAATATTTTACTTATTAGGTCTATTCAGTATACAAAAGTAATATTTTCCTCTTTTGCGTACCCGTGTTGTCACTCACTTGTAGAGCTACAATGATCTATGACCAACACGACAATCTTAACTTGGTAATTAATGTCGCATGTTAATTACCATGATCGCGAATATCTTTTGTTTTATGTAAACCAATATCTTTTAGAGCTCTACGGTTAATGACCAAGAGCTTCTTCCTTAACACTTCTAAAAGACGAATAACATAAACAAGGAACAAAATGATTTCTTATTCAATTCATAATAGTTGACATTTAAAAGTAAAACTTTTAGAACACATTCCCTTCAGTATCGATTGCATGCACTGGGTGTGGAAAAATTGCCCGGTTGCTTGGAGGGGTCAATATCAAGGGCGTAGTGGCAATGCCACTCTTGTCCTCGAGGCAGTGGCGTCGGTTGACTTGTGGATATAGCACTCATTTTTTGGCACACCAGGTTCATGCAATGACTTAAATGTCCTGCAACGATCTTCGGTTTTGAAGACATAATGGAAGAACGAGTTCCACCTGTGAATTTTGAGGTAAACGGTTCTCGATATAATATGGGATATTATCTTACTGATGGTATTTATTTAAAATGGGCAGCATTCATTCCGTCTATCGTTCATCCACAAACACCGAAGGACAGGTTATTTGCTGAACGACAAGAAGCAGCACACAAAGATGTAGAACGTGCATTTGGAGTGTTGCAAGCGCGGTTCGCGATAGTGAAGAAGTCATCTCTTGCATGGAGTAAGACTGTACTTAACAAAATAATGACAGTTTGCATTGTAATGCATAATATGATAGTGGAGGATGAACATGATTCCTTCGGTAATTTTGGAGATTGGAACGAATTTGTTGATGATCAACCTGGAAATTCCGTGAACGATGCGGTTCGGTATTCCACTAACCGTGTAGTGGATATTACCGGGTACTTGAGAATGAGAGATCAAGTGCGTGATCGCACCACACATTTGAAACTTCAAGCCGATTTGGTTGACAATATATGCCAACGCTTCGGAGGAAATGCGTCTTGTTGTATTTTAAGTTTAGTATTTAATGATGTATTTTTAGTTTTAGTTTTTAAATTTCCAGTTAATGTACTATGTAACGTGGTTTCCTAAATTTTAATAACATTTTCGTATTTATTAATTTTATGTTAATTAAAAACGAATGAATTGTTGATATTAAATAATTACGATAATGATTATTAATATATTTTGTTGATTGTGGAAAGTGTTTTAGTGAGAAGAATAAAAATAATGGCGTGACAACAAATACTGTAGCGTGACTGGGTGGATTGAGTAATGGTTAAGGATTTTGTAAGGGGGTTGATTTGTGCTGACGTGGCGGAGAAAGAAGTTGACGTGACTGAGAGAGAAACCAGGGCGTCCGGAAACTGCATGGACGCTGTTAATGATGCTCTTAGTTCTCGCTGCTGACGTGGATCAATCAATGTTCAAGATCTTTCTCGTGCCGAAGGAACCGTTAACAGCGGCTAATGACATCTAGAGAAAATGAAAAACTATTAACAATGGTCAAATTGAAGTGCACCTGAGTAAACGTGTGTTTATAGGTGTACTGGCCAATTACAAACTTTACGCGAGCAAATGTCCCATAAATCAGTTTTAGAAGTGCCACATTTATAGTTTAGTCTATTCATGACCTGCAATTCATGTAGGATTTCATGTTTAATTATACATATATATATTTCGAATTTTTATGTATAATAAGGATCAATTTTCAATTTTCTAGAATTTATTGCATGCATCGGTTTGTTTTAACAAACTAGTTTCAAAAACTCTATTAAAACAAACATGAAGGAGCTCCGAAATTCATACCTAGAAGTTCTCTAAAACTTCTCGAAGATTCGGAGACGGTTGGGATGCTCCTCGCTGCGCCGGATGTCTCCGAGTATTCACCAAACTCTAAACAAGATCGGAGAGAGGGAAACTAGTCTCTCAATCTCCGATTGGGTTTAGAATCTAATTACTAACCCCTCTTTAGTTCCCTTTAGAAGATGACCTCTGAAGAACTAAAACTAAACTTAAGAATTAAGGAATTTTCGTGGAGAATTATGGAGAGAGATTTTGCATAAGAAAAATAATGAATTAATTAAGGAGGTAATGAGATAACCTTGTATTTATAGGTTCTCTCCAAATTACCTATTCATGTGCAACCTCTTGCCCATGATCCCATGCAAAATTCAATCTAACCATCCATTATTTATTAATAAATAATAGTAGCCACGAATTAAATCAATTATGGATCAATTCCATGCATGATCTAATTAATTCTTAAATTAATTCTGCATAAAACCGTCTGCTCGGTCGACCGTTTGCGAGGTCCGGTCGACCGCTCAAACCCGATTTCGGTCGACCGTCTGTGACTCGGTCGACCGTTCTCAACAGTAGAATATTTCATCGCAATGTTCGGTCGACCGTCCGATCACATTCAGTCGACCGTTCGAGCAGACGAAATTCACCTGTTATCGGTCGAGACGCGTTCTGTCGACCGTACATCACCGGTCGACCGTGCACCGATCGGTCGACCGTTTACTTCCAACCGGTCGACCGTTTGTGCACTATTTTGCAGACTTGTCAAATTTCGGTTTAACCCCTACAAAATTTGACATTTCGGGATTAGTAATAAATTCACAACTTATGTAACATATTATCCTATGTAATGATCAATCATTACACCCCATAATATTTACATCACATATGAATTTAATTTAGATTCTAATTATGTTATTAATCACAACATAATCTTGATTTTGCTCGTTCACCCCATGTGTCATATTTTCTACATGAAACCCGACACATCTTATGAACTCAAAATCCCCATTCCTTGTTTCCCAGTTTTGTGGTGTGACCTATGGGAGGATCTAAACTAAGTTGGCAGTGATATTAAGAGCTTAATATCACAAGCTATAAGCGGTATCTAGCTACACATTATAGCTCCCAATTAGTTAGATGTCTTAATTCCACTCGAACCAAAACCCGATCCACTTAGTGATGGAGTGCATCACTTGTGTCCGTCCCTTGCCTCATGATATTAAGAATACACACAAAGTAGTATTGTGTCATCTTTGTATTAGTATTCATTTCTTGATCTCTTTAAGCTAGTTATAAATATGTGACTTAACTCAAATCACATTGTGCACATTATAACTTTGCTTTATCAAGGGGCCCACTAATATCATCACTCAATTAAGAGGGGCAATGATAATCTTTTTACTAACTATCTTCTCTAACGAAAGTTATACTTAACCAACCAATGCCTTTATACTACATTGATCGATAGTTCAAGACACTGATCTAATTAAGTATTCCTTAAGTGATTAGATATAAGTCTCATATCAAAGGACCAAGGACACAGTAAAATATTAATGACACAGAAACACATTTCTATAATATTTTACTTATTAGGTCTATTCAGTATACAAAAGTAATATTTTCCTCTTTTGCATACCCGTGTCGTCACTCACTTGTAGAGCTACAATGATCTATGACCAACACGACAATCTTAACTTGGTAATTAATGTCCCATGTTAATTACCATGATTGCGAATATCTTTTGTTTTATGCAAACCAATATCTTTCAGAGCTCTACGGTTAAGGACCAAGAGCCTCTTCCTTAACACTTCTAAAAGACGAATAACATAAACAAGGAACAAAATGATTTCTCATTCAATTCATAATAATTGACATTTAAAAGTAAAACTTTTAGAACACATTCCCTTCAATTCATACATTAGATGTGATCACAAATCATCCTCTGTAACAAGTAGCAATTAAGAGCACCCTTAACGGGTGCTCTAATCGGGCATCCGGGTTGGACGCCTGATTTGCCCTCACTTAATCGGAGGGCGGTTCCCGGGCAGAACCGTCAGGGTGCCCGATCCGGATTGGTTGATTTTTTTTGTATTTTCTGTTTTTGTTTTTTAGTTAAAAGAAAAATGTTAGATATATTATTTAGATTAATGTATTGATTAGTTAAATTGTAATTTAATTAATTAGGTTTTGTAATTTAATTGTGGTTAATGTATTGATGTTGTTTGAATTTTATAATAATTGTACAATTATTTTATAATGAATTAAATTATTTTTTATTTATTAAGATTTAGTTAAATTTAAAAATAAAACAAATCATATACGAAATTGAGATAAGTCACAAAACACGAGTACAATACACATAAACTCTAGACGAACAATACAAAGAAGGGTACGAAATACAGATACAGAATACAATACAAATACATATATGAAATTTAAATAAATACTACTACACCAATACCGAAAAACTATGAAACACATATTAACTCCAAATTTAAACAAAACAACCTACAGAAATCCCTGTGATTTAGCCCACCCCTTGAGCTCAGCAAACATTTCTTTATCGAACTCGTCCTTGTTTTCCTTCTTCATCAGAGAAAATAGTATGTCGAGCTTCTTGGTGTTGAGTTCCTTTTGGAACTTTACTTCAGCTTCAATGTGTTTCCTCTCAACCCGTTATTCTTCCAACGTGTACCGGACGCCACTGGTCGGATGAGCAACTCCGACCTGTAAAATTGTACCACAGTTATCCAGATGCTAGTGTACGGTGTAGCGGCTGATGTGGTGGACGAATACTTATGGCTAAGTGAATGTACGACAAAGAACACACTTGAAAAAATTTGTGACGGTGCAATCCACAACTTCGGTGGTGAGTACCTACGAAGACCAAATGCCGCTGATTTAGCACGACTACTTCAAATTGGTGAGCAGCGTGGATTCCCAGGCATGGTGGGAAGTATCAATTGCATGCACTGAGTGTGGAAAAATTGCCTAGTTGGATGGAGAGGCCAATATCAATGGAATAGTGGTAATGCCACTCTTGTCCTTGCGGTAATGGCGTCGGCTGATTTGTGGACATGCCACTCTTTTTTGGCATACCAGGTTTATGCAATGACTTAAATGTCATACAACACTCTCCCATTTTCGACGATGTAATGGAAGGACGTGCTCCACTTGTGAATTTTGAGGTTAACAGTTCTCTATATGATATATGATACTATCTTACGAATAATATTTATCCAAAATGGGCGGCATTCATTCCGTCCATCATTCATCCACAAACATCGAATGACCGATTATTTGCTGAACGATACGAAGCGGCACACAAAGATGTAGAACGTGCATTTAGAGTCTTGCAAGCGCGGTTTGCGATCGTGAAGAAGTCATCTCTTGCATGAAGTAATGTCGTGCTTAACAAGATAATGACAGCTTGCATTGTAATGCATAATATGATAGCGGAGGATGAACGCGACTCCTACGCTCATTTTGGAGATTGGTATGAATTTATTCAGGATCAACCTGGAAATTCCATGGATGACCCAATACGGTATTCGACTAACCGTATAATGGATATTAACATGTATTTGATGAGAAGAGATCCATTGCGTGACTGCACTACACATTTGAACATTCAAGCCGATTTGGTCGACAATATATGACAACGATTTGGAGGAAATATGTCTTGATGTATTTTTAGCTTTAGTATTTAAAAATGTATTTCTAGTTTTAGTATTTAAATTTCCAGTTAATATACTGTGTAATGATGTTTCCTAAATATAAAAAATATTTTCGTATTTATATATTAATTTTTTATTCAAATCGAATAAATTAATTTAATTGAGTGATTACATTAATGATTATTAATATATTTTGTTGATTGTTGTAAAAGTTTTAGAGAAGAAAATAAAAATAATGACGTTACGGCAAATACTTCAGCGTAACTGAGTGAATTGGATAATGATTAAGGATTTTGTACGAGATTGATTTGTGTTGACGTGTCAGAGAGAGAAGCTGACGTGGCTAAGAGAGATAACATGACACCTGGGAAGTGCCCATGCGCTGCTGAAGATGGTTTAAAACTGATTGGATCGAAATGGGTGGTGAAGCTCTAACTAACTCAGCCTCACGGTCCCCTTATTGACTTTTTATATACGAGAGAGATGAGATACAAAAGTGTCGTTGGATCTGGTACAAGGATTAAATGGATACACCACATTATGCAACACTAGTGGGCCCGATACACCACATGAGCTGGACTCACTAATCCTTTTAGTAATATTTAAAATAAGCAACAACTGAAGGAATAAAAAGAAAATGTTTTTCGCGTGCAAGATAAAACTAACCAATATATTTAAACCATTCTAAAGAAAAAAAGTGATAAAACTCCATTAAACTAAAATTGAATTTGAAGTTAACAAACTATATTTCATACGCACTCTTCAACACTATGATTAAACATTATTAAACGTAATACAAAAGGAATTCACGCAAAGTACAAATATGCATATGAGCATTCCTAGGAGAACACAGATTCGTTTGTAACATACCACACATTAAACCAAATACATGTAGACAAGTACACACTACATAAACAAATTGGAGATTTGTCATTTCCTTTCCCTGACTTATAATTACTCATCCCATCCTTTTCTCTGCACGAAGATGGAGCCCTCCATCGATCAGAAGAGTTAAACCAGGGTGGTAGTTAACCACCTGTTTCTCATTGTCCAGCCTAAACTTGAGAAAGAACAGAAGAGTGGCCGCAAAGATCTTCATTTGTGTGTAAGCAAATTCTTTCCCGAGACATATCCTTGGGCCAGACTGCACAAGGGAGGCATGTCAGATGAAACTTAAATAGATGGTAGAAGTAAAAAGTAAATGTTTGGGGTGCATATAGCTAGAAAACCTGGAAAGCGGTGAACTTGAAAGGGCTCTCGGGACGGAAATGGCCGTTCTCATCGAGCCACCGGTCAGGTCGAAACGCCAACGCGTCATGGCCCCAGTTGTGCTCCATCCTACCCATTGGGTAAGGTTGATAGTCCACTGTGTCGCCCTTTTTCACAACGCTACCATCGGGCAAGACATCGTCGGAGAAGCAATATTTTCCATCCTACAATGGTATACTTTTAATTACTTCACCAGGCAACATATTAATGACAGTTTCAAAGGAAATGAGCAACAAATTCACAACTCAGTAGTGACTCAGTACTCAGTAGTCTCTAGGACATGTACTTTTCATGACTCACGACAGACAACTCCAAACTTTGGGGGGTCAATAATTGAGCGAACATAGCAAGATAACCAATTGAGTACTCACATGTTCATCTTGTCATGCACAAAAGCATATTAGCAGTTATATTATGATCCTTTGTTTTATTGCTTTAACCGTAAGTGTTGCTTTTAACAGAAACATCATGTGTTTTGTTGTTGCTCGACTGAGTACGGTTAACTTTGGTTCGACTCGATAGTTCGACTTGAAAACGTTCGACTCTAGTTTAACTTGAAAATTAAGTATCTTGATGAAAAATCAAAAAATCTTTAAACTTGATTCGGTAAATTAGCCGTTCGAACTTGAAAAAATTTGATAATCAACTTAATAGTTCGTTCGAATTTTTATTGCTCAATTCATAAAAAAAAATGTATTTGTTAATAACATAAGATAATACTTATGATTCAAAATTTCGCTACACTCCGCTCATTTACCCCGTAGTTGACTCTTCTTTCCCTCCAAAAGACACTTTTTAATGACAGTAGAGTATACCGATTCCAAAATACTCTGCAGGTGGAATACTCATCTCGCTTCAAACATGGAGCTACTAACCGTTTATGACACCGTACAATTTACCAGACGTTGCTTACAAACTTCTAGCAACTCGGACGACAAACCTCTGTAGTTGCTTACTAAGGACAATAATTACACAGTCAAATCATTCTACCACTTCCTGATCAACGGAGGCATCACATTTTGGTCATGGAAAATTCTATGGAAAACTAAATGTCCACTGAAGATCAATTTTTTTGTATGACCAGTCATGAACAACAAAATATTAACGATTGACAACCTACTAAAAAGAGGGTTCGAGGGGCCAAATCTTTGTTCTGTCTCTAGAAAGATATAGTCTGCTCACCTCAACCGTAATTATTAATATTATCGGATATCGTAATGTTATCTTAGCATCCACGGACCCACACGACCTGCTATTTATCCGAGGACGGGTTTCTAATGGACTGGGGATTGAGGCTTGGCGTACCCTCCATTTCTTCTTCTTGTGGACCGTCTGGAGAGCTAGCCAGAAAGGACAACAATTTCAATAATGCCTCTCCATCATGCGAACTCGTGCATGACCTTTTCTACAACGTGACACTCAGACACTATCGGTCGGCCCCAGAACTCCTTTGGCAAGCTCTTTCTCTCTTAGGGGCAACATGATATTTTATTACTATAATATTGTACCTAGGCCTAGTGTTTTGACATAAAATGTCATTTAACTGGTACTTTTACTGGCTTATGTGTTGACGTTAGCAACAATAGGGGACTCGTTACGTGTCTCTGAAATCTGTTATTCGGACCGATTCCATATATGAAATCAAAATATTTATCCGAGAAAAAAAATTCACAACCAAATTTCTATTCGGATATAAATATTCGTAAAAAAACGAAACGAATATGGATATTAGTACATCCGAATAATATCCGTTTCGTATTTTATATGCACATATAAATATAAATAATAATATATAAAACATATATGAATTAAATTATCTTATTTATATTATGTTTAATATTTTTTCATGTAAGCAAAAAATAAAGAATGAGATTTATTCTTATTTAGATCAATAGTAATCTAAGTATAAAATAATGAAAAGATATTTTAGGAGTTAGGTAACTATATTATGTATAGGTATTATGCTTGGTTGAAGTGAGAATGCATGTGTTAATGCTATTTTATTACATGAGAATCATGTCTTATTTACTAGTATTATGTGAAAACGATGTTCAATCAAAAAATATTTTTAAGTCTTTAAACTTGGTTCGGAATATCCTGATTCGGAATGAATTTTAAACTTGGTTCATATCCCTCTCTCATAAATCCGAACGGATTCGGATCCCTATTTCATAAATCCGATAGGATTCAGATTCGAATACAAGTAAAAAAACCAAATTCGGATACAAACACATTTGTTTCGTATCCACTCTGTTTTCACCCTTAGAATTCATAACAACATATCCTATGTCCCACCATTTGGCAACTCTAAGGTCATCCTTAACGGATGACATTTTGGGGTCAGGTCGGGGCAAGACCCGGCCCCAAAGGCCTTACCCAGGGGCCAGCCCTGGTTGGGCCATGAGGACCCAAGTCGCGACCCGGGTGAGGCCATGTGGCCTTCTCGGGTTGATCCGTTTTTTTGTTTTTTTAAAGAAATTATTAAGGATGAGAGAGTGTGTTGAAAGTGAGATCAGGATTGTGGATTACATAATATCTTTTGTTGACGTGGTAGAAAGAACAATTAAGGTTGCGAGGGGATTTGAGGTTGAGGTTAAGGTTAAGGAAGACGTAAGTTCTCTAACCAATCTTGTACTTCCCCGTAACAAAAAATATATCACGAACATGACATCCATTTCGTACCTGTCCAAGTGTCCAGTCTTTATCATAATTAACTCGGATTAAACAGCGAAATCATACCATGGGAACAGCAGGATATAGTCTGAGTGTCTCAGACAGGGCCGCGTGGAGGTATTGCATCCTGTCGATTGCTGCCTTGTTTAAGTGCTCCGCCAACTCTTCCATTGTCGCTGTTTCTTTGCATTGGGTTACTTTTCTCACTTCCTCGGACACCTTTTCCTGCAAGTCAGGGTGAACGCAGGCCATGTAGAAGAACCAACCTAGTGTCCCCGCCGTGGTGTCTCTTCCTGCCACCAGGAAGTTCAGGATTATGTCTTTTAAGTATCTCTCCGTCATTAGCTCCGGATTCTTCTTTCTCTCCAACAGAAACCTCGACAGAATGTCTTGTTTCTCCACCTGAAATTCGGGCTCACATCCTCAACATAACATTAAGAATTGGAGAAAATATTCATAAGTGAAACAAAGATGTTGAAGTCTTCCGAGAAGTACTTTGGACTAGTACATGACTTATACAACAATAGTCAAAACAAGATTTTGGTTGAAATTCAAATTTTGATGTGCAAACCGCAAACTACTTACGAACTCACACGAGCTATACAACAATATTTATTACTGAGTTACTATCCCTAAATTAGTGACACTTGAATGGTGATCGATAACATGCATATTAGATCAACTTGTGCATTTTATTACCTTGGAAGTGTCCTGGTCTCTGTTACGAATGATTTTGTAGACGAAGCTATCGAGAATGTGCATGTTCTTCTTCAGAGCTGCCTCGGTGCCGACGTTGAGTAATCTCTTGATCTTCCAAAAGGGATCGACGTAGCGGAGGACGACCTGCGTGCTGGAGTCCATGAACGCCCTCGCGAACTCCTCGCTTGACCCTTCGAGAACGTTGAGTTCGACTCCGAACCCGACCTTGAAGATGGAATCCAAAGTGGACCTCATAAGCAGATCCTGAATATCGAACGGACGGTCAAAACTCGCCTTGTCGGACAGCATCCGGCAGAGTTTGATGGCGTTGGTCCGAAAGACGACGCTGCTGAAGTCCCGGAGCACTCTGGTGGAGAACTCGTGGCTCGCCAGCTTCCTCTGGTACTTCCACCTGTCCCCATCCACCGCGAAAATTCCGTCCCCGAGAAGGGTGCTCAGGTTCTGGTAGTTTACATGCCCCTGAATTACAATACCAAATTGCTCAAAAACAGTTACTTTTTTGTGTTTCGTCGAGGTTGTGTACCGACCAAATTTAACACTTCGATATGAAAATTGATAAAATGTTACCTTTCCGTAATTGGCGAAGTTGGAGCTGAGGATGTGTTCAACGTTGGCGGGGTCGGTGGTGTAGAAGTTGTTGTTGAAGACGCCGAGTATCCGGAAGGTCTTGTAGCGGCGGGAGAGATGGATGTGGTAGTCGTAGAGGTCTTTGAAGTGGAAGAGTTGGTGGAAGATGGTGGCGCCGACGGGCGATCGCTTCTCGTTCCGGGGCCAAATCCGGAGGACTTTGAGACCCCAGAGGAGAGGGAGGAGGACTGATGCGAATGCAAGGAAGAGTGAGAGAATGGAATTCATTTTTTTTAGATGAGAGGTTGTGGTGGTGGGAAGAGGTTTGGGGTTGTCTACATGTATATAAAGCAACACGTTAGTGTACTTATGGAGTCCAGCCATACGGTGATGACGGTTACATGTATATAAAGCAACACGTTAGTGTACTTAGATTGGGAAGCAAGTATGTGGAAAGAACATTGCGTGGTGGTACTGAATAATGAGAAATTAGTTTGCGTGAACCAAGAGTGAATGGTCCAAAGCTTGTTGGTTTTTGATTCATGCTGCTACAAAATAATTACTTACGCTTTTGTCATCACTGTACAAATCTTTGTAGTATTATTATATTAAATCGTTATATATGCTAATATCATTTTGAAAATAGGTCTCACGCCAACCTAGTTAGAGTTGTCCATAATTCGGTATGAACATTAATTTGGACATGAACTAGACCGGAACGAACCAACCTGGAAACACAAAATCAAGCATTTCCATGGACCAGAGATTGGACTTGAATTCACTGATCCGATCATTTCGTTACAGTTCATGTCCAAATTCAAGTCTGGATGAGATTATGCAAAATCCTGGTTGGGTTGGCATGAGACCCATTATCAAAATGACATCAATATAAATAACAATTTACCATAATGACATTACGACAAATACTGATGCATTGATGACTTATTAGTAGCATATCATATATTACATTCATGTTATATATCCTTTATTTCACTCCAATTTTGTGCTACTCGAGTTTTATTTAATGTGTTTCAGGATTTAGAAAATAAAAAGAGAAGATGACGTAAACGCAAGAAAAATAGACTGATTTGGAAGGTTCTGAACTTATTTGTAATGCCTAAGGACTGAATTGTAACTCAGGAAGGACCCAAGTGAAAACCCGGAGGGACTTAAGTGTAAAGAAAATATGTTGGTTGCAAAAGTCCAAAATCTCCTGAACTTAAAATGTAGTTCAACAATTAAAACCAAATGAGCTCGAACCAGCAACTCCGGCCGCACCTCACGTGTTTATTATGTTAACAAAAGCTATGGTCAAAATTTGAAGGCAATTAGAGAATAATGATCCGCCAGTGGTGGATTAAAATCCACCACTGGCGGGACCGGTTAAGAATTTGGCAGCTGGATATCTATGGTGGATCGGGTTCTCGGATTAAAGTAATATGCAATATCCAGATCTGATTTTTAGTCGGCCGATCGCGCCCAGAATCATCAAGACCCTCTAATCTTCTATAAATACAATTGCAATGTCTCCTTTCTTCTCCTTCCTCCCTCTTCTCCTTAGGTTAGTTTCCTTTCTTGTTTAGTAGAATATGTTTTATTTCTTGTTTAGTATAGTATGTTTTATTTCTTGTTTAGTAGTGTAGAGGAGGAGAAGATGAGCAACCTTGTAATCTTTCATTTTAATATAGTTTAGTCTTGTTCTTTATCTTGATGTCTTTCATTTGATGTCATTCTTTGTGTTTGTTTCCCTTCATCTAGTTTTCTGAATTTTGCATTATGGTTTTGAGTTATTTTTTATGCTTTCTTTAGTTTAGAGATGAGTAGAGTGTAGTCCATCCTCATTTGGGGGTAGAGAAGAAGGTGTTGTGATTCTGTGATGTATTAGTATGTGAGTTAATCATACATTTGAACATCACATGAGTTTCATAACCCTTTAATGAGATTTTCACTCTTATATTTGATGTGCTAATACTCTTGAGTAAAACTTAGCACATACTTAAATTAGTGTGCCTATTTTATGGGAAATGATGATGTGACGATAATGATGAAGTGGAAGAGGGAAACATGACATGTGCATGCATGTGGTCATGTTGGCCCATCCTAATTATTGTCTTGTATGTTTTAATGATTGTATCAAATCTTATTTCATGTGGAGACAAAGTTGGATGTGATGATTTTACATGTGCTCACATTATCCTTATTTCAATTATTATCTTGTATGCTTCAATGATAATGTTTTATGTTATTTCATGTGGATGCAAAGTTGGATTTGGTTTATAATCAGTTTCATGTATTACATGTTGTGATGAACACAATTGAACACACACTACAATTTTTTTTATTTCCGCATTCTTTCTCTACCCCATAAGGGGATTTATTTTATCGTTTTTTTTTTATTTCACTCGCATAATAATTTAATTTAGCTCTCATTCATCTCTCTTCTTCTTCCCTACTCGAGTATTGTATACTTAGATTCGCGCGCTCCCTGTGATTGGACCTGTACTTGTCGCGTCTTCACCGACGTCGTGCACTTGTAGTAGTATAACTGAATCAATCAATGACATAAAGTGAAATTAGTTATTTTGGAGTGACATCCAAGCAAAAACCAAAAAAAACTCACTACTTCCCTGCCTACGTGCGGTTAGCTCACAAATGCGGATTTAAGCATGTGTGGTCTCCTATCCGGGCTTATGTGAAGGTATATGCCTGTGAGATGTATGTGTTTTGTTTGGGTTTGTATCATCTTCTTCCTCACAAAGTGGGGGCTGGTAGTTTACAATTTAAAAAAAGATGAAGAAGAAGCAGGACAATCAAGTTAGAGACTACAATTTGTAAAACATCAAGGGACAAAAATGGTATGACATCAAAGAGAAAAATTGAGTTACCTATGATTGAGTACTTGAGGAAATGAATTTCCCTAATTTTTATAGGGTTTTTACGAGTGACATTTAAGCAAATCAAAGATTTTCGAGTGGCAGAATAACAAAAAACTCATTCTTATATGCAATTCACTAAATTAATAGAGACTATAAACAATAAATTATGACTACCTTTTATGTTGTTAGTGCTCAAAAAATCAATGAAAGGTAAAAATATAAGAGAGTTGTTCAAGTTGGTATACACTTAACTAAATAAAATACAAATTCAAGAAAATTCAAATTCAAATCGATGTATATTTAACTATTTGGAATCCAAAATTCGAATGAGGCAAAATACCAGTTGGCATATAGATACCAGTTGCATATAGATACGTTAATACGCAAAATCCAAGGAGACCACTCCCATCCCTACTTGGCATCGCCTGCTGCTTTAAGTAGGTAACTCCACCAAAAGCAGACGACATCCTAGATTTGGGTAGAGTAAAATACATATTTTTCCTATTAGAAAAACTTTGAGCTCAACTAGGTTGGGATTAATGCCGGGAAATCCCTTCTTTCTTGAGTCGTCAATCTTAAAGCATACAGGCAGAGGCTACGTAGATCAACAAAAAGTCAAATTGAGAAAGTCTAGCTCGTAATTGTAGGTATGAAACATGTGGATTTACAATAGCTCGACAATCAGATGCAACTCTAAAGATTGTTACAATAGCTCGTAAAGAACTCTAAAGATTGTGACAATCTCATACTGATGGCAAAAATTCGAAACAAATTATATCCAAACAAGAATGCAACTCTAAAGATTACTTTGCTTTACTTTACTTACAAGAATGCAACACGTTTAGGAATTAGGACATGTTGGGAAAATGCAGTTGTGTTCAGATTTACTAATGTTTTGAGATCATGATCTGACAATTGTCCAATCATGAAACAGAATAGTGTAGTACTCCAATACGTCAAGGCACACGAACATGATCCCCATTTATAATATAACAAGCCAATGATAATTTAATTCGAATTCTGATTTTTCATGTTTTATTCACTACAAGGAAACGGAAAGGGACTTGCACAGAAGTTGTTTATCTCAAATTTTGGAAAAAACAGAGATCTACAACTAGATTCCTTGTAGAAGATAGGCTTACGTACAGATGACTGTTTTTCTCAAAATTTTGAAACAGAGATACAGTCATACAGACACGTGTACAACTACATTGACTCTGATTTAGAAGATAGCCTTGAACTAAATACGTAAAGACCTGACCTGAAGAGAGAGAGACGTATGGGGTGGATGTGATGGAGGTAAGGGCACCCTTAAGCGAGACCTCCGAACGACCTGTCGAGGTGGTTTAATAGTATGATCTAAAAAAATCACGCGTGCACTTTAATCACGCTTCCACTGAGCAAACACGCATGCACTGTTTTCAATCACGCGTTCACTTTAATCAAACTTCCACTGAGCAAACACGCGTGCACTGTTTAATCATGCGTGCACTGTTTTCAATCACGCGTGCACTTTAATCACGCTTCCAATGAGTAACTATGCAATCACGCGTGAACAATGCAACAGATACATCCAAACCCTCCCAACTATAAATACATCTACCTATCTCTTGACTCCTCACATTTCCTTAACTTCTTAACTTGTTAACTTCTTCTCTCATCAATGTCGGATAATAGTTTAAACTCCGGTCAATCCGACGATGATAACTGGAATAAGACGTTAAATATAATGGACCACGCTATTGAATTGGCCGGACGGGTTGTTCACGAAAGGACTACACGTCCTAAGCAGCGTCGAAGGAGAACAACGAACCCAGATAGAGATCGTGAACTAGGTTATAGACGCCTTATAGACGATTATTTCTCTGACAACCCTGTGTATTCTGATACTCTTTTCAGGACAAGATTTCAGATGAGAAAGCATGTCTTTCTGCGCATCCACAATGCCATCGAAGCATCTGATGTCTTCTTCCAAAGAACACCGGACGCAACTGGTAGGATGAACATCTCCGGTATACAAAAAAGTACGGCAGCAATGCGAATGCTTGCATATGGCGTTGCAGCTGATGGGATCGATGAGTACCTACGAATGAGTGCGGCAACATCCAGAAATGCTCTCCTCAAATTCTGTGAAGGTGTTATTCGCATCTTCGGGCCTGAGTATTTACGTCGGCCAACTGCAAATGACTTGGCACGCCTACTTTATGTTGGTGAGCAACGTGGGTTTCCAGGTATGATGTGGAGTATCGATTGTATGCACTGGGAGTGGAAAAACTGCCCAGCTGCTTGGAAGGGACAACATAAAGGGCGTGCTGGGAAAGTAACTCTGATCCTTGAGGCGGTGGCATCATACGACTTATGGATCTGGCACTCCTTCTTCGGAATACCGGGTTCATGCAATGACTTGAACGTACTGCAACAATCTCCAGTTTTTGACGACATACTAGAAGGTTGAGCACCACCTGTAAATTATGAGGTAAATGGTGTTCAATATGATATGAGATACTATCTTACTGATGGTATTTATCCACAGTGGGCGGCCTTCATCCAATCCATGCTTCACCCTCACACCCCGAAGCACTGATTGTTTGCTGAAGTGCAGGAGGCAACGCGTAAAGATGTTGAACGCGCTTTCGGAGTGTTGCAAGCGAGGTTCGCGATCATCAGAAACCCGGCTCTTGCCTGGAGCAAGGACGTTCTGTCCAAAATAATGACAGCTTGTATCATCATTCATAACATGATAGTGGAGGACGAACGCGACTGTTACGCTAATTTTGGAGATATTCGCGAATTTATGGAAGATCGTCCTAGAACTTCAGCTGAGGAAACGTCGTATTCCACTAATCGTATAGCGGATATTCACGAGTTTTTTGTCAATCAAGATCGAGTGCGTGACAGGAACCAACATTTGGATCTGAAAGACGATTTAATTGAGCATATATGGCAACGCTACGGACGAGGAGCGGTTTGAAAATCGGTTAACGTAGTTGCTAATGTAGTATTTGAAAGTTTAGTTTATGTAATATGTATTGTTGTTTCTTAACTTTGAGTGTAATATTTCCTATTTCAGTTTATCTTAAATGTAATGTGGCTCCGTAATATTTAATAATAATTTTGTCATTTAGCAGTAATTATTAACAATATTTCGAGTTAAAATAGAATTGTAATGTTATTAGAATTAGAATTATATAAAATGTAATTTGTTAAATGTTGTGTGAAAATTAAAATTGTTTAATTAAGAAATGATGTGGAGGAAAGAGAGTGTAGGGTGGGTGGGGGTAGCCCGGGCAAGGGTAAGAGGGATTTTTGGGTGGGTTAGGTGAGCTGATGTGGCAGAGAGAGAATGCAGGGCGCCCGGGGGTAGCCCGGGCGCTGTTATTTCTGCTCTAAGGTGAGGTGAGAGAGGTATGGAGGGAGGAATGGTTAGGGTGTTGGGTAGGTGTGGGGTTTTGGTTTAAAAACCACCCAACTCATCTTTTTCTTCTTTTTTTCTCTCCATTTTCTTCCCCAACTCATATAGCCGATGATGCATTGCATACATTGCATCATATGTCTTTCATTTAGATTAATTTTATATCAATAAATGTTACTAAGATATGTGTTTAGTCTGATTTACAGAATACAGGGACCTGAATGCAAATTGCCCATATCCCGAGAATAAACGCGTGCAAAGAGACTCATCTCTATCATAAAGACCAAGTCAAAATTATCGGGAGTCAAATGGAAGTTCATCCAAGCATAAAAGCATTCAAGGACCTAATTACAAAAATGCCAAGGACTTAAGCACAAAAGTAGCCGGGGACGTAATTGCAAACAGCCGAGGACCTGACTGCAAATTAAATATCTTGGAGAAGTTTTAAAGAAAAATCAATGTGGATCTCCAAATATATAAAGAAATAAAGTCGTAACCCAAAAGAAAGGAAAGAATCAATCCAGACGCGCAAAGGAGGATCAAATCATACCATAAACATTCAGGCAAAATCCAGATTTAATCCGACTCGATTGTGCGGCGTTTCCGCCGCACAACACACACAATGTGCGGCGATTCCGTCGTCCCCTAGGCGATCCGTGTGCTCAAATTTTGTCCAGTCGTGTCTGGACACGTGTACTTTCTTATTCTATACCTAGGTCCCTTGTATCGGCTATAAATAGCCCTGAAACGATGTTGTGAGGGTCCCTTAGCTTATGTTCTAGTTTTTATTCCATAATTTAGTTTTGTTGTTTTTATTTCTTGTTTTTAGTTTTCTTTTGTAATTCCTCTAGGACCCCTTCTCCTTCCCTCCATCTATGAGTTTCTAACTCTTTCCAAAAGGTGGAGGTGACGGATTTAGGGTGATGAGAAGAGAATAAAGTTATTATTTTAATTTCGTGATTAATATATTTTGATTACTTGAGATTGTGTTAAATCATTTATCATGTAATGCTTTATAACTAATATGATTTATTATAAGTTTCTGAATTCTCTAATCTAAACCCGATATCTAAACCTCCACCCAACGGAATTCACCATCTTTGTTCTTATTTTAGTTTTATTTGTTCATGTTTCATGCTTTAGAAAATTAAAAACCAAAAATCTCAAAACCAAACTTATTCTTCTCTCCTTCTTTCCCCTACTCGAAAATCACAAAAATAACAAGATCTCTCCCTCCTTGTGTTCGACCCGTATTTGCCACGTCTTCATTGACGCCGTGCACTTGCGGTATAAATAAAAATCTCATCATGAGCCGTCGAGCATAGGTCGACTACCGGCTCTTAGCCTACGGTCGATCACCGGACCTCGGAGCTACGGATTTCAGCTTCGACGAGGGTGTATTCAGTTGGACCCCCTATTCTTGTGTTGGTAGGGGATGCCTTCCATGCTTGTGTAGGTGGGAGACACCTTCTATCCTTGTGTAGGAAGGAGAGTCATTTCCTTGTGTAGGAGAGTGATACCCCTTGAGCCTGTGCGGCAGAAGGAAGTCTTTTATGCCTGTACGGCTGGGAGATGGACCGTGGTGGCGGTTGGGCATTCATTGGGCCCGAGGCGGATTTGCATTGCACAAGCATTATTTGGCATTTTCGTCTGTATTTCTGTATATGATAGGAGATGTTGGCATACGGGGTTCCTTTCGGGAACTAATGCGGATTTTGTGTTTCATTTTCAGGGAGCAGACAGTTGTAGGTTGGTGGTGACCGAAGGGAGTACCTCCGGGATCATGTCCTATCATCTTATCGTTTCTGTAGAGGTAGTGATTATAGTAGTTATGTATTAGTCATGTAATCACTCTTTTGACACTCTGTATTATGACTTCCACGTGAAGATATTTTATATATATATTCAGTTGACTTTTCTGGTAACGTACCATCTTTGACCGTTGACGGTCGTATGTTTAATTTAAAATTTTCTTCCGTTATTTTGGGACGTTACAAAATATGTGACTCAACATTCTTTCTAGAACATAAACTTATATTTGAGGTATAATATTGGTTAAAATGGATTGGTTTTATGCTTATATAACGTTCTAAATACCCTATTTGTTTAGTATGCTATAGAGAGCGTGAAAGTTGTGAAAGTTCCACCTAGATCCTTCTCTTCAGGTATATAAACATCGAACTACCTTAAGATACAAAAGCCAAACAAAACAAGACAAGAAATAAATGGATGGAATGTCTCCTAATAATTTAATCCTTCCCTTAACTACTCGTCATGTTTACTGCATGATATGTCTCACGGATCTCAGCCGTCCAATAACGAGAGGGTATAAGTTATTTGTAGTCCACGAAGAATGTGTGGCGAGTCCACATCAATCCGACAAGTCACTTGCATTAGATCGTTGAAACATCTTCATTGCGTATGGAACGTGGAGTTTTCTTACTATCACAAGCGTCTGACTTCACCTACCTTTATTTACGAGAATTGATTAATGATCATGATTTTGGGAGCTTGCCATTACGCATCTACATTTTATTTTGTGTGTTTCGCATGCTCACGTCCCATTTGTTTTCGTTACATTATTGTGCAATGAAAGGTATCAAATTAGCTCGTTTGATTGGTAGTTAAAAGATGTCTTTCCCTCTTTGATCGGGATTTCAGTCCTTCGTCGCAATTTATATATTAAAAATGCACAGTAAATATACCCAACCTTTTCCCCACCTTCTATCTACTGCACAGAAAATGACTATCGTTGTGCAACATATTATACCACTGCAAGCGTTTCACCACAAGGTTCAAGTTGACTTTCAAAGAGTTCAATACCCAACACAATGAAATCTAATTAATATATACACACACACACATCCAATTCAATTATGATAGCACTGCTGTACAAACTTTCATAATGTTCATAGAAATTGTTCTTATATTATTAAATGAAATATTTTAGCTTAAGCAATACTTTCGGAATGAAACTTCCGGATCCAAACCCTATACAAGGCAATGAATGCAATATATACTTCTTCCGTGTACTACACATACAGGTCAAAGTTATAAAAACACGAAAGTCATATTACTAACTCGTATAGATTAATCCTTGTGAATATGGTTGTCAATTCTAACTCGAACAGGTGAGCTTGTTTAAGCTTCTCTCGATAAAATTCGGCCCATGCATTCAGTAAAAGAGCCTACATCAAACACAATTGTAAGCTCATTTTTTTTAACTTAAACCCGAATTCGA
This sequence comes from Triglochin maritima, assembly GCA_963682175.1. NCBI lineage: Eukaryota > Viridiplantae > Streptophyta > Magnoliopsida > Alismatales > Juncaginaceae > Triglochin > Triglochin maritima. The sequence goes on along the minus strand of OY821771.1, from coordinate 53,907,303 downwards.
CTCTATTAGCTTGAATTCGACTTATTTTGTTGTTTAAATCATGTAATGACATATATTGTTCCTATATACTCTTTGTGAGAACTCAAATTTTAATTAGGATTTAATTAAGATTGAGATTATCAATTTGGTTTTGATGTCTTAGGTGGAGATGTGATGTGTGGTTTTAGGATAAGTTTGGGTTTTGTGTGCAATTTGCACCAAACATTCCACGTGCTTTGGCTTTAGAGGAGAAGGTGATGGTGGTGGATTGGGTTGATGTATTTGAGGTGAGGTGTGAGACGTGATGTTCTTTGCTGTGATAGAAGAGTTTGAAGAGTGAGAGAAGAGAGGAAGTAAGAGATGGAAGAGTTGGGTGAGATTTGGGGTTGCTTGGATAAAGGAAAAGAAGGGAGAGCTGAGAAGTGACTGAGAGATTTGAGAAGAAGAGCTGAGCTGAGAAGAAGGTGAAGGAGGAGGATTTGGGTTGAGTATTGAAGTTGAGTTTGGTTGAGGAAGAGAAGTGTTGTTGGTGAAAACGTGGGAGTGGAGAAGAAGTGTGAGAAGGAAGAGTTTGAGAAAGGAAGGTGAAGGTGAGAGTTTGGGTTGTGTTAAGAAAAAGAAGAAGAAGAAAGAGTTTTGAGAGTTGAGTGAAGATTGGGATAAGAATAGAAGAGGAAGATAATGTGGAAGAAGATTTGAGTTCGCCGTTTCGTCGGAATTCGACGAAAGGAGGTGGTGATCGCGCCGACGTCTTTCAGAGCGTCGTTGACCTTCAGAAGCTTTTTCAAGCTTCCGTGGTATGCCAAGTTCAGTTTAAAGACTCACCCGAGGTGTGTGAGTAGTAGTGTTGGTGGAACGGTGGCCGGTGGCCTCGTTGGTGTTGTTGTGCAGCAGTTTGCTGCACTATTTCGGTCGATCGGTCGTAGTGTAAACATAGGAATCTGCCTTGCATCTGTCGAACGATGCTCCCGGGCGGTCGACCGATTAAGCATATTAGGGAGACTCTGGGGTGTTTCGGTCGAACGGGTCCCCTTTGTCGTTCGACCGGTTGCACTGTAGTAGGTTGGTTGGGGCATAAACTTTCTAAACGGTCGACCACCTTTTGATCTGTTCGACCGATTGTACCTGTAGCAAGTCGGTTGGGCCTAGACCTTAATATTTGTTCGACCGCCTACATGATTTGTTCGACTGATAGCTTATGTTAACTTAATTGTGGTTCGACCGATTCATATTTTGGTCGACCGGTGATGGCTTACTGAAATCGTAGGATTTACTGCTATATTTCGGTCAACCGGGTCCCTTTTGTCGTTCGACAGAATTCACTGTTTTAAGTCGGTTGGGGGTGTAGACCTCAAAATGGTTGACCGCCTTGGTATTTTCGTTCGACTGATGACTTAGAAAAACTTAAGGTTTGTTCGACCCAATGTAGTTTCGGTCGACCACTTTTTTTGGTTTCCAAACTGAATTTACTGCTTTATTTCGGTCAACCGGGTACCCTTTGCCGTTCGACCGTTGTGATATTTTTTCATATATTGTTGTGGCGTAGACCTTCCAAACGGTCGACCGCCAGAAGACTCTTGTTCAACCGTTGTGATGTTTGTTGGGTTTGACCGATGGTTTGTGGTTCAAACCAATTATCGGTATTAACGACCGTCCGGTCGACCGCTTTCCTTGTTCAGTTGACCGTTTGTGCACTAGACTGTATTGTTTGTGTGATTGTTTATGAATGCGTTGGCGCGTGGTTTTGTATTATGTTTTCATGACATGACATGCATTGAGACCTTTGTTGTGGGACAGTAGATCCCTATGTATTGCATTGCATGGTACCCGGCTCGACAGAGCGGGAAGCTCGCCTAGCGTTGGCCGGCGGAGGGGGTATTACAACTTGTGTGAGCAGCCCCTGGGGTATTACAACGTGTGTGAGCAACCCATGTTTTCAGCAGCGAGTGCGCAACAATATTACAACTTGTGTGAGCAGCTGTTGCCTCTCGAGTAAATATCGGTATTACAACTTGTGCGAGCAGCCGATGTTTATAGCTGATGTTGTTTGTGGACCGTGCGGCCTGTGTGGCGGCGGTATGAGCAATGATATTCAATTGGTTTTGGGACCTGGATTGTTGGACGGATGTCTTTTATGTTATTGTCTGCGATTTCCATGAGATACTAGTATGATAGGATCATTCATTGTACGTAGTATGCATTTAGGTGAACTTGGTATACGGGGTTTCCTTATGGAAACTCATGCATTATTATTCATGTTTTATTTCAGGGTCACTTTTGGGAGCTGGTAGGGTGGTGACTGAGGATGAGTACATTTAGGGGTTAGGCCATCGTGTCTATGTTGAGGTTATTATGACTACTTGTTTATGTCTGTTGTATTTTGTTGTAGTCGTACTTTTGATAACTCATGTATACAGTGCACCTTATATTATATGTATATATTTTGAGTGGCGTTCCTATGTGATTTGGTTATCTATGACTATTGATTATCTTTTAAGGTTTTTAAATTTTCGCTGTTTCGGGGACGCTACACTCTTAGTTACATAGTGCATAACACTATAATAGTATTATACATTTAAATATGGATTTTGTTTAGGTACCCATCCAAAAGATCAAAACTAGCATGATACCCATGTTTCTGTGTATATTGGCCTAATACTAAATGCCTACATTTGAAGATTGTTCTCATGCACGTTCATTAATATAATCGTCATGCGAGTCTTGCCTAAGAAATCTGAATCCTTACTTACAAATGTGCAGTCAATTTTGAATCAGAAGCATGAACATCGTGTCAATTTTGATCATTTGGATGGATACCAAAGTAAAACACCCAATTATGAATGGATAGCAACCTCTACAAATTAATCAGACGATCATGGAACAATAAGTCAATTGATTTTTCATCTTCGTCTAATACTAAATAATCAACCATGAGCACTTGGATATGATTTGGAATGGATAACACAAGCGGTGATTCAGGTTCAAGAGTTGAAGTGTGGGAAATGAGAACTTGAAAGTGTTGAAAGTTTCTCTCTCTAAAAACTAGAACAATAAAGAGTATTAGAGATGTGTAAAACAATGTCATCAACCCTATTATCTTTCATCCTCTATAGCCATTTGAGGGAATGAGAGTGATAGTTGGTGAAAAGAATGGATCATGGAATCAAAAAACTCAAGCACACACACTGTCTGGGATCGATCTACCATTCCAGTGTTGGTCGTCCGATTTTCACCTTCTAGTAACCCTTAAACCGTTGACCATAATGAATTGAGTTGGTCGACTAGTATTCAATTGTTCTATCTCAAAGATATCAAAGAGACATGGTGAGGGAAATTAAATGAGTTTTTGTTTGTGTACCCATTTGAAACATCAAAAATGTCGTGATATCCATGTTTCTAATCTAAAATTAGTTTCCAGCACATTTGCTAGCGTAAGCTAACATATGTTAGGCTCCCATTACGACAATCTTCATGAGAGCCTAACAGATATGAGTCACTGATGGATGTGCATGAGAGTAATTTTCAATAAAAAATAAGTAGAATGCCAATATACCCAAAAGTATGGGTTCTACATCATTTTGGGTATTTTCGATGGAATCCCAAGAAAAAACCCCCATTAAAATATACCAAATATAAATGATTACTACTTAGGGCATGTTTGGATTGTTGATAATACCATGGCTTTCGTGGATTTCAGAGTTTTACAAAACCATAGTTAGGGGTGTAAACGGATCGGGTACGGGTCAGGTATACCTCTACCTATACCCGACTAAATTAGCGGGTACGAGTATATACCCGACCAAAAACATTTATACTCGTACTTGTTAAGTTAGCAGGTACAGGGCTGGTAAACTGGTATAATATGTAACATATACAAATATAATATATGAGAATATAATATATAAAAATATATAAATATATAAATGTATAAAATATATGATATTGATTGGTCTCCTATACATGCAAAGTCTATAGGTATATGCATCGCGTTTACTGGTAGCTGGAGTCTATACTCACATATAGATGTCAATTTGTTTAATAACCGTCGTCTATACCTCATTTAAAAATTGTTAAAAAATAAAAAAATGATCAAGATTTTAAACTCACAAACTTTCAAAGTTGAAACTCATTTAAACTAACATAACTCTTGTAATTGTAACACCAATCCAAAATTTAATCAGAATAGGCGTCGATTGTTCAATTGGCCGAGACCTATTTTCCATAAAGAGGTATACACGTCGGTTTTCAAAATATTCAACGCCTATATTATAGACGTCGCGTGGTCTTGATGACCGACATTTATATCCCCATAAAGTAGTATAGACGTCGTGTGGGCTCTGTAGCCTACGTCTATAGGTCTCCAAATAAAAAACACAACCTAACCTAAACCCAAACCTGACCCCATTTGCCCCCAAACCCCCAAACCTCTGCGACCTGATTAGTAGCATATCATGCATCATATTCATGCTATATATCCTTAATTTTAACCCAATATTGTGTTACTCAAGTGTTTGTTGTTATATTTCAGGTATTAGGTAGTAAAGAAGAGAATGGAAGAGAAAAATGGCTGAAATGTAAGAAGAAAAGACTTAAATGAAGCAAAATGGACATCTCAGTCATACATAATGACCCATCTGCAAGAGGGGAGAACCTGGACATAAGACCGAAAGAACTAAATAGCAAATCGAGAAACTCCACACCATCATAAGGAGTATTTTGGTAATTACATTCGGGTCTAGACTCCAATAACCCATCTGAGTGCACTCCACATGACTAATTGAAGCAATAAAGAAGATATGCCAAAATGGGTTCGATTCGAGAAAAAGTGATCGCCAATTGGCAACCCAACACCGCCAATTAGCGATCCTTTTTCTCAGAATCCGACCCGATTTCTTGTGGATATGAGTTATATGTTTATGTCTATTCTGAGAATGCTTCATTAGTCCCACATCGTGGGATTGTCTCCGGTTACCTTTTTCTATGACTATAAATAGAACTCTTCCTCCTTTGTATTTACTACATGCTTGGTGACATTCTCTCTACTTAGAGTAAGCCTTGGAGAAAAACTCAATGTGGAGAAGAATGCTACTTGTAATGTGAGTCATGTAAATAAAATAATTCTTCATAGTTTGTTTTAATGCCTGACTGTTTAGCTTGTTTGTTTTCTTTATCGTAATATAATTAGAATGTCTCATTTTCTTAATATAGTTTATAGTTTAATGAGTAGTGATTAGTTCCATCCCCCTTTGGGGGGTGTGGAGATGATGTTTATACATACAATAAAGAATGGAAATGAATACTTTATCTTGAAATGTGTTGATAAATGTGAATGTATGTTTAGTTGTTTAGAGTAGAACACTTCACTTGATGAGTTTTTCCACAACTATGAGACACCTCCCATGCTTGTTTAGGTTCTGAAATAATCAACTTGTGTATGTGAATGTTAATCAACTAGCTTAGTGACTGAATTGATAAGTTTTGTCACATCCATTAGACACTTCCTATGCATGAAAACACAAGCTACAGTTGTGCCCATCTTATTGTATGTGTACACTCACTCCACCCCTCAGGGGTTTCTCTTTCTGATTTTGAGCCTAGTTATTAAGCTCTCTTAGTTCAGTTTTAATCCATTGCTAGTTGCCTTCTTTGCATTTGTTACTTACTAGTTTAGTGTAATTTAGCGTAGCATAATCAAATCTCTTCTTCCTTTATTCTCCATTTGATTTCGAACAAACCAGAAGCTACTCACCTCCCCGTGGATCGACCCGTAATTGTCGCGTCTTCACCGACACCGTGCAGTTGCGGTTAAACGTTTTAACAGGACCCATCTTCGACCCCTGCTACCCCTTCCGAACCCAAAACCCTAGCCACCACGATAAATCTCCGACCAAACCCTTGCCTCTGCGACCTCGGCCGATCTCCTCCACTACTGCAGCCTCTGTTTGTTCGTTTTAAATTTAGACCGCAAGTGCACAACCGTCGTTGAAGACAAGGAAAGTATGGGTCGTCCGCAGGGAGGTAAGCAGCCTCTGGTATGACCGAAATCAGATGGCGAATAAAGAGAGAAAAAATGTGATTACGCTAAAGCTAAACTACACTAAACTAATAAGTAAGAAATGAGAAAGAAAGCACGAAAAATTGGAAATCAAAATAGAAACCCCTAAGGGGTGGAGTGTGTGCACATATGAAGTGAAATAAGTGATGAATGATACATGTAAGCATGTATGTTTATGTGTGTGTGTGTCATGCATAGGAAGTGTCTAAAGATGTGACAAAATCTATCAATTCATTCACACAATGTATCGGTAATTACTACTTGATTATCATAAGATTAAGCTCAGCATGAGAAGTGTCTAAAGATATGACAAGACTCATCAAAAAACATAAACTCATGTGAAGAACAAAGGTAAGCATGAGAGGTGTCTAAATGTTTTGGCAAAACCCATCAAAACAAAGTTTCTTCAATCGATCAAGTAAGCAAACACAAATACAAACACATAACTAACATGTAACATATTCAATAGGAAATTTCAGTCAATAAACATGAGAAAACTAAGCATGTGAAGTGTCTAAATCTTATGGCAAAACTCATCAAAATTCCCCAACATGTAGATGATTAAAATACCCCCATGAACATACAAAACATGCAAGTCTACACAATCAAAATTTTATCAAACATCCAAACTTCACAATATATATGAACATCATTTCCACCCCCAAAGGGGATGGATCTACTCACTACACATTATTCTAGCAATTAAACTAAAGAAGAAAAGAGACATTCTAACTAATTTAGCCTAAGATTAAAGAAATAAGACTAAGCTAAGCATGCATAAAAAAGAAACAACATGAGAACAAAACAATGAAAAATTATTTTATTAAATGACTCATATTACTAGTAGCATTCTTCTTCACCTTGAGTTTTTGCTCCTAGGCTTACTCCAAGTAGAGAGAATGCCACCAAGCAATGGATCAATACAAAAGGAGGAGGATGGGTTCTATTTATAGTCATAGAAAAATGTAATCGAGAACAATTTCCCGATGTAGGACTAATAAAACCTTCCCAAAAGAATACACGTAAACACATAACCCATGTCCTAGAGAAACCGGGTCGGATTCGAAGATAAACGGACCGCCAATTGACGGTCACTTTTCCCGGATTCGACCCCGTTTCAGATATGTTCTTTATTTCTTTAATTCTTCACATGGGGTGCACTCGGATCAGTTATAGGAGCGTCAGATCGAATCTAATTGCCAAAATAGTCATCATGATGGTGTGAAGTTTCTTCATTTGTTCATTGGTCATTTAGGGTTACATTCGGGTCCTTCTCCCTTGCATCTTAGTCCCCAAGTCTCACAACTCAATCCTTTTTCTTGCTTTTAGGTCCTTTTATGCATCTTTTCCTCAATCTTGTTTATTCCTGAAACTCAAACATAAAACTCGTTACGTAGCATTGTTTAGGTTCAAGATAATGGATATAAGAGACAAATGAATGCATGAAATGATGTCAATCAGCCTTCGTGTCCTCGGCCAACCTCCGCCACGACAGACACCACAATCGTCAGACTCGATCCCCATAAAAAGGTCGATACATTTTGATGTTGCATTGGTTTCCATATTTTGTGCGTTATGCATTTTCCTTATTTTTCTCGGTTAGGGTTTGGGTGAAGAAGAACGGAAAATTTTACCAAAGCCCTGTCGTTGGTTGATGCATTTGTAGATCCCAATGGGACATTGTTTGTTCTGGTTGCTTGACGTGTTTGTGCTCGTGCGCCACATTTGGTCGGATTGCAGAAATTGTTGCTGAAAAAGGAACAACTTGTGAGTTCCTTTTATCTCCATGCATGCATGATTGTATTTGTTTCTTCTTTAAACAAGTGAAGAGCCACCTAATTAGTGTTCGTATCGTGTTAGTTTCATGCTTCGAACAATAAGGGCACATATATAAACCCAGCATAATATGAATATAAGTGGAGGTGTACCATGTTTCATTGATAATAAAAGTTTGTCAAGTTGTACTATTTTTAACGAGACAACTTGCGTAATTGTGTTAACATATGTTATGTACTCTTTTTCTCTTAGCTATTTTCCCATTGGGTTTTTGTAGCAAGATTTTTAACGAGACATGAACATCGTCATATTATTTAAAAGATTTTTTAAATGTATATTAAATTGATGGAGAGAATTATACGTTCTGCACTCTTTTTTCCTTCACCAAGTTTTTGTCTCACAGGATTTTACTTGGCAAGATTTTTAACGAGGCAGACTGAAAAAACGTATAACAAACGGTGATCATTCAAGGGGGAGTGTTATGAAATAATAAATATATTATATGGATGAGTCACATTGTCTCTTGGTGTTACAACTTCTTGTAACCTCCACATTCAAATGCAATATAATTCTCTCATTGATGTATATTATATGTCTTATTCATTAGCTTGTTATTGCATTGCAACATCTATGTCTCTTGTCTATATATATAGACTCATTGTATTGTTTATGAGTTAGCAATGAAAAGTCTTCATCATTATCCCTCAAATCTCTATGTCTTTTCATTTCACAACACATATACATTTGTTTGTGTAATCTTCATGCAAGTCTTGCCTAAGGGATGTAATTTAACATCCTCGTGCGAAAGTTTTGTTGTCGTGAGATGGGCGGTTGGAAAAAACAATGTTCTTCAAATCCATAACAAATAGCATTAGTAATTTAACATCGTCGTCGGACTTGAATAATTATGAAAATTTTACTGAATCGTGGTGTTGCTAATTAAAATCAGAATTGAAATACATGTGTTGATAAATTAATTAAGATGATAAATTGATTGTCTTGGCTAGGGGTGAGCTTCGGTCCGGGACCGGGCCGAACCGGACCGAAGACCAAACTTTTAGGAAGACTGGACCGAATAAATTCGATTCGGTCCAAAATTTAACCCTTAAAATTTCGGTCTTCGACCGGACCGAACTGAACCGGACTGGACCGAAGACCGAATTCCTGTGGTCTCCCGGACCGAAGACCAGACCGAAAAAGTTCGCTCTGGTTCGGTCCGGACCAAAAAATTCGATTCGGTCAGGACACCCGGACCGAACCGAATTTTGCTCACCCCTAGTCTTGGCACTAGTGGCTTTTGTGAGCAGACTGGTCCGACGAGCAATGGTCTCTATAGAGACTGACGACAACAATAAAATGACAAAAATATATCTGATTTCTTCCATGCTGACACATGGTTTGTATGAGATAATCACGACAAGTGAAACCTAATAAACAATTATTTTAGGAGTAATCAAAGTATTGAGGTGATGATAAGTCATGCATTAACTAGAAAATCGCATGCATGTGCCTACGGTGAGTGGTCCATGGTTTCCCATACTGTAGTGTACTGTATTGATTGAATCAAAGAATAGTTAGAAATTATCTGTTGTCTTTTAAGCATTAATCTATGTTTTGATGATTTAACTAACAAAATCTTAATCACAATCAAATGTAGAATAACACACATTATGTATAAAATATATATTATATTGTGCTAACACATGAGTGTGATCAAGACTTCAGGAAGAATAGAATGAAGTCAAGACATGTAATCAAGCTAATTGAATACATATAATCAAGCTAATTGAAGACGTGTAATTTTGACTTTATTTGAGTCTTAGGAATATATATAACTTGAGCATACAAGAGTTGCAATATATTCACAAACACACTAGGTTCCATGTAGAAGTCATACATCAAATTTCACATCAATTGAACTTCAATAGATCACTCAAACCTTAGTCGGAAAATTAGTCAAATTAAACCTAAACCTATCTGTGTTGAACGGTCGACCGTTCTAGAGTTTTCCATTCGACTGTTTATAACAGTCGGCCAATTCTCTTAAGTGATTTTCCTAGTTCAACCAGTCTACTGTTTACCCGTATTTTCATATGACTGTTATTCTTGTCGTATTATTACAACGACCGTATTCGTATTTTCACCTAACCCCGAAAACGTATTTGGCCACCGGTCAAATGTTGACATGGAAACGGTCGACCGTATGTATACTAAATTGTGTGCCCAATCTTCCTGTTATTTTTGGTCGAACATATCCATTTATTGTGTTGGACAACCTTAAACTGGCCTAAACCCTTAGAATGGTCGACTGCCCCTAGATTTACTTTGACTATTAACTTAAGTTACAATTGTTTGGTTTGACTGTGTCTTTGGTTGGTTCGAACATTTTCTTATTTTCATGGAAACGGACGACCGTTCATCCCGTGTCGGTTGACCGATATTGGACAGATTTGCTAAACTTCAGTTTCTGTTTTGTGTGTCTTTCACAAAACTTAACCAAATCTTCCCCAATGACTATATCTCTGTAGGAGCTTATAAATAGAGGTACCCACACCTTTATTTTAAAAAAACTCTCATTCTCCAAAGTCACACATACATTAAAGAGAAACTCTCCCAATCAAGAAATCCCAAAATCCTACTCTACAACCATAAACTTCACCACTTGAACAAATCTATATCCTACTCAAGTACCCGATTGTTCTTGGATTGTTTACTTTTGGGAATTGTTTTATTACTTGTTCAATGACATACATGGTTTTCGTAACGAAAACTCATTCAATATATGTTGGTGATCATACAAGTACCGTTGATTAGGTGTTTTCACTACTACGGAAAAGGGAATATACGTCGGATGTACGGGGCTATATACGTCGGATATAAGCACTCCCCGATCCGACGTCTATGTGTGTGTCGTCTATACATAGACGTCGAGTTGTGGCGTCTTTGTCAGATTGTTTACGAAGGTCTTCACATCCCGTCAAGAACGCTCCTTGAGTCCATGTGTCAAGGAGAGTTCTTGGGAAATGATGAAAGGGAGGCATGGGCTTTCCTAGAAGACCTCGCTGAGAAAACCATGCAATGGGAGAGTGTGAGGGAGCCACCTGCATCATCTAGTATAGGAGCAAGGATCGCGAATGCAAACTCGACTAGAGCGGGTGCCGTATTTGCTATCGATACCACTACGGCCACCGAGGCACGCATGGCGGCCTTAATGCGCCGTATGGATTCGATTGAGCTCCAAAACCAACAAGGTGCACCTCACATGTCCACATCTGGTCCAGTTCCCTGTCATTCATGTGGTAGGATAGGTCATGTAGAAAGCGAGTGTGAGTCCATTCCTCCTGAGATGGAGCGTGTCAACGCCATCTATGATAGAGTCAGGAATGACCCATACTCATCATCTTATAATCTTGGATGGAGGAACCACCCCAATTTTTCATGGAACCAAACGAATGCCCCGGGTGGTCCTTCAAACTCCTCTAGACCACATTACCAATCACACCAACCTCCCATGCATGCACATTCCTATCAGCCACCCCAAGCACAAACCACCAATCAATCGGGTTTCCCAAATTCCAATAATATGGAAACCCGATTCAATTCGCTTGAGACCTTGACTCGTGGACTTGAAAACTCAATGAAATTTTTTATGTCAACTACGAGTCAAGTTCCCACTTCCAATCAGCAGACCATCAAATCTCTAGAGCTTCAGATGGGCCAATTGGCTCAGTCTGTACATGAAAGAGAGAGAGGGTCTTTTCCTAGCCAGCCTGAGGCTAACCCCCGTATATACCAACAACAACACATGCAAAATGAGAGTGTGGTACCTCGGGGGAGGCAAGTGAACCATGTGGAGGAACATGTTCACCATGTCAATGCCATTGTTACCTTAAGGAATGGAAAACAGGTTGACAATCACATTTCCTTGCCACACCCACCACCATCTATGCAGCCCCTTAGTGGGAATGGTGGTGAAGAAGAAGCTGAGGGTGAGGGTAATACACCAACGCTTCTTTCTTTTCAGGCACCGCAGAAAACCTACCTGCCAAAAGCTCCCTATCCAAGTAGGTTAACCAAAAAGCAGAGTGACAACATGGACAAGATATTAGAGGTGTTTAAGCAAGTAAAGGTTAACATCCCCTTGTTGGATGTCATCCAACAAATACCTCAATATGCCAAAGTGTTGAAGGATCTCTGCACAACCAAGAGGAAAACCAATGTTCCTAAGAATGCATTCTTGGCTGCAAATATCAGCTCACTTTTGTCCAATCCTACCTACACAAAATACAAGGACCCTGGGTGTCCTACTATTCAGTGTACGATAGGGGACACTAGAATGAACAATGTTTTGCTTGATTTAGGATCAGCGGTCAACCTCCTCCCATTCTCTGTTTATAAACAGTTGAACTTGGGAGAATTGAAACCAACGAAGATCACCCTCCAATTGACGGATAGATCCATTCGTATTCTCATGGGGATTATCGAGGATGTGCTTATCAAAGTTGGAGATTTTATATTTCCAGTCGATTTTGTTGTCCTCGATACCAATCCTGTTGCGAACACCCACTCTCAAATACCTTTGATTTTGGGTAGACCATTTCTGGCAACCTCCAATGCCTTGATTAATTGTAGAAATGGTATCATGAAGCTCTCATTCGGTAACATGAGTGCCGAGTTTCATGTGTTCAACTCTGGTAGGCAACATGAACCCATGGATGAACCTTTAAATCTAAATCTCATCCGCCAATTGGAGAAAGCACCACAAAATCAACGAACACCCCTAACCCCAATGCAACCCGTTGAGAATGTTCGAGGGCCCAGCAAAAACTCATTGCCTGTCTTCGCAATGCAACAGAGTGAGCTGACCTCGAACATGAATGTCCAAAGGGAGTGTTCGTTGCATGAATCAGTTGAGAGTACTAGTGAGAGTGAGACACCTCATCATATGCCTATACCAGAAGGTGTCTCTACCTCATGTCCCATGGCCATTGAGCCATTTGAGCTTTATATTGACTCCAACAAGGACCCACCTATGACCGAGCTTATGCTTGATGATCTAAATGATGGTGGGAGGTCCTTGTTGGATGACTTGGGGAGAAGCCCCATTCTTAGTGATGCAAGTCTGCTGCATCCATCGAATGAGCCTGAAGAACTCATTCTGATGCACCCGCTTATTGGTTGGAGGGTTTTCTTCGATGAGAAATTAGACCCTAGTGAGGCAACACAACTTCATTCTTTGTTGCCCACACCCAACCAATATCATGAGGGGTTCGAGCCTTTCAGCTTTGACCTTTCACCCCTCATGACACCTCAGAGTACCAGTGGAGTTTGCCCATCTCGGCAAGTCTCTGGTCCTCAAAACTTGATGTTCTCATTTGATGTTCCTTGACCAAATGATTATGAGAATATCTTGGTTGATGTATATATCTTGTAAAAAAACACACAAAAAAAAGAAAAAAAAGAAAAAAAGAAAAAAAGTGTAATAAAAGACTCCTTCAGTGAGCATCGATTGTTGTGGGCCACAACCCTTGTGTACTTGAGCACAATCTATTCACGTATTTATCTCCCTTCTTCAGCTTCTCACATGTTTTGAGGGAATTTGGGTTTGTGTCCATCAACATGACCCTGAACGTCCATTTGTACTTCATGTTGGTGAGATCTTTCCTTTTTCATGCATATATCCATGTAGTATCTTTTTCACATTCATTGACAGTGAAATGTAATATCCATGTAATATCCATGTTGCTTCCTCTGGTACGTCCACCGCGAAAATTCCGTACCATGAACAGTGAGAAACGTAATTCCACATTGCTAAAAACTTAACAGTTATTTAACATGGTATTGGAACGGCTCATTCAAGCTGCGAGGTCCGTCCATTTCAATCTCTATTATGCACACTAGACACAAAAAAAGATTTTATATTATTGTGCACTGGAATGTTAGAAATAAAATCTCAAATTGCTCAAGACAAAACGTCAAAAAGTATATAAGAAAGTCAAATTCACTACCCTCAACTTAAAGCTGAGGTATCGAATTAAGCCGCCGTGGATCAACCGAACTTAACATGCTCTAGAATATTAAAGGATTTATACCTTTCCGTAATTGGCGAAGTTGGTGCTGAGGATGTATTCGACGTTGGCAGGGTCAGTGGTGCAGATGTTGTTGTTGAAGAGATTAATGATCCTGAAGGTCTTGTGCTGGCGAGAGAGTTCGGTTCGGTAATCATAAAGGTTTTCGAAGCGAAAGAGTTGATGGAAGATGGTACCCCCAATGGGCGCCTTCTTGTTATCGGGCCAAAGTCGGAGCACCTTAAAACCCCAGAGGAGAGGAAGAAGAACAGCTGCGAGGGCAAGAAAGAGTGAGAACATGGAATCCATTAGTAGAAGGACAGGAAAGATTGTGGTGATTGGAACGAGAAGTTTGGGCTTGTGGGGGTGATATATATACACACAACCAAAGTGTACAGAATTGCTGACGGTTGGAGTGAGCTTTGCAAACCACATTATTGTGTTGAGGAGTTGACTCATGGAAGAACCCGTGTGAACTACGAAGGACATGTCACCAAATTGATCAGATGGGGCCGGTAAAACATGTACGAGAACAACTTGGCTTGTCTGGAAATATATGATTATCTAATGTTCTAGAAAAAATTGGGTGGTTAATTTCTAACTAACTCGAGCTTACCTCTTTACTGACAAAAGTGTTGTCGGATCCGGTAGAAGGACTAAATGGATATCCGACAACAAAAAACTACACAACACAAGTGGGCCTAATACACCACATGCGCAGATGCGCTGGACTCACTAATCCTCTTTAGTAATATTTAAAATAAGCAACGACTGAAGGGAAAAAAAGATACTGTTTTTCACATGCAAGATAAAACCAACCAATATATTTAAACCATGCTAAATTGATAACTCTCCATCCAACCAAAATTGATTTTGAAGTAAACAAACCAGTTTTGATACGCAACCTTCAACACTATGATTAAACATTATTAAACATAATACAAAAGAAATTCACAAAATACAAATACACATATGACTATATGAGCATTCCTAGGAGAACACAAATTCGTTTGTAACATACGACTCATTAAACCAAATACATGTACATATGTAGACAAGTACACAAGTACACTACATAAACAATTGGAGATTTGTCATCTCCTTTCCCTGACTAAGCACTCATCCCATCCTTTTCTCTGCACGAAGATGGAGCCCTCCATCGATCAGAAGAGTTAAACCAGGGTGGTAGTTAACCACCTGTTTCTCATTGTCCAGCCTAAACTTGAGAAAGAACAGAAGAGTGGCAGCAAAGATCTTCATTTGTGTGTAAGCGAACTCTTTTCCGAGACACATCCTTGGGCCAGACTGCACAAGGGAGGCATATCACATGAAACTTAACTAGATGGTAGAAGTAAAAAGTAAATGTTTGGGGTGCATATAGCAAGAAAACCTGGAAAGCAGTAAACTTGAAAGGGCTCTCTGGGCAGAAATGGCCGTTCTCATCGAGCCATCGCTCTGGTCGAAACTCTAATGCGTCATGGCCCCATACATGTTCCATCCTACCCATGGGGTAAGGTTGATAATCCACTGTGTCGCCCTTCCTCACCACAGTACCGTCGGGTAAGATGTCATTGGAAAAGCAATATTTCGAATCCTACAAAGTCATTGACAACAACTCATCTCCTTATGCAAAAAAAAAAAAAAAAAAAACATATTACCAGTTGAATCACACGGTTACTTTGTTTGCAATTGTTTTATATTATCAAGAAAAGGGCAGCGACGGGAGCGAAACAGATATAAGCACTTTTTGGGATTAAATAATGCATATAGCAATCAGATATAATCCAAAACTTATGCATACGTATAGCAATCAGATATAATCCAAAATTTACGAACCAAAGGGATAAATCAAATTTAATCCAAACCATTTTCAGCATTACTGAAAGATATTTCACTATTACGTCGACATTGCAACATGATCACGAAACAAAGGACAATGTATGATCTGAAAGCTCTTCAACTCCACTCAAATTAAACCTTAGAATATGATCCATTTAGCTAGGGAACAATTTTTGGTCTTGAGGTACCTAACGAGTTTTTAGTTTTTTTATCTTTAAGTTAAAAAATTATGAAGTGTTTCTGTCACACTCTTACCACCACCCATGGGGTTTCTTACAATTTACGCTTCCAGTACAAGCTGCATGTTTTGACACTTCCTCTCTGAGCACAATTAGATCATCTGATTCTTTTCTTTAGGTACCTTGCCATTTTTAAAATAGCTAACTTAGATTGTTAAACATCGTAAGTCTTACCATTGGCACAGCAGGATAGAGCCTAAGTGTCTCAGACAATGCTGCGTGGAGGTATTGCATGTTATCGATGGACGCCTTATCCAAATTGTTTGAGAATTGTTCCAAAGTCACAGTATCCTCGCATTGGACAACTACCCTGACTTCCTTGACTATTTTTTCCTGCACTTGGGGATGAACACAAACCATGTGGGAGAACCAAGACAGTGTTCCAGCTGTGGTGTCTCTTCCTGCCACCATGAAGTTGAGAATGATATCCTTTAAGTAATTCTCTGTCATAAGATCCGGGTTCTTTCTTCTCTCTACCAGAAATCTCGACAAAATGTCTTGTTTCTCCACCTGAAATCAGTTTTGATGTAACTGATGTGATGATAAGACAATTCAAAATGCAGTGCGTTGAAATGACATAATTGTAATTGATACTACAAAACATTAATCAGTGCTATGTCCTCCGAAATCAAACTAATATCTTGGTACCCATTACAAATGGTTCTCATTCAAATAATCCCCAAATGGTCACGGGTAGAAAGCAAAATGATATAGTTATCGAGTGTAGGCAATGCACATTATAATGAATTCTCTAACTTATACTTATCAGTGGTCTGGTGATTAAATGTTAAGCATGACAAAACATTTATATTATTTGGCACAGCAGTACAAATTCACATTAGAGACAGCATACATCTCCAATTTGGTTTTCCTGAAATGAAAAAGGGATGATAAGTACCTTTGTGATTCTATGTTTGGGCAGGACAGAGATCAAATTGTTTTGAAAATGCTTTAACCAAGTCGCAAAACAAACTAGCCAGATAGAAGATGAATTCCCCAAGTATGCTTGGAGGAATCCTTCCCGATCAAATCTACAAAGTCTGCCTCTAACAAATCCATAAATGTTTTTTCTTAAAAAAATAGTGTTAGAAAATTACCCAAAAATCTCACGATTTTTGGTGGAACGATATCGCAAAAGATAGTAAATTCTATACCCAGTCTAGTTTGGAGGTACGTACCTCAAAATGGAGGGGTGTTGGGTTTCAAGGATCCACACCTCCAACTTATCCATACTCATCAAATGTCTCTTGCAACTTGCAAGTGCTTAATTCTCTGGATCTTTTATAGGATGAAATTCTTTTCTTCAAATATATGTGGAATACATCTTTCTGAGAGCTCTGTGAGAATGGAGCCTATCAAGGCTATGGAAGGACTTCTTAATTCTTATTGTTGTGCCCCCAATATAAATTTGTTTTGGCCAGTTCAGCATATAGGCATGATTTCAAGCTGCCTACTAAGAAGCTTTACTACTTATTCTTGAATAAGTTTCAGAAGTAGACATGACAATAAACCAAATCCTGGAATTGATGTTGTAAGCTATGCGAAAATATTGAAGATCTCTGGCCACTTACAACTATTTGTTGCTTTCGTGTGGAGACTTGTTAAATGGAGCCTTCCAACATCTGAATTGTTGAGTAATTTGAGTGAAACTCAATCCTGTGTATTTGAATGTCGAACTGAAGAATATTGAATTCACCTACTTAGTACTTGTTCTTTCAAACAGCATGTTCTCATTGTCATGGCTCTATGGGGCTTAAGTCGTTTGATCCTCAACCATTCTTGTTAAAAGATGCTCAAGCAATATCATGTCAAATTATTCAGAATGGCTACAGAATGGAGGATCAATTACACTACGGTGGATTCGGAAGCATAGGTGTAATGTAATAATCAGACAAACTTCAATGTCGGTGTGGAATTTGGTGACTAGAATAAAAGTTATGTACTAGAATTCTGGTTTTTTATGAAGCCACCTTCCTCCCGCATAAAAAATGAATGAACTAACATATTGAAACAAGTGCGGACACTAAAATACAAAACGAAATGTAGCATTACCATAGAATTGTCCTGGTCTCTATTACGGATGATGTTATAGACAAAACTATCAACCACGTCCATGTTCTTCTTGAGAGCCGCCTCGGACCCAACGTTAAGCAATCTCTTGATCTTCCAAAAGGGATCAACATAGCGAAGGACGGTATGCATGCTGGCATCCATGAATGCCCTAGCAAACTCCCCACTGGACCCTTCGAGAACGTTGAGGTCGACCCCAAACCCCACCTTGAAGATGGAATCCAAAGTGGACCTCAACAAAAGATCCTGCACATCGAATGAATGGCCCGAAGATGCCATCTCTGACAGCACGTGGCAGAGTTTGACGGAATTGATCCGGAACACGACGCTGCTGAAATCCCGGAGCACTCTGGTGGAAAACTCATGGCTCGCCAGTTTCCTCTGGTACTTCCACTTGTCTCCATCCACTGCGAAGATCCCGTCCCCGAGAAGGGTGCTCAGGTTCTGGTAGTTGACAGTCCCCTGTAAATTACAAACCAACAGAAATACATGTGAAGTCAATTTGGATATCTCGCTACAACTAATAATCTGTTGTTAATTGTTAGTTGAGATTTTGTTAGAGATGCCTTGATATTTACATGGTCAATTGAAATAGCGTTTGTGGACAGTAGATTTCTTTCACGCATTTCAACAAACAGTTAACATCACGTTTGTCAAAGTTATAAAAAAAATAAAAATCCACAGACTATTGAAATTTGTGTGATTCTGATCTGACGGCAATTGGATTTGAGATGGAAAGCGATCGATACCTTTCCGTAATTGGCAAAGTTGGTGCTGAGGATGTATTCGACGTTGGCGGGGTCGGTGGTGCAGATGTCGTTATGGAAGACCTTAATGACCCTGAAGGTCTTGTAGCGGCGGGAGAGATCAGTGTGGTAATCGTAGAAGTCGTTGAAGTGGAAGAGTTGGTGGAAGATGGTGGCGCCGATGGGCGCCTTCTTCTCGCTCCGGGGCCAAAACCGGAGAACCTTGAGACCCCAGAGGAGAGGAAGGAGAAGAGATAAGAGTGCAAGAAAGAGTGAGAGTATGGAATCCATTTGGAAGGAGGAAGAAGGGATATATTGTGTTGGAGAGTTTGGGTCTTGTCGGGGTTATTTCTATTGTATGGGTGGTACGTCGTTTTGCAGTTTGTCAACAGTTGAGTGGCGTCTTAAATCTTAATGGCTAAGTTTGTCACCGTTTGAAGTCTAACATGTTAAAATATTCAAGATCTGGGAGTAGTATCATAGTATGCAGATCTTGCGGCGTCTTAGCTAAGTTTCTCAATATTTTTTGCTTGCGTACACGTCACAGCTGATGGGTGGTCGCTAGGGGTGATCAAAATTCGGTTCGGTCGGGGTGTCCGGACCGAACTGAATTTTTCGGTATGGACCGAACCGGACCGAACTTTTTCGGTCCGGTCTTCGGTCCGGTCAAAGTCCGAAATTTTAAGGGTTAAATTCGGGTTTTAGACCGAACCGGACCGGACCGGACCGAACCGAATTTATTCAGTCCGGGCTTCCGAAAATTTCGGTCTTCGGTCTGGTTTGGTCCGGTCCCGGACCGAAGCTCACCCCTAGAGGTGGCGGCTGCACGGGAAGCAGAATACGAGGGAAGAAGAATAGGAGTGCATTTTTTTGGTTTTTATATTTTTTTACTTTTATATTTTTGTTTTTAATATTAAGTACATTTATAATTTTATAAGGTTTAATTTGCAAAAAAATTAACTGCAGTTGCACGAAAACTATGATGGAATAGTTCCTACTAACGGCAGATATGCGTATGAGCAAATATGTTCGGCATGTAAATGCACCACAGATAATAATGAAAATCTGAATGCATATTGCCAATTACGACACCTACCAGGTGCATCCAAGCAAGAAATCGCACAGAAAATGACTATCGTTGTGCAACATATTAAACCACTATCAGCGATTCACCACAAAGTTCAACTTGACTTTCAAAGAGTTCAATATCCAACACAATTTTGGCTTGAAATCTAGTTAATATATATACAATTCAATTATGATCTCACTGTTGTACAAAGTTTCACAATGCTCATAGAAATTATTCTTAAATTATTCAATGAAATGTTTTAGCGTAAGCAATGAAACTTCCGGATCCAAACCATATACAAGGCAATGAATATTGCAATATATACTTGTTCCGTATACTACACATACGGGCCAAAGTTATAAAAACACGAAAGCCTTATTACCAACTCATATAGATTAATGGGCTTTTTGCTACAGTACGCCTGGTGGGATGCGTAATTGGTGATATACACCTGATTTTTGCATATTGCCTGAAGTACACTCCTCCCGTCTGTGGGACCTACCACACACAGACGTCGTTGGACTTCTGTCAACGGTCGTTGTGTCTCCGTCAGTACCTCGAAATGAACCATAACCTGACCGAACCCAATCCAAACAAACTCAATTCGAAAGACGACCATTTCCCCTAATTTCCCTAAACCCGTCGACAAACACCTAAATCTTCGTCCTCCCCAAATTCGTCCAACCCCCTTTACTTTCCATCCATCTTCCGCCTCTCACACTCAGTTCACATGGTCGGCGATGGTTTTGCGCCCTTGGGCAGGGACGACAACTCAATATCAGCGTGTCTCCTTCATATCATATAACTAAATCTCCGTCCTCCCCAAATTCGTCGACGAGAGGTATATATCACGTCGATTATGGAGGTGGAGACGAGATTGAGCTGTTGTCGCTGCCCGAGGGAGCAAAATCACTGTCGGCCATGTGAACTGAGTGTGAGAGGCGGAAGATTGATGGAAAGGAGGGGGTTGGACGAATTTGGGGAGGACGAAGATTTAGGGGTTCGTCGACGGGTTCGGGAAAATTAGGGGAAAGGGTCGGCTTTCGAATTGGGTTTGTTTGGATTGGATTCGGTCGGGTTAAGGTTCATTTCGAGATACTGACGGAGACACAACGGCCTTTGACAGAAGTGTAGGATTTCGTGTCCCTATGTATGTATATATTTTAAAATTTTAATATAACATATAAGATCGATTTTCATATTTTCAGTAATTTTATGTACATCTATTTGTGTTTTATTCTTATAACATGCAACATACATTTATTAAAATAATCCACAAAGATAGAATCATACTTAAAGGTTCTCTAAAACCTTTTTGATGATCCGGAGTCACGTTGCCCGCTGAATCGTCCACGGAATTGCCTCCGAGTGTTCACCAAACTCTAAACAAAGTTAGAGAGAAAGGAGGTAGTCAATCAATCTCTAACAAGGTTTAGAATCAAGCTAATTACCCCTCTTTAAGCTCCTGAGAATTTTATCTCTAAAACTTAATTTTACTAAGAGATTATCGTGGTGATTAGGGAGAGATTAATGAGAGAAAGAATTTTGGATTAGTATTAAAACAAGTAGGAATATGTGTTGGTTTTTTGGCTTTAATCTTATGTTTTGATGATTTAATCAACCAAATCTTAATTAGAGTAGCACACACTATGCATTGCATATATATTGTATTGTGCTAACCTCTACAGGTGATCAAGACTCAAGAAAGATGGAAATGAAGTCAAGACATGTAATTAAAGCTAAATCGAAGACATGTAATCTTGATTTCTTTTGAGTCTTAGGAACAAAGTGTAATTGAGCATACTTGAGCTAAAATCAACTTAATCACACACTAGGTTCCCTATAGAAGTCACAAACGAAATTTCACATAATTTGGACTTCAATAGATCACCCAAACTTAGATCGGAAAACACCAAACCTGAACTGTAAAAGTCTGCCCACATTCGGTCGACCGCAACATGCCGTTCGGTCGACCGAATGATCAAATCTCTTGTTTGTGTTTTCACTGCCCTTATTCGGTTGACCGTGTTTTACCTTTCGGTCGACCGTCAGATCATATTTTCCCGACCGTTACTTTTGTCGTATATACCCAACGGTCGTATTCGTATTAAACCAAAAATACCCCAAATGTATTTCATGTATCGGTCGACCGAGGACCACGATCGGTCGACCATTTGTCCATCTCTTGACAAACCCAAAGTGTCTGTCCATAGTCAGTCGACCGCCAAACTTGTTTCGGTCGACCGTTCACACATCTGTTTGTCACCCCCAAAGTGCCTGGTCGAAATCGGTCGAACGAACCCTTTCTTGTGTTCGACCGATGACTTAAGTTTTCTTAAGTCGTAGAGTTGGGCGGTCGACCGTTGCTTAACCGGTCGACCGAATCTTGTGCAAAACTGCCAAACGGTCGACCGTTCGTCCCGATTCGGTCGACCGATTACAGCCAGAATTGGGTCATGTCTGTTCTGTTTTGTGTAATCACACTTCAACTCATACCCAATCAATCCCAACGGCTCCATTCTCTCTAATGCCTATATAAGGAGTTGTAAAACACATTTTAACACAACTCTCCCACTACAAACTTGTCCCAAACTTTAGAGAGAATCCAAAACACTCAAAGCTACAAACCTTCCACACTTAGTGATCATTTCTTCATCCTACTCAAGTGTGCTCAAAGTTTAGAGAGTGTTGTTCCACTCAAGGTTACAATTGTTGTAAAAGGAAGCAAGGACTTCGGTGAAAGCCCAAAGTGTCCCTCTCGGATTGTGAGAGGAAGATTCCAAGCTCGGCGAGGGTTGTTCGCGAGTTTGACGGTTGTAAATGCGTTCTCTCCCGGCCCGGAACGGGGAGTGGTTAGTGAAGTTGTAGGCGGAGCTCGGTGATCCGAGCGGAGCTTGCAAGAGAGGACTAGGACCCGAGTGGGGTGCCGAACCTCTATAAAAATCCCCCGACTTCTTGTGGTTTGCATTATTTCTTTTACTTGCTTGTTTTAGTTTAAATTCCGCTGCATTTACTTGATTGTCTAAACAAGTAGGTAATTAGGTGATTAGCCTTAATTGTGGACCCATAAACCCACACGATCCTACAATATGTGCCCTTTTATAGGCTCCCAAAACATCCTTATCAAGAGCTATTATTTAGTCATGATCCCTTGTTTTTCTCTCTTAAAATTAATCTCTAAATTCCACATAATCACCCACAAAAAACGTTTTAATTAAATCTGGAATTATTCCACCCATGATTTAATTAATCTCTTAATAATTCAGGCAGAATTGTTCTTGTTCGGTAGACCGAGAATTATTCGGTCAACCGAACCATTCGATTATATCACATGTTCGGTGCACCGTGAGCTAGACGGTCGACCGAATCCGTATGAGAAAAATTCCGTGGAAGAATTCGGATGAACCACGTCTTTTAATCGGTCTACCGTTGACCCACCAAAATCGCTCCTGGACATAGTCATCGGATGACCGGGTCACCTTCGGTCTACTGAAAATACTACTTCTTAGTTGACCGTGCACACTCGGTTAACCGATCCCGATTGTCCAGGCACTCCAGACAATTTCGGTCAACCAATTGCGCTTACCCGTTTCCTATTCGGTTAACCGAACCGAAGATACCCCGGGCGACCGAACCATGAACGGTTCACCGTGTTTGACCCCGATTTTACCTTTGTGAAATTTTGGATTTATTTCCAACAAAATTTGATCTTTTGGGGTTTTAGCAATTCACATCCTATATATATCATCATATGTAATATTAAATTATTACACCCCATAATATATACCTCATATGAATTTATTATGATTCTAATTATGTCAATTCTCATGGCATATTGATTTTAATTAATTCACCGCATGTGTCTTATTTTCACATGAAACCCGACACATCATATGAACTTAAAATCAACATCTTGTTTCCCAATTTTGTGGTGTGACCTATAGGAAGATCTAAGCCAAATTGACAGTGATATTAAACACTTAATATCTCAAACTATAAGCAGTATTTAGCTACACATTATAGTTACCCAATCAGCATAGATGTTTTTGTTCCACCCGAACCAAAACATGATCCATTTAGTGATGTAAGTGCACCACTTGTGTCTGTCCCTTGCCTCATGATATTAAGAACATATACAAAGTATAAATGTGTCACCTTTGTATTATATTCATTTCTTGATCTCTTTAAGTTAATTATAACTATGTACTCGAAATGCATTTCGCCCTTGGCTTGGGATAAGGGTTTGGTGAATGGATCAATTGTGTTGCTGTTTGTGTCCACCCATAATAGATTTATTTTGCCATCGTCGATGAAATCACGTGTGACAAAGTACTTACGATCCATGTACTTCACTTTGTGGTGTGATTTGGGATCCTTGATTTGCGAGATAGATGCACTATTATCGCAAAATAATAGTGGTGTGATTTGGGAACCTTGATTTGCGAGATAGATCACTTTGTGGTGTAAAACTTTTAGAACACATTACTTTCAAGAAGTCTCACGACTTTTGTGTGTGGCGGGTCCCACAAATAGGAGGAGTGTATATGTGCAAATTGTAGGATTGCGTGTCCCCATGTATGTATATATTTAAAAAAATTAATACAACATACAAGATCGATTTCATACTTTCAACAATTTTATGTACATTACTTTGTGTTTATTCTAATATCATGCAATCTTACATATATTAAAATATATCACAAAGAGAGAATCATACCCAAAGGTTCTCTAAAACCTTTCGAAGATCCGGAGTCGCGTTGCCTGATGAATCGTCCGCCGATTCGCCTCCAAGTGTTCACCAAACTCTAAACAAGATTAAAGAGAAATGAGTTAGCCAATCAATCTCTAATTAGGCTTAGAATCTAGCTAATAACCCATCTTTAAGTTCCAGAGATTTCTATCTCCAAAAGTTAAAATTATTAAGAGATTTTCGTGATGATTAAGGGAGGGATTAATAAGAGAAAGAATTTTTGCATTAACATAAACAAGTGGGATGGGTGGTCCTTTTATAGGCTCCCAAAACATCTTCAT
Source organism: Triglochin maritima (assembly GCA_963682175.1). Lineage (NCBI taxonomy): Eukaryota > Viridiplantae > Streptophyta > Magnoliopsida > Alismatales > Juncaginaceae > Triglochin > Triglochin maritima. Next base: position 53,882,431 of record OY821771.1, on the reverse strand, counting down.
CAAGAACTATTCTTTAGTCACGATCTCTTGCATATTCTCTCTTAAAATTAATCTCAAATTGCCACATAAGCACCCATAAAAACGTTTGATTAAATCTGGAATTAATCCAACTCATGATCTAATTATTCTCTTAATAATTCAGGCAAAAATCGCACTGTTCGGTTGACCTAGAATTTTTCTCGGTTAACCGAACCATTCGGTTATAACACGTGTTCGGTAGACCGTGAGCTGACGGGCGACCGAATTTGCATGAGAAAAAATTCTCTGGAAAAATTCGAACGATCCGCGTCTTGCTCGGTCTATCATTGACACACCAAATTTTTTCCTGGCGAACATTCATCGGACGACCGTGTCACCTTCGCTCTACCGAAAATATTCTTTCTCGGTTGACCGTTCACGCTCGGTTAACCGAACCCAATTGTTCAGGCACTCCACAGAATTTCGGTCAACCAATTGTGTTTACCCGTTCCATGTTCGGATGACCGTTCCGAAGAGACCCCAATCGATTGAACCCTAAACGGTTTACCGTGTTTGACGGCGATTTTGCCTTTGTCAAATTTTGGATTTATTTCCAACAAAATTTGATTTTTTGGGGTTTTTAGCAAATTCATATCATATGTAATATATTATCTTATGTAATATTAAATTATTACACCCCATAATATACGCACCTCATATTAATTTATTATGATTCTAATTATGTCACTTCTCATGACATATTGATTTTATTCATCACCACATGTGTCTTTTTTTCACATGAAACCCGACACATCATATGAACTCGAAATCAAGCTTTTTGTTTCCCAGTTTTGTGGTGTGACCTATAGGAGAATCTAAGCTAAATTCCCAGTGATATTAAACACTTAATATCTCAAACTATTAGCGGTATCTAGCTACACATTATAGTTACCCAATTAGCATAGACGTCTTTGTTCCACCTGAACCAAAACACGATCCATTTAGTGATGTAAGTGCATCACTTGTGTCCGTCCCTTGCCTCATGATATTAAGAGGGACAACGATAATCGTTTGACTAGCTATCTTTTCCATCACAAGTCATGTTCAACCAACTATTGCTTTTATCACTATACTCATTGATAGTTTTTGATAATAATCAAATTAAGCACTTCTTGAGTGAAAAGATATAAGTCTCATATCTTAGGATTCAAGACACAGTAAAACATTAATGACACGAAATACAATTCCATAATGTTTTACTTGTTAGGTCTATTCAATATATAAAAGTAATTTTTTCCTCTTTTATATACTCGTGTCGTCAATTATTTGTAGAGCTATAACAATCGATGACCAAAACGACAATCTTATCTCGGTGATTAATGTTTCATGTTAATTATCATGATTGTGAATAACTTTTGAATTATGTAAACCATTATCTTTTAGAGTTTTACGGTTAATGACCAAACGTCTCTTCCTTAACACTTCCAAAAGACGAATACCATGATCAAGGAACAAAATGTTTGCACATCCAATTCATAATAATTGACATATAAAAGTAAAACTTTTAGAACACAATCCTTTCACAAATTATGTAGCCACCGGGTGTACTTCAGGCAATATGCAAAAACCAGGTGTATAACACCAATTACGCATCCCATCAGGCGTATTGTAGCAAAAAGCCCATCGATTAATCCATGTGAATATGGTTGTCAATTCTAACTCAAACTGTCGATCTTGTTTAAGTTTCTCTCGATAAAATTCAGCTCATGCATCAAGAAAAATGGGAAATTACGTCACCATGTCACGTCGGGTATTAATTACCCAACGTGAAACAAACTTGTCACGTCGGTTGAACATAAACCGACGTGATATAGTATGTATCACGTCGGTTTGTGCTCAACCGACGTGACATACTAACATGTTACGTCGGTTGAACAACAACCGACGTGATAGAGGTATATATCACGTCGGTTGTTGGTCAACCCACGTGTTTTTTGTATATTGTCACGTCGGTTGGTGGAAATCCGACGTGATTAAGTTTTTTATTTAAAAAAAATAATTTTGATAATGTGTCACGTCGGTTTTAGAAAAACCGACGTGTTAGGTTCCTTTTTTTAAAAAATTGTTCCATCTTCTTGTTTACCATGCCCTAACACAAACACAACCCAAATCTTTGTTTCTTCCCTTTTACATCTTCCTTTTATCACGTCGGTATATTGGAACAATACAATTGACGTGATATGGGCATAAAAACCGACGTGATTTTCTTATTTTCCAGCCGTGATTCAGTAAACAAGCCTACTTCAAACACAATTGTAAGCTTTTTTTAAAAAAATAATTAAGTCCTAATTCGGCTCTATATGCTTGAAATCGGCTTATTTTATTGTTTAAATTATGTATCTGACATATATATTACTATTCCTATATACTCTTAGTTACAAAATACATAACACTAGTAACAATGTTATACATTAAAATATAGATTTTTGCTTAGGTACCCATCCATAACGTGGTACTCATGCTTCTGGGTATAACCAAATACCAATCTCCTACATTTGAAAATTATTCATACTATTATGAAATAACAAATATATTATATGGATGAGTCACATTGTCTCTTGGTGTTACATTTCTTGTAACATCCACATTCAAATGCAATATAATTCTCTCATTGATGTGTATTATATGTATTATTCATTAGCTTGTTATTGCATTGTAACATCTATGTCTCTTGTCTATATATATAGACTCATTGTATTGTTTATGAGTTAGCAATGAAAAGTCTTCATCTTTTTCCCTCAAATCTTCATGTCTTTTCATTTCACAACATGTTATAGTCTCTGGCACAACTAAAAGAAACAAAGCATCGATCTTGGTTTTCGTAACGAAAACTCATTCCGTATATGTTGGTGATCATACAAGTATCGTTGATTAGGTGTTTTGTTGATGGATGATTTTGGAGATTCTATGCACCCGGAACTGAACAATTATATTTTATTGTTATTTGAACTTTTATGCTATTGAGTTATATGTCATTTTTCTTCTTTCTTAACACACTCATTGTCTTTAAACTTAATATCAAATCTTTTAAGATATCCTATTTACTTTATTTGGACTACCATGGAGCTTGAATCCTCTATTGTTCCTTTATTGATTCCGTGCAGCGTTTTCTTCCTCCACGGGGATTTTGATTTTGGCATTCCAAGATGACTCGTGCGAAATGGGACATTTCACTAGTTGTATTCTACATTCAAATTTAAGATAATATTTGTACTTTGTTTCCATTTAGTAAAAAAATAATGATTAAAAAAAGTATAAAACATTTTTATTATTATAACATGCAAGAAACGTGCAACACACCTACAAGTCTACAACTATACAAATACAACACTATTTTACAACAGAAACACAAATACGTTTTAGAACATCGACGTTCAAGATCTCGTCAAAAAAGATCATTTCAGTTTCCCCGCAGAGCACCTCATCTTTTAGGGCATTAGTTTTATTAGCTTAGTTAATATGCTTTCTTTGTTTAGTTTAATAATTAGTGTAATGTTTAGTGAGTAGTTTCATACCCTTTGGGGGGGGTGGAGTAGATGTACATACATGCAAATGAGAATGGATTGAATGCTTTATTTCCAATGTGTTGATAAAACATGAATGTATGCTTGCTTGTTTATGATAGAATTTATAACTTGATGAGTTTTGCCAAAATGATTAGACACCTCTCATGCTTGTTTAGGTTCTGAAATAAACATCTTGCATATGTAAATGTTAATCAACTAAGTTGGTGAATAGATTGATAGGTTTTGCCACAACATTTAGACACTTCTTATGCATGATAACACTACCTTTATTTGTGCTTAAAGAATGTGTTCAACACCCACCTCTTTGCTTGTGTGCACTCACTCCACCCCTTAGGGGTTTTCCCATTTCTGTATTCTAGCATTCTTCTTTTGTTCTTAGCTTAGTTGTCATTTCGTTGTTTGTTTCTTTCGTTCGCATTTCATACTTCTTAGCGTAGTTTAGTGTAGAGTAGCATAAACATATTTCTCCCCTATTTTTGCCACTTGATTTCGTACAAACAAGAGGATGCTCACCTCCCTGAGGATGACCCGTACTTGCCACCGCTTCATCGCGGACGTGCACTTGCGGTTTAATTAAAACGTTCAACACTAATCAAACAATATGATTTTTGTACAGGTGGTTAAGCACGAACCAAAGGAGGGGAAAGATGTGATGCCGGAGGTGCTCTTTGTGGTTCGATGACACGAGATGGTGCGGTGACGGCTGTAAACGACACGAGATGGTGCGGTGACGGCTGCAAACGACACGAGATGAAGGCTAACTTAGAAATAATATGTGGAGAAAAACGGAGAACGGAAGAAGACGAACTTAAACAACAAAAAACGAACTTAAAACTTACATGTGGAGAAAGACGGAGGAAGAAGGAGAAGAGGGCTGGAGAAGTGGAGGAGAGCTTGGGAGCTCGCTGCGGTGCCGGAGACGGTGCGGATCGGCCGGAGTGTTGGATTTCATGTTTAATTATACATATATATTTTCGAAATTTTTATGTATAATAAGGATCAATTACAATTTTCTTTGATTTATTTCATGCATGCATCGGTTTGTTTTAACATCTAGTTTCAAAACTCTATTAAAACAAACAATGGCTCCGAAATTCATACCTAGAAGTTCTCAAAAACTTCTTGAAGATTCGGAGACGTTGGGGATGCTTCTCGCCGCGCCGGATGCCTCCGAGTGTTCACCGAAACCCTAAACAAGGTTGGAGAGAAAGGGGCTAGCCAATCGATCTCCAAACAAGCTTAGAATCTAGCTACAAACCCCTTCCTTAGCCTCTGAGATTTCTCCTTCCAAAGACTTAGAAAACTAAGAGAATTTTCGTGGATTTTTTTTGTGGTGAATTAAGAGAGAAAATAATTATTGAATTGTGTATTTCAATTAGGGAGAATAAGAACCTATTTATAGGTTCCAATCTTACTCTTAATCATGGCTATTCTTAAGCCACGGTTTTATGACAATTTCTCTCACAAATTAATTCCATAATGCATTATATGCACCCACAAAACGTTTGACCAAATTTGGAGCTAATCCAACCATCGATCAAATTAATCTCTTAATAATCAAAGGCAGAAAATCGATCGCTGTTCGGTTTACCGAGTCCCACTCGGTTAACCGAATGTGTCACGATCGTTTAACCGAGTACGTGACGGATGACCGAATCTTAAAGGGAAAAATTCTCCTTAACCGACCGGACCCATTCACGTGTAAGACCGAGTGCTATTTGGTTAACCGAAAATATCGGAACTTGACATTGTTCGGTCGACCGTTTCTGGTTCGGTACACCGTACCAAAGCTCCAGGCACTTTGGTCAAGTTCGGTCAATCAATTACGATTATCCGTTCCACGTTCGGTTGACCGATCCATAGATCCTTCGGTCGACCGAACCTCAACGGATTACCGAACTTCTACCCGATTTTGCCTATTTCAAATTTTGGATTTATTTCCAACAAAATTTCAACTTAAGGGGGTTTTAGCAAATTCACAACTTATGCAATGTATTATCCTATGCAACAATAATTATTGCACCCCATAATATATGCATCTCATATGAATTTATCATGATTCTAATTATGTTTATATACAACATAATTGATTTTACTTGTTCACCACATGTGTCATATTTTCTATAAGAAACCCGACACATCATATGAACCAAAAATCAAGCTTCTTGTTTCACGGTTTTTGCGGTGTGACCTATGGGAGGATCTAAACTAAGTTGGCAGTGATATTAAGAGCTTAATATCACAAGCTATAAGCGGTATCTAGCTACACATTATAGCTCCCAATTAGTTAGATGTCTTAATTCCACTCGAACCAAAACCCGATCCATTTAGTGATGGAGTGCACCACTTGTGTCCGTCCCTTGCCTCATGATATTAAGAATACACACAAAGTAGTATTGTGTCATCTTTGTATTAGTATTCATTTCTTGATCTCTTTAAGCTAGTTATAAATATGTGACTTAACTCAAATCACATTGTGCACATTATAACTTTGCTTTATCAAGGGGCCCACTAATATCATCACTCAATTAAGAGGGGCAATGATAATCTTTTGACTAACTATCTTCTCAAACGAAAGTTATACTTAACCAACCGATGTCTTTACACTACACTGATCGATAGTTCAAGACACTGATCTAATTAAGTATTCCTTAAGTGATTAGATATAAGTCTCATATCAAATGACCAAAGACACAGTAAAATATTAATGACACAGAAACACATTTCTATAATATTTTACTTATTAGGTCTATTCAGTATACAAAAGTAATATTTTCCTCTTTTGCATACCCGTGTTGTCACTCACTTGTAGAGCTACAATGATCTATGACCAACACGACAATCTTAACTCGGTAATTAATGTTCCATGTTAATTACCATGATTGCGAATATCTTTTGTTTTATGCAAACCAATATCTTTTAGAGCTCTACGGTTAAGGACCAAGAGTCTCTTCCTTAACACTTCTAAAAGACGAATAACATAAACAAGGAACAAAATGATTTCTCATTCAATTCATAATAATTGGCATTTAAAAGTAAAACTTTTAGAACACATTCCCTTCACGGAGATCGATCGCGGAGAAGAGTTCGGTCGCGGGACGGCTAGGGTTTGGGTGGGTTTCGTCTGAAATGAATGAAAGAAAACGCGTCTGTCCGATTTTTTTAAGACATATAGACGTCGGATGTTATATAACGCCGACGACTATACCTCGACGTCTATATGCATGGAGCATAGACGTCGGTCGTATATTATATACGGCGTCTATGCCCTATAGACGTCAGATTCACAAGGTACTCAAACAACCGACGTCTATAGGTCGACGTACATACCTTATAGACGTCGGCTAAACCTGGTATTCCTACACCCGACGTCTAAAGTACACAATAGACGTCGACCTCGCTAAGGACCGACGTCCATTCGGTCCTCTCCCCACTAGACGTCGGTGTATAACGGCCGACGTCTATTTGGCGACAAGTAAAGCCTATTCTGCACTAGTGTTTGTTGGTGGATGATTTTGGAGATTCTATGCACCCGGAACTGAACAGTTATATTTTATTGTTATTTGAACTTTTATGCTATTGAGTTATATGTCATTTTTCTTCTTTCTTAACACACTCATTGTCTTTAAACTTAATATCAAATCTTTTAAGATATTCTATTTACTTTATTTGGACTACCATGGAGCTTGAATCCTCTATTGTTCCTTTATTGATTCCGTGCAGCGTTTTCTTCCTCCACGGGAATTTTGATTTTGGCATTCCAAGATAGACTCGTATGAAATGGGACATTTCACTAGTTGTATTCTACATTCAAATTTAAGATAATATTTGTACTTTGTTTCCATTTAGTAAAAAAATAATGATTAAAAAAAGTATAAAACATTTTTATTATTATAACATGCAAGAAACGTGCAACACACCTACAACGATACAAATACAACACCATTTTACAACAGAAACACAAATACGTTTTAGAACATCGACGTTCAAGATCTCGTCAAAAAAGATCATTTCAGTTTCCCCGCAGAGCACCTCATCTTTTAGGGCATTCCTTAACGGGGGAAAATCCCCCCACGCCCGGTCATCCCAGGATGATCGGGTCATCTCCCCCTTAACGGGGGAGATGACCGGTTCATCCCTGATTGGGTCGATGACCCGGGCGTTGAAACGCCCGGGTCGTCGACCCGGTCATTAAATAAAAAAAATATTTTTTTGATTTTTTTTTTGTTTTGATTTTTTAATTTTTTGGTTTGAGTTTTTTTTTTTTGAAAATACGTTTTATAATTGTTTCGATTTTTTTTAATTTTTTTTAATTTTTTTTTAAATTTTTACCAAGATGGACCCCGAAATGATGTGGAGGAGAGAGATATGTTGTTGTGGGTTGTGTTGGGTTGTGGTTAAGATGTGAATAGTATATGAAAGAGAAGAAAGCGGATTGAGGAAAGAGAAAGTTGATGTGGAAGAGAGAGAAAACTGATTTTGAAGAGAGAGAGCTAATGACCGGGTCGTCCAGGTCATGGTTAGTGATGGTCTTACAAAACACACCACCAACTCAAGATCATGAGATCTGACCGACAAAATAAATATATTTATTACACAATCCCCGTGCCACACCTTAAAGAAACCGAACACATGTATAGCTTACAGATAGACTAAATAAATATGGAGATTTGTGAAGTGATATCCAGTACACAACTAAGCACCCGTCACAATTCTTTTTTCTGCACGAAGATGGAGCCCTCCGTCGATAACAATAGTTAAACCAGGGTGGTACTTAACCACCCGTTTCTCGTTGTCCAGCTTAAACTTGAGAAAGAACAGAAGAGTGGCCGCAAAGATCTTCATTTGTGTGTAAGCGAACTCTTTCCCCAGACATATCCTTGGGCCGGACTGCACAAAGGAGGCATGTCAAAACATAAATAAATGGTACAAGAAAAGGTTAAATGATCGAGATTTATATAGTAAGTAAACCTGGAAAGCGGTGAATTTGAAGGGGCTCTCTGGGCGGAAACGACCGTTCCCGTCGAGCCATCGCTCTGGTCGAAACTCCAAGGCGTCATGACCCCAATTGTGCTCCATTCTACCCATGGGGTAAGGTTGATAGTCCACTATGTCGCCCTTTCTTACAACGCTACCATCCGGTAAGACGTCGTCGGAGAAGCAATATTTTCCGTCCTACAACGTTACCAAACGACACGTGATCGATCATCTCACCAAAGCCTCAACGTTAGAAGATTATATAACCATAGCAACATGTTCTTGCCCAAATGCTAAGATAATTATTTTAACCACTTAATCAACTGACCAAACTTAAAGAATCGCTAAGAATGTGACTTTTCAATGAATTTTTGGAGCCTTACAAGGGGAACAGCAGGATATAGCCTGAGAGTTTCAGACAGTGCTGCCTGGAGGTATTGCATATTGTCGATGGCTGCCTTGTCTAAGTGGTTCACTAATTCCTCCAATGTGACTGTTTCTTTGCATTGGGTCACTTTTGTCACTTCCTCGGCCACTTTTTCCTGCACGTCGGGGTGAACGCAAGCCATGTAGAAGAACCAAGCCAGAGTCCCGGCGGTTGTGTCTCTTCCTGCCACCAGGAAGTTCAGGATTATGTCCTTTAAGTACTTCTCCGTCATTAGCTCGGGGTTCTTTTTTCTCTCCACCAGAAATCTCGACAGAATGTCTTGTTTCTCCACCTGTTGATTGGTTTTGTTCAGACATATATACGTTCTCCATAAACATTCGTTTCGTCATATATAATAAAATACTTCATTATAGCCATGCGATGCGAGAACTGAATAATACAAGGATAAGCTTATCGTAAGATAACGTAAATTTATAGTGACTTCTAAATCTTTTCTGAACGGTTAACAGTTAACACTCTAATACACAATTACTTTTTTGAAAATTAACACATGCAGCATACAATTACTACAATATACTAAACCAACTTTTGCTTATCAGTTTGCTTTCAAAACAAAACATTTTTTTTTGCTTATCTGTTACCTTAGTAATGTCCTGGTCCCTGTGACTAATGACTTTGTAGACAAAACTATCGAGCACGTCCATGTTCTTCTTGAGTGCTGCTTCAGTCCCGACATTTAGCAATTTCTTGATTTTCCAGAAGGGGTCGACGAAGCGATGTGTGGTCAGTGTGCTGGAGTCCATGAACGCCCTCGCGAACTCCTCGCTTGACCCTTCGAGAACGTTGAGTTCGACTCCGAACCCGACCTTGAAGATAGAATCCAAAGTGGACCTCATAAGCAGATCCTGAATATCGAACGGACGGTCAAAACTCGCCTTGTCGGACAGCATCCGGCAGAGTTTGATGGCGTTGGTCCGAAAGACGACGCTGCTGAAGTCCCGGAGCACTCTGGTGGAGAACTCGTGGCTCGCCAGCTTCCTCTGGTACTTCCACCTGTCCCCATCCACCGCGAAAATTCCGTCCCCGAGAAGGGTGCTCAGGTTCTGGTAGTTTACAGGGCCCTGTGTACCATGAACAGTGAGAAACGTAATTCCACATTGCTAAAAACTTAACAGTTATTTAACATGGTATTGGAACGGCTCATTCAAGCTGCGAGGTCCGTCCATTTCAATCTCTATTATGCACACTAGACACAAAAAAAGATTTTATATTATTGTGCACTGGAATGTTAGAAATAAAATCTCAAATTGCTCAAGACAAAACGTCAAAAAGTATATAAGAAAGTCAAATTCACTACCCTCAACTTAAAGCTGAGGTATCGAATTAAGCCGCCGTGGATCAACCGAACTTAACATGCTCTAGAATATTAAAGGATTTATACCTTTCCGTAATTGGCGAAGTTGGTGCTGAGGATGTATTCGACGTTGGCAGGGTCAGTGGTGCAGATGTTGTTGTTGAAGAGATTAATGATCCTGAAGGTCTTGTGCTGGCGAGAGAGTTCGGTTCGGTAATCATAAAGGTTTTCGAAGCGAAAGAGTTGATGGAAGATGGTACCCCCAATGGGCGCCTTCTTCTTGTTATCGGGCCAAAGTCGGAGCACCTTAAAACCCCAGAGGAGAGGAAGAAGAACAGCTGCGAGGGCAAGAAAGAGTGAGAACATGGAATCCATTAGTAGAAGGACAGGAAAGATTGTGGTGATTGGAACGAGAAGTTTGGGCTTGTGGGGGTGATATATATACACACAACCAAAGTGTACAGAATTGCTGACGGTTGGAGTGAGCTTTGCAAACCACATTATTGTGTTGAGGAGTTGACTCATGGAAGAACCCGTGTGAACTACGAAGGACATGTCACCAAATTGATCAGATGGGGCCGGTAAAACATGTACGAGAACAACTTGGCTTGTCTGGAAATATATGATTATCTAATGTTCTAGATGTATGATCTTCAGATCCCTTCAAGATTAATAGCTACGAAGTTTCCTAACTTACGATGACAGATGTTTTTCAAGTTTTAAAAAAAAATCCTACTCCATTAGGTCCAATCCTTATATCTAGAGTTATTGATAAGCAACTCGTCTGATATATATGTAGAATAATTACGTGGTTTAGACTTCATCAATGTAAATGTCTTTTTATGAGCAATCTAGTACAGTTGAGGCAAAAAGTTTTTAATTTATTTACTAAAAAAAATCAGAAATAGCTAAAAGTTATCCTTTTGATTTAAGGGTGGTTATGGTTGCTAAATCACAGTGGGAAAACATCCTGATATCGAAAACCATCTGCATAACTCTGAAAGATATTTTGACAAAATAGATTCAGTTATATAAATGCTTTGCAAAGTCTAGCGAAATTATTCTAAAAGGTTCAACATGTATGATCTCATTCGTCTAATATTTCAACCATCCAATTCAAATATAGTAGCAGGATTATAAAGGCTCTTATTTGGGTGGAGACGTTCAAGGTGAAGTATCCAACAGTTAAGTTCTGGGGCGAGTGTAATTTCAAAGGCCCGATAGAAGCCAACCGGATCAGACCGAATTTTTGTCTGGGATCCGCACCAAAGACCGGACCGAACCGAATTCCTATGGACCGAAGATCGGACCGGACCGAATCGGTCCGGTCCGGTCAAAAACCGAATTTTTTTAAATAAAAAACAAAAAAAGACTGGTCCGGACCGGACCGAAACCCAGATCAGACCGAACGAAACCAAAACTTCCCGGACCGACCGGTCCGGTCCGGGTTTTGCTCTCCCCTGGTTCGTTTGATACAATTATACTGATGCAATAAATAAGTCAAAAATACGAGAGAAATAGTCTTTCTAGAAGACCAGAATAGAACTCTAGTCAACACATTGCAGATTTGTTCTCGTGCACGACCTGTTCAATTGTTTAATCATAAACGGTGGTGCTCCACTACGAAGCTTGATCCAATTTCTTTATAACCAGCCAATCATCATTTTAATATTGTTTAGTAATTCATGTTTTAATTTACTGGAAGCAGACCGACAGTGACTTGCTTATCTCAAATTTTGGAAGTTTTAAAGTAAGGATAGGTGACCAGGGGTGCATGTACATCTACTTACTTCTAGAAGATGGACGTGAATAAAATTTTGTTTATCTCAAACTAATGAAATTGCCATGTAGTTTTGTGTGTACATGTACACGGAGATTCCTTCTAGAAGTTGCATACAAAATAAAAATATCACATTCATTAACATGGACGAATCTTGTGCTTATATAATCTTATATATGAGCCGAATATCCCAAAATAAGACTCACTGGTTTTCATCTAGAAGTTTGTACTTTATTACTGGTAGATGAGAGATCTTTAATTCTCGAGAACCTTGGGGATACGGGTGAGCATGTACCGGTCCAGACCGGAACCAACCATTCCAGGTTCTTGTCCTGACTTAAGTGAAAATTTGGTTCCAATCTGGTCCGGATCGGTCCGATTTTTATTTTATTTTTTATTTTTTAAGATAAAAATTCGGTCATGGATCGGACCGGATTCAACCGATCCGGTCTCCAGTCCAGATCCCGAAAAAAAATCCGATCCGGTCCGGATACACAACCCCACCTGGGGGCTGCGGATGTCCACGCGAGGTCTCCTCCTTGGGCGACATCGATTCTTTTGGTCAAAAGACTCAAACTTCTTACAACACCTCTAAAGAAGAGAGTGTGTTAACCAACACTAAATTAGTGGTTCTTCATGAAATACATATTTGTTTAAAAGCATTTCTGCCATGTGAACTTCTCTTGTTAATTAGTCTGTTATGCACACCCACTCAGCTTGTTATAAAACTTCATGCAATACACCGTTTAAACCAATGTTTTACAATCTTTTATCATTTGGACGAGCCTCGCCAAAAAGGCAACCTGGTGCTTTGCCATTATGAGTTCCTCCAGAAGGGCAGCTTGATCCAGCCTCGTCTAAGATGGCCTGATGCTTTGCCATCATGAGTTCCTAGAGAAGGGCAGTTTGACCTTCTCTGAGAATCCTGATGGGAATCATGGGGGTCATGTTCAGCGCTCAAATATCTTATTCTTCACATAATAGGAACGTCTTTTATACATAAGTCTATTTAGGTTGTGTATAATATTAATATATACAAGTGTAAATCTCCTTTGAAGCCATCCACTAGTATAATTTGAAGCCATGATGGGAACGTCTTTTATATATTTGAATTAGATTTATTGTAATTTTTAGGCAATCCAATTTGGGAGCATAATTATAGTCCCATTGACCTTCTTTGGTGTGTATAAATCACCTTAAGAGAAGCTCCCTTTACATATTTTACCAAATTTTGTTTCACAAAAATGCCTACCAGAAGAACATCTGAACATGAACTACCCAGGACTTAAAACTTGCTTAGCTTTGTTCACGGAAGCACGAAGACGAAGTCCTTCGTCTATTTGAAGGGTGAGCATGGTTCTATAAGTCACTTTCTCATTCTCATCGTCCAACTTGAACGTGAAGAAGCGAAGGAGAACTGCAGCAAATATCCTCATCTGCCTGTATGCAAACTCTTTCCCTATACAAATCCGAGGACCAGCCTGCATTCCAATTGACAAAAGCATAAGCTTCTTTAAAAATCTGAAAGCATGCATTTAATCAATCAAAAATGTAGACAAGGCCGATTAGTAAAACACGTTGCTAAAGGTTTTGACATATTGCTGTCAGCATATGAAAGAAATCTAGAAATTTGATTTTACTAGCATTTTCTTTTCACCTGGAAAGCAGGAAACTTGAAAGGGCTTTCAGGTTGGAATTGCCGGTTTTCGTCAAGCCATCTGTCTGGACGAAAGACCTCTGCATCCTCACCCCACAAAAATTTCATTCTGCCCATGGGATATGGTTGATAAGTTACCATATCTCCTTTTCTTACTCTGAAGCCATCAGGCAGTACGTCGTCTGAGAAACAAGTTTTTGAATCCTACAGAAAAATGTACAGGTAGCAAACATGTTTAGGAACTGTGGCTGAAGAAAAGATAACCCCAAAATAGTGACAAAACATAGGAGGAAACCATTTTGTTTCTTACTGAAGGAACGGCAGGATAGAGTCTAAGTGTTTCAGAAAGTGTTGCTTGAAGATACTGCATTTTGCTAATGGCTTCTTCGGTTATAGTTGTAGTGAATTCCTCAAAGGTTGTGCAGTAGCTGGATTGAGTCGCCACAATAACTTCTTCAGCGACCTTTCTCTGGACATTGGGATGCTTACAGAGCATGTAAAAGAACCAGGAAAGAGTGACTGCCGATGTATCCTTCCCTGCAATCACAAAGTTCAAGATGATGTCCCTCAGGTATTTATGGTTCATGGTCTCTTGATCACTCTCACTCTGGAGCAGAAATCTCGACAAAATGTCATGCCTCTCCACCTGCATTTTCAATTCACGTTCCATTCGATCACGTAAATTTATTTAGCTTTTGTTCTGAAACAAACTAACATATACTTACACTGACTGCCTTGTCCTTTTCCATGATTTTTTGAGATATCAGTTCATAGACAAAATCGTTCATCAGCTTTAGGTTTTTTTTCAATGATGCCTCTGAGCCGATATTTAATAATCTTGCAAGTTTCCATAGAGGATTGACGAAACGCCACATCATCAACTCGCTCGAATCATCAAATGCTTTCATGAATCTCGTTCCTTCTTGGTTTTGACCACCAAGGCAGTTCAGCTCCACACCAAATGAAATTTTGAATATTGAGTCCATCGTTGATTTCATGAACAAATCCTAGAGTAAAGTAAGGTTATGGTTATTGGAATTTCAGTTACACATGATATTTTCTCTCAGAAATTTCGTAATATATCCACATATGCTATGATTAGTTCAAGGTTCACATGCTGTGATATCTCACATGGCTTTTACGTACTTTATTATTTAAATTTAGAAATAATATGGGTTTTTCAGCATAGTACAAATATATTTAACATTGAAACTTAGCCATTAAAGTATATAAGTTTGAGTTAATGGAGAAAAAATACAAAACTGATGGATCTTAAAATCAAATGATATATACCACTGAAAAAGCCAAAAGAAAACCACAAAAGGTAGTTACATAGTGCTAATTGCTCCATTTTATATTATATACCTTCGTGGAATTCAAAAAATAAAAGAGCATGAAGTCCATTGTCCATTATGTGGAGAAATTTAAAATGAAAAAATGTTGATTCAAATAGTTAAAATACATATTTCAGGAGGAATTTATGGATACTTGTTTTCCTTTTCGTTTGATTTTTGACCAGATTTAAACATGTAGAGCAAGTTCTAAAATAGAGAGTGTATGCAATTACCTGTATATCCATTACTTTGCCGCTGTTTGCAGCTTCCAGAACTATTTGTGCAAGTTTGACTGCATTCTTCTTGAAGATGACACTGCTGAAATCCCTCAAAACTTTTGTCGAAAACTCATAGCTCGCAAGCTTCCTCTGATGTCGCCACGTCTTTCCATCGACTACAAAGATTCCATCTCCAAAGAGATCACTTGCTACGTCATGTATTTCTTGTCCCTAGAGAGGTCAACCAAATTACTTGCTTCAAACCAAAAATCACGAAACATACAAAATTGGTGGACAATCCCTTTTTGGCTTGTTTCAGAATGTGTCTAATCTGTTGCATTAACAGCAGTCAGGAGAGAAATGGAAAAAAATAAATCACATCAATTCCCATAACCCACTTAAGTTCGAAACAGAAAATACGTCATTGTCTGAAATCTGAGCGGAGTAATACTGCTAAAGTAAATTGAAAATAAACAACAGCCGAGGTCTAGTTGTTGCATTTGGTAATTACAAGCATCAAATGAAAAACAAATATAGTAAAAATGGCATTAGTATTTCAGAGAAGAACACCATACAAGCAAAATTAGAATTAAAATGTGAAAATCATTGTCCAAATTCCAGTTGCTAAAGTCCTGATGCACCAAGAACTAGAGTTTGTGTAAAATAAACTAAACCATGGTATAAAAGTGGTTGATTTTCTTGCTTGTTTTGGCCAATTTCAGTCACACATTCGGCTAAGCCGGAAAGGTAGGTCGAGTTTACCCTCCGGATTTACTTTCGGGCTGAAAGAAACAGGTAGAAAAGGAAATGGTGGTGCAACCACTAGCACACCATCTGATTCTAGCAGCAATAGGGATTTACCTTGTCAAGTACCTCCCTCGTTACTCGTTAGAATGTTAATAAAACTTGGGAGTAATTTTCAAATTTTGAAATCATAAGTACACTCATGAAAATTTCAGTCTGATCTAATGGAACCGAATTCTAATAAATCAGGTGTTAGGAACAATAGAAACATGTAGATGTGGTGTCTGCATTCATTACAAAATTATTTCAGTCACAATTTTTAAATTTGAACTTGTTCTTGTTGTGCTTAAAATAGAACTAGTATGTGTCTGTAATTTACAATTTTGGTGGAACTTTTCACAAATAGCAAAAGCATATTTTTATATGATATAAAAAGAGGGGTAGTTTTAGCGGTGAAATTCAAACCTGACCTAGTACCATACTATCAGTATCAATCCATCACAAAAAATAAGACTAATTGGAAAGGAGATTTAAATTTGCCTCTAAAGTGACATAAAATCAAAGTGGCTTCAAAGTAGCAAGAAGAATCACCAATACACCAATAGATCATCAATATATATTTTAACTTTAAAAAAGATACAATTTTTATTAAGTTGATTTGTTAAAGATCAAGCACAATTAAGTTAATTACCTTGCCATAGTTGGCGAAGTTGGCGGCGAGGATGTACTCGACGTTGCGGGGGTCGGCGGTGAAGATCTCGTCGTGGGTGGGGCCCATGAGGCGGAAGGTCTTGTGGCGGCGGGTGATGTCGGTTAGGTAGTCGTGGTACCTCTTGAAATGGAGCAGTTGGTGGAACAGCGTTCCCTCGTAGGGTGCCCGCTTCCCCGACCGCCGCGTCGAGGAGTAGATCGACAGGACCACCACCGCCACGGCCGTCAAGACCAGAGCGTAGACTTCTGGAACCATGAGAGAGAGAGAGAGAGAGAGAGAGAGAGAGAGAGAGTTTCGGGGAAATATATACTGGTGGTTTTGTGCCTGTCGGACAGTCCACAGAGTTGTTAGTTGTAGCCTTTGCTCAAGTCAACGCGCCAAAGGTGTTCGACAAAATTCCCAAGACGCAGCAGCCGCCAGATCGGAGGGCGTAGCTCAAGTGGTAGAGGCAACACTTGCGCAACTCCAAGACACAGGTTTGAGTTTTGAAAATTACGTCTTTGGTCAAAACAATGCTTGCTTTATTTCAGAATCATGGCCCACTTGTTCCAAGGTAGAAATAAGTTCTAAAGAATTCTGGATCACAACAACAACAAGTAACAACAACAAAAACCCACATCGTACAGTTCTCATTTAAAGGACCAACGAGGTAGGTATGTAGATGCAACTTGAACATACATTATGCCCACTGGAGCATGATCCATTAATTAGGGATGGCCCATAGCACTTGTGTCAAGGCTATTGTTATCAAATTTTGGGTTTACCTGATAAATAATTTTGGCAAAACACTCTGAGATTTGCACCTCTTTAATTCCCGTAGTACTCCACTTTTGTGTTACATAGGTCAAGTGAGCATTCCAATGCCAAATATCTCGAGCTTACATGAAAGTGAGTATAGTCTGCTCGTAGACATAACATGTAGAGTAACAGCTAGTCTTCCGAATAGAGGGATTCCATCCTTCGGATGCCCGCGACATGTTTCGCCTGCACTTGGCTCGTGCTCTCTTAGTTGCTCGAGCCTCTTTCTATGTTGTTTGACCTGGTGTTCTTTCATTGTAAGCTCCTATAAAATGTTAGCCCGATCCTGCTATTCCTTTCAATCAATGCACAGAATAGCCTCTATTCCCATCAAGTTCTTTACCATGTTTTGACTTTTCATACATATCTCAACCCAATCTAGATTTAGTGTTTCCCCCCTTATAAACTCACCCTACATAACGTTTACATCTGTCAATATGCTTTGAAACCATGCAGTAACGTGTTTTGTTCATTTGAATCGCTCCTCTCTGAACTTTATATGTACTAGGGGAAGAATTTTCTTGTTGCATGGAACAAAATCTTCGCAAAAGCTGTACTAAGTAGTCTTCACCTTAAATAAGGCAATCAAACTAACTGACATTGATTTTATTCTAGGGGGGAAGCAATACAGATTGAACAATTCCTGTTATTACATACTCAAGTTGGCAGTTGGCACATAAACATGCTCTGCTAATTCGATAAGATATGACCTTGAGGTGAGGTCAGGAGGAACCACAACTGCAACTAAAACAACCAACAAATTCGAAATAAATTTGAATTATTCCTACCACAAAATCTGCAACATGAGTAAAACCTTCAAAAGAACCTCCAATCTTCCATGTTGCAATCTAGAGTGGACGGGTGTGACGACCAGCAGCCCTGCCACAGAGAAGTGCATGCTTTGGAATGGGGAACTCATCCCTTATTGATTCAACGGGAGAGTATACTCTCAAATAAAATTGTTGTCCAAGATATTGACGCGCCCAGAACTCAGTTCTCACGTTCCACATGCCCACATTATCGAGGGCAATGTAAATTGCAGTCCAAGACTTTGGATAGACCTGACATCAAAAAAGCAAGGGAGGTTATTAGGTAAGTGCAAATGTCTGAACTGTATTTGGAACTTCTGTGATCTTTGCTTACTTGTGTAGTACAACGTGATACAGCATCCATTAAATTGTATCCTTTTCTACTGGCTACGCTCCATTGCCCTCCATCCATTCTGCATATTGGGTATCAAATAGACATTTTAGTGTTCTCTTAAGAATGCCAAGGATGAAACCATGAGCATGCTAGAAATCCAAAACAACAAACATTATTGCTAGGCAAAAATGAGGTAAGGTTTTAAGATGATCGCCAGAGAACAACTAGTTCAAAATTAAGTATAGCTTTCAAATTATGCGTGAAATTAGTCATAATTGAAATTTATGTTAAGGTGTTTGTCCTTTCTCTTATCCTGCTTAGATCCCATTTCTGAAATGTTTTCTTACCCAACTACAAAGAAGTTGTAACCGTCCATGTGCCAGGTTTGCACAATGTTCTCGTTGTTCTGGAACACAATCTCAACGAACACTCGGAAGTCAGAATGCATTACTGAAGTATCAAGGTATACTCTTGCACCAGTGGGCCTCTCAGGGATGCTTCCTACACGAAAGACACCTCCAATTTTGAAGTAGTCAGCAAGCTTCAAAGGTGTATCAGCTGGCACAAATGAAACGCTATTCACAGCGTAGCGCTGCTTCCCATTAACTTGAGCAGCTGAATTAGCCAATATGATTGTACGTGCGGGTGTCACAGTTCCATAACGGTAAGAACCTTGAGGGTTAGGCCTTGGTCCGCTTGCAGTAAGATTGGTCCTATGATGGAAAAAAAAGAACATTAATTTACTTGGGAGTTGTTTGTCTCAATTGAATTACAACATTCTTAGAGAAAGTCGCCTGTTTATTTTTCTAACCAGCATGTATAGTTTTTCTCCTAAATTTTAGTCTATGTTATTGGCATATAATGATATGAGTTTTTACCAGTTCTATTTCTTAAGGTTTGTAGTCTTGATGATGAAGCTAAAGAAACTTCAGACTTTTGAGGCATTTTAGATAACAAAAGGATAAATTTTGAGCTTAATGGCAGCTTTAGTGGTTCTAGATATCATTTTAACTAGTACCAGGAATCAAATTACCTGATGGATCGTGCTTGATTTAGTGACCAATCAATTTGTATTGTAGGTCCTCCTGGCACTGATCCTGATACCTTCTGACCTGAGTTGCTATAGTGAAAAATTGCTGTACTGGTGAGAATGGTAGAGGTAAATCGGGTAGAGACTGCCATATAGTAGTCTTTAGGAGGCTGATCAGCTGTTACAAGAATAGAGTATGACTGCCCGACATGAATGTCGAGGGAAGAGTACGAGCTTTGCTCTGTGTGTGTCCCTTCAACTTCAACCAACTTAAGTGTGTGCCCTTCAATGCGAAAGTTCAGCGAGTTCTGCAGACCCACATTTGATATCCGAAGCCTATAGGTTTTCCCTGCATTGTGTAAATACTTGCTTAGGCAAATGAACTTTCAAAGGAAACTAACATTAAATGAAGTATGAGCCATGACTAGGCAAGAACTGAGAATAGAAAAACTAGTATGATAGATTGATGATAGTATGCTTGCAAGATGGTACTAAATAAGTCTTGACCGTGCTTGTTTTCAATCTTCACTCAACTATCTCCAGATGTTTGCTTTTTATATATCAATTTTGTTTTGATACCTTGTCTTAATTATTTGTAGACAACTATTTTTCAAGAAACGGATCCAGACATCCAACCATCGTATACAATGCATTTCTTAATGCCTGTTAATTTGTAACTAGAGAGGTCAATGTAAACAATGCTTATGATGGGTGCCAATTTTTATTTGGTAGAAGTGTACCTTGATCGATGGTGAAAGCTGCGCCCCCCGGCCCTCTACCGTTGATGAGAATGCCGTCAGGGAAAGGAAGCATCTTGCCGCGGTCGAGTCTAGCTTTCAGTAGCTGCACGTCAACACATAATGTAAGCACTTTTCTTTAACTGGGATAACTGAACATATGCTACAGTAGTGTAAATCAAACTGAAACTTAACTGTGTGGTTTGCCTTGTACCAATCACCAATGAGAACCGTATAGTCTCCCGCAGGGTCGGGGAATGGCACGGGGATCCTCGGGCGGCTGAGGATACGTAAGCCACCGAAGCCTCCAGCCGCCTTGTGGAATTGAAGAGAAGGGAAGTAGAAGAAACTGCCAATCTGGTCCTTGACTTGGAGAACATAGGTGAAGTTCCTCCCTGGTGGAATGGGGCAGTTGGTGCCATACACACCATCCTGCCATGAGTTCCTCCTCTGCTGAACTCCATTCCTGTTCAACACATTGGTTACTGAGCATTGTTTACTTCCCGGTTCAATATTACCTTCAAGTTTCATATGTGATATGCAATGGAATTTAGGCAAACCATCTGGTGGACGAATTTTACTCCAATCGTGTTGGAGTAGAGTTCGACCTAGCTTTGACCCGTTTGGCAGTCTATATTCTACATTTTAAATTGACAAAACAGAACCCATCATTCGAAAAGTTTTTTCTAATTTTATTCTTAACTTAAACCGTCAGGAGGCATACGACATGCAATTTTAAGATTCGATTTTGTGTTGGCTACTCCAGAATTAAAGATCTAACCAGGTGTTACGCAGTTATTATGTTTTTATTCAGGTTGTACTTTCAAACGAACAAAGCGCTTCAAATGAGTAATTACAAAAGTAAGTGTCCCGATCGATTATTGTACGAGGTGTACCAAATCGTGCAAAAATGTTCCTTAAAAATTTGATGATAATTTTGTTGTAATTGGTCATTGTGGGGATAACTTCAACTCACTTAGACACATAGTCAACAACCATAAAAAATCAAAACATTCCCAAAAGAGTTTGGGAAAGACATGAAGTCCATGCCCCACACATAAAAATATCAACGACGCTGATATTTTGCAAAGATATCATATCTTGTCGTCATATTCTGCAAGACGCTGACACCTATCACATTTTACAAAATTCGTAAGTATATTTGAAAAACGATGGTCAGTAAAATCCAAATTGAAGCTCCTTGATGGAAGTTTTCTTAACTCCAAAGTATCCTACACACGCCTCAGAATAGTAAAATTAGAGCACACACACCGCCTGAAAATTTGGTTGAGGTAATATTTGAACATACAAGGGTCATCCCAGTGGAAATTTTGACTGAAGATCTAAATTTTGCTTTGTTAGATTTTGTGCAACACACAGGAACTTACTCGGTGACAAGGTAGTTCACGATATTGGCAAACCAATGGTTGTCATTAATCGTGAACTGCTCATCACGAAAACTATCATTTATCATGGGTGTCTCAAGACGAGACAGGTGGTCAGCCACCATGTTTTCACATCCCTTTTAATTTGGTGTTTCTAAATCAAATTCCTACAACATGATCCACTTTGTACCGGAATTTAGCAAAAAAAATTGCCTTGAGGTGCTTGATAGTCTTGTAATCAGAATAAATTATCTTACGAGAACTTTTCAAGTATGACCGAAATTTCACCAAAGTGAATACAATTAACAGGAATTCCTTCTTAGTCGGTGAAATTGGTGGTCTCGTCAAACGCTATATGGACAATTGATAGGATTTGTAATGAATCCATCTTGAGACTCATCCAGATTCCAGATCTTATCCTGCTCGTCTAACTGGTTCATACAGGTGCCTCAATTTCCCAGTGTAGGGATCACCTCCATTACACATATGAAAGGGCAAGGCCCATAAGTCCCTGTCCCTTAACCCTTGTTTTGGCGTTTCAGGGGACATCTGCTAGTGAAAGCAGTTGGCAGTAGTCTTTGGTGACTTCACACAATCACATGTGCGGACTTTCGGCGGTTTCCAATTTTATATTCTACTTTTACAGGACGCTAAGATCCAAGGACTAATAACGCCACCGACAGCACAGAGAAAGAAAGAAACAACAATTAGGTTAAGGCTCCCGTCTTAAAATTAAACGTGTCAATGAGGTCAAATGCGTTTCCCACAATTGGAGGGAAACAGCTGTTCCGTAGGAACAGTAAAACTACAAGACTTTGTATCTTTTACTTTCAAAACAGAAACGCTGTTGATTCAAACCGGCAATTCTTTGTTGACCGAGGCTAATGACTTCAGGGAAAATCTTGAGTGAAAATGAATTCCCAAAATGCATGCCTATCTTATCTTGATATGATTTATGAATCACATGATTCAGCGGTTTATTTTAAAAGTAAAAATACCCCCACTTTAAATTATTTTTTCCCTTTCTTTCAGTATTATTGTGCGGTACCCAACGTATGACGCAGGACATCACATGGGGTGTTGCTTAGCACGTACCGTCCACCATACTTCACATGATGATTGATGACATAGATCTGTGTCTCGGACCATATTCTAGAAAAGTAGAAAACATGCAATGCGACTCGAGATGTGTGGGGATCCCATCTACGTATACATATTCTCGGGTGCAAAACAGTGTGTAGGATTAAGAATGGACCCATACATCTCTTTCAGAGTTGCAGTGCCCCTCATCGGCTCCTCAAAAGGCCATCTTCTTTGAATGATTCCAATCTAAATGACCGGCACACGATCCAATTAGGGTGACTTAAATGCATACATGACCAATGGTTAGGATCCACTTTGGATGACACGGACTTAAATAAATGTACGACGATCGGTTAGGATTGTCATCCCACTCTCCGTGATAAACTTCTCCTGTTTCTCTTGTTTGCAATCATCTTACCCAACCAAGATTTGAACTTCTATCCTACTCAACCAAGCGTTGGGAATATAATTTTTTGTTTCGGATCTAAAACGGAATGTTTTATTCGAGAGACTACGGATAAAACAATGATTCTAAAATTTGAAGTTCGTCGACAGGCTTCTAAATTTTTGGATTTTAGAAAGGCAGGACTAACCTAATTGATTTAACATTTTTTTAAACGAAAAAACAAAAAGACACGTACTGAACGCATTTCTCTTTTACTATTAGAAGAAGAAGGCATGCCTTAAGTGTAACATCACTTAGTAAAAAATAGGAAGACGAGAGAACAACATCACATACCATGATATGAGGAAAGGCTCACGCAAGCTGTTGTGGACATTGATTATGAGATTGTCATTAGTCACAGAGTGGATGTCTGGACCAGGGAACTGCCCATTTATCAGTATTCCCTATGAAACAACCATGCAAATATCAGACATCCAACACTTCACCGAAACAAGAGGATTTGAAGCACAAGAAAAGAAGACAACCACAAACCTGTTGACGAACCCCAAGAGGGTATATGTCACCATAGGTGACATTCCACTCGAAAAACCTATATGGGTCTTCCCCCTTAACTTGAATGGCCAAGGCAGCCAAGGATAGTAGCAGAGCAAATGCCAAGAAGTTGGGCTGCATTGGCGCTGGATGGAGAAGGAAGTTAGAGGGAAGAGATTTTTGCTTAATGGGTGTTGGTGTGAAGGTTTTGTTTGGACTATGGGGTCATGATATGGTTTTGGATGTGCAGAGTAGTGTGAGTGGTTTTGAATGGGAGGAGTGAGCTTGCTTAATAGACTGGGAAGTGGGAAGTGCGGTACAAAGGTAAAGAGAAAGCGCGTAGAAGCATAAGTATTTGCCTCTCTCGTACTCCAACTCTTTGAACAAACTACTTATCAAATTTCTGTTTAGTGATTGTATGAACACCTCAAAAATAATATTGGTCTTCTTTCAGAAATGTTCCTGGAGTTTTGCATAATTTCATAAACTTCTTCAACTTTGAAGTGTGTCATTGCACTTGTTCTCTAGTTTCATGGTTTTGGAGAATACTTTTTAGTGACTTTGCGCTTTACAACCGAAGGAAAATCTTTACGTGAGGAGTATGACTCAAACTAACAAATTCTCTGTGATTTGCATTCATCCTAATGAAAGAGTGGTACTTATTAGTTGTCACACATGATAATGAAGCATTTGATAAGTTAAACAAAACTTCAAAAGATAATGACTGGTACATCTCAACCCCAAGTAATATGAAGTGAGAGATGTAAGAGAAATAAATATAAGAAAACATGAAACAGGGGTTGTTAGAGTATAGACCTTAACATCTCATCGTGCTATCAAATATACTAACTTGAAGTTATGTATTTATCACTTGCAAAAAGTAGAGACATAATTTAACAAATCCCCATGTTTGCCAAAAACAGTTTGAATAGAAGAGTTTATCTAGAACAGTTGAAGTGGGAGGATCAAAATGAAACTTGACCAAGATGGAAAAGGATCCCAAAACAGAGTTCTTATAGTATAATAATGTATACATATATTTTGTATGTGATAATGTGAAGGGTAGAAATGTCATTTTCTCGTGTAGACCCGTTGCTTTGCTTTATTTTGTTTTCGGAGAAACACGGCTGACAACGTGTGTCTAAACATTTCTTTAAGTAGTATCATGATGTGCTTCCTTTTCTACTATATTTGACTCTCAATATGATATAATTCTCATGATTAGAAATTTAAAAGCAGATCCGAGAAAGCATTTTAGGTAATTGAGAAATTCATAATGTTCATTTATCCGGTGTCCGAAAATAGTAATTATATTTGGTAAATGGATATGTTGATGATCAATGCCGTTCAGTACAATAATCTCAATAATTCTCACTTGTTGAAAACTTACTATTTTCCACCTCCTGACATTTTCCATCTTTCCCGTGACAACTACATCTTTGATACGACATAGAAGTAATTAGACATAGTAGCTAAAAGTTTATGAATGCGGCTAGCTTTCTTTTCGGATAAAGCATGTAGAGTTTTAGAGATGTGTTAATCTGCGCTGCAACGCTAGCTAGACATATAGACGAATAAGAGGGGGCAAATCATAATGGTTAGGTGACCACTTAAGTCACACTCAATTTAGGAGACTGATGTAGTGATGTCCCTAACTTGTATTATAAATTTATAGCTACTTAATGCTGGAAATATAATTTCACAGAACTCAAGCTGAAAAACTTACAATATACGCCTTGCATTAAGTTGCAGTTCAATCTTTGACTAAAGTAAATTAATTTAGAAAGCTTATGGAACAATTAAATTTGATAATTACATGCTTATTCTAACCACAACATCATGACAATAATTTGGGTGTGGTCTTAATTTCACTATTTCAAGACCAACCAACTGGACCTCAAGTTAGATGGTGTTGAACCTTAACTACACACTAACATACCACACATTCTTCTTATTACGGAGTTGTACGGTGACAGTCGCACACGCCCGCACAGCACTGTGCGCGCGCATATACATGCACACACAGTCAGTTATTCTGCGTGCGAGACAACATCGACTGGTTTCGCCCTGCCTTGGGCTCGTCAGGGAAGCGGCTTCAGCTCCCAACCAACCCTACGCTCCCAACTGCATATAAGTGCAGTCCCGTAGGAGCTCACCTTCGAGTTGAAGTCTCTCTCCCATATAGCATATATGCTCATATGGCCCCCCGATGTTCCCCAAACAGTCTGCACGCATCAACACCCCCTGGCGGAAGACTTTAAGGGTGTGACAAACTCTCCTCCCTTTAAAATTGTGCACGTCCTCGTGCACAACTTACACATCACCATCCAGGTATTCTGCGAGTGGGAATATATGCATCATCATTCCTCTCTGAAGTGTCCTGGCTACTTACGTTCGCTCACAAGAACATGGTCAACTACGCAGCTTCTGGACTGGAGCCTGGGGAATTTCCCAAACCGGTCTGATACACCTTAGATGTACAAGCTCCCCTGCTACTCGCATCTTGCAAGTCTTTCACGGGACATCTCAAGATGTATAGGTTTGGCTCTGATACCAATTATTACGGAGTTGTGCGGTGACAGTCGCACACGCCCGCACAGCACTATGCGTGCGCGCATATACATGCACACACAGTCAGCTATTCTGCGTGCGAGACAACATCGACTGGTTTCGCCCTGCCTTGGGCTCGTCAGGGAAGCGGCTTCAGCTCCCAACCAGCCCTACGCTCCCAACTGCATATAAGTGCAGTCCCGTAGGCGCTCACCTTCGGGTTGGAGTATCTCCCCCATATAATATTTATGCTCGTATGGTCACCCGATATTCCACAAACAGTCTGCACGCATCAACACTCCAGTCGGAAGACTTTAATGGTGTGACACTTCCCATTCCCACTAAAGTTCTCGACTTCTCTCTCCAGTTTCCCTCCATTGGTAAGTGTTGTACCTTTAGTCCACTCTCCCACTACCTTCCCTTCACCTTCCGCCGCATATATTTTATATTATTTCGGTCGATTATCAAGCACATTTGCACATGTCACGTGTCCACTGCCAAAGTCCACCTCATGAATTTAGGCAGCAAACAATCAAGAGATTAAGCACATGCATGCTGCGGATTTCAATGACATCATTCTTGGCACCGCGGTCCATGGAGGAATAGACCGCGTCAATTTGCGAGCAATTAGTAAGGCATGTTCAGGTAACGTGAGGCTGTTGTTTGGCGTCGTGAGGTTTAAATAAGGGATTATACTCGTTTGGTATAGCTATAATGTATGAGAAATTATCATGTGTAGTTGTTAAAAAGTTCCAGGCCATCAAGCACCAATGTGTTTTGTGTTTTCTTTTTTTGCCTCAAGGAGTCAAGAGGTTCGCTGCGTAGGCGGCTTGCAATGTGACTTGATTAAACATGATTATTGTAATGCAAACTATTGGCTAAGGCGAATCTGACAATGGTCGCAAGCTCCTCAAATGGTAGAGGAGAAAGAGTTGATAAAGGTCTCCTGTCTCCTGAAAAAGAAGACTTCGAATTCAAACCTACGTTAAGCAGTGCAATCATAAGAGCACGTTTAACGGTGTCCGGGTTACCTCCGGGCGTCCTATTTACTTTTTCTGTTACGTCAGTTCATCTATCTGTCACGTCAGCTCACTCAACCTACCTAAAATACTCCCTTAACCACACCTGGACTACCACATTCACCCTACATTCTCTCACATCCACGTTATTTGGATATCAATCTTGAGTAAATAATATAAAAAATTCACAAAAAAATTACAAAATCAAAACAAATAAAAAATATTTTTTCAAAAAAAATTAAATAAAAATAAAACGAATTTAAAATAAATTTATAAATTTAAAATAAAAATAAAAATCGAGCCAACAGGGAACATGCGCCCCCACCCAGGGCACCGAGCGGCCTCCCCTTACCCGTTAATCATGCCCTAAATATTCGGAAAGAGTTGACTGGTTTAGGGCTGCAAACGGGGCGGGGCGGGGCAGGTTTGGCTCCGCCCGCTACCCGCCCCACCAAAGTCAGGCGAGCAAACGGGGCGGGGCGGGGCGGGTAAAAACAATTGGGCCGCTACCCGCCCCGTTTAGTCCGACGGGTTAACGGGTGGCGGGTTAACGGGTCACGGGTAGGAAAATTTTAATTTTAGAAGAAATGATAGAAGTTTAATGAAATAACGAAAATTTTAACACATAAATATGTATATTTTTTTAATAATTATATTTGTAACGGGTTAACGGGTTGATAACACATTAACCACAACCCGCCCCGTTTAGTCCGACGGGTTAACGGGTCGCGGGTTAATGGGTCGCGGGTAGGAAAATTTTCAACCGCAACCCGCCCTACGTGGGGCGGGGCGGGTTGACGGGTCAAACCCGCCCCACGAACAACCCTAGACTGGTTGGCATCTGGGAGAGTGCGAGTGACAAGTGCTTATTTTAAAACTATAATCATAGACTGAAAGTCAGATTTAGCAGCAGAATTGCAGCATGGTATTGTATTGGTTCAGTCGGTGCTAAATTTAGGATTCGAGGAACATTACCAAACAACGTCTTCCAAGATAAAAACGAAAAAAAAATCCAAGATGAAGAGTATAATTGTATTGGATTATTAAGTTTGGACTACCCCTATGAACAACTTAATTGAGAAAATCCAATGTTGAGAAATTGAGCTAATGGAAGGAGTGGATGAGTAGTTAGACTCATGTACACTTGCACACATGTTGATCATAGACTCATGTTAGTGGGGGTTAATATGTCATATTTTTATGTCATAGACTACTACAAATTGGTTTGTACCCCACTCAGAGAAAACACCCAAGATTCACATCTTTTATTTCTTTCTCAACGGAAAAAAAACCGCTTTAGCGATTTTTGTCTCTACGAATTCCAACGTTCTCCAGCGGTCAATTTTTGTGAGATTTTGATATGCTTTCGATGTTCGTCGGCTCCGGTGTGCGCCCATTCGACAAAGGATAAAAGTGTCAGACTCATCGCACCGGTACGTTGGGGCGATATTTTCTCTGAGACAAGTCGGAATTCGACGACTCGGTTTGTAAGGTATTTTCTGACATTTATTCTTCGTTTGTTTGTTTGTACGTTGGTTTAATCTGAATTCTCCTGATTTATTTATTCGACATATGTAACACAGTACATCATCATATTTGTAATCATAACAACCAACCTTCGAAACATTTTTCCTTTCCAAAGCTTTACTTCAAAGAAGTTAATTGGAGTTTGATGATTAGTTGCAAAATTAAGTTGAAATTAAAAATGAAGAGAACCATTTTCAGTACTGGTTTATGATTCCCGTGTTGGTGAAGATCATCACATCACATGTATACATGTAGTCGAAGGCATAAACTGTGGAAACCTTAACCACCATCAAACAAAAGTTAACTTTACAATTTCAATTTTTTTCCCGATTATTGGAATACCAATCGGTGGGCAAAAGGGAGGAAAACGTCACCGAAAGCTCACTCTGTTAATTAGTCCTGCTTGTTTGTTTGTTTCTTTCTGATGAGTTCAAGTTAATTTAACTATTAAGGTACATCATGAACCAGCAACCCACCAAGCATGGGTTGCTACAAGATTTTACTTCATCGAGTGCGTCACTTATAACTTCTTTTACTGGTTAAACATAACTCAACCATAGGGAAATCAATGTGCAATTCCTATTTTACGTTCTTTCTCCTGTACTAAGCCATCAGCCATGTAATATGTGCTACTTGTGATTTGTGAAACACCAATAATTTCCTATGATATGTCAAGTTCACTGCCATAAATTTTATTAAAGAGCTGGAGGGAAGTATTTATGCCGGTAGAAGGTTGGCCTCTGTTCCGAGATCCTCCAGTTTGTAACCCAAGTGATCTGTGCTAGGGAAGTTTGTTCAGGAGGCCGTGGAGGCTCTTGGTGAGGCACGTTAGTAAATAAACCTCCATGGCATGGGAAACGAGCACGTAAATGATTAGAGGAACTAAACAATCTCATGGTTACGAGGTCCCCTGTAAGTGGCTGTAAGGGATCAGATACTCGACAAAACTGGAACAGACAGAATTTTATGTTGGACCTCATGCACCAGAAGTGGTGAGTGGTCACAACTCACAAGTAGAGACAGGCTCTGCTTTAGATCTATTAAGATTAAAGAAGTCAGCTTTCAAAGGAAATGCACGTGCAAGCAAGCAGGAAGACTATGCTAAGTCCGAACAAGATACATTCATACATCAGAAATCAAGAAACTAAAATGTTAGCCACAGAAACGGCCATAACTAACATCAATCCCAACCATGCTAAGAAATACTTTCAGTGATGATTATTACGCTAAACAATGCTGATTCATAAATGTCATTGCAGAAGATACTTAGATTCATTAATGACCTGAAATTTAAATATTCAGATTGTCAAACTGAAACTGAAGCACCTTCCTCAGATGGAAGGAATCAGAAATGGCTGAATTAGAACCCAAAGTTTCAAGGCTAGTTACATAACAAAATTGCAACTTGGCCAGGTTTTCAGACCAAAGAAGAAAAACCTTTTGCTCTCTTGGAGGAAATCTTCAACAATATGAACAATGCACCACATGTAAGCTGTAGTAACAACAGAGTGAACTACGAAGATGCACCTCTCAATTGGTATAAGCAAGAAAATGATGACTCTTGATAATGCTTTTAGCAGTTACCAGTTACCACTGCAGGAGAACAAAAAACGCATCTAGACATTAGTTATGATTTCTGAACTAATATTTATTACAGTGTAACACTCCCTCCAGGTATATACAAAAGTTTTATCTTGATGTAAATATTTCAGTTGCTGCTGAAAGTTTTGGCTTCTAATCCTACCTCAATTGTCAAAAGCAAAGAAATCTAAGGTAATCTTTATATGCAACCAATAGAATGAATGATAAAAAAAACAACTTTCTGTTGACTTTTTGCTCTTAATCTATATTAATTTTGATGATTAATTAAATTAATCTTAATCAATCAACCTAATCAATCAAAGTGAGCAAACACGATTACATGCATTGCATATATGTTTGTATACTTACAATCATCTTAATAGGTTGATCAAGACAATCAAGGAAATGAGCATTGAGACAAGGACATCAAAACTCAAGACTTGTAATCAAAGTTTTGGACCAAGACATGTAACTTTTATATTTATTGAGTCCATAATGTTTTATGTAAACTTGAGCACTAAGATTCTGTCTCGTCATTTCTCGGTAAACCGAACTTATTTCGGTTAACCGAACTCTACCTAGTTCGGTCCACCGAACACCTATCGGATAGCTGAATTCTTCCCAACAGTGAAACTTAGGTGTTCTCTGGAATTGCCCCAACCGAAGACCGAACCACCTTCAGTCGACCGAATAGCCCTGGACCGGTTTTGGACTTTGCTCCAACGGTCGCATTCAAATCAAGACCCTAGAGCTAAATTAACTCGACCCATTTCGGACGACCGCACACATGTCCGTCTACCGAATCCATATTGGCTTTAGGAGCCCAACGACTATTTAACTTGACTGTTATCGATAAAACAATTTCTCACGCATTGTCAGCGGAATACCCGCGCTACTTCGGTCTACCGAAGTATACACGGTTAACCAAACTTGAGTAGATCAGAGCCCAATCAATTCTACTGTCCACCTTGGAACGGTGAACCGAATGGACTTCAGTGAATCAAATTTAATTAGGGCTAAATACATAAAAGTTACTGGAGGTTGGTGAACGGTGATCCGATACATAATCGGTCAACCGAGTTCATAGTTTAGACCAATGTTTCGGACTACCGTGTGGATAATGGTCGACCGAATCTGTCTCGATTTCTGGCCGAGCTTAAGTCGCATCTTGCTTTCTCATTGGTCCATTCACCACCAACTCCCAAACGGCTATATGAGTTTGAAGGCTTATAAATAGGACCTCATTTGGTTGCTTTGAAGATCTTGAACACTTCCTATCTATCCAATACTCAAAGTCAAATCCTCTCCATCTTCAAGCTCTCAATCCACAACACTCAAGCTTAAACTTCACCACTTGCATATCCAATTCCATATCATATCCAAGTGTGCTCAAGTATAGAGTGTTAGTTAGATTGTGATTCCAATTCCTTATTCAAGAATCACAAAGTTGTAAAGCTTCGATGAAACTCCCTCTCAGGTTGTGAGAGGAGACACGAGCGATGCGAGGTTGTTCGTGAGGCTCGGTGTTGTAAACGGCGTTGGTCTCGGCCCGGAACGGAGATCGGTTAGTGGAACCGTAAGCGAGGTTTGGGGGACCGAGTGAGGCTTGCGAGGACTAGGACCCGGGTGTGGGTACCGAACCTCTCTAAACTCCGGTGTCGACGATTTTGTAGTTTGCATTGTCTCTTTCCTTAATCCTTCGCTTAGCATTTTAATTCCGCATTTTTTGTAGCGATTAGAGGACCATAGATTCTAACACTTTCAAGTTGAACAACTTTGAGCAGACAACAATGAAATCTCGAGGTACAAAAGGAGATTTTTTTTATTTTTATTTTTGGATAAGGCGGTATTTTATCTTGAAATGAAAGTAATGGCTATGCACCACAGCCATATAAAAAGCAGCAGTTAAGCTCATATCAACCTACAAGTAACAGTGTTAACGTGAAACATGGAAATCTTCTATCTTGGTCAAGCAAGAACATTAGTTGGAACTAACTACAAGTCTAGAACAAGATTCTAAGGTCAAAGGAGACAACAATCTCAATTACGGAGATTCAAAAAAAGGTAAAGCAAAATAAAATAAACATAAACATAAAAACTACGAAAATTTCTCACTTATTCTTGTGGGGAATTCATAACTAAATGACTTAAGTGACCCTCATTAACTATAATAAGAAATAATATATATAAACACCAATGAAGACTGAAGATAACATTGCCAAATGCCGAAACATAAGTGCCAGTGACCCCTGCTACAAGTTATGGTTCATCTGCAGGTGACGACTGTTTGTTCGTCTTACCTTAAGGAATTGCTTAAATTAGAACATTCTTTTCTCAAATTGTTAGACTAACCTTAATAAATTATGACCATAGAAGCATTATAGTTAAATTTGTAATATCTAACATTTTTATTTCCCCCTATCCTAAAGGTGGGAGTTGCAGTTACCTCCACATTGCTATGATTTGCAAGTGGTCCTTCACAATGGTGTATGTAGTTTCTATATGAAACCATGCTGGTAGCTCAAGATGTTAAATTTTATGGCGTGAGAAGGATTTACAGAAATCTTTTGGTTGATGCAATGTCAAAATTGCCGAAAAGTTAAGTATAAGGGTTACAAACAGCATGAAATCTTTTGTTTAATAAGGCAAAAAAAAAATGGAACGGAGGCAATAACAAAAATCAAAATGCCTCAGCAACTTCGGTCATGACCTTAGAAAATGGATCGGTAGAGTCCTAAGGAAGAAAAACATATTGCATGAAGGAAGCAAATCAAGTATTAGATGTGTGAACAGCCATTTCCAGAGCAATTATTGGGCCCAAATAAGATGGACGTTTTGGACTTCTAACGCTAGGATAGTGGCACATGAAAGAAAATTTGGATCCCAATACGGAATCATCTCCAACATCTGAGTGAAGTATGTCTTCCAAGAAAGGTAACCGACGCCAATGGATTACATCTAGATCCTTTTGGTCTCAGAAAACTGGCAAATAATTGCACGATCCTTGGAAATAATGGGAGTAGAAGAGACATGATCAACGCAAATCAAATAGGACAAGGAAATAGGAGAAATCGTCGTTTAGCTCATACCATTACATAGTCCAATATATTGAGAATAGTATATAGTTCCATAATGGACATGACTTATAAGTTCATATATGTATGTCTACTTAACAATCGATTCATTTTAAGAAGAAAACCCAACTTTTCTAAGAACCTTGTCACAAGGTGTATTCCTTAGTAAGCTAAAGCTACAACAATTGCAAAGATCCGTTTTCACAGTTCTACATGTTTGCATCCTGCATATATTGTTTTAACGATAGATATAAGGACATATTAATCCATTATATCTCTATTTATGATCATATTAATCCAACATAAAATCTGATCTTTGAAACCTAATATTGAGCTTTGGATAAAGGTGTCAAATGTAGGTCGAACTTGATAAGGACATACTTCGGCTGAAATTTAGCCCATTTAAAGCTGCATAAATAAATGAGACAAATTCATTCAGTCGTTGGTCTAATCAAACCAGCTGAGTCAGCTTGCCAGAAGCTTGTTAGGGTTAAACAAAATTAACCTATCAACATGCCATTATATGTGTTTGGGATATTGGGTATGATACCATCTCATTCCAGGTCTAATAATATGTCTAAATAAAATCTTTAAGTCTTGTATTACAATAGAGTTTGGTTGTATCTTGATTTCAGCACAGTTATTGTATTAGTTGCCAAACACAGACCTAACTTCACATTTGCTAGGACCATGCCTGGGTGAGATAGCTAATCAATATAACATTGTCTTCAACATCACAATAGATAACAAAATGAACTCTGTCAAAGTTTGCAAACTCTAGAAACAATCATCAAAATTGAACGACCTCCAAAGTCCAAACAACTTACATTGAAACTGAACACATTCCAAACTGCTTGATATCCAAATTATACTCATAAAAGTCCTACCTAGAACCTGCACACGATATCCTATTAAAAGGAAGCTTAAGAACAGATATTGCACAAAATTATACCTAAGTCAACTGGTAGAACCAACAGCAGTCTCCTGCTGAAGTCCAGGCTGAGATCCTTGCTGTTGTTGCTCCTTTGCCTCAAACTCCTGAATCAGCTCCTCATCCACGTTCTCCTCGGGCTCCCAAGTAGCCTCCTCAATGTCCACCCACTTGACAAGAAACTCCCTCTTCTCCTCCTCTCCTTCCACCACTCTCACCCCCACCACCGTCTCCGCGACACCATACTCCAACCCGGCCTCGTAATCCCTAACCAAATCCTCCCCGACCCATTTCGTCTTCACCCACTCCCTCCCCCCGTCTGCCCACTCCACTAAGTACTCCCTCGACTCCCCCTCCCCTCTCCCCTCCAGCACCTGCTCCACCTCCACGTACTCATACACCGCCCCCTCCAACTCCCTCACCACCGCCTCCAATGCCAACCGCCTCGCGAACGCGGCGGGGTTCCCCTTCGAGGTCGCCCCCAGCACCTCCTTGGCAAGCACAATCGGAGTCCTCCCCCTCCCGTCTTCCACGTCCACCTCCGCTCCCAACTCAATCAAAACCCTAACCGCCTCCGGCCGCGCGTACCCGGCCGCCATGTGGAGAGGCGTGAGCCCTCCGGCCCGATCCCTCCGGTTCAAATCAGCACCCGCCTCCGCCAGAAGTCGAATGCAAGGTTCCGAACCGAGACCGGAGACGAAGTGGAGAGCGGAGCGAGCGTCGGAGTCGAGCGCATCGGGGTCGCGTGATATGGTGGGGTCAGAGAGAAGCCCAGAAAGCTTGTCGGCATCGGCAGCCTTAGCGGCGGTCCACCAGGGAGTCTCGTACTCGGCCAGAACGTCGGGGGCGATGCCGGAGGACGGGACCCACGAAGGGTCGTGGCCGTCGTTCCACTCGACGAGGAATTCGGTGGTGAGGGTGGGGGTGGGGTCGGGGAATTCGACGGTGCGACTGCCGATGATCCGGTTGACTTCGCCGAAGGATTCGGGTGGTTCGGAGGGGGTGGTGGTGGGAAATTGTTGGTCTTGGAAGAAGGCGCGGGCGACGAGGGGAAAAGAGATGGGGCGGCGGAGGAGAGGAAGGGAGGTGGGTTTGGTGGAGAAGGAGGGGAGTAGGGGTTTGGGATTGGCGAAGTGTTTGAGGCGGGAGATGGAAGGAGTTATGACCACTCCCTCCATTCCGGCGATTTTGTATTTTGGTTGGGTTGGACAAGTTCGAGTGGAGTTTTTGCTTTAATTGAGGAGGGAAGAATGGAGTGGATAGGGAATCGTATCTTATCCCAGTCCCAGCCATCTCTAATCCGTAGGACCCACCTCGGACCCATGAACATGAGAAATGAAATACCCAAAATACTACCTACCCAGCTTAGCTTAACGAGCTCAAAAATAGACAAAATGCCCAGATTGGTCCAGTATCTAAGATAATAGGAGCTGAAGCGACAACCCAAATCTTCACCAGTTTCTACAGTGAAAAAAGACATCTGAGTTTCGTTGGTCTATAAGGATGTAGAAGCATACCGAATGTTTCAAAGGAGCGCACACACTCCTGAAGCTCCCTTTGCCTCGCCTCACCTCTTCCCAATCGCCTCCGTGCTTGACAAAATCTCAACTTAGAATCGACCATAAGAAAAAATCTTATTACTTGAAAATTTGTGAATAAGAACTTTCTACACTACTACAAAAGTTCCATACAACTACATGGAAAAGTGAATTTAAATAAGAATATTCTTGTGACGAAGTTTAACAATGCTTTTCAATTTTAACTTCAAACTCTAAATATTTTTAACTCCACTTCTTCTAGGTTAAAATTTCCAAACAAAGCGATTTATGCTCATCAAATGGACAATGGCATGACAAATCCATCTATACTCAATTCTCGTACTTCTGTTGTACAAAAAAAAACTACAACTAAACCCTCAGTTACTACTTACTAGTTGAAAAAAATAAACTAACGAGCATTTCAGCTGCATATTCTTTAGGTCTCCAAGCAAGCATCAAAACAAGGACATCACGTGGGGTGTCGGGATGCAGGTTGAAGGACTGAGTGCTGAAGCAATAGACTGAGCAACTGTTTGTTACAACGTATATAACCGCAGCATTGGTTTCAGGGTCTTTGAAGGGAACCTGCTGTGAAGAGTATCTTTGTTAACATCAAAATAGGAGCTTAGATTTCAATATTTACGTGAACCAACAATTGAACAAAATGATTGTGACAAAGTGTTAATTCATACGGTAGAATGGTAGATAGTCGGACCTCCGACGTGAAGTAGTAAATTCATTCATGTAAACCAGTTGAATTACCCAATTCTGCTATCTTGTCAGATTTCAAGATAGCATAGCATTCAGACTCATAGTGCAATAAGATTCACATCAGAATTCTACACTCAAATGCACTTATGTTGTAGAAATCTACAAGGTCACAACTCACAAGCTACATGACTCTGCTCGAACACATACCAAAGACCTACATTCTCTTAATTTCATAGTTAATAGCCATTTGTAGTTCTACATGCCTTAATAAGTCCCAGCGAATACCTTCTGAAGTTCTGTTACATCGGCAGTAATAAAAAAAATATTTCTAGCTTTTGGGGATTAGTCTAGATGAGAACTCTATATTTTGACATGTAGTAGACAAATCTACTGTTATTGGGGACTGGTGGTCTAATTCCTGCAGGAGGCTTTTTTTCCGCTGATTTTGGTTTTTCTATTGCTGTTTTTCAGTACTTATTTTACCCCTTGTATCACTCGTTTCTATTATGATAAAAAATATAAAAGTATAAAACCTTTTTCAGTGTCTCACAACAACAAATCTTTTCTTTA
This sequence comes from Triglochin maritima, assembly GCA_963682175.1. Lineage (NCBI taxonomy): Eukaryota > Viridiplantae > Streptophyta > Magnoliopsida > Alismatales > Juncaginaceae > Triglochin > Triglochin maritima. Next base: position 53,845,108 of record OY821771.1, on the reverse strand, counting down.
CAATGTGGTTCTTCTATGTTTCAGGTCAATGTGTGTATCATTAGCCAATTATTTTAAGTTTTATGTTGCCAACCTAAATAGATGAAAGATAGAGCAACAAGGCCAATTTGCTACCTTACTGTCTTACATGTAACAAGAAGTGCTCTCTTGAGCAGTGATCACTAACCAACCCAATCTGCTTCATTGACAAAGTGAATGATAGATACACACTAAACAGCCCAAGAGAAGAGCCAGGCTACTATGTATGGGGAATTATGAAGTGACAACTTCGAACCTACTTAAGTGGAACAGAATCGAGAATAAGCCTTTCTACAACAGGTTTACATGTGAATAGCTTCTTCATTTAAAAAAGCTCAGCCAAGGCAGTAAAGATAGAGCAACTCTTCAACTGACTCGGTTATTACTAGGATGGCAAGTGCTAGTTTTCCACGCCCAAATTGATTTTTCTTGAAGCATCAAAATCGGATCTAACCACCCAAGTGCAAACCAAACCAAAATTTGGGTGAATCATGATTTAGTACGTACATTTTGGCCTACATTTAGCACATTGATATTTTGAAGCAAAGAAGCTAACTCACCAATGATTAATAAGCAGCTGAAATTCTAAAGCACCTAAAATCCTAACAATTTAACAAACCAACTAAGCACAACTGACTGAACTAAAACCAAGCCGAATTTCATTTCAGAGTTTTCGTATAACCAAACTTTCGTCCTGATTCAGTATCAGTTCCGAAACACGCCTAATTGTCATTTCTATGCTGCACTCATGAACTGATTTGATTCTGTATAATCATAACATCCAAATATATCCATTTAGAAATTGATTTCCAACATTAACATTTCGAACAATGTAACCGAGTTTATGAATTTAGACCCGTAATGTGATATTTGGGAACCAAATCAAAATATCATAAACAAAAATCAGGTTTTTCAAGTCTACAAACCCCCCCAAAAAAATCCCAGAACCGCATGCCGACCTGAACCCTAATCGTCGTCGGCGAAGAGTGTCTTCAGCTTAGCCATCAAAACCCCAGTGGGATCCGCCGAGGCCTCGTCGAGTAGCCCCTTCTTGATGGCCTCCTTGCGGAGGGCGAGACTCTCGTTCTCCTCCTTGAGGTTGGCGATGTCGTCCTGGTGGTCGCGGATGCGGTACTTCTGGCCCAACACCCTCATGCTGAGGAGCATCACCCCCGTCATGAGGAAGAGCTGGGCGAAGCTAGCCTTGTTCTTGATCGCGTTTTCGACGAAACCCGGCGTTTTCTTCCTTCCGCCGGGGTGGGGGTCGGTTGCCGGAGTCACCGCCATGGGGTGTGTGATGGTACGACCTGGAGTCCTTGTTTTTTGTGGGGACGAAAAGCTCCGGCCAAAACTTGGTTGGACGACTAGAAGTGACCGAAAAAATGAATGCCGATATTACCTTCTAGTCACGGCTTACGAGGGGTTTGCAAGTTCGGGAAGAAGTTCTCACGAAGAAGGGTCGTCAGTCGTGATGAAACCCTAGAAAAGTAGACATTTTGCGGTATGAGACTTTCTTTTCAAATATTATAATTAGGTAGAAACAAGGAAAAAATTTCAAAATAATATTTTTTTAAAAAAAAATTCTCAAAATAAACCTCAAACAAAAGTATTTCTCAAACTAGACCCGCTGTCACCACGTGGTGACACGTGGTGGCGGCGGGTTTTGTTTTTTTGTACATAGATAAATCGGCATCACCAGTGCCGAGTTCTCCCAGAGAGAACTCGGCACTGGTGCTGCCGAGTTCTCCCAGTAAGAACTCGGCACTGGTGATGCCGAGTTCGATTTGATTTTTTATTGCCCAACACTTCAAATTCCAGTCGAATTGAGTTGCCAGGAGAATAGTGATTCAGATAGAACTCGGCATTGGGGATGCCGAGTTCTATTTGGTCCTGTTCTCCTGGCACTCAAATCTTGTGTGAAAATGGGTGACGGCCAGGTGGCCCAGGTCTACAATAGAACTCGGCATTCTAGATGCCGAGTTTCATAGGCAGAAGTCCAATTCAATAGGCTTAAGTAGGCAAATTTGCGGTCCTAAAAAATACATTACATTCATTCGTCTTACAATTATCGTCTTACAATTAATCAACTCTTAAAAAGGATTTAAGTCGTACATTCATTCAAGTCATAACAAAATACATTACAAATACATTACAAGTCTTACAATTAATCAACTCTTACATTCATTCATCTCACTAAATAGTTACATACAAAATATTTTGCTATATAGGTTCCTTGCATCGCTTTCGGTTATGCCCTATACCGCCGCATCTCCCACACCTTACCTTTCTTCCAGAGTGTTCGTCCATCTCGTTTCGGATTCGCGTTGATTTAGGCTGACCGGGAGGTCTTTTGGTTTGGGGAGGCTTCATTGTGATGGTGCATCGATCTGGCCAATACCTCACATCAGGAATTGGGATAAATATCGGTTTGTACGCCTCCTTGTACATTTGAACCTCATAATACGGGGACACCAAATGTGAAGTGTTGACATTTGCATGTCTGCCACTGCAAACTGCTAGTACATGTGAACATGGGACGTACATTGCAATTATGTATCCACAAGTGCAAGTAATAACTCCTTCTTCAAATTTCACGAGGTATTTTTTCTGGTCATTGGCTTCAACCTGGTACATCAGCTGGTGGTACCGAGTTACTGTATGTGTTCTGGCCAGATTGTTGTTTGCCATCACCACGGTGTGGACTGTCGGTACATATGTTTCATTCCACGACTCGGCGACGTCCCTTCTTTTAACAAAGAATTTGTTCAAGCGGAGAAAGGTCATCAAAATCATGGTTGTAATTGGCATACCGCGTGCCCCTCGTAAGACATTGTTGAAGCTTTCTGACATGTTAGTTGTCATACATCCGAAACGTCGACCCCCGTCGTGACAACAAGTCCATCTTTCCAAAGGACCTTGATGTTGAATCCACTCGTATATCTGCTTATGTTCCTCTGCAATAGCCTTCATTAACTCTTCAAATTTCATAAATGAATGAGTTTTACCAGCTTCATAAAACTTGATTTGTCCCGATCTTTCCTTGCAATTTCGATGTTTAGCAAGATTTGCTTTCATGTGTCGAAGACAGAATCGATGTACATGGCCCTCCGAAGGTGGAAATGCGGCTCGCACACAAGCATTTATTCCCGAAAATCTGTCGGTGATAATACACAAATCGGGTCGCCTTGTAACTCTACTTGCCAGCAAATGAAGGAACCACGTCCACGACTCTGTATTCTCGCTCTTTACAACAGCAAATGCCAAAGGAAAAATTCCGTTGTTTGCATCTGTGCCCACAGCAATTAGCAATAAACCTCTATATTTGCTATAGAGGTGCGTTCCATCCACACTGACAACGGGTCTACAATAATGAAACCCACTAATTGAAGGCCCGAACGCCCAAAATACACGCTTAAACATCTCCTCGTCTGAATTTATCTGGACAGACTCTATTTCGACAACAGATCCTTCATTGTTCTGACAGAGAACTGTGACGAACCTTCGCAAATCTTTAAAACTGTCTTCTTCGGCACCATATATTCGGTTCAACGCTTTTTGCCTAGTATGCCATGCTTTAGCGTAACCGATTTCAAGTGAGTATTTGGTCTTCACCCTTTCCATTATTTCAGCAGGAGTAATTGTGAACTTAGTTCTAACAGATGGCATTATCAAGTCGCATACAAAATTAGCACTGCATTGTTTGTTGTCGTTTAACAATATCGGATTGGAACAAGTGTGCTCGGCGTCGTATGTTTTAACTTGAAAATATCTGCAGCCTTTTGGAACAGACGCATGTAGACGTCATTTGCAGTTATCTTCATCACGACGAATACAATGAACAGTATACCGTTTCGTTGAAGAAACCACAACTGAATACTGAACAAACTTTTTAATGTGCCACGATTGCAGAGCATGAACCAAATCATCTTTGGTTGGGAAAATTCGTTTATCCCAGAAAGAACGACCATCTTCCGTATGCCAATCACTCTGTTCAAAATTGTTCGCAGCATTGAAGAATGAGTGTTCAATTACCGAATTCTCTATCCAGTTGTCGTCCTCGAAGATATCGGGAAGTTCATTAAGAGTTGGAATCATATCGTTGTTAGCAACTGCATCATCAACAACGTCGTCGTCTTCACGGTTTATGGATTGACCCATCGCATATATGACATCCTGCGTCTCCGGAACGACTTCATTAGCAGAAACACCTTCAGGTTCATCTTCTACAGCGAAAGGTGTGCTGTAATCCCCTAATTCCTCAGTGTCATCGTCTTCAACGCTATGCATCTGTTCCCGGCCTTCTGGTCGACTAAAATGAATTGGTTCAACAGGTGACAAACCAAGCCCAAGGTAAGGATATGAGGTAGATGGTCCAGCCCCTCCAGCAAACTCATCATGACTGTAATGTGAAGGTTCAAATTGCGACAGACCAGGATAAGGATTTGCACTGCTAGAAGGAATGTCACACGCATTTTCTGACCATTCGTTGCCTGTTTGGAAGTTATGCGATTGGAAAAATGGAATTTGCTGGTATGCTGGAACTTCGGCTGTAGGATTTAGACTTATATTCAAATCTATTCCACAGTCCCAACCGGTCGACCTTACTGTACCATACTCCGGCGAATGATTGTTCGTTGTCAGCGTAGGGTCGGGCACTTTAAGTTCAGCTTCCACATACACTCCAACCACAGACATTCGTTTAAACAAACGCATCAATCCATAAACCGACCTATCATTGGTTAATGGAACGTAAGTCCAATCATTGTTTAATGGCAATTTCGCCGTCAACTTGACATCAAACATACTGTGTGGATAACAACATTCAGATCTTATAACATCCATTAAATCCTCATATTTGATGTTCAACGGAACAACTACAAATTTGCGGTCAGATCCTGTGTATTCTGCCACATCTCCGTCACATTCTAATTTCCTGTTATACATAACCAACAAAGATCCTTCATCATCTTTATCCATACCTAACATATATTAAATAAATTTGAAAATGTGTTCAAGTGAGATGATTGTTCTTCACAACTAAATACTTAAAAAGTTGAAAATCCTAGAGGCCGAGTTCTATTTCATTTACTGTTCTCCTGGCGCGTCAATCGTTTCGTGCACGATATGAGCCCCAGGAGAATAGTGATTCAAATAGAACTCGGCACTACCAGTGCCGAGTTCTATTTGAATCACTATTCTCCTGGCAAGCTGAGTGGAATATCAAATGGGGCAATAAAAAACCCAAGCATAGAACTCGGCACTCATGATGCCGAGTTCTATTGGTGTGAACTCGGCACTGGTGATGCCGTGTTCACAACAATAGAACTCGGCATCCATGATGCCGAGTTCTTTTGTAGAGTTCATTGATTTAAGAACTCGACTTTTTTTTTTCATTTCCTGTTTCACAACAAAGACAATTCAACCACGACACAAATCAACGAAAACACAATTCAAACACGACACACAAACAAGTACGATAAAACACAATACAACTACGAATGGAATATGAAGTTCAACATTTTAACATACATCCAAAAGTATCATATAAAAACAACCAAATAAGTTCACAATTAATTCTCTATCCTAAGTGACCTCTCAATCTCTTCTTCCTTTTAGGACGTGCTTGAGCACGTCCTCTCCCCCTGCCGCGTCCCCCTCCTCGTGCTGCATTCTCAGTATCCTGAGTCAGACCGCCAACGTCTTCTTGAGAGTGTGAATCATCTTCAACGACGCGATCCTGACTCAAATGTAATGCTGGTTCTTCAGCACCAAAACACATAAGCCAAGCCTTCATTTTTTCTTTCAATTTTCCAACCATCGAAGAACCTGTCTTGTGATCTTTGATCACCTCGTGAATTTGATGGAGTTCTTCGTGGAACTCATAAACTCCGTGCACCTACAGATAATTAAAATTTAATGAAACACTAAACAATTTTTAAAAGTGGTAATTGTTTAAATAAATGTTTAAATCTTACCATCTCTCGCTCTCTACCCGCTCGAGGTCTGTATAAGGTATTATTCGGAGCCAATGGGTGATGAACTATCCAACGCACGGTGATGCACCAGTACCATTCCATATACAGATGTGTGCTCTCTTCAGGAGTGACACCTAGGAGTGGTCGCTCAAACTGTAGATGATCTCTTCTGTGCGACCAATGCTGAATGAATTGGTGATTTTCCGCCAACCAATTCACATCCGACCTTCCCTGAGCCGATTTCACTACATGTCTCTCCATCGGCTCTGGAATGTGCTGCTGTAGACCGAACTGTCTCATCACTCGGTCTGGACAATGCATAACCACCTCACCAAAATTTATAAGCCAAGTACGGCTCGTCCAGATCTCTGAACCTTCCGTACATAATGGTGGTAACTGACTAAGATCCAAATTTACATAAGGCTCCCAGATCACTTGATCGAATTCCTGCACGTCCAGCTCATTCCGATAAAAATCAAGTGTCGTCGTCTTCGCACTACCCTTGAATGTTCTTGGTCGTCTCCAACGGGATCCTAATGGTGCCCTCTCGTCCTCCGGGTATACTAATGGTCTGTTCTTCAAAGGTCTCCCAATGTGTAAATGTTCCCAGCACCACAACTGTAGGAACGTAAGAAAACCACACAAATGTTTCGTCGGAATCAGTGAGGCTTCGTCTAACATGTGATATAAGTGGGCCAGAGCCGCACTACCCCAACTGTACTCCGATGCGACTGCCAAATCTCCAAGCAAAGACAGATACTTCAAGTGAACCATCGTCCCACTCTTATCTGCCAAAATACTACATCCCAGCTGGAACAGAATGAAGGCTCTGGTGTGTCGTGTAACCGTCTCCTCGTCAGCATCAAAAGGCAACTGCTGAAACCGAGCTTGCAACCAAGCCAGAGTTACGGAACCCTTACGACCCAAGTCATCGGGGACCTGACCCAATAAATCCATGCAGACCTCTGACTAAATGTACTCCTGAGACTCACACACCGGCAAACCATCTACGCGCAAGCCGGTAATCATCGAGATGTCACGCAAGGTGCACGTCATCTCACCATGTCGCAGGTGAAATGAATGAGTCTCCGGTCTCCAACGCTCGACCATCGCCCCCAGCAAGGTATGATCCAACTGAACTCGGCCCAACCGAGTGACTGTGTCAAACCCTGCCATATCTAGCAGAAACAGCATCCTCTCATCAGTGATCTGCCATTCGTTGAGCTTCGATCCATGCTCAACGCATTTTACACCATCAACATCCTTCTGCATAAATTTAGAGAAATGTAAGAATATTGAAACTCACGTGCAAATATTTAACTTGAAAACGTAAAATACTTACAAAATCTTTGAACAAGTCAGACTTGTGGTTGGCCTGCAAAATCAACACTGATCTATCTACCGGACCCTGTGAAGCGTAGCTACCTCTAACTGAACCAGTACTAGAACCACCAAACTCCATCTGTACCGGCTGTAAACGTCGAACAATCTCTCTAATAAAATCAACTACAATAAACAACGTTAATTAAGAATCATGTCAGAATGTTTTTAAAAATTTTGACAGAACCTCTCCTATATTTTTCAAATTGGTAAATTTAAACCTGCACGGTAGAATAAACTAACAATACTACAAACTTCAATTCTAACATACATTCAAACTCACATACATTTAAACTCAAATAAATCACTTTTAAGTTAACATTCATTCAAATTAACATACATTAAAACCTAAATAACAACAAAAAATCTAATTTTAATCACAATAATCATACTTCAATTCAACTATTTTTAAGATGACTACCGTAGACCTATAATCAACAATACTAACTTCAATAATCAACTATCAAACAAGAAATAAAACGTTTTGCCTAAAAACCCAAAATCGAATTCGAGTTTTCACCAAAACGGGTTCCTAAACCAACAAAAACACTACAATCATACATAAAACAACAATGTATATCATCCTAATAAATAAAAAAGGCAATAAAACGGTGGAAATCGAAAAAAAATCGAAACCCTAACCTGAAAAACTCGGAAACTCGGCGGATGGGGGAGATGGGGGCGTCGGGCTGCTTATATAGCCCGACGGAAATCGGCGTTTGTAACGCCGAGTTCACTTTTTTTTAAGTGAACTCGGCGTTACAAACGCCGAGTTCTACCTTTAGAACTCGGCATCCTAGATGCCGAGTTTTATTTCAGTAACTGTTCTCCTGGGCGTCAATCGTCTCATGCACGATCTGAGCGCCAGGAGAACAGTTTTCAAATAGAACTCGGCACTCTAACGGCCGAGTTCTATTTGAATCACCTCAGAAAACGTCAAGTGTTGGGCAATAAAAAATCAAGTAGAACTCGGCATCACCAGTGCCGAGTTCTTCCAAAGAGAACTCGGCATCACCAGTGACGAGTTCTCTCTGGGAGAACTCGGCACTGGTGATGCCGAGTTCTCTATGCACAAAAAAACAAAACCCGTCGCCGCCACGTGTCACCACGTGGTGGCAGCGGGTCTAGTTTGAGAAATACTTTTGTTTGAGGTTTATTTTGAGAATTTTTTTTCAAAAAAATTCCATTTTGAAAAATTTTCCTAGAAACAAAGGTTGAGCTTGGATGACCAAAAATTGATCAAATTTCTTGCAAAAATTGATTTTTCTCTCACAAGCATCCATACAATGGGTGACAACGCCGGAATCGGTCAAATCGAACCGAAACTTGTGGTACCGAACCTAGAAAAAATAGATACAAGTCGGATCTAGATATCAAATTTTAGAACTGACTCAGTTCTAGTTCGGCTCCGGTTCTGGCTTACGGAACCGAATCCGGTCTATTATTTCATATAAAAAAACTAATACCAAACAAACACTACATCCCTAACACATGACATGAATCCTGCCGTCACACAACACTCCCAATCTCCCAAGTGGCACATCCCGGTTCGTCATGTTTTTTATTTTATTTTATTTTGATTTTTTGTTTATGGTTTTGTTTTAACAAGTAGGGGTTTATATTTTGATAAACAGTTAGAATTTAAGTAGTTGTAGTTTATATTTTGATAATAATTAAAGTTTATTATATTTGATAACTTTAGATTTTCAAGACCCAAACACACAAATCGGTACAGAATTACTAATAAATCCCAAGACCCGTCGGGGTGGTCATAAGACATATGAGTCAATCTTAATAATAACGTTATAATTAAAATATGAAAAATATACTGAAATACACCAACTTCTTTTAAATAGGGAATATTTTACTAAATTTAAAGTAGAAGGCAACAATTAAACTGAAATAACAACTGAAATGGGTGTAAATGGGTCGAGTCGAGCAAAATTTCGAGTTATATGTATTATCATCAAATACAAAAAAAAATTATAAATAAAAAAATAAAAAACTCGAGCGAGCTATCGAGCCGAGCCTTATTTTTTTCCGAGTTCGAACGGCTCGTTTACCGAATCAAGTTGGAAGATTTTTTTGTTTTTCATCAAGATCATTCATTTTCAAGTTAAACTAGAATCGAGCATTTTTCGAATCGAGCCGAGTCAAAGTTGACAGCCTAACTTAAAGTCTAAACTGATAATTAAAATAGGGAAGATAAGTCTTAAACTGGAATTAAAACCACAACTAAAATATAGGGAAGATAGGTCATAAACTCGAAAAAAACGACGTAGTTCTACTTAAAGATTTCGTCATTGATCCCTTCCAGATTAATTTCATCATTCGGGGTTAGGATGCCAAGCTGCTTGGCCTTCAAAAATTGAATTATAAAGGTTGTACTTCATAGACGCCCAATGGGTTTGTTCTTTCTCTCTTTCCAACGTTATCTTCTCTCGTTGAAGCGTAATTTCATCTTGTTTGACCGAGACCTTGACTTGAAAAGACTGGAAGCGTGCGTTGTTGTGGACCACGTCCAGATCCTCCGTCACCGCTTTCCCTTTCCCTTCCCTTTTGCTTTTATTTACACCCGTAGGATGTAGTGCAGTTGGGGCGACAATTTCTGGGGTCGTTGATGGAGGAGTAGAACCTAAGAAATTCTCTTGTGAAGAGTCCGTACGACCCATTTTTCCTGATGAACCGGTGGATGGTTGGGGTAGGACTAGTTTGCATCTGGTAGGTTGTAATCACTTTGAAAATTATCTTCATGCATCATCCCGAGACTGGGGATCGTAGACCGCCACTTGGGGTACTCTTTCAGCATCAACCACGTGTGGTAGTACGTAAAGGTGGTCCCGTGAGATAAGTGTGTTAAATAAATACAATATATGCAATTTGGAAATACGAGATTTATTGTTATTTTGTTTTTTCCAAATAGATTATTAATATTTTTGGTAAATATAAATGATTTTTGAATAGAAGAAAATTAATGATGTGGAAGAAAGAGAGTGGGATGACTTAAGTCATGGTTAATAGGTGAATAGTGAATGAGAAAAATTTGGTTAAGTCATGATGACGTGACAGAGAAAGAGAAAGAAGAAAGAGAAAGTTGATAACCTAAGTCATCTGGGATGACATAAGTCATGATGACTGTGAACCTAAGTCGTATATTTGTTGTTAGATTAGAAGTGTTTTATCCCTAATAAAAGCATTAGTTTGGAACTTATAGATCTATAACAACACTAGTGTTTAATACATGTAGGTCGTTAAATTTAAAACTATCATTTCATTTGCAAGAAATTGTGTTTTTGGTTTTCTATTTTATGGTATCGTAAATATTTTTTTAGATTCTAATAATATATTAATACGTGGACAAGTTCAATGAAGAAATTGCAAAATCTATAGCACAATACCATTTCTTAAGATGTAAATCGTTTTTTTTGTTGGACGTTCGAGCATAATCCTTTTTAATAAAAAAAATTGATTCTTTTTTGTTTTTTAAACGAAAAAATCTTCAAAGAAAAAATTATTTTGGTATTTTCACAAATTAAATACCAATTTCAAGTCGTTTTAACAAATGAAAAACTTCTAGTCACCAGAGCAGCTCATCCAAATAAATGAAATAATCACCATCAACTTCAAGTCTGACTCTTAGCTACGACGTCTAATTAGAGCTACTCGTTGTTCAAACACAACCTTTATTTTTTATTTAAATATTACAATTTTGGTCCCATTTTTCGCCAAATGTCGATACTAAATCATAAATCATAGTCTAACAAATTAATTTTTGTGAAGTTCAAACGTATTAAAGTAACAACCACAAATAATATAAGGTTGGTTAAACGAGAATGGATTCTATTTGATTTTTTACCTTGGTTTTCCTTTGACAGTGCAAAATATTTTTTGCAATTTCCAAGGGCACAAACACCTTCTGATCGCTAGATAAATGTGGAATTAAAAATATTAATCGAAGGATTAAGAGATAAGACGTGCAAACCACAAAATCGACGACACCAGAATTTAGAGAGGTTCGACACCCATACCCAGGTCCTAGTCCTCCTCGCATGTCTCGCTTACGGTTCCACTAACCGATCTCCGTTTCGGGTCGAGATCAACGTCGTCTACAACTCCAAGCATCGCGAACAACCTCGTTTCGCTCGTGTCTCCTCTCACAATCCGAGAGGGAGCTTCCTCGAAGCTTTACAACACAATAATTCTTTGATGTGGAAGTTGAATCACAATCTAACACTCTATGCTTGAGCACACTTGGATATTAATATGGAATGGATATGCAAGTGGTGAATTTTTGGCTTGAGTGTTGAGGATTGAGAGCTTGAAGATGAAGATGATTTGACTTTGAGTATTGGATATAGGGTTGTGCATTCGGTCCGGACCGGACCAGATTTTTATCCGGCATCTGGACCGAAGACCGGACCAGACCGGTTGGATTCGGTCCGGTCCGGTCCAGGACCGATTTTTAACCTTAAAAATTAAAAAAAAAACCCGGACCGGACCACTCCGAAACCGAATTTTCAAAATGTCCGGACCGGAACCCGGACCGGTTGGTTCCGGTCCGGTTGACCGAACCGACCCGGTTTTTGCACAACCCTAATTGGATAGATAGGAAGTGTTCAAGAGATCCAAAACCAACAAATGATGTCCTATTTATAAGTCTTCAAGCTCAACTAACCGTTTGTGAGTTGGTGAGGAAATTGACCAATAGGAATGCAAGATGTGACTTAAGTTCGGGCAGTTTTCGATGCATATTCGGTCGACCGTTAACAGAACGGTAGTCCGAAGAATTGGTCCGAATTACGAATTTGGTTGACCGATTATATATCAGATCACCGTTCACCAACCTCTAGTAGTTTTTATCAATTTAGCCCTAATTAAGTTCGGTTAATCAATTGTCATTCGGTTCACCATTCCAAGGTGGACAGTAAGATTGGTTGGACTCTGATCTACTCAAGTTCGGTTGACCGTGTACACTTCGGTAGACCGAAGTTAACGTGGGTTTTACGCTGATAGTTATAAGTTTACATTAAACCTTATGGACTCAATAAATACAAAATTAAATGTCTTGGTCCAAAAATTTGATTACAAGTCTTGATGTCTTTGTCCAATGCTCATTTCCTTGATTGTCTTGATCAACCTATTAAGATGTTTATAAGTATACAAGTTTGTATGCAATGCATGTAATCGTGTTTGCTCACTTTGATTGATTAGGTTGATTTATTAAGATTAGTTTAATTAATTATCAAAATTAATATAGATTAATGCAAAAAAATCAACACTATAGTTGGACCTCAAAGGTTTTAACCATTTAGGTGCAAAGTAATTGGTTCATAAAAAAATGCAATAAGGGTATTTTTAGTTGTAAGGGGTGACCTGAATAGGAGTTGTCTGGCTTGAAGTCGGTGATGATTGTTTATGTGGGTGATTTTTAGTTGGACGACTACAAGTTTTTCATTTGATAAAACAACTTGAAGTCGGTCTTTAAATTTGTAAAATTTCCAAAATAACATTCTTTTGAAATAAGATGAAAGCATAAAAAACAATCAAATATGTTTATTAAATTTATTATGATGAAAAAAACAACTCTTTAAAGTTCTACATCATCAAAATCTACAGAATTTTGAAGCTATAGATTTTGCAATTTCGTCGCAGACAAGTACTGGATAGGAAAAGTCTCACTTAAAAAAGGTATATTTAGTAATAAAGATGCATGATATGTGTGTGATAATTTGGCTTCCGAATATATTTTTTGGTTGGATTTTTTTTGGCAACCACAAGTTCGTGGGGGCGACAAGTCAGTTCGACTTGGAGTTGGAAGAAAAGTTGGCATCCCAATGAACTCACAACTTGTGGTCGGAGTTTGGTTGGTGACTTGGTCTTCAAGTCGGCGTCCCAAAGCAAATAAGACAAGGATGGAATGTTTGATATTTAAACATGAGATGGGGTTGGAGACTTAAGAGTGGTAAAAAAAAACGAGATAGGTATCAGGTAAAAATTTCGAAATAATTATATTTTAATTTTTTTTCCAAAATAAACATCTCCCAAAACTAATTTTCAAACTAGAGCTGTTGCCACAGACGCCGAGTTCTTCAGTATTTTTTTTGAGAACTCGGCGTTGCCAACACTGAGTTCTCTACAGGAAAAAACGGTTGTGCAAATGTCGAGTTCTATACAGACAACACGTCTCACGAATTTTCCAAAATTGAACTCGGCAACGAGTTTATTTAATTTAAGAACTCGACGATTTCATTTTCTGTTTCAGAATTTTTTGACAACAATTACAATCATTCTAATTACAAAAAATTCAACAAAAAACACCAACATTTCCAAGTACAAAAATACAACAAACACCACAATTTCTCACTTTCTAAAGTCCAACAAACACCAAAAAATCAAACTACCAAAAATTCAACAAACATAATCATTCCTAATAGGGGTGTAATCGATCTTTAAACGAGCGATCCGAGTCTGCTCAAGATCGACTCGTTAAGGGTTTCGAGCGGAAAATTCTGCTCGTGCTAGGTTCGACCTGCTCGCGAGCGGCTCATTAACATGAACCTTTTTTTGGGTATTGAATTGCTAATAATGTTGTCCTAACAAGTAAATTAAAAGATTACTTAAGACAAATATAATAATTACTAACACAATTTTGAAATTAACACCTAAAATAAAACACAATCTTATAAATTATACGACAACATCAACATCTTATAAATAAGATTATACAATTGGATTAAACAAAATCAACACAATCTTAAAATCAAACACAATCTCCTAAATTATAGGACAACTCACAACATCAACACATTATAAATAAGATCATCCATCTGACCCAAATCTTAATTTATTTGAACTTTTGGTGTAGGAAATAATGAGAAAAGGAAGAGAAATAATAATGGAAAACGAAAAATTTAGGACTAATAATGTTTTTATTCTTACGGGTATTTTGGTTTGGTTTGTTAAATAGATTGTTGGGTTTGGTAAACTAGTTTATTAAATGAGTTTAACACTTTACTGATTTGGTAATTGGATAGAAATTCAAGTTAATCAAATAATTGGATATAGTAATCAGGTTTCGAGCGATAATTGAGCGAACACCGAGCGAGCATCGAGCGAGCGGGGTCTGCTCGTGCTCGGCTCGTTACTAACCGATCTGAGCAACTTCGAGCAAAATCGGAGCAAAATCGGGCGAACATCGAGCGATCTATCGATGCCGAGCAGAACTTGACAGCCCTAATTCCTAACTACAAATATTGCAGCGAACATAATCATTTCAACCACAAAACACAAACAACAACAATAAAATAAAAATAACATCCAAAAAAACAAGTTTAACATTTTAATATAAATAAAACCAACACTAATGTAATAACAACCAAATATCTGTTGGATTTCATGTTTAATTATACATATATGTTTTTCGAATTTTCATGTATAATAAGGATCGATTTTCAATTTTCTAGAATTTATTGCATGCATCGGTTTGTTTTAACAAACTAGTTTCAAAAACTCTATTAAAACAAACATAAAGGAGCTCCGAAATTCATACCTAGAAGTTCTCTAAAACTTCTCGAAGATTCGGAGACGGTTGGGATGCTCCTCGCTGCGCCGGATGCCTCCGAGTATTCACCAAACTCTAAACAAGATCGGAGAGAGGGAAGCTAGTCTCTCAATCTCCGATTGGGTTTAGAATCTAATTACTAACCCCTCTTTAGTTCCCTTTAGAAGATGACCTCTGAAGAACTAAAACTAAACTTAAGAATTAAGGAATTTTCGTGGAGAATTATGGAGAGAGATTTTGCATAAGAAAAATAATGAAATTAATTTTTGGAGGTAATGAGATAACCTTGTATTTATAGGTTCTCTCCAAATTACCTATTCATGTGCAACCTCTTGCCCATGATCCCATGCAAAATTCCATCTAACCATTGTCAGCGTAGTTTCTACGCGTTAGACAATAATTTCCAATGTCATACCTTCGTCGACCTATGGAGGCATGACAACAAGTACTTCAATTATTTTCTGAAGGACTTGTTTGTGAATAATTGCTCTAAATGACACGTCTCTCGACATATAGAGCATTGACATCAAATCTTCCAAGTATTGTTTGGAGGATTTGTTTATGAATAACTCAATGTCATATCTCTCGACCTAAATGGGTATTACATCAAGTCCTGCAATTATTATCTTAAGGACTTGTCTACCTTTTCGAGTCGCTTCCTAAATTCCTTACGTTGTCAGTGTAGTTCCTACGCGTTAGACGGCAATTCCATGTCATACCTCTCTCGACCTATGGAGGTATGACATCAAGTCCTCCAATTATTATCTGATGGACTTGTTTATGAATCACTTCCTCTAAATGTCACAACTCTCGACCTATAGAGTTATGACATCAAGTTCTTCAATTATAATCTCAAGGGATTGTCTACTTCTTCGAGTCACTTCCTAAATTCCTTATGTTGTCAGCGTACTTCCTACACCTTAGACGACAATTTCATGTCACACCTCTATCGACCTTGGGAGGTATGACATCAAGTCCTTCAATTGTTATATTAAGGACTTGTTTATGAATAAGTTCATCTAAATGTCATATCTCTAGACCTATAGAGCTTTGAAATCAAGTCCTCCAATCATTATATCGATGACTTGTATGTGCTTCCGAGTTGCTTCCTAAGTTCGTCCGTGTGTTGTCAGCATAGTTCCTACGCGTTAGACGATAATTTCTAATGTCATATCTCTCTCAAGCTATGAGAGTATGAGATCAAGTCCCCCAATTGTTATTTTAAGGACTTACTTTTGAGTAACTTAATCAAAATGTCTTATCTCTCGACCTAAAGGAGTTACATCAAGTCCTGCAATTATTATCTCCAGGACTTGTCTATACCTTCGAGTCGTTTCCTAAACTTCTACGCGTTAGACGACAATTCCATGTCATACCTCTCTCGACCTATGGAGGTATGACATCAAGTCCTCCAATTATTATCTTAAGGACTTGTCTACTTTTTCGAGTCGCTTCCTAAATTCCTTACGTTGTCAGTGTAGTTCCTACGCGTTAGACGGCAATTCCATGTCATACCTCTCTCGACCTATGGAGGTATGACATCAAGTCATCCAATTATTATCTTAAGGACTTGTTTATGAATAACTTCATCTAAATGTCACATCTCTCGACCTATAGAGTGATGATACCAAGTTCTTCAATTAGTATATCTCTAGGACTTGTCTACTATTTCGAGTCGCTCCCTAAATATCATACGTTGTCTCCTACGCGCGTTAGACGGCAATTTCAAGTCATACCTCTATCGACCCAGGGAGGTGTGACATCAAGTCCTCCAGTCATTATCTTAAGGATTTGCTTATGAATAACTTACTCTATCTAAATGTCATATCTCTCGACCTATAGAGGTTTGGCATCAAGTCCTCCAATCATTATATCAAGGACTTGTCTGTACCTTCGAGTCGTTTCCTAAACTCATTACGTTGTCAGCGTAGTTCCTACGCGTTAGACGTTAATTTCATGTCATACCTCTATCGACCTATGGAGGTATGACATCAAGTCCTCAAAATATCATCTTAAGGACTTGTTTATGAATGACTTCCTCTAAATGTCATATCTCTCGACCTATAAGGGGTATTACATCAAGTCCTGCAATTATTGTCTCTAGGATTCGTCTACTTTTTCGAGTCGTTTCCTAAGCTCCCTACGTTGTTAGCGTAGTTCCTTCGCGTTAGACTGCAGTTTCATGTCATGCCTCTATAGACCTATGGAGGTATGACATCAAGTCCTCCAATTATTATCTTAAGGTCTTGTTTATGTTTCAGTTCCTCTAAATGTCACATCTCTCGACCTATAGAGTTATGACATCAAGTTATTCAGTTATTATACCATGGAATTGTCTACGTTTTCGAGTCGGTTCGAAAACTCCTTACGATGTCAGCGTAGTTCCTATGCGTTAGACGTTAGATTCATGTCATACCTCTATCGACCTATGGAGGTATGACATCATGTCCAACAATTATTATCTTAAGGACTTGTTTGTGAATCACTTCCTCTAAATGTCACATCTCTCGACCTATAGAGTTATGACATCAAGTTTCCTTAATTATTATATCAAGGAATTGTCAACTTTTTCGAGTTGCTTCTTAAATTCCTTACGTTGTCAGCGTAATTACTACGCGTTAGACGACAATTCCAATGTCACACCTCTATCGACCTATGGAGGTATGGCATCAAGTCCTCCATTTATTATCTTAAGGACTTGTTTATGAATAACTTCATCTAAATGTCATATCTCTCGACCTATAGGGGCTTGACATCAAGTCCTCAAATCGTTATATCGAGGACTTGTCTATGCTTCCGAGTTCCTTCCTAAGTTCGTCCTTACGTTGTCAGCATAGTTCCTATGCGTTAGACAATGATTTCCGATGTCATATCCCTCTCGACCTATGAGGGTATGAGATCAAGTCCTACAATTGTCACCTTAACGACTTGGTTTTGAGCAACTTTATCAAAATGTCTTCTCTCGACCTAAAGGGATATTACATCGTGTCCTGCAATTTTTATCTCAAGGACTTCTCTTTTCCTTGGAGTTGCTTTCTAACCTCCTACGTTGTCAATAATTTCCAATGTCATTCCTCTATAAGACCTCTGTGGACCTATAGATGCATGACATCATGTCCTCCAATTATTATCTTAAGGACTTGTCTACTTTTTCGAGTCGCTTCCTAAATTCCTTACGTTGTCAGTGTAGTTCCTACGCGTTAGACGGCAATTCCATGTCATACCTCTCTCGACCTATGGAGGTATGACATCAAGTCCTCCAATTATTATCTTAAGGACTTGTTTATGAATAACTTCATCTAAATGTCACATCTCTCGACCTATAGAGTGATGATACCAAGTTCTTCAATTAGTATCTCTAGGACTTGTCTACTTTTTCGAGTCGCTCCCTAAATATCGTACGTTGTCTCCTACGCGCGTTAGACGGCAATTTCAAGTCATACCTCTATCGACCCAGGGAGGTGTGACATCAAGTCCTCCAGTCATTATCTTAAGGATTTGCTTATGAATAACTTACTCTATCTAAATGTCATATCTCTCGACCTATAGAGGTTTGGCATCAAGTCCTCCAATCATTATATCAAGGACTTGTCTGTACCTTCGAGTTGTTTCCTAAACTCCTTACGTTGTCAGCGTAGTTCCTACGCGTTAGACGTTAATTTCATGTCATACCTCTATCGACCTATGGAGGTATGACATCAAGTCCTCAAAATATCATCTTAAGGACTTGTTTATGAATGACTTCCTCTAAATGTCATATCTCTCGACCTATAAGGGGTATTACATCAAGTCCTGCAATTATTGTCTCTAGGATTCGTCTACTTTTTCGAGTCGTTTCCTAAACTCCCTACGTTGTTAGCGTAGTTCCTTCGCGTTAGACTGCAGTTTCATGTCATGCCTCTATAGACCTATGGAGGTATGACATCAAGTCCTCCAATTATTATCTTAAGGTCTTGTTTATGTTTCAGTTCCTCTAAATGTCACATCTCTCGACCTATAGAGTTATGACATCAAGTTATTCAGTTATTATACCATGGAATTGTCTACGTTTTCGAGTCGGTTCGAAAACTCCTTACGATGTCAGCGTAGTTCCTATGCGTTAGACGTTAGATTCATGTCATACCTCTATCGACCTATGGAGGTATGACATCATGTCCAACAATTATTATCTTAAGGACTTGTTTGTGAATCACTTCCTCTAAATGTCACATCTCTCGACCTATAGAGTTATGACATCAAGTTTCCTTAATTATTATATCAAGGAATTGTCAACTTTTTCGAGTTGCTTCTTAAATTCCTTACGTTGTCAGCGTAATTACTACGCGTTAGACGACAATTCCAATGTCACACCTCTATCGACCTATGGAGGTATGGCATCAAGTTGTCCATTTATTATCTTAAGGACTTGTTTATGAATAACTTCATCTAAATGTCATATCTCTCGACCTATAGGGGCTTGACATCAAGTCCTCAAATCGTTATATCGAGGACTTGTCTATGCTTCCGAGTTCCTTCCTAAGTTCGTCCTTACGTTGTCAGCATAGTTCCTATGCGTTAGACAATGATTTCCGATGTCATATCCCTCTCGACCTATGAGGGTATGAGATCAAGTCCTACAATTGTCACCTTAACGACTTGGTTTTGAGCAACTTTATCAAAATGTCTTCTCTCGACCTAAAGGGATATTACATCGTGTCCTGCAATTTTTATCTCAAGGACTTCTCTTTTCCTTGGAGTTGCTTTCTAACCTCCTACGTTGTCAATAATTTCCAATGTCATTCCTCTATAAGACCTCTGTGGACCTATAGATGCATGACATCATGTCCTCCAATTATTATCTTAAGGACTTGTCTACTTTTTCGAGTCGCTTCCTAAATTCCTTACGTTGTCAGTGTAGTTCCTACGCGTTAGACGGCAATTCCATGTCATACCTCTCTCGACCTATGGAGGTATGACATCAAGTCCTCCAATTATTATCTTAAGGACTTGTTTATGAATAACTTCATCTAAATGTCACATCTCTCGACCTATAGAGTGATGATACCAAGTTCTTCAATTAGTATCTCTAGGACTTGTCTACTTTTTCGAGTCGCTCCCTAAATATCGTACGTTGTCTCCTACGCGCGTTAGACGGCAATTTCAAGTCATACCTCTATCGACCCAGGGAGGTGTGACATCAAGTCCTCCAGTCATTATCTTAAGGATTTGCTTATGAATAACTTACTCTATCTAAATGTCATATCTCTCGACCTATAGAGGTTTGGCATCAAGTCCTCCAATCATTATATCAAGGACTTGTCTGTACCTTCGAGTCGTTTCCTAAACTCCTTACGTTGTCAGCGTAGTTCCTACGCGTTAGACGTTAATTTCATGTCATACCTCTATCGACCTATGGAGGTATGACATCAAGTCCTCAAAATATCATCTTAAGGACTTGTTTATGAATGACTTCCTCTAAATGTCATATCTCTCGACCTATAAGGGGTATTACATCAAGTCCTGCAATTATCGTCTCTAGGATTCGTCTACTTTTTCGAGTCGTTTCCTAAACTCCCTACGTTGTTAGCGTAGTTCCTTCGCGTTAGACTGCAGTTTCATGTCATGCCTCTATAGACCTATGGAGGTATGACATCAAGTCCTCCAATTATTATCTTAAGGTCTTGTTTATGTTTCAGTTCCTCTAAATGTCACATCTCTCGACCTATAGAGTTATGACATCAAGTTATTCAGTTATTATACCATGGAATTGTCTACGTTTTCGAGTCGGTTCGAAAACTCCTTACGATGTCAGCGTAGTTCCTATTCGTTAGACGTTAGATTCATGTCATACCTCTATCGACCTATGGAGGTATGACATCATGTCCAACAATTATTATCTTAAGGACTTGTTTGTGAATCACTTCCTCTAAATGTCACATCTCTCGACCTATAGAGTTATGACATCAAGTTTCCTTAATTATTATATCAAGGAATTGTCAACTTTTTCGAGTTGCTTCTTAAATTCCTTACGTTGTCAGCGTAATTACTACGCGTTAGACGACAATTCCAATGTCACACCTCTATCGACCTATGGAGGTATGGCATCAAGTCCTCCATTTATTATCTTAAGGACTTGTTTATGAATAACTTCATCTAAATGTCATATCTCTCGACCTATAGGGGCTTGACATCAAGTCCTCAAATCGTTATATCGAGGACTTGTCTATGCTTCCGAGTTCCTTCCTAAGTTCGTCCTTACGTTGTCAGCATAGTTCCTATGCGTTAGACAATGATTTCCGATGTCATATCCCTCTCGACCTATGAGGGTATGAGATCAAGTCCTACAATTGTCACCTTAACGACTTGGTTTTGAGCAACTTTATCAAAATGTCTTCTCTCGACCTAAAGGGATATTACATCGTGTCCTGCAATTTTTATCTCAAGGACTTCTCTTTTCCTTGGAGTTGCTTTCTAACCTCCTACGTTGTCAATAATTTCCAATGTCATTCCTCTATAAGACCTCTGTGGACCTATAGATGCATGACATCATGTCCTCCAATTATTATCTTAAGGACTTGTCTACTTTTTCGAGTCGCTTCCTAAATTCCTTACGTTGTCAGTGTAGTTCCTACGCGTTAGACGGCAATTCCATGTCATACCTCTCTCGACCTATGGAGGTATGACATCAAGTCCTCCAATTATTATCTTAAGGTCTTGTTTATGTTTCAGTTCCTCTAAATGTCACATCTCTCGACCTATAGAGTTATGACATCAAGTTATTCAGTTATTATACCATGGAATTGTCTACGTTTTCGAGTCGGTTCGAAAACTCCTTACGATGTCAGCGTAGTTCCTATGCGTTAGACGTTAGATTCATGTCATACCTCTATCGACCTATGGAGGTATGACATCATGTCCAACAATTATTATCTTAAGGACTTGTTTGTGAATCACTTCCTCTAAATGTCACATCTCTCGACCTATAGAGTTATGACATCAAGTTTCCTTAATTATTATATCAAGGAATTGTCAACTTTTTCGAGTTGCTTCTTAAATTCCTTACGTTGTCAGCGTAATTACTACGCGTTAGACGACAATTCCAATGTCACACCTCTATCGACCTATGGAGGTATGGCATCAAGTTGTCCATTTATTATCTTAAGGACTTGTTTATGAATAACTTCATCTAAATGTCATATCTCTCGACCTATAGGGGCTTGACATCAAGTCCTCAAATCGTTATATCGAGGACTTGTCTATGCTTCCGATTTCCTTCCTAAGTTCGTCCTTACGTTGTCAGCATAGTTCCTATGCGTTAGACAATGATTTCCGATGTCATATCTCTCTCGACCTATGAGGGTATGAGATCAAGTCCTACAATTGTCACCTTAACGACTTGGTTTTGAGCAACTTTATCAAAATGTCTTCTCTCGACCTAAAGGGATATTACATCGTGTCCTGCAATTTTTATCTCAAGGACTTCTCTTTTCCTTGGAGTTGCTTTCTAACCTCCTACGTTGTCAATAATTTCCAATGTCATTCCTCTATAAGACCTCTGTGGACCTATAGATGCATGACATCATGTCCTCCAATTATTATCTTAAGGACTTGTCTACTTTTTCGAGTCGCTTCCTAAATTCCTTACGTTGTCAGTGTAGTTCCTACGCGTTAGACGGCAATTCCATGTCATACCTCTCTCGACCTATGGAGGTATGACATCAAGTCCTCCAATTATTATCTTAAGGACTTGTTTATGAATAACTTCATCTAAATGTCACATCTCTCGACCTATAGAGTGATGATACCAAGTTCTTCAATTAGTATCTCTAGGACTTGTCTACTTTTTCGAGTCGCTCCCTAAATATCATACGTTGTCTCCTACGCGCGTTAGACGGCAATTTCAAGTCATACCTCTATCGACCCAGGGAGGTGTGACATCAAGTCCTCCAATCATTATCTTAAGGATTTGCTTATGAATAACTTACTCTATCTAAATGTCATATCTCTCGACCTATAGAGGTTTGGCATCAAGTCCTCTAATCATTATATCAAGGACTTGTCTGTACCTTCGAGTCGTTTCCTAAACTCCTTACGTTGTCAGCGTAGTTCCTACGCGTTAGACGTTAATTTCATGTCATACCTCTATCGACCTATGGAGGTATGACATCAAGTCCTCAAAATATCATCTTAAGGACTTGTTTATGAATGACTTCCTCTAAATGTCATATCTCTCGACCTATAAGGGGTATTACATCAAGTCCTGCAATTATTATCTCTAGGATTCGTCTACTTTTTCGAGTCGTTTCCTAAACTCCCTACGTTGTTAGCGTAGTTCCTTCGCGTTAGACTGCAGTTTCATGTCATGCCTCTATAGACCTATGGAGGTATGACATCAAGTCCTCCAATTATTATCTTAAGGTCTTGTTTATGTTTCAGTTCCTCTAAATGTCACATCTCTCGACCTATAGAGTTATGACATCAAGTTATTCAGTTATTATACCATGGAATTGTCTACGTTTTCGAGTCGGTTCGAAAACTCCTTACGATGTCAGCGTAGTTCCTATTCGTTAGACGTTAGATTCATGTCATACCTCTATCGACCTATGGAGGTATGACATCATGTCCAACAATTATTATCTTAAGGACTTGTTTGTGAATCACTTCCTCTAAATGTCACTTCTCTCGACCTATAGAGTTATGACATCAAGTTTCCTTAATTATTATATCAAGGAATTGTCAACTTTTTCGAGTTGCTTCTTAAATTCCTTACGTTGTCAGCGTAATTACTACGCGTTAGACGACAATTCCAATGTCACACCTCTATCGACCTATGGAGGTATGGCATCAAGTCCTCCATTTATTATCTTAAGGACTTGTTTATGAATAACTTCATCTAAATGTCATATCTCTCGACCTATAGGGGCTTGACATCAAGTCCTCAAATCGTTATATCGAGGACTTGTCTATGCTTCCGAGTTCCTTCCTAAGTTCGTCCTTACGTTGTCAACATAGTTCCTATGCGTTAGACAATGATTTCTGATGTCATATCTCTCTCGACCTATGAGGGTATGAGATCAAGTCCTACAATTGTCACCTTAACGGCTTGGTTTTGAGCAACTTTATCAAAATGTCTTCTCTCGACCTAAAGGGATATTACATCGTGTCCTGCAATTTTTATCTCAAGGACTACTCTTTTCCTTGGAGTTGCTTTCTAACCTCCTACGTTGTCAATAATTTCCAATGTCATTCCTCTATAAGACCTCTGTGGACCTATAGATGTGTGACATCATGTCCTCCAATTATTATCTTAAGGACTTGTCTACTTTTTCGAGTCGCTTCCTAAATTCCTTACGTTGTCAGTGTAGTTCCTACACGTTAGACGGCAATTCCATGTCATACCTCTCTCGACCTATGGAGGTATGACATCAAGTCCTCCAATTATTATCTTAAGGACTTGTTTATGAATAACTTCATCTAAATGTCACATCTCTCGACCTATAGAGTGATGATACCAAGTTCTTCAATTAGTATCTCTAGGACTTGTCTACTTTTTCGAGTCGCTCCCTAAATATCGTACGTTGTCTCCTACGCGCGTTAGACGGCAATTTCAAGTCATACCTCTATCGACCCAGGGAGGTGTGACATCAAGTCCTCCAGTCATTATCTTAAGGATTTGCTTATGAATAACTTACTCTATCTAAATGTCATATCTCTCGACCTATAGAGGTTTGGCATCAAGTCCTCCAATCATTATATCAAGGACTTGTCTGTACCTTCGAGTCGTTTCCTAAACTCCTTACGTTGTCAGCGTAGTTCCTACGCGTTAGACGTTAATTTCATGTCATACCTCTATCGACCTATGGTGGTATGACATCAAGTCCTCAAATATCATCTTAACGACTTGTTTATGAATGACTTCCTCTAAATGTCATATCTCTCGACCTATAAGGGGTATTACATCAATTACTGCAATTATTATCTCTAGGATTCGTCTACTTTTTCGAGTCGTTTCCTAAACTCCCTACGTTGTTAGCGTAGTTCCTTTGCGTTAGAATGCAGTTTCATGTCATGCCTCTATAGACCTATGGAGGTTTGACATCAAGTCCTCCATTCATTATTATAAGGACTGGCTTATGAAGAACTTCATCTAAATGTCATATCTCTGGACCTATAGAGGTTTGACATCAAGTACTCCAGTTATTATATAAAGGACTTGTCTATCCTTTCGAGTTGCTTCCTAAGTTCGTCCTTACGTTGTCAACGTAGTTCCTACGTGTTAGATGATAATTGCAAATGTCATATCTCTCTCGATCTGTGAGGGTATGAGATCAAGTCCTCCAATTGTTATCTTAAGGACTTAGTTTTGAGTAACTTATTTAAAATGTCTGATTTGTCGACCTAAAGTGGTATTACATCAAGTCCTGCAATTATTAGTTCAAGGACTTTTTTATTCTTTCGATATGCTTATTAAGCTCCTACGTTAGCAGCGTAGATCCTACGCGTTAGTCAATAATTTGCATTGCCATACCTCTATTGACCTATGGAGATATGACATTAAGTCCAACTATTATCTTATGGACTTGTTAATGTATAAGTTCGTCTTAATGTCACATCTCTCGACCTATAGAGTTATGACATTTAGTTCTTCAACTATTATCTCTAGAATTTGTCTACTTTTTGAGTTGTTTCCTAAACTCCTTACGTTGTTAGCGTAGTTCCTACACGTTCGACGACAATTTCATGTCATACCTCTATCGACTTAGGGTGGTATGACCTCAAATTCTCTAATTGTTATTTAAAGGACTTGTTTGTGTATTAGTTCCTCTAAATGTTACATCTCTCGACCTATAGAGTTATGATATCAAGTTCTTCAACTATTATCTCTTGGACATGTTTACTTTTTCGAGTCACTTCCTAAATATCATACGTTGTCAGCGTAATTGCTACGCGTTAGATGACAATTTCATGTTATACCTCTATCGACCTTGGGAGGTGTGACATCTAGTCCTCCATTCATTATCATAAGGACTTGCTTATGAATGACTTCATCTAAATGTCATATCTCTGAACCTAAAGACGTTTGACATCAAGTACTCCAGTCATTATATAAAGGACTTGTCTATCCTTCTGAGTTTCTTCCTAAGTTTGTCCTTACGTTGTCAACGTAGTTCCTACGTGTTGGACGATAATTGCAAATGTCGTATCTCTCTCGACCTCTGAGGATATGAGATCAAGTCCTACAATTATTATCTTAAGGACTTGGTTTTGAGTAACTTTATCAAAATGTCTTATCTCTCGACCTAAAGGGGTATTACATCAAGTCCTGCAATTATTAGCTAAAAGACTTCTTTTCTTTCGAGTTGCTTTCTAACCTCCTGCGTTGTCAACGTACTTCCTACGCGTTAGTCAATAATTTGCAATGTCATACCTCTATTGACCTATAGAGGTATGACATCAAGTTCTCCAATTATTATCTTAAGGACTTGTTTATATATCGGTCCTCTAATTGTCACATCTCTCGACCTATAGGGTTCTGACATCAAGTTCTTCAATTATTATCTGAAGGACTTGTCTACTTTTTCGAGTCGCTTCTATATTTCTTACGTTGTCCGTGTAGTTCCTACGCGTTAGACCACATTCCATGTCGTACCTTTATCAACCTAGTTAGGCATGACATCATGTCCTCCAATTATTATCTTAAGGACTTGTTTATAACTTCATCTAAATGTCACATCTCTCGACCAATAGAGGTTCGACATCAAGTCCTCCAATCATTATATGAAAGACTTGTCTATCCTTCCGTGTTGCTTCCTAAGTTACTCCTTACGTTGTCAGCATAATTACTACGCGTTAGATGATAATTTCGAATGTCATATATCTCTCGACCTATGAGGGTACGAGATCAAGTCCTCCAATTATTATATCATGGACTTGGTTTTGAGTAACTTAATCAAAATGTCTTATATATCGACTGAAATGGGTATTACATCAAGTCCTGCAATTATTATCTCAAGGACTTGTCTATTCTTTTGAGATCAAGTCGTGCAATCGTTGTCAGCGTAGTTTTTACGTGTTAGACAATAATTTCCAGTATCATATCTCTATCGACCTATGAAGGACTCGATGTCATACTTCCTTAAGAACTTGTTTGAAAATTATTGACCAGGAGGTATGATATCAAGTCCTCCAATTATTATCCCAAAGACTTGTTTATGAATTATTTCATCTAAATGTCATCTCTCTCGACCTATTGAGATATAATATCAAGTCATACAATTATTATCTGAAGGATTTGTCTATGCTTTCGAGTCGCTTCGTTAACTCCTTATATTGTCAGCATAGGTCTTACGCATTAGATGACAATTTTTAATGTCATACATCTCTCGGCCTGTGAATGTATTACATCAAGTCCTCAAATTATGATCTCAATGACTTGTTTATGAATCACTTTATCTAAATGTCATGTCTTTCGACCTAAAAGGTATGACATAAATCTTTCATTTATTATCTCAAGTACTTGTCTATTCTTCCGAGTCGCTTGCTAAACTTGTCCATATGTTGTCAGCGTAGTTCCTACACGTTAGATGATAATTTCCATTGTCATCTCTCTCGACATGTGGAGGTATGACATCGTGCTCTCCAATTTCTTTTTAAAGGATTTGTTTATGATTAACTTCCTCTAAATGTCATATCTTTTGACCTAAAATGATGACATAAAGTCCTCTAATTATAATCTCAAGTGCTTGTTTATTTTTTCAAGTTGCTTACCAAACTCGTCCTTATGTTGTCAGCCTAGTTCCTACGCATTACACGACAATTTCCAATGTCGCACCTTTGTCAACCTATGGACGTATGAGTTCAAGTCCAATTATTATTTATGGACTTGTTTATGAAACACTTCCTCTAAATGTCTCGTATCTCTTGACCTAAAGGAGTATGTTATCAAATCTTGCAATTATTTTATCTAGGACTTAGTCGCTTCTTAAAGTCGTTCTTATGTTGTCAGCGTTCTTTCACATTAGACGACAATTTCCAATGTCATGTCTCTCGACATTTGGAGGTATGACATCGCGTCCTCCTATGCTATCTTAATGACTTGCTTATGAATAACTTCATCTAATTGTCATATCTCTTGACTTATAGCAGTCCGACATAAAGTCTTCCAATTATTATATTGTGAACTTGTCTATTCTTCTGAGTTGCTTCCTAAATTTGTCCTTATGTTTTCAACGTAGTTCCTACCCATTAGACGAAAATTTCATGTCATAATTCTATCAACTTATGGAGGTATGACATGAAGTCCTCCAAGTATTATCTGAAGGACATATTTGAATCACTTCCTCTAAATGTCAAATCTTTTGACCTTTTGAGGTATGACATCAAGTCCTCCAGTTATTATTTCAGTAATTGTCTTTTCTTCTGAATAGCTTCCTAAATTTGTCTTTATGTTGTCACCATAGTTTCTACGCATTAGGCTGCAATTTCCAATGTCATATCTCTCGACCAATGAAGGTATGATATAGTCTTCCTATTGGTATCTCAATGACTTGCTTATAAATAACTTCGTCTAAATGTCATATCTTTCGATCTAAAGAGGTGTGACATCAAGTCTTTCAATTATTATCTCAAGGACTTGTCTATTCTTTCAAGTCACTTCCAAAACTTCTGATGTTGTCAATGTAGTTCGTATGCGTTAAACGATAATTTCTAATATCATACCTCTATCAACCTCTGGCGGTATGACATTAAGTCCTCCAATTATTATCTCAACTACTTGTTTATGAATCACTTCCTCTAAATGCCATATATCTTGACATGTTGAGGTTTGACATCAAGTCCACCAATTATTATATCAAGGACTTGTCTATTTTTCCGAGTCACTTCCTAAACTTGTCCTTATTTTGTCAACGTAGTTTACGCGTTAAACGACAATTCTCAATGTAATACCTCTATCGAGTTATGGAGGTATAATATGAAGTCCAATTATTATCTCAAGGACTTCTTTATGAACCACTTCCTCCAAATGTCATATCTCTCGACCTGAAGGGGTATGTCATCAAGTTCTTCAATTATTAAATCAATGACTTGTCTATTCTTCCAAATCGCTTCCTAAAGTCGTTCTTCTGTTGTCTGCGTAACTCTTACGCGTCAGGCGACAATTTTAAATGTCATCTCTCTCGACCTATAGAGGTATGACATCGAGTCCTCCTATTCCTATCTGAAGGACTTGTTTATGAATAGTTCCTACGCGTTAGACAACAATTTCCAATGTCATATCTTTCTCGACTTGTGAAAGTATGACTAAAGTCAATTTTTTATCTGAAGGACTTGTTTTTGAATCACTTTTTCTAAATGTCATTTCTCGACCTATTGAAGTATGCCATCAAGTTCTCCAATTACTATCTGAAGGACTTGTCTATTCTTCCAGGCCACTCCGTTATCTCGTGCTTATGTTGTCAGCGTTGTTCGACGGGAATTTCCAATGTCATATCTCTCCTGAGTCTCGACCTGTGGAGGTATGACCACAAGTCCTATTATTATCTCAAGTCACTCAACTTGTGCTTATGTTGTCTGTGTAAATCCTACGCGTTGGACAACAATTTCCAATGTCACTTTCTCTAAATATCATATTTCTTGATCTTTAGAGGTATGACATTATCCTGGTGGTTGGTGGTATATGTTATGTGATATGGTATCTCTTTAGTAGTGTCATATTTTTCTTGACCTATGGAGATATGTGATCGATGCTTCAATTCATGACTAAAAGGACTAGAGTTGGACGAGTAGTGTTCTTGAAAGTCATTATTCGGGTAGTCAATGTAATACGTTACACGTTAGACTATCCCTTGTCGATGTCATCTCTCTATTGACCTATGGAGATATGACATCAAGTCCTTAACATTTCGACTCAATGGACTTAAATCGCACCTGATGTGACCTGGAAGTCATTATCAGGGTGGTCGGAGATATATGTTACGGGATACTTTATCTTATTATCAATGTCACATTTCATTGACTTATGGAGATATGACATCAAATCCTCCAATTAGTAACTAAAAATACTTGCTTCGATAGTTTTGACTTTGCGAAATTAGCTTTACGAGTGGTTGTATTTTCATTAGACTATCTTTTTCAAATGCCATATCTCTCTTGACCTATGAGGATATTATATCAAGTCTTATTTTTAACTCAAAGAACATAATCGAACAACATTGTTCCCAATAGTCATTTTCCATGTAGTTGTTGGTATATGTTTTGCGTTAGTGTATCTCATTATCAATGTTGTGTCTTGACTAATGAGGGTACTTTTTTTGTAGCAAAAGTAGCACCACCTTTGACTTTGGTTCGTTGTGTCTTGACTAATGAGGGTATAGAGTTCACTCTGAACAGAGGGAAACCTGTGCCTAAATGTATCCATATCAGTATTCAGAGTGGATATTTGTAGGCCATGTAATATTTCAAAGCAAAGAAGTAATTCCTTCTTATGTTAGCTCTGTCAAAGGACCTTCAAAATGGATTTTCTGGTCATTAGGTTTGCTTTTGTTGAGCTTTAGCTGATTATTCTTGTACTACTATGTGTTTGTGCAAGATTTTCATTTGGAGCCCTCCAAATACAGTTTAGTGCACAGTGAATAAAGAGAGGTTCATCACAATGCATAAGAACCACTTTTTTGTGATTAGTATAGTTTTTCGAGAAAGAATCTTATGCATGTGTGCTCTCTATATTACTGCTTTAGCACTTACAGTAGGTCTTAGGCATGTCTTATCTAATGTTCCAAACCTTGTGTTTCTTGGAAAGCATTTTTTGGAGTTATGAGTTGGTATTAGGCTACAGTTCTTTTTACTTGGATTTCATTCTTGCCCATCAGAACAAACCTAACATTTCGTCTAAATGTTTTATTAGCACTTATGCCATTAGCATCTTGTTTCTATCTTTAATTTGTACGTGTTTCATAACCATCAAATTAAGATAGCTAATCCTAAGAGAGCATTTCCCAAAACAAAGTATCATAAAAAGCCTAGTTCACACAAGGATTTCTGTCAATGAAATCTTCTAAATCAAAATGACAAATTGTAGAAGTTTAGTACATTACTCTATCCTACATGTGTGTAATTACTATAAAATCCTTATTGTTGACATGTTCCTTCTTGCTTCAAAAGAGAAGTTGAGTATCTACCAATTGAGATGAAGTTAAAGAGTTCTCTCTTCTTCGTCGGGTACCTGCATCCTAGGTGCTAACATGAGTTGCTGCAAAAACATCATCACATGGTGACGTGATAGATCCAATCACACAGTAATCTGAATAATTCGTCAGCCATATTGATGAGCTCCCTAAGCATGTTACTGCTGAGGTACGACACAAGTACCATGAATCTTTCTCCACCAATGTAGTAGCCCACAATATAGCCATTGTA
This sequence comes from Triglochin maritima, assembly GCA_963682175.1. NCBI lineage: Eukaryota > Viridiplantae > Streptophyta > Magnoliopsida > Alismatales > Juncaginaceae > Triglochin > Triglochin maritima. The sequence goes on along the minus strand of OY821771.1, from coordinate 53,813,779 downwards.
AGCAACCGAAAAGAAGCAACCTTGCCTTTGGGTCAATGATCTTATGTGGTTAAGCATGTCGGTTTACTCAAAACATAGTTTATGGCAACACAAGTACAAAACTGTTGACAAGATTCTGAATTTGCTTATGTTGTGTTGAACATAAATTTTTTGGATGGTGTGTCTTGATAGGGAGCAAATGGCCTTATATGGTCCCTTCAATCTTCGATATGGTGACTGAAAGTGAAATGATGGTGGCCTACATGAAAGTGAAAATTATGCATTTGGTAGATCATTGAGAAAATTTTCTTGGAACATGATGACCCTACTGACATGATGAAGCTTTCTGTCATGCAATTAATGTTCAGGTGAATGGGTGAACGAGTGGAATGGAACAAATGGCTCCAACTTGATTATCAAGAATTTGCAAGGGCACAGTTAGAGATTCATAATATGGCCTACTTTGGTTGATCATATTGGAGTGCTCAAAACCACACAGAGACTTCAAATGGAATATTAGGAGCAACTACCTCCCATTAGGTACGTGTCATCTTTGTTATTTCCTTGTTCATGCTTGTAACTTCTGCACTTACCATCACTGTTCTTGTAGTTTGACCAGTTCTTACTTACTAATTGAAGGAAGTTTTCTTTCACCATCATAGACCAAAATATTGCACATTAACATTTATCGTAGATCTCTAGAATATTCTTTATGTTTAAAATATTTTGGTGCTAATTTATTGTACGGACTTTTGACTTTTAGTGATTTTTAATCTACGTGCATAAGGAAGATGGAAGATAAACTCAATATTTTTTTCTGAAGCACTCAAGATTTTATGTTAAATTGTTATAACACAAATTAAGTATCATAGGATTATGTTTGTCTAATTTGTGCCTAGAAGAATCACATGTCTGGGTGGATCATTATTCCAGTTCAGACGTTTCAATTCATATACTAATCATCCAACTTTTCTGCTAGTCTTTACTTATTAAATAGAGATTGTTGTAAAGTAAACTACGAAGATCAATGGAATCAACTCAAGAACAAGTTAAGCAAAAATATGTAGGGAGAAATAGAAGAGATTTTCTTATTTCATGTTGTGTCTCCAATACAAAGCACAATCTCCCTTTATATAGGGGATGTATGAAACTTCAAAAACAAAACTCTCATATGTTACAATAATGTCCTTTACATAATGTTGATCGTAACCATACCAAAACTCCTTAAAACTCCCTCATATAATGTCCACATTTACAACACTCCCCCTTGGACATTATTTGCTAGGTACGTCTCGTTAAACCTTGTTAGAAAACCCAATGCTATGACTTTCTCCCCAATTTTTCAATGCAGGGGCTTCTTCAAAGAGAAATATGTCAAAGTGTCCTGTTTCTTATGTTGGCATGTGGATTTCAAAATTTGCAGCGATGATCCTTGGTCTGGTAGTATGCATGAGAATGTATGTTTAGCTTTGAAGGTGAGTGTTGAAGCAACCAACATTGTTGTTCCTTCATAATTGTCGGTCAACTTTTTGGTGGTGAGTCAGGAAAGTGAGAGCACATCTAAATAAATTACACCAAGATCAGGAGGAATTCATTCTTTTCTGCCCAAATTTTCCTGTGTTTTTCTGGCTTAAAGTCATTTATGTCATATTTTAGCTTGTTTTACTTATATGAATGCAATTTATTTATTTATTATAGGTTCTTTTCTTTTTCAATCTCCCCTATCTCCAACACATATAATTAACAATTCTATTTGTGCTGCATTTTTTCCTTCTCCTAATGCCTTTTTAAATGATATCTAGCTAAATCCAGAAACCAAAAGTAGGCAATCATATGGCAATAGAAGGCTAGAACTGGATAATCAATTACACAATTGACCTTCAACTATGAACTGTCAGGTCCATCTGAAGAAATCCACAAGTTGGTATATCTCCAACACATTATTATATCCGCGCTATGATTGATGTCAGCTGGTTTCATTCATTCTTGCACTTGGTTAAGTTATGTTGTTTCTGAATCAAGCAGACTTCCCTATTATAATCTTGTGGTGGTGTTTTTGTATTTTAGTTGTCGCATATAAGTGTTCAGTTTAATATATTCAATTAAGAAAGAATCTACTCTGCCTAATCTGTTTGTAATTTAAGTAAGCTAGAAATGTCATTTTCCTCGGGAATCATTCCTCTTAATTGGCTATTGTTATTAACGTATCCTAAAGATTTCGTCTTACCTGTGCAGTTTGTATGTTGTTTGAATAGTAAGCCCACAAGTTGGTTGATTGGAGCAGTGGACAATCATCCTGAGATGGCGAATCGTTTACCCACCGCATGTTTTCTTAGACGTTTGTTTTTCAAGAGCTGTTGAGATTAGTCTTCTTGATTTGTTTATTACCTGCGATTCTTTTCACATCTGCTTAGTTCTTCTCTCTCGTTGTAAATGCCGACTATATTATTGACATAATTGTAGTTTTTTTATTGAACTGCTATTATGTCGAAAAACTACTTAAATCGTTACAACGAATTATTATTTTGGTATTCTATCATTTCTACTCATATATCGCGACATTTCACTATCCTATAACTTATTTCTCATCTTCTTTTCATAATTATAAAAAATAATATTTTGGAGGTTAATAATGAACGAACGGACGTCTCGGTGTACTCAAATCTGGTAAATTGTTCAATTTTTTTTAACAATTAAAAAAAAAGCAGGCGTCCGCCGGAGTCGCCCCCCATGGGGGAGGTATCTTAGCCAGATGCCTCTCCCATGGGAGAGGCGGTTCTGGCGCCCATAATTTTTTTTATTTTTTTTATTAAAAAGATAATTGATTATAAATTTAAATAATTGTTAAATAAATTAATTATTAAGTTAATAATTACTATATTCGGATGACCGATACCCTGAATAGAGATTTTCAGAGAAATGTCGAAGCTACTGAGTATAAATATTCGGATGACCGGGTAGAGGTCGGTAAACTGACTCGGGGAATCCAGGAAGATCAAAAACTTACTGTCTCTACGGTCATGGTGAACCGATGAGAACTCGGTCATCCGCATGGAATATATTCGGTAGACCGAGAAGCAAATTGTCGACCATCTGATACCTCATTAGATCCTGCGCCTGTGGTTAATTATACGGATTGGATTACAACGATCAACATTACATAATATTGAAATTATTGAATATGATTTTTTTTGGGTAAAAGACAATTAGGTTTGAGGGGTCAAAACTAGTAGAGCCAGAAAAAAAGCGTAAGGACAAAGGACAAACTGTAATTAGCTTTTTATTAAAATATTACATCGCTAATCTTAAGTGTAACAATATTGTGGGTAGACCTGTAAGAGATTCTGGTATTCACGTATAAATATGCTATTGTAATTGAAATTGCTTTTGTGGAAGAAAGGAGCAGTTACAACTGCGTATTAGGCACCCAGTGGGCGGATTTCTTTGACCTATCCATGGATCGTGAAGTGTTTTTGAATCAAGAGAAAGAAAAAGATAAACGTGAATGGCGGGAAAAAGTTGGATACCGTAGGTGCACGTGTTCCTATTGAAGTCCGTTGCCAGGCATCTAGGATAGTAATTTTATTGTGTGTGATATGAAGTCTTCGTATTTCAGTTGGTTGATCCTCGAGATTTTGAAATAGTGGTGTTCTGTAATCGGGTCTTAAGTGTTGCACGTTTGTGTCATATAACCGAAATATGGTTGGTACTGCATGATGGTCTTGAATAACAAAGCTTGGCTCATATAATTTAACTATGTCTGCCAAACTTTCTTTTGTAATAATTGTTGCTTTTGCATAGGTAAACTAGGGGTCAGGGTAGTCTAGACGAGCCGAAAATTGACTCACTCATAAAATGGACTGCAACCAACTCTGTTATCTTGTAGATTGGCAGGTATGGGGCAGGTCGGCAATTGAATAAGCTGCTCAAAAACTGGTCTCATTACCCAACAACGTAGTTGTGCACACCGTCTCAATAACACCTAGGCTGTACACTTACGTATGCACAAGTAAAACCATGTTATTTGTTCACCTTACTGCGAAGTGACAAAATCATATGGACCATATCAAACGCTTACTGCGAAGTGACAGAATCATATGGACCATATCAAACGTAAAGATAAAACTTTGTTCAGACATCAAATCCACATTATATAGTCAAGGCTCCAAGCCTACCATACAACATATGAAGAGGTTATTGCTTGTAACCTACGATAATAAGGTTTGGTGTTTAGCAATTTTACCTTAAGGTATTGTAATTACGAAGTTTTTGAAAATTGTTGACTTTAGTAGGTTGGCTTGTTAAACTAAAATCTAACCGAAATACACCATACAACCATACTTAGACCTTCCGTAACTATTGTAACGCCCCGAAACAGTGAAAAAATTAAAACTTTAAACAGATAAAGAATTAACACTGGGGTCGTCACCAAACCACGAGTATATATATATATATATAATATGGGAAACTGTACAATACAAGAGTCAAGGATGATTACAACCCAACACCAAAAGCTATACAACACATGTACAAGGGAAAGATCATCCACCTCGAAGAACAAAAGAGACATGATCTGGTCTGGGTGCTCCTGTCCGCAGTCACCACCTCCTAATAACGCGTACGACCTGACATAAAACATGAATATGCCTGAGTTTTCCGTGGGAAACCCCGTATGCCAAACCCCTAAAATATGAACATAATATGTGAAATGAAACATGAAATGAAATGCAGTAAAACATAACAATCTCTCGTGCACAACAGGCACCCGCTCCACAGAGCCACAACAACAACGTGCACACAAGGCACCGCCGGTCAGAGTCTCGGCCAACGCTCCGTAGAGCCACAACACGTGCACACAAGGCACCGCCGGTCAAAGTCTCGGCCAACGCTCCGTAGAGCCACAACACGTGCACACAAGGCACCGCCGGTCAGAGTCTCGGCCAACGCTCCGTAGAGCCACAACACGTCCCTCCTCTCAGGCCGGCAATGTATGTACCGTCGCCCCAAAAAGGCCGGAGACCCATTGCCCTCGAGACGGATCCAACAACACACGGCACAAACATCCATATGCAAAACAGTGCCCAAACGGTCGAACGGAAGAACCCAAACGGTCGACCGAACACCACAACTATTCCTCAGAAAAACCGAAATAACGTCCAACCGGTCGAACGGCAAAGGGGCCCCGTTCGACCGAAATCCAACAGGGAAAATCCTCTCTTGCTCAAAAAGCACCAACGGTCGAACGACTCACCAAACACGGTCAACCGAAAACATCCAGGGAAATCCCCCAACAAAACCACACTACATGGTCGACCGAAACAGCACTTCCGGTCGACCGGCCAATAAGTTAACTTAAACCCCGGTCGGACGAAGTCAATGAGCGGTCGACCGTTTAGATGGTCAACGCCCCCAACCGACCTACAACAGTGCTTTTCGGTCGACCGGCAAGGGGGACCCGTTCGACCGAAAACACGCAGAGCCTTTTTCCCTTGGTAAAACGTACCATCGGTCGACCACTCGAAGAGTATCGTTCGACCGGTACAAGGGTTTTCCGCCCAAATTACACTACGATCGGTCGACCGCGCCATCCCGTCGGTCGACCGTTGCAGAGCAGAAAAGCTGCTGCAAGGATCTCGACGAGCCTTCCGGCCTACCGTCGGCCACTCCAACCCTCGCAAGGGCTAAAAGGAGATCTATACTAGAGCTTGACATACCTTAAGGCTTGAAGAAGCCTTTGAAGAATCCCGGCGAGCGCTTCCTCGCAAATCTCTTTTCCACCGACGAACTCCTCGAACGCAATCACCTCAACTCCGGCGATCACCAGAGCTCCTCCGCGCTTCGCCGGCCTCGCCTCCACGTCTTCCTCAGCTGGACGAAAAGGGATCGAGAGAGAGAGAGGCATGCGTGAGAGAGAGGGAGTGAGAAAACGAGTGAGGGAGAGAGAGAGAATCAACCCAACCTATACCTCTCCTCCTTCAATCTCCACCATCCACCACAACTCCTTCCTTCAATCTCAACCCTCCATCTCAATCTCTACTAATCCTCCACCTAAACACAATAAAACCCAATTAGCAAAGGATTAGGACATAACAACTATGACCTCCACGACCTGGTCATGAGTTTTCTTTCTTTTCTTTTTCTTTTCCACATCAACTTTCTTTCACATCCGTATCAGTTTTCTTTCTCCTCAACTCACGTTCTTCTCTTTCATACACTATTCACATGTTAACCACATCCCACCACAACTCATATCTTTTTTCCACATTATTTCGGGATTGATCTTTGGAGAGAAAAAATCTAAAAAATCTAAAAAATCAAACAAATTAGAAAACGCATTTTCAACAAAAAAATCAAAAAAAGTTTTACACATGTGTGAACAATGGACGGTCGGGTCGTCCACCCGGTCGACGGGGGACGACCCGGTTATTTTCGACCGGGTGGACGACCCCGTTATTTTTGCTCTTATGAGATGACAATATGACATGTTGGCAATATTATTTTTCCAAAGGTGGACAAGTAGGCCAATGAGCCGGTTGAAAATTTCAAGCTTATGTGAAAAATCCATGATTTCATTTTTTATTTATTTATAGTGCTTGTCTTTTTAAGTGATGTACTCAGTCCACAACCCATTATTATGGGCTGCTAGTGCCTGAACACATAAAATAGTAGGTGAAGATGTATTCATCCATTCCAACAATTGATATTGCACTATCCAATAATCAATCTATATCTTAATCTTTTTCTCAACTATCTTATATTGACCGAGCTCTCTTTGAACGTAGAAAGAAACACAAAACATGTGAAAGTTAGATTTGTTATTTTCTCCGAAGAAAAAATATCACTCAGCCCCTAAAAAGATCTTTTCATTTCACTTTCGGATTTCCAACTTCTTGAGGTACTATTAGTCCTCCTCAGTAGCGGACCAAACCAACTTTATGGGCGTCTGTTCACACCAATTTTGAGGGATAAATCATAATCACAACAACAACATAAAGTTAAAATCACCGCTACTCATGAATTTTATACGGATGTGCTTATTCTCAATTAAGTGATGTATATCGTTCTCTTCACATGATTAATGTTCGATATGCGTATCTAGTATTGTCCTATCTGCGTAACCCCAAGTTTGTTTTTTTGTTGAAATGGGGTAGCAAGTAGCGACGGTAGAAAGAAAAGAAAAGAAACTTGATTTTTTATTCTACTGATGGGCATAAATGATGATATTGTTTTTTAACTCGAAGGATTTTATTTTGTTGGTGTATTATTTTCCCATTCGTATATGTTAAATTCGGTGTTGGAACACTCGATGATGACGAAGATTTTGATTGAGAGAAATTGAGAAGAAGTTGTTGCTGGAATTTTTCTTATTCATTTAGTTTTAGAAGTATTACAATTTATAGATCCTAATCTTCTCGGTCATTTGTTACTTGCCAAAAGTGCATATGATCGTTTGATACTTTCTAATTACAGAGGATCTTCCATATTTTTCATTAAGGAATGTGCAATGATGATGATATCCCGAGTTGCTATGATTTCCTTATGGGGTTGAGGTTGCTGAATTATGTTGCTAATTGCTTGTTGCCTCAATACTCCCCCTCAAGTGGGGTGTAAAGATGTTGATGAAGCCCAACTTGTCGAGGATAGTTTGAAAAGTCTTTTTGGCTGCCTTTGTGAAAATGTCGCCCAATTGGTTTTGACTTGGAACAAATGGAGTAATTTCTCCAACTTGGACCTTTTCTCGAACGAAGTGGAAATCAATTCAATGTGCTTTGTCCTTTCGTGGAATACGAGGTTGGAGGCGATATGATGGGTCACATTGTTATCACGGAACATTTTCATGGGTTATGTGTAGGCGAATGTCATATCGTGAAGGAGTTGTTTGATCCATGTGAGCTCACTAGTTGTGGAGGCTATGACCCGATATTCGACTTCAGCACTGGAGTGAGCAACTACATTTTGCTTTTTGCTTCTCCATGTGACCAGATTTCCTACCATAAACGTGCAGTAGCCAACAGTGGATTTTCGATCACAACTACCAGCCCAATCTGCATCAGAATACCCAATAATGGAATTGAATTATTTCTTTTCAACCAGATTCCCTGACTGGGTGAACTTTTTAAGTATCGGAGAACTCGGTTAGCAACATCTAAATGACTAGTTCGAGGTGCATGCATAAATTGACTAATCACGCTTACGACATATGTAATATTTGGTCTAGTGACAATGAGGTATATGAGTTTTCCAACAAGTCTCTGAAAGTGACTGATGTCCTCCAAGGGTTCACCTTCTTCAAAGTTAAATTTTTTATTTGCTTCCATAGGTGTAACGGGTTTGCATCCTAATTTGTGGGTTTCATTTAAGAGATCAATGGTGTACTTCCGTTGAGAAAGAAATAAGCTTTTACTTGAGTGAGCAATATCAATTCCTATGAAGTATCTAAGTTTGACAAGGTCTTTAATATCAAATTTGTTTTTAACGATTTGTATTTCTTGATGGTCATTTCCGGTGATAATATTATTATCGATGGTCATTTCCGGTGATAATATTATTATCGACATAGACAAGCACAATGGTGGAGTAGCACAATGGTGGTGGAGTTATGGGATGATTTTATAGATACAGAAGAATTAACGGTACTTTTGACAAAGTTAAACGCAGTGAGAGAGTGACTAAGTTCAACATACCATGTTATTGGAGATTGTTTGAGTCCGTAGATGACTTTGTTGAGTTTATACTCCAACTTACCTGTTGCTTCTTCATTGTAGCTTGAAGGTAGTCTTATGTAGACATCCTCGTTGAGGTTTCCATGAAGAAAAGCGTTCTTGACATCCATTTCATATAGGTTTCAGCCTTGGTTCACAACTATAGACAACAAAATTCTAACAATATTAATTTTAGCTACGGGTGCAAATGTTTCTTCGTAATCTATGTCATAGGTTTGCGTAAAGCCTTTAACAACTAATCTAGCTTTATAAAGTTCTATAGAACCATCACTATTATATTTTATCTTATATATCCATTTGCATCCAACCTATTTTTTATTTTTTTGGTAACGGTACAAGGGTCCAGGTATTGTTTTTTTTCAAGGGCATTTAGTTCTTCATGCATGACTTTTACCTAGACAAGATTTTTACATGCATCTTTAAAATTTACTAGTTCTACTTCTGTAGAAATAACACTTAAATGTCCTATATGTCAGTGGAGATGTGATCACACAACATGAAATCTTGAATAGGGTAGGTTACCTGGTTGGTAAAAAGTCCTGTAACCTAGTCGATGGTTGAGTCCTTCGAGTTGATCTTCTACGTCCTCGCTCTTGTTGATTGTCTTGTGCTCCCCCTGAATCCTCTTGAGAGCTTTGGAGTTGTCTCGAGTTATCATTGATAGTGTGATTTTTTCCTCTATAAATGTCACATTTCCTAGTAACATAAAGTTTATGTTTTATAGGATCATAACGCTAATAGCCCTTTTTAGAGTTGAGTAACCTAAAAAATAGTTTAATAGCATTTTTATCAAATTTGTCTAATCTTTTAATGTGGACGAAAGTGGTGCAACCAAAAACTCTAAGATGATTAACGTTAGTTGCCTTTTTTCTTAGAATTTCTATATGACTTTTATGTTCTAAAACAACACTAGGAAGTCTATTTACAAGGTACATAGCAGTTAGAATGGCGTCGAACCAATATTCCTAAGGGACATGATTTTGAAATAATAGTGATTGAGTTACTTCTAGAATGTGTCTATTTTTCTTTTCCGCAATACCATTTTGTTCTGGTGTGTTAATGCAGGTAGTCTGATGAATGATGCTCTTTTGCTTAAGAAAATCAGAAAAAAAACTTTATTTATATATTCAGTCCCATTATCAGCTCGAAAAACTTTGATTTTACTATCAAAATGATTTTCTACAAAGTTAACAAACTCTCTAAATTTTACAAAAACATCGGATTTTGAATCGAGCAAGTAAATCTAGGTAGTACGAGAAAATTCATCAATGCATGTAACATGGTATTTAAAACCATGGTATTTTGAATCGATAGGTGCAACCCACCACACAACAGAATGAATTAAATAAAAAGGTTTATCAGTCTTATTAGTAGAAGAATAAAAAGGTAATCTGGTATGTTTGGAGAATCGACAAACATCACAATGACTAGAACTTAAATTAGACAAAGGTAAAACTTTTATAAGAACTTTGTTAGAAGGATGACCAGTCCTCCAATGCCAGAGTTTATTTTCATTTAAGTTATTCGTAGTAGAAAATACCACTTTGGAGTCATCAAAAAGATAAAGACCATTACTTAATTTTCCTTCACAAATATTCATGCATGTCATTTGTCCTGAAATATGACACTATAGGTGAGAAAATAACATTACAGTTAAGTTCTTGAGTGATTTTTCTGATAGATAACAAGTTTGACTTGAAGGATGGCACGAAAAAATATTAGATATTTTTTTATCAAAGAACAATTTAGACCCAATACTATGGATATGAACATTAGCTCCGTGGGCAACGGTCACGGGTTGATTATAGGCTTTAGTTTTATTTTCAATTAAATTTTCATGCCCAGTCATGTGGATCTGGCGCCAGAATCAATAATCCATATAATATTTTCTTGACTTCTAACAGAATTAGTAGCTAAACTAGAATTAACACAAGTGAAGATACCTTGCTCCATTTGATTTCGGTTGGGGCCGTTGTTAGCCTTCATGAACTCAGTTATTTTTTGTAATAGGCCATCCAGTTGATGATTGGGTCCAGATCCGGATCAAGTAGCTCCACCTTCAGGGGTCCAACTCATTAGACCCGATCCACCAGACCTGATGACATCATAACCCGGATATGATGCTCGATGGTTTCGTTCCGTGACATTCGCCCGATTCTCGTCATTTCCAGTGTGCAATTCTAGGGTTCTTTCGCCTCTTCCTTGTTTCTGGTCCCCTGTTCCATGAGGCGGCAGTCTGAGGTGTGGGAGTAGCCACCAGCAACCATCTTTTCCGTGTCCCCTTGTTGCAATGATCACACTTGGTGGCCAGTCCCTTCCTTTGTCCTCGTGATTTCTCTGGGTACAACCGTTTGTCACTATCCATTATCCTCGCACATCCAAGTATCCAATCCTACCTACGTTCATCTGTGGGAGTACTAATGTGACCAAACGACCTAATAATGGCGGTGCTCTTATAAAAATAACAAAATGGCGGTGCTGTTTGGACTTCGGATATATACGACAGTGTGTCGTAACAAAAATCAAATTCATGGTTGGGGACCGTTTGAGGAAGAGAAGTTGTGAAATGTCAACGTCAGTTACAATTCTAGTTGAGATACGAATACCAGAGCCAAGTACTCATGCATGCCCGTTCTCCAACGGCAGCATCCCATTGTTTTCTTTCCTTCCTTTCTCTTTTTCTTCCTCAGTTGTTTTCGCAAACGTCTAGTCTTCCACCTTTTGTCACGATTCTTCCATTACCGAATTGTTGTTGGTTGACTGAACTTATCTACAAGACGGCTACCGATTTTTAGACATGTTTTACCCCCTTCATTTCTCGTTTTCAAAAGGATGCATGAGTAGGAGAGGTCTCCAATTTGAATGTGCAAACCTGATATTAGAATCTACTTTGGCAGTAATTAAATCGAATGAAGTACATGTATATTATTCTAAACTTTGGTTCTAATTAATAACATTAATACTGGTAATTTGAGGGAAATGGTTTTATACTTTTGGTGAATTCTTTCCAAGTTAGTTAGTTCTAAGGCGAAGTAGCTTGTTTACTTGGTACAAGGCCATCCAAAGAGGACATGTGAGTGAAGTTAACCTATCCTGGTTTAGTTGAGACACTAAGCTAATGGTCTGTCGTGCGAGTTTAACTTCTTCCAAACCTTACAATGAGGATCGATTTGTTTAGCTCCATTCGAAAAGTTTCGCCCTACATGAACGCTATTATTATCTGATTCTGTTTCTTTAATAAGATAACTATATTTAGTATTTGTATTTTGATTGTCATTCATTTATAACTTATTAGTGACATGATTCGTAGGCTCACTTCAATAAATTGCACGAATGTGAGCAATATTGAAAATTCTACAAACATAGTAGAAAAATCCAACATAGCTACACCGTAATGTTCAACATGATACTATCATAATGTGAATTTCTTTTTCCTTCCTTAAATAGTCGTCCATCTGTAAATCACATCTGTAGGTACAACTCTCCAAAATTTTGAACTAACCCCACGAGAAGAACTATTGGGGTCAAATTTTGTGTAAGTCTTTTTCGTAGCCCTTTCAAATGTATTGAAGGCAAGCTCACCCAGATTAGTCCATGAGGTCCCTAAACCATGATAGAGCACCTACAGACTATTTGTAACATCCCGAAAGAGCGGAAATTTAAAAATTATCATCAAGACAACAGAGACCAATAATCAAAAGACGGGACTGTTACTTCTCATAAAACATTCAAGTGGTGCACCATTACATCAGAGTTTTGTCAAAAGCTACATGATCACATCAGAAACAACAAAGGGAGATACAAGTAATCATGTCGACCTCAGTGGTCCGAATGAGAGGATCCGATCCCAAGATGCGCGTGCCGGCGGATCACCACCAACTGGATCTACTGCGGTTCTGAAATAAAACATGCAACAACAATGCCTGAGTTTCCATAAGGAAACCCTGTATGCCAACCTCACCTATATGCATGCAGTAGTACAAATAGACCTATCATACTAGTAGCATGTCATGTCATCTGCAGTAAGGAAAACAGTTCCCCCGAAGGGTAACACGGGACATCAGTCCCACAATCATCATCGGGTCTCCTAGGAGACCTACCGTAGGCACATACGGTCTAACGGAACATGACGTGACGCTCCCCACACACGACTATAATAATCATGGGGTTCGGCAAGGAGCATCCGCCAAGTCCGCGCCATAAGAAACAGATCTGTAACTTCGTGGTCGAAACAACCCCAACGGAGCCGTCGCTCGGTCGTTCCATCAATCATCATCTCAGTAGGTGCCCAGCTGAGGAAAACATAACCGGAATAACATTGGCCCATCATCGCCAGAACAACATCGGTGGTCCATCATACCTCCGACACAGTATCGGACGGGTCCAGACCGAAGTCTGCAACCTTGTACCAGCCAAGGATTTACGCCGTTCTCGTCGCCGGAGAGGTCTCCGACCTCCCCCGGCCAACCAACACTTCACCCACACGTGAGTGAGCAACAATATCACACTAAGAACTCGGCATACCTCTCGAAAGCAACGAAATCCGTCGGACCCTCGCTCGCGCAACGTTGCCTCCGGTGATCCTCCTCGCACGATCGCCTCCTCGCAACGACCTCCGCACGCCTCACGCCTGACCAACTTCTGCCTCCTCTGTCGTGCCGGAAAAGGAAAGGGAAGGGAGTGAGAGAGAGGAACGAATGGAAGAGAGAAGAGAGAGATTTGAGCTTTTAAACCCAACACCCATCTCCTCACCAACAATACTCACCTCCTTACACCCTTCACCCATCACCAGCCTACTGTTCACGCCTCCATTTCCCATGCAAAGCCACCCCTCTAATCACCATTAACCCCTAATCGGGTTTAGGGACATAACAATCCACCCACCTTAAAAGGATTTCGTCCCGAAATCAAAGCAAACTACTCACCAAAGGGCTCCGGGTACTACCTCCGGACCTCCTCCTCGATCACCCAAATGGCCTCACGCTCGCTGTGATGCTGCCACGGGACCTTCATCATCGGAATGGTCCTCCTCCTGAGCTGATGATCCATGCGATCCACGATCTCGACTGGTCTCTCCTCGAGCGACAAGTTCTGCTGGATCTCTGACACTGCAATCTCAATGACATGAGCTGGATCTGCAACATACTTCCTTAGCATCGATACATGGAAGACGTTGTGAAGACCTGAAAACTACGGTGGCAACGCAATCCGGTAGGCAACCTCTCCAACTCGGTCGAGAATCTCGAATAGCCCAACATACCTCGGACTTAGCTTCCCCTTCTTCCCAAACCTCATCACTCGTCGGGCAGGGAAAATCTTCAGAAACACGTGGTCGCCTACCTCGAAACTCAACACCCGTCTGCGTCGATCAACATAACTCTTCTGCCTGCTCTGTGTTGGGGTCAGTCTCCTCCGAATCACATCAACCTTCTCTGCATACATCTGCACAATCTCTGGCCCCACTAACTGCCTCTCGCCCACGTCACTCCAGCATACCGGTGATATGCAAGGCCTCCCGTACAATGCCTCGTACGGTGCCATCTCAATACTCGAATGATAGCTGTTGTTGTAGGCGAATTCTATCAACGATAGTTGCTCATCCCAGTGTCCTGCCCAATCCAGTGTGCATGCTCTCAACATATCCTCTAGGGTCTGAATCGTCCTCTCTGACTGGTCATCTGTTTGCGGATGGAACGTTGTACTGAACCTTAGACGCGTCCCCAATGCCTGCTGCAGACTCCCTCAAAATCTAGAAGTGAATCGAGGATCTCGATCGGAGATGATGCTCACTGACACCCCATGCAGCCTAACTATCTCCTCCACGTACAACCTAACTAGACCCTACAAAGGCAATGTGGTCTTGATCACTAAGAAGTGCGCCGACTTGGTCAGTCGATCGACTATCACCCAAATCGCGTCATGGAATCTCCTCGTATTCGGCAACTCTGTGACAAAATCCATCGTCACATGCTCCCACTTCCACTCAAGAAGCTCAATACACTGCATCGGTCCTGCTGGTCGTTGATGCTCAATCTTCAACTGGTGACAGACTAAGCATCGATCCACAAACTCTGCGATGTCCCTCTTCATGCCCTTCCACCAGAAGTTCCGCTGCAGGTCCTTATACATCTTCGTGCTCCCCGGGTGAATGGCGTATCTAGGTCTGTGCGCCTCCTCCATGATGTTGTCTCTCAGCCCATCGGCCTTCGGCACCCAGATCCGACTCCTGAACCTCAACACACCATCAACGCCCATACTGAAGTCTGATGCATCTATTGAAAGCTAACCGTAGCAGACCAGCTAACTCACCATTCCCATGATGAGCCTGCACCACACGTGAGACAGTCTGCGGCTCCACTCGAAGCCCAGCAATCACTGCTCCCTCTGAGCCCTCTGTGAACGGCCTCCACTCTGACAACGTCTTGAGTAGCCTCCACTCCTGAATGCACAAACTCACAACTGACACCTCCACCTTCCTGCTCAGCGCATCTGCAACCGAATTTGCCTTCCCCGGATGATAGGAGATGATGAAGTCGTAGTCCTTAATGAACTCGAGCCACCTGCGCTGCCTCATATTCAGCTCCTTCTGAGAGAACAAATACTTCAGGCTCTGATGATCTGTGAAGATCTCGAACTGCTCGCCATAAAGATAATGTCGTCAGGTCTTCAACGCGTGAACCACCGCTGCTAACTCCAAATCATGAGTATGATAGTTCTTCTCGTGCACCTTCAACTGCCTCGAAGTGTACGCCACCACCGTCCTGTGCTGCATCAGAACACAACCCAAGCCAATGCCTGACGTATCACTGTATATCACATAGCTTCCGCTGCCACTCGGTAGCGTCAGAATCGATGCTGTCGTCAGTCGCCTCTTCAGCTCCTAAAAGTTGTCCTCGCACTTCCGAGACCAAACAAACTTGACGCCCTTCTGCGTCAACGCTGTCAGCGGCGAAGCAAGTCTGGAGAAATCCTGAATGAACCGTCTGTAATACCCTCCCAGTCCCACGAAGCTCCTAATCTCTGTAACGCTTGTCGGGGCTCTCCACTGAGTCAAAACCTCGACCGTCGCCGGATCCACCGAAATCCCATCTGCTGTCACAATTATCCCTAGAAATGCCACCTGATCCAACCAAAACTCGCACTTCGTGTACTTGGCATAGAGTTGCTGATCTCTCAGAATGCCAAGCACATTCCTCAGGTGCTCTCGATGCTGCTCTCTGTCAGGCGAGTACACTAAGATGTCGTCCACGAATACAACGACAAATCTGTCAAGGCAAGGCTAAAAGGTCCTATTCATCAGGTCCATGAATGTTGCAGGTGCATTTGTCAGTCCAAACGGCATCACCAGGAACTCGTAGTGCCTGTACCGCGTCCTGAAGGCTGTCTTCTGAACATCTGCCTCTCTGATCTGCAACTGGTGATATCCTAAACGCAAATCAATCTTAGAGAACACTCTCGCTGTCTGCAACTGATCAAACAGATCATCAATCCTGGGCAAAGGGTACCGGTTCCTAACGGTAACCTTATTCAACATCCTGTAGTCGATGCACATCTGCAATGACCCATCCTTCTTCTTCACAAACAACACAGACGCTCCCCAAGGCAAAACACTCAGTCGAATAAACCCAGAGTCCATCAACTCCTGCAACTGCTTCTTCAACTCTATCAACTCAGCAGGTGCCATCCGATAAGGTGCCTTCGACTGGGGCGTCGTGCCAGCTACCAACTCGATGTCGAACTCGATCTCCCGGTGGGGCGGTAAACGAGGAATCTCAGCAGGAAACATATATGGGAACTCCCGTACGACCTCTGTATCCTCTAGCCTTCTCGTCTCAGGATCAGGAACAACCAGCGTAGCCACAAACACTCTGCATCCCTGCTGTATCAACTTCTGTGCCTTAACTGCAGACACAATCAGACGACCCCCTCTGCTCCTCGTCCCTCTGATCAAAACATCTGGCAAGACCTCTCTCCGGATCAGGATTTTCTTCTCGCAGCAAAAGACTCGCACGTCGTACTGTGACAGCCAGTCCATCCCCAATATGACGTTGAAGTCTTCCATTGGTAACAAGACCAGATATGTCGGAAAATCATGGTCTCCCGAAACAATCGTGGTGCTGAGGAAATATCTCCCCACAGTGCCCACCTCACCCATGGGTGTGCTGACCTCCAAACAATCAAGCAGCAACACATGGGTCCGACCCAACTCGCCAGCAAACATCTCCGAAATGAAGGAGTGAGTGACACCGCAATCAAACAACACCCGCGTAATCGAACAAGAAACAGAAAGTGTACATTCCACAACGGTGTTGGAGTCCCTCTCCTCCTCAGCCTGGATGGTGAAAACTCGCGTGGTCTTTCTGCCCTGACCTGGTGAAACAACGGATCGGATGCCTCCGCCCCTCCCTGCTACTGGCGGTCAATACCTCCTGCTAGGCTCTCCCTGCCTAGTCGGTTATTCCCGAATGAAGTGGCCCAACTGCCCGCACCCCATGCAAGCTCCAGTTCGCCTGAAGCACTCCTGACCTGGGTGAAACCTCCCACAGAAAGTGCACGCTCCAGACTGACGTGCTCCTCCTCCATCAAACCTGGGCCTCTTGCCCGAGTTCCCCGCTCCACGACCGACTGCTCACTGATGACTTCCTCGCCTCCTGAAGACACTCCCTCTGGTCCTGCTCTATGATTGTAGCATGCTTCACTGCATCAGCAAGGGTCAGCGGCATACTGTTGATCACACGTGATCGGAGCGGCTGCCTCAGTCCCTTCACAAACTTCCTCACCCGTTGCTCAGGGGCCAAACAAATCTCTGGGTAGTAACACTCCAAAGTGTTGAACCCGCTGATGTAACTCGCCAGAGTCATCTCCTTCTACTCCAGCGACATGAACTCCTCTCTCTTCCGATCCCTGACGAGCTGGGGAAAGTACTACTCCTCCAAGAACTCCTCCCAGTTGACGTCCTCCCGGTCCTCAAACATAACCGTGGACGCGGTCCTCCACCAGTTGGTTGCCTCGCCATCAAACACTTAGGTGGCCAGATCCACCCTCCTCCCAGGTGCAACTCCAATCGCTTGAAGATCTTCTGCATCTTGAGGACCCAGTCCTCCACTACCTCAGGAGCACTCCTGCCATCAAAACTCGGTGGGTACTGATGCATAAAACGATCATGTTCAACGCCCATCCCGCCCCGCACATTCTGGGCTGGCTGACGCTCCAGAAACTCGCCCAACCGATCCCAGTTGGCGCCCTCAGTGGCGTCACTGGCACTGCGATCACGCGGAGAGCTCCTCACGCGTCTAGGAGGCATCTGACAGAAGAAACAATCACAAACTTCAGCCATGAATGCATGCTAAAAGATAAAATGCATACGTCTTATTACTATAAGGGTGATTTCATTGGGAGCCACATAGGAATCGACCGCTCTGATACCAAATTGTAATGTCCCGTCCCCGAGCCCGCATCGAACCCGGGTCCCGGTCCGCACTCATGCAACCACTGGCCCACAACACCCACCTATTGCCACAAAACTTAAGTTGGTAAGTGTTATGGTAGTGGGCTCATGCTATTATATCTCACCCCAACATTCTCATGTTAAGCAATGTGGGACTAAACTTGGGGGTGTTACAACCTACCCCACTTGAACACCTGACGTCCTCGTCAGGGTCAAACCACTCATTCACCAGGCGTTGTGGGATTCTAGAGGTGGCTCCCACCCTTTAGGTGTAGCACTTAGTTCCCAAAATTCCGGCTGTTTCAGGCTCTGATACCAAATTGTAACTTCCCGAAACATGAAATTTAAAAATTATCATCAAGATAACAAAGACCAATAATCAAAAGACGGGACTGTTACTTCTCATAAAACATTCAAGTGGTGCACCATTACATCAGAGTTTTACCAAAAGCTACATGA
The DNA here is from genome assembly GCA_963682175.1 of Triglochin maritima. Taxonomy (NCBI): domain Eukaryota; kingdom Viridiplantae; phylum Streptophyta; class Magnoliopsida; order Alismatales; family Juncaginaceae; genus Triglochin; species Triglochin maritima. Next base: position 53,795,170 of record OY821771.1, on the reverse strand, counting down.
TCACATCAGAAACAACAAAGGGAGATACAAGTAATCATGTCGACCTCAGTGGTCCGAATGAGAGGATCCGATCCCAAGATGCGCGTGCCGGCGGATCACCACCAACTGGATCTACTGCGGTTCTGAAATAAAACATGCAACAACAATGCCTGAGTTTCCATAAGGAAACCCTGTATGCCAACCTCACCTATATGCATGTAGTAGTACAAATGGACCTATCATACTAGTAGCATGTCATGTCATCTGCAGTAAGGAAAACAGTTCCCCCGAAGGGTAACACGGGACATCAGTCCGACAATCATCATCGGGTCTCCTAAAGAGACATACTGTAGGCACATACGGTCTAACGGAAAATTACGTGACGCTCCCCACACACGGCTATACTAATCATGGGGTTTGGAAAGGAGCATCCGCCAAGTCCACGCCATAAGAAACAGATCTGTAACTTCGTGGTCGAAACCACCCCAACGGAGCCGTCGCTCGGTCGGTCCATCAATCATCATCTCATTAGGTGCCCAACTGAGGAAAACATAACCGGAACAACATCAACCCATCATCATCGGAACAACATCGGCGGCATCACAGGCACAACATCAGTGGTCCATCATACGTCTGGCACAACATCGGACGGGTCCAGACCGAAGTCTGTCAGGTCATCAGGCTTCACGAGCCGCAAACACCAACCTCGCCGCTATAAAAGCAGGGCAGCGACCTCCGTAGTCATCCAGGCTGGTAGTCACCTCACCCAACGACAGTTGCGTGCTCCCACATCAATACATTGAGATCCGCGATCCCTCAGACCTGCTATTCTACAATGAGTCCATCAATCCATCACATCAAGTCATTGTCCACACATGGAGGTGACACGTCCCGAACACCAACACTCTTCCACCCGGCGGTCCCTGGGTAGGCCTTGGTAGCGCGCCCACCGTCACCTCACAGCTTACGCACTAGGCGAGGACACGGGTTTCCGTGGACATAGTTGATATCCAAAAAGGGATCACGAATTTAGTTCTGTGCACAAACGGTCGACCGAAAGAGGCAATCCGGTCGACCGTTCCATGAAAGGTTCGGTCGACCGAAAGTCTGCAACGGTCGAACTCTCTGCGCAAAACCTAAGTCCCAACGGTCGAACAAGAGTCTAAACCCGGTCGACCGATACGTGGTCAAAATCCGGAGTCTGGTCAAGATCAATTCAATACTACCGGTCGACCGACTCAGGGGTCTCGGCCGACCGAAAACTACCAGGGCATCCTAGCAGTTCTAAGTCACTAACGGTTGAACGCATAAAAGAACCAGTCGAACAAGCATACATCAAATCCAGTACATTTAAGTTACGGTCGAACGAACACAAGACACCGGTCGACCGAAACACAACAGGCAACCCCGACCCACCAGCACAATGCACAACCGATCGACCGCCATGAGGCATCGTCCGACCGGTGTTGGTTAAAGTCGGGCAAAATACACTACATCGATCGACCGCCCAAAGGAACACGATCGACCGTTGGTCGTCTGCAACCTTGTACCAGCCAAGGATTTACGCTGTTCTCGTTGCCGGAGAGGTCTCCGACCTTCCCCGGCCAACCAACACTTCACCCACACGTGAGTGAGCAACAATATCACATTAAGAAGTCAGCATACCTCTCGAAAGCAACGAAATCTGTCGGAGCCTCGCTCGCGCAACGTCGCCTCCAGTGATCCTCCTCGCACGATCGCCTCCTCGCAACGACCTCCGCATGCCTCACGCTGGACCAGCTTCTGCCTCCTCTGTCGTGCTGGAAAAGGAAAGGGAAGGGAGTGAGAGAGAGGAACGAATGGAAGAGAGAAGAGAGAGATTTGAGCTTTTAAACCTAACACCCATCTCCTCACCAACAGTGCTCGCCTCCCTACACCCCTCACCCCTCACCCATCACCAGCCTACTGTTCACGCCTCCATTTCCCATGCAAAGCCACCCCTCTAATCACCATTAACCCCTAATCGGGTTTAGGGACATAACACTATTTATCTTTCTCTTAATTGTTCTTACACGACCCCTAAAAAATAGAACGCTTGTCAGTTGCCACCACCATCGGAGGCTAAATGACATTAGTTGAAATGTAAGTGGGGTCCAACTATATCTGCCTGGAGCATTTACAATCAGCTTGATCAATGCAAAACCTTGACGTTCTTCCCTCCAATACAGGTACTGACTGGTAGGCGGAGTTCCAACAATGTAAGTCGACCTTTGGTACTGGCGTAAGGCTCCAATAATATAGTTTTTAAGTTTATTTGATTGATATAATAAAGGTATGTCACTTGGATTTTACAAACTAACCGAATTAGTAACTGATTAGTAGTTTTATGACGGAATCTATAACTATATTCTTCTTAAAAAGGAACACAAGACAAATTTGAAATTTGTACCCTTGAAAAACAAATACCAAACAACCTTTTCTCTCTTCAAAATTCTTTGATTCATTTCAACGGTGGTTAGTCGATAATTAATTCATTTAATCAAGTAACAAAAAATAACGTGATTTACATAAGCGTTCATTTGAGATACACAACGATTGCGTCAGAAGAAATGCGATGTCGAGGAAATTATTTATTTGGAATCTCAAAAGTCATCTTTTTGCTTCAGAAGATAATTTATCAGATTTGGAATGTATGGTGAATTTTTGTTGTTGATGTGTTTCTCAACTTCTCAATTTAAGGATGCAATTATTTTGCAGAACTCAACTTAGAGGTGAGGAAATTAACGAGAATAATTTGTTAGTGATTAATTTGTAGAAAAATTTAAAATAATTTTGAGAACTAAGTTACATAAGTTCCAAAATTCATACAAAAATATATTTTAGCGACTTCCTTCATTTTTACTTCAAATTATAAAGAATGCATGAAATTAAGGTCAAAATGTTCCACCATAATTTAGAATTTGAGAAGTCCAATGACAGGTGTCCCCAAGATACCGTAATCTAGAACATAGAAAAGTGGGAACCATTAAAATAATTGACAGCAAATACAAAAAAAAAGTTACTTCTGAAAACGGACATAATTGATTTTATACACAAGCATTTCAGGTATTTGCTTAGGTGTACTTATATTTGCAGTTTAATTGCTTGCATGCACCTGAACCGTCTGTGGGTTCCAATTCGTTGATTTTTATATTAGAAAAATTACAAAACAAACCGTCTAAAATTGAATTGTCATTAATATTAAATACAAAAACACAAAATAAATATTTCTTTTACACACACCATCTCTCCCTCTCTCTCATGTTCTCTCTCTCTCTCTCTCATCTCTCTCTTGTTTTCTCTCTCCTCTCACACTCTCTCTCATGTTCTCTCTCTCTTATCTCTCTCTTGTTCTCTCTCCTCTCACTCTCATCTCTCATGTTCTCTCTCACTCTCTCCTCTTTCTCTCTCTCCACACACTCTCTCTCTCCTATTCTCTCTCCTCTCTTTCTCCCCTCTCTCTCCTATTCTCTCTTTTCACGCTTGAATTATTTCTCTCATCTCTATCATTTTTCTCTCTCTCTCTCGAACAAGATAACAAATTATCTTCATTATTATACACATGATCAACTAAACTTATATTAGAAACAAGTATGATCACTATATTAGACACAAGAGAGAGGAGAGAGATAATTCGAGTGTGAGAAGAGAGAGAATTCGAGGGAGAGAGATAATTCGAGTAGGGGTGAGCAAAATTCGGTCCGGTCCGGGCACCCGGACCGAACCGAATTTTTCGGTCCGGACCGAACCGGACCGAATTTTTTCGGTCCGGTCTTCGGTCCGGACTTCCCGAAAATTCGGGTTTCGATCCAGTCCGGTTCGGTCCGGTCCTGGACCGAAGCTCACCCCTAAATTCGAGTGTGAGAGAGAGAACACAAGAGGAAAGAGAATTGGAGAGAGGAGAGAGAATGAGAGAGAAGAGAGAGTGTGTATGTAAAAAAAAATTGTTTTGTATTTTTGTATTTTAATATTAAGAACAATTCGATTTTAAAGAATGTGTTTTGTAAATTTTCTAATATAAAAATAAACGAAACGAATTAGGTACACGTAAATAACTAAAATGTAAACGTAGGTACACCAAATAAATAACCGAAACTTAAGTGTATAAAGTCAAATCAATTACATGCCCCGACAAAAAATGCACACTTACTCTTCCGGCCGCCCCCTGAAAGATCCATAACATTTCCAGAACGAAAAATTGTTCCGTTAGACGTCAGCAATGAGCAGCCGCATTGAGCTGACCATAACAAAACAGAAACCAAAAAGTCTCAAGCACCCACAGTCAGCTCTCGCTCCCTCCTGTCTTGGAAGCCACGCCTCCTTTTCTAATCCCACAAATTATTAGTTATATATATAAATAAATAAACCCCCAAATTCCACTCTTCCAGTCTCGCAACCCCACACATCGCACAAACCAAACGATGACCAGCGCGTTTCCGTCACCTCCCACTACCATGCTCCTCCTCCTCCTGCTTCCGGTCACCACCCCTCAACCCACGTCTGCCCCACCATCTCCCTACGACTTCAACCCGAAGTTCAACCCCTCGATGGCCATCGTCATCGTCGTCCTAATCACCGCCTTCTTCTTCATGGGCTTCTTCTCCATCTACCTCCGCCAGTGCGGCGGCGTCTCCGATCCGGACCCATCCCGCCGTCCTCCCACCCGCCGCTCCGCCCACAAAGGCCTCTCCCCCTCCACCATCGAGTCCCTCCCGGCCCTAGTCTACTCCGACGTCAAGGACCACAAACTCGGCAACGGCGCCCTCGAGTGCGCCGTCTGCCTCTCCGAGTTCTCCGACGACGAGACCCTCCGCCTCCTACCCCACTGCGACCACGCCTTCCACGCTTCCTGCATCGACGCCTGGCTATCTTCCCACACCACCTGTCCCGTATGCCGCCACGACCTCGCCGCCGCCGACGTCGACGTCACACCCAAACCCCCGGCAGTGGTTTCTCTCCCTGCGCCTCCGCCGCCGGATCAGGTCTCCATCGACGTTCAGGACGATCCGGCCCCGCCACCTCCGTCTCCCGGGAGTAGGAAGGAGAGGGGGCTGCTGTTGCCGTGGTCGAGGTCGAGGTCCGCGAGGACGGAGAGGCTGGTGTTGTGGTCGGAGGAGGACCGGGAGAGGTTTACTCTCCGGCTGCCGGAGTACGTCCGCCGGGAGGTGGTCTCCGGGAAGCTGAGGAGGTCTGTTAGTGTTGCGGTGTTCGCCGGAGAAGGAAGTAGTCGGGGTGGGACGGGGTCGTGGATCGGACGGAAGGAGTGGGCGGCGAAGTCCGACCGGTGGGCGTTCCTGACCCGACCGTTGTCGTTCAAGTTCGGCGGGGAGGGATCGACGAGACGAGGGGAGGGGTCGACGAGGCGAGGGGAGGTTGGGGAGGGGTCGAGAGGGAAGGTGCTGGATTGCCTTGTCGGAGGGAGTGGCGTTGCCGGAGAGGTTGCCGGTGGGGACAGGTCAATTTCTGGGAACCCGGCAAAAGTTTAGGGTTCGTGTTTTACGTGGCTTCTGGAAACGCCAAAAGGTGGGTTGTTGGTAGCTGAAGTGATCGGAAGGAAACAACACTTGAGGAAGAAGGCTTTGATTTTGTTTACGTGAGAAGAAATTAATGTTTCTCGATTTACGTTGATTCTTTTTCAGAGAGCCGTAGAGTTGACTATTTTGATTTCGTTTGATGGTTATTATTATGTAAATATTGCCTCAATGTCGTTACTAATGTTGTTAATTAGTTCTTATGATTATTAATAAGTTGTATATATGTATGGTTTTTTTCTTTTGTTTGATAAGTGTATGTATGATTGTTGTTGGTGTGGACCGAGACGGAGGCATAAAGAATGATGCAAGTTAGAGAAGGGTAAAGATTGTTCTTCAGGAAGATGCTGCGTCCGAAAAGAATATGGTTCGAGGCTCTCCTCGTTATGCATTTTAACCTTTTGTTTTTTGTTGTATACACTTAATTCTATTTAAAATGACATTACGTAGTGGCCTAGTGGCTTGAATTTGATATGATCCTTACAGAAATGGAATTTATGTTGGTTCGTTTCGAGTCCTGTCTTTTTTTGACGGAAAAAAATGTAATGATTCTAACCGGGGTATTAACGGATCGGATACGGATTACATATAGTTATATCTATATTCGTATCAGCATGAAATTTAATGATACATATACATATTATTTGTGGATATGAAAAGTCTATATCCGTTCGGATATATGACGGATTCGGAGCGGATACAGATAATATTCACATCCGTAAACATAATTCCCCATATTATAATATTTTTTATTTTCACTTATACAAATTCTTATATATAGTCACATTTATAACTTTATTTGTTTCAAATATTAATTTACTTTATCATAACTTCTAACTTTATATTCTGAAAATGATAACAATATTCAATGCTTGAATAAATGTGATCAGTAAATGTATTTTTATTTAAATAAATAAATTTAAACTACATATTCAAATATAATCACATAAGATTGAAATATGAATATTTTTATATATATTAATGTATTGCATAAGTATATCAAAACAAATATGGATACTGATATTGAAATACAGATATGTAGTTCCGAAGCGGATATTATTCGGATCGGATACAACAATATCCATATGGATACATATACGGATATGGATATGGATATTGATACAGATCTTATAATACAAATATTTAATCTCGAATCAGATGTTATACGGATCAGATGTATCAATATCCATATTCGCTCCACAAGTTCCCAGATATCAAGTTTCGGATACGAATACGTTTTACGAATGCCGAATTCTCGGATAAAACAAATACGAATGCGAACAGATTTTGGAATTTCGGACATCCACTTACACCTCTAATTCGAACATTGCAATATGTTTGCGAACATGAACACTCAATGCCAATTTTTTGTTGGGAGGTGGATCTAAGATGCACTAACAAGACTACGGATTACACGCACCACAAATATAGAATATTGATTGCGGAAATTAACTTCGGAGCCTCTCCTAATCTCAAAGCAACAAGTAAACACGAATAAGATGGAAATAACAAGCAATCACACAACACACCTGAAGCAAACCACGACATACGCGATTTTACAAGGTTCGGCAAAAAGGCTACGTCCTTGGGGGGTCTCCTACGGGTTTCCTTTCCTTGAAGCTCTTCTCCAACAAGAGAAGTCTCCAAGATTACAAACGATTGGAAACAATATGTCTCCCAAAGCACTCTAGATCTCTCTCTAGCCTAATCTTTCTAAAAAAAATAAGTATTGTATGTTGTGTTACAAAATTAGGGCAAATTTTCTATTTATAATTGGCTAAAACCGTACAGTAAATCATTCAGATCGTGCATAACTGTCGGAAAACGGTCGACCGGAATTCTCTATCGGTCGACCGCTCACCCCGAGTCGTTCCACCGTTCCGTGCTTCTGTGCAGCGCTTGAAGCTCCTGGACGTTTTTGGTCGACCACGTGTCCAACACCAGTCAACCGATCTGCATGCTAATTTTCATCTTGCAGCTACTGTCGCTTTTCGGTCGACCGTGTACCCATCACCGATCGACCGAATCTCGATCAATCTTGAGCTCTAAATCTCCTGACGTTTTTTGGTCGACCATGTTCCCAGAATCGGTCGACCGATCCTGATCTGATCCGAGCCCCTATAGCTCCTGGAGTTATTCGGTCGACCGAGATCCCAACACCGGTCGACCGATTCTCCCAATTTTCCTGTACTTAACAATTCTATAAACCAATTCCAACAATCTCCACCTTAGTTTAGAATTGTTACCTTAGCCATCTATGACCCGCATCCTTTGTGCTTCCTAGAAGCACCTTTAGCGCTACCCCCGGAGTGCTCTCCTTCTCACTCTCTGAGGACGTTGAGAAGCTTCGAGCACAACTCGAACTTCTCCCGATTGACAACCATGGTCATCATATCTGCAGGATTCTCACTTGTGTCGATTTTCTGGAGAACAACATGCCCTTCTTCGATCCACTCTCGGATCTTATGGTACCTTACTTCAATATGTTTGGTTCTTGAATGGAACGTCTGATCCTTGGCTAGATAAATTGCACTTTGACTATCGCAATGCAATTTGGTCACTTCTTGTTCCATCCCCAAAGAGCTAACCAAACCCTTCAACCATATAGCTTCTTTTCCGGCATCGACAACAGCCATGTACTCCGCTTCCGTTGTAGACAACACGGTAGTATGTTGGAGAACCGATCTCCAACTCACTGGACCTCCACCCAAAGTGAACACATACCCTGTTTTGGACCTTCACTTATCCAGATCTCCAGCATAATCTGAATCAACATACCCCTCCACCTGCCTTTGTGCTCCATCTTTGGTGCACTTCAAGCTAACATTCATGGTTCCCTTCAGGTACCTGAACAGCCACTTCAACGCTTCCCAATGCTCTTTTCCTTGGTTAGCCATATAACGACTCACGAGGCTAACTACGTGTGAAATGACTGCCCTAGTGCAGATCATAGCATACATAACAAATCCGACTGCACTAGCATATGGAACTCTCTCCATATCTCTCCTTTCCTTTTCAGTAAAGGGGCTGCACTTCAACGAGAGCTTGAAGTGAACACTAATAGGTGTGGCCACCTGCTTGGCGTTCTCGAGATTATACCTTTCGAGTATCTTCCGGATATAGCTCCTTTGAGTGAGCAGAATTTCACCTGTCTCGGTATCCCTGGAGATCTCCATACCGAGAATCTTCTTTGCACTCCCGATGTCTTTCATCTCAAACTCTCCGTGAAGCTTCAGTTTGAGATCATCTATATGCTTCATATCCTTAGCCGCGATCAACATATCATTGACATACAAAAGCAAGAACACGTGTGTTCCGTCTCCAAGACTTCGCAAGTATACACAACTATCATAATCGCAACGTACAAAACCATTATTAATCAAAAATAAATCGAACCTTTTCTACCACTGCCTCGGCGATTGGTTAAGTCCATAGAGGGACTTCTTCAGCTTGCATACTTGTCCTTCCTTGCCTCGTGTGATGAATCCATCCGGCTGCCTCATATAGATCTCTTCTTCTATGTGCCCGTGAATAAAAGCTTTCTTCACGTCCATCTGCTCTAACTCCATGTTATCCATAGCTACCATAGCTAACAACACTCTAATAGAGGTATGCTTTACAACAGGTGAGAAGATCTCGTTGTAATCGACTCCTTCCTTTTGAGCATATCCTTTTGCCACCAACCTTGCTTTATACTTTATCTCCTCCATAGGAGATGACCCTTCCTTTTTCCTGAAGATCCACTTGCACCCAATCTCGCGCTTTCCCTTGGGAAGCTCCGTTAACTCCCAAGTTTGATTCTTATGAAGAGATTCCATCTCTTCGGTCATGGCCACCATCCACTTGTTCATGTCCTCCTGCTCAATAGCTTCTTCGAATGTGCAAGGGTCCCCACATTCGGTAACAAGTGCAAAAACAATACTAGCATCATCGTGACCATACCTCACCAGTGCCTTTGTGATCCTCCTCTGTCTTCCTTGAGCAATACTCTCTTGCTCAGTTTCCTCCTCTACTCGTGAGTCAATTGTTTCCTGCTGAACTTCTTGATTCGATTCTCCTCTTGAAGTCGTGACCTCAACTTTAATTTCGTCTTCCTGCATGGGATTCCCTTGCTGCTCTTTCTCCTCAAGGCCCTTGAGCAAACTTGTCTCATCAACCACCACATTGCTCCGTAGGAGTACCTTCTTGCTCACCAGATCCCAAAGCTTATATCCTTTCACCATCCTATCGTAACCAAGGAATATGCACTCCTTTGATTTCAAATCTAGCTTCGACCGTTGTGTCTCATCGACCAACGCATAGGCTTTGCATCCAAATATCCTAAGCCTCGAGTAATCAAATATCTCACTCGTTCACACTTCCTGAGGCGTCTTTAATTCAAGTGCAGATGACGGTGAGATATTTACCAAGTAGCATGCAAGATCTATTGATTCCGCCTAGAAATCCTTCGACAGATTCGCATGGAGCCTCATGCTCCTTGCCCGTTCACATAGTGTCATGTTCATCCTTTCAGCTACGTCGTTTTGTTCCGGACTCCGCGGTGTAGTGAAATGCCTCATGACGCCTTCTTTCTCACAGAAACTTACAAACTCCCTTGAGGTATACTCACGTCTGTTATCTGTCCGTAAGTACTTAACAAACCTGTACTTTTCTCTACTTGGGCCTTCCATGCTTTAAACTTATCAAGGACATCAAATTTATTTTTCAGAAAATAAACTCATAGCTTCCTTGAGAAGTCGTCTATGAATGTGATGAAATATTCGGCTCCACCTTTTGACCGAAGCTGAGCCGGTCCCAGACGTCTGAGTGCATATACTCCAGAATTTCTTTCGTCTTGTGGATAACCGTCTTGAATCGAATCCTGTGCTGTTTACCAAAGACACAATACTTGCAAAAATCTAATTTGCAGCTCTTAACAACCTTTAGCAGTCCCTGTTTGTGTAGCTCACACAAACCCTTTTCTGACATATGACCAAACCTCATATGCCAAAGTGCGGTGCTGTCTTCTTCGCGTGCAACATTTGCTGCACCTTTTCCTGCTACTGCATTCCCTAGCATCCAATACAAGTTGCCCACCTTGGTTCCCTTTATCACCCCATGAGTGACCTTGATCTTTCCGTCCCCGTCGGACCATCTCCACCCGAGAGTATCAAACTCTCCTAGAGAAATCAGATTATTCTTCAACTATGGTACGTGACGCACACCCGTCAGCGTTCGAATTCATCCATCGAACATCTTGAACTGTACAGAACCAATACCGACGGTAGTGCACGGAGCATCGTTGCCCATAACAACGATCCCCCATTTCAATGGCTCGTAGGATGTGAACCACTCCTTTACCAGGCACATGTGAAAAGATGCTCTGTATCCAAAATCCATCTAGATGATGATTTGTCAATACCTGCAGCGCAAACTGTTAGAACGTCGGCTTAGTTCTTCTCCTCCACCACACTGGCGGAATTATACCCGTCTTTCCCTTTCTGCAGTGACTCCTTGAAGGCCCTATAGTCATGCTTCATATGACCGACCTTCTTGCAGAAAAAATATTCAAAGGATCTCCCCTTTGATTTGGACCGGCCCCTTCCGTTGCTTCTTCCTTTGTTACTCGTCCTGCCCCTTTCCGGTGCTGCAATTAATCCTTCACCCTTCTCGAAAGAGCTACTACTCGAATTCTTCCTTGCATCGTAAGAGATCAGCGTGCCCTTGACCTCCTCCAACACCAACGAATCCTTGCCATATATGATCGTATTCACCAAGTTCTCATACGAGTCCGGCAGCGACGTCAATAACAACATTGCTTTGTCTACATCCTCCATCTTGTCCTCAAGCTGAGTCAGATCAACTATCAACTTATTGAACACCGAGATATGCTCAATGAATGGCGTGTTCCCCTTCATCCGAAGCATGTACAGCCGACGCTTCAGATTCAACTTGTTGCTTAGGTTCTTCTTCATGAACCTCTCCTCCAGAAGTTTCTAATATTCTGCCGCGGTCTTCGCCGATTCCTTGAAAAGCAAATCATCCGAGAGGCACAACTCGATAATCCCGACCAATTTCGTATATCTTCTCCGACCAATTTCCACCCGAGTTCAGGCCTGAAGTTGCTTTGACAAAGACGAACGACTTTAGCCTGTTCAATTTCCTGTGAGCAATACATCGAAGTATTCCTCCATCGTAGTATAAAATCGGTGGATGATTCTCCAATTCTTTGTTTAAGCATGCTCAATTTTGCAATTGAGACTTTCCTAATGGTAGTGAAAAACCGTTGAATAAACAGTGTTTGCATGGTACTCCAATTGGGGATAAAGTTTGGTTTTAACGTCCCATACCATTCAAAAGCTGGTCAACTCAATGAAAGGACGAACAACTTTAGCAAGTACGACTCGTCGTTTGCGAGGTCTCCACACTGAGCTGTCAAATAAGCTAGATGTTCTCGTGGTTCTCCCGTCTCATTATATTTTGTGAATTTCGGTTGCACATGTCCGACGGGTAGTCTGGTCTCCAAATGCTTTATTGGATATGGAACTGTGTAAGGGTTTAGGAGATTTAACGACCTCTGATCAGTGTTGCTCATCTCTGAGAATCGAGCGTTCACAGTTTGTTCGACCATGTCCCTTTGTCCGGCTACTTCTCGTTCCTTTTCCAAGTTCATTAACTCGATGGTTGCAGACAGTTGCAAGACCATTTGTTGAAGATCTTCTATTTGTTTTTTGAAATGTTCTTCTCTTGAAGATTCTCCAGTTGTATATACAGTCTGAACTGGTACTTCTTCTTCACCGCTGGTATAACCCTTCGATATTTGCTCATCTACAAAACCTGGGGTGTCGTCCTGCTTCGAATTCCCAAATTCTTCTTGGGGTATTGGTTGCTTCTCTAGACTTCTCAACTTCTGCCTGGCCCTTCCTTTCATCCTTGTGTCCACACCTGGTTGGGAGACTATGTCTCGGAGTTCTTCTACAGTGTTCGGCAGGTTGTCATTTGTTTCTCTCCTCATTTTTTTGTAGGGATTTTCAGTTGTTTGTACCATATAACAACTGTGAGTAAGGGTATCACTATCAGCTGTAGACCCTGTACCCTCCAATTGATCATCAGATTTGACCAACACTGTTAGAACTTGCCTTTTAGATAGATTAATCCGTTTGATTTCCGACTTACTTGACTTTTCTTTTCTTCGTACCTCAGGATTTGTTTCGATTTCGAGATTTCCATCCCACTTCATTCTAACACTCAGGGTTTCAGACCTTGTCTTCGGATGACGGAAATGCGTTCGAATACGGACGGACGCGTTGTGCCACTACCGATCTGGTACTAGACAGAAGTCCAGACATGTTTCTTTCTTCTTAACATAGGCCTTTCTTCTTCTGTTCTCCTCAAAATATCATACCGATTATTCGTCGATATACTCACGGAATAGTCAGGTTCCATTGTTTCTAGCTCGTCGCCAGTCAGGCTAAAACGACTCCTGACGATTAAAGTTGATTTCCCACTTCGGGAAACTTTCATCCTCTTAGAATATGGCCTAAAAGGATTTCCGATAGTGGAGAGGATGAGATAACTCTACACTCCATTGGGATGGGAGATCTTCTAAAAACAGGCGGAGATGTTAGGTTGACTCCCAATTTCTGCGCTCTCATTCTCAGTTTAATTGCACATACCAACACGCGAGCTGGAATTGTGAAGCAATCATTCATCGAAGTGTTTTCGGTCATGCATACTCCAGTAAGACGATATACATCTCTACTAGAGAGAATCACCATCTCATAATCATTAATTTTATTCAGGATGAGCGACATTTGTTTGTCGTTGAGTGCCTTCGGGTTTCCTCCAACCCTTTTATGAGCCTTGAAGTTTCCCGATAACGACTTTTGGGGTCGTACATGATACTTCACTAGTTTGCTTGGTGAACCAGGCCTGCAAGGACTCTTAGGTGACTGATTGGACAATGATTTGGCTTTTTTCACCTTTGGCTTGCGTGTCTTGTTCCTTTTCTTCTTCGAAATGTTGGAAAGTGCTTCAGGAATTTCTGCAATTGCAAACTCAGGATGCGTCCTTTCCGATCGTTCCTTTTCTGAAACGACCACGATGTTGCCCACCGGACTAGGAGTTGAGGGCTTGATGGGTACTTCAATCTCATAACCCGTCATGAGGCCGTGTTCAAAAGAATACTTGAACAAGGCTGGCTCGAAGGATCCAAAAGAGACGGGAGCCGTAAATATCACCTTCATGCTTGTTTCCATCGTAAATTTTCGTTCCTGTACAATGTGGAAGGTTTTATGTTAGATTAATGACACGAGACATGACTACGAGGATGAGAGGTCCCACCAGGCGTGCCATTCTGTTTAACGTGGGTTTTTTGTTCTTTAGTATTATATATTGGTGTTGCGAAGACCTCTCAAGAATTCATGATGGAATTCCACACCTTACAACTTCGTATAGAAAAATGCCTCATCGTGTCATACTCATATCATTCATTTGTACAGGAAATTAAATAAATACAAATAACTAGCTAGAAAGTAAATAAGCACGACATTTTCTTTCATTGAATAAAAAAGATAAATATGAAATACAAGAGTTGACATATTTATGCATTGCACAAATGGAAGATACATAAGAATCCTTTTGCAAAAACTAAAATTGTTGTTATATCAACAATTCCAGATATGTCTTATTAATATGATTTTTATATTTTGATATCTTTAGGATGAGGATATATCAACTCGTGCTTTGATCGGCTCGACGATGATCTCCCTTTTGTTGTGATATATCGTCACAGTATGGTCAGTTAAGCCTCTTGAGCTAGGAGGGTTTTGTATGTGTTTAGATGCTTCAACTTTATGATGAAGACAATCTGATATTAGTGAATTTAACCTCATCACAACGATGAGTTATCTATAGTTGATCTATCAACGATAATTCTGATATTAGAATATCGTACAAACGGTTAGTTTAGCCTCGTCACCTAGGAGGTATTTTGTATATATAGGGTATTGTCTCGTATCATAGGAGACATCGTAAACATTTTATTCCCCTGTTCGGGAGAACATTGTGTATATACTTTGTTTGAGTATGACGATTTTAGTTTATCTCATTACTAAATATCGCTAAGGGTTAGATTAGTTTAGCCTCGTAACCTAGGAGGTTTGGTTTCATATATCATAATGATTGGTCAGTTTATCCTCATATCCCGGAGGGATGTGTTTTAGACTTGTTTGGACAATTATCCCTTTGATATGGGTATTATGATGTTTTGGCCAGTTTAGCCTCGTGACCCGGAGGGATTTGTGTATGCGTCTTTGTTATATTGACGACGATTCTTATATTTAAATATCATCAAATAGTTAGTTTAACCTCATAACTAGGAGAATATTTTATATGTATAATTTGTTAAGTATCTTGGACAGTTTAGCCTCGTGACCCGGAGGGGTGTATACATTTTGTTTTGTTTATAGAATTTGTTAAATGAAGACTCCATCGTCAGTAAGGGAGAGGGAACCTAAGATCCAGCTTGGCGTGCATCCTCGCTTACGACTAAGGTAGTCCGTATTTTAGTTTCTGACAACTCCAATGATAAGAGAGAGGGAACCCAAGATCAAGCTTGGCTTTCATCCTCTCTTACTATTAAAGTAGTCGATGTTTATATTTTAACTTTATTTTCATATTTTAAAGTTGGTTGACATATTTTACAACTTTAAAGATTTGTTTCACAATTTATCCAACTTGAGAGGTGGATTTATGATTTTGTCCATTTAGGTGGACTATTTGTATTTTAGGATTGATTTTGTAAATCAATTTGTACCAATTATATATTGTTGCAATTTATCCACATTTGTCGGTGGATTTGCAGTTTTGTCCATTTAAGGGGAGTATTTGAAAACTTGTTTAAGGTGTTTATTGATTTATTACTTGTGAAAGATTAATATCATATCCTTCCATTATATAGTTACGTTGGGGCCGGTAGGGCTTAGCAAGCAATTTTCAACCGTTTGCATGGTGTTCCATACTCCCATGCACGTAGGCGCAACCATTTTTTAATATATATATATATATATATATATATATATATATATATATATATATATATAAAGAAAACTCATTTCATCTCCTTAAATTCTTTGAGAGATTGAGTAATGCTTCTTAATTTATAAGTCAACATTCTTATCCAAATCAGTGATAACTATATTAAATGATCACTAATATTTTCCATGGTTAAAACAACATGCTGATGATTCGTTGGTATAGTCAATAGACCCCTTTTTTATATTTGTTCAGATAGAAGTCACTTTCGTAATTTAATCACAATGTTAAGTTACACTCCTTGTGATCATGACTAAATACGACATCACCATCGCAGGATCTATGCAGTTACGGCAGTAGCAATTTCTTTTTTATTTAATTCTGAAAGTTATGGATCTGAAGTATTTGATTTCAGGTCACAATTATATGATATATTTCCCGTTGATATATTATGGGTGTTTTTTTTGTAATGCGAAGGAGAAATATAGAAAATTCCCCCCATCAGTAGTCCAGTACCAATCGTCTGGTCATACCTTGTTGTTAATCAAAGTATTTCATGGGGAAGGTTTGCAAAACTCCCACTCATGGGCATGGAACCACATGCACGTAAATGACCATTTCGTAAGGCACCCAATCAACACATATGTGAATAAATATGACGTTAATTTATATACTGTTTAATCATACCATTACATATATATTTTACTTGTTTTATGATGATTATCCAACTTCGAGTTCAAACGTTGAAGTTAATTTTGCCTTATCAGGGACCTCATGTTGAAATATTATTGTTTTTATTTGGTCTAATGACGGATTTTTATTCCAGACCACATCATAGACAGTCTTGATAACCTTCGTTTATAATTTTTTTGGAAAAGTAGTCTTCTACCCTTATTTTCACCCTTTTTCCCACGCAGGTGATGTGGAAGGTGAGTTGGACTCCACCTCACATCATTTCAAAATTTGAAATGACTAGCTAAAATTAAAATATGGAAACAAAAAAAGGTGATAGTACATATGCAGATTAAAAAGCATGTTGCATGCATCATTCTTTTCTCTCTCTCCTTCAATTTCTTCTTCCCTCTTCCTTCCATCCCTAACCTCGAGATTTCTTGTTCCCTCTTTCTTCTTCCCATTCCGTCGTTGTCCTCAAGCTCCTCTCCGCCCTCGACACCTCCTCGATGTCCTCCGTTTCTCTCATCGTCAAGTCCATAAGATTCCTCTCCCGTCGCACTCTGATCCCTAAATCTTCGTAAAGGTGAAACCTTTACTAGACTTTTTGCTTCAACCATTTATTGAACATTTTTTTCCTCTTTAGGTGCTTTTGTGTAAGGATGAGGTGTGCAAAGAGCTTTCCAGGAAAGTTTTGGTGTTTGTCGTGAGGTTGATCGCAATGCCCGATGGGGACGCACAGATTGTGGAGTTCTTGAAGTCGTTCCTGATGTTTGTCGTGCTCAAAGTGCAATACGGAGGTTGTACTACGTTTTTGCCAAGATGAGACCGATGAAGCATCAAAGAGTATTTTTGTAGGTGTGTTGGGGTATTTTTGAAAAAAATGTAAGGTTTTTTAGTTGTGTGTTGTCTATGTTCAGGTATTATTAGAGAAGATATAATGGAGACAATGTTACTATTTTCTATCTTAGGTTGTAGGGTATTCTCGTTAAGGTGCCTTATAATTGTAGATTTTCACATTTAGTTGTGCGAGAACAAATTGTTTATGGATATAAGTCCATTATTTTCTGAAAAATACAACGAATTTTTTATATGGGACATGTGGGTATTTTTAGTCACCAATGTATTCAATTAGTTAATAAAGTTCTCACTTCATTGTTTGAAATTGTACGAAGGAACTTCATTTTACAACCTCCCTTTCTTTGTCATGCCTCAAGTTGTTGTGCATTAAGTATATTTTGTTGTACTCTATTTTGTGTCTAATTGCAGCAAAGTTGTATTTTTTGGGTTTTCTCTCTCCATTTCATTAGTTAAGATTATGGTTGTTATGTTAGTTATATTTGATGTATAGTATGGAGTGATTAATATTGCAGTTTTAATAACTTATGTGCTATATAGTTTGGATAAAATTGTAAGTGGGGTTTTGTTGGATTTTTTTTGTCTTTCTGGTTGGGATTGGAGTTGTAATAACAAAAGAATCCTACATGATTAAATTACCTTGTAATAACATAAATTACCCCGTAGACCAATTAAATTTACCCCAACTATGTAATCCAATTTACCTTCATAGTGACATTAAGTTACCATATGAGTCATAGTGACATTAAGTTACCCTATGTACCCATGTCAGAAAAATAATAATAAAACTCATGTCACTCTAGTCAGACCAGTACCCACCCTTCCCTTCTCCTGCTAACTTTCCTTCATTTTCAAACACTACATAACATAAAAAAAAATTAAACGACCAACTCACACATTCCTTCCCCTACGTGACAACCACATCACTTGTGCATGGAAAGTAAGGTGGGGAATAACGTTGTCGTCCCGGAATTCTAAGATTATGGTTGTTATGTTGGTTGTATTTGATGTATAGTAAGGGGTGATTAATATTGTAGTTTTAATAACTTATGTCCTTTATAATTTAGATAAAAGTGTGAGTGAGATTTTGTTGGAAATCTACATGCTTAAACACGTTTGTCAATTAATGAATCAATGTTAACTCCATGTTTCGTGTAAATGTTGATAAAGATTACTCAAACTTACCCATTATTTCAATTTAATTTACCTTATCACCTATCATGCTACAAAATGATGACTAACCACTTATATGGAGGTAACCCTAAATGATAGATGGGGTAAGTTGAACGTAATAACAAGGTAAATGAGATTAAACAGAAGGAAATTAATTGAGTTCGTGGGGTAACATTAATTGATAGATGGGGTAAGTTGAATTCAATAGCGGGGTAACTCTAAATTATATCCAATTGGTAGAAGTCGTGGTAGGTTGGGGTAAATCTAATTGCAATAGGGGGTAATTTGATTTAATATGACGGGTAACGTGAAGTAAATAGAATGGATTAAATGATGGTTCGTAGAGGTACCCTAATTGATAGACATGATAAATTGAATTCAAAAGCAATGTAAATGAGATTAAATAGAAGGAGTTAAAGTCTGTTATTACCTGTACGTCAAACCCAACTTCTCGCAGAGCTCCACAAGCTCCCTCTGGTTCTCGATCCTCCTCGACCCATTCCTCAACACAATCACTACGCTTTACGGTTTAGGATGTTGTGTCCCACTTAGATTCAAGTAAGCTCAACTTTAAAGATCTTAGACCTTCCATCACCTCCAATGATTGTTCTTGAGATTGGAACGACTCCTCTCTAAAGAAAGTGCATAACTCCATTGTTTCTTGTTGCCTACTAAATGAATCCATCACCAATTGGACATCTTTTTTGGGTAGTTCACCTACAATTTTGTTTACATATTTTCTCCAACGCTTTACGATTTCCATAAAATGACAAACATCTGTCGATCCTGCTATTTAATATAATTCATAGATGGGGTAAGTTGAATTCAATAGCAGTGTAACCCTAATTGGTAGAAGGGATTGTTGGTTGGGGTAAATTTAGTTGCGATAGAGGGTCATTTGGTTTAATAGGAAGGGTAACTTTGACTAAATAAAATGTATTAAATGATGTTTGTGAGGGTAACTGTAATTGATGGATGAGGTAAGTAAAATCTAATAGCAGGGTAAATCTAGTAGTGTAACCTTAATTGATTGACGGGGTAAGTTGAATACAATAGCAGGGTAATCCGAAATAATAGATAGGATAAGTTGAATTCAATAGCTGGGTAACCTTAATTGAAAAATTCAATTGGTAGAAGAGATGGTAAGTTGGAGTAAATCTAGTTTCGAGAGTTGGTAATTTGATTCAATAGGACGGGTACATTGGATTTAATTAGTTTCAACAATAGACTTTAGTCTAGTATTACTTGGCGCAACCATTGTTCTTCACCAAATTAGGGTCCAAGACCTTCAGCGGTGTCTTTGTAGTTAAGTTAGACGGTGATCTATTTAGATGAAAAACATTTACAGATGGTGTTTGTGAGTTGTCTTGAAGTATTATGCTAGGGGAGGAAGAGTTGCACCTTTTAAGTTTTGTTTTTCTAGATGTTATGACTTCGTTGTATGTGTCCAACAATATTTGTTCATGATAACAAATATTTATGATATTAACGAATGTTAGATCCAACCAAGTAAAAAAATCATGCACACTCATGATGTCTTAAACAAAAACAACCATAGAATTGTCTCCTTCAGTTTTCAGTTATCGTAGATTTTCATAAAACACACATGTTGCCACAATGACTTAAAGATCATGAAACGTCATTGACTCTCCTACTTGATATAAACGAGTAAGATGTGGTGGGGCTTTCAAACACCACGTTTGATGGGGTGGAAGATATCATGACAGAAGCAGATCCTTTAACTAATGTGGATTTTTAATGCACTCACCTAATATATGTTGGATTGTTGTTCCTTAAATAATTACACTCATTTCAACAGTTAGTTGATAACATTGCCCACCTAACAACTGACAAATCGATTAAAGAAAATATCGTATGTCAAGTATTAGAAATACCTCCCCAACTCTACATTAAAATACCAAAAATACCTCATATTATCAAAGAAGATACCCCATATGGTCTCTGAGTTTCCCCAAACTACTCATTCCCATGAGCAAAACAACACTTTCAAATTTAACCAATTTGTTATCAAGTCTAACCCAAAACATATCTACCACAACTACAAAACATCCACACCAATTTCTTACTTAAAATACCTAAAATACCTTGTATTATTATAGAAGATACCCCATAGGATATCTGAATTTCCTCCATTTACCTATTTCCTTTAGCAAAACAAACAGTTACTAATTTCCGACTATGTTATCTAACCAATATGTTATCTAAATTTCCGACTATGGTAGAGAGTAATTTCGAGATAGTTTATGGGTTTTTTGGCTAATTCAAAAATAATCTCTACATACTTACGTCGTTTATCGAAAACCAAATAGGCATCTTCATGACTCTGGTTTACCCTGGGATGAGTATGAAATTACCCTCACACATAACATTGACTATCATTATTGATGGTTTAAGTGAGAACAATGATGTAGGCACTTGAACTTCATGTATGTGGTTAAGTACAAACATGATGCTCAAACATATGATATAGAAATCTAATTTTGTTTTAGTTTTTGTTAGACATAACTTTAAGAATACCTAAAGGACTTAGAAAAGAAAAGGATGAGGTTGGAGAAGAAAATGGTTGAGAAGAAAGAGGCAGGGTATAAAGGTGAGATGTTGATTTTCCCTATTAACCATTTAAAGTCATGTTTCTTCCTAGATAACCGTATAAAGTGGTCAAACCACCCTATTAACTGTGTAATAGAAATCTTCCACCTAAATCCTTCCTAAAAAGTACAAAGCCCAGTT
This sequence comes from Triglochin maritima, assembly GCA_963682175.1. Taxonomy (NCBI): domain Eukaryota; kingdom Viridiplantae; phylum Streptophyta; class Magnoliopsida; order Alismatales; family Juncaginaceae; genus Triglochin; species Triglochin maritima. The sequence continues at coordinate 53,774,174 of OY821771.1, read as the reverse complement.
TAGTATTTGCAGACTGAAAAAGCTGGCCTAAAATTTACATTTTTTTCAAAAATTTAAACAAAATACAAACACCTGTATCCCCACTAAACCAAGCTATTACTACGTGGCTACCACGTCAGCTCTCCGCTTGGGAAGATGGGTGAAATCATGCGTGCCCATCCCGGAGTCCATTTTTTTTATCCACATATGTTTGAATTTCCAAATTTGTGACAACACCATTCCTTATTTTGACAATGGTGATCAATCATGAACTCATGTGTTTGTTTGGTTCGAGTTTCATAATTTCTCTGGCTAAAATTCGACAGCCTTCCGACGTCTTTTTTTTTGCCAAATTTTAAACGATCAAACCGGATACAATTCCTCAAAAGGAAAGTGGCCGGAATGACGTGTAGCCGTGTAGGCAACCACCCGAATACAATTCCTCAAAAGGAAAGTGACCGGGATGATTGTGTCATCGGATGATTACCCGGATATAATTCCTCAAAAGGAAAGTGGCCGGAATAACCATGTTCGGCAACCAGCCAGATACAATTCCTCAAAAGGAAAGTGGCCGGAATGGTTGTGTATGTTTATTATTAATATGTATAGATATTTAGATGAAGTAAGTGCTATTGCACTTGCCGGAGTCGTTGTTGGAGTCGACGCGACTGCGAAGTTGTTGCGGATGCGAAGTTGAAACTGTCGTCACCAGAATCGTCGCGGCTAGAAAGTCAGAGTCGTTTCGATAGTGGTGCATCTTCTCCTTCGTCTCACCTTCTCTTCTCTTCTTTCCTTACGTTTTCTTTTGTCTTTGATGTGTATGTCGTAACCTATTTTTCTCTCTTCCCCTCACTTTTGTGTATATCTCCTGCGTACGTATGAGTTTTTGGTGGGTGTATGTATGGAGTTGTCTGTGTAACTTTTCTTCTTCTCACTTTGGTGCGTGCCCGGAAAACTTTTCTATTTTCCATTAGTATTTATAGTAAACTTAATCGGTGGTTGCATGAGGAGTGGGGTGTTGCACGTGGGCATGGTTGTGTTGGACGTGGGCAGTGTGGAGGTGCCACGTTGGTTTGGAAGAGAAGTGGGATGTGAGAATTGGGTTCCATATGCACGAGGAGAAGTTCCTTCACGTTGGGTATGCATTTTTTATATATATTTATTTTTTATTCCCCAATGACAAAATTTCATTTTCTCCTTTGAATATTGTGAAATTTCACATTTCTTCATGTTTTGACTATTTCCATGTCCAATTTAATAAGACATAGATCAAGAGATTAATCACTAAAATGCTACATCAAATTGCACTTCAATAATTTCTTAATTTTTGTTTTGATGTTATTGTTCAGTCTACATCTCAATATAGTTCCAAATTGCACACATCTCCACTAATCTGGGATGACAATTGGTTGACAATCATTGGAATTTTTATTTTGACTTGAGATGTATTTTTTTGTGTCAACTGATACGAAAAACGTTGAAAAATGCAATTACGACTACTAGGACTTTATTCACGTTGTTGACTGTCCCCCAACTTGGTAATTGGTGATTACTTCCACTACTATTAGACTGTTTGGTTTGGGGATTTTGGGCTCAGCTTCATGATCCGAATCCAACTTTTGGGTATTCTTATAACTACCAGATGCTTCCAAGACCCAACACTGCTCACATGACAACAATACTCTGGAAGACATTTCAATTGTCATTGTATTCCCCAAATATTACGTTTCTACCACATCAAATTTACAATATTTGTCGCACACACTTTTCCTCACCCTATCCTCGTCCTCATCGTCATCTTCGCCTCAACCGTAGCAACACCCAAATCGTGGAGTTATCTCCTGCGCCATCACTTCCGTTGTCGTTCGTCGTCGCTATTGTCACCCTTCTTCTTCACCAGGTACGCGGCTCCCAACCCCATGATCCTCCTCAATTTGATTTCAAATCTTCCATTTAATCCACGAATCCTCCATTTTATTTCCTGTTAATTGTCTAATTCGCCCAAATTTGGATGTTAGGTCTACTTTTCCTTGCATAAATTGTACTAACACCTCACCAAATTTACATGCCCTAATCTGAATGAATTGCATTAGGCATACAGCAAGGGGAGGGAGAGATTCTGAAATTTCTGTCAAATTGACCCTTTTCGTTTGCGGAAGATTGAAGAAATTGATTATTATCTATGATTGAACTTAGTATTATAGTTGATGTTTTATTACTGTGGTTGTAAATATAATATATGAAACATATACTAAAACTGAACATAAAGAGCCACATCGGTCTTCGTTCTTCAAGATAACGCTCTAGTGCTCTGCTCATCAATGAAAAATTGAGTCATTAAGCTGAACTTAGCAAAATGATTGATGCATGTAGGCTTGTTAATTGTAATGTCCTACCGTCATCATGTCAAGCATCATCTGATGAAATTGTTCTAATAACTTTCTTTTGGTGTTTTGCAGTGTAGCTGCACTTTGCTGCTACTGTGTTCTGGATCCATGTTTCTGAGATTGGAAGTTGGAACTGAGATAATCAGTAGAGGACTGTTATTTAGTGGTTATTAAGCTCTGATTGAAATCTCTTGAGTTGTCTTTATATTAATTGAATAGATATATAGACAGGATATTTTCCATTTTATTGGACATGTCATGTTCTTTGATACGAAAGTAACTACTGAATGAGAAATTTAGTTTGTTGGTCAACAATCTGAAGCCGATTATGACTTGCAAGTTTTAAATAGAACAATGTTTTTGACTAAACATTTAAGGACCAGATCAGATCATTTTTTCCCCCTCCAAAAATAGCATTCTCTTGTGTTGTGGTCCTTAAAAGAGCAAATACAAAATTTGTATACAGAATCATTTGCCCTACCAGAATAGCAGACGTAAGGAAGAGGGCTAAAATTGTCATTTCAATTTACCAAAATAATGTTTTTGGTTGAAACAAGTCAAACACCAATTTACCTAAAATTTACTTCTACGTGGAATCTATATTCTGCAATAATTGCTCGATAATGATTTTGGTCCAGAATCACTCCTTCAGAATCTCAATCCAAACACACGCTATATGTTTCCTGTGAGAGTCATGGAAACGTAATTATATTCCTTTCGTCTTTCAGATTGCCTCACTGAACTAGGCCTGAAATTGGACTCTAATCAGGTCTGCAGTCTTCTATCATTTTTGTAACTTTTCATAAATAAATAAAATTACAATCCAAAACGCACGAATTCAAACATCTAGGGCTGTCAAATTACAATCCAAAACGCTCAGAACTCACTCGATTCTACTCGGTTCGTGCTTGACTCGACAAAATAAACAAGTCGAGCACAAGTACTACCCCACTCACTCGTTTGCTCGTATACATACATATGCATATACAAACATGGAATATCTAGATATATTAAGATACACTACTATGATTTGATAAGACTATAACATAATGTACGTTTATTTGGATATATACTTACTCGTTAGAACAACCAATGATTTGAATCAAAAACCAAGTTCAACTACCGAGTTTCTTTCATACACTTTACATGTGTGCACGTTATATAATGTATACATATATTTGATTTGAGAAAGTTTAACACCTAATTCATTTCCGTAGTAAAATGTTGATTACTGTTTTATACTAATTACTGCAAAAAGAGTGTTTTGGCTTTTGTTGCGGTGGCAAGGGCCTTCTCTTAGGCTTTGGGGCGTGGGTTCGACACTAGCTTGTTGTTAGGTGTTTTTATGGTATTAATAAATGATTTTGCAATATTAACCTAACTACTAGGTATTGAATTATTTGTGTAATTTATAATGCATTTTCTCTTTAGTCTCACTCTCACGTCGGCTATTAAGAACGTTCTACCAGATGTTGGTTCTATAAAAGCTTAAAGGATAGTGGACTTCCAAATAAGACAATGCAACTTAGACTCTCTCAACCGAACATTCGAGTGGGTTGAATTGCTCGGTTGTATGACCCGAGTTGAATTTCAATCTAGTTTATTTGGCTTGAACCGATCTCGAGCGGAGCACGAGTTTCAAAATTTTGGTTTCGAGCCGAACTCGGCTTGTTTACACCCTATTTCAGTCTCAATATTGAACTACCAAATTGTGACAAATTATAAAAGCGACACTAACGTTGTTAAAATTTAGTTTGACACAAAAATGAATTGCGAGTGATTAGCTGGATTGTAACGAATTATGAATTACGAAAAGTAAACAATTATACATAATATTCTACCAGGAAAGGAACCTTTTAGAGGCGACAGTTTATTTTAGTTTATCGTTGTTTTTACTTGACATGGACCACATGGTTTGTCAGGATGTCTTCTTAAGTCTTTAACACGATATAAAAAAACACAAAAAAACTTGATATTTTTAGTGTAATTAAACACTAAATTACGGACGGAATTACGGCCACAATGGTCCTTCTCAGAACACTAGCATCTTCGTTTCCCAAAATACCGCAGACAGTGGACTGGAGAAGTGCAGAGGCCCTTGTATGGTATCTTTTGCAAAAACAGATGGGCCTTGCAAAGAATGCTGGATCAGACAACGGACTTGGTCCAGGTCCAGTATATTTTGCTCTGGTTTTTTTATAGGACACATGTGACCTAATGATGGGAGATAGTTGATATAACATGAGGGGATTTGCGTAGGTGCACTTATAAACGGTCATAATTAGCTCTTTACACCTACATTTCGTTATTTGTTTGGTTACACCTACATTTCACTACAAATTACTTGGGTGCACCTCCACCATATGTGGTATCCACTTTGTTAATTTTTCTGTTAGAATATTTGCAAAACACTCTCTAAAATTAAAATGTCATTAATATTAAATATGGAAACAAAAAACAAAAATAAACCCAAACCTCTCCCTTTGCCTCTGTCCTGTTCTCTCTTCTCCCTCTCAAATTTTCTCTCTACTCTTTCTCTCGCTCCACTTCTTTCATCAGCGACCCATCCCATACCGCCCAGTAACCGTCACCGGCGACGAACCCACCAAACCCCAAACACCAACCCAAACCCACTATATCTCCCTCTTCCTCCTTTTTCTCTTCTTATCTCTTCTCTATTCTCTATCTTGAGTTCTCTCTCCCCCCACTAGTGCAGAACAGTGCATACTCGTCACCAAATGGACGTCAACCGTATTAACAACAGGCTTCTATAGGTATAGACGTCGGCTGTTAATACGGTCGACGTCTATTGGGTGAGAGGTCGGGTTATAGACGTCGGCCTATTGTAACATGCATTGAATCCCACGTCTATCCTTCATGACCTATAGACGTCAGATATAGTCTATAGTTGACGTCTATACCTCGACAATGTCGCCCTAAAGACATCGGCTATATTCTATAGCCGACGTCTATTGGTCTTATAATTCCACAGGACTTCAGATTTTATCTTTTATCCCAACCAAAACTCGAGCAAAACCCTAGTCGTGCGTCTTCCTCCACTTTGATAACTCCGACAAATCTCTGACCAGCGCAACCTCCGCGACCCCGACCGTCTTCCTCCGCTTCCCCAACCACCGTAGCCTCCACGACCATCGTCACCGCACTCTCCACCTCCACGACCACCGTCCCCGTCCCCGTAGCCACGACCTCCGACGCGACGTCGGCAACAACTTTCCCCTCCTCCTCTGGTTCGTGCTTAACCACCGCGATGCCGCACCCTTGTCTCGTATTTGTTCGATTAGGTTCTCATATTTAATATGTTTAGATTGTGGTGTTTGGATTTGGATTTTAGATTGTGGTGTTTGAATTTGGATTCTTTAGTTGGTTGTGGAGATTGTGAATTTTGGATTTGTTTGGTTGACGAGAATGGAGTGTCAATGGAGATTGGTTTGGTTTGGTTGCCAAAGTGTGATTTTTGCTCTACTTCTTGACATGTTGTGTGAATGTTTAATTCATTTTGTTATATGTTATTGCTATATATTATGATGATGGATGCAACCTTTATTAATGAGATATCATTTGATTTCACTCTTTCATTGGATTGGTTTGGTTTGGTTTGGATTGAGTTGGGTTGGTTGGATGATTTAAATGAGTATATATGTAGTTATATATGCAATAATTAAGTAAGTGATGATTTACAAGGATAATTTCTAGGAGATAAATCCAAATTAAGGTCTTGATTGATTGCTCATCTGGAGGACATTTTTTTGAGTTTTCTGAAAATGCGAAATCCTTAATCATGTGCTCATGTGAGAGAAATTGAGAGAAAAGATAAGAATATAAATTTCTCTTATTTAATTAAATGTTTATTTTAGTTTATAATTTGGTTTAGTTAAATATTTATTTTAGTTAAATGTTTATTTATGTTTTATGTTTAGTTAAATGTTTATTTATGTTGAAAAAAACTTATTTTGTTTAGTTAAATATATAGTTTCTAATAACTCATTGACCCACTTAAGCAACTTGGCCTTTAATAACCTAAATCAAAAGATTAGACAATATTTCTGTCATTCATCATATAGGATTTCCATTCATCGTATTTATTATTTATTTTACGATTTCTGATGTAGATTGCTGGCATAAGGTACTGATGCATTGCATACATTGCATCATATGTCTTTCATTTAGATTAATTTTATATCAATAAATGCTACTAAGGTATGTGTTTAGTCTTATTTACAGAATACATGGACCTGAATGCAAATTACCCATATCCCGAGCATAAATGCATGTAAGAGACTCATTCCTGTCATAAAGACCAAGTTCAAGATTATCGGGTTTCAAATGGAAATGCATCCAAGCATAAAAGCATTCAAGACCTAATTACAAAAAGGACAATGACTTAAGCACAAAAGTAAACAATGACTTAATTGCAAAAAGCCAAGGACTTAATTGCAAATTACGAGTAGATTTTATTATTATGGAGAAAATCTAAAGAAAAATCAATGTGGATCTCCAAATATATAAAGAAATAAAGTCGGAGCTCAAAAGAAAGGAAAGAATCAATCCAGACGCGCAAAGGATATTGAAATCATACCATAAACACACAGGAAAAATCCAGATTAAATCGGAGCTAAGGTGCGGCGAATCCGCCGCACCAAATCGCCGCACCAAATTAGATCCATGCTCTAAAATTTTTACCGGTTGCGTGTTGACGCGTGTACTTTCCTATTTTATACCTAAGTCCCTTGTATCGGCTATAAATAGCCCTGAAACGATGTTGTGATGGTCCTTAGCTTATGTTCTAGTTTTTATTCCTTAGTTTAATAAAATTCTGTTGTTTTATTTCTTGTTTTTAGTTTTCTTTTGTAATTCCTCTAGGACCCCTTCTCCTTCCTCACATCCATGAGTTTCTAACTCTTTCCAAAGGGTGGGGATGACGGATTTAAGGTGATGAGAAGAGAAGATGTTATTATTTTAATTTCGTATTAGTATATTTTGATTACTTGAGTTTATGTTAAATCATTTATCATGTAATGCTTTATAACTAATATGATTTATTATAAGTTTCAGAATTCTCTAATCTAAACCCGATATCTAAACCTCCACCCAACGGAATTCACCATCTTTGTTCTTGTTTTAGTTTTATTTGTTCATGTTTCATGCTTTAGAAAATTAAAAACCAAAAATCTCAAACCAACCTCATTATTGTTCTCTCTCTCTCTAATCGAAAATCCAAAAATAACAATATCTCTCCCTCCTTGTGTTCGACCCATACTTGCCACCGCTTCATCGCGGCCGTGCACTTGCGGTATAAATTTAATTCACATCAAGTTTTTGGCGCCGTTGCCGGGGAGGCGACGCAGATTTTGTTTATTTTTGTGTTTTCGATTTTATTCTGTTTATCTTGTGCACGATCTAAGTATTTGGATTTGTGTTTCAGGAAACAACAGAGTGCGCGGAGAAATCCGGGCACATTCTGAGCTTAACGAGCGGCGGAATCGCCGCATACCAAGAACAACCTGCGGCGGAATCGCCGCATACTTGGAGCTTCTGGGCTTCAAACTTTTTTGGGACGCGACTGATCTCTGGGTGGACGCGTGAAGCTACTGAAATTTCGAGAGCGGGCGGTGAACCCGACTGAGCATTGCATAGGTAACCTTTGTTGCCTCTTTTCCTCGTAATTTCTATTTTCAGAAAATTTCCTTTTATTAGAATTGCACGTGGTAGGGCAAAATTCCATAAATTGCAATAATTCAACTCTGACCTAAAAATTGGCAAAACTAGAAGAACTTAGTGCATGCATCATATAATGTTTTGTTTGCATTATTCTTGCTAAATTCTTGCAAATTAATTCTTGTTGAAGAGTGCTGGAGGCAAGGTACGTATCGCGGTTTTTATCGAATGCATTTAAGCATATAATCTAATTTGCATACAACCTTGCAATTGCCCCCCTCTAAAGACCATTGTTTGACTATCTTTGCTAGATCTAAGTTAAACTATCTTAAGGGCAACTCCGTAGGCAAAGATACGGTGGGGATTTCATCACCCTTCCGTGGCCCACAAATCACAATCCTAAAGTGTCACCCAAGCCTTAAAATTAAAATCAATTAGACATTGACCCCTAAGGACTCGGACTCATTTAAGGAGAAGAATTGGTTTGACTTGCTATGACCTGAAGCCGATTGAATTTAATTTGGTGTCTAGAAAGTGTTTTTGTGTTGACGTAAGTCTTCCAAGCGAAGTGGTTGTCTAATTGGCACCGACTCTGTCGGAAGCGCCCCCACTAGCTAGGGCGGAGGGAGTGCCCAAATGTTGGAGGCCCGGTCACGGCCTGGCCAAGTTGGTTTGATTAGTGAGGGAGGTGAATCAAGCGAATCAATTCGACTCAACCAGTTAGGAGTCGTCTAGATCTAAGCGACACTAGGTCTAGGATTGTTTGAACCGTGCTTTCTTAGGAATTTTCTGACCAACCCTCTTTCTATCTTTAGAGTTAGGTTCCCTTCTCATCTGAGTCTTCTTTCTCTTCTCACCTAAATTCTCTAGATTAGGATTCCTTTCTCATCTTTCCCCATTCTATCATCTTTCCCCATTCTATTGTTTGTTTCCCTTTTTGAAAAAAACGAAAATTAAAAAAAAAATTAATTAATTCTTGAAATTAAATTTGGAATTTAAATTTCGAATTTGAATTCAAAAATTGATTCAACCCGGTGCACTCAGATTTGGATTCGGGACTTGAGTAATCGTCTCTCACGAGTTCATCTAGATTCCAGTCTAGAGCTTAGCCCCAATCTATCTGCTGCACCACCTCACCCGGATCCAATGGGTGAGAACGTAGTGAACCCGCCTGTTGCACAACCTATAACTCTGAGGGATCGATGCTATCCAGCAATGGCTGCTCAACCATCGTGCATCGTTATGCCCACCATACCGGGTCGCGACTTCGAACTTAAGGCACAATACATGAGTATGTTGCCTAAGTTCACCTCTAGGGAAGACCCATATCTCTTCCTTAGAGAATTTGAGGAGGCAGTGCGTCTGAAATTTGTGCCTCTTGCACTAAAGGACGACGCTAAGAAATGACTATATAGTCTAGCCGAATGATCTATTAGGAGTTGGGCTGAGTTTGTTCAAGTATTCCTGAAAAAATATTTTCCCAACCATAAGACTATGAGGATTAGGAATGAAATTGTTGCATTCGTTCAGTCTGAGAGCGAGCCGTTCTATTCCTATCTAGAAAGATTCAAAAGTGTTCTGACCCAATGCCCTCATCATGGAATTCCGAGATGACAATTATGTCAAATTATTTATGAGGGATTGACACCCACATCTAGGGTTATGGTAGAATCCGTAAGCCAAGGGAACTTCATGTCGAAAAATGAAAATGATGCCTGGACTTTTCTTGAGGATTTAGCTGAAAACAGTATGCAATGAGACAATGCTAGAACACCGCTTAACCCGAGTATTGGATCTAGAATAGCAACTCAACCCAAACAAGGTGTCTTAGCTGTAGATGCCAACATAGCGGCTGAAGCAAAACTAGCTACCCTTATGCGCAGAATGGAAAGTTTAGAGCTACAAACCCAAAACCGAGTGAATCAAGGCTCGTCTATCCCTTGCTCTAGATGTGGTCAGACTGGTCATGTAATGGAGGATTGTGCAGACTGGGACCAAGTTAATGCCATGTATAACCATGCTAGAAATGACCCATACGCATCAACCTATAACTCGAGTTGGCGTAATAATTCCAATTTCTCATCTAGCCAACAAGGTCAACCTCCTAGACAACAGCCAAACCCGTATAACCAAAATAATACATCATCTGGGTTTAATAACAATAACGATCATGAGGTTAGGTTGACAAGCTTGGAAAATTTGATGAAAACCTTTATACAAACAACCAACCAGACCTTCCAAAGGCTAGAGACACAAGTCAGCCAACTAGCACAAATAGTAGGTGAAAGAGAAAATGGTTGGTTTCCAAGTCAACCTGAGGTGAACCCTAGATCTAGTAATTCATATCAATCCTATCAAGAACCTTCAGGAAATAACTACCCTAGACCGGTTCAAATGGTTAATGAGGAAGGATCGTTCCAACAAATAAATGTTGTAGTATCATTACGGTCCGGAAGACATATTGATAATAATGTGGTAAATCCTAGAACGTCTAATCAATCTAGCCATCAAACTACCACATATGACCTAACCATTAAACCTGACGTCCAATCTGAAACGCCCAACCCACCTACTCAACCTGAACCCATAGCTCAACCTGAACCTGAGCGAGTCTATGTTCCTAAAGCCCCATTCCCTAATAGACTCAAAAAGAACTCAAGTGCACAAATAGAGAAAATCTTGGAAGTATTTAAGCAAGTTAAGGTAAACATTCCACTCTTAGACATGATTCAACAAATACCTGCTTATGCTAAATTCTTAAAAGATCTGTGCACTAAAAAGAGAAAAACAAACGTACCAAAGAAGGCATTCTTAACTGCAAACATAAGCTCTATCCTGTCAAACTCGTCTCCTATAAAATATAAGGATCCTGGATGTCCCACAATTTCATGTGCAATAGGAGATACTATTATCAACAAAGCCCTTTTAGACCTTGGTGCTAGTGTTAATTTACTCCCGTACTCTGTCTATGAGCAAATGAACCTTGGTCCACTAAAACCCTCTAAGACAACCCTTCAATTTGCTGATTGTTCTATTAAGAAACCAAGAGGTATAATAGAGGATGTTTTGATCAAGGTTGGTGACTTCATTTACCCAGTGGATTTTGTCGTACTAGATACCGCACCTGTTGTAAATCCTAACCGACAAATCCCTGTAATTCTAGGCAGACCCTTTTTAGCCACTTCAGAAGCATTGATAAACTGTCGAAATGGGCTCATGCAATTATCTTTTAGGAACTTAAAAGCTGAATTTAATATCTTTCATATTGATAGTGAGCCAGAAATAATATGCAATCAAAGTGACGTTGTGATGAAATCGCGTAACTATAAGATTTCTGAATCATCACAAAATCAAAAAGGAAGTAAGAAAAAGGGGAGGAATTCATCTACACACCCACCATCACTCGAGCAAATAAGAGAACCAATTTATGTGAGGGGTGTGGAACCTGTGACTCAGGACTCTCATTGCAACATGGGGAACAACTCAACTGGATACATGCACCAATATGGTGTCATTCAATCCAATTCTGACTATGGTTGACTTTGAGCAAATTCCATCCTTCCACCGCAATTCACTAAGGTAATAAGTGCATTTACTTTATATTTGCATACATTGAGGACAATGCATGATTTAGGTGTGGGGGGTGTTTATGTATATATTTATCTATAGATCTGTCTTTTCTAAAAATAAAAAAAATCAATGTTTCATGACATAGCTTAAGATTGATATGCCAAAACCCGTGTACAAATTGCATTGAGTTTTTGTTCCTTATTATATAGCTCTGCTTGTAGAAATTATGACATAAATCTAAGTTCCAAAGAAATAACTCATTGCCCTTTAAGATATGTATGCATTTAAATTGGATGAATCAAATCTTTGAAGTGGTTGATAAAAAGCAGAGGTTGAGGAAAATATACCGGGAAGTGTGGACTTCTAATAGCAATTAAGCCTTGAGGAAAATAAAAGTAAAAATAAAGGAATAAAGTGAAGAAAACACATTTTTCAAAATGATTACAAAAGCCCAAGCCTTTGAGTCACTGGTCCGTAGGGGTATCTTGAAACCCGGTAACTTGAGTCTACCAGCTCGGGATTATCGACCAAACTCGCTACACGAATGCAAAAAGGGTAAAAGTGTCAAAAAGCAAATGTGTTGAATCACGGAAGAAAAGAAAAAAAATAATACTCAAGGCCCAAAGCTAAAAGAATGATCCATGCCATGGTTGATCCGAATGATACTTCACCACCAGAGGAGGCGTGCAAAATAATTTAAGTGATATCATGTGTAGAAGGGTTAATGGTGTGAATGTTGGAGGAACAAAGACCAAGTCAGATTTTTCTTATGGGTTAGACTTATATAATAAGCATGCAAGAATTCTCAGTGAGATGTATAAGGTTGAGGTAGGGATATTAAGAGTTATTAATGGAATGTTGAATTAAGACTTTGTGAGTGTGTCAACTGAAAACCCTCACGAGACAAAACTCGTCCTCTAAGGAAACTTGGGGGTTTAAAGGCTTGTTGCACATGCTAAGTGCAACCGTGATTCCTACGAAAGTGAGTTAGGATTTCCCTGTTTTCATTTTTCTTATATTCTGTTCTGCTAGGGACTAGCAAAATCTAGGTGTGGGGGTATTTGATGCATTGCATATATTGCATCATATGTCTTTCATTTAGATTAATTTTATATCAATAAATGCTACTAAGGTATGTGTTTAGTCTTATTTATAGAATACAGGGACCTGAATGCAAATTACCCATATCCCGAGCATAAATGCGTGCAAGAGACTCATTCCTGTCATAAAGACCAAGTTCAAGATTATCGGGTTTCAAATGGAAATGCATCCAAGCATAAAAGCATTCAAGACCTAATTACAAAAAGGACAAGGACTTAATTGCAAAAAGCCAAGGACCTAATTGCAAATTACGAGTAGATTTTATTATTATGGAGAAAATCTAAAGAAAAATCAATGTGGATCTCCAAATATATAAAGAAATAAAGTCGGAGCTCAAAAGAAAGGAAAGAATCAATCCAGACGCGCAAACGATATTGAAATCATACCATAAACACACAGGAAAAATCCAGATTAAATCGGAGCTAAGGTGCGGCGAATCCGCCGCACCAAATTAGATCCATGCTCTAAAATTTTTACCGGTTGCGTGTTGACGCGTGTACTTTCCTATTTTATACCTAAGTCCCTTGTATCGGCTATAAATAGCCCTGAAACGATGTTGTGATGGTCCTTAGCTTATGTTCTAGTTTTTATTCCTTAGTTTAATAAATTCTGTTGTTTTATTTCTTGTTTTTAGTTTTCTTTTGTAATTCCTCTAGGACCCCTTCTCCTTCCTCCCATCCATGAGTTTCTAACTCTTTCCAAAGGGTGGGGATGACGGATTTAGGGTGATGAGAAGAGAAGATGTTATTATTTTAATTTCGTATTAGTATATTTTGATTACTTGAGTTTATGTTAAATCATTTATCATGTAATGCTTTATAACTAATATGATTTATTATAAGTTTCAGAATTCTCTAATCTAAACCCGATATCTAAACCTCCACCCAACGGAATTCACCATCTTTGTTCTTGTTTTAGTTTTATTTGTTCATGTTTCATGCTTTAGAAAATTAAAAACCAAAAATCTCAAACCAACCTCATTATTGTTCTCTCTCTCTCTAATCGAAAATCCAAAAATAACAATATCTCTCCCTCCTTGTGTTCGACCCATACTTACCACCGCTTCATCGCGGCCGTGCACTTGCGGTATAAATTTAATTCACATCAGGTACGTAATCTCTTTCACACATCATTCATTAGAAAGTACACATTAGTTAGTAGGAATTGCATTGAAATGAGAGTGAGATGAGTGTTTATTTGGTGTGTTGTTTGTTAGATTAAGGTATGAAAAACACTTAGGGGCACAGTCACCTATATGTGATGGGTGGGGGATTTCATCACCGTTTCCTTTGCCCAAAAACCACTTAATAAAATCAATTACACGTTGGCCCCTAGAATTTCCGGACGTATTAAGGAGAGAAAACTGTTTAAGACCGTTATGGCCTGAACGTCGTTGCCCATCTAGTCTCCCTGAGATTTTAAGAACCTCTAGGTTCTTGAGTTCTACAGACTAGTGGTCCTTGATGTTTAAGACCGTTTCGGCTTGAACGTCATTGCTTATCTAGTCTCCCTGAGATTTTAGGGACCTTTGGGTTCTTAATTTCCTACGGACTAGTGCTCCTCAGTGGATTTTAGGCTTGCTTTGACATTGATTGCTTAGTTAGATTTCTAACCTTCCTTATTCCCACGCTAGATTAAGGACTTCATCTTTTCTCTCCTGAATCATTATTTTTTCATCTTCATGTCCCTCGATCTTCTCATCTACGAACATCTTCTTTTAAATTGAATTTTTATTTATTTCCTTCAATAATAACTATCATTTTTCTTAATGTTTAAATTGAAATGGATCGAGGGTGAATTGTCATTTCACTAACACATTTTTTGTAATTTATTTAACTAGTTTACTTGTATTACAAACATACAATGAAATGCCTTAATACAATCACATTCTTTTTGGAATGAGAATGTCAAGTGTGTTGAATGATTATGTGTATGTATATGTGAATGAATTTGGTGTAGGATGAATGATTTTCTTGTGCAGGTTCAATGTGTTTGCCATGCAGTGTTTTTGGTGCAGGATGAATTTGATGCAGGATGATTGTTTTTTTTCCAGGTTTAGGAATAGACGTTGGTTGTTTGTATTAGCCGACGTCTATTCTTTTAAAAAAAGGTATAGACGTCGACCCGACGTCTATTATTTAGGTATAGACTTCGGTCGTATATAACAACCGACGTTTATACCTTGACAATAGTCGTCAATCGTTAAGCGGCCGACGTCTATGTATATATGATTGACATCATTTCATGCTCATATTTGTATCTTATATCCATTATCTTACACCTAAGCAATGCTACGTGACGAGTTTTATGTTTAGTTTTCAGAAATAAAGAGGTTTGAAGAGAAGAGCCATGAAAGGATCCAAAAGCAGGAAAAAAGGACCTAATTGTGAGACCTGGGGACCAAGATGCAAGGGGGAAGGACCTGATCGTAAGACAGAAGGACCTAAGAGCAAAACAGGAAACTCCACACCATCATGAGGAGTATTTTGTCAATTCGATTCGGGTCGGAGCTCCACTAAACCAACCGGATGCATCTAAGACCAAGAAACACTTCAAGAAAAGCCCACAAAGAAAACCAGGCGGATCTAAACTTTATAGACCGCCAATTGGCGGGCTGGAACCGCTAATTGGCGGTCCATTTAGCCCAGGATCCGTCCAATTTTCTGTAGCACGTGTATTAGTGTATTCTTAGTGTATTTTTGGTATTGGTTTAGTCCCACATCGGGGGATTGTCCCTGATTAGCTTTTTCCATGCTTATAAATAGAACTCTTCACCTCCCTTTGTACCCATCTCCCTCTTGGTGGTCATCTTCCCTACTAAGAGTGAAGCCTTGAAGCAAAACTCTAGTGGAGGAAGAGCTACTTGTAATTGAGTGAGTTAATAATATAAGTTTTCTTTTATTGATGTTGTTTCTCTCTCTTAGTTTAATTTCCTTTCCTTTGCATGCTTGTTTGTTTGTTTAGTTTTATGCTTCTTTAATATTTCTTGCTTAGGTAGTATAAATTTCATTTCAGTATTATGCCTTCCTTTGCTAAATTAGTTAGTGTAATGAGTAGTGAGTAGTTCCATCCCCATTTGGGGGGTGGAGACATATGTGATATAATAATGTAGTGTATTAAGTGTGTGTTATTTTTATCCCTTGAGCTTTATATGATTTCCATAACCATCTAATAGGTCTCCACTCTTATCTTTGATATGCTAATGCTCTTGAATGAAGCTTAGCTTATGCTTTGATTAGTGGACCTATTTTATGGGGAATGATAAAGTTAGGATATGGATAAAGTTAATGTTGGTAACACAATTTGTAGTGTATGTACTCTTGTTGCCTTTTCCTTAGCTAATGTCTTGTATGTTTTAATGATGTAGTCATCTTAATTCATGTAGAGGCATAGTAGGGTCTAGTCTTTATACTTGAGTTCATGTAGCTTCATTCCAATCATTGTCTTGTATGTTTTAATGATGTAGTCTTATCTTAATTCATGTAGAGGCAAGATTGGATGTAGTTTTATGATTTCATGCACTACATGTTGTGAGGAGCTTAATTGAACACACACACACACACATCTTTATGTTCACATCAGTCTCTACCCCCTTTGGGGTTTAGTTTTATTGCTTATCTTCATTTCCTTTGCATTTCATTTCAGCTTTGTAGTTTAGATTAGTGTAATACATCTTTCTCCCTTCTTTTTACCTCTCGCCTTCGAATAAACCAAGTGTCGACACACCTCCCAGTGGACGACCCGTATTTGCCACCGCTTCAACGCGGCCGTGCACTTGCGGTTAAATTTAAAACGATCAATCAAGTTTTTGGCGCCGTTGCCGGGGAGGTGCTCTGTCCAGACCTTGGTTTGGACGATTCGAGGGGTTTTTAATTTTTTATTTTTAGTTGTTCTTAGTTTCAGGGAACACTCGGATCACGGGGAGGCCACTGGAGAAGTTTGAGGAAGCAAATCCAAAAACAGACCGCCAATCAGCGGTTGGAGACCGCCAATTGGCGGCCTGGTAAGGGCTTCCTGATTCCATTTTTTTTGTGGTAGTTAGTGTTGTAACTTGTGTTATCTGGGAGCCCCATTTTGCATGCTTTGACTTCTTATTTGCTCCCAGATCATTAATCACTCCCCCTTTAATCAACTTGGACCATAAAACTCAAAGCAAAAGATTAGACTTCTTGCCATCTAGGTCATGCATCATATGTAGACCTTGCATGCATCTTTCTTTTCTTTGCTTTACATTTTGTCGTTGATTGCTGGAGCGAGGTACGCATTCCTTATCACTCATTCACGCATTAGGACATTTATTAGTGAGTAAGGTTTGCATCGAAACAAGAGTGAGGTGAGTGCTTGTTTGGTGAGTTGCTTGCTAGCCTAAGATTTCAAAACATCTTTAAGGGGCATCACCTATAGACTTCAAAGATAAGGTGGGGGATTTCATCACCCCTCCCTTAGCCCCAAAAAGCACACTCAAGTAAAGCCTTAACTAAAAGCAAGTAGACATTGGCCCTAGGAATTCGGACGCACTAGGAGAGTAATCTAGTTGAGACCGCCATGACCTGATCGGCGTTGCCTACCTTGTCGATAGTAGGAGGTACTGGATCTCCGGATCTGGTATCACTTGCTGGGCATTGTGGTCCTCGTTGTAGGGAGGTGAGGCGTGTCGAGGCTAGTGACCTCGAAGTTAGGCGTCGTCTAGCCTAAGGACCCATTGCCTTACATTGTTTGAGCCATGCTTGCTAGTTAGGCTTCTACCTTCACCCTGTACCCTCGCTAGCTCTAGGGATTCTTCCCTTCTCCTCTGTGTCATCTTCTTCTCACCTTCTTCTACGTTATAGTCTCCTCCCCTTTACACTCTCTGTTAGCGTTTTAGGGTCGAGTCGAGCACTTTTTGCGAGCTTAGCCTCGTGGTGGTGAGAGTGATCGACTCGAGAGTTTTTCTTGAGATGGATGGTTACATGGGCGACCATCCATATCATTGTTGGGACCAGGACGATTCTCCCTGGTACTCCGGACCCATGCAACCTGGGGTGGCTCAGACTAACACCCCGTATGGTTGGGATGATCGCAATTGTGTCACTGAGCAATCTTCGTATTGGGGTAACATGAGAGAGGCACCGACTGCTAGACCACCATCTAGTTACGTCGGATCATATGTTGGTCATCAAACTGAGACATTACAAGAACCTTTGGCCTCTTTCATGCATGCGGTAGACGACATGAGTGCACCGGTGGCTCCAGTAGCCGTACCGTGTCACTATTGTGGGTTGAGTGGTCATGATTTCAGGGAATGTCCTTATGTTCCCCCAGAGCCTGAGTATGAGCATACATTTTCCCAAAATGCTCATTATGACCATTACGCATCCGCGTACAACCCGAGAGGGATGGATTCGTGGGGAGACAATTCGTATTCAAATTCTTATACATCATTTCCACCCCAATATCCTCCTCCCGAATACCCAGAATTCTACCAACACCCCACTTCAAATCATTGGACTCATTCTCAGCCCATCAACACCCAACCCCAAAATTTCCCAAGATCTGACTTGGACCTCCTCGTTGACCGCATACATAATCTGACACTTCAAGTGAGTCAACTGACGCAACAATTAAGTGAGGAGAGTGACATTTCATGTCAGCATGAGGATTCTTCTTTTGATATCGAACCACCACCACATCCACAAATTCAAAGCACAACCTTTCAAAGTCAAACTCCTAGTCAGTCTGAGGGACTTGGGGTTTCAATTCACGATCACTTAGTGGAGGATTCGATTCAAACTGAGAATAACTTGGACCGGTTCTATTATGAGTCGGCACAGGATTGTGCCTTACCTTTTTGTCCCGTGGCCCTTGAGCCACATGATCTTCATTTTGATCCTCTTAAGGACCCACCTCTGGTGGAGCAAGAGCTCCCTAGTACCCTCAATTTCAAACAACCTGATGAGAGTTTGCCTCTCACTATTGTTCCTGATCATCTTGGAAATGATGGAACATCAAACAACTACATTGCTCATGAGGGTATTAGGAGTTCCTTGGAGGATACCTTGGGTATGAGACCCATTTCCTGTTCTCCTGGTGAGTTGGACATGCATAACGAGGTGCTTGACCTCGTTCCAACCCACCAGCCTGTTGGTTGGAGAGTTTGGATTGACGATCATAACTTCAGCAACGCAACGGGAGAAACTCTTCCTCCGTTGCCCTTTACTTCCCAAACTCTCGAGAGGTTCAAGCTCTTTCAGTTTGATCCTTTGAATGAGACGCCTTTACGTCCAATTCACGAACCTCTCATTTCATCTGGTGCTCTTTGTGAAGGGGGCCCACACATGAGTATTCTGGCCCCGCGTGGTGTCATGTTCCCTTTCCAGGTGCATTGACCCACTCTTGAGGTTCCCATTTGATGTCTTTTGACAAATGAAGATGGGAACTTATGTTTGTACATAGTTATATGAAAAAATAAAATAAAAAAAAAGAACAAAAATAAAAAGAAAAAAAAAGAAGTACAATAAAAGACTCCTTCAGTGAGCATCGATTGTTGTGAGCCCCAACCCTTGTGTATTTGGGCTCCATTTCTTTCACGTATTTGTATCCCTTCTTTAGCATCTCACAGGTTTTGAGGGAATTCGGGTTATGTCCATCAACATGACCTTGCACTTCCCTTTATACTTCATGTTGGTGAGATCTCTCCTTTTTATGCATCCATCCATGTAGTATCTTGCTTGCATTCATTGAGGACAATGCATGAAGTAGGTGTGGGGGGTGTTTTACGTGTGTACATAGTTGAGTCTTTTTCCTTTGATTTTGTTTTCTTTTGTTTGCATTGTTAGGGTCATGATAGTGTGCTGCATTTAATACCGATATATCTGCTTGCCATGATCCTTGGGTGACTTGTCTTCTTTTGCTTGCCTAGTGCTTCAAAATTTTCACATTTCTTTCAAAATCTTCATGTGTTTTCGAAAGAAAATGTTTTGTGGGTTTTGCGTGTGTTTAGCATGTGCAAAACCGTTGAGAGGCAAAGTAAAAAGAAAGCTCCCAAAATTGTCTTGAACTTGATGCATTAGGATATCTAGTACGTGGCTTTAGGATTTATCGAGTCGTTAGGATGCACCCCAGTTTTCCCTTGGGGGTGAGTAATCAGTGGGTTTCAGTGCTCAAACATTTAAAGAAGTCCACCCTGAACCTAGTGAGTCAAATAATTCGTGTTTGTTAATTTAGGAAGTTTGTTGTAGTCAAGGGCCCTTAATATCTTTTTGTGAAACTTAAGTGTAGAGGTTTTGGTTCCCATGTAGATAAATGAATAAATAAGTGGTGTTCTCTCTTCTCGCACGGCTCCTATCACTCGGGAAAGTAGGTCTGAGGGGACTTTGTGCCTGGTGCTTTCGAGTCATCTGACTTGGGATGCACCGACCGAACTCCCGTTACACGGGTGGTAGGGATCGCCCTATGTGGAGATTTGGGGGAAGGTGTACGTGATAGTGTAAGTCCTCATAGGCAATGATGCACGAAACCTGACCTTGGGAGAATCAAACACCAACCAATGTATGCTCCAAAGAAAAAAGAAAAAAAAAAAAAAGAAAAGAAAAAGAAAAAAAGAAAAGAAAAGAAGAGTCAAATAAGAACCAAAATGGACTTTACACTTTGTTTCACATTCAGAAGTTAAGGTTGCCCATGTCTTTCACTTAATTCCTTAGTTAACTCTCACGAATAACTCATTAGGCTAGGTGTGTGGACTGATTACATATATAGAGTCGACCCGTAGTATTACCGCATTCCATGATCGACAAAATAAGTCCAACGAGTCGTGTAGCTAGATTGATTAATGCATCTTGTTCGGATTTTGTGGGTATATCCGCTGAAAACCCTCAGGAGACACCACTCCTCCTCCTTGGCAACAAGGAGGTTTAACGGCTTGTTGCACGTGCTAAGTGCAACCGTGATTCCTACGAAAGTGAGTTAGGATTTCTTGTTTTTCGTATGCTTTTTCCTTTCTTTGTTTTGCTCGAGACTAGCAAAAACTTAGGTGTGGGGGTATTTGATTGACATCATTTCATGCTCATATTTGTATCTTATATCCATTATCTTACACCTAAGCAATGCTACGTGACGAGTTTTATGTTTAGTTTTCAGAAATAAAGAGGTTTGAAGAGAAGAGCCATGAAAGGATCCAAAAGCAGGAAAAAAGGACCTAATTGTGAGACCTGGGGACCAAGATGCAAGGGGGAAGGACCTGATCGTAAGACAGAAGGACCTAAGAGCAAAACAGGAAACTCCACACCATCATGAGGAGTATTTTGTCAATTCGATTCGGGTCGGAGCTCCACTAAACCAACCGGATGCATCTAAGACCAAGAAACACTTCAAGAAAAGCCCACAAAGAAAACCAGGCGGATCTAAACTTTATAGACCGCCAATTGGCGGGCTGGAACCGCTAATTGGCGGTCCATTTAGCCCAGGATCCGTCCAATTTTCTGTAGCACGTGTATTAGTGTATTCTTAGTGTATTTTTGGTATTGGTTTAGTCCCACATCGGGGGATTGTCCCTGATTAGCTTTTTCCATGCTTATAAATAGAACTCTTCACCTCCCTTTGTACCCATCTCCCTCTTGGTGGTCATCTTCCCTACTAAGAGTGAAGCCTTGAAGCAAAACTCTAGTGGAGGAAGAGCTACTTGTAATTGAGTGAGTTAATAATATAAGTTTTCTTTTATTGATGTTGTTTCTCTCTCTTAGTTTAATTTCCTTTCCTTTGCATGCTTGTTTGTTTGTTTAGTTTTATGCTTCTTTAATATTTCTTGCTTAGGTAGTATAAATTTCATTTCAGTATTATGCCTTCCTTTGCTAAATTAGTTAGTGTAATGAGTAGTGAGTAGTTCCATCCCCATTTGGGGGGTGGAGACATATGTGATATAATAATGTAGTGTATTAAGTGTGTGTTATTTTTATCCCTTGAGCTTTATATGATTTCCATAACCATCTAATAGGTCTCCACTCTTATCTTTGATATGCTAATGCTCTTGAATGAAGCTTAGCTTATGCTTTGATTAGTGGACCTATTTTATGGGGAATGATAAAGTTAGGATATGGATAAAGTTAATGTTGGTAACACAATTTGTAGTGTATGTACTCTTGTTGCCTTTTCCTTAGCTAATGTCTTGTATGTTTTAATGATGTAGTCATCTTAATTCATGTAGAGGCATAGTAGGGTCTAGTCTTTATACTTGAGTTCATGTAGCTTCATTCCAATCATTGTCTTGTATGTTTTAATGATGTAGTCTTATCTTAATTCATGTAGAGGCAAGATTGGATGTAGTTTTATGATTTCATGCACTACATGTTGTGAGGAGCTTAATTGAACACACACACACACACATCTTTATGTTCACATCAGTCTCTACCCCCTTTGGGGTTTAGTTTTATTGCTTATCTTCATTTCCTTTGCATTTCATTTCAGCTTTGTAGTTTAGATTAGTGTAATACATCTTTCTCCCTTCTTTTTACCTCTCGCCTTCGAATAAACCAAGTGTCGACACACCTCCCAGTGGACGACCCGTATTTGCCACCGCTTCAACGCGGCCGTGCACTTGCGGTTAAATTTAAAACGATCAATCAATATACGACATATACATAGATGTCGGGTCTGGGGAGCCTTATATCTGACGTATATACCCCTAGTATATCCGACGTATATTCCATTTTCTACAGTAGTGCCCCTCTCTCCACTTCTCTCCTCACTCGATCCATTCGCTGTCCCCATGGTGGGGCGAGAGTAATCCCTCGGTCGTGCTCCTCAGAAACATCGACATGTTGAACACTGACTCCTCATCCATACCTTCATTATTCTCATGATGTTGATGTTGTTGTTGGTGTGCTTATTGTTGCACTGCTACTTCTACTACAACTGTCGTTATGTTGTGAAGGCCGCTGGAAGCAGGGCAAGGAAGGGGGCAAGCGGAGTGGGGGAAGTTGAGAGGAGTAGACGGGCGACGTTGTGGACTCGGGCAACCATCTCAGGGGTTCGGTAGGTCCGCAACCAAATGCAGGTGTTGTTGCTATAGGGATGCCTCACTTCACACATGCACCCATTCACTATGGAGAATCATCTTGGTCTTGGTCTTGTTTGAAGTTGTGGCTACTTTCAAGCTAAGTTGGTGGAATCATGGTACTCCAAACCAAAAGAAACTTTCTATCTGGCATCCAATTCTTCCATGTGTAACAATTATTTTTGGTGATGTCGCGGTCCATCACCAAAATGATGGTGGTGGTGTTGGAGTGGTTGTCGATGTGAATTTTGGATGGTTGTGGATGGAGAAGTGGAAGAATGGGTCAACTAATGAAAGAAGTGGAGAGGGAGATAGATAGATAGATAGAGAGAGAGAGAGAGATAGAGAGAGAGAATTCGAGAGGGAGAATAGAGAACATGAGAGAAACGGAGGGAGAGGTTTGGGTTTTTTATTTTTTATTTGCATATTTAATATTAAGGAAGTTCAATTTTAAAGGATGCGTGTTTTGTGAATGTTCCAACATAAAAGTTAGTGAACTGAGTTCTACAAATGGTGGAGGTGCACTTAAACAATTTGTAGTGAAATATTGCAGGTGTACATAAGCAAATAGTGAAAATATGGACGTAAAGAACCAATTATGACCGTTTAGAAGTACACCCAAGCAAATCCTTCGATAACATAATCAACATTCTCCATCATCCTCATTGGAAACCTATATGAATACCTAATGTTTTCAATCCCAACCATGTTATTTCATCCTATATATTACAAGTCCACATGAACAAGATCCTAAGTACTGCCCCACAACTAAAATGGACCCAAACATCAATGAACATCCGACAAAGCTCATGCTTCATCCAGGTATTGCACTAATTAAGACCCAACTTCCACCTATAGCCTTGGGGCCGGTCCATGTTGTCTCATGATAATTATATGACTACGTATCCAATGCTTGGGAAAATGTCCCTTCAACATCTACCAAACATGTCCATAAAAGTGTTTCAGTCTTGCTTGATCGATGACAAATTATCAATATGATCGTTCAGGGTGTCGGAGTCTGAGTAAAAGAATTTACCTTGTCATACATATTAACGGAGTTGTCTGATGTTAGCCAAAATTTAGACGTCTAATTTTAAGATTTCTACTTGGTAATCAGAAATGATAAAATGACATGATTCAAACCAACAAAATTAATTCTTCTCGTGCTTCTCACAATCTAGCTGTTGTACAACAAGTTCGATCATTGGATTTAATTAATCAACTATTACTGTTGAACAAGTGAGCTTACGTTTTGCGCAGTGGACTCACCACAACAAAATATGGGCTCACCGGATATAAGATTTTGATTGTTGAGTAATATATAACCTACGCAGTCATATAATTCTCTTCATACTACTTCATATATGATCAGGCATTCAAAAACGGCTGAAACCCATGGTCAATGAAAAGAAATTAACGAGAGAAAGTGAGCGCCGTGGTGATTATTTATATGGGTCATACATGTAAGGCATATATAGTGATTCAAAAAATTAAAAAATCAAACAATGTGACCGTGGGATCCTAATCCTAATTGAGTTTTAATGTTGATTTAGGTGGTGATTAGGAGGAGATGAGTTTGGACGGCTGAGATGGAGTGGAGTGGATGGATGGTTGGGATTGGATGGATGGAAGATATTTAGGTGAAGCTCTCTCTCTCGTCTCTCTCATTTTTCTCTCTCTCACGTTTCTCTCTCCCTCAGTGGTTGTACTCCGGCGTGGAGGTGCAGAGCTAGGGTGAGGTGGAGGCGTTCGTCGGGTGTCGATTGCTCATGGAGGTAAGTTGTGGGTTGCTAACCCATCCCTTGTTTCCTCTTCTTTCTCCCTCTTTAAACCCGTCTCGTCTGCAGTGGTTGTGGTTGGGGAAGTGATCAATGAGGGTGTTTGCGTGTCGGTGGAGCGTCGAGGAATTGTGATCGTTGACCGGGCGAGTCGTTCGTCGGTGGATCATGATTTTGGGAGAAGTACTCGTGGAAGTGCCGTCGAGGTTCTTCGAAAGTTTCTTCAAACCTTCACGGCATGTCAAACTTGTAGTCGCAGCTCACTTTTGTTGTGTGAGTATTTGGAAGTCGACGGTAGGCCGAAAGGCTCGTCGCAAGCAAGCATGCATCATATTTTACTGTTTGATCGGTCGACCGGTTGGTGCAAACTGTCGACCGTTCTTTATGAGATTTCGGGTTTCTGCCTCACACCGGTCGAACGATGCCCTTGGGAGGTCGACCGGATGTGCATTTGAGGCAAGCCTAGTGATTTTCGGTCGAACGGGGCCCTTTTGCCGTTCGACCGTGTGCACTGTCGTAGGTCGATTGGGGCATTGACCATCCAAACGGTCAACCGCCTGTTTGACTCGTCCGACCGATGACTTAAGTTGGATTGTGGTTGGGTTCGACCGATAGTAGTTCGGTCGACCGGTGTTGTTCGGATACGATGGAGGATTTTCCTGGTGGAATTCGGTCAACCAAGAGTGCTCGGGGGTTCGACCGGTGTTGAGGTTGTGTGATGGTGAATTTCACTGATGGATTTCGATCGAACGGGCCCCCTTTTCCGTTCGACCGATTGGTCGTTTTGTTCGTTGAACCTGGGAGGTGACTTCTAACGGTTGATCGGTCCCTGACTTTGGTTCGGCCGAACGAGTGTGGTTGGTGGAAATTGGTCGACCGATGGAGTGTCGGTCGAGGCAATTGCCCTGTGTTTGTGAGATTCGATCGACCGGGACTCTTGGTTCGGTTGACCGTTTGTGTCCAGTTTTGCACATTGGAGGTGCGGTTGTTGTGGTCGTCCATGTGAGGCGAGTTGTGGTGCCGATGTTCTTCCGGCAAGTGTGCTAGTGAGCACGTGTGTTGCAGTGGTTCGGTGAAAAAGCCCTGGAGCCATGTAACTGTGTGAGAGCTGTGGTTGGGTGAAAAAGTCTTGGAGCCCAGCTTGGTGATGTTGTGTGTGCTGTGGTTGGGTGAAAAAACCCTAGAGCCCAGCAAGTGTGTTGCGGTGGTTGGGTGAAAAGCCCTGGAGCCCCGTAACTGTGCGAGAGCTGTGGTTGGGTGAAAGAGCCTTGGAGCCCAGCTAGTCTGTGCGGGGTTGGGTGAAAAAGTCCTGGAGCTCCTAGTACGTTCAGGTTGGGTGAAAGAGCTCTGGAGCCTGAGCATGGACCGCGTGATAAATGTTGGGTGAAAAAACCCTGGAGTCCTTAGATGTTCGAGTTGGGTGAAAAAGCCCTGGAGCCCAGCTTGACGACGTGTGTGTTGCGGTGGTTGGGTGAAAAAGCCCTGGAGCCCCGTAACGCTGGTGTGTGTTGTGGTTGGGTGAAAAAGCTCAGGATCCCAACCTGGTTGTGGTGCTTTTCTTATTGGTGGAATTGCATGTTAGAGTGTTTCGGTTTCATGCATTATGGAGTTTGGCATACGGGTTTCCTTCTGGAAACTCAGGCATTGTTGCGTGTTTGCTTTTCAGGTCGTGATCGACGTTAGGTGGGGTGGTGACCGAGGATAGGAACGCCGCTACCATATCCAATTTCGCTCATTTTGAGGTCGTAGTGATTGCTTGTATTTGTTGTATAATCCTTTTGATGTAATCACACTTTTGAAATACTCGGATATATATTTTATATATATGTTGGTGCACCTATTTCCTTTTATTTGAGTAATATCTTCTGTTGATTGTATGTTACAAATTTTTTAAATTCGTCCACTATTTGAGAATGTTACAGTGACTTAGCATATATATATATATATATATATATATATATATATATATATATATACATACATTCATACATACATACATATCCGCTTGTCAAATTATTAATACTTCTTCCTCAATATCACACAACCAAAAAACACCGCAACAACCGCTTTCGCATCTTCATTCAAAGAGGACACCCGAATGAGAAGCAACACATTATTTTAGCGCATTCCAATTGAGCATGTTCTCTCTGGTCTTTATTACCTACACAAAAAAGGCATACAACAAAAGTTTAATCAGAGGTGATCGCTACCAAATTCAAAAGAGAAGGCAGATATATATATGAATCGTAGTCATGTAGTCACCTCCTTATCCCAATCACATCGAGCTGTGATGTACGCTAATATTAGGGTTTGCACGAGAGTTCCACCAATCATTCCACCCCATATCCCCTGTAAAAGAACAAATCAGTGAAACTTTCCAAAAACGTACGTGTATTAGATTTGACAAGTGCATTCAACGATAAGATGATAACTAGTCTGGCAATTTAAATAAATAATTGTTGTCATTTCATAGATTGTTGTCTAGACCGAAGTAGGAACTAGGAATTGACACCTCAGTAGATTCTATGGTAATAAACATCAAAACAAGATCAAATCCTACGTGAATTTTGACATGAACTCAAGTACATACCAAGACTCCGATATCAAATTGCCAGCCAAAGAAGACCCCGGCAGGTAGGGGTGCAAATGGTTACCAAGTATCCGAGTATCCGATTCGAAAATTTCTATTTAGTTGGTATTTGGTAAGTTCAATGTTACCAATTTAATTTCGGATACGAATATGGTTTAAAAAAATTTACCAATTAGAATTCGGATACGAATTCGGATACAAGCTATTTAACATTCGAATTATCCGAATTATTCGAATACATGGTCAAATACACAAATTAGTATTCCAAAATTTAGTATTCCAAAATTTTAATACGAAAATTTAGTATTCGGATTCGGATAGTTCTACTGAATTCGGATTCGAATTCGGATTCGGATAGTTCTACTGAATTCGGATTCGGATTCGGATTCGGATAGTTCTACTGAATTCGGATTCGAATTCGAATTTGGTAATGGAATATGGTATTCGGATTCGAATTCGGATACAGCAGGTATCCGAGTTATATTATCCGAGTTGCAGCCCTACCGGCAGGAACACCAACCAAATAGTAACTTCCAATGTTCACATAAGCCACCATAGCTTGCCATCCAGACCCAACAGCCACTCCTACAGATCATGATGATCCATGATTAGTCAAACAACGTGTGTGTTGTACTGTGATTTGTCGCAGAGGAAAGCAATAATTGTAATGTCAATCGTAAAAGGTAAAGATTGTGAATTACCAGAGAGAATAGGCTGTACACTATTGAGTAAAACAGTGAAGGCCAGGAGAATGGACAAGTTATGGACAGCTTCTAGTACTGCAGGGCTTGATGTGAAAATAAGAGCATACTTGTCTGGGAACACCAAGATAATCACCCAAAACACAAGCCCAATCACCACTGAGCTCATCAGCGACACTATTGTTGCGAATTTTGCACCTTTACCATTTCCAGCTCCCAATTCGTTTGCCACTCGAACTCTGTTGATCATTTTACGAATCAAATTAACCTAAAACTATACATCAATATATACAATGACGCACTTCCGTTGGGAATATCCAACCGAAATTCTGCAATTATTACAATTTACAATGCAACCGATAATCACCTAAGGGATAAATTTGTAAATAGCCCATAGAAATTAACGTAAAAAATACTTTGTATGTGATGTGATAGGTGATGTTCATTGCTCAGGTCGGAATCAGGATAGGTAAGAAACGATCCGTTTTTGTAGATTCCGGTTGCCGTTCTCATTCTAGTGGTTCAGTCTAATATTTTGGGTCGTTGTTCCGAGGTACTGATGGTGATTTTTGGAATGAAAGAGTTAGGATTTGTGCATCAAGGAGGTAATCGTCTTCTAGCTTGTCGTAATGTTTGATTTCTTAGGTTTTAGGTGAAAATTGGCATGCTCTCGTCATTTATCCCATGGTTTTTATTATTATATCGAGAAGTGTTTCGGCGTAAAATCTTGTTTTTTCCGTGATTTTTGTGATTGGTTTTGTTCATTTTTAAATCAATTTCCTCCGTGCATTATTTGTTTGCTTAACTGGTTTGCATAAACTGTGGACATAGTTTAATCTCCTAAGAATTTGTGTTGAATGTCTCTACTCGGATATTCAACCGCCATTAGCTAGAGATTTAGAGTCATAAGAGACCATGAGATGTAACAACGTGCCTGTCCTTTTCACTACTTTATGTAACATCGTTTTCATTGAAGAATGCGACATCTATCTATCCTGTGATCGCCGGATGTGATTACATAAATATATATTACTTTACCTAAATGTGACTGGAGATTCTAGAGACAATTATATATGACTTTATCATGCCCACGATTCAATGATTTATGGTGTCGTATTTTCTGATGTTCATAAAATATATTTATGAAAAAAACTGATTATATATGACATCTTACCCAGTTCCAGCAAAGAAGGCCATCGGGATCATCAGCTCCCAAGCATTAATACTCATGCTGAAAAAAAAATAACTCCAACTAATACGTGCACTCACATGCATGTGATCAGAGATTCAAAATCAATGTCTCCACCGACTAACTACTTGTGTCAGGCTTTAAAAAAAACTACGTACGTCTGTAGCGTAGAGCCCATCAACTTGGGTACATAAATACGTAAATGTAGAGCAGTTGAGTAGATCAAAAATTAACCATATGGAAAGAGCATCGACAGCTATCTTGGCGTTATCCAAATTCCCAGTCAACAAAATCAAGACCCGGTAGTACCAGTTCTCCAGGCTGTGTCCGTATTAGACACGCAAGACAAAAGTATAACCTTATTAGCTACAAAACTGTTATTAATATTCAAATATTGCTGTATAAAATGATGAAAATGGTGGCCATCATTCTTTTAAGAATACTAGCATTCATGAATGATGGTGATCATTGTCAAGTTTGCTCAGGAGACTCTCCGGAACATGACTCTGACTGACACAACTTAATAATGCATGGTAGCCTCTTGTAGAGTAGTAAAGCTAGTTTAAAGAGGTAGAATCAATATCTCAAGTTTTGGGATCGAACTTAACCGTCACAAAAAAATGTACTTCAAGTATCCGGTATTGCATCAACTCTAATTTATTTTGGAATCGCAACTCGTCTCATGAGGCAGATGCAGAGAAATTATAGTTTATTTTTTGGAAGATAGTTACTACAAGTTGGATTCAACAACCTTTTCTTATAAAAATGGAATGAAAAAGAAGTGATAGGGTGGAAACTGCCCATCTATGTGGCTCTCGTGGCTAAACTCACACATTGTACAGCGAACCTTCAATTGAAGATACATTTTAATTAAGTGCCAACTCAACTTGTTCGGCTTGTCAACCTTCCCAATTCACTGATTAAATTAAATTAAGTAAAATCTACAACAAACGCTCAAGCCTAAAGTGTTTAGCTTTACATCCCTTATAAAACATGGTCTGACATTTGATTCCTATGTTCGCTTTCAATGAAATGTTTGATTTATAGGGTCATTTGCTTGGGTAGACCACAAAAGGTGCACAATTGGCGAAATACACTTGAATTTTTACTATTCACTTGGGTGCACCTCATTTCAAATATAATTGCTTGCATACCCTCAGACCGTTTATGGGCCCCACTCCGTTAAATTTTCTGTTGGTTTATTTACAAAACACACCCTCTAAAATTCAAATATCCTTAATATTAAATATAAAAACACAAAACAAATATTTTCTTTACAAACACACCCTTCTTCTCATTCTCTCTCTTTTGTTCTCTCTCTACTCTCTCTCTCTCCACTCTCTCTCTTGTTTTCTCTCTCCCCTCTCTTGCTACTCTCTCTCTTGTTCTCTCTCTCTCTCCTCTCTCTCTACTCTCTCTCCTCTCTCTCTCTTCGGTTCTCTCTTCTCCTTCTCTCTTTCTCTCTCTCCTATTCTCTCTCTTTCTCTCTCCTCTATCTCTCTCTCATGTTCTCTCTTCTCCCTATTTCTCTCTCTCTCTCTCTACTCTCTCTGTACCCTCTCTCCTCTCTTTCTCTCTTTTATTCTCTCTCTACTCTCCACTCTCTCTCTCTTGTTTTCTCTCTCCTCTCTCTCGCTACTCTCTCTCTTGTTCTCTCTCTCCTCGCTCTCTACTCTCTCTCTCCTCTCTCTCTCTCTTCGGTTCTCTCTTCTCCTTCTCTCTATCTCTCTCTCTCTCTCTCCTATTCTCTCTCTTTCTCTCTCCTCTATCTCTCTCTCATGTTCTCTCTTCTCCCTTTCTCTCTCTCTCTCGAATTCTCTCTCTCTCCTCTCTCTCTCTCTTCTCTCTCGAATTCTCTCTCCTCTCTCTCTCTCTCATCTCCCTCTCGAATTCTCTATCCTCTCTCTCTTTTCTCCCTCTCAAATTCTCTCTCCTCTCTCTCTTTTCTTCCAACTGTTCGGCCTGCATGTTTGACTTAGCCTTTGAATGATCATCCAATTCCAGGCATTCCCACCAACTCCAACTGCATCTTATTTTGGTGTTGGAAGAGAAAGGGGGCAGTTTCTTGAGCATGGGACATTCCACCACAACAAGAAATTTTACATTTTGAAGTAGTCTTGAAGAGATAGATGTGAGCATTGGCAGATCATCTAAACACAACCTGCTCAAATGAGGAAAAGGAAAAGATGCACTGCTGCTGGTTTCCTCACTCTCTTCTGTTGTTCGAATCTTTTTAAGTTTGACAAGGAGAATTCGAGAGGGAGAAAAGAGAGAGGATAGAGAATTCGAGAGGGAGATGAGAGAGAGAGAGAGAAGAGAGAGAGAGGAGAGAGAGAATTCGACAGAGAATTCGAGAGAGTTCGAGAGAGAAGAGAGAGAGAGGAGAGATAGAGAATTCGAGAGAGAGAGGGAGAAGAGAGAACATGAGAGAGAGATAGAGGAGAGAGAAAGAGAGAGAATAGGAGAGAGAGAGAGAAGGTGAAGAGAGAACCAAAGAGATAGAGAGAGAGGAGAGAGAGTAGAGAGAGAACAAGAGAGAGAGAGTAGCGAGAGAGAGGAGAGAGAAAACAAGAGAGAGAGTGGAGAGTAGAGAGATAACAAAAGAGAGAAAGAGAGGAGAGAGGGTAGAGAGAGAGAGGAGAGAGAGTAGAGAGAGAGGAGAGAGAGAACAAGAGAGAGAGTAGCGAGAGAGAGGAGAGAGAAAACAAGAGAGAGAGTGGAGAGTAGAGAGATAACAAAAGAGAGAAAGAGAGGAGAGAGGGTAGAGAGAGAGAGAGAGTAGAGAGAGAGAACAAGAGAGAGAGGAGCGAGAGAGAGGAGAGAGAAAACAAGAGAGAGAGTGGAGAGAGAGAGAGAGTAGAGAGAGAACAAAAGAGAGAGAATGAGAAGAAGGGTGTGTTTGTAAAGAAAATATTTGTTTTGTGTTTTTATATTTAATGTTAAGGATATTTGAATTTTAGAGAGTGTGTTTTGTAAATAAACCAACCAAAAATTTAACGGAGTGGGGGCATAAACGGTCTGAGGGTATGCAAGCAATTATGTTTGAAATGAGGTGCACCCAAGTGAATAGTAAAAATCCAAGTGTATTTCGCCAATTGTACACCTTTTGGGGTCTACCCAAGCAAATGACCCTTGATTATTCTAGCTTCCTCAAAAAGCCAAACACCTGATTAGGATGGATCGAATAGTTTAAGGATATACAAGATCATGACAATTTAAATAAATAAATAAATAACAAACCAGATCATGACACCAGAAGCAGCAGAGAGCTTGATGAAGTCCCAAAGCTGGGAAAAAGCTTCCATCGAGAAACCGCTCCATGTGTTCGAGCACCTTCCACTCGCCACGTAAGCAAACAACATCAACGCCAACACCCACCACGAGACATTAAGAGTCATGGCCGTCCCAAAGAGACCAAGTTTGAAAACGTAGACCAATAGCCAACTTAGCAGAACATGAAATAACAGGGATAGGAGTGACAACGTGGCATTGACCGAGTTCTTCAGCTGGCACTGCAAGAACCTGTATTTATCATAAATGATAGGATTGATCTAAATTATTAATTTGGATTCTCTAATTGAGATTATTACGAGGATAGAGATCGAACCTGTTGAGTGGGAACACAAAGGCGAAAGCGAAGTGGAGTGGAATCAACCATATCGACACTTGACCCGCTTGGATGGCTAAATCCTCCGGCTGACCGATCAATCTAAGGAATGGAGTGGCAAAGAAGTACATGGGAAGAAGCAAGGTTGCACAAAGGAAGAGAACGATCCAAGATCTTTGCAAGTACAGCCCCAACATGTGCGGTCGATTCGCACCGTAGGCTTGTCCACATAATGTCTCCAATGCACTTGCCATCCCAAGCTGAAGTTCATTAACACGCATATAAATGTGTTACGAATGTTTACCTTCAACCTTAAAATCTATACACCATATATATATATATATATATATATATATATATACACCATAAAATCTATATATATATATATATATATATATATATGGTGTATAGATATATATATATATATATATATATATATAGTGTATATATATATATATATATATATATGGTGTATAGATATATATATATATATGGTGTATATATATATATATATATATATATATATATATATATATATATATAAGATAAGACCCATTGATAGATAAGACGAATGAAGCCTAATGTATGATAAGTTAATACCACTAAAAGATGATGAAGGAAGGAAACGGAGTGGTGTATTTAAAGTTTAATGGGAGAGTTGGGCCACTCCTTTTTCTATCTACGGAGTGAGTACAATAGATGTCTTAATGGTTTTATAATTGAATTGATATTCATCGTCGGAAAATTACTTAAATCGTTCGTACAACTTATCATTTTGCCCTTCTGTCATTTCTACTTATATAACTCTTCATTTCACTCTCGTAACACAACTCTCTCTTCATACTACTCTCATACTTATAAAAAAGAATCTCTCGGAGGTCAGGAAAAGAGTCAGCGCACGCCCCAGCGTACTCGAATCTGATAAAATGTCTCGTTTAGTTATTATTTTTAAATAATTTTTTGGGGCCGAGCGTCCGCAGGAGCCCCTCCCCAGCAAGGTCGTCCGCTGGAACCCCCTTGGTGGGAGGCGGCTCTGTTAGACGCCCCCTCCCAGCAATTTAAATAATAAAAATAATTCTTTATTAAAAAAAGGAGGAACGTCTCCGGCAGATGCCCCTCCTTTTTTAATAAAGAATTATTTTTATTATTTAAATTGATTATAATTTGTGATAATTGCTAAATAAATTGATTATTAAGTTAATAATTAGTTAAAGTAGTTGAGTAATTAGTTAAACAGATTAATTATTATAATTAGTTTCATTCATTGATTAATTTGTAAGTTAAGTAATTATAATCCATTAACGAAAATTTGTTTCTAAAATTAAATTAATAGTCATCGGGTTACCGTGGAGGAAAAGAGAAATCAGTTCCCTTACGCGTTGTATATAGTTTAGCTGATGAGTCAGGTCCCAGTCATCCACGTAAACGGGGTATATCTGCTTCAGTTAGGAGGGAGAGAGATATTTTACGTCAACGTCAGACACGTAAGGATTCTTTCGACGATGATGATGATTCTGATGAGGTGGAGAGTCACGACGAGAGTGACGATGTGGGTCGGTATGGGTTCAAGCCGCAGGAGGAGGTGAGACAGCAGTATGGTGGATGAGGGGGGAGACATGGTAGTTCTTCTTCGGCTGAGTAGGTCATTCGGAAGGGTCGAGGTGGTTGGTTTGTGACCGGTTATTCGAGTTCGTGCATTGCAGATGCCCGAGCTCCGAAGAAGAAGATGGTTGAGGACGATTCTTGGATCGTGACAGGTGTGATGCCCGGGTCCTTTAGATGGCAGCCGTCATTCCGAGTTTCAGAGGCCACATCGCCAGAAGCATTTGGCAGGGCGAGGATCGGAAGGTTCTGAAGTGTCATAATCGGCACAGAGCATGTACTACGTTGCAGCGTTCAATAATGAGTGATGATATGACGGCGACCATTGCTGATAGCGGATTGGATCACTTGCTTTACAACATGTTCTCCTGCATTGACATGCCGTTAATTTCGGCCTTAGTGTAGCGGTGGCAGCCTGACACCAACTCTTTCAACTTGCCTTTCAGAGAGATGATGATCATATTGCATGATGTCTTCCAGATTCTGCACATTCTTGTTGAGTGTCGTATGATCAGTGCTCAGTGCTCAGGCATCGACGCCTGAGCTTAAGATTTATGTATCATAGTTGCTCAGGGTCAGTGTCGATGTTCTTGGGCAGGATAACTCATTTTGGAGTGGCGGTGATGTTAGCATTGACGTTGTTGATGATTGTTACATACGGGGATGACCACCACGGACTAGCTGAGGATATGCAAATGACTGTCTACCTCTTCTTACTACTAGGTTGTGTCTTGTTTTCGACAAGAGCGGTTGCGGAGTTAGACCACGCGACCTATTGGAGGCGAGGGACCCAGATACCATTGGTCAGTACTAATAAGGGTCGGTGACGTTGGCATATTTGTATCGCCAGCTGGGGATAGCGAGTCGTACAGCACTCTCATCTCGCATTTGAAACCACATGGTTGCTATAGAAGGTATTGGGAACCCTTAGCTAATTCGAAGCGAATAAAATGTTTGTAACTCCCTAAATAAGCAATGACCAACTCTCTGCATGACTTCGTCGTTGAAAACGGACTCTCCCAAGGTAGCACTGTAAGACACGGGTAGAACGAACCATCCATTCACACTGAGAAATACATAACTGCTCACTTGTAAAAATTGGCAATCCGGAACAAGTCGGCCCAAACATCGACCACGACCTCTCTCAATATAATCAAAGGCACTCGGGTCCTGACCTGTCGATTTTCCCCTTGGTCGACCTCGTACCTTAGTATTTTCTACGGGTTCTTGATAGTTCGACTGATCAGGGTGTAATTGTGCGTATAAAATACGAGATGCACTACGAATTACTGCAGGATCGCTCACCGAAATCTCATCAACGGGCTTCCGAAAATGCTCGAAATCTTGTGCTAATTGATCTACAAACTCTGACATCTAGACTCCTTCTCCAATGACAAGTGTTTTCCATAATGGATGAATCTGCTCTAAATAAATTCCATCACCTGACTCAATACAATCGTGCATTCTACAGGCACAAGGAATCTCATGTGATGTTAGAAAAGCATACCCGCAATGATATTCAACTTGATTGCTTAAGTCTTTCATCCTCTTCAACTCCTGACTCAATTATGACAAGCAGTGATGCGAAACTCGACCATTTATATGCTGATACAAAGAACCTATGTAATTAGTCAAATTTTGACGTCTCGACTCTTCAAGAAAGATCCGAATATTCATCAACTGCATTTCAATAGCCGCGTTCACACGGTCGAAAAGAGCGTCCAGAGCTGTAGTCGATGTAGTGATCCACTCTTTCAGAGCCGAATGAGCGATTTCCACCTTACAGTTCGTAGTGTTGCCGAACTGAAGGACTTTATTCGTCCAATTCAACACAAACGTTTTTTATGCACTAACCACGTCTCTTCCAGATACTCCGTGAAACTGGCCAAGGTTGAAAACTATCTTTCAGATTACTGACAACTCTATCGTACTCGGTCTGGGAAGAAGAAAGCATGACTGTCCTCCACTTTCCACACTTCAAATTGTCAGTAAGCTTCTTGTTCTTGCCGAATACATTGTATGCTTAGTTGTATACGTCTTTGTTGAGATGTCAGGGACAAAGCAAATGAGCAGACTCAGGAAAAACGTCTCCTACTTGTCGCATCAGGCCTAACTCCCGGTCAGTTGTTATTGTAGTCGGGCTGACAATATCCAATAATAGATCTCGCAACTTCTCCAACACCGACCAATAACTAAACTCGGTCTCATCCTTCATAATGGCATAACCGACGAGAAAGTTCATGTTTGTTGGAGTCACCCCAACCAACTCGAACAAAAGCATCTTGTACCTGTTTGTTTTGTACGTCGAATCCATGCATATTACGAAAGGGTATGTGTGCAACAACTGAACTGACGTCGGATGTGCCAAAAATGCGTGAGTGACGACATTAGTTTCTTCATCCACCACAATCCAATGTAAGTATTGATACTGCACTGCCTGATTCAGAAACTACAGAGTGGGATTCCTGTCTTCAGATTTCGTCCTCCTCATGTACTCTCTGAAGTTATAATTGTGTCAATGATTGAGATTATCATCCGGGAATTTTTCATCTACTGCGAACAAGATGTTACGTGGTCTCGCTTGTGCCTCAGTCATATCACAAATATTTTTCTTGGCCCCATAACTAAGATCGCTGATCTGTCAGTGATCCTCTGGATAAACTGCAAGTCTGTGGTTGTGTTGCCCATGAGTACTATTAGAAACTACGACTCATCCATCACGATCCATCGCTCGACTACCTTTATCAAAATCGACAACATCAACCCTTTCTTTTCATATTCTTCTGTAGTGCAATATCCATATCACGAGAACTCATTTCATTTCTGCGATCGCATCTCAGATAACAATCCGTTCGATTATCTACTTTTGATTTGTAGGATGGTATTACCAAAAAATCCAACTCCGATGGCAACTTGTTTCGCCCATTTACACACGCCCTCGATTGTTGGAAATACTTATTTATTATCAAAAAGCTCACTATAATCTACTCTATCACCACCGAAATCTTTCAACAGCACCTGAAATAATTTAAAATAACACAACATAAATAAATATAAATCCACAAAAAATTGGGACATCTTGCTGGGACGCCCCCTACTTGGGTACGACGGCTTAGAGAGGCACCGCCCCCAAGGATGGGGAGGAGGCGTCCCACCCAGACGCTCGAGATGAAATCCCCCCCCCCCCACTTTCCTCAGCAGCTCCTGGCACTTCATTAGATATTTTCATGGTGTTGGTACTGAGAATGTAAGGAAAACTAAGGCAAAACCCTTATTTTAAGACACAGAACAAAATGTGTATTAAATGAATTGTGAATAACAAAATAGTAACTGTTGGGGCGATTTAAGTCGTTTTCCGACGACAAATAGTAGTTCCCTTTTATAATACTCCAACAAATTAAGATCAGAGCTGTCCACTCAAGGAAAGCTCACTTGCTTTCACACACTCCTCAAATGCAAGAAATATGTGAGTGCGACCTTTATTTTTGGGGAACTACTATTCGTCGCCGGAAAACTACTTAAATTGCCCAAACAATTACCATTTTGCCTTTCACATTTCATTTAATACTCATTTCGTCCCGTCTCTTAAAATAAGGTTTTAACTTGAGTTTTCCTCACATTCCCAGTACCAACACCACTAAAATGTCTAGTGAAGCGCCTGGATCTACTGAGTGGAATTGTTTTCCGTCTCGGACGTTTGGCTAAATCGTCGCCCCCAAGGAAGGGACGTCTGGATGGGACGCCCTCTCCTTGGAGGAGGCGTCTTAGCCAGACGCCCCATCGTAGGGAGCGGAGGCTTAGCGAGATGTCCCGTCCATGGGTCAAGCACCTGTCTAAGCCGTCGTGCCCAAGGTTGGGGCGTCCTAGCTAGACGCCCTAATTTTTTTTTAATTTATATATATTGTGTTATTTTAAAATATATCAGGTTCCGTTGCAAGATTTCGGTGGTGATGAAGTATATTACAGTGAGCTTTTTGATAGCAAACAATTATTTCCAGCAATCGATGACGCGTGTAAATAGGCGAAACATGTTGTCATCGGAGGTGGATTTTTTTTGTAATATCATCCTACAAATCAAAAGCAGATAATCGTATGGATTGTTATCTGAGATGCGATCACAGAAATTAAATGAGTTCTCGTGATATGGATATTGCACTACGGAAAAACACGAAAATAAAGGGTTGTAGTTGTCGTTTCTAATAATACTCATGGGCAACACAACCACAAACTTGCAGTTTATCCTGAGGGTCACCGAAGGATCAACGGTCTTAGTCCTGGGGCCAAGAAAATTGTTCGTGATATGACTGAGGCACAAGCGAGACAACGTAACATCTTGTTGGCAGTAAAGGAGAAATTCTCGGATGATAATCTCAATCAGAGACACATTTATAACTTTAGAGAGTACATGAGGAGGATGAAATCTGAAGATAGAAATCCGGCTCAAGAGTTTCTGCATTTTTGGCACATCCGACGTAAGTTCAATTGTTGCGCACATACCCTTTCGTAATCTGCATGAATTCGACATACAAAACCAACAAGTTCAAGATGCCTTTGTTCGAGATGGTTGGGGTGAGTCCAACAAACATGAACTTCCTCGTCGGCTATGCAATTATGAAGGATGAGACCGAGTCTAGTTACCGGTGGGTGTTAGAGAAGTTGCGAGATCTATTATTGGATATTGTCATCCCGACTGCAATAATAACGGACCGGGAGTTCGTTAGGAGTCATGCGACCAGTGGGAGAGGTTTTTCCTGAGTCTGCTCATCTACTTTACACCTGACATGTCAACAAAGACGTGTACAACTACGCATACCACGTATTCAGAAAGAACAAGCAGTTTGCAAAGCATTTAAGGCGTGGAAAGTGGAGGAAAGTTATGTTTTCTGCTTCACAGACAGAGTATGATAGAGTAGTCCCTAATCTGAAAGATACTTTTAACTCTTGCCCAGCTATCACAGAATATCTGGAAGACACGTGGCTAGTGCATAAAGAAAGGTTTGTGTTGAATTGGACGAACAAAGTCCTTCATTTCGGCAACACTACGAACTGTAGGGTTGAAAGCGCTCATTCGGCTCTGAAAAAGTGGATCACTGTATCGACTAAAGCTCTAGACACTCTTTTCGACCATGTGAACGCGGTTATTGAAATGCAGCTAACGAATATTTGGAACATTCTTGAAGAGTTGAGACATTGAAATTTGACTAACTACATAGGTCATTTGTATCAACATATAATTGGTCGAGTTTCACATCACTGCTTGTCATTATTGAGTCAGTATTTGAAGAGAATGCAGGATTTAAGCAATCAAGTTGAATATCACTACGGGTGCACTTTTCTGACATCACATGGGTTTCCTTGTGCATGTACCATGCAACTGAACGACCATAACTGACGTAATACGCGACCAGGCAAATAAAGCTGCGTGATATCCCGATAACAAATAATGCCCATAAATGAAGTAATCAGCATAGCTACAGCAGGCTCAGGACCATACGGCAACCACTCCACCTACACGTTTATAAGTTAATAATAATAAACTTAAAATTTAAATAAACGTGAATGATATATAATTTTATACCTGCGATGCAGTCATCTGATCTAGTCGTCTACGAATGGAATGGAGTCACCCTTCTGTCTGGGTAGCCAACATACACGAACGAGGATGACCCTCCTCAAGGATCTTCCGCTCCCGATGCGGGCGGAAAGAATGAAAATACTCATATATCCAAGCATGCAGCAGCGTAAGACAACTCGTAATGTCTGAACAACCAGCATGGCTCGCGATCCCTAACTGGCGATACAAATATGCCAACGTCGCTGACCCTATTAGTACTGACCAATGGTATCTGGGTCCCTAGCCTCCAATAGGTCGTGTGGTCTGACTCTGCAACCGCTCTTGTTGACAAACAAGACGCAACCTAGTAGTAAGAAAATGTAGACAGTCATCTATGTATCCTCAGTCTGTGGTGGTCGTTCCCGTCGGCAACAGTCGTCGACAGCGTTGATACTAACACCACCACCAGTCCAAAATTAGTTATCCCGCCCAACACCATCGATGCTGACCCTGAGCAACTCTGATACATAAATCTTCAGCTTATGTGTCGATGCCTGAGCACTGACTATACGACCCTCAACAGGAATGTTCAGAATCTGGAAAACGTCATGCAACATGATCATCATCTCTCTGAAAGGCAATTGGAAAAAGTTGTTGTCAGCCTGCCACCGCTCTACAAAGTCCGAAATCAACGGCATGTCAAGGCAGGAGAACATGTTGTAAGGCAAGTGACCCAATCCGCTATCAGCAATGGTCGTCGTCATATCATCCCTCATAACTGAACGTCAAGCCTGCAATGTAGTACATGCTCTATGCCGATTATGGTACTTCAGAACCTTCTGATTCTTGCCCTCCCAAATGCGTCTGGCAATGTGGCCTCCGAACCTCAGAATGACGACTATCATCTAAAGGACCACCGGGCATCACACAAGTCCCGATCCAAGAATCGTCCTCAACCCTCTTCTTC
The DNA here is from genome assembly GCA_963682175.1 of Triglochin maritima. Taxonomy (NCBI): domain Eukaryota; kingdom Viridiplantae; phylum Streptophyta; class Magnoliopsida; order Alismatales; family Juncaginaceae; genus Triglochin; species Triglochin maritima. Next base: position 53,733,446 of record OY821771.1, on the reverse strand, counting down.
TAAGCTCGGGCGTCTACAGTGCACGAACTCGAATCAGCGGTCACAAACTGACCACCTCGACCCTTCCGAATGACCCACTCAGCCGAAGAAGAACTACCATGTTGCCCCCTCATCCACCATACTGCTACCTCGCCTCCTCCTGCGGCTCGAACCTATACCGACCCCTATCGTCACTCTCGTCGTGACTCTCCACCTCATCTGAATCATCCTCGTCGTCGAAAGAATCATCACGTGTCTGACGACGACGTAAAATATCCCTCTCCCTCTTAACTGAAGCAGAAATAGCCCGTTTACGTAGATGACGAGGACCTGACTCATCAGCCAAACTATATACAACACGTAAGGGAACTGATTTCCCTTTTCTTCCATGGTAACCCGATGACTATTAATTCAATTTTAGAAACAAAATTTCATTAATGGATTATAATTACTTAATTTACAAATTAATCAATCAATGAAACTAATTATAATAATTAATCAATTTAACTAATTATTAACTTAATAATCAATTTATTTAACAATTATAATCAATTTAAATAATAAAATATTTATTTATTAAAAAATGGGAGGGGCGTCTGCCAAAAACGCCCATGCCAAAAGGGAGTGTCTGACGGAGACGCCTCTTACCATGAGAGGATTTCTCTTGCAGACGGCCCCCAAAAAATAATTTTTTTAGCTAAACTAGACATTTTACCAAATTCGAGTATGTCGGGGCGTCCGCTGACTCTTTTTCTGGCCTCCGAGACAGTCTTTTTGATGAGTATGAGAGGAATATGAAGAGATAGTGGTGTTAGGGGAGTGAAATGAAGAGTTATATACGTACAAAGGAGAGAAGGGCAAAATGGTAATTCACACGAGCGATTTAAGTATTTTTTCCTACGATGAATAGCAATTCAGTATTTTTTGTGTTATCATTTTTGTCCAAACAACTTCAACTAAAATCATATCAACTTTGGATTCTGAGATCTCATCATGCTTAGAAACCCAAACAAACTTAATACTCATGGACAGAGGTGAGCATCCGGTCAAGACCGGACCAGAATTTTTTTCGGGGTCCAAACCGAAGACCGGACCAGATTGCTTTGGACCGATGACAGGACCGAACCGGACCGATCTGCCACATTTCTATGCTTGGTGACCCAAAAGTACAGATCTGCCACATTTCTTCCTCCTTTGACTCGTAGAGGGATCCATTAATCGCTTATACTGATTTTTTTGGGCCTACTAAAGCCTCTCTTCACTTCAGTTGGTGTTAAAACTTTAAACCTTGCACTAAATCCCACTCTCCATTGTCTAGAATTGGATCAATACCAATTTGATATGTTTTAATGTAATTCTCCTTTAAAAATAATTCATTAACATAGTTATCCAAAACAACCCCTATATTGAACCTATAACAACAATTGCATATTGACAAGGAATGTCAATTAACTTCCAATGTATGCAGATGCAATTTTTGGACTCTAATCAACAAAAAATTCTCTTGTTTGCTCGCAGTACTTTAACCCTTGTGTCAATGGACCTTATGATTGTATAAGTCCACAATTCCCTAGATATATTTGCAATCAAAGTCTTTGCAGTTGGTACTTACTTGTTTGTTAAATGCCTACTTTCTTCTTGCCTTTTGTATGTAGATGGTTTGCATAAGCTCCTGCTTTAAAGTGTCAATCACTGTTAGAATTGACAAATGTCTGATAGATTTGATGTAGCTATTGAATGATTCACTGCAATTATTAGTTATGTAAGTTAGACTTATCCTCACTGCAAAACTAACTCTTGCTCCAGACTTTGTCATTGCATTCTACTCATTAACCAATCATAAGAAACTTCATTAATCTTTTCAGTTGGTCCATCTTCATGTTGAATTTTGAAGTTGTGTATACATTTCCAGCATCGCACGTGAGAGCTAAAAGGAAATAACTCTTGAATTTGTTTTGAAAATTCTGGTACGTACAAATGTCTTCCACAAGTTCTCTGCTCACATCCCCCAAAGCGTTCTTAAATTCCTCAACCTCCTTAAGGTTCATTACAAATCACTTCCAATTGAGTCCTTTGCACCTATCATTGAGTATGATCAAGCGGAATCTTTGTTCCCCAACCTCCTTAAGGTTCATTACAAATCACTTCCAATTGTTAATTCTCTTTGTGTCCACTACTCCAAATGTCAGCGGAAAGAGTTGCTGATTTCCATAAATTGATGAGACTGAAAACAAGGTCCCTCGATACTTGTCCTTGAAGTGGCAAATATCAAGTCCAATGAGTGGCCTCCAACCTCTCAGAAATCCCTCTCTCCGTCCTCTTAGGTAAACAAACAACCTAACAAAACTTTCATCCTTAGGATTTACTTCATAGGAAATAACACTACCAGGGTTGATTTTGTTAAGTTGAAAAACCACACAGGGCAACATTGCAAATTGTTCCTCCCAAGTCCCATATAACCTTTGCAGTGCAACCTCTTTACCTCTCCACACTCTATGATATGGGAGTTCTAAGTGGAATATCTTCTTCAACTAATCACTGATACACTTGACATTAACCTTATCATCCTGACTTAGCCAATCAATGCAATGGTGAGCGATTCAATGCTTGTTGTCTATCTTTGAGGCACACCTACTTATGGAGGGGCAAGTTTGTAGGAACCTAAGAGTCTTTATTTCAAATACTTTTCTATCATTCAATCTGGAAGCATGTATCCTCCATTTACAACTTGGACTTTACACTTGGCTGTCACTTTCTCAGGTTGATTTTTATTGTAAATAATCTCACATTCCATTAAGATGCAATGAGTGATCATAGTCATTCTAAAACTATGCACATTTGGGAATTTCTTCATTACTACTATGTCAGGGTTCCTCATCTTAAATTCAATAGGTTCACTATCATCACCCAAAGATAAGAAATCGCCAATATCATCTCTTTGGTCATAAAACACTACCCTTTCTTTACCATCAAATTCTTCCTCTTCATCAATAGACAACTCATAGTTATGGTCACTTCTGACTCTTCACTCAACTTAGGGTCTTCATTCCTAATTGGAATTTCACCCATGCATGGGAGCCCTGCTTCTGGTAGGGGGTTTGATGGTGGTTGGATAGCTCCTGCTTGGCTAGGTTCTAAGTGGCATGACTATGGATGGGCAGTGTTGCCTTGTAGGTCACCAATGTGGGGTTCAATAGGCTTCAAATCATTTCCTACACTTCCAACAACACTAGGAACTGGACCACTGTCCCGAAGCATTAATGCCAAAGGGTAATTTTCTACAACATCGGTAGGGGATGGCCATCATCTACTTAATCCATTGTTACAATATTTGGGTGATCATCAAAAGGTGGATCACATGGGTGGTTGGCAATGACTGTGGATGATCCTTACTTAGCGTATATATTCAACTCCATCATTGGATTAAGGTACCTTAAAGCCTCTTCTACATCTCATTAGTAAGGATCCTTAAAAACATTACTGGGAATATATTTCCTCACATTAGTGGGAATCATATAACACGTCTTAAAAACATCAACCAAATTCCACTGTTTGGCTTTAAAAATTCAAACTATTATCATGTCCACTATAAAATTATCAACAAGAATCATCGTTCATACTTCTTTAAACCCACAACCCCACATCTACCCTTCTTTTTAACCCAACGAATATTACAATACAGCCTCAACTTGAGGCTACTACCTACATCAACAACCTTAAATCCCCTACAATTAAACAAACACTACAAATAGAGGAAGATAAGGAAATGTATACTCACTATCAACGTTTCCCCCACCAAACCATTGCGCATGTGCACCATTCTCTTCAATGCCTTCCTCGCCCTAGGGATTAAGGTTTTTGATCATGAGAATGGGGCGAAAATAAGGTCAGAGAAATTTAGGGATTTGAATGGGGAAGTGTCGGGCGACGATTTCGTCAACCAAATTGGGGACTTTGGGGTTTTTGGAGAAAAATTGGACTTTGAATGGGGAAGTTTGGGTTTAAGGTTCTTTAAAATATGTGGTTGGGTTCGAAGGTCAGAGCCTTAATTTTAACCAATGTATTGGGGTCGATTTTAGGTGCAAGCTATTTTAACCAATATATTAAGGTTCACTAAAATAGGGTTAACCAGAATAATCCACGCACTGTTGTACGACTGACGTGGCGTAACAGGAGTGGGTTACACATTGTTATACGGCATCCCTCTCGACAATAACTCAATTAAAGGTTTTATGCCAAAAGTAGTATCCTCTTGGTTGAAATTTGGTCGACATCAAACTTTTGACGTAGGCATCAGAACCCCAAATCTTGAGAATTTTGAGCTTGGGTGTTTTATCACTCCAAAGCTCATATGTTCTTTTCTCTACGGTTTTGGATGGAATATTATTAAGTATGTAAGCCGCAACTTGTAGTGCATAACTCCAAAAATAAAGCGGCAATTCAGCTTGACTCATCATTGATCGAACCATGTCGAGCAATATCCTATTTCTCCTTTCGGACACACCATTCCATTGAGGTGTACTTGGTGGAGAGAGTTGTGGTATAATACTACTCCTTGAGTACTCACCTCTACTATCCGTTCGTAGAGACTTGATTTTCTTACTGAGTTGGTTATCAACTCCATTCTTGAATTCCTTAAACTTATCAAAGGATTCAACTTTGTTTATCATTAGATAAATACAACTGTAATGACTATAGTTATCTGTGAACGCAATGAATTACATATAACCATCTCTTGCACTTGTACTCATTGGACCACATACATCGGAATGTATTAAATCCAGCAGTCGCTTGCTCATGGACCTTTCTTCTTCAAAGGTCTCTTGGTCATTTTGCCCATAAGGCAAGGTTCGCATATCTCTAATGATTAAAAATCAATAGGACCAAGAAGGTTAGCTTCCTGCAATTTCTTCATGCATTTTTCATTGATGTGTGATAGTGTCATAAGATTGAATCATTCACGTGAGTTGTCTTAAGTCTTTTCTAATTGATGTTTAAAACATGTCTATTATTCAATTTAAGCAAATAGAGTCCATTTCTTATGAAATCATTTGTATAGAAAATTCAATTCTTCGATAAAGTCATGCAAGAATTTGAAATATTTATTATAAAGTCATCCAAATCTAAACCCGATACGGATATAATTCTTGCTAATTGAATGTACATAATAGACTTTTTTAAACTTAAAATTAAACCACTAGATAAATGAAGATCCACGACGCCTTGTGCAATTACAGCGACTCTTGCACCATTTCCGACCTTTAAAATTATCTCTCTTCTTGCGAGGTCCTTCCTATCCTTTAGTAGTTGTACATTGTAAATTATGTGAGCACAAAATCTTGTATCGCACACTAATCATGGATAGAGGTGGCTAAATTTATTTCAATAACAAAAAAAACATTTGCCATTTTTGGGGTGCTTACGCTCAATCATTTCATTGTCAATGTCTTCCTTGTACTTGTGGCAATTAGGTCGCATGTGTCCTTTTTTTATCGCAGTGAAAGCATTCCGTGTTAGGAGTTGGAGATTTTGAAGAATTCTCACTCGAGGCGCTCGCATGAGCACCTCCTACTCCCTTCCCTTTGATTGGCGTCTATTTTGGTTAATTTGTCTTCCCTTTACTTTTGGTGATCTTTCTATTTCCACCATAGATGGCTAGAACATTTGCTAGTGGATGTTTTTTAATCATATATCACAAAATAGGTTGAATATTTGGCATTTCTACAAAATAATTTATAAGGGTTTTCATGTTAATTTTATGTTTAAAATATGTGCTACAAATAAATATGTCCATAATTGCAGTCATACAAGATCTTATCATTCATAATATAGACTAGCTAAGAGTTATCGAATATGTCATAAACTCAAGTTAAGAAACATTTCCTAATCATAACCATCTTGAAAAATTGCAAGCTTTTGTATTTTTCAACTCTTATGATTCTCATCATTTTAATTAAGAGTGATTTTTCCAACCCTCCAAAGAAAAACTCTCTTTCCCAAAACCGAGCGAGAGCTGCTAGTTTTGTTAAGAAAACTTATTTTATTTGATATGAGATATGATTGTCCATTGTATACATGAACAAATACACTTAGTGTCCACTAAGGATGAAACACACTTCATGTACTTATTGATGGCACAACAATGAATATACTTATATTTCCCACTATTTTCCAATGATGGAGAAATTATCTCCTGCTAAGGGATGAAATAAGAAAGAAAGAACATCTTAATTTTTAGTTTGGACAATTAAACATTTTTATATGTGATTTTAGAATTTGAGTAGTCATGCAAGCATACATTCATACCTATTGTAACCATTCATTCAATCACATACATGTCAAGCACACAAACATGCAATAAATTCATTCACACATTGGTGTGAGTTTATATGTTCCCGGGTCCTCGACCTTCGCTCCTTCTTCGCGCCTTCTTCTTGCACCATAGATGTAAATATTACAAAAATATAACATGCTTCTCACAATTTGAATCAAATTAGCTAGTGCAAGTCCTATGTAAAAGTCATTTCATATGCATGCATATAAAATAAATGGCTTTTACATATTGATAAGCCTCTAGGGATTAATAATAAAAACAACAATCATAAACATATATCATTCATTCACATATGACTTCGATTGGAACATATAAACTCTTCCTGCAGAACCGAACAAGTGTAACAATATGTACATATGCTATTTTACACTATTCATTTGATCTTTAATCTCGTAATTAAATAATTCAAAATCATTTTAAATCCTTTAAAATGATTCAAGCATGCATAGTTCAGGATATTAAAATATTTGAACCAAAGTTTATCTAAATTCCCAAGAACACTTCAAGGAAAATAAACATATTTACACCTTTCTGTTTTGTTGATCCTAAGTAAAATAATCATTTAAAATAAACTTATTTGATCTTTTTTGTTTTGTCGATTCCAAGTAAAATAATCATTTAAAATGAATAATTTCTTTTACAAAATTAGACATAAGTCTAAAACCTGATTCTAACAATCACATGACATCTTTAACATATTTAAACTCTCAAAAGATCAATTACAATCAAAATCGACGAAACAATCATATTTCCTGATTTTCTTTGTTTCACCTTAAATATCAGAATTAATCCATTGATCCTAATGGTTAATCTATTTTCTAATATTACAAACTGATGTAGGAAAATAAGAAACATAAAAATCCATGATTACAATTTGATGCATCCATAAAAAATGACTCAAAAATGGGCAAAATTCTAATTATTCAATTAAGAGATGGTAAACTAAATATATTAAAAAGCCTAATTAATGAAAATACGAAAAAATCTTTGATACCATTGTTGGATTTTGTGCCCTATACTTGTGTATATTTTAAAAAAATTATTGGCAAATAGGATCTGTTTTCATATTTTTCAACAATTCTATGTACAATTGTATTTCAATATATTTAATATACTAATCAATATTGAAATATATAGGTTGGATCATACATAGGGGATTATTGAATCCCTTTTACCAATTGGAAGTTGAGTTGTACGTCAAATGTCCTCGGAAATCCTCTAAGTGTTCACCAAACTCTAAACAAAATTAGAGAGATCAAAGCTAGTCAATCAATCTCTAAGACGAGGTTAGAATCAAGTTACTAACTTCTTCAATGCTCTAAAGAATTTAATCTCTTGCACACAATAATAGTTTTTGATAATAATCAAAATATACACTTCTTATGTGAAAACATATAGGTCTCATATAATATGATTAAAAAACACAATGAAACATTATGACACAAACATAATTCCATAATGTTTCATTTGTTAGGTCAATTTAATATATGAAATATACATTTTCCATTACAATACTCATGTTGTTAAATACTTGTAGAACTACAATATCATTTAACCAACATGATAATCTTATCTTACTAATTAATGTTCCATGTTAATCGCCATGATTATAAATTACTTTTTGATTTCTGTAAATCATTATCTTTTGGAGCTCTACAGTTAAAGACCAAGAGAATCTTCCTTAACACTTTTAAAAGACGAATATATTAATTAATGAACAAAATGTTCAATACATTCAATTCATAATAAGAGATATATAAAAGTAAAACTTTTAGAACACAATCTTTTCAATTTTTACCCGCACTAGTCGAACGATGCCTATGAGCAGTCGACCAGTTATGCTTGATTTCGCGAGAAGACGATGACTCTATTAATTTTGGTAGGCCGGAATCAGCCGGATTATGTCTTGAGTTTGGAAGGTCCATAGATACTCTAAAGGGGTATGTTGATGTTGATTATGCGGGTGACCGCGACAAGAGAAGATCTATGACTGGTTATGTTCTCACCATAGGAGACAGTGCAGTCAGTTGGAAGGTGAGTCTGCAACATATTGTGGTTTTGTCTACTACGGATGCGGAGTACATGACAGCGACTGAGGGAATTAAAGAGGCATTATGGCTCAAGAGGCTGTTTATTTAATTATGCTCGAGTCAGAAGACGATTAATGTCTATTACGACAACCAGAGTGTCATTCATTTGAGTATAGACCAAATGCATCACGAGAGAACCAAACACATAGATGTTCGGTACCATTTCATTTGAGAGGTGATACTTGAAGGAAGCGTGGTGTTGGTGAAGATTGGCACTGAAGATAATCCAGCAGACATACTCACAAAACCAGTTACTCTCACCAAGTTCAAGGATTGCTTGAGTTTGGTTGGGATGAGCTCCAAGTAGGTGGGGACGGGAAAGGATCATGAAGATTATGATGAATGAGATGATTGAAGAATGGATTCTAAAAGCAAAGTGGAGATTGTTGGAAAATTGCTTTCAGAAAAACAACCAAACAGTGCACCGGTCGACCGGAATCTGATCTGCGGTCGACCGTTAGCCGAGACAAAGAAGTTGTCCCAGAGTTCGGTCAACTGTTTGGCCAACGATCGACCATTAAAGTTTTCTCAATAGAAACAACTTAACTGTACGGTCGACCGAACATTTCTGGGAAGAAAGCTATCACGATACTCAAGTGTATCAGTCAACCATTGTTGTCTGACCGGCCGACCAAACATTATCATGAAGACAATGAATAGTATCTCATGCTCAGGCAGTTCGACCGTTTGTCCGAACGGTCGAACAAAAGGTTGTTTAACGGTCGATTGTCCCCTGTTTGGTCAATCGTTGGCAGACGGAACAAGAATTCTGGAGGGTACTTTTGGGATGTTTTCCCCCTTTTCTCAACCCTAAGATCTCCACTATATATACCAAGTTGCTGGAACCCTAGAAAAATGATTGAAAGCTTAAGAGAAAAGAACCACCATTTGAGAAGTTAGTTAGTCACCAAAACTCTTTTGTGTTTTGATTTGGAATCTTGTTGTTGAAGAATCATTCAACTTCAATCCGTTGTGCGTTGTAAACATCTCTGATCCCCTCAATGTACTTCAATCTTTCATAGTGAAGTATCGTCCGTCTCCGTCGTCCGTGATTTTTCCCTTTTAAGTTTTCCACGTAAAATCTTGTGTCTACTTGCGATTTCTGTTTTGTGTTTGCTTTTGTGAGTTTTTTTTGGTACTCATTGTTTCCGTATCGAATCTAAACCATCTAAGATCCTAACTGATTGTAGTACAAAATTTCCACTATCTAAATAAATTTGGAAAGAAAAATGTTCCCTAAAATTTAAAATCTTCACGTGGCTACTTGTGGAGAACAAGATGCTAACTAATGATAGGTTAGTAAAACGGGGAATTAATGTTGATTCAGTTTGCCCTGTATGTTCAGTATATCCCGAGATGATAGATCACCTTTTCTTTCAATGTGATTTTGCCTCATCATTTTGGGACAACTCAACACAGATGAACCTCAACTTGATAAGAACAAACAATGTTCCATTCAGAAAACTAATTCAAAATCATCTCGATTTTAGGGACTGTGGAATGGAATATATTAACAAATGGTTTTCTATGGACTCTATCGGAGGAACAAAATTCCAAGTTCTTTAGAAAGATCTCAAATAATAAAATTTATGTGCGTAACACTTGTTTTGATCTTGTTGAATCTTCGATAGGTACACTAATGAGACAGGGTGAATTGCTCGAACAAACCTCGAGGCTCAAGCGAGTTAAGAAAGCTTTGGTGGACCACGCTGCTGATAGATCCATCCCATTGGTTTGGGACCCACCTACCGCACCCTCCAACAAGCTTGGTTCTCCAGGGGTCACCATTTGATCGGACCACACAATCGCGACCTTGCCTAAGGCGGATCTTGGCCAAGCACGCTGGGGTGACGAGTAGGCTAGCATGGACACAACACATCCATCTTGCGGGGCGTTTATTCCCATTTTTTTCTACTTTCTGTCGCTTGATACAAACACTAATGCTTATTTTGGGTCTATGTGACTAAACTTTTTTTAGGGGCTAATACGTTTGAATCTTGTAAACCCCATAAGAGGGGAACCTCACTACTTTTTTATCGATCTCTTGTTGTGGTTTATAGCAAGGGTTCTCCTTTAATGCAATTACCCACTTATTAAAAAAACAACGATACTATAAGACTTGGTTTGTAATTTGAATAATATTTAGGACATTTTTTTATTTTATTTATCCTCTTCCCAACCTCATATGATATTTGACATGAAAACAATTAAGCATGTTGGGATTTGATTATTGGTATTGGTTGTCTTTTTTTCAATATAATATTTCAATTAGTCTACTACCCATTTCATTTTAAATCTAAATTATCCTAAACATTTGAATTAAACTCTTGAGATTCGATCCACAATCTTGATTATCTCAAGACAATGATTCTCTTAAATGAATAGTTCTAATTAGTGGTCTTGACTATAAAGATCTTTCAACTATAACACATTAGGCAAGTAAGACATATATACATGATGAAGATTAATAGTGGACCAATGCGTGAATAATTTGTTGATTGTCATGGCCTATGTGAAAATTCAAGAGCGTTCGCCAACTCACGAAGGCGTTGGTCCATGTGTTTTACAAGATCACATACTCTCTAATCTTTTTTTGAATGATAAGCTTGTATTATGGATTTCTTTTTGCGATAAGAGTAATGTGAACAATTGGTGGCACCAAAATGTTGAATTCCTTCTGCATTATATTACTACAAAAGGTCGATGGGAAAACAAGGAGGAGACATTGCCGCGTCGAGGCTTTTGGTTTCAGGGATGTTTCTTACTTCGATATAAAATTCAAACCCAAAAGGCTGCTATCAGTCCTTTACCATGGAGAAAGTCCTTGCGAGTTGGAATGCCCATCCATTTACTTATTTATTCATTCATTTACTAATTCAGCTCATGCCTATTTTAGTATAAATGGCCATCGATATCAATAGGTTCTCTGGACCACTGGACCCATTATTGAGTGAAAACGGACAAACTTGGTTCGGCATGTGGTCCTATATTCCTTTTTAAGCAGTGTATATTTTTTTTACTTTTTATAAATAAAAAAACTTATATTATCTTTATAATAGATATATTACAAAATTATATGCGCAATTATGGTTTACATGTACCTGATAGTCATTTTATTTATTTTTTTGTTAATTTCACCAAAAGATTCCTTTTTCCTTTTGTTGGCCCGGGAAAACTGACTTGTCGACTTAGACGACTTGTCGTTGCCCATGAACGGAATCTCCGAATCTTAATGTGTAAAACGTTGCAAACATCCACAGCCAAAACCTTATAACCAAAAGTTAACCCAAGGACATGCATATGATAACGATTTATCGTCCACTAGCCATCTCAGGGCTCAAATCAAGATTCCCAACTCACAAGGAGCTACCAAAGAGCAGTGTTGGTCCAGGTATGCACATCAATTCTGAACACGACATGGTTACAATATTTAAAATTTTTACACGGCATTTTTTTTTATTACGATGATTTTTGAAGATACAAATATAAAATAATTAGTACACAATTTGACAAGAGCACGATACGATTACACGAAATGTTTTTTTTACAAGAAACTGCATAAACTATATCTTTTATTAGAAAATCAATTATTTTCTATTTGATAATGGTTAATTAAGATGTTATTTAGAATGAAAATTATCATTATAATATTTCATTTAATTATTTTTAATCTAAACATAATAGATTTTTTTCAATTTGTATTATACCCAATAATACAAAATTCTGACGTCACAATTAACTAAATCCAGCCACATGTTTCCTCATGCCTTTTTTCCTGGAAAAATGTACGTACAAAGGTACAAACACACGGGCCGCGTCAACATTGTGTGGACTGTAGTATGTCTACAATATTCACCTCGAACAGTTCCTTAATTGTTCCTACACATAAGCCAAATGGACGTAGCTGGGGGGTGAACAATCGGCCGGTTTTGAAAAATTGGGAACTGACCAACTTGGGTCAGGTTTAGTTATGGGAGTTTAATTTTTCAAAACTTTAAAACATCGATCTCATCCTTCATTAATCTTGTAGTTTAGGTTATCATCATTCTAGACATAAGTGTTATGCAATCTCGTTAGCAACTATCTAGGAAACCGAAGGCTTGATTTGGGTTGTTGGAATCTTGAACATGCTGTCTTGTGCTGTCACTAAATACTTATTATTAGAATATTTGAAGTGGAACCAAATTAAGAGTTCTCACAAAAGGTCAGGGGCACGTTTAATACAAGAGTTCTCTCTTCGCCACGCCGGCTCACCTCACCCACCAAAAAAAAACATCAACCGTATCTGGACTACCCTCACCTATCCTACACTCTCTTTCCTCCACATCATTTCTTAATTAAACAATTTTAATTTTTACACAACATTTAACAAATTACATTTTACATAATATTAATTGAAATTACTAATTCTAATTATTTTAACTCAAAAATATTTAACTCGAACTATTATATCACGAAATTATTATTAAATATTACGAAACCACATTACATATTACATAAACTTAAATTCAAAACATTACATTCAAAGTTAACAAACAACAATACATATTACATAAACTGGACTTCGATATAGAACATTACAAATTGTGTTAAACCCGTGTTCAAACTGCTCCTCATCCGTAGCGTTGTCATATATGCTCGATTAAATCGTCTTTCATATCCAAATGTTGACTCCTGTCACGCATCCGGTTTTGATTGGCAAAAAATTGTGAATATCCGCTATATGATCGGTCGAATATCGTGTTTCCTCAGCAGAAGTTCCAGCTTGATCTTCCATAAATTCGCGAATATCTCCAAAATTGGCGTAAGAGTCGCGTTCGTCCTCCACAATCATGTTATGCATGATGATGCAAACTGACATTATTTTTGATAGAACGTCCTTACTCTAGGCGAGAGCGGGATTTTTGATGATCGCACACCTCGCTTGCAACACTCCGAAAGCACGTTATACATCTTTACGTGTCGCCTCCTGCACTAAACAACTTGTGCTACGGGGTTTGAGGGTGAAGGATTGATTGAATGAAGCCGAGCCACTGTGGATAAATATCATCAGTAAGATAGTATCACATATCATATTGAACATCATTTACCTCATAATTACAGAGGGAGCTCGGCCTTCCAGTTTGTCGTCGAAAACCGGAGATTGTTGCAGGACGTTCAAGTCCTTGGCCGAACCAGGAATTTCGAAGAAGGAATGCCAGATCCATAAGTCGTACGATGCCACCGCTTCAAGGATCATGATTGCTCGCCCAAAACACCATTGATGTTGTCTCTTCCAAGCAGCCAGGCAGTTTTTTTCAAACCCAGTGCATACAATCAATACTCCTCATCATACTTGGGAACCCACGTTACTCACCAACGTGGAGTAGTCATGTCAAGTCATTTGCAGTTGGTCGGTGTAAATATTCAGGGCCGAAGATGTTAATAACACCTTCGCAGAATTTGAGGAGCGCATTTTTAGATGTAGCTGCACTCATTCTTAAGTACTCATCGATCACATCAGATGACATTGATTACGCAATCCTTAAATCTAATATCGATTACGAAATCCAAATCGAATCCAAACTTGAATCCGAAATCCAAACTTGAATCAAAAATCCAAAATCAATCCTTAAATCTAATATCGATTCATAAATTTAAATTTAAATGCAAAATGAAATTCATAATTCATGATAAAATTTATAATCGAAAATCAAATCTGAAAGTGAATCCTAAAATCGAAATTAAATCCTTAAGGCAAAGTCGAATATGTAGTTCAATTTCAAATCTTAAATTTCAGTCAATTTACTTAACCGCAAACACATCAAACTTTATTTGAAATTCTAACTAAATTTCTGCAGAACCTCCCTTATAATTTTTGGTACCAATTTTTTTCATAAGACCTGTATTTTCAAGAAAAAGTGCCCATGATTCAATGACAAGCATTACAATATCGTCAATTCATCAAACATAAATCATACAATCCAATCATAATTCCTAAATACAAAATCCAATCCTAAATCTTACAAGATCATTGCATGATTGTCTGTTAATTGCTAAGACTTCCGTCTATGCACTCAAAGAACAAGTGTTCGATAGACTCAAATGAGTCTAAGGACATCTATTAGAAAGAATGGCTCCTCAAAGATGCAAGCGGTACTATAAGTGTTTTTTCTCCAAGCGTAAAGGTGCATTTAATCGACCCTCGCCACGAAGTCAGGACCTTATAGAGTTTAAACTATACAAACTATCTAAATCAATCATACAAAGGCAAATGCAACATAATTCAAATCAAACTACATTCAAACTATCAAAATAAGCAAATTCAAACTACATTCAAGCCAAAATAAATAATCTAAATTTATCGAAACAAATGATCCAAACAAATATATATATAAATTCTATTCAAACTACATTCAATTAATCAAATTTAAACTAAAAAACAATCTGAACTATTACATTCAAACAATAATCTAAACATTGAAACAATTAATGTAAATTTATAACATTGAAACTATAATCTAAACTAAAAACAATCTCAATTTATCAAAAACAAATAATATTAACAAAAATACAAATAAAAACAATCTAGACGGGTATGAGGTCGGGTTTGGGGTCGGGTTTGGGGATGGGATTGTGCATGTGGGTCAGGTTTGGGGTGGGGGTTGGGGTGGGAGGTCGGGTTGGGGATGAGGGACTATTCAAGTGGGGGAATGGTTGGGTCAGGTGGGAAGAGGGGGTGATCTGGTAGGATGAAGGAGGTGATCAGGTCGGGAGGTGGGGGTGGGGTTGGGTCGGGGCAGATCGGGGGGTGCGTTTTGAGGAGGGGGTGGTTGGGGAATGACGAGTTGGCTAGTGGAAGGTGTTGTATAGGGGGACGAGATAGGTTGTTCGGAGGGCGGGAGGGGGGCTACCTGAGACGTGAGCAGTGGCAGCGTCGGGGTCTGCGAGAACATGTCGGAGGTGCGCACAAAGGAGGAACGACGAGGAGGAGGTGTGTGCGGAACAAATGGAACACGACGGCAGAGTCCTGGCGGCAGGCATGCGGTGGCTGGGGTCAGGAGTTAGGGTTTTTGTTGGAGAAGAAAGGAAATGGAAGCGTCGGGCTTTTGATATAGCCATACACCAACGGAGCCTAGTCGTCGGTGTTACGTTATACTCCGTCGGTATAGTAGCCTAAGAAACGGTCGACTTTCAAAGTACTCTCCGATGGATACTATCCGTCGGTGCATTGAAGAACCGGTATACCGACGACCTCTATCAGTCGGTGTTAACAAATTCATTTGTCCTAGTATGTTCTTGCGTGAAAAGTTTTCAACGCCCACGTTTTTCTTAATCGAAAACTTATACCGACAATATCTATCCATCGGTGTAGGACTCTCGAATGGTAAAACTTTATCCGACTGAAGTAATTTGTTGGTGTTATTACTTATTTCTGTTGGAGGTACAAAAGTTGGACAGATAGATAGATCTGTCGGTGTTACGTATCCTGCACCGACGGATATATATCCGTCAGTGATTCCCATATTTCTTGTAGTGTATCGTGGGTACCACATAATGAGATACATGCAGGAAATCATCGACATTATAGCTGAAAATATAAAGCTACTTGAGATAATATAGATCATTTTCAGTGGTATAATTATAGTTTGATTATTTACATATTGTCTACTTGTATTTTCATAGGTCTTCCAAAATAATAGTGATCTATATTCGCAACACAAGCTCGATGATACTCGCAAGCGATGAGCTCGCTACTTTATTAGCAACATGTTATTGAACTAACAAGTTCTAATGTCATGTTATTGAACCGCATTCTTTGTATTACCACATTATTTGACTACAATTTTTATTTTAATATGATCAAACTTCTTTGTGAATGATTGTGTTTATGAATTTGTGAAATATAAATGTTGGTGAATGAAATTAGTTGAATTTGTGTATGATTGTGCAGGATGAATGATTATAAATGAAATTTTTGCATTGTGAATGTGTTGTTGTGCAGGATGAATGAAATTTGATTGCATTAAGCTTCTTCTTTTTTAATTTGGGAAGGGTATAAACGTCGGTTGTGAGCACGACCGACGCCAAGTCTCTTTTTTTAGGGATATAGACATCAGTTGTGAGGATGCATATTCCTTACAATAGACGTCGGTTGTGGGTATACTCGACGCGTATTCTCTTAGAATAGACGTCGGTTGTGAGAATAATTGACGTGTATGTCCTAAGAACAGACGTTGGTTGTAGGGATAACTGACGTGTATGCCCTTAGAACATGCGACAGTTGTAGGGATAACTGACGTGTATGCCCTTAGAACAGACGTCGGTTGTGGGGATAACTAACGCGTATGTCCTTAGAACAGACATCAATTGTGGGGATAACCGACGCGTATTCCCTTAGAATAGACGTCGGCCTTTACCGACGTCTAGGTGTAGACGACCCATAGATAGATGTTGGTTCATGGAACTAGTATTTTCGATGTATAGAAGCCGCATATCCGACATATATTCCCAAATCTGCACCAATGATACATATATCAATAGTGTACATCATTTGGAGTGGTGCTACTTGTCCAGAAATGAGACTACCAAAGAGATTCTGATTTAGTGTTTAAGTGTATACTCAATTTTATTAATAATCTTGAATTCCTTAAATTAAATTTTCAAAATATATTTAATATGTAAAAAAGATAGAATAATGGTAGCTTCAAAAGAAAACAAAAAAAGATCATTATAAAAAGGTCAAAATCATATTTATCCGTCACACTTAACAAAGAAAATCTATATGAGATATGAGAGAAAGTCTAAAAGATTCAAAATCCAGTATGAACTCATTGTGGTATACTTAATATATAAAATTTAAAATTTAGATTGGAATACATTTTATATGTAAAATCCAAAACCCGGGTGGCTCGGGCCCTAGTCCCACTTATAAGAAACTCATCATAAAAATCAATAAATCACGCTATATTAGATGAGAATAAATAATTTGAATATACATGTGAACTGTCACCACTCACTTTTTTCTAGATAGAAAGGACTCTCACCACAAAGCTTAACCCAATCCCAAACCTATACGACCAAAACAAAGCATCAGCTCCGCTTTTAAGAAAATAATGTAGTAATAGTAGTTTTTATCAGAAAAAATAAACTCTCGCCACCTACTCGATTTGGGGAGACGCATCACCTTGCCCCCCTACAATCTCTTCATTTATTGTAACATAAAAACCACATACTTTTCAAGACGACGGAAAAGGATGACTGGATGGCCTTCTTTTCTTTTTAAACGCCAAAGTCAATGGTAGACTATTATTTACGCACGTTCCATTTGACGATGTTAGAGTGGGCCTTCGTTGCCTGCAAATAGTTACCAACAACATGAATCACAACGAATTCGGAATGACCAACGTATCGACATCAAATTTTTACCTCGTTTTCCCAGTCACATTGAGATGTGATGTAGGCTAATATTAATGTTTGCACGAGAGTTCCACCAATCATTCCTGCCCATATTCCCTGAGGGTAAAATATGTACAAAATTGAACATGTATGTTAGCATGCATGAAAAAAAAACTAATAAAGACAAAAGTTATGTATCTAAATTTAATTTGAGAGAAATGGTATTTCTTAGTGCTAGCTTTTTCAAAAATAAGATATTTAACAGTAATGAGAATACATACCAAGACTCCAAGATCAAATTGCCAGCCCAAGAAGACCCCAGCAGGAACACCAACCAAATAGTAGCTTCCAATGTTCACATAAGCCACCATAGCTTGCCATCCAGACCCAACAGCCACGCCTTTAATTGCATGTCAACAAGATCAGCATAGAAACAAATACGTAATCAAACATCCATTAACATACGTAATCAAACAAATGCGTAAACAAAAATAATATGCTAGCAAAAGAATCGTAGGTAGTATATATATAATGTTTGTACATTACCAGAGAGAATTGGTTGTACACTGTTGAGGAGAATGGTAAAAGCCAAGAGGATGGATAGCTTATGGACGGCTTCGAGAACAGCGTTACTTGATGTAAAGATTAGAGCATACTTGTCTGGGAACGCCAAAATTAGTGTCCAAAAGAAGAGCCCAATCACCACTGAAGTCATCACTGCTACAATCGTTGCAAACTTGGCACCCTTCCCGTTTCCAGCTCCCAACTCATTAGCGACTCGAACTCTGTCATCAATTTTAGTTAAATCAGATACCTTTAAAGATAACGATTCATTTAATTACTCTAATAAGATAAGGCTGCAACCTGGAACATTGGGATTCAACCCTCATTTTGGTTGCACCCAGTGATTAACAACTGAATCAGCGCTAGTTTATTCAAATGCCATTGACTCCTGATGATCATATTGATTGATCCACTACCTTAGAAGTAGCGAATCTAAACTCTATTATTGAGTATTGGGTAAGCAATATGAGATTGTTTTCTCAAAATTCTTCAGGACGCATGACCATGATTAGGTTCTCTTAGTTAACATGTAGACAATATGGATTCGACTCTCTCACAGGTTGTTCGACTCACTCTAAAATTTTGATAAATTTGATATGTATATTTTTGAACAAATAGACTACATCGTTAAACATAATATGTGTACAAAACTCTCAAAAAAAGTTGAATCATTAACTACCATCCACCTGAGTGCTTAGGTTTATTAAAGTAGTTGACCAACCAAATTTCACATGATATCCGAGCATATCAAATTATCAATCGATTTGTGGGATCCACAACTAATATTCCCACACGTAAAAATGGAAAAAATAATCTTGACCACGTGTTCTGGTGAATGTTCAACAAATAGCTTACATTGTTAAACATAAGATGTATGCAACATTTTCTATGAAAGTTAAATATCCATTATACTTAAATGCTTAACTTTTGTTGATTCCGTGGGCCAACCAAATCCATTTTTTTTCTAGTAGCTTTGATTTATTTATCCAGCAGTGTTTGGCCCATTCATTTTCTATTTCGATTAAAAGCCACGATGTCGAGCTCCTACATATTTAATTTAAAAAAAACATACATATATAATATAAATGATATTTACGTGAAGATACACGGTCGAACGCTACAGTCTAATATCGAGGGTAATAAGGGAATATAACATGTGAGTTAACTAATTACCCGGTTCCAGCAAAGAAGGCCATTGGGATCATCAGCTCCCACCCATTAATACTCATACTGCAAAAATCAACAAAACTATTAGACATATGGTGGTTATGTGTATACTACCGTAAGTGCTAATAAAGGCCATCCACCGTGATCTATACCTACTCACGTTGAATATAAAATGTGAACATACACACGATGAAAGCAACACCAAACTAAGTTATGCTTATAAAAAAATTTAATTTAGATACCATATGGAGAGGGCATCGACAGCTATCTTGGCGTTGTTGAGATTTCCGGTCAACAAAATTAAAACTCTGTAGTACCAGTTCTCCAGACTGCATATCGATCACGCATGACAAGAATCAATTGGAAATTAGTTTATGATTTCAAAATAAATAAAAAATAGGTTAGAATTAAAAGAATCTTAGAAAATTATAACTTTTAGTAAATTTTATTTTTTTATTGTTAAAAGCATGGATAATTAGTGAACATACCGGACTCGTGGCGGGTTGTTATCTAGAGATCCAGACTATATATAGGTCAAAAAAGTGTTTTAAAAATGTAATAATAATAGGATATTTAACATGTTTGACAAAAATGTGTGTGACACGAGAAAATATGCAAATAAAATACACACATTTCGGGATAATGCATCACATGCCTGGCAAGTAGGCACGTCACGTAGTAATTGAGGCATTGACCTAGACCCACCTCGATCGCTCGCATTTAGTTTAGTTGCATTAACTGAAGATAACCATTAATTGCTAGAAAGGTAAGCCTTATAACTTTTCATCTTCTCAGATTTTAAAGGATTCCAATTCCAACCTTTATATGTGATAAATAAATCTTGGTGGGAAATAATTACCAACGAAGAAGAAAATGCTGAATATATACTGATGGTAACAACATTGGTCCACACGCTCCTTAGAAAAACACGATCCCAATGAAATAACTTCACATTGTAAATTAATTATACCGAAAAGAGAAAAATGCAGATCATAGAGAAATATAACAAGTTAAGATATGCTCCCTTCTTGTCCCTTGGCATGTTTTAGAAGAGCTGTGTGTTTGGCATCCTAACTATGCGAACCATAGCCTAAATTTAGGTACGACACATAACATTAGTTAATTCTTTACGTAAAAAGATTTTTTCACAACTAGATGTTGTTAATTCCTTTTTCTTTAAAAAAGAACAATCTCATTACTATATTTGTACAACCCAAGTCAAACTCAACTATTTTATTGCATACCCAAATTAAGTCCGGACATCACCCACTTCCAGTCAGCCAAGTTTTGATATATATATATATATATATATATATATATATATATATATATATATATATCAAATCTCAAAATAATACCCAAGAAATAATATACTAACACAAACACTTACTTAATTACCCTAACAAAAAAAGAAAATAAAGAAATAAAGAAGAGCAGACGCGTACCAGATCATGACACCAGAAGCAGCAGAGAGCTTAATGAAGTCCCAAAGCTGAGAGAAGGCTTCCATGGAGAAGCCCTTCCATGAATCAGGACAACCACCACCCACCACATACCCAAACAACAACACAACCGAAACCCACCACGAGAAATTCAAAGTCATGGCAGTTCCAAACAGCCCGAGTTTGAACACATAGACCAGAAGCCAACTTAACAAAATATGCACGAACAAACACGACACCGAGAACGCCGCGTTAACGGTGTTCTTGAGTTGACACTGCAAGAACCTGTTGAGTGGGAACACGAATGCGAAGGAGAAGTGGAGTGGGATCAGCCAAACCACCACCTCGCCCGCTTGCACCGCCAATTCCTCCGGTTGACCGACCAATCTAAGGAAAGGAGTGGCGATGAAGTACATTGGGAGAAGGATGATTGCGCAGAGGAAGAGAACAATCCAAGATCGTTGCAAGTACACCCCCAACATGTGCGGTCGATTCGCACCGTAGGCTTGTCCACATAATGTCTCCAATGCACTCGCCATCCCAAGCTGAGGTTATCACCACATATCAGTTTGACAAAAAACGAGTTACGTTTTGAGGTTTAGCCAGAGGACCAGCAAAAAAAAAAGACCCCGTATATAGATAATGGTTTGCACGATGAATTGTTAGTTTTAATGTACCATGAGACCGTAGTTGAGGCCGACGACGACAGTGTTGGCAATGGAGAGAGAGGCGAGTTCGAGATCGCCAAGGTGGCCGGCGAAGGCCTGGGTGATGACGTTCATGGCGTACAAGGATAACCTCGCTATGATGGCGGGGCCAACGATCCTCCATAGCTTCTTAGATTCTACCCAAACCCTAGTGGGCAAGCTTTGGTGATCTTCTTGTTCTACTTGCTTCAGCAAGGGAACCCTCATTACTTCCTCATTCTCCATGGAGCCTTGATCCGATCTTAGTTTGATCTACGATGGGAAAGAGCAAGAGAGACAAAAGGACATGTATGGATAGGGATCAGTTGGTGCCTGCGGAGTTGTGTACATGTGCTATATATATAACAAATATACGGTCGATTTCATTAAAATTAATATCTTGCATTGACTGTTTAGAAGTGATTGGTTGATCTGGCATGTATCCTCCCGTCGAACAATAAATCGACTAATTAACTGTCACATAAGTTTTTAGGTTTTAAAAGGTAGATCGTTCAACTTTCACATGCTATATATCAAAACACACCATACGTCCTACGTGGACTCACCGGCCTGAACATATGAACAGATGGAATGCAATCAACGGATTTAGAAAATTTAATCAGTAGGGTCAACTTCAAAAGAAATAAACATCATGTAGACAAACAATTCCAAAAGAAAAATATACTTTAAATAGTTAATTATAGATAGAGTAGCAAAAATATAACATGATGTTAAAGTGTTACAAAAGTCCTTTGCGACTTTTCATATTCTGAAATCGTCTCATAATAGTATTGTTGTCTACTGTAGAGAATATATTTTTCTCAATGTAAGTAATCAAGCAATCATTCATAAGTTCATCTCTCAATTAGCCTTGAAAAGTTGAAAGCAGAGATTCAAGAAAAAGACCGAAAGATATTGGACTTTGAAGATGATTAAGTTTCAACTCAAAAAGACAAACAAAGAACCATTTTGGAAGAGGAAATTGAAGCCATTTTGTTTCAATTTTTTTGTTAGGGGTTGCCAGGTTGGGACAATGGGACGTGATGCCTAAGCCAAGTTCAAGAGAAGTTTATTTTATTTAATGAAAATTGCAAATAGTCCTTCAATTTTACCAATATTACTATGTTGCTTCTTTTTAAAAAAACAAATACTCAAAATTAAGGAATCCCCCCCCCCCCCCAAATTTCAGTGGGGGCCATGGCCCCCACAACCATGTATGTGGCTCTGCCACTAAATGCAATAATCCAACCTTAAAATGATCATACATTATTTATTTATTTTGATAAAAATCATACATTAGTCATTCCTACCTCGTATCGGAATACAAAAATTAAAGCCACAAATGCCTACGCATGTCATACCATTTAGACACTTAGTCGTTCTCCATATGTCCATCAGAGTCTACAAAAATAGTTTTTGCATTGATGCGCCTCATCATCTATATTATATCCTTTAGACTTCGGATTGAAGCATCAACCTGATATTCCAACGATTTTTTTAAATATCTTTATAATTTAATGGTAAACAAGCTACTATTGATGTTACAGTTACAATATATGTATTGATGGCAAAACATAGTAAACTTGAAAAGTTAACTGATTTGATCATGAATCATGATTAAACTCAAACCACAATTGGAGGGTGTCAATACTCAAAGACAATGAAAGGTGCTGATGCAAAACAATGTAATTGAAGGGTACAAAACACATATAAATGGTATTGTGACGACAAATTGAAGTGTATATGATATCTTGTTCCAAAGTGAAGGGGACATCAGTATATGTGACAATCAAGGCTTAAATCATGTTTGGTTACCTCTAATCGATCGAGGGTGTAGTGTAATCCAATTAAACCTGTGATTACACTACAATGTTTGGTTGAAAATTTTAGAGGTCACAATCGCTCTGTAATCAAATTACGAAGGTAATCAAGTTACAATTATTTCAATGTGTTAGAGAATGGTCGTACATTTGAGAATTTAAAGATTT
Organism: Triglochin maritima; assembly: GCA_963682175.1. Classification (NCBI taxonomy): domain Eukaryota; kingdom Viridiplantae; phylum Streptophyta; class Magnoliopsida; order Alismatales; family Juncaginaceae; genus Triglochin; species Triglochin maritima. The sequence continues at coordinate 53,709,818 of OY821771.1, read as the reverse complement.
TTTCCTAGGTTATAAGTTGAAGAGATCCCCCGCTCATCACCAATTGGTTTTGAGTTTTGGTCTCCCCGTTCATCACTGATTAGTTTTGACTTACATGCACAAACTTCAACATGGTATAAGAGCCAAAAAGCCCAATGACTAGTTTGACACATCCACTAATGTTGTTGTCCAAATGTAGATACGTATGCGGGGGAATGTTAGAGAATTCTTCTGTATTGAAGAATTTAGGATTTTTTTCCTGGGTTATAAGTTGAAATGTCTCTCAACTTCTCACAATTGGTTTTGAGTTGAATATTAACACTTCAAACAAAGGCAATTAGATTACATAGTGATAAAATATTCACAATTTACTCAAACTTTGTCATATCATTGAAACTTATCACCAATCACGACGGAAGTCTACAAGAACTGCGACGACTCCTCTGAAAATTTACAGAAACTATTGAAATTATAATTATTTTTTAAATACAATATTGTAATTTGTGTGGTGAATTCCAATGCTACGAAACATTGTATTGCATTACAAGAAATTAAATTCATTAAAATGCAATCTGATTACATTGAATTAGATTCCACGAAATCCAATTACGGCAAACCAAACATGACCTAAAATAAAAACATATTCATGCAAGTAATTAATCAAATGCAAACCTACTCAAAAACGACTATAGGGATCTCTCCAGTTTAGTTGGTTGTGTCAGTACTACAAAAATGGTCTTCGCCGACGGACGATTCCGTCGGCAAAATGTTTCATTACCATCGGCAATACTACATGCCGACAGAATTTTCGTTGGCATATTTCCGCATGGAATAGTCCCGTCAGGAGGAACATTACTGATTGAATTTTTGTCAGCCGGTCACACTTTGCATGCCAAAAAATGTCTCGTCGGTAAAAGTAGCACCTGCTACAAAACAAACCAATTAGTCTAGTCACTTTTCAACCCATATCGAGTTTAGAGATCCCACAATAAAATTCAAACCACGATGTCCATTCGAAACACGTGTCCATGCATTCACATACATTCACATTGAGATAAATTAGAATGTATAAGTCATGTGAAATACAGTATATATCAAGCCATATATACAGTATATAAGTTGTAGTACATATATATGAAAAAATTATAAGTCACATTCTTTTGAAAGAGAAAAACAACATATGTATATCAACTACGACTCTTAAGAAGTTGGATTTGTCGATGGTTCATCCTCATGCTGGGAAGACATATCGATGTCATCACTCTATAAAAAATTATATTTTCAATAGTTGAACAATCCCAAACATATATATTATTTTAAGAAATTAAAAAAGCAAATTACACATTCATCATAGATATACTTTATCTCCTCTAAACTGAGTCGCCATCAATTTTACGACTTGAGCCTTCAACTTCTCATGCTCCTCCTGCAATGCATTTTAATATTATTTTACATATAATTAATGAACTTGAAAAATAACCTATGAAGTTAAGTATACACTTACAATTGATACTCATTGTGAAATCTTGGTCTCAAGATGCTCCATGTGTGCACCGCTATGTCGATCATTCAACGTCTTGACTATCTTGTAGGCTCCAATCCTAGCACCACGCACACGATCTGTCTTCTCTTTCCCCCAAAACATCTTCTAGTGCCTCCTCCTCGATCACCTCACGAGCCTTCAACTTAGAACACTTACCTTGCTCTTTAGACAATGTCTATTGTGTCAATTTTTCGGTTGGCCAATTCTTGTATCTCAACCTAAAAGATTTCCAAGTCTTACGAATATTTTAAAGTTCAAAGTAACACTTAATTTGGTCTTTTGTAAAAAGTTTATACGTACCATTCTCAATTGATTTGTATAACAAATAGCCATCTTTTCAATTTTGGTGAGAGGTGTGGTGATTTGGTTTTCATTTATCTAATTATTTAATAAAAAACAAACAATGCTAAATTAGGCCGCAATGTTGATCGTGAAAAATCCATATTTGTCTAAATATGTATTGGAACCACAAAAATTAGAACAACTAAATAACAGTAAAACTTACATGAAGTTTTGTCTGGTTCGCAAAGGTTTTTTATCATACCTTGTGGTTCATCTTCTTGCGACCGCGATTGATATTGTCCGTTAAGGAGTTTTTCTACAATTAATGAAAATTATTTAAAGTTAAGTTGTGATATTAGAAGTACAAAATCAAATGTTTAGAAACCAATAATATTAATACCTTTTCACTTTCGGTGTTCCATTCATCACACTGAATGATGAATTGGTCAGGGTGAACCCATGGATCACCCTTCAAGGTCAAATATGAAACACTTTTCATTGGTCTCAAAAGGCGTGTAGTATCTTTTCTTTAATGAATATCGGTAATCTATCAAAAAGCCGCTGATCATATCGAAGCAGTAGTGTGAAGCATTTACACAATTTCCCAAATTGAAACGATCCTACGAATAATATATAAATATTTGTTAGTACAATATATTAACGTTCATGTACTAAATCTAAAACACGATAACAAACAAATGAAGACGTACCACAAGAAGATCCTACGAATCTAGAAATACTTAACGACTTTGATGTGACATCTTTATATGTAGTGGCCACAATTTGGGCTGCTTGGCTAACAATGTCAATGTTGCATTGAGTTTCTCCCCACAATGTTCGACTGGAACGAAGTCCTCATTCCATTGTACTTGAAACCGCTGACCGGTAGAATGAATAAGATCAACCCCTCTAGTTGGTCGTTGATTGAACGTTTTAATTAACCGCAAGTACGTGCACGGCCGCGTTGAAGCGGTGGCAAATACGGGTCGATCCACAGGGAGGTGTGTCGACTTTTGGTTTGTTCGAAGGCGAGTGGTAAAGAAAGGAGAGAAATATTGATTACACTAAACTACACTAGAATGCAAAAGGAAATGAAAGATACGCAATAAAACTAAATCTCATAGGGGGTAGAGAAATAATGTGAATATAAAGATGTGTGTGTGTGTGTGTTCAATTATGCTCCTCACAACATGTAGTGCATGAAATCATAAAACTAAATCCAACTTTGCCTCCACATGAAATAAGATAAGACTATATCGTTAAAACATACAAGACAATAATTGGAATGAAGTTAAATGAACTCATGTATAAAGACTAGACTCTACTATGCCTCCACATGAAATAAGATAACTCAATATCATTAAAACATACAAGGCATTAACCAAGGTAAAGGCAACAAGAGTACATACACTACAAATTGTGTTTCCAATATTAATTTCATCCATATCCTCACCTTATCATTCCCCATATAATAGGTACATTAATCTAAGCATAAGCTAAGCTTCATTCAAGAGCATTAGCATATCAAAGATAAGAGTGAAATCACATTAGATGGTTATGGAAATCATATAAGGCTCAAGGGATTAAGATAACACACACCTAATACACTACATGATCATATCACATATTTCTCCACCCCCCAAATGGGGATGAAACTACTCACTAATCATTACACTACAACCTACATTAAAATGAAACATTCTACTGAAATGAAATTAGACTAAGCAAGAAAGGAATATTAAAGAAGCTAATTGAAAGGAACATAAACTAAAGAAACATGCAAGAATTAAAAGACAAGATTAAAAGAAACTAAGAACAATTATTTTATTAACTATGACTCACATTGCAGGTAGCATTCTTCTCCACCTTGAGTTTTGCTTCAAGGCTTACTCCTTAGTAGAGAGAATGTCACTAAGCAATGGGTAATTACAATGGAATGTGAAGAGTTCTATTTATAGTCATAGAAAAAGGTAATCCGGGACAACCCCCCGATGTGGGACTAAACCAATACAAGAAATAGAATAAACACACTCTAATACACATGCCCGCCAAAGATTAGCGGATCCGGAGCCAAACAGACCGTCAATTGCTCCAGAGTGGTCTCAAGGTCTGTTGTCTCCTTGTCTCCTATCCAATTCACCCCGCACCTCTGCTAGTATACCCTCCACTTCATAAGGCCTAACAAGCTCAATGATATCATGACATGGATCGAGTGATTGTGGTTCATCTTCAACTCGATATGTCGATTTCAGGTACGAACAATGCACCTACAGGGAGGCATGCATGTATAATATATACAAAAATTGCTAATAAAAATAAGATCATAATGAACATAATAGAAAACATATAACATAAAGCATACGATTTCTTCCAAATAGAAAACATATAACATATATCAAATACAATTAATGCATTACCTAATCACCAAAGAAATTTCTAGGTCGATATTTCAATACAACGTGCTAATTAGGCTGAGCTGGATCTTGAACATTGAACCATTATTCCACGTGACATGCTAAGATGAATGAACCTTTCTCGTGCTTCGTTCGGGACATTTTGATGAAAGTAAATCTGTTTTTATCAACTTGTATCTCATCCTTTCTTGACTCGTCAAACCATGTGCATTTAAACAACACTATCTTCAACCTAGGGTCGTAGGATAACTCAATCATTTCATCTAAACTATCGTAATATGTAATGACATTAAATATGGAATTTCGATCCCTACTACTTGAATTAACAGTTATAGATACGCATCGATGTCATTTTCCGGTGCTTACGGAACATGAATTGACAAAGACATTATAAAATAAGGTTGTTTCATGCACAACCAAGGTGGTAGATTATAAGGCATCAAAATCATTGGTCATGTGTTGTGACTAGAAGACATTGTACCAAAGGGACTAAACTCGTCGTTTGTCAAACCCAACCTAATATTTCTTGATTCTGCAGCAAAATCTTAATAGGTTTTGTCGATGTGCTTCCACGCAAGCGCATCAGCCGGATGACGAAGAGAACAATCATCTTTTTGCTATTCAGAATATAACCTCATGTTTTTCGTCACGTCTTTATTCATGTACAACCTTCGTAGTCTTGGAATCAATGGAAAATACCTCAGCACCTTACTACCATAGCTAGAATTTTTTTTCCGGACTTACGCCTTCTTCGTCTTCTCCTTCTTGTGACTATCTCAACGTCCCACATCGGTCACAAATGTCTTTCTTTGCATCTTCTTTCCAATACAACATGCAATGTTTCTCACAAGCCTTGACATATCCACGTAGGATAATCCGGCATAAAACTCTTTTTAAGAGAACATGTTCACGAATTTGGTGTCTTTTAGGAAGTACTTGATTTCTGCAATTCTTACATGGGCAAGGGATAGAACCACCCAATTTTTCCAAACTTGTAAAATTCAAGAACTCGTCTAACCTTTTTATGTATTCAAGTGTGAATCTATCAATCTGTAACCAAGATTTGTCTGGTACAATTGACATCCTATAGAAGTGACACCAAAAACAAATTATATCTAAATATCTAAATTTTAAAAATTTAAGTTTATTAAAAATTTGGGCATAACCTCCCCTAAAATTGTAAATATGAAACCATTTTCAACCTACATTTCAACCACAAACCCAATCGATCTTAATAATCCATCACTTAACAAATTTATATTATCAAATCATGTTACCATTTAAGAAGTGATTTATTAAGTATACAAACAAATTGGGGGTGCACATGGGTCGGGTTGGGTCGGGTTTGGGCCAAAACTCGACCCAACCCGAAAAATTCGGGTTTGGGAAAAACCGAACCCGAACCCGAACCCGAACCGATTCGGGTTCAATCCAACCCGACCCAAAATTTTCGGGTTGGGTTGGGTTGGGTCGGATCGGGTTGGACCCGAACTTATTGGTTATGGTTATAAAGTTGACCAAAGTGACGCAAACTGGACCAAGTGATGCAAAATATTAAAATTATAGGTATGAGCCAAATGATATGCCATAAAGTGATGATATAATTTAGAGTTGTAACTACTAGAAGCGGGAAGCAAGGATTAGTATTAGCCAAATGATATGCCATAAAGTAATGATATAATTCAGAGCTGAAACTAATGGTAACATTGCTGGTTAAAAAGAAGACAAACCACTTGAAACCACGAGCATCAGCAACATAAACCATTTAAACTTTTGAAAAGCAACATGGATTCCAGTTAATTTTTTAAACAAACAACCTTTTAGTCTGTTGGCACCATCAACGATTGCTTCTTCAGCAAAGGATGATGCTCATCTTCAGAAGAAACAGATTTCCACGAATCATTGGAGCTGTCTGAGATAAGGATTGATCCAAGGACCCCATCTGGACTTGGTGGAGCATAGTAGTAACACGGATGCTTCCTTTTTCTGGAATCATTTGGAATCTGCAAATCCAAACAAAAATCCATCAGCCTAAAATCAGAACATAGGGTGCATTCAACAAACAGTGCAATTAGCTGCATTTCAAACTTGTATTTATAAGCAAGAAACTAGAAATTCACTTCAGAAGTATCACATTTTTGTTATAACACCCACAGAAAATACTAATACACAAACACGTCATTTACTCCAGAAGCAAGGTTGTGCGCCTCAAGATCCAGTATCCCCATTACGCCCATATGCTTAGGACGACATACTTTTTCCATTTAACCAGGTTCTTTGTCCTTGATCCTCCAGTGAGTTATTCCAAAGGAAGTTGCATCTAATTGTGTCTATTTCCTTTCTCACTCATTTTGGTGGTTGGAGTCAACTCATGTGGTAAGTTGCTATTGGCCTACCTACCACATTTATCACTACTAGAAATATGGTCTTCACCGACGGACAATAACCGTCGGTGTACATATCACTCCATCTGTGTTAAATTATATTGATGGATATGTCTCCAACGTAGTTACTTCAGTCAGTGTACAATTACACCGATAGATGCACCGACGGCAATGCACCGTCGGTGTATAGAATAGTGGAATTGGTTTACATTGATGGATAAACTCCTACCATAATTCGAAAAGAGCCAAATGGCTATTCCGGTTTTCCGTGTTCAAAGACAAAAAAAGTGTTTCATTCATTCACAACAACACAATCATTCCCACATTCATTCATATACATTCAAGAACTCAAGTAAAAATCAAACAATCGATAAAACATTCATTCATTCCAAAATGAGTTTGATTCACAAATTAAATTTATAACACAGTATTTTATACATTATAAAAGTTACAGATTAAAGGAAGCGACTAAGCCGTCAAACTTCATGTCCATGCTCCGCCTGTGGGCTCGTGATCATCGTCTCGTCTCGGCGGCGGTGGCGGTGTGCAAAGAGGGGTGACGTCGTGACCCTGCACATTACAAACATTAAGTATTGATGAATTATTTGACATAAACTACTAAATACGACAAGTTAACTAAACAACGTGTATATTACCTCGCTCGTGTAACCTGCTTTCTCAAGTAGAAAGTTCGTTTGAATTGCATCTTACTGAGAGTGGATTATGTCGTCTTCAGATTTTCTTGCGTCACCGCGAGGTCACAGCTGATTGGTTGTTCCACTCCATGTCCTCTCTGGCACTACGTTCTGCTTCACTTGGCATCCCACGAGCCTCGTACATATCCACATGTATGACGTACTTGGAATACATACGAACTCATCCATGTTTATCGCCCAACACGGTGCCAACTATGCCTCGAATCTAATATCAATCCTTAAATCTAATATCGATTACAAAATCCAAATCAAATCCAAATTTGAATCTGAAATCCAAACTTGAATCCAAAATCCAAAATCAATCCTTAAATCTATTATCGATTCATAAATTTAAATTTAAATGCAAAATGAAATTTGTAATTCATGATAAAATCTGTAATCCAAAATCAAATTTGAAAGTGAATCCTAAAATCAAAATTAAATCGTTAAGGCAAAGTCGAATATGTAGTTCAATTTCAAATCTTAAATTTCAGTCAATTTACTGAACCGCAAACACATCAAAATTTATTTGAAATTCTAACTAAATTTCGACATAACCTCCCTTATAATTTTGATACCAATTTTTTTCATAAGAACTGTATTTACAAGAAAAAATGCCCACGATTCAATGACAAGCATTACAATATCGTCAATACAAGATCATTGCATGATTGTCTGCTAATTGCTAAGACTTCTGTCTATGCACTCAAAGAACAAGTGCTCGATTGACTCAAATGAGTCTAAGGACATCTATTAGCATGAATGGCTCCTCAAAGATGCAAACGGTACTATAAGTGTGTGTTTGTTTCTCCAAGCTATTGCAAAGGTGCATTTAATTGACCCTCGCCATGAATTCAGGACCTTATGGAATTTAAACTATACAAATTATCTAAAGCAATCATACAAAGGTAAATGCAACATAATTCAAATCAAACTACATTCAAATTATCAAACTAAGAAAATTCAAACTACATTCAAGCCAAAATAAATAATCTAAATTTATCAAAACAAATGATCAAAACATATATATATATATATATTCAAACTACATTCAATTAATCAAATTCAAACTAAAAAACAATCTAAACTATAACATTCAAACTATAATCTAAACATTCAAACAATTAATGTAAATTTATAACAATTAAACTATAATCTAAACTAAAAACTATCTAAATTTATAAAAAACAAATAATATTAACAAAAATACAAATAAAAACAATCTAGACGGGTATGAGGTCGGGTTTGGGGTTGGGTTTGTGGCTGGGGGTCGAGTTTGGGGCCGGGATCGTGCATGTGGGTCTGGTTTGGGTCCGGGGTTGGGGTGGGGGTGGGGGGTCAAGGTGGGGATGAGGGATTGTTCAAGTGGGAGAATGGTTGGGTCAGGTGGGAAGAGGGGGTGGTCGGGTAGAATGAAGGAGGTGATCGGGTCGGGGAGTGGGTCGAGAGGTGGGGGATGGTCGGGGGATGACGAGTTGGCGAGTGGAGGGGGTTGTTCAATGGGACGAGAGGGGGTGTTTGGAGGGCGGGATGGGGTTGTTGGGGTTATAGGACCCCCGCAAATTCCTTGGTGGTTATGGGACCACCCGTATAGATGAGGGGTTGTTGCCAAGCAATCTCTTACTATGGCTCGTGGGCCTAAAGGCCTAGGTGTTTAACAGCCCGACTCGTTGGCACAAACGTGCAGCCCCTCATGTCCACCCGACGCTTAGTTTGGGGCTCTGCACTGCCTGGGAATGGACTATATTGGAAGTGGCCCCCTCACTAACAGCAATTGCTTTTAGTGGAGTGGTAAAGTCGCTGGAGATAAGTCCTTCATTTGGTATCAGAGCGAGGTCTCGAGTTCGAGTCACGCCCCGCGCAGGAAAGCAATTTTCTGGGGGGGGGATTGTTGGGGTTATGGGACCCCAGCAAATTCCTTGGTGGTTATGGGACCACCCGTATAGATGAGGGGTTGTTGCCAAGCAATCTCTTACTATGGCTCGTGGGCCTAAAGGCCTAGGTGTTTAACAGCCTGACTCGTTGGCACAAACGTGCACCCCCTCATGTCCACCCGACGCTTAGTTTGGGGCTCTGCACTGCCTGGGAATGGACTATATTGGAAGTGGCCCCCTCACTAACAGCAATTGCTTTTAGTGGAGTGGTAAAGTCGCTGGAGATAAGTCCTTCATTTGGTATCAGAGCGAGGTCTCGAGTTCGAGTCACGCCCCGCGCAGGAAAGCAATTTTCTGGGGGGGGGGGGGGATTGTTGGGGTTATGGGACCCCAGCAAATTCCTTGGTGGTTATGGGACCACCCGTATATATGAGGGGTTGTTGCCAAGCAATCTCTTACTATGGCTCGTGGGCCTAAAGGCCTAGGTGTTTAACAGCCCGACTCGTTGGCACAAACGTGCAGCCCCTCATGTCCACCCGACGCTTAGTTTGGGGCTCTGCACTGCCTGGGAATGGACTATATTGGAAGTGGCCCCCTCACTAACAGCAATTGCTTTTAGTGGAGTGGTAAAGTCGCTGGAGATAAGTCCTTCATTAAATGTGGGGATCTTAAGGGGCCCTCTAGTGATCGTAATTAAACAAGATGCAGAATTAAAAACTAATTACGAACTAACAACTAATCATGCAAGGGTTATTCTAAGAGATAGAGAACTTGCAAACCAACGTTGAAGTCGACGCCCGATTTAACGAGGTTCGGCACCCTCCCCGGGTCCTAGTCCTCACTCACAAGCCCCGCTCGTCCCTCGAGCCTCGCTTGTAGTTTCCACTATCCGATCTCCGTTACCGGGCCGAGATCAACGCCTTTACAAACCCGAGCCTCGCGAACAACCTCGCCTCGCCCGTGTCTCCTCTCACAACCCGAGAGGGAGCTTCCTTGAAGCTATTACAACTCTTGTGATTTGGATGAAAGAATGGAATCACAACTCTTGCTAATGACACTCTAACTTTGAGCACACTTGGATTATGATATGGATCTAGGAATACAAGTGGTGAAGTTTTGGCTTGAGTGTATAGGATTTGAGCTTTGAAGGTTTGGGAAAGATAGCACAAGGATACTTGATGTTTGGAGAGTGTAGTACTTGTGTTGTGCTTCTAATGAGATCCTTATATAGGCTTCAAAGCTCTTAGAGTCGTTGGGGAGTGGGTGAGAAAGTTGACCCATGAAATGTGATGATGTGACAAAAGTTCGGGCAGAATTTGCACGCTCTTCGGTAGACCGTTAACCCAACGGATTACCGAAGATGGTCGTTTCGGTTTACCGAATTCTATTCGGTGAACCGCTCACTCAACTCCAGTAGCTCTCTAACTAGCAACCCTAATATAATTCGGTTTACCGAAACCTATTCGGTGAACCGTTCCAAACTGGACAATAAGATTGGTAGGGTTCTGTTTATGCTAGGTTCGGTTGACCGTCTCTACTTCGGTAGACCGAAGTTTGCGCGGGTTTTGCGCTGACAAAGCGTGGGAGAATGGTTTACCAATAACGGTCAAGTTAAATAGCCGTTGGTCTCCTAAAGCAATATGATTCGGTTGACCGAATGAAGTTCGGTGTACCGAATATGGATAAGTCAATTTGGCTTTAGGTCAAGATTTAAATACGACCGTTGGAGCAAAGTCCAAAACCGGTCCAGGCTAATTCGGTCTACCGAAGGCGGTTCGGTATACCGAGGTGGTTATTCCATGGAACACCTAAAGGATTCTACACGGTTGACCGCAAGGTGTTCGGTGGACCGAACTCTACATGATTCGGTTTACCGAGTGGGGTTCGGTTAACCGTGGGGATACGGGACAGAATCCTAATGTGCTCAAGTTTACATTAATCCTTAGGACTCAAATTATACTACATTACATATTGGTCCAAAGCTTGATTACATGTCTTGAGTCTTTATCTTCTTGTCCCCAAGCTCCTTAGCTTGATTCTTCATCAACCTATTAAGAATATCGCAAGTACACGAATATATATGCAATGCATGTATTCATGTTTGCTTACTTTGATTGTCTAGGTTGATTGATTAAATATAGATTAAGATTAGATTACTTAATCATCAAAACTAAATAAAGATTAAGGCTAAAAAGCCAACAATCTCCCCTTTTTTGATGATGGCAAATCTATATCTTAATATTTTGAGTTCAATTGTATTTCTCCCCTTTCTATATGTTTTGTTTCTTAACATATATGTAATCTATGCATTTACAAGATTTCTCCCTCTAACAACATGCATAGTTTATTTAAAATTGAAGCTCATCTTAATTCTTCTCCCCCTTTGACATCAATCAAAAAGCAAACATTAAGCATTTGATGCAAAGGTAAAAGATATCTAATTCTCCCCCTTAATTATATGATTTTGCAATTTTAGGCTCCCCTATCAATTAGGCTAAATAGCAACGATGAGTATTAACAATTAAGTGCATTTCTATTCTCCCTCTTAGCGTTATGTTATGCTCTGTCAGTGTAGTAGCCTAAGAAACGGTCGACTTTCAAAGTACTCTCTGATGGATACTATCTGTCGGTGCATTGAAGAACTAGTATATTGACGACCTTTATCCGTCAGTGTTAACAAATTCATCCGTCCTAGTACGTTCTTGTGCGAAAAGTTTTCAACGCCCACGTTTTTCTTAATCGAAAACCTATACCGACAATATCTATGCGTCGGTGTAGGACTCTTGAATGGTAAAACTTTATCCGACTGAAGTAATTTGTTGGTGTTATTACTTATTTTTGTCGGAGGTACAAAAGTCTGACAGACAAATAGATCCGTCGGTGTTACTTATCCTGCACCGACGGATATATATCCGTCAGTGATTCCCATATTTCTTGTAGTGTATCGTGGTGATTCTTCATGCAATAAAAGATTCTTGGTTTTCCAGCTCCACGCCTTTCTTTTTATTTTCTTGGTGGTGGGTTCCCACATCTTGTTGGATCCTTTCCCTGGTTGTAACAGGTTACCCAAATATTTAAATGGCATTCACTCAATTTCACAACACAGTATTCCTTGAAGGGCATGAGTTTGACTATTTGGGAGGTGAACCCCACAAATACTAGATTTTTCGAAGTTTATTTTTAAAGTAGAAATTGGTTCAAAAATCACCAATATCATCTTCACATTTGATGTTGTCTTTTTCTGGACTAAGGAAGAGATAGTGTCATCCATAAATTGAAGATTTAAGATTTCCAAATTTCACTAACCAACCTTATTGCCATGAATGATTTGTTGGAAATTTGAAGTTCAAAATGTCAATGCACGACCGTGTTGAAGCAGTGGCAAGTACGGGCCGTGTCCACCAGGAGTGAGCGCAGGTTGTCGTCGACCATACTCGAGTGGGGGAAGAAAATGAAGGTTGAGAGTATTTAACTAACTAATGTGATACGAGTGCTGAAAATAACCTAAGATGATTAGTCCCGTATGGGGTATAGAATGGATGCAAAAGTGTGGATTTGTGATACATGTGTGTATAATTAAGCCATTAATGACATGCATATCATAGAAATCTATAAAGACCAAACCACAAGTGTGTTTCTACATGGATTAAGATTTATTCTCATCATTAAAACATACTTAAGATTAGGCTAAAGATAACTACAATATTACATGTCAATCTTATCTTTTCATTCACTCCAATCTTATCATCACCTCATCATTCCCTCATAAAGTGGGTCCACTAGCCAAAGCATGTGTTAAGCATTCATTAAGACGATTAACACGTCAAAGGCAAAAGTGAGAAACTCATCAAAATGACCATGAAAATCATTTGAACCTCCAAGATTAAGATCAAACACACACAAATCTCACAACATTCATACTTCACATCATTTTTCATCCCCCCAGTAGGAATGAGTTACTCACTAATCAACATGTGAATCTTCTCCTCTCATCTACTACTCTACTAAACAAGAAATAAAAATAACCTAACGAGGAGAGGAATGAAGAAGGATTACAACTATATTTATAAAAGATTAGAGTGTATGGATGAATATGGGCGCAATAGGACGACTAAAAATCAGATCTAGATGTTTAGTAGTGCTCTGACCCGACCACCCGACCCACTAGAGAAATTAGGGGTCAAACGGACCTCAATGATCCGCCAATGACGATCATTTGGGTCTGATCCGTTCCAAATTTCACCAAAAGCTTTAGTTGACCAATTGAACACGTGGGGTTCACTTGGTGTTGTTGGTTCGAGCACGTTTGGTCTTAGTTGTTGAATTACTCCTTATGATCAGGAGATTATGGACTTTTGCACTCAACATATTTTTCTTTAAACTTAGGTCTCTCTGGATTTTCACTTAAGTCCCTTCTAATTTTCAGTCCAATCCTTAAGCTTTACAAACGGTCTAAAAACCTTCCAAATCAATGTATTCTTCTTCTTTTAGGTCTTTTCGCTTCTTTTTTCTTCATTATTACCTAAACCTTGAAACATAAGAAACAAATACCCGAATAACACAATTATGAGGTAAAATAAAAGATGTATAGCATAAATGTACTGTATGATATGCTACTAATGATTTAATTTTGCATCCCTAGGCGAAACATATTGTTTAAGTAGTTATCCACTATTATGAAGAGCAGCGGGGATAATGAGTCTCATTTTTTCATGTTGATTTTTTCCTTTCGTGTTCTTTAGCGTCGAGAACAAGAAGTACATGGTCGCGAAGTTACCCGGAACATCCCCACAACAATTTACAGAATGATAAACATCTTCCGAGTCCGCGGAGATAAGAAAGCAATCTAGTATTGTCCATTGCGAGTTGCAACTTCCAACCCATCATCATTAATATGATAGCACATTTCCGTGACACACGTGGCACATCTCCGCATAAACATGTTAAATATTTTGCTACTATTTCCTTCGAAACTCAAGAAGCATCTGCACGTCCTGACAACGTAGAGGATCCGTATCCTTGTGGTCTGGTATCAACTTGGTCTGACAATTATTAAATATCTAAGCCAGCTATTATAAAGTCCGTTCCACCTCCAATCAGTGTGCACTTCTTTACTCCTTGAAGATGCGTATTTAATTATTTACATGTTTCATCTCGAATCAGAGTTCCAGTCAATGATTTGGTTGCAGTGGGCTGTTCAATTTCCTAGCTCTCCCGTTTGTTTTTTTAGGAAAAGTGAAGGGTTCTTTATTGGAGATTCCACCAAAAACCTTGAATTTGGATTTACACTTAGTAACTTTTCACTTTGCAGCCCTTACAAGTTACAACCTTCTTCTCTTGAGTCATAATAGATGATGATGATAATGATCGATGAAATTGTCTTTTGGGAGAAACATACAAATGGGCCTTTGCAATGACCGACTGACATAGCTTAGGGTTGCTGTAACAAATTACTAATTTTCAAGGTAATTATGTCATTATATTAGGGAACTTATTCAGGCCTGGTCATTGCTATTATGCCAAAAATTGTACTAATTTTCTGGCATAACCAGGGTTAACTTTCAATATTATGACAAGCTTTTAGTAACTTGGAAATGTTTAACTTTAATGTAATGTAATTGGATTACAACTGCACATTTCGTAATACAATTACTCTGAAATGGTGTAATTGGATTACTCCTGCACTTTAATTACAACTACAGAATCTAGGGATAACCTCTAGTGGACTTCCCGATTATGAGGTTAGATTGAGGGAAAAGGTAGAAGAGATCTGATCTTAGCAGCAATAAAGGAGAGAAAGAATGATGAATAACAGAGGTAGTTAAAGCGATTGGTGATTGGGTTTTACTTTATTAGGAAGTGATTAAATGAATAGACATGGAGCGGTGAACCACCGTATTTCCAAGGAAATTACTATTCGTCGTCTCTAATTACTTAAATTGTTTGCGTCAATTATCATTTTGTCATTCACATTCCATTTAATACTCATTTCGTCATGTCTCTAAAAATAAGATTTTTGTCTCAGTTTTCCTCACTTTACCAGTACCAACACCAAGAAAATGTCTGACGAAACGTCTAAATCCGGAGGGATTAGTTTCCAAAAAAAAAATCGATTGGGCCATCTGAAAAAAATGTCTCCCCATTGCGGGGGGGGGGGGGGGGGTCTGACTAGGACAATATTGCATTCTTACTCCAATTTATTTTTTATAGTTATTTTTTGTTGTAGTATGAACATAGGAGAGTCTATTGGAGCAGTTTCTTGCTCTTTGAGATATTTTTCTGTGGTTGAAATTTGATGTTGGGAGGAAAATGAAGAGAGAAAGTGGTGGTGGGAGAGTGAAATGAAGAGATGAAATAAGTAAAAATGAGAGAATGTCAAAATGGTAATTGGAACGGACGATTTAAGTAATTCGGGGACGACGTTTAGCAGTTCAGTATTTCTAATGGTGGGTCACCGACGTTTGCATGAATCCACTGCAAAAGAAACAAATGAGATAATTGACCTATATGTGCCTAATACATAATCCAAGTGTATATATGCTAAGAAGGTTAGACTGTCATCTGAATAAATAATAATCACTCCAAATCTTAATAACAACCTCTGATATTCTCAACCCAAATGCTTGTAACGTAATTCGGGGTGTAATTGGATTACATTACATCCTTAACATATATAAGGTACAATTAATTTTTATCTTCCCGGTAAACGTATGAATCAGGCGGCTCATGTGTATGTATAAAATATTGGTTGGATTAGTCGATTTGGGTGCAAGATCCACAAATTGTGGAGAAGTTCCGGCAACTTCTTGTCTGATTTTCCTGTCTCTTTTGGAATATACTAATGTTTGATTGGTAAATCGAGTCTAAGCTGTTAACATTGAATTGCAAGCTATAGTCAATTCAGCCGAACTGTTTCCCGTGCCCACTTCTTTTTTATTCAGGTAGAATGTAAGGGTTGAATGTGATTCTTATAAGTTACAATGCGCATGTAATTAAGAAATCAAACTCTTGTTTCTTTACCCATCCTTTTCTTCACAGGCAGTGGACCACAATACTCTTTATTTAGATAAATTGACATGTGCGGAATTAATTATTATTATTTAAAGATGCAAGTACATCCTGTAAAGCACATAATTAAGTTCGTCCAAAGGGTTAAGGTACGCTATTTTTTTCCAGGCTTAAATGAAATTTACTGCCATGGCTATTGACTAACAAGAGTTTGACAATAGTCCATGCGAAGGCCATCTCCAATTGGGTGTAAGTCAGGTTAGACAAGGAATGATACGCCCAAGGTTAATTCCTATCTTTTGAATATTTAGATCTTAGTCAGATTATGCGTTTGGATGGATACTGTAAAAAGGGTTGGATTTCTAATTTTATCGTATGTTTCCGAAGACAATGGTGGAACCAGGAGTTTCATTTTAGTGGGGCTTGATATTAAATTAAGAGAAAATTATCATCATATATAGTTTAAAAAGTGACATTTTTCTCAAAAAAAGTGTAAACAAAATTATATTTGACCACAACCAGTTTTCTTATTTTGAAACGGATATATTATTGCATCATTATTAAGTTTATCAAATAAATCATTACTGGTCTTGTTAAAAGTCGAACGCTTGTGAAACACAAAAAGACTTGAAACCTACGTAATTAAACTTAGAAGTTAGAACTGTAAAAAGTTAAAACAATTGTAATTTATAATTATAGAACTACAAAGTTATAAAAAAAGCAATTGAGAAACTTAAGTAATCAATTGATTATGATGGTTGGAACTAAGAACATGTAAGAACATATAAAAAAAACTAAATAATTAAGATGTTGAGAGAATATGTTAATTGAGAATCCAGGTTTCTATAAGAATTAAAAATATATTCTATGGTTTGTGCGGCATATGACCTGTTTGAGTTGGAAGACAGGGGAAGCCTTGACCAGTGGAGTGCGTTGCTGAAGATTCGATGGTTGTAGAAATATGGTGCGGTACAAAGAGGTTAATTTTCTAGTGCTCAATTGATTGGACTTTTGGTTAGATAAGAAGGAGGTGCAGAGAAAAAAGAATAGCAAAGGAAAGATGAATTTTTAATAGTAAATTAGTAATAAGGTTTTGACTCTTGTGGTATCGAAATTAGAACTGATTTTTACGATGTCAATTTTTTTTGTATTGAAATTTGATATATATATATATATATATATATATATATATATATATATATATATATATATATATATATATATATGAAGATGGAATGAGTCATTAAATGTGTTCCCAAATATCTAACAATTGATCTCAATTTGAATAGTTATGAGTCATTTACTTTAAGTGGGGGTATTCTAGTAAATTTGTAAGATTTTCTCACTCATCCCCAATTAATTATAGTAAATATTATAATTTGTTACAGCTCTTCCCCCTTCCAAATTCGTCATTCTCTTACTCTTCTCCCTCCATCCCCATGTCTATCTCCCCTCTCCCTCTAACTCCTCCTAAAGCCTCCACTACGCCCCTTCCAATTTCGTCATTATCTTCCTCCTCTCCCTCCCAATCCTCCACGTCTATCTCCCCTACCCTCCGACTCCTCCTACGCCCTCCACTTTTCTAGAATCATTGGGAACTCCAAAGATGGTTAGATCTGAAGATATTTGGTTGGTTTTGTGGATATTTGGTTTAGGATTGGCTTTGCTGATTTGTTTTGGTTTGGTTTGGTTTGGTTTTGGATTTTATTTTTTAGAGAAAATCGGTTGATTTGGTGGATATTTGGTTTGGGATTGGATTTGCTGATTTTGTTTCGTTTGGTTTTTGACTTTGTTGTTTAGAGAAATTCGATTGGATTTGTGGAGTGTGGTTTGGTATTGGATTTGCTGATTTTTTTTCTTGTTTGCTTTTGGATTTTGTTTTTAAGAGTGGAGAAATAAAATTTGCATTCAGTTGGACTCAAATTCTTCTTCAAATCAACTCTACGTTGCAACATAGAAACTACAATTCGACTTCCGAATCTACAAATCCAAGTTATGGCAATTGTAGAAACAAATCCAACATCTGGTATATCCACTTCAATATTATTCAGCCTGCCGCAAAATAAGGTGAAGAAGTTTTTCGGTTGGTTTTGAATTTATAATAACATGCGACTATTAGTATATGAAACTCATTTTAAACCTATTCAAATGCGAATACAAATAATGTGAATTACAGTAACATGTATGGATTTAGTTGAAACGAAACTAATATTATGTTCGCAACCATAATATAACAGTGTTAACCATAATATAGTGTTATTTTGTGGATGTAATATTGTAATATTATTTCAATAGCTATAATATCATTTAGCTCTCATGTAACACATTTTCAACATACAGATAATGTTAATGATAGTAACATGTATCGATTTAGTTGAAATGAAATTAATATTATGTTCGCAACCGTAATATAACATTGTTAGCTGTAATATAGTGTCATTTTGTGGATGTAATCTTGTAATGTTGTTTCAGTAGCTATAATATCATCTAGCTCTCACGTAACAACCACCATCATACATTGTATTGTACTACTAATTGTTTTCTATTTAGGATTATTTTGACCACCAGAATGTCAAAGAGTTTGATTTCATACCCGATGTTGAAAGTGAGCTGAAACTAAAAATTAGGAATGAGTTTTACTCAATGGAAGAAGCTTACAACTATTATAAGACTTATGCAAATGCAGGAGGGTTTAATGTGCGTAAATCGTCAATGAAGTATAATGAAACATCAAATAATAAGTCCAGGGAGGAGATCTTGAAAATGTTTGTTTGCTCTAGAGAAAGTTCATCATGTTCAAGAAGTTGGAAAAAGAACGATGTGAATGAAGTTTCTATAACATTAAAGAAGAGGAAAGTGGGAATGTCAAGTCAAATTAAAAATCAAATTGATCAAGATAATAATAAGTCGTTTGTGTTGAACTTTGTTGAAGGACATAATCATGAAATGACGAGCTCCTCTCAAAGACATTACATACGAAACAAGCGTAGCATACTGCCCGTTACTCAAAGAATGTTGAACATACATACTTTAATATAATTTTGTTAGCCGTATATAATGTAATATTTTTTAACAATATTCCTCAAATAATAGTGAATGACTACAACTTGTGTAACATGTATCGTTGTTCGTATTAAATTTAATATTACATTAACAAAAGTAATATAATGTTGTTGTCGTAATATTATTTTGTTAACCTTAATATAATAAAATTATTTTTACTAACGTTCCACAAAAAATGATAGATGACCGCATTATGTGTAACATATATCGATGTTCGTATAAAAATTAATATTACGTTCAAAACCATAATATATTGTTGTAATAATATGATGTAGTTAGTTGTAATACAATGTAAGTTTGTTTACTAACGTTTTGCAAATAGTGATGAATGACTGCGTCATGTGTAACAAATATTGTTGTTCGTGTAAAAATTAATATTACGTTCACAAACGTAATATAATGTTATGGTCGTAGTATAATGGTGTTAGTAATGTAATTATTTTTACAAATGTTCCTCAAATGCCGAGAATTTGGTTTCAACACACTACTTTTCTTCCATGCCCAACTAGACTTTCAATTGTGGTCGAGATCGAGATCACACCACGTATCTCCATCCACAGGTTGGGCAGTTTGATTTGCTTCTTCAGCGTCGTCAGCTTGGAAGGTGGCAGCTTGGAATGTCACACCAGCCAGTAGGGAATGTCGTCAACTATGTCTAGAAGTATCTCAATGCATAGTTGTTGTGGTTGCTCCGTTGCCACCATTTCTCGCTACTATAGCTGTAGAAAATTTCAGAATTGGTGCTTTATGAAAAATCATGCATTAACAACAACAAAACGTTATCATTTAGTAAAAAAATGGTTATTGGAGTTAATGTACATGAATTTATACCATGTTTTAAACTAAATACCTGACAAAATCAGTATTTTGGCAGAACTACTTTCATAAATCAGAAGCAATCCATTTATTAAATATGATCACGAGAAAGAAGCCGAAGAGGTGATCTTTCAGGTGTTACATATATTATTACTAAATCCACACATTGATTTACATCAATTTAGACTACTTCAAGAAGCAACACTACATCCTTTCCAAACATTTCTTATATGTATACCAGACAATATGTTGCTCCTGAGTTGCATGCAGCTGCCGTTTCATAGTATCAATGTGGATTGTCCCAAGAAAAAAATCATAGCAATTCCAACCAAATGCAATTCTTGGTCTAACAAGATGCTACCTCAAAGGTCATTGAAAGTAATATTCAACAGAAAGTGTGCGAACAAAGTGATAGCCTGACATGACGTATGGATACTTAAGGAACAAAGGACATTTCAAAATCTAATGTTGTCTTTGACTAGTATCAACAAAATCTTAACCCTACGAGCTTGATAGGATGATAATGTAAAAAAATAACTTTTTTCTTCATCATATAAATTACCAACAATATCTTGCAAGGCTGGTTTTGCTTTTTTCAAAACAAACATTTTGATGGAATTCTCGAAACACATCTTCAGATCAAAATTCTACCGTCACACCTACGTAATCGACCAAATATTACAGATTCAATTG
Source organism: Triglochin maritima (assembly GCA_963682175.1). Lineage (NCBI taxonomy): Eukaryota > Viridiplantae > Streptophyta > Magnoliopsida > Alismatales > Juncaginaceae > Triglochin > Triglochin maritima. The sequence goes on along the minus strand of OY821771.1, from coordinate 53,689,067 downwards.
AAAAAACACCTAGATGGTTACTGTTTACTAATGTTTCTTTTCCTTCTCTGCACTTTGCAGAATGAAGAAGTGATTGACAGGTCAAAAAATACTGAAACGAAATGCCATGACGATCAAGAACCGAAGTCATTTGCTAACTGCAATTACAGTATGAATGACAGAAGCCAAGAAGTCGCACTTACCAAAAAGATCCTTTATTTGGGGGATACATTAACTAATCAACCATATAACACCTACATCATCTCTTGCCATAAACCGTAATTATTATTTTTACTGGTTGGGGGTTTTGGGCGAAGGGGGTTAGGGTTTCCAATTCACACCTCCCCATCTCTTCCACCCATCCAGTGGCCACATCCGTGAGGCGCAAGAAAACCTAAACCACCACCAACATGGAAATCCTAACCCCTTCCCCAAAAGAGTTTGAAGATCATACCAGTGGACGTTGGTGACGAAGCCGCAGGGGATGGCGTTGAGGGTTGTTCGCTCCACCACGGGATTCCTCCATTCGGTTTGGTTTGGGGACGACAAGGAAAACTCCGGCGAGGTGGAAATGTGGCGTGAGGGTTTGGTTGGTGAGTCGTGCGTGGGTTGGATTTGGGGTGAGAGGCGGTGTGTGTGGATTTGGTTTAGGTTCAGGGTTTTGCTTGAGAATAGAATTTAGTTGACTTTCAATTTTACCATCTTTGAGTATTTGTAACAATATCTAATATCAACTTTTGGATTTGATTTAGATGGTGGATGTCCCCTAAACATCAACCATCCAAATTAAATCCAAATGTAGATATGTAATCTTTTTATTTTTACTTACAAGAGGGTAAAATTAGAAATCAAATTCTCTCAAACCAAATCAACCCCACGCACCTTCTCTCCAATTTCACCCTATTACCTCCTCTCTCAAACTAAACACACGTTCCCTACCTCGCCGCATTCCCCACCTCACCGGAGTTTCCATCGTCGTCCCCAATCAAATTGAAATAGAGAAGAGCCAACAAACCCCCAACGTCATCTCTTGCGACTTCGTCACTAACGTCGGCTGGTATGATCTTCTAACTCTTTGTTTTTTCGAAAGGGGGTTAGGGTTTCAAATGCACCACACACGGTTCCCTACCCATCTCTTCCTCCCCTCCAACGGTTGCCTCCGTGAGGCGCAGGAAACCCAATCGATGGTTTAAGTGAGAGTTCTGTTGGCTTTTTGGCCTTAATCCATATTTTGATGATTTAATCAACATAATCTTAATTGTGATCGTGTAGAGTAACACATGTTACATTGCATATATATTGTTTTGTGTTAACCTCTACAGGTGATCAAGACTCAAGGAAGAAAGGAAATCAAGTCAAGACATGTAATCAAGCTTATTTGAAGACATGTATTTTGTATTTCTTTAAGTCTTAGGAACTTTGTGTAATTGAGCATACTTGAACTAAAAACTACTCAAACACACACTAGGTTCCCTATAGAAGTCACACACGAAAATTCACATAATTTGGACTTCAATAGATCACCCAAACTTAGACTGGAAAACACTAAATCTGAACCCAAACAGTCTGCCCACATTCGGTCCATCGAGTGATCAATTAATCTGTTAGTGTTTAACTGCCTAAGTTCGGTCGACCGTTCAAGCCTTTTCGGTCGACCGAGTCCCAAGTATTTTCCGACCGTTTGTTTTGTCGTATATACCCAACGGTCGTATTTGTATTAACCAAAAATACCCCAAATACATTTCATGTATCGGTCGACCGAGGACCTTGTTCGGTCGACCAAATTTATGTATCTTGACAAACCCGAATCTCTTGCTGAAATTCGGTCGACCGTTAGATCTTAGTTCAGTCGACCGAATAGAACATTGTTTGTCAACCCCATAGTGTCTGGTGTGATTCGGTCGACCAAACCTTATTCGGTGTTCGACTGATCACTTAAGTGTACCTAAGTCTTAGCGTTGGGGAGTCGACCGTTCCTTAACTGGTCAACCAAACTGAGTTCAAAATGAAGGGAATGTGTTCTAAAAGTTTTACTTTTAAATGTCAATTATTATGAATTGAATGAGAAATCATTTTGTTCCTTGTTTATGTTATTCGTCTTTTAGAAGTGTTAAGGAAGATGCTCTTGGTCATTAACCGTAGAGCTCTAAAAGATATTGGTTTACATAAAACAAAAGATATTCGCAATCATGGTAATTAACATGGGACATTGATTACCGAGTTAAGATTGTCGTGTTGGTCATAGATCATTGTAGCTCTACAAGTGAGTGACGACACGGGTATGCAAAAGAGGAAAATATTACTTTTGTATACCGAATAGACCTAATAAGTAAAATATTATAGAAATGTGTTTCTGTGTCATTAATATTTTACTGTGTCTTTGGTCCTTTGATATGAGACTTATATCTGATCACTTAAGAAATACTTAATTAGATTAGTGTCTTGAGCTATCGATAAGTGTAGTGCAAAGGCATTGGTTGGTTAAGTACAACTTTTGTTGGAGAAGATAGTTAGTCAAAAGACTATCATTGCCCCTCTTAATTGAGTGATGATATTAGTGGGCCCTTGATAAAGCAAAGTTATAATGTGCACAATGTGATTTGAGTTAAGTCACATATTTGTAACTAGCTTAAAGAGATCAAGAAATGAATACTAATACAAAGATGACACAATACTACTTTGTGTGTATTCTTAATATCATGAGGCAAGGGACGGACACAAGTGATGCACTCCATCACTAAATGGATCGGGTTTTGGTTCGAGTAGAATTAAGACATCTAACTAATTGGGAGCTATAATGTGTAGCTAAATACCGCTTATAGCTTGTGATATTAAGCTCTTAATATCACTGCCAACTTAGTTTAGATCCTCCCATAGGTCACACCACAAAACTGGGAAACAAGGAATGAGGATTTTGAGTTCATAAGATGTGTCGGGTTTCATGTAGAAAATATGACACATGGGGTGAACGAGCAAAATCAAGATTATGTTGTGATTAATAACATAATTAGAATCTAAATTAAATTCATATGAGATGTAAATATTATGGGGTGTAATGATTGATCATTACATAGGATAATATGTTACATAAGTTGTGAATTTACTACTAATCCCGAAATGTCAAATTTTGTAGGGGTTAAACCGAAATTTGACAAGTCTGCAAAATAGTGCACAAACGGTCGACTGATTGGAAGTAAACGGTCGACCGATCGGTGCACGGTCGACCGGTGGTGTCCGGTCGACAGAACGCGTCTCGACCGATAACAGGTGAATTTTGTCTGTTCGAACGGTCGACCGAATGTGATCGGTCGGTCGACCGAACATTGCGATGAAATATTCTACTGTTGAAAACGGTCGACCGAGTCTCGGACGGTCGACCGAAATCGGGTTTGAGCGGTCGACCGGACCTCGCAAACGGTCGACCGATCAGATGGTTTTATGCAGAATTAATTTAAGAATTAATTAGATCATGCATGGAATTGGTCCATGATTGATTTAATTCGTGGTTAATATTATTTATTAATAAATAATGGATGGTTAGATGGAATTTTGCATGGGATCATTGGCAAGAGGTTGCACATGAATAGGTAATTTGGAGAGAACCTATAAATACAAGGTTATCTCATTACCTCCAAAATTAATTCATTATTTTTCTTATGCAAAATCTCTCTCCATAATTCTCCACGAAAATTCCTTAATTCTTAAGTTTAGTTTTAGTTCTTCAGAGGTCATCTTCTAAAGGGAACTAAAGAGGGGTTAGTAATTAGATTCTAAACCCAATCGGAGATTGAGGGACTAGCTTCCCTCTCTCCGATCTTGTTTAGAGTTTGGTGAATACTCGGAGGCATCCGGCGCAGCGAGGAGCATCCCAATCGTCTCCGAATCTTCGAGAAGTTTTAGAGAACTTCTAGGTATCAATTTCGGAGCTCCTTTATGTTTGTTTTAATAGAGTTTTTGAAACTAGTTTGTTAAAACAAACCGATGCATGCAATAAATTCTAGAAAATTGAAAATTGATCCTTATTATACATGAAAATTCGAAAAACATATATGTATAATTAAACATGAAATCCTACACAAAACTACCTAACGGTCGACCGTTCAGCCCGATCCGGTCGACCGAACTCATCCAGAATTGGGTCCTGTGAGTTTCTGTTTTGTGTATTTTACACCAACTTATACCCAATCAACCCCAACGGCTATATTCTCTCTAATGCTTATAAATAGAGTTGTAAAACACATTTTAACACAACTCTCCCACACATACTTGTCCAATACATTAGAGAGAAACCCAACACAATCAAAGCCTCAAACCTTCCACACTTTAGTCATAAATCATATCTCACTCAAGTGTGCTCAAGTTTAGAGAGTGTTGTTCCACTCAAGATTCGTTTGTAAAGAAGCAAGGACTTCGGTGAAAGGCCAAAGTGTTCCTCTCGGATTGTGAAAGAAGAAAGACAAGCTCATGAGGTTGTTCGTCGAGCTTGTTTTGTAAAATGCGTTCTCTCCCGGCCCGGAACGGGGAGTGGATAGTGAAGACGCGAGCGGAGCTCGAAGTGTCGAGCGGAACTTGCAAGAGAGGACGTAGGCGGTGACCGAACCTCTGTAAAAAACCCCGAGTCCATTGTGGTTTGCATTACTTCCTTCCTTACTTGCTTGTTTGTTTAAATTCCACTGCGCATAACTTGATTGCTTAAACAAGTAGGTAATTAGCTTAAAAGTGATTAGAATTAGAGACTCTCACGATCCTACAAGTTCTTAGAGATGATTAGTTAGTTCTGTGCGGGTTTTTCAATCTTTTGCCCTGTATTGTTTGGTGATCATATTGTGGATAACTCTCACCATCTCTGGGGATTGTTGTTATTCATCAAGTTCAGGTTCACTGAAATACTGTAAAATACATTGGGGAAATAATAATATTAAGAATAAAAGAAAACGAGATACAAGTTGGGTAACTTAATTTCTGGTACCAATTTGTCAAAAATTCAACTTACTTCAGCTTAATTTGTTTGTTCTCAAGCAATGAAGTGGGTATGCTCTCAAAGTCGTTATCTGCCAAATTTGCTCAACAAAACATATAAAAAATGTAAACTGAGCATTTTATATATATATATATATATATATTGTCATTAATGTATTACTTTTGATGCTCGTGATTGAAAAGCCTTCCACACCCGAGTTTAAAATTTGAACTTGAATTTGCTTGCAATGATGATCTGATTTGCATTTACATCGCATCACTAGTTGGTTGCATAAACAAGAAACTTGCCCTTTAGTAAATTTATGCAGAAGAAAGTTGGAGACGTCGATGATATGCATATGTTATTTTGACAAGTTAATGGTTTTTAATATTATGAATTGTGTTACGATGCATATAGATATGGTGTCCTTGATGTCTTTGTGAACTTTATGATACATTAAGGCATGATTTGTACAATTTTCCTTCACATAATGATTCAGATTAGATTTATATTTGGTTTAAGATATTCATCAAATTTTGCTTCAGAATTTATACATTGTACCAGCTTTTGTATCATATTGTAAATTACGTTCTGATTCAGATATCTATTGAATCTCAGATTTTGCTTCGATTGTGGTAGTTTTTTTCTCTCCAAATCTGGTGCACATTTTGCTTCTTTCTGTCAATGAGATTGTACTGCACTTTTTAGATGAAATTTGCTTCGAATTTATGTTGTCATATGTGTAAAATAGTTAACAAAAGAATCTAGGTAATAGTATTTTGTAATGCTGAGGATTAAACTTACAAATTCAAAGTTGATATCCAAACTTAGATCTCAAAAGGCGCTCTTATAACATCAATAAACAAGAAGTTCATGATATCTAAAACTATTGTGTGAACCATTTGTTGCCATGCGAAGCAGTTTGTGGAATTTGTAGAGAAGTATAATCATTTTATCTATTTTGAACAAACTATGATTATATTAGGACTAATGGATTAGTTAACACCATTATTGCTCACTTGAAGGAAATTGCAAAATCCATTGAAGCATCACAAGAGATTCGGTCTTTGGAAGAACTTAACAAAAAGTGGAGCGAACATAATAAAGCTTTACAAATTATTAGGGATATATTGATGTATATGAATAGGACATTGGTCTGGCGATTAGTCTCCAAATTTTGTGTTGTAATTGAAGTTTGTTGTGTGTGTATATGTTAATACTCGACTGCTTCAGGAGATTGACGAGGAGATCCCTATATTGGATTTTTGCGAAGTTAATGACAATATATTCGTTTGTCGGGTTTAAATCTACTTGTTTACGATATGTGTATATATTATTCAGTGAGATCCATAATTTGTGTTCTCATCGTAATAATTACATTATATTACGACTCACAACCTTATATTAGGGCTAACAATAGTATATTACGGTTGTGAACGTAATATTAATTTAGTTATGAACAACATACATGTTACAAATGTTGCAATCGTTCACCATTATTTGAGAAAAAATATTGTTAATAATAATTACATTATATTACAGCGAACAACATCATATTACGTCTACCAAAATTATATTATGGTTGTGATCATAATATTAATTTTGTTATGAACAGCGATATATGTTACACATGTTGCTATTATTCACTATTATTTGAGGAACGTTATTAAAAATAGTAAAATTATATTACGGCTAACAACCTCATATTACGGTAACAATATTATACTACGATTGTGAATCTAATATTAATTTTATTACAAACAACGGTATATGTTACACAAGTTGCAATCATTCACTATTATTTGAGGAACGTTATTAAAAAGAGTAACATTATATTACGACTAACAACCTCATATTACGGCTAACAATATTATATTACAATTACGAATGTAATATTAACTTTGTTACGAACAACAATACATGTTACACATGTTGGAATCATTCACTATTATTTGAGGAATGTTATTAAAAATAGTTACATCATATTCAAGAAAAATGAATCATTGTAGTATGCTTCTATAAAAAATTCATAACATTTTCCCAAAGTATGTATACCAAAAAAATCTAAATGATGTGTAGTTCCATAGGCGTATTTTAATCTTCTTCACATGTATTCTCTTGTCATTTATTGATATCCACAACTGTATGATAATCTTGTTTGCAAGTTTACTACTGACACTTACTTGTATCTTGAGATATAACCCTGCAAAATACTAAATAAGGAAAAATTCAGTGCTCAAGTATAATGCATTTTTAAAAAGAACATTAAAGACTCATGTTTTTTTATCCTTCCTAACAACGATACATGTTACACGTGGTGATGAATGTTATTAAAAATAGTTACGATATATTTTGGCTAACAATACTATATTACGATTGTGAACGTAATATTAATTTAGTTATGAACAACGTACTTGTTACAAATTGCAATCATCCACCCATTATTTGAGGAATGTTATCAAAAATAGTTACAATATATTTCGGCTAACAACATTATATTATGGTTGTGAACGTAATATTAATTTAGTTACGAACAACGTACATGCTACAAATGTTACAATCATCCGTCATTATTTGAGAAATATTATTAATAATAGTTACATTATATTACGACAAACAACTTTATATTACGGTTAATTGAGGGGGACATACAAAATAGACTTCTGAGAAACTTGTGAAATCCATTTGGTTAATTAAACTTTTAAATAGATTTCATATATATGAAGTGAAATTAATCATTTTGCTTCAATATTCTTGCTAAAATGGTATATAAAAATTAATGCAGTCGGGGATAATTAGGAATTAGCTAGGATATATATCATACACTAACTCTAGGGAAATCTGGTGATATATATTTAGAATGACATGAATTTGTTGGTTGGAAGAGAGACCGCTGCGTGAAAAGAATGAGGTGCAGACCAACACCGGACGAAACCACAATAAAAGCATTAATCCTAAAGCTCCTTCCCACATGGGCAACTCTACTAATGTTCGCAGTAATCTTCCAACAACCCCTAACCTTCTTCACAAAGCAAGGCACGTCGATGAACCACTTGTCCATCCCTCCAGCCGCACTCAAAAGTGCCATAACCATCTCAATAGTAACCCTCATGCCGCTCTATGACAAAGTCATCGTCCCATTCTCCCGCTTCCTCACTCGAGACACATCTTCGTCGTCCAACGGAAGGGGCGAAGTTGAGGGAGTAAGAGGAGCCGTGGGTGGAAGATTGGGAGGGAGAGTAAGAAGGGAGCAACGAAATTGGAATGAGGAAGATTTGTAAGAAATTATAATAATTTTTGGAATTAATTGGGGATGAATGGGAAAGACTTACAAATTTACTTTACTACCCTCACTTAAAGTAAATGACCCACAACCATTCAATTTGATATCAAAAGTTAGATCTTTGGAGGCTCATTTAAACAAAATAAGCTCAGAGATCATTCTATCTTTGCTATATATATATTATTTTAATGGAATAACGTATATGTTTGCTTACAATTGCATTTCAATTTGCGAATTTCAAGTATCATATTTTTTAAATTTACAACCTTATGTGATTACATGCAATGCATAATACTAGTTTATCTAAATATTGCAATAAATTGTGTGGAACTTCAGCCCTCGCATGCCTCCGCCCTTGCCTGAAGATACATCTTAAATATTCAATACATCGATCCTTTGAAGAAAAAAATAACTTTCCAATTTAAGGTGCATATGCATAAAAAAATACAAATAACTTTCCAAATATTCAATGCCTCCGCCCTTTCCAATTTAAGGTGCATATGCATAAAAAAATACAAATACAAATGTATTTGAGCCAATTTTAAGAGTATGCAATTGACTTTTTACATGTGAACTTATGGCAAGTACTGTGATTGTATATCCGTAGGAAATATTTGAGTTGTAAATTTGCTCAGATATTATAGCCTATATTTCATATTGGCTTTTGTTCACAAAATTTTTGTGTCCACCACTGAAAAATAGTCCTAAAGTTAGACTTTGGGTAATTTGTTTATATCTTTTTCCACTCTACTAACCCTAAACCCTAATCAAATATACGAACGAGACTACTAAGATTAGATATTTAGTCTTGACTAACTCAATACAAAGAAATCTTCTAATTTAAATTCTTAAGTCTCACCAACTGCGTTGACCTAATGATTCTAACCGCCCAATGGTTGAAACGAATACCAAGAGCCCACGTTCAACCATTCTAAACCGCTAACTTAACTAAACGATAAGGTCAATATAAGGAGCTGATACGAGTTAATTATTTCCATGTCCACGGATTCTTTCAAATGGTAGACTTTTCTACTCTTTGTTACTGTGTAGGATCAAAGAATCTCGAAACAAAGTGGAAGAGAGAAACTAAAAACTCTGCTCTTCTCAACTTACTCTTGAGACCAGGGATGAATAACTATTTATAAGCAAAAGGTCAATTTTGAATAACTATTTATAAGCAAAAGGTCAAAGCAGTTACAAATTAGGAATTTGGTCAAAATAAGCCCCCAAGACCTTAAGCTATCGGCTTTGGGCTAACTCTCCCTTAATGGGCCTAAACGTAATGGGCCTATCTATACATCAATTTAAAAAGTGAATCAATGAACTAAAAGCATATTGCAACATACAAACACAGTAATCAGTACTGCCATAGGGGACCAAGGAATTAATTCGTATCTTGGAACAGTACGTAAATATTGTAAATTTGTAATATTACCATAACAACAAGTTATTGGCCGTTGTGGATTTCAAAAATTCACGATGGAGAATGTTTCTTCCTAGGTGAGGGATGGCTGATATATACTTTTCCTAGTTTGCATTTACAAAAAAATTATGATATACTTGTAGCCTTGTAGGGAACCATAAACAGTTGAGAAATTTTTGGATTTTAATACGAAATGCAAGGGTGTAATACTATTTTGAGAAGCTCCACTTGACCATGTTGGCGTTGGCCTTGTTTGCCTGCAAAGCAACAAAGTGCCCATAAAATGTACGTCTTTTAGAAATGAATATTTTTCTAAAGATGATGAAGCTCACACATAATAAGAAATAAACAGTGCCATGATTAGTTGTTTCTGTGCGCTTAATTACCTCGTTATCCCAATCACAACAAGCTGTGATGTACGTTAGTATCAAGGTCTGGACTAGAGTTCCACCAATCATTCCTGTCCATATTCCCTGGGCAACCAAAAAAAAATTACAAAGAAAACACGAATGATCAGTACTGCAGCAGACAATGACAATATTAGCTACATATCATGCACACATGAGGATTTGAAAGTAGAAATCTGTATACGGATTTTAAGGTAAAGTACTGGTGAATGATTGTACCCACGGAACCTTATGTAGTTATCCTATAATGCTATATTTTACTGAAAATTTTAATCGATGGGCATAATTTGACGAGGGTTATTTTAATTAGTTATAGCGAAATAAGAAAACATAATAGTACCATTTTTGACATAAGCCACCGTTGCTTGACATAAGGGTACCATTTTGAAGTAAACTAAATAAATTCTCTGGTCTACAAAATATACTAATATGATCATTTCGTTTAAATACTTCAGCAAAAGATGTATAGTTGCCTGCTCTGCTGGTTTTAAACTTGGTTACCAAGTTCAATTTGCACGTACCCCAACTCCAAGTTGGAAGACCCAACCCAGGAATATGCCCGCGGGCACTCCAACAATGTAGTAACTACCAATATTCACATAAGCCACCGTTGCTTGCCATCCGGACCCAACCGCCACTCCTAAAATAAAAAAACAATATTAACAAAGAGGATTGAGGATTATAAAAAAATTAGGATGTAAACGAGATGGGTAATATCAATATACCATGTTATTCGTTTCAGTCGAGTACAGGTACAAAAATCATACACATTTATCCAGTTAATAAACGGATTGGATACGGATTTATATACTACCGTACTTGTTTATCCATATACACTTTAAGATATATTATATTTCTATATATTATATATATTTATATATTATACTTGTCTTACCGGTCTACCCGCCCCGTACTTACTAATGTAGCTTGTACTGGTTGGGCACGGACACAATTTTTTTTTGGGATATATCCGTATCTGTTAATTTAAACAGATACGTTTACACACTTACGGGAAATAATATCACGTGGAGACGGAGTACTATTTGCAATCAAGTGCCCACTTACATGTATATAGTATTTAATGCAAAAGGTTAATGATTACCAGATAGGATGGGTTGGACACTGTTGAGGAGAATAGTGAAAGCCAGAAGAATGGACAGGTTCTGAACAGCTTTGAGCACTGCCGGGCTAGAAGTAAAGATGAGCGCATATTTGTCAGGGAAAGCCAGGATGAGTGCCCAAAAGAACAGCCCAATCACCAACGACGTCGTTGCTGACACTATTGTTGCGAATTTCGCGCCCTTTCCATTTCCAGCCCCTAATTCGTTTGCAACACGAACTCTGTCCACAGTGGTCATTAAATAGGTGATTACCAAATTAAACTAGTATAAAATAAAATGCCTTATACAGTCGGTCCATTTGGTAGATTCTAAAATCATTTGAGACTAGGGATACGACATCTAGTCTTGAATATTTCAAGACAATAAATCTCCTAACTGAGATAGTCGATTCAAATAATTGAACTCATTGGTAACTGGGCGTCGTTAAACTATAAAATTCTATGAAAAAACTCATATAATTGAATATTGATTATCACCCTGTACCAGCAAAGAATCCCATTGGGATCATCAGCTCCCAACCATTAATGCTCATGCTGCAAAAAATAAATAACAGATTAGACAACCATGCATCCTTTGTGTGTATTTTATATGGGGTTTTTGATTGAGTGTCCCTCCAAAAGTTGTTTATTAGGTCTTTGCTCTTGTGTATTTTTTTATTGCTCCAGAAAGTCTACAAATCAAATTAATTGCTTACGTGCACCTCCCTCAAACACCGCTAACGTATTTCGTGACACCGTTAGTTGCTCCCGTTAAATTTGAATCCAAACGGTCGACCGAAAATCAAATTGACTCAATTCGAGACGATCGAGTCTAAATATGCTACTTGACACCTAATTACACACCAATTAAGTTCGAATCCAAACGGTCAACCGAAAGCCAAACGGGCAACCGAAAACCAAATTGACTCACAATTCGAACCGACCAAGTTTTCTAGATACTTTCGATGTTAATTATAGCTCGAATTAGTGTTTAATTAGGTGTCAAGTAACATGTTTAGACTCGGTCGACTCAAATTAGTTGTCAATTTGATTTTCGGTCGATCGTTTGATGTTCGGACGACCGTTTGTGTTCGAACTTAACTGGGACAACTAACGGTGTCACGAAATCCGTTAACGGTGTTTGAAGGAGGTGCACCCAAGCAATTAATTTGATTTATGGGCGTTCTGGAGCAATAAAAAATACACAAGTGCAAAGACCTAACAAACAACTTTTGAAGGTGCACCCAAGCAGAAACCCCGTTTTATATGTTAGGAAGTGAATTAATCAACGTGCTAACCATATAGAAAGAGCATCAACAGCAATCTTTGGGTTCTTGAGATTCCCAGTCAGCAAAATCAACACTCTGTAGTACCAGTTCTCCAAGCTGCATTTGATATCCATGCAAGGCCATGTTTATCAAGTTAGATGCATGTATTAATATCCAATTTAACCTAATTAGTACCTAATTAACCTCTTAGAGCTTTATAATACTTAAGCATCTATAGATTGGTGGTCAATGAAGACAACCAATATGCTAGCTAGCTAGGCCGAAAGGTATTTGTGCTATATACGTTTGCGGACAGATTCTAGAGAGAGAAAAGATTACAAAGATACGATACCTACATTGAAAAAGAATATGAGAGAGAGAGAGATATGAACTTATGAAGTCTTGTTTTGTTTTATATGCAACGAGGCAACTAATTAGATCTAATATTAGAGAGACAACGACGTCAGAGTATACGCCAAATGGAAAAACAATTATTAAATTGAAAATGAGGTTCATGCGTTCCCACGTTCAAACAGCAATAACCAAAAATCCGACCAAAAAAAGGTAACATGTGTAGCCGTGTAGGTATGTTGGCTTGTGTTAAAAACGTAACTCATATAGTTGTTAAATAAGATTACAAAACGTTACAATGATAGAGTTTATTGTTATCCTCCTTACTCCTAAGCGTGTGACTTCAAAAAAGTAATGGAAAACCAAAATGCAACAATCGCATTTGAGAGAGTTTTCTTGCTTTCTAAAAAGATAAAAATAAAATAAAAAAACGATCGCATTTGAGAACTTACTTTACTCGACATTCTTAATGGAGACGTGCATATAGAACCGATGAATAATGTTCGAAAAAATAAGGTCTTAGAATTAAAAGAGATCGTTTTAAATTAACTAGCTAGCTAGCTCACAAATGATGGAACTCATGAAGCTTATGATTCCAAAGCAAGAATTTTATCATCCTAATGTGGAACTGTTATTTACAACAACAAAAAAACACGTAAAGATATGTTAAAAACATAATCTGATCACAATGTTCAAAAAACAAAACCACTCGACGATGTATAGTATTGAAGTGTGGGTGTTTAGCTCAAAACCATAGGATAGTTCTCGGAGAGTTGGAGTTACTAAGGATCTTGTAATTCATGTGACAATTATTATACCTTAATGGACTATTATTTGACATATATATAATATAGCATAATTTTATTTACTATCTTTCATTCAACTATAAGATATTAAACAAAAATGAAAAACAACCAAAATTAACCAATTGAATCTAAATTATATACGTTTTTCAAAGCAATAAGTAAGAAACATAGTAGAGTAGTAGGAGTACACGAACCATATCATAACACCAGAAGCAGCAGAAAGCTTGAAGAAGTCCCAAAGCTGAGAGAAAGCATCCATGGAGAAGCCCATCCAAGTATCAGGACACCCACCACAGACCACGTACGCAAACATCCCCCCAAACAACGCCCACCACGAAACGTTCAGAGCCATGGCGACTCCGAACACTCCGAGTCGGCACACCGACGTCAAAAGCCAGGTCAGCAAAACATGCAACAGCAAGCAGCCGACCGAGATGGCGGCGTTGACCGCGTTCTTGAGCTGGCACTGCAGGAACCTGGTGAGTGGGAACACGAAGGCGAAGGAGAAGTGGAGAGGGATCCACCATATGGCCACTCGACCCGCCTCCACCGCCACATCCTCCGGTTGACCGACCAATCTAAGGAATGGAGTGGCTAAAAAGTACATGGGAAGAAGGAGGATTGCGCACAAGAAGAGCACGATCCAGCAACGTTGCATGTACACTCCCAACATGTGTGGTCGCTTTGCACCGTAGGCTTGTCCGCATAGTGTCTCCAATGCACTAGCCATTCCGAGCTGTGGTCAACATGCGTTACGTCAACAACAAAAACACGACGCTAGCCCTAATGATATCGATGAGATTAAGTACTTCGAAAATTCGTTAATTTACGAAAAAAAGTATTAGGAGTATCGAATCGAATTGGACATTTGAGTGGGTATAAGGACGGATGTATATAGATGATATTCTACAATAAGTATAAGCAAGAGTCATTTATGGAGTCTTTCAACTAGAGTCAATTAACCAACCAGCTGAACGTACCATGAGGCCGAAGTTGATGCCAACAAGGACAGTATTAGCAATGGAGACTGCGGCGAGCTCAAGGTCACCAAGGTGACCGGCGAAGGCTTGAGTGATGACATTTGCAGCGTACAAAGCGACTCTTGATATGATGGCCGGACCGACGATGGTCCATAGCTTCTTGGATTCATCCCACACCCTTCTGCTTAAGCTATGTTGTTCTTGTTGTTGTTCTCCCAACAAGGGAGCCCTTACCTCTCCTCCATGCTCACTCATTAGCATGCACCTCAGCTTTAACGTTACACTGATCAAAGGGGAAAGAAGGAATTAAAGTTGCAAAAAGTAAGGGTAGACTCGGGCCTGCAGCCTTGAGAAGACATTGATGGCACGCGTAACTTGGGTTGCTAAATAATTAATGGCAGCCCCTAAATACGTCTAAGTACGTTTAGGAAAATAGTTTCATAAGTATCCTTTAAGTAAATTAAAAAAAAATCATGAATATATATACTTGACCTCATAAGTGATCAACTCTGGATACTTCAATTTCGTATTTTCTGGTCCATAATAAACACGAGATGAGTTTTAAACTCTAAATATGTTTAACACAAGTGTCTATATTCTTTTTTCTTTTGTGTGGCTATAAATTGTGAGGATAAGGTGGTTACAAAACATCTCAATCCTCCACCCAAACATGGATGGCGAAGAGAGTACGTGTCGATTACACGCAAACAACCAATGTAGTTGGCAGATAAAGACGCTTCTGATATGTCAAGGATTTGTCCGCATATATTTATGTTGTCTAATGTTCATGATGATGTTGCCATTATAATTTGTCCGCATATATAATTGTAACTTTGGTCTACCTTTTATTATTCAGAAGGAAAACTATTATGTGTCGTTTGTGTTAGTTGAAGCGGAACCGGAAGAAGTCTATTTATGCTAGTAATTCTATTTGTTTACTAATCTTAAAGTAAGTGATCCATTCAACAAAAGTACCCAAAACAAATCATGCGCCCAAACGTATAGAGTTGATTTTGTAACAATAGCATCGTTAACAGCTTCCGAGTACTTCTTCGACGTCTGATTTTCTCTTCTTTCCACGTCATTTGAAGATTAATTCGGGATTAAAAATTATAAAAATATAAACAAATAAAAACATATTTTCAGAAGAAAAAAAATTAGAAAAAAAATCACAATAATTGAGGAGCCTAGGGGAATGCTCTGGACGAATTCGGTCGACCGAGAGTGCTCGGGCGTTCGACCGGATTTTGGGGAATTCCCCGGTGGAATTCGGTCGACCGAGAGTGATCGGGGGTTCGACCGGATTCGTTGTGGAGATTGTGGGATTTGTCCCTGGTGACTTTCGGTCGAACGGGCCCCTTTGCCGTTCGACCGATTGGTCGTTTTGTTCGTTGAGCCTGGGAGTTGACCATCTAAACGGTCGACCTCCCTTGATTTGGGTTCGACCGAACGAGTGCAGTTGGAGGGAATCAGTCGATCGAGGGAGTGTCGGTCGAGGCGATTGCCTTGGGTTTTCGTGATTCGGTCGACCAGGACTTTTGGTTCGGTCGACCGTTTGTGTCCAGTTTTGCACTATGGAGGTGCGGTTGTTGTGGTCGTTTGTGTGAGGCTAGTTGTGTGCCGAGGTTCTTCCGGCGAGTGTGTTAGGGTGCACGAGAGTTGCGGTGGTTGGGTGAAAAAGCCATGGAGCCCCGTAACTGTGTGAGAGCTGTGGTTGGCTGAAAAAGGCCTGAGGCCCAGCTTAGAATTTGTGGCGTTGCGATGGTTGTGTGAAAAAGCCTTGGAGCCCCGTAACTGTGTGAGAGTTGCGGTTGGTTGAAAAAGACCTGGAGCCCAGCTAGTCTGTGCGGGGTTGGTTGAAAAAGACTTGGAGCTCCGTAGTGCGTTCAGGTTGGCTGAAAAAGACCTGGGACCTGAGCAGGGACCGCGTGTTAAGGGTTGGTTGAAAAACACCTGGAGCCCTTGGACGTTTGGGTTGGTTGAAAAAGACCTGGAGCCCTTGGTCGTGTCGTGGTAGCTGCGGTTGGCTGAAAAAGGCCTGGAGCCCAGCTTGGCGACGAGTGTGTGTTGCGGTGGTTGAGTGAAAAAACCCTAGAGCCCCGTGACGGTGGTGTGTGTTGTGGTTCGGTGAAAGAGCCTTGGAGCCCTGCCTGTTTGAGATGTTTTTCTTGTTAGTAGAATTGCATGCTATGGTGCTTTCATTTCATGCATTGTAGAGTTTGACATACGGGGTTTCCTTCTGGAAACTCAGGCATTGTTGCACGTTTACTTTTCAGGTCGTGATCGGTGATAGGGGGTGGTGACCGAGGAGATGAGCACCGTTACCGGATCCAGTTTTCTCTCAGTTGAGGTCGGGTGATTACTGTATTCATTGTATAATATTTTGATGTAATCACAACTTTTGAAATACTCTGATGTACATATATATATGATATATGTACATCATATATTGTTGATTGTGTAAGAGTGGTCTAAACACTCAATCTACGCCCTCCTGTTAAGAGTGGTCTAAACAAAATCAATGTGATAGGTAAACCTCAAACCAAAACCACTTGATAATCCCTGGAAGCCAATCATAGCACGAATACCTTTCAAGCATCTTTGAATTCAAAAATCAGGAACACCTTATCTTAGAAGAATTATTTACCTTTTCCCCACAATTGGACGTGGACATGCACCCTCCCGCTTTGAGCCTCAAGTTCCAGAAGTGGTGCGATAAGATACGGGAGGTCGTGGTGTAGCGGTTCGTGGTGAGATTTGGTTTGCAGATTGGATGGGTAAGTGGAACTAACGGTGAGCGTTGTCGACGATGTCTAATGTTGCGTCAGAAGGATCCGGACACGAAAAGGGACAAGGATCGGTGTCCGCCAAGTCTGAGCTCTGGACGTACGTGCCTTGTCGGAAATTGTGAAGGATGGAGCGAAAGTCCATTAGTTTAATAAGTAAATAATATCCTTTAGTTTATCTTGTAAAAAATGAGTTTTTTTGCTTATTTAATAAACAAGCATAATTATGCGATTGTTTAACGACTCAAACACTTCTATGTTCTGACAAGTAACAACATGTTCTATCATCCATAACTTCACCCGGAAAAGCTTGAAATTATCATTCCGAATCAGGTTGAAATGGTGAATACACAACATATCCCTTACTCCAACATACTGATTACATCAACTCAATTTCTTACAAAATACTTTCGTCCTCTCAAACCGACAGGTTCGATCATTCTTCTTGCATCTCATTGAAATCGATTTATGAAAAAATGCTAATCACCATGCATGTAAATTGCATCCCATTTGATAAAAAAATAAAGTGCGAGTACACTGCACAACTGGAACTGTAAAATTCCATACTTTGTATATTTAACACCAGAAACGGACCTTATTTGCTCAATTACTCAATTGTTAGTAAGATTGAAGGCAGATAAGCCATCTGAGATTCATGTATTCCACTCGCAAGAAAATAACATAAAATAACTGGTCTGTCTTCTTGGTTTTGGACAATACAAATATATACTCTCGTCAGCTTCAGACTTCAGGCACAGGCAACTGTGAGTATAGCTACCAAGATAAGAATCAAAAGAATAGTGGCATAGTTTGTCAACACCCTTAAATGAAGTATAGGACCTTTTCTTCAACCTGGACTTTCAGAAATCCTGTGGTTTACCATTCGTATGTGATCCATAAATGTGTCCCATCTTTGTTCTTTTCGTCTCCATGTATCGTCTGTTTTCTGAGGTTATTGGAGTCAACAAGGGGATGCGCCCCACAACACTCAGTCCATAACCTTTAAGTCCAGTGTACTTTGCCGGGTTGTTTGTCAGCAACCGCATTGTCCGAACTCCAAGATCCCGCAACATCTACAATTTTGAAAATTCAAGTCAAAATTCGAAATTCACCAGTCACAACAGACACGATTGAGGATATGATGCTTGCACAATTTTAGTTATCGACAGATAATTGCCTAACTAATTTTCCATAGATCACTGGAGATTAATATGCGGCAAACAAGATTTGGAATTCAACGGTAACCAGGACAAGGAAATCAAATGGAAAAACACATCATTAGCCACCGATGAACCATGGATTCAAAGTAAACAGTCACGTGCATATTTCTCAGATCACCATTCGGGTTCAGACACTTGCAAATGAAGTAAGAATTTTGATTTTATGAGGTCCCGACACAATTCATGGCACCTTTTGGTCACTCCATTTTCCCTGATGTTAATAACTGGCTATTTTGGATATAAAGATAGATAAAAGTAAAGGCATACTTTGAATTTCAAACTAAAGCATGAATACGCCGAACATTGCACGTTGAAAATATACCTGTGCGCCAATGCCATACTCTCGTGAATCCACTGGTAGACCTAATTCTTCATTGGCTTCCACGGTATCATGCCCATCATCCTGAAGGTTGTAAGCACGAAGCTTGTGCCCTAAACCAATACCCCTTCCTTCATGGCCACGGAGATAAACCACAACACCTCTACCTTCTTTCTCGATCAACTCCATAGATAGTGCGAGCTGGTTGCCACAGTCACACCTTGCTGACCCAAATATGTCCCCAGTAAGGCATTCAGAGTGCACTCTCACTAGAATATTTTCTCCATCCCCAATCTCACCCTACAATACCAAAGATAATATTCATGTTCCTGAATGAAGATTAGATATACCTAGATTTGTCATGTTGAAGAATAATAGCAAAGAAATTCACCTTAACCATTGCAATATGCTCTATTCCATCAAGTAATGACTTGTAGCAGTAAGCATTCATAGTACCCCATTTTACAGGCAAGCGAGCAACAGAAGCACGTTCTACTAACTTTTCACTCTTTCTTCGGTATCTGCAGAATGACACATGATTATATAAAGGAAGAATAGTTCAAGTATTCAAGTGACAAACAGCTACATGCAAAACTCAGAGTAATTAACTTTCAATGGGACCGCAGCATGTTTAAATAGCATGGTCATAAGGTAGATACATGTAAGATAATGCTTTTGCTTCATTAAAAAATTCTACAAGCACTCATGCACATGAGTTCTGAAATATATGTGCACACTTTCATGATAAAAGCTTTCCAGCACAACACTATCACACGAAGGATAGGACTTCGGTCGTACAGAAAAAGGAACAAGCAGGCTGCAAATGCCAAAAGTGGCGAAAATGTACAAAGTAAAAATAAAATATACCAAATTATTATCTGTGCATGCCAGCAGACAGTAATCCTTTAGGGAGAAGACATAATAAGCATCATACATGTGTCTCTTAAGTCTTGAATAAACAATAAAGTAAAGTAACTTCAGTACCTAATCAAATCAGCTATTGAAATTATTTTGAGATTCTCTTTCTGGGCAAATTCACGAAGTTTTGGCAGCCTAGCCATAGAACCATCTGAATCATCAACAATCTCACAAAGAACAGCAGAAGGGGGGAGTCCAGCAAGCACAGCAAGATCGAGAGAAGCCTCTGTATGTCCTGCTCTTTTAAGAACACCTCCTTCCCGGTACCTCAGCGGGAAAATATGACCAGGACGATTGAAATCTTCAGGCTTTGAGTCACGAGATGCAAGAGCTGCAATAGTAGCTGCTCTATCTTTTGCAGATACACCTGTAGTTGTCCCCACTTTTGCATCCTAAAGAAAAACCATGATTAGGTATACGTATGTGAGTGAGCATATTACGGCCAATAAGTAATTAGTGCTTGATATGCACCCTCAACTTGATAGTTTTGTTTAGGTTCAACCAAAGAAGTAATAAGTGCTTACCACCGAGACAGTGAATGCTGTAGAAAGCTTCTCTTCGTTTTCTTTCTGATTGACCATCAACGGAAGTTGTAATCTTTCAAGATCTTCTCCTCTCATGCTAACACATACAATACCAGTTCCATGCCTTACAATAAAAGCCATGGCATCTGGAGTTACGGTGGATGCGGCCATTATAAGATCTCCCTCGTTCTCTCTGTTTTCGTCGTCCACAACTATCACAAACTGCAACAATTGACCTGCAACTGTCAGTCACGCAAAGAAGAATATAGCGTGCTTAAGTATTTGAGATGGAAAGAAACCAACCTTTCCTTGGCGTATGTCTTCAATAGCTTCAGGAATGGAGGCGAAGCCTGGGGTGGGAGAATCCAGGTAATACTCATCGTTGTCAATGAAAAAACCATCAACAGTGGGAGACAAATCAGAAGCTATTGCTCCAAGTTTTGCTGCATCCTGTTGAATCTTGGGACTAGAAGAAAGGCTCTCTAGTGAGCTGGAAGAAGTGAAAAAATCGCCATCACCAGCGATTGGTGCAGTGTTGATGCCGGCATCTGCCTTAACACAAAGGCTTGTTTTACGTCGAATGGCAGCGAAGGCCACATTGAGACCCTTCTTGTTGAATGCAAAGGAAACAACAGTAGATCCCAATCCTGATAGCTCCTTCAAGCATTCATTTCCCCTAAAAGGAACAAGGAGCAACAAAACGAGCATTCTAAATTACACCTTTCCAGAGTTTTCATGCCTACCGATACACTAACAAAATCATAGAAAGGGCAAAGCAAACGAACAAACTCCCAAAACGATTAGCATTGTGTTGAAATTTGAATTTTCTCTACCAAGCAAAATCCTTGGAGCATCTTCTTCTGGAACTTACCTCCTCCCCTAATCCAACATAGCATGATCAAGCAACAAAAGCACAATAGCTACTCTAAGTCTCTAACGCTTCTAGGTAAGATCGCCGACTCCTCGATTCATCTTCCATACCCATCTCACACTTTTCTTTTCTTTTTTTCAAACCAGACAGAATTATGTAACCTTAATTGCAACTACCATAAAAAGTTACGTAAATTACCCAAGAGTTGTGACCTTTGGTAAAAACAACACATTGCGTACCGACGTCCGACGAACAACCTGAAGATGTTCTAATCCTACTCTGTTTACTCCCACCCAAAACTTAAACCGAAAAAAAAACTTTCCACGCATCAAAAGCAAACGCAAAACATTCTCCCAAAGTCAAAATCCACAATTCCACCAAAAAACGGACCACGGCCAAAACACCTCAACAGAACAACCAACCACGACTTTCCGCATCGAATTAGCCTTCAGGTTAGGAAGGAGACGCACCTGGAGACGGAGAGGTCGGAGGCGGGGATGGAGACGCCGAAGGAGGAAGCCATGTGCACGCTTGCCGACCGCCTTCGTCCGCCGAAACTGCCTCTGCTCCCAAACCCTAGACGGCCCTTATATAGCCGCGGCGGTAAGAGAGGTGAGGCGGCGGGATTGGTCTCGGGGGGCGAAGGTTGGTGGAAAGAGGGGGAGACACGGGTTGGGAATGAGATTGGTAGTTATCCGTAAAGACGGTGGATGGTTGGACGGATGGGATTGGTCTCTGTGGTGATCTCCGCCGTTGGAAGAGGTTGGTCGGGATTTGATTGCTGGCGTGAGGGACCCGGTGAAAAGTGGAAGAGCTTTTCGTGGTTTGTTCTCGACCTTATTTTATATTTTATATAATACAGAATTCTCTAACGAAATCAGGGTTTACTTTATAATACTGGAAAAATTAAGTCCCACAATATCAATCACTCATTTCAAATTGTAAGTTAGATTAAGATAAAAACAGTTATGCTAATTAAAGGTGAGATTAACCATAAATAAGATCCAATAATGAGATGGTAAGGAGTTTAAACTAAATTTGATGAATCTTAAACTCGCTAGAGTCTAACCCTTATATAATATATAATCAGTATCGACTACCGTTAGAAAATAGGAAATCAAGTTTCTTGACTTCAAATTTAAACTTCATACGAAAATTTCAAATATTATATCTTATTTTATATCACAAGTTTTTTTACTTGATATTTCAAATATCAAAAAATCAACTGAACTGCTAAACATCGCCCCAAAATTACTTAAATCGCCCCTTGAAATTACCAAATTGCCCTTCCTCCTATTTTTGCTTATATATCTCACAATTTCACTCTTTTTTCAAAACTTTCTCTTCCTATACCTACTACACAAGATTACGAATGTCTCGGAGGCCAGGGAAGCAGCCAGCAGTTCCCCCGGTGTACCCGTATGAGGTAACATTACGTTATTTATTTGTTTTTTAAAAAAAAAAAAAAAAATGCGTCGGCGTCCGAGGGAGACGCCCCCCGCATGGGGCGGGCGTCCGAGGAAGCCGCTCCCCCCAACATAATTATACAAACATATCAAAACATATTGCATAATTGTTGCCAATATGCTATCCTATGTTGGTACTCCAGCTCCCATCCAATAACACTCTCATCTCGTATTTGATACCACAGAGTCGCTATAGGAGGTACGGGGAATCCCTCATTCAATTCCAAACGAATGTAATGAGCGTAACTCCCTAAATGAGCAATAATCAACTCTCTGCACGGTCTCGTCACGGTAGGCGGACTCTCCCAAGGTAGAACTGTAAGACATGGGTACAACGAACCATCATTTCCGAGAGAGAAGAACATAACTGCACACTTGTAAAAATTTGCAATGGGAAACAAGTCCGTCCACGTCTCCATATAGTGATTCTCGCCACAAGGTCCCCCGCCCCAATTAATCCGGTGACGAGCCTCCGCCACACCGTCGTAGTATACGTGCTCATAAAAAGATGGGTTCGCAGCTATCTCATTTGAAATCGAACGACGGGCGAGTTGCCAATTGTCTTCACCACCGTGGAAAACATCGGCGACACATCGAAATCCACAGTTTCCATCAGCACGTACATCATTCCACTGGTGTAGGAATGGCATAATGATTCCTGGAATTCTATCTCCATATGGGAAGTCGTCTACGTCAGCCCGCCCAGTCACTACAATATGAACAAAAAATACAGTTAGATATAATAACAAAAGATACATATTTACTGAAATAAATAACAAAATTATAATAATAATAAATGTAAGGATGGTATACCTGATCCTCCTCTCACTGACGAAGAACCAGAAGATCGACCACGACCTTTGCTTCCACTACCGGAAGAACGACCACGACCTCTACTCCCACTACCTGAAGATCGACCACTACCTCGCTCTGCATACTCAAACGCACTAAGGTCCCGTCGTGTCGACTTTCCCCTTGGTCGACCTCGTAGCTTTGTTTTTACTGCAGGCTCTTTCAAATTCGAATGTTCGGGGTGTAGCTGCTCGAATAAAACCCGAGAGGCAGATCGAATTACGGTAGGGTCACTTCCTGCAATCTCATCAACCAGACTGCGAAAATGTTCGGCGTCTTGAGCTGCCTGAGACACAAACTCTGCGTTCCCGGCTCCTTCCCCAATGACAAGTGTCCTCCAGAACGAATGAATCTGCTCTAAGTAAATTCCGTTTTCTGATTCAAGACATCCACGGATGGTACATGCGCAAGGTATCCCATGAGAAGTCAGAAAAGCGCACTCGCAACGATATTCAACTTCATCATCTAACTGTTGCATTCTCTTCACCTCCTGACTCAGCAACTGCAAACAGTGATGCGAAACTCTACCATTTATGTGACGATATAGAGCATGTCCGAAATTAGTCAAATTTCGCCGTCTCGAGTCTTCAAGAAAGTTTCGAATATTCGTCAGCTGCATTTCAGTAGCCGCGTTGACGCGCTCGAAAAGAGTGTCCAGAGCTGCAGTCGATGTAGAAATCCACTCTTTTAGAGCCGAATGAGCACTTTCGACCCTACAATTCGTGGTGTTCCCAAAATGAAGGACTTTGTTCGTCCAATTCAGCACAAACTTTTCTTTATGCACCAACCACGTGGTGTCCAGATACTCCGTGATAGCCGGCCACGATCTATACAAATCTTTCAGAGCATACACAGCTCTATCATACTCGGCTTCTGAAGTAGAAAGCATGATCTTCCTCCATCTTCCACGCCTCAAAGTCTCTGCCATCTCCTTATTCTTGCCGAATACGTGGTATGCGTAATTCAATACGTCTTTGTTGATGTGCCATGTGCAGAGTAAATGAGCAGAGTCAGGAAAAACCTCTCTCACTGGTCGCATAAGGCCTAACTCCCGGTCTGTTATTATTGCAGTCGGGCTGACAGTCCCCAATAACAGATCTCTCAACTTCTCCATCACCCACAAATAACTGGAGTAAGATTCATCCATCAAAATCGCATATCCAATAAGGAAATTCATGTTTGCTGGTGTGACCCCAATCATTTCGAACAAAGGCATCTTATACTTGTTCGTCTTGTAAGTCGAATCCATGCAGATAACGAAAGGATATGTCCGCAACAACTGGACTGACGTCGGATGTGCCAAAAAAGCGTGAGTTACGACATCAGTTTCTGGATCCGCCATAATCCAATGTAAGTACTCACACTGCACTGCTTGGTAGAGAAACTGCTGGACGGGATTCCGATCTTCAGATTTTGTCCTCCTCATGTAATCTCTGAAATTATAAATATGCCTTTGATTTGGATTGTCGTCCGGGAATTTTTCTTTTACTGCCTTCAAGATGTTCCGTGGTTTTGCTTGCGCCTCTGTCATATCACGAACAATCTTCTTCGCCCCAGAACTTAGACCACTAATTTGACGATGACCCTCTGGATAAACTGTCAGTCTGTGGTTGTGATGTCCGTGAGCACTATTATAAACCACAACCCATCCATCACGATCTCGTCGCTCCACCACTTTTATTAAGAAACGGCAACCGCAACCCTTTCTTTTGGTGTTTCTTCGAAGTGCAGTATCCATATCCCGAGACTCCATTTGATTTCGCCGGTCGCATCTCAAATAACAATCCATCCGACTATCTGATCTTGTTTTGTACGACGACACGACCAAAAAAAACCCAGCTCCGATAGCTACTTGTTTGGCCCATTTACATGCTTCATCGATTGTTTCAAAGATTTGTGTAGTTTGAAATAACTCACTGTAATCCACTCCATCACCACCGAAATCTGGAACCTACAAAAATATATTCAAAATTAAAAAAATAAAAAAATAAATTCGAAATTAAAAAAATTAAAAAATAAACTCGAAATTAAAAAAACAAAATCAAAATAAAAAAAAAAGGCGTCTGTGTTAGACGCCTGCCCCATGGATGGGGCGTCTGTGTTAAACGCCTTCCCCAACGGTAAGGCGTCTGCGTAGGACGCCTGAGCGAAGGGAAGGGCGTCTACTACAGACGCCTTACCCATGGGGAGGACGTCTACATAAGACGCCTCTCCCATTGTGTAGGCGTCTGAGTTAGACGCCTCGGCCATGGGGAGGGCGTCCTACGCAGACGCCCTCACCATGGGGGAGGCGTCTAATGCAGACGCTCGGCCCAAAAATTTCCCCGCGCCAGGCTTACCTCACCCGATGCATCACCCTCGCCAGACATTTTCGTGGTGTTTTTACTGATAAATTATGAATATACAAGACCATAGGCCTTATTTATAGACACGGGACGATTTGGGTATTAAATATATTGTTAAGGGCAATTTGGTAATTTCAAGGGGCGATTTAAGTAGTTTTGGGGCGACGTTTAGTAGTTCCCAAAATCAACGCACGATTTTCATTACGGATTCCACGTCACTTGATATTATATAAAATGATTTTTATATTTAAGATTATTTAATAACAAGATCTACGATTTAGATTTTTAGTTTGATACTTAAATTTTAAGTTATTAATGAATGTTAATATTTGTGTTAACACGTTATCTATCGTCGTAATAAAATAAGGCCGGGTCTAAGGGGTTATTAATTGTTTTCGTGGAAGTTGTATTGTTTGGGGATCATTTTCTTAGTATTGTTTAATAGGTAATACTAATAGTATGAATGATCCTTTCAGATTTGATAAATGTCTTGGGCAACCGTAAATTTAATCGAAACTTTCAATTGTATTCTCACTGTTACTGTCGTAGCTCTAGTTTTGACATGAAGTAAAATGAACTTCAATTGAAATTACCTTGAAGTGTTTTATATTTCCATTCAACATCGTGAAAAACATGAAGATATGTCCCAACTTTCAATTTGATCCGAGATAAGCATTTTGGGACGTAATGAAATTAAAAGAATGTGTGGTGAGATTTGACTTATTTGAAGTGTGGTAATGAAATTATCCCTTGTGTTAAAGGTAGCGGATAATGTGCACTTGGACGATTTGATTTGGATGTGGTATTCATACTTTTTTTAAAATTCTGTTTTTTGTTTATTAGATAGAATCATAGAACTGAGTTTGGGATTTAGATTTGTTTTTCTTTCTTTCTTGTTAGTACTGTAATTTTGAAGGATTTTTTCCAAAAAAAGTAATGAATCATTATTTAGAAAATATATATAAAAATCGCGCTTGGTGTATTATTGTTTAAATCTGAAAAAATTATAAAAGCAGCTTCCGTAGAGGCTGAATAGTTGCCAAACTTTTTTTTTGTTTGTTCGCATGTTACAACATCATGAACGTGCAAATCAATGTCTGGATTGAAGTTTTGTTGTTTACCAACGGGCTCAGTTGGTAGATCTGTTATTTTAAGACAGTACAAATAAGTAATCGAATCTTAACAGTTTCATCCAGATTGGAGAAGCTAGTGGAAAATAAATATGTTGGAATTTGTTTTTTCTTTATGACCAATTTTCTCATTTGTTTGTGTATAAGTCTAGAAAATAGTATAAATTTAAGTTTTGTTATTTGTTTCTTGATTTATCGTTTTATATTAACCGCAAGTGTACGACCGCGTTGAAGCGGTGACAGATACGGGTCGTCCACTGGGAGGTGTGACGACAATTGGTTTGTTCGAAGGCGAGAGGTAAAAGAATGAGAGAAAGATGTATCACACTACACTAATCTAAACTAATAAACAAGCAAGCTGAAATGAAATAACTAAACAACTAAGCTAAACAACTAATGAAGAAGATAAAAAGACAGGAATGGAAACCCCTAAGGGGTGGAATGTGTGTGTGCACATGAAATAAGTGTGGTGTTGAAAGCATACTATAAGTTCAAGTGTGGTTAGTGTTTGTTCATGCATAAGAAGTACCTCATGACAAGACCTATCATTTACAACACTAACCTAGGTGATTAATATGAGCAATGCAAGGTTGTTATTAAGAACATAACGAGCATGGAGTGTACCTAACTATGGCAGAAACCATCAAGTAAAGTTCTTATTAATTCAAGCAAGCATACTAATATCTCTCACAAACAATAAAATCTAGCTTTCATACCACATACATAACATGTACATACATCTACTTTACCCCCAAAGGGGATGGAACTACTCACACATATTTAAACTAACTATTTTAACAAAATGAAACATTATACTGAAATAAAACTACATTAATCAAGCAAGAAATATTAAAGAAGCATAAAAGGAAAGGAAAGACTAAACAAACATGCACAAATTAAAAGACAAGATTAAAAGAAACTAGAAGAATTATTTTATTAACAAATGACTCACATTGAAGGTAGCATTCTTCTCCACTTTGAGTTTTTGCTTCAAGACTCACTCCTTAGTAGAGAGAATGTCACCAAGCAATGGGTAGTTTACAATAGAAGGTGAAGAGTTCTCTTTATAACCAAAGAAAAATGCAATCCGGGACAATCCCCCGATGTGGGACTAAACAAATACCAGAAATGGACTAAATACACACTAATATGTAACCCAGAGAAATCTTAGCGGATTTGGGCCAAAAGTGGCCGCCAATTAGCGGTCTTGAACCGCTTATTAGCGGTTTACAGTGTTTTGATCGGTTTGGATTTTCTTGTGGGCTTTTCTGGAAGGCTTTGTTTGTCTTTGATGCATCTACTTCTTTTGGTGGAGCTCCGACCCGAATAGAATTGCCAAAATACTCCCCATGATGGTGTGAAGTATTCTTGTTTGCTCATTGGTCATTTGATCTTACGTTCATGTCCTTCGATCTTGCATCTTAGTCATTGAGTCTCTCAACTCAGTACTTTTTCCCTGCTTTTGGGTCCTTTTATGCTTCATCTCTTCAAACATATTTATTTCTGAAATTCAAACATAAAACTCATCACGTAGCATTGCTTAGGTGTACGATAATGGATATAAGATACAAATATAAGCATGAAATGATGTCAATCATTTCTCCGAAGGGAATTGGTTGGTCGGCGGTTGTGACCGGTCGTCGGACTTGGTCGGTTGTGATCAGCTGGCGGTGGTACCCGACCGCTAGGAGTAGGTGACCGAGGTGGTGGGTTGGGCAGCTGTGGTATTCAACCGGAGGTGGGGACCGACCGAGCAGAGTGGAAGAATGACAAAGAGAATATGTTGGATTGGTAGTATTTGAGATTTTTCTCTCAGATTCTCAGGGGCATGGTGTGAAAATGAGGTATTTAAAATCTTTATACAATAGAAAAGAAGGGATTTTTTTTCCTTTTTCATTCGGTAGCACAAAACACAAGAAATGAGTGGTCAAGAGTGTTGGATCATAATCCAGCTTAGTTCTAATCACTTTTAAGCTAATTGCCTACTAGTTTAAGCAATCAAGTATATGTAGCGGAAATAAAGACTAAACTAGCAAGCAAAGGAAGAGATAATGCAAACCAACAATAAGACACCGGTTTTTATAGAGGTTCGGCATCCCGCCTACTTCCTCTCTTGCAAGCTCCGTTCGAACTCCCTCGAGTTCCGCTTCCGTCTTCACTATCAACCTCGTTCCAGACCGAGATTAAGCCTTTTACAAAACAAGCTCCGCGAACACCCTTGTGAGCTTGACTTTCTTCTCTCACAATCCAAGAGGAACACTTTGGGCTTTCACCGAAGAGATTACTTCCTTGAACAACAATGGTTGAGTGAATCACTCACTCTCTAACTTGAGCACACTTAGCTTATGATGTGGAATTGATCTAAGATGTGGAAGTATAGCTTGGAGAGTAGGATTTGGGGAATCAGAGACTTGAAGTTTTCTCTTAAGTGTATATGACAAATGGAAGTGTAAGAGTTGTGTAATTGTGTCCTAGGAACACCTATTTATAAGCTTCTAATGTGTTATAGTCATTGGGGTTAAGTTGGGTAAAGTTTGATTGAGAATCATAAAATAGCAACTTGCAGGACCCAATTCTGAGTAAGTTCGTCGGCCGAATCGAGCAGAACGGTCGTCCGTTGGGCAATTTTGAATTCAGTTTGTTCAACCGATAAATGAACGGTCAACCGTGATAGGCTATAACTTAGGTACACTTAAGTTAACGGTTGAACACTAAATATGGTTCGGTCGACCGAAAATCAACAGGCTCTACGGGGTTTATAAAAATGATCAAGTTCGGTCGACTGATCCAAAGTCTTCGGTCGACCAAAAATGCCCAGGCGGTTGCACAATATTGGAGACAATAAAGTTCAGTCGACTGAACAGGTCCACGGTTGACCGAAAGACAATTATGTATTTTGGGGTATTTGTATATAATTCAAATACGACCGTTGATATAATATGACAAGTCTAATGGTCGAAAAATAGTGTTGATTCAGTTGACCGAAAAGATCTGTATTGTTGGCTTTTTGGCCTTAATCTATGTTTTGATGATTTAATTAACCTAATCTTAATTATGATCATGTAGAGTAGCACACATATTGCATTGCATATATATTTGCTTTGTGCTAACCTCTACAGGTGATCAAGACTCAATGAAGAAAGGAAAACAAGTCAAGACATGTAATCAAGCTCATTGAAGACATGTATTTTGTATTTATTTGAGTCTTTAGGAACTTGTGTGTTTTGAGCATACTTGAGATAAAATCAACTTAAACACACACTAGGTTCCCTATAGAAGTCACACACAAAAATTCACATTATTCGGACTTCCATAGATCACCCAAACTTAGACCGGAAAACACCAAACCTGAACTTTAGCTGTTTGAACCAAAACGGTCGACCACAACATGTCGTTCGGTCGACCGGATGATCAAGTAATCCAGTTTGTGTTTCCCTGTCCAGTTTCGGTCGACCGCACCATCTCTTTCGGTCGACCATTTGACCTTAATTTTCCGACCGTTACTTTTGTCGTATATACCCAACAGTCGTATTCGTATTAAACCAATTATACCCCAAAATACATTTCATGTATCGATCGACCGAGGACCACGATCGGTCGACCGTTTGTCCATCTCTTGACAAACCTGAATCTCCTGTTGAAAAACGGTCGACCGCTAGACCTGTTTCGGTCGACCGAATATCAAATTGTTTGTCAACCCCAAAGTGTCTGGTACATATCGGTCGACCGTTCCCCTTTAGGTGATCGACCGATCTCTTAAGTGTACCTAAGTCGTAGCGTTGGGCGGTCGACCGTTGCTTAACCGGTCGACCAAACTTAGTGCAAAACTGCCTAAGGGTCGACCGTTCGTCCTGATCTGGTCGACCGATTTTAGCCAGAATTGGGTCTTGCAGGTTCTGTTTTCTGTAATCACACATCAACTCTTACCCAATCAATCCCAACGGCTCTATTCTCTCTAATGCCTATATAAGGAGTTGTAAAACACATTTTAACAAAAATCTCCCACTACAAACTTGTCCCAAACTTTAGAGAAAATCTCAAACACTCCAAACCTCAATTTCCACACTTTAGTGATCAATTCCTTAATCCTACTCAAGTGTGCTCAAGATTTAGAGAGTGTTGTTCCACTCAACCTTTGTTCAAGAAGCAAGGACTTCGGTGAAAGCCCGAAGTGTTCCTCTCGGATTGTGAGAGAAGAAAGTCAAGCTCGCGAGGTTGTTCGAGGAGTTTGTTTTGTAAAAGGCGTTCTCTCCCGGCCCGGAACGGGGAGTGGTTAGTGAAGACGTAGGCGGAGCTCGCGGAGTCGAGCGGAGCTTGCAAGAGAGGACTAGGACCCGGGTGGGGTGCCGAACCTCTATAAAATCCCCCGTGTTGATTGTGGTTTGCATTTTATCTTTCTTTAGTTGCTTGTTTGCTTTAAAATTCCGCTGTGCATCTTGATTGCTTAAACAAGTAGGTGAATAGATTAATAGTGATTAGTGGACCCATAACTCACACGATCCTACATGTACAGTCGACCGAATGTGGGCAGTGAAAACACTACAAGATAATTGATCACTCGGTCGACTGAGAGGTTTGGTTCGGTCGACCGAATGTGGGCAGACAGTTCAGGTTTA
Source organism: Triglochin maritima (assembly GCA_963682175.1). NCBI lineage: Eukaryota > Viridiplantae > Streptophyta > Magnoliopsida > Alismatales > Juncaginaceae > Triglochin > Triglochin maritima. The sequence continues at coordinate 53,657,464 of OY821771.1, read as the reverse complement.
GTTTTAGTTTTAGTGCTTTCCGGTCTAAGTTTAGGTGATCTATTGAAGTTCAAATGATGTGAAATTTTGTGTGTGACTTCTATAAGAAACCTAGTGTGTATGTGAGTTGATTTTAGCTCAAGTATGCTCAATTACACAATATTCCTAAGACTCAAAGAAAATAAGATTACATGTCTTCAATATAGCTTTAATGCATGTCTTGACTTGATTTCTTTTCTTCCTTGAGTCTTGATCATCTGTAGAGGTTAGCACAATACAATATATATGTTATGCAATATGTGTGTTACTCTATATTGATTACAATTAAGATTAGATTGATTAAATCATCAAAACATATATTAGGGCCAAAAGCCAACAATCTCCCTTTTTTGACGATGACAACCTATATCTTAATACTTGAACTTTTTAGTTGTAAACTATGCATATAAATGCTCCCCCTATGGATGTGCATAGTTTTTGTTCAATTATAATGAAATTTCAAGTTATCCCCTTAATTATCTCTCTTCATTTGACATCCATCAAAAAACATAAGATTAACATGGAGTTTGGATGTCTTGTAATGAAGTAGCTCCCCCTAACTTTTGCACTTCATTACTCTAAGTAAACGATATTCACTTAGCTCCCCCCATCAATATGAATATGATTTTTCGATTAAGTTGAATTATAATTCTCCCCTTTTAACATCAAGCAAAATTTATCAATTAGGCATATGATGTATTAAGTTATTCCTTTTGACATCCATTTACAAATTTGACACTTAAGCAATAGATGTTATTCAATTTTAAGATATGTAATGAATGAATATTTGATATCGTTTGGAGGTGTGTATGAGTTTAATATGAATGTCCAAAATATTAAGTCATTGGATTGCAAATAAATTCTCATTTTTTTTCTTACAATAGTCATAGTTTAACCCATTAAACAAAAGTTGCTTAGTTGTGGATAATCATTTACAATGATTAGAAGTGGATGGCATGCTAAATTACGATTAAGTAAATGAAATTAGCAACCTAATGTTAAACATTCATGTAGTGATGATATTCAAGATCTAATTGCTAAGAATGTTCAATTACAAAAAGATCTTGAAAGATTCACAAATGGAAAGGAAATGCTTGATATGCTTATTGGTAGTCAAAGACAAACTTTAAATAAGCATGATTTAGGCTATTATGTTAACAACTACGAAAACCATGTTATTCATACTACATTGAATGGAAAACATTTCTTTGTGAATAAAAGTTCCTCAAATGTTTGGGCACCTAAAACCAAAATGGTTTGGATACCAAAAATTAATGTCAAATGACTCAAGGTTGTTTGGGTACCAAAATCTTCACTTGTAGGTACTTAGAAAGATGAGAATCGATAGCGATCGGCTCAAGCAATAAAAGATCGATTCCAAGCTTCAAAGAAATCATTTGGATCGAATTCATAAAGTCGTCATCGCTATCGAAAGGAGATTGGAATCAATACCAAATTGAGGATCAAATGTCGGGTGACATTTTCAATCATCTTAAACTTTAACATTTGGTTCTAATCTAGGATTATTGCATGCTTAATTCATATCATACATCATTGCTTTTAGGCCTTAGTGATAGGGAGAACATATAATGTTATATCATCTAATTAAGGGGAAGAATTATGTATTCCTAAACTTTTTCATCATATGCTCGTATTGTTTGCATTTGATTGATGTCAAAGGGGGGAATGATAATGGTTGAGCTTCAATTTACTCATACTATGCATTTTGTTAGGGGGTTATCTTATACATGCATAGTTTGCATATATGAAGGGGATGCAATCATATAGAAAATGAGAGAACTTAAATTGAATCTCAAGTATTAAGATATAGATTTGTCATCATCAAAAATGGGGAGATTGTTGGCTTTTTGGTCTTAATCTATATTTAATTTTGATGATTAATTAAACTAATCTTAATCAATCAACCTAATCAATCAAAGTGAGCAAACACGATTACATGCATTGTATACATACTTGTATACCTGCAATCATCTTAATAGGTTGATCAAGATAATCAACAAAAGGAGCATTGAGACAAAGACATCAAGACTCAAGACTTATAATCAAAGCTTTGGACCAAGACATCTAATTTTGTATTTATTGAGTCCATAAGGTTTAATGTAAACTTGAGCACTAGGATTCTATCCCGTCAAGATTCGGTAAACCGAACCCCAGACGGTCAACCGAAACCTTATAGTTCGGTCCACCGAATACCTATCGGTAACCCGAATTCTTCCCACCAGTAAAACTTAGGTGTTATCTGGAATTGCCTCAACGGAAGATCGAACCACCTTCGGTCAACCGAATAGCCCTAGACCGGTTTTGGACTTGCTCCAACGGTTGCTTTTGAATCAAGTCCCTAGAGCCCATTTGATTTGTTCTAATTCAGACGATTGAATATGTATCGATCAACCGAGTCCTTCTTGACTTTAGGCGCTTAACGATTATTTTACACGTGGCACTTGACCGTTGTACCCAACGACTATTTGAGCTATAATTGTCAGCACAAAATCCGCACTAACTTTGGTCTACCAAAGTGTACATGGTCAACCGAACTTGAGTAGATCAGAGTCCAACCAATCTTACTATCCACCTTGGAACGGTGAACCGAATGGAATTCGGTTAACCGAACTTAATTAGGACTAAATTGTTAAAAGTTACTGGAAGTTGGTGAACGGTGATCCGAACCCTATTCGGTCAACTGTATGCTTAATTCAGACCAATTATTTGGACTACCATTATGTTAGCAGTCGATTGAATATACATAGAAATCTGCCCGAGCTTAAGTCACATCTTGCATTCTTATTTCCCCACCAACTCCCAAACGGATAGTAGAACTTGAAGACTTATAAATAGGACCCAATTTGTTGGTTTTGAGACCCTTGAACACTCTTCATCAATCCAATACTCAAAGTCAAATCCTCTTCATCTTCAAGCTCTCAATTCTCAAGTCAAAACTTCATCACTTGCATATCCAATTTCATTTAAATATCTAATTGTGCTCAAGTATAGAGTGTTAGTTAAATTGTTATTCCATCTCCCTATTCAAGAATCACTAAAGAGTTGTAAAGCTTTGAGGAAGCTCCTTCTTGGGTTGTGAGAGGAGATGCGAGCGAGGCGAGGTTGTTCGCGAGGCTCAGTGGTTGTAAACGGTGTTGATCTCGGCGCGGAACGGAGATCGGTTAGTGGAACCGTAAGCGAGGCTTGCGATGAGGACTAAGACCCGATGTGGGTATTGAACCTCTCTAAACTCCGGTGTCGTCGATTTTGTGGTTTGCATTGTCTCTTCCCTTAATCTTTCAATTATTATTTTTGATTCCGCATTTATCTAGTGATTAGAGAGCCTTAGATCCTAAAATTTGGTATCAGAGCGAGGTCTCGAGTTCGAGTCACGCCCCGCGCAGGAAAGGAATTTTGTGGGGGGATTGTTGGGGTTATGGGACCCAGCAAATTCTTTGGTGGTTATGAGACCACTTGTATAAATGGGGGGTTGTTGCCAAGCAATCTCTTACTATGGCTCGTGGGCCTAAAGGCTTAGGTGCTTAATCACCCGACTCGTTGGCACCAACATGCAACCCCTCATGTCCACCCGACGCTTAGTTTGGGGCTATGTACTGCCTGGGAATGGACTATATTGGAAGTAGTCTCCTCACTAATAGCAATTGCTTTTAGTGTAGTGGTAAAGTCACATGCCATAAGTACTTCAAAACCTAAATTATGGAAACGTTTTCTTTTCCCTCGATTCCCCAGTGCACAAACCTCCCATAAGTGGTAACTAGAACCCCTTACGATAGGGTAAGCATGAAAAAATTCAACTTATGTGGAATATGTGCCAAATTTTATTGATATTATCGTGTGACAACATACAAAGTGGTTATTTTTAATAGAATGTGTTTTTGTCATGCGATGTTATGTTAAAAAAATGGAAAATATTTCCTTGCATGCCTTTGGAAAACAACAAAAACTTTGTTTCTCTTCATTTGGAAAATACATGCGGTATCACTATTTTCCTTGTGGTCACTACAAAATCATATATTTGCACTTATGTGACATGTCACTCAAAACTTTGTTTATTTGCGTTTATGTCATCCTGTTAATTTCACAAGTAACGTCGTTAATATAAATTAATTTTTAATTGTAATTTTACAAAATTGACTATTAGCAATCCAATAATTAAGCAAACATTTTTTTGTGATTAATATTGAATTAAAAATTTGCAAAAAATCTCCTAAACAATCTAAAAAACATAATTCAATTCCTATTCTTTTCTCATTTTCTCACTTCTCTCCCTCTCCCTCTCCCTCTCTCTCTCTTTATCACGTCTTCTATCGTTTGTCATGTTCATGTATCCTCTCTTTTTTCTTTATCATTTCTCTATCTCATTTCTTCTATCTCACTTCTCTATATTGTCTCGCAACTTCCCTACTTCTCGTCTCTTCCTCACGAAAATTAAAAATTTAAAATCCAATAAAAAATAATAAAATGTTTGCACATGAGAGAGAAGTTAATGAGAATATAGAGAGAAACAAGGAAGACGGGATGAGAGAGAGAGAGTTTGAGAGAAGAGAGAAAGAAGAGATATGAAGAGAGAGACAATAAGAAAGAGAGAGAAAATAAATAAAAGAAAGATATTTAAAAAGAAAATAAAGAGGAGAACCTAAGTGGAGAAAAACAATGAGAAAAAAATTGAGATTGATTATGTATGTGTTTTCAAGTTGTTGGATTGCTAAATGTTAATTTTGCAAAACATGATAATTAAAAATTAATTTATATTAATGAGTTAAGTATAAAGTTAACGGGTTGACATTGTTTGAAAAAATAATGGCTTAAACACATATAAATAGGATTTTTAGTGGTATAAGTGCAAATATATGACTTTGTAGTAATTACACGGGAAATTAGTGATACAACGATGGTGGAAAAACAATATTGTTATTATTTCAAGGTCGTAAACCATTTTTTCCTAGAAGAGATGACCGAGGAGATCCCACTGACACAAATACCACGACTCTTTGATAACGATATGATGTGTTTGGATAACAATGAAGGAGAGAAAAACAGAGAAGTGAAAAGAAATGGATAGAAGAGAAAATAAGATAAAAGAAATTATGTTTATTTTCTCTTATTTGGATAACAATAAGTTAGGAGATAAAAGAAAAGAAAAATGTAGAATCATATCACCAAAACATTCACACTCTTTTAAACATGTTATTTCATTTTAAGACATTTAGGAAAGAATATACAAAATTCAAATTTCTCTTCATTTTAAAAGAAAAAGGTTGAGAGCTCATTTTGTATAGGATAATTTCTCTTAATTTCTTTTCTTCTCATTTCTTTTATGCTGTGTTTAGTTAACCACTCAAGAGAAATGAAGAGAAAAGAAAATATGATTGAATTTTCTCTTGTTTGGATAACAACTTAAGGAAACGAAATGAAAAAAAGAAGAGAAATCATCCTATACAAAATGGATTCTCAACTTTCTCTCCTAAAATGGAGAGAAAGTTGAATTTTGTCTATTCTTCCTAAAATGTCCTGAAATGAAATACCATTGTTAAAAAAGCATGGTTATTTTGATAATATGATGCTACATTTTTTTTATCTTTTCTCCTAACTTATTTGTATCCAACCAAGAGAAAATAAACATAATTTCTTTCATTTTTTTCCTTTTCTATCCATTTTTTCCTTTTCTCCATTTATTGTTATCCAAACACACCATTAATTATGTGAGCTACTATTCATCATTCCAAAACTACTTAAATCGTCCGTCTAATTATCATTTTGTATTTCACAATTCTTTTAATACACATTTCGTCCCGTCTCTTAAATTAAGGATTCTGCATACGTTTTCCTCATTTTACCAGTATAAACACCACGAAATTGTCTGACGAATCATCTGGATCATGTGAATTTCAAATATATATTTTGGACGGGACGTCTGCGTAAAATCCCCCCATGGGAGAGGCGTTTTACGCAGATGCCCCGTCAAAAAAAAAACTAAAATTTATCCGGTGTGTTATCTCAAATTATTTGAGGTTCCGTTGCAAGATTTCGGTGGTAATGTGTTGGATTACAATGAGTTTTTTTTTTGTAAGTGATGATCTAAAAATTTCAAGATCCAAAATGCCGCTCGCTCAGCGGGGAGCGAGTCCCCCGACCGACCTGTCAAGGTCTTACAAAAAAACTCACTGTAATCCACCCAATTAACATCAATAAATTTGGAACGGAACCTGAAATAATTTGAGATAACACACCATATATTTTTTAGATTTTTTTATTTAAAAAAATAGGGGAGATGTCTGCAAAAAAACACCCTCCCCATGAGGAGGCAACTCCGGCGGACGGCTATTAATTTATTATTATTATTTTTACTAAAAAGAAGTTAGATATTTTACCAGATTTGAGTACACCAGAGCGTCCGTTGACTCCTTTCCTGACCTCCAAACATTATTTTTGATGATTATGAGAGGAAGATGGATGGAGAGTGGTGGTAGGAGAGTAAAATGAAGAGATATATAAGTATAAACGAGAGAACACAAAACAGTAATTCGTAAATTGAAAATTCAATTAAGGGTTTAACGGATTTTCTTTTCTCTCTCTCCGTTAACCAATAACATCCTAAAAAGTAAAAAACCCATTTCACCACCAACCTCTCTCTCCCCTTCCCGCCAATGGCATCCGATTCCGATCCCACCGATGCCCTCACCAACTTCCTCCTCCGCCACCACACCTCCGACCTCCAATCCCTCCTCCTCGTCTCCGACCCCATCCTCCACTACCCTCTCACAATCGAGTACGTAAAAACGAAATCCCCCATCTCTCCCCACCCTTTCCCCATCCTAACTTCCGTTTTTCGCAGCTTCGCCGAGCTTCTCGACCAAGACCCCCACCTCGCCTCCCTCCTCTTCTCCCAGCCCTCCGATCTCCTCCCCGCCTTCGATCGCGCCGTCCGTCTCGACCAGCAAGCGCTCCTGGATGGACACGACGAGTTGGGAACCCACGGGTGCGCCAAGGAGTTCGTGCACGTCCGGGTCGACGTCAGTGGGTCCCCCCTCGAGTGTCCCGGTGAGTTTCTTCGTTCGATCGTGTTCGGTTTGTCGGTTTTGATGGCTGATGTTTTGTGTTTTGGTGGATAGAGGCGTTTCCGAGCATTGGAAAGTTGCGAGTGAAGCATCGCGGGATCCTGCTTACGCTGAAGGGGACGGTTATTAGGTCGTGTTGGAAAAACTGGGTTGTGATAATCCTGGACTCTTCTCAGATCGTGTACGGATCACTTTCCGAACAAGATTATTCGACCCTTTTACACTGCTCGGGTTGCACGAATACCTTGCTGGGATAATCCTGAGAAGGAACAATCTCGTTCAGGCAATATGAACTTCGATCAGAAAGGTAGAGAAGGAGTCTGTATTTTGTCTGTTTGTTTTTTAGTACCGGATCCCTCTAATAATGAGATAATCGAAAAAGCAGAATGGCGGTTGGGCGGTTACACAACTGCTTTGGACGGTTACACAACCGCTTTTTCGGTTGGTATTATCCACTCAAACGAAAATACATAAAATCCAATAAAGAATTAATATGGATTTCCCGAAGAATATCATACACAAATGTTTCTACAAATGTTTCTCATTTGAATACCTGAAGATATCATACACAAATGTTTCTACAACACTCTACTATTCATACTTGACACTATACAAGCCATGTGTCCTTATCCATTCATAAGCATATAGGAAGCCAAGTCCAAGCTTCTTGAAGCGGCAAAACTCCATGCTCATATAGGTGGTCCTTTTAGTCTTGCATCTGCATTTGCAATTTGTCAAAAGAACCATTAAGAAGATATACTTCAACCTAACATCACTTGCAGGTCTGAGCACATACCTTGGGAAATCATTTTGTGCTCCAATCTTTAACTATGGTCTTTCCACATTGAATTCAGCTCCTAACGTTGTATTAGAAGGGAATTGGGTATACCACAGCTAGTAGATTTAGATGGACTTTAATCTCATCCCAATCACCGACTTAATCACTAAGTCTCTTCCTAACCCCTTCGTCAAGTGGTCAGCCAAGTTTTGTTGCGACCGAACAAACTCAATGGATATTACCCCATTCATGATTAGCTCCCTAATCATACTATGTCTAACACCCAAGTGTCTAGACTTGCCATTGTAGATTTGACTATAGGCTTTAGCTAAGGTGGCAACACTATCACAACGGATAGAAATTGGTGATATTGGTTTAGGCCATATCGGAATCTCATACACTAAGTTCCTTAGCCATTCCGCTTCTTTACCAGCGGCGGCTAATGCTACAAACTCAGATTCCATGGTGGAGCTAGTTATACATGTTTGCTTCTTGGAAGCCCATGAAATGGCACCTCCCCCAAGCAAGAAAACCCATCCACTTGTAGAAGATGAGTCTTCAACATTGTTTATCCAACTAGCATCCGAATAACCCTCTAGCACCGAAGGAAATCCCATATATGACAAACCATACATCATAGTACCTTTTAAGTACTTGAAAACCCTTGTTATAGCATGCCAATGATGTCTACTAGGGTTACTAGTGAATCTACTCAACTTACCAACCGCATAAGCAATATCCGGTCTAGTGCTAGTCATAGCATACATCAAACAGCCTATGGCTTTTGAGTATTCAAGCTGATCCACAGGTTTCCCTGTATTAGGCATAAGCTTCTCTTCCATATCCATGGGAGTGCTAACCGGAGAACAACCTTCGTGATTGAACTTCTTGAGTATCTTCTCAATGTAATGAGATTGTGTAATAACAATCCCATTGTTCTCCCTCTTGATCTTGATACCAAGAATTACATCCGCTTCTCCCATATCCTTCATGGAGAACCTGGATGATAGAAAGATCTTGGTCTTATCAACCTGATTTTGGTCAGTACCAAAAATCAACATGTCATCTACATATAGACAAATGATTACACCTTTCCCAGATGCATCAAACTTGCTATATACACACTTGTCCGCTTGGTTCAGAATGAAGCCACTAGACAAGACAACCTCATCAAATTTTTGATGCCATTGCTTCGGTGCTTGTTTCAGCCCATACAATGACTTAATCAACTTACACACTTTATGCTCGTTACCGGGCAATACAAATCCTTCTGGTTGCTTCATGTACATTTCTTCTTCCAAATCACCATTAAGAAATGTTGTTTTGACATCCATTTGATGGATCACTAGATTGTGAAAGGCCGCCAAGACAATCAACAATCTAATAGTAGTGATACGAGCAACAGGAGCATAGGTATCAAAGTAATCGATCCCTTCCCTTTGTCTAAAGCCTTGGATAACCAATCGAGCCTTAAACTTGTCAATTGTACCATCGACTTTCATCTTCCTCTTGAAGATCCATTTGCAGCCCAGTGGCTTACAACCTGGTGGTAGATCAGACAAGATCCAAGTATTATTTTCCATGATTGAGCTAATCTCATCATCGATCGCTTCTTTCCAAAAAGCAGAATCTCGAGATTTAATGGCCTCATCATATGTCCTTGGATCCTCCTCAATACTGTAACAGTAAGAGTATTGGGACTCGATCTGATCTTTTGATCCCTCAACTAAGTATAGCTGAAAATCAGAACCATAAGATTTAGGTTTCCTAGCTCTTTTGCCTTTACGGGGTTCAGGCGTCTCGCTTGGTGCATCATTTGAATGATCATCCCTTAGAGTTTCATCCGAACTCGGTATAGGATACTTTGGTCTAGGTATTGAAGAGAAACGTTTCTCATCAAAGATAGCATCTCTCGATTCTATAATTGTGTTAATAGAAACCGAGTCATTAGGTTCTATGACATAAAACTTATAAGCCTTGGAATGCTCAGCATAACCAACAAAGATGCAATCAATCCCCTTTTCACCCAAAGTTTTCCTTTTAGGGTCAGGGAGTCTAACCACGGCCCTACAACCCCAAACTTTCAAAAATGTCAAGTTAGGTCGTTTCTTATACCAAAGTTCATATGGGGTAGTCTTGTTCCTCTTGTTAGGAACCCTATTTAGCAAATAGCAAGCCGTTAGCATGACTTCTCCCCAGAACCCCTCACTCAAACCAGAGTAAGACAACATGGCATTCACCATTTCCTTAAGAGCTCTATTTTTCCTTTCAGCCACACCATTCTGTTGTGGTGTATAAGGAGCTGTAGTCTCATGAATGATTCCTACGGACTGGAAAAATACCGGATCATAATATTCACCACCTCTATCCGTGCGTAAAGTCTTAATCAAGCCATTTTGTTGCAATTCAACCTCAGTTTTATAAATTCTGAATTTATCTAAGGCCTCATCCTTTGTATGCAGCATATAAACATAGCAGAACCTAGATGCATCATCTATGAAAGTAATGACATACTTCTTGTTCCCTAATGATGGAGTAGCATGCAAATCACATAAATCACTATGAATTAATTCAAGTATAACAGATTTCCTCATTATACTCTTAAATGGTTGTCTAGTGATCTTAGTTAACATGCAAGTATTACACTTTCCTAAATTCTTATCAAAAACAGGAATCAAATCATCTTTAGACATTTCAAGCATCCTTTTATAATGCACATGTCCTAGACGAGCATGCCATAAAGATGAATCAATCACATTCGAAGAAGCCATAAATACAGAACCAGAATCATGCGGAACTCCATTCAAATTCATCATAAACATCCCATTGTTATAATAACCAGACCCAATATACACACCACACTTTGACAAGATATACTTGTCAGATTCACAAACTTGCTTGTAACCAAGCTTATTTAAAACCGGGTCAGAAATAAGGTTCTTGCGCAACTTAGGCACAAATAAAACATTACATAAAGACATAGACTTTCCGGAACTAAATTCTAGCAGCACACTTCCTTTGCCTTCCACGGGAGCGTAGTGATCGTCTCCCATGTAAAGAACAGAACCGTCATCCACTGGTACAAGTGTCTTGAACCAGCAACGATCTTTACATACGTGTGTAGTGGCGCCAGAATCTATCCACCATGCGATCGCATCATCCTGCACATAATATGCCTCAGAAATTAGTGAAACTGAATATTCAATCACATTATTCAAATCACGTTTTAGATTCTGACCTTGGTTTCGGGACTGGTCCGTAGACCCCTTTCCCGAACCACATGCGCTCGTGTTGTCGTGCTTCTTGCCAGATCGACAATCCCTCTTGAAGTGGCCAGTTTTGCCACATTTCCAACACTCGAGTTTCGGTTTCTTGTTAGAACCGAAACTGCCCTTGTTGTGGTTGTTGAAAGCACGCTTCTTTCCTTTGCCCTTGTTAGAGTTCTTACCACCCTCTTCGATCATGTTGACCGAGGGTCCAGCAATATCTTTGCCCTTGCCCTTATCATCTTCCGAAGCCCTCAAAGACTCTTCAATGTGAAGATGACTTCCAAGTTGAACCAGAGATAGTTCCTCTTTCCCATGTTTCAGAGTATGCTTAAACTCTTTCCAGGATGGAGGCAACTTATCAATGACACTTGAAACAGAAATGGATTCATCCATCTTCAAACCGTGTTGTGCAAATTGACCGAGGATCCGGAGAATTTCATTGAATTGTTCCATGACAGACCGCGAATCAACCATCTTGTAGTTGTTGAAATCGCTAACCAGAAACTTCTTACTAGAAGAATCCTCTGCCATGTATTTGGATTCGAGAGAATCCCACAATTCCTTCGCAGACTCTATATTCTGATAAATATCGAACAAAGGATCAGACATGCCGTTCAAGATGTGTCCTCTGCAGATATAGTCATCGTTCTCCCACTTGGATCTGCGCCTTATTGCTTCAACCGGTCCATCATCCTCGACTTCGGGCATCGGTGTAGACATGACGTACACCACCTTCAAAGCCGTAAGCATGAAATGCATCTTCTTCTGCCAGCGACGGAAATCGTGGCCTTGGAACTTCTCAAGCTTTCCGAAATTCGTAGTCATCTCCTTGACAGTACTTCCTCCAGCCATTATCAACCAATAATCTTGTTCGTTTGTTGGAAAAACTGGGTTGTGATAATCCTGGACTCTTCTCAGATCGTGTACGGATCACTTTCCGAACAAGATTATTCGACCCTTTTACACTGCCCGGGTTGCACGAATACCTTGCTGGGATAATCCTGAGAAGGAACAATCTCGTTCAGGCAATATGAACTTCGATCAGAAAGGTAGAGAAGGAGTCTGTATTTCGTCTGTTTGTTTTTGAGTACCGAATCCCTCTAATAATGAGATAATCGAAAAAGCAGAATGACGGTTGGGCGATTACACAACTGCTTTGGACGGTTACACAACCGCTTTTTCGGTTGGTATTATTCACTCAAACGGAAATACATAAAATCCAATAAAGAATTAATATGGATTTCCCGAAGAGCTTTCGGGGCTCTGCCCCTTGGAACCCCGTTCAGGCAATATGAACTTCGATCTTCTAGGTAGGTCCGCAGACAATCAAGCTGTTCTAGCCTGCTGGAACTGCACACCTGATAGTGTTTTCATTGAAGAGCACTCTATTTGCTGCCCATAAGCAATAGTTCAATTTTAATGGTACTCAATCATGCCTTATTGAATCTTATTTTGGAATATGGGGGGGGAGGGCTCGATATTGTGAAGGGACCAATTCTCAGTTTATTGAAGGAAGCATTACATGCCATGATTATCAAGAAATCAAAATTCAAGAAAGTACCCAAATACTAGGCGTTGGGTCTATACCTCGCTCTATACCTGTTCTGTTAATGGACGACCTTGTTGACATTGTGAAAGCTGGAGGTACTTTTTCATGTTGCCTTTCTTACTTGTAAGCCAAGGCATTTATGATATATGTTATCACACAATGGTAGAACATCTTAGGTGATGCATCATGGTACCTGGAAGCATCACTATTACTAGTCAATATTTGAGTCCAACTTTAAGTTCCATGTGATAACAAAATTGATAATTCTCAGAGCTTCAAATGTGTGAATCTAACATGGTGAGTATGTGCAAGGAAATCTCAGAGCAACAAACCTGATGGGCTTGATACCCTAGAGTGATTTGCTTTTTCTCATTTAGAATGTATGTTTATGTGCTAGATCAATATCAATTTTTTTAACATCTAAATTTATAGTTTGCACATCTTTCAATTGGATTGTCTTGTGCAGTTGTGCTTTAATAGGTAATAGCATCATCTTTCATGGTGACTTAGACTAAGATGTTAGTTGGAAGTTGGAATATAGAATTTCTCGAGCAGGAAATTAGTGAACTCAATGTAATTTTAGAAATCATGAATTTATCATCTATGCCCTCAACCTCATCTTATTATTACTTTAAAATTTTCTCCCGAATAATAAAACCATCTTATTGCTCTTTTATGGTGGACCAAAACCAAAGCATTTGCAAATGGCGATTCCCCGTTCTCATTCACTTGACTTGAACAATCTATTATCTCCATATGCATGTCGCACACTCGTGATTTTGCTGGGTGTAAGTTCATTTTTCTTTATTTGTTTCAGATGATGTCATTGTTACTGGGATTCTTTCAGCAAAGTGGTCTTCAGATTTGAAGGATGTACGTTGTGATCTCGATCCCATTTTACTCGCTAATCATGTGAGGTAACTTACATGTATCATTGTTGGTGCTACTTTGCGAAAACTCCAAAATGGTATCTATGATGGTACAAGGACCACATCGTTGACAATGATATGGCTTACTTTCATGCTTGTGAAATCGTCGACTGTGGTTTTAAATAATTGGCAATGATCTCTTTGTTAATCCTAAAAGCGGTGCATGATATTCGTCTCAAACTAAAAAAAGAGGTTAACTTAAGGCCACAAACAGCTCAAATATTTACTTTTATATCTTTAAGTTGGGTGATTTCGGGATAGCATACCTAACAGTAGATGTGTCGTTATCCTACACAATTTTTCAACCAATTCACACAATATTCAGTACAGTTGAATCATCTATCTTTGGACATATTAAATGTTTCTCGTGAATGTAATTCTTGTAGATTTTTATCCGAACTTCAATGACTTTTGTCTACAAATTCATGCAAATCCCAAATCCAGACATCACGGATATGCATTTATGCTTCGTCTAGAATACACTTTCCTCACAATGGTCTTTTTCATAGGACAATCAATGAACTAAAAAGAGTTGTTGATGTTCCTGATGATGTTATCAACAAATTCAAGCAGTTTTGGTCTAATTTAAAGGATACACCGCTCGAAGGTTTGTTTTTGGTCTGTTAATTCGAATTGTTTATGATTTAATAAATTTGATTTAAAAATTATCCATGTTTAATATAATGATCTACCCTTTATAGGAAGAAATGCCATTTTTCGAGGAATTTGCCCACAAGTGTTTGGGCTTTTCACGGTGAAACTTGCTGGTATGCATAGGGAAAACTTAATGAATTTCTGTACACGAAATACTTTTTTCATGGTATATTGGTATAGTTGCATCTAAATATCTAATCAATCCAATATTGCATTACTAACAAACTCATATAATTTATCAATTTTGTATTAGTTGCCTTAACATTGATTGGAGGAGTTCAACACGTTGATGAATCCGGGACAAAGATCCGGGGAGAATCTCACCTGCTGTTAGTTGGTGATCCAGGTACTTCTATGTTCTTTCAAATGCCATGTGTTAGTTATAACAGATGTTTGGATACCAGTGTTGGAGAAGTTCTTTCACCTAAAGCTTGTCATAGTGTGTAAAGATTTCAACAAACACTTGATTGCTTTTACGGGAATGATGTTTGGTGCACCAACTTTCAAGTATAACTACAGTCCGCTCTACTCCTTGCCACCTATAAGCACTTCATGGGAATCTTGAATAACTTTGAATGAATTTGAGTTTCCCTAGAAAATATGATGCTAAATTTTGTCCCAAACTTCCAATGCACAATGGGATGGCTAACATAATGACACATCTTTTATTGTTTATGGATAAGTGTCTCGCGTGGAAATCCTTTTGTGCTCCTGTTGGTAAATGGCATCTTCATATTCCTTGCCTTATTGCCTACTACTTTTTAGTTTTAAATCTTGTGGATTTCTCTCCAACTACCATTTTTGTCCTAGTTCTGAACGTAACCAGTCTCAATGTAGCTTGCTTAATTGTTAAGTGGCATAAAACTCATCTTCATCGTCTTATTGGAACATCAGCCAAAAACAATCATTCGTCTTATTGGAACATCAGCCAAAAACAATCATAGTGTTAATGGGAGTACACGTCAATTAGTTTGGGATTAAAGGCTTTGTTGTTGTCGTTGTTAATGGGAGTACACATTGTGGAAGATTAACAGATGGCTCTATGGCTGGCTATGGCAGTGCAACCCTAAAATTCCATATATGGTATAGTATTTGTAACTGTAGCTTGATATGCTCTTCCATGAGCTCTGGTTGTATAAATATACCCCCACAGAGGCACAAAATTACGAAGAGGTTATCTGCCTCTTCTCATTTTGTTGGCATATCTTCTCCTCCACCTTATACTATGGTTCAGCACTTAAGAGTGGTGGAAGTAAATTTGTTCTATGATGCATTAATATAGAACCCAAATGTTTCAGTCTGACGCTATTGCCGCCACATGTTAAATACGACTCGTGCATTTCATTTAACTTAGTAGCTGAACAAAATTCTAGCTACACGCTACATTTGTTTCCCTCTCTATCTTGCTACAGTTTCTTATTAATAAAATTATATTATTGGGAATTTGATAGAATTGGTTAAGAACCAAGTAACAGCCTGTTATAACCCACGTTAAACACGGCTCATGTGTGTTTTCATTACTTTTGAATCAAGAACTGGACTCAGTATCCAGAGTAGATGCATTAGCAGTTGGAGCTTGCTAATGCAGCTTTTAGGATGTCATACGTACCTCTTACATGACATTGTTCTTCTTCCTCCTGTTAATGAAGGTCTTAAGTGTGGTGGTATTTTTTGTAGCTCTGTTGATTGAGATATTATTTGTATTTTCTACTCTCATGCTTAACTACGGTATTTTGATTGTATCAATGCTTCTAAATGGTCTGTCATTTGAATAGGAGGTAACAATGCCAAAGAAATTATTTGTTCCGTTACATGCTAACTTCAGGTACTGGAAAATCGCAGTTTTTAAAATTTGCTGCGAAGTTAAGTAACCGTACCGTGATGACTAGTGGACTACGTAGCACCAGTGCAGGTTTAACGGGCACTGCTGTCAAGGATGGAGGTATTTATTCTTTTTCTTGTTTTTACCAACCAAATGTCTCCTCTACTTCAAATTTTTATTTCATGCTTCATGCTCAGTATAGACTAGACTGACATTTTGGTTCTTGCCAGCACCACTTAACGCTCTTCTCTGTTCTACTTCCACAACATCTTCCCCAAAGCTTTCTTTCTAAAAAATGTAGATATGAGTAGATGGTGTTCTTCCTCTCGCAGTGCTGACTTCTAAACTTAAATCTTCCTGTTATGCGGTACAACCTGCTAATTTTATTCTAGCCTTTTTGTGACGTCTGTGATCTGTAAGGCCATCCGGAATTAGAGGTGCTAGTGGTCGGTTGATTGTGATCTTGTAGAAATACAATCTTTTTTTAGTACATTGATAAGTTCAAACTTATTTACATTTCTTATAAAAAAAATGTTGTTAACATTAAATCGTGAAATACTTCTTACACAAACTTGCTTTAATGACATTAAAAAATGAACTCCTAATTATTTTAACCTCCTAACTTAACAATCCAAAGTCCATATTTTATTTTGTGAAGTTAATGAGCAATTAATTTATCTGAGCTCGGTAATTCACAAATTAATTAGTGAACTTTCATGTTTGTAATCGTGTATGAAAATGGAAACAAAAACAATCTAGTCAAGATGATAACAATATAATGGTAGCAGTATGAAATGGAGTACAAACTTCATCACTAATAGGTATTAGAACAATCAAATTGAATGATAAAAAAATAATCAAATTGAATATTTTTTTTCATTAGGTAGTTAATCCCTTTTTTATCGGTCATTAGTAGTTAATTTTTAAGTAGTCTTTTCATTCTGTTATGAATCATTGCAGAGATCGTGTTTGGATATAGTCAAAGAATTAGCCAAAGTCAAAGAATTAGCCAAAGTGATAAAAGCTAGACACGTCAAATGAGATACATCAATCCGTTGAGTTCATTAAACAGTAGAGGATTTATAAAAGAGAAATAAACGAAATGCAAATTCAAGAGAAAAACATGAAAATAACATGATGGTACCATGATACTTGTCTTAAATCGCTGCCATAAGAGTCTTCAATGGTTACAATCAAAATTATCTAGAAGTGGTGGTTCAGTTTAAAACATTTTCTAATATCATCTTATCGTTATTCTTATTTCCCAAAAACTCTCTTCTTTTTTCCGTTGATATCATTAGTCAAAATACAAAACTAATTAGTATGTAAATAGAAAAATCAATTAACAGTTAATTACGGATCCTATAAATCAAGGATTATCAGAAAAGTAATCTTTGAACTAATTAAAATTGCTAACTTTCGTGTGAGATACAAATTGCTGACGCTGTAACACTTTCAACTAGCTGGGCAATTTAATTTGATACATTAGGTAATTTATTTTATATTGTCTATTGTTAAATACACAGAAGGCTAAGGCCTTCATACAAACAATTAGCCGTACCATACTGTACTTATGCTGTGTCACAAACAATTAGCGTGTATCACCGTGTTAGCCTTTACTCTCTAATGCTTCTGCACTATCTTAATGTGAATTCTAGATATCTATATTTGCACATATATTCCATTTGTTAAACAATAGCTGTCCAAAATCACAAAATTTACCACTTATTAAGCAGGAGAATGGATGCTTGAGGTTGGTGCTCTTGTTCTAGCTGATGGTGGGCTGTGTTGCATAGACGAGTTTGACAGGTATATGTTTAATACCTAAACACAATCTTCAAATGTCAATCGCCTGGTGCTTAAAACACACGGAACCTAGCAATAGCCTATTGGAATGTACGAATGCCTATAGCTTTGGTTGAATAGTTAGAGCAAGGTCTTGATCTAGTGGTTAGACACAGTAAATGCCTAAGTTCCTTGGTACAGTTTTTTTTCTCTTCCATTTTTATTAATATAGTCTCTTTTTTATTCATAAAAAAATCTGACCACTTATTTGCTAATAAAATACTTGTAAAAATCTCAAGCATCTATTCACATCCTTTAGGAAAAATGAATTGGTATTTGGATGTAGTATTATCGGAGAAATATGCCCCTGTTCCAAAATTTGTGTGTCAATGGTAAAAAATTATGGGATGGGCTGCTAAGGAACCTAACTTTATGGGTCTAAAGCAGCTGGTTGAGAAGATTGCCATTAGCTGAATTTATATTTTTGGCTTGGAGCCTTGGTTAAAGGGTGATGCCTTAGAATGCTCTTTTGTTTGTTTGATGTTGGTACCTGAGCTTGTGGCACATCTTGGATGTTCTTTTGTTTAGCTTGGTGTTTGCTTTTGTTTTTCATTCTACTTCTTTTCCCCTTTTATATTTTTTAGTGGCTTAGCTTGCCTTACTGTTTGTAGATTAACTTGGATTTTTTCACCTCTTTGTAGACTTGTCTTTTCCCATTTACAAATTGCATCCTTGATGATAAGAATAAAATGAACAAAAATCTTAATCGCAACTAATCAAATCCCAGTCTAGTGTCTAATATATTTATCAATAGAAAATGTCTTGATAAATGATGTGTTTGTGTGTTCAATATTTCTTAGATAATGGAGTTTTCCCCTTGTTCCCCTCCTTGTAGTTGATTTTACTATTGCAACTGTCAAACACAGTTGTAATCACGCTTCACTTTCAAAATACTCTCTATTATCTGGTAATATTCCTCACTCCATCTGAAGAAATTCAGTTTCTGCCTATAATATTGAAGCTTCAATGAAATCATGAAACAACTTTATAGCATTGATTGTGTTCATAGCATGCAGGAGCATGACAGAGCAACCATACACGAGGCTATGGAGCAGCAAACTATTAGTGTTGCGAAGGTAGCTATTATTATGTTAAATGGGCAACAAATTTGTGAAATAATCTCTCTCATGCATGCTACCTTTCATATTTCATCTCATTAAATTTTTGGTGCTTTTATCTTGTGCTGCATATCTTGAGTTGAACTAAAAGCAAGATTTACTTATGAAGGTAAGCACCGTAAAAAAGTAGCGTTTGAATACCATAAATGTCTTTATTGCAAGCTGATCTTTTTTACAAAGTTCCAAAAAATGCGTCATTAAATGTTCTTGAGAAAAGTCATAACTCATAAGGCTTATGGAGTCCCTTTTCATGTCCCGCATGAACAATAAATGAATAAATGAAAGCAAGATAACAGGTCACCATAACCCCCTCCAAAAAGGACACAAAACTATAGAAGATGAACGATGAGGGTATCTGGACTTGTAGATCTCTTGAGATTTACTACTTGAATGGTAGGCTTGTCAAAGCATGTTTTGGTGATAAGAACCACTGTTCAACACTTTCAAGGTGGTTGAAGATTTTGCCAAGGTCACTGACTCACTGCATGTGTTTTGAAAGAAACCCTTTGATTGTTTTCTCATGCCTTCACTATTAGGTGAATGAATACTATCATGATTAAGTGGCAGCACACATCGATATGTTCGTTCTGAGTTGTCTTTATTTTAAACTAATGCTGACCTGTTATGAGTATATTCCTTATTCATGATGTTCCTGAATTCCCCTAATCATAGACATCCATTTCTGGATTGGATTTTTTACTTGGCTGAAAACCTCGTTTAAGTTTTTTTTGGCAGCACTATTGCATACTCGCGGCAAGAAGAAATTTGACATGGAACTAATTTTTCCCATTTCAGGCTGGACTTGTAACTACCGTTAGCACAAGGACAGTTGTTTTTGGAGCCACTAATCCAAACAATATGATCCTACACAATGTATGCACTTACACCTCTTTCATCCTTGACTTGACCCATAAAACAACATTGGCGGGGGAGACTTTCTTTAAACCACACACACACACACACACACACACACACACACAAGTTAGACCATCGCATTTAATTGTTACTTTTGTAGTGGCCATGGAGAGGACAGAGTACCATCAGTTTCATAAAAACAATGAGGTCTTATGATCCATTGCTTAGCTTTTTTACCTCATTTTTGTTTTTCAAAAATCATGACTGTTTGTGCTATTTATGATTCCTTTAGATTGTTCTATATTACATGAAATTTATATTTTACCGTAAAAAACATTAAGAAAATTGCATTGCCTGCAGTCACCAGTTCATGTTTCCCTTCTGTAAAGTGCAAATTGTTTGCATGCCAAAGAAATATCATTTATTCTCCTAATCACTCTCTTCCATTGTTATCTACAGCGTTATCTGTGAACACAACACTCTCTGGACCACTGTTGAGCAGATTTGACGTTGTGCTTGTGCTCCTGGATACAAAAAACCCTGAATGGGATACCATTGTCTCATCTCACATTCTTGCCGAGGTAAATGTAAATATTTGCGTGGCCAAATAAAAGATATAAATGGTTTGTTCCATTCTGATATTGCACTATAATTATCCTTTTTAATGCATTCTGATATTGATTTTTCCTAATATTGTACATAAAGGACAGTCGAAGCAAAATAAAGATGATGAAGATTTGTCCAATGTTTGGCCACTGCCAATGCTGCGGAAGTACTTCATTTGACTCCCTGATCTTCGTGTCTATTGTTTATGTAGCCAGAATTCTCAATTCTGACATTCTTGACAGGTACATTCACTACGTAAAAGAACATTTTAAGCCTGTGCTAACCAAGGAATCTGAAAAAATCATTTCAAGTTACTACCAGCTACAACGAAGATCAGCAGTGCAAAATGCAGGTTTTCTTAACAGATAAAAGCAAATGCAGTTTTTTTAGCACGTGACCTTTCAACAAATATGTTCCCGAGTCTCTAGTTTTATTTTTCTGTTCAGCCAGAACCACAGTTCGCATGCTTGAAAGTTTGATACGGGTAGCCCAAGGTAACGTACTGTAATTTTTGGTTTGTTGGCTATAAATATTCAACATATTCTCATTTTGTAGTATGGTTTTGAATTCCCTTCCCAGCACATGCTAGATTGATGTTCAGGAATGAGGTCAGCCAGCTTGATGCAATTGCAGCCATCCTGTGCATTGAATCATCAATGACTACTTCTGCTATTGTGGATAGTGTAGGAAATGCTCTGCACTCCAACTTTTCCGAAAATCCCGATCAGGAATGTATCCTAACAAATTGCTGTGTTCACTTATGATGGTTTTACATTCAACTGATTCTGCATCTTGATGCTGTGTGCTCTTATGATGGTTTTACATTCAACTCATTCTGCATTTTGAAAGTAATGACAACTGTTTGATCAAGTGGACCAACAGCCTCACTAATCATTCTAATTCAGGTAAGCTGGCTTAGTTATATGGTCATGGCAAGAAGCTAGTTGCAGAATGTAAGGGATTAAGCCCCACCCACATTTGCATAAGTGCTTTGGTTTGTGATATTTCATATATTTTCTTAGTCCCTCCACAATTTAATCTATAGTGTAGAAAGTTGTATCCCATCATCTATTATTGATCACATAGATCTATAGGGTAAAAAAGAACTGTCTCAAAGGTAAATTGGGTCCTATCACAACATATAATAAGTTACTTTCAAAATGAAATACCTTAAGAATGTAGTTGGTGTTTCTTCATGTGATACATCTTCAAGAAATCAACTCTTTGTAGTGTGAGCATATCTTGTTAAATTGTTACATTTTGATTGTATTTGGATAGTTTCTTTTAATTTTAATTTTGTTATAGTTTAATTAAAATTGTTCTTTTGTAAGTTTTAACTTAGTCATGGGAATTTTATCTAAAATATAAAATATAACACTAGACATTCTCAAATCAATAATAAATGAAATATGAAATCAAAATTGTTATTAGCCCCCATTCAGATCAATTTTTGGCCCCATCTCTGTATATGATCCTTCCTTTTCTCTCAGTGAACTTGGATCTTTTGCATTTTTTTTACACCAGAAGTGTGTTTTGAGTTTGTATTTGCAATTCAATATGGCAGCAGCTGAAGCCCTCTTAAGCACATGTGCTCATACTTACACTGGATCAAAGTAGAACTTCCGTATTTGCTAATTTTCATATCAATGTTGTTACACACTAATGCCATTGGTTTAATGTGAAGGGCAAGCTTACTCTCTTGAGTCTTGACACCATGGGATTGAAAAGTCTTATCACGTGGTCAAATAGAGTTGACATTGCTGGTGTAATAAGGTCCCATGCAACAGTGACTGATTCTTTGAGATTTAAGTTGATATTTTGAACCATTTTTGTTTCTGCTTTATCCTTGACTCTAATGTAGATGCCAAGCAGGAGCGATTGATCCTTGAAAAGCTAAATGCACAAGAATTGTCGTAAGGTGAGACGTCTGTTCCAGAGATTAATAGAAAGCACTAATCTCTTGGGAACAATTAGGTCATAGTGTTTCCACTACTACTTTCACTTATGTTCTTATGCATTTCATTCTTTCTCACGAAAGAGAGGTTTGGTTTTGTCTTCTGTTATACCGTACCCCAGAAAGGCAATAGGCAGATCATTTTAATGTATGAGCTTATTATCTGTTTTTACCTTCTTCTAGCACTTCCAGCACATCACACTAAACTACACGATCTCATAAGACTCTTTACCAGCACCTTTTTGCATTTCAAAAGTCTAGCACTAATCTTTCTGTCACCTCAGTCTTATTCTGCATATCTGCCTCTGTTGCTACTTTTTCCCGTGCTTCATCTTTTCTTGTGGGTATTTATCTGAAATTCAGACTAGTCGCTTCTATTGTTGTCCTGATTGGGTCTTAAATCCATTAGCAATCACTCACTTGAATTGATAGTGGTAGCAAGTTAGCAACGTGTTTGGTTGATGAGTGGGGCCAACCTTGTTATAGGGGGTTTGATTGCTACAGAATTCTAACCATTTTTTACTGGCTTGCTTCCAGGAAGATGGTCACATCAGCAATGAACATCAGAATGCTGTTTTGCATCCTTCATTAGCTGCGTACTGTTTTGGATGAGGTACCTTTAATTTTGTTTGTTTGATCTTATCTTGCTAACACCACGAGCCAGTCTATGAAACACGTACACAAGATACGACTTACGAGTATGACATAACATGGGTATAGGGACATCTGCCTATACGTTACGCAATGGCAAGTGTATCCAACATCATTTGTGTAATTCTCTAAGTTTTTTTCGATTGCTTACATCTCAATGGCCATTAAGATGCAAGAACTTTGAAAAGACTAGAATAACCCTACTGATTTCTTAAAACATAATCTTATAAATTACATATATCTGCAATTTTCGTGTTGTTATTATAAACATATAATGCCCACTCTGAAGGGTATTTGGTCTTTCAGAAAACAATATGAAGGATGGTTGTACAACTATACATGTAAGATTTAGTTTGGGGGTTGAATATCCTGTTACAAATGAAAGTGCTACGTGTACCTAATAGGCTAGAATCCATTGACATGACAGCTTCAAAAATATTCTCGTCAAGTAATCATCAAGTCTTTAATCTTGGTTCAGTTTATTTTACTCAATTATGTAATAATAGATCAATTGTTGCTGAGGACTCTGAGTTTGAACTCGAGAAAATCAGAAACAATTGTTACTGAGGTTACCCGTGCACATTAGTCTCTTCTACTCATCAATTCAAGGACCACAAACTTCTGATGAGTCTCTTCTCTCTAGGATATTATTCACATTAAAAGTTTTCCATCAACTGACTTCTTGTGATCAACCCATGAAGGATACAACTTCAAATCATTCCGTTGTCCAAATGGGAGATGGCGTGATGGAGTTTTATCAGAGCCAATTTTGATGGTTCTGTTGGCTAGCATCAATAAAGAAATTTTAGGAATGAGGGTTTCTGATGTACACTTTTTTTGGTATTTAATACCATACTGATTTACCGCAAATGCCTATATTCAGGTGAACTGTTCGGCGACGATATTGTTATCAATCCTTCTACCACTGAGATTCCCCATTGTATTATTATTCGCCATTAAAAAAAAATCCAACTAAGTAGGTATGTATTATTTAACAGAAAAAAGTTCTAAAAAGACCAGCCTTTAGACCCTAGAAGTACCCAAAACTAGAGACGATTGGTGCCCATCCAACAGAAACTTGGTTTGGTGGACCGCCTCCACTGGTCCAGAATACCCAGATCACATAAAATATAAATAAAAACAGACTGAGCTGACTTGATATTGGCATTATCACAAAGCAAAGAAAAAATTCTGGATTTTTATTTTTTTGTATCTTTGGGACAGATTGAATCAAATGTCTAATAAAATAAGTTTCCAATTTTCTATTAAATATCCGTTGAAATCAGTATTTATGTGTTTCCGCTTGAGCCGTACGAGATGAAATTTTCATATACGGTTCTCAGAGGGGGCGTCCTCTTGAGCCGTACGAGATGAAATTCATATTTGTGTGTTTGTGTGTTTCCGCTTGAGCCGTACGAGATGAAATTCCTATTCCAAACGGTGTTAGGTGTAGACCTGTGAGGAAATGAGCTAGCTTCCTTCAAACTTCTGAGTTGATATAGGGTCCTACAAAAGCCTCTTTAAACGTCAGAGTTGATAAAGAGTCCTACAAAAAATACAAGTAGTAGTTCTTGTATTCATAGCTATGAAATGAACGCTGACAAAATTCATATCCCCCGGGATGCTATTGGTTTTAAGAAACAATATTGGTGGGTGCCATGGTCCTTTACTTATTATAAAAAACTCAAGTGTTTTACTTGGAATTTAGTTAAGTAAAAGCCTTATATCACTTACCTTGTCCTATTGACCGTTTCATTTCACATTTTTTTCAGATTTTGATGCAACATTGACCACAAGTATAGTTTAAATAAATTTGAATAGAAATTAAGGATTTACTGGAACATAAGACATACAATTACACAAATAAGGTTGGGATTTGTAGAGAAGTATTAGTTTTATTAATTCGTAAAAATGTTTATTTGCCTTTCCCTTCGACAGATTTAGTGATATTAGTTTGGTAGTTTTTTCTTATTTTACTGTGCAATATTACTAAGGGTACGTTTGGTAATACACGAATCAACGTCTGCGTCGGGGCAGACGTTCAGACGTTGGTTTGTGCAACCAAACAACAATTGCTGGGTTTGGTTCATGCGTCTCAAACTTAGACGCCCCTGTGTTAAATCCACTCGTTTGAGAATCCGACTGGAGTTAGCTTTTCACCGAGACGCAAATATTTTTACTGAGTTACCAATATTACCCCCTTGTTACTCTATTGTTTTACCAATATTGAAATCATCTTTAATCTGTTTTTTAAATTTTCTTTTTTTAAAATATGTTTTCTAATTGTTTGGGTTTTTTCAAAAAAATTATTGAATAAAATAACTCAACCTTTTTCAATATGTTACCTTCTCTACATCATTTGGGGGTCGATCTTGAAAAAATTAAAAAGTCATTAATTTTTTTTTAAAATTGGTAAAAATAAAAACAATTAGAAAACATATTTTAAAAAAATAATAATTTAAAAATATATTACAAAAAAATTAGAAAAATAAAAATGTGAAGGATACACTTACCGCAATTTATTGTCTTGGTTTAGCAAAACAAAATTTTACGTTTGGGTTTCACTTTCTCCAGACGTTCGCGTCTAAAATAAAGACTGAGACGCAACGTCTCACCTTCGAAACCCAAGACGCGAGTGTTGCCAAACGAACCCTAAATAGGAGTTGTGGCTTTCTTGAAGGCTCAACTTTTATATTAACAGGGTCTTTTGCATGATATATGTTTGGTCTACTTACAAATGCTGAGCACTTGTGCCAAAGGAGACCGCAGACTAGTGTACACAGAAAAACTGCTTTTAGAGAAAGCGGTTTCAGATCTGGGGCTCACACTGCGGCAGTACTCTCACAGGAGGCCTTCTTTTTATCTCACATGAAATAAATTTTTTTCCAATAGCATACTCAATGTCAATTTGTACAAGAAAATCGACAACTAGATACAGGACCTATGTACAAAGGTTCCAAGTCATAGGTTCATAACTGAATTTCTAAAGTATAGTGTGTTGTTTTTCGAAATTCCCCCTTCCAAAGTCAGATCTGGTTTTTATTTTCCAAATATGTGAATATGTGATATTAATTGTAAAATCTGGATAACAGAGAATCTAACATATTTTGCCAGAATGGAAGGTCTGTTTGTAAATTCCCCAGGCAAAACACGTCTACGAAACTTGCAGCTCAAGTCAGAACGACTCTTCTCCTATTCAGACTTATATATTACAAATAACCAAATCGATACTTATTACAATTGTTTCCAAACAAAGAAATCTATCCATATTCCTTTCACCGCTGAAACAAAATTGACTCACGTGGGTTGGAAATTGGAACCATCAAAACACATAAATTTCTTATAATATATTTTAATGGTTGAAAACAAATTAACGCAAGGTATGATAACAGCAAACTATACCTGCGATTCAACCATAGAATTGTAAGCAGATACTCTATATATTTCAAGATATAAAAAATCAATTGAATCATCCTGAATTCATCACGTTCTTAACTTCCATACGAATAAGAATAATTCAAGGGAACTCAAACGCAGTGCACCAATGCAAAAGAAACTAACGTGATACCAAACAGGATACGAAACTAGAAAACAAAGATCCAAAGCTTTTGATAAAAAGACCAAAACTAATTCCTAATGATCCAAACAATACGGTTCTAGTACCACTTGTTGGGGATCTTAGATCCACCATGAACAAAATATAAATCGGGATCGGATTCGTTGAACTACTAAAAATCGTAAACCAAAATTATGTAGAAGCGTACCTGAATCTATGTCTATGAATTATCGTTCGAGAACAAGACAAAGATCTTCTAAGTCAACACAACACTCCGGACGAATCATTTAGAGCACCATTAACCCCAACCTCATTTTCTTCCCCAACTCAATTTTTCTCTCCGCCACGTCAGCAAAAAACACTATGCAACTCACCGCTCAATCCAATCTATTTTTCACTCATTAATCTCAACCCCACTTTCAACGCTCTCTCATCCACATTTTTTTTACCTCATTTTCTATTTCATCACAAAAATACACAAACTACTAAATAAATTATTTCTAAAGTAACTTAATTTAATTAATTTACGTTAATTGTCAAATAATTTTGAAAAATTAGATTTAATATTGGTCACTCCAACGGGTCGGTCGGGGGTCCCCTTGAAGATTTTTTGTTTGTTTGAGATTTATTAGTAATTCTCTACCGATTTTTTAGATTACTAATTCGTTTTTGGGTGAACCTAGGTAAATTCACGTGTTCTATTTTCCTAGGTAATTTTCTTTAATTACTTACATTTATTTTTACTAATTTTTATTAATTATTTATATTTATTTTACTAATTTTCATTAATTATTTTCGTTTATTTTAATTTTCATAAATTAATTCTAATTATATAAAAACATATGCATATCAATTAAATATTATTTAACAAATAAAAAAACTAATTGTTAATCTTTATTTTAAAAAAAAATCAGTCAACCCGGATTGGCCGCGTACCAGGTCGGGTCCCCGACCCAGGTCGCAGACCGACCTGGGCCGACCCCCCTTTAAGGGCCCCAGGGACGGGTCGACCCCCGACCTGACCCCAAAAGACCCCAAAAGACAATATGGTCTTAGTGTTTATAGGATCTCTCTTACTTGGTGGTGGGATGCAAGAAGAGTGGAGACTAGGATTATGTGACTTGGAGGACCAAAAGCCCTACCCATTAGGATTTGCTTGGGTAAATATCATTTCAACCCATCGTGAAATAATATTTTACCTCCTTAAGATTCTACACGTTAAAGGTTCACGTCCTGTGAGATACTTTTAGTCCAATTAGATTAAACCATAATAGATCACTTTTGTATTGCTTAATCATGATTGTCTGGGTTATGTAATTATTTTACATATAAGTCCAACGTTAGATTAAGGATCCAACATTATTGGATTAAAGATCCAACAAGCAAAAATCAAATGATAATAAGAAAGAAAAGGCTAGAGGTACAAACGTAACATGTTAATTGGTTAGAACTTGGACTGAGTAGGTGGGAATTGCTTCAGAGTAATTGTGTTGCGTGAGACTGAGAGTTGACTTACGTTTTTCTTATTTTAATCACCAAGAGGCTCTAGCACGTGTAAACCTAAACGTTAAGCTATTGTAAGTTTATTATCGTTCGAGAATGCGCTTGATTTCTTTCGTATATGTCAAATTGTAGACAATATGGCAGTCCTAAATGTGTAACCACCACGAGACGCCACCTACTCGACGGATGAAAAATTAACTTCAAAAGTCAGAACAGCAGCAAAGATTCCACGAACAACCTCAAAGGACCTCGTGTTTCTCAAGTTGTGCAACTCGATCAAGCTTCTCCACCAATCAAAGATATCCTTCCTTTCTTCGACCCACCGCAGAAACTCCCAAATAAAGTTCAGTGTGGTCCTGTCCTGTGGACACAAAATCCCCACGCATGGGACAAAACCAATCTAGCTCTCTCGTCGACACGTGTCGAGACGCCATTGCGTCTGGACCATCACCAAGCATCACGTGATGGCACAGGGGATGTCACGTGGGATTGTGTTTGTCGTGTTCCACGACATGGATTCCTATGTCGACGTGGTCGTGGAGCCTTTGATGTCAGAATCTATCGAAGACTTTTGTGCTACGTGTGGTTGTGGTGGCGTGTTTTGTTGACAATCTCGAGTTTTTAGTTCGTGATTTGTTAGGAACCCACGCTGAATTGTTAATAATCGTCTTAAAATTACTTAAATCGTTTCTTGAAATTATCATTTTGTCATTCTCTCATTTCTACGGCTATAATGCGACATTTTACCCTCCTATCACACATCTCTCTTCATATTCCTCTTATAATCATAAAAAATAATGTTTTAGAGGTCAGTAATGAGCCAACGGACACCCTAGTGTACTCGAATCTCGTAAAATATCTAACATCTTTTTAATAAAATAATAATAAAAAATAATAAAAAATTACGGGCGTCCGACGGAACCGCCCCCACGTAGAAGGGGGCGTCTGGCTACGACGCCTCCCCCATGTGGGAGGCGTTTTACCCAGACACCTTACCCATCGGGGAGGCGTTTTACCCAGACGCTCCGCCCATGGGACGGGCGTCTGTGTAAGACGCCTCCCCCAGTGGGGAGGCGTCTTAGCCAGACGCCCCCTCCTACGTGGGGGTGGCTTCGTCGGACGCCCGTAATTTTTTATTATTTTTTTAAAAAGATAATTGATTATAAATTTAGATAATTGTTAAATTAATTAATTAATTAATAAGTTAATAATTACTATATTCGGATGACCGATACCCTTTCGGTACACCGAAAATTCAAAAATTTTCAGATCCAACAATTTCAAAATCCCCGAACGACCTGTCGAGGTGGTATTTGTAAGTCAGGATGTTTTACCACAGGGGATTTTGGAACTTAAAAAATGTTGGATCTGGAATTTTTTTGAATCTTCATCACTTGCAAAAAAACTCATTGTAATCCGACCGGTTACCACCGAAAACTTGCAAAGAAACGTCAAATAATTTGAGATAACACACCGTATAATTTTAATTTGACAAAAAAATTAAAAAAAACGGGACGTCTGGCTAAAACGTCTGTACCATCGTGGAGGCGTCTGGCTAAGACGCCTCCACCATGGTTGATGCGTCTTAGCGAGACGCTTAGACATTTGTATAGGCGTCTGGCTAAAACGCTTCCACGATGGTTGAGGCGTCGTAGCCAGACGCCTCCACGATGGTACAGGCGTCTTAGCCAGACGCCTCCACGATGGTGCAGGCGTCTTAGCCAGACGCCCGAGTCGGAAAAAAAATTCGTATCCGTTACTTCGCCTGATCTTGGTGTTTCGTCAGACATTTTCGTGGTGTTGATACTATGAATGTTAGTAAAACTGAGTCAAAAACTTTGTTTAAAGACACGGGACGATATGAGTATTAAATATATTGTTAAGGACAATTTGGTAATTTCAAGGGACGATTTAAGTAGTTTTGAGACAATGTTTAATAGTTCCAACGCATATCAAGGTTCCACCATTCGCCGTTCTTTTGCCCTGTCTGTTTTCTTTGGTGCTGCATCGCTAGTGCTACTTCCTGGCTTTGGCATCACACTTTATTATTATTATATAAAAGGTAAAAAAATTGAAGGCAGACTTTTTTTCTCGGAAAGTTTGAAACTTTGAAGGCAGTTTTACTGTTTTACACTTTTGCTGCAGGATTCGGCTGCTACTCCATCACAAATAACTGCTGAAATCGTAATATAACACTGTTACTTTAGGGTGTTTGCAATTTCCGTGGAATTTTTAATTTAAAGGATCACGGGATTTGTATTTACCATGTTTTGACAAGCATGTCACTTTAAAATGACAACAAACAAATTATAAGATATTTTATTAGTTTCCCAATTGGATTTCTATCCAAATCATAAAAACTACGCATTAATATGCAGAAAATCATATTTAGAAACATTAGTATTTTGTATTAATGTAAATGACTGAAATTATTGGCGAAATTTCAAAATTCTACCTTTCGTCATGAAATTTGAGTTTGGCAAATTTTTTATAGAACTGAAATTTCAAACTTACATGAGAGATTTGCAAATTCCAACATAGTATTAACCAAACATGACATTTGCAAATGTGGCATTTTGAAATTACATGTTCAATTGAAAGTCGAAGTTGAAACGATACATCCAAAGACAACCTAAATGTTATTTTCCAATTTATGGGAGAACGAGTTAGATAACAAATTTTACACAAAAAAGTGTGCTTAAATAATTTGTTTTTAGGAAACGTAATTATGCAAGAAACATGAATCTATGTTATGGATTTTTTTTGTTGCTTTTTTGTTTCTTTATCTTCCCCACTATTTCTCTTCCTCCACCAATGAATCATTTTAATTTTTTTGTCTCCACCTTCGTCCTACATTATATTCCAATCCGCATTTTTTAACTTACTCTTAAATCCTAAACATTTTTAATTAAATTTTCAAATCAACTCAATAATAATTCTTATATGCATTTCCACCCTCACAAATCAAGAGTTGAATTTTCACAAATCAAACTCCAATTTGTGAATTCCAGACTATATAAAAATGACATCAAACTATGAGCTATCATACTTCTTTTTTCTAATAGAGATCAAGGATGAGTCAAAAATGTTTAGCAGACAGCAGAGACAATGTATTGTTGCCACGACTGATGAACCTGGTAATTCACTATGAATAACATTTTGAACAAAAAAAATTGTTGTGATTTATGAATACAACTCTTGATTTTTATCATTGTATGTCACTGACTACCAATCGAAGTAGAAAATGCAAACATGGTTTGTTACTCAGATTCCACTTAGGGTTACTCCGGTCACTTTTCAAATAATGAAATTCTAGTATCTGAAGCAATAATTGGATAAACAAGGCACCAACAAAAAAATTAAGCAATTAAAGAAAGGGGTTAATTACATTTTGCCCCTGTAAATTATGTTTGATATCAGTTTGCATTTTTTAACTTTAAAAGGTGACAATTACACTCTCTCCTCTCCTTCTTGAATTTTCCTTTTGTTACACTTTGGACATCGAACTTTAATAATCTATTATTTAAACACACATTCATAATTTTTTATGTAATTTTTTTTACATTGTATCCCTAATACACTCATAAACCTAGTTTTACATGAAAGTTCGGATCAAATCGGAAGTCAAATATGGTTGAAATTTGGGTTGGTCTATGGAGGGGTTAATTGTCACCTTTTAAAGTTTAGATGTGCAAAGTGATATCATGTTATAATTAAGATGGACAAACTGTAATTAACCCTAAGAAAAGATAAGAGAGGAAAAAAATATTTACAAATTTCAATGCACGAGGATGAGGTGTTGTGTATCAAAGATAGGGTAAGAGAGACAGAGTAATGGATTTCAAGACATGAGTGTTGTATACCATGTTGTTCTTCCCAATGCTTAGGGCATCTTTAACGGGGTGTGCGCTAGGGGTGAGCAAAATCTGGTCCGGTCCGGACTGAAACAAAAAAATTGGATCCGGTCCGGTCCGGTCCAATTTTTTTTTAAAAAAAATTTAAGGTAAAAAATCAGGTTTTTGGACCGGACCGGACCGCACCGGTCTGGTCCGGTCTCCGGTCCGACCCTTCCAATTTTTTCCGGTCCGTTCTCCGGTCCGACCCTTCGAATTTTTTCCGGTCCGGACCGGACCGATGCTCAACCCTAGCGTGCGCCCCCACGACCCGACGATCGGGTCGTCAACCTAGCACGGATTTTAAAGATTGTTTTTGTTTTTTTTAAATTTTGTTTGAATCTTTTTTTGAAAATATGTTTTATAATTGTTTTGATTTTTTAGAATTTTTTTATTATAATTTTCCAAGATGGACCCTAAAATTACGTGAAGGAGAGAGATAAGAAAATAGTGTAAGAGGTGAATAGTGTAAGAAAGATAAGAAAATAGGTTGGGGAAAGAGAAAACTGACGTGAAAGAGATAGAAAGTTGATTTGGAAGAAAAAGAGAAGAGAGAGAAAGCTCATGACCATGTCGTCCGGGTCATGATTACGGATGGTCTCAAAGGCTAAGATGTGATGGAAAAATTGCATTCCAACTTATTCCACATGATACTACAAGGAATGGCTATACACTAAATCACTAATCACTACTCTTCAGTTTAACATAGGAGAGGCTGTTCTAACTGGACACAAACAATTGTTCTCTTATAGCCTTAATCATGCAGATATCAAAAGTTAGCTCTCTAAATGATGTGTTCCAAGACCCTTTTTCCCCCGTGAAATTAATCACCATTAGTTAGATTAGATGCCTAAACATATATAATGAAAACTATGAACTGGATTTGGGTTGGGTCGTCTAATCTAGAGACCAAAACAACTCTCCTTGACCGAGTAAATCCAAATCCAACTTCACTCGAACTGTGACCACAACCAACTTGACCCCTTCACTATTGGTGAAGAGAAAGATAAGTTTGTAGTTTGTATATTGAGTCACTACTATTTCGATAATAACAACAATAAAAGGAAATAAGCCCACGGTGAGGACTCACTACTGACAGACATGGACGTCCATTTCTCCCTACTTTAGAATATCGCACAGCTTACAGACCCCACAAAGAAAAGGAGAGAGTGTGACGGGACTTGCGTAACGCTTCTAATTGAGCAGTGACCACAACCACTTGCCAACCATGGTTGGCGCCGCTGTTAATCTTTTCTTTTCTTGCTTCCGCCACTGGTATTGTTTACGTGTCGTTTGTTTTATACAACTTGCATATAGTATTCTGCTCGTGATACATGTGCTTGCAGAATTGGGATTAATTAGACGAAGGATTTGTTACTTTTCTCGTGTGTAACAAAAGGGGGAGTTCGCAAGGGAGCTTTTAGTTACATACTAAAAGGTTGTTCTAATGTATGTTATTAATTTGTTGATTTCATTATTGATGGTGCACATCTTGTCTTACCTGAACGTTTTGTTGGCTTACCATGCGTGTGTATGGGTGTAAAGTTTGCACGCGTTGGATTCTCAGAAAATCCAACTCTTCGTGGTCTCCTCTTCACCCATGATCCTCCATCTCTTCCTGGTGTACATGTTGTCTGCTTTCTGATCTCCAGTTCCTCCACGTTTTCGATTCGCTTCAATCCCGTCTAGACTCCTCCACTTGTATTTGGACATTGATTTAATCCCCTACATGTCTTCTACAAATTTTGTTTAAGAAATTTGAGTTTTTTATGCTTAAAGTAACTCACTAATTTTAAAAAATCTACACATTGACATCATCGTAAAAATATATTTGTGTTTCATGTGCTGCCTAAATACTCCTGACATTTAAAAAAACAAAAAACCTCTATTTTTTTCTCTCTCTCACGCATCTCTTCTCTCCTGGACCCTGTGGAGCCCATATCAAACTTCCTCGTCGTATTCGAACCTAGATCGGAGAACAACTCCTCCATTGAAGTTGACGACAAATGTCAATTTTAGGCACGCTTTTTTACGTTTTGATATAGATCTGATGATTTTTAAGGTTAGATTAGTATTCCTATAAAAAATGTAGTTGATTACCTCCATTTATTAGTATTATTTTTATAGTTGTCTGAAGTGTAAATTAAATGGAACAATTATGATTTCAAACCAGGCAAAGTCATCGAGCTTCATCGAGCCTCCGTCAAGCATTATCGAGCACATCAACAAAACATATCAAAACAAACTCAACACTACAGGAAAACAATCATCGAGCTATATCAAGCACTATCGAGTGCGACATTAAAACACATTCAAATTATTTCTTCCAAGGGAAGTCATAAACCATCGAGCTCAATCGAGTACAACAATCAAGAACAATTAAACCTGATACAACAAAAAAACTGTCAAAAAGTGGAATTAAAATTAAAATTCATAAGCTATCAATCTCTATCGAGTTTCCATCAAACTCATATTGAGTATAACAATCGAGTTCAATCAAACTCTAAACAGGTATAACTATCGAGCATAAACATCAACCCTTACTATCGCGTACCAACGAGTCCACTCAAACTCGATCAAATTCTACAATTATTTTAATTATCAAGCATACCCATCGAGCCTCACTATCGAGTATTGTCTAGCATTGTCTTCAACCGTCACAAATGGGCATTCATCAAGCATTATCGAGCATTCAAATAGATTCAAACGAAAATTAAACAAACCAACAAAACTCATAAAGACATTAACAAATCTATTCGAAAATGCAAAAAAGTAACACCCGCGTCATTTTTTTACAATTCCATTTACACATTCTCTTTGTTGATTGATTTCTCCTCCAAAAACACTAAAACAACTTGTACATTCCGATGAGGGTATGACGGGAATCCGAGGTGAGCCCAAAGGGGACGATCAATCTGAGCTCGATATTGGCTACTGTGGGATCGATATGATCTTCACTCTCAACTAAGAAGCTAGATAAGATTGGGAAAAAGAAGAAGAAAATGGGGAAAGAGAATGGTTTATGTCAGATGTATTTTGGGCAGCACATGAAACATAAACATACTTTTACGATGATGTCAATATGTGGAGTTCATTTTAATTAGTGAGTCACTTTAAGCATAAAGACTCATATTTCCCTTCTTTTTTTCTTAAGACATCCCTTGCGTGTTTGGATGTATGGGTTGTCATTTGTACTTTTAATTTTTTTGACATTATAGGCAACTGTTGGTTGGTAGCAAAATTCCATATGGTTTTTTTATCTTTTGTAAAATTTATTGTCTTAAAATTCATACATGCACTGATCCACAATTTTCAGGTTTTGGTGCTTATTTGTTTATTCTGTTGTTTGTTGATGAATGTTGTTTGTAGATCTTGGACTTATTAAGCTTAGTTCTTTTTTGAACTTAATGTTAAACCTATGTTGTGTGCTATGGGAATATGTTTTTTATTTGGACATGTGCACGATGAGAAGGGAGAGTAATGGAGTGTGAGCCGTCAGAAGATGCGAGTGAGAGGGGCAAAAAAGAGCCTATGGCGACGGGGAGAGGGGGCAAACAAGACTTTTCAGTCTAATGAACCGTTTTGAGTTTTTCACAACCCATACATCCAAAGACTTGATGCAAAAATTGAATCCTTGACTTCAGAAACCGAGATTTTACATGTGAACCCAAAAACCCAGTTTCTTGAGAAAACGGGCATACGAATTCTCTGGGCCAAATCCTATATTGGACTACGGAACTAATCTAGTCATCGAGTTACCGTGGAGGAAAAGGGAAATCAATTCCCTTACGCGCGGTACGTAGTATAGCAGACGAGTCAGGTCCTCGTCATCCACGTACACGTGGTATTTCTGCTTCAGTTAGGAGAGAGAGATATGTTACGTCGTCGTCAGACACCTGAGGATTCTTTCGACGACGAGGATGATTCAGATGAGGTGAGGAGTCACAACGAGAGTGATGATGGGGGCCGGTATGACTTGGGGCCACAGGAGGAGGCGGTACATCAGTCCGGTCGAGGACGGGGGCGACATTGTGGTCCTTCGGCTGAGTGGGTCTTTAGGAAGGATCGAGGTGGCTGGTTTGTGACCGGTGATTCGAGTTCGTGCACTGCAGACACCCGAGTTCAGAAGAAGAAAAGGGGTGAGGACGAGTCTTAGATCGTCACGGATATTATACCCGGTGGTCCTGTAGATGGCAGTGTCATTCTGAGTTTCGGAGGCCACATCGCCAGACGCATCTGGGATGGCGAGGATCGGAAGGTTTTGAAGTGCCATAATCGGCACAGAGCCTGTACGACATTGCAGGCATGGCGTTCAGTGATGACTGAGGATATGACGGCGACCGTGGTTGACAGTGGATTGAGTCACTTGTCGTACAACATGTTTTCTTGCATCGACATGCCGTTGATTTCGGCTTTCGTGGAGCGGTGGCAGCCTGACACAAACACTTTCCACTTGCCGTTCGGAGAGATGACGATCATGTTGCATGACGTTTTTCAGATTATGCACATTCCTGTTGAGGGTCCTATGGTGAGTGCGCAGGCGCCGACATCTGAGCTGAAGTTATATGTATCTGAGTTGTTGGGTGTCAGCCTGGAGGGTCTTGGGCGGGATAGCTCATTTTGGAGTGGTGGTGATCTTAGTATCGATGTTGTGGACGAGTGTTGCAAACGGGGGCGACCACCACGGACTGAGGATACGCAGATGATTGCTTACCTCTTCTTATTGCTAGGTTGCGTCTTGTTTGTCGACAAGAGCGGTTCTAGAGTTAGACCACGCGACTTATTAGAGGCGAGAAACCCAGATACCATTGGTCAGTACTCATGGGGGTCGGCGACGTTGACATATCTGTATCGCCAGCTGGGCATATCTAGTCGTGCTGATTGTGGTCAGATTACGGGTTGTTTTACACTGCTGCAGGCTTGGATATATGAGTATTTTCCTACTTTCCGCCCACATCGTGAGCGGAAGATTGTTGAGCGTGGTCATCCTCGTTCGCGTATGTGGGCTATCCGGGCCGAGGATAAGAGCGAGAGTCGACTTCTTTCTATTCGTAGACGACTAGATCAGATGACTGCATCGCAGGTATATAATGTATATATCATTCACATTTATTTAAATTTAACTTTATTTTTGTTAACGTATAAACGTTTAGGTGGAGTGGTTACCGTATGGTCCCGAGCCTGCTGTAGCTGTGCCGAGGACTACATTTATGGGCGTTATTCGTTATAGGGATATCACAGAGCATTATTTACTTGATCGCGTGTTACGTCAGTTAGGTTACGTTCATGTGATCCCGGTTGACATCCCAACGCCCGAGCATGCAGTACGGTCTGTGACTGCGACGACGTACGACGTCAGGCACAGCGTTTCGTTCGCGGAATCGGTTTGGAGGACATTTCCGAGAGTAAGACGACTACACCTGGACGATTTGAGTCGTAGCCGCGACCCCTCCACTTGTGTTGTAGATTATTTGCAGTGGTTCGGTATGTGCTCACATCCACTTCTCGTACGCGGTATCATTCCGAGATCGGAGAGACCAGTGGATAAGACATGTGCCGATGCGGTAAGTTTATCTAATTTTATTTTTAATTGTAAAGTATATTTTGTTATTGTACGTTGATTTTTATTTTACATACAGTGGATGAGTAGGGTGATACGGTGTACGCAGCCGTTCTTGCGAGAGAGAGACATCATGCCGACTGAGGAGACGAGGCTTGCATGTACAGATTGGGATCGCCTGATCGAGGATTGGAACAGCCAGTTGGGCATTTCGGACCATGATTCAGATGCTGAGTTGTAGTTGTCTTGCTTTTACTTTCGTTTTGTTATATGTTGCACTGTTACTACATTTGTTGGTATTTGCTTATGCTTATTTGTGTACGCTTATTATTTATTTCTGACGAACATATCTTCTACATATTTCTTTGACTATCGTATTTTTAATATTTATTTTTCACGAAAATATCTTCAACTTATTTCTTTAGATATCAAATAATATTTAAAATTAAAATACGGTAAAAGAACAACACGATATAAGTAGAAATACATGATATATTATACATTACAAAAACATTACAAATTACAATAAAAATGTACCACGTAACCGGTTCCAATACTCCATCCTACTTTGATACTGATCCTCCCATCCAACAACACTCTCATCTCGCATTTGATACCATAAGATCGCTATATGAGGTACTGGGAAATTATAAACTAATTCCAAATGAATAAAATGTCTGTAACTCCCTAAATGAGCAATGATCAACTCTCTGACAGGTCTCGTCATGGCAGACGGACTCTCCCAATGTAGAACTGTAAGGCACGGGAACAGTGAACCATATGTTCCCATTGCGAAATACAAGAACGCACACTTGTAAAAATTAGCAATAGGAAACAAGTCGGACTAAACCTCCATATAATGATCCTCGCCAAAAACTCCCCCGCCCCAATCAATTCGTTGACGAGCCTCTCCCACATTTCCGAAATAGACACTCTCATATATAGGATGTGCACCTATCTCATTAGAAATCGCACGACGGGCGTACAACCAGTTCTCTTGACCATCATGGAGGACATCGACAACACATCGAAATCCATAGTTGCCATCAGTACGTACGTCATTCCACCTTTCCAGAAATGGTAAAATGATTTCTGGCAGTCTATCATTATATGGGAAGTTGTCCACGTCAATCCGTCCGGACACTGTAAGATAGGTAAATAACAATTCATTAAAACAACAAAATTAGGAGATAATATATTCAACCACATCTAGATTACTGATATTTATTAAATAACATAACAACAAAGATATCGTCATACCAGAAGATCTTGTGCCCGACCACGACCTCTGCTCCCACTACTGCTAGACCGAGGACGACCCCGGCTACCACTACTGCCAGACCGACCACGACCTCGCTCAGCATACTCGAAGGCATTCGGGTCCTGACGTGTCGACTTTCCCCTAGGTCGACCTCGTACCTTAATATTTTCTTCGGGTTCTCCATAGTTTGACTGATCGGGGTGTAACTGTTCGTATAAAATACGAGAGACACTACGAATTACTGCAGAGTCGCTCTCCGAGATCTCATCCACTAGCTTCCGAAAATGCTCGACGTCTTGTGTTGACTGATCAACAAACTCTGACATCTGGACTCCTTCTCCGATAACAAGTGTTTTCCAGAATGGATGAAACTGCTCTAAATAAATTCCATCACCTGACGCCAAACACTCGTAAATGGTACAGGCACAAGGAATCTCATGTGTTCTCAGGAAAGCACACCCACAACGATATTCAACTTCATCACTTAAGTCCTGCATTCTCTTCAACTCCTGAGTCAAAAACGACAAGCAGGGAAGCGAAACTCGGCCATTTATATGCTGAAACAAAGGACCAATGTAGTTTGTCACAATTCGACGTCTCAAATCTTCAAGAATGTTCCGAATATTCGTCAGCTGCATTTCAATAGCCGAGTTGACGCGGTCGAAAAGAGTGTCGAGAGCGGCAGTCGATGTAGTGATCCACTCTTTCAGAGCCGAATGTGCACTTTCCACCCTGCAGTTCGTAGTGTTTCCGAAATGAAAAGGTTGATACGTCCAATTCAACACGAATTTTTCCTTATGCACCAACCACGTGTCTTCCACATACTTCGTCATCATTAGCCAAGAGTTGTAAGAATCTTTCAG
Source organism: Triglochin maritima (assembly GCA_963682175.1). Classification (NCBI taxonomy): domain Eukaryota; kingdom Viridiplantae; phylum Streptophyta; class Magnoliopsida; order Alismatales; family Juncaginaceae; genus Triglochin; species Triglochin maritima. The sequence goes on along the minus strand of OY821771.1, from coordinate 53,617,701 downwards.
ATTACGGACTGCTCTATTATAATCCGTCTGTGAATCAGAAAGCATGACTCTCATCCACCTTCCACGCCTAAAACTCTCTGTCAGCTGCTTCTCCTTGCCGAATACGTGGTTTGCGTAGTTGTACACGTCTTTGTTGATATGTCAGGTGCATAGTAAATGAGAAGACTCAGGAAAAACCTCTGCCACTGGTCGCATCAGACCCATCTCCCGGTCCGTAATTATTGCAGTCAGACTAACAATATCCAATAACAGATCTCGCAACCTCTCCAACACCCACCAGTAACTAGACTCGGTCTCATCCTGCAAAATCACATATCCGACGAGGAAATTCATGTTTGTTGGAGTAACCTCAACCATCTCAAACAAATGCATCTTGTACTTGTTCGTCTTATACGTCGAATCCATACAGATTATGAATGGGTATGTACGCAACAACTGAACTGAAGTTGGATGTGCCAAAAATGCGTGAGTCAAGACATTAGTTTCTTCATCTGCCACAATCCAATGCAAATACTTATGCTGCACTGCCACCCTGAGAAACTGCTGCGTAGGATTCCTGTCTTCAGATTTTGTCCTCCTCATGTACTCTCTGAAGTTATAAATGTGTCTTTGATTCGGATTATCGTCTGAGAATTTCTTCTTTACCGCCAACAAAATGTTACGGGGTCTTGATTGTGCCTCTGTCATATCACGAACAATTTGCTTTGCCCCAGCACTAAGTCTGTTGACCTGTCGGTGAACCTCTGAATAAACTGTCAGTATGTGGTTGTGATGCCCATAGATGCTACTAGAAACAATGACCCATCCATCACGATCTCGTCGCTCCACCACTTTTACCAAAAACCGACAACCGCAACCTTTTCCTTTTGTATTCTTTCGCAATGCAATACTCGTATCATGAGAACTCATCTCACGTCTGCGATCACATCTGAGGTAACAATCTATCCGGTTATCTGCTTTTGGTTTGTATGATGATATAACCAAAAAAAATCTGACTTCTAGTGCAACTTGTTTCGCCCATTTACAAGCTTCCTCGATTGTTGTAAATATTTCTTTACTGTCAAAAAGCTCACTGTAATCTATTTCATCACCACCGAAATCTTGCAACGGAACCTGAAAAATTTGTATTTAACAGAAAATTAAAAAAAAACGGGCGTTTGCCTAACACGCCTCCACATACGTGGAGGCGTGTTAGACAGACGCCTTCACCTTAGTGGAGGCGTCCATCTAAGACGCCTGCACATAGGTGGAGGTGTCTTAGCTAGACGCCCGAGTTGGGGAAAAAATTCTGCCCCCGTTACCTCGCCGGATTCAGGTGCTTCGCCAGACATTTTCGTGGTGTTGGTACTAGGAATGTGAGTAAAACTGAGTCAAACACCTTGTTTAAAGACACGGGACAAAATTAGTATTAATTGATTTGTTAAGGGAAAAAATGTCATTTTTGAGACGATTTAAGTAATTTTCCGACGACGAATAGTAGTTCCATAAGCAATTGCCCGGAGTAGTACATTAACTTGCGTGGTACACTTGTGTAAGTTAATAACAAGAGTTTTCACATTTGTCTTTCTCATTAGAGGTTAGTTAGCTATAATCCTCGTACTCTCATAGTCATAGAGCATTATTTGATTCTGCACTAGCATTTTTTTTGTTTTTTCAATTGATATAATTGGAACTCTTTTTTCTCTTTGACGAGGTAATTGGAAAGGATCCTTATACACGGACGCGGGCGTTCGTGACGCGCGCTGACATGGACAGTACAGTCAGCAGTCCAGTCATCAAAATTCAAATATCTGTTACTTTTTGAAATTAAATAAATAACATATTTATTTTTTGTGTCACATGCAATTTTTTATTTTCCCGATGCAACATTACGTTCCCAATGCAACATTTCGTTTCCCAATGCAACTTATTCTCAACAGATACACAACATAATCTGGACAGACACATAACATATTCTGGACAGACAAAACATATTCTGGACAGAAACAAAACTTATTATGGACAGACACGCAACATATTTTGGACAGATACACAACCTATTCTGGACATACTTTGAACTTATTCTGGACAGACTTTGAACTTATTGTGGACAGACATACAACCTATTATGGACAGACTTTGAACTTATTATGGACAGACTTTGAACTCATTATGGACAGACAGACTTTGAACTTATTATGGACAGACTTTGAACTTATTATGGACACACTTTAAACTTAATATGGACATACTTTGAACTTATTCTGGACAGACTTTGAACTTATTATGGACATACACAACTTATTATGGGCAGACTTTGAACTTATTATAGACAGACTTTGAACTTATTATGGACAAACTTTGAACTTAATATGGACAGACTTTGAACTTATTCTGGATAGACTTTGATCTTATTATGGACAAACACACAACTTATTCTGGACAAACTTTGAACTTATTATGGACAAACTTTGAACTTAATATGGACAGACTTTGAACTTATTCTGGACAGACTTTGAACTTATTCTGGACAAACACACAACTTATTATGGGCAGACTTTGAACTTATTATGGACAGATTTTGAACTTATTATGGACAAACTTTGAACTTAATATGGACATACTTTGAACTTATTCTGGACAGACTTTGAACTTATTATGAACAAACACACAACTTATTATGGCAAACTTTGAACTTATTATGGACAGACTTTGAACTTATTATGAACAAACTTTGAACTTATTCTGGACAGACTTTGAACTTATTATGGACAAACACACAACTTATTATAGGCAGACTTTGAACTTATTATGGACAAACTTTGAACATATTCTGGACAGACACACAACTTATTCAAGACAGACACATAACTTATTCTGGACATAATAAGGTGTGAGTCTGTCAATTTTAAGTTGTGGGTCCGTGGGGGAATCAAATGTTGCATTGGGAAAATAAATGTTGCATAAGGAAGCAAAATGTTGCATGTGACACAAAATAAATATGTTATTTAATTAATTTCAGAAAGTAAAAGACATTTGACTTTTGATGACTGGAATACTGACTGCTGACTAGACTGACCACGTCAACGTGGATCCATTAATTATTTTCCAATTGGAAAAGGAGCGGAGTTTACTTTGAAAATGACGTGACGTTTTTGTCTTTTCCTTTGAGAAAAGATGCTCTCAACGTCTATATCATTTGAAGTGCAACACGTAATTTGTCTTTTTCTCACTTTTTTTTGTATATATGCCAGTAAAATTGGGGAGTAAATTTGCAAATCACATTTAATTTTTTATATTAAGTGGTTACTAGATCACGTAATCAACGGAACTTTCTAATGATTGCAGTTGCATGCAACATACACAACTTGATGATACGATCCCCAGAATGGGTACTTTGTCTGCACATTTCCAACAAAACAAAAATGCTTATTTACAGAATCCCACAACTTATTTAAATCATAATATATATACGTACATTTTCAAATGGCAACTAACCAACCCAACTTTTACGAAACTTCAAAAACACCCCCACACTTTCATCTTTATTCCACCCACCCCAAAGTCTGTTCCATCAACATTTCAGTACCACTGGTCGGAACAGTACCACGCCAGTGACGGCGGCTGCTCGTCGGAGAAGAAGCTGGTGCTACACGGTTCCTCTTCGGCAAGAAACTCATTCTCCTCCATCTTCATAACCATCTGCTGCTGCTGCTGCTGCTGCTGCTGGAAGTAGCAGTGGAACCCGAGTCTACTGCTGGTAGAAGAGGAAGAGGAAGATGTGTGGTTGAATCCCATGAACAATTGTTGGTTTTGTTCTTCCTTAGGCTCTTTTAGCTGTTCTTCCTGGACTTGATTGTTGTTTTGTGATAACACCATGTTTCTGAGATGGTAAGGGCTGTTTAGAATCCCGCTGGAATCGCTATCCGACGAGCCATCTTTGTAGATTAGAGGATTCTCCTCTTCCTCTTCTTGCTCTCTCTCTGCCAAGTTTTTATCCTCTTCGGGCTCCTCTTTAACGGAACAGTGGCCACTCTCGCTTTCACCGGAAAGCTTCCCTTTCAGCTGCTGGACCTGTCAAATTCCGACCCATCACCAAACCGAACTCAAAAACAAAAACTGAAACTCAAATTCCACTAAAAATCAGATTTTGGGAAATGGGTAAGGGTCGGATTTGACGACCTCGGCGAGGAGGGCTTGATTGTTGTGGGTGAGGGCGTCGAAGCTGAGTTTGAGGGCGTCGTAGTTGGTCTTGAGGACGCCGTAGTCGCGCTCCAGTTGCCTCGTCTTCCACCGGGCGCGACGGTTCTGGAACCAAACCGCGACTTGGCGAGGTTGGAGCCCGAGTTCTTGGGCGAGCTTCTGTTTCCTCTCTGGCTCGAGCTTGTTCTCCACTTCGAAGTTCTTCTCCAAAGCCTTCACTTGCTCCACGCTCAGACGCCTCTTCTTCTCTCCCACCGACAGCGATGCCACGCCTCCGCTTTCCATCGTCATCTCCACCTCTTCCTCCTCGCCTAACCCTAACCCTCCCTCTACCATCGTCTGGAAACCTCCCAACACAACCTTGTCTTCTGTCACAAACCACAACATGTTAGAAACACTACAACAACAGAGCAAGATTTTTTTTGTTTTTATTTTATTTTTTGAGTACCGGAAAGTGGATCCGAGGAGCTACTAGGTCTCTTCATGTTTAAACTTCAACGGTCTCGCAAATGGAAAGAATCGACGAAAAACGGAGACGGAAACGATCAAAAGAAGAGTTTTTTCTGATTACTGCAACTACGAGAGTTGAGAAGAGTGGGAGATGTGGAAAAGAAACGAGTGTGGGAACGGAAACAACTCCACCCTTCGTCCTTCTCGGTGTTACCCATGTCTTCTCCTTCCAAACCCATCAGGTGTTTGTTTGGAGTTTGGAATTTGGAAACCAGAAGGTTTGGTTGGGTGAGTGAGTCCGACTTGAGAGGAGTTGAGGAGAAGAATTGGTGGGATCTGAGATGCGGGGGAGAAAACACTCCGTTTTTATAGAGAAGTGGAGTTAAGGGTGAAATGTGGGTTGGTTTTGGATTTGTTGTTTCTCATGGGTATCTTTGGAAGTTTCAGAGGTGTAAACTATTGTTTCAGTGGGTTGTGCAATTTTTCCATAAAAATCTTTCTGACTTCTTGGCGTTCACAATCACCTCTCTTTATGGTAAAAAACTCACAATAAAATGGTATCACATAATCAGCACTTTCAGTTTTCTTCAATTGTATATATTGTCCTCCAAAGTCCTAAATTAGAAGTTCTTTTGTCTTCATACATGATTATGTGGTATGTTGTAAGTTTCCAATGACGAGGCTAATCAAGCAACATAACGTGTCAACAAGTTACTACATTTTGCTTAGGAAAGAAAGATGAGTGTAAAATTCATTGCATTGAAGTTTTAGTAGGAATAGGAATGAAAAACAGGTACATTTTGCAAAAGATTCCCATTAGACTAGATTAGTAGAGTTGCTTAGAGCATAAATAATGGGTCCGCGACCCCGACGGGTGAGCACGATTTTTAAGGGGTTTTTTGTTTTGATTTTAAAAAAAATAGTTTTAATTTTTTTTTGAAAATACGTTTTCTAATTGTTTAGATTTTTTAGAATTTTGTTATTTTTTTTAAAAAAATTCTAAGATCGACCACGAAATGATGTGGATGAGAGAGATGTATTGTAGTGGGTTGTGATTAAAATGTGAATAGTGTAGGAAAAAGAAAAAAGTAGATTGAGTAGAAAGAAAAATGACGTGGATGAGAAAGAAAATTGTTCTTGACCAGGTTGGGGAAATCATGGTCAACGATGATCTTATAGCTTTCCATCTTCCTGGGAGGATTTCATCCGATCTGCATAATCCATTCCATTTTATTTTGATAACTATATGTCTATAATTAAGTCAAAGGTGATTCGTCAAACCTAAATTATGCCAAACGAGTTTGGCCTCCGTATTGAAGATTGAAAGTGCAAAAAGGATGTGGTATCTGTTGCCAGTTGCCACTAAGAAGACATGTAAAAAGGAAGATGTGGAAGAGTTGAATTGGTGGTGACCACATTACAAATCTCTTCATTTTACTTCTCCAAACATATCTTTCAACGTCCAAGGACGAATAGGGGAGGGGTTGTGACACTTTTTTCTTCCGGATTTGAAGCACACTTAATTGTGTGGAATTTCTCATCTAGCTTTGAAAATGATTGATAGATACCCAACAAAGACATACATCCAACTGGGGTTTGACGTCGTGTCTTTGGTGTCTTTTGCCTTAAGGCACATATCAATATTTTGTTTTTGGAACTTTAATAGCTTGACTCACTTTGGTAACTTGGTTTTACTACTCTTTTTTATGGGTGGATATGTACCTGTATTTCTCATCGACTACTAACTTTACGTTAAAGTTTAAATTAAATTATGTGTCAGATGTTGTTCAAATTTGGATCAGATTCAATCTGACATTTGACATAATATTATATTTAAAAGTGTATTAGGGATACAATACAAAATAATTACAAAAAAAGATAAATACAGGTTTAAATAATATTTTTTAAATTTTCAAAATTATAAAGTGTTACAAAACGAAAATTTAAGGAAAGTAACTGTTACATTTTAAAGTTCGGAAATACATAGTGAAATCAAAACATGATTTAAGAGGAAAAACTGTATTTTTTTTGTTCGACAAATTATTTTCGAATGCATTTATTCTCAAATAGTTTTTGTGTAATTAATAAGCTACATTGAACAGCCATCACGATTATTTAATTGGACGCAGTACCAAATTGTGTAGCTGTCATTAACTTAAGTTTTAAAGTAAAGTCTAATCAGTCTTATTTCTCCATGTAATTGATAAAGAAATAGTGATCATCCTATTCATGAATTAAATTTAAAAAAATCGTGAAAATCGACACTTGTGCGAGCGTTAGATTAAAAAAAATCATGTGTGTTGCACATGTATGAAGGGCTTTGTTTAGGTTGAAGACTTTGAGAAAGAACATGGTTGGTGGGTCTCTCTTTAATAATGCCCATCCAATGGGAACCAACGTCAACATGTCACATTTAGGTGGGTCTATTTCTATCTCTCTACACTATACTTATATTTATCCTCCAACTCATGCCAAACACAATCTTAAAAATGTTTACACATGTTCCAAAGTCCTAACTATAATTATTCCTCGCATCTAGAATGCACTTGAGAATGCTTGCATTTTATAAATCATTAAAGACAACTCTTGACATGTCTTCCCAATATTATGTCTCTGATTCGAATATTTATTATCAACTACGAGTTAAAAACGCCAAGTCATATAAATACTTGATTCCTTGAAAGTCATGTGCTTAATTCCACTTCAGGTTGATATGATACCAATGTTTGATCGTGAGTGGCAATTTTTACCAATATACGATGTTATTATAGTTTCCTTTGGAGCTTCTCAATAACCAATGTGGTTGGAGTCTTGGAGAACTAGTAGTGGTAGAGTCGAGCACTCAATCACATTATCACTGTGATAAGTTAGCCAAGACTGGGCATATGATGTTGGATGGGTATGGGGACGTATTAATTTTGTCCATGACATTTAAGTCTATTGTCTTTTAACCTTCAAAATGAGTGGTCTTCATTTTTTGTGTGTAAAACACATTTGATACGTGGAACAAAAAGAGGTAAAAATTCATTAATTTCTTTCTGATGAGAACCTTTTTGACTTCAACACGTAAGTTGGAATCATTATTACATAGTCACGCATGGTTGTTTCCTGGAGAAAGAAAACACATTTGATACTTGGAACGAGATCAAGTAAAAATCCATTAATATTCTTTTTAATGACTACTTTTTTGACATCAATACATAATTTGGAATCATGTGTGGATGTTTCCGGAAGAACGAAAACTAATAAAATGATAATATTTTTGTGAAATCGTGTTTAAACGACAATTTTGTAAACTGATGATAATGTTTTATTATTTTATTTTTAGTGATTTGGACCATTATTCCATCAAGTATGCAATGTCAGCCCATGTGGAATAATAGAGGCCTCAGCCCATTGGGTGATCTTCATTAAATGATACTCCGATTGCCCGAAGCATCCTAATTTATACCAAGAGATATTCGGGTGACACGTCATGGACTACATAAGTCTGTCCCACGTCACTTGTTCCTTTGCCTTGGGTGCTTAACGCCTACGTGTCCATTTAGATGTTTTTCACAGACATTCCCGTACAATTACATAAATGGAAATTGCAAAAAAAGGTCTTCCACACCGACAAATCATGTTTAACCATGCTCGGGCTATGCCATGCTCCATTTTTCCGTCACGTCAGCTCACCCCACCCACCAAAAAATTCTCATTAACCATGCCCATGCTACCTCATCCACCCTACACTTTCTTTCCTCCACATCATTTATTAATTAAACAATTTTAATTCTTACACCACATTTTAACAAAACATTTTATTAATTGAAATTACTACATTATCAATTAATACCCAATACATTATCAATTAACTCTAACCATGTTTTAGACCATTAGTTAACCATCTTACACCATAATATTAAACCACCTCGACAGGTCGTTCGGGGGTCTCGCTGTAATTGTTTGATTTGGAAATTTTTGAATCTTCATCATTTGTAAAAAAACACATTGTAATCCAGCTCGTTACCACAATAATAAAAATTTATCACACCACATTACTAAAAACTACTCAATACATTATCAATTAACTCTAATAACAAAATCTCCACTAAAAAAACAAAAAAATACGACGAACGTGGGGGGAACACGTGTCCCCCGCCCGACCCGTTAACCATGCTCTCATTTCGGAGTTCCGTCACATACAAATAAACCAAAACCGGGTATAGCTTAATAAAATTCCAAATTCTCACGTGGATTAGAAAAGAGTCGTTATCCACGGACGTGGTCAGTCCAGTCAGCAAAGGTCAAATATCTTTTACTTTCTGAAATTAATTAAATAACAAGTTTATTTATTTTGTGTCACATGCAACATTTAGTTTCTCAATACAACGTTACTTTCCCAATACAAGATTTGTTTTTTTCCTCGTGCAACATTTACTTTCCAAAAAGTAACATTTGGTTTCCCTATGCAGGTTTTACTTTCCCAACGTAACCTTTGGTTTTCCTATGCAGCTTTCAGATACAAAAGTAAAATGTGAGTTCATGTAAAATGAAGAAACCTAACATGCGTTTGTCATTTTGAATATATGAGTTTGTTCTTTTTAATATATAAGTTTGTTTTTTTATCATATGGGTTTGTCTTTTTTAATTTGTGAGTTTGCCCTTTTTAATATTTGAGATTGTCTTTTTTAATATATGAGTTTGTCTTTTTTATCATTTGCGTTTGTCCTTTTTATCATATGGGTTTGTTTTTTTAACTTATGTGCTTGTCATTTTAAGCTATGAATTTGTCCTTTTTAATATATGAGTTTGTCATTTTTATCATCTACGTTTGTCTTTTTTATCATATGGGTCTGCCCTTTTTAACTTATGTGTTTGCCTTTTTCAGCTATGAGTTTGTCCTTTTTAACATATGAGTTTGTCTTTTTTATCATCTGCATTTCTCTTTTTATCATATGGTTTGTCATTTTAACTTATGTGTGTTGTTATTTTTAAGCTATGAGTTTGTCCTTTTTAATATATAAGTTTGTCTTTTTTTATCATCTGTGTTTTCCTCCACCTCCCCCTTCCCCTCCCTCCTTCCCAAAGGATGAACATTTAAAAGGATGAATGCAGTGGTCATATTATCTCATATCATCTTCTTCCTCCAATCTAAGCACTCCCAACCCCACCATCCCTCCACTGCCCACTCCCCCTTCCCCTCCCTCCTAAATGACCGCAAGCGTCTCGTCGCCCACCGCGTCATGATGTTTGTGAGATCTAACATGGTCCTCGGCCTCGGGACGAACTCCACCGCCAACCACTTCCTCCTACTCCTTGCCGATCAACTTCACCGCGACGTCCTCACCTCCCTCAAGACCCACTCCCATGTCGTCTCTCTCGGCATCCCTCTCACCGATCTCGTCTTTCGCCCCGTCCTCGACCTCTCTATCAACCGCGCCAACGAGGTGGATCCCGACCTCAACCTCGTCAAAGGCCGCGACAGGTCTTTGTGTCGGGAGAAAATGATGGAGAATGTAAGGTTTTGAGAAGATATATATGATGGAAACAAAAAGTCGTATAACTTAGCGTGTGCATGATGTGACACAAAATAAATAAATAATATGTGATTTAATTAATCTTTGATAATAAAAAATATATGATTTTTGCTGACTGAATTAACCACGTCAGATGGCGTCCAGGTCGCACCGCGTTTATTAATCATTTTTCATTAGAAAATTATTCTTACATGATTAGCATTATACAAGTCGACATTCGATTTTGCTGAAGGATTATTTACACAAACGATTTCAAAGGAGATATCTACCATATATCTTGTAAAGAATTGACTTAATGAATTCATTTTGTCTTCTTACGGGATTTTAAAGCTTACACCAAATTTTAACTGAATTGCTATTCGTCACTGGAAAACTACTTAAATTGCCTGTACAAATTACCATTTTGTCATTCCCTATTTTCTACATATATATCTCTTCATTTCACTTTTCTATCACCACTCTCTCCATCTTCCTCTCATAATCACCAAGAAGAATGTTTCGGAGGTCAGGAAAGGAGTCAGCGGACACCTTAGTGTACTTGAATATGGTAAAATGTCACATTTAAATATTATTTTTTAAATAAAATTAAATTGGGGTGGGCGTCCGCGGGAGCTGCCCCTACCTTGGGCGAGGCGTCTCCCGTAGACACCCCTCCCATATTTTTAAATTAATAATTAGTATTAATTGATAATTAGTTAAAAATAATTAATAATTTTGTTAATTTAGATGCTTAAATCCATTTAACAATATTTTATTTCTAAAATTTAATTAATAGTCATCGGGTTACCGTGAAGGAATAGGAAAATCCATACCTTTACGCGTTGTACATGCTTACGAAAGATGATTCAACACCTCGTCATCCACGTAGACATTGTAGATCTGCTTCGGTTAGGAGAGAGAGGAATAGTTTATGTCGTCGTCAGACACGTGATGATTCTTTCAACGACGATGAGGTGGAGAGTGACGACGAGAGTGACGATGGGGGTCGGTATGGGTTGGAGCAGCAGGAGGAGGCGAGACAGCAGTATGGTAGAGGACGAGACGACATGATAGTTTTTCTACTGCGTGGGTCATTCAGAAGGGTAGAGGTGATAGGTTTGTGACCGGTGATTTGCGTTTGTGCACTGCAGATGTCCGAGCTCAGAAGAAGAAGAAGGTCGAGGATGATTCTTGGATGGTGACTGGTGTGATGTCCGGTGGTCCTTTAGATGGCAGCGTCATTCCGAGTTTCGGAGGCCACATCGGCAGATGCATTTGGGAGAGCGATGATCGGAAGGTTCTAAAGTGTCTTAATCGGTACAGATCTTGTACTACATTGCAGGGGTGACGCTCAGTTTTGAGCGATGATATCACGGGGGACATTGTTGATAGTTGATTGGGTCACTTGCCTTACAACATGTGTCCCCTGCCTGGACATACCGTTGATTTCTGTGTTTGTGGAGAGGTGGCGTCCTGACACCAACTTTTTCCACTTGCCTTTCGGAGAGATGACGATCATGTTGCATGACGTCTTCCAGATTCTGCGCATTCCTGTTGAGAGTTGTATGGCGAGTGCTCAAGCGTCGACGCTTGAGCTAAAGAGTTATTTATCAGAGTTGCTCGGGGTGAACGTCGATGGTCTTGGGAGGGATAACCCATTTTGGAGTGGTGGTGGTTTAGCATTGACGCTGTTGACGACTTCTGCAGACGAGGATGACCACTGCGGACTGAGGATACGCAGTTGAGTGCCTACATGTTCTTACTGCTCTAATGCGTCTTGTTTGTCTACAAAAGAAACTGCAGAGTCAGACCACACGACTTATTGGAGGCTAAAAACCCAGATACCATTGGTGAGTACTCATGGGGGTCGGCGACGTTGGCATACATGTATCGCCAGTTGGGGATAGCGAGTCGTGCTGATTGTTCCGGTATTGCGGGTTGTCTTACGCTGCTGCAGGCTTGGATATATGAGTACTTTCCTCCTTTCCGCCCACATTGGGAGCGGAAAATCCTTGAGCAGGTCATCCTTGTTCGCGTATGCGGGTTGTCCAGACTGAGGATATGAGCGAGTTGCGGCTCCATTCTATTCGTAGACGCTTAGATCAGATGACTGCATCGCAGGTATAAACCTCTCTCACTAGTCGCATAAGTCTTTGAAAGGAATGTGTTCTAAAAGTTTTACTTTTATATGCCAATTATTATGAATTGGATGTGCAAACATTTTGTTTCTTGATTTATGGTATTCGTCTTTTGGAAGTGTTAAGGAAGAGGCGTTTGGTTCTTAACCGTAGAGCTTTAAAAGATAATGGTGTACATAAATCAAAAGTTATTCACAAGCATGGTAATTAACATGGAACATTAATCACCGAGATAAGATTGTCGTGTTGGTCATCGATTGTTGTAGCTCTACAAATAATTGACGACACGAGTATATAAAAGAGGAAAAATATTACTTTTATATATTGAATAGACCTAACAAGTAAAACATTATGGAATTGTGTTTCGTGTCATTAATGTTTTACTGTGTCTTGGATCCTAAGATATGAGACTTATATCTTTTCACTCAAGAAGTGCTTAATTTGATTATTGTCAAAAACTATCAATGAGTATAATGATAAAGGCAATAGTTGGTTGAACATGACTTGTGCTGGAAAAGATAGCTAGTCAAACGATTATCGTTGCCCCTCTTAATTGAGTGTTGATATTAGTGGGCCCCTTGATAAAGAAAAATTATAATGTACACAATGTAACTTGAGTTAAGTTACATAGTTATAATTGAAGGGAATGTGTTCTAAAAGTTTTACTTTTGAATAACAATTATTATGAATTGAATGAGAAATCATTTTGTTCCTTGTTTATGTTATTCGTCTTTTAGAAGTGTTAAGGAAGAGGCTCTTGGTCCTTAACCGTAGAGCTCTAAAAGATATTGGTTTACATAAAACAAAAGATATTCGCAATCATGGTAATTAACATGGAACATTAATTACCGAGTTAAGATTGTCGTGTTGGTCATAGATCATTGTAGCTCTACAAGTGAGTGACAACACGGGTATGCAAAAGAGGAAAATATTACTTTTGTATACTGAATAGACCTAATAAGTAAAATATTATAGAAATGTGTTTCTGTGTCATTAATATTTTACTGTGTCTTTGGTCCTTTGGTATGAGACTTATATCTGATCACTTAAGGAATACTTAATTAAATCAGTGTCTTGAACTATCGATCAGTGTAGTGTAAAGACATTGGTTGGTTAAGTATAACTTTCGTTGGAGAAGATAGTTAGTCAAAAGATTATCATTGCCCCTCTTAATTGAGTGATGATATTAGTGGGTCCCTTGATAAAGCAAAGTTATAATGTGCACAATGTGATTTGAGTTAAGTCACATATTTATAACTAGCTTAAAGAGATCAAGAAATGAATACTAATACAAAGATGACACAATACTACTTTGTGTGTATTCTTAATATCACGAGGCAAGGGACGGACACTAGTGGTGCACTCCATCACTAAATGGATCGGGTTTTGGTTCGAGTGGAATTAAGACATCTAACTAATTGGGAGCTATAACGTGTAGCTAGATACCACTTATAGCTTGTGATATTAAGCTCTTAATATCACTGCCAACTTAGTTTAGATCCTCCCATAGGTCACACCGCAAAAACCGTGAAACAAGAAGCTTGATTTTTGGTTCATATGATGTGTCGGGTTTCTTATAGAAAATATGACACATGTGGTGAACAAGTAAAATCAATTATGTTGTATATAAACATAATTAGAGTCATGATAAATTCATATGAGATGTATATATTATGGGGTGCAATAATTTATTGTTGCATAGGATAATACATTGCATAAGTTGTGAATTTGCTAAAACCCCCTTAAGTTCAAATTTTGATGGAAATAAATCCAAAATTTGAAATAGGCAAAATCGGGTAGAAGTTCGGTAATCCGTTTTGGTTCGGTCGACCGAAGGATCTATGGATCGGTCAACCGAACGTGGAGCGGATAATCGTAATTGATTGACCGAACTTGACCAAAGTGCCTGGAACTTTGGTACGGTGTACCGAACCAGAAACGGTCGACCGAACAATGTCAAGTTCCGATATTTTCGGTTAACCGAATAGCACTCGGTCTTGGACGAGAATTAGTCCGATAGGTTAAGGAGAATTTTTCTCCTTAAGATTCGGTCATCCGTCACGTACTCGGTTAAATGATCTTGACCAATTCGGTTAACCGAGTGGGACTCGGTAAACCGAACAGCGGTCGATTTTCTGCCTTTGATTATTAAGAGATTAATTTGATCGATGTTTGGATTAGCTCCAAATTTGGTCAAACGTTTTGTGGGTGCATATAATGCATTATGGAATTAGTTTGTGAGAGGAATTGTCATAAAACCATGGCTTAAGAATAGCCATGATTAAGAGTAAGATTGGAACCTATAAATATGTCCTTATTCTCCCTAATTGGTACACACAATTCAGAAATTATTTTCTCTCCTAATTCACTACTAAAACCCACGAAAATTCTCTTAGTTTTCTAAGTCTTTGGAAGGAGAAATCTCAGAGGCTAAGGAAGGGGTTTGTAGCTAGATTCTAAGATTGTTTGGAGATCGATTGGCTAGCTCCTTTCTCTCCAACCTTGTTTAGGGTTTCGGTGAACACTCAGAGGCATCCGGCGCAACGGGAAGCGACGATCATCTTCCCAACGTCTCCGAATCTTCAAGAAGTTTTAGAGAACTTCTAGGTATGAATTTCGGAGTCCCTTGTGTTTGTTTTAATAAGTTTTTGAAACTAGTTGTTAAAACAAACTGATGCATGCATAAATAAATCGAAGAAAATTGTAATTGATCCTTATTATACATGAAAATTCGAAATATATATATGTATAATTAAACATGAAATCCTACAATAATTAGCTTAAAGAAATCAAGAAATAAATATAATACAAATGTGACACATTTCTACTTTGTATATATTCTTAATATCATGAGGTAAGGGACGGACACAAGTGATGCACTTACATCGCTAAATGGATCGTGCTTTGGTTCGAGTGGAACAAAGACATCTATGCTAATTGAGTAACTATAATGTGTAGCTAGATATCGCTTATAGTTTGAGATATTAAGTGTTTAATATCGCTGCCAATTTTGCTTAGATCATCCTATAGGTCACACCACAAAACTGAGAAACAAGAAACTTGATTTTGAGTTCATATGATGTGTCAGGTTTCATGTGAAAAATGGACACATGTGGTGAACAAATAAAATCAATATGTCATGAGAATTGACATAATTAGAATCATAATAAATTCATATGAGGTGTAACAATTTAATATTGCAAAGAATAATATATTACATAAGATGTGAATTTTCTAAAAACCCAAAAGATCAAATTTTGTTGGAAATAAATCCAAAACTTCACAAAGGCAAAATCAGGGTCAAACACGGTGAACCGTTTAGGGTTCGGTCGACCGAGGTGTCTTCGGAACGGTCAACCGAACGGGTAAGCACAATTGATTGACTGAAATTGTCTGGAGTGCCTGGACAATTGGGTTCGGTCAACCGAGCGTGAACGGTCAACCGAGAGAAAATATCTTTGGATATTTTCGCTAGACCGAAGGTGACACGGTCGTCCGATAAATGTTCGCCAGGAGAAATTTGTAGGATTTCTAGTTTAATTGCACATATTTATTTTCGAAATTTTTATGCACAATAAGGATCAGTTACAATTTTTCTATGACTTGTTTCATGCATGCATCGGTTTGTTTCAATAACTAGTTTCAAAACTTTATTAAAACAAACATGGGCTCCGATTTTGATACATAGAAGTTCTCTAAAACTTCTTGATGATCCGGAGACGTTGAGGATGATTATCGTTGCGCCGGATGCCTCTGAGTATTCACCAAACTCTAAACAAGATTGGAGAGAGAAGAGCTAGCCTCTCAATCTCCAATAGGGTTTAGAATCTAACTACTAACCCCTCTTTAGTTCCCTTGAAAAGAAGATCTCTGAAAACTAAAACTAAACTCAAGAATTAAGGTGAAATTCGTGGAGAATTATGTAGAGAGATGTTTGCACAAAAAGATAATAAATTAAATTAATAAGGTAATGAGATAAACTTGTATTTATAAGTTCTCTCCAAATTACCTATTCATGTGCAACATCTTGCCCATGATTTCATGCAAACTTCCATCTAACCATCCATTATTTGCTAACAAATAATCTTAGCCACAAATTAAATCAGTTATGGACAAATTCCATGCATGATATAATTAATTCTTAAATTTATTCTGCAGTAACCGTCTGAATCGGTCGACCGTGTTAAGGGTTCGGTCGACCGTTTAGACCAAGTTTCGGTCAACCGTTCATGAACTCGGTCGACCGTTCGTAACAAAATTATTTCACCGTAATGTTCGGTCGACCGACCGAAATACTTCAGTCGACCGACCGAAATACTTCAGTCGACCGAAAACGAACAGTAGAAATTCCCATTACGATCGAGACACATCCGATCGACCGTGCAACATTTCGGTCGACCGTGCAACATCGGGTCGACCGTTTACGGTTTAACGGTCGACTGTTTTTGCACAGTACTGCAGACTCGTCAAATTTCGGTTTAACCCCTACGAAATTTGACATTTCGGGATTAGTAGTAAGTTCACAACTTATGTAACATATTATCCTATGTAATGATAAATCGTTACACCCCATAATATTTACATCACATATGAATTTAATTTAGATTCTAATTATGTTATTAATCACAACATAATTTTGATTTTGCTTGTTCACCACATGTGTCAGATTTTCTACATGAAACCCGACACATCTTATGAACTCAAAATCCCCATTTCTTGTTTCACGGTTTTTGCGGTGTGACCTATGGGAGGATCTAAACTAAGTTGGCAGTGATATTAAGAGCTTAATATCACAAGCTATAAGCGGTATCTAGCTACACATTATAGCTCCCAATTAGTTAGATGTCTTAATTCCACTCGAACCAAAACCTGATCCATTTAGTGATGGAGTGTACCACTTGTGTCCGTCCCTTGCCTCATGATATTAAGAATACACACAAAGTAGTATTGTGTCATCTTTGTATTAGTATTCATTTCTTGATCTCTTTAAGCTAGTTATAAATATGCGACTTAACTCAAATCACATTGTGCACATTATAACTTTGCTTTATCAAGAGCCCACTAATATCATAACTCAATTAAGAGGGGCAATGACAATCTTTTGACTAACTATCTTCTCCAACAAAAGTCATACTTAACAAACCAATGTCTTTACACTACACTTATCGATAGCTCAAGACACTAGTCTAATCAAGCATTTCTTAAGTGATCGGACACAAGTCTCATATCAAAGGACCAAAGACATAGTAAAACATTAATGACACAGAAAACACAAATCTATAATGTTTTACTTATTAGGTCTATTCAGTATACAAAAGTAGTATTTTCCTCTTTCGTATACCCGTGTTGTCACTCACTTGTAGAGCTACAATGATCTATGACCAACACGACAATCTTAACTTGGTAATTAATGACCCATGTTAATTACCATGATTGTGCATATCTTTTGTTTTATGTAAACCATTATCTTTTAGAGCTCTACTGTTAAGGACCAAGAGCCTCTTCCTTAACACTTCTAAAAGACGAATAATATAAACAAGGAACAAAATGATTTCTTAGTCATTTCATAATAATTGACATTTAAAAGTAAAACTTTTAGAACACATTCCCTTCAATCTCCCACTTGTTATTAAAGTTTTCTTTCACATACATACTCAATGTATAAAACAATAATAACTAGGGTAAACCCCATTACATATCAATCATCAAGCCAATCTACATGGTTCCTCAATCCCATGGACTCGAAATGCATTTCGCCATTGGCTTGGGATAAGGGGTTTGTGAATGGATCAGCTGTGTTGCTGTTGGTGTCCACCCATAATAGATTATTTTGCCTTCGTCGATGAGGTCACGTGTCACGAAGTACTTACGATCCATGTACTTCACTTTGTGGTGTGATCTAGGATCCTTGATTTGTGAGATATATGCACTATTATCGCAAAATAGCTCAATGGGTCCCTCGCTCGTGGGAACTACTTCAAGCTCTTCAAGGAACTTCTTGATTCACACTCCTTCCTTGCTCGCTTCAGCGACAACCATCACTTCAGAAGCAGTGGTTGAGTCGGCTGTAGTGCTTTGCTTCCAACTACTCCAACTCACAGCTCCACCATTCAGAAGAAAGACATATCCTGATTGCGACCTTCTATCGTCTGGATCACTCATGAAACTCGCATCTGAGTACCCTTCGGCTATCAACTCCCTTTGTCCTCCATAAACAAGAATCTTATCCTTAGTCCGGCTAAGGTACTTCAGGATATTCTTGACCGCAGTCCAATGCTCAGGACCTGCGTTGGATTGGTGACGACTTGTCACGCTTAGAGCATACGAGACATCGGGTCTTGTGCAAGTCATCGCGTACATGATCGACCCAATTGCCGAAGGATAAGGGACATCCTTCATGTACTCTAAGTCCTTACGTGATTGCGCACGTTGTGACTTCTTGAGTTGCACACCCATAATCATTGGCACAATGCCCTTTTTGGAGTTGTTCATCTTGAAATTTTCCAAGACCTTGTCAATGTATGTACGTTGACTGAGGCCAATGAGTCTACATGATCTATCTCTATATATCTTGATTCCCAAGATGTATTGAGCATCACCCATATCTTTCATGGAGAATGCTGATTTCAATGAACTTCTCGTTTGCTCAAGCAAAGGAATATGTGATTGACATCATTTCATGCTCATATTTGTATCTTATATCCATTATCTTACACCTAAGCAATGCTACGTGACGAGTTTTATGTTTAGTTTTCAGGAATAAAGAGGTTTGAAGAGAAGAGCCATGAAAGGACCCAAAAGCTGGGAAAAAGGACTGAATGGTGAGATCTAGGGACCAAGATGCAAGGGAGAAGGACCTGAATGTAAGACAAAAGCACCTAAGAGCAAAACAGAATACTCCACACCATCATGGGGAGTATTTTACCAATTCTATTCGGGTCGGAGCTCCAACAAGTCGAGTAACCGCATCAAAGACCAACAATACCAGAAAGCAAAGCCCACAACAAATTCCAACACGATCCGACAATTTGGGACCGCCAATTGGCGGTCTTGGACCGCTAATTGGCGGTCCATATTGCTCAGGATCCGTCGAAATTTCTCCTGGACTTGTATTAATGTTCGTTTAGGCTATTTTTGGTATTGGTTTAGTCCCACATCGGGGGATTGTCCCCGATTAGCTTTTTCCATGCTTATAAATAGAACTCTTCACCTTCCATTGTAATTACCCATTGCTTGGTGGTATTCTCTCTACTAAGGAGTGAGCCTTGAAGCAAAAACTCAAGGTGGAGATGAATGCTACCTTCAATGTGAGTCATTTGTTAATAAAATAATTCTTCTAGTTTCTTTCAATCTTGTCTTTTAATTTGTGCATGTTTGTTTAGTCTTTCCTTTCCTTTTATGTTTCTTTAATGCTTCTTGCCTTCTTAGTTAACTTTCATTTCAGTATTATGCTTTCTTTTGCTAATATAGTTAGTGTAATGAGTAGTGAGTAGTTCCATCCCCATTTGGGGGGTGGAGAAATATGTGATATAATCATGTAGTGTATTAAGTGTGTGTTATCTTTATCCCTTGAGCTTTATATGATTTCCATAACCATCTAATGGGTTTTCACTCTTATCTTTGATATGCTAATGCTCTTGAATGAAGCTTAGCTTATGCTTTGATTAGTGAGCCTATTTTATGGGGAATGATAAGGTTAGGATATGGATGAAGTTAATATTGGAAACACAATTTGTAGTGTATGAGCTCTTGTTGCCTTTACCTTAGCTAATGTCTTGTATGTTTTAATGATGTAGTGAAATCTTAATTCATGTAGAGGCATAGTAGGGTATAGTCTTTATACTTGAGTTCATGTAGCTTCATTCTAATTATTGTCTTGTATGTTTTAATGATGTAGTCTTATCTTAATTCATGTAGAGGCAAAGTTGGATGTAGTTTTATGATTTCATGCACTACATGTTGTGAGGAGCTTAATGAACACACACACACTTCTTTATGTTCACATTATTTCTCTACCCCCTTTGGGATTTAGTTTTCTTGCTTTTCTTCCATTTCCATTTGCACCTTAGTGTAGTTTAGTGTAACCAACCTTTCTCTCCTTCTTTTTACCTCTCGCCTTCGAACAAACCAATCGTCGACACACCTCCCAGTGGACGACCCGTATTTGCCACCACTTCAACGCGGCCGTGCACTTGCGGTTAAATATAAAACGAGATCAATCAAGTTTTTGGCGCCGTTGCCGGGGAGGTGCTCAGTCCAGACGTTGGTTTGGGCGATTCGAGGGGTTTTTAATTTTTTGTTTCCAGTGTTGTTTAGTTTCAGGGAACCTAAGGATCAGGGGGAGGCTACTGGAGAAGTTTGAGGACCAGAAGCTACAAAAAGACCGCCAATCAGCGATCTGGAACCGCCAATTGGCGGCCTGGTGAGCCTCAATTGTTCTCAAATTTGTTCCAGTTGTTATATTGTTCATGTTAGTTATCTGGGAGCACAATTTTGCATGCTGTGACTTCTACTTTGCTCCCAGATTTAATTTCAATCCCCTTTAATCAACTTGGACCATAAAACTCAAAGCAAAAGACTAGACTTCTTGCCATCTAGGTCATGCATCATTTGTAGACCTTGCATGCATTTGTCTTTTCTTTTCCTTACATTTTGTTGTTGATTGCTGGCGTGAGGTACGTGCACCCCGATCTCTCATTCATGCATGTTTCGATCATGCATTAGTTAGTAAGGTGCATCAGGACAAGAGTGAGTTGAGCGTTTGATTGGAGTGATTGATTGCTAGATTTAAGCTCAAAACGCTACTAAGGAGGGGCTGTCCCATAAAAGATAAGGTGGGGGATTTCATCACCCTTTCCTTGGCCCCAAAAATCACTCGTAATAAAGCCTTAACTAAAAGCAAGTAGACATTGGCCCTAAGGAATTCGGACGCACTAGGAGAGTAATCTAGTCGAGACCGTCATGACCTGATCGGCGTTGCCTACCTTGTCGATAGTAGGAGGTACTGGATCTCCGGATCTGGTATCACTTGCTGGGCATTGTGGTCCTCGTTGTAGGGAGGTGAGGCGTGTCAAGGCTAGTGACCTCGAAGTTAGGCGTCGTCTAGCTTAAGGACCCATTGCCTTACATTGTTTGAGTCGTGCTTGCTAGTTAGGCTTCTTCCTGATCCCGTTACCCACGCTAGCTTTAGGGATTCTTCCCTTCTCCTCTGAGTCATCTTCTTCTCACCTTCTTCTACGTTATAGTCTCCTCCCCTTTACACTCTCTGGTAGCGTTTTAGGGTCGAGTCGAGCACTTTTTGCGAGCTTAGTCTCGTGGTGGTGAGAGTGGTCGACTCGAGAGTTGTTTGTTGAGATGGATGGTTACATGGGCGACCATTCATATCATTGTTGGGACCAGGATGATTCTCCCTGGTATTCCGGACCCATGCAACCTGGGGTGGCTCAGACGAATACCCCGTACGGTTGGGATGATCTTCATTATGTGACTGAGCAATCTTCATATAGGGGTGATATGAGAGAGGCACCGACGGCTAGATCTCCATCTAGTTATGTTGGATCATACTCTGGGCAACAAACATTGGCCTCTTTCATGCATGCGGTAGACGACATGAGTGCACCAGTGGCTCCAGTAGCCATACCGTGCGATTGTTGTGGGTTGAGTGGTCATAATATCGGAGAATGTCCTTATGTTCCCCTAGAGCCTGAGTATGAGCATACATTTTCCCAAAATGCTCAATATGACCATTACGCATCCGCGTACATCCCGAGAGTGATGGATTCATGGGGAAACAATTCTTATTCAAATTCTTATACTTCATATTCACCCCAGTATCCTCCTCCCGAATACCCAGAATTCTACCAGCAGCCTACTCCAAATCATTGGACTCATTCTCAGCCCATCAACACCCAACCCCAAAATTTCACAAGCTCTGACTTGGACCCCATCGTTGACCGCATACCTGATTCCTTGAAACAAACTCTCCAAACATTCATGGAAACCACACAAAACTTATTGAAGTCCAACTTGAATTCCTTGCAAACCATGGAAATGCAAGTGAGCCAGATGACACAACAATTCCATGAACGTGAGGAGGGTAACTTTTCTTGTCAACATGAGGATTCATCTTTTGATATCGAACCACCACCACATCCACAAATTCAAAGCACAACCTTTCAGAGTCAAACTCCTAGTCAGTCTGAGGGACTTGGGGTTTCAATTCATGATCACTTAGTGGAGGATTCGATTCAAATTGAGAATAACTTGGACCAGCCTCATTATGAGTCGGCACAGGATTGTGCCTTATCTTTTTGTCCTGTGGCCCTTGAGCCACATGATCTTCATATTGTGCCTCTTAAGGACTCGCCTCTGGTGGAGCAAGAGCTCCCTAGTACCCTCAATTTCAAACAACCTGATGAGAGTTTGCCTCTCACTATTGTTCCTGATCATCTTGGAAATGATGGAACATCAAACAACTACATTGCTCATGAGGGTATTAGGAGTTCCTTGGAGGATACCTTGGGTATGAGACCCACTGTTTGTTCGCCTGGTGTGTCGGATATGCCTAACGAGGTTCTTGACCTCGTTCCGACGCATCAGCCTGTTGGTTGGAGAGTTTGGATTGACGATCATAACTTCAGCAGCGCAACAGGAGAAACTCTTCTTCCGTTGCCCCTTATTTCCCAAACTCTTGAGAGGTTCAAGCTCTTTCAGTTTGATCCTTTGAATGAGACGCCTTTGCGTCCAATTCACGAACCTCTCATTTCATCTGTTGCTCTTTGTGAAGGGGGCCCACGCATAAGTATTCTGGCCCCACGTGGTGTCATGTTCCCTTTCCAAGTGCATTGACCCACTCTTGAGGTTCCCATTTGATGTCTTTTGACAAATGAAGATGGGAACTTATGTTTGTACATAGTTATATAAAAAAAAAGAAAAAAAGAAAAAAAAGAGTTCAATAAAAGACTCCTTCAGTGAGCATCGATTGTTGTGAGCCCCAACCCTTGTGTATTTGGGCTCCATTTCTTTCACGTATTTGTACCCTTTCTTTAGCATCTCACAGGTTTTGAGGGAATTTGGGTTGTGTCCATCAACATAGCCATACACTTCCCTTTGTACTTCATGTTGGTGAGATCTCTCCTTTTTATGCATCAATCCATGTAGTATCTTGCTTGCATTCATTGAGGACAATGCATGAAGTAGGTGTGGGGGGGTGTTTTACGTGTGTACATAGTCGAGTCTTTTTCCTTTGATTTTGTTTTCTTTTGTTTGCATTGTTAGGGTCATGATAGTGTGCTGCATTTAATATCGATATATCTGCTTGCCATGATCCTTGGGTGACTTGTCTTCTTTTGCTTGCCTAGTGCTTCAAAATTTTCACATTTCTTTCAAAATCTTCATGTGTTTTCGAAAGAAAATGTTTTGTGGGTTTTACGTGTGTTTAGCATGTGCAAAACCGTTGAGAGGCAAAGTAAAAAGAAAGCTCCCAAAATTGTCTTGAACTTGATGCATTAGGATATCTAGTACGTGGCTTTAGGATTTATCGAGTCGTTAGGATGCACCCCAGTTTTCCTTTGGGGGTGAGTAATCATAGGGTTTCAGTGCTCAAACATTCAAAGAAGTCCACCCTGAACCTAGTGAGTCAATAATTCGTGTTTGTTAATTTAGGAAGTTTGTTGTAGTCAAGGACCCTCTTAATCTTGTTGTGAGACATTAGTGTAGGGGTTTTGGTTCATGTGTAGATAAGAAATAAGTGAGTAGATGTTCTCTCTTCTCGCATGGCTCCTATCACTCGGGAAAGTAGGTCTGAGGGGACTTTGTGCCTGGTGCTTTCGAGTCATCTGACTTGGGATGCGCCGACCGAACTCCCGTTACACGGGTGGTAGGGATTGCCCTATGTGGAGATTTGGGGAAAGGTGTACGTGATAGTGTAAGTCCTCATGGGCAATGATGCACGAAACCTGACCCTGGGAGAATGAAGCTCCAACTAATAAAAAGAAAAAAAGAAGAAAAAAAATGTGTGAAAAGAAAAAAAAATGAAAAAAAAATGGTAATGCAAATAAGAACCTTAATGGACCTTACACTTTGTATCACTTGAGGATCTTGAGGTTGTCCATGTCTTTCACTTAATTCCTTATTTAACTAACACGAATGGTTCATTAGGGTAGAGGTGTGGACTGATCACCTATATAGAGTCGGCCCGTAGCATTACCACGTCCATTGATCGACAAAATATTTCCAACGAGTCGAGGTCTAGATTGAATAATGCATCTTGTTCGGATTTTGTGGGTATATCTGCTGAAAACCCTCAGGAGACAATACTCCTCCTCCTTGGCAACAAAGAGGTTTAACGGCTTGTTGCACGTGCTAAGTGCAACCGTGATTCCTACGAAAGTGAGTTAGGATTTCTTGTTTCTCGTTTGTTTTTCTCTTTCTTTGTTTTGCTCGAGACTAGCAAAAACTTAGGTGTGGGGGTATTTGATTGACATCATTTCATGCTCATATTTGTATCTTATATCCATTATCTTACACCTAAGCAATGCTACGTGACGAGTTTTATGTTTAGTTTTCAGGAATAAAGAGGTTTGAAGAGAAGAGCCATGAAAGGACCCAAAAGCTGGGAAAAAGGACTGAATGGTGAGATCTAGGGACCAAGATGCAAGGGAGAAGGACCTGAATGTAAGACAAAAGCACCTAAGAGCAAAACAGAATACTCCACACAATCATGGGGAGTATTTTACCAATTCTATTCGGGTCGGAGCTCCAACAAGTCGAGTAACCGCATCAAAGACCAACAATACCAGAAAGCAAAGCCCACAACAAATTCCAACACGATCCGACAATTTGGGACCGCCAATTGGCGGTCTTGGACCGCTAATTGGCGGTCCATATTGCTCAGGATACGTCGAAATTTCTCCTGGACTTGTATTAATGTTCGTTTAGGCTATTTTTGGTATTGGTTTAGTCCCACATCGGGGGATTGTCCCCGATTAGCTTTTTCCATGCTTATAAATAGAACTCTTCACCTTCCATTGTAATTACCCATTGCTTGGTGGTATTCTCTCTACTAAGGAGTGAGCCTTGAAGCAAAAACTCAAGGTGGAGATGAATGCTACCTTCAATGTGAGTCATTTGTTAATAAAATAATTCTTCTAGTTTCTTTCAATCTTGTCTTTTAATTTGTGCATGTTTGTTTAGTCTTTCCTTTCCGTTTATGTTTCTTTAATGCTTCTTGCCTTCTTAGTTAACTTTCATTTCAGTATTATGCTTTCTTTTGCTAATATAGTTAGTGTAATGAGTAGTGAGTAGTTCCATCCCCATTTGGGGGGTGGAGAAATATGTGATATAATCATGTAGTGTATTAAGTGTGTGTTATCTTTATCCCTTGAGCTTTATATGATTTCCATAACCATCTAATGGGTTTTCACTCTTATCTTTGATATGCTAATGCTCTTGAATGAAGCTTAGCTTATGCTTTGATTAGTGAGCCTATTTTATGGGGAATGATAAGGTTAGGATATGGATGAAGTTAATATTGGAAACACAATTTGTAGTGTATGAGCTCTTGTTGCCTTTACCTTAGCTAATGTCTTGTATGTTTTAATGATGTAGTGAAATCTTAATTCATGTAGAGGCATAGTAGGGTATAGTCTTTATACTTGAGTTCATGTAGCTTCATTCCAATTATTGTCTTGTATGTTTTAATGATGTAGTCTTATCTTAATTCATGTAGAGGCAAAGTTGGATGTAGTTTTATGATTTCATGCACTACATGTTGTGAGGAGCTTAATGAACACACACACACTTCTTTATGTTCACATTATTTCTCTACCCCCTTTGGGGTTTAGTTTTCTTGCTTTTCTTCCATTTCCATTTGCACCTTAGTGTAGTTTAGTGTAACCAACCTTTCTCTCCTTCTTTTTACCTCTCGCCTTCGAACAAACCAATCGTCGACACACCTCCCAGTGGACGACCCGTATTTGCCACCACTTCAACGCGGCCGTGCACTTGCGGTTAAATATAAAACGAGATCAATCAATATGATTGCCCATGAGCAATATGTCATCGACATATAAGATTAGGAATACTACATGGCTCCCACTAACCTTCTTGTATATACAAGGTTCTTCCTTACTTTGAATGAAGTGAAGCTTCTTCACTTCCTCGTCAAAGCGTTTGTTCCAACTCCTTGATGCTTGCTTCAATCCATAAATGGATCTTTGAAGCTTGCATACCTTCTCGCTATTATTTGGATCTTCAAAACCTTGAGGTTGTACCATGTACATGAAGGACTTATCTCCAGCGACTTTACCACTCCACTAAAAGCAATTGCTGTTAGTGAGGGGGCCACTTCCAATATAGTCCATTCCCAGGCAGTGCAGAGCCCCAAACTAAGTGTCGGGTGGACATGAGGGGCTGCACGTTTGTGCCAACGAGTCGGGCTGTTAAACACCTAGGCCTTTAGGCCCACGAGCCATAGTAAGAGATTGCTTGGCAACAACCCCTCATCTATACGGGTGGTCCCATAACCACCAAGGAATTTGCTGGGGTCCCATAACCCCAACATATACTTGAGCACACTTGAATATGATATGGAATTGGATATGCAAGTGGTGAAGTTTAGGCTTGAGTGTTGTGGATTGAGAGCTTGAAGATGGAGAGGATTTGGCTTTGAGTATTGGATAGATAGGAAGTGTTCAAGATGTCCAAAGCAACCAAATGAGGTCCTATTTATAAGCCTTCAAGCTCATCTAGCCGTTTGGGAGTTGGTGGGGAATGGACCAATGAGAAAGCAAGATGTGACTTAAGCTCGGCCAGAAATCGAGACAGATTAGGTCGACCGTTATCCACACGGTAGTCCGAAACAATGGTCTGAACAAAGAACTCGGTTTACCGATTATGTATCGGATCACCGTTCACCAACTTCCAGTAGCTTTTATCTATTTAGCCCTAATTAAATTCGGTTCACCGAAGTCCATTCGGTTCACCGTTCCAAGGTGGACAGTAGAATTTGATTGGGCTCTGATCTACTCAAGTTCGGTTGACCGTGTATACTTCGGTATACCGAAGTAGCGCGGGAATTGCGCTGACAAAGCGTGGGAGATTGGTTTACCGAAAACGGTCAAGTTAAATAGCCGTTGGTCTCCTAAAACAATATGATTTGGTTGACCGAATGAAGTTCGGTGTACCGAATATGGATAAGTCAATTTGGCTTTAGGTCAAGATTTAAATACGACCGTTGGAGCAAAGTCCAAAACCGGTCCAGGCTAATTCGGTCCACCGAAGCCTATTCGGTATACCGATGTGGTTATTCCAGGGAACACCTAAAGGATTCTACACGGTTGACCGCAAGGTGTTCGGTGGACCGAACTCTACAAGATTCGGTTTACCGAGTGGGGTTCGGTTAACCGTGGGGATACGGGACAGAATCCTAATGTGCTCAAGTTTACATTAATCCTTAGGACTCAAATTATACTACATTACATATTGGTCCAAAGCTTGATTACATGTCTTGAGTCTTTATCTTCTTGTCCCCAAGCTCCTTCGCTTGATTCTTCATCAACCTATTAAGAATATCGCAAGTACACGAATATATATGCAATGCATGTATTCATGTTTGCTTACTTTGATTGTCTAGGTTGATTGATTAAATATAGATTAAGATTAGATTACTTAATCATCAAAACTAAATAAAGATTAAGGCTAAAAAGCCAACAGTATAGAGTGTTAGTTAGATTGTGATTCCAATTCCTTATTCAAGAATCACCAAGTTGTAAAGCTTCGAGGAAGCTCCCTCTCGGGTTGTGAGAGGAGACACGAGCGAGGCGAGGTTGTTCGCGAGGCTCGGTGTTGTAAACGGCGTTGGTCTCGGCCCGGAACGGAGATCGGTTAGTGGAACCGTAAGCGAGGCTCGGGTGATCGAGCGAGGCTTGCGAGGAGGACTAGGACCCGGGTGTGGGTGCCGAACCTCTCTAAACTCCGGTGTCGACGAATTTGTGGTTTGCAATTGTCTCTTCCTTAATCCTTCGATTAGTATTTTTAATTCCGCATTTTTCTATCGATTAGAGGGCCATAGATCCTAACAGTACACATCCTCTTCCAAATTCCAATTAAGGAACGTTGTTTTGACATCCATTTGCCATATTTCATAATCATGAAATGCAGCAATAGAGAGCATTATCCGAATAGACTTGAACATGGCAACTGGTGAAAAAGTTTCATCATAGTCAATTCCTTGAACTTAGGTGAAACCTTTTGCTACAAGCCTCGCTTTGTAGGTTGTCAAGTTCCCATCCATGTCCATCTTTCTCTTGAAAACCCATTTACTTTGAATGACCTTTTTCCCTTGAGGAAGGTCGACCAAGTTCCACACTTGATTATCATACATGGATTCTATTTCGGATTCCATGGCCTTAAGCCATAATTTGGAGTCTTCCCTTTCCATTGCTTCTTGGAAGGTCAAGGGATCATTGGTATCAAGTACCATGATTTCATGAAGTCACATATACAAGTCAGGTTTCTTCCTTTCCCTCGTTGACCTTCTTAGTTCTTTTGGTTCTTCTCGTGTCTCTCAAACTTCTTCCACAATTTCTTGAGGAGTGGGTTCACGTTCAACTCTTGAACCTACACTAGGTGGGGATGATTGAGATTCTCTCACAATTTCTTGCGAGAGTCTCTCACTCATGCTCCCACTAACCAAAGGAATCTCGGTTGGGCCTTCATGATCTTGAATGTCATCATTCATGTCATGATCTTGTAGAGTGTCTTGAGTTTCCTCAAGCACAACCCTACTCTCACTACTTTGTACTCTTTCCAGAAATTCTTTTTCCAGAAATGTGGCATCCCTCTCTACAATCACTCGATTGAAGGTGATATGCCAAAAGTAGTATCCTCTTGTCTCACGAGGATAACCAATAAAGAAGCACTTATCCGCTTTTGGTTGAAGTTTGCTCGACATCAATTTCTTGACGTAAGCCTCACAACCCCAAATTTTGAGAAAATTGAGCTTGGGTGTTTTACCACTCCATAGCTCATAAGGCGTTTTCTCTACGGATTTGGATGGAACATTATTTAGTGTGTAAGCCGCAATTTGTAGTGCATAACTCCAAAAGTAAAGAGGTAATTCTGCATGACTCATCATTGACCGAACCATGTCGAGCAATGTCTTATTCCTCCTTTCGGATACCTCATTCCACTGAGGTGTACCTGGAGGGGTGAGTTGAGGTACAATACCAAACTCCTTTAAGTATGAGTCAAATTCGGCACTTAAGTACTCACATCCACGATCCGTTCGTAGAGACTTGATTTTCTTGTCTAGTTGGTTCTCTACTTCATTCTTGAATTCTTTGAACTTGTCAAACGACTCATTTTTGTTTCTCATTAGTGATTGGCATCATTTCATGTTTATATTTGTATCTTATATCCATTATCTTTCACCTAAACAATGTTATGTTACGAGTTTTATGTTTGGTTTTCAGGAATAAATAGGTTTGAAGAGATGAAGCATAAAAGGACCCAAAAGCTGGGGAAAAGGACTGAATTGTGAGATCTGGGGACTAAGATGCAAGGGAGAAGGATCTGAATGTAAGACAGAAGGACCTAAGAGCCAAACAGAATACTCCACACCATCATGAGGAGTATTTTACCAATTCGATTCGGGTCGGAGCTCCAACAAGTCAAGTAACCGCATCAAAGACCAACCATACCAGAAAGAAAAGCCCACAACAAATTCCAACGCGATCCGAAGTGTTTGGACCGCTAATTGGCGGTCCATATTACTCAGGATCCGCCCAAATTTCTCCTGGACTTGTATTAATGTCCGTTTAGGCTATTTGTGGTATTGGTTTAGTCCCACATTGGGAGATTGTCCCCGATTAGTTTTTTCTATGCTTATAAATAGAACTCTTCACCTTCCATTGTAATTACCCATTGCTTGGTAGCATTCTCTCTATTAAGGAGTGAGCCTTGAAGCAAAAACTCAAGGTAGAGAAGAATGCTACCTTCAATGTGAGTCATTTGTTAATAAAATAATTCTTCTAGTTTCTTTTATAAAAAAAAGTACAATAAAAGACTCCTACAGTGAGCATTGATTGTTGTGAGCCCCAACCCTTGTGTATTTGGGCTCCATTTCTTTCACGTTTTTGTATCCTTTCTTTAGCATGAAGCTCCAACTAACTTGATTGATCGTTTTATTTAAACCGCAAGTGCACGACCGCGTTGAAGCGGTGGCAAATACGGGTCGTCCACTGGGAGGTGTGTCGACATTTGGTTTGTGCGAAGGCGAGTGGTAAATAAAGGAGAGAAATGTTGATTACACTAAACTACACTAAGATGCAAAAAGGAAATGAAGATAAACAATAAAACTAAGTCTCATAGGGGGTAGAGAAATAATGTGAATATGAAGATGTGTGTGTGTGTTCAATTAAGCTCCTCACAACATGTAGTACATGAAATCATAAAACTACATCCAACTTTGCCTCCACATGAATTAAGATAAGACTACATCATTAAAACATACAAGACAATAATTGGAATGAAGCTACATGAACTCAAGTATAAAGACTAGACCCTACTATGCCTCCACATGAATTAAGATAAGACTACATCATTAAAACATACAAGACATTAGCTAAGGTAAAGGCAACAAGAGCACATACACTACAAATTGTGTTTCCAATATTAACTTCATCCATATCCTAACCTTATCATTCCTCATAGAATAGGTCCACTAATCAAAGCATAAGCTAAGCTTCATTCAAGAGCATTAACATATCAAAGATAAGAGTGAAAACCCATTAGATGGTTATAGAAATCATATAAAGCTCAAGGGATAAAGATAACACACACTTAATACACTACATGATTATATCACATATTTCTCCACCCCTCAAATGAGGGTGGAACTACTCACTACTCATCACACTAACTATATTAACAAAAGAAAGCATAATACTGAAATGAAAGTTAACTAAGAAAGCAAGAAGTATTAAAGAAGCTTAAAAGGAAAGGAAAGACTAAACAAACATGCACAAATTAAAAGACAAGTTAAAAGAAACTAGAAGAATTATTTTATTAACAAATGACTCACATCAAATGTAGCATTCTTCTCCACCTTGAGTTTTTGCTTCAAGGCTCACTCCTTAGTAGAGAGAATGCTACCAAGCAATGAGTAATTACAATGGAAGGTTAAGAGTTCTATTTATAAGCATAGAAAAAGCTAATCGGGGACAATCACCTGATGTGGGACTAAATCAATACCACAAATAGCCTAAACGAACATTAATACAAGTCCAGGAGAAATTTGGGCGGATCCTGAGTAATATGGACCGCCAATTGGCGGTCCAAACACTTCGGACCGCGTTGGAATTTGTTGTGGGCTTTTCTTTCTGGTATTGTTGGTCTTTGATGCGGTTACTTGACTTGTTGGAGCTCCGACCCGAATCAAATTGGTAAAATACTCCCCATGATGGTGTGGAGTATTCTGTTTGGCTCTTAGGTCCTTCTGTCTTACATTCAGGTCCTTCTCCCTTGCATCTTAGTCCCCAGATCTCACAATTCAGTCCTTTTTCCCAGCTTTTGGGTCCTTTTATGCTTCATCTCTTCAAACTTATTTATTCTTGAAAACTAAACATAAAACTCGTAACATAACATTGTTTAGGTGAAAGATAATGAATATAAGATACAAATATAAACATGAAATGATGCCAATCAAATAGATAAACATAGCCATAACGACTATAATCATCCGTGAACGTAATGAAGTACCTGAAACCATCTCGTGCACTAGTACTCATTGGACCACATACATCGGAATGTATCAAATCCAACAAGCTACTCATCCTTGGACCTTTCTTCTTGAAAAGTTTTTTGGTCATTTTTCCCATTAAACATGGTTGGCACGTCTCCAATGATTTAAAATTAAGTAGACCAAGAAGGTTAGCTTCTTGCAATTTCTTGATGCGTTTTTCATTTATGTGACCAAGACGATAGTGCCACAAGAAAGTATCGTTCTCATGAGTGGTCTTAAGTCTTTTGTTATTGATATTAAATATTTGTTTATTATTCAATTCAAGCAAATAGAGATCATTCCTTATGAATGCATTTGAATAGAAAACACAATTCTTCGATATAGACAAGCAAGAATTTGAAATATTTATATTGAAATTATCCATATCTAAACATGATACAGAAATAATGTTCTTGCTAATCGAATGCACATAATAAACATTCTTTAGACATAAATTTAAACCACTACATAATTGAAGCACCACAGAATCTTGTGCAACCGCAGGAACGTTCGCACCATTTCCGACCTTCAATTCTACCTCGTTCCTTCCTATCAATGAGTAGCTGCACATTAGAAACTATGTGAGCACAAGATCCTGTATCAATTACCCAATCCTGAACATAGGTGGCTAAATTTATTTCAATAACAAATATACATTTGGCCTTTTGGGGCGCAGACGTTCAATCACTCCGTTGTCAATGTATTCCTTCTACTTGGGACAATTTGGCCGGATGTGTCCTTTTTCACCGCAGTGATTCAGTTCATAATAATTGACATTTAAAAGTAAAACTTTTAGAACACATTCCCTTCAAAATTTTGGTGTGTCAACGGTCGACCGAGCAAGACGCGGATCGTCCGAATTTTTCCAAGAAATTTTTTCTCATGCATATTCGGTCGACCGTCTAGCTCACGGTCCACCGAACATGTGTTGTAACTGAATGGTTCGGTTAACCGAGAAAAATTCTCGGTCAACCGAACAGTGCGATTTTTGCCTGAATTATTAAGAGAATAATTAGATTATGGTTTGGATTAAATCTAGATTTAATCAAACGTTTTTATGGGTGCTTATGTGGCAACTTGAGATTAATTTTAGGAGAGAATAAACAAGAGATCATGACTAAAGAATAGTTCTTGATGATGATGTTTTGAGAGCCTATAAAAGGAACCCTCATCCTACTTGTTTATAATGCAATTTTTTTCTTCTTCCCCTCACCACGGAAATCTCTTAGTAATTTTAAGTTTTGGAGATAAAAAATCTCATGAGCTTAAAGAGGGGTTATTAGCTAGATTCTAAGCCTAATTAGAGATTGATTGGCTAGCTCCTTTCTCTCTAATCTTGTTTAGAGTTTGGTGAACACTTGGAGGCGAATCGACGGGCAACGCGACTCCGGATCTTCGAAATGTTTTAGAGAACATTTGGGTATGATTCTCTCTTTGTGAGTTATTTTAATATATGTATTGCATGATATTAGAATAAACACAAAGTAATGTACATAAAATTGTTGAAAGTATGAAATCGATCTTGTATGTTGTATTAATTTTTTTAAAATATATACATACATAGGGACACGAATTCCTACAGTCCTAACTCCCGGTCCGTTATTATTGCAGTCGGACTGACAGTATCCAATAACAGATCTCACAACTTCTCCAATACCTACTGGTAACTAGACTTTGTCTCATCTTTCATAATCGCATAACCGACAAGAAAGTTCATGTTTGTTGGTCACCCCAACCATCTCGAACAAAAGGCGTCTTGTACTTGTTCGTTTTATACGTCGAATTCATGCAGATTACGAAAGGATATGTGCGCAACAACTGAACTGACGTCGGATGTGCCAAAAATGCGTGAGTGATGACATTAGCTTCTTCATCCGCCATAATCCAATGTAAGTACTGATACTGCATTGCCTGGTGCAGAAACTACTGAGCGAGATTCTTGTCTTCAGATTTCGTCATCCTCATGTACTCTTTGAAGTTATAAATGTGTCTCTGATTGAGATTATCCTCCGGGAATTTCTCCTTTACCAGTTGGTACTGGTAAAGTGAGGAAAACATAGGCAGAATCCTTAGTTTAAGAGACGAGATGAAATGAGTATTAAATGATTTGTGAATGACAAAATGGTAATTAGACAGACAATTTAAGTAGTTTTGGGACGACGAATATTAATTCTCAATTTTAAAATTGATGCAATTTTTTTCCTAAATATCAATTATTAGTCCTATTCTCCATTCAAAATATTTTCATTTCAAGTCATCGCTTAGATATACAACGAGTTGTAATTTTTGTCACTTATCATTTGTATGTCTATTATGGTAGTAAATTGGCAGTTTGTGGGTAGATGTAGAGCTTACCCATGACTCTACACGCCTAATTAAATAAATCACGGTTTGATTAGAAACCTGTTTATTTTTACCTCTACCCATGACCCTACTCGTTTTATTTAATTAAGCGGTTTTCGGCAGGTAAATGGTTAAAACTTAATGGATATTAAAATCGATCTAAGAATTGAATAAATAGTTAAAAAATGTCAAATGGACAAACAGATAACAAACTAAATTTATAATACTTACAATATTTAACATTAAACATCCATAAATTTATAATCAAAACCTCCCAAAATTCATAATCTTTGAATTTTTGGGGTATCTTTGAAAATAATAATACAAAAAATTATATGTTTATATAACAAAATATTATATATATACAGAATTCTCAAGTGAGCACAGGGCTTAATCAAACTAAATTAACTCCCCACAATATCCACCACTCATTTCAAAATGTAAGGTAGATTAAGAAAAAAACGGTTATGCTAATGAATGGTGAGATTAACTGTAAATAAGATCCAACAGTGAGATTGTAGGGGGTTTAAACTAAATTTGATGAGCTCTGGGCTCACTAGAGCTTGACCCTATATATATATTCATTATGTTTCGTAGTTAAACAGATTAGTGAAATCATGTACATTTACTCGTCCATTTATTAAACGGTTATGATTTTGATAAACTGTGATCCTACCTGATCGTTCAGTTAAGATGGTTAAACGATTTTGAGTCCACGTTTACAACCATGATTCACGCACAAAGACACAAAGTAGCGTGCATTTCCCCAAGAAGTAAAATAAGTAATTCTACGAGGGTGTTCATTACAGATCCACCGTTCCTTGGATTTCCACTTTCCTTCTCTTTCGACGACGACGAGGAGGAGAGCAAAGTCCAAAATCCAATCGGAAATCCAACCTCGGTGGAGTGGAAAATGTGGGTTTTCTACCTGATCTCGCTTCCCCTGACGCTGGGAATGGTGTTGGTGACGCTACGGTACTTCGCCGGACCCGACGTGCCTCGTTACGTCCTCCTCACCGTCGGATACACCTGGTTCTGCTCCCTCTCCATCATCATCCTCGTCCCCGCCGACATATGGACCGTCCGTCCCATTCCCCCCTTAAATTACCCCTTTTCGATTGACGGAAAGATTCGATCTTTGCTGCGCGTGTTTTTTTTCTTCCTGATTATGGGAGTTTGTAGGATTTGGATTGGCAATAAAAACTTGAATTTGAAAGTTAGGTGCCGTTCTCATTGTTAGAATGGGGGCGTTTTTGGAGTATAATTTGTGTTTTTGCTGATTCTGGGGTTAGAAGTGTTTCAAATGGATGTTCTTTTAGGCGGAAATGGGTAGTTGAACATGCTGTTTTGTACATTGACTCCGCGGGCAAAGATTTAGTCTGGTAGGATTTGGATTAGCAATTAAAAGTTGAAATTTGACTTTAGAGTAGTCTGTCCAAGATCCTTGATGACTTATTAAGCGAACAATCCATTGAGTTAACCGGGAAGTCAGTGAAAGGAAGCTCTGAAAGCAAGGTGTCATTCCCATTTTTAAATCGGGGCGTTCGTGGAGATTCCTGATGAGTGATTAAACCTGTAGCATGTGTTTTCTGTGAACCAGAAATTCTAGGTTTAGATGTATTTTAGATGGATGCTCTGTAGGAAAAACCCAAAACATGGGTAGTCGAACATGCTGTTTTGTGTATCGACTTTGTTGTTCTCGAGCCAAACATTGAAGTGGTAGTAGCCAGGAGGGCAATGGATATGTTTCTAAATACCGTCTGGTATATAACATAGATGCTAAAGCTGGTTACTGGCTGTTGTGCATTGCGGATTTTGTTTGACATCAATAATCTTTGGTTCATGTGCGAAATAGGGTTCCTGGTTTCATTTATTTTCTAAGTTCATATACTGGGGAAGATTTCATCATCAAAATTAACTGTCAATATTATAACATGAATCACAATTAAAGTTTATCAAATCAATTGTTGTTTCTTTCTATCGTGGTAATGTACAATCACTATATTGGTTTCAGCAGGCTCAATATCACATCCGATTGGGTTATCTAAGCTGCCACCTTAGTAGAGACGGCGTATATAGTTCGAAAGCAATGTGTTTCGGTTTGGCCTTTGAATGTCAACATGCTTTATTTTTCATTTTTATCTATAATACTCGACTGGATCACTTCAAGTGTGTCTTCGATGGGATTAAGAATAATATTATTGTTTTGTAATATCCATTGCCATTTTGTTGTCATTGGAAATTGCATTTTGATTTAAAGGGTTTAGATTAACATTATTCAATTTCTCAAAAATTGACATCTATTTATTAACAAGGTCTGAGTTTTCCTTGCAATCTTCTACAGACAATAATTGGCCGCAATGATGGAGGTATTGCTTTCTTTTGGAGTTGGTCATATTGGGGTACCTTTTTGCTTACATGGTATGTGTGTTGATTTCTTCTTCTTCTTTTGGCTATAGCAATTGTTACTATTACAATATGGATTTCCATATGAAAATTGATTGATGTTCAGCGAAGGTACTCATAATGAACAAGTCACTACAAGTATAGTTTTGAGGTGCCCTTGTGATACTACTCTAATGATCAAAAAAAAAAACTCTTAACACTTTCTGGCATTCCACACATGGGCATCTCATAAGTCCAAATATGTATGTTCAAAGATACACAAATCACAAGTGTTGGTCCTTGGCTCTAATATTATATAGTGTGGTGTTCCATCGTAAAACCAATTGGTATCGAGATAAGTTACCCATGATCTTACATGTCATGAAAATACCTCCAATTTGCTAATTTAGTACTAGTCAAAACAAATGCTATTATCATGAATATTAGAGGCCATTAGTAACTAAGAACAATTCATTGGATGTTGGGATAATAGTCTCACATTGTTCAAAAACAAAAGTATTAGAGAATCAAATCCACTATCCTCCCCTTTTTGTTTAATTTTTGTAGACATGGTGGGCCAACCGAATTAACATGATATCAATGGTCGATCATCCTATAGAGAGGCACTCTAAAGCCCAACCTGTATAGTTCAATCATAGACATGACGTAACATGCGTGTGTGAAATTCTTGGAAGAATATCCTCATTTTGTTTAAGACAAGGGTCTTAGAGAATAGATAAGTGAGTTGGATTCACAACTCTCCATCTAAATGCTTTGGTTTTGTAGAGGTGGACCAACTGATTTTCGCTTCGATGAACTTCTTATACCCAATAAACATTTACGGCTTTGCTGGTAATAGACAATTATCTTGTAACTTCTGATTTCTCATGTCCAATTTTGCATAAACCTTCACTTGGACTTGTGACTGACGGGTTCGACGTCTAGGATGAAGTACAACAAGTTCTTTGCAGTGGTAGTGGTCTGTCGTGGGCTCACTGTTAGCGGTGGTTCCATAGAAGTGTGTCATATCAACATCAGTTGATGTTTGTTCTGCATTGGTCTATTCATTAGCTTCTATAGAAGTTTGTTTTCCAAATTCAGCGAGTTTGATTTATAACTCTTGTTCCTCTTTCCTCCTCAACATCATCATTTTCGCTATCTGACTTTTCATGTTTTTGAGGAAAATAATGCTAATTGCTGTGTGGCACCTAAAATCATAGTTCCTTTCGAAAACAGGGCGGTGTGTCCAACTATCCAGAGTTATGAAGATGCTGGAGACTTCACTAGAACAGAGAGACTTAAGACTAGCATACGGGAAAATCTTGTATTCTATCTGACAGTTGGAGCTATTGGCCTTTTTGGCCTTATCCTTCTTATAATCATGCACAGAAATTGGTAAGAAAATTTCCCCCTTTTATCTTGAATCTGTTTATGAAGATTTTATATGATGTTAGTTTCTCTTATACTCCTATTATACCAAATGGATTTTTTGCCCTCTATATTTTGTTGTACAATGCTATTAAATTGATGACTTGGTCATTCATCTCCAAGAACAGATGA
Organism: Triglochin maritima; assembly: GCA_963682175.1. Classification (NCBI taxonomy): domain Eukaryota; kingdom Viridiplantae; phylum Streptophyta; class Magnoliopsida; order Alismatales; family Juncaginaceae; genus Triglochin; species Triglochin maritima. The sequence goes on along the minus strand of OY821771.1, from coordinate 53,579,359 downwards.
TTTATTTAATCCCAAAATTTGATTATTTAATTGGCAGGAGTGGCAGCATTTTGGGCTTAGCCATGGCTTGCTCTAATACCTTTGGACTTGTTACTGGTGCGTTTCTTCTTGGATTTGGCTTAAGTGAAATTCCAAAGAGCATCTGGAGGAATGCAAATTGGGATCATAGGCAAAAATATCTTTCACACAAAGTTGCTAAAATGGCAGTGAAGCTTGATAATGCCCACCAGGATTTTTCAAATGCCATTGTGGTAAATATCTTATATTTATGTAAACATTTGTAAAATCTTGAAAACTATTTCTTGTCCAGCATAAGCAATTATTGTTGTCATTCTGAAACCAGAGGCATGTCATTCCACTACACAACCTATCAGTTATTTGACACTCATTATATGAAAAGAACTTGTATATTTAGTTGCTTATGGTGATAAGATTATCAGTGATGATTAACTTTAACTGTTAACTCATATATTCTTAATGGTTGATGAACACATTCTCTAGTAACTAATTTCTGTTTAGGCCTCAATGTCCACTTGTTAAGATGCATTCTTGTTATTTCTGTAGGTGTCAACATCTAATTACGATGGATGATTAGTTTTTCTTTCTTTTAGACCATAAGGCATTGAACCAGATGATTAGCCGTAGACAACATCTAGTCCTGGAATTCATAGGAAACTAACATTTTACTTATATGGACAAGGTGGCACAAGCTACATCCAACCAGATGTCCAGACGTGATCCTCTAAGACCTTGCATGGATATTATAGACAAAATGGTGCAACAAATGGTATTTGACCTCTTTCCACAGAAAAACCCCATCAAGCTATTTCTGTTGTGACAGTTGCTTTATACGTTATCTCTTCATGCTAAGTTAAAACCTTTTTTAACTTAGTTTCAAGAAGATCCCTCTTTCAAACCATCAGGGGGTCGACTGGGTGAAAATGACATGGATTATGATACTGACGAGAAATCAATGGCAGCTCTGAGACGTCAACTAAGGATAGCTAAAGAAGAGTACTACAGATATAAAAGGTAGTGCAGAGGTTTATTATTCATCCACCTTTCAAATATAACTTCAGTCACATAATTTATTGTATATGGATGCCTACGTATAGAAATTATTTAGTTAATACGTGGGTACAAAAAATCTGCCTAAAAGTATATAATCTTCAGTTAGTGTCTGAACTTGAGATTTAAATTGTGTCCTGAGTTCCTTGAATTGTTAAGCATTAACTTCCCTTTTATTGTTTTGCAGTGAATACATAACATATGTGATTCAAGCTCTTGAACTGGAAGACACTATTAAAAATTATGAGCATCGGAACTTAACTGGATGGTTTGTTCTATGCACTCTTTTGTTTCCATTTAGGATTAAAAATCTAAATATAGACATCATTTCATCGCCTTTTCCCCTAACCATGTCCAACACCTGAAAGGATCCTTTATTGCCTTTTTTAACATGTCATTGTTTCTTTCACGGTTGTGAATTCTGATAATTTTATTACATGGGTAATATACTTTATTTACCTTGGGGTATTTCTCATTGTTTATGCCACATCTAACTTCAGAAATTAAAACCATAATTTTATAGGCCCTTAGACCTAAAAGACGGGTAATTGTCGTTTTTGGAAACATTACCAATTCATGGAGTAATAATTTGAAATGCTATCTCATGCATTTTTTGGGTGCCGAGGAATTCTAGGTCAATGAAAGGGGGGGGGGGGGGGGGGGGGGGGAACCACCATGCTATTATCTTGTTTCTCGAAGGATTAGATAAAATGTTCTTAGAACTTATAGCCTGTTAATTTATTCATAGCAATTCTTTCCTTTGAGGAAATACTTCCAAGATCTGGTCTTTCTACATTCATTGTTTAAATAATGAAATTAAGAGGGGAAAATGAAGCAATTCCTGAAATTTCAGGAGGATGGAAAATTCCCAGACTGACGCCACGATGATTTTGCATTCCTTGGAACCATTCCAACAGATTCCAGCCAATTGCAAGAAACTAAGGATATTATTGCATAAATGAGTTGACTAGGCAGGGCTGATTGGTTGGATCTTAGAGCAGATTAAACATGATTACATGGCGGTTACTTGAGGCAATTGAGGTCATGACTTATATTTGGAGATATTGGTACTCATTCCAGTTCCCATCAAGCAATATCTGTTACATTGAAGTATGTTTTCATGACTTAGATAGGACTTGAAAGGCCTTTGGTTTATGATTTCTCATGTGATTGTTTCGTGAAGAGGTGCTCCTAGTTAGACGAAGGAACAGAAACTATAAATAATCACAGCTAATGAAAGTTAAACCTGAAAGATATACCATTAAACAAAAAAAACTACAATTATCAAATTGTAAACACATATCAAAGGACTATGTACACGTTAGTTTCCACGGCTATTTAATTTTCTTTTCATTGACATTCTTAATTACTCCATGTAATACATGAAAGGTTTGTTATACCAGGAAATATATTTCAAGTTTCAGACCTAGCCGAGGAGGTACACTGGGAGCTTTCCTTGATACAATGGGTAATCTGACTCCTCTTACTCTAGTCATAATTGCAGCTACGTTATTCCTGGTATATTAGCTTAAGCTTTACATTATTATATCTTCTTTTGTAATGTTCCGTTCTCGTAATGAACACATTGCTCATATACTAACTAATTTCATTGGCATTTCTTATCAATCAAACTATGTTCTGATGTTAGGCATTTTTTCTGGTCTTGCAGAACTAATTTGGCGTTGTATTTTGAGAAAGCAACTTCAAAAGCTATTTGCTATAATTCTTGCTTGCATGTCAGCAGCTATCCTTTTGGCTGAGGCAACATTGCTTCCAAGTGGAGTTGATTTATCACTTTTCTCCATTCTAATTAATGCAGTGGGGAAACAAGAGATGCTTGTCCAGGTACATAATCAAGTATCATTACGTCGTTGCATAAATTTTAGCACTTGCAGGGGAATTTTGTGTTATACCATACCGCTAAAGAAAATTTTGTATCATACTTTCATATTGTACTTCTGAACTATCACCAAACTTGGTGGGGGCTACATGTTGTGAATCCATGTTCATGTCAGCAACAGCCACCAGCTCAAGTTAGAGTTTGTCTACAAAAAAGTTAAGTTCCTTAATTGGCTCCTTGGCCAAGGGTCCCTTACTCAAGCCCATAGTTGTAGCATTGCAGGTATGTCTGTGAGGTCATGCGAGTCAAAAGCCAGCTTGCTAGCGCTTACATTATGCAGTCGCATAATTGATAGGCTTTAATGGTTACACTCCTTTTGTGGCCGACTAAGCAACCACCCAATTCAAACAGACCAAAACAGTTAAAAAGTCTTATGCAACTGTATGATAAAATTATACAGTCACATATTGAATTCACACTTGCTTTTCATAGTTCAATTATGCAATTGATGCCAATAGAGTCTGTGGACCTTTGCCTTGCAATTTTGCAAGTACATGGTAGGATTGGTATGGTTACACTTAATGACATAAAGTCAAGTACTTCCCTTTGGTTTTTTATTGTAGCAGCAGGCTGTAGGATAATTGTTTAGGTAATATCTGGAAACTAAAATCCCTGGATTTTATTGTCATGATAAATGATTTCATCATTTAGGAAAGGTTAATTATGAGAGAAAACATTATATTAGTTGGATAGTAGAAAGAAATGGAAGGCAAATTAGAGAACAAATAGTCAAACAAAAAGGTTAGTCATCAACATTCAACAACCTGTCAACCTACAACCAGGAGACAGTTGAGAATGCAGATTACGCATGCCTCATATCACATGAAACTAAAAGTAACCAATAAGCAAGGCGTATTACAGATTTCGCTGCTACAATAACCTTCCTTACATGAGAAAGCCGTTAGGCTTCAGCTTTATTCTGAAATCCTGTCTGATTAACACACCTGTGATTGAACTGGAATTATCAAAACGTGACTGTCTTGAAAGCTTCTATGGTTACTTGTAGGCCAAATTTGACATCGATGATTGATAATTTTGATCCTAGGATAGTAACTATTATATAATAAATAGTGATCATTCTTTTATCAAAAAAGTTCGATTGGCTACTGATGTGTCATGTAATGGTTTGAACTTTTCGGAAAATTTGAAGTTTTACTATATGAACATCACTAGAACATGACAATGTAGTTAGTTATTTTGCATTCTATTATTTGCCCTCCTGTTTTTTGTTTTCCTTCAAGATGTACGCTGGTGCACACATTTATCGTTTATGACCGCGCTTTATACAATACTGTAAGTGTAATGTTTTTTTACTAGAGTTGGCTATTTTCAGATAGCTGCATTTGTTCCTCTTATGTACATGTGCATTTGCACCTACTATTCCTTATTCAAGATTGGGATGCTGATGTTTTACTCATTCACCCCTCGACAAACGAGTTCTGTCAGTTTGCTCATGATTTGCTCGTAAGTATTATATTTCATGATTAAGATGACATTCCCCGGTGACGGTCTTTCTCTAATATTGAGCACTTGACTAACATTTTCCAGAATGGTTGCACGATATGCCCCTCCAATTTCATATAACTTTCTCAATCTCATCCGTCTTGATGGTAACAGTAAGACCATTTTTGAAAAGGCAAGTGTAGATTTTTATTATGCTATTATGTTGAAACCAGATTTATTGTTGTGGCTGAAAGCTGAATGTGCCCATGTTGAATATGAATCTCCGAGGAAATGCAAGTGTAATATTTATCGGGGATGTATTATCCGTTTGCATTTTTTGATTAAATCACCTTCATTAATCATACTCACGTAGCTAAACACTCCAAACATAAGTTTTAGTTTCAACATCATCATGCATGAAGCTTGTAAAACTATTTAGATGTGATATCTTGTATAATACTTTCGGGGGATGACATTTAAGATGAACATGGCTGTATTTGTAATGTGTTGTATCCAGTTCAACCTAAGTAGATATTTATTTTTATTAAGCAATCTAAATTATGTGTCCATTTCTAATGGAGTGAAAGATTTAAGTTATTTTTTGGCTTAGAATGTACTAAATCAACAGGGTTCATATAAGTTGTCTGAGATTCTTATTTATTGTGAAGGCAAATATAGAAAGAGTAAGCATTGGACAATTGGGATAGCCAATTCAAAGGTAGCCCGTTTCGAAAACTTGTTTTTAGTAGAAAATTGTCTGGGCATCAGATCAAGGGTCAATTAGAAACAACCCCTCTGTCACATGGTGACAACCTGACAGGGGCATGGTTGCGTAAATCCGACCCCTCTTTACCCTACTTAATGTGGGAGCCTCTTTTGAGGTTTTGGGGCAATGTTAATGTTGAAGCAATCTAAATTATATCATCATTGCTAACTACAACTAAATCGTCCCAAGTGGTATTTGCACCTTGTCACCTTAACTTTTTTTATCAGTACCTTAATAATCAACAATTGGTGTATAATTTGGAACATGTAATGATTCAATTTTATGCTTGAAGGAGGAATTCTTCTCATGTTGTTCCATATATGTATTATACTCTTACTGCACATTTGGAGTAATGTTGTCTTCTTGCTAGAGTTCAACATTTGAAGCCTTGCAACTTACAATTTTTGCCCTTGTTTTTATATGCAGAGGATGGGAAATATTGATGACGCAGTACCCTTTTTTGGTCAAGGGTTCAACAAAATATATCCACTTATTATGGTTACCTATACCTTGCTTGTTGCAAGTAATTTCTTTGGTCGAATATTCTCATTTCTCGGAAGTTGGAAAAAGTTTCGGTTACAGACCGAGGAAGATAACACAGATGGACTTGATCCCTCAGGAATGATAATCCTGCAGAAAGGTACCCTCTATCGTGAATTTTACTAATTATTTTCCCAGAGAACTATGGTATCAACCATCTATAAAAGTCATTACTTGATTGTTGAGGTGTTTTTGCTAGAGCGGTCTTGGCTAGAACAAGGGAGCAAGGTTGGTGAGCAAGTCATACCACTAGCGAGAAATTTCAATGATTCAAACAATGATGTCGAATCTGGCAGCAATGCCTTGGTAAACTCTCTTTACTATATAGTATATATAACCCATACCATAACTTATGTTAGTTTATTATTTTTCTGCTTTCTGTAAAGAGCTTCTGAAAGTGACTAAATTGAGAAAGCGATAATCCAGCCTTCTCTTGGCTTTCTCCAGCCATCCTTCATTTTGCTATATTGAGCATCTGTACTTTGTCGTCACCGTTCCATTACCAATTTGCACACTGAGTTTTATCAGTGTATTTTGTAGATTGGCCGTTCTTTCTCAGTGTGATTTTTAAACTTGTTCAGAATAAGGCTCTAGTGGAACTGAAACCAGAAACCAGTCAACAGAGAGCTCCCAAAGAGAGTAGTAAATATGGCAGTACAAGAGATGCCATTGTAAGCAAGTATGCACCCTTAAGAGATCAGTCAACCCGGAAAACGATGATGGTTTCAAATGAACAAGGTGTATCATCTGCTTCGGTATCATTACTAGATTCAGAGCAGCAATCAGGTGGCACCTCTTCCAGCATTTCCGCTACCTGGGTGTCAGTTAGGAATGGTTTCAGAAGTTTCAAAGCAAATTTAGAAGCCAAGAAGTTCCTCCCACTGAATCAGGTACAGGAGACTACTGGCCATGTCCGTGTCTCGTCGACAGACTCCTTAGATGATATATTTCACAGGTTAAAGCAACGCCCAACTAATCATAATGCAAACTTCAATATTGATGACAACATGGATGACGACGATGATATTAGTACAGATAACTCAGTTTCTCGAGCACACAGATAGCAAGATCTATTTTACTAAACCAGATGTAAATGGTTGAATACAGTACAAGGGTTGAGGAACTTATACCCTCTTTTCTCCATAGAGTGCCTACGCCAATTTGGTGCATGGAGTAAAGGAGTAGACAAGTTCTTGAAGTGATTCTTTTTACACAAGGGCTCCTCCAACGAAGGGTCACGCATACAACATTTAGAAGCATAGATGGGAAAAGAAGTAGAGATGGTCGTATTTGTAGTATTTTTACATTTTTGTTGTGCTGATACTGATGTATTCTGTGTTACGTTTCCTTGCTTTGAATTTTGTAAAATATATCACACCTGTCCGTGTTCATGTTTCTACTTTCTATATTTAGATCATTTCCGTGGATTTGAGTGCTTTGGGTATGAATTTGGGCTTGCCAAAATATTTTAGTTTTTTCCTCTCTTACATTTTTAAATAATTATCACCATTATTGCAAAAAAGAACTGAAAATATTGTAAGGATCTATTGTAGAAAATGTATTTAAGAAACTACACTATGTAAACTGAATACGTCACATTATCAATTATTATAATTATGTCATTAAACATTAATATTTTAACTTGCAAGGTGTTGGTAGACCTGGGTACCGGGCTTGGCTTGGTTCGTGGGTCCAGTAATTTTATTTTTATTTAATATTTTAGATATTTTTGAAGGTATTTATTTTGGAGATATTTTAAAAATAAAAACATACTTTTAACGAGCCGTGTTGGGCGTTCGGCCGAGGGTAGGGCTGATGTGCCGAGCTCGGTACCCAAGACAATGTTGGTGCCCTGGTGATTTATTTGTATCTGAGTTAGCGGAGTTACACAAATTTAAATGAGAGTATTTTTAAGTTTAAACAATTTGGATTTTGACCATTCGAAATCAAATAAGATATTTTTTAATTCTAATATTAGTGATAAACAAAACTCAGATATGCAAAATGTCTTCATGTGACAATAAAATAACATAATTTAACGAAAAAACATAATAAATTATACTAAAAAGATACATCCAACTATCCATTTAAAATAAGATGTTCGTAGTCATTCATTTTTATGTTAACTAGTATGTGGCACATTTAGCATGTGTTTAGAAAATTAAGTTGCTTTTATAATAAATTTTATAATTTTTTATGATTTCTATAATTGATGATTAACGTTTAAAGTTTTCATAATACTTAATGCAGCTAACATGTATAATAATGAACTAAAAAGTATATTTATGAAAAATAAAAGGTGAAAATTTTAGTAATATAATAATATTATATTAAGTTGCGGTCCATCTTGAATAAAGGGCAATTTTTGCCTCATAGAATTTAAAACCCTTTTTTATACAAATTGGTATCCAATTTCTAAACGGTAAAATGTCCTAGATCAATTTGTATCTAAAATGAAGTTAGGAAGACAAAATCTACGAAATAGAAATAATATATTTTGATTGTAACGCTACTAACCGAGCCCTGCCTTGAGCTGGTTTGGCATAGATAAAATGTCTCAATAAGAATGCCCATGCAGTTGCAGTGTCACAGTGTGACAATGGTCAGAGTGGCCGACCTCCACATCTCTTAATTTTAAACACATATCTAATTATTTACCTACGAGTAAGTTCATGCCCGATTTTTTTAATTTTTTTTCTGCCACTAATATTAAAACAACATCATATTAATTAATTAATCAAAAGTTGATAATATAGAAACATCTCGATCCAAAATGGGACATGTGATGTGATTTACCAAAGCACAGTTCTTCACAGAAAAGCGGCCGAAAAATCCACAAGCCGAGAGTGTGTGTGTGTGTGAGAGAGAGAGAGAGAGAGAGAGGTCGCAATGCTGATGGTGAGGCGCAGGTTTACGCACGGAAAGCTGAACCTTCTCCGTTGCGTGCTAACGTGCGCGATCGCCGCGATCGCCGCCGGAACCCTCGTCGGCGTCCACCTCCTCTCCTTGTCGAAGGTCCCCGCCGCCCTCTCCCATCCCCACAAGGTCCAACACCTCACTCCCCGATCCCTCTATACCAAAAGTGCCTCCTTTTACGCTTTTCATGGGCCTTCGTGACGTCGTCTTCGTAGTTTCTTCAAGATTCGATGTCGTTTGAAAGGGAATTGTCCTCGTTTATTTCGACAGATGCTGTTTGTTCCATAGATTTCAGGATCAGAAAATCTAGGGTTTGGTTAAGATGTCGGGAACTTGAAAGGAACCTTTCTTAAAATAAAATAAAAATCCTGTTCTGTATGATGTTTGTTTTGTACCCTCCCGAGGCTCTATATTGTAAGGAAAATTGTGAAGTGGATATTTTAGTATCGTGAATCCTTGTTATGTACTACAGTTTGTAGCCCAAACGGTATATGGTCCCCGATTCAAAATCGTTTGGTAGAATACATTGACTAAATATAGAACTCGTCAGCATGTGGTAACGGTCTAATGGATATGGAATTGAGGTTGCTAAAGATTTGGACGATGCATCCTATTTGTATGCGATCGTTATTCGTATTTTTAAATTATTTTCTATTTTTTCACAAACTTAAGTTGTAAAGCGTTCATATGGTATTATGTTTACACCCTATACTTGATTACTATCTGCATTTGTTTGTCCCAAATGTCGATATATATTGTAAATTTCAAAAGTATCCTATTCATTATGTAAAGAAGGTATAAATATAAATGTTTTTATACTATCCATATTCACTCCATTTTCAATTCTAGGGGAAGGGGGCACTGAAATATCTTGCTCGACTCGAATCTTTGCTACTAACGTTAATATTACAAAAATGTGCAGCAAGGAGATGGTCGCAAAACATGGAGTGGTGAGCTACAGTGGACGCAGGAGTTTGTACCACCCAAGCTAACTAAGGTATCCAAATAACTATCTTAGGACCATACAGTTTGTGCTAATGGTATTTTAGCGTCTCTAATCTACTCTTTCCACAACTTTTCTGAATTTGAGCTTCATTTATGATCTGTTTCTTTCTCTACCATTCAAAGTTACTCACATTGCTAATTTTACTGCAAAGCTACCAATGATCAAGTATCATGTGAATAGTGTTATGTGGGTGATGTCTATCAATGCCTAGCACCTTATGTGGTCTTTAGAATTAACAGCTTGAAGGTGTTAATGGGCTGAAGGACATTCTGAAGCTCTGGAAGAAGCCTTCTGGTCGAAATTTTGTTCCATGTGTTGATCCAAGTTCATCTTATTTACGTAGGACTCCTTTGCCATTATCTTCTTCTTTAGGTTTCATTGGTTTCTATTTGACCCCTCTTTAATTTGGTATGTTTCATCCTTTAGCTCCAGAAGAGTCCAGGGGGTATCTACTTGTCCACACAAATGGAGGGCTGAATCAAATGCGAGCTGGGGTAAGTAACCAACTTTCACTGGATGCCCGTCATGAATTTGGAATGGTTTTATAAAATTTGACTGTTGCTAAATTGGACGTGCAAAGAATTTTGTCTCCAATTCGTACTTGCAACCCCGAAGTTATTATCTATTTTCCGTTGCATTGCTGTTTAAAACTAGCAAGAAGAACAGTAATAGATAATAGATAGCTAACAAAAACAATATAGGACCAACTAATGACTAGCTCCAGCGATATGATTTTTCAGTGATCTTAAATGCAGATATCTGACATGGTAGCCGTTGCTCGCATCATTAATGCTACACTTGTTATTCCAAAACTGGACAAGGGTTCATTTTGGCAAGATCCCAGGTAGCCATCTGTTACACAGTGACCTTTTCAGTGCTAATATCAGGATATCTGATACATGAATAGTTAAATTTGCAGCAACTTCTCCAATGTCTTTGACGTAGAGCACTTTATACGTTCATTGGCTAATGACATAAAGATTATGAAGAAGCTTCCCAAGGAGCTGAAGAAAACCATTAAAGCAATTAAGCATTTTACAAGCTGGTCTGGAATTGAATACTACGAAGAGGAGATATCTAGTCTTTGGGATAGTTATCAGGTATGTCAATATGACCAGTCTTGGAATCATTATGGTGATGTAGCAAAACTTGATATAGCACCCTACATCATGTGTAGGTCATCCGAGCTGCTAAATCGGATTCGCGTCTTGCTAATAATAATTTGCCACCTGACATCCAAAAACTGCGTTGCCGTGCTTTCTATGATGCTATTCGGTTTGCACCTCCTATCGAGGCTTTAGGGAAAGTATTGATTCTGTCATGACCTGCTCTATTTCTCTTCCCTGTCGTGTAAATTCCTAACACAAAATTACTTTTATGCTGCAGTTATTGGTTGAAAGAATGAGATCATATGGTCCTTATATTGCTCTGCACTTGCGATACGAGAAGGATATGCTTGCTTTTAGTGGTTGTACATATGGCCTGTCTTTGGTTGAAATAGATGAATTAACTAGAATGAGGTTAGAGAACTTTAGGTCTTGTTTTAGATGAGAAATCCTTTATTTGTGATAAAATTAATGTACAATATACAGCAGCTGATATTTCTTAATGTCACTAGAGAGAATGTTACACATTGGAAGGTAAAGGATATTGATCCCACTGAACAACGAATTGAAGGGCGTTGCCCTCTAACACCAAAGGAGATTGCATTGTTCCTTTCTGCCTTGGGTTATCCATCAACAACTCCTATCTATATTGCAGCAGGAGATATCTATGGTGGCGATACTCGAATGGCTGACCTTGAAGCCCGCTTTCCTATCCTAATGAACAAGGTACAGAGCCTTGCATTCTGATGCTTCTGTTGCTTTCAAACTTGAGAAGCCACTGGATAATATGTGATGTGTACAAGGTCTGCATTGGTCATCGTGTTTCTGATTTTCCTGTATTAGTCTTTCATCCTTCAGGTTAAATAGGTAGTGTCGTAGGATAATGAGAAGAAGAAAAAACTTAGCTGTTTCCAATGATTTCAACATGTTTCCATTAAGAAAAACTCTCTTGCTACACTTGGAGAACACTCTCATAGTGGGTGTTCTGTGTAGAGAAGTTTTTCTTACTGAGAGCTAATCATTGTTGCGATCGGTAAATGTTATTGCCGATGTCTTATGGTCTGCATGTGGATGCAGTCATGTATAAATTTCTTATCCCTGTCAATGAATTCTTCCTTTCTTAATACTTGTCCGAAGATAAGTCACATTGTGTTCTACCTAACTTGACTACCTTCTTTGCAGGCAAAATTGGCAACTTTCGAAGAACTGAAACCATTCACTCATTATGCAACTCAAATGGCAGCTTTGGATTACGTAGTTTCTGTGGAGAGTGATGTTTTTGTCCCGTCATATTCAGGCAATATGGCAAGAGCAGTTGGGGGTCACCGCCGGTTCTTGGGCCATAGAAAAACCATCTCGCCTAACAGGTAATATGACGTCCATCATGTCTTAACTTGCATGAAGACATGCCATGTGATTGCTCCAATTGTTAGAAGGCTTATTCAAGTTATGTTATTTTTTTTATCACTAGAAAGGAACTTGTTCATTTATTCGATGTGATCGAACAAGGCAGACTCGAAGAAGGAAAGCTATCACATATGGTGATTGAGATACATAAAAGACGGTATGTTCTGTTAATGCACTAACTCATTCAAAGTTTTTGTCATTACCCATTATACATGATTACTTGCAACTTTTTATCGGAATTCGTTACTACAGGCAAGGATCACCAAGGAAGAGAAAAGGTCCTACTTCTGGTACGAAGGGTAAGGAAAGGTTTAGGTCGGAGGAGGCATTTTATGAGAACCCCCTACCTGATTGTCTTTGTCAGAGGGAATCGATCAACAGAAGAATGGCTCTTCTTTAACAGATGCTGACATACAACACGAGTGCAATACAAAGAACTGCATGCATTCATAGTTTCATACCCACTGAAGTTGCTGATCTGGATGATCTTCCAAGTTTCAAATTCCTGTCCATATGTCTAATATCCTGATGGTAGATTGGTAGTTCATAGTTCTAAAAAGGTTGGAGTTCCGAGGTTTAGTTTGTACTGAACATTATTTGAAGTTGAGATTTTGTGATAGTGTAGTTGTAGGTTGGCTGTGATAGATTTTGTGATACGATGAATTGAATTTGAGTTCAACTGTAGGTTGTTTTTTTGCTATACATCCTGCGGAAAGTTTTCGAATGGTTGATTGGTGAGAGGAAATTTTTACATCCAGAAATCGCTGTTTACGTGTGAGTTGACTTTTAGGGCATCACTATATGACCAGTGCACACTATCTTCTTTTTTCTTCGTTATTTTTCTTATTATTCATCAATTTACCATGACTTGCGTCATCCTCCTTTCTTTTATTCACATTAATTTCTTTCAACTTTTACTTTATTTCAAAATCATTTATATTTACTAAAATCATTTGGTACTTAAATTCTAACTATTTATCAAAATATAAACTCACTAATTATTATAACAAATATCAATAAATTTTTATTGTTATTTTTTTAAAAATTTAATCTGTTTTTAAAAATATGTTTTTAATTGATTTTATTTTTAAATTTTTTCCTGAATTGACCCCAACTAATACGCTCTTTTACACATCATTTGGAGATTGATTTTGCAAAAAATTTAAAAAGACAATTTAAACAAAATTTTAAAATAAAAGCAATTATAAAACATATTGTTTTAAAAATTAAGATTAAAAATGTTTTTTTAAAATAAAAAAAACCAAAAACAAACAAAAATAAAACCAACCAACCGGTCATGGGTCGCTCCAACTACTGGGTCATGGGGATGACCTCCCTAGAGTGGATGGTCTTAGGTCAGTTGGGTGATTTTCTTAAATTACTTTAAAGCTGCAAAATATTATATCTAATATTGTATTACTGAAAACTGATTGTGTTTTTCATGTTTTCTTAAAGTTGGCTAGAAATAATATTTAAGGTGTAAATTTTTTCGTATATATTTTTTAATAAATTAATCGCCAGATTTATGTAAATAAATGACAAAATTGATTTTGAGATTTTGTTTCTCTAGCTCATTTCTGCAAATGTTTCATACCCATGAAACAAGTATTGCATGCGAAAGCCGACAAACTCATTCCAACAAGATAACTACAACACAAGAGTACGTAACACATGTATGAAGTAAACTTGTATAACTAAATAAAACTGGTCACATATGAGATCGTTCGTTTTAGTTGTGATTATTATTCTATTTATAACGAGTTACAACTTACAAGGGAGACTATCTCTCGGGACGCAACCGAGCTGGTTTGGTACGTGGTTTCACACACATTAGGTCACAAGATCAAATCTCAACAAGACATTTTATTTAATGCAAATGTGTTCCTATGAAAACGATGTTGGATCACCCCCAATTTGAAACCTCGGGCCTGCCTCTCCCAAGTCGGGATGGGGAAAAACTTACCGGAGAGACCGGGAGACATTAGTGATCAGACACGGAAAGAAAGGACTTGTCGAAAACAACAAAGGTTCTTTCACTTAAGAATCGTTCTCAATCACGTATTGGTAGATTGGTACTTCATAGTGGAGAATTTTGTATATGTACCCTTGTGTGATTTGTATTGCGTTTTCGTTTTTGTTTTCGTCTTATTTTTTTAGGAAGTTACTTTTCGTCGCCGGAAAATTACTTAAATCGCCCCAAAAATTATCTTTTTGCCCTTAACAAATCAATTAATACTCATTTCATTACATGTCTTTAAACAATATGTTTGACTCAGTTTTACTCACATTCCTAATACCAACACCACGAAAATGTCTGACGAAACACCTGGATCCGGCGATGTAACGGGGGTGGATTTTTTTTCCCGACTCGTACGTGTTAGCCAGACGCCCGTTTTTTTTTAATTTTCTGTTAATTTTTTCCAGGTTCCGTTCCAAGATTTCGGTGGTGATGGAGTAGATTACAGTGAGCTTTTTGATAATATAAAGAAATATTTACAACAATCGAGGAAGCTTATAAATGGGCGAAACAAGTTGCAACAGGAGACAATTTTTTTTTGGTTATATCATCATACAAACCAAAAGCAGATAACCGAATGGATTGTTACCTGAGATGTGATCGCAGACGTGAAATTAGTTCTCGTGATACGAGTATTGCACTGCGAAAGAATACAAAAAGAAAAGGTTGCGGTTGTCGTTTTTTGGTAAAAGTGGTGGAGTGACGGGATCGTGATGGATGAGTTGTTGTTTCTAGTAGCATCTATGGGCATCACAACCACGCACTTGCATTTTATTCAGAGGGTCACCGACATGTCAGAGGACTTAGTGTTGAGGTCAAGCAAATTGTTCGTGATACGACAGAGGCACAAGCAAGACCACGTAACATTTTGTTGACAGTAAAAGAGAAATTCTCAGACGATAATCTCAATCAAAGACACATTTATAACTTCAGACAGTACATGAGGAGGACGAAATCTGAAGACAAGAATCTCGCGTAGCAGTTTCTCAGTCAGGCAGTACAGCATAACTATTTTGCATTGGATTGTGGCAGATGAAGAAACTAATGTCCTCACTCACGCATTTTTGGCACGTCCGACTTCAGTTCAGTTGTTGCGTACATACTCATTCGTAATCTGCATGGATTCGACATATAAGACAAACAAGTACAAGATGTTTTTGTTTGAGATGGTTGTGGTTACTCCAACAAACATGAATTTCCTCGTCGGATATGCGATTTTGCAGGATGAGACCGAGTCTAGTTACCGGTGGGTGTTGGAGAGGTTGCGAGATCTGTTATTGGATATTGTTAGCTCGATAACAATAATCACGGACCGGGAGATGAGTCTGATGCGACCAGTGGCAGAGGGTTTTCCTGAGTCTGCTCATTTACTATGCACCTGACATATCAACAAAGACGTATACAACTACGCATACCACGTATTCGGCAAGAACAAGCAGCTTGCAGAGAGTTTTAGGCGTGAAAAGTTGAGGAGAGTCATGTTTTCTGATTCACAGACGGATTATGATAGAGCAGTCCGTAATCTGAAAGATTCTTACAAGTCCTGGCCAGTGCTGACGGAGTATTTGGAAGACACGTGGTTGGTGCATAAGGAAAAATTTGTGTTGAATTGGACGAATAAAATTTTCATTTCGGCAACAATACGAACTGCATGGTGGAAAGTGCACATTCGGCTCTGAAAGAGTGGATCACTACATCGACTGCCGCTCTGGACACTCTTTTCGACCGCGTGAACTCAGCTATTGAAATGCAACTAACGAATATTCGGAACTTTCTTGAAGATTCGAGACGTCGAATTTTGGCAAACTACATAGGTCTTTTGTTTCAGCATATAAATGGCTGAGTTTCGCATCGCTGCTTGTCGTTATTGACTCAGGAGTTTAAGAGAATGCAGGACTTAAGTGATGACGTTGAATATCGTTGCGGGTGTGCTTTTCTGACATCACATGGGATTCCTTGTGCATGTACCATGTACGAGTGTTTTGCGTCAGGTGATGGAATTTATTTAGAGCAGATTCATCCATTCTGGAAAATACTTGTCATTGGAGAATGAGTCCAGATGTCAGAGTTTGTGAATAGTCAGCACAAGACGTCGAGCATTTTCGGAAGCTCGTTGATGAGATTTCGGAGAGCGACCCTGCAGTAATTCGTAGTGTCTCTCGTATTTTATACGAACAGTTACACCTGATCATTCGAACTATGGAGAACCCGCCGAAAATACTAAGGTACGAGGTCGACCCAGGGGAAAGTCGACATGTCGGGACCCGAGTGCCTTCGAGTATGCTGAGTGAGGTCGTGGTCGGTTTGGCAGTAGTGGGAGCAGGGGTCGTGGTCGGTCTTCCAATTCGTCTCGATCGTCCGTGAACACGGGCACAAGATCAGGTATGACGATATCTTTGTTGTTATTTAATATATATCAGTAATCTAGATGTGGTTGAATATATTATTTCCTAATTTTGTTGTTTTAATGAATTGTTATTTATCTATCTTACAGTATCCGGACAGATTGACGTGAACAACTTCCCATATGTTGATAGACTGCAGGAACGATCGGCCAATTATGAAGTTTATTATGAAAGATGAGACAGAGTCTAGTTACCAGTAGTTTATTTTGATTTCCTAATTTTGGAAAGAGTTTCTCATTTTCCCATTTCTGGAGAGGTGGAATGACGTACGTGCTGATGACAACTGTGGATTTTGATGTGTTGCCGATGTCTTCCAAGGGGGAGGCGGTTCCGGCGGCCGCCCCTCTCGTTGGGTCGGGCGTCTCCCGTGGACGCCCCACCTAATTTTTTTTAAAATTAATTTAAATAAACAATGCAATTTACCAGATTTGAGTAATCTGGGGCGTCCGCTGGTTCTTTTCCTTGCCTCTGAGACATTATATCTGGTGAATAGAAGAGTAATACGAAGAGAAAATGATGTTAGAAGAGTGAAATGAAAAGTTCTATAAGTAGAAATGGTAGAAGGACAAAATAGTAATCTGTACGGACGATTTAAGTAGTTTAGGGCGACGAATAGCAATTCAGTAGATATATGTCTAGAAGAAATAACTATGAAGTTTGTACCACAATTTTGTAAAATTGCAAAAGACCTCATCATATTTTGCGAAATTCCATTGTAATTACAAGTACGAATCTTATGATAATCACCGTATTGGTCACAGACTCACAGTTGTAAGCCTTCAGAAAAGTCGATATATGAAAATGTATTATAATCACCGAATTTCGAATAATTCCAACTACCTGAGAGGGACTCCAAGCTTTCAATAGTTTTTTCTTTCTTTTAATTAACTACACTAATATCTTGCACTTTACCTAGAGATGAACACGGCATATTTCTTAATTTTCACGTTCTTTCAGTTTTTGTAAGATATGCACGTCAATTTTATTATTTAAAAATGGAATATCCACAAATACTATTTTCAATTTAGCGTGCATATCTGTTATATACTCATATCCCCATACATCCTTTTCCTTGTATTCAGTCCATGTCTACCTAAAATTTAAATATGAAACAATTCTTATCGTATAATATGTTGTTGTTAATGTAGATGCATGAATCTATAGTTCCAATGATCCTACTAATCTTGACTCGGGATTGGTATATCATTCGATCTTCGCTCTATTTTGCTTGGGTCAAGTCAAACACGAGAGGATTTTTTGGCTGAAAACCATTATCGAACGAGCGGTGAGCACAAACTTTTTTCTTAGCGTGCCAAGCTTGAGCATGCTCGACTCGCTCGTGTTGATATTGATGACCCACATACCAGCGAGTGGTTGGTTTTAAAGAATTCATGGACAAGGTTATGAGCTCCCACTTTATATATATACAGGAATTCTCTAGTGAGCTCAAGATTTAATTTTTCTAAATTAAGCTCCCACAATATTCATCGCTCATTTCAAATTGTAACGTAAATTAAGAAAAAAACGGTTATGCTAATTAATGGTGAGATTAACTGTAAATAAGATCCAATTGTGAGATTGTAGGGAACTTAAACTAAATCAGATGAACCCTGAGCTCACTAGAGCTTGACCCTATATATATATATATATATATATATATATATATTATAAGATGAGCTTTAGGCTCATTAGAACTGCTTTAGGCTCATTAGAACTTGGTCATATATATATCCATATCCATATATATATATATATATATATACACACACACACACACATATATATATAACCAAGTTCTAGTGAGCTCATGACTCATCTTATTTAGTTTAAGTTCCCTACAATTCACCATTGGATCTCATTTACAGTTAATCACATCTTTAATCTACCTTACAATTTCAGATGTGTGGTTGATATGATGGGAGCTTAAAATTAAAAATTAAACATCGGGTTCACTAGATAATTCCTATATATATGTATGTTTGTGTAAAAAATTGTGGCTGAATGGTTAAAGCAAACTTGGTTGTGTCGCTTAAAATAAAGGTGTTTTAAAGTTAATTTTTTTGAATCAAACTGAATCACATGTATTCTTATCTCTTAAGTTATCTAACACATTAATAGTTTAGGTTAATCTAAGTTAATTTCACTGTTAATCTAAAATTCCATATTTGAACGACTGAAATTAGCGAATTTCGAAGTATTCGGATCGACGTCTACTATTGTCCATTTGATATGAATTTTTTACCACATGTTCTTTATATATGGTATATCTCACCCATAAAGTTTCATAAAAAACTAATCTGAAGTGACCTAAAATAAAGTACTACAGTCAAGATGGCTATAAGGCTATATATATATATATATATATATATATATATATATTGTTGAGAATTCCAAAGATTTTGTGGATGATTCACCTTCCTTAACCCCCAATAGCTTAAGTAGATTTTACTCTTATTAATATGGTGTAATTTCATTTATTTTGGTTGTAACCCCTACTACATCCTCACCCTATATATAGGGGACTATTATACATATTTGGGGATAAGAAAATGAAATACATATCTCTCTTCTCTCCAATATTTTCTTCTTTAGATTGTTTGTTTTACAACACGTTATCAACACGATAGTTTCTTGTATGATCGACCGGAGCATGAGTTGATTATAATCTTGGTAATTTCTCAACAAAAAGGTTATTGTTTTGAGATTTTATATATTTTAGTGTTTTCTCATGCATGCTTTTGTTTATGCAAGTAATTGATGATTTCTGAATTGTGTTGACAATTAGTCATGTCACACATCAATATTTTATTTGGAATATTTCTTGCTTACACTATTATTCATGTTATATGTATGATTGTACTTTAGCATTTTCTATTCTTGATTCCCCTAATGAAAAAGAGAGAGTTAATTGAGATTTTATAATTCATGTATTTTTAAAGGTTTCTTCACATGTCTCAATAAATCAAGAAATCTGTTTTCAGTTTGCTCGTTGTAGATCCACGAGTTTATGAGTACATGTACATCTTATTTGCACCTTAATTTGAACAATATTCAAGGCAGGTATTTTAAATCATTGTTTTACTTAGCTTTAGCTCTTCACTTGGTGTATATCAATATATATCGTCAAAGATCAATTTTATCGGTGCATGGTTTCAAATTTCAGTTTTCTTTAGTTTTGGTGCCTCTGGTGCATAATATATCGGTATTACAATATTATAATATAATCTCAGAGTACTTAAGTTTACAAATGAGAAAACTTTCTAATTCTTCTTTGATGTTGTCTTTCTCCAATCAAACTCTGATTTTAGTGTTTAAAACTTCATTTTATAGTTACAACGTGGTCATTGAATTATATACTTATTTTATTTATAAGCTTTTTTTAAAATTGTAATACCTGCGGGTTGCCTAAATATTATGTTCCCAAAAAAATATATTATTAATTGCAATTGACATTAAACGGATTTCATTATGATATTAATCAAAATATGGAAGGATGATATTTTTAGAGCCTTTGAAATTTGTTTTGAAATATGGTTGTGAATGATATTTGGGTTTAAGGTTCTTATAAATCTAAAATATTTATAAACTGCTAAAAATGGGGGAAATGAGTTCTACCTCATGTGGCTTTTTATAGATTCACTTGCTTGATATTTACAATGTATATGAGTTTAAAAAGGGGGTAATAAGTTGCATGTACTAATTATACTTAATGATTGTATGTTACGACTTTTAACTTTATACTTGACATCTTGGATAAGAATGACGTCTTATCATGGATTATGGATGTTGAACCCAACCCATTGTCTTTTAAAATATCAATGACTAGAGAGAAAAAAAGGCATCAACTCAAGATAAAGAGGAGGTTGTAATTTTCTTTTACTATCCTATTTGTTAAAATGATATTAAAGTATTATGATTTAATCTCATTTCTATTTTTTGGTTGGTCAAAACATCTAGTTATTGATCAAAGATCCATGATTTCTCGATCCAATGAAGCATGAAAATAAATAGTTACATATTTAGTAGTGCTTCTAAAATTGAATGATATATATCTCATGCAACTTTATATTGATTACTTGCTTAGTATAAGTTATATGAATTATTAGTATCATGTTGATTAAAAGAGTATTTGTAAAGTGGTTCAAGCATGCGATTATTACTTGTTAATTTTCATGCATCACATTCTCATTCACAACTATTACAAGCATTCATCTCGTGAGTACATAATTTTCATTTTGATAGATGTATATATATAATAACATGTACTATATTATAATGGAATTCAAATTACCAAGTTACAAGTGATCATTGTTATTGAAAATGATATGTATTGGCCCAGAAGGCGAATATCTTGTGATCATTGTTATTGAAAATGATACGCATTTGACCAGAAGGCGAATATCATAATATTCATAAAATGCTACTATACAAAGATTTAGAGATTATTCATTTAAAGAGGGTTATGAAATTCTATGAAATTTTATGATAATCCCTGAAGGATTCATATGACCATCTAAACGACGTGCAAATAGCGAATTGAGTAAAAATGCACGTCGATCTCTAAATCAAACCCTATGACCAAAAGTTCATAGATATATAGAGATTAGTAGTAAAAGAAGAAAAAAATTATTGATCACTTTACAAATTAATGACCCAATACTCTTTTGGGTTATGCATCACCAATTATTGAAGGTCATGAGAGTTGTTGGAAAATCACGATACCTTTCTTGTTTTTTTTGGTGTGCCGGAAGTACACACTACAAAGTATCGTGAAAAAAAGCATAAGCAGTGGACTAAATTTTGTGCAAATAAGAAGTATGAAATAAAGATGACATCAACGAGACGAAACATGCCCAGAAGTGCCTAAATAAAATCATATCTTATATTAATTATGGATGTCATCATTGGTATTGTTTTTGTAAAGTTTTAGATAATTTTGTTGACTACTATCACGACCAAAATAAGGTCAAATTTGTCAACCGATTTGCACAATAAAATGAGGGTCACTCTGTTTTTTTTAAATATCTCTCAATATTGATCATTATGGGATCTTCAAATTTATACATGATACATTAATGTGCATATATACCTGCTAATATTATTCATTAATTTTTATGGTTGATATACATCATGTTATGAATTTTTGCCTATTTTACTTGTACAATAATGAATAAATTATTTCCCTCCTGCGATTTAAAGCTCCTGAAGGACTAAGTTTTATTGTCCAATCCAATAATTATATATATATAATGTACATTTTCTGACATTAGGGGGAGAAGCTAGAAGCTTAAAGAATGTCAAGAAAATTTACTATATTGAACCTGAAGTTCATAAGAAAATATACGTACAAGTATGATTAACCTGAAGTTCATAAAATCATTATCTTGCAATATCTAGCAAGTAATTGTCATACATTTTTATTGATCATAAAAGAGCAACTAAGCCTTATATTACTAGACATAAACCACATAATATAAAGTTGAGATCTCCACATAATAAAATATATTTGAGCTCAACCAACGCCAGAAACGTGGACCATAACATATATTATTTGTGGAAATGAAATAAAAGTTAGTCACTCTCATTACACCTCCGAAGAGGTTATTCCTGAAGAATATAAACCCGTAAAAATAAATGCAACTGCTAAACAAAATATTAATGAAATTACGGGGATATAGAACGGTTAAATCCTAAAATTTTGGGAAACGATGAGGACTTGATTATTATTGACGTAAAACTTGCAATCAACTATATATGTTGATACGAGAAATATTAAATAATTATTAAAATTATTGTCGACAATTCATTCGCTTTCTTAATAGCATGTTATCTCAAGCAAAGAAAAATAGATCCAAAACCTATGATATTATAAGAATGCCAGAAACATTCGTATTTGATATAAACAAAAGAAGGCGAACAATATATAATAAACTCGCTGAATAAATATACTATTTGGACCTATTGCCCTGATTTCTGAAATTATATCCCTGAAGGATAAAAAATAGAAATCAGAAAAACATGTGATACATTATAAAGCGAGGAGTAATATAAGGGTATTCGCAGGACCCAACATCCATCGTGATGTTACTCATTCTCTCGTAATATTGATAATACGTTCTGTTACATGATCAATATGATATGCATATAAAATATGTCGTAAGTCACTTAATATTGGTACTTATATGAGAGTCCCTGAAGGACTAATATGACAAAATATATTATATGATGACAAGAATCAAAAGATGCACTATACAATTTTTGAAAAGATCACTATATGAAGAAACAAGTAAGAGTGTGCATATAACCTCTTCAATCAAAATATATTATTTTTCAACCTGAAGTTCGAACATTCTCTGGCAGAGAATTTGTACAATGATTCAATTGTAGAAAGTGAATATTGTAGAAAAAATATATTCTACTTAATACTCACATTGAAATGACACTAAGAAAGGACATCTATTGTATATCAACAAAGATCCAATTGTAATTGAACCTGAAGTTACTTATCAAAATGTCATGAACATTTTCTTATAATTTGAAACCTAATAAGGTTCACAGTAAATGATTTATCTAAGCATAATGTTCATCTAAAAACATTTAGATGACGTTCAAGATCTATCAATTCTAGTCATGTGATAAAGATTTACGTTAGCAATGTTTCTTATATGTCCGATCCACATCAATTACTATCACAAAATTTTGGTGTCATTGCTTGGAGTCATTACAATTTTATGCAAGTTGGTAAATCAGTTATTGATTCTTACATTCTCGTATCGCTATGACATCAATATGATTATGAGACATCTTTAAATTGTCCATAAGTAATATCTTTTGAAGTAACATATTCATATTTTACAAAAGTTACCACAATTTGTATTACTCCCAGCATATTATTTGAGAAAAAATACGCAAACATATTTTCCAATCTTATTATTTAAGTGAAATATAGTAAATATTCATTAAATCTGTTAAACTATCTTGAATTTGTTTATTGAATCTTCATTCAATTTTGTGTTTAAGGACTTCGTAAAATATATTCGTAAGTTTAGTAAACTACGAATAAGGGGAAGTGGATTTGTATTTATCGTCCCTGAAGGACGGATATCCCTGAAGGATGAAGTCTGGAAGGCTTGTAGTTGCACTCTTTTTACTTTTTTCCATTTTTTGTCCTAAAAGGTTTTATTGGTTAAAAGTTTTTAACGAGGCAGCTTGTGCAATTTTGTTAGCGTATGTTATGCATTCTTTTCCTTGGCTACTTTTTCCCGTAGGGTTTTGTAGTAAGGTTTTTAACGAGACATAAACATAACGCATATTATCTAAGTGGGTGTTATAAATGTATGTTGAATTGAGGCAGAAAATTATACGGTGCACTCTTTTTCCTTCACCAAGTTTTTGTCTCACAGAGTTTTACTTGACAAGGTGTTAATGAGGCAAATCGATCAAGTGACAACTGATCAGATCAAATCAAGCGAGAATTTGACGGATTTATTTACAAAGCATTGCCCACCAAAGTACTTAAGAAGTCTTTCTTCAAAATTGGTGTTCAATGTATGTTGAAGTGGGGGGAGCATCATACGCGTTGCACTTTTTTTTTCTTCACCAAGTTTTTATCCCATCTGGTTTTTCTTGATAAGGTTTTTAACGAGGCAGCATCCTTAGCGTATAAAGGTGATCATCCAATGGGGAGTGTTGAGAATTCCAAAGGTTTTGTGGATGATTCACCTTCCTTAACCCTCAATAGCTTTAGTAGATTTTACTCTTATTAATATTGAACCGCTATTCGTCACCGTACGTAAAACTACTTAAATCGCCCGTAAGATTACCATTTTGCCTCTCTACCCTTTCCACTAATATAACTCTTCATTTCACTCTTTTAACACAACTTTCTCTTCATATCACTCTTCTATTCACCACATACATTTGTTGCACTGTTACTACATTTGTTGGTATTTGCTTATGCTTATTTGTGTACTCTTATTATTTATTTATGACGAACATATCTTCTACATATTTCTTTGACTATCGTATTTTTTAATATTTATTTTTCACGAAAATATCTTCAACTTATTTCTTTAGATATCAAAGAAAATTTAAATTTAAAATACGGTAAAAGAACAACACGGTATAAGTAGAAATACACGATATATTATACATTATAAAAACATTACAAATTACAATCAAAATGTACCACGTAACCGGTTCCAATACTTCATCCTACTTTGGTACTGATCCTCCCATCCAACAACACTCTCATCTCGCATTTGATACCATAAGGTCGCTATAGGAGGTACTGGGAAATTATCAAGTAATTCCAAACGAATAAAATGTTTGTAACTCCCTTAATGAGCAATGACCAACTCTCTGACAGGCCTCGTCATGGCAGACAGACTCTCCCAAGGTAGCACAGTAAGACACGGGAACAACGAACCATCCGTTCCCATTGAGAAATGAAGGGAATGTGTTCTAAAAGTTTTACTTTTAAATGTTAATTATTATGAATTGAATGAGAAATCATTTTGTTCCTTGTTTATGTTATTCGTCTTTTAGAAGTGTTAAGGAAGAGGCTCTTGGTCTTTAACCGTAGAGCTCTAAAAGATATTGGTTTACATAAAACAAAAGATATTCGCAATCATGATAATTAACATGGGACATTAATTACCGAGTTAAGATTGTCGTGTTGGTCATAGATCATTGTAGCTCTACAAGTGAGTGACGACACGGGTATGCAAAAGAGGAAAATATTACTTCTGTATACTGAATAGACCTAATAAGTAAAATATTATAGAAATGTGTTTCTGTGTCATTAATATTTCACTGTGTCTTTAGGTCCTTTGATATGAGACTTATATCTAATCACTTAAGGAATACTTAATTAGATCAGTGTCTTGAACTATCGATCAGTGTAGTGTAAAGGCATCGGTTGGTTAAGTATAACTTTCGTTGGAGAAGATAGTTAGTCAAAAGATTATCATTGCCCCTCTTAATTGAGTGATGATATTAGTGGGCCCCTTGATAAAGCAAAGTTATAATGTGCACAATGTGATTTGAGTTAAGTCACATATTTATAACTAGCTTAAAGAGATCAAGAAATGAATACTAATACAAAGATGACACAATACTACTTTGTGTGTATTCTTAATATCATGAGGCAAGGGACGGACACAAGTGGTGCACTCCATCACTAAATGGATCGGGTTTTGGTTCGAGTGGAATTAAGACATCTAACTAATTGGGAGCTATAATGTGTAGCTAGATACCGCTTATAGCTTGTGATATTAAGCTCTTAATATCACTGCCAACTTAGTCTAGATCCTCCCATAGGTCACACCACAAAACTGGGAAACAAGAAATGGGGATTTTGAGTTCATAAGGATGTGTCGGGTTTCATGTAGAAAATATGACACATGGGGTGAACAAGCAAAATCAAGATTATGTTGTGATTAATAACATAATTAGAATCTAAATTAAATTCATATGTGATGTAATATTATGGGGTGTAATGAGTTGACATTACATAGGATAATATGTTACATAAGTTGTGAATTTACTATTAATCCCGAAATGTCAAATTTTGTAGGGGTTAAACCAAAATTTGACCAGTCTGCAGTACTGTGCAAAAGTCAAACCGATGAATAGTACTGGTCAACCGATGAACAGTACCCGGTCCATGATGAACAGTAACGGTCGACCAGTCCAGACGGTTTTCTGCAGAATTAATTTAAGAATTAATTAGATCATGCATGGAATTGGTCCATAATTGATTTAATTCGTGGTTAATATTATTTATTAATAAATAATGGATGGTTAGATGGAATTTTGCATGAAATCATGGGCAAGAGGTTGCACATGAATAGGTAATTTGGAGAGAACCTATAAATAGAGGTTATCTCATTGCCTTCCTACATCTTAATTAATATTGCTTTTCATGCAAAATCTCTCTCCTTAATTCTCCACGAAAATTCCATAAATTCTTAAGTTTAGTTTTAGTTCTAGAGATCATCTTCTCAAGGGAACTAAAGAGGGGTTAGTAATTGGATTCTAAACCCTATTGGAGATTGAGAGACTAGCTTTTCTCTCTCCAATCTTGTTTAGAGTTTGGTGAAATCTCGGAGGCATCCGGCGCAGCAAGGAGCATCCCCAACGTCTTCGGATCATCAAGAAGTTTTAGAGAACTTCTAGGTATGAATTTCGGAGTCCCATGTTTGTTTTAATAAAAGTTTTAAAACTAGTTATTGAAACAAACCGATGCATGCATGAAACGAATCGTAGAAAATTGTAAAAATCCTTATTATACATAAAAATTCCGAAAATATATATGTATAATTAAACTAGAAATCCTACAGTGGTATCAGAGCATAGGGTTCAATTTTCTCATGATTTATGGCTGTAAACAAATCTAGTTTACTATCTAGGATTTAAACAATTCATTTTGCCGGTTTTTCGGTCTTTAAATGGTTGTTGAAATAATTCTTTATAATAATTCGTTTTAAATGTTTTGAATGTTTAAAACATGACATATAATTATTAGAATTATGATTTAGACATAAGTCTAACTTGCAATAATTTCGTTTTAAGTATAAACGATTATTTTGTAAGAGAATCAACAAAACCGAAAAACTGCGATTCATCTTTCCATTGGAAATTGGATGGACAACGGTTCATAATTAATTTGTGAACTATGGATGTATGAAAAATGTTTTTAATGGATTTCAAAATATTTTTCAAAGAATTGTTGAGAATTCTGGATGATTGATAAATTAGATTCTGTAGTTTATAGCAATTGCGTGCATGGATGCTTGAGTTGCTTTGCAGGATTGTGAGTTTATATGTTCCAAATCAGACACTACAAATGTATGTAATTATTATTATACAGGGGCTTATGTATGTAAAAGCCATATTCTATATTTTCTATCTTTAGAATTGCATTTGCATGTGAGAGGTTTTTACATAGGACTTGCACTAGTCGGTTTTTATCGAATGTGAGGAGCATGTTTATTTTCTGTAAACTCTACATCTCCGGTGCAAGAGGAAGTCGCCGCTGTAGCGCATCGATCGAGGATCGAGGATCAAGGATCGAAGGGAACATATAAACTCACACGATGTGAATTGTGTGAATGTTTAATTTCTGTTTTATAATTTCTGCTATGCATGTGATGAATGGTGAATGTTAGGATGTGTATGAATATTAATATGCATGATAACCTAAAATTCTAAATCACATGTTAAATTGTCCAACAAAAATTAAGATTAATTTTTCCTTCTTATTTCATCCACTAGCAGCCATTGATCGAGGGATACTCTGCTCGCCCTTAGCGGGAGATAGCTCCCTCTATCTTTGGGAATAGTGGGAGATATAAAGGTTGTCTGTTGTTGTGCCACAATTAAATATATGAGATGTGTTTCACCCTAGTGAACCCCAAGTATGTTTAGTTGTGAATACAATAGATAAACGTATCTCGTATCAAATGAAAATAAGTTTTCTTAACATTACCTAGAGCCCTCGCTCGGTTTTGGGAAAAAGTTTTTCTTACGAGGATAGGTCGTATTCCCTCATAATTAAAACGACAAGAATCACAAGAGTTTGAAGATGCTAATATTGCTAAAATTCAAAAAGGTTGTGATTAGAAAATGTTTTTCTTACCTTGATGTTGTAATGTATTCGATAGCCCTTAGCTAGTCTATATTACAATTGATGGGATCTTGGATTACTGCATTTACGGGCAAAATTTTATTTGCAGTATTTACATCATATTCGATATATATATGTATGTATGTATTAAAACATAAAATTGACATTAAAACCTATATAATTTATTTTGTAGAAATGTCAAATATCCAACCAATTGTGCGATCTATGATCGAAAAGAACCCTTTGCAAAATGATGGCTCAAACTTCATGAAATGGCAACTCAATCTCAATATCGTGTTGAGGTTTGAAAAACTATCTCATATTTTGGATAGTGAAATCCCAAAATTAAATGAGAAGGCAACCGATAAAGAGAAAGAGGCGATAGCCAAGTGGGAAGACCAAGAGAACCAAGTTCACGGTCTTATACTAGCATCCATGGGTGACTCGCTTCAAGCGAAATACTTGGATTCAAAACCCAAGATGACCATGGAGGCTCTAACAAAGATGTTCATGGATAGTGCCCTAAAGGAGCGCTATAAGACCACCATCGCACTCACAAGGTGCCATATGGTGGAGGGAACATCGGTATCTATGCATTTTCTCACGATGCAAGGATACCTTGAGAAATTGTCGAAGCTCTCTTCTCCAATGCCAGTGGACATTGCCGAAGATCTAATTCTTGGCTCTCTAGCCCCGTCCTTTAAGGATTTTGTGATGCACTATCATGTGCGTGAAAAAGGGGTGAGTCTTGAGGAGCTTCACAACGCTCTCAAAACGGCTGAAGTTGATATGGGCAAGAGTAGGGACCATGAGGTCCTTGCTATCCATAAGAAGAGCAAAAAGATCAACAAAGGTAAAGGCAAATTTACCAAAGATACGTCAATCAAGAGCAAGGGAGTAGGAGGTGCTCATGAGAGTGCCTCAAGGGGGAAATCTTACAAATCTCCAACTCCCAACACGGAGTGCTTTCACTGCGGTGAAAAGGGACACATCCGACCGAATTGCCCCAAGTACAAGGAAGACCTTGAAAATGGGATGATTGAACGTAGGCGCCCGAGAAGCGCCATAGGTATGTTTGTTATTGAGATAAATTTAATCACCTCTTCCTTGATTTGGTAATGGTTACCGGATCTTGTGCTCACATAATCTTGATGTGCAGCTATTGAAGGATAGGAAGGAACTCGTTGGGAACGAGATGATATTGAAGATTGGAAATAGTACAAGCATCGCTGCGATTGTACAAGATTCTATGGAACTTCAATAGTCTAGTGATTTAAATTTATGCTTTGTAGAATGTTTGTTATGTACCTTCGATTAGCAAGAACATTTCTGTATCAAGTTTTAGATATGGATAAATTTTAATAAATATTTTAATTCTTGCTTGTCTATATCGAAGAATGGAATTTTCTATGCAAATACATTCATATAGAATGTTTTCTATTTGCTTGAAATAAATAATAAACAAACTCAAACAAACAATAACAAAAGAGAAACTAAGATAACTCACGTGAATGATACAATCTTGTAGCACTATCGGATTGGTCAAATAAATGACCAAGAGACCTTTCAAGAAGAAAGGAACGAAAGTGAATAACTAATTGGATATGATACATTCTAATGTATGTGGTCCGATAAGTACAAGTGCAAGGGACGGTTTAAGGTACCTCATTTTGTTCACGGACAACTATAGTCATTATGGCTGTATTTGTCTAATGGGAAGCAAAAATGAATTCTTTGACAAGTTCAAGGAATTCGAGGATGAAGTAGTGAACCGACTCAACAAGAATATCGAGTCTCTATGAAAGGTTCGTAGGGGTGAGTGCTTAGAATACCTAATTTGACTCATTCCTAAAGTAGGAACAGGATATTGCTCGACATGGTTCGATCAATAATGAGTCAATTTAAATTGCCAATTTACTTTTGGAATTATGCACTACAAATAAATGAAAAACTCACTAAATAATGTTCCATCCAAATCCGTGGAGAAAATGGTTTATGAGCTATGGAGTTGAAAGACACCTAAGCTCAACTTTCTCAAGATTTGGGGATTGTGAGGTCTACGTCGAGAAATTGATGTCGACCAAACTTCAACCAAAAACGGATTAAGTGCTTCTTTATAGGTTATCCTCATGTGACAAGAGGATACTACTTTTTCATATCACCTCCAATCGAAAGATTGTAGAGAGGGATATGGTGTTTCTAGAATTTCTGGAAAAGATAGAAAAGTAGTGGGAGTAGAGTTAAGCTTGAGGAAACTCAAGATACTCTACAAGATCATGATGTGAATATTGCATTCGAGATCATGAAGGCCCAGCCGAAATTCATTTGGTTAGTGGGAGCATGAGCGAGAGATCCTTACAAGAAATTGTGAGAGAATCTCAATCATCCTCACCTAGTGTGCGTTCGAGAGTCGAACATGAACCTATTCCTCAAGAAATTGTGGAAGAAGTTCGAGAGACACAAAAAGAACCAAAAGAACTAAGAAGGTCAATGAGGGAAAGGAAGAAACCCAATAAGTATGTGGGACTTCATGAGATCATGGTACTAGATACCAAAGATCCCTCGACCTTCCGAGAAGCAATAGAAAAGACTCCAAACTATGGCTCAAGGCCATAAAATCCGAAATAGAATCCATGTATGATAATCGAGTGTATAACTTGATTTGCCTTCCTCAAGAGAAAATGTCATTTATTATAAATGAACTTTTAGGAGGAAGATGGACATGGATAGTAACTTGACAACCTACAAAGCTAGGCTTGTAGCAAAAGGTCATACTCGAATTCAAGAAATTGACTTTGATGAAACTTTTGAGAAGTTGTCATGATAAAATCTATTCGGATTATGCTCACTATTACCGCATTTCACAATTGTGGGATATGGAAGATGGATATCAGAATGGCGTTCCTTAAACAGGAACTTGGAGGAGGATATGTACATGGTACAACCTCAAGGTTTTGATGATCCAAATAGTAGCGAGAGGAAATGCAAGTTTCGAGAATCCATTTCTGGATTGAAGCAAGCATAAAGGAGTTGGAACAAACGCTTTGACGAAGAGGTGAAGAAAATTCACTTCATTCAAAGTAAAGGAGTACCTTGTATATACAAGGAGATTAGTGGGAGCCATGTAGTACTTCTGATCTTATATGTCGATGACATATTGCTCATGAGCAATCATATACCTTAGCATTAGCAAACGAGAAATTTCATTGAAATCGGCATTTTAATGAAAAGAAAAGGATGAGGCTCAACCTATCTTGAAAATCAAGATACATTGAGATACATCCCGTAGACTCATTGGCTTCAGTCAACGTGCATACATTGACAAGGTCTTTGAAATGTTCAGGGTGAACAATTCCGATATGGACAATATGCCAATAAGTATGAGTATAGGTGTGCAACTCAAGAAGTCTCAATGTGCTCAATCACACAAAGACTTGGAGTACATGAAGGTATCCCTTATGCTTCGGCAAAAGGAAGGACCATGTACACAATGACTTGCACAAGGCTCAATATCTCGTATGCTCTAAACGTGACAAGTGGTCACCAATCCAACGCAAGTCCTAATCGTAGGATTGTGGTCAAGAATATTCTGAAGTACCTTAACCGGACTAAAGATAAGGTTCTTGTTTATGGAAGACAAAGGAGAAAATAGCCGAGGGTTGTTTTGATGCAATTCTTATAGGAATTCTAGACAATAAGAGGTTGGAGTGATGATGCGTCATCATTATCGAAGGTGGAGGTATGAGCTAGTGTAGTTAGGAGTAATATCACTACAGCTAACTCAACCACCAACGAAAGACAAAATAAATAAATAGGTGGACACAACAGTGGCACAACTGATCCATTCAACAAACCTTCATACCAAGCTAAGAGACGAAATATATATTTCGAGTCCATGGATCCGAGGGTCCATGTGGATTGGCTTGATAGGTGATTCGAGAAGGTTACCCTAGTTATTAATGTTTTATACATTGAGAATGTATGTGGAAGAAAACTTTGATAACAAGTGGGAGATTGAAGGGAATGTGTTCTAAAAGTTTTACTTTTAAATGTCAATTATTATGAATTGAATGAGAAATCATTTTGTTCCTTGTTTATGTTATTCGTCTTTTAGAAGTGTTAAGGAAGAGGCTCTTGGTCTTTAACCGTAGAGCTCTAAAGATATTGGTTTACATAAAACAAAAGATATTCGCAATCATGGTAATTAACATGGGACATTAATTACCGAGTTAAGAT
This sequence comes from Triglochin maritima, assembly GCA_963682175.1. Taxonomy (NCBI): domain Eukaryota; kingdom Viridiplantae; phylum Streptophyta; class Magnoliopsida; order Alismatales; family Juncaginaceae; genus Triglochin; species Triglochin maritima. The sequence continues at coordinate 53,546,920 of OY821771.1, read as the reverse complement.
TGTCGTGTTGGTCATAGATCATTGTAGCTCTACAAGTGAGTGACGACACGGGTATGCAAAAGAGGAAAATATTACTTCTGTATACTGAATAGACCTAATAAGTAAAATATTATAGAAATGTGTTTCTGTGTCATTAATATTTCACTGTGTCTTTAGGTCCTTTGATATGAGACTTATATCTAATCACTTAAGGAATACTTAATTAGATCAGTGTCTTGAACTATCGATCAGTGTAGTGTAAAGGCATCGGTTGGTTAAGTATAACTTTCGTTGGAGAAGATAGTTAGTCAAAAGATTATCATTGCCCCTCTTAATTGAGTGATGATATTAGTGGGCCCCTTGATAAAGCAAAGTTATAATGTGCACAATGTGATTTGAGTTAAGTCACATATTTATAACTAGCTTAAAGAGATCAAGAAATGAATACTAATACAAAGATGACACAATACTACTTTGTGTGTATTCTTAATATCATGAGGCAAGGGACGGACACAAGTGGTGCACTCCATCACTAAATGGATCGGGTTTTGGTTCGAGTGGAATTAAGACATCTAACTAATTGGGAGCTATAATGTGTAGCTAGATACCGCTTATAGCTTGTGATATTAAGCTCTTAATATCACTGCCAACTTAGTCTAGATCCTCCCATAGGTCACACCACAAAACTGGGAAACAAGAAATGGGGATTTTGAGTTCATAAGGATGTGTCGGGTTTCATGTAGAAAATATGACACATGGGGTGAACAAGCAAAATCAAGATTATGTTGTGATTAATAACATAATTAGAATCTAAATTAAATTCATATGTGATGTAATATTATGGGGTGTAATGAGTTGACATTACATAGGATAATATGTTACATAAGTTGTGAATTTACTATTAATCCCGAAATGTCAAATTTTGTAGGGGTTAAACCAAAATTTGACCAGTCTGCAGTACTGTGCAAAAGTCAAACCGATGAATAGTACTGGTCAACCGATGAACAGTACCCGGTCCATGATGAACAGTAACGGTCGACCAGTCCAGACGGTTTTCTGCAGAATTAATTTAAGAATTAATTAGATCATGCATGGAATTGGTCCATAATTGATTTAATTCGTGGTTAATATTATTTATTAATAAATAATGGATGGTTAGATGGAATTTTGCATGAAATCATGGGCAAGAGGTTGCACATGAATAGGTAATTTGGAGAGAACCTATAAATAGAGGTTATCTCATTGCCTTCCTACATCTTAATTAATATTGCTTTTCATGCAAAATCTCTCTCCTTAATTCTCCACGAAAATTCCATAAATTCTTAAGTTTAGTTTTAGTTCTAGAGATCATCTTCTCAAGGGAACTAAAGAGGGGTTAGTAATTGGATTCTAAACCCTATTGGAGATTGAGAGACTAGCTTTTCTCTCTCCAATCTTGTTTAGAGTTTGGTGAAATCTCGGAGGCATCCGGCGCAGCAAGGAGCATCCCCAACGTCTTCGGATCATCAAGAAGTTTTAGAGAACTTCTAGGTATGAATTTCGGAGTCCCATGTTTGTTTTAATAAAAGTTTTAAAACTAGTTATTGAAACAAACCGATGCATGCATGAAACGAATCGTAGAAAATTGTAAAAATCCTTATTATACATAAAAATTCCGAAAATATATATGTATAATTAAACTAGAAATCCTACAGTGGTATCAGAGCATAGGGTTCAATTTTCTCATGATTTATGGCTGTAAACAAATCTAGTTTACTATCTAGGATTTAAACAATTCATTTTGCCGGTTTTTCGGTCTTTAAATGGTTGTTGAAATAATTCTTTATAATAATTCGTTTTAAATGTTTTGAATGTTTAAAACATGACATATAATTATTAGAATTATGATTTAGACATAAGTCTAACTTGCAATAATTTCGTTTTAAGTATAAACGATTATTTTGTAAGAGAATCAACAAAACCGAAAAACTGCGATTCATCTTTCCATTGGAAATTGGATGGACAACGGTTCATAATTAATTTGTGAACTATGGATGTATGAAAAATGTTTTTAATGGATTTCAAAATATTTTTCAAAGAATTGTTGAGAATTCTGGATGATTGATAAATTGATTCTTTAAGAATCGGTCATCCGTCTAGTACTCGGTCAACCAATCGTGACATATTCCGTTAACCGAATGGGTCTCGGTCAACCGAACAGCGATTGATTTTCTGCCTTTGATTATTAAGAGATTAATTTGATTGATGGTTGGATTAGCTCCAAACTTGGTCAAACGTTTTGTGGGTGCATGTAATACATGAAGGAATTAATTTATGAGAGAAAATGTAAAGAAAAATGTGGCTAAAGAATAGCCATGATTAAGAGTAAGATTGGAACCTATAAATAGGTCCTTATTCTCCCTAATTGGGTTACACAATTCAATAATTATTTTCTCTCTTAATTCACCACAAAAACCCACGAAAATTCTCTTAGTTTTCTAAGTCTTTGGAAGGAGAAATCTCAGAGGCTAAGGAAGGGGTTTGTAGCTAGATTCTAAGCTTGTTTGGAGATCGATTGACTAGCTCCTTTCTCTCCAACCTTGTTTAGGGTTTCGGTGAACACTCGGAGGCATCCGGCGCAACGAGAAACGAAGATTGACTTCCTCAACGTCTCTGAAACGTCAAGAAGTTTTTGAGAACTTTTAGGTATGAATTTCGGAGTCCCTTTGTGTTTGTTTTAATAAGTTTTTGAAACTAGTTGTTAAAACAAACCGATGCATGCATAAATAAATCGAAGAAAATTGTAATAGATCCTTATTATATATGAAAATTCGAAAAATATATATGTATAATTAAACATGAAATCCTACAGTATGTGCTCTTATTTGTTAGAGTAAAAATAACAATGTCTGGACTACCCCGAGCGTCATGCTTCTCTCTCTGTCACGTCAACTTCTCTTTCTGTCGCGTTAGTTCATCCAATCCACCAAAAAAATCTCTTAACCACGCCCGGACAACTCTCAATCACCCTACATTCTTTTCCCTCCACGTCATTTGAAGATCAATCTTTGGTAAAATATTAAAAAATACAAAAAAATCTACAAAATCAAACAAATAAAAATCATATTTTCAGAAGAAGAAAAAAATAAAATAATTTAAAATAATTTTTAACAAAAATAAATAAATTTAAACCGACCCAAACAAACCGGTTCCCAATGCGGATGATCGGAATGCCCACCGCCCAATCATCCGCACGGGCGGGTGAGGTGGCATGATTTTTTGGCGGGAATCCAGACGTGGCTTTGCGGGGGTGATGGTGCGCCTGATGGGGTTAGGCATGCTCTTAGTTTTATGCTCTAATTTTTAATCTTTAATGCAAAATTCTAAAAACAAAATGTAATTTCGATTATTGTAGTTTGTTTTTACGGAAAGGTGAACTTAGAAATGCTATAAAATAGTAAAATTTTAATTGATTGGTGGTTTTTAGTTTCTATTTATGTATTTGTGAAATTTGCAAATATATAAAATGAGTTTGTTATTTTGGTTTAGTAATACAGGAAAATAGAAACAAATCTTCTAAAAATAAACCCATCCCAGTATCCTTTTAAAATATGTTGCATTTTGCAATCTAATGGTTGTAATTAGGCAACCTCATTGCCCTCGAATAAAATTGACTACACCTGAAAACCACGTATGTATAGGGAGAATCTCGTGAGATTCACAAATTTTGATTGTCTCTTGTATTCAAATATTATATAAAGGTCTTTGACAATTTAAAAAGGATGTGTGTGTTTTTGGCCTAAGGGCACCCGTAACCAGGAATCGTCTCATCGTCCTCGGTCGTTAGTTGAGCACGTTTTTAAAGCATTTTTTGTTTTTTTCAATTTTTAAAAAAATTAATTTTAATCTTTTTTTTTTGAAAATATGTTTTCTATTTTATTTTATTTTTTGTAGAACTTTTTTCCAAAATCGACCCCGGAATGATGGGGATGAGAGATGAGTTGTGATGGTTGTGATTAAGAGTTGAATAGTGTAGGAAAGAAAAGAAACTGAGTTGTGAAGAGAGAAAGAGAAAAGAGAAAGCTCATAACCAGGTCGTCCGGGTCATGATTACGGATAACCTAATACAACAAGTTGGGCTCCCAACCTATTAACCATGAAAAAAAGAAATCATTTTTTAAGGTCAGACTCACAAACTTACATTAGCCCTTTTGCATTTTATTGAACAAAGTTATTGGAAATTATGACTTAATTAATTGAATCCAAGGACTGATTGCTGGTGTAGTGTAATGAATTTGACGTGTCGAAACAATTACGTACATGTTGTATGCAAGAGGGTGAATATACTGATTTTAGCAAGAATAAATAAGATAAAAAATAATTGGCAACATACTGAATCTTAGCATCTACTCCATGACTAATTCATTCCAATCAACCGCCGTGATTCTCTCAGCAACCCAACCTCGCTCTCCAATCTCCATCCCAATCCGCAAAAGAACTAGAAACTTTTCGTTATGTTCCTCAAACATTGTTGTTATATATATATATATATATATATATATATATATATATATACAGAAATATTACAATGAGACCAGGTCTCATTGTAAAAAAATGAGACCCCCTATTTTCCTACCTCGGATCTAGATCTAACGGTTGGTTTATCTAACATTCATTTTATACAACCAAAGGGTAATACAGTAATCACACACACCACACTGTTTCTCCCCATTTCTAACACCTCAACCATCCTAACCCTCTCGACCACCCTCACCTCCCCGTCCTTCACCTTCCCCACTACCCTGGACCTCTTCGCCTGGCCAAAGATCACCTGCTCCGGCGACCGGATCATTGTCATCCAGCTCGACAACCTCTCCTTATCCAGCACTCTCCCGTCCCTTTCCAACCTCACTTACCTCACTCACCTCGAGCTCCAGGAGAACCTCCTCTTCTGCCCCCTCCCGGACCTCTCCGGGTTGAAGTCCCTCCATGACCTCCTTCTACACGGAAACCGATTTTCCTCCATTCCCCTTGGCTTCTTCGGAGGCATTTCCTCTCTCCAAGCTTCTTCGGAGAATTTATCTTAGCTATTCATTGTGTTGACCCGATTCAGTGCGTGTGGATTGCACAGTACCACTACCGCCATCATCATCTCTTTTGTCTCCCCTGTTCCAACACTTTCATCACTTTCACCAAACACAACACCATGCACGAGAAGGTCAGTTGTCCATCCTTTTCTTGATGTGTCACTCTCACGTACTCACTAGCATTGGAACTTGATGGGAAGTTGGAAACCACCCTACAATGGAAAAGTGGCTCGAAATGGAGCTAACATTGATGATTTATCTTAGCTATTCATTTAGTAGTAATAAACAATTCAGTTACATCCTTAATTTCATGTGATTTTTTTTAGTTCTTTATCTCCTTTTTGAGGAACAAACTTATTATTTCCGATCACAATTTCTTGTACCAATTTGGCTTGTTCATATAAGTGTGTTTGATTGGCTAGTTAGTGACACAATGACATACCGCGGATATAATCATTTGTTGGTATTTCCATTTTTTGTTTTTGGGTGCATCGTCGATTATTGGAGTAGAATTTTATAAATACGTGGGTCTTCAATATGATTGATGGTGGGATAAAAATTATCAAGTTAACATATGAAAATTTTCAAAATAAGTTGAAATGCAGGTAGAGTACGACCCTGGTGTAATTCAGTTTAAGCAGCTTTTGGACATCTTTTGGTCAAATCATGATTCCAGGCAGGTTTTCGTCCGAGGTCCGGATGTCAGTGACCAGTATCAGTAATTTGTTAGAAACTTTCACCACATTAGATTTTACTGCACTTGGCACAATGTTTATGTTAGCTTGAAATTCTGTAACTCTAGGTCTATAATATTTACGAATGGAACTCTAGAGGATCGACTGGCTGCTTCAAGTAAAGAAAGAGAGCAAACAAGATCAACTGATTGTGTAGTATCCACACAGATTCAGCAGCTGACAACATTTTATCCTGCTGAAATGGAACACCAAGTATCACACTAAATATTTACTGAATTATGTTAATTGTTTAATGTTCTAACTGTAGCTTGGTAATCCTATAGTTGGTTCTGAACCTGTAAAGAATCTATGTTTTTTTACTAAAACTCAACTTTTTTTAAAACAAAAAGAGTAGACGAGTAGCATGGTGATGTTTGGAGGGTGGATGTTTCATATGTGGACTTATGAGGAAGTTTTGACCAACTCTATTAGGTGTAGAGTGTAATGAAATTGATGGTATTTTATTACATGAGAATGAAGTTCTTCACAATTAACATAGAAGAAATACATAGAAGCTTTTCCATCAATGAGTCAATTGGCACAACCTTTTCCATTAGCAGGGAAAGGCTGCATAACCCCCTCTTACCCTGCTAAGACGGGATTCTTCTTTTGAGATGTTGTAGTAATGTTGATGTTGAACCAAGGAGTTTGTGCGTCGTGTTTTTTTTTACTTTCTGGTTTGGTTGTTTTGCTCCAAATCTAGACATCATTGTTTGGATAATCGCAAAACCGTAGTTTAAACGTAGATCAATAGATTTAGTTGGTTGAGATTTTTTATTTTATTTCCAAGAATAAACTAATATTGTTTGGTGCCAAACTTAGAATGATATTTTGTCAGATCATCAACAAGGAGATTCATGCGTCCCAAGAGTTTGAACTGAGATTTATATTACAGGTTGATTGTTCTTGACAGTGTTCTGGAGTTTCTGCTTTGTTTGGACTGTCGGAGTTTCTACTTTTGTGGTCAGGAGTTTTGCCTTCTGTGGAAGTAGTTATGGTGTCTATTGGAGTTTTTGTTAGGATTGTCATAATGGTCGTGGAAGTATTGATGATATCTAACTTAATTTGTGAAAGTTATGGAAAAGTGGCCACAAAGTAGTGATGATACCCGAGTTAAGTAGGATTGTAGTAGATATCATCTTTTTGTTGTTGTTATATACTTGTAACTAATGTGGCTACATTTTGTATATAGTAGGAGTCACATCTATGTACTCACTTAATACATTTGTTATGTTGATCCAACAGGTTACGATACCTATTTTTGGTAGTTTTGATGACGAAGTTTGTGTTAATAATTTTTTCCAGGAAATAAGACCAAATATTTGGTTTGTTTTGTAGTTCCTTTAGTATATCATATGCTTCTAGTGAAGCATATTATATATATATATATATATATATATATATATATATTCGTTTAATAAACAACAACATATGTTTACTACACCAATATATCATTTCAATACACAACAATATCATTTATTACACAAGTTCAACAACTCTTTAATTCATAAAAATCATTATTAAAATACACAATTTCATTATAAGTTGAATATAATATTGTTTAGTATGGTTTAGTCTTTCTATTAGATATATTGGTTAGAGAACATTTTGGAAAAAAATATTATTAAAATACACAACTGCATTATAAGTTTAATATACACAACTCTAAAAGTTCAATATACAATTACATCATTAAAATACACAACCGCATCACTTTCGTAAATAAAGCTTACAGTGAAAACGTACACATCTATATGAGTTCAATACACAACAGAATACATTTAATACACAAATATAGTTGGTTGTCGCTAGAGATGAAGAAATGAGCAACATGTGATTCTAAAAGAGATACGTACATAAACATGAATTGTTGATCATTGTGGAGGAAATGAAGTAGATGGAGGGAAAATGTTTGATTTTGTATATTTTTGTTATCAGACATATAAATGATTAATTGAAGTCAACTTAGGGAGCTTGTTGACATCCCCACTTAAACCTACCATAGATGCTAACAGGCTCACATAAGACTAAATTACTATAGTAGGACATTTTTTATAGGAAAACGAGAGAGAGGAATGAGAGATGTTGGAGATAGAAATAACATGAAACACTCTACAAATTTGCATCACTTTCTTAAATAAAACTTCCAGTGAATACACATCTATATGCGTTTAATACACAACAATATATGTTTAATACACCAATATATAATTTCAATACACAACAATATCATTTTATTACACAAGTTCAACAACTCCTTCATAAAACTCATTCAAGATGAAATGAAGATGTTTTTTCTTTTTCTTTGGACAAACAAGATGAAATGAAATGAAGATGACATGTCCACCAAAATGAAATCATTTGATTCTAGTGAAGTATATAATATATGTGTGTGTGTTCAATACACAACATTATAAGTTTAATACATAACTATATCATTTCAATACACAACTGTATCATTTTATTATACAAGTGTAAGAACTTTTTAATTCATAAAAATTATTATTAAAATACACAATTGCATTATAAGTTGAATATAATGTTGTTTAGTATGATTTAACTTGTCTATCAGATATTTTGGTTAGAGAACAATTTAGAAAAATCATTATTAAAATACACAATTGCATTATAAGTTAAATATAATGTTGTTTAGTATGGTTTAACTTGTCTATTGGATATTTTGGTTAGAGAATATTTTTGAAAAATCATTATTAAATACACAACTGCATTATAAGTTTAATATACACAACTCTAAAAGTTGTGTATATTAAGGCATGATATGGGAGTTAAGGCATTGATTGGTGTTGGGGAGAGGGAAAATGTTTGATTTTGTATATTTTGTTATCAGACATAAATGATTAATTGAAGTCAACTTAGGGAGCTTGTGGACATCCCCACTTAAGCCTACCATAGATGCTAACGGACTTACATAAAACTAAATTACTATAGTATGACATATTTTTCTATAGGAATATAAATTGTATGAAGCACTCTACAAACCTGCATCACTTTCTTAAATAAAACTTCCAGCGAATACACATCTATATGCGTTCAATACACAACAGTATATGTTTAATACACCAATATATTATTTCAATATACAAACGGTATCATTTTATTACACAAGTTCAACAACTTCATAAAAACTCGTTCACAAAATCTGTCAAGCAACAAAAATATTTCTAAAAATATGTCAAGCAATCTGTCATTATCAAACCATACAAGTCTACACATATTTAGCAATTTCTAAGTAAAGAAGATATCATATGGAATATTTAGTTGATACATTAATGTATAAGTTTCAAATGTCTTGAATTGGAACTTAATTACTTGTACTAGGAAGGTGTATACATATTTTTGATGACGAACTTCTCACATTCCCAGTAAAAAAACCTGAAAAGTTTTCCTTATGGCTCCCCATCTACTCTCATTAATAATATGCAGAAGGAAAGACGAGTCTCAAATAAGAATCTAGATTCCATTCCAAAGCACTGGCCAAATAGAAACAAACTGACAAAAACATGAAATGCTCATAAAGAACAGACCATCTTTCTTCTTGTACAGTGATCTTCCAAAGAACAAACATATGACCAAGAATCCTAATCCAGCTGATCTCAACAAACTACTGTCATCTAATCCAAAAATAATCAATTAAATACAGAACAACAAAATATATCATAGATGCTAACGAGCTCATATAAGACTAAATTACTATAGTATAACATATTTTTCTGGAGAAAAGAGAGATGTTGGAGATAGAAATGACATGGAACACTCTACAAAACTGCATCACTTTCTTAAATAAAATTTCCAGTGTATACACATCTATATACGTTCAATACACAACAGTATACGTTTAATACACCAATATATCATTTCAATACACAATGATATCATTTTATTACATACGTTCAACAACTCATTCACAAAATCTGTCAAGTAACAAAAACATTTCTAAAAATCTGTCAAACAATGTCATTATCAAACCATACAAGTCTACACATGTAAGCAATTTTTAATTAAAGAATATATTATATGGAATATTTAGTTGATACATCAATGTATAAATTTCAAGTTTCCTGAATTGGAACTTAATTACTTGTAGACTTCAATCTTGTATGACTTCTTTAATATCAACCTTTTATTTTATCTTAGGACAATTGTGAATGTCATGTGTTTCGTACTTCATACATAACTCACATTGCCTGAATTTCTTTTCCACAATAGATTTTAGTCGCGTAGTTCCCGCATTTGGCATTCCACTTTCTCCACTTCCTTTTTTCTTAGACTTTCCGGGTTGGAGAACTTGAACCTCTGTTTCATCCTTTCTCAGACTAGGAATTTCATTCTGACTTGCTGATATAGAATTTATCTTGTGCACTTCTGTCATAGCATCTGACAATGTTTTTTCCACAACTGCATAAATTTCTTTATTTTTGGAAGCTTCATGTATCAATTCATTGGATATCTTTCTCAATTTCTTCATATGTGTATTATGAGAAGAACTACTACTATCTTCATCATAAATGGGAAGTCTAATTCCATCCTTTATTCATTTCCTTCATTTGTCCAATATATACAGAGATGGTAATTCTATGCATTCAAGATGCTTCAACACTGCCCAATATATGCATACAAAGTATTCCTTCAAACTCCATCAAACAACATTCACATGAAGTCCTTTTTTCTTTATTATGATATATTATCTCTCTAATAGAACCAAAATCATCATCTATATTTGTTACAAAGTAAATAACTAAATTATTTTCTGACAATCTTGACGTTACACGACAAAGATTTATCCAATTGATTTTGAAAAAGCTTGAAGATATTCAGTGTATTTGTTTCTCCATTGCCCATCTTGTGATGAATTGAGGTATTCTTTATCTACTATCAAAGTCCCATTTACTTTCTCTCTCATTGAAATTTCGAAGTCATTTCAAATATGTAATAAACACACAATTTTATCAGATTCTTATACTACTATATCAGTTAAATACACAATTATATTAGTTCCAGACACAACTCTATTAGTTTAATAAAGAACTGTGTTATTTTAATACGCAACTATCAGTATTTTATACAACCATATCAATAACTTACACTACTATATTTTACTGGTTTAATACCCAAGTCCATTCTATATCAGTATCTTACATTACTAAATTTTATTGGTTTAATGCAGAACTCTATTTGTTTAATATACAACTATATCAAATTGTTACACAACAATAGCATTAGTAAACATATAAGTTCATTGGGGAAAAGTAATACTATTAATGTAATTTATACCAATTGTCTTTATTTACTTAATTGCATACACAACAATACACAATATAGACACCAGACAAGTTTTCACCCAAAAAGTCACAACTGGGTGGACATGTGGACACTGGACACTGACCTTTTGATTACAGTAACCTACTTTCATATTGATGTTAATGCCTAAAGATTTCGAGTTATTAACGTCGTGATTTTTTTTTATTTCTATTTGATGGTTTTGTCATTTGTTTTTTTCAATTTGATGCCATGTCTCCTCTTCAAAAAAAATCCCAAATAAGATTTGGAGCACTCATAAAGATAGTAGAAATATAGTTTTTTTATTTTATTGCATCATATATCTTTAGTAAATCCCAACATGTAAAATTGAAACGAAAATTAACCAACAGAGCTAACCGCAACTAATAATGAGTATAAATCCCAAAAGCCTTCTCAAAACAAAACCTCTGCAAAACACATGAGAAAATATCAAAATCTGTTACATTATTAAAGTAAAGAAAAGAGATGAAGCAAAATTTGACGGTAACCAAAACCACCACATTTACCTAATTGCCTTTATTTCTCTCTCTCATTTCTTTCTTAATTCCTGGATTCTTCTGATCTGATTGCAGTGATTAGATTGTTGAAAGAAGAATTGGTGCAATGCCGTCGTACAAGAGCAATTCCTTCCCATCATCAGGAACACCAAATCAGAAGAACACCACAACCATAAGCTTGAGAAGACGACATATGGCAAAGACAAGAAGAAGATGATGAAATGGATGAGCTCTGCTCAGCTTTGGAGTGATTACAACAACATCGAAGACGATGATCGCCAATCAGAAAGTGGAAACCCCTTCTTATCTGCTGATGGTAGTGATCGTAGTCTTTTCGGAACTCCTCCAACGATGATGAAGAAGTCTTTGCCTTTGTCGGATCTTTCCCTTCTAATAGGAAAGGAGGGGAGGAAGAAGGTCGGGATGAGTGCGACTGGGAAGAAGAATGGAAGAAAAAGGACGAGATGAGTGTGCATGGGAAGGAAGGATGAGAGGTAAAAAGAGGACATGGTGATTACGAAACTACCTTTTTTCATCTTTCACCGTTAGATTTGATCTTGATGGTGCATGTTTGTGGTCTCATTATATTAAATTGAGACCTGGTCTCATTCTAATACCGCCCTATATATATATATATATATATATATATATATATATATATATATATATACACACACACATATACATATATACATAAATTCTCTAATGAGTCCAGAACACACACATCTACATACATATATACATACGAGGGAGAGACGAGGGTTCACTACACTTAAAAATTGTTGACACATGGTTATATTTAATGATAAAATTAAATATAAACTTCAAATTCTAAATTCTAAATTCTAAATATAGATCTTTATCTACAATGTAAATAAATTAAGAATGTTGAAAATCATAAAATTTGATAAATGTTTCATATAAGATCTAGAAATCAGATTTTTCAACGAATGTAGTATGTTCATTTTTACATATCTAAATATTGCATAAAACGTGTTTCAATTTTGTGATTTTCGACGTCTTTAATCTACATATGTTGTAGATCAAGATCTACCATTTGAATTTTTAATTCGGTATTTATATTTGATTTTATCGTCAAATGTATGCATGTGTTAATTCCATTTTTTGGGTAGTGGATGCCTCCTATGTAATTTTAAGATTTGTTAGAAATTGGAAATGTTGGATGTCCATACTTATCTCTCTCGATATAGAAAATAGTTAAGTGATATGTTATATTGATAATTTTCATTCTAAATAACATCTTAATTGACTATTATCAAGTAAAAATAATTGATTATCTAACAAAAGATGCAGCTCGTGTCTGTTTCGTGTACAAAAAGAACTTATCGTGTTATCGTGTCGTATTCGTGTCAAATCGTGTATCAATTATTTTATATTTATATGTTCACAAAACATCATAATAAATTATTTCAATCATACAAAAAAAAATTGTGTAAAATCGTGTCCCCAGTGTCGTGTCTAAAACTAAAAAGTGTAGTTGCAAACATGATTTTTGAATACAGTCACGGACAAACCAATGGTGGTTCCTGAATTGCCAATCCTTGTTCCTTCCTACATAGTTGCGATCTCAGCCGTCCATTTAAAATCCTGCGACCGTAGATGTGGCAATTGAAGCGAACAGTGGTGGGTCAAAAGAGCATACTTCCAAGTCAAGCCAAACATTTTTATAAGGGAAATAACAATAATAGTACTCACAAAAATCCAAACTCTGCACACCACATGTTCTTCTCACCTCCTTTCTCGGTTTTTGTCTCCTCCGTCCCACCTTCTTAAACTTCTCCACCAGATAACTCCAAATTCCAGAATAGCTAACACTGACCAGTGAGATTTCTGGGTTTTTTACCATGAAATACGATAACTATCTTTATCACACGATTTCACCATATTTACACGTCAAATCTACTAAATGCAATTTGTTTGAAAATAGAAGACTTATTTTATAGAAGACTTATGTTATAGTAGTAGAAAGAGTTGATAGGTAATTTCAGCAAATAGGTGTTCATCAATTTATACCTCTGTCTATCTATTCCAAAATCCAAACTCATCATAATACTGGAGAGTGCAAATTGAAGTATAAGATAAGTCGAATGACTTCCCGTAGTAAAGAAAAATATTAACTTTCATTATTTTTTGCAATGAGAATGGAAGTATACTTCCAAATATTTTTTTGGAATAAGTCCCTCTCAAGTATTGAATATGTGATTTTTCAGCGGTTCAGCCCAAGAAGTATTTACTATACTAGTGAAAAACATTAACTCCCATTTCCTAATCTAATATTTCCTCCAAATCCAATTAATAAAACTCAAAAATCCCTGGTTAAGCCAGCAAGCAGTTCCCGAGGCACAACAGAAACAGGAGCAGTGTGTTGTTGGAATCTAGATTTTGGGCGTCCCCGAGAAAAGCAAAAACCAAAACCCCCTATTCTTCTCTCTCTCTCTTTCATTGGCATTGGCATTGCCATTGCCATTGCCATTGCCATTGCTTTTGCTTTTGCTTCGTCTTCCTCTTCCTCTTCCTTACCCCTCTCGATATCCCCGCTGGTTCCCTCATCCCATGACCCATCTCTAATAACGAACCATCTCCAAACTCCCAACCAAACTAAACTTGTTCTTCTTACTTCACATGGAGAAGACCCAAACCCAAACCCAAACTTCATCCTCAACACCACCCACAACTATTTCCAAACCAACCACATCCCTCAGAACCCTCAACAAAACCTCCTACAAAATCTCGAAACCGAACCAACAACCGAAACCCAATCCCAACCCTCCAATTCCCGACGAGCCGACCCCACCTCCACACCCACCCCCACCCCAACCCCCCGTTTACAACATCAACAAGAACGACTTCCGCGATGTCGTCCAGAAGCTCACCGGCTCGCCGGCCCACCTACACCCCAACTCCCCTTCCCCACCTCCCCCTTCCAAACCCTCCCGCCTCCACAAGATCCGCCCCCCGCCACTCTCCCACCTCGCACACCGCCCCCCTCCCGTCCTCCACCCTGCTCCTCCCATGCCCCACTCCCCTCTCCCGCCGTTCCCGACCGTCGCCGGCGCCGTCGACTCCCCCATCACGGCGTACCTGAGGTCCCTCCATGGAGGTGGAGGAGGCGGGTTGGGATCGCTTGGAGCGCCGCTGTTTCCGCTGCCGACCTCGCCGTTGGGGTTTGGATGTCTGCCGTCGCCGAGGTCAGCGTTCCAGATTACACTCCCGCCGTCGCCGAGGATGCCCTTGCCGAGTCCCAAGTGGGACCCGCAGTGACGATGGGCCGACTTGGGCCGGACTTTTGGGCTTCCGAGGTAATCTTGTCGGTTCGCTTTGTTGCTTGCTTGCTTGGAGACTTGGGAGTCATTTCATTTCATTTGTTTTGCGCTGGAATGTGTATATACATTATTGTTATTATTATTATATGGAGATATCAGTTTCAGGTCTTTATTTGGGTGGACTTTTATTTGTTTGGTCCTTCTTGTTTTGGTAACTGTTGGTCAAAAGGCAGAACAATATTTTTTTCCCTGTTTTTTAATTTAAATTTTTATGTAAAAGACTGTGGATTATGGCAGGAAGCCGATTTGCTTGGTTTATCTTTTGACATTATTTATTGATCAAGTTTGCTTATTACCTATCACTTTCTCCAAATTTTAAACAGAGTTAAGTTGATATGTGTTTGTCAGGTGGCATGATATCACATCTTGAATGTTAAGCTTGTCATTTATCTGGAGACTGGAAAAACAAGTTGCTAGTTGACACAATTCTGTTGTAGGGTTATTGAATTCTCGTATTAAGCAATATGAAACTATCACCGATCAAAAAAAGAAAAAAAACTATCTTCTAACATTCTTGTTTAACCCCGGACAGTTTAGTTCTAGATCCAAAAATTCAAATGATTTTTATTTACTTTTATAAGGTTGGTTGCATTCGATTAATTAAAAGGTTATTAATGAACCACGATTGATCTTGCACAAACAAAAAACAAGAGTTTCTCGAAGCGGGTATGGAGCCTCGGATTTTGCCCCCGAAATTATTTGTATTGGTTCTGTGTGAAATTTTAGTTTGTTTATTCTTTATAGGTATGAATTTTTTTTGCTTGTTACATCATTTTGAGAAATGTAGGACTGTTTCTAACAATATGCTCATGGGTAGCTGAATTCTTTCCGGGAGTAGGTACTTCTTGGTGTAGCATAAAAGCTTGTCACGAATTCGAATATGGTGGGTATCCTCTCCTCTGCTCTCAAATATAGAGAAGGAAAAATTAGGAGGTGTCAATCATAGGGCATCGAAACCTGGTGGCACCACAATTGCTTTTCTTTTTTCCTTTCTTTTTGTAGAGGTCATAGAATGTTGGTGGAGGTAATTTGTCTTATTTCAGATTTCTAGAAACGAATATGATATGATGATATCTTCCTGTCTTCACACACAACAAAAGGTGTATTTTCTGCCTTTTTCTCGACAACTTTTATTCTGGTATCTTTTGTTTGTTCTTCCACTTCTGTTAACAGACGGAATTAGTCTCGGTGTTAATAATTCGGAATTAGTTGGTTTTGAGGAAAATTTGTAGGTGTGTTGTGCATTAGATTTACTAGAAGACCTTTTAAAAAATCCTAAGCACTTTTCCACTTCTACCTTAAAATCAAGAAAGTTGTTTTCAGCTTGATCTAGTAAGAAGAGTACATAACCAATCATGGGGAAGTGAACTTTGATTTATTTTATAGTTAACTTCCCACTTAAGCATCAGTTCTGGTTAACCAAATTACACCTGTGAAGAAAGTAATTTCTCTGGTTCAGGTTCTTTGAAAATTTAACGAGTTGTGCGGGTGAATCTGACATTTTTGAGAAGGTGGTGACCGGTGTTAGATGCAATTTTTAGCTTACCCGCTTGATCCCTGGTTTATTCTTATCGGGCTGGTGTGTTTTACTTGGGAAAGGTCAACATCACTTATGAGTGTAGTAGGATAGAAGCATTTCACACTTGGCGTGGGCTCCTTTTCTTATTAGATCGGTGTCGAGAATGTGATGAAACGTTCGAGGGATGTGGTTTTTACCTTTTCCTCTTCTGACGCGGGAGTTGCGAGGATGCGTTTGTCAAGTCAAAAATATTTATCCGTGTCTAGATGGATTAGTTCAGATTACATAGGTCACACGAATATTTTCACCTGAATATTCCGGTTCGGAATTCTAACAGGATTTTCCCTCCATAGGAATCAGGGACCTTCCTTCCTACCACTTCTCGAAGAAGCAGAAAAAAATTGATAGCTAGACAAATATTTTCTATCGTACTCTCCTGTCCTTTAAGCCGCGCGTTGTTTAAGTGATATGTAATTGCCATACCCAACCTGCAATAGGACCGATTTTTTTAAAAATAATATTAACAAATCTTAAAATTAAAAAAATAGGAGAAAAAAAGTTTACTCCCTACGGGACAGCGAGTCCCGTGGGGAAGCCGCACCCCATCGGGACTCAAAATTCCGGGGAGTGAATTTTTTTTCTTCTTCGGGTTTTTTATTCTGCAAATTTGAAGAGCTACCCTGGAAATTCCGACCCATCTACCAGGTTTATTTTTTCATTATCTTGTTTATTTTTGTTAAAAATATATAATATCTTGTTCATTTCTTAATGTCATTTTCATTTTGACATTGAATTTATGTTTACATATTACATTAATTTATGTTTACAATTACAATAATTTTGTATTTTATTATTAATATAACTTTTTGGATTAGGTTTACACACAAATATTTTATTATTTGATATAAGATTAACAAAAGTGGGACCCACACTTATGTATAAATATTATTTTAGTATTAGTTAATGTAATTTTTATATTAGTTGATGTAGGTATAAAAAAATTAAACTTAAGAACATTAGGATTTTTTTACATTGTTACATATAATGAAATATGTTTTTATTTATTAGTAGTTTTTCAGAATGACAATCTTGGGTAGAAATCGTTCATTGCAAACCGAACGTGATCGTAATAATGCAATCGACAGAGAGTATATTTCTCTGCTCCTTGACATACCAAATTGTATGTTTAGAGTGAATGATGTTGGTGCAAAGGTAAGTACTAACACAAATCAAGTTAAGTTAATTTGACATAATATTTGAAATACATATTTTTCATTTGTGTAATTTAATGAAATATTTGAATATATTGTAGCTGAATGATGTTTTGGACTGTCGAGCGCATCTTCCGCTCGTTCCATTTCAGCTCGTTCCATTTCACGAGAGTTGTAGTAAGTTACTGAAAAATTTACTCCCATGATTCGCTTGTTTAATGACATTTAACAATTTAGGCAGCAATGCATTAGAACCCGACCAACTTCCAAACATGTATGCAACAACAATCTGACAGGCTCGCCACAATTTATTGTGCTTTGGATTAATACCTGGAAATAGTTTTCTTACCATACCACGAACTTGTTTAATTGGAAGAGAGACATTATTTTCAACATCTCCACGGATGATATCAGTCATCATCTTCGCAGTCAGCTGAGCATGATCGATCAGGCGGTCGTTGACCTGTAGATATGCTTATACATACATTTTCTTATCGTTCATGCATCACCAGAGCATGTTCATGCAGCGTACAACATCTAGCTACAATTTCCGTCTTTGCATCTTATCCTATATTTGGTTTTGTAGCTGTCTTGCACATCGATTTCTCGGTTATTGTCAATATGTCATTTCGATACAACATTTTTTAGAGCGTCTTTCGATGAAAATGCTTGATTCTCAGCTAACAGACCCTCAACAGGTACAATAGTTCCTATAAATGTTGTATCTAGAGGAAACCAACTAGAACAATCATGGAAGCTTTTAGCTTGCTGAATCCAACTCCTACCTTCAAATGGGTTGAATTGACTTAACCGACTTACGTTCGGACCAATATCTTCATCCACCTCAACCTCATCATCATCCTCATCCTCATCATCTGTTGATTCATTTCTGTCCTCTAACTCTATGTTGTAATATTCGTCATCAGTTTCTTCTTCATCCTCAGTCGGTATCGGCTCGAAGTTTGTTTTTTCTTGTTGATTCAAATCCAAATTTCTACTCACAGGGCGACTAGTTTCTGTTATGGTGTTAGCAACACATGATTGTTGAGATGTGAGTTGTGGGGCATGACTACTACTGGGTTGACTACCTGCAAACATCTCAGCATTTCACTCAATCTCCAAAGGATTTAATTGAACATATAGCTCGACCATCTCATTTTTCGAATATGTCGTCTGGTAGGTTATTTTCCAGGAACTCTCGTCATATACGAGCACAACATTGAAATAAAAATAACATATCGGTGCAATGTTGACTCGACATTGAATATTAATAGAATACCGAGATTCTACGGCTTGCAGGTCTTGATAAATCCAACTCTTAATTTCTTCTAGAGTTACATTTTCGCAAGCTGAAAGTGTAAGTCTTGGGTCTATCGTGTACTCTACACCAATGCTTGAATTTTGAATTATATCACCACCAAAGTGCACACACTTATCGGAATCATTTTCGTTAATCTACTATAATGCAGTGTTTTTCATCAGTTTCGAACTACAATTATTTGATATTTTTATAAGATACTATAACTATTAAGCCAATTTTTTTAATTAATAACAATTAAATATAAAAATTCGAAAACTAATTTCCCTCGCAACAAACTACAAATTGTTAAAAAATTACCTACTAATGGTTAGGCAGATCAATCTACCTACAAATTGTCGGAAATATAAAAAAAAATCGATTTTATTTTATTTCCAAAAAAATAAAAAATGAACTTTTAAAAAAAAATTCTTAAAAAATTTATTTTTGATTTAATAGGTATTAATTAAAAACGGCTATTAAATAAAGATAATAAAATTTTAAAAAGAAAAAATTACATCAAATATCAACAACTAAGCCCGAGAAATTAGAAATCTGATATCGCCAAAGAGAATTACTTGTTAATAAGCTAATTCTGGAGCATGTGTTGTATATATGTAAGACAAAACGGGTGAAAGTGGATTTATAACGAGGATGACCGTTGAAAACGCGTTGAAACGTGCATAAGCAGGAAACTGTGTTGAAAATGCGATGGGTGTGGGTTTTAATGCGGGTGAAGTCCACGCCACGGGACAGCGCGTCCCGAGGGGAGTAAACTTGAATATATATTTTTCTTTCCTTTTTTTAATTTTAAGATTTGTTAATATTATTTAAAAAAAAATCGGCAATAGGAGGCCCTCATTTGCTTGGTCATCTCCATTTGAACATTTCATTGTTTACGGTCGTTTTTGGTCATGTTGCGCCTTAGACTACAATAGTTTTTAATGTTTCTAAATATGTGGTATTTAATTAAAATATTTAGGGTAATTTTACACTCGATTCCATGTGTGAAGATGTTATTATCCAATAATATAATTTTTTAATCAATCATGTTATCCTCCAAACTCATCCAAATTAAGTATACCCTTAACTTCAAGGATTTAAAACCGCATATGCGACCCTGTGCGGCTGGGTACAGGTCCCATATGTGACTGTGCGGTTCATAAGCGGTCACACATATGTATAACATGATTGATTAGAAAGTACAATAATACATGATGCAACCGGATCCATGCCTATCGGATTCTCTCCGGATCCAATCCGTATCCGTGTCTGTACTCTGTACCACACACACATTGACTGACGAAAACAAACCCTAATACACAG
This sequence comes from Triglochin maritima, assembly GCA_963682175.1. Taxonomy (NCBI): domain Eukaryota; kingdom Viridiplantae; phylum Streptophyta; class Magnoliopsida; order Alismatales; family Juncaginaceae; genus Triglochin; species Triglochin maritima. Next base: position 53,526,628 of record OY821771.1, on the reverse strand, counting down.
TAACATCACGCGGGCGGATTTCTTCCCCAAATCTGATCGCATTCCAACATGAAGGTATCCCAATCCGAATCTTATTTTTCGGTGATCTGAGGATTAAATTGTTGTTTGGTTTGATTGCAGTTCAACATCGCCAATCCCACCACGGGATGCCAGAAGTAGCTCAACATTGACGATGACCAGAAGCTGTGAGACTCCGCTTCCTTATTTTTTGGATTACTTACTAGTGTCAGTGTAAAACACTAGAACGCGAGTATTGTAACGTGGTTGTGATCCAGGCCCGGCCCAATAGCAGGAGCAGGGTGAGCTCCTGCTCCGGGCCTCATTTTAAAGGGGCCTCAAAACAAAAAAAATTGTACATAGGCTTATTGAGTTGCGAATAAAATTAGTGTTAACACATAAATAGTACATAAACATTGATAAATTTGTCTCAAATATTGCTAAGAAGACAAAAAATTCAATTAATATTGCATTAAGTTAGTGAAAATTTTATTATTTAAACTAGGAGGACAATTTTTTTCAAATTTAGGAGTCTCGTTGTTTATTTTCGCACAGGACCTCAAAAATTTCCAAGACGGCCCTGTTGTGATCCTAATACGAAGTTACATGTAATACAATCACTAATGACAAAACTCTATTTTATCCAATAGTTTAATTTATACATCATAAAAATTACCTCTTTCGAAATGGAATGCGTTTGTCTAGGTTCTCTCAATCTTTGCAAGGCAGGCAATCCTGCGCTCACATCTATCAGATTTTGGTGCTCTGGTGTCTTTTCTTTTGCTTAAAGCCTATCTCTTTGGGAAATGTTGCTGCCTTAGACTGGGTATTTGTATTGTGATTATTGCAAATCCTCCCTTTCCATTGTTGCAGTTAGAATTTAAAATTTTAATGTCCATTTCTCAATGGTAAGTTTTCCTTCCACGAGGGTAGTTAGTTGATTCTGAGTTATAGTTGCTTCAGCTTCACCCTGATTGATATCCCCTTTGTCTTCCTTCAAAATAAGCTCATTTACTATACTTTCTTCCCTGCTGCTTTCAGCTTTTGTTCTAAATTCAACTATACTTTTCAATGGTGATTTCAGGTTGGCTAAACTAGTCACTGGTTGGACTTAAACCGGTTTATTTTTAGCCGATCACTTGAAATAAATTAGATGGGTGAACAGTTAAGATGCACCCATTTATATCTCCATTTACGCATATTTAGTAAGATAAGAAAGGATTCACCCCACTACTATACCTATACCTATACCTATACCACTCTCAACCCAATTTTAGTAACCCACCTTCCACCTACTCTCGAATCTTTCTCTGACTCAGGCAACTTACCTCTTGGCATCTTTTTCCAATCATCAACGTTTCTGCCCATAAGTACTAATAATATCGTAATCTCTCGGGGATTCATGGTTTTCATTATGTAGTTAGGAATGTATGGCAGTTAAAAGTGGTCACTAATCGACTAGGCTGTCAAACCAACTGCTTGACTTGAAATTCTCATGTTTAAAGTACATCCTTTTTGTCTTTGATTTCCAACTGACCATTTGTCAACCTTCATGTTTTCTTTTCTTATTTATAAATACCCCTTGAAAGAATTGGAATCCAAGTGTAAATGATCTTAATAAAGTAGGCGAGCATTCTTTGACAAGAGAATCTCTCAGTAAGTCAGCGGCGATTCCCTTGGTGAGGTATGATCCTCCAACTGCTCTATCCATTAACCAATTTGTGTCCTATTTCCTAAGAGCATGATTTTACTACAACATTTTTTCCATATATTTTCAGGAGTTCAAGGGCTACGTGTTCAAGATTATGGGTGGTTGTGATAAGCAAGGGTTCCCGATGAAGCAAGGAGTTCTCACAACTGGGCGTGTCCGCTTGCTTCTTCACAGAGGTATGCTGTGTAGTGTGTACAATTTTTTTCTGGTTCTGCCAATGTATTTTCATTTCATGGTGGTTACATTTGGTTTGCTTCTCTACTCATGCCGTAGTCTTCTGGTATAGGAACACCTTGCTTCCGTGGTTACGGGCGTCGCAATGGAGAGCGCAGGAGGAAATCCGTTCGTGGATGCATTGTTAGCCAAGACCTGTCTGTTCTGAACCTGGTGATCGTCAAGAAAGGCGATAATGACCTCCCTGGGTTGACTGACACAGAAACCCAGAATGAGAGGGCCAAAGAGAGCTTCCAAGATCAGGAAGCTCTTCAATCTCTCCAAGGAAGATGATGTGCGCAAATATGTCAACACCTATAGATGAACCTTCACTTCAAAGACTGGTTAGTAGAAAGTTCCTTTCAGTAAACCATGACATTGACACCCTTTGGTGCTGTTTTCTTGCATACTTGTAAGACTTCATCCTTGTCTTTTCAACTGAACTTTTGTTTAGCATTGTTGGTTTGCATCACTACACGTTCTTCTTAGCCTTGCAGATCTTTGTTCATTCAATTTTGATTGTTGAAGAATGTCCCTAACATTTTTACTTTTTTTCTTATTATTGAACATATTTTGTAATAGAAAACATGTTCCTTTACGTTTTGTGAACATGTTTTTTGACGTTTGTATGCTTTGGTTATCTTTTACTCGACTTAATTGTTTCCTCTATAAATAAATTTACCTTCCAATTTTTGTCTTTGCTTCATTTCACTGATACATGTTATGCACCTTGGCCAGGCAAAAAGTGCAGCAAAGCGCCCAAAATTCAAAGGTTGGTAACTCCATTGACTCTTCAAAGGAAGAGAGCAAGGATCGCTGAGAAGAAAAAAAGGATCGCTAAGGCCAAGTCCGAGGCCGCGGAGTACCAGAAACTTCTTGCCTCCGGGCTCAAAGAACAGAGAGAGGAGCGCGAGTTTAGCAAAGAAGAGGTCACACCTTTCTTCTACTTCAAAGCCATCCATTGCGGCCTAATACACCCTTCCATGTAGGATGTTTACTTTGCATATGTGATTAAAGTATTCGTGGAATAAAACAGACATTCGGTCGACCGGATATGTGTTCTGATTTGTCCAGCAACATTGTCTGTCGTGTTTCGGTTGACCGAGAGGAGTTGTTCGGTCGACCGGACATACATGTGGGAGCTGGGCAAAAGTGTATTGATTTTCGGTCGACCGGAACTTAAGGGTTCGGTCGACCGGGCACACACGAGGAGCTGGGAAAAATGTACCTGTTAATTTTCGTCGACCGAATATGCTTTCGAGCAAACAGGAAAAATGTCTGTCCATTTTCGGTAGACCGCTACTTAAGGTCTTGATCGACCGATGGAACCTGGTTTGCGTTACGGTTAGAAGATCGGTCGACCGAAGCACCCGTTCGGTCGACCGTTTGACCCAGTCCTGCCCACGATTTGCATATTTCTCCACACGATTTTGGTGCAACTTATACTTGTTTTGGCCTACTATATAAAGGTAATTTCGTCTCCCTTTGTTATAGAGAACAGTTAGATTAATTGTTATTGTCTACTTTGCATTCTTGAGAGAAAAGAGAGAGAACATCCTTGTCGATTCGGTGTGAGCAAATTTAGTCTGGTATTCTCGTCGGTTGTTCGTGTTTCCTGTAAGCATTTTCTTGTAATACATTTCTCTATAGTAGATTTGGAGTAGTGTCGTCCGTAGTTTTTCCCGCATTGAGTTTCCACGTTAAATCTTGTGTGTTTTGCGTGGTTTGGTGTTTTGGATTTGCAATTGTGGTTTCTTTCTCTATTGGATTTGTTATTTTCGATTCCACTGCGTACTTGGAATTGATTTTAATTTCTAACATAGTAAATTTAAATTTTGAAGAGGTTGTTAGTTTAGAACTTCATGTATTTTCCATTTCGGCCAATATATACTTTGTTTAAATTTTTTTAGTTGCTGTCAGTTTCTGTTTGAGCTTACTTAAATTTTTTTAGAATTTCATTTCTAGCTTAATCTGTTGGCAAAGAAACATACATGTGAAATATGTAAGTTCCCATCATAAATCGTAAGTCCAGGAGAATACGGTTTTGGGATTCTATGAAACTTTTTGAGTACACACAATAGCTGACGTTATTTAACAACGCAAGGCTCAGTTTGGGCTACAAAACGAAACAGTAACAAACCAACCAACCAATAGAGTTTAAACTATAGATTACAACATGATATGACGAGTAAGTAGGGTCGGTCACTCTATGTTGACATGCACAACGTCACGACCATCTTCCTCTTCGATCTTAGGAACAAACACCTTCAGCACTCCGTTCTTCGTCTTGGCCCGAATCTGGTCCGTCGCGTAAGTCCTGCCCGGCAGATCAATTCTGCCGGTGTACCTCCTGCGGCCGGCGCCACTCTCCTCATAATCCTGATCGTCTTCTTGTGAAGCATCATCTTTCGCCCCCCCTTTGATAACCAGAGTGTTCTGGTCCACAGTCACCTTCACGTCATCCTTGTCCAGTCCTGGCATGTCGACACGCAAGTACAGTCCCTGGTCGTCCTCCCTGGCGTCCCAACCACGACGGTCCATCAACCGCGAACCCGACCCGATTTGGCTGTCCATGGATTAATCAACTTAGTTACCGGAAACTGAACTTGGGATAGAGAGAAGTTAAGTGTGGTGTTGATGGATATTTCGTTTGGAATTGGAGTTTACAATTACAAGTTGCAGTGTGGTTTGGGAACAGATGGAAGGCAGCAGAGGTGTTTATATAACTATAAGGTAGAGGTGTAATAATGTAACATAACGAAGGAAAGATGCATGGCATCCTTGAAGAGTGTAGGAGCTTCTGGAGGTGTGTATGCTAATATCTGCACCATCTCCTGAACATCCCAGGAACTTCCATGGTGTCTTTATATTTGATCTCACTCTTTACCAAACTAAAAATGACTTAACGCAACATGCAGTGATTAATCCCGTTATCTGTAGTGTAATTACTTAATGTTAATTGCGCGTTATGATGTGAGGTATTAGATGTTACTATGTAACTTTGCTTCTCGTTGTTTTGGGAATGTATTCTGCAAGTCGAGGCCCAGACAGACCTAATGGGCGGACTTAAGAATACTGACGTCATTATAATCCATAAAGGAAGGCAAACCCTTGGACCTAAATATTACATGGATCTTTTGATCTTCAGCTATTCGGCCCGGTTTTTCGTTATCAGTATATTTCGCCCTGAACTGAAGTTGGAATTAAAGATTTTCACCATTTTTGTTTGATATGTGTTGGTATGACTATTGAGTATTGAGTCAAGGTGTAGTTGAAAAGATATAGCAATTTGGCCTATTGCATGTATATTATTGACCAACACTTGCACGTGATCAAATAATTAGACTTGGCGTGGGGGGTAAGTTCCAATCAGGTTAGGATAGATATTTACTAATGCATCTATTTAAGGAATTTTAGGCTTAACTTTAAAGAATATGTTTTTTACAAAAAAATGGACAAGTATGTATACAGTATACTTACCTTCCATCACAAGTAAAAAAGCAAGTTGTGTTACAAGATTCCATTGTTAATTATTTTTGTCAGGTTTGTGTACATTGGTTCTCCAGATTTACAGTAATTTTGACCATTTGTCCTTCAAATATATTTACCATATAAATTACTTTGTAACTTTCTTCAAAGTGCCAAACTGTAAATAATGCCTCTGACCACCACCGCTGGATTTCCTGCGGAACAAGTCGGAGTTTATTTCATACTGATTGAAAGACTAACATAAAAGTCGTAAGTAAGATTTGATCCGTTTGTTGTTAAATATGGGTTGGCAGTTGAGAACTTGGGATGGATTAGAATCATTAGAGAGAGGAAATAAAGAGGAAACCCTTAATCTGACTATTCTGATCACGACAAGTAAATAATAGTAGTTGGATTGACTGGACCGAAGCAGTCGGTTTTGAGCCATCTAAAGCCACAACAAACATGAGCTGCGCCGAGTTTAATGTTTTTCAGTTCACACGTGAGAAATGTTGCACGTGGTTCGCGTTCCCGTACTGCGCCTTTATTTACTTGTCCACCTACACCCGTCAGATCTCGGATATTCTTTGATTTAAATGGAATTAGAACTTAGAAGTCAGCAACGTTTCTTGGTCGAATCCTGTTACACTTCCCATGTCACAGAGGATACCTAGATTTTGATGGAATGGGAAAATTTAGAGGAAGAAAGTTCCTTCAAAAGTTAGAAGTTTTCTCATTTGCTGATGCATTAATTATTAATGACAAATTAAGTTTCCACAACCTTATGAGGTTATAAGTAGGGTCGTTGGATACTTGGACCGGTAACCTGATAAATGCTAATTGTGGCGTAGTGTAAGATGCGGAACATTCGTCTGCCTTTTGTCCACGTGGGTAGAGCCGTAGAGGGCACTTGTAATAAATTTCCATCTTCTTTCGCGGGGTACTGTTATTCATTTCTCCAATTCAACTACCGATAATTAAGTTATGATCATCCGATTGATGCTGATGCTCCTTATTTGCTGATTTCGTTTGATCATTCTGGTACCCAAAGAATAAAATTTATAAGCACGTCCGTCTTCTTTACAATATGTCACGAATTTTTGTTTGGTTTGGCTATTTGGTCATTGGTGCCCTGTGCCAGTGGCAAGATACACGTAGATCCCTCCAACTTTATAGAGGCTACAAGCATTCCCTATCAGGGTGTACATGGATTTGTTTTCCGAGATCCAGACCAGATACCATACCGAATTGGTTCGGCCCAGAGACCGGACGGTTGGATTCGGTCCGGTCCAGTCTAAAACTAATTTTTTTACCTCAAAAATTAAAAAACAAAAACAAGATCGGGACCGAATTTTTAATTGGATCCGGACCGATTTTCGCACACCCCTATTCCCTATCCATCGACGGACTCTGTTTGTGTTCATAATGAAGTGATAAACTTTAAGTCCTTAAGGCCAAAATGGTGTTATCCTCATTCTTTGGCGGTGAGGGAGCAGCATTAGATGTTTTTCCCCTTTGTCTTTATCCCCACAATGTTGGTAGAATAGTATATAAAAAAAGCATAAAGAGAGCAAACAAAAGGAATTGAGAATGTATCTTTTTACAGATGCGGTGGAAACGACGAGTCCAAGGGCAGTAGACAACAATAAACAACCGTTACAAATATCTTCAAACTTGAGTCAAGTATTTCCCACTTCCCCAGTAATTTTTTCCTGCCCACATCTTATACACATGATATGAGAATTTAAGATTCTAAAACTTAAAACTTCGAAGTAAAAGTGGTGGAACGATTTCAGTCTACCCTCAAATAATCCAATATTTACCGCCAAATATTAGGACTTATTTTTCTTCATAGCCAAGCTTAACCACTCAAAAGTGTTCAAACCATAAGGTACAACAAACTCCAGTACTCCACTCTTCCGCAAAATGTAAGGACGTACAAATATATTGCTACAATTGTCGAACTCTGCTTAGAGTCCCATGGAGAAAGATCCAAGTTGGTTTGGCTTTTGGGCTCCAATTCTTCTCTTCCTGAGCCTCTCAGCTATGATGAATGAGAGTTCCAGGGATTGAGAGGCATTCAGACGTGGGTCACAATGGGTGTGGTAACGTGAGCTTAAGTCATCAAAGGTAACAGTTCGTGATCCACCTATGCACTCAGTAACGTTTTGACCGGTCATCTCCAAATGTACGCCACCTGGATGACTACCTTCTTGCTCATGCACATCAAAGAAAGCCCGCACTTCCGCCTATACCAAAGCAAGGGGAAAGAACGATCAATGTATAGTTAATAGATTGCTTTTCGTTTACAACAAACGTACACATACTATCTATGTTTATGTAAATGAAATTGAATGGACAAAGGATAGAAAGGGAGATGAGTGAAGTAAAACATACCCTAATCGCATCAAATGGGCGAGTTTTAAGACCACAAGGGGCCTTGATGGTGTTCCCATGCATGGGGTCACTAACCCAGGTGACAATTTGCCCTGCTCCACGGACAGCTCTTATGAGATGAGGAAGTTTGACCCTCATGTTTTCAGCTCCCATCCTGGTGATCACAGTGATCCTCCCCGGCTTGTTCTGAGGGTTTAAGATTTCAATCAACTTCACTAGCTCTTTGGGGTCCATCTTGTCACTCACCTGTGTATCAAAAAGTGTCAATAAGAACATGAAAATTTCTAAATCGGAGTTTAGAAAGAAAAAAATTCATCCAGTAGTTCTTACCTTGATGCCGAGGGGGTTAGCAATGCCTCTGAGGAATTCAACATGAGCACCATCCAACTGGCGGGTGCGTTCACCAACCCAGAGCATGTGAGCAGAACAATCGTAGTAGAGACCAGAAGTAGAATCCTCTCTAGTGAGTGCAGCCTCATACGGGAGCAGAAGGCACTCGTGGGAGGTCCAGAAGTCTGTGGTAGTCATGATAGGGTGGTCAACAGTTAAACCAGCAGCAGACATGAAGCCCAGGGCCTCATCCACTCTATGACCAAGCTCCCGGTACCTTTTTTACCAATTCACAAACAAAAAACAATTAAAATTCTGCTTGGAGCATGTCTAAATCGGCGTAACATCATGTGCTAGGACATCCACTTTGGCCTGAGACAATTAAGTCAATAATAGTAAAATCTAACCAACCACCATTATGAGCATTTCCTTTACCTTTCATCTTCTTTAGAAAATTAATTACGTTTAGCCATAAGAAGTAGATGGTTCAATCAATTATATAAATCTTTATACACCAACAGTCCTAATTAACCAAGGTCAATCTAGAAAATGGTGGACGGTTATCAGTTGAAGAAGGCAAGTCCACCAGGGCCTCAAACAGCAAACATCCACACATTTAGGGAAGAGGTCAAAAGTTACGAGGTCAGAAGGAATTTCCCTTTTCTTTCTAAGAATAAGAATATGCCCTCTGTCCCTAACTGATAGAGATCGCATCTACCATGACAAATTCTTTCATTTGAATTTCTGATGAGGACATTTTTATTGTTAATCCAGAATTGTAAAACCCAGTATTCTTTAATTACAGGTAGCCCATGTACTTTTCTTCTTGTCATTCAATATCGTAATTACAATGCAAAAATACAACAAAGACCAGGACTAGCCAAACATACAAATCAACAGTAATGGCAAAACCAGGATGTGAAGTTAGTAGTTACCTGTCTCCCTGCTCACTGTGCTCAGTGAAATCCAGGTTCCACTGGGTCACCCTCTGCATGGCCGCATAACCACCAGTGGCGAAGGCCCGAAGAAGATTGAGTGTCGCAGCCGCCTGGCAATATGCCCTTATCATCCTCTGTGGATCCGGAGTCCTCGACTTCAAGTCAAAGGCATCTCCGTTGACGTTGTCACCTCTGTAGCTCGGCAGCTTCACACCATCCTTCTCCTCAAAAGGGTCAGATCTCGGCTTTGCAAATTGCCCAGCCATTCTTCCGACCTATAGAATTTTCAACTACCAATCAGATCAACACCGAATTCCACAGAATTAAACTTGCAAATTGAATAAATTCTCCTCTCAAACATAAACTACATCATCAAATAGGGTAAATAGCCAATTGTAAGTCCAGGTCCATGACGAAAAAGCATCACAAAGTGAAATTCAAATGAAAGGCTTCAGCTATTAAGGGTCTTATTAAGGTGTGCTTATAGTATGATAAAATTTTGTTAATTTTTCTAATGAATGAATACTATGTACAAAATTGAAGAAAAAAAAGAGCAATCCTAAATCAAACTTCCCAAAAACTCACAAAAATTGGATCTTTGCACAATTACACCACAGACAAATAAACCTCAGACTTGAGTAAAATAATCCAAGATGAGGTGAGTTAAACAAACCTTAATAACAGGCATTTGGCCCCCAAACATAAGAACGGCGCCCATCTGGAGAAGAATCCGGAAAGTATCCCTAATATTATTGGCATTAAACTCCTTGAAACTCTCAGCACAATCCCCACCTTGAAGCAGAAAAGCCTTCCCCATGGCGGCATCGGCGAGCCTCTCCTCGAGGTGTCTCGCCTCTCCAGCGAACACGATCGGCGGAAAAGTCGATATCGTCTGGAGCACCGATTCCAACTCCTCCTTGTTCGGGTAGTCCGGCAGCTGCAGCGCCTTCTTCGTCATCCAGCTCTCCACCGCCCACTTTCCCGACGTCTTCGGGACCACCACCGGGGTCAGGGTCGGGGTTGGGGTTGGGGTTGGGGTTGGGGTGGGTTTGTTCTTGGCCGGTTCGGCGGCATGGACGGCGGAGACGGAGAGGGAGCGGGGGTGGGGTTTGGAGGTGGAGGGGAGGGCGTGGTGGAGGGAGTTGCCGGAGAATGTGGCTGTGGATGCTGTGGAGGCTGCCATTTCGGGGTAGATTAGGGTTGGGTTAAGGTTTGGGGTTTCCGGCGAGCGGTGAAGGAGAGGAGTTGGTTTAGGTCCTGAGGAGGTAGGGGAAGTGGAGAAGAGGGGTATTTATATGGAGGGATTAGGTGGGGGTTTGCTTTGGTAGTAGGTGGTGGGTGAGACCAGGGGTACTTTCGGGATATGGAAATTTGAGGAGATTTTTGGTTGGTTGATTGGTGGGGTGGGGGTGTTCTCACCTACTTTACTTGGTTTGGTTACTTTTTGGGCTTCGTTCGGCTCATTTTGGAGCCGCCGAGCCTCACCGTCATGATTGGATATTTCATATTTTGTAGTCAAGATCTAAGATATTTCGGACTTGATGCCTTGATGGCAGTTGTCGCGTATTCGAATATTTACACATGATGATAATCAATAAATTAATAATATAAGAAGTAAAGAAATTTCAGAGAAACACCTTTTCATGTTAGAAGCGGAGTTATATGAAGGACATCGACATCGTCGTATCAGAGTTAAGAAATTTCTAGTGATTGCCAACACCAGAGGATGCGACCGGTTTAAGAGTCTACATGTCCTTATCGGGTTTTGCACTTTTGCAGATCATATTTCTGTTGAAGACTAGAATACTTGTCTTTTTGAATGATATGAACACTTGGGTAAAACTTGATTGGCTTGTTACTTTTTGTGATCTTTGTTGTGGTTTGTAACGAAGAGTTTTTCAGCTTGCTCTAAAAAACCCCCAGGGGATGCGACTGCAGACACGTATACACTAACCGAGATGTCATTTCGTAATTAATATTTGAGATTTAGCTTTATCTTTAGTTCGTTCTCAAGAAATAACTGCAAGCACTTATCAAAAAATGAAATAATTGGAAGGAGATGTCATCGTGTCTTTCGTTCTCACTAAAATATTGCAATTGGATCTTTCATTAACACGACAATATAACATGTTTCCCACCTAACTTTAGCATGTACGAAAGTGAGCTATAAAGCTGCTCTCTCTTTTTTTAATATATCATTGATGTACAAGAGTAATAAAATTTTCAATATATGATTTTACGGTTTGGTAACACAAAACATAGTTTTTAAATTTTGTTCTACCTCAGTATGTTGGAGTCTCGATATTCTATTCATTGTACTTGATACAATAATATTACATAAAGAAAAAAATTGTGATTTACTATCTCCAAAGCATCTCTACACCAACATCAATTAGGATACGCTTGGTACAAATTTGGTTCATAAACTCTCAAGTGGATAGGAACTTGAATTTAAACTCACGGTTAACAGTGGCGTGATTGTGGAGATAGTGTAGACACCTTCTGCAACGGGTTTTTGGTCTTAGCGACGATTAACTTACTTCATCCATCTACACCAAGTTCAAATTCCAAATGACCGACCAAGCCTACAACAACTACCCATCAATTCAGATCTCTTCTAAGCACATAAACTGAAACTCGAACCAATCGTACCATGTGATCACGAATGACGTGTTGAACATAGTAGAGTATGGAGAAAAATCAAGCAACGTGACACAACAAGGGTCAAGTTAGTGCAGCACCATATCAGGTGGCAATTGGGCAACGTTGACAGGTTCTTTGAATATCCTGGTTCTTGACCACCTAACCCCCTGCCCATTTACCTAACCAAACAAGTAGCACCAACTGTTCATCCAACCAAACCCCAAAGCAAGCTACTGTGGTAACATGATTGTAAACGAATTCCACCAAGAACTTAAGGGCCCTTCCCATGTCAGTATGTCATAGTCGGAGAAGAAAGTGGCCACCTACCACCCAAATTCAACGCAATTCAACAAAAAAAAGGTGGTACCAGACCTTGTGGTGGGCCGCTCTATCCACATCTTCCTCACTTCCGACGGATAAACTTTACCTACCATCGCATATTGCATTACTTTACCAACACCACCGCCTCATAATTTTGTAATAACAAAACCAAAAGAGTTGCAGGTAATATACTAAATATACTGAACATTAAACTTCCATAAGCATAGTGCTCTGGCCCACCCTTCACCTCATGAACTGCGCATCTAGTCTAGTATCTGTAGTCTGTACTGGATGCTCTTTCAGAAGGTATACATACAAAAATTTCTGGATAGCCACCAATGGTTATTTTTCTGATATATAACCACCAATGGCTATTGATATGGACTAAGTTATCACAAAACACACTATCTAACACGATTTACGTAGAAAACACGCCATTACAAACTCTAGATGCTGTGTAGATACCTCATCTGCTAGCCTACATGTCAGTTGAAAGTATTTTAGCATCTTCCATGAGCGTGGGAAGAAACCTGCTCATCCCGATCTCAGTCCCTGTAAAGCAATACATAATCAGCTAGGTCCCACACGTTGCCCCCCAAAAAACGCACACTAAAGCAGTGTATTAGCAGGCATACTCAACATGTAAATAAATGTCAATGCTCAACAATTAATTAGGGTATTGTTAGAAAGGATTACGAAATATCATCAAAGGGTGACTTCTTTTGCGGTAATTGAAACTCCAATATAGCCAAGCAGAACCTAAAGAATTCTGTCTTTGGTGTTCGCTGTATCAACTTCCCCTGACAGATGGGCAGGCCTAATGATACTTGACATGCCACACAGATAAGACAAAGCAACCAACCCACTAAACGATATCTTTCAGAGATCTTCCTCTCAAATAGTGTCTTTAAAAATAGGAATTTGAAGTGGATATCAAATTTTATAAGATCCATAATGAGTTTTGGCAGGCCATAAATTAAATAAGCAGATTCAGTTCAAAATGATATTAGCGAATGAGTGGCAAAATAAAAAGATTAGCAATATTGTAAGAAATAATATATATAAAAAGCAAAAGGATATAAGAAATCACAAACAAAGAATGTATAGATTGACTAAGAAAACGTAGTTATGAACCTCCTGAAGTGGACCCTCATTGATCTTCTACCACAATAAAACCACATGGACTCCTCACCGAGCCAAAGAAATATCCGAATCGGTAAAATATAACAAATGAACACTATGGAAAAAAAAGATCCAAACCTTGAGAAGACTGAAGAGTCTTTCCTACAAAGCTGCTGCTATTGGCACTCGGCAACAAGAGGGAAGCAGGACTAACGAGGTTGACACTTGACATTGTCAAGGAGAAAGTCCAAGGGAAGCGCCCTAGGGACCGAGGTCAGACCGTTTTTTGCCTAACCATACCCAAAAAAATACACACGGTAGTACAAGCATTGACACAATATCATTAAGGTAGGTAAACCTATTTCTCTTTTCTATCAACCTTGTTGGGTACAGTAATCAGGGATCGTGAAAAGCTTACTGTTCAACATCAATGTTACCCATGCCAACATTTACATGCTACTTGAAGGTGTTTTTTTATTTCTATAAACATTGCATAATATCATTTGATTTTTTTTATTTATGCAAAAAGATCCTCATAAGGTTTTAGTGTTTTTTATAACATTTTTTAGAAAAAGATAAATGATCCCCCATTTATATATATCAAGAAATTTTTAGAAAAAGATTATCATAATTTATAAAGTAGAAAAGAGATAACATGTTTAATTTTTGAAACAATTTTGTTTTTTTGTCAGATTTACATGTATAAGATACTAAGTTAGATGCTCATAGTATCATATCCCAAGCACTAACAAAAACCTACAATCTAACAGTCTGATGACCTCATCTACTCAAAACGTTCTTATAAATAAGCCATTCTAGTCAAACAGCTATCGATTTCCTAGCCAAACCTAAACATCCTCATCCCTTCAAACTCCAGCCACACAATACACAAGTCCAAAGCCTTCCAAGTGCGTGCTAGATAAATAATACATGTATCTAAATAATACACTGACAAAATAAATAATGAAATCTAAATATCTAATCATATCTTCAATTTTTTGTTGTGTCCAATTAGTTCTTTGTTTTGACCATGAACTTCTATGTTTGCTTAAGTCATCTTATCCTTTGACTATTATTTTTTAGGTTTAAGTTTTAAGTGTATTTTTTCAATAATTGTAGCCTCGTATCTTCTTTTTCTATTTTAAAATTGTCGATATTGTGTCGCAACCGATCTTGTATCTGTATCGATGCCTCCTACATGGATCAAACAACTTTCTAACCCATGAATAGGTTGATCCAACAGCTTAAGTCATGACCACACAAATATCCTGGCTAGGCCTAAAATCTATGATTATGGTAAAATAGGAAAACTTGCGCCCTATGCACATTTTAATTAATAAATGGTCTTTTTAATTGGTAAAATTAACTATATTAAAGAAGGGAAAACTATACAAAAGTGTTTGGGTGGACAAATTAATGGATGATCTTACTGTTAGGAAGATAAGGAGAATACGATACCATGTTGGAAATGTTATGAGGGGGTATACAAGTTTAAAAAATGAACTATTACGGAACAAGCCACGTAAAACTTTAGGAAGAGTCTAGATAACCAAAAAATCTCGGGACTCATACTGATGCAGAGGACATGGCACTCAACTTCATGGAGAAATGAGACCAGTACAAAGAGAAGGCATGTTAACTTGTTACGTGCATGTACATGGGATTGCATGGAAGGCCTATTGGCAATTTAGTGATAGTTTGGGAGTTTTAGTTAAATTTGTCTTTTGTTCCCTAAATTGGTCTTGAGACCGTTAGAATTGCAACCTTACTTTTCCCTAAAGAGAGCCATTAGTGGCAGTGCTCAGGAGTAGGTAGGAAATTGTCTTTATATATCCTTAGATGGTAATAGAACAGATAACTCCCTTTTGAATCCAAATTTGGCTTTAGCCCTTCATCCTGGTGGATTCCAGAGCATCCTTATCTATTTCTTTAGCTTTTAGCTTCTCCAAGCTTCCTAGCTCTAGATCTCGCTGGTCGGCACCCGTAGTCCGGTCACCTCTCCGTTCACCCCACGTCAACTGGTATCAGAGCTTGTTACCTCTTGGTATGGCAGACAAGGGGCCGAATCCTAAACCCGACCGGAGTGTAGATGTCCTTTGGGGGGTGTTCACCAACCACCAACGCGCTACCGAAGCGCATCTCACGCGAATACACGATGCACTCACGACGCTGCAACTTGATGGAGGTCCTCGACGGCAAGGACACCAAGCACAAGGACGAGGAACCTCACCACCACGTGTTGGACGTGGTCGGAAGAGAACGACTCTGAAGTAGATGACTACCTCGCTAACGACCGAGGGCAGCGAGGATGACGCCGTGAGGTCGAGGGAGATGAATATAAGATCAAAGTGGAAGTCCCTATGTTCCACGGAAGTCTCGACGTGGAGTCACTACCCGACTGGCTCTACGAGTTGGAGAAATTTTTCGACATAATGGATGTGTCGGAAAACAAACAAGTCAGCATTGTCGTCTACAAATTGTGCGGGGGAGCCTCGGTTTGGTGAGACCAAGTCTCCAACTTGCGGCGACGATAAGGTAAAGCTCTGATGCGGACGTGGACAAAGATGAAACGACTACTTCAAGGACGTTTTCTTCCACCTGATTACCTCCAAATCTTGTTCCACAAGTTACAGCATTGCATGCAAGAGGGACGTTCTGTAGCTGCGTATACCGAGGAGTTCCTTCGTCTAGCATCGTGTAACCTTTCTGAGGCACCCGAACACCAAGTCGTACGCTACGTCGATGGTCTCCGCTACGTACTTCAAGAAAAGCTTAGTATGCACACTATGTACTCGGTGGCGGAGAAACATAACTTAGACCTCAAGGCGAAGACAATGCTCACGCGACAACCCTATCGATGATACGGAGGAGAGACGAGCCGCTCCGAGGGTGCGACGGGGGTGACTCCTCGCGACAAGGGAGTTGCCACCCGCGCGGGTTCCATCACCACATTGGGTCCTCCCGCAAGTAGCGACTCCAACCCGAGGAAGACACCAAACTCCTACACGTGTCCCAACCCCGACAAGTGCTATCGGTGCAATGGGACGGGACATCGCTCTAATGTGTGTCCTACTCGACGACCCGTAGGCCTCGTGGACAGTGTGAACCGCTCGAAGTCAAGGAAGAATCATGTGACGGGCTGGAAGGAGTCGAGTTTGCGGAGGAAGAAGGTGAGGTCGTTTCTTGTGTGGTATGTCGCCTCCTTCTTGATCCGCGCAATGAGGATGATACCAATGACACAGGATCTTTCGGGTGCAATGCTTCATTCAAGGCAAGGTGTGCTCTATGATTATCGATAATGGAAGTTGTGAAAACATCATCTCCCGAAGCCTTATCAAGCATCTGCAATTGCCAGTGACACCCCCATTCAAGCCCCTACGAGGTTGGGTAGATCCACAAAGGTCCAACCATTACGGTGAGCGAGTTGTGCTTAGTTCCTTTCGCCATCAGAAAGCACTACAAGAGACTATCATTTGTGATGTGGTTGATATGGATGTGTGTCACGTTCTGCTTGGAAGACCCTGGCAATATGACATCGATGTGGTCTACAAGGAACGCCAAAATGTCTATGTGTTCACATGGAACCGCCACAAGATCGCAATTGCTCCAAATCCCACTCGAGTACCCACCCGCGACCCCCTTCACGAGGTGCCAAAGATTATGCTCGCACTCACCTCATGTATGGAGTTCGTTAATGACATGAAGGCAAGAAAACGTGTTGTCGCCTTCATCACGCGAAGTTGTGTCACCGATGGAGTGGTGGTGCCTTCCGCGGTCCGCAAGTTGCTCGTTGAATATACTGACCTCACCCTCGAAGACCTACCCGAAGGACTCCCGCCTCTTCGGGACATCCAACATTGCATCGACTTCACTCCCGGAGCAAGTCTACCAAACCTCCCACACTATCGCCTCAACCCAAAGAAGCAGAGATCCTCACAAGCAAGGTGGAGGGCCTCCTTGAAAAGGGATTCATACGTGAGAGTTTGAGCCCTTGTGGTGTTCCCGGACTACTCACGCCCAAGAAAGATGGATCATGGTGGATGTGCATTGATAGTCGCGTCATCAACAAGATCATTGTGCGCTACCTTACCCGATTCCTCGCCTCGACTACATGCTAGATCAACTTGGGGGAGCCCAACTTTTCTCCAAGGTAGACCTCCGAAGCAGGTATCACCAGATTCGTATCCGCCCCGGGGACGAGTGGAAGACGGCATTTACGACCAAGGAGGGGTTGTTTGAGTGGTTGGTTATGCCTTTTGGCCTATTCAACGCAGCAAGCACATTCATGAGGTTGATGAATTGGGTGCTCAAACATTTCCTCAGTAAATTTGTTGTTGTTTACTTTGACGACATCCTTATGTATAGTGCAACGAGACATGACCATCTAGACCAATGTACAGGTAGGCGGTAGGCGACCGCCTCTCGGCGTGGTCACTTGGGCGACCACCGCCTTTCGCCCAGCAAAGCTGGGTGAAATAGGCGATCGCCTGGGCGACCGCCTAGTCGATAGCCGTTGGAGAGTTCTCTCCAACGACTATCTACTTTTTTTTATAAATTACAAGATTGTCACTACCCCAAATCTTATATAAACTCCTCCAAACCTTTTCATTTTTCACACATCTCTCATTCTCTTCTTCTTAATCATTCTATTCTAATCTTCAAGTTTCTTAATCATCAAGTTTTCGCGATTAAATCTCCGGTCTGATGCTTAGTTTTGAAGTTGGAAAGTGAATTCTCCGATCCGGTTCTTCATTCTTCAACCGCCAAAATCAAGTGCATTCTTTCTAACTTCTCTTTAGAATTAATATTTAATTTTAATATCAGTCTATATTTTTATATTAGTCTAGTTTTAAGATATTGCATGTGTACCCGGCACTAGTCTCCTCATGTATCACGAGAGTTACGATGACATAAGACTTACTCGTACAAATGACCACAGTTGGAATACTGTCAATTATATTAATGTTAATATTAAAACTGCATTGTCTGTGAGTTATGTGGTAAGAAAACTAGATGTGGTATAGTCTATCACAAACAACATCTTGCACACACACCTGGTAGCAATGCTAGACCTTGTGATAAGGTTCATGACTCTGTTAAACAAGAAATAATTGCATACATGATTAGAAACAGTAGGACATTACAAAACGAAAATGTATGTCTTGATAATTATGTAGACGTAGAAAACATAAAATTTAATCTGGAAATCAGGTCGGGTTCCGGTTCTGCTCGGACCCCAACCTCCCCTCCTCGGCCCGTTTTTTCTCGAAAGAGACAAAAACAACGTTTGCGGGGACCAGTTTGCGGACGTGGGAAGGACGTGGTTTCCGGCGCCCAACAAACAACCATCGAATGATTCTTTAAAAAAGAAGATAGGAAAACAATTAATCAAAAATGGTCTAGGCTTTTCTATAGATGTGGTATATCATTCAACATTGTAAGGACGCTTGAGTGGAAGGAAGCAATATCTGCTACTTATACTTACGGACCCGGACTTAAACTCATGACGTATCATGAAGTTAGTGAGTCGTGCCTTAAACAGGAAATTGACTACACTAGAGGTATACTAGAGTCGTACAGACAAGATTGGGCAACATACGGGTGCACGTTGATGACGGATGGCTGGACTGATAGGTCTGATAGGAATATAATCAATTTTCTAGTAAATTGCCCAACATGTATCATGTTCATGAGGTCTGTAGATGCTTCCAGTCACTCTCACACCGCAGACTACATGTACAAGCTGATGGACAAGGTAGTTGGCGAGATTGGCGAAGAACACGTTGTTTAGGTGGTCACTGACAACGCCGTCGCGTACGTACTTGCCGGTAGGATGTTAAAGCAAAAAAGAAGGAGATTGTTTTGGACTCCTTGTGCAGCGCATTGCATCAATCTCATCTTGGAGGATATTGGCAAGTTGTTTTTGAAACTATTGCTTTAGCTCGTAAGATCGTCAAATATTTCAACAACCATTCCATGTTGTTGAAGATAATGCGAATTGTTATTGAATGGAACCTGTTACGCCCTGCTGTCACGAGATTTGTCACCGCCTTTCTGACTTTGCAAATGTTGTTTCTAAAGAAAGACAGACTTCGAGCCTTTGTTTTTTCACCGGAATACAACGATCCTAATGCAAGTTGGATAAATAACAAGAAAAAGAATGAGATCTCTACTGAAATTGCCGAGACCATTCTACAAAGTGGCTTCTGGACCAACGTCGTGAAGGCACTGAAGGCCTCACAACTTATAGTCCAAGTTCTTAGACTTGTTGACGGCGATGAGAAATCACCGATGGGATATCTACATGACGCAATGGAGAAAGTCAAAGAACAAATCATTAGAAACTTTGAAGGAAACTCGTGGTTGTACAAGCAAATCATCGACCTCATCGCCACTAGGTGGGGTCCAGGGAAGATGATGTCATCACCGCTACACTCAGCTGGTTTCTTACTCAACCTTGGTACCTTCTTCTCCATCTCACCTCAAGATCGAAATGTAGCTTTCAATGAGCATATGTCTGGATTCATGGATGTCGTAGAGCGTCTCGTCCCCACTCTTGAAGAACAAGACAAGATTTGTGGTTTACTTGATCGTTACAAGAACTCACTTGGAATGTTCTCTAGGGATATGGTCGTCAGACAAAGGACGGAAAGAAGACTTATAGATTGGTGGCAATCTTATGACGCAGACATGGAATAGGCCGCATTACAGAGGTTGGCTCTGAGGGTGTTGGGATTGACATGCTCGGCATCAGGTTGTGAGCGGAATTAGAATGTCTCCGAGCAGTTGCACTCAACGAGAAGGAACAGGTTGGCTGTGAAGAAGATTAATGACTTGGTGTATGTGAACTACAACCAAAAGTTAAGGCAAAGGTTTCAACAAAGGATGGAGAAACCTGGATTTTATGACCCCATCAGTGTGGACTACGATTTCTTCGACGAGCATTCATGGTTGGTAGAAACTGAAGATCCGGTCTCCGCTGGAAAGGAGCTTACATGGGCCGATGCCAAGGAAACAGATTTAGGACATTCTTCTTCACGGAGACGCTTTGGTTGATCCACATCCACTGCATCTGACGCGTCGTTATTAGGTGTTGGCATGGATGATGTCATTGTTCACATTAGTTCTGGAGATCCAGGTGCATCGAGTTCTCAACCACCGATGGACATCGACGAGCAATATGTACAATCCGACGATGAAGAAACTGAAGAAGATGATGTCTACGTCGGCAATCCGAACGAGAACCACTCCGACGATATGATGGTGGTGGAGGATTTGATATGGTTCCTAGTTGGACATTAGATCAATGTGTTCAATGGAATTAGTTAGTTAGCTTGTAATTCTAATTTCTCTCTTATCTGCTATTGTATGAACTCTGAGTTGGTTAACTATCTTTGTAATCGTACTACTAAACAATAAATTGTATACCTAAGTGTTTAGGTGGGTAGAGAGTGTACCTAGTGAGACATTGGTCGAGGAACTAAGTATCTTTTTGAAGCATAAACATGTATGGTATTTTTAGATAATATTTGTGCATTTTTTCCTATTTTTCCTGATTTTTCCTGATTTTTAACTATTTTATCAAATTTAATTGATTTACAAATATTTAAAAAATGACCACCCAGAGCTGGGTGATCGCACAATCGCCCAGGCGACGAGACGCACCCGGTCGCTTAGGCTCGCCGTGAACATTGATCTAGACCATCTTCGCCAAGTGCTTGACGTGTTGAGAGCTCATAAGTTCATCAATGAGCCGAAGTGCCACTTCTTCATTGAACGCTTGGTCTTCTTGGGGTTCGTTATTAGTAGCCGCGGTGTCATGGTAGACGAAGAGAAGGTAAGGGCAATAAAAGAATGGCCAGCCCCATCCACAACTTCCGAGGTCCGAAGTTTCCATGGTCTCGTTGCCTTTTATCGTCGGTTCATCCGCAATTTCAGCTCTCTAGTGGCACCTATTACGAATTGCCTCAAGAAAGGACCGTTTCAGTGGACACCTGCAGCCCAACAAGCCTTCGAAGACGTGAAACGTCTCATGAACGCTCCCATCTTAGTGCTCTCTGATTTCTCCAAACTGTTCGAAGTTACATGTGATGCTTGTGGTGTCGGTGTGGGAGATGTTCTCTCGCAAGGTGGACACCCGGTGGCGTTTCATAGTGAGAAACTTAATGAGGCTAGGCAAAAATGGTCCACCTATGAGCAGGAATTATATGTTGTTCGCACCTTGAAAACATGGGAAAGCTACCTACTCCAGTCCGACTTCGTCATCTATTCGGACCATCAAGCTCTAAGACACTTCAAGGGTCAACGCCACATCAATAAATTGCATGCTCGTTGGGCCTCTTATCTCGAACAATTTTCTTTAGTGATCAAGCATAAATCTGGCACATCCAATAGAATGGCGGATGCTCTCAGCCGGAAGCGCGGAACTCCTAGTCACATTACTCACCGAGGTGGTGAGCCTTGAATACCTTCAACCACTCTATGCCACCGATGAAGACTTCGGTGAAATATGGCGTGAGTGTGAGCTGCACAAACCCACGCATGAGTTTCATATTATCGAGGGATACTTGTTTAAAGGCAACACATTGTGCCTTCTCGAGCATCCCTTTGTGAGAAGGTCGTACGTGAACTACATGGTGGCGAATTAGGTGGTCACATGAGTCGGGACAAAACCACCATACTAGTAGCCGCAAGGTTCTACTGGCCAAAACTCAAGCGCGATGTTGCCTCTTTGGTTCCCAGTTGCTTTACATGTCAAACGGCAAAGGGACACACGCAAAACATCGGCCTCTACACCCCTCTCCCGGTTCCCTCCACGGCATGGGCCAATTTAAGCATGGATTTTGTCTAGGGATTGCCATGTACGCAACGAGGGGTCGACTCTGTGTTCGTAGTGGTCGACCGCTTCTCCAAAATGGTGCACTTTATTGCTTGTCGCAAGACCTCAGATGCCCTACAAGTGGCGCGATTATTTTTCAAAGAGGTTGTTCGCCTACATGGGGTTCCAACAAGCATTGTCTCGGACCAAGACACAATTTCTCGTTGTATTCTGGACCACCCGATGTAAGTGATTTGGGACCACACTCAAATATAGTAGCACGGCTCATCCCCAAACCGATGGACAAACGGAGGTGGTTAATCGATCGCTCGAGAACCTAATTCGAGCAATATGCGGGGACAAGCCACGACAATGGGACGCCGCTCTCGCTCAAGTGGAATTTGCCTATAACAACACACCACATAACGCGACTGGTTTCTCTCTATTTGAGGTCGTATATCGCGTTCCACCGCGTGTTGCACTTGACCTCATCCCGATCTCCGCAACAACCCACAAATCGTGCAGCCATGCAACTAGCCAAGGACGTACACAACGTGCATCAACAAGTGTTCGACCGCCTTCATGCCACGAACGCGTGCTACAAAATTGCGGTTGACCTGCACCGACGGCAACAAGTCTTTAATGAAGTTCGGTCATGATCCACCTCCGACGTGAGCGCCTTCCTGGTGGCAAGTTTCGCAAGTTAATGGCACGCAAATTGGGCCCGTTCAAAGTGCGCAAACGACTAAACGATAATGCGAATGAGCTCGACCTCCCCGCTGCAATGCAAATTTCGAACAACTTCAATGTGGCTGCATCTTCCCGTACCAGCCACCAGGGGAACCACGCTACTTGGAACATGACTTGGGGACGAGTCCTTCTAAAGAAGGGGAGATTGATGCAGAGGGCGTGGCACTCAACTTCATGGAGAAATGGGACTAGTACAAGGAGAAGGCATGTTAACTTGTTACGTGCATGTGCATGGGATTGCATGGAGGGCTTATTGGCAATTTAGTGATAGTTTGGGAGTTTTAGTTAAACTTGTCATTTGTTCCCTAAATTGGTCTTGTGACCGTTAGAATTGCAGCCTTACTTTTCCCTAAAGAGAGACATTAGTGGCAGTGCTTAGGAGTAGGTAGGAAATTATCTTTATATATCCTTAGATGGTAATAGAACATATAACTCCCTTTAGATTCCAAATTTGGCTTTAGCCCTTCATCC
Source organism: Triglochin maritima (assembly GCA_963682175.1). NCBI lineage: Eukaryota > Viridiplantae > Streptophyta > Magnoliopsida > Alismatales > Juncaginaceae > Triglochin > Triglochin maritima. The sequence goes on along the minus strand of OY821771.1, from coordinate 53,503,449 downwards.
TGGTGGATTCCAGAGCATCCTTATCCATTTCTTTAGCTTTTAGCTTCTTCAAGCTTCCTATCTCTAGATCTCACCGGTCGGCGCCCGTAGTCCGGTCACCTCTCCGTTCACCCCGCGTCACATACCCTCAATAATATGTCATATGACTCATATCTCAATTGTTAAATGATAACTAAAAAACTTATGGTTGGCTACTATCCTTTAAAAATATAGTAGTTAGGATATTGCTGTTGTTTTAGTATCCTAGTTAAGTTTATTTCCTCCATTGTTTTCATCCACCTATTTGAAGTAACAAATGAAGAAATTAAATGGGGAGGAAAAAACCTTATGCTTGAATGTTGAGATAAGCACTTTGAAATTGGGAAGTTATCATTGTAAACAACAAGATCAATAATTGGCACAAAATGTTGATCGCAAAGATAATTTAACATGTACTTCCATATTTACCTAAAGCTCTCATTGTCTAGGGGCTCATTGGAGATCAGGGCTAAAATTTATCACCACGCCATCTAATATAGTTCATAACTCCATCATATCCTTACCCAATGAGAAGGGGGTGTTACAATTGCAAATCAGTGAGTTGTTAAAAGTGTTTAGACATTCTTTAGTAAAAATGTGTTAAGACTTAGGTGGCAGGTACTAGTTGAGGTTTGATGATTCTCTGAATCCAAACTACAGTTCTTCCCAGCAAATTGACATGCATCATGCATGACATAATGCCATATCAAACAAACAATTTTGTTGGTGGCCTTCTCATTTCCAATTATCTTTAAGCTCTTACATATTGCTTAATGCTTATGTATGTTTAGTTTATGACACTGAAGATACTAAATGGGATTTTATGTGTAGTAATTGACTATCTAAATAGCTCTTCAAGATAATAGTGTTAGTGTGTATCGTCAAGTTTGGCTCGAAAATACGTTAAAACAGTGAGGAAACAAAATTTAATCCTGCCCTATTCTGCCCTAAACCAATCTTAAATCTATCAGAATTGCTAACTACTTGTAGTTTTTCCTATGAAAAATTGGTTTTGCTTCTAGGTAAATTTTGCTTGAACGGACGCCTCAATGTGTCTAAAGTTGTCAAGTCATTTCAATGTTATAAATCATATCTTCTCCGTATGAACAACAACTCAACCAATCATATTAAAACAGGACAAAAACTAAAAAACCTCAGAAACAGCAGGAAGGAAACACTGAGCAAACAAAATCAGTTTAAGTAAACACAGAATCAACAGCATCTGACAATCGTAATTTGTAACCCACAAACACAAGACAACAAAGAGAAGCACATACCAAGCGATGAGCGACCCGAGAAGGAAATGCTGCATGATAGGCACTTTCTCGAGCACCTCGGCTTTGTACATCTTCAGCATCCCACCGTGCACCTTCTCCCACGTCGCAACCCCACTTATATCATCAAGCATCGGCGAATGCTCTGAAAACGGCCCCTTCTTCACCTTCCTGACAAACTCAACGCACCCCAAGTACATGTAATCATTGGAGTAAGCATCCAAAATATCCCGATTATGAATGGACTTGGGCTTCATATACTTATGCCCGACCAGCTGTGCTGCCCCGAACACGAACGGCAGGAAATGGTAATCATCAAGCCCCCAAACTCCATGCGACCCGGCCGGCTCGAGACAGTAGGTCATCTGGAGCTTCCTCATGAGATCCAGATACGACACAAAAACCCTGAGCACAACCCCATGGTAATCCTCCTCCCTCACGAGCCCCAAACGGGCGAGGCAGTATAGGAAAGCCGTGAAATTAGTCTCGTGTCCGGTTCCGTAGTCGATCCGACTCGAATTCCCAAACGAATCTAGAAAGTAGGGCACAAGTTCAACCTTGGCAGGTTTGAGATCCTCAGGGAGGAGGTCACAGATCATAGCCGGGGCCTCGTCAGAGAGGCTCTCGTGCCAGGTCCGGAACGAAGGGTTTCCGTAACGGGAGTGGTGGTCGACGGGGGGGATTTGGTCGACCCAGGCGGAGAGGGCAGCGAGGAGGGACTGGAGGGAGAGGAGAGTGGAAGAGAGAGGGATAACGAGGGGATCGGAGGTTTTCTTGGAGAGGACGGAGTGGGAGAGGGCGGATACGAAGGCGAGGAAGTTGGAGCCGTAGGGGGAGGCGTGGAAGTGTTCGACGTCGGAGAGGGAGGCGATGCGTTTGGTCGGAGGGAGGAAGGCGAAAGGGGGCGTCGCGACGGGGACGGCTTGGGGTTTGGGGATCGGCGCGAAGATTATGGAGGCTCGGGAGGTTGTGAAGGTAGGGCGGGTCGGGGGCGGTGGGGAGATGAAGGTGCTCGGGTGGTGGTCGTCGTCGGCCATTTCCGTTTCGAGGGAGTTTTGGTTTTTCGACGAGAATTTTGAGAAATTTCGTTGAGTCATGGTCTCAAAGACAAGTGTTTGTCGGGTCGGGGGCAAGGTCACCCGATTGTGATCCGGTTTTAACTTACATAACTTATAACGTCGATTTTCGGGTAAATTGCAGTTAACTACTGCAGTATTAGTTGTTTCAAATTAATAATTAGCACACAAGAGTATAATTTGTATCCTAACTTTGAATATTATATCATGTAACTTTTCAAAAATAATTGTTTTTTTATTTATTTTAATGGAACTAGTGTACACACAAGCTCATGGAAAGGAAGAAGATATGAGACAATTTTGACGGTATTAGGCTTGAAGACATTTGAACTTGCAACATTTTGCTTGAGAAACCCAAGATAATTAGTTCAACTGTCTAAATTTGGTTGTATTATATAATTGTCAATATTGAGTTATTATAAGTATGATTTTTCGTGATTTGCAAATTTAAAAATGTTGGAATATATTAATCTAGCTAGAACTGAGTTGACAATTAGTTTTGGAGTTCTATTTTTTCTTTCTATAATTTGTTTTTACAAACGTAGGAGCCATGATACGATGTAATTACATCCACACAACTAAGTTTCATACCAGAATTCAACTAGGGCGCTGCCTATTCCATTTGGCTCCATTCGAAACATAATAGATGAACGAAAGCAACAAAGCATGCATGCAATATCACCTCCCTACGTTCGTCAATACATATATAGGTAGCGACTGGAATGGCAACTTGAACCCTAATCGCACGACTAGGAGTGACAAGAGGTTGCAAAACACGATTGGAATGGCGACTTCATCTTCGGCTAGAAACTGCAGCGTCTCAAAGTCGCTATTTTCCCCCAACTCCAAGTCGCAAAAAATGTTGCGGCTAGAATCAAGTCGTGTGACTTGGTTGGAGGCAAAATATTGTGGACGAAGTTGCCTTTTCGAATCTTGAAGGAATTGAGTGAGATTTTTTGGTTTTGGGGAGTTGTGACGCAGATAAATGATGGGTTCTTGGCAAAGTTTTAAAAACCGAACCGGACGGTTGGACCGGAAACCGATGGTCCAATGGTCGGCTTAGTTAAAAAAATTGAACCTGTCAGCGAACCGCCCTGAACTGGATTGGACCGCTTTGGACCGGGTCGGACTGGTTGGTTGGACCGGTTGGTCAGACCGAATATAAAACTAATTTCAATTTTATTTTCCTACATTTTTAAAATCGGAAAATACTAAGGAGTTTTTGCAATTATTCCAAATACCCAAATCCTAGTCACCCCTCCTCCGGTGCCGACCGTCCTTCGGCGTTGCTCATTCTCCGATGCTGCCATTCCTCCGGCGTTGCCCCTGCTCTGGTGTTGTCACTCCTCTGGCATCGCCACTCTTCCAGCGTCGCCCCTCCACCGGTGCTCCCACTACAAAGCAGGTAATACTACAAATTGATTACTATATTCACAAGGGAGGAATGTAAACATGTGAAGTGGTTTGAACTTCGTGGCTTTTCCCCCAAATTGCAGTTATCAATTGAAACAAAGAACATGACCCTTGCATTGTGGGAAATAGTTAAGCTAGTTGGTATCGTTTTTATCAAAATTAAGTTCTTCGATTAGGGAAAAAAGGACGACAACAAAGGATGCTCACAAGGAATTACCTCAATACAACTCAAGTGCTTTCACTTTCATGTGTTATTGTCTGATGCTTTTTCTATTCCTTAGTGAGTCGTCCAGGCAACTGGAAAGCTCTAGTTTTGGTATAATTGGAGAAATATCTAGCTTGGTAGTCGTGCAGCGTTTATTGGTTTGGTTTTGATATACTTGCATGTCTGAATCGAGAGATTTTGTGTGTGGGGGTTTTGATCTGTAAAGTTGTATTCTTTAGTGTTTTGGTGATTCTTCTGATGAGCTGTATTTTGTAGGCTATTAATTGTTACTCTAAGGCTCAATTACTAAAGCCAGTGGATCCTACCATCTCGAGCAATAGAAGTGTTGCCTTCTCCTGGTATTTATTTATTTAATTTGGTTGCTCTAGTATTATCTATTTGTTATTTAATATGTTACATTGTTTGTTTCTTTGTTGTTGACTTGTAGTTTAGTGAAATGGAAGATGAACATGAGACTCTCAATCCTACTTCAACAATACAAAATTCAGTTCGTAGAAAAACAGATATTCCTTGGGCACATTGCACATTAGATGGGGTAGGCAGAAAATGTAATTACTGTAAGAAAAGTTTCAAGGGAGGGGGGATTCACCGGATTAAAGAACATTTAGCTCAGCTTAAAGGTGATGACACGGGGTGTATCAAAGTCCCAGCCACTGTCAAATATCAGATGCAAGCCGCTTTGGACAAATTTAAGGCAGAAAAAAGACAAAAATTGGGTGAAAGTGTTGCTTCAAGTTCACAAAGTGAAAATCTTCCTATGGTGGTTGGGGACAAGGAACAAAATATGAGTATTGAACAACTTAGACACCCGACAAGCATAGGAAATATGACAAATTATTTTCCACCAGGTACAGCTTCGGGTTCTCAACCATCCCTTAAAAGTGTTTTGGCAACTAAGGAAGCATTAGAAGCAGTGGACTTTATGATTGCTAGATGGTTTTATGATGCTTGTATTCCATTTAATGCGATAAATTCACCTTGGTTTCAAAAAATGGTCGATGTCATTGCTTCCATTGGGTTGAGATATAAGGCACCAAAATATCATGCAATTCAGGGTTCATTATTGGAGAAAAATGTGGCTGAAATTTCAGAATATGTAGACAACTTCAGGAATGAATGGAAAATTTCGGGTTGTACAATAATGGTTGATGGATGGACTGATACAAGGCAAAGGACTTTGATTAACTTCCTTGTTTATAGTCCCGATGGTACTGTTTTTCTGAAATTTGTTGAAGCGTCTGAGCAGTCCAAGATATCTGATATGTTGTTTCAACTTTGTAAAGAAGTTGTGGATGATGTTGGACCTGAAAATGTGGTTCATTTTGTCACAGATAATGCAGCTAACTATAAAGGTGCTGGAAAATTGTTAAACCGACATTACTGTCACATTTTTTGGAGTCCTTGTGCGGCTCATTGTTTAGATTTGATGCTTGAAAAGTTTGACCAGTTTCCTGCAATTAGTGGTGTTCTTGATGATGCTCAGATGATCACCAAGTTTTTGTAAACCCACGGGTTTGCTTTGCACTTGATGAGGAAGTATTGCAAAGGAGATTTACTTCGTCCAGCCACAACGAGGTTTGCTACCAGTTTTTTACCTTTGCAAAGTCTTTATAGGCATAAAGATGCTCTTCTCGCCATGGTAGCAAGTACTGAATGGTTAGATCATAAGGTTTCCAAAACCCAAATTGCCTTGAAAGTGAAAGAATTGATAATGACCATGAGCTTTTGGGATACTTGCAAAGTTGCGACAAATGTTAGTGAGCCACTGGTGAAAATATTGTGAATGGTTGACAACGGTGACAAGCCTTCCATGGGATATATCTACGAAGGAATGAAGAGAGCAAGAGAAGCAATCAATGCTACCTTTAATGGTAATATTTCTGAATATGATTCTTATCTAGCCGTTGTGGATGAGAAATGGGAAGGGCAACTCGGTTATCCACTTCATGCAGTCGGTTTTTTCTTGAATCCCGAGTTCTTTTACAAGGACATCACTTTTGCCACTAACCATAAAATATGGAGTCGTTTTCTGGATGCTGTTGAGATCATGTATTTCAATGATGAAACAATGGTTGATAAAATAACATTGCAGACAAATCTTTATCGCAAATCTTTAGATAGTTTTGCACGCCCTTCGGCTATTAGAAATCGTGACAAAATGCTTCCAGGTAAATTACAACATATATCTTCAATTTCTGATTTTCAATTATAATTGTCATAGATTTTTAATGGATTTTTTCATTAATAGCTACATGGTGGCAAAATTTTGGAGGTAGCACCCCAGAATTACAAGCAATGGCTATCCGGGTGCTTAGTCAAACTTGTAGTGCTTCAGGTTGTGAGCGCAATTGGAGTTTGTTCAAAAGAATTCATACAAAGAGGCGGAATAGGTTGGAGCATACAAGACTAAACAATCTTGTTTACGTTAATTCCAATCTTCGTTTGAGGTATATCTATATTTCTTATTTGATAACGTGTGCATCCAATCTTTTTCTTTTTCTTTTTGAAAATGCTTATTACCTTATTGTACTCTTATACAATGTAGGGAACGAGATGTAAAAGATAGAAATCTGGATCCAATATCTTTTGACAACATGAAGCTATTTGATGATTGGGTTGATGAACCACAAGTAACTATTGAAGATCTCGAATGTTGGTTGGAAGGAGTTCACATTGAAGATCCCATAGAAGACGTGGATTCAAGATCAAATTGATGTTATCTTATTTGTGCATCCAATGTCTTTTGACATGAACTTTTGACATGAACTTATTTGTGCTTCAAATCAGTTTTCATTTGTGTTTTAAACTGTTTCATATGAGTGAATATCTAATATCTTTTGACATGAACTTATTTTTATTTTATATCATGAATTATTTTCAACATTTGGTTACTTTGGTATGTGTACTTTAATTTTTGAATGATTTAACAGAAATCTGTTCAAACTGGTCCGACCATCGGTCCAACCATTAGTATTTATTCGGTCCGGTCCAACTTCGGTTTTAAAAAATGCTGACGTCATCATCGGTCCGACCGTGGTTGGACCATGTTGAACCAAAACTGAAGCTTTACCGGTTCAATGACTGGTTCGGTTTTTAAAACCTTGGTTCTTGGAACGTTGACTAGTGTTTCTGGGGAGAAGACTAAGAGTACCAGCGTCCGGGCAGTTCCTGGACGTCCAGTTTTCTCTCAGCCACGTCAGCTTCTTTTTCTGTCACGTCAGTTCAAACTAACCCCCTAAATTTTTCTTAACCACGCCCACAAACAGCTAAATCGCCCTACATTCTCTCATATTCACGTCATTTGGAGATCAATTCTAGGTAAAATACAAAAAATGTCAAAAAAATTTAAAAAATATAAACAAATAAAAAACATATTTTCATAAAAAATTGAAAAAACGATTTTAAAACATTTTTAAAAACAAAAATCATAAACAAAATAAAACAAAAAATTTGCCAAATCCGGGGGGCCACGTGGCCCCCGGATTGGGTGCCTGGGTGGATTTTCGGGCGGATACCTGCCCGGAAATCCACCCTCCCATTAAAGGAGGGAATTTCAGGTGCCCGAAAAAGATCACATGTTAAGGGTGGTATGAGAAGGGATAATATAGGCTTTTGTTAGGAAAATTATTTTTTGACATGCATTCACTTTTGGTTAGTTGTACAATGTTATATTATGTATTTTTATAAAGTTATTTTGATACATTATGACAGATTAATTGGTATATTGCAAATATTGTACGATTAAAATAAAAATTATCAAAATAAAAAAAATTGCTAAAAGTGTGTGATGTGTAGATATAGTCATCCTTATTTTGGGTAAATTTATTTAATGAGATAATTGTTTGTTTTGCTAATATTATTTATTTAAATTGAGGTTATTTTGTCAATACAACCTAGGTTCATCGATGCATCAATACACAAAACATCTACGTACGCGGATCACATCAGAAGTCTTATTACATGCATGACCGACTCCATGCAACATCTCCTACAATATATATACTTGATTCCGCTTAATTGCTACACCACACAATTACACAACCACACATGCATATATCCACGTAAAACCCAACAACTTATGTATGTAACGTGTACAGTGAGGATACGTCTTCTTTCCGTTGTTTCTACCAACCAAACAAGTAAAAGCACAAAAATCACAAACATGCATGCATGCATGCATGAACGCCTCAGACAGGAGTGGTGCATACGTTTGTCTTGGGATCCCACATCGCCGGCAACAAGTACTTCCTCCCATACAACCCCTTCGCGTTATAACTCGCACCGCTTGTCGAATCCACGAGAAGCTTCCCGGGATACCCCGGATAAGCGCCTTCTCCGTACATACCGGTACAAGCCGAGACGGCCTCCAATCCGCCCTCGGCCGGTCCCTGGTAGTACCCGTCCCCGTACGGGTTCGTCACGGTCCCGGCTAACAACGTCGCTAGATTAATCACAATTCCGTCCACTCCAACGTCGCCGCTGGGTGGCACCAACGGCGGCGTCTGGGGGCCGTATTCGGGCTTCGAGAACGGCCACGCGCAGTGGCCGGGACACTGGGTGGCGGCGTTCCCCACCCAAATGTACGTCGACGTATTCTTAACCTCCCCGTGGACCCCACAGTGGCGGCAGAACCCCTCGACGGTGACATCAGCCGCTGTGAGCACAACGCTTATGGCGTTGAAAACGGCGTATGAAGAGGCGAGGTTTTCGACTTGGGCGGCAGTCAGTGAGCGGTCGAGGGCGGCGTCGGGTAGGAGGTGTTGGCGGCCGAGGAGGAAGCGAGTGGGTTTGCCTAAGTAATTATCGCTAGTCTTCCACCAGTATTGAACGGAGGGCGGTGGAGAGGCGGTCTTGGGGTTTAGTGAGAGGACAAAGTCGGAGATGACGGTGCGTTGGAAGGGCGTGAAGGAGCCATACCAGATGAGGTTGAGAGTGATGTCTCCACGGAGGAGTTGGCCTTTGTGGTAGTTGAGGATGATGGGGTTGTTTTCTACGGCGAAGAGCAGTCGAGGTGCGACGCCGTAGGCGGCGCAGTGGGAGTGGAGGAGAAAGAGGATAAGGAGGCCGGAGAGAGTCGCCGGCGACATTGTTTTGGTAGTCTGGAGAGATGGCTGGAACAATTGGAAGTGTGGGTTATAAGAAGAGGTGGATTTGATGTTGGAACGTAGTGGGATGCACGTCTGGAAGGACTCGGTGATCGACGGTGACGATTGGGTTTCAAGGTCATGTTTTGTGTTTGGACGGTGTGGATTGGGTTTCTTGGCGGATTATGTCGCCGTGGTTTTAGTGTGTCTAGACGTGGGTCGCACCAATGCCGGATTTTAAGTTCTCGTATTCTTTCTAATTGATTATATGAAATGTCTTAAGACTTTAGAGAGTTTCATCCGTTGGACGGATCATGCCAGAGTAGTCTCGACCAGAAAAGTTATATTTCAATACCCCAACGTAAGAAAAAATACTTTAGGTACATTTTTGTTTTCTAATTTTTGCAATCGTTGGTTCAACATCTAATCACGACTCACACTCTGACAATAATCAAATGGGACTAATCAAATTGAGATGTGTTTGTTGGAAGTTTCCTAATGCAACTTCGTGATGAACTTAGGAATGTCCTATGACTTGATGATGAGGTTCTGTGGTCTCATACGTTGGGAGCTCACCAATTTGTCAAAACCCGAAAACACATGCATTAAACAGAAATCCTCCGTCATCCGCTTAATTAAGACGGATAGGTATGGTGAGAGATAACACATATTTGTCATTTTTACACCCGCGGACTCAAGAATGAAGATTGCTCTTTGATCTCGTTCTGCTTTTGGCAAGCTCTTAATTGTATAGAATACGAAGTTGTTGACATGATCATTGTGAATTCCTTTTTTACTAGCATTTGGTCATTTTATTTAGGGGAATTTACTTGGGTGCACCTGAAAACATGCATAAGTAGCTTTACACACCTACGTTTCAGGTATTTACTTGGATGCACCTACATTTGCAATTTAATTGCTTGCATGCACCTGGTCCGTCTATGTGTCTCACTTAGTTAATTTTTCTGTTAGAAAATTTACAAAACACCCCCTCTAAAATTGAATTGTCCTTAATATTAAATACAAAAACACAAAACAAAATTTCATTTTAAAAACACACACTCTCTCCTCTCTCTCATGTTCTCTCTTTCTTTCTCCAGTTCTCTCTTCTCCCCCTCTATCTCTCTCTCCAGTTCTCTCTTCTCCCTCTCTTTCTCTCTCTAGCTCTCGTTATCCTGATCTCATTTCATTTATTTTATAGGTATTATTATTATTTTACGTTTTTGTTGTTGTTCTTATTTTTCATTGTAATAATTAAGAAAGAAAGAAATATGGTTTGGTTGAAATGAAATTTAATGGAACAACAACGACAACATTAGATTTAGAAGAAAAGGAGATGATGATGATGATGGATCCGGAGTCGATGCTTCGGGAGTTGTTCAACCAGATCGTGTTCGAGTGTAGGTTGGAGGAGGAATATGAGGAGAGTGAGAAGGAGAGTGAGAAGGAGAGTGAGAAGAGAGAAGGAGAAAAGAGAGAGGAGAGAGAACATGAGAGAGTGAGTGCGAGAGAGAGAAAGAGAGAGAGAAGAGAGAACTGGAGAGAGGGAGAAGAGATGATGTTTTCGTAAAAGAATTTTGTGTTTTTGTTTTCATATTTAATATTAAGGATAATTCAATTTTAGATGGTGTGTTTTGTAAATTTTATAACAGAAAAATTAACGAAATGAGACCTATAGACGGAACAGGTGCATGCAAGCAATTAAACTGCAAATATAGGTGCACTCAAGTAAATACCTGAAATACGGGTGTGTAAAACAAATTATGCTTGTTTTCAGGTGCACCCAAGCAAATCCCCATTTATTTAAACTACTAAGACAATACTGATAAAATACGAAACACACATTAACTCTAAATGAAAACAAAAACACCTACAGAAATCCTTTTGATTTAGCTTACTCATTGAGTTCAGCAAGTGTTTCTTTATCGAACTCGTCCTTCTTTTACTTCTTCATCAGAGAGAATAGCACGTCGAGCTTCTTGCTGTTGAGTTCCCTTTGGAACTTCGCCTCAGCTTCAATGTGTTTCCTCTTTTCCCCACTCTTCGTAACGCATGTATTTCTCCTCTCTTACTTTTGCGCTATATTCAATTTGTTTTCCCAGTTCTAACATATCGGGATCGAGTTGCGCCTGAACTGATTGTTTCCTTTTTTTTCTTTTTGAACACCTTCTGGACGAGGACATGGTTCAAACACCATTTCATCTATTGACGGTGTCGCGTGACTCCCTTCGTCGTCGGTGCATTTTCTTTTCCTGCTACTCAAACTCTCCGGACTTTCTGCGGTGACGTCTCCTGTGGTTACTCCAAGCGTAACAAACTCCCATTTAGGGTACCTGCGCAACATCAGTCACACATGAATGTACTGAAATTTGGTGTTGTGTGTTCATTCGTAAATGATTTGCGCTTCTTTGATGACATTGTCCTCGTTGAAACCACTTCTCTTCCTCCGCACTGCATGGTCAAAGCAACTGACCCATTGGTTCATACACGGGGATGTACGCCGCCATCGTCCCTTCAATGACTCATCGTTACGCTCTATTGCACCTGGTTAGGCTGATTCATTGAAGAGACGCTCCACACATCTCCAGAAGGACCTTATTTTTTGGTTTGTCCCAACTACAACATTATCACTTACATCCATGTAAGCCAAGATGAGTGTTTGATCCTCTTGTGTGGACCAAGATTTTTGCGACCTCATCGTCACGGTTTTGCGTGTTCCTTGACGACTTGGAGGTTGAACGACATCTTCGTCATTCACATCAGGTTGACGGCTTACATTTGCACTACTAACACCACTTAGGAGGCGATTATACATACCCATTGGGTTTGACATTCTTCCTGTTGGCGGGTGATGTGGATTGTGCTGGAATTGTTGATATTGATGGTCTAGGTAGAACCCTGGGTGTGGGGAAAATTGGTTTTGGTAGGATGGGTGGAATCTAGGGTGTGGGACGAATTGGTTTTGGTAGGATGGGTGAAATGCAGGTTGTTGGATAAATTGTTGGGTTGGGGGACGACGAGGAGGAGAACGATTGTACTCCGGTAAACCGTTATCTTCTGAAGAAGACATTGTAAGGTGAGGGTGGAAGAAGTAAGGTAGGATTTGGGTTAAGTAGAGAAGTAAGTTGAGGGGGGGGGGGGGGGGGGTATATATAGATTCAAGTGTAGTCACATGTACACTGTAGGTCCTCGATGCTCGAGTGGTCTAAGATTTGATGTTATCATCGTGCGCTCCATGTAGTCACGCGCACACTGTAGATCCTCGATGCTTGAGTGGTCCAAGATTCGATTTTAGCGTCTTGTGCTCCGTGTATTTTTAGCTTTACTAATTAAAAAATTATTCATAAATAAAAAAATCGTATTTATATATTAATTGTTAATTCAAATCAAATAAATTAATTAAATTGAGTGATTACAATAATGATTATTAATATATTTTGTTGATTGTTGTGAGAGTTTTAGATAAGAGAAAAAAGATAATGACGTGACAACAAATACTGTATCGTGACTGAGTGAATTGGATAATGGTTAAGGATTTTGTAGGGAGTTGGTTTGTGCTGACGTGACAGAGAGAAAAACTGAGAGAGAAAACATGGCGCTCGGGAACTGCCCATACCCTGTTAATGGTAGTCTAACAGAACCTAGACATTTCCTGGGCATTCTGTTTTCTCTCTCAGCCACATCAACTTTTCTCTCCACCACGTCAGCATAAACCAACCCCTCAAATTTTCCTTATCCGCACTCATAAACAACTCAAGCGCCCTACAATCTCTCATCTCTACGTCATTTAGGGATCAATTTTGGGTAAAACACACAAAAAAATTAATTAAATCTAAATAAATAAAAAAACAAATTTTCATAAAAATAAATTAAAAAACGATTTAAAATAATTATCAATATATTTTAATTTTAAAAAAAATTCAACAACCAATCGGGGGGGGGGGGGCGCCCCCCCCCCCCCCCCCCCCCCCCCCCCCCCCCCCCACCCGGGTGTAGGGGTGAGCAACCGGTCCGACCCAGACCGGCTCCGGACCGAAGACCAGATCGGTCCAAAACTGAGTTTTTTTACCTTAAAATTTAAAAAATAAAAATTCAGACCGGTCCGGATCGGACGAAACCGGAACCGAATTGGCTCCAGATCCCGGACCGAAGACCGGACCGGTTGGGTCTAGTCCGGACCGATTGTTGCTCACCCCTACCCGGGTGGGTGGAAAATACCTCAAATGACCTACTTGGCTGGGCACACTACAGTGTTGCTCGTGCTTCAGTAGCGTCAAGGATGCTCTGAGAACGGCCGAACCTTAAATATTAATGTGAAGTCCATAAGCAATCCCGAGGTGAAATCCAGGGTGAGTCATGAGTCATGAGTCACGACCAAACACACTGAACTCCAGGGTGAAGACATTATTAATTAGCATGGACACTGTGATAAAGAGATGTGAATATCAATATATATTATATACTGCGCTCGTTCTTGTTTGCTGAACGGAGAAGCATGGCATAGATGCTTTCAGAAATTAACTTCCATATAGCTATAACCCCACTTCAACTGATAAGATCTTGATTTTAATTGGTTTTTGGAGTATCGCTTAATGAAGCAAAGCCCACGCCCCACCACCAAACATTCCTTTCTCATCACATACTCATGCATCTCTTACGACGTGCATTCACGAATCAAACTCCCATATAATCTAAAGCTCCTCTTATCTTTACAATTACAAATCCACGTACGTACAACATCATGGCAGTTCCAAGAAAATTGTTTGGAATTGGAACATTTGCTGCGCTGCTGGTTATTGTGACGTTCGATGCACATATTTGCTCGGCTTCCTTGTACCATCCACCACCCCTTCTTTTCAAATTCCACAGCCAAGAGATGCTGCAAGATGACATCCCCGTTTCTATTGTTTGGTACGGGAAGTTCACTTCCCATCAGAAATCCATCATCCACGACTTCCTCTTCTCCATCACTCCTAATAGAGCTACCGTCGAATCCATTCCGCCACCGTCCGTATCCCAGTGGTGGGAAATGGTCGACAATTACGTCCAAAAAGCCGGTCTAAACAAAACCTACGTCCTTCTTGCCAAGCAAATCAACGACAACACCTATTCACTTGGAAAAAGGCTATCGAGGTCCAATATTGTCACCCTTGCTGGTAGAGTTAGCTCCATAGAGGACAGCATTACCCTTGTCCTCACCGATCATAATGTCGCGGTCACCGGATTCTGCACAAGCAACTGCGGATTCCATAGCTCCATATCGGGAAGGAGAAAATCGGTCTACATATGGGTTGGTAATTCGGCCACCCAATGCCCTGGGAAGTGCGCTTGGCCCTTCCACCAGCCCATCTATGGCCCTCAGGTGTTGCTCATGAAAAATATTATTCTTAGAAAAATAGTCTTACATATATAATTCAAAATAACACCACTCTAAGGTCCAACCAATCAACAAACTACATAATGCTTAATTAAGTCTAATGCATGTGTGTAGGTTCCACCGCTTGTTCCGCCCAACAGAGACGTCGGGGTGGACGGAATGGTGATCAATCTAGGCACGCTTTTGGCCGGGGCGGTGACGAATCCGTATGGATACGGGTTTTTCCAAGGAACCAAGGAGGCACCAGTGGAGGTGGCGGGCGCTTGCCCCGGAATTTATGCTAAAGGTGGGTATTCCGGGTACGCTGGGGACTTGTTGGTGGACAGGAGTAGTGGTGGTAGTTTTAACGCTCATGGTTTGGATGGGAGGAGGTTTTTGCTTCCCTCCATGTTCAATACTTCCTCCTTGTCGTGTTCGTTTCTTGTGTAATATTGTCGTGTAGTATTCGCTTTGCTTTCTCATATGAAACTGTAATATTAATATATGTGCTTTCTCTTTTATATTTCCTCTATGCATGTATGTATATTAGTTTTAGCAGTTGTATGTAATTACAAAAACTAATCGTTCTATGATCATGATGCTAAATTAATTCGTTGCAACCTTGTGATTGATCATATGTTTCGCGTCGCTTGGTTGTTCTTAAGGAAGGCGTTGGATATGTCCTGAATTTTAGGATAGAAAGTGATTTAACAATATAATGATTGATTAATGGTTTTCAAAAATCAATTAGAAGCTCGTTTTTTCTAATTTATATAAATTAGAAGGATATTTTATCGCCGTGGTCCACATTGAAAAAAGGATCGTAGTTGTGTGCATGTAGGGCTGTCATCTGTCTCAGGATCGATAGATTGCTCAATTTTGCTCGGATTGTGGCTCGGATCGGTTAGTAACGAGCCGATCACGAGCAAAGAAATCCGCTCGACAAACTAAACGAGTTGAACACAAGCAGACTCCGCTCGCTCGATACTAGCTCGATACCCAATCACTCTATTCAATTACCTAATTAATCTGAATACTATATCCAATCACATAATTAGTAAACCCAATAACCCATTTACCATTTACCAAACCCATTACCCTACCAAATGACCCAAATCCCTAATCCTATCCCCATCTTCTCCGACCACCCAAACCCACTCCCCTCCCCTCCGCTCCTCCGACCCAAACCCACTCCCCTCCCCTCCGCTCCTCCGACCCAAATCCACTCCCCTCCTGCCGCCGGCCTTGCCCAACCTCGCCCCCACGACCTCTCGCAACCACCTTCCCTCTTGCGACCTCTTGCCACACACCTTTGTTGGATTGTGTGGGTTATGGGTCCACAATACTAATCACAATTTTACGCTGATTACCTACTTGTTTGATCTATCAAAGATATGCAGCGGAATTAAGTTAATAAACAAACAAGTAAAGACTAGAAATGCAAAACACGATGGACACGGGGGTTTTACAGAGGTTCGGCCACCGCTTACGTCCTCTCTTGAAAGCTCCGCTCGACACTTCGAGCTTCACTCACGACTTCACTATCCACTCCCCGTTCCGGGCCGGGAGAGAACACCTTTTACAAAACAAGCACCGCGAACACCCTCGCTTGCTTGACTTTCTTCTCTCACAATCCGAGAGGAACACTTCGGGCTTTAACCGAAGTCCTTGCTTCTTTACAAACGAAAACTTGAGTGGAATACACTCTCTAACTTAAGTACACTTAGCTTATGATGTGGAATTGATCTTAAGTGTGGAAATTGGAGGCTTGGAGTGTTTGAGATTCTCTCTAATGTTTTGGATAAGTATGTAGTGGGAGAGTTGTGTTAAAATGTGTTTTACAACTCTATTTATAAGCATTAGAGAGAATATAGCAATTGGGGTTGATTGAGTATGAGTTGGTGTAAGATACACAAAACAGAAACATGTAGAACCCAATTCTGCCTAAAAACGGTCGACTGAAACGAGTATGTCGTTCGACCGTTTGGTCAAAATTCAACTTTGACTTAAGTTAACGGTCGAACGGGCTCAGGAGATTGGTCGACCGAATAAGTCCAGGCACTTCTGGGAGACCAAATTGTGTTGTTTCGGTCGACCGTTAGGAAAGTTTTGGTCGACTGGATGTTTGGTAATTTTGGGGTATTTGGGAATAATACGAATATGACCGTTGAGTATAATACGACAAAACAAACGGTCATGTGACACATGTGAACGGTCGAACGAAAATGTTTCAACGGTCGACCGTTTTGGTCCAGGCAGTTCAAGTTTTGTTTAGGTGTTTTCCGGTTTTAGTTTGGATGATCTATTGAAGTCCAAATTATGTGAAATTTTGTGTGTGACTTCTATAGGGAACCTAGTGTGTGGTTGAGTAGTTTTTAGCTCAAGTATGCTCACTTACACAAGGTTCCTAAAGACTCAAAGAAATACAAAATACATGTCTTCAAATGAGCTTGATTACATGTCTTGACTTGATTTCCTTTCTTCCTTGAGTCTTGATCACATGTAGATGTTAGCACAAAGCAATATATATGCAATGCAATATGTGTGCTACTCTACATGATTATAATTAAGATTAGGTTAAATAAATCATCAAAACATAGATTAAGGCCAAAAAGCCAACAACCTTCACTCCCCTCCTGCCACCGGCATCGCCCAACCTCGGCCCCCACGACCTCCTGCCACAGGGGAACTCATGAGGAGGTTGTAGATTAAACAAATTTGGTTTACATTTAACTTGATCATATTTGTTGCCTAGATGGATGAGTTTTGACATTTGCCTTGATCATATGTGTTGCCTAGATGAGGCAATGACGGTTGTTCGACAACAATGATATATATGGGGTTATACTCGTTAGGTGGCATGGCAACTAGGATACCTTTTTTGTTCGATTTTTTTGCATTTATACCTTTCATGTTAACAAGCCTTCATGGTTGGATTGGTTATTATTTTGAAGTTGTGATTTGCATGTTGTTAAATACTTCAATCCAAAATAAATGTTGCGGCATACTTTCTGTATTATGGTTCATGGTTTAGGTGGGAAGAGTAGTAGTGAATGGTAAAATCATTTGCCAAAACTAGTGAATAAAAAAAAGCTTTCATATAGTAGGTTTTTGAGCAGTTAACGAGCCGATCCGCTCGCGAGCGGGAGTCGAGTCGAGCACAAGTGGAATTTTCTGCTCGAACCCCTTATCAAGCGAGCGGCGAGCACAAAAAAATTCTTATCGAGCCGAGCTCGAGCATGGTCCACTCGATAAGAGATCCGTTTACACCCTACGTATATTATTGTTTCAACGAATGTCCAATTTGTTTTTTTTACTCACACGACAGTGAGAAGCGGGGGAGGAGAGAGAGAAGTGACAATGAATTTTGTAAATTTTGTAGGAGAGAGAAGTGTTTTTTTAATTCTTTATTTAATATTCAAGGTATTTTTGTAGGAGGTATTTTTTTGTAAATTTTGTAACGTTTAGGCAAACTACCCATTTTAGGGAGGAAAAAACTCCAAGTTGATTCTTTTCTGAGTTGCTTAAGCAAATACCTTGCCAACTCCTTGCCCCCCCCCCCCCCCCCCCCACACACACACACAAAAAAAAAAAAAAAAACACAAAAAAGGTTTAGCCTCCAACCGTCCAGGGCTGGACCTGTGCAGTTGGTAGTCGTCAAATTCCTCCTCCAATATGGGCGGAACAGAGTTCCCGATTTCTGAGATGTGAGATCTCTCTTCTTCCCCCTAACCCAAACCCTAGTTTTCCGCCATGGATTACTACTCCAAGCTCCAATCCCGTCTCCCTTCTTCTTCCTCCTCCCACTTCCCCCCTCACAGAACCCAACTCCATCCCCGCATGGTCCACCCCCACTCCAAACCCTCCTCTCGCCGCCGCTGGATCCCCTTCCTCCTCCTCCTCCCCGTCCTCCTCTACCTCCTCCCCCGCCTTCTCCCTCCTCGTCCACGCCTCCGCCTTCTCCTCCCGGATCCACGTCTTCGAGTACGTCGACGGTCCAACCGGCATCCCCGTCGTCGGGAAGGGGGTGTCCGTCAAGGTCTGGCCCGGGTTGAAGGGGTTCTGGGAGGACCCGGAGGAGGCGGGGCGGTCGCTGGTGGAGTTGCTGGAGTTTGCCAGGAGGAAGGTGCCGAGGGCGGAGTGGGGTAAGACTGAGGTGAGGTTGTTGGAGACCGGAGGGTTGAGGGGGGTCGAGGTTGACGTTAGGAGGAGGATTCTGGAGTCGTGTAGGGTCGTTTTAAGGGCGTCGGGGTTCGTGTTTAGAGACGAATTTGTTTCTACAATCACAGGTTTGATTGCTTTGTGCGCGAAGAGTTAAGGTTTTGTTTTTGCGTGTTTTGAATCTTTGATGCAATGTTGGTGATGCAGGTCGGGAAAGAGGTGTTTATGCGTGGGTCGCGGCAAATTATGTGCTTGGGACCTTAGGAGGTGACCCTGAGAGAACTAGAGGGGTAGTTGAAATTAATGCCTTGTCTGCCGAGGTTAGTTGGAGCTAATCTTTTTTCTACTGTTTTTTTTACTTATACATTGTATGCATGAAGGTTGCCGACTTGCCTCATACCTTCATTGCCAGACAAACTCACATAGCATTCACGCTTGGAAACCACATAATCCGATCAAGTAACTTTATCTTGCCCCGACACTACCGGAGAAATTCTTTATCAGGCAAAAGTATATAACTTGTTTTTTTTTCCACCAGAAAAGTATATAATTCTTTGTTAGAAATCAACACCTTATTGTGTGGCACTTCTTTGCTGAAATTTATACAGTGGACAGTATGAACATGCAAGTAGAAATATTGATGCATTGCTTCTTGCAGTCCATCTACAGTCTACACCTTCCTCAGACATAAGTTTACCTTTTAGCTTTAATAATTCTTTAAGTCACAGGAGTAATAAGCAATCTTTTGTTATGGTTTACGTATGTTTGGCCGTTTAGCTGCATTTTACTAGTTATCTTGTTATCGATGATGGTGGACAGAATAATGTTTTTATTGGTGTTGAATTGTTGTCATTTTAGCAGTCTAGTAGTTGTTACAAAACAAACTGATTAGGGACACAAGAGATCGTTATTTTTAACTCACAAAATGATTAATTGGCCTTAAGCTGTCTCTTTTTCTTATTTCTTTCCTTCACAGATCACATTTGTTTCAAGGAAACCACCTCCAACGGAATTCTTGTGTATGCTCAAACTACCAAGTGTCAGTTATAATTTATACTCAAGCGGCATGCATCAGATTAGCCAGGTGATAATCCTTACCACTAAAAGTTGATATACCTTTTTTTATTCCTTTGTTTATCCCAAAACCAACTTCTTTACATGCGGGACCCTCCGTTACATGGGGTTTGAAGTTTGAACTTAAATTTTCTTAGAAAAACTTAATATGAAAATCTTGGTTCTTCGAAGTTGTAGGCTCTACCTCTTGTAGCTGTTACTGCCACATGAATTTTAGATCCATAAATTTCCTAGGCTAGGAAGTGGTAACATAACTTCTCCTTACCCACATTAGACCTAGTTGTTTAGGTTGTATCTTACTCTAAAGAACATGATTGTTCTTTTTGGTAAACAACTTAAAGTTACTAAAGTTGGCTAAGCTTTGACAATCACGATGTGTCCTAATTACTTCTTCCAAGATCCAAAGTGATAGAAAATTACAAACTGAGATCATATAAACGAGAAAATAAATCAAGAAAAAGCCAAATACTTCAATTGAAATGAATACGAAAGGCTCACACAATGATCAGATTGTAAATTATATCCTTCATTTTGATCAAGACGCAAGCATAATTAAAATTATCATTTAGCAATTGGTAATTAAATCTAATCATATGCAACAAAATATTAGGAAATCCATAACAAAAATTCAAAAAGCACAACTAAGATGTATCGTCATTTTATACACTTGAAGTTGGTAATGTTTGTCAAAAATTATAGAAGTTTTCTTCTTTGCCTTTCTATTATACGTTTATAGTTTATTCAACAAATTGGATGTTTGTGTCGGAAGATTTATTCTGCAGGATGAGTTTGTTTCGACATTTTTTGGTTTTAAGCCTTTGAAGAAAACTCTCTTTATGAATTTACCTGGTTCCAAAAAGCCTCTAACATTTCGCTCAGATCTCCAAAGCACACAGAAATGAAAGAGGAGAGAACTTATTTTATGCATAGAAAGGCAAAGAGATAATCTCAGCCCAACCAGTTTTAACAATCTATGCTAATCTGATTTCCCCCATGTAGGAAGGGATGTTGGACTTTCTGGATGCAATGCATTATTCTAAATCTATTGCCACATGTAAGTTTGCAGGTTTGGGTTTCATAAGCTTTGTGTGGGGGCAATTCATTGCACTGCATAAATTGCAAATTTCAGCACATTCAAATACCAGAAATTCATAATTCTAAATCTTGCCACTCACTTGTAATTTTCAGTTTTTTACATCATTCTGTTAGGCTAAGTGCACTGCCTAAGATTTTAGAATTTCAGCTCACTTGGTCACTGCTCGAGTTATAAGCCCCACACTGATAAAAAAAGACAGTAAGCCCCACAGTTTTGTTAAATGACCATGTAGTTGATAAACAATTTTTTCATTATCAGCAATCATAAAAGTATGGTTAATGCATTTAATTGATGGGAAAAAAAGACAACTTAATGTGCCCTGTTTTTTAAACACAGCCACGTAGTTACATTCTTGAAATTTTAGCTAGTCTGCTGATTTATGTGTAGGGTGGCAGCTCTGCTGGCTTATTTTGCCAAAGAAAACAAAACTAATTTGAGGTAAAAGAAACATTTCACGAGCAGAGTTATTTTGATTTTTTTTTGTTGGTGACTAGTTCCTAGGATTGTGCTAGCGCCAATTAAACAATCACCGTTTTAAGTTTGGATACTTGCTTAATACTTATTTGATGGCTAAAGATGCTATTTATAACATTTGAAAATTTAATATAGAAACATAAAATAGAATAAGTTATAGAACTCATAAAAGCTTATAAATTGAGTGGTGTTTTGAAAATTTATTGTATCACCATTTAGGTTCATTTCAGTTCACTTTGTAAATGTTTCTATAAGTATCTGAGATTTATTATTTCATTTTAGGATAAAATGATGTAATTTTTGTATAAATAAAATATAATACGTACACTTCGATGTGCTGTGCTCTACATTAATGAAAACGTCACATCCACTATCCACATTTGTATCACATCATGCCAATATACAGTATCTGTATCCTGCATCCATGCTTCATAGGTTTGATTAAAATGCCTGTGCTATTATACCTTAACCTTTTCTTTTATTGATGTGTGTCTGTCCACCTCTAGTGTCACGATAAGCTTTATCATTTTTAGTTCTTATTGGTGGATCATTCTGTGCTGCAGCATCTAGTTCTATTGAGTTAGCTACAATTGGTCATTGCATTCCAAAAGGTTATATCCAAAACTATAACATCAGCTTTGCATCAAGTGCAAGTAACCAGAAACTGTTTGGTGATTCATGGGGCAACTTTTCTGAATGCAGATCCAGAGCTCTTGCTTTACTAAGAGAAAGCCAGGGTAAAGTTTCAGTATCCTGATAATTCTCACTTTCTTTTTTTACAAAATTTGTAACATTTAAAGATTCCATCTTACATGTGGCTGCGCATCTTTGTTCACTATATCTAATTTTTTTTGTATATTAGAGGGATATGACTTTTTTTAGTTTCTTCTTAAGTTCCATTGGGCTTAATTATGGACTGGAAGACCAAGTTGAAAGTCTTTTGTTCGTATGAGCATCTTTGGATCTTATTATTTTATTTTATGAACAATTTCATGATTTATAGTGGGTTTACTAGCATATAAAAAATGCATGGTGGTATAATTATATAATCTTGAGTATGATGGTTGAACATGAAAAAGATTACTGGGGTGCAGGGCTATGTTCCAGCAAGAGAATTGAATATGTACATGGTATGTTATTAAGCTCTTGATGAGAGAATTCAACGTGAAGATTTATATTTAATTCTTATTATTCGTGGATGGTGAAGATTCACGAATCACATGTCCTCAAGTTATTCTTTAAGACAGTAATCATGTGTTCCTAATCCCTCTTCGGGTGCTATGGTGGTACCCTCTGAAGTACATCTAATCTCTAGTTCAAAGATTGTTGAAAGGCATATGCTGCATTTTGAGGTCTTGAACTTTTGCCTTTTGGGATTCAATAACATCTGCTAGCCACCATAGATTTGATAAAGATGATCGTCTATGCAATGTAGGATGTGAAGACATGTCCAAATGAACAAGTAGCTATAGTGTTTTACTTAAAATATTAAAGTCACTAACATTGGTCCGAAGATCAATCATTTCTCTTTAGTTCACGTGTCTCCTTTCATTTCTGCCGCGCTTCTTCATATTAAGGATCACTTCTTTTTTGCTTCAGCATGCTTTATTTAATACTAAAAGCACTCATATTCAGGAACCTGTTCACATCCTCCCTGTAGAGGTTTCTCACATTTCTTGACTAAGCTGCAAGGAGATACACCTCATGCAGAGAGTCTCTTCTATGCAACGGAGGTGTGTATATTTGAACTTGTTGTCATAATTAATTCGATACGAGCCAGTACTTGCTTGCTGGCCAAAATTCTGAAGTTTCAGTTTTGATTCCTCTCTTTATAGTAGTGCTTTCTTATTTCCTTTTCTTAGTTGTTTGGATTGGTTCCTGGAGCTTCCCTCATGGATCTTGAAGCTGCTGGAAACCATTATTGCCAAGATGATTGGACCCAACTAAAAAAGAAACATCATAATATAGACGAGGCAGATCTCCTAAAGTATTGTTTCTCATCTGCTTATATTTCTGCTTCATTAGATGATGGTTTCGGGATTCCCAAGGATCAAAAGAGGTAATTTATCTTAATATCTTTTGGATCCTTTTTAAATTAGCTCTTTTAGTGCTAACCCAATTATTTCATTAGCTGTTTCTAGAGAGGGCTTTAAACTTTGGAAGCAACAAATGTAAATTTAAATTGCTGTCCTGCTCCAATCGCTTAGATTGTTTGTAGATTCTTTGGTGGTGGTTAGTGTTTATATATGTCTGAGGGACGTTAGTTGAAGGTACTTAGGAACAACTGAAAACATGGTCTTTACGACGGCAAGAGTGTATATTGGGAATTAGTCACAGAGTCTGAGTCACATAGAGGGTGTATAGCTGACTGTAACCTTTTGGGAGTATATAGGTGAAAATTCTTTAACCTTGGTGAATTGGTGCTTCTCATAAAATGTTTATGTTGATGTAGACGTGCTTTTCAGTAACAAAAGTCAAGAAACAACAGTTACAATCTTGTTATGATTATGGTGCAATTTAGATGGATTTAAATGGAATGCATTGGAGTATTGGACCAAAACAATACCGTGTAGTGTAATGCTAATGAGGGCTTACGAGATCAGTTCTGAGCCACAGTGCTATCCAACAGGACAAGTTTGGCTGTCAGATGCCTCAACTCATCGACCAGATTCTCTGTTTTTCGCTCATATTATAATGCCATTAGATAGTGATCCGTTTCAAAAAAAATACAAAGTACTAAGTCAGAAGTAGTTTTATAGTCAATAAATTGGAAAGCAATAGGACAGACATTGATGACCTGATGTATCTTAGAGTTCTTGAAAGTTAGAAGGTATTGACTGCAAATGTTTCATGAATCGCGTCTAGAATACAGTCGTCAACATGATATTTGATAATATCCTAACTAGAACTCTTGTACTTGGATATTCTCGTCTCAACAGGGGAGCCTTGTTGAAAGGTCTTAATTTCTTACAGGAACTATGAGAGAATTATGTACATGTAATCATTTACATCCGAGTGTCATCCTGTGTAGTTTCACTTTTCCTGCATCATCAGAATATTTATTACACTTAAATGTCCAGTAATGTTTTTAGGGTTCATAAAGTATCCTAAAGCTTATTGCATTTTTTGTAGTTAATAGATGAGGTTCTGTTTTGTAACGAGGATACTTGATAGAGCTCATTTTTTAGTTTTTCTTTTGGCAGCATTGGGACAGCGAATCAAGCTGGAGTTATCCCCCTAGACTGGACATTAGGGGCATTTATCATGCATTCAGTATCACAACCTGAATTAGAATCAAAATCAGAGAGCATAGATCATGCTGCTGGGGATGATTCGGTTACATACATCACATCGTGTGCAATTTTATTATTTGTGGCTCTTGGTTTGTTCTATGTATTCTGGTGGCAGAGACCACAATTTAAGATGATTTATGACCTTGAGAAAGGACATTACATAGTCACACGCATGCCCAGATGAATTTGGTTATTCTTTTAGATATCATAATACCGAAGTTTTAGTACTACGACCATTTAGGTTTACCCATAGAACTATCTAGAATGGCAGGTGATGAATTTCTTTCTTCTATGCACCATTTATGTAGCAATTGTAGCATTTTCATCCAGTTCTTTGGGTTAAATACGTAAGGGCCCCTTTTTACGCCTTCTACGTAGCAATCATAGCGTTTGTTTGGATCATATAATGTTCTGGTTTTATGAGAACGACAGTTGTAATGTCTTGTCCTATTGTCTATTTGCTTTAATATGGCTGGTATTTTTCCTATTTATTTCCTTCAATGCTTTAATATAACCGGTAATTTTCCTTATTTATTTCCTTTCAACTCGCGGATAGCATCTGCATGTAGCATTTCTATGCTTTCTTGGTGCATCGATTGTCTGACAAGCATGCTACTTTTGATTGTTATTAGTAAAAGGCAACTTGGTCTTGAAAATGATCAACTTCGATTAGATTTTTTTTTCAGGAACAAGAGGGCCGTACTTTTTTCTACCACTAGTACCCTATTCGCTCGTACTAATGGTAGCTAGTCCACATATGGGGCACTATTTGGAAAATAGATTTTCTCTCCGTATTTATGTGGCAATCTATCTATTTCTGATTTATGGAGATGCATGTGTTGATTTAATCCACTAGAGCCATGCAGCAGCTCAGCATGTGTTGTTTTGATGTGCTTTTGGCGAATAAATAGGTACTGGACCCTTATAATGGGAATGGGAATGGGAATTTGGAATGGAAACAAGCATATAGTTTTGCAGAACGGCTGGATGGGGGCTCCAGTGCCCCTAGATGAGACAGGGAAGCTGCAGATGCCCACCACTCTCTTCATTGTCACATCTCCACCACACCCCATGTGATGCACCTCCTGACTGCTGTTTCGTGGATAGTGATGGATGGGACGTACCAAGGCAAAAACTCAGTCCCATCTTTCACTCTCACCAACACCTTGTTATTTGCAGGCTTGAATGGAGTCGACATTAACACTGCTCTAAGTTAATTGGTGCAGCATGCAGCAGTGGGTTTTAACGGCAAGTTCTAGGCAACTGAGCCATTTCCCTCTCATGGCAAAAGAGCACTGCAACAACTCTCACATCAACAAACTATTCATTTTCTCCTGTATTATCCTCTCATGTTCTCACACACTTCTTCCCCACCTTTGTGCAAATTAATATACACGGAAAGACAAAAAAAAAGTAAAATGGGACAGGATAAGGTTCAGGTTGCTTGGCTGGTTTTCTTTTCTTGAAGGATTCGGGCACCGACCCCAAATCTCTCTGCTTGCTTTCTTTTTAAAAGCTTCACACGCTGTTGACTTTGGGATTCGGAATCAGATTGGTGGGTGGTGTTTGCACGTCAGCAGACGAACAGAGAGACACCTTACAGTGCTGGTCGTCTTTGTTCTGTTACAATTTTATCGTCAATTGTTATTGTGCAGATTCCTTAGTTCTTCCTGCCAGCTACGTATAATCCCTCATTGACTCAATCCACGCAACCGAAGGAAGTTTGGGTGGGACAAAGGTAAGTCTGGACTCTGGAAGTAGTAAAAGTAGGGTTGAAAACAAATCTCACGTGGTACTGAGTCATATAACTCATATCATACAGTGTTGTTGATTGGTCAAAGGTGGAGCCCACTAGTCTGAGGAAGAACAGTGGATCCAAGTGCGTAATAAATGGCATTCAACGTTCTGTTCTCCTTCCCATCAACCAAATCCCCCCCCCCCCCCCCCCCCCCCCTGTCCATCCAACAAACCATCCCACTTCACTTTTCTTTGGGAACCAACACAAGGGAGAAGAAACGAATCGGACGCCAACATCCACTTTGTTTTATGTGTTGGATTCCTTTAAGTCTTAGCTTCCATACACCATCTTCGTTCACTCAATCGCCAACACATTCTCTATAATCTATACTCTTAATTCTACTTTTCCTTCTCGGACCAAAAAAAGGAAATCAGATACACGTACTTAATCTATTCACACTCGCACTCGCTCAATAAAAAGAGAGAGGTAGGTGGTACCCATGATAATGTTGAAATGAGATGGTCGACCCATGTCCGGTCTCCTTCTCCTCAACTCATTCCTACTGCTGGTAGTGGCTCTTCTCATCAATCCTCCACCACTCGTGCTCTCCACATGTGAGGTCTCTACACCTCAGGTACGTACATTTCCATCAAACAAAACCATATTATATTATCCTCTGTTGATAGCGGAGATGATGTTTAATTGGTAGCAGGGAGTGGTGGTGAAGGAAGAGAAAATCCGACTTGGGTCGACACCACCAAGTTGCCACAACAGGTGCAGCGAGTGCAACCCATGCATCACCGTCCAAGTCCCGACCTTGCCCGGAAGTGGAAGACATGAGGAGCTGGAGGAGGAGGTGGTGGTGGTGGTGGGCCCCACCTCCTCCTTCTCGGAACAGCGCTACGGAGGCTACTCCAACTACAAACCTCTGGGTTGGAAGTGTCGATGCAGGGATCGCTTGTTCAACCCTTAGGATCGATAATGGACATGTTCTTTCATTGTCGTCTTAAATTATAATGATCTTGTGTTTGTTTTCTGGGGGTTTTTTTGTTGATCATATATTTTGCACAGCTGGTTGGGTGAAGGAGTAGTGTTTTGTTGGTTTTTAATTTTGTGATTGTTATGCTTTTCTTTTGTTTATGGAAGAACAATCTGTTCGATCTTCATTTATTTTTGGCCAATCCGCTCTTAAATGAGAGTTTGATGTTTTATCACTCCCACACCTGACCGACCTCTTCTCTTCTCTGCCATCCACGTTACCATCATCATCGATCATCTTTGGATTGGCGGATTCATCACAAGATTCCTTTTTGACCCTTTCTATGGTCTTCTTTTTTGTCCGTATCGTCAATGGCATGAATGTGTGAATTAATGTGGATTTATATTAAATAAGTTTAGAATTTAGATAGCTTTTGCTATTGATGTCATCCACATGGCACGCGTGTATGTGCCTATTTTGAGGAACAATTTTGACTAGTTGGACTAGGTAGGTTAAACTGTTAACAATCGATCTTGTTTTTTCATACTTTTATAAGAAAGCAGACCTCCAATAGTAGCAACCTGTTCAATTCTTAACTTCTTTCGTTTGAATTTCACCCTAGAATCAGACACGACACGGAGCGTAGATGTATCGATGTAGCAGATATTAATGTTGTCTGGATAATGGATTTAATAGTTATTGCCAAACAATATAGGAACAAGGGTGCTTACTACTTACCAGTACGTAATCCTGTCAAAATCGGACATGACACGACACGATAATTTAGTATATGGGTACAGAAACCTGGACACGAATGCACGATAAGCATACATGACACACAGATTCTTATTAGGTCGGGTTTTGGTACGAGGGTTCATACACGAAATACATGATGACATACACGATTAGGGTATCGGGTATACACGATACACGAAAGACATGGTTGTACACGATACATGCTAGACGTGGTTGTACACGATACACAGTTACACGGTTGTACAAGATACACATGATGGACACGATATACACGTTAGAACCCAATCCGAATAACCTAAACCGACTAACCCAAACCTAATTAATTATTTCTCCCAACCCGAACCAACGAACCCTACCTCCCAAATACCCATTACCTATCCCGAATCAGACTCTCAAATCCCAACTCCAACTCATTATCCTTAACCCTAATGTCACAGTCCTCCCTTCCTCCGCACAACCCCTCCTCCCGTCGCCGCCCAACCCCGATCATAGCTGCTGGCCTTCCTCTCCCAGTCGGTCCTCCACTCCTTACCCCAACCCCACCTCTCACTCACCAGCCCCATCCCGCGCGACCCTCGACCCCGCGCCTCCTCATCATGACATCACCCCTCCACCTCACGATCACCTCTCCGACCACCTAATCCCACGACCAATCTTCTGTTCCATCTTCTCCCAACCTCCTCCACCTTCTACCCCCGAACCCTCCCCCGCAGCTCCTCCCTTCACGTCTTTTGGATTATTTGATCGACAATGGTAGGACTTCAGTTTAAGCATTTGGTGTGATGATATAGATGTTTTCCTTTCTTGAAATCTGAGAAGATTATTCAGTGATGAAAAAGAAAGAGAGAGAAATGATATTCCTTAGGATCAAATGTTAGCAGTTAGCAACTTGACCAATCATAGAGGATAGAGCAAATAGACTGCTGTCTCTGGTTTTGCACATATTAGGACTAAGTTTTCTATATAGAATTCCTATCTATACTTGCTCTTCTATTATCTATCTATTCATGAATATTGGCGAGTCTATTCCTTCATATTGTTGCAATTGTATATTAGTAGTTCATTTGCAAAAAGGTTTTTAACATCTCGCCATTTTATTTTTTTTTATACGAAGTTGGGAATATGTTGTTGACAATTGCGGGATATTTTCTGGGCTGTGGAGTAGTTGGTGGTCTGAACTGAAGTTGTTGAAAAGTATAATCGAGTTGCTGAATTTCTGAATTGTTGAGGCTAAATTTTTGACATTGCTTGTTATTTTTAATCAAGAATTGTGAGTTTGTGACATATTTTGCAGATTAGTTTACTCAACTTGAGACATTACAGAGGAGTCGAGATGGACATAATGTGGGGAATACATGAAGAAACAAAGTTGGAAGTAGGAGTTGGATTCCGAGCCATGGAAATGAAGTCTTGGATTGTTGTGTTGCTTTGCATGTATTATTAGACCATTATTTGTTGAGAAACTATTTATTTGAAGCTTTGAATTAGAGGAAAGTAGTATTATATTATAATGTTCTTGTATTTGTTAGGTGTATTTGGTATTTTCTACAAATTTTACAATTTTGTGTTTATCGTGTAATCGGGTCTTTATCGTGTCTATTATGTTAAACAAGTTTTGTTGTGGCTATTCGTGTATGTAGGGGTGCACATGGGTTGGGTTCAACCCGAAACCCAACCCGAACCCGACTGGTCGGGTCGGGTTGGGTCGGGTTGAGGAGGGGTTCGGGTCGGGTCGGGTTGGGAAAATAAAAAACCCGAATTTTCGGGTCGGGTTCGGGTTGAGGGGGTCGGGTTGACCCAACCCAACCCGAACCCGATTTTTATTTTTTTTTTAATTTTTTTATTTTTTTTTATTTTTTTTTATTTTTTTTTTAATTTTTTCCCAAATAAACCCGATCCAACCCGACCCAACCCGACCCAACCCGAAAATAAACCCGACCCAACCCGAAAATAACCCCGATTCAACCCAACCCAACCCAAAAATTTCCAAATTCGGGTTCAACCCGACCCAACCCGACCCAACCCGAAAATTTCGGGTCGGGTTGGGTTGA
This sequence comes from Triglochin maritima, assembly GCA_963682175.1. Classification (NCBI taxonomy): domain Eukaryota; kingdom Viridiplantae; phylum Streptophyta; class Magnoliopsida; order Alismatales; family Juncaginaceae; genus Triglochin; species Triglochin maritima. The sequence goes on along the minus strand of OY821771.1, from coordinate 53,473,380 downwards.
ACCCGAACCGGGTCGGGTTCGGGTTCGGGTTGGATTTTTTCCCAACCCGAAAATTTCGGGTTGGGTCGGGTTGAGGCCCAAACCCGACCCAACCCGACCCATGTGCACCCCTACGTGTATGCATGTATTTATCGTGTATTAGGTTCTTATCGTGTATGTAGGTTCTTATCGTGTTTGTAGGTAGTTATCGTGTATACACGATAACTATCATGTCCGGATTCGGGTTCGTGAACACGATTTATTATCGTGTCGGGTTCGTGTATACCTAGTACCTGTTAGCATCCGACAATACACAACACGGTAAGACACGTACACGACCCGATTGACAAGCCTACTGGTATGTGAATGAATTGGTAAGGAGTGTACTTTACAATTTGAGACTTCCGTTCGAATCCCAAATCCCAATTCGAGCAATTATGTTCTTGTACAATTAAAATTATGGTTCGTATATCACAAATTGGGGTGACCACGTGCAATATAAAAATGTATGTCATTTCAACACTATTTTTCGCTTCTACCATCACTGTATAGCTATTTGTATTAATGTTACTAAAAATTATATAAATTTTATTAATACCACTAAAAACTATACAAATTTCATTAATGTCATAAATTCTGTTATTTTCACAAGTACAAACTACAAACAGTGGCGATACAAGTGTTTTGGTGTTTTTTTCCTATGAAAATTAAAATTCTTGATTTTTAGAATTTAAGTGTTTTGATGTGAAAATCATACATCTTTAATTCTTATTTAGTGTTTTGGAATTTAATTTTCATAAGAAACAATCACCAAAACACTTGTATCACCATCGTTTGTACTTGTGAAAATTAACAATCTTGATTATTTGAATTTAAGTGTTTTGTTGTAAAGATCATAAAAATGACATATTTGGATTACTAACTAATTAAATTATATAAGATAGAATTTGTAAATATTACTATTAAAATAATAATTTTAAAGGTGTGAACGGAACAGTAACAACGTTAACGGAAAAAAAATAACAGAATGACATTAAATAGAATTTGTATAGTTTTTAATGACATTAATAGAATTTGTATAATTTTTAGTGACATTAATACAAATAGCTATAGAGTGATGACAGAAACGGAAATATAATGTTTTGAAATGACATGCAAGTAAAAAACCCTAAAATGTACGTCAAAACCTAACATGGGGACAATTTGAACAAAAATGGCTTTCAATACAACACTTCAATGAAAAAAATATGAAAAGTCTAGTTGTTGATCGGTCGACTCAACTTTTGGTTGAGCATATGTGTCCAGCTAAGTCCGTTTAGCCCTCGTAACTTGTAGTACTTTCTTGTGTAAAATATAATTGTAATATCCCTAACCTTGTTTAGGTTTTAATTGTGTTTAGGGAGGCTTAATGGTGGTCTTTGCATGGGAATGGAGGAAGACTAGTGGAGGAGTGATGTGAACAGTGCAGCTGGAGTAGGGTGCGGCTGTGGTGTGTTGAGTTGATGTGAGGGGAGTAGGGTGTTGTTGGGATTACTGTTGGTGGCTTGGTTGGTGAAGAAAACACATCTCCCTCTCCTTTCTTCTCATTTTCTCTCACGTTCCTTCCTCTCTTTCTTTTCTTCTTCTTCTTCAACCTCTCTTCCTCTCCAAGTATTGAGCTCCGGTGGTGAGGGTTGTGGAGCAAGGAGGACGTGCAAGTGAGTGTGTCGGGCTTGGTGCGGACTGGAGAGGTGCAAGGTGGTGATCGTCGGAGGCGTGGTCGTGTGAACTCCGGGATTCATCGTTGTCGATCTTCGAAGAAGGTATGCCAAGTTCTTGCATTAGAGGCCTTAGTTGATCAGCCATGTTGGGGTGAGGTTGGGGTCGGTCGCGCGAGGTCGGAGGCCTCGCCGGCGACGAGTTTCGACGTCAAAACCTCGGCTGGCGCGAGGTTGAAGACGTCTGTCGGTCGACCGGGTCCCTTGGACGGTCGACCGGGTCCCTTGGACGGTCGACCGATCGTGGTGTATTTTCACTGTCTGTCGTGTTTCGGTCGACCGCGTCCCTCGTTCGGTCGACCGGAACTTGAGTGTACCGGTAGGATACGTAAGCTTCGGTCGACCGTTTGATGACATAGAAAATATTAGGTTGACCCTGTAAGTGTTCGGTCGACCGAGACCCCTGAGTCGGTCGACCGATAGATTTGATTTGAGCGTTGACCAGACTCCGGATTTTGACCTCGTTCGGTCGACCGGTTTTAGACCTTCGGTAGACCGTTGGAATTTATGTGTTGCGCAAATAGTTCGACCGTGACAGACGCTTCGGTCGACCGATTCCCTTGTGGAAACAGTCGACCGAGTTGTCACTTTCGGTCAACCGATTCCCTTGTGGAAGCGGTCGACCGGTTGTCACTTCGGTTGACCGAATTCCCTTGAGGAAAACGGTCGAGCGTGTCTCTTTCGGTCGACCGTTTTGCACAGGACAAGATTCCTGGTTCCACTTAGGATGCCAACTCTGTCCACGGAAACCCGTGTCCTCGCCTTGTGCGTGAGCCGGGAGGTGACGGTGGGCGCGTTATGCGTGCCTGCCCAGGGACCGCCATGTGGAAGAGTGTGGGTGTCCGGAACGCGTCACTTCCATGTATGGATCGTGACTATATCTGGTGGATCGTTTGACTCGCGTTAGAGTAGCGGCCTGAGGGATTGCAGATCCCATTGCTTCAGCAACACGCAACTGCCGACGGGTGCAGTGACTACCGGCCGATGGCTACGGAGGCACAGAGACTACCGGCCAGGATTGGCGACGGAGGTCCAGAGAGGTACCGGCCTATTGACGGCGACGGAGGTCGCGACCCTGCTCGGTTGGAGCCGGAGTTGGTGTTGCACGTGGAGCTCGTTGACCCTGCGGACTTCGGTTCGGATCTGTCGATTGTCTGGCCACGTGTGGCGGATATGTTCGACTGGCCTTGTTGGCAGTTATTGCACGTGTCGTGCGGCCTGTGTGGCGGCGGTAGGGCCCCTGTGCGGTCTGTGTGGCGGCAGGGAGGATCACGCGTGGCCTGTGTGGTTTCGGCGATGGACTGCCGATGATGTGTTCCGGCAGGTAGCTCGATTGCGCACCTATCGAGTGATATCCCGTGCGGTCTGTGTGGCGCCGGTTGATGGACCGACCTGAGCGATGGCTCCGTTGGTGTGGTGGTGGTGGACCACGATGTATTCAGATCTGATTTCTACATTGCGCGGAAGTGCGAACGTATCCTCACCGATCCCTTGGCTCGTGTAGTCGCGTGTGGGGATGTGTTGCGTATTGTCCGTTAGACCGTATATGCCTACGGTAGGTCTCTACGGAGACCCGATGTTTGGACCGTGCGACCTGTGTGGCGGCGGTGAGGTTGGACCGTGTGGCCTGTGTGGTGCCGGTGTTTGTGGACCGTGCGGCCTGTGTGGCGACGGCGATGTTGCGGACCGTGAGGCCTGTGTGGCAGCGGTGGCGATTGTAGACCGTGGGGCCTGTGTGGCAGCGGAAACGATCGCGGGACGGATGTCCGGTTTGGCCCTTGGTGGCGTTGTTGTTTTTCTGCTTTGTATTCCATGCCATGCTATACTAGTATGTTAGGGCATATAGGTGAGCTTGTCATACGGGGTTTCCTTATGGAAACTCAGGCATTGTTGTTATGATTATTTTCAGGACCGCGTTAGGTTCCGGCGGGTGGTGACCGAGGGAGATTGCACTTTGGGACTGGATCCTGTCGTCTGCCTACTTTTAGGTTGTTGTGATTACATGTACCTTGTGTTTCGTGTTGTAATGTAATCACTCTTTTGACAAACTCGTATTGTATTATGGTGCACCAGACTTATTTATGTATTTCTTTCAGTAATGTTCCCACTCTTGATGGTTTGTCCACGTGTTTCTTATGATTTAAAAAGTTTAAATTTTCTGCTGTTCGGGGATGTTACAATAATGTACTACATTGTAGTATACTTTCTTCTTTTTTTGCAAAGCACATTGTAGCTTACTTTGCTCTCATAATTGTCTTTAGCCACTTAGTTGTTAGTAATATCATATTAGCTTGCCGGGGAGAAGTAAGAGTGAATAAAACTTTTGTAATTGTAATCATATTTAGCCATCATACATGTATGAACGTATGTCCATTTGCTGTTTTGGTTGTTTGTTTGGATGGAAGAAAAACAAGGAAGTGGTCCTCATCCGGACCGAGGGTCTTGTTTCAGATGCGGATTCTCACATACTCATGGTCGTATGTGCATGTGCATATGGTGATCCAAATCACATTGACAGACACCCGTGATCACCTAAAGCCACATACATATACGGCCAGTCTTGGGTTATTTATACAAAGGGGTCATAATTCGTTAAATTGATCACTGAAATTTCAAATGTAATTACAGAATCAAAGAACAAATGGAGACAACAATAATTAAAAAATAAATACAGAGTAATCAAGTTAAAAGGCTTGAGGATCATCAACAACACCCTCTTCTCTTCCCTGTTATATGTGATGATGTCACGTGGAGTGTTGTGATTTTTTTTCCTGGAGGAAGGAAAAATAAATGGTGAAACAAAGTTCGTGGACATTGATTTTTTTATTTTTTACATCTCCAAAATCAGATGTGTTTGTTGGGTAGTTTGGTCACCATTTTACGAATCATGTGAGGTCTCAGTGGCATCTCCAGCTGTGGACGGTTGCTGCTGCTGCTCTTGCTGCAATTGCATGTCACCTTGTTGTGTCTCTGCAGTGGTGGTTGTAATAGTAATATTAGTGGTATACCACTAATATTGGTTTAACTTCGGCAAATTACTCCAATGTTTGTATGATGTTATGTCAATTAATATGTACCTGAAGTTATGAGGTTTTGCCTTGTTGGAGGAGGTTGAAGTTGGAAACCATGTTCATGGGACGATGATTGAAGGGTAAGTGGCGCCTTGCCGCCGGGCACGAATTGTGGAGTATATTGAACATTATACGGTGGTGGTGGCGGCGGCAGTGGTGGTGGTGGTCGCATTCTGTTGTAAGAATGTTGAGTCATCGAAAATTGACCCGTTGGTGAAGTTTGCATTGTGTAGTCCACGCCAATAGCAGGCGTGTAGGAATACGATGGGCCCACCCTTGACGGCGATGTGGGCCCGTACATGTGTTGGTGGTATTGGGGTGGCAGTTGGGGATTGTAAAATGCCTGTTATCATATATATATATATATATCCGTATACGTGCCAATTAAAAATGACATTGTAAGATAATATTTCAAGGTTCTAAACTTATTCATGAGCAAAGATGCTTGTGAAAAAATGAACTAAACCCAACTATGATCAATCTAATTGGTAGATACCGAGTCACTAAATAAAAGATTGAACTCATCATTGCATCCAATAGAGCAAAGTATTCTTTCAAAAAATGAACAAAAATTATGAAAGTCTTAGTTGTGAAAAAAGAACTTACATGTTGATATCCATAATCAGCTGGATAAGTCATGTACCTGCATACAGCACAACCCAACCCAACACATAGATGAGCAGCAAGCACTATCTCATATGGGCCTATGAAAGGCCCAATAATATATAACAATGGAAATATCACTTTGGTCCATATAACTAAATTACACAACCAATTATTTATATTTCTTTTCTTATTTTAAGTCGACCAAACTTAAGAACCAGTCAACAAGATAAATTACAATTAAAAAACAGTGGGAATGAACAGAGATAGAATTACCCATGTGGAGGATAGTTGAGGGGGGGAGGAGGAGGAGGAGGAGGATGAATATGTGATGGAGGTCTAGTAAACTGTGTGGAAGGTGCACGTTGTGGGCCTCCTTGACTCCTTCCTGCATTATTAAAAATGGGTTTGCATTAATATAGGCAAAAACTGAGTATAGTCTTCATTGGTTGCAACATTCTGACATGTCATCTTGCTATTCCCTGCACTGTTCCGCACCAATTTCAATTGATTCAACTACCCTGTTAATTGTTATGCTGCTTGATTTCCTTTACCTTTTGATTTATTGGTAGGTTAGCTTGGAATTTAACATGAGGCCGTATGGAGGATTATTATTTGATTAATGGTTATATATGTACCTCCGGTAGAGGGATTAGGACGAGAAGCAATGTTGCAATTTGCTTTTCTTCCATCTATAATAGGGTTAGACCCCATGCAAGCTCTTGTCGCAGAATCCGCATCGCGAAAAGTCACCTGGTTACATATATGAACGGTTGCTCAATAAGTTACTTGAAAAGCATAATCAACCAAATATTGCATAATCATATTTTAGCGACAATTGTAGAACTTTATCAACAGTCAAATACTATTGCATGCAAGTCAAGATACAAAATTCTCACTTTTTTTTGCTACATTCATTCCCATGCAAGAACATCATGAATTACTATAATTACTAAAACAAAAGGAGAGAATTAAGTACAGTTGTTGCCTTGTTGGCATATACGCACCTTTGCTTGTGATATTCTAATCTTGATTCTACATATTAGTGGAGGACATCACCGTAAACTGTCATATTCATTTTTGCACGAGCAATAGTCAAACTACACGTAATTCGATTCAGACATTAGAACATGCTGGAGCACCAAATATTTGTAAAGGTAGATGGATGTGGTGTCATGCCAGGTTGTATTCAGCCAGTTGTAGGAACCAAAAATACCGAACCACAACATGAGTGTTGGCTAACAATAATAACATATGCATGGCCTTATATGTATGTGGGTGATACTAATGGTGGTGCCCTACCCTCCTCTTTACAGCCAACAACTCATATGGTACGTGGACCACTATCTGCATCAATGTAATGTTAGTGAAATCACAACTTGATACTAAAACACAAACCAATTCACAAACTGATCTAAGTTATTGACCATGTCAAGATTGATCACAACAAGAACAAGCAAGAAGGATATGTAGAAGGCTATCTAGAGTTGACTTACAAATCCATAACCCTTGGATCTCTTAGTGTTCTTGTCTGTGATTATGACTGCTTCAAGGATCTCTCCGAATTGCTCAAAGTACCGGCGGAGCTCCTCAGTGGGCGTCTCCCATGCCAATCCTCCGACAAACACTTTGGTCAACGTGGTGTCTCCAAACCTTGATCTATATGGGCTGTTGGCCATTGGGCATTGACTACTTCTATTCTGTCTTGATCTCACTCATCAACTATAGAAGAACTTGATTTCTCTCTCCTTTACAGACACAAGAAGGAGGAGCAGAATGATAATGAAGGTTGTGAAGTATATATGATGTATTGTTGATCTCTTCTTGATGGTCTCTATGTACTTCTTGTGGTTTTGGCTTTGGTTTCATGCATGGGATGAGGAAGAGAAGGGAGGGAGCAAAATAAAGAAGGCTAAAGGAGAATAATAATATATGTGGAGTAAGGGTGTGATTGGAATAAGACAGCTGCAAGAGGACTCTTTGCTGTACATGATCATCACCTTCCATCTTAATTTGTCTTTCTGATTCCAGTTGTGTCCTCTCCCTGCCATCTCAAATTAATAAGCTTGCTTTCCACTCCACATATGACATATGCATGCCTCTCACTATTTCCCTCCAAAGGAAACAAATACAATAATAATGATAACAATAACAACAACAACAACAATTTATTACATAAAAGAAGAAAAAAAACCCAACAACTAATAAAGGCGTTAATTAGGGTGACAATACAAGATTTCGTGTCAAACTCGTTTACAACTTGACCTAATATATCTGAACCCAAACTTGACCTATTTATTATATTGGTTGGAAATGAAATCTGAACCCACCCATCTAACATCATGTCAATCTACCGAACCCATCTAATCCATTTGAGAAATGGGTTGCGTTCTTGTACGGGTTATATTTATCCATATAGCTATTATATAGGAGAAAAATACTTTAAAATAGGTATAAAAAATCCTACTTATTCCTTCCAATTTTTACATAATGATAAGATTTTATTTGATTCAGAGAAAATGATGAAAATTACCAAAACATTTACGCAAATTGGTGGTTGATTGGTTTAAAAAAGTGAAACATTCGGAATTATAAAAGATGGAAGGTATATATGAAAATATTTTTACTAATTATGTGAATATTTGCAATTTGAAACAATACACAACCATTATTATACGTGTGTGTATATGTCAATTTTCAGGTTATTCGATGTTGATTGTTGGATTTATATCCAATGATTCTAGATTGATGAGCTTACAATTGACATTTTCGAAAAGTGTTCTATACTGACAACCAATTCGTATTGATTTAAAAGCTACAAACTCAATGTTTATTTTGCAAACTTTCATATAAGAATATAAAATGAAAAGTTCATTAACCTTGAAACTTAAAGTCGTAATTCTCCATATTACAATTGAGCCAAAACAAAATAATACTTCAATTCTGACTTTACAATTGAAAACAATGAATAGAAAATATTATTTTATTTTATTTTTTGCACATACCTTGCAAGAATATACAACTATATTATATATTAAAAGAAATAAAATTCACATCTAAATAAATAAATATGAAACTACAAATTTAGAAAATGCATCATGCTTCTTATAGGCAAAATGTTTTTTTAAATACATACGATGTTATTTTAAAAAATCAAAGCACAAATCATGTACGTATTAAATACAAGTATAATATTCAAATATGTAAATGTGATTTTCATTAGACGAAAATGTATTTTTCTAACTGTCATACCTAGACTTAATTTTTAATTACAAAATCATATATCTATAAAAATACAAACGCAAATAAGAAAAATGTGTTTGCACACACAATTAATAGTTAGTTTCATTTTATGTTTATGTAAAGTACAAATTCAACCTCAAAATTTAACATATTTGTTCCACAATTAAATTTATACACATTAAGATATCTCAAATTTGTCTATATCAATCTAATTCATTTGATAAGAATCCAACACATGTTACTAAGCAACCTCATTTTTTCTCTAGAAGAGGTTGACGTCACATGAAAATTTCTTCTTCTCTCTCTATATATATGTATATATATGTATGTGTATACATATACGTACATATATATGCGAACTCAAATTCTTATTTTTCGTGTCAAGTTATTGTGTCATGACCAAAATCGTCACCCCTAACGTTAACTTGGAGAGCAAAATCATCTTCTTCATCCAAACTATCCAAGTTAACATTTTCACTTCTTTTTCCTTTCCCTTTCCTTATCCTCAAAATGCAATAAGACCAAGTATAAAAGAAAAGAGCATTGGAACTAAATACAGCATCTCGGTGATGAACAGAAAGACAACAATACTATTTATGTCAAGAGAGGATGGATCTTAATTAATCTCAGATTGATTTGCGCAAAATGAAGCGGACCTGTCGATATATACCCGTCGGTTCGTTATTGTTATTTGATCAAAATGATTGGAATGTTAGATAGAACATAAGCAAATAGTTAATTAATGATACAATGGCATCGGATGTATTGAGGAGCTGGCTAATAAGACCTGGGTGGAGTTGACATGTGAATGGAGCCCCTCTTGCATCATATATAGATGGGACTCCACTTACTACGTACATGCTTAAGCTAAAAGGGAGAATAAATATATTGCTGGCAATAGCTGTTTGGTTAGTTGGAGGGTCCAAAACTCCAAACTGCTGTTTCTCATGAGTCATGACCTACAAATCATCGTGCATTTTTCACTTTCACGATTTTAAATTAGAGATAATATATATTATGTATAGCAGTATATCAAGGTGTAAATCTTATAAAGACTCGAAACGACATTTTGGATTCACGGATTATCGGAACCGGCCCTACTAGTTAAGATAAGTGTGGTCTACAGACTAGCTAGGTAGGGGGTGGGGTGAGAGATAGATAGATAAAACAGTTGGCGAATCTGTTTAGTTGACAAGAATTTCGATGATCAACCAACTTTATCTTACTAGATTACAAATGGGCATAGTTTATGGAATGTGTCTGTCTAAAGTTTGGAATCAACAATCAGCAATCATGTGTGTAGTGTAGAAAGAAGGACACATTAATGCATTGAGCAACTCATATGTGGAGGCAACCATGTTAGCATACAGCTCACCTGCACTGCACTGGAATTGGAATAGGAATAGGTCCAATTCTTCAATCAATGTGGGTTTGTTTTACGTTAATACCCACCAAATTGTTAGAACCGGCAATCTCTCGTTAATGTTTAGCATGCTAGCTTGTATTCACAACAATCGTTAAAAGAAGAAGAAGAAATGTTTGGTTCATCAAACTTGTGTTTTGGCGATTCTGCGATCGCAATAGCAACAACCGCTCAATCTAAATAGACTCAATATTATTGGCTTATAAATTGTAAATACAAGCAATTAGAAGACAATTGTCCTTTGGTGGTCGTTAATAATCAACTTTAAAATGGTAAATACATGCATTATCATGATCTCAGATACCTACCCAGATCTGTCCACCTTTTTGTCAGATTAACTTAAAAACTTTTCGTGCAAGGGGCTTGCTGTACCTCGTCATTTACTTGCTTGGTTTCGTTTATATTTTAAACTCCACGAGTTTCTCTAGAGAAATTAATCTCACCATCCATCACCAAACTAATAGTTGAGATTAATTGGATACCACGTACCTAATTAATTTTGACTTCTTCTCAATCCAACAATCGGAACTAATTCAATTGTCTTTAGATAATTAAGATCAGGATTTGAATCCCTAATAATTAAGCAGTTAGATTTAAAATGGGATGAGCTAGTAGAGTTAATAAAATAAAATAAACTTCTTTTTAATCCATGGACCCTACTCCCAATTTTAGTGAAACTCTCACTTTGCTAATATTGTTTTTTATGAAAGATATGACTATTCTTCTCCTCCTAAACTCAGATGCAAACTAGTGAATAAGCAAACCTGTAACGGTGATCTAGTTTTGACATTTCAAATTTAGGGATCTATCAGCCGAACTAGATTTTCTTGACATGATAATTCCATTAATAATAATTTACACTTTTGCCAAATTGTTTAGCGTTACGATTGAGGGCTGGGTTGTGGTTTGGGCCTTTGGGGGAAGATGGAGGATAACGAGAGATTATAGTTTGTTCCCTTAATTATTAGATTCAAAAGGGTTTGTTGCAAACCTTCCTGTGAATGATAATTGTTTGGAAAAATGTATTTTAACGGATAGTTTAGGAAATAAAAATAAAATAGGCGCATTTGTGTAAATAAAAATAATTTGAGCCATATGTGTCAAATATTATTATTAGTGGAATAATAATGTTAATCGGTCTAAAATAGAATGAAAAGTTGAAAACCTCGCTAATAGTAATGTACCGTATGACAGGCTGGCCTTTAGGCCTTGTATCTTTTTTTAATGAAAGCCAGATGGGCCTTATATAAAGAAGCCCAGTGGATTTGTTTGTCGGCTCGATTGTTCGACGGTTCGAGGTGCAGCATTGGTGTTACGGTATTGCTTTGTTCGGAATTTCAGATGTCTTGTCAAGGGAGAATGACATTACATCAACGATCCAACATATATAATGTATGGGTTTTTTTACGTGAGTATGCCTCTCGTGTCAATCTCTGATATACATCCGTATTTTTAAAATTTACACGAGTACACCTAGTGTTGAATGTTTTTACTTTTGTACACCCGGACCGTCGTCACAGGGGTCCACTCCGTTAGAATGTCTTCACTCCTGAACCTCCGTCAATAATTAATCGAGTATTTTTACTTGGATGCGCCTAAAAAATATGCTTATCTCCTGAATACACCCGCATTGTTGAATTTTACTTGGATTTTACTTGGATGCACCTTGCATTTCTCGTTTTTTTACTTTGGCACACCTACGTCATTAGTGAGATCTATTCGTCACTTTTATAGTTAGAAACTTGCAAAATAACAATCCTAAAAAATGACATTAATCTTAATAAAAAATTAAAAAAAAAACTCAACACCTCTCTCTCACCCCATTCTCACTTCTCTCTCTTCTCTTCGCTTCTCTCTGTTGGCTTTTTGGCCTTAATCTATGTTTTGATGATTTAATCAACCTAATCTTAATTATGATCATGTAGAATAGCACACATATTGCATTGCATATATATCGATTTGTGCTAACCTTTACAGGTGATCAAGACTCAAGGAAGAAAGGAAATCAAGTCAAGACATGTATTCAAGCTTGTTTGAAGACATGTATTTTGTATTTCTGTGAGTCTTTAGGAACTTTGTGTAATTGAGCATACTTTAGCTAAAAACTACTCAAATACACACTAGTTTCCCTATAGAAGTCACACACGAAAATTCACATAATTTGGACTTCAATAGATCACCCAAACTTAGACCCGAAAACACTAAACCTGAACCCAAACTGTCTGCCCACATTCGGTCGACCGAAACAGACTGTTCGGTCGACTGAGTGATCAATTAATCTGTTAGTGTTTAACTGCCTAAGTTCGGTCGACCGTTCAGACCTTTTCGGTCGACCGAGTCCCAAGTATTTTTTGACCGTTTGTTTTGTCGTATTATACCCAACGGTCGTATTCGTATTAACCAAAAATATCCCAAATACATTTCATGTATCGGTCGACCGAGGACCTTGTTCGGTCGACAGAATATCTGTCTCTTGACAAACCCGAAACTCCTGTTGGAATTCGGTCGACCGTTAGACCTTGGTTCGGTGACTTCGGTCGACCGAATAGAATATTGTTTGTCAACCCCATAGTGCCTAGTGTGATTCGGTCGACCGAACCCTATTCGGTGTTCGACCGATCACTTAAGTGTACCTGAGTCTTAGCATTGGGCGGTCGACCGTTCCTTAATCGGTCGACCGAACTGAGTTCAAAACTGCCTAACGGTCGACCGTTCATCCCGATCCGGTCGACCGAACTCATCCAGAATTGGGTCCTACGAGTTTCTGTTTTGTGTATCTTACACCAACACTCACCCAATCAACCCCAACGGTTATATTCTCTCTAATGCCTATATAAAGAGTTGTAAAACACATTTCTACACAACTCTCCCACACATACTTGTCCAATACATTAGAGAGAAACCCAACACACTCAAAGCATCAAACCTTCCACACTTTAGTCATAAATCCAATCCTACTCAAGTGTGCTCAAGTTTAGAGAGTGTTGTTCCACTCAACCATTGTGAAAGAAGCAAAAGTCTTGGTGAAAGCCTAAGACAAAGAGTATAGACTTCGGTGAGAGCCCGAAGTATCCCTCTTTGATTGTGAGAGGAGGAGTCAAGCTCGGCGAAGGTTGTTCGCGAGTTTGAAGATTGTAAATGCGTTCTCTCCCGGCCCGGAACGGGGAGTGGATAGTGAAGTCGTGAGCGGAGCTTACAAGAGAGGACGTAGGCGGTGACCGAACCTCTGTAAAAAACCCTGAGTCCATTGTGGTTTGCATCATTCCTTACTTACTTGCTTGTTTGTTTAAATTCCGCTGCATATCTTTGATAGTTAAACAAGTGGGTAATTAGGGATAAAAGTGATTAGTATTGTAGACCCTCACGATCTTACACTCTCTCCTCTCCGGACACGAGAAGAGAAGACATTAGAGAGAGAGAGAACTAGAGAGATGAGAGAAAGATTAGAGAGAGGTGTGATAACGAGGTGATAGGGAGGGGTTGAGTTTTTTTCTTCCAAATTTTTATTAAGATTAATAAGGGTATTTTATTTTAGAAAAGTTATTTTGCAAATTTTATTACAAAAAATAACGGAGTGGACCATACTTATGACATATGCATACCAAAGTAAAAAACAAAAATGCAAGGTACATCCAAGTAAAATTCAAAAACACAGGGGTATTCCGGAAACACAATTGTTTAACATCTTTTTGAGGTGCACCCAAGTAAAAAATTGATTAATTATTGACGAAAATTACTGGATGTAATAGTGGGGGTGACGACGGGCTCAGAGTGAGTCCCTGTGACTGTTCGAGTGTACAGAAGTAAAAAAACTCAACACTAGGTGTACCCAAGTAAAATTGGAAAATACTTTTGTATTTAAGAGATTGACATATTTGTGAGGCATACCCAAGTAAAAAAAACAATAATATATTGCCTTAAGTCGTGGATTACATCTCAATCTCACCTTACTAAAATTCCTTCAATTGTGTCATTGTGTGTGTGAATGGTATTAGTACTTAGTAGAGAGTTGAGAGGTGGAACCCTCTCTCTGTCTAGACTCTCGACTTTGTTTGATAAAAAAATCCCCTAAATTAATGTAAGATAGTTTTTTTAAGGTTAAAGAGGATGATTGGCTTAACTTTTTTCATGGTGTGAATGGTAACGAAGAAATTAGGGCAACCCTAGAATTTTTCATGGTGTGAAAGTTGTGGAAGTCACTTTTAGTACATCATTTTAAACCTTAGAAAGTTGCTTTGCAGCTTTATTTTTAGATTTTTCTAAAGATTTTCAGGCTACCAATCAATCAAATTTCATTTGAGAAGTTTAGTTTACCGGTTCGTGTGAGTGAGTGTGATTGTCTAATTTTCTATGTATTGACCATTGAGTGAGTGTGATTGTCTAATTTTCAGTGGTTATCTACTTATCTTTGAGATTAGGAATGCACGATGGATATTGACTTGGTTGTCTGAGATAAATGGACGCGACAAACTTCCTATATAAATGGGCTTCCGAGTTGGTCTATGTTTGCAGGCCGTCGTATGTTAGTTGTAATGCTCGGTGGGCTTAACACGAGTTTGGTTAAGCTCTGGTTTGTTAAATTACGATAAGGAAACGTATTATGGACTTATCAGTTATGGGTTGTCGTGTCTGTGTCTTGTTGTTATCAATCACGTGCTGACGAGTACAAAGTTTCAGGTGTTTGGTGGTCAATTTTAGCCAGTGAACTATGGTTGTGGTTCAGGGTGTTTAGTATAATATAATACATTAATTTTCAGGTTCAAGCAACAACTGGACTGAAAAACTTTGAGAAATATGGATCGAGTGGTGGTGTCTCATGCAAGGGTCCATCAGTCCACGACCATTTTGCGTCTGGCATTGTGGACTATATGAACTTTGAGTTTGACATTTCTCCAAGGAAATTAAGATCCAAGATACCAACTTTTTTTTAAAAGCAATCCAAGATACCAACATTTATTTGTTGATTTCTACGTTTACCGGAAAAATAACAACTTGGTGTCTGCATGTGTTCACGATTACCCAAAAACAATAAGCAGAATTGCGAAGAAATATATAGTCCGTCCATATATATGTGTGTGTGTGTGCACCGTTCAACTTAAATGGAACACATGATGCAAAATATGTCCACACCATACCACCACATGCGTTGTTTCATTTACATCCCTGTCATGCTTCTAATGAATGTCCCAAGGTATTGTATATGGAAGCTGCAACAAATCATCACTTCGATGATATGTAATTTCTCAACTTTGGTTGCAACATCGGCTCTTTAACCAAAAAATCAGATAAAAAGTACCGGATCAAACTCTACTGTGACTACTTATATATCTATTTAAGTAATTCGAGATTGTTCTCAAACCTCAATGATGTTATGTATTTATGTACAGTCAAATATTCTCAATAAATCATATGTATATATACACATGCACACACCAAATAATTTGAGTTGATTCCAACATCACTTTCAACATGACGATCTTGACATTTGCATCGTTGTTGTTTTCTTGTAGGATTGTCGTCAAGCCGTTTGCATTATTGGTATCTTATTTTGTAATTAGGTTCACTATCCGTGAAATTATATACTTTAATATCTTTTTTCCTGCATGATTATTAATTAGGACATGAAGTTGTTGCGTAGTATATATTCCCCGTTCATGCACTCCACAACGCAAGTAGGCAAAATACATGGAAGGAACCTGAAACAATTATATATTTTCCCTTTCATACGGAATTACAGATACCAATTATATATTGTATATATAAATTATATCTACTTATAAACACCACCTTTCTTTTTCCTAGAAATGTAAAGTATTTGTTTTCGTCGTGATGGCATGTATAGTGCACATTCTTAGGCTGCATTTTGCCATTTGCTGTGGTCTTTTCCTGGATTTTATTATTATTATTATTATTTATAAAGACATGTATACGTGTATAGTATTTTATAAACTTTTGCGTGGGAACTTCTGTCTTCTGGTTGCCTTTAATATTTCAGCGGGAGAATGAATGGGCAAGAAAAAAAGTCAAACGGAACAACTTTTGTAATTCAGCGGGAGAATGAATGGGGGAATAAGAGAGTTAAACGGAATAACTTAGGTAGTTAATTTACTTGTACACAGATAGTTTATGTCACAAAAGTTAAGCTGTTATAAATTAATATGTTTTGTGTGGATGTCCATAATCCCTTATGCAAGTATATTCACGTAAGGTTTAAGACTTTACGTGAATAAATTTTGCAACTTTCAAACGTTATGTTGGGCTAATTTATGTTTATATAACTTTGTCATTTATATGTTGTAACTGTTGGATTATTAAGTTTGGCTAGACTCGTGAATAACTCAATTTAAGAAATCCAATGTTGAGATGAAGATGAGAACTATTGCCCTATGTGTCATGTGCTCACCTCACTTTTATTCCCACATTGATGAAACTAACAAGTTGAAGGATGTTGATAAACATCCTATTCACTTGTCCCTTTGTAGGTGGAAAGAGAGGAGGAGAGAATTCTCCACGCGCGCGCGTCCGTCCCGTTCCGGTCTGGGGCGAGGCGAGGCAGCAAGGGTTTTGGGGAAAATTAGAGGCTTTAGCCTCAGGGTGATGAGTGTATTTATTTTTTGGACCTCATAGTAATTGTTTTTTACAATTAAGTCATTGACGATTACAAGATTAAATACATACATATATATCACAGTCGCCTTCTGACGGCTCGGGCTTTGAGGTCATCTCTGATCACTATCCCTTCGTTTTTTGTTTTTCTATACATGTTTTTGTATGTTGGCTTTATCTGAATCCTTACGGAATATTTATTCGACATATGTAACCCACTGTATTACATGATCATATTTGTAATTGTATCAACAATCTCAGAGAAAATATTGTTAATTATGTCGTCTAATAATTCGTTTGCGCCAAAAGTGGACATGTTAGGCATGCCAGAAAAAATTTTCAGGCAAAATTTCAAACGTTGGCAACAACGTATGAAGATCTGGTTGACCGCTATTGGTTTAGTTGATGTAATTGAAAAGACTTTCCCACTTTCTGAAACTGAAGATCCCAAAATCAAAGCAACACAAGAACTGTGGATAGAGAATGACAAATTATGTCGAGGTTGCATTATGTTGGCTCTGTCCAACGTTCTATTCGATGTTTATAGTTTGTCCTCCTCTGCTTCTGTGACTGCAAAGGATTTATGGGATGAGTTGGATAAAAATAATAATACTGAGGACTTAGGTCATGAAAAGTATTATGTTGGAAAATTCCTGAAGTTTCAAATGGTGGAAAACAAGTCAGTTACTGAACAGGCTCATCAGTTTATAATTCTAATCCATGGCTTAAAAGAGGCTGACATGAAGCTTCATGAGAAGTTTCTGGTAATGTCTGGGAGGACCTCGGGATGCCTCTAAAGCATAGGAGAGGAAAACTGACTATGGATGACCTCATGATTGCTATTGCAATCGAGGAGGAACATCGGGGTGAAAAACCAGTGATGCCTGTAGAGTTCCAACCAAAGGCAAACGTATTAATTGGATCATCATCTAAGTCACATTTTAAAGGAAAACCACAACCTATTAATAAAACTAAACCCAATGACAAAATCCAGAAAAAGCCAACAAACAAACCATGTTGGAATTGTGGACAGGTTGGGCACTGGGCTAAGGATTGTCCATCCAAGAAAGTAAAACGCCAACAAGGTACCACTGAATCGACTCCACAGGTCAATGTATTGACTGAGGTGGATGAGACCAATAGTAAGTTTGTTTCTGTTAATCCTCAAGTTTTTCCCATTTATGAACCACGTGAGTGGTTGGTTGACACTGGGGCTAATGTGTATGTATGTGCTGAGAAGTCCATGTTTGTCACTTACCAGCCTGTTGATCGTAGATCTGTGGCAATGACCAATGAGAATGTTGCAAAGGTGCTTGGAATTAGACTTATCGACTTGAAGTTACCTTCAGGACGAGTTCTTTCACTGCACATGACGCATCATGTGTCTGCTGTTCGTCACAATATTATTAGTGGTCCATGTCTGGTAGTTGAGGGTTATGAAGTAACATTTAAATGTAACAAAGTTGTGATTACTCTTTCTGGTACTTTTATTGGCAAGGGGTACTTGTCTTGTGGTGCTTTTTTAATTCATGTTGAACCTGTTTTTTATAATCGCAATACTATTTCTGTTAAAGATGTGTCTTCTCCTGTTGTTTATTCCATTGAATCTGGTGATGTTTGGCATAAACATTTTGGACATGTGAATTATCAATGTTTGAAAAGAATGATGAATTGAAATATGATTCCCAGGTATGCTATTGAGAATAAAAAATTTCAAGTGTGTGTACAAGCTAAACAACCGAAAAGACCGTTTCATTCTATGACTAGAAATTCTAGTATTTTAGATTTAATACACACTGATACTTGTGAATTCAATGACATGTTAACTAAGGATAAAAAGAAATATTTTATCACTTTCATTGATGATAGTTCAAAGTATTGCTATGTTTATCTTTTGAAAAGTAAAGATGAAGCGCTATCTAAGTTTCTTATTTTTAAGAATGAAGCAGAGACACAAACTGAAAAGAAACTTGAGAGTTTGAGATCTGATAGAGGTGGTGAATATGCGTCCAACCTGTTCGAACAAGTGTGTCAGGATTCTGACATAGTTCATGAGGTGATGGTGCCGTATTCTCCACAATCTAACGGAATTGCTGAACGAAAAATAGAACATTATCTGATATGATTAATGCATTATTGGAGAGTTCAGGATTACCCAAATATATGTGGGGAGAAGCTTTGAATACGGCTTGCCATATTCTGAATAAAGTTCCTCAGAAACATAAGGAGGATAGTCCATTCGAACTCTGGTGTGGTCGAAAACCTAGCCTTAAATATCTTAAAGTTTGAGGTTGTCTTGCAAAAGTGTTAATCCCTGAACATAAGAGGAAAAAGCTTGGTCCCAAGACTGTTGATGCAATATTTATCGGATATGTGATTAATAGCTATGCGTACAGATTTTTGGTAATCAAGTCCGAGATATCTTTATAGATTTTTGCAAAGTTTGTAAACTTGTAAACTTGTTAAGTCGCATTCCGATGGCTCGGTCTTTGAGGTTGTCTCTGATCATTATTCATTCCTTTCTTGTTTTTCTATACATGTTTTTGTATGTTGGCTTTATCTGGACCCTTACGGAATATTTATTCCATATATGTAACCCATTGTATTACATGATCATATTTCTAATTGTATCAACAGTAACTTATTGAGAGTTGAAGACCGATATAAAAATCATTTATGAAGTTATATATGTAGGATTTCTAGTTTAATTGCACATATATATTTTCGAATTTTTTTATGCACAATAAAGATCAATTACAATTTTCTATGATTTGTTTCATGCATGCATCGGTTTGTTTCAATAACTAGTTTCAAAACTTCATTAAAACAAACACAAGAGACTCCAAAATTCATACCTAGAAGTTCTCTAAAACTCCTTGATGATCCGGAGACGTTGAGGATGCTTGTCGCTGCGCCGGATGCCTCCGAGTATTCACCAAACTCTAAACAAGACCGGAGAGAGAAGAGCTAACCTCTCAATCTCCAATAAGGTTTAGAATCTAACTACTAACCCCTCTTTAGTTCCTTTGAGAAGAAGATCTCTGAAAACTAAAACTAAACTCAAGAATTAAGGAAAATTCGTGGAGAATTATGGAGAGAGATGTTTGCACAAGAATATATTGAATTAATTAACAAGGTAATGAGATAAACTTGTATTTATAAGTTCTCTCCAAATTACCTATTCATGTGCAACCTCTTGCCCATGATATCATGCAAACTTCTATCTAACCATCCATTATTTGCTAACAAATAATCTCAGCCACGAATTAAATCAGTTATGGACCAATTCCACGCATGATCTAATTAATTCTGCAGAAAACTGTCTGGACCGGTCGACCGTTTGGAGGTTTGGTCAACCGTTTAGACCAAGTTTCGGTCGGCCGTTCATAACTCGGTCGACCGTTCGTAACAAAAATTATTTCATCGCAATGTTCGGTCGACCGACCGATATACTTCGGTCGACCGAAAACGAACAGAAGAAATTCCTTGTTACGATCGAGACACATCCGGTTGACCGTGCAACATTTCGGTCGACCGTGCAACATTCGGTCGATCGTTTTTGCACAGTGCTGTAGACTTGCCAAAATTCGGTTTAACCCCTACAAAATTTGACATTTCGGGATTAGTAGTAAGTTCACAACTTATGTAACATATAACCCCATAATATTTACATCACATATGAATTTAATTTAGATTCTAATTATGTTATTAATCACAACATGATTTTGATTTTGCTTGTTCACCACATGTGTCATATTTTCTACATGAAACCCGACACACCTTAAGAACTCAAAATCCCCATTTTTTGTTTCCCAGTTTTGTGGTGTAACCTATGGGAGGATCTAAACTAAGTTGGCAGTGATATTAAGAGCTTAATATCACAAGCTATAAGCGGTAACTAGCTACACATTATAGCTCCCAATTAGTTAGATGTCTTAATTCCACTCGAACCAAAACCCGATCCATTTAGTGATGGAGTGCACCACTTGTGTCCGTCCATTGCCTCATGATATTAAAAATACACACAAAGTAGTATTGTGTCATCTTTGTATTAGTATTCATTTCTTGATCTCTTTAAACTAGTTATAAATATGTGTCTTAACTCAAATCACATTGTGCACATTATAACTTTGCTTTATCAAGGGACACACTAATATCATTACTCAATTAAGAGGGGCAATGACAATCTTTTGACTAACTATCTTCTCCAACAAAAGTCATATTTAACCAACCAATGCCTTTACACTACACTTATCGATAGCTCAAGACACTAGTCTAATCAAGCATTTCTTAAGTGATCGGACATAAGTCTCATATCAAAGGACCAAGGACACAGTAAAACATTAATGACACAGAAAACACAATTCTATAATGTTTTACTTATTAGGTCTATTCAGTATACAAAAGTAGTATTTTCCTCTTTCGTGTACCCGTGTTGTCACTCACTTATAGAGCTACAATGATCTATGACCAACACGACAATCTTAACTCGGTAATTAATGTCCCATGTTAATTACCATGATTGCGAATATCTTTTGTTTTATGTAAACAATTATCTTTTAAAGCTTTACGATTAAGGACCAAGAGTCTCTTCCTTAACACTTCTAAAAGATGAATGACATAAACAATGAACAAAATGATTTCTCATTCAATTTATAATAATTGACATTTAAAAGTAAAACTTTTAGAACACATTCCCTTCAATATACATATTATTATTTGGTGCCAAATCCTTACACCACACCCTGAAAGGAAATTCATCGGGAATGTTATTTGCCAACGCAACTTCTTCTGGTGGAATTTTACCGATGAATTTTTGTCGACAAGAATATTACCGACGGATTTGGATTCCTTTCCTAACATATTTGTCCATCGGAAAAGTCCTATTTTGTTGTAGGGACTAGTCTTTCTAAATGTCATCCCCCAAGAAATCATGTCATGGAGGCGACATTTGCTCGCTTTATATAAAAAAAGGAGTTGATATTGCTCGAAAATAAATACATTGGTGTTGGTATTCATCGGTGATCCCGAGTGTTATTAGACAAGCCTAATGAGTTAAGTGTGAATGGGAGAAGGCAAGTGCAAACAGCCAAACATGATGAGACGCATTATTCATTGTACGTATGAGTACTTTTTGAGCAGTGTGCCCCATTTATACAATAGTACAATATGATGCCGTGAATACAGTATACGAAACCGGATATATGTATATATTTAATATATATGTATATATTTATGGGTTTGTGACTTAAAGATGGGTCGAAGATTGGCATTTTCCTCTAATTGTCTTGTTGTCTATTTCATGTATAGTAACTTAATAATCCACTGTGCTGTGCGTCGTATCTTCACTCATTTATAAAGTACCACTCACTTTGATTTTTGCTGAATTTCATCCACTCTACATTTCTTGTAGTTGGCAATGAATGAACAACTACGGTACAAATCATAACAATGTTAGCGAAATTAAAATCAACCCCTCAAATCTCGTCCAATCGCCGACAACTACAAGAAGATGTGCATGATCAATGATGGTCGAGCAAACCATTCAGCTAATGTTTTTATGTATTGTATTATAATACTCATGTTTGGAACTAAACAATGACTAAAAATGTAATTAATTTTGACTTTTTGAACAATTTTATGCAGTTAATTGTTCTGACGATAACTGATTAGCAGACATGGGCATTATATTATACACTTACACACCTCAATGAATTAATTATTAGATCGACCGGTTGTGCAAGTGTCGGTATTCGAACCATACAATTGCAAAAAGAAAATGACACATCAATTGGATATCACCAAAGTTGAAATTGACATCATAATCTCTCTCTCTTCTCTTGCTTTTGGGTCAACATCGATAATAATAATGAACCACGGGAAGGTCCACAGTAGCACAACAGCTTATTTTATCCATTTTGTTCTTCTTCTGATTTTACATTTCTACCACACTATTACGTGTATTATGTGCACACCTTATATTCATATAAGTGAAGTGTGCACTAAATGTTTTTACTAAATGCTCTTGTACTAGTAGCTTCCTCAGTCCACATGTATTGTTAAATCATCCAACAAACAAATGCTTGTTTTGGAATCTGCTTGTGGCTTTCTTTGACTAGCTAGAATATTTATCCATCTTCAATATCCTTATAACTTATTGCCACACACAGCTCCATCTGTCTTGTATATTCCAATTTGCATAAAATCAAGTAGGACATATGACAACTCTGTTCTTAGAAGGTTCAACAACTAAGATGCTAATCAAAGATAACACTTGAATGGCTCCTCCGCTTCTCTTGACTAATAATACACGTCAGTTTAACACAAAAATGCCAGAAATCATGGTGAAACTAACAGTTTTTGTTTGTTTCTCTTAGGTTTCTAATTATTTATACTTAGCAGACTGCTCACCTAACTCCACTACTCCTAGTGGTCTTGTTAGCATATAAGGTAGTTACTGCTCTCGTCGTGGAATTACGTGTCATCTCCATCGACCATCATGCTAATTCAAACATGATTTTACATGACTTGTTTTTTTGGAATGATGTCGATGTTATATAAAACACAAAATAATGCATCATGCAACCCATTAAACACACCACTTGGGCAGGCCGCAGGCCGAGACAGGTGTCCATGAAATATTGGGATATTTGCTTAGGTATACTTCTAAAAGTGTCTTATTGAACATTTACATATGTATAATTTTTTATTAACCCAATATACTTGCAAACTTAATTAATTATTTTGGTGCATTTTCACTTTACAACCGTTAACGACTATTAGAGTCTTATGTTTGACGGACTTCCAATAGAATTAATTTGTAGAGTGAATCCTGATGACCAATCGTATGTTATGTTATGTATGACGAATTTCCAATGTGGTGAAAAGGTTGTAGAAATTGGAAGAATTTGAGTTTTAAAAGGAGATCGAGTGATTGCACAAGAGGTGAATGAAGAAAATGAATGGAGAGAGACTGATTATATAGCAAACATCAATGGCATATTGAGAAAATGACAGAAGTCAGTCAACCGAATATTTTGGACAGTGAAATCCAAAATTGCTATTGAAACTGTGAAACAGACATCTAATAGGGGTTCGGTCGTACGAGTTCCAGTGGAAGTACGAGGGTTTAAGCACAAATTAACATTTTCACGACATTTTCAATGACTCCTAAGAAAATTTTATCCTAAAAAACAACGGATGTGCTAAACTTGAACACATCACATATCTCATATTGTCAAATTGCATATATATATTGGATACTTCTAACATCGTAGGTGCAAAAATTGAAGAACTAATCAAACTCGAGATAATGCTTAAGACTTGTAATCAAAGCTCAAGAAGTAGACATGTAATTTTCACTTAATACACCAAAGGATATCCGACTATATCAGTCGACCGCCAAACCTTCAATCCACCGAAATTCCCAGAATGGGTGATTATATCTCATTCATCATCCAAAACTCAGCCAACAGAGTATTTATTACAGTTAATGGACTCCCAGAACGGATAAGTGAACCTCATTCAATCGTCTGAATTCAGTCTACAAATTAATCATATTGGAAATCTGTCAAATATAATATGACTCTAACGGTCATTAATGACAGTCAAGTGGAAACAATCAATCAACTTTGCAGATGTACTAGACCAATAAAAAATTATACATGTGTAAAGGTCTAACAATGCACTTTTTGAAGCGCACACAAACAAAAATCCCATAAAATATTTGTTCTTTTGTCCAAGTAATAGTCTCTTAAATTGTAAGTACTATTATCAAGTATACGTGCTAACGTCATATTTCTCAATCACCGATCTTTCATTCTTTCAACAATAATTATTTATTGTATATGATAATATATTTACCATCTAAATACAAATTAAACCAATATCAACTCTTTTTTATTCTATCTACTCGTTAGAGTAGATCGTAAACATGTGAATAAGATGGTAAGGATTTGATCTCTGGTCCTGATTATCTCAAGATAAAAGTTTGTCAAGTCTACGAATATCTGAACTAAGGTAGCTCGAATTGGTAATCAATATCGACTTATCATTCCTAGTGATTAATATTGGAGAAAATAGGTAAAATGCACCTTTCTGCGTGGTATTTCCACGGGTGGTGACAGCAAACGACTCACAAACAATACATGCGCTTAGAAGGAACAATTTTTCTTTTACGAGAGGGAAACAAATGAAGTTTATTGCTTGGGTACCCATCGAAAACATCAAAATTAACGCCATACTCATGTTTCTGTGCATTGGTTTGATACCCATCTTCCGTATTGAAAATTACTCTCATGCACATTCGTTACTGTGTGACCCACATCCTTTAGGTTCTCATGACAGGAATTAGATATGAGTCGCACATTAACTGATGTGCATGTTTCAACCAAAAGCATGGACATCATGTCAATTTTGATATTTCTGATGGATACTGAAATATAAAACTTAGTTTTCATTGAATAACACTCACTTTGATCTCAAAAATCTCAAAAAAAGGTGAGAAAAATTAAAAAGATTTTTTGTTTGGTTACTCATCTAAAAGATCAAATTGGCGTATTGCTCATGCTTTCAGTTGAAAATTGCTATCATGCATATCAATTAATGTGGGACACATATCAGTTAGACTCTCATGACGGAAACCGTTATGAGAATCTAACAAATATGGATCCACAATAACAGATGTGCATGAGAGTAAATGCAATGCAGATGATGAATATCAGGCCAATACGTACTTAAACGAAACAGTACACTAACAAAAACCAAAAATATACGAAAAAAAGAGAAGATAAAAACAAGAAAAACAAGAAAATCCTGGCCGTAAATTCCGATGTTATAATCACATTATCTTTCCATCACATCACACTAGAGTTAAAAAAGAAAAAAAAAACAGAGAGAAATTATTACTCAGGCACGGGGGACTGGAGAGTCCTAGAGGGAAACGCTAAGGCCTGCTCGTGAACACACGACGCTAGTGTCCGAACAAAACGAGAGAGAGAGAGAGAACGAAACTTGTGTTTTTCAATTTTGATCCGTAGTATGTACGAACAAACAAACAAGGTTGACACACACACACACAAGAAAGGGTTTTTCCCTTGCGGCATCAGAGGCGGAAGTAGAAGTGAAAGCTGCGATTTTTTATCAATCTCACCCACGTCACGTAGTGCCTTAGACGAGGAGTCCATGAGTTAAACGAGTCGAATCCAGTCGAGGCCTCCCACTACTTCCCCACCGCCGGAGGCCGTGATTAATTCTCTGGTACTTCCAGAATCACTTCTTTAATCCCCTCTTCACGCGCAAATTCCACTTTTTCGTTAGAAAAAAGAAAGAAAAGAAAATTGAAATACGAATGTGGTATGGGAATGGAATGGAGCGGTTTGGTTGGTGTGTGCATTTAAGAACCACCACCAAATGCCGTCTTTGGTGTGCTTTCTTTCTTCGATTCTAAAATTCCGACCCAAATCTTTTAAAATTTTGAGAACCACCACCGTACCGTCTTTTGTTGGCCCTCTTAATTTTGATTCTTTTGTTGTGGGAGTTTGTGGGTGGGTCGAGATAGACATGCCCAACCTGTTGGTTTAAGGCATTTAATGTTAGACATCATCCCCTTTCCATACCCACCTTTACGCTAATTATCTTCCAAATCATCCTCTTGTTTTGTTGTCGCAGTAGGAGAATTCTCAATTTGTTCGTCTGGTTCTGGCGTTTGGACGGGTAGGCGATGTCGAGACCTCTGTACAGAGGGTCGTCTGGTGGCGCTTCTCGGCTTAGCTTTGGTCGGGAATCGGGCGACAACGGTTTCCCATCGAAGGACCACCAGAATGGTTATGGAATGGGACAGGAGCAGCAGAGCTCTGCCGGAGTGTCTAGGAGTAGAGCAACTGCCACTCTTTTGTTTTTGAAGCTTAGTTTGGTTGTAATTCTATTGCTTGGTCTTTCTGGTTCTTTGTATTGGACGATTTCCATATCCAAATCTTCGCAAATAAACATACACCGGCGGTACCGGAGGCTTCAGGAGCAGCTTGTCACTGATCTCTCGGATATCGGCGAGTTATCTCTTGGTGTTGTCAAGACGGAGGAAATCAAATTCTGTCCGCCTGAGTATGAAAATTATGTGCCGTGTTATTATAACGTGTCTCAGGAAATGGATGTAACGAATTCTGAAGTTGTCGTGATTGAATACGAGCGTCAGTGCATCCGGGATGCTAACGAAGGAGATTGCTTGATTCTTCCCCCACAAAATTATAGGATTCCTCTCCGATGGCCAACTGGGAGAGACTTTATTTGGAAGGAGAATGTGAAAATTACCGGACGGGAATTCTCCTCCGGCAGTTTGACTAAAAGGTAAGTTTGGTTAGTTTTTCTCCTTTTTTCTCGAAATCAAATCTAGAAAGCAGACTTTAATATGGCAACTCCAAATAAGAGAACCGGATCTGTTCACTTGATCTTTCATATGAATATCCTATAATCTGACATCCTTTTTCTTCTTCTTTAGAATGATGGTTGAGGAGGAGCAAATATCTTTCCGTTCAGAGTCTTTCATGGTTAATGGAATTGAAGATTATTCTCATCAGATTGCTGAGATGATAGGGTTGAGGGATGCTTCCAGTTTTAATGAGGCTGGTGTAAGTTTTATTATTTATCATAATAAAATGACCCACGCAGATGTTATTTATAGCATCCTTATTATTTTGATTACTTGTACATTTTTTTTCAATAGGCAGGATACGATTCTTACTCAACTTTTGCTCAATTACATTTTAATGAACATCACTTTGTTGTCTTCCTCTGTATTTCTTCATTTACTACCACAGATAAAGATATTATATCCTACATAATTATTTTACTTCGGATCATAAATTTGAATTGAACAAACTTAACTCATGCTTTATTTACCACTTCGGTTCGCACCATAAATTTGGTACGCAGATCCACATCAAATCCCAATGATTTAGATTCAATATCATCGTTCAAAATTTGTTTCGCATACATTGCTGTGGTGTCATTGTCTTAGCTTCAAAACTTAAAATTTGCAGATTAGAAATGTACTAGATATAGGCTGTGGTTTTGGAAGCTTTGGGGCTCATCTCTTCTCAAAGCATCTATTAACGATGTGCATTGCCAATTATGAGGGTTCAGGCAGTCAAGTTCAGTTGACACTGGAAAGAGGTCTTCCTGCCATTGTTGGTTCTTTTTCATCAAAGAAACTGCCTTTCCCGTACCTTTCCTTTGATATGTTGCACTGTGCGCGTTGTGGAGTTGATTGGGAGAGCAAAGGTGAAAAGTGTTTATTGTTGCACTCGCATCATGATATTTATTCTTTGTAGTCATTCATGGTCAAAATTAGACTGTGATTCCTTTTCCCCTAGTTTCAATCATATGTTTGTACTTATTAATAATAAAATCCCGTTTAGAACTTGATAATCTCTCCTAACAGTAAAAAATGTCTTTTTTTCATGCCTGTTATTATATCAAACTTGTAATAATAAACAGTGTTCTGGCATTTTGCAGTTTGTCATGATCTTTTGATTCCTTAATAAGGATGCCGACAGATTTGTCATTGTTTTACAATAACTGCCCAGAGTACCGCAGTCATATTACTTCCAATTTTATTTTGAGGACACTTTATTTTTTGATCAGAAATCACTTTCATCTACATTCTAGTCTCAAACAAGACCACCTTTATTTGTGTCCTGACGGGAAAGTCGTTCAACTTGAAAAAATTTAAGAAATAGATTTTCGTCTTTAGATAATTATCAGATATTCTGTTATATTTCCTTTACGTTGCCTTGATGATCTTCTTTTCTTGCTTAAATATTTATAATGTAATACTTCATGTTTGGCCTCTTATCTTTTGGCTACTGTGCAGATGGTATTTTCTTGGTTGAAGTTGACAGACTTCTCAGGCCTGCTGGTTACTTTGTGTGGACCTCACAATCAAATACTCACAGGTCATTGCGCATTAAGGAAAATCGAGAGAAGTGGGAACGGGTTCGAGATTTCGCCGAGAATCTGTGCTGGGACTTGTTGTCGCAGCAAGATGAAACTGTTGTATGGAAGAAAGGTAGTAAGAAGAAGTGCTATGATACTCGGTAAGGAGTTGATTTGTACCCTCTGCTATTGGCAAGAAATGTTACTTCAGCACTTTATTGTTTGATTTGTTTTATAATCTTTGGTGTTCATTTGGTTGTAGGAAGTCTGGACCTGAAATATGCAGCAAGAGCCAAGATATCGAATATCCATACTACCAGCCGCTTCGTCCGTGCATAGGTGGAACTGGGAGCCGGCGATGGGTTTCCATTGAAAATAGGAGAACATGGCCATCTCGGGTTAAACCAAATTCTTCTGAACTGAGTGTCTATGGTAATCTTCGTTACCATGATTCCAGAGTTAGATATCTCTAGTTGTTGTTTAGTTATAGATCAAGTTATTCTATTTAGGTCAAACTTCATTTATATCATTCCATTGCCCTGTTGACATCCGTCTGATAAGCACCTCTTCCCTCAGGATTGCGTATGGATGACATCTTGGGGGATGACAGCAATTGGAATCCGGCAGTCGACAACTATTGGTCTCTTCTTTCTCCGTTGATATTCTCAGATCATCCCAAAAGGCCTGGAACTGAGGATCCATCTCCGCCATCCAACATGGTTAGAAATGTTCTTGACATGAATGCCAACTTCGGTGGTTTCAATGCTGCTTTACTGAATGCTGGAAAATCAGTCTGGGTTATGAATGTGGTGCCAAGAACTGGTCCGAACTATCTCCCTCTTATTCTTGACCGTGGGTTCGTTGGCGTTCAGCATGATTGGTAAGTATCCTAGGGATATGGTGCCTGCAAGTTGGTGATTCTGTCATTTTTCTTATTCTTGTGAGAATTGCTATCATTTAAAAGAATAATTACACAATACTATTCTTGATAAAGGAAATCTGAACTCGTTTTTTTTTGCTTGATTTTTTTCACACTTCTTAGTATTGACAATCGTATTGTATGCCCATTTCAAGATGTCTAAGCTTAAACTATTTTTTGGCTTTTAGAAAAATAGACTAAATTTAGTTAACTCATAAAAACTGTCTTCACTTCTTAATTTTTAGGTAATCGCACAAGATTGTGTTTCCAAAAGAGTCAACTAACATAGGCAATTCAACTTGTTTTGAAAATTTGATGATTTACATGTCGCCCAGATTATGTTTTGTTACAAATAAGGTTTTGGTGTCATGCTACATAGATCCCTGAGAATTTTGTAAATGGTGATTGTCAGTTTCTGTTTATAACAACTCTTGGTATGTAATCGTCGAGCAACAACTGACTAATTCTGATAATGATATATTAGGTGTGAAGCATTTCCAACCTATCCTAGGACATATGACATGGTACATGCAGAAGGACTACTTTCACTCAGGAATCTTCAGAAGCACAAATGCTCGTTGCTTGATTTGTTCTTGGAGATAGACCGCATTCTACGACCAGAGGTGATATTCTTCGTAAAACTTTTTGTTTGGAAACAATAATAGAACTACCTGAGATGTAAGTATGAACTACATCATTGGTGGGAAATAGGTCATAGTTCATACCTGGTTTACATATTGGAGATGACAAAGTCAAAATGATTTTCTGTAACATGACTTCGTTTTTCTTCTTCTTGATTACTTGTGCAGGGTTGGGTTATTTTCCGGGACACAGTTAAGCTGGTTGAGGCAGCAAGATATGTAACAGTGCAATTGAAATGGGAGGCGCGGTTGATCGAGTTGGACGTCAAAAGTGACGAACGACTGCTAGTGTGCCAAAAACCTTTCTTCAGGAAACCACAAAAGTAAAATAGAAGCAAAGAACTTCCAGCATGCTGTATTTATTAATTTAATTCTGTTGGCTAATTTTATCATAAGCGCGAGGGTTGAGTAAATAGGCTCGATCAAATAGAGTGATTTTGTCCTCATGGAACCGTAAGGGTCCATGGGGTGTTGTAATTATTATTGTTATCCAACAAGAGGAAGGGGGTATAGAATAGATACTCTTTTGTTCCATGGCAAAAATACAGCATGAAAAAGCAAACTCATTTGTCAACGAAACTCTTCAAAATAAAGCACATATGTTACGTCCAATTTCATCTTCTCTACCATGAGCCGATGTGTGTTTTGTTATTGCAATTTTGTTGATTTTGTATTGGGGTGAATGTCGCGTGTATTGTAAGTATTTTTTTCCTACTCTGCAACATTATCTTATTGTTCTATAAATTTTTGCAGAGTTGGTTTCATATTTATGTGTTTGTAATTGTAAGTAAACAAACAAAGGATTTTACCTTAACAATGCTACATTT
This sequence comes from Triglochin maritima, assembly GCA_963682175.1. NCBI lineage: Eukaryota > Viridiplantae > Streptophyta > Magnoliopsida > Alismatales > Juncaginaceae > Triglochin > Triglochin maritima. Next base: position 53,442,380 of record OY821771.1, on the reverse strand, counting down.
TTAAAGTATTTATATGTATTTGAATGAGCATCCAACATGTTGAAAGCAAACAAAAAAAATGGAGAGAGGTAAGATTGATTTCATTTTCTGATCTTCCAAAACACAATTTAAAATAAAATTATATAGGTAAACATACATATTTTTTTTGATAATATGATACTATATTATTTCTTCTCCTTTGTGGCTACTAAACGTAGCATAGTTGACGTTTCTCCCTCATTTTGTATGATTTTGGTTGATTGTTGTTGTGTCCCGTGGTAAATCCCACCGAACCCAAATTTATACCTAACTCAAACAAACATTAGCAACATAAACAACTTGCGTTTGAGATAGTAAAGAGACCGAAAATCGAATTTCAGCTGTCAAATTTTAATGTTTAGGAGGTTAAAATTTAAAATTAAACCGGGTAGAACTAGGTGGTAAAATAATAACAATAATTCTTTGAACCATCGAAAACCCAAACCAAAACCCTCCTCGATCCAACTCCCCCTCCGATGTCCCTACTCCGTCGGAACCCCATCTCCACCCTCCTACTCCTCCTCCACAACCGTCGGATCTCCACCCTCCCCCACCTCAACACCCGCAAGCAAAAGAAAAAGAAAAAGACCCAATCCCCGCGAACCAAACCGGTCCAGCAAGAACCGGCCCTCGTCAACCCCACCTTCGAGTCCATCCTCCACTCCGACGCCAAATTCCGTTTCCTCACCCGCACCAAGGACTTCCTCTCCCGCCAGCCCGACCTTGTCCTCCGCCTCGACCTCGCCGGGAAACTCCACCGCGAGCTCGGCTTCCCCCGCGGCCGCAAGCTCCCCCGCTTCGCTCTCCTCCACCCCCTCCTCCTCTCCCTCTACCGCCACCCAGACCCCCCCTCCTCCTGGCTCGGCTTCACTCCCCTCATGGACCGCCTTATCGAAGAGGAAGACGATATCCTAAACGCCGTCGAAACCGACCGCGTGCGGCGGGTGCGGAAGCTGCTGATGATGGCGAGGGACCACCGGATCCCGCTCGCGAAGCTCCACCATTGCCGCCACGTCTTCGGCCTCCCGTTCGACTTCCGCGATCGCGTTAAGAAGTACCCCGAGTTCTTCGATGTTGTTGTGAATGAGGCAGGGAATCAGGAGCTGGAGATCGTCGAGTGGGACCCGGACCTTGCGGTTAGTAAGTTGGAGGAGGATTTTGTGCTGGAGGAGGATTGGGTGAGGAAGACGTTTAAGTTCCCCATCCCGCATTCCAAAAGTTTGGGACTTCCGGAGGACGAGAGGAGGCGGATGGATTCCGTTACTACGTTCCCACTTGTCTCGCCTTACTCGGATGGGTCGCGGCTGGACTTGTGGACTGTGGAGGCGGAGAAGTATAGGGTGGGGGTGATACATGAGTTTTTGAGCTTGACGTTGGAGAAGAGGGCGTCTATACATCACATTGTGGAGTTCAAGGAGGAATTTTGCCTCACTAGGCATACATATGACATGCTCAAGAAGCAGCAGAACACTTTCTACCTTGCCGGGACGGAGATGAATTGGGCTGTGTTTTTGAGGGAGGGGTACTCCAAAGAAGGGACTTTGCTCCAGAAGGATCCGCTGGTGGTGTTCAATGAGAAGCTCCGAAGGTATGCTTGTATGCGCGAGGAGGAGTTCAGGAAGGAAGCACAAGAGCTGGGAGAGGACATGGATGAGGGAAGATTTTTGTGTTAGTGTATATATATGTATCTGTTGTTCTGTTTCAGGTAATTACTTGGTTCAAATTTGTAACATTAGTATAGATTAATTCATGCTTTACTTTCTGTCGGAAGTAATACTTTGATGCTTCGATTGTTGAGCTCTAAAGTTTCAACCGTTCATTTTAGGCAACTACTCTTTCTAAATGGCATGGGTAATGAGAACTGAACACCGAAGCCTCTTTGTTTCAACTGTTGTTGAGTTAGGTTTTCCATTTAATATTTTAGCAGAACTCTTTTGAGTGGAATTTATTTAACAAACCAATTGAAAGAAACGAATTAATTTAGCAGGGGATGAAAGTATGTAGCTCTTGGATTTTATCATTTTTCTTTCTGACCTAGAAATTAGTCTTATAGTTTGTGAATGACAATTGTATGTCCTGGTATTGGTTTGAAATGAAGCGCAACAGTTGCCCAAGATGATTGTTAATATTTTGTACTGGAGCCCTCTGATATTGAGTTGTCAATTAGTATACATCAAGGTGGATTTTATCAATGCCGGATACCTGGCGAATCAAAGAGGAGAGGCCTCTAGATTGGTACATATCATGTGAAAGTTTTATGAAGAAAAATACTATCACTGTAATTTGGATCACCTACAGAAAGGAAATTAGGAAAATGAATGCTTAATCATGAAGTAAATGTGGAAACTTGAAAAATAAAATTTATTTGGAACAATTCAAGCCTTGGGTTTACAACCAGTGAACAATGAACTAACTGTATGAGGGGTTGTCATTGTTTTTTTATTTGGAAACAAATGATCCTTGATATTACTTTTTTATCAATATTTTAGTGCGTATTCTCCTTAGTATTACTTTAGTACTGCACTTAAAATTTGGGTATCACGTGGAGAAAGAAATTAGACTTTGGATATGGAAGGTCTGTGATGTATGTTATTAGAGCTTTTCTTCTGTCATTTTTTTCTCAACTAAGTTGAATTATCTTTTAATGATGCAGTCTATCAAAGAATATTCAGAAGTGGCTGCTATCTTAGCATCATGAAGGCTGAAACGAAGAGTTGATATAATGTCCAACAAGATTTGAAAAGAGGCAATCAAAAACTAGAGACACCCAAGTTATCTTCCATGTTGGAGATAATGATAGATTGACAGTGTTTCAAGAGTACATTCAATTTGCTCACAAGGACCGAAACATGATGTCTGCTTAGAGTACTGGAAATGCTGCCTCAGTCATGTACTAGGAAATAAGACGAGAAGATTGATTTTGCGCACCATAGACAACTGGTGTTCAACTGCTGTGGGATCATGGGATGTTGTTTGTCCACGGACTACTAAAAAGCATCATCGTCGGTAGGGGTGAGCAAAATTCGGTCCGGTTCGGGCACCCGGACCGAATCGGACCGAATTTTTTCGGTCCGGTCTTCGGTCCACAAAATTTTGGAAATTCGGTCTTCGGTCCGGACCGGACCGAAAATTTAAGAGGAAAATCCGAGTTTTGGACCGACCCGGACCGGACTGGACCGGACCGAACCTATTCGGTCCGGTCTTCGGTCCGGACTTCCCGAAAATTCGGGTTTCGGTTCGATCCGGTCCTGGACCGAAGCTCACCCCTAATCGTCGGAGCTTCTCAACAATTGTAGCATGCATGTTTAGCCAATGAAAATGGGAGGTAGCGGAATTTTGACATGGCTTTGGGTTTCCATTTCTCTGTCGTCCCAACTATCAGTGAACGTGAACGGTGTAGCAAGGGAAACTTCCTTTTTATCAGGTTGCTGCTCGACACATAGCTTTGGCTTAGTTTAGTTGTCATTTGTAATTTTGACAGCAGTTGATCTACCATAGAAGTGGAAATCGCAAGGGTCATGGATTTGGTAGAACGATAGTGGTATTACCTGTAGTTGGACACTGAACATTGGATTTTTTGCTTAATTTTCTACTTAAACATGTTTGATATTATACAAAACTAAAAAAATTAATAAATTTTGTTGCAATTCTTCACTTTTTCTCTCTATATTCCCCCCCTATGGGCTAGGAGTACTCAAGTCACGAGTGATACTTTGTCAACTTAGAAGTTATTCTTGTCAAGTATGATTACTTGCAAGAAGTGGAGAAAAATTTAGAATTATCCGTATGAATATAATATGAAGTACAAAATGATTTCCCTGATTTAGAATAGAAGCGTTTTCACTTCCTACCCATCCGTATAAATGCTTATAAAAAAACCATGCGTATAAATATAACATCATGTACAAAGTGTTTTCCCTTGATTTTTTAAAAGTTATTTTTAGTTTAAAATTTAAGGTAATTTCTCCAAAGTAATCACTTTAGAGAGCTATTTATTCCTCACAAACGTTGCAATTGCTAGAAGTATCAACTTGGTATGAAACCTTTTTATTTATTGAAAAGCTTGCTACGAAACTAAATGGAATTTGAGTTAGCAAATCGAATTCCTAATTTAACCCATTTCTTCGGAAAACGTGGTTGGACCGAACCACCCTTCCCCACAATTTACCCACCAAACCAAACCCTTACGCCCTTTCCCTCTCAACACCAAACCCATCCATCCATCCGTCCGTCCATCTGTAATCCGACGATGGAGACGATCCCGGTGATCGATCTCCGCCTCCTAACCCAATCGGAGATCACCACCCTCGTCCTCTCCTCCTCCTCCGCCACCGACCCTCGCCGCCACGACGACGACGTCATCGTCCCCAAGATCGACCGCTCCGTCTTCAACGAGTCCGCCGGAAGCCGGAAACAAACCTACTCCCGTCTCCGCCTCGCCCCTCCAAAGCCCAACTCCACCAACCCCTCCTCCCGCCGCCGCGGCCGTCCCCGCTCTACCCCTCTCCCTCCCGCCCCCTCCCCCAACCCCACCGACAACCTCCACATCGTCCGGTTCCTCCGCCACCTCTTCCCCGACCCTTCCGATCCCAGCCCTAGGAAGAGGGGGAGGAAGAAGCGGAAGCGGTCTCCCGAGACGGGTACGGCACTTGTGACCTCGTCGGATGCGAATGTTTTGAATGGGAGAGGTGAGGCTGTTGATCTGGTCGGGTTGGCGAGTAAGGAGGAGTTCTTCCGGGAGGAGTTTCGTAGGAGGACGGTGGGGTTGGTGACGGAAGCAGAGTTCTTGGGGTTAATGATATGAGTTGGATGGGGAGTGGGGGAGTCGGAGGAAGAGGAGGAAGATCGTCAATGCCACGTGTTTCGGGGACGTGCTGCCGAAAGGATGGAAGCTCATTCTCGGACTTAAGAGGAAGGAGGGGGCTGTTTGGCTTCATTGTAGGAGATACATCAGGTAGCTCTGCCTAATGTTGTACACTTCTCATTCTGGTCATATGGTTATGTACTGCTTCTTACGACAATATGTTACGTTTAGTTTCAAGTGTGAAACAACTTGAAGATTAGGCTCCGTCTGGATGAGTAGTTTTGACTTCTAACTTGGGTTTCCATGTCAATGTGGAATTCAAGAGTATGCTCTTTGTAAGATTGTAGTTGACTTACTTAAATGATTGTTTTTGGGAACTCTTACATACTTCATGGTGTTTTGAAATGTCATCGCCATGTAAAGTGCGCGTGCAAGCAAATCTCATGTGGAGCAGTGGAATCCTGAAAACCACATAACACAGTTTTACTGTAATCATTCCATATTGGTGCAAACCACTAATGATGCACTCCAAATAAAATCATATATAAATTCTTATATGTTTTCACGTTTGAGTGTAATTTTAGTTTTCTCACAATTTGAAATCAACACACCATGTCAAATCAAAATATTCACACTACTTAGAAATTAAAAGTAAACCTAACTTATGTCATTTATAATGTTGGAACTGGAACTGCAAATGCTTTCATATCAAAGTTATTTGAAATTTGCTTGTTATGCATCTAACTGCTCCTATTTAAAATTCCAAAGACAATAAGAAGGATACATACAGATTCTAAGAAGGAATGATATGCAACTTGTTTCCTAGCTAGCCTAGTAAGAAAACTGTTGTGGGGGCAACAAAGTGAAATGCTGCAGTAAGAGGAAAAGATTAATTGCCTGTCCCTTTTAATTCTTTAAATATAAAATATCCTGGTCTTCGTCAAATTTCTTTTGGGTTGTGCTTCTTGGCACACCCCCTAAAATTTGCTAAGTTTTAACGCAGCATTAGCACTGTATGCTGTTTGTATTTGAACAGTCGTGGTAAAGCTCGATTTATGTTTTTGGTTACCTTATTTAGGAGTTACTAAAATACATATCACATCCAATTTTTAACAGGATTTCTAGAGGGTGCAATTGTAGAAGCATATCATCAGAAGTGAAACTGGAAGTGAAAATGATACAATGTTTAATATCCAGCATGAAGGCGTCATGTGCATTAGAGTTTATCTAGGTGTGGGCTGTGGCAATGTTTATCAGAAGAGTGGAGAACTTTTTCTTAATTGGTAAAAGAGCGGAGGACTTCGACTTTTGATTTTACTATGCGTATACAAGGATTGAAAGGGGCTAGGCAGTCAATGGGCGGTGGAAGGGCACCTCGCCCGCCTAGTCAAACTAGGTGGTTGCCTTTTCAATCCTTGGGCTGACTAGGTGGCATAAATCACTAGGCGCCCATGGGCCACCATGTCTTAGTATGCTGAATAATTTTTCGCCATCCTTTTCAATCACTGTGCGTAAAACAAGTTAATGATTTTTCGCCATCCTTGCACTATGTCTTAGTTTGCTGATTTTTTTTTTCTTTGTTATCTCAGCCCAAGTGGAAAGCAGTTTATGTCATGCAGAGAAGTCTCTGCGTACTTGCTTTCTCTTGTTGGATCTGAAGGGGCAACAAGTTTCATTCATGTAAGACAAGATGAGGCAGCTTGTGTATCTAAAACTTTGGGTAGTGTTTGTGTAAGTTTGATGTGTTCAATCATGTATTTTTCATGAGTTTTGTTTTGATTTCCTCGTTTTATTTTATACGCACCAGGATGCAGGTATTTCCAATCATACTGGCAACACAATGGATACTCTTGTCTCAGTTGGCTGCAGTTCAGGCCATGCCAGTTCTTTACCTGCCGACTCTGATAAAGAAGTGGTCGTTTCATCAGTTGAAAAGCATGTAATGGCTAATCCTCTAGAATGCTGTAAATGTGATCTCAAATTTTCAGATAAAGCTGCACATATTGATCACCTATTGGAAATTCATCAAGGTGGAGGGAAGCATAATATGGTTGGGAAGTCCATCACAAGTGGTGTGATCATAAAAGATGGCATGTATGAATGCCAATTCTGCCATAAAACCTTTACTGAAAGGCATCGTTACAATGGACATGTTGGGATTCATGTGAGAAACTACCCCCAAAGTCTTGAATTTCTGGCAGATGATATTAGAAGTGAGGAGCGACTGGAACCTAATTTATCTAATGAGTTGCCAACAACTGTGCCTTCTACCGATTCTGCAGGTGCTGCCTATGTAGAAAAAACAGTAGAAGCTCAATCTAATGGAAAGCCCCTATGTAATGGTAATACATTTAAGTCTTGTAGTAATAGTTTCAATAGGAATGAGGGTAGTAATGGTGGTCCAGACAATACTGCACCTGAAACTAGTACTGATGTCACCGGTGAGAAGCTCATTGATAACAGTGTTTGTAATAGTAAGAGTGGAGTGGAGTGGAGTTCTTTGGTCGAAAGTGCTGATGTTAAAAGTCGCACATTTTCTGGTTCTGCTTCAATTGTAAAAGAAACTTTACCAAAAAATGCTAGTATAATGGAATTTACTGTTGAAACCTCTAATGATAATAATGCAAGTCAGGTCAATGTAAGTTGTGTAAATGAGAAACACCGAAATGAACCTTTGGCTGCTGGTTCCTCAGATCCTGTGTTTGGCACATCTGTTCAGAAAAACTATGATCCAACTTGTGGTGAATCTCAAGTGGACTCCAGTACAACTATTGGAGTCTCAGCTGAAACCAAAAATGCAGTTGAAGAAACTTCAGGTGATGCAAGCAAAACAAGAAATGCTACGGATGCTTGTGAAAGCCACTCAGAAATCACTCATGTTGCAAAGTGTCATCAGAGTGAAACGGATAAGATCTCAACCAGGTCTGTCCCGGGGCAGATTAATAAGTACAACCTCGCAGATGGTAACTCAAGATGCGGCACCAAAAGTGATGCTGAAGCTTTCGTTTCTGGTACCCCTTGAGATGTTGAAGTTTGTATTACTCTTGAAAGGACTAAAGCCATTGTGGATGGAAATTGTTATGGTAAGCATGCTAATAGTTGATAAATGCCCAGAATTCTCAATCTGATGCATGCATGGACGGTGATATCAAATCAGAAGTTAGTCCTATGAAGACAAACTATGAGCATCAACCCCCCAAAGAACCAAATTCCACACTTATTTCTTCCTTGGGGATCACCAATTCTTCATCTAATTTCATTGAAAGTGCTCTCGCTGAAACCATAGTTGTGGCAGAACCAATGAGAAACACTGATAGACATCAAATGGATCCAGAGTGCGATCTGAACAACTTTTCTTGTGATTGGCATGCCTCAACAGAAACTGGCCTCTTTGCCTATCGAGAAATAAATGAAATGGAGAATTCCTTGTGTGATCAGCAATTATTTTTTGAAAGAGAGATATCAATGTCCACCGCTGATCAATCTTACAGTGCCCCAAGGCCTCCAACCAATGCTGCAGGCATGTTGATTGGCCAACTGGAGAAACATGAACTTGCTGAAACTGGGAACTATGGTAAGCAGGATTGTGTAAATGGTTTATCTCAAGATGGTCGTTCTTTGGGTAGTCAAACACAGATTGATAATGTGTGTTCCAACAATGACCGGGAATCATGCAGCGTGCTTGATATTGGTTTAGAGTTTGGCCTTTCTGCATCCAACAAGGGTACTATGGTGGAGGAAACGAGTGCAATTGGAGTTGGTGCACTTGAAGAGGGGTTGCTGAATTCATCATCTTTGTGGTTGCAACCTTCCAGCTGTTTTCCCACGGATAATACAATTACAGGGCAGGTATGGTTTTCTTCACTCTGTCTGCTACATTGTTTCAGTATTCTGTCATATAACCTTACATGGTAAGATTACCATAACCAATCTGTATTTATGACAAAAGTTGTTTTTCTTCTTCTGAAAATTAGATTCCAGAAGCAGCATGTGCCCATGTTTTGTGCTACACTTCAACAGTTTTTACTAGAATCTACGAGCTTTTACTAACATTGTCGCCAAGAATTACAAATTTTATGCTGTATCTGGTAGTTGACATGAATTTATGAGTTGCCATGTTTTTTCATATTTTCTACCTGTTGAAATTGCATGCATGATATTCTTTAATGCATCCTCAATTTGTGCTCCTTCAATACCCCTGCTTCTGTTTCATTATCTCTTTTACATAATTTTATTTGCCATGTCACTCTAACCTCACTGCTTGTTTGTTCGAAATGTGCATTAATTTCACCACAGGGTTTTGAGAAATTTTATGGTAGTCAACATTGTCAACAAAAGCAGGAGTTTGCACCGGGCTTCGATGATCTTAGGCTGGATGGCTTTGAACCTTCCATAACGCTGCCTGGTCAAGATTCTGGTTTATCTCCGACCTCTATGAGTTTGTCCTATGATGCAGGGTTGGAAAATGTTTTTGATCCCCCTGGTCAGTTAGAATGGGGACTTTCTACACCTGCGCCGGGAATGATTAGCAGTCAAGAGCAGGTTACAACCATGTGCATGTGGTGTGGCGTTCAGTTCAGTCAGGAGGGTATTAGTCTCCAACCTCAGTCAGATTCTATTGGTTTCATATGCCCAACTTGCAAGACTAAGTGCTCAGGGCAGCTTAAATTTTAGTTACTGGCCGATGAAGCGGCTGACTAATTGACTAACATTCTGTGATCGAGGTTTACTGTAGTAACTAGTACCACTGCATCTTCTGCTATAACTTGTTGCAATTAAGTTCCATCTTCATTGTTTAGTATTATCAACCATTGTCCTTGGTTGCCACCAAGCTTCATGGCGCAGGACACATGTTTTGCAGCATGGCTATGTTTGTTTGTTCATCCATCATTTATCAAGGTCCATGATGTAGCGTTTTTTTGTAGTTTCCTTGTTTTGCCTTTTGGTCGTGGTCTTGGGGGCTGGGCTCCAACTGGTCTCAAAGCCCCGTCGTGATTAATTCTGATTATGCAATATCATATAATATCCGTTTTTTAATCTTTGCTGCGGTTCATAGAAAATATTTTAATTAATTGTAATTCAAATTATTTTTCCCGAAAAAAGTTCTGATTGCGAATCTGTGAAATTAATCCCACACCCTTGAGCTTAAAATACTTTTCTAATGTTGCATTCTTTTTTAGGGGGCAATTCATTTCATCTACACTTTCCCATTAGAAGAATCTTTTCTCACGATCTGGTTGTAGTTCCGAAAAGTATTTTCAAGAGAATTAATTCTTGTTAAAGGTGTACTGAATATTCATGTTCCACCATTCAAATTGCACATACTTGTCTAACACGTTGTGATGGATACGAATGCTTTAGTTCTGGAAAGTTAAATGGAAACTTTCAACAAAACAATTTGGAGGAAAAATTATTCCGATTAAGGAAAGCAACATGCAACGTGACTTGATAAAGACAGCCTTCAAAGGACTGTCATCCTTATCAAGTTACCAGAATTTTGGACCATTCACTGTAAATGTAATTATTAATGCGAAAGCCAATCAAGTACATATATTTTTGTCTCTTCAAAAGCAGTAAAGCATAGATTCGTCACAAAACAAATTGCTTATCTCCCATCGTGAGACTCAAAAATTATAAAACGAACACCTGAGCTATTTAGTGAATTGAGGATTATGACCTAAGAAACACAATAAATTAAGACACCAATTACTTGCTATCAACTAAAGAAACAGCAGAAAGACAAACTTTTGGAGGAGATATTTTGTGGCTTCATTAAATCGCGGCACACGGTGCAACACGTGTTATCCACTGGGGACCACAACCAAACACATCCGGAGGTGGACAACACGTAAGAGCACCCAATTATCTTTTGGGTCGGGTCCCCGACCCCACTCCACGCCCCTTAACCCGGGGCGTCCCCAGGTCAGCCCGAGACTTGGATGGGCCATTCTTTTATTTTTTTTAAAGAAATTATTAAAAATCAGTTATTTATATTTGTTAAATAATATTTTATTGACATATATATATTTTTATATAATTATAATTAATTTCTGAAAATTAAAATAAATGTAAATAATGAATGAAAATTAGTATAATAAATCAATTAAATTAAGTAAAATAAAATGCAAGTTAATTTAGTAAATAAATCAATTAAATTAAGTAAAATAAATGCAAGTTAATTTTGTTCGTAATATGTATTGTAATATTTTAATTTTGAATTATTGTAATATGTAGTCGAATTTTAATTAAATCTAACTTTTGCATGTTATTCGTAATTATCACAATTTAATTAAATTAAGTCATTGTAAAAATAATTTATTTAATAGTTTGTGTATTGTTGTGATGAAATAGAAAGTAAGTGTTGAAAGTGTGGTTAGGGTTAGAGAATGAAAAATAGGTTGGGTTGGATTGTGAGTTATATATATTTTTGCTGACGTAACAAAGAGAGAAATTGAGATTGTGAGTTAAAGATGGTTTAAACTTGCCCTTTGAACATGGAGTTTAGATTTGAGTTCAACAACAACTACAGTCTACGGGAACAAATCTTGATACCAAAAAGGAGATCGATGAAGATAAGACCGTCCTTAACAGGTCGACCGGGTTGTGCCTGGCACAACCTCGTTGGTCCCATTTTTTATTTTTTATTTGTTTTTGTTTTAATAATTGGGGGTTTATATTTTGATAATAAATAGGGTTAGGGTTTATTATATATTGATAACTGTTAGGTTTTCAAGATCCAAACACACAAATCGGTACAAAATTACTAATAAATCTCAAACCCAAAATAAACATTATGCTTGGCTTAAGACGTATGAGTCAATCCCAACAATAACATTATAATTAAAGTACGAAATTATGCTGAAATACACCAACTTCTCTGAAACATGGAATATTGTACTAAATTTAAAGTAGAAAACAACAATTAAACTGAAATATAAATGTTTTTCCAAATAGATTATTAATGTTTTTGGTAAATATAAATGATTTTGAAATAAAATAAAAGTTGATAAATAAATTAATGACGTGGAGGAATGAGAGTGGGATGACCTAGGTCATGGTTAATGAGTGAATAAGAAAAATGAGGCTGAGTCATAATGACGTGACATGTCATTTGGAAGAGAGAGAAGATAGGGAAAGTGGATGACCTAGGTCATCTAGATAATGATTGTGGATGCTCTAACAAGTGAATTGAGTTACATGTGTTTTTTAATATCGTTGTAACTAGGTAGTAATTATTGGAGTGTTTTAGTGATTTTAGTATATAGAAGCACTTTGATTTATATATTTATTTACGTTTTATTTTAGCTATATTCAAAAGCATTCGTGAGAAAAGCACCGTCTAATAGAAATTTTTGATTACCTACTATCCTACTAGACAATTGGGAACACGTATTGAAAATAGAACGTCCAAAGCACACATGTTATTACAAAATTGACAAGATTAATTATCGAAACCTTGAACGCTCCTTAATTCTCATTATAAAAAAGTAACACAAACTAACAAGATTGGTTTGAAAATCACGAGCACTCGTGACAAGCGACAATAATCGTGAGCACCTGTTTCATGTTCATGCGAAATAATCTCAATCTTCTTTACTATCTTGTCTTTTGACAAATGGACAAATCATTAATATTTAATGCAACATGAAAATACAAAACAAATATAAAACTTGTAAATCTAGAGTCTAATAAGTTCACAAAAGGTTAGTTTTTCTGTTGTTTCATAATGAATAATTAGACTAAGTGATAAACAAGACGACAGCCAACTCATATTTACAAGGACGAACAACAAAATTAGTTAGATCATTAAGCATGGAATAATTATAATAAAATAATGAATCTCTTTGATATGATATATTCAAATTTAATTATAAAAGAAATATATAAAATAATAAATAATACCAACAACTTTATTCTTGGATCAACCGGAATCAAGAGAAATATTGATTAAATATAAAATGCTTTAAATTTTTTCCCCAAGTTTGTGTTGTGTTCCATAAAGTAAAATCAATCAAACAACACAAACACATCCTCTCATCCAAGTCGAATAGAGAGTAGAAGCAGAAACATCAATGGAGGTGAAAGCGTCGGAGGAGAAGACGAGAGAAAGGGAGAGACTCGTCTACTCCGCCCGACTCGCCGAGCAAGCCGAGCGATACCAAGGTAAGGAGACCTCCTCTTTCGATTCCAACCGTCGAATCGATCTCAATCCCCTTCCCCCGCAGAGATGGTGGATCTGATGAAGACGGTGGCGAGGCTGGACCTGGAGCTGACGCCGGAGGAGCGGCACCTCCTCTCGGTGGCGTACAAGAACTTGATCGGGGCCCGGAGGGCGTCGTGGAGGATCCTCTCGTCCGTCCAGCACAAGGAGGAGGCGAAGGGGAGCCAGAGGTGCGTGGAGTTGATCGGCCAGTATAGGAAGAGGGTGGAGGAGGAGCTCGTCAAAATCTGTAACGATATCTTGTCCATCATCGCCATCCACCTCCTCCCTTCCTCCGCTGCCGGAGAGTCCATCGTCTTCTTCTATAAGATGTTAGTTAGTTCATCATTCTTTTTATTTTTATTTTACGGAATTGAATTCGTTTGGTAGGATAAAGTACCAAAGTATGGTATAGAATCCGATTAAATATGGTAGCGGATATGGTATTTGTGGTGTTAAGAGTATACTTGGGGTGATCTCTTATCTGATTTGACGGAATTGAATTCATTTGGTAGGATACCGTTGCAAAAGTATTGTATAGAATCCGTTTAAATATGATAGCGGTATGGGTCATGTGTGGTGTTAAGAGTATATGTGACAATGATAATATTATATTCATATTTTTTGAATCCATAATTCATGTCATTTTTCTTCTTCTTCTTCTTCTTCTTCTTCTTCTTCTTCTTCTTCTTCTTCTTCTCATTACTATGATGCTGAGTTGCTGACTATATTTTTATATTCTGAATTTGTTTCTTCTAATGGCATCATAAGTCTAACCTAGTTCCTGTTTCCTTGCATGTTAACATATTCTACCTTTTCTTATTTGCTATTATTCTTTATCACAATTATTTTTATGATGGTTTTCCCCCCAATTTAGAGTTTTGTCGTAATTTTTTTAGGTTTGTTCAGATCTTCAACTGCCCACTATTGTTTTCCAGGAAGGGAGACTACTACAGATATTTGGCTGAATTTAAGTCTGAAAATGAGAGAAAAGAAGCAGCAGACCAGTCTCTCAAAGCCTATCAGGTTGACTCCAACTTGGACCTCTATCAAGCTACATCATTTTAATGTATTTCGGGTGACAAATGATTTGGACAGAATAACATAGAAATATTTGGTGATGCAGGCTGCAACAAGTACTGCTATGACAGAACTCTCACCTATTCATCCAGTGAGGCTTGGGCTTGCTTTGAATTTCTCGGTTTTTTACTATGAGATCCTAAGCTCTCCAGAAAGGTAGAAAATATTGGTTATCGTTATGTTAATTTTGCTTTTCATGGTATGGCATGAAACATCGGTTTGGTCTTACGATTTTACTGCAATAAGCTTATGTGAACTATAATTTGACTTTATGTCGATCCTGCCACAGCTTGTCATTTTGTTCTCTTGTAGCTACACTGCACAAACGCAACAATTGTCTTCTGTGATTTTTCTTCTGAGAGGGTGTTTTTAAGTGGAACTGCTCTGTCGCAACTGACCACCAAATGTTTGCTCATGATTGCTTCTGTGCACTTTTTAGTTAGTTTTGCCTCATTGTGGTTGGTATTTACTATTTTCAGGGCCTGTCAGTTAGCAAAGCAGGCATTTGATGCAGCTATTACAGAGATCGGTAATGTCGATGAAGAAGAATCATACAAGGATAGCACTCTCATCTTACAACTTCTCAAGGACAATCTCACACTATGGACAGCAGATTTGACTGAGGAATCTGGTGAGTTATTTGAAGGGTCTCATTAGGTACTTGTCATTCATTTTCTGCCTCATATTTCATAATATCAATTCCAATACTAAAAGGGATGTCATTGCATAGATGGGCTAGTAATTGTCATTGCAAATTTGCACCTTATCATCATTTTTTGGGGGTCATTTACACCAAAATGCCAATTCACCAAGGTGCTAATGCCTCCCTAAGTCTCACCTAGTAAGAGCTACCGAACAGAGGGTGGAATTGAAGAATTTCATTCCTCGGTGTCTTAAACCTAATATAAGGTCACCCACTACTATTCCCCCTAAAATCATCATTTCTCTCTCCGTCACGTCATCACACCCATTAATCCACATTTTTATCCACTCATTTCCAAAAGCCCCCAACTACCCTCCCCAAATTTTCAACACTCTTTTTACATTCTTTTTTATTATTTTTACATTCTTTTTTATTCTTTCACAATAATCGACAAACTACGTAATAAATTACTTTTACAATTACTTAATCCAATTAAGTTAATGTAATTTTATTTTTGTATCATTCACTGTATATTTATTAAAACAAATTAGAAAACCTAATAAAAAATAATAGAAAAAATCAAAAAAAATCAAAAAACGAAAAATAAAAAAACAAAACAGAACGTGTCCCCAGGCCCACCACCTGGGGCGCCCCGCCTCGGATCCCGCCCCGTTAAGGGGTGGAAATCTTGGGCGCCCGTTTTTTGGGTGCCCTAAGGAATATGAAGTTATAATGTTTGCTTTGCACAATGTTCCTATTACCAAAAGTTCTCATGGTTTTAAATTTTGTTGGAGCACAAACGAAAAATGATGCTGTAGACATGGAGGTGAGTCGTGACTTTGATCTTTTGAAGCCTATTATTTTGTCACCGTAATCTGTTATCTGCTTTCGCTTTTGATCTCAAAATACATTAACACAAAAATCTCGATTGCTTTAAACTGCTCGCACAAATTAGAATGACATCATCACATGTGGTTAGAGTTTTGTATGCAATTTAATGAAATATTTCCTTCATTTGCAGAGCTAATTGCAACGGAAATGGTATGAAATTCCTGTAGCGAAGATGGCACACAGATTGCAATCTGGTCAGAGTCAGTCAACTGTGCATCACATCTACGCTGCAGTCTTCCTTTCCTCCTTTGATCAGGCTATATGTTATATATAACTTGTGAACTTTCAATTGCACATCTGCAACTGAATTTTATGTATTTAGTTTATATGACAACTTTAATTAATTGCACCAACGATTTTGTAGTCGAGAAAAGCTTCTGGCTTTTGGAGCACGTAGATGCATCCATGTAATCTTATTTTTCTTAATTTAAAGCAATAAATACATCGACGGACTACTGGTTACCAGAGTTTAAATCTATTTTTCTGCCTACTCTCCAAACATATACATGCATCTGTTCAAGTTTATACTAGAGAATTACATAGTCCTACAGGTTTTTTGAGAGTGTAAGTTGTATACAACATGTCTGTTTATTTTATTCTAATGTAAATAGTGGACAGGTTGGTTCCTGGATTGGTCGTACCATTGGATGTAACAGGACTGGAGGTTGGGCCAGTCAGAGTCGGGGCATGCAGCGTAGTGGTGCAGCCATAGTTTGAGCACCTCCTCTTGTTGCTCTCCGTTCAACATCTTCATGATCATGTGTTCAAGCACTTTCACAGTGTCTGCTCTCTCTGCACTGCTCAGAACCGGAGCATCTGTACCATTGGTTGCTCGGCAGAGAAGCGGCATCCACGAAACTAGCATGCTCGTCCGGTAGTCCCCAGCTTCTGCTATTTGGTCTTCGTTTTCTCCTGTTTTCCCCTCTATATCTTCAGCGTGCCTGAATAAGAATGCTGCAGTAGCCAAAACTTTCAGCATCCATAAAGCCAACGCCAGCAGTTTCATGACATATTGTTTTCGTGATTCGTGCAACTCATGGATGTATAAAATTCAGCAATTACACTTAATTTTTCATCAGAAATTATGGGCAAAGAAAATATCAGATGTAAAGAGTTGCAGACATGGATGCATAGTGCACACTTAATTTTACCTACAGGGTAGATACTAGATAGTTGGTCGATATAATTCTTTTATCTGGTTACTAGATTGGAGGTAATTCATTCAATTTGTACTGTTTACTTGTAAATTAAGACTTTAATTTTTTTGTTGTTAATAAATTTAATACAAACATGTAAGCTTTCTAACATACAAGATCCCTGATTCCCATCTACCTACAACATTCTTTTTATCGACGACATTTGTTTTGTGGTATGGAGTTAACAACAACACATCATGATTTTTGACATACAAATATACATGTTCGGATTTGATTCTTAATCTTAAGTTCTTAACTATCTCAAGTTTTACGGATCTTCCAAGTGAGATAACAACACATCACAATTAATACAAAGTCGTCACACACAAGAAAGCGAAAATCAACGGAAAAGGAGAAGACCAAAACGATCACCACAAGCCATTAGAAAGAAGAAGAAGAAAAAAAAGGAAAACTAAAACTAAAACGGAAAAGCAGAAAATCAAAACAAACACGTTACCGGAAAGCCTAACAAACCCCGCCTGCAACCTCGGCTCCGCCGCAACCGCCACCGCCGCCACCTCCCTCTCGACAGCCCACATCCTCACGGCCTCCGCCACACCCCCACACTCCCTCATCTTCTCCGCCAACCAGATCGCCTCGGCCACCGTCTTCTCCGCGTCCCCATCCCCCTCCTCCTCCCACAGCCTCCTCACTGTCCACTCCCTCTGCGCCCGGAGACGACGGAGCGCGCGGGCGAAGGCGGTGGAGAGGGCGACGCGGGAGACGGAGACGAGCCCGTCGCCGTGGCGGAGGTTGTCGTCGAGGATGCGGTCGGCGAGGTCGCGGAGGGTGGCGTACTTGCGGGAGGAGGCGGGGACTGTGGAGAGACAGAGGAGCACGTGCGAGAGCGCACGTGCGGGGGTGGTGGAGTTGGGATCGGAATCGGAAAATTGTAATGGTTTGGGTCGGGAAGTGAGGAGGAGGCGGAGGAGGAAGAGGAGGAAGTTGAGGAGGAAGGTTAAGTAGGGGAGGGAGAAGAGGAAGAGGAGTTTGGACCGGAAGTGGTTTTTCAGGGTTTTGCTGTTGGTCGGGAACTCCAATTCCATGGATGGAAATGGAAAGTTGATTTCAGAGAAGGAACGAACCGGGAACTGCTTCGGTTTTGGTACTTCTGCCAAAGAGAGGTGGGTTGTGGATATTCGATCTCTTCCAAAATTCTTGTTAGCGGTGAAGGCTGGTTTGGGTCACACGTTTTAGTGTTACGTTACGTGGGTTGTTCTTAATCAGGTATTATATGTCGTATATTTCACGGTATATTTTTAGAAAACTTCAAAGGATGCATGTTGATATGTTATATTATAGTACGACGACGTGTTTTCTATGCAAGTCATCAACGATAATAAATTAGTTGATATTGTTGTTGTAGTTTAAATTGAAATATCTGACCTTAAAATCACTAGTATTAAGGGTCATACACTCATACCCATATATTTCATTTCATTTCATTTCATTTTGTTTTGCATCTGGAGGTCTAAACACGTAAAGTTGCAGTGGATTACAGCAGCACAGGAGAAGATGAATCAAGGCTACGGTTACTCCAGTTCATAACCAAGCTAATAATGTAATTGAGCTGTTGAGTTGTATAAGGTTATTGGATCAATCCATGTTACCCGATTAACCAATTAACTAGAGTCATTTAGCCCGCGTTATATAAGTGGTTTTTTTTGGTTAGGTGCAACTCAACAGGCTCATAATTAGCCATATACACATGCGTATTGTTGCAAATGCACATCTGCATCATCCTATTTGCGCATATGCACCTCAGACGTTCGTGAGACCCTCACCAAGCCAACGCCGTTAGCTTAACTTTCACTCCGTCGGTACAGATTCAGTTAACGTGAATGCTAACAATGGCTGATTCTGGCCTGACTCTAGACACCAATCTGGACATGATTTCAGACACGATTTTGGACTAACTTTGGACTGACTCTGGAAACATTCTGGACTGACTCCGAATACGATTCTGGATACCAATGTGAACAGTCGTGTCCTTTTTTGGAAACAAATTGTTTCCTTGTCGGGAATCATAAATTGTTGATGATTTAAAAATCTACAAATCAGTACATAAAGAATGTGTATATAATCAATTCAGAATGTATCCATAATCAATCCATAAAGAACGTGTCCACAATCAATCCAGAATCAGTCCATAATGTGTCCAAAATTGTGTCCAGAGTCAGTCCATAATGTGTCTAGAATCAGTCCAGAGTCAGTCCAAAATCAGTCCAGAGTCAGTCCAGAATCGTGTCCAGAGTAAGTCCAGAATCGTGTCCACAATCATCCCTTAACATTTACGTTAACCAAATCCGTACCGACAGAGTGAAAGTTAAGCTCACGAGGTTGGTTTGGTGAGGGTCCTACGAATGCCTGAGGTACATATGCACAAATAGGATGAGGCAGATGCACATTTGCAACAAGACAAGAAACGCGGGTGCAATATGGCTAATTACGAGCTCGTTGAGGTGCACCTAACCAACAACCCTTATATAAGTGGAACGAGTCATGTGTAATGGTAATGAGTTTAGGTCATTCACATCAATAACATGTACCAAAATGTCATCTCAATTTTCTCTTTCTGACACGTCATATTTTCCACTTCGCATCATTTAATCACAATTTTATTCACTCTTCTTCATCTCAATCACAACATTTAATAAAAATATTTTGGTGTCAAATCAACTTTTTTTATACCTCTAACTCATTTCTCACTCTTTACAAATAGATATTTATTATCATTTCACTTTTATATATTAATTTTAGTTATTAATAAACTTGACTATTAATGTTTTTCCTTTCATAATTATTTTTCAAAATCATTTTTTGACAAACATTCATAAATAATCCATTATTTTTTCAACGAAACTCATCAAGATTACATTAACAATTACATATAATTAAACGTTACAACAACTAAGATATAAATGACAAAGACATATTTAATTATCACCCTGCCCATAGCGTTGCCAGATATTCTCAATCAAATCCGTTTTAAGAGTCGAATGTGTCTCCCCATCACGAACTTGATCTCTATTATTCATGTAAATATTTAATTTTTCGTAAGAAAGAATGTCAAATCCATAAAACTTGGGATGCTACATCCTCGAGGACAAGTGTTGTTTTGCAACTTCACCCTTGACGGGGGCGGGCATACATATGAGCCCGGGTGGGCATGGACCCACCCACTAAATTAAAAAAAAGAGCCGACCCTACGTACCCAAATCCAAACCAGTCGTCATGTGTATGTGGTCAGCGCAAACCCTAATGACCTAATAATCCCAGTAGTCAGTGCAACCAAATCTCATTCTTGCCGACCCTACCTGCAGCTACTTCCCCAAATTCCATGCCCTCACGGAAGAACCCCACTAGCGATCCCAATCCAATGATTGACACTGTTATGTAGTAATTGACACTCAACTTCAGGTTCTCAATGATCGTTTTACGGATGTTAATAATGAGTTGCTCTTATGTATGGTGTGTTTGGATCCCCGTATTATCCTTTGAATTTGCTGACTTTTATCCTATGGAGTTTAATGAGAATGATCGTTTGGTGCTTGAAATTCAATTTGACAACTATATTGCTCATGTGAGGAAGTCTTCACACGTTTTAGATTAGCACAACATTACAGATCTTGCAAGGAATATGATCGAAAACAAACTCAATGTTGTACATCCTCTAGTTTATTTGTTTATCAAGTTAGCCTTAACATTGTTAGTAGCACCTGTAACTGTTGAAAGAACATTCTCAGCTATGAAGATTGTCAAGACTATGCTTCAGACTCAAATAAGTGATGATTGACTAAATGATTGTCTTATCACGTACATAGAAAATGATATTTTTCAGTCTATTGAAGACGAAGAAATTATGAAATGTACCAGTTTAATATTTTCGTCGTATAATATCCATTTGTATCGTCAGACCCCTAAAAAAAAGAGAAATAGTGATATTTTTGAAAACGGAGTGTTTTTACAGAAAATCGTGTTAACGCCCTTTGGTTTTTTGCTAAAAAAGAAATATCTAAAAATCTCTCTTCAAACGCATCAGTTTAACATTTTTGTCGTATAAAATCCATTTGTATCCCCATTGTCCTAAAAAATAATGAAATAGTGATTTTTTTTAAACGAAGGGTTTTTACAGAAATTCGTGTGTTTATATCCTTTGTTTTTTGGTAAAAAAAGAAATATCTAAAAATCTCTCTTCGGACGCATCAGTTTAACATTTTCGTCGCTAAAAACCAATTTGTATCATCAGACCCCTCAGAAAATAATAAAATAGGGATTTTTTTTAAAACTAAGTGTTTTTACCGAAATTCGTGTGCTATACCGGTTTTTGCTAAAAAAATAAATATCTACAAAATTCTTTTCGGACGCATCAATTTAACATTTTCGTCTCTAATGATCCATTTGTTTCATTACACTCCTAAAAAATAAAGAAAATGAGGCATTTTTAAAAACTAAGGGGTTTTACGGAAATTCATGTGCTTATACCCTTTGGTTTTTGCTAAAAAAACAATATCTAAAAATATCCTTTCGGACACATTAGTTTAACATTTTCGTCGTATAATATCCATTTGTATCGTCGGACCCCTCAAAAAAATAAAGAAATAGTGATATTTTTGAAAACGGGGTGTTTTTACTCAAAATCGTGTTTGCACACTTTGGTTTTTTGCAAAAAAAGAAATATCTAAAAATCTCTCTTCAAACGCATCAGTTTAACATTTTCGTCGTATAAAATCCATTTGTATCGTCGGACCCCTAAAAAAACAAAAAAATGGTGATATTTTTAAAAAGAGAGGGGTTTAACTGAAATTCGTGTGGTATTATACTTTTTGGTTTTTGCTGAAAAATGAAATATATAAAAATCTCTCTTCGAACGCAACAGTTTAACATTTTTGTCGTATAAAATCCATTTGTGTCCTCAGAGTTCTTAAAAAAAATGAAATAGTGATTTTTTTTTAAATCTAAGGGTTTCTACCGAAATTCGAATGTTATACCTTTTAGTTTTCTGCTAAAAAAGAAATATCTAAAAATCTCTCTTCGAACGCATTGGTTTATCATTTTTGTCCGCAGAGTCCTTAAAAAATAATGAAATAGTGATTTTTTTAAAACTAAGTGTTTTACCGAAATTTGTGTGTTATACCTTTCGGTTTTTTACTGAAAAAAGAAATATCTAAAAATCTATTTTCGAACGCATCAGTAAACATTTTCGTCGTATAAAATCCATTTGTATCCTTAGAGCCCTAAAAAATAAAGAAAATGTGACATTTTTAAAATCTGAGGGGTTTTATCGAAATTCGTGTGCATACCTGTTGGTTTTTTGGAAGAAAAAAAGAAATATCTAAAAATCACTTTTCGGACGCATCCGTTTAATATGTTCGTCGCTAAGGATCCATTTGTATCATCACACCCCTCAAAAAATAATGAAATAGTGATTTTTTTAAAATGGATGGTTTTTACCCAAATTCGTGTGCTATACCATTTGGTTTTTTTGCTAAAAAAGAGATATCTAAAAATCTCTCTTCGAAGACATTAGTTTAACATTTTCGTCATATAAAATCCATTTGTGTCCTCAAAGTCCTCAAAGAATAAAGAAATAGTGATATTTTTAAAAACGAAGGGTTTTTACCAAAATTCGTGTGCTATATAAACCATCAGTTTAAAATTTTATTCGTATAATATCCATTTGTATCGTCGGACCCCTAAAAAAAGAGAAATGGTGATATTTTTAAAAACGGAGTATTTCAAAATCTCTCTTCGAACGCATCAGTTTAACATTTTTGTCGTATAAAATCCATTTGTATCGTGGGACCCCTCAAAAAATAAACAAATAGTTATATTTTTTAAAACGGTGGGTTTTTACAGAAATTCGTGTGCTTATAACATTTGGTTTTTTGCTAAAAATGAAATATCTAAAAATGTCTCTTCAAACGTATCAGTTTATTATTTTCGCTGTTAATGATTCAATTGTATCATCAGACTCCTCAAAAAATAATGAAATAGAGATTTTTTAAAAAACTAAGCGTTTTTATCGAAACTCATGCGCTACACCCTTTGGTTTTTTGTATAAAAATCAATATCTAAAAATGTCGCTTCGGACGTGTTAGTTTAACAGTTTCGTCGTATAATATCCATTTGTATCGTGAGACCCTTCAAAGAATAAAAAATAGTGATATTTTTTAAAACAGATTGTTTTTACCGAAATTCGTGTGTTATACAGTTTGGTTTTTTCTAGAAAACCAATATTAAAAAATCTACGTTCGGGGGCATCAGTTTAACAATTTCATCGCTAAGGATTCATTTGTATCATCAGACCCCTCAAAAAATAATGAAATAGTTATTTTTTTTTAAAACTAAGGATTTTTACCGAAATTCGTGTGCTATACCTTTTGAGTTTTTGCAAAAAAAGGAAATATCTAAAAATCTCTCTTGGAACGCATCAGTTTAACTTTTTCGTCATATAAAATCCATTTGTGTCCTCCATCCTCAAAAAATAATGAAATAGTGTTTTTTAAAGAACGGATGGTTTTTACCGAAATTCGTGTGCTATATATCCTTTGATTTTTTGCTAAAAAAGGAAATTTCTAAAAATATATTTTTGGATGCATTAGTTTATCATTTTCGTCGCTAAGAATCCATTTGTATCATCACATCCCTCAAAAATAAAGAAAATGTGATGTTTTTAAAAACTGAGGGGTTTTACAAAAATTCGTGTCCTACACCCTTTAATTTTTTTGCTAAAAAATGAAAAATCTAAAAAACTATTTTCGGACGCATCAGTTTAACATCTTCGTCGCTCAGGATCCATTTGTCTCATCATACCCCTTTGCGTTTTTGGATAAAAATGAAAATATCTAAAAATCTCTATTCGGATGCATCAGTTTACATTTTGGTCGCTTAGGATCCATTTGTATCATCACACCCCACAACAAATAAAGATATTGTGACATTTTTAAAAACTGAGGGTTTTTACCAAAAATTGTGTGCACCCTTTGGTTTTTTGCTAAAAAATGAAATATCTAAAAATCCTTTTTCGGACGCATCAGTTTAACATTTTCGTCGCTAAGGATCCATTTGTACATAACACCCCTCAAAAAATAAAGGAAATGTGACATTTTTAAAAGCCACGGATTTTTACCGAAATTCGTGTGCTATACCCTCTGGGTTTTTTGATAAAAAAAGAAATATCTAAAAATCTCTTTTCGAACGCATCGGTTTAACATTTTCGTCGTATTAAATCCATTTGTGTCCTAAGATTCCTCAAAAAATAATGAAATAGTGATTTTTTTAAAAACTAGTTGTTTTTTCCGAAATTCATGTGCTATAAAACCCTTTGGTTGTTTTGCTAAAAAGGAAATATCTAAAAATCTATTTTCGGACGCATCAGTTTAACATCTTCGACGCTAAGGATCCATTTGAATTATCACAACCCTCAAAAAATAAAGAAAATGTGACAATTTTAAAAACAGAGGGTTTTTACTGAAATTCATGTGATATAATATTTAGTTTTCTGCTAAAACAAGAAATATAAAAAAATCTCTTTTCGGACGCATCAGTTGAACATTTACGTCGTATGAAATGCATTTGTGTCATTATGGCTCTCAAAAAATAAAGAAAATGTGACATTTTTAGAAACCGAGTGTTTTTACCAAAATTCGTGTGCTATAACCATTTGGTTTTTTGCTGAAAAAGGAAATATCTAAAAATCTCTCTTCGAAAGCATCAGTTTAACATTTTCGTCGCTAAGGATTCATTTGTATCTTCACACCCCTCCATAAAAAAAGAAAATGTGACAATTTTAAAAACTGAAAGTTTTTACCAAAATTCGTGTGCTCTTCCCTTTCGTTTTTTGCTAAAAAAAGAAATATCTAACAATCTCTCTTCGAACGCATCAGTTTAACATTTTGGCGCTAAGGATCCATTTGCATCATTACATGCCTAAAAAATAAAGAAAATGAGATATTTTTGAAAACTGAGGGTTTTCACCGAAATTCGAGTGCTCTACCCTTTGTTTTTTGCAAAAAAAAAGAAATATCTAAAAATCTCTCTTCGAACGTATCAGTTTCACATTTTCGTCGCTAAGGATCCATTTTTTCATCACACCCCTCAAAAAATTAAGAAAATGAGACATTTTTATAAACTGAGGGTTTTTACCGAAATTCGTGTGCTCTTCCCTTTCTGTTTTTGCTAAAAAAATAAATATCTAAAAATCTCTCTTCGAACGCATCAATTTAACATTTCCGTCACTTAGGATCCATTTGTTTCATCACACTCCTCAAAAAATTAAGAAAATGAGACATTTTAAAAACTAAGGGTTTTTACCGAAATTCGTGTGCTATACCATTTCGTTTTTTACTGAAAAAGAAATTTCTAAAAATCCCTCTTTGAATGTATGGGTTTAACATTTTCGTTGTATAAAATCCATTTGTCTCCTCAGAGTCCTCAAAAAATAAACAAAATGTGACATTTTTAAAAACTGTGAGATTTTACCGAAATCCGTGTGATATTCCCTTTAGTTTTTTGCTAAAAAAAGAAATATCTAAAAATCTCTCTTGGAACGCATCAGTTTTAACATTTTGTCGCTAAGGATCCATTTGTATAATTACACCACTCAAAAAATAAAGAAAATGTGTCATTTTTAAAATCTAAGGGGTTTTACCGAAATTTGAGTGCTATATACCCTTTCGTTTTTTGCTAAAAAGGAAAGATCTAAAAATCTCTCTTCGAACGCATCTGTTTAATATTTTCGTCGTATAAAATCAATTTGTGTGCTAAGACTCGACAAACAATAATGAAATAGTGATTTTGTTAAAAACTAAGGGTTTTTACCGAAATTCGTTTGTTATACCTTTTGGTTTTTTGCTAAAAAAAGAAATATCTGAAAATGTCGTTCGAACGCGTCAGTTAAACATTTCCGTCGTATGAAATGCATTTGTGTCATTATGGCTCTCAAAAAATATAGAAAATGTGTCATTTTTAGAAACCGAGTGTTTTTACCGAAATTCTTGTGCTATAACCATTTGATTTTTTGTTAAAAAAAGAAATATCTAAAAATCTCTATTCGAAAGCATCAGTTTTTAACATTTTCGTCGCTAAGGATCCATTTGTATCATCACACCCCTCAATAAATAAAGAAAATGTGACATTTTTAAAAAAGTGAGAGTTTTTACCGAAGTTCGTGTGCTCTTCCCTTTCGTTTTTTGCTAAAAAAAGAAATATCTAAAAATCTCTCTTCGAACGCATCAGTTTAACATTTTGTCGCTAAGCATCCATTTGCATCATTACACGCCTAAAAAACAAAGAAAATGAGATATTTTTAAAAACTGAGGGGTTTTTACCGAAATTCATGTGCTCTACCATCTGTTTTTGCTAAAAAAGGAAATATCTAAAAATCTCTCTTCGAACGTATCAGTTTAACATTTTCGTCATATAAAATCCATTTGTATCCTAAGAATCCCCAAATAATAAAGAAAATGTGACATTTTTAGAAACCGAGTGTTTTTACCGAAATTCGTGAGCTATAACCATTTGATTTTTTGCTAAAAAAGAAATATCTAAAAATCTCTCTTCGAAAGTATCAGTTTAACATTTTCGTCGCTAATGATCTATTTGAATCATCAGTTTTTACCGAAATTTCTTGTGCTATTCCCTTTCGTTTTTTGCTAACAAAGGAAATATCTAAAAATCTCTGTTCGAACGCATCAGTTTAACATTTTCGTCGCTAAGGATCCATTTGTTTCATCACACCCCTAAAAAAATAAAGAAAATGAGGCATTTTTATAAACTGAGGGGTTTTACCGAAATTCGTCTGCTATACGCTTTCGTTATTTGCTATGAAAGGAAATATCTAAAAATCTCTTTTTGAACGCATCAGTTTAACATTTTCGTCGCTAAGGATCCATTTGTTTCATCATACCCTCAAACAATAAAGAAAATGAGAAAATTTTAAGAACTGAGGGTTTTTACCGAAATTCGCATTAGTGTCCTAGTATTCCTCAAAAAATAAAGAAAATGTGACATTTTTAAAAGCTGTGTGTTTTTACGGAAATTCGTTTGCTATTCCATTTCGGTTTTTGCTAAAAAAGGAAATATCTAAAAATCTCTCTTCGAACGCATCAGTTAAATGTGACATTTGTATAAAGTCAATTTGTGTCCTCAGAGTCGTCAAAAAATTGAGAAAATGTGACATTTTTAAAAACTGAGGTTTTTACCAAAATTCGTGTGTTCCCTTTTGTTTTTTGCTAAAAAAAGTAATATCTAAAAATCTCTTTTCGCACACATCAGTTATCATTTTCGTCGCTAAGGATCCATTTGTATCATCACATCCCTAAAAAAATAAAGGAAATGTGACATTTTTAAAAAAAACCGAGGATTTTTACCGAAATTAGTGTGCTATCCTTTCGTTTTTTGCTGAAAAAGGAAATATCTAAAAATATCTCTTCGAACGCATCGTTTTAACATTTTCGTATTATAAAATCCATTTGTATCCTCAGAGTCCTCATAAAATAAAGAAAATGTGACATTTTTAAAAACGGAGGTTTTTATCGAAATTCGTTTGCTATACCCTTTACCTTTTTTGCTAAAAAAAGAAATATGTAAAAATCTCTCTTCGAACGCATCAGTTTAACATTTTTCTCGCTAAGAATCCATTTGTATCATCATACCCCTCAAAAAATAAAGATAATGAGACATTTTTAGAAACTGAGGGTTTTTACAGAAACTCGTACCCTTTGGTTTTTTTTCTAAAAAAGAAAATATCTAAAAATTTCTCTTCGAACGCATCGTTTTAACATTTTCGTCGCTAAGGATCCATTGGTATGATCACACCCCTCAAAAAATAAAGCAAATGAGACATTTTTATAAACTGAGGGGTTTTACCGAAATTTGAGTGCTATATCCTCTCGTTTTTTACTAATAAAGAAATTTCTAAAAATCTCCCTTCGAACGTATCAGTTTAACATTTTCGTCGTATAAAGTCAATTTGTGTCCTCAGAGTCCTCAAAAAATAAAGAAAATGTGAAAATTTTAAAAACTGAGGTTTTTACCGAAATTCGTGTGTCCCTTTCGTTTTTAGCTAAAAAAGGAAATATCTAAAAATCTCTCTTCGCACGCATCAGTTTAACATTTTCGTCGCTAAGGATCTACTTGTATCATTACATCCCTAAAAATATAAAGAAAATGTGACATTTTTAAAAAAACCGAGGGTTTTTACCGAAATTCGTGTGCTATCCTTTCGTTTTTTGCTGAAAAAGGAAATATCTAAAAATCTCTCTTCGAACGCATCATTTTAACATTTTCGTATTATAAAATCCATTCGTATCCTCAGACTCCTCATAAAATAAAGAAAATGTGACATTTTTAAAAACAGAGGTTTTTACCGAAATTCGTGTGCTATTTTATTCCCTTCCATTTTTTGCTAAAAAATGTAATATCTAAAAATTTCTCTTCGAACGCATCGTTTAGGGTTTTTTGCTAAAAAAAGAAATATCTAAAAATGTCTTTTCTAAAGCATCAGGTTAACATTTTCGTCTCTAAGGATCCATTTGTATCATCACATCCCTCAAAAAATAAAGAAAATGTGACATTTTAAAAAACTTAGGGGTTTTACCAATATTTGTGTGCGATACCCTTTAGTTTTTTGCTAAAAAAAGAAATATCTAAAAATCTCTCTTCGAACACATCAATTTAATATTTTCGTCGTATAAAATCCATTTTTGTCCTCATAGTCCTCAAAAAATAATGAAATTGTGTTTTCTAAAAAAAATTAAGGGTTGTTTCAGAAATTCGTGTGCTATATACCCTTTGGTTTTTTGCTAAAAAAAGAAATATCTAAAAATCTCTCTTCGAACGCATCAGTTTAACATTTTCCTCGCTAAGGATCAATTTGTATCATCATACCCCTCAAAAATTTAAAGAAAATGAGACATTTTTAAAAACTGAGGGTTTTTATGGATATTCGTGTGATTATACCCTTTGGTTTTTTGCTAAAAAAAGAAATATTAAAAAATCCCTTTTCGAAAGCATCCGTTTATCATTTTCGTATCTAAGCATCCATTTGTATCATCACACCCCTCAAAAAATAAAGAAAATGAGACATTTTTAAAAACTAAGGGTTTTTATAGATATTCGTGTGATATACCCTTCGGTTTTTTTCTAAAAATGGAAATATCAAAATATCCGTCTTCGAATGCATCAGTTTAACATTTTCGTCGCTAAGGATCAATTTGTATCATCACACCCCTCAAAAAATAAAGAAAATGAGACATTTTTAAAAACTGATGGTATTTGCAGAAACTCGTACCCTTTGGTTTTTTGCTAAAAAAAGAAATATCTAAAAATCTCACTTCGAACGCATCTGTTTAACATTTTCGTCGCTAATGATCCATTTGTATCATCACACCCCTTAAAAAATAAAGAAAATGAGACATTTTTAAAAATTGAGAGTTTTAACAGAAATTCGTACCCTTTGGTTTTTCGCTAAAGAAGGAAATATATAAAATTCTCTTTTCGAAAGCATCAGTTTAACATTTTCGTCGCTAAAGATCCATTTGTATGATCACACCCCTCAAAAAATAAAGAAAATGAGACATTTTTATAAACTGAGGGGTTTTACCGAAATTCGTGTGCTATACCCTTTCATTATTTGCTATGAAAGGAAATATCAAAAATCTCTTTTCGAACGCATCAGTTTAACATTTTGGTCGCTAATGATCCATTTGTTTCATCACACCCCTCAAAAAATAAAGGAAATTAGAAAATTTTAAAAACAGAGGGTTTTTACCGAAATTCGCATTAGTGTCCTCAGATTCCTCAAAATATAAAGAAAATGTGACATTT
Organism: Triglochin maritima; assembly: GCA_963682175.1. Classification (NCBI taxonomy): domain Eukaryota; kingdom Viridiplantae; phylum Streptophyta; class Magnoliopsida; order Alismatales; family Juncaginaceae; genus Triglochin; species Triglochin maritima. Next base: position 53,412,717 of record OY821771.1, on the reverse strand, counting down.
TTAAAAACTGTGTGTTTTTACCGAAATTCGTTTGCTATTCCCTTTCGGTTTTTGCTAAAAAAGGAAATATTTAAAAATCTCTCTTCGAATGCATCAGTTCAATATTTTCGTCGTATAAAGTCAATTTGTGTCCTAAGAGTATTCCAAAAATAGAGAAAATGTGACATTTTTAAACAATGAGGTTTTTACCGAAATTCGTGTGTTCCCTTTCGTTTTTTGCTAAAAAAAGAAATATCTCAAAATCTCTTTTCGCACGCATCAGTTTAACATTTTCGTCGCTAAGGATCCATTTGTATCATCACATCCCTAAAAAAATAAAGAAAATGTGACATTTTTAAAAAAACTGAGGGGTTTTACCGAAATTCGTGTGCTATCCTTTCGTTTTTTGCTGAAAAAGGAAATATCTAAAAATCTCTCTTCGAACGCATCATTTTAACATTTTCGTATTATAAAATCCATTTGTATCCTCAGAGCCCTCAAAAAATAAAGAAAATGTGACATTTTTAAAAACGGAGGTTTTTACCAAAATTCGTGTGCTATTTTATTCCATTTCGTTTTTTGCTAAAAAAGGAAATATCTAAAAATCTCTCTCCGAACGCATCGTTTAGGGTTATTTGCTAAAAAAGTAATATCTAAAAATGTCTTTTCGAAAGCATCAGGTTAACATTTTCGTCTCTAAGTATCCATTTGTATCATCATATCCCCCAAAAAATAAAGAAAAGGTGACATTTTTAAAAACTTAGGGTTTTTAGTAATATTCGTGTGCTATACCCTTTAGTTTTTTGCTAAAAAAAGAAATATCAAAAAAATCTCTCTTCGAACACATCAGTTTAATATTTTCGTCGTATAAAATCCATTTTTGTCCTCATAGTCCTCAAAAAATAATGAAATTGTGTTTTAAAAAAAATTTAAGGGTTGTTTAAGAAATTCGTGTGCTATATACCCTTTGGTTTTTTGCTTAAAAAGAAATATCTAAAAATCTCTCTTCGCACGTATGAGTTCAACATTTTCCTCGCTACGGATCCATTTGTATCATCATACCCCTCAAAAAATAAAGATAATGAGACATTTTTAGAAACTGAGGGTTTTTACAGAAACTCGTACCTTTTGGTTTTTTTGCTAAAAAAGAAAATATCTAAAAATCTCTCCTCGAACGCATCATTTTAACATTTTCGTCGCTAATGATCAATTTGTATCATCACACCCCTCCAAAAATAAAGATAATGTGTCATTTTTAAAACTGAGGGTTTTTACCAAAATTCGTGTGCTATACCCTTTGGTTTTTTTGCTAAAAAAGAAATGTCTAAAAACTCTCTTCGGACACATCATTTTAACATTTTCGTCGCTAAGGATCTATTTGTATCATCACACCACTCAAAAAATATAGAAAATGTGACATTTTTAAAAACTGAGGGTTTTTACCGAAATTCGTGTGCTATATAACCTTTGGTTTTTTGATAAAAAAAGAAATATCTAAAAATCTCTCTTCGAACGCATCGGTTTAACATTTTCGTCGCTAACTATCCATTTGTATCATCATACCCCTCAAAATATAAAGAAAATTAGACATTTTTAAAAAGTGAGGGTTTTTACCGAAATTCGTGTGCTATACCCTTTGGTTAATTTGCTTAAAAAAGAAATGTCTAAAAATCTCTATTCGAACGCATCATTTTAACATTTTCGTCGCTAAGGATCCATTTGTATCATCACACCCCTCTAATTATAAAGAAAATTAGACATTTTTAAAAACTAAGGGTTTTAACAGAAATTCGTGTCCCTTTCGTTTTTTTGATAAAAAATTAAATATCTAAAAATCTCTTTTCGAACGCATCAGTTTAACATTTTCGTCGCTAAGGATGAATTTGTATCCTCACACCACTCAAAAAATAAAGAAATATTAGACAAATTTAAAAACTGAGGGTTTTAACTGAAATTCGTGTGCCTTTTAGGTTTTTTTGCTAAAAAAAGAATTGTCTAAAAATTTCTCTTCGAACGCATCATTTTAACATTATTGTCGCTAAGTATCCATTTGTATCATCACACCCCTCAAAAAATAAAGAAAATTAGATATTTTTAAAAACAGAAGGTTTTTACAGAAATTCGTGTGATATATCCTTTGGTTTTTTGCTAAAAAAATAAATTTCTCGAAATATCTCATCGAACGCATCAATTTAAAATTTTCGCCGCTAAAGAACCATTTGTATCATCACACCCCTCAAAAAATAAAGAAAATGTGAAAATTTTAAAAACTGAGGGTTTTTACCGAAATTCGTGTGCTATACCCTTTGTCTTTTTGCTAAAAAAGGAAATATCTAAAAATATCCCTTCGAACGCATCAGTTTAACATTTTCGTCGCTAAGGATCCATTCGAATCATCACACCCCACAAAAAATAAAGAAAATTAGACATTTTTTAAAAGTGAGGGTTTTTACCGAAATTCGTGTGCTATAACCTTTGGTTTTTTGCTAAAAAAAGAAATATCTAAAAATCTCTCTTCTAACACATCGATTTAACCTTTTCGTCGCTAAGGAGCCATTTGTATCATCACACCCCTCAAAAAATAAAGAAACTTAGACATTTTTAAAAAGTGAGGGTTTTAACAGAAATTCGTGTGATATACCCTTTCGTTTTTTAACTAAAAAATTAAATATCTAAAATCTCTCTTCGAACGCATCAGTTTAACATTTTCGTCGCAAAGGATCCATTTGTATCATCACACCCCTCAAAAAATAAAGAAAATGTGACATTTTTAAAAACTGAAGGTTTTTACAGAAATTCGTGTGCCATCTCTTTGGTTTTTTGCTAAAAAAGGAAATATCTAAAAATCTCTCTTCGAACGCATCAGTTTAACATTTTTGTCGCTAAGGATCCATTTGTATCGGCACACCCCTCAAAAAATAAAGAAAATGTGACATTTTTAAAAACTGAGGGTTTTTACAGAAATTCGTGTGCTATTTCTATTTGGTTTTTTGCTATAAAAAGAAATATCTAAAAATCTCTCTTCGAACGCATCAGTTTAACATTTTCGTCGCTAAGGATCCATTTGTTTCATCACACCCCTCAAAAAATAAAGAAAATGTGACAATTCAAAAACGGAGGGTTTTTACCGAAATTCGTGTGGTATACTCTATGGTTTTTGTGAAAAAAGGAAATATCTAAAAATCTCTTTTCGAACGCATCAGTTTAATATTTTCGTCGATAAGGATCCATTTGTATCATCACACCACTCAAAAAATAAAGAAAATATGACATTTTTAAAAACTGAGGGTTTTTACCGAAATTCGTGTGCTATACCCACTGGTTTTTTGCTAAAAAAAGAAATATCTAAAAATCTCTCTTCGAACGCATCAGTTTAACATTTTCGTCGATAAGGATCCATTTGTATCATCACACCACTCAAAAAATAAAGAAAATATGACATTTTTAAAAACTGAGAGTTTTTACCGAATTTCGTGTGCTACGCCCGTTGGTTTTTTGCTAAAAAAAGAAATATCAAAAAAACTTTCTTCGAACTCATCAGTTTAACATTTTCGTCGCTAAGGATCCATTTGTATCATCACACCCCTCAAAAAATAAAGAAAATTAGACATTTTTAAAAAGTGAGGGTTTTTACCGAAATTCGTGTGCTATACCTTTTAGTTTTTTTTGCTAAAAAAGAAAATGTCTAAAAATCTCTCTTCGAACGCATCAGTTTAATATTTTCGTCGATAAGGATCCATTTGTATCATCACACCACTCAAAAAAATAAAGAAAATATGACATTTTAAAAAACTGAGAGTTTTTACCGAAATTCGTGTGCTACCCGTTGATTTTTTGCTAAAAAAAGAAATATCTAAAAATCTTTTTTCTAACTCATCAGTTTAACATTTTCGTCGCTAAGGATCCATTTGTATCATCACACCTCTCAAAAAATAAAGAAAATTAGACATTTTTAAAAACTGAGGGGTTTTACCGAAATTTGTGTGGTGTAACCTTTGTTTTTTTTGCTAAAAAATGAAAAGTCTAAAAATCTCTCTTCGAACGCATTAGTTTAACATTTTCGTCGATAAGGATCCATTTGTATCATCGCACCCCTCAAAAAATAAAGAAAATGTTAAAATTATAAAAACTGTGGGGTTTTACAGTAATTCGTGTGACACTTTGGTTTTTTTGCTAAAAAAAGAAATATCTAAAAATCCCTCTTCGAACGCATCAGTTTAAAATTTTCGTCGCTAAGTATCCATTTGTATCATCACACACCTAAAAAATAAAGAAAATGTGACATTTTTATAAACTGAGGGTTTTTATCGAAATTCGTGTGCTATACCCTTTGGTTTTTTTTGCTAAAAAAGAAATATCTAAAAATCTCTTTTCGAACGCATCAGTTTAACATTTTCGTCTCTAAGGATCCATTTGTATCATCACACCCCACAAAAAATAAAGAAAATGTGACATTTTTAAAAGCTGAGGGTTTTTATCGATGCTCGTGTGCTATACGCTTTGGTTTTTTGCTAAAAAAAGAAATATCTAAAAATCTCTCTTCGAACGCACCAGTTTAATATTTTCGTCGATAAGGATCCATTTGTATCATCACACCACTCAAAAAATAAAGAAAATATGACATTTTAAAAATCTGAGAGTTTTTACCGAAATTCGTGTGCTACCCGTTGATTTTTTGCTAAAAAAAGAAATATCTAAAAATCTTTTTTCGAACTCATCAGTTTAACATTTTCGTCGCTAAGGATCCATTTGTATCATCACACCTCTCAAAAAATAAAGAAAATTAGACATTTTTAAAAAGTGAGGGGTTTTACCGAAATTTGTGTGGTGTAACCTTTGTTTTTTTTGCTAAAAAATGAAAAGTCTAAAAATCTCTCTTCGAACGCATTAGTTTAACATTTTCGTCGATAATGATCCATTAGTATCATCGCACCCCTTAAAAAATAAAGAAAATGTTAAAATTATAAAAACTGTGGGGTTTTACGGTAATTCGTGTGACACTTTGGTTTTTTTGCTAAAAAAAGAAATATCTAAAAATCCCTCTTCGAACGCATCAGTTTAAAATTTTCGTCGCTAAGTATCCATTTGTATCATCACACACCTAAAAATAAAGAAAATGTGACATTTTTATAAACTGAGGGTTTTTATCGAAATTCGTGTGCTATACCCTTTGGCTTTTTTTTTAAAAAAGAAATATCTAAAAATCTCTTTTCGAACGCATCAGTTTAACATTTTCGTCTCTAAGGATCCATTTGTATCATCACACCCCACAAAAAATAAAGAAAATGTGACATTTTTAAAAGCTGAGGGTTTTTATCGATGCTCGTGTGCTATACGCTTTGGTTTTTTGCTAAAAAAAGAAATATCTAAAAATCTCTCTTCGAACGCACCAGTTTAACATTTTCGTCGCTAAGTATCCATTTGTATCATCACACCCCTCAAAATATAAAGAAAATGTGAATTTCTTAAAAACTGAGGGTTTTTACCGTAATTCGTGTGACCCTTTTCTTTTTTGCTAAAAAAGAAAATATCTAAAAATCTCTCTTTGAACGCATCAGTTGAACATTTTCGTCACTAAGAATCCATTTCTATCATCACACCCCTCAAAAAATAAAGAAAATGTGTCACTTTTAAAAACTGAGGGATTTTACCAAAATTAGTGTGCTATTATACCCTTTGGCTTTTTTTGCTAAAAAAAGAAATATCTAAAAATCTCTCTTCGAACGCGTCATTTTAACATTTTCGTCTCTAAGGATCTATTTGTATAATCACACCCCTCAAAATATAAAGAAAATTAGACATATATAAAAAGGGAGGGTTTTTACCGAAATTCGTGTGCTATATATACCCCAGAAAATTAGACATTTATAAAAACTGAGGGTTTTTACCGAAATTCGTGTGCTATACCCTTAGTTTTTTTGCTAAAAAAGGAAATGTCTAAAAATCTCTCTTCGAACGCATCATTTTAACATTTTCGTCACTAAGGATCAATTTGTATCATCACACCCCTCAAAAAATAAAGAGAATGAGACATTTTTAAAAACATAAGGCTTTTACAGAAATTCGTGTCATATAGCCATTGGTTTTTTTTGCTAAAAAAGGAAATTTCTCAAAATATCTCTTCGAACGCATCAGTTTAACATTTTTCGTCGCTAAGTATCCATTGTATCATCACACCCCTCAAAAAATAAAGAAAATGAGAAAAATTTAAAAACTGAGGGTTTTTACCGTAATTCGTGTGCCCTTTGGTTTTTTTGCTTACAAAGTAAATATCTAAAAATCTCTCTTCAAACGCATCAGTTTAACATTTTCGTCACTAAGGATCCATTTGTATCATCACACCCCTCAAAAAATAAAGAAAATGTGACATTTTTAAAAACTGAGGGGTTTTACCGAAATTCGTGTGCTAGACCCTTTAGTTTTTTTTGCTAAAAAAGAAAATGTCTAAAAATCTCTCTTCGAACGCATCAGTTTAATATTTTTGTCGATAAGGATCCATTTGTATCATCACACCACTCAAAAAATTAAGAAAATATGACATTTTTAAAAACTGAGAGTTTTTACCGAAATTCATGTGCTACCCGTTGGTTTTTTGCTAAAAAAAGAAATATCTAAAAATCTTTTTTCGAACTCATCAGTTTAACATTTTCGTCGCTAAGGATCCATTTGTATCATCACACCCCTCAAAAAATAAAGAAAATTAGACATTTTTAAAAAGTGAGGGGTTTTACCGAAATTTGTGCTGTAACCTTTGGTTTTTTTTGGCTAAAAAATGAAATGTCTAAAAATCTCTCTTCGAACGCATTAGTTTAACATTTTCGTCGATAAGGATCCATTTGTATCATCGCACCCCTCAAAAAATAAAGAAAATGTTAAAATTTTAAAAACTGTGGGTTTTTACGGTAATTCGTGTGACACTTTGGTTTTTTTGCTAAAATGAAATATCTAAAAATCCCTCTTCGAACGCATCAGTTTAAAATTTTCGTCGCTAAGTATCCATTTGTATCATCACACACCTAAAGAATAAAGAAAATGTGACATTTTTAGAAACTGAGGGTTTTATCGAAATTCGTGTGTTATACCCTTTGGCTTTTTTGTTAAAAAAGAAATATCTAAAAATCTCTTTTCGAACGCATCAGTTTAACATTTTCGTCTCTAAGGATCTATTTGTATCATCACACCCCACAAAAAATAAAGAAAATGTGACATTTTTAAAAGCTGAGGGTTTTTATCGATGCTCGTGTGCTATACGCTTTGGTTTTTTGCTAAAAAAAGAAATATCTAAAAATCTCTCTTCGAACGCACCAGTTTAACATTTTCGTCGCTAAGTATCCATTTGTATCATCACACCCCTCAAAATATAAAGAAAATGTGAATTTCTTAAGAACTGAGGGTTTTTACCGTAATTCGTGTGACCCTTTGCTTTTTTGCTAAAAAAGAAAATATCTAAAAATCTCTCTTCGAACGCATCAGTTGAACATTTTCGTCACTAAGAATCCATTTCTATCATCACACCCCTCAAAAAATAAAGAAAATGTGTCACTTTTAAAAAGTGAGGGATTTTACCAAAATTAGTGTGCTATTATACCCTTTGGCTTTTTTTGCTAAAAAAAGAAATATCTAAAAATCTCTATTCGAACGCGTCATTTTAACATTTTCGTCTCTAAGGATCTATTTGTATAATCACACCCCTCAAAATATAAAGAAAATTAGACATATTTAAAAAGGGAGGGTTTTTACCGAAATTCGTGTGCTATATATACCCAAGAAAATTAGACATTTATAAAAACGGAGGGTTTTTACCGAAATTCGTGTGCTATACCCTTAGTTTTTTTTGCTAAATGGAAATGTCTAAAAATCTCTTTTCGAACGCATCATTTTAACATTTTTGTCACTAAGGATCAATTTGTATCATCACACCCCTCAAAAAATAAAGAGAATGAGACATTTTTAAAAACAAAAGGCTTTTACAGAAATTCGTGTCATATAGCCATTGTTTTTTTTGCTAAAAAAGGAAATTTCTCAAAATATCTCTTCGAACGCATCAGTTTAACATTTTTCGTCGCTAAGTATCCATTGTATCATCACACCCCTCAAAAAATAAAGAAAATGAGAAAATTTTAAAAACTGAGGGTTTTTACCGTAATTCGTGTGACCCTTTGGTTTTTTTGCTAACAAAGTAAATATCTAAAAATCTCTCTTCGAACGCATCAGTTTAACATTTTCGTCACTAAGGATCCATTTGTATCATCACACCCCTCAAAAAATAAAGAAAATGTGACATTTTTAAAAACTGAGGGGTTTTACCAAAATTCGTGTGCTAGACCCTTTAGTTTTTTTTGCGAAAAAAGAAATATCTAAAAATCTCTCTTCGAACTCATCAGTTTAACATTTTCGTCGCTAAGTATCGATTTGTATCATCACACCCCTCAAAAAATAAAGAAAATGTGACATTTTTAAAAAGTGAGGGGTTTACCGAAATTCGTGTACTATATATACCCTTTAGTTTTTTTTGCTAAAAAAGAAAATGTCTAAAAATCTCTTTTCGAACGCATCAGTTTAATATTTTTGTCGATAAAGATCCATTTGTATCATCACACCACTCAAAAAATAAAGAAAATGTGACATTTTTAAAAATTGAGGGTTTTTACCCTACTTCGTGTGTTATACCATTTGGGTTTTTTTGCTAAAAAAGGAAATATCTAAAAATCTCTCTTCGAACGCATCAGTGTAACATTTTTGTGGCTAAGTATCCATTTGTATCATCACACCCCTCAAAAAAAGAAAGAAAATGTGACATTTTTAAAAACTGAGGGTTTTTACCGAAATTCGTGTGCTATACTCTTTGGTTTTTTGCTAAAAAAGGAAATATCTAAAAATCTCTCATCGAACGCATCAGTTTAACATTTTCGTCGCTAAGTATCGATTTGTATCATCACACCCCTCAAAAAATAAAGAAAATGTGACATTTTTAAAAACTGAGGGGTTTACCGAAATTCGTGTACTATACCCTTTAGTTTATTTTGCTAAAAAAGAAAATGTCTAAAAATCTCTTTTCGAACGCATCAGTTTAATATTTTTGTCGATAAAGATCCATTTGTATCATCACACCACTCAAAAAATAAATAAAATATGACATTTTTAAAAACTGAGAGTTTTTACCGAAATTCGTGTGCTACACCCGTTGGTTTTTTGCTAAAAAAAGAAATATCTAAAAATCTTTCTTTGAACTCATTAGTTTAACATTTTTCGTCGCTAAGGATCCATTTGTATCATCACACCCCTCAAAAAATAAAGAAAATGAGAAAATTTTAAAAACTGAGGTGTGACCCTTTGGTTTTTTTGCTAACAAAGTAAAAATCTAAAAATCCCTCTTCGAACGCATCAGTTTAAAATTTTCGTCGCTAAGTATCCATTTGTATCATCACACACCTAAAAAAATAAAGAAAATGTGACATTTTTAGAAACTGAGGTTTTTTATCGAAATTCGTGTGCTATACTCTTTGGCTTTTTTGTTAAAAAAGAAATATCTAAAAATCTCTTTTCGAACGCATCAGTTTAACATTTCCGTCTCTAAGGATCCATTTGTATCATCACACCCCACAAAAAATAAAGAAAATCTGACATTTTTAAAAGCTGAGGTTTTTATCGATGCTCGTGTGCTATACGCTTTGGTTTTTTGCTAAAAAAGAAATATCTAAAAATCTTTCTTCGAACTCATCAGTTTAACATTTTCGTCGCTAATGATCCATTTGTATCATCACACCCCTCAAAAAATAAAGAAAATTAGACATTTTTAAAAAGTGAGGGTTTTTACCGAAATTCGTGTGCTATACACTTTTTGGTTTTTTTGCTAAAAAAGAAAATGTCTAAAAATCTCTCTTCGAACGCATCAGTTTAATATTTTCGTCGATAAGGATCCATTTGTATCATCACACCACTCAAAAAATAAAGAAAATATGACATTTTAAAAAACTGAGAGTTTTTACCGAAATTCGTGTGCTACACCCGTTGGTTTTTTGCTAAAAAAGAAATATCTAAAAATCTTTTTTCGAACTCATCAGTTTAACATTTTCGTCGCTAAGGATCCATTTGTATCATCACACCCCTCAAAAAATAAATAAAATTAGACATTTTTAAAAAGTGAGTGTTTTTACCGAAATTCAGGGGCTATACCTTTGGTTTTTTTGCTAAAAAGGGAAATATCAATAAATATCTATTCGAACGCATCAGTTTAACATTTTCGTCCCTAAGGATCCATTTGTATCATCACACCCCACAAAAAATAAAGAAAATGTGACATTTTTTAAACACTGAGGGGTTTTACCGAAATTCGTGTGCTATATCCTTTCGTTTTTGCTAAAAAAAGAAATATATAAAAATCTCTCTTCGAACGCATCAGTTTGACATTTTCGTCACTAAGGATCCATTTGTATCATCACACCCCTCAAAAAATATAGAAAATGTGACATTTTTAAAAACTTAGGGTTTTTACCGAAATTCGTGTGATAACACTTAGGGGTGCACACGGGTCGGGTTGGGTCGGGTTGGAGGTGAAACCCGACCCAACCCGAAAATTTCGGGTTAGGGGGAAGCCCAACCTGAACCCGAACCTGAACCGGTTCGGGTTGAACCCAACCCGACCCGAAATTTTCGGGTCGGGTTGGGTTGGGTCGGGTTGAACCCGAAAATTTGACATAAAGTATTTGCACACCAAGTGCTAAATAATTCCTGAAATGTAAGCAATAAAAATGATATGGATATTCCAAAAACCACAACCATTCAATCCTAACTTATATAAATTGATTTCAATCCTAAATTAAAAACAAACAACCAAGTGAAACTACTACATAACTTCAAACACACCTTAAATGAATACAACTTCAAAATCGGCAAGCAATAGACAATAGTTCAAGCCTTCAAGGTGTCAAGCCAAGAAGCAATAAGTTCAAAATAACTTCAAAATCTAACAATTAACTTAAAACACAATGCCATGAAACAATCCTAATTCCGACATAACGTCCAATATTCGTAATGACTAAATAAAATTAAACATTACATCAAATAAGTTGAGCAAGCCTCTCCACGATGTCTTTATCTTCCGAAATAGCTGAAACAATCAAAATCAAACAAATATGAGATCGGATACGTAAAGAAATTTAACTGATTGCAAATATAAATGGTTCGTACCTAGACTCTCAACTTCTAGAAGCTCTTCCAAAGTTGTAGGCCACTCAATGTCAAGGTTCCCTCTCATCCAATCTTGTGTACAGATTAGACACTCAACAAGCTTTGGAGTAAGTGAACTGCGATAATCGCTAAGAATCCGACCACCTGTGCTAAAAGTCGATTCAGAAGCAACTGTAGAAACCGGAATGACAAACACATCTCTCGCTATTGTTGCAAGAGTTGGGTATTTGCTAGATGCCACCTTCCACCAATCTAACAACTCAAAACTTGAGTTGTCATCTTCACAATTCTCATCCAAGTACTTCTCCATTTCTGATTTGGCATTTTGGTCATCCTCTTTCAATCTCTTTTGGAAATCGAACCTGAAGTGGTCATCATCAATGTCCTCTTCAACACCCGTATTTGTGTTCACAACAATCTGCATTTCATTCACCAACTCATTCCCACTACTACAAGCAACCTCTGACAATTTGTATTCCTCGAAAAGAATCTTCAATTTGTTCAACACCTTTTCAGTTGCTATGTCGATTTCGTCCTTGGTATCATATAATTTGCCATAACAAAACCTCACAAACTTAATTTTGTATCGAGGATCTAGGACAACTGCAATTAACAACAACTCATTCACAGATTCACTTTTCCCCCAATATTTATCAAACTTCATTTTCATTTTTAATGCCATTGCAGATAAATGTGCATCACTGTTCTTAGACCACTCCTTCAACATACTATCCACCAAGCAAACTTCTTTAAAATAAAGGTTAGATGTAACATAAGTAGATCCCGAAAGACGCTTCGTTGACTCATAGAAACGTCTCAAAATTCTAACCAAAGTACGAGCTTTAGCCCAATCCGTTTCGGTTGGAATCTCTGGACCAACATCACTAACAAATAATGGAACTTGCTCTTCCATTCTCTCAAAGGCTTTTTGATACTTCAACGCACTATCTAACATTTCGTACGTCGAATTCCACCTAGTACAAACATCCAAACTCAAGCCTTTCTTCGATGTTATGCTTTCCTGTTCCACACATGCTTTAAAGTGTTGTCCTCTAGCAGTTGAACTTTTAGTGTACTTAATAGCCGTACGAATTCTTTTAACAGAATCGTCGACCTCTGCTAGCCCATCTCTCACTATTAGATTTAGTATGTGAGCACAACAACGAACATGAAAATATTGACCACCAGAAGGAAGACTATTTTTTTTCACCAGTTTACTTTTCAAGTATTCAACGGCAACTGCATTGGCACTAGCATTATCCAAAGTGATGCATCCCACTTTTCCAATTCCCCAATCGAGAAGAAACAACTCAATGGCTTTACCAATTTCTACCCCTTTGTGACTGGGAACACTGACAAAGCTTAATATCTTCTTATGTAACTTCCAATTGACATCAATGTAATGGGCCGTTAGACACATGTAAGAAACTTGGTTCCTAGATGTCCACTGATCACTAGTAAGACAAACCCTTTGACCGGAAGACAACATCTTTTTCAGTTCTTTCTTCTTCGACGCAAACAACTTTACCACATCTCTAGCATGAGTTGTTCTAGAAAGAATTTTAAACTTCGGTTGCACCTTACTCATGAAATTCTTAAAACCCTCTCCATCTCCAAAATTAAAAGGCAATTCGTCGACCACAATCATTTTAGTAAACGCATCTCTAGCCTCCTCTTCATTGAATTTCCATGCAGACAAAGTACTACAACTCCCAAACTTAGATTCAGACACAGAAAATGACAAGGTTTTTTGACTTTGATCTTCCACTTGAACCTCTGACTTAAGAGGACTTTTACGACACATGAGCCTAAGATGTTTCCACATTGTACTTGTTTCATGAGCAGTATTACAAGAATAATCAGTGTTATGACAATAGTTACAGACAGCTCGTTCAACCCCTCCTTTTCCTTTGACCCTCTTGAAGTGACTCCACACTTCGGATTTACGTTTCTTACTACTTTTCAGTTCTGATCTAGTACTACTTGGTTCGACCACTTCATCAATAATATCAAGCCCCTCTACATGATCTTTTTGTTGATCAGATGACATCTACCAAAAATAAGATGACATGATCTCAGCACATAACAACATCAAAATTTGAACAACATCAAAATGACTAAATAAAAGCATCAAAACAACATCATTGTACATAACAGAAGCATCAAACTGGGGGTTCCATCAAAACAACAACATCAAAGGACTAAATAAAAGCATCAAGATTCAATTACAAACCATAACAACATCATAAAGAAATGAAAACCCTAACCGTAACACAACAACGAAACAACAACATAAATAACACAACAACGAAAACCCTAACCCTAACTCCAGAAATTCCAGAAATTCCACAAACCGTAACACAACAACGAAATTCCAGAATTTCAGCATCAAAACCCTAACAACAACCCTAGCCGTAACCCTAACAGTAACCCTAACCCAAAATGGAAGTTTGAAATTACCTGCACCGAGTTTGAAGAGGACGCCGTGTTGGTGAAGCGGGATCGACGACTAACGGCGGCGTCTGACGGTGACCTTCAACCCGGCGATGATCGAGAGAGCGTGAGGGAGAGGAGGAAGAAGAAAGGGAGAGGGACGCGCCGACGGGGGATCAAGCGTGAGGGAGAAGCCGAAACGAAGATTTCCGCGTGGCGTCGAGCTGTGGTCGCCGGTCGGGAGGGATTTGGAGTGCTGTGGTCGGGAGGGATTTGGATTTGGGGGTTTTCAGTGGAGGACGATTCGGATTTAGCGGGTATTTGGGTTAGGGGTTAATGGGTATTCGGGTTATTCGCGGGTATTCGGGTCTGTGGAGGGGATTTAACGGGTTTCGGGTTGGGTCAACCCGACCCCTTCAACCCGAACCCGACCCGAAAATTCGGGTTTCAGAAATTTCTAACCCAACCCAACCCGAAACACCTACCAACCCGACCCAACCCGACCCGACCAGTCGGGTTCGGGTCGGTTTCGGGTTCAACCCGACCCGTGTGCACCCCTAATAACACTATTGGCAAGGAAGTTATTAGGAACCTACTTTAGCGAGTGCCTTAGTCCAAGGGACAAACATTAGGCTCTAAGACTTTTGTCGTGACCCCGGTACGACACCCTTTGGCTTTTTTGCTAAAAAAAGAAATATCTAAAAATCTCTTTTCGAACGCATCAGTTTAACATTTTCGTCTCTAAGGATCCATTTGTACCATCACACACCTCAAAAATAAAGAAAATTAGACATTTTTAAAAACTGAGTGTTTTTACCGGAATTCGTGTGATATACACTTTGGTTTTTTGCTAAAAAGGGAAATATCTAAAAATATCTATTCAAACGCATCAGTTTAACATTTTCGTCGCTAAGGATCCATTTGTATCATCACACCCCCAAAAAACTAAAGAAAATTCGACATTTTTAAACATTGAGGGTTTTTACCGAAATTCGTGTGTTATACCCTTTGGTTTTTTTGCTAAAAAATGAAATATCTAAAAATCTCTTTTCGAACGCATCAGTTTAACATTTTCGTCGCTAAGGATCCATTTGTATCATCACACCCCTCAAAAATTAAAGAAAATTAGACATTTTTAAAAACAGAAGGTTTTTACAGAAATTCGTGTCATATAGCCATTGGTTTTTTGCTAAAAAAGGAAATTTCTCAAAATATCTTATCGAACGCATCAATTTAAAAATTTTGCCGCTAAAGATCCATTTGTATCATCACACGCCTCAAAAAATAAAGAAAATGTGATATTTTTAAAAACTGAGGGTTTTTACCGAAATTCGTGTGATCCCTTTGGGTTTTTTGCTAAAAAAGAAATATCTAAAAATCTTTTTTCGAACTCATCAGTTTAACATTTTCGTCGCTAAGGATCCATTTGTATCATCACACCCCTCAAAAAATAAAGAAAATTAGACATTTTTAAAAAGTGAGGGGT
The DNA here is from genome assembly GCA_963682175.1 of Triglochin maritima. NCBI lineage: Eukaryota > Viridiplantae > Streptophyta > Magnoliopsida > Alismatales > Juncaginaceae > Triglochin > Triglochin maritima. The sequence continues at coordinate 53,397,629 of OY821771.1, read as the reverse complement.
TTTACCGAAATTTGTGCTGTAACCTTTGGTTTTTTTTGGCTAAAAAATGAAATGTCTAAAAATCTCTCTTCGAACGCATTAGTTTAACATTTTCGTCGATAAGGATCCATTTGTATCATCGCACCCCTCAAAAAATAAAGAAAATGTTAAAATTTTAAAAACTGTGGGTTTTTACGGTAATTCGTGTGACACTTTGGTTTTTTTGCTAAAATGAAATATCTAAAAATCCCTCTTCGAACGCATCAGTTTAAAATTTTCGTCGCTAAGTATCCATTTGTATCATCACACACCTAAAGAATAAAGAAAATGTGACATTTTTAGAAACTGAGGGTTTTATCGAAATTCGTGTGTTATACCCTTTGGCTTTTTTGTTAAAAAAGAAATATCTAAAAATCTCTTTTCGAACGCATCAGTTTAACATTTTCGTCTCTAAGGATCTATTTGTATCATCACACCCCACAAAAAATAAAGAAAATGTGACATTTTTAAAAGCTGAGGGTTTTTATCGATGCTCGTGTGCTATACGCTTTGGTTTTTTGCTAAAAAAAGAAATATCTAAAAATCTCTCTTCGAACGCACCAGTTTAACATTTTCGTCGCTAAGTATCCATTTGTATCATCACACCCCTCAAAATATAAAGAAAATGTGAATTTCTTAAGAACTGAGGGTTTTTACCGTAATTCGTGTGACCCTTTGCTTTTTTGCTAAAAAAGAAAATATCTAAAAATCTCTCTTCGAACGCATCAGTTGAACATTTTCGTCACTAAGAATCCATTTCTATCATCACACCCCTCAAAAAATAAAGAAAATGTGTCACTTTTAAAAAGTGAGGGATTTTACCAAAATTAGTGTGCTATTATACCCTTTGGCTTTTTTTGCTAAAAAAAGAAATATCTAAAAATCTCTATTCGAACGCGTCATTTTAACATTTTCGTCTCTAAGGATCTATTTGTATAATCACACCCCTCAAAATATAAAGAAAATTAGACATATTTAAAAAGGGAGGGTTTTTACCGAAATTCGTGTGCTATATATACCCAAGAAAATTAGACATTTATAAAAACTGAGGGTTTTTACCGAAATTCGTGTGCTATACCCTTAGTTTTTTTTGCTAAATGGAAATGTCTAAAAATCTCTTTTCGAACGCATCATTTTAACATTTTTGTCACTAAGGATCAATTTGTATCATCACACCCCTCAAAAAATAAAGAGAATGAGACATTTTTAAAAACAAAAGGCTTTTACAGAAATTCGTGTCATATAGCCATTGTTTTTTTTGCTAAAAAAGGAAATTTCTCAAAATATCTCTTCGAACGCATCAGTTTAACATTTTTCGTCGCTAAGTATCCATTGTATCATCACACCCCTCAAAAAATAAAGAAAATGAGAAAATTTTAAAAACTGAGGGTTTTTACCGTAATTCGTGTGACCCTTTGGTTTTTTTGCTAACAAAGTAAATATCTAAAAATCTCTCTTCGAACGCATCAGTTTAACATTTTCGTCACTAAGGATCCATTTGTATCATCACACCCCTCAAAAAATAAAGAAAATGTGACATTTTTAAAAACTGAGGGGTTTTACCAAAATTCGTGTGCTAGACCCTTTAGTTTTTTTTGCGAAAAAAGAAATATCTAAAAATCTCTCTTCGAACTCATCAGTTTAACATTTTCGTCGCTAAGTATCGATTTGTATCATCACACCCCTCAAAAAATAAAGAAAATGTGACATTTTTAAAAAGTGAGGGGTTTACCGAAATTCGTGTACTATATATACCCTTTAGTTTTTTTTGCTAAAAAAGAAAATGTCTAAAAATCTCTTTTCGAACGCATCAGTTTAATATTTTTGTCGATAAAGATCCATTTGTATCATCACACCACTCAAAAAATAAAGAAAATGTGACATTTTTAAAAATTGAGGGTTTTTACCCTACTTCGTGTGTTATACCATTTGGGTTTTTTTGCTAAAAAAGGAAATATCTAAAAATCTCTCTTCGAACGCATCAGTGTAACATTTTTGTGGCTAAGTATCCATTTGTATCATCACACCCCTCAAAAAAAGAAAGAAAATGTGACATTTTTAAAAACTGAGGGTTTTTACCGAAATTCGTGTGCTATACTCTTTGGTTTTTTGCTAAAAAAGGAAATATCTAAAAATCTCTCATCGAACGCATCAGTTTAACATTTTCGTCGCTAAGTATCGATTTGTATCATCACACCCCTCAAAAAATAAAGAAAATGTGACATTTTTAAAAACTGAGGGGTTTACCGAAATTCGTGTACTATACCCTTTAGTTTATTTTGCTAAAAAAGAAAATGTCTAAAAATCTCTTTTCGAACGCATCAGTTTAATATTTTTGTCGATAAAGATCCATTTGTATCATCACACCACTCAAAAAATAAATAAAATATGACATTTTTAAAAACTGAGAGTTTTTACCGAAATTCGTGTGCTACACCCGTTGGTTTTTTGCTAAAAAAAGAAATATCTAAAAATCTTTCTTTGAACTCATTAGTTTAACATTTTTCGTCGCTAAGGATCCATTTGTATCATCACACCCCTCAAAAAATAAAGAAAATGAGAAAATTTTAAAAACTGAGGTGTGACCCTTTGGTTTTTTTGCTAACAAAGTAAAAATCTAAAAATCCCTCTTCGAACGCATCAGTTTAAAATTTTCGTCGCTAAGTATCCATTTGTATCATCACACACCTAAAAAAATAAAGAAAATGTGACATTTTTAGAAACTGAGGTTTTTTATCGAAATTCGTGTGCTATACTCTTTGGCTTTTTTGTTAAAAAAGAAATATCTAAAAATCTCTTTTCGAACGCATCAGTTTAACATTTCCGTCTCTAAGGATCCATTTGTATCATCACACCCCACAAAAAATAAAGAAAATCTGACATTTTTAAAAGCTGAGGTTTTTATCGATGCTCGTGTGCTATACGCTTTGGTTTTTTGCTAAAAAAGAAATATCTAAAAATCTTTCTTCGAACTCATCAGTTTAACATTTTCGTCGCTAATGATCCATTTGTATCATCACACCCCTCAAAAAATAAAGAAAATTAGACATTTTTAAAAAGTGAGGGTTTTTACCGAAATTCGTGTGCTATACACTTTTTGGTTTTTTTGCTAAAAAAGAAAATGTCTAAAAATCTCTCTTCGAACGCATCAGTTTAATATTTTCGTCGATAAGGATCCATTTGTATCATCACACCACTCAAAAAATAAAGAAAATATGACATTTTAAAAAACTGAGAGTTTTTACCGAAATTCGTGTGCTACACCCGTTGGTTTTTTGCTAAAAAAGAAATATCTAAAAATCTTTTTTCGAACTCATCAGTTTAACATTTTCGTCGCTAAGGATCCATTTGTATCATCACACCCCTCAAAAAATAAATAAAATTAGACATTTTTAAAAAGTGAGTGTTTTTACCGAAATTCAGGGGCTATACCTTTGGTTTTTTTGCTAAAAAGGGAAATATCAATAAATATCTATTCGAACGCATCAGTTTAACATTTTCGTCCCTAAGGATCCATTTGTATCATCACACCCCACAAAAAATAAAGAAAATGTGACATTTTTTAAACACTGAGGGGTTTTACCGAAATTCGTGTGCTATATCCTTTCGTTTTTGCTAAAAAAAGAAATATATAAAAATCTCTCTTCGAACGCATCAGTTTGACATTTTCGTCACTAAGGATCCATTTGTATCATCACACCCCTCAAAAAATATAGAAAATGTGACATTTTTAAAAACTTAGGGTTTTTACCGAAATTCGTGTGATAACACTTAGGGGTGCACACGGGTCGGGTTGGGTCGGGTTGGAGGTGAAACCCGACCCAACCCGAAAATTTCGGGTTAGGGGGAAGCCCAACCTGAACCCGAACCTGAACCGGTTCGGGTTGAACCCAACCCGACCCGAAATTTTCGGGTCGGGTTGGGTTGGGTCGGGTTGAACCCGAAAATTTGACATAAAGTATTTGCACACCAAGTGCTAAATAATTCCTGAAATGTAAGCAATAAAAATGATATGGATATTCCAAAAACCACAACCATTCAATCCTAACTTATATAAATTGATTTCAATCCTAAATTAAAAACAAACAACCAAGTGAAACTACTACATAACTTCAAACACACCTTAAATGAATACAACTTCAAAATCGGCAAGCAATAGACAATAGTTCAAGCCTTCAAGGTGTCAAGCCAAGAAGCAATAAGTTCAAAATAACTTCAAAATCTAACAATTAACTTAAAACACAATGCCATGAAACAATCCTAATTCCGACATAACATCCAATATTCGTAATGACTAAATAAAATTAAACATTACATCAAATAAGTTGAGCAAGCCTCTCCACGATGTCTTTATCTTCCGAAATAGCTGAAACAATCAAAATCAAACAAATATGAGATCGGATACGTAAAGAAATTTAACTGATTGCAAATATAAATGGTTCGTACCTAGACTCTCAACTTCTAGAAGCTCTTCCAAAGTTGTAGGCCACTCAATGTCAAGGTTCCCTCTCATCCAATCTTGTGTACAGATTAGACACTCAACAAGCTTTGGAGTAAGTGAACTGCGATAATCGCTAAGAATCCGACCACCTGTGCTAAAAGTCGATTCAGAAGCAACTGTAGAAACCGGAATGACAAACACATCTCTCGCTATTGTTGCAAGAGTTGGGTATTTGCTAGATGCCACCTTCCACCAATCTAACAACTCAAAACTTGAGTTGTCATCTTCACAATTCTCATCCAAGTACTTCTCCATTTCTGATTTGGCATTTTGGTCATCCTCTTTCAATCTCTTTTGGAAATCGAACCTGAAGTGGTCATCATCAATGTCCTCTTCAACACCCGTATTTGTGTTCACAACAATCTGCATTTCATTCACCAACTCATTCCCACTACTACAAGCAACCTCTGACAATTTGTATTCCTCGAAAAGAATCTTCAATTTGTTCAACACCTTTTCAGTTGCTATGTCGATTTCGTCCTTGGTATCATATAATTTGCCATAACAAAACCTCACAAACTTAATTTTGTATCGAGGATCTAGGACAACTGCAATTAACAACAACTCATTCACAGATTCACTTTTCCCCCAATATTTATCAAACTTCATTTTCATTTTTAATGCCATTGCAGATAAATGTGCATCACTGTTCTTAGACCACTCCTTCAACATACTATCCACCAAGCAAACTTCTTTAAAATAAAGGTTAGATGTAACATAAGTAGATCCCGAAAGACGCTTCGTTGACTCATAGAAACGTCTCAAAATTCTAACCAAAGTACGAGCTTTAGCCCAATCCGTTTCGGTTGGAATCTCTGGACCAACATCACTAACAAATAATGGAACTTGCTCTTCCATTCTCTCAAAGGCTTTTTGATACTTCAACGCACTATCTAACATTTCGTACGTCGAATTCCACCTAGTACAAACATCCAAACTCAAGCCTTTCTTCGATGTTATGCTTTCCTGTTCCACACATGCTTTAAAGTGTTGTCCTCTAGCAGTTGAACTTTTAGTGTACTTAATAGCCGTACGAATTCTTTTAACAGAATCGTCGACCTCTGCTAGCCCATCTCTCACTATTAGATTTAGTATGTGAGCACAACAACGAACATGAAAATATTGACCACCAGAAGGAAGACTATTTTTTTTCACCAGTTTACTTTTCAAGTATTCAACGGCAACTGCATTGGCACTAGCATTATCCAAAGTGATGCATCCCACTTTTCCAATTCCCCAATCGAGAAGAAACAACTCAATGGCTTTACCAATTTCTACCCCTTTGTGACTGGGAACACTGACAAAGCTTAATATCTTCTTATGTAACTTCCAATTGACATCAATGTAATGGGCCGTTAGACACATGTAAGAAACTTGGTTCCTAGATGTCCACTGATCACTAGTAAGACAAACCCTTTGACCGGAAGACAACATCTTTTTCAGTTCTTTCTTCTTCGACGCAAACAACTTTACCACATCTCTAGCATGAGTTGTTCTAGAAAGAATTTTAAACTTCGGTTGCACCTTACTCATGAAATTCTTAAAACCCTCTCCATCTCCAAAATTAAAAGGCAATTCGTCGACCACAATCATTTTAGTAAACGCATCTCTAGCCTCCTCTTCATTGAATTTCCATGCAGACAAAGTACTACAACTCCCAAACTTAGATTCAGACACAGAAAATGACAAGGTTTTTTGACTTTGATCTTCCACTTGAACCTCTGACTTAAGAGGACTTTTACGACACATGAGCCTAAGATGTTTCCACATTGTACTTGTTTCATGAGCAGTATTACAAGAATAATCAGTGTTATGACAATAGTTACAGACAGCTCGTTCAACCCCTCCTTTTCCTTTGACCCTCTTGAAGTGACTCCACACTTCGGATTTACGTTTCTTACTACTTTTCAGTTCTGATCTAGTACTACTTGGTTCGACCACTTCATCAATAATATCAAGCCCCTCTACATGATCTTTTTGTTGATCAGATGACATCTACCAAAAATAAGATGACATGATCTCAGCACATAACAACATCAAAATTTGAACAACATCAAAATGACTAAATAAAAGCATCAAAACAACATCATTGTACATAACAGAAGCATCAAACTGGGGGTTCCATCAAAACAACAACATCAAAGGACTAAATAAAAGCATCAAGATTCAATTACAAACCATAACAACATCATAAAGAAATGAAAACCCTAACCGTAACACAACAACGAAACAACAACATAAATAACACAACAACGAAAACCCTAACCCTAACTCCAGAAATTCCAGAAATTCCACAAACCGTAACACAACAACGAAATTCCAGAATTTCAGCATCAAAACCCTAACAACAACCCTAGCCGTAACCCTAACAGTAACCCTAACCCAAAATGGAAGTTTGAAATTACCTGCACCGAGTTTGAAGAGGACGCCGTGTTGGTGAAGCGGGATCGACGACTAACGGCGGCGTCTGACGGTGACCTTCAACCCGGCGATGATCGAGAGAGCGTGAGGGAGAGGAGGAAGAAGAAAGGGAGAGGGACGCGCCGACGGGGGATCAAGCGTGAGGGAGAAGCCGAAACGAAGATTTCCGCGTGGCGTCGAGCTGTGGTCGCCGGTCGGGAGGGATTTGGAGTGCTGTGGTCGGGAGGGATTTGGATTTGGGGGTTTTCAGTGGAGGACGATTCGGATTTAGCGGGTATTTGGGTTAGGGGTTAATGGGTATTCGGGTTATTCGCGGGTATTCGGGTCTGTGGAGGGGATTTAACGGGTTTCGGGTTGGGTCAACCCGACCCCTTCAACCCGAACCCGACCCGAAAATTCGGGTTTCAGAAATTTCTAACCCAACCCAACCCGAAACACCTACCAACCCGACCCAACCCGACCCGACCAGTCGGGTTCGGGTCGGTTTCGGGTTCAACCCGACCCGTGTGCACCCCTAATAACACTATTGGCAAGGAAGTTATTAGGAACCTACTTTAGCGAGTGCCTTAGTCCAAGGGACAAACATTAGGCTCTAAGACTTTTGTCGTGACCCCGGTACGACACCCTTTGGCTTTTTTGCTAAAAAAAGAAATATCTAAAAATCTCTTTTCGAACGCATCAGTTTAACATTTTCGTCTCTAAGGATCCATTTGTACCATCACACACCTCAAAAATAAAGAAAATTAGACATTTTTAAAAACTGAGTGTTTTTACCGGAATTCGTGTGATATACACTTTGGTTTTTTGCTAAAAAGGGAAATATCTAAAAATATCTATTCAAACGCATCAGTTTAACATTTTCGTCGCTAAGGATCCATTTGTATCATCACACCCCCAAAAAACTAAAGAAAATTCGACATTTTTAAACATTGAGGGTTTTTACCGAAATTCGTGTGTTATACCCTTTGGTTTTTTTGCTAAAAAATAAAATATCTAAAAATCTCTTTTCGAACGCATCAGTTTAACATTTTCGTCGCTAAGGATCCATTTGTATCATCACACCCCTCAAAAATTAAAGAAAATTAGACATTTTTAAAAACAGAAGGTTTTTACAGAAATTCGTGTCATATAGCCATTGGTTTTTTGCTAAAAAAGGAAATTTCTCAAAATATCTTATCGAACGCATCAATTTAAAAATTTTGCCGCTAAAGATCCATTTGTATCATCACACGCCTCAAAAAATAAAGAAAATGTGATATTTTTAAAAACTGAGGGTTTTTACCGAAATTCGTGTGATCCCTTTGGGTTTTTTGCTAAAAAAGAAATATGTAAAAATCTCTTTTCGAACGCATCAGTTTAACATTTTCGTCGCTAAGGATCCATTTGAACCATCACACACCTCAAAAAATAAAGAAAATTAGACATTTTTAAAAAGTGAGTGTCTTTACCGAAATTCGGGTGCTATATATACCCTTTGTTTTTTTGCTAAAAAATGAAATATATAAAAATCTCTCTTCGAACGTATCAGTTTAACATTTTCGTTGCTAAGGATCCATTTGTATCATCACACCCTCAAAAAATAAAGAAAATTTGACATTTTTAAACACTGAGGGTTTTTAGCGAAATTCGTGTGCTACCCTTTGTTTTTTTGCTAAAAAGGAAATATCTAAAAATCTCTCTTCGTACGCATCAGTTTCAAATTTTCGTCGCTAAGGATCAATTTGTATCATCACACCCCTCAAAAAATAAAGAAAATTATACATTTTTAAAAACAGAAGGTTTTTACAGAAATTCGTGTCATATAACCATTGGTTTATTGCTAAAAGGGAAATTTCTCAAAATATCTGATCGAACGCATCAATTTAAAAATTTTGCCGCTAAAGATCCATTTGTATCATCACACGCCTCAAAAAATAAAGAAAACGTGATATTTTTAAAAACTGAGGGTTTTTACCGAAATTCGTGTGATATACCGTTTGGCTTTTTTGCTAAAAAAGAAATATCTAAAAATCTCTTTTCGAACGCATCGGTTTAACATTTTCGTCGCTAAGGATCCATTTGTACCATCACACACCTCAAAAAATAAAGAAAATTAGACATTTTTAAAAAGTGAGTGTTTTTACCGAAATTCGGGTGCTATACCCTTTGGTTTTTTTTGCTAAAAAGGGAAATATCTAAAAATATCTATTCGAACGCATCTGTTTAACATTTTCGTCGCTAAGGATTCATTTGTATCATCACACCCCTCAAAAAATTAATAAAATTCGACATTTTTAAACACTGAGGGTTTTTACCAAAATTCGTGTGCTATACCCTTTGTTTTTTTGCTAAAAAATGAAATATATAAAAATCTCTCTTCGAACGTATCAGTTTAACATTTTCGTCGCTAAGGATCCATTTGTATCATCACACCCTCAAAAAATAAAGAAAATTCGACATTTTTAAACACTGAGGGTTTTTACCGAAATTCGTGTGCTACCCTTTGGCTTTTTGCTAAAAAATAAATTATCTAAAAATCTCTCTTCGAACGCATCAGTTTAACATTTTCGTCGCTATGGATCCATTTGTATCATCACACTCCTCAAAAAATAAAGAAAATGTGACATATTTAAAAACTGAGCGTTTTTACAAAAAATCGTGTTATATACCCTTTGTTTTTTTTGCTAAAAAGGAAATATCTAAAAATCTCTCTTCGTACGCATCAGTTTCAAATTTTCGTCGCTAAGGATCAATTTGTATCATCACACCCCTCAAAAAATAAAGAAAATTATACATTTTTAAAAACAGAAGGTTTGTACAGAAATTCGTGTGATATACCCTTTGGCTTTTTTGCTAAAAAAGAAATATCTAAAAATCTCTTTTCGAACGCATCTGTTTAACATTTTCGTCGCTAAGGATCCATTTGTACCATCACACCCCTCAAAAAATAAAGAAAATTAGACATTTTTAAAAACTGAGGGTTTTTACCAAAATTCGTGTGCTATATATCCTTTGGTTTTTTTGCTAAAAAGGAAATATCTAAAAATCTCTCTTCGAACGCATCAGTTTGACATTTTCGTCGCTAAGGATCCATTTGTATCATCACACCACTCAAAAAATAAAGAAAATGTGATATATTTAAAAATTGAGCATTTTTACAAAAAATCGTGTGTTATATCTAAAAATCTCTCTTCGAACGCATCAGTTTAACATTTTTGTTGCTAAGGATCCATTTATCAACCTCAAAAAATAAAGAAAATTAGACATTTTTAAAAACAGAAGGTTTTTACAGAAATTCGTGTCATATAGCCATTGGTTTTTTGCTAAAAAAGGAAATTTCTCAAAATATCTTAACGAACGCATCAATTTAAAATATTTGCCGCTAAAGATCCCTTTGTATCATCACACGCCTCAAAAAATAAAAAAATGTGTCATTTTTAAAAACAGAGGGTTTTTACCGAAATTCGTGTGCTATATATACCCTTGTTTTTTTGCTAAAAAGGAAATATCTAAAAATCTCTTCGAACGCACCAGTTTAACATTTTCGTCGCTAAGGATCCATTTGTACCATCACACCCCTCAAAAAATAAAGAAAATTTGACATTTTAAAACTGAGGGTTTTTACCGAAATTCTTGTGCTATACCCTTTGGTTTTTTGCTAAAAAGGGAAATATCTAAAAATCTCTTTTCGAACGAATCAGTTTCAAATTTTCGTCGCTAAGGATCAATTTGTATCATCACACCCCTCAAAAAATAAAGAAAATTATACATTTTTAAAAACAGAAGGTTTTTACAGAAATTCGTGTGATATAAACTTTGGCTTTTTTGCTAAAAAAAAAATATCTAAAAATCTCTTTTCGAACGCATCTGTTTAACATTTTCGTCGCTAAGGATCCATTTGTACCATCACACACCTCAAAAAATAAAGAAAATTAGACATTTTTAAAAAGTGAGTGTTTTTACCGAAATTCGGGTGCTATACCCTTTGTTTTTTTTGCTAAAAAGGGAAATATCTAAAAATATCTATTCGAACGCATCAGTTTAACATTTTCGTCGCTAAGGATCCATTTGTATCATCACACCCCTCAAAAAATAAAGAAAATTCGACATTTTTAAACAATGAGGGTTTTTACTGAAATTCGTGTGCTATACCCTTTGGTTTTTTGCTAAAAAATGAAATATCTAAAAATCTCTCTTCGAACGCTTCAGTTTAACATTTTCATCGCTAAGGAACCATTTGTATCATCACACCCCTCAAAAAATAAAGAAAATTAGACATTTTAAAAAAGTGAGGGTTTTTACAGAAATTCGTGTGTCATACCCTTTGGTTTTTTGCTAAAAAGGAAAAATCTAAAAATCTCTCTTCGAACGCATCAGTTTAACATTTTCGACGCTAAGGATCCATTTGTATCATCACACCCCTCAAAAAATAAAGAAAATTAGAAAATTTTAAAAACCGAAGGTTTTTACAGAAATTCGTCCTTTAGCCATTGGTTTTTTGCTAAAAAAAGAAATTTCTCAAAATATCTATTCGAACGCATGAATTTAAAATTTTCGCCGCTAAAGATCCATTTGCATCATCACACCCCTCAAAAAATAAAGAAAATGTGACATTTTTAAAATCTGAGGGTTTTTACAGAAATTCGTGTGATATACCATTTGGATTTTTGGCTAAAAAGGAAATATCTAAAAATGTCTTCTCGAACCCATCAGTTTAACATTTTCGTCACTAAGGATCCATTTGTATCATCACAACCCTCAAAAAATAAAGAAAATTAGACATTTTTAAAAACTGAATGTTTTTACCGAAATTCGTGTGCTATACCCTTTTGTTTTTTTGCTAAAAAAGGAAATATCTAAAAATCTCTCTTCGAATGAATCAGTTTAACATTTTCGTCGCTAAGGATCCATTTGTATCATCACACCACTCAAAAAATAAAGAAAATGTGATATATTTAAAAATTGAGCATTTTTACAAAAAATCGTGTGTTATATCTAAAAATCTCTCTTCGAACGCATCAGTTTAACATTTTTGTTGCTAAGGATCCATTTATCAACCTCAAAAAATAAAGAAAATTAGACATTTTTAAAAACAGAAGGTTTTTACAGGAATTCGTGTCATATAGCCATTGGTTTTTTGCTAAAAAAGGAAATTTCTCAAAATATCTTAACGAACGCATCAATTTAAAATATTTGCCGCTAAAGATCCCTTTGTATCATCACACGCCTCAAAAAATAAAAAAATGTGTCATTTTTAAAAACAGAGGGTTTTTACCGAAATTTGTGTGCTATATATACCCTTGTTTTTTTGCTAAAAAGGAAATATCTAAAAATCTCTTCGAACGCACCAGTTTAACATTTTCGTCGCTAAGGATCCATTTGTACCATCACACCCCTCAAAAAATAAAGAAAATTTGACATTTTAAAACTGAGGGTTTTTACCGAAATTCTTGTGCTATACCCTTTGGTTTTTTGCTAAAAAGGGAAATATCTAAAAATCTCTTTTCGAACGAATCAGTTTCAAATTTTCGTCGCTAAGGATCAATTTGTATCATCACACCCCTCAAAAAATAAAGAAAATTATACATTTTTAAAAACAGAAGGTTTTTACAGAAATTCGTGTGATATAAACTTTGGCTTTTTTGCTAAAAAAGAAATATCTAAAAATCTCTTTTCGAACGCATCTTTTTAACATTTTCGTCGCTAAGGATCCATTTGTACCATCACACACCTCAAAAAATAAAGAAAATTAGACATTTTTAAAAAGTGAGTGTTTTTACCGAAATTCGGGTGCTATACCCTTTGTTTTTTTTGCTAAAAAGGGAAATATCTAAAAATATCTATTCGAACGCATCAGTTTAACATTTTCGTCGCTAAGGATCCATTTGTATCATCACACCCCTCAAAAAATAAAGAAAATTCGACATTTTTAAACAATGAGGGTTTTTACTGAAATTCGTGTGCTATACCCTTTGGTTTTTTGCTAAAAAATGAAATATCTAAAAATCTCTCTTCGAACGCATCAGTTTAACATTTTCATCGCTAAGGAACCATTTGTATCATCACACCCCTCAAAAAATAAAGAAAATTAGACATTTTAAAAAAGTTAGGGTTTTTACAGAAATTCGTGTGTCATACCCTTTGGTTTTTTGCTAAAAAGGAAAAATCTAAAAATCTCTCTTCGAACGCATCAGTTTAACATTTTCGACGCTAAGGATCCATTTGTATCATCACACCCCTCAAAAAATAAAGAAAATTAGAAAATTTTAAAAACCGAAGGTTTTTACAGAAATTCGTCCTTTAGCCATTGGTTTTTTGCTAAAAAAAGAAATTTCTCAAAATATCTCTTCGAACGCATGAATTTAAAATTTTCGCCGCTAAAGATCCATTTGCATCATCACACCCCTCAAAAAATAAAGAAAATGTGACATTTTTAAAAACTGAGGGTTTTTACAGAAATTCGTGTGATATACCATTTGGATTTTTTGCTAAAAAGGAAATATCTAAAAATGTCTCCTCGAACCCATCAGTTTAACATTTTCGTCACTAAGGATCCATTTGTATCATCACAACCCTCAAAAAATAAAGAAAATTAGACATTTTTAAAAACTGAATGTTTTTACCGAAATTCGTGTGCTATATATACCCTTTTGCTTTTTTGCAAAAAAAGGAAATATCTAAAAATCTCTCTTCGAATGAATCGGTTTAACATTTTCGTCGCTAAGGATCCATTTGTATCATCACACCACTCAAAAAATAAAGAAAATGTGACATATTTAAAAATTGAGCATTTTTACAAAAAATCGTGTGTTATATCTAAAAATCTCTCTTCGAACGCATCAGTTTAACATTTTTGTTGCTAAGGATCCATTTATCAAACTCAAAAAATAAAGAAAATTAGACATTTTTAAAAACAGAAGGTTTTTACAGAAATTCGTGTCATATAGCCATTGGTTTTTTGCTAAAAAAGGAAATTTCTCAAAATATCTTAACGAACGCATCAATTTAAAATATTTGCCGCTAAAGATCCCTTTGTATCATCACACGCCTCAAAAAATAAAAAAATGTGTCATTTTTAAAAACTGAGGGTTTTTACAGAAATTCGTGTGCTATATATACCCTTGTTTTTTTGCTAAAAAGGAAATATCTAAAAATCTCTTCGAACGCACCAGTTTAACATTTTCGTCGCTAAGGATCCATTTGTACCGTCACACCCCTCAAAAAAAAAAAAATTTGACATTTTAAAACTGAGGGTTTTTACCGAAATTCTTGTGCTATACCCTTTGGTTTTTTGCTAAAAATGGAAATATCTAAAAATCTCTTTTCGAACGAATCAATTTAACATTTTCGTCGCTAAGGATCCATTTGTACCATCACACCCCTCAAAAAAATAAAGATAATTAGACATTTTTAAAAAGTGAGGGTTTTTACAGAAATTCGTGTGATATACCCTTTGGCTTTTTTGCTAAAAAAGAAATATCTAAAAATCTCTTTTCGAACGCATCTGTTTAACATTTTCGTCGCTAAGGATCCATTTGTACCATCACACACCTCAAAAAATAAAGAAAATTAGACATTTTAAAAAAGTGAGTGTTTTTACCGAAATTCGGGTGCTATACCCTTTGGTTTTTTTTGCTAAAAAGGGAAATATCTAAAAATATCTATTCGAACGCATCAGTTTAACATTTTCGTCGCTAAGGATCCATTTGTATCATCACACCCCTCAAAAAATAAAGAAAATTCGACATTTTTAAACACTGAGGGTTTTTACCGAAATTCGTGTGCTTATACCCTTTGGGTTTTTGCTAAAAAATGAAATATCTAAAAATCTCTTTTCGAACGCATCAGTTTAACATTTTCGTCGCTAAGGAACCATTTGTATCATCACATCCCTCAAAAAATAAAGAAAATTAGACATTTTTAAAAAGTGAGTGTTTTTACAGAAATTCATGTGTCATACCCTTTGGTTTTTTGCTAAAAAGGAAAAATCTAAAAATCTCTCTTCGAACGCATCAGTTTAACATTTTCGACGCTAAGGATCCATTTGTATCATCACACCCCTCAAAAAATAAAGAAAATTAGAAAATTTTAAAAACCGAAGGTTTTTACAGAAATTCGTCCTTTAGCCATTGGTTTTTTGCTAAAAAAGGAAATTTCTCAAAATATCTCTTCGAACGCATGAATTTAAAATTTTCGCCGCTAAAGATCCATTTGCATCACCACACCCCTTAAAAAATAAAGAAAATGTGACATTTTTAAAAACTGAGGGTTTTTACAGAAATTCGTGTGATATACCATTTGGATTTTTTGGTAAAAAGGAAATATCTAAAAATGTCTCCTCGAACCCATCAGTTTAACATTTTCGTCACTAAGGATCCATTTGTATCATCACAACCCTGAAAAAATAAAGAAAATTAGACATTTTTAAAAACTGTATGTTTTTACCGAAATTCGTGTGCTATTTCTCTTTCTTTTTTGCTAAAAAAGGAAATATCTAAAAATCTCTCTTCGAATGAATCAGTTTAACATTTTCGTCGCTAAGGATCCATTTGTATCATCACACCACTCAAAAAATTAAGAAAATGTGACATATTAAAAAATCGAGCATTTTTACAAAAAATCGTGTGTTATATCTAAAAATCTCTCTTCGAACGCATCAGTTTAACATTTTTGTTGCTAAGGATCCATTTATCAACCTCAAAAAATAAAGAAAATTAGACATTTTTAAAAAGAGAAGGTTTTTACAGAAATTCGTGTCATATGGCCATTGGTTTTTTGCAAAAAAAGGAAATTTCTCAAAATATCTTAACGAAGCATCAATTTAAAATATTTGCCGCTAAAGATCTCTTTGTATCATCACACGCCTCAAAAAATAAAAAAAATGTGTCATTTTTAAAAACTGAGGGTTTTTACCGAAATTCGTGTGCTATATATACCCTTGTTTTTTTGCTAAAAAGGAAATATCTAAAAATCTCTTCGAACGCATCAGTTTAACATTTTCGTCGCTAAGGATCCATTTGTACCATCACACCCCTCAAAAAATAAAGAAAATTTGACATTTTAAAACTGAGGGTTTTTACCGAAACTCTTGTGCTATACCCTTTGGTTTTTTGCTAAAAAGGGAAATATCTAAAAATCTCTTTTCGAACGAATCAATTTAACATTATCGTCGCAAAGGATCCATTTGTACCATCACACCCCACAAAAAATAAAGATAATTAGACATTTTTAAAAAGTGAGGGTTTTTACAGAAATTCGTGTGTCATACCGTTTGGTTTTATGCTAAAAAAGTCAATATCTAAAAATCTCTCTTCGAACGCATCAGTTTAATTTTTTCGTCGCTAAGAATACATTTGTATCATCACACCCCTAAAAAATAAAGAAAACGTGACATTTTAAAACTGAGGGTTTTTACCGAAATTCGTGGTTTTTTGCTAAAAAGGAAATATCTAAAAATCTCTCTTTGAACGCATCAGTTTAACATTTTCGTCGCTAAAGATCAATTTGTGTCATCACACCGCTAAAAAAATAAAGAAAATTAGTCATTTTTAAAAACTGAGGGTTTTTACCGAAATTCGTGTGCTACACTTTGGTTTTTTGCTAAAAAGGAAATATCTCAAAATCTCTCTTCGAACGCATCAGTTTAACTTTTTCTTCACTAAGGATCCATTTGTATCATCACACCCCTCAAAAAATAAAGAAAATTAGACATTTTTAAAAACTTAGGGTTTTTACCGAAATTCGTGTGCTACTCTTTGGTTTTTTGCTAAAAAAGGAAATATCTAAAAATCTCTCTACGAACCCATCAGTTTAACATTTTCGTCACTAAGGATCCAATTGTATCATCACACCCCTCAAAAAATAAAGAAAATGTGACATTTTTAAAAAGTGAGGGTTTTTACCGAAATTCGTGTGCTATACCATTTGCCTTTTTTGCTAAAAAAAGAAATATCTAAAAATCTATCTTCGAACGCATCAGTTTGACATTTTCGCCGCTAAGGATCCATTTGTATCATCACACCCCTCAAAAAATAAAGAAAATGTGAAAATTTTAAAAACTGAGGGTTTTTACCGAAATTCGTGTGCTATATACCCTTTGGTTTTTTGCTAAAAAAGGAAATATCTAAAAATCTCTCTTGGAACGCATCATTTTAGCATTTTCGTCGCTAAGGATCCATTTGTATCATTACACTCCTCAAAAAATAAAGAAAATGTGACATTTTAAAAACTGAGGGTTTTTACCGAAATTCGTGTGCTATATACCCTTTGGTTTTTTGCTAAAAAAGGAAATATCTAAAAATATCTCTTTGAACGCATCATTTTAACATTTTCGTCGCTAAGGATCCATTTGTATCATCACACCCCTCAAAAAATAAAGAAAATTAGACATTTTTAAAAACTGAGGGTTTTTACCAAAATTCGTGTGCTATATCCTTTGGTTTTTTTGCTAAAAAGGAAATATCAAAAAATCTCTTTTCGAACGCATCAGTTTGACATTTTCGTCGCTAAGGATCCATTTGTACCATCACACACCTCAAAAAATAAAGAAAATTAGTCATTTTTAAAAACTGAGTGTTTTTACCGAAATTCGTGTGCTATACCCTTTGGTTTTTTACTAAAAAAGGAAATATCTAAAAATATCTATTCGAACGCATCAGTTTAACATTTTCGTCTCTAAGGATCCATTTGTATAATCGCACCCCTCAAAAAATAAAGAAAATGTGACATTTTAAAAACTGAGGGTTTTTACCGAAGTTCGTGTGCTATACTCTTTGGTTTTATGCTAAAAAGGCAATATTTAAAAATCTCTCTTCGAACGCATCAGTTTAACTTTTTCTTCACTAAGGATCCATTTGTATCATCACACCCCTCAAAAAATAAAGAAAATTAGACATTTTTAAAAACTGAGGGTTTTTACCGAAATTCGTGTACTCTTTGCTTTTTTGCTAAAAAAGGAAATATCTAAAAATCTCTCATCGAACGCATCAGTTTAACATTTTCGTCGCTAAGGATCCATTTGTATCATCACACCCCACAAAAAATAAAGAAAATGTGACATTTTTAAAAAGTTAGGGTTTTTACCGAAATTTGTGTGCTATACCCTCTGGTTTTTTGCTAAAAAAGGAAATATCTAGAAATCTATCTTCGAACGCATCAGTTTGACATTTTCGTCGCTAAGGATCCATTTGTATCATCACACCCCTCAAAAAATAAAGAAAATGTGACATTTTTTAAAAGTGAGGGTTTTTACCGAAATTCGTGTGCTATACCATTTGCCGTTTTGCTAAAAAAAGAAATATCTAAAAATCTCTCTTCGAACGCATCAGTTTGACATTTTCGCTGCTAAGGATCCATTTGTATCATCACACCCCTCAAAAAATAAAGAAAATGTGACATTTTTAAAAACTGAGGGTTTTTACCGAAATTCGTGTGATATATCCTTTGGCTTTTTTGCTAAAAAAGGAAATATCTAAAAATCTCTTTTCGAACGCATCAGTTTAACATTTTCGTCGCTAAGGATCCATTTGTACCATCACACACCTCAGAAAATAAAGAAAATTAGACATTTTTAAAAACTGAGTGTTTTTACCGAAATTCGTGTGCTATACCCTTTGGTTTTTTGCTAAAAAGGGAAATATCTAAAAATATCTATTCGAATGCATCAGTTTAACATTTTCGTCGCTAAGAATCCATTTGTATAATCACATCCCTCAAAAAATAAAGAAAATGTGACATTTTAAAAACTGAGGGTTTTTACCGAAATTCGTGTGCTTATACCCTTTGGTTTTTTGCTAAAAAAGGAAATATCTAAAAATATCTATTCGAACGCATCAGTTTAACATTTTCGTCGCTAAGGATCCATATGTATCATCACACCCCTCAAAAAATAAAGAAAATGTAACATTTTAAAAACTGAGGGTTTTTACCGAAATTCGTGTATACCCTTTAGTTTTTTGCTAAAAAAGGAAATATCTAAAAATCTCTCTTCGAACGCATCAGTTTCACATTTTCGTCGCTAAGGATCGATTTGTATCATCACACCCCTCAAAAAATAAAAAAAATGTGTCATTTTTTAAAACTAAAGGTTTTTACCGAAATTCGTGTCTATACCATTTGGATTTTTTGCTAAAAAGGAAATATCTAAAAAAGTCTTTTCGAACGCATCAGTTTAACATTTTCGTCGCTAAGGATCCATTTGTAGCATCACACCCCTCAAAAAATAAAGAAAATTAGACATTTTTAAAAACTGAGTATTTTTAGCGAAATTCTTGTGCTATATACCCTTTTGTTTTTTGCTAAAAAATGAAATATCTAAAAATCTCTTTTCGAACGCATCAGTTTAATGTTTTCGTCGCTAAGGATCCATTTGTACCATCACACCCCTCCAAAAATAAAGATAATTAGACATTTTTAAAAAGTGAGGGCTTTTACATAAATTTGTGTGTCATCATACCCTTTGGTTTTATGCTAAAAAAGGCAATATCTAAAAATCTCTCTTCGAACGCATCAGTTTAACTTTTTCGTCGCTAAGGATACATTGTATCATCACTCCCCTCAAAAAATAAAAGAAAATGTGACATTTTAAAAACTGAGGGTTTTTACCGAAATTCGTGTGCTATACCCTTTGGTTTTTGCTAAAAAAAGAAATATCTATAAATCTCACTTCGAACGCATCAGTTTGACATTTTCGTCACTAAGGATCCATTTGTATCATCACACCCCTCAAAAAATAAAGAAAATTAGACATTTTTAAAAACCGAGGGTTTTTACCGAAGTTCGTGTGCTATACTCTTTGGTTTTATGCTAAGAAGGCAATATTTAAAAATCTCTCTTCGAACGCATCAGTTTAACTTTTTCTTCACTAAGGATCCATTTGTATCATCACACCCCTCAAAAAATAAAGAAAATTAGACATTTTTAAAAACTGAGGGTTTTTACCGAAATTCGTGTACTATACTCTTTGCTTTTTTGCTAAAAAAGGAAATATCTAAAAATCTCTCATCGAACGCATCAGTTTAACATTTTCGTCGCTAAGGATCCATTTGTATCATCACACCCCACAAAAAATAAAGAAAATGTGACATTTTTAAAAAGTTAGGGTTTTTACCGAAATTTGTGTGCTATACCCTCTGGTTTTTTGCTAAAAAAGGAAATATCTAGAAATCTATCTTCGAACGCATCAGTTTGACATTTTCGTCGCTAAGGATCCATTTGTATCATCACACCCCTCAAAAAATAAAGAAAATGTGACATTTTTTAAAAGTGAGGGTTTTTACCGAAATTCGTGTGCTATACCATTTGCCGTTTTGCTAAAAAAAGAAATATCTAAAAATCTCTCTTCGAACGCATCAGTTTGACATTTTCGCTGCTAAGGATCCATTTGTATCATCACACCCCTCAAAAAATAAAGAAAATGTGACATTTTTAAAAACTGAGGGTTTTTACCGAAATTCGTGTGATATATCCTTTGGCTTTTTTGCTAAAAAAGGAAATATCTAAAAATCTCTTTTCGAACGCATCAGTTTAACATTTTCGTCGCTAAGGATCCATTTGTACCATCACACACCTCAGAAAATAAAGAAAATTAGACATTTTTAAAAACTGAGTGTTTTTACCGAAATTCGTGTGCTATACCCTTTGGTTTTTTGCTAAAAAGGGAAATATCTAAAAATATCTATTCGAATGCATCAGTTTAACATTTTCGTCGCTAAGAATCCATTTGTATAATCACATCCCTCAAAAAATAAAGAAAATGTGACATTTTAAAAACTGAGGGTTTTTACCGAAATTCGTGTGCTTATACCCTTTGGTTTTTTGCTAAAAAAGGAAATATCTAAAAATATCTATTCGAACGCATCAGTTTAACATTTTCGTCGCTAAGGATCCATATGTATCATCACACCCCTCAAAAAATAAAGAAAATGTAACATTTTAAAAACTGAGGGTTTTTACCGAAATTCGTGTATACCCTTTAGTTTTTTGCTAAAAAAGGAAATATCTAAAAATCTCTCTTCGAACGCATCAGTTTCACATTTTCGTCGCTAAGGATCGATTTGTATCATCACACCCCTCAAAAAATAAAAAAAATGTGTCATTTTTTAAAACTAAAGGTTTTTACCGAAATTCGTGTCTATACCATTTGGATTTTTTGCTAAAAAGGAAATATCTAAAAAAGTCTTTTCGAACGCATCAGTTTAACATTTTCGTCGCTAAGGATCCATTTGTAGCATCACACCCCTCAAAAAATAAAGAAAATTAGACATTTTTAAAAACTGAGTATTTTTAGCGAAATTCTTGTGCTATATACCCTTTTGTTTTTTTGCTAAAAAATGAAATATCTAAAAATCTCTTTTCGAACGCATGAGTTTAATGTTTTCGTCGCTAAGGATCCATTTGTACCATCACACCCCTCCAAAAATAAAGATAATTAGACATTTTTAAAAAGTGAGGGTTTTTACATAAATTTGTGTGTCATCATACCCTTTGGTTTTATGCTAAAAAAGGCAATATCTAAAAATCTCTCTTCGAACGCATCAGTTTAACTTTTTCGTCGCTAAGGATACATTGTATCATCACTACCCTCAAAAAATAAAAGAAAATGTGACATTTTAAAAACTGAGGGTTTTTACCGAAATTCGTGTGCTATACCCTTTGGTTTTTGCTAAAAAAAGAAATATCTATAAATCTCACTTCGAACGCATCAGTTTGACATTTTCGTCACTAAGGATCCATTTGTATCATCACACCCCTCAAAAAATAAAGAAAATTAGACATTTTTAAAAACCGAGGGTTTTTACCGAAGTTCGTGTGCTATACTCTTTGGTTTTATGCTAAAAAGGCAATATTTAAAAATCTCTCTTCGAACGCATCAGTTTAACTTTTTCTTCACTAAGGATCCATTTGTATCATCACACCCCTCAAAAAATAAAGAAAATGTGACATTTTTAAAAAGTTAGGGTTTTTACCGAAATTTGTGTGCTATACCCTTTGGTTTTTTGCTAAAAAAGGAAATATCTAGAAATCTATCTTCGAACGCATCAGTTTGACATTTTCGTCGCTAAGGATCCATTTGTATCATCACACCCCTCAAAAAATAAAGAAAATGTGACATTTTTTAAACACTGAGGGTTTTTACCGAAATTCGTGTGCTATACGCTTTGGGTTTTTGCTAAAAAAGGAAATATCTAAAAATCTCTCTTCGAACGCATCTAGCTAAGGATATATCCTTTGGTTGTTGCTAAAAAGGAAATATATAAAAATCTCTCTTCCAACGCATCAGTTTGACATTTTCGTCGCTAAGGATCCATTTGTATCATCACACCCCTCAAAAAATATAGAAAATGTGCCATTTTTAAAAACTGAGGGTTTTTACCGAAATTCGTGTGCTATACTCTTTGGGTTTTTGCTAAAAAAAGAAATATCTAAAAATCTCTCTTCGAACGCATCATTTTAACATTTTCGTCGCTAAGGATCCATTTGTATCATCTCACCCCTCAGAAAATTAGACATTTTGAAAAAGTGAGGGTTTTTACCGAAATTCGTGTGCTACACCATTTTGATTTTTTGCTAAAAAAGGAAATATCTAAAAATCTCTTCGAACGCATCATTTTAACATTTTCGTCGCGAAGGATCCATTTGTATCATCACACCCCTCAAAAAATAAAGAAAATGTGACATTTTAAAAACTGAGGGTTTTTACCGAAAGTCGTGTGATATACCCTTTCGGTTTTTTCTAAAAAAGGAAATATCTATTCGAACGCATCAGTTAAACATTTTCGTCGCTAAGGATCCATTTGTATCATCACACCCCTCAAAAAATAAAGAAAAAGTGACATTTTTAAAAACTGATGGTTTTTACCGAAATTTGTGTGATATATACCCTTCGACTTTTTTGCTAAAAAAGAAATATCTAAAAATCTCTTTTCGAAAGAATCAGTTTAACATTTTCGTCGCTAATGATCCATTTGTACCATCACACACCTCAAAAAATAAAGCAAATTAGGCATTTTTAAAAAGTGAGGGTTTTTACCGAAATTCGTGTGATATACCATTTTGATTTTTTGCTAAAAAGGGAAATATCTAAAAATCTCTCTTCGAAAGCATCCGTTTAACATTTTCGTCACTAAGGATCCATTTGTATCATCACACCTCTCAAAAAATAAATAAAATGTGACTTTTTAAAACTGTGGGTTTTTACGGAAATTCGTGTGCTATACCATCTGGATTTTTTGCTAAAAAAAGAAATATCTAAAAATCTCTCTTCGAACGCATCAGTTTAACATTTTCGTCTCTAAGGATCCATTTGTATAATCGCACCCCTCAAAAAATAAAGAAAATGTGACATTTTAAAAACTGAGGGTTTTTACCGAAAGTCGTGTGCTATATACCCTTTGGTTTTTTGCTAAAAAAGGAAATATCTAAAAATCTCTCTTGGAACGCATCATTTTAGCATTTTCGTCGCTAAGGATCCATTTGTATCATTACACCCCTCAAAAAATAAAGAAAATGTGACATTTTAAAAACTGAGGGTTTTTAGCGAAATTCGTGTGCTATATACCCTTTGATTTTTTGCTAAAAATGGAAATATCTAAAAATCTCTTTTCGAACGCATCAGTTTAACATTTTCGTCGCTAAGGATCCATTTGTACGATCACACACCTCAAATAATAAAGAAAATTAGACATTTTAAAAAACTGAGTGTTTTTACCGAAATTCGTGTGCTATACCCTTTGGTTTTTTGCTAAAAATATCTCTTCGAACGCATCAGTTTAACTTTTTCGTCGCTAAGGATACATTTGTATCATCCCACCCCTCAAAAAATAAAGAAAATGTGACATTTTTAAACACTGAGGGTTTTTACCGAAATTCGTGTGCTATACCCTTTGGTTTTTGCTAAAAAAGGAAATATCTAAAAATTTCTCTTCGAACGCATCAATTTGACATTTTCGTCGCTAAGTATCCATTTGTATCATCACACCCCTCAAAAAATAAAGAAAATGTGACATTTTTAAAAACTGAGGGTTTTTACCGAAATTCGTGTGATATACACTTTGGCGTTTTGCTAAAAAGGAAATATCTAAAAATCTCCTTTTGAACGCATCAGTTTAACATTTTCGTCGCTAAGGATCCATTTGTACCATCACACCCCTCAAAAAATAAAGAAAATTAGAAATTTTGAAAAAGTGAGTGTTTTTACCGAAATTCGTGGGTTATATACTCTTTGGTTTTTTGCTAAAAAAGAAAATATCTAAAAATATCTATTCAAACGCATGAGTTTAAGATTTTCGTCGCTAAGGATCCATTTGTGCCATCACACCCCTCAAAAAATAAAGATAATTAGACATTTTTAAAAAGTGAGGGTTTTTACAGAAATTCGCGTGTCATCATACCCTTTGGTTTAATGCTAAAAAAGATCATATCTAAAAATCTCTCTTCGAACGTATCAGTTTAACTTTTTCGTCGCTAAGGATCCAATTCTATCATCACACCCCTCAAAAAATAAAGAAAATAAGACATTTTTAAACACTGAGGGTTTTTACCGAAATTCGTGTGCTATATACCATTTGGCTTTTTTGCTAAAAAAGGAAATATCTAAAAATCTCTTTTCGAACGCATCAGTTTAACATTTTCGTCGCTAAGGATCCATTTGTACCATCACACACCTCAAAAAATAAAGAAAATGTGACATTTTCAAAACAGAGGGTTTTTACCGAAATTCGTGTGCACCCTTTGGTTATTTTGCTAAAAAGGGAAATATGTAAAAATCTCTATTCGAACGCATGAGTTTAACATTTTCGTCGCTAAGGATCCATTTGTATCATCACACCACTCAAACAATAAAGAAAATGTGACATTTTCAAAACAGAGGGTTTTTACTGAAATTCGTGTGCTATACCCTTTGGTTTTTTGCTAAAAAAGGAAATATCTAAAAATCTCTATTCGAACACATCAATTTAACATTTTCGTCGCTAAGGATCGATTAGTATCATCACACCCCTCAATAAATAAAGAAAATTAGACATTTTCAAAAAGTTAGGGTTTTTACCGAAATTCGTGTGCTATACCCTTTCCCTTTTTTGCTAAAAAAGGAAATATTTAAAAATCTCTCTTCGAACGCATCAGTTTAACATTTTCGTCGCTAAGGATCCATTTGTATCATCACAACCCTAAGAAAATAAAGAAAATGTGACATTTTTAAAAACTGAGCGTTTTTACCGTAATTCGTGTGCCATACTCTTTGGTTTTTTGCTAAAAAATGAAATATCTAAAAATCTCTCTTCGAACGCATCAGTTTAACATTTTCGTCGCTAAGGAAGAAAATGTGACATGTTTAAAATTAAGGGTTTTTACTGAAATTCGTGTGCTATACCCTTTGGCTTTTTTGCTAAAACAAGAAATATCTAAAAATCTCTATTCGAACGCATCACTTAAACATTTTCGTCGCTAAGGATCCATTTGTATCATCACACCCCACAAAAAATAAAGAAAATGTGACATTTTCAAAACTAAGGGTTTTTACCGAAATGCGTGTGCTATACCCTTTGGTTTTTTGCTAAAAAAGGAAATATCTAAAAATCTCTATTTGAACGCATCAGTTTAACATTTTCGTCGCTAAGGATTCATTTGTATCATCACACCCCTCAAAAAATAAATAAATTAGACATTTTTAAAAACTGAGGGTTTTAACCGAAATTCGTGTGCTTATACCCTTTGGTTTTTTGCTAAAAAGGAAATATCTAAAAATCTCTCTTCGAACGCATCACTTTAACATTTTTGTCGCTAATAATCCATTTGTATCATCACACCCCTCAAAAAATAAAGAAAATGTGACATTTTCTTAATTGAGGGTTTTTACCGAAATTTGTGTGCTACACCCTTTGGTTTTTTGCTAAAAAATGAAATATCTAAAAATCTCTCTTTGAACGCATCAGTTTAACATTTTCGTCGCTAAGGATCCATTTGTATCATCACACCCCCCAATAAATAAAAAAAATTAGACATTTTTAAAAAGTTAGGGTTTTTACCGAAATTCGTGTGCTATAAACCTCTTTTCGAACGCATCAGTTTAACCTTTGCCTTTTTTGCTAAAAAAAGAAATATCTAAAAATCTCTCTTCGAACGCATCAGTTTAACATTTTTGTCGCTAAGGATCCATTTGTATCATCACACCCCTCAAAAAATAAAGAAAATGTGACATTTTCAAAACTAAGGGTTTTTACCGAAATTCGTGTGCTATACTCTTGGGGTTTTTGCTAAAAAATTAAATATCTAAAAATCTTTCTTTGAACGCATCAGTTTAACATTTTCGTCGCTAAGGATCCATTTGTATCATCACACCCCTCAAAAAATAAAGAAAATGTGACATTTTCAAAACAGAGGGTTTTTACCGAAATTCGTGTGCTATACCCTTTGGTTATTTTGCTAAAAAGGGAAATATCTAAAAATCTCTATTCGAAGGCATGAGTTTAACATTTTCGTCGCTAAGGATCCATTTGTATCATCACACCCCTCAAACAATAAAGAAAATGTGACATTTTCAAAACAGAGGGTTTTTACTGAAATTCGTGTGCTATATATACCATTTGGTTTTTTGCTAAAAAAGGAAATATCTAAAAATCTCTATTCGAACACATCAGTTTAACATTTTCGTCGCTAAGGATCGATTTGTATCATCACACCCCTCAATAAATAAAGAAAATTAGACATTTTTAAAAAGTTAGGGTTTTTACCGAAATTCGTGTGCTACCCTTTCCCTTTTTTGCTAAAAAAGGACATATTTAAAAATCTCTCTTCGAACGCATCAGTTTAACATTTTCGTCGCTAAGGATCCATTTGTATCATCACAACCCTAAGAAAATAAAGAAAATGTGACATTTTTAAAAACTGAGCGTTTTTACCGTAATTCGTGTGCCATACTCTTTGGTTTTTTGCTAAAAAATGAAATATCTAAAAATCTCTCTTCGGACGCATCAGTTTAACATTTTCGTCGCTATGGAAGAAAATGTGACATGTTTAAAATTAAGGGTTTTTACTGAAATTCGTGTGCTATACCCTTTGGCTTATTTGCTAAAACAAGAAATATCTAAAAATCTCTATTCGAACGCATCACTTAAACATTTTCGTCGCTAAGGATCCATTTGTATCATCACACCCGACAAAAAATAAAGAAAATGTGACATTTTCAAAACTAAGGGTTTTTACCGAAATTCGTATGCTATACCCTTTGGTTTTTTGCTAAAAAAGGAAATATCTAAAAATCTCTATTCGAACGCATCGTCGCTAAGGATTCATTTGTATCATCACACCCCTCAAAAAATAAATAAATTAGACATTTTTAAAAACTGAGGGTTTTTACCAAAATTCGTGTGCAATATACCCTTTGGTTTTTTGCTAAAAAAGGAAATTTCTAAGAATCTCTCTTCGAACGCATCAGTCTAACATTTTCGTCGCTAAGGATGCATTTGTATCATCACACCCCTCAAAAAATAAAGAAAATGTGACATTTTAAAAACTGAGGGTTTTTACCGAAATTCGTGTGATATACCCTTTGGTTTTTTGCTAAATTAAGAAATATCTAAAAATCTTTATTCGAACGCATCACTTTAACATTTTGTCGCTAATGATCCATTTGTATCATCACACCCCTCAAAAAATAAAGAAAATGTGACATTTTCTTTATTGAGGATTTTTACCGAAATTTGTGTGCTACACCCTTTGGTTTTTTTGCTAAAAAATGAAATATCTAAAAATCTCTCTTGGAACGCATCAGTTTAACATTTTCGTCGCTAAGGATCCATTTGTATCATCACACCCCCCAATAAATAAAGAAAATTAGACATTTTTAAAAAGTTAGGGTTTTTACCGAAATACGTGTGCTATAAACCTCTCTTCGAACGCATCAGTTTAACCTTTCCCTTTTTTGCTAAAAAACGAAATATCTAAATATCTCTTCGAACGCATCAGTTTAACATTTTTTTCGCTAAGGATCCATTTGTATCATCACACCCCTCAAAAAATAAAGAAAATGTGACATTTTTAAAAACTAAGGCTTTTTACCGAAATTCGTGTGTTATTTCTCTTTCGTTTTTGCTAAAAAAGGAAATATCTAAAAATCTCTCTTCGAACGCATCAGTTTAACATTTTCGTCGCTAAGGATCCATTTGTATCATCACACCCCTCAATAAAATATAGAAAATGTGACATATTAAAAACTGAGGGTTTTTACCGAAATTCGTGTGCTATACTCTCTGGAGTTTTTCTAAAAAATGAAATATCTAAAAATCTCTCTTCAAAAGAATCAGTTTAACATTTTCGTCGCTAAGGATACATTTGTATCATCACACCCTTCAAAAAATAAAGAAAATGTGACATTTTGAAAACTGAGGCTTTTACCGAAATTCATGTTCTATACCCTTTGGTTTTTTTTCTAAAAAAGGAAATATTTAAAAATCTCTCTTCGAACGCATCAGTTTAACATTTTCGTCGCTAAGGATGCATTTGTATCATCACACCCCTCAAAAAATAAAGAAAATTAGACATTTTTAAAAAGTTAGGGTTTTTACCGAAATTCGTGTGCTATACCATTTGGATTTTTTTGTTAAAAAAGGAAATATCTAAAAATCTCTCTTCGAACGCATCAGTTTAACATTTTCGTCGCAAAGTATCCATTTGTATCTACACAACCCTTAAAAAATAAAGAAAATGTGACATTTTTAAAAATAGTGGGTTTTTACAAAAATTCGTGTGCTATAATACTCTTTGGTTTTTTGCTAAAAAAAGAAATATCTAAAAATCTCTCTTCGAACGCATCAGTTTAACATTTTCGTCGCTAAGGATACATTTGTATCATCACACCCCTCAAAAAAATAAAGAAAATGTGACATTTTTAAAAGCTGAGGGTTTTTACCGAAATTGGTGTGCTATATACTCTTTGGTTTTTTGCTAAAAAAGGAAATATCTAAAAATCTCTCTTCGAACGCATCAGTTTAACATTTTCGTCGCTAAGGATCCATTTGTATCATCACAACCCTCAAAAAAATAAAAGAAATGTGACATTTTAAAAATTGAGGATTTTTACCGAAATTCGTGTGCTATGCTCTCTGATTTTTTGCTAAAAAGGAAATATCTAAAAAACTCTCTTCGAAAGAATCAGTTTAACATTTTCGTCGCTAAGGATACATTTGTATCATCACACCCCTCAAAAAATAAAGAAAATGTGACATTTTCAAAACTGAGGTTTTTTACCGAAATTCGTGTGCTACCCTTTGATTTTTTGCTAAAAAAGGAAATATCAAAAAATCTCTCTTCGAACGCATCAGTTTAACATTTTCGTCGCTAAGGATCCATTTGTATCATCACACCCCTCAAAAAGTAAAGAAAATGTGACATTTTAAAAACTGAGGGTTTTTAGGGAAATTCGTGATCTATACTTTTTGGTTTTTTTTGCGAAAAAAGAAAATGTGACATTATAAAAAACAGTGGGTTTTTAAAAAAATTCATTGGTTTTTTGCTAAAAAAAGAAATATCTAAAAATCTCTCTTCGAACGCATCAGTTTAACATTTTCGTCGCTAAGGATCCATTTGTATCATCACACCCCTCAAAAAATAAAGAAAAAATTAGACATTTTTAAAAAGTGAGGGTTTTTACCAAATTCGTGTGCTTTACCATTTGGATTTTTTGATAAAAAAGGAAATATCTAAAAATATCTCTTCGAACGCATCAGTTTAACATTTTCGTCGCTAAGTATCCATTTGTATCTACACACCCCTCAAAAAATAAAGAAAATGTGACATTTTTAAAAATAGTGGGTTTTTACAAAAATTCGTGTGGTATACCTTTTGGTTTTTTGCTAAAAAAAGAAATATCTAAAAATCTCTCTCGAACGCATCACTTTAACATTTTCGTCGCTAAGGATCCATTTGTATCATCACACCCCTCAAAAATAGAGAAAATGTGACATCTTAAAAACTGAGGGTTTTTACCGAAATTCGTGTGCTATACCCTTTGGGTTTTTTGCTAAAAAACGAAATATCTAAATATATCTCTTCGAACGCATCAGTTTACCATTTTCGTCGCTAAGTATCCATTTGTATCTATACACCCCTCAAAAAATAAAGAAAATGTGACATTTTTAAAAACAGATTGTTTTAACAAAAATTCGTGTGCTATACCATTTGATTTTTTGCTAAAAAACAAAATATCTAAAAATCTCTCTTCGAACGCATCAGTTTAACGTTTTCGTCGCTAAGGATCCAATTGTATCATCACACCCCTCAAAAAGTAAATAAAATTAGACATTTTTAAAAAGTGACGGTTTTTACCGAAATTCGTGTGCTATATCCTTTGGTTTTATGCTGAAAAAGGAAATATCTAAAAATCTCTCTTCGAACGCATCAGTTTAACATTTTCGTCGCTAAGGATCCATTTGTATCTTCACACCCCTCAAAAAATAAAGAAAATGTGACATTTTTAAAAACTAAGGCTTTTTACCGAAATTCGTGTGTTATTTCTCTTTCGTTTTTGCTAAAAAAGGAAATATCTAAAAATCTCTCTTCGAACGCATCAGTTTAACATTTTCGTCGCTAAGGATCCATTTGTATCTTCACACCCCTCAAAAAATAAAGAAAATGTGACATTTTTAAAAACTAAGGCTTTTTACCGAAATTCGTGTGTTATTTCTCTTTCGTTTTTGCTAAAAAAGGAAATATCTAAAAATCTCTCTTCGAACGCATCAGTTTAACATTTTCGTCGCTAAGGATCCATTTGTATCATCACACCCCTCAATAAAATATAGAAAATGTGACATATTAAAAACTGAGGGTTTTTACCGAAATTCGTGTGCTATACTCTCTGGAGTTTTTCTAAAAAATGAAATATCTAAAAATCTCACTTCAAAAGAATCAGTTTAACATTTTCGTCGCTAAGGATACATTTGTATCATCACACCCTTCAAAAAATAAAGAAAATGTGACATTTTGAAAACTGAGGCTTTTACCGAAATTCATGTTCTATACCCTTTGGTTTTTTTCTAAAAAAGGAAATATTTAAAAATCTCTCTTCGAACGCATCAGTTTAACATTTTCGTCGCTAAGGATGCATTTGTATCATCACACCCCTCAAAAAATAAAGAAAATTAGACATTTTTAAAAAGTTAGGGTTTTTACCGAAATTCGTGTGCTATACCATTTGGATTTTTTTGTTAAAAAAGGAAATATCTAAAAATCTCTCTTCGAACGCATCAGTTTAACATTTTCGTCGCAAAGTATCCATTTGTATCTACACAACCCTTAAAAAATAAAGAAAATGTGACATTTTTAAAAATAGTGGGTTTTTACAAAAATTCGTGTGCTATAATACTCCTTGGTTTTTTGCTAAAAAAGGAAATATCTAAAAATCTCTCTTCGAACGCATCAGTTTAACATTTTCGTCGCTAAGGATACATTTGTATCATCACACCCCTCAAAAAAATAAAGAAAATGTGACATTTTTAAAAACTGAGGGTTTTTACCGAAATTGGTGTGCTATATACTCTATGGTTTTTTGCTAAAAATGGAAATATCTAAAAATCTCTCTTCGAACGCATCAGTTTAACATTTTCGTCGCTAAGGATCCATTTGTATCATCACAACCCTCAAAAAAATAAAAGAAATGTGACATTTTAAAAATTGAGGATTTTTACCGAAATTCGTGTGTTATGCTCTCTGATTTTTTGCTAAAAAGGAAATATCTAAAAAACTCTCTTCGAAAGAATCAGTTTAACATTTTCGTCGCTAAGGATACATTTGTATCATCACACCCCTCAAAAAATAAAGAAAATGTGACATTTTCAAAACTGAGGGTTTTTACCGAAATTCGTGTGCTACCTTTTGATTTTTTGCTAAAAAAGGAAATATCAAAAAATCTCTCTTCGAACGCATCAGTTTAACATTTTCGTCGCGAAGGATCCATTTGTATCATCACACCCCTCAATAAATAAAGAAAATTAGACATTTTAAAAAAGTTAGGGTTTTTACCGAAATTTGTGTGCTATACTATACCATTTGGATTTTTTTGTTAAAAAAGGAAATATCTAAAAATCTCTCTTCGAACGCATCAGTTTAACATTTTCGTCGCTAAGTATCAATTTGTATCTACACAACCCTCAAAAAATAAAGAAAATGTGACATTATAAAAAACAGTGGGTTTTTAAATAAATTCATTGGTTTTTTGCTATAAAAGGAAATATCTAAAAATCTCTCTTCGAACGCATCAGTTTAACATTTTCGTCGCTAAGGATCCAATTGTAACATCACACCCCTCAAAAACTAAATAAAATTAGACATTTTTAAAAAGTGAGGGTTTTTACCGAAATTCGTGTGCTATACTTTCTGGTTTTTGCTAAAAAAGAAAATATCTAAAAATATATCTTCGAAAGCAACAGTTTAACATTTTCGTGGCTAAGGATACATTTGTATCATCACACCCCCAAAAAAATAAATAAAATGTGACATTTTTAAAACTGAGGGTTTTTACCGAAATTCGTGTGTTATACCCTTTGGTTTTTTGCTAAAAAAGGAAATATCTAAAAATCTCTCTCGAACGCATCAGTGGATCCATTTGTATCATCACACCCCACACAAAATAAAGAAAATTAGACATTTTTAAAAAGTGAGGGTTTTTACCGAAATTGGTGTGCTATACAATTTGGAGTTTTTGTTAAAAAAGGAAAAATCTAAAAATCTCTCTTCGAACGCATCAGTTTAACATTTTCGTCGCTAAGTATCCATTTGTATCTACACACCCCTCAAAAAATAAAGAAAATGTGACATTTTTAAAAACAGATTGTTTTAACAAAAATTCGTGTGCTATACCATTTGGTTTTTTGCTAAAAAAGAAAATATCTAAAAATCTCTCTTCGAACGCATCAGTTTAACGTTTTCGTCGCTAAGGATCCAATTGTATCTTCACACCCCTCAAAAAATAAAGAAAATGTGACATTTTTAAAAACTAAGGCTTTTTACCGAAATTCGTGTGTTATTTCTCTTTCGTTTTTGCTAAAAAAGGAAATATCTAAAAATCTCTCTTCGAACGCATCAGTTTAACATTTTCGTCGCTAAGGATCCATTTGTATCATCACACCCCTCAATAAAATATAGAAAATGTGACATATTAAAAACTGAGGGTTTTTACCGAAATTCGTGTGCTATACTCTCTGGAGTTTTTCTAAAAAATGAATTATCTAAAAATCTCTCTTCAAAAGAATCAGTTTAACATTTTCGTCGCTAAGGATACATTTGTATCATCACACCCTTCAAAAAATAAAGAAAATGTGACATTTTGAAAACTGAGGCTTTTACCGAAATTCGTGTTCTATACCCTTTTTTTTTTTTTCTAAAAAAGGAAATATTTAAAAATCTCTCTTCGAACGCATCAGTTTAACATTTTCGTCGCTAAGGATGCATTTGTATCATCACACCGCTCAAAAAATAAAGAAAATTAGACATTTTTAAAAAGTTAGGGTTTTTACCGAAATTCGTGTGCTATACCATATGGATTTTTTTGTTAAAAAACGAAATATCTAAAAATCTCTCTTCGAACGCATCAGTTTAACATTTTCGTCGCAAAGTATCCATTTGTATCTACACAACCCTTAAAAAATAAAGAAAATGTGGCATTTTTAAAAATAGTGGGTTTTTACAAAAATTCGTGTGCTATAATACTCTTTGGTTTTTTGCTAAAAAGGGAAATATCTAAAAATCTCTCTTCGAACGCATCAGTTTAACATTTTCGTCGCTAAGGATACATTTGTATCATCACACCCCTCAAAAAAATAAAGAAAATGTGACATTTTTAAAAACTGAGGGTTTTTACCGAAATTGGTGTGCTATATACTCTTTGGTTTTTGCTAAAAAAGGAAATATCTAAAAATCTCTCTTCGAACGCATCAGTTTAACATTTTCGTCGCTAAGGATCCATTTGTATCATCACAACCCTCAAAAAAATAAAAGAAATGTGACATTTTAAAAATTGAGGATTTTTACCGAAATTCGTGTGCTATGCTCTCTGATTTTTTGCTAAAAAGGAAATATCTAAAAAACTCTCTTCGAAAGAATCAGTTTAACATTTTCGTCGCTAAGGATACATTTGTATCATCACACCCCTCAAAAAATAAAGAAAATGTGACATTTTCAAAACTGAGGGTTTTTACCGAAAATCGTGTGCTATACCCTTTGATTTTTTGCTAAAAAAGGAAATATCAAAAAATCTCTCTTCGAACGCATCAGTTTAACATTTGCGTCGCTAAGGATCCATTTGTATCATCACACCCCTCAATAAATAAAGAAAATTAGACATTTTAAAAAAGTTAGGGTTTTTACCGAAATTCGTGTGCTATACCATTTGGATTTTTTTGTTAAAAAAGGAAATATCTAAAAATCTCTCTTCGAACGCATCAGTTTAACATTTTCGTCGCTAAGTATCAATTTGTATCTACACAACCCTCAAAAAATAAAGAAAATGTGACATTATAAAAAACAGTGGGTTTTTAAAAAAATTCATTGGTTTTTTGCTAAAAAAGGAAATATCTAAAAATCTCTCTTCGAACGCATCAGTTTAACATTTTCGTCACTAAGGATCCAATTGTATCATCACATCCCTCAAAAACTAAATAAAATTAGACATGTTTAAAAAGTGAGGGTTTTTACCGAAATTCGTGTGCTATACTTTCTGGTTTTTGCTAAAAAAGAAAATATCTAAAAATATATCTTCGAAAGCAACAGTTTAACATTTTCGTCGCTAAGGATACATTTGTATCATCACACCCCCAAAAAAATAAATAAAATGTGACATTTTTAAAACTGAGGGTTTTTACCGAAATTCGTGTGTTATACCCTTTGGTTTTTTGCTAAAAAAAGAAATATCTAAAAATCTCTCTCGAACGCATCAGTGGATCCATTTGTATCATCACACCCCACACAAAATAAAGAAAATTAGACATTTTTAAAAAGTGAGGGTTTTTACCGAAATTGGTGTGCTATACAATTTGGAGTTTTTGTTAAAAAAGGAAAAATCTAAAAATCTCTCTTCGAACGCATCAGTTTAACATTTTCGTCGCTAAGTATCCATTTGTATCTACACACCCCTCAAAAAATAAAGAAAATGTGACATTTTTAAAAACAGATTGTTTTAACAAAAATTCGTGTGCTATACCATTTGGTTTTTTGCTAAAAAAGAAAATATCTAAAAATCTCTCTTCGAACGCATCAGTTTAACGTTTTCGTCGCTAAGGATCCAATTGTATCATCACACCCCTCAAAAACTAAATAAAATTAGACATTTTTAAAAAGTGACGGTTTTTACCGAAATTCGTGTGCTATATCCTTTGGTTTTATGCTGAAAAAGGAAATATCTACAAATCTCTCTTCGAACGCATCAGTTTAACATTTTCGTCGCTAAGGATCCATTTGTATCTTCACACCCCTCAAAAAATAAAGAAAATGTGACATTTTTAAAAACTAAGGCTTTTTACCGAAATTCGTGTGTTATTTCTCTTTCGTTTTTGCTAAAAAAGGAAATATCTAAAAATCTCTCTTCGAACGCATCAGTTTAACATTTTCGTCGCTAAGGATCCATTTGTATCATCACACCCCTCAATAAAATATAGAAAATGTGACATATTAAAAACTGAGGGTTTTTACCGAAATTCGTGTGCTAGTATACTCTCTGGAGTTTTGCTAAAAAAGGAAATATCTAAAAATCTCTCTTCAAAAGAATCAGTTTAACATTTTCGTCGCTAAGGATACATTTGTATCATCACACCCTTCAAAAAATAAAGAAAATGTGACATTTTGAAAACTGAGGCTTTTACCGAAATTCGTGTTCTATACCCTTTGGTTTTTTTCTAAAAAAGGAAATATTTAAAAATCTCTCTTCGAACGCATCAGTTTAACATTTTCGTCGCTAAGGATGCATTTGTATCATCACACCCCTCAAAAAATAAAGAAAATTAGACATTTTTAAAAAGTTAGGGTTTTTACCGAAATTCGTGTGCTATACCATTTGGATTTTTTTGTTAAAAAAGGAAATATCTAAAAATCTCTCTTCGAACGCATCAGTTTAACATTTTCGTCGCAAAGTATCCATTTGTATCTACACAACCCTTAAAAAATAAAGAAAATGTGGCATTTTTAAAAATAGTGGGTTTTTACAAAAATTCGTGTGCTATAATACTCTTTGGTTTTTTGCTAAAAAGGGAAATATCTAAAAATCTCTCTTCGAACGCATCAGTTTAACATTTTCGTCGCTAAGGATACATTTGTATCATCACACCCCTCAAAAAAATAAAGAAAATGTGACATTTTTAAAAACTGAGGGTTTTTACCGAAATTGGTGTGCTATATACTCTTTGGTTTTTTGCTAAAAAAAGAAATATCTAAAAATCTCTCTTCGAACGCATCAGTTTAACATTTTCGTCGCAAAGTATCCATTTGTATTACACAACCCTTAAAAAATAAAGAAAATGTGACATTTTTAAAAATAGTGGGTTTTTACAAAAATTCGTGTGCTATAATACTCTTTGGTTTTTTGCTAAAAAAGGAAATATCTAAAAATCTCTCTTCGAACGCATCAGTTTAACATTTTCGTCGCTAAGGATACATTTGTATCATCACACACCTCAAAAAAATAAAGAAAATGTGACATTTTTAAAAACTGAGGGTTTTTACCGAAATTGGTGTGCTATATACTCTTTGGTTTTTTGCTAAAAATGGAAATATCTAAAAATCTCTTTTCGAACGCATCAGTTTAACATTTTCGTCGCTAAGGATCCATTTGTTTCATCACAACCCTCAAAAAAATAAAAGAAATGTGACATTTTAAAAATTGAGGATTTTTACCGAAATTCGTGTGTTATGCTCTCTGATTTTTTGCTAAAAAGGAAATATCTAAAAAACTCTCTTCGAAAGAATCAGTTTAACATTTTCGTCGCTAAGGATACATTTGTATCATCACACCCCTCAAAAAATAAAGAAAATGTGACATTTTCAAAACTGAGGGTTTTTACCAAAATTCGTGTGCTACCTTTTGATTTTTTGCTAAAAAAGGAAATATCAAAAAATCTCTCTTCGAACGCATCAGTTTAACATTTTCGTCGCGAAGGATCCATTTGTATCATCACACCCCTCAATAAATAAAGAAAATTAGACATTTTAAAAAAGTTAGGGTTTTTACCGAAATTTGTGTGCTATACTATACCATTTGGATTTTTTTGTTAAAAAAGGAAATATCTAAAAATCTCTCTTCGAACGCATCAGTTTAACATTTTTGTCGCTAAGTATCAATTTGTATCTACACTACCCTCAAAAAATAAAGAAAATGTGACATTATAAAAAACAGTGGGTTTTTAAATAAATTCATTGGTTTTTTGCTATAAAAGGAAATATCTAAAAATCTCTCTTCGAACGCATCAGTTTAACATTTTCGTCGCTAAGGATCCAATTGTATCATCACACCCCTCAAAAACTAAATAAAATTAGACATTTTTAAAAAGTGAGGGTTTTTACCGAAATTCGTGTGCTATACTTTCTGGTTTTTGCTAAAAAAGAAAATATCTAAAAATATATCTTCGAAAGCAACAGTTTAACATTTTCGTCGCTAAGGATACATTTGTATCATCACACCCCCAAAAAAATAAATAAAATGTGACATTTTTAAAACTGAGGGTTTTTACCGAAATTCGTGTGTTATACCCTTTGGTTTTTTGCTAAAAAAGGAAATATCTAAAAATCTCTCTCGAACGCATCAGTGGATCCATTTGTATCATCACACCCCACACAAAATAAAGAAAATTAGACATTTTTAAAAAGTGAGGGTTTTTACCGAAATTGGTGTGCTATACAATTTGGAGTTTTTGTTAAAAAAGGAAAAATCTAAAAATCTCTCTTCGAACGCATCAGTTTAACATTTTCGTCGCTAAGTATCCATTTGTATCTACACACCCCTCAAAAAATAAAGAAAATGTGACATTTTTAAAAACAGATTGTTTTAACAAAAATTCGTGTGCTATACCATTTGGTTTTTTGCTAAAAAAGAAAATATCTAAAAATCTCTCTTCGAACGCATCAGTTTAACGTTTTCGTCGCTAAGGATCCAATTGTATCTTCACACCCCTCAAAAAATAAAGAAAATGTGACATTTTTAAAAACTAAGGCTTTTTACCGAAATTCGTGTGTTATTTCTCTTTCGTTTTTGCTAAAAAAGGAAATATCTAAAAATCTCTCTTCGAACGCATCAGTTTAACATTTTCATCGCTAAGGATCCATTTGTATCATCACACCCCTCAATAAAATATAGAAAATGTGACATATTAAAAACT
Organism: Triglochin maritima; assembly: GCA_963682175.1. Lineage (NCBI taxonomy): Eukaryota > Viridiplantae > Streptophyta > Magnoliopsida > Alismatales > Juncaginaceae > Triglochin > Triglochin maritima. The sequence continues at coordinate 53,359,358 of OY821771.1, read as the reverse complement.
GAGGGTTTTTACCGAAATTCGTGTGCTATACTCTCTGGAGTTTTTCTAAAAAATGAATTATCTAAAAATCTCTCTTCAAAAGAATCAGTTTAACATTTTCGTCGCTAAGGATACATTTGTATCATCACACCCTTCAAAAAATAAAGAAAATGTGACATTTTGAAAACTGAGGCTTTTACCGAAATTCGTGTTCTATACCCTTTGGTTTTTTTCTAAAAAAGGAAATATTTAAAAATCTCTCTTCGAACGCATCAGTTTAACATTTTCGTCGCTAAGGATGCATTTGTATCATCACACCCCTCAAAAAATAAAGAAAATTAGACATTTTTAAAAAGTTAGGGTTTTTACCGAAATTCGTGTGCTATACCATTTGGATTTTTTTGTTAAAAAAGGAAATATCTAAAAATCTCTCTTCGAACGCATCAGTTTAACATTTTCGTCGCAAAGTATCCATTTGTATCTACACAACCCTTAAAAAATAAAGAAAATGTGGCATTTTTAAAAATAGTGGGTTTTTACAAAAATTCGTGTGCTATAATACTCTTTGGTTTTTTGCTAAAAAGGGAAATATCTAAAAATCTCTCTTCGAACGCATCAGTTTAACATTTTCGTCGCTAAGGATACATTTGTATCATCACACCCCTCAAAAAAATAAAGAAAATGTGACATTTTTAAAAACTGAGGGTTTTTACCGAAATTGGTGTGCTATATACTCTTTGGTTTTTTGCTAAAAAAGGAAATATCTAAAAATCTCTCTTCGAACGCATCAGTTTAACATTTTCGTCGCTAAGGATCCATTTGTATCATCACAACCCTCAAAAAAATAAAAGAAATGTGACATTTTAAAAATTGAGGATTGTTACCGAAATTCGTGTGCTATGCTCTCTGATTTTTTTGCTAAAAAGGAAATATCTAAAAAACTCTCTTCGAAAGAATCAGTTTAACATTTTCGTCGCTAAGGATACATTTGTATCATCACACCCCTCAAAAAATAAAGAAAATGTGACATTTTCAAAACTGAGGGTTTTTACCGAAATTCGTGTGCTATACCCTTTGATTTTTTGCTAAAAAAGGAAATATCAAAAAATCTCTCTTCGAACGCATCAGTTTAACATTTGCGTCGCTAAGGATCCATTTGTATCATCACACCCCTCAATAAATAAAGAAAATTAGACATTTTAAAAAACTTAGGGTTTTTACCGAAATTCGTGTGCTATACCATTTGGATTTTTTTGTTAAAAAAGGAAATATCTAAAAATCTCTCTTCGAACGCATCAGTTTAACATTTTCGTCGCTAAGTATCAATTTGTATCTACACAACCCTCAAAAAATAAAGAAAATGTGACATTATAAAAAACAGTGGGTTTTTAAAAAAATTCATTGGTTTTTTGCTAAAAAAGGAAATATCTAAAAATCTCTCTTCGAACGCATCAGTTTAACATTTTCGTCACTAAGGATCCAATTGTATCATCACATCCCTCAAAAACTAAATAAAATTAGACATGTTTAAAAAGTGAGGGTTTTTACCGAAATTCGTGTGCTATACTTTCTGGTTTTTGCTAAAAAAGAAAATATCTAAAAATATATCTTCGAAAGCAACAGTTTAACATTTTCGTCGCTAAGGATACATTTGTATCATCACACCCCCAAAAAAATAAATAAAATGTGACATTTTTAAAACTGCGGGTTTTTACCGAAATTCGTGTGTTATACCCTTTGGTTTTTTGCTAAAAAAGGAAATATCTAAAAATCTCTCTCGAACGCATCAGTGGATCCATTTGTATCATCACACCCCACACAAAATAAAGAAAATTAGACATTTTTAAAAAGTGAGGGTTTTTACCGAAATTGGTGTGCTATACAATTTGGAGTTTTTGTTAAAAAAGGAAAAATCTAAAAATCTCTCTTCGAACGCATCAGTTTAACATTTTCGTCGCTAAGTATCCATTTGTATCTACACACCCCTCAAAAAATAAAGAAAATGTGACATTTTTAAAAACAGATTGTTTTAACAAAAATTCGTGTGCTATACCATTTGGTTTTTTGCTAAAAAAGAAAATATCTAAAAATCTCTCTTCGAACGCATCAGTTTAACGTTTTCGTCGCTAAGGATCCAATTGTATCTTCACACCCCTCAAAAAATAAAGAAAATGTGACATTTTTAAAAACTAAGGCTTTTTACCGAAATTCGTGTGTTATTTCTCTTTCGTTTTTGCTAAAAAAGGAAATATCTAAAAATCTCTCTTCGAACGCATCAGTTTAACATTTTCATCGCTAAGGATCCATTTGTATCATCACACCCCTCAATAAAATATAGAAAATGTGACATATTAAAAACTGAGGGTTTTTACCGAAATTCGTGTGCTATACTCTCTGGAGTTTTTCTAAAAAATGAATTATCTAAAAATCTCTCTTCAAAAGAATCAGTTTAACATTTTCGTCGCTAAGGATACATTTGTATCATCACACCCTTCAAAAAATAAAGAAAATGTGACATTTTGAAAACTGAGGCTTTTACCGAAATTCGTGTTCTATACCCTTTGGTTTTTTTCTAAAAAAGGAAATATTTAAAAATCTCTCTTCGAACGCATCAGTTTAACATTTTCGTCGCTAAGGATGCATTTGTATCATCACACCCCTCAAAAAATAAAGAAAATTAGACATTTTTAAAAAGTTAGGGTTTTTACCGAAATTCGTGTGCTATACCATTTGGATTTTTTTGTTAAAAAAGGAAATATCTAAAAATCTCTCTTCGAACGCATCAGTTTAACATTTTCGTCGCAAAGTATCCATTTGTATCTACACAACCCTTAAAAAATAAAGAAAATGTGGCATTTTTAAAAATAGTGGGTTTTTACAAAAATTCGTGTGCTATAATACTCTTTGGTTTTTTGCTAAAAAGGGAAATATCTAAAAATCTCTCTTCGAACGCATCAGTTTAACATTTTCGTCGCTAAGGATACATTTGTATCATCACACCCCTCAAAAAAATAAAGAAAATGTGACATTTTTAAAAACTGAGGGTTTTTACCGAAATTGGTGTGCTATATACTCTTTGGTTTTTTGCTAAAAAAGGAAATATCTAAAAATCTCTCTTCGAACGCATCAGTTTAACATTTTCGTCGCTAAGGATCCATTTGTATCATCACAACCCTCAAAAAAATAAAAGAAATGTGACATTTTAAAAATTGAGGATTGTTACCGAAATTCGTGTGCTATGCTCTCTGATTTTTTTGCTAAAAAGGAAATATCTAAAAAACTCTCTTCGAAAGAATCAGTTTAACATTTTCGTCGCTAAGGATACATTTGTATCATCACACCCCTCAAAAAATAAAGAAAATGTGACATTTTCAAAACTGAGGGTTTTTACCGAAATTCGTGTGCTATACCCTTTGATTTTTTGCTAAAAAAGGAAATATCAAAAAATCTCTCTTCGAACGCATCAGTTTAACATTTGCGTCGCTAAGGATCCATTTGTATCATCACACCCTTCAAAAAATAAAGAAAATGTGACATTTTGAAAACTGAGGCTTTTACCGAAATTCGTGTTCTATACCCTTTGGTTTTTTTTCTAAAAAATGAAATATTTAAAAATCTCTCTTCGAACGCATCAGTTTAACATTTTCGTCGCTAAGGATGCATTTGTATCATCACACCCCTCAAAAAATAAAGAAAATTAGACATTTTTAAAAAGTTAGGATTTTTACCGAAATTCGTGTGCTATACCATTTGGATTTTTTTGTTAAAAAAGGAAATATCTAAAAATCTCTCTTCGAACGCATCAGTTTAACATTTTCGTCGCAAAGTATCCATTTGTATCTACACAACCCTTAAAAAATAAAGAAAATGTGACATTATAAAAAACAGTGGGTTTTTAAATAAATTCATTGGTTTTTTGCTATAAAAGGAAATATCTAAAAATCTCTCTTCGAACGCATCAGTTTAACATTTTCGTCGCTAAGCATCCAATTGTATCATCACACCCCTCAAAAACTAAATAAAATTAGACATTTTTAAAAAGTGAGGGTTTTTACCGAAATTCGTGTGCTATACTTTCTGGTTTTTGCTAAAAAAGAAAATATCTAAAAATCTCTCTTCGAAAGCAACAGTTTAACATTTTCGTCGCTAAGGATACATTTGTATCATCACACCCCCAAAAAAATAAATAAAATGTGACATTTTTAAAACTGAGGGTTTTTACCGAAATTCGTGTGTTATACCCTTTGGTTTTTTGCTAAAAAAGGAAATATCTAAAAATCTCTCTCGAACGCATCAGTGGATCCATTTGTATCATCACACCCCACACAAAATATAGAAAATTAGACATTTTTAAAAAGTGAGGGTTTTTACCGAAATTGGTGTGCTATACAATTTGGAGTTTTTGTTAAAAAAGGAAAAATCTAAAAATCTCTCTTCGAACGCATCAGTTTAACATTTTCGTCGCTAAGTATCCATTTGTATCTACACACCCCTCAAAAAATAAAGAAAATGTGACATTTTTAAAAACAGATTGTTTTAACAAAAATTCGTGTGCTATACCATTTGGTTTTTTGCTAAAAAAGAAAATATCTAAAAATCTCTCTTCGAAAGCAACAGTTTAACATTTTCGTCGCTAAGGATACATTTGTATCATCACACCCCCAAAAAAATAAATAAAATGTGACATTTTTAAAACTGAGGGTTTTTACCGAAATTCGTGTGTTATACCTTTTGGTTTTTTGCTAAAAAAGGAAATATCTAAAAATCTCTCTCGAACGCATCAGTGGATCCATTTGTATCATCACACCCCACACAAAATATAGAAAATTAGACATTTTTAAAAAGTGAGGGTTTTTACCGAAATTGGTGTGCTATACAATTTGGAGTTTTTGTTAAAAAAGGAAAAATCTAAAAATCTCTCTTCGAACGCATCAGTTTAACATTTTCGTCGCTAAGTATCCATTTGTATCTACACACCCCTCAAAAAATAAAGAAAATGTGACATTTTTAAAAACAGATTGTTTTAACAAAAATTCGTGTGCTATACCATTTGGTTTTTTGCTAAAAAAGAAAATATCTAAAAATCTCTCTTCGAACGCATCAGTTTAACGTTTTCGTCGCTAAGGATCCAATTGTATCATCACACCCCTCAAAAACTAAATAAAATTAGACATTTTTAAAAAGCGACGGTTTTTACCGAAATTCGTGTGCTATATCCTTTGGTTTTATGCTGAAAAAGGAAATATCTAAAAATCTCTCTTCGAACGCATCAGTTTAACATTTTCGTCGCTAAGGATCCATTTGTATCTTCACACCCCTCAAAAAATAAAGAAAATGTGACATTTTTAAAAACTAAGGCTTTTTACCGAAATTCGTGTGTTATTTCTCTTTCGTTTTTGCTAAAAAAGGAAATATCTAAAAATCTCTCTTCGAACGCATCAGTTTAACATTTTCGTCGCTAAGGATCCATTTGTATCATCACACCCCTCAATAAAATATAGAAAATGTGACATATTAAAAACTGAGGGTTTTTACCGAAATTCGTGTGCTATACTCTCTGGAGTTTTGCTAAAAAAGGAAATATCTAAAAATCTCTCTTCAAAAGAATCAGTTTAACATTTTCGTCGCTAAGGATACATTTGTATCATCACACCCTTCAAAAAATAAAGAAAATGTGACATTTTGAAAACTGAGGCTTTTACCGAAATTCGTGTTCTATACCCTTTGGTTTTTTTCTAAAAAAGGAAATATTTAAAAATCTCTCTTCGAACGCATCAGTTTAACATTTTCGTCGCTAAGGATGCATTTGTATCATCACACCCCTCAAAAAATAAAGAAAATTAGACATTTTTAAAAAGTTAGGGTTTTTACCGAAATTCGTGTGCTATACCATTTGGATTTTTTTGTTAAAAAAAGAAATATCTAAAAATCTCTCTTCGAACGCATCAGTTTAACATTTTCGTCGCAAAGTATCCATTTGTATCTACACAACCCTTAAAAAATAAAGAAAATGTGACATTTTTAAAAATAGTGGGTTTTTACAAAAATTCGTGTGCTATAATACTCTTTGGTTTTTTGCTAAAAAGGGAAATATCTAAAAATCTCTCTTCGAACGCATCAGTTTAACATTTTCGTCGCTAAGGATACATTTGTATCATCACACCCCTCAAAAAAAAGAAAATGTGACATTTTTAAAAACTGAGGGTTTTTACCGAAATTGGTGTGCTATATACTCTTTGGTTTTTTGCTAAAAAAGGAAATATCTAAAAATCTCTCTTCGAACGCATCAGTTTAACATTTTCGTCGCTAAGGATCCATTTGTATCATCACAACCCTCAAAAAAATAAAAGAAATGTGACATTTTAAAAATTGAGGTTTTTTACCGAAATTCGTGTGCTATGCTCTCTGATTTTTTGCTAAAAAGGAAATATCTAAAAAACTCTCTTCGAAAGAATCAGTTTAACATTTTCGTCGCTAAGGATACATTTGTATCATCACACCCCTCAAAAAATAAAGAAAATCTGACATTTTCAAAACTGAGGGTTTTTACCGAAATTCGTGTGCTATACCCTTTGATTTTTTGCTAAAAAAGGAAATATCAAAAAATCTCTCTTCGAACGCATCAGTTTAACATTTGCGTCGCTAAGGATCCATTTGTATCATCACACCCCTCAATAAATAAAGAAAATTAGACATTTTAAAAAAGTTAGGGTTTTTACCGAAATTCGTGTGCTATACCATTTGGATTTTTTTGTTAAAAAAGGAAATATCTAAAAATCTCTCTTCGAACGCATCAGTTTAACATTTTCGTCGCTAAGTATCAATTTGTATCTACACAACCCTCAAAAAATAAAGAAAATGTGACATTATAAAAAACAGTGGGTTTTTAAAAAAATTCATTGGTTTTTTGCTAAAAAAGGAAATATCTAAAAATCTCTCTTCGAACGCATCAGTTTAACTTTTTCGTCACTAAGGATCCAATTGTATCATCACATCCCTCAAAAACTAAATAAAATTAGACATGTTTAAAAAGTGAGGGTTTTTACCGAAATTCGTGTGCTATACTTTCTGGTTTTTGCTAAAAAAGAAAATATCTAAAAATATATCTTCGAAAGCAACAGTTTAACATTTTCGTCGCTAAGGATACATTTGTATCATCACACCCCCAAAAAAATAAATAAAATGTGACATTTTTAAAACTGAGGGTTTTTACCGAAATTCGTGTGTTATACCCTTTGGTTTTTTGTTAAAAAAGGAAATATCTAAAAATCTCTCTCGAACGCATCAGTGGATCCATTTGTATCATCACACCCCACACAAAATATAGAAAATTAGACATTTTTAAAAAGTGAGGGTTTTTACCGAAATTGGTGTGCTATACAATTTGGAGTTTTTGTTAAAAAAGGAAAAATCTAAAAAACTCTCTTCGAACGCATCAGTTTAACATTTTCGTCGCTAAGTATCCATTTGTATCTACACACCCCTCAAAAAATAAAGAAAATGTGACATTTTTAAAAACAGATTGTTTTAACAAAAAATCGTGTGCTATACCATTTGGTTTTTTGCTAAAAAAGAAAATATCTAAAAATCTCTCTTCGAACGCATCAGTTTAACGTTTTCGTCGCTAAGGATCCAATTGTATCATCACACCCCTCAAAAACTAAATAAAATTAGACATTTTTAAAAAGTGACGGTTTTTACCGAAATTCGTGTGCTATATCCTTTGGTTTTATGCTGAAAAAGGAAATATCTAAAAATCTCTCTTCGAACGCATCAGTTTAACATTTTCGTCGCTAAGGATCCATTTGTATCTTCACACCCCTCAAAAAATAAAGAAAATGTGACATTTTTAAAAACTAAGGCTTTTTACCGAAATTCGTGTGTTATTTCTCTTTCGTTTTTGCTAAAAAAGGAAATATCTAAAAATCTCTCTTCGAACGCATCAGTTTAACATTTTCGTCGCTAAGGATCCATTTGTATCATCACACCCCTCCATAAAATATAGAAAATGTGACATATTAAAAATTGAGGGTTTTTACCGAAATTCGTGTGCTATACTCTCTGGAGTTTTGCTAAAAAAGGAAATATCTAAAAATCTCTCTTCAAAAGAATCAGTTTAACTTTTCGTCGCTAAGGATACATTTGTATCATCACACCCTTCAAAAAATAAAGAAAATGTGACATTTTGAAAACTGAGGCTTTTACCGAAATTCGTGTTCTATACCCTTTGGTTTTTTCTAAAAAAGGAAATATTTAAAAATCTCTCTTCGAACGCATCAGTTTAACATTTTCGTCGCTAAGGATGCATTTGTATCATCACACCCCTCAAAAAATAAAGAAAATTAGACATTTTTAAAAAGTTAGGGTTTTTACCGAAATTCGTGTGCTATACCATTTGGATTTTTTTGTTAAAAAAAGAAATATCTAAAAATCTCTCTTCGAACGCATCAGTTTAACATTTTCGTCGCAAAGTATCCATTTGTATCTACACAACCCTTAAAAAATAAAGAAAATGTGGCATTTTTAAAAATAGTGGGTTTTTACAAAAATTCGTGTGCTATAATACTCTTTGGTTTTTTGCTAAAAAGGGAAATATCTAAAAATCTCTCTTCGAACGCATCAGTTTAACATTTTCGTCGCTAAGGATACATTTGTATCATCACACCCCTCAAAAAAAAAGAAAATGTGACATTTTTAAAAACTGAGGGTTTTTACCGAAATTGGTGTGCTATATACTCTTTGGTTTTTTGCTAAAAAAGGAAATATCTAAAAATCTCTCTTCGAACGCATCAGTTTAACATTTTCGTCGCTAAGGATCCATTTGTATCATCACAACCCTCAAAAAAATAAAAGAAATGTGACATTTTAAAAATTGAGGATTTTTACCGAAATTCTTGTGCTATGCTCTCTGATTTTTTGCTAAAATGGAAATATCTAAAAAACTCTCTTCGAAAGAATCAGTTTAACATTTTCGTCGCTAAGGATACATTTGTATCATCACACCCCTCAAAAAATAAAGAAAATCTGACATTTTCAAAACTGAGGGTTTTTACCGAAATTCGTGTGCTATACCCTTTGATTTTTTGCTAAAAAAAGGAAATATCAAAAAATCTCTCTTCGAACGCATCAGTTTAACATTTGCGTCGCTAAGGATCCATTTGTATCATCACACCCCTCAATAAATAAAGAAAATTAGACATTTTAAAAAAGTTAGGGTTTTTACCGAAATTCGTGTGCTATACCATTTGGATTTTTTTGTTAAAAAAGGAAATATCTAAAAATCTCTCTTCGAACGCATCAGTTTAACATTTTCGTCGCTAAGTATCAATTTGTATCTACACAACCCTCAAAAAATAAAGAAAATGTGACATTATAAAAAACAGTGGGTTTTTAAAAAAATTCATTGGTTTTTTGCTAAAAAAAGAAATATCTAAAAATCTCTCTTCGAACGCATCAGTTTAACATTTTTGTCACTAAGGATCCAATTGTATCATCACATCCCTCAAAAACTAAATAAAATTAGACATGTTTAAAAAGTGAGGGTTTTTACCGAAATTCGTGTGCTATACTTTCTGGTTTTTGCTAAAAAAGAAAATATCTAAAAATATATCTTCGAAAGCAACAGTTTAACATTTTCGTCGCTAAGGATACATTTGTATCATCACACCCCCAAAAAAATAAATAAAATGTGACATTTTTAAAACTGAGGGTTTTTACCGAAATTCGTGTGTTATACCCTTTGGTTTTTTGCTAAAAAGGAAATATCTAAAAATCTCTCTCGAACGCATCAGTGGATCCATTTGTATCATCACACCCCACACAAAATAAAGAAAATTAGACATTTTTAAAAAGTGAGGGTTTTTACCGAAATTGGTGTGCTATACAATTTGGAGTTTTTGTTAAAAAAGGAAAAATCTAAAAATCTCTCTTCGAACGCATCAGTTTAACATTTTCGTCACTAAGTATCAATTTGTATCTACACACCCCTCAAAAAATAAAGAAAATGTGACATTTTTTAAAAACAGTGGGTTTTTACAAAAATTCGTGTGCTTCGCTTTGGTTTTTTGCTGAAAAAGGAAATATCTAAAAATCTCTCTTCAACGCATCATTTTAACATTTTCGTCGCTAATGATCCATTTGTATCATCACACCCCTCAAAATATAAAGAAAATATGACATTTTAAAAACTGAGGGCTTTTTATCGAAATTGGTGTGCTATACTCTTTGGTTTTTTGCTAAAAAAAGAAATATCTAAAAATCTCTCTTCGAACGCATTAGTTTAACATTTTCGTCGCTAAGGATCCATTTGTATCATCACACCCCTCAAAAAATAAAGAAAATTAGACATTTTGAAAAAGTGAGGGTTTTTACCGAAATTCGTGTGCTATACCGTTTGGATTTTTTGATAAAAAAGGAAATATCTAAAAATCTCTCTTCGAACGCATCAGTTTAACATTTTCGTCCCTAAGTATCCATTTGTATCATCACACCCCTCAAAAAAATAAAGAAAATGTGACATTTAAAAAATTGAGGATTTTTACCGAAATTCGTGTGCTATACCCTTTGGTTTTTTTGCTAAAAAAGGAAATATCTAAAAATCTCTCATCGAACGCGTCAATTTAACATTTTCGTCGCTAAGGATCTATTTGTATCATCACACCCCTCAAAAAATAAAGAAAATGTGACATTTTGAAAACTGAGGCTTTTACCGAAATTCGTGTGCTATAATAACCTTTCGTTTTTTGCTAAAAAAGGAAATATCTAAAAATCTCTCTTCGAACGCATCAGTTTAACATTTTCGTCGCTAAGGATCCATTTGTATCATCACATCCCTCAAAAAATAAAAAAATGTGACATTTTAAAAAAACTGAGGGTTTGTACCGAAATTCGTGTGTTATTTCTCTTTGGTTTTTTGCTAAAAAGGAAATATCTAAAAATCTCTCTTCGAACGCATAAGTTTAACATTTTCGTCGCTAAGGATCCATTTGTATCATCACAACCCTCAAAAAAAAGAAAATGTGACATTTTAAAAATTGAGGGTTTTTACCGAAATTCGTGTGCTATACTCTCTGGTTTTTGCTAAAAAAGGAAATATCTAAAAATCTCTCTTCGAACGCATCAGTTTAACATTTTCGTCGCTAAGTATCCATTTGTATCTACACACCCCTCAAAAAATAAAGAAAATGTGACATTTTTAAAAATAGTGGGTTTTTACAAAAATTCGTGTGGTATACCTTTTGGTTTTTTGCTAAAAAAGGAAATATCTAAAAATCTCTCTCGAACGCATCACTTTAACATTTTCGTCGCTAAGGATCCATTTGTATCATCACACACCTCAAAAATAAAGAAAATTTGACATTTTAAAAACTGAGGGTTTTTACCGAAATTCGTGTGCTACACTTTGGTTTTTTGCTAAAAAAGAAAATATCTAAAACCTCTCTTCGAACGCATCAGTTTAACATTTTCATCGCTAAGGATTTATTTGTCTCATCACACCCCTCAAAAAATAAAGAAAATTAGGCATTTTTAAAAAGTGAGGGTTTTTACCGAAATTCGTGTGCAATATACCCTTAGCCTTTTTTGCTAAAAACAGAAATATCTAAAATCTCTCTTCGAACGCATCAGTTTAAGTTTTTCGTCGCTAAGGATCCATTTGTATCATCACAACCCTCAAAAAATAAAGAAAATTAGACATTTTTAAAAAGTGAGGGTTTTTACTGAAATTCGTGTGCTATACCATTTGGATTTTTTTGCTAAAAAACGAAATATCTAAAAATATCTCTTCGAACGCATCAGTTTAACATTTTCGTCGCTAAGTATACATTTGTATCTACACACCCTTCAAAAAATAAAGAAAATGTGACATTTTTAAAAACAGATGGTTTTTACAAAAATTCGTGTGCTATAACCCTTTGGTTTTTTGCTAAAAAGAAAATATCTAAAAGTTTCTCTTCGAACGCATCAGTTTAACATTTTCGTCGCTAAGGATCCATTTGTATCATCGCATACCTCAAAAACTAAATAAAATTAGATATTTTTAAAAAGTGAGGGTCTTTTCCAAAATTCGTGTGCTATATCCTTTGGTTTTATGCTAAAAACGAAAAATCTAAAAATCTCTTTTCGAACGCATCAGTTTAACATTTTCGTCGCTAAGGATCCATTTGTATCATCACACCTCTCAAAAAATAAAGAAAATGTGACATTTTAAAACTGAGGGTTTTTACCGAAATTCGTGTGCTATACCATCTGGATTTTTTGCTAAAAAGGGAAATATCTACAAATCTCTCTTCGAAAGCATCCGTTTAACATTTTCGTCACTAAGGATCAATTTGTATCATCACACCTCTCAAAAAATAAATAAAATGTGACATTTTAAAAACTGAGGGTTTTTTACCGAAATTCGTGTGATATACTCTTTGGTTTTTTACTAAAAAAAGAAATATCTAAAAATCTCTCTTCGAACGCATCAGTTTAACATTTTCGTCGCTAAGGATCCATTTGTATCATCTTACCCCTCAAAAAATAAAGAAAATTAAAAATTTTTAAAAAATGAGGGTTTTTACCGAAATTCGTGTGCTATACCACTTGGAGTTTTTGCTAAAAAAGGAAATATCTAAAAATCTCTCTTCGAACACATCAGTTTAATATTTTCGTCGCAAAGGTTCCATTTGTACCATCACACCCCTCAAAATAATAAAGAAAATTAGACATTTTTAAAAAGTGAGGGTTTTTACCGAAATTCGTGTGATATACCATTTTGATTTTTTGCTCAAAAGGGAAATATCTAAAAATCTCTCTTCGAAAGCATCCGTTTAACATTTTCTTCACTAAGGATCCATTTGTATCATCACACCTCTCAAAAAATAAAGAAAATGTGACATTTTAAAACAGACGGTTTTTACCGAAATTCGTGTGCTATACCATCTGGATTTTTTGCTAAAAAAGAAATATCTAAAAATCTCTCTTCGAACGCATCAATTTAACATTTTCGTCGCTAAAGATCCATTTGTATCATCACACCCCTCAAAAAATAAAGAAAATGTGACATTTTAAAAACTGAGGGTTTTGTACCGAAATTCGTGTGCTATATACTCTTTGGTTTTTTGCTAAAAAAAGAAATATCTAAAAATCTCTTTTCGCACGCATCAGTTTAACATTTTCGTATCTAAGGATCCATTTGTATCATCACACCCCTCAAAAAATAAAGAAAATTAGAAATTTTTAAAAAATGAGGGTTTTTACCGAAATTCGTGTGCTATACCATTTGGATTTTTTGCTAAAAAAGGAAATATCTAAAAATCTCTCTTCGAACGCATCAGTTTAATATTTTCGTCGCAAAGGTTCCATTTGTACCATCACACCCCTCAAAATAATAAAGAAAATTAGACATTTTTAAAAAGTGAGGTTTTTTACCAAAATTCCTGTGACATACCATTTCGATTTTTTGCTAAAAAGGAAATATCTAAAATCTCTCTTCGAAAGCATCTGTTTAACATTCTCGTTGCTAAGGATCCATTTGTATTATCACACCTCTCAAAAAAAAATGTGACATTTTAAAAACTGAGGGTTTTTACCGAAATTCGTGTGATATACTCTTTGGTTTTTTACTAAAAAAGGAAAAATCTAAAAATCTCTCTTCGAACGCATCAGTTTAACATTTTCGTCGCTAAGGATCCATTTGTATCATCTTACCCCTCAAAAAATAAAGAAAATTAGAAATTTTTAAAAAATGAGGGTTTTTACCGAAATTCGTGTGCTATACCACTTGGAGTTTTTGCTAAAAAAGGTAATATCTAAAAATCTCTCTTCGAACGCATCAGTTTAATATTTTCGTCGCCAAGGTTCCATTTGTACCATCACACCCCTCAAAATAATAAAGAAAATTAGACATTTTTAAAAAGCGAGGTTTTTTACCAAAATTCCTGTGACATACCATTTGGATTTTTGCTAAAAAGGAAAATATCTACAAATCTCTCTTCGAAAGCATCCGTTTAACATTTTCGTCACTAAGGATCCATTTGTATACTATACTCTTTGGTTTTTTGCTAAAAAGGAAATATCTAAAAATCTCTTTTCGCACGCATCAGTTTAACATTTTCGTATCTAAGGATCCATTTGTATCATCACACCTCTCAAAAGAGAAAGAAAATGTGACATTTTAAAACTGAGGGTTTTTACCGAAATTCGTTTGCTATACTCTTTGGTTTTTTGCTAAAAGAGGAAATATCTAAAAATCTCTCTTCGAACTCATCAGTTTAACATTTTCGTCGCTAAGGATCCATTTGTATCATAACTCCCCTCAAAATAATAAAGAAAATTAGACATTTTTAAAAAGTGAGGGTTTTTACCGAAATTCGTGTGATATACCATTTTGATTTTTTGCTCAAAAGAGAAATATCTAAAAATCTCTCTTCGAAAGCATCCGTTTAACATTTTCGTCACTAAGGATCCATTTGTATCATCACACCTCTCAAAAAATAAAGAAAATGTGACATTTTAAAAATGAGGGTTTTTACCGAAATTCGTGTGCTATACCATCTGGATTTTTTGCTAAAAAAAGAAATATCTAAAAATCTCTCTTCGAACGCATCAGTTTAACATTTTCGTCGCTAAGGATCCATTTGTATCATCACACCCCTCAAAAAATAAAGAAAATGTGACATTTTAAAAACTGAGGGTTTTCTACCGAAATTAGTGTACTATACTCTTTGGTTTTTTGCTAAAAAGGAAATATCTAAAAATCTCTTTTCGCACGCATCAGTTTAACATTTTCGTATCTAAGGATCCATTTGTATCATCACACCTCTCAAAAGAGAAAGAAAATGTGACATTTTAAAACTGAGGGTTTTTACCGAAATTCGTGTGCTATACTCTTTGGTTTTTTGCTAAAAAAGGAAATATCTAAAAATCTCTCTTCGAACTCATCAGTTTAACATTTTCGTCGCTAAGGATCCATTTGTACCATCACACCCCTCAAAATAATAAAGAAAATTAGACATTTTTAAAAAGTGAGGTTTTTTACCAAAATTCCTGTGACATACCATTTCAATTTTTTGCTAAAAAGGAAATATCTAAAATCTCTCTTCGAAAGCATCTGTTTAACATTCTCGTTGCTAAGGATCCATTTGTATTATCACACCTCTCAAAAAAATATGTGACATTTTAAAAACTGAGGGTTTTTTACCGAAATTCGTGTGATATACTCTTTGGTTTTTTACTAAAAAAGGAAAAATCTAAAAATCTCTCTTCGAACGCATCAGTTTAACATTTTCGTCGCTAAGGATCCATTTGTATCATCTTACCCCTCAAAAAATAAAGAAAATTAGAAATTTTTAAAAAATGAGGGTTTTTACCGAAATTCGTGTGCTATACAACTTGGAGTTTTTGCTAAAAAAGGTAATATCTAAAAATCTCTCTTCGAACGCATCAGTTTAATATTTTCGTCGAAAAGGTTCCATTTGTACCATCACACCCCTCAAAATAATAAAGAAAATTAGACATTTTTAAAAAGCGAGGTTTTTTACCAAAATTCCTGTGACATACCATTTGGATTTTTGCTAAAAAGGAAAATATCTACAAATCTCTCTTCGAAAGCATCCGTTTAACATTTTCGTCACTAAGGATCCATTTGTATACTATACTCTTTGGTTTTTTGCTAAAAAGGAAATATCTAAAAATCTCTTTTCGCACGCATCAGTTTAACATTTTCGTATCTAAGGATCCATTTGTATCATCACACCTCTCAAAAGAGAAAGAAAATGTGACATTTTAAAAATGAGGGTTTTTACCGAAATTCGTTTGCTATACTCTTTGGTTTTTTGCTAAAAGAGGAAATATCTAAAAATCTCTCTTCGAACTCATCAGTTTAACATTTTCGTCGCTAAGGATCCATTTGTATCATAACTCCCCTCAAAATAATAAAGAAAATTAGACATTTTTAAAAAGTGAGGGTTTTTACCGAAATTCGTGTGATATACCATTTTGATTTTTTGCTCAAAAGAGAAATATCTAAAAATCTCTCTTCGAAAGCATCCGTTTAACATTTTCGTCACTAAGGATCCATTTGTATCATCACACCTCTCAAAAAATAAAGAAAATGTGACATTTTAAAACTGAGGGTTTTTACCGAAATTCGTGTGCTATACCATCTGGATTTTTTGCTAAAAAAGAAATATCTAAAAATCTCTCTTCGAACACATCAGTTTAACATTTTCGTCGCTAAGGATCCATTTGTATCATCACACCCCTCAAAAAATAAAGAAAATGTGACATTTTAAAAACTGAGGGTTTTCTACCGAAATTAGTGTACTATACTCTTTGGTTTTTTGCTAAAAAGGAAATATCTAAAAATCTCTTTTCGCACGCATCAGTTTAACATTTTCGTATCTAAGAATCCATTTGTATCATCACACCTCTCAAAAGAGAAAGAAAATGTGACATTTTAAAACTGAGGGTTTTTACCGAAATTCGTGTGCTATACTCTTTGGTTTTTTGCTAAAAAAGGAAATATCTAAAAATCTCTCTTCGAACTCATCAGTTTAACATTTTCGTCGCTAAGGATCCATTTGTACCATCACACCCCTCAAAATAATAAAGAAAATTAGACATTTTTAAAAAGTGAGGGTTTTTACTGAAATTCGTGTGATATACGCTTTGGTTTTTTGCTAAAAGGAAATATCTAAAAATCTCTCTTGAACGCATCAGTTTAACATTCTCGTCGCTAAGGATCCATTTGTATCATCTTACCCCTCAAAAAATAAAGAAAATTAGACATTTTTAAAAAGTGAGGGTTTTTACCCAAATTCGTGTGCTATACCATTTGGATTTTTTGCTAAAAAAGGAAGTATCTAAAATCTCTCTTCGAACGCATCAGTTTAATATTTTCGTCGCAAAGGTTCCATTTGTACCATCACACCCCTCAAAATAATAAATAAAATTAGACCTTTTTAAAAAGTGAGGGTTTTTACCGAAATTCGTGTGCTACACTCTTTCGTTTTTTGCTAAAAAACAAATATCTAAAAATCTCTTTTCGAACGCATCAGTTTAACATTTTCGTTGCTAAGGATCCATTTGTACCATCGCATCCCTCAAAATAATAAAGAAAATTAGACATTTTTAAAAAGTGAGGGTTTTTACCGAAATTCGTGTGATATACCGTTTTGATTTTTTGCTAAAAAGGGAATTATCCAAAAATCTCTCTTCGAAAGTATCTGTTTAACATTTTCGTCACTAAGGATCCATTTGTATCATCACACCTCTCAAAAAATAAAGAAAATGTGACATTTTAAAACTGAGGGTTAATACCGAAATTCGTGTGCTATACTATCTGGATTTTTTGCTAAAAAAGAAATATCTAAAAATCTCTCTTCGAACGCATCAGTTTAACATTTTCGTCGCTAAGGATCCATTTGTATCTTCACACCCCTCAAAAAATAAAGAAAATGTGACATTTTAAAAACTGAGGGGTTTCTACCGAAATTAGTGTACTATACTCATTGGTTTTTTGCTAAAAAGGAAATATCTAAAAATCTCTTTTCGCACGCATCAGTTTAACATTTTCGTATCTAAGGATCCATTTGTATCATCACACCCCTCAAAAAATAAAGAAAATTAGAAATTTTTAAAAAGTGAGGGTTTTTACCGAAATTTGTGTGCTATACTCTTTGGTTTTTTGCTAAAAAAAGAAATATCTAAAAATCTCTCCTCGAAAGCTTCCGTTTAGCATTTTCGTCACTAAGGATCCATTTGTATCATCACACCTCTCAAAAAATAAAGAAAATGTGACATTTTAAAACTGAGGGTTTTTACCGAAATTCGTGTGCTATACTCTTTGGTTTTTTGCTAAAAAGGAAATATCCAAAAATCTCTTTTCGAAAGCATGCATTTAATATTTTCGTCACTAAGGATCCATTTGTAACATCACACCTCTCAAAAAATAAAGAAAATTTGACATTTTAAAACTGAGGTTCTTTACCGAAATTAGTGTGCTATACTTTTTGGTTTTTTGCTAAAAAAGGAAATATCTAAAAATCTCTCTTCGAACGCATCAGTTTAACATTTTCGTCGCTAAGGATCCATTTGTATCATAACACCCCTCAAAATAATAAAGAAAATTAGAAATTTTTAAAAAGTGAGGGTTTTTACCGAAATTCGTGTGATATACCATTTTGATTTTTTGCTCAAAAGGGAAATATCTAAAAATCTCTCTTCGAAAGCATCCGTTTAACATTTTCGTCACTAAGGATCCATTTGTATCATCACACCTCTCAAAAAATAAAGAAAATGTGACATTTTAAAACTGAGGATTTTTACCGAAATTCGTGTGCTATACCATCTGGATTTTTTGCTAAAAAAAGAAATATCTAAAATTCTCTCTTCGAACGCATCAGTTTAACATTTTCGTCGCTAAGGATCCATTTGTATCATCTTACCCCTCAAAAAATAAAGAAAATTAGATATTTTTAAAAAGTGAGTGTTTTTACCGAAATTCGTGTGCTATACCATTTGGATTTTTTGCTAAAAAAGGAAGTATCTAAAATCTCTCTTCGAACGCATCAGTTTAATATTTTCGTCGCAAAGGTTCCATTTGTACCATCACACCCCTCAAAATAATAAATAAAATTAGACCTTTTTAAAAAGTGAGGGTTTTTACCGAAATTCGTGTGCTACACTCTTTCGTTTTTTGCTAAAAAAAAAAATATCTAAAAATCTCTTTTCGAACGCATCAGTTTAACATTTTCGTCGCTAAGGATCCATTTGTACCATCACATCCCTCAAAATAATAAAGAAAATTAGACATTTTTAAAAAGTGAGGGGTTTTACCGAAATTCGTGTGATATACCATTTTGATTTTTTGCTAAAAAGGGAATTATCCAAAAATCTCTCTTCGAAAGTATCTGTTTAACATTTTCGTCACTAAGGATCCATTTGTATCATCACACCTCTCAAAAAACAAAGAAAATGTGACATTTTAAAACTGAGGGTTAATACCGAAATTCGTGTGCTATACTATCTGGATTTTTTGCTAAAAAAGAAATATCTAAAAATCTCTCTTCGAACGCATTAGTTTAACATTTTCGTCGCTAAGGATCCATTTGTATCTTCACACCCCTCAAAAAATAAAGAAAATGTGACATTTTAAAAACTGAGGGGTTTCTACCGAAATTAGTGTACTATACTCTTTGGTTTTTTGCTAAAAAGGAAATATCTAAAAATCTCTTTTCGCACGCATCAGTTTAACATTTTCGTATCTAAGGATCCATTTGTATCATCACACCCCTCAAAAAATAAAGAAAATTAGAAATTTTTAAAAAGTGAGGGTTTTTACCGAAATTCGTGTGCTATACTCTTTCGTTTTTTGCTAAAAAACAAATATCTAAAAATCTCTTTTCGAACGCATCAGTTTAACATTTTCGTCTCTAAGGATCCATTTGTACCATCACACCCCTCAAAATAATAAAGAAAATTAGACATTTTTAAAAAGTGAGGGTTTTTACCGAAATTCGTGTGATATACCATTTTGATTTTTTGCTAAAAAGGAAATATCTAAAAATCTCTCTTGAACCCATCAGTTTAACATTTTTGTCGCTAAGGATCCATTTGTATCATCTTACCCCTCAAAAAATAAAGAAAATTAGACATTTTTAAAAAGTGAGGGTTTTTACCGAAATTCGTGTGCTATACCATTTGGATTTTTTGCTAAAAAGGAACTATCTAAATATCTCCTCGAACGCATCAGTTTAATATTTTCGTCGCAAAGGTTCCATTTGTACCATCACACCCCTCAAAATAATAAATAAAATTAGACATTTTTAAAAAGTGAGGGTTTTTACCGAAATTCGTGTGTTATACTCTTTAGTTTTTGCTAAAAAGGAAATACCTAAAAATCTCTCTTCGAACGCATCAGTTTAATATTTTCGTCGCAAAGGTTCCATTTGTACCATCACACTGAAGGGAATGTGTTCTAAAAGTTTTACTTTTAAATATCAATTATTATGAATTGAATGAGAAATCATTTTGTTCCTTGTTTATGTTATTCGTCTTTTAGAAGTGTTAAGGAAGCGACTCTTGGTCCTTAACCGTAGAGCTCTGAAAGATATTGGTTTGCATAAAACAAAAGATATTCACAATCATGGTAATTAACATGGGACATTAATTACCGAGTTAAGATTGTCGTGTTGGTCATAGATCATTGTAGCTCTACAAGTGAGTGACGACACGGGTATGCAAAAGAGGAAAATATTACTTTTGTATACTGAATAGACCTAATAAGTAAAATATTATAGAAATGTGTTTCTGTGTCATTAATATTTTGCTGTGTCTTTGGTCCTTTGATATGAGACTTATATCTAATCACTTAAGGAATACTTAATTAGATCAGTGTCTTGAACTATCGATCAGTGTAGTGTAAAGGCATTGGTTGGTTAAGTACAACTTTTGTTGGAGAAGATAGTTAGTCAAAAGACTATCATTGCCCCCTCTTAATTGAGTGATGATATTAGTGGGCCCCTTGATAAAGCAAAGTTATAATGTGCACAATGTGATTTGAGTTAAGTCACATATTTATAACTAGCTTAAAGAGATCAAGAAATGAATACTAATACAAAGATGACACAATACTACTTTGTGTGTATTCTTAATATCATGAGGCAAGGGACGGACACAAGTGGTGCACTCCATCACTAAGTGGATCGGGTTTTGGTTCGAGTGGAATTAAGACATCTAACTAATTGGGAGCTATAATGTGTAGCTAGATACCGCTTATAGCTTGTGATATTAAGCTCTTAATATCACTGCCAACTTAGTTTAGATCCTCCCATAGGTCACACCACAAAACTGGGAAACAAGAAATGGGGATTTTGAGTTCATAGGATGTGTCGGGTTTCATGTAGAAAATATGACACATGGGGTGAACAAGCAAAATCAAAATTATGTTGTGATTTATAACATAATTAGAATCTAAATTAAATTCATATGTGATGTAAATATTATGGGGTGTAATGATTGATCATTACATAGGATAATATGTTACATAAGTTGTGAATTTACTACTAATCCCGAAATGTCAAATTTTGTAGGGGTTCAACCGAAATTTGACAAGTCTGCAAGACTGTGCAAACGGTCGACCGGTTAATGGATAACGGTCGACCGAAGGTGCACGGTCGACCGGACGTGTCTCGACCGATAACAGGGAATTTTCGTCTGTTCGGAACGGTCGACCAAATCTATCGGTCGGTCGACCGAACATTGCGATGAAATATTCTACGTTAAGAACGGTCGACCGAATCTTGCACGGTCGACCGAAATTGGGTTCGAGCGGTCGACCGGACCTTCGTAACGGTCGACCGGTCCAGACAGTTTTATGCAGAATTAATTTAAGAATTAATTAGATCATGCATGGAATTGGTCCATAATTGATTTAATTCGTGGCTAATATTATTTATTATTAAATAATGGATGGTTAGATGGAATTTTGCATGAGATCATGGGCAAGGGGTTACACATGAATAGGTAATTTGGAGAGAACCTATAAATACAAAGTTATCTCATTACCTCCTTAATTAATTCATTATTTTTCTTATGCAAAATCTCTCTCCATAATTCTCCACGAAAATTCCTTAATTCTTAAGTTTAATTTTAGTTCTTCAGAGGTCATCTTCTAAAGGGAACTAAAGAGGGGTTAGTAATTGGATTCTAAACCCTATCGGAGATTGAGAGACTAGCTTCCCTCTCTCCGATCTTGTTTAGAGTTTGGTGAATACTCGGAGGCATCCGGCGCAGCGAGGAGCATCCCAACCGTCTCCGAATCTTCGAGAAGTTTTAGAGAACTTCTAGGTATGAATTTCGGAGCTTCTTCATGTTTGTTTTAATAGAGTTTTTGAAACTAGTTTGTTAAAACAAACCGATGCATGCAATAAATTCTAGAAAATTGAAAATTGATCCTTATTATACATGAAAATTCGAAAAATATATATGTATAATTAAACATGAAATCCTACAGTGGTATCAGAGCTTAGGGTTCAATTTTCTAATGATTTATGGCTATAAACAAATTTAGTTTACCATCTAGGATTTAAACAATTCGTTTTACCGGTTTTTCGGTCTTTAAATGTTTTGCTGAAATAATTCTTGTAATAATTCGTTTTAAATGTTTTGAATATTTAAAACATGGCATGTAATTATTAGAATTATGATTTGGACATAAGTCTAACTTGCAATAATTTCGTTTTAAGTATAAACGATTATTTTGTAAGAGAATCAACAAAACCGAAAAACTGCGATTCATCTTTCCATTGGAAATTGGATGGACAGCGGTTCATAATTAATTTTTGAACTATGGATGCATGAAAAATGTTTTTAATGGATTTTAAAACGTTTTTCAAAGAATTTTTTGAGATTCTAGATGCTTGATAAACTAGATTGCATAGTTTATAGCGATATTGCGTGCATGGATGCTCGAATTGTATATGCAGGAATTGTGGGTTTATATGTTCCAAATCAGAAGCTATAAATGTATGTTATTATTATAATACAGGGGCTTGTGTATGTAAAAGCCAAAATTCTCTCTATTTTCGTCTTTTAGATAGTTGCATTTGCATATGAGAGGTTTTTACATAGGACTTGCACTACTCGGTTTTATCGAATGTGAGGAGCATGTTTATTTTCTGAAAAATCTACATCTCCGGTGCAAGAGGAAGTCGCCGCTGTAGCGCATTGATCGAGGATCGAGGATCAGGGATCGAAGATCAAGGATCAAAAGGGAACATATAAACTCACGCGATATGGATTGTGTGAATGTTTAATTTCTGTTTTTATAATTTCTGCTATGCATGTGATGAATGGTGAATGTTAGGATGTGTATAAATTTTAATATGCATGATAAACTAAAATTCAAAATCACATGTTGATAAATGAAATTGTCCAACAAAAATTAAGATTAATTTTTCCTTCTTATTTCATCCACTAGAAGCCATTGATCGAGGGATACTCTGCTCGCCCTTAGCGGGAGATAGCTCCCTCTATCTTTGGGAATAGTGGGAGATATAAAGGTTGTCTGTTGTTGTGCCACAATTAAATATATGAGGTGTGTTTCACCCTAGTGAACCCCAAGTATGTTTAGTTGTGAATACAATAGATAAACGTATCTCGTATCAAATGAAAATAAGTTTTCTTAACATTACCTAGAGCCCTCGCTCGGTTTTGGGAAAAAAGTTTTTCTTACGAGGATAGGTCGCATTCCCTCATAATTAAAACGACAAGAGTCACAAAAGTTTGAAGATGCTAAATGTTGCTAAAATTCAAAAAGGTTGTGATTAGAAAATGTTTTTCTTACCTTGATGTTGTAATGTATTCGATAGCCCTTAGCTAGTCTATATTACAATTGATGGGATCTTGGATTACTGCATTTACGGGCAAGATTTTATTTGCAGTATTTACATCATATTCGATATATATATGTATGTATGTATTAAAACATAAAATTGGCATTAAAACCTATATAATTTATTTTGTAGAAATGTCAAATATCCAACAAATTGTGCGATCTATGATCGAAAAGAACCCTTTGCAAAATGATGGCTCAAACTTCATGAAATGGCAACTCAATCTTAATATCGTGTTGAGGTTTGAAAAACTGTCTCATATTTTGGATGGTGAAATCCCAAAATTAAATGAGAAGGCAACCGATAAAGAGAAAGAGGCGATAGCCAAGTGGGAAGACCAAGAGAACCAAGTTCACGGTCTTATACTAGCATCCATGGGTGACTCGCTTCAAGCGAAATACTTAGATTCAAAACCCAAGAAGACCATGGAGGCTCTAAACCAGATGTTCATGGATAGTGCCCGAAAGGAGCGCTATAAGACCACCATCGCACTCACAAGGTGCCATATGGCGGAGGGAACATCGGTCATGCATTTTCTCACGATGCAAGGATACCTTGAGAAGTTGTCGAAGCTCTCTTCTCCAATGCCAGTGGACATTGCCGAATATCTAATTCTTGGCTCTCTAGCCCCGTCCTTTAAGGATTTTGTGATGCACTATCATGTGCGTGAAAAAGGGGTGAGTCTTGAGGAGCTTCACAACGCTCTCAAAACGGCTGAAGTTGATATGGGCAAGAGTAGGGACCATGAGGTCTTTGCTATCCATAAGAAGAGCAAAAAAGATCAACAAAGGTAAAGGCAAATTTACCAAAGAAACGTCAATCAAGAGCAAGGGAGTAGGAGGTGCTCATGGGAGTGCCTGAAGGGGGAAATCTTTCAAATCTCCAACTCCCAACACGGAGTGCTTTCACTGCGGTGAAAAGGGACACATCCGACCTTGAAAATGGGATGATTGAACGTAGGCGCCCAAGAAGCGCCATAGGTAAGTTTGTTATTGAGATAAATTAAATCACCTCTTTGGTTTTTTGCTAAAAAGGAAATATCTAAAAATCTCTCTTCGAAAGCATCCGTTTAACATTTTCGTCACTAAGGATCCATTTGTATTCACACCTCTCAAAAAATAAAGAAAATGTGACATTTTAAAATTGAGGGTTTTTACCGAAATTCGTGTGCTATACTCTTTGGTTTTTTGTTAAAAAATGAAATATCTAAAAATCTCTCTTCGAACGCTTCAGTTTAACATTTTCGTCGCTAAGGATCCATTTGTATCATCACACCCCTCAAAAAGTAAAGAAAATGTGACATTTTAAAAACTGAGGGTTTTTTACCGAAATTCGTGTGCTATACTCTTTGTTTTTTTGCTAAAAAAGGAAATATCTAAAAATCTCATTTCGCACGCATCAGTTTAACATTTTCGTCTCTAAGGATCCATTTGTATAATCACACCCCTCAAAAAATAAAGAAAATTAGACATTTTTAAAAAGTGAGGGCTTTACCGAAATTCGTGTGCTATACCATTTGGATTTTTTGCTAAAAAAGAAATATCTAAAAATCTCTTTTCGAACGCCTTAGTTTAACATTTTCGTCGCTAAGGATCCATTTGTATCATCACACGCCTCATCAAGTAAAGAAAATGTGACATTTTAAAAACTGAGGGTTTTTTTACCGAAATTCGTGTGCTATACTCTTTGGGTTTTGCTAAAAAAGGAAATATCTTAAAATCTCTTTTCGAACGAATCAGTTTAACATTTTCGTCTCTAAGGATCCATTTGTACAATCACACCCCTCAAAATAATAAAGAAAATTAGACATTTCTAAAAAGTGAGGGTTTTTACCGAAATTCGTGTGATATACCATTTGGATTTTTTGCTTAAAAGGGAAATATCTAAAAATCTCTCTTCGAAAGCATCCGTTTAACATTTTCGTCACAAAGGATACATTTGTATCATCACACCTCTCAAAAAATAAAGAAAATGTGACATTTTAAAACTGAGGGTTTTTACAGAAAATCGTGTGCTATACCATCTGGATTTTTTGCCAAAAAAAAGAAATATCTAAAAATCTCTCATCGAACGCGTCAGTTTAACATTTTCGTCGCTAAGGATCCATTTGTAGCATCACACCTCTCAAAAAATAAAGAAAATGTGACATTTTAAAAACTGAGGGGTTTTTACCGAAATTTGTGTGCATTACTATTTGGTTTTTTGTTAAAAAAGGAAATATCTAAAAATCTCTCTTCGTACGCATCATTTTAATATTTTCGTCGCTAAGGATCCATTTGTATCATCACACCCCTCAAAAAATAAAGAAAATTAGAAATTTTTAAAAAGTGAGGGTTTTTACCGAAATTCGTGTGCTAATACTCTTTGGGTTTTTGCTAAAAAGGAAATATCTAAAAATCTCTCTTCGAAAGCATCCGTTTAACATTTTCGTCACTAGGGATCCATTTGTATCATCACACCTCTCAAAAAATAAAGAAAATGTGTCATTTTAAAACTGAGGGTTTTTACCGAAATTCGTGTGCTATATATACTCTTTGGTTTTTTGCTAAAAAGGAAATATCTAAAAATCTCTCTTCGAAAGCATCCGTTTAACATTTTCGTCACTAAGTATCCATTTGTATCATCACACCTCTCAAAAAATAAAGAAAATGTGACATTTTAAAATTGAGGGTTTTTACCGAAATTCGTGTGCTATACTCTTTGGTTTTTTGTTAAAAAATGAAATATCTAAAAATCTCTCTTCGTACGCATCATTTTAACATTTTCGTCGCTAAGGATCCATTTGTATCATCACACCCCTCAAAAAGTAAAGAAAATGTGACATTTTAAAAACTGAGGGTTTTTTACCGAAATTCGTGTGCTATACTCTTTGGTTTTTTGCTAAAAAAGGAAATATCTAAAAATCTCATTTCGCACGCATCAGTTTAACATTTTCGTCCTTCAGGTTCCATTTGTATAATCACACCCCTCAAAAAATAAAGAAAATTAGACATTTTTAAAAAGTGAGGGCTTTACCGAAATTCGTGTGCTATACCATTTGGATTTTTTGCTAAAAAAGAAATATCTAAAAATCTCTTTTCGAACGCATTAGTTTAACATTTTCGTCGCTAAGGATCCATTTGTATCATCACACGCCTCATCAAGTAAAGAAAATGTGACATTTTAAAAACTGAGGGTTTTTTTACCGAAATTCGTGTGCTATACTCTTTGGGTTTTTGCTAAAAAAGGAAATATCTTAAAATCTCTTTTCGAACGAATCAGTTTAACATTTTCGTCTCTAAGGATCCATTTGTACAATCACACCCCTCAAAATAATAAAGAAAATTAGACATTTCTAAAAAGTGAGGGTTTTTACCGAAATTCGTGTGATATACCATTTGGATTTTTTGCTTAAAAGGGAAATATCTAAAAATCTCTCTTCGAAAGCATCCGTTTAACATTTTCGTCACAAAGGATACATTTGTATCATCACACCTCTCAAAAAATAAAGAAAATGTGACATTTTAAAACTGAGGGTTTTTACAGAAAATCGTGTGCTATACCATCTGGATTTTTTGCCAAAAAAAAGAAATATCTAAAAATCTCTCTTCGAACGCGTCAGTTTAACATTTTTGTCGCTAAGGATCCATTTGTATCATCACACCTCTCAAAAAATAAAGAAAATGTGACATTTTAAAAACTGAGGGTTTTTTACCGAAATTTGTGTGCATTACTATTTGGTTTTTTGCTAAAAAAGGAAATATCTAAAAATCTCTCTTCGTACGCATCATTTTAATATTTTCGTCGCTAAGGATCCATTTGTATCATCACACCCCTCAAAAAATAAAGAAAATTAGAAATTTTTAAAAAGTGAGGGTTTTTACCGAAATTCGTGTGCTAATACTCTTTGGGTTTTTGCTAAAAAGGAAATATCTAAAAATCTCTCTTCGAAAGCATCCGTTTAACATTTTCGTCACTAAGGATCCATTTGTATCATCACACCTCTCAAAAAATAAAGAAAATGTGTCATTTTAAAACTGAGGGTTTTTACCGAAATTCGTGTGCTATATATACTCTTTGGTTTTTTGCTAAAAAGGAAATATCTAAAAATCTCTCTTCGAAAGCATCCGTTTAACATTTTCGTCACTAAGGATCCATTTGTATCATCACACCTCTCAAAAAATAAAGAAAATGTGACATTTTAAAATTGAGGGTTTTTACCGAAATTCGTGTGCTATACTCTTTCGTTTTTTGTTAAAAAATGAAATATCTAAAAATCTCTCTTCGTACGCATCATTTTAACATTTTCGTCGCTAAGGATCCATTTGTATCATCACACCCCTCAAAAAGTATAGAAAATGTGACATTTTAAAAACTGAGGGTTTTTACCGAAATTCGTGTGCTATACTCTTTGGTTTTTTGCTAAAAAAAGAAATATTTAAAAATCTCTCTTCGCACGCATCAGTTTAACATTTTCGTCTCTAAGGATCCATTTGTATAATCACACCCCTCAAAAAATAAAGAAAATTAGACATTTTTAAAAAGTGAGGGTTTTACCGAAATTCGTGTGCATACCATTTGGATTTTTTGCTAAAAAAGAAATATTTAAAAATCTCTTTTCGAACGCATCAGTTTAACATTTTCGTCGCTAAGGATCCATTTGTATCATCACACGCCTCATCAAGTAAAGAAAATGTGACATTTTAAAAACTGAGGTTTTTTTTACCGAAATTCGTGTGCTATACTCTCTGGTTTTTTGCTAAAAAAGGAAATATCTTAAAATCTCTTTTCGAACGAATCAGTTTAACATTTTCGTCTCTAAGGATCCATTTGTACAATCACCCCACTCAAAATAATAAAGAAAATTAGACATTTCTAAAAAGTGAGGGTTTTTACCGAAATTCGTGTGATATACCATTTGGATTTTTTGCTTAAAAGGGAAATATATAAAAATCTCTCTTCGAAAGCATCCGTTTAAAATTTTCGTCACAAAGGATACATTTGTATCATCACACCTCTCAAAAAATAAAGAAAATGTGACATTTTAAAACTGAGGGTTTTTACAGAAAATCGTGCGCTATACCATCTGGATTTTTTGCCAAAAAAAGAAATATCTAAAAATCTCTCTTCGAACGCGTCAGTTTAACATTTTCGTCGCTAAGGATCCATTTGTATCATCACACCTCTCAAAAAATAAAGAAAATGTGACATTTTAAAAACTGAGGGTTTTTTACCGAAATTTGTGTGCATTACTATTTGGTTTTTTGCTAAAAAAGGAAATATCTAAAAATCTCTCTTCGTACGCATCATTTTAATATTTTCGTCGCTAAGGATCCATTTGTATCATCACACCCCTCAAAAAATAAAGAAAAATAGAAAATTTTAAAAACTGAGAGTTTTTACCGAAATTCGTGTGCTATACTCTTTGGTTTTTTGCTAAAAAAAGAAATATCTAAAAATCTCTCTTCGCACGCATCAGTGTAACATTTTCGTCTCTAAGGATCCATTTGTATAATCACACCCCTCAAAAAATAAAGAAAATTAGACATTTTTAAAAAGTGAGGGCTTTACCGAAATTCGTGTGCTATACCATTTGGATTTTTTGCTAAAAAAAGAAATATCTAAAAATCTCTCTTCGAACCCGTCAGTTTAACATTTTCGTCGCTATGGATCCATTTGTATCATCACACCTCTCAAAAAATAAAGAAAATGTGACATTTTAAAAACTGAGGGTTTTTTACCGAAATTTGTGTGCATTACTATTTGGTTTTTTGCTAAAAAAGGAAATATCTAAAAATCTCTCTTCGTACGCATCATTTTAATATTTTCGTCGCTAAGGATCCATTTGTATCATCACACCCCTCAAAAAGTAAAGAAAATGTGACATTTAAAAAACTGAGGGTTTTTTACCGAAATTCGTGTGCTATACTCTTTGGTTTTTTGCTAAAAAAGGAAATATCTTAAAATCTCTTTTCGAACGAATCAGTTTAACATTTTCGTCTCTAAGGATCCATTTGTACAATCACCCCCCTCAAAATAATAAAGAAAATTAGACATTTCTAAAAAGTGAGGGTTTTTACCGAAATTCGTGTGATATACCATTTGGATTTTTTGCTTAAAAGGGAAATATATAAAAATCTCTCTTCGAAAGCATCCGTTTAACATTTTCGTCACAAAGGATACATTTGTATCATCACACCTCTCAAAAAATAAAGAAAATGTGACATTTTAAAACTGAGGGTTTTTACAGAAAATCGTGTGCTATACCATCTGGATTTTTTGCCAAAAAAAGAAATATATAAAAATCTCTCTTCTAACGCGTCAGTTTAACATTTTCGTCGCTAAGGATCCATTTGTATCATCACAACTCTCAAAAAATAAAGAAAATGTGACATTTTAAAAACTGAGGGTTTTTTACGGAAATTCGTGTGCTATACTCTTTGGTTTTTTGCTAAAAAAGGAAATATCTAAAAATCTCTCTTCGCACGCATCGGTTTAACATTTTCGTCTCTAAGGATCCATTTGTATAATCACACCCCTCAAAAAAAAAAGAAAATTAGACATTTTTAAAAAGTGAGGGCTTTACCGAAATTCGTGTGCTATACCATTTGGATTTTTTGCTAAAAAAAGAAATATCTAAAAATCTCTTTTCGAACGCATCAGTTTAACATTTTCGTCGCTAAGGATCCATTTGTATCATCACACGCCTCATCAAGTAAAGAAAATGTGACATTTTAAAAACTGAGGGCTTTTTTACCGAAATTCGTGTGCTATACTCTTTGGTTTTTTGCTAAAAAAGGAAATATCTAAAAATCTCTCTTCGCACGCATCAGTTTAACATTTTCGTCTCTAAGGATCCATTTGTATAATCACACCCCTCAAAAAATAAAGAAAATTAGACATTTTTAAAAAGTGAGGGCTTTACCGAAATTCGTGTGCTATACCATTTGGATTTTTTGCTAAAAAAAGAAATATCTAAAAATCTATTTTCGAACGCATCAGTTTAACATTTTCGTCGCTAAGGATCCATTTGTATCATCACACGCCTCATCAATTAAAGAAAATGTGACATTTTAAAAACTGAGGGTTTTTTTACCGAAATTCGTGTGCTATACTCTTTGGTTTTTTGCTAAAAAAGGAAATATCTTAAAATCTCTTTTCGAACGAATCAGTTTAACATTTTCGTCTCTAAGGATCCATTTGTACAATCACACCCCTCAAAATAATAAAGAAAATTAGACATTTCTAAAAAGTGAGGGTTTTTACCGAAATTCGTGTGATATACCATTTGGATTTTTTGCTTAAAAGGGAAATATCTAAAAATCTCTCTTCGAAAGCATCCGTTTAACATTTTCGTCACAAAGGATACATTTGAATCATCACACCTCTCAAAAAATATAGAAAATGTGACATTTTAAAACTGAGGGTTTTTACAGAAAATCGTGTGCTATACCATCTGGATTTTTTGCCAAAAAAAGAAATATCTAAAAATCTCTCTTCTAACGCGTCAGTTTAACATTTTCGTCGCTAAGGATCCATTTGTATCATCACACCTCTCAAAAAATAAAGAAAATGTGACATTTTAAAAACTGAGGGTTTTTTAACGAAATTCGTGTGCTATACTCTTTGGTTTTTTGCTAAAAAGGAAATATCTAAAAATCTCTCTTCGCACGCATCAGTTTAACATTTTCGTCTCTAAGGATCCATTTGTATAATCACACGCCTCAAAAAATAAAGAAAATTAGACATTTTTAAAAAGTGAGGGCTTTACCGAAATTCGTGTGCTATACCATTTGGATTTTTTGCTAAAAAAAGAAATATCTAAAAATCTCTTTTCGAACGCATCACTTTAACATTTTTGTCGCTAAGGATCCATTTGTATCATCACACGCCTCATCAAGTAAAGAAAATGTGACATTTTAAAATTGAGGGTTTTTACCGAAATTCGTGTGCTATACTCTTTGATTTTTTGTTAAAAATGAAATATCTAAAAATCTCTCTTCGAACGCATCAGTTTAACATGTTCGTCGCTAAGGATCCATTTGTATCATCACACCCCTCAAAAAGTAAAGAAAATTTGACAATTTAAAAACTGAGGGTTTTTTACCGAAATTCGTGTGCTATATACTCTTTGGTTTTTTGCTAAAAAGGAAATATCTAAAAATCTCTCTTCGCACGCATCAGTTTAACATTTTCGTCTCTAAGGATCCATTTGTATAATCACACCCCTCAAAAAATAAAGAAAATTAGACAATTTTAAAAAGTGAGAGCTTTACCGAAATTCGTTTGCTATACCATTTGGATTTTTTGCTAAAAAAAGAAATATCTAAAAATCTCTTTTCGAACGCACCGGTTTAACATTTTCGTCGCTAAGGATCCATTTGTATCATCACACGCCTCATCAAGTAAAGAAAATGTGACATTTTAAAAACTGAGGGCTTTTTTACCGAAATTCGTGTGCTATACTCTTTGGTTTTTTGCTAAAAAAGGAAATATCTTAAAATCTCTTTTCGAACGAATCAGTTTAACATTTTCGTCTCTAAGGATCCATTTGTACATCACACCTCTCAAAAAATAAAGAAAATGTGACATTTTAAAACTGAGGGTTTTTACAGAGAATCGTGTGCTATACCATCTGGATTTTTTGCCAAAAAAAGAAATATCTAAAAATCTCTCTTCGAACGCGTCAGTTTAACATTTTCGTCGCTAAGGATCCATTTGTATCATCACACCTCTCAAAAAATAAAGAAAATGTGACATTTTAAAACTGAGGGTTTTTACAGAAAATCGTGTGCTATACCATCTGGATTTTTTGCCAAAAAAAGAAATATCTAAACATCTCTCTTCGAACCCGTTAGTTTAACATTTTCGTCGCTAAGGATCCATTTGTATCATCACACCTCTCAAAAAATAAAGAAAATGTGACATTTTAAAAACTGAGGGTTTTTTACCGAAATTTTTGTGCATTACTATTTGGGTTTTTGCTAAAAAAAGAAATATCTAAAAATCTCTCTTCGTACGCATCATTTTAATATTTTCGTCGCTAAGGATCCATTTGTATCATCACACCCCTCAAAAAGTAAAGAAAATGTGACATTTTAAAAACTGAGGGTTTTTTACCGAAATTCGTGTGCTAGACTCTTTGGTTTTTTGCTAAAAAAGGAAATATCTAAAAATCTCTCTTGGCACGCATCAGTTTAACATTTTCGTCTCTAAGGATCCATTTGTATAATCACACGCCTCAAAAAATAAAGAAAATTAGACATTTTTAAAAAGTGAGGGCTTTACCGAAATTCGTGTGCAATACCATTTGGATTTTTTGCTAAAAAAAGAAATATCTAAAAATCTCTTTTCGAACGCCTCAGTTTAACATTTTCGTCGCTAAGGATCCATTGGTATCATCACACGCCTCATCAAGTAAAGAAAATGTGACATTTTAAAAACTGAGGGCTTTTTTACCGAAATTCGTGTGCTATACTCTTTGGTTTTTTGCTAAAAAAGGAAATATCTAAAAATCTCTCTTCGCACGCATCAGTTTAACATTTTCGTCTCTAAGGATCCATTTGTATAATCACACCCCTCAAAAAATAAAGAAAATTAGACATTTTTAAAAAGTGTGGGCTTTACCGAAATTCGTGTGCTATACCATTTGGATTTTTTGCTAAAAAAAGATATATCTAAAAATCTCTTTTCGAGCGCATCAGTTTAACATTTTCGTCGCTAAGGATCCATTTGTATCATCACACACCTCATCAAGTAAAGAAAATGTGACATTTTAAAAACTGAGGGCTTTTTTATCGAAATTCGTGTGCTATACTCTTTGGTTTTTTGCTAAAAAAGGAAATATCTTAAAATCTCTTTTCGAACGAATCATTTTAACATTTTCGTCTCTAAGGATCCATTTGTACAATCACACCCCTCAAAATAATAAAGAAAATTAGACATTTTTAAAAAGTGAGGGTTTTTACCGAAATTCGTGTGATATACCATTTGGATTTTTTGCTTAAAAGGGAAATATCTAAAAATCTCTCTTCGAAAGCATCTGTTTAACATTTTCGTCACAAAGGATACATTTGTATCATCACACCTCTCAAAAAATAAAGAAAATGTGACATTTTAAAACTGAGGGTTTTTACAGAAAATCGTGTGCTATACCATCTGGATTTTTTTGCCAAAAAAAGAAATATCTAAAAATCTCTCTTCGAACGCGTCAGTTTAACATTTTCGTCGCTAAGGATCCATTTGTATCATCACACCTCTCAAAAAATAAAGAAAATGTGACATTTTAAAAACTGAGGGTTTTTACCGAAATTTGTGTGCATTACTATTTGGTTTTTTGCTAAAAAAGGAAATATCTAAAAATCTCTCTTCGCACGCATCCGTTTAACATTTTCGCCTCTAAGGACCCATTTGTATAATCACACCCCTCAAAACATAAACAAAATTAGACATTTTTAAAAAGTGAGGGTTTTTACCAAAATTCGTGTGCTATACCATTTGGATTTTTTGCTAAAAAGGGAAATATCAAAAAATCTCTCTTCGAACGCATGATTTTAATATTTTCGTCGGAAAGGTTCCATTTGTACCATCACACCCCTCAAAATAATAAAGAAAATTAGACATTTTTAAAAAGTGAGGTTTTTTACCGAAATTCGTGTGACATACCATCTAGATTTTTTGCTAAAAAAGGAAATATCTAAAAATCTCTCTTCGAAAGCATCCGTTTAACATTTTCATTGCAAGGATCCATTTGTATCATCACAACCCTCAAAAAATAAAGAAAATGTGACATTTTAAAAACTGAGGGTTTTTACCGAAATTCGTGTTCTATACTCTTTGGTTTTTTATAAAAAAGGAAATATCTAAAAATCTCTCTTCGAACGCATCAGTTTAACATTCTCGTCGCTAAGGATCCATTTGTATCATAACACCCCTAAAAAATAAAGAAAATGTGACATTTTAAAAACTGAGGGTTTTTACCAATATTCGTGTGCTATGCTCTTTGGTTTTTTGCTAAAAAAAGAAATATCAAAAAATCTCTCTTCGAAAGCATATGTTTAACATTTTCGCCGCTAAGGATCCATTTGTATCATCACACCTCTCAAAAAATAAAGAAAATGTGACATTTTAAAAACTGAGGGTTTTTACCGAAATTCGTGTGCTATACATACTCTTTGGTTTTTTGCTAAAAAAAGAAATATCTAAAAATCTATCTTCGAACGCATCAGTTTAACATTTTCGTCGCTAAGGATCCATTTGTATCATCACACCCCTCAAAAATAAAGAAAATGTGACATTTTAAAAACTGAGGGTTTTTACCGAAATTCGTGTTCTATACTCTTTGGTTTTTTGCTAAAAAAGGAAATATCTAAAAATATCTCTTCGCACGCATCAGTTTAACATTTTCGTCTCTAAGGATCTATTTGTACATCACACCCCTCAAAAAATAAAGAAAATTAGACATTTTTAAAAAGTGAGGGTTTTTACCGAAATTCATGTGCTATACAATTTGGATTTTTTGCTCAAAAAGGAAATATCTAAAAATCTCTCTTCGAACGCATCAGTTTAACATTTTCGTCGCTAAGGATCCATTTGTATCATCACACCCCTCAAAAATAAAGAAAATGTGACATTTTAAAAACTGATGGTTTTTTACCGAAATTCGTGTGCTATACTCTTTGGTTTTTTGCTAAAAAAGGAAATATCTAAAAATCTCTCTTCACACGCATCATGTAACATTTTCGTCTCTAAGGATCCATTTGTATAATCACACCCCTCAAAAAATAAAGAAAATTACACATTTTTAAAAAGTTAGGGTTTTTACCGAAATTCGTGTGCTATATACCATTTGGATTTTTTGCTAAAAAAGGAAATATCTAAAAAATCTCTCTTCGAACGCATCGGTTTAATATTTTCGTCGCATAGGTTCCATTTGTACCATCACACCCCTCAAAATAATAAAGAAAATTAGACATTTTTAAAAAGTGAGGTTTTTTACCGAAATTCGTGTGACATACCATCTGGATTTTTTGCTAAAAAAGGAAATAACTAAAATCTCTCTTCGAAAGCATCCGTTTAACATTTTCCTTGCAAGGATCCATTTGTATCATCACACCTCTCAAAAAATAAAGAAAATGTGACAATTTAAAAACTGAGGGTTTTTACCGAAATTCGTGTTCTATATTCTTTGGTTTTTTCTAAAAAAGGAAATATCTAAAAATCTCTTTTCGAACGCATCAGTTTAACATTCTCGTCGCTAAGGATCCATTTGTATCATAACACCCCTCAAAAATAAAGAAAATGTGACATTTTAAAAACTGAGGGTTTTTACCAATATTCGTGTGCTATGCTCTTTGGTTTTCTGCTAAAAAAGAAAATATCAAAAAATCTCTCTTCGACAGCATCTGTTTAACATTTTCGCCGCTAAGGATCCATTTGTATCATCACACCTCTCAAAATATAAAGAAAATGTGACATTTTAAAAACTGAGGGTTTTCACCAAAATGCATGTGCTATACTCTTTGGTTTTTTCTAAAAAAAGAAATATCTAAAAATCTCTCTTCGAACGCATCAGTTTAACATTTTCGTCGCTAAGGATCCATTTGTATCATCACACCCCTCAAAAAGTAAAGAAAATGTGACATTTTAAAAACTGAGGGTTTTGCACCGAAATTCGTGTGCTATAACTCTTTGGTTTTTTTGCTAAAAAAGGAAATATCTAAAAATCTCTCTTCGCACGCATCATGTAACATTTTCGTCTCTAAGGATCCATTTGGATTTTTTGCTAAAAAAAGAAATATCTAAAAATCTCTTTTCGAACACATTAGTTTAATATTTTCGTCGCAAATGTTCCATTTGTACCATCACACCCCTCAAAATAATAAAGAAAATTAGACATTTTAAAAAGTGAGGGTTTTTACCGAAATTCGTGTGCTATACTCTTTGTTTTTTTGCAAAAAAAAGAAATATCTAAAAATCTCTCTTCGAACGCATCAGTTTAACATTTTCGTCGCTAAGGATCCATTTGTATCATTACACCCCTCAAAAAGTAAAGAAAATGTGACATTTTAAAAACTAAGGGTTTTTTACCGAAATTCGTGTGCTATACTCTTTGGTTTTTTGCTAAAAAAGGAAATATCTAAAAATCTCTCTTCGCACGCATCCGTTTAACATTTTCGCCTCTAAGGACCCATTTGTATAATCACACCCCTCAAAACATAAACAAAATTAGACATTTTTAAAAAGTGAGGGTTTTTTCCGAAATTCGTGTGCTATACTCTTTGGTTTTTTGCTAAAAAGGAAATATCTAAAAATCTCTCTTCGAAAGCATCCGTTTAACATTTTCGTCACTAAGGATCCATTTGTATCATCACACCTCTCAAAAAATAAAGAAAATGTGTCATTTTAAAACTGAGGGTTTTTACCGAAACTCGTGTGCTATACTCTTTGGTTTTTTGCAAAAAAGGAAATATCTAAAAATCTCTCTTCTAAAGCGTCCGTTTAACATTTTCGTCACTATGGATCCATTTGTATTCACACCTCTCAAAAAATAAAGAAAATGTGACATTTTAAAATTGAGGGTTTTTACCGAAATTCGTGTGCTATACTCTTTGGTTTTTTGTTAAAAAATGAAATATCTAAAAATCTCTCTTCGAACGCATCAGTTTAACATTTTCGTCGCTAAGGATCCATTTGTATCATCACACCCCTCAAAAAGTAAAGAAAATGTCACATTTTAAAAACTGAGGGTTTTTACCGAAATTCGTGTACTATACTCTTTGGTTTTTTGCTAAAAAAGGAAATATCTAAAAATATCTCTTCGCACGCATCAGTTTAACATTTTCGTCTCTAAGGATCCATTTGTATAATCTCACCCCTCAAAAAGTAAAGAAAATGTGACATTTAAAAAACTGAGGGTTTTTTACCGAAATTCGTGTGCTATACTCTTTGGTTTTTTGCTAAAAAAGGAAATATCTTAAAATCTCTTTTCGAACGAATCAGTTTAACATTTTCGTCTCTAAGGATCCATTTGTACATCACACCTCTCAAAAAATAAAGAAAATGTGACATTTTAAAACTGAGGGTTTTTACAGAGAATCGTGTGCTATACGATCTGGATTTTTTGCTAAAAAAAGAAATATCTAAAAATCTCTCTTCGAACGCATCAGTTTAACATTTTCGTCGCTAAGGATCCATTTGTATCATCACACCCCTCAAAAAGTAAAGAAAATGTGACATTTAAAAAACTGAGGGTTTTTTACCGAAATTCGTGTGCTATACTCTTTGGTTTTTTGCTAAAAAAGGAAATATCTTAAAATCTCTCTTCGCACGCATCCGTTTAACATTTTCGCCTCTAAGGACCCATTTGTATAATCACACCCCTCAAAACATAAACAAAATTAGACATTTTTAAAAAGTGAGGGTTTTTTCCGAAATTCGTGTGCTATACTCTTTGGTTTTTTGCTAAAAAGGAAATATCTAAAAATCTCTCTTCGAAAGCATCCGTTTAACATTTTCGTCACTAAGGATCCATTTGTATCATCACACCTCTCAAAAAATAAAGAAAATGTGTCATTTTAAAACTGAGGGTTTTTACCGAAACTCGTGTGCTATACTCTTTGGTTTTTTGCAAAAAAGGAAATATCTAAAAATCTCTCTTCTAAAGCGTCCGTTTAACATTTTCGTCACTATGGATCCATTTGTATTCACACCTCTCAAAAAATAAAGAAAATGTGACATTTTAAAATTGAGGGTTTTTAATGAAATTCGTGTGCTATACTCTTTGGTTTTTTGTTAAAAAATGAAATATCTAAAAATCTCTCTTCGAACGCATCAGTTTAACATTTTCGTCGCTAAGGATCCATTTGTATCATCACACCCCTCAAAAAGTAAAGAAAATGTCACATTTTAAAAACTGAGGGTTTTTACCGAAATTCGTGTACTATACTCTTTGGTTTTTTGCTAAAAAAGGAAATATCTAAAAATATCTCTTCGCACGCATCAGTTTAACATTTTCGTCTCTAAGGATCCATTTGTATAATCTCACCCCTCAAAAAGTAAAGAAAATGTGACATTTAAAAAACTGAGGGTTTTTTACCGAAATTCGTGTGCTATACTCTTTGGTTTTTTGCTAAAAAAGGAAATATCTTAAAATCTCTTTTCGAACGAATCAGTTTAACATTTTCGTCTCTAAGGATCCATTTGTACATCACACCTCTCAAAAAATAAAGAAAATGTGACATTTTAAAACTGAGGGTTTTTACAGAGAATCGTGTGCTATACGATCTGGATTTTTTGCTAAAAAAAGAAATATCTAAAAATCTCTCTTCGAACGCATCAGTTTAACATTTTCGTCGCTAAGGATCCATTTGTATCATCACACCCCTCAAAAAGTAAAGAAAATGTGACATTTAAAAAACTGAGGGTTTTTTACCGAAATTCGTGTGCTATACTCTTTGGTTTTTTGCTAAAAAAGGAAATATCTTAAAATCTCTTTTCGAACGAATCAGTTTAACATTTTCGTCTCTAAGGATCCATTTGTACATCACACCTCTCAAAAAATAAAGAAAATGTGACATTTTAAAACTGAGGGTTTTTACAGAGAATCGTGTGCTATACCATCTGGATTTTTTGCCAAAAAAAGAAATATCTAAAAATCTCTCTTCGAACGCGTCAGTTTAACATTTTCGTCGCTAAGGATCCATTTGTATCATCACACCTCTCAAAAAATAAAGAAAATGTGACATTTTAAAACTGAGGGTTTTTACAGAAAATCGTGTGCTATACCATCTGGATTTTTTGCCAAAAAAAGAAATATCTAAACATCTCTCTTCGAACCCGTTAGTTTAACATTTTCGTCGCTAAGGATCCATTTGTATCATCACACCTCTCAAAAAATAAAGAAAATGTGACATTTTAAAAACTGAGGGTTTTTTACCGAAATTTTTGTGCATTACTATTTGGGTTTTTGCTAAAAAAAGAAATATCTAAAAATCTCTCTTCGTACGCATCATTTTAATATTTTCGTCGCTAAGGATCCATTTGTATCATCACACCCCTCAAAAAGTAAAGAAAATGTGACATTTAAAAAACTGAGGGTTTTTTACCGAAATTCGTGTGCTATACTCTTTGGTTTTTTGCTAAAAAAGGAAATATCTAAAAATCTCTCTTGGCACGCATCAGTTTAACATTTTCGTCTCTAAGGATCCATTTGTATAATCACACGCCTCAAAAAATAAAGAAAATTAGACATTTTTAAAAAGTGAGGGCTTTACCGAAATTCGTGTGCAATACCATTTGGATTTTTTGCTAAAAAAAGAAATATCTAAAAATCTCTTTTCGAACGCCTCAGTTTAACATTTTCGTCGCTAAGGATCCATTGGTATCATCACACGCCTCATCAAGTAAAGAAAATGTGACATTTTAAAAACTGAGGGCTTTTTTACCGAAATTCGTGTGCTATACTCTTTGGTTTTTTGCTAAAAAAGGAAATATCTAAAAATCTCTCTTCGCACGCATCAGTTTAACATTTTCGTCTCTAAGGATCCATTTGTATAATCACACCCCTCAAAAAATAAAGAAAATTAGACATTTTTAAAAAGTGTGGGCTTTACCGAAATTCGTGTGCTATACCATTTGGATTTTTTGCTAAAAAAAGATATATCTAAAAATCTCTTTTCGAGCGCATCAGTTTAACATTTTCGTCGCTAAGGATCCATTTGTATCATCACACACCTCATCAAGTAAAGAAAATGTGACATTTTAAAAACTGAGGGCTTTTTTATCGAAATTCGTGTGCTATACTCTTTGGTTTTTTGCTAAAAAAGGAAATATCTTAAAATCTCTTTTCGAACGAATCATTTTAACATTTTCGTCTCTAAGGATCCATTTGTACAATCACACCCCTCAAAATAATAAAGAAAATTAGACATTTTTAAAAAGTGAGGGTTTTTACCGAAATTCGTGTGATATACCATTTGGATTTTTTGCTTAAAAGGGAAATATCTAAAAATCTCTCTTCGAAAGCATCTGTTTAACATTTTCGTCACAAAGGATACATTTGTATCATCACACCTCTCAAAAAATAAAGAAAATGTGACATTTTAAAACTGAGGGTTTTTACAGAAAATCGTGTGCTATACCATCTGGATTTTTTTGCCAAAAAAAGAAATATCTAAAAATCTCTCTTCGAACGCGTCAGTTTAACATTTTCGTCGCTAAGGATCCATTTGTATCATCACACCTCTCAAAAAATAAAGAAAATGTGACATTTTAAAAACTGAGGGTTTTTACCGAAATTTGTGTGCATTACTATTTGGTTTTTTGCTAAAAAAGGAAATATCTAAAAATCTCTCTTCGCACGCATCCGTTTAACATTTTCGCCTCTAAGGACCCATTTGTATAATCACACCCCTCAAAACATAAACAAAATTAGACATTTTTAAAAAGTGAGGGTTTTTACCAAAATTCGTGTGCTATACCATTTGGATTTTTTGCTAAAAAGGGAAATATCAAAAAATCTCTCTTCGAACGCATGATTTTAATATTTTCGTCGGAAAGGTTCCATTTGTACCATCACACCCCTCAAAATAATAAAGAAAATTAGACATTTTTAAAAAGTGAGGTTTTTTACCGAAATTCGTGTGACATACCATCTAGATTTTTTGCTAAAAAAGGAAATATCTAAAAATCTCTCTTCGAAAGCATCCGTTTAACATTTTCATTGCAAGGATCCATTTGTATCATCACAACCCTCAAAAAATAAAGAAAATGTGACATTTTAAAAACTGAGGGTTTTTACCGAAATTCGTGTTCTATACTCTTTGGTTTTTTATAAAAAAGGAAATATCTAAAAATCTCTCTTCGAACGCATCAGTTTAACATTCTCGTCGCTAAGGATCCATTTGTATCATAACACCCCTAAAAAATAAAGAAAATGTGACATTTTAAAAACTGAGGGTTTTTACCAATATTCGTGTGCTATGCTCTTTGGTTTTTTGCTAAAAAAAGAAATATCAAAAAATCTCTCTTCGAAAGCATATGTTTAACATTTTCGCCGCTAAGGATCCATTTGTATCATCACACCTCTCAAAAAATAAAGAAAATGTGACATTTTAAAAACTGAGGGTTTTTACCGAAATTCGTGTGCTATACATACTCTTTGGTTTTTTGCTAAAAAAAGAAATATCTAAAAATCTATCTTCGAACGCATCAGTTTAACATTTTCGTCGCTAAGGATCCATTTGTATCATCACACCCCTCAAAAATAAAGAAAATGTGACATTTTAAAAACTGAGGGTTTTTACCGAAATTCGTGTTCTATACTCTTTGGTTTTTTGCTAAAAAAGGAAATATCTAAAAATATCTCTTCGCACGCATCAGTTTAACATTTTCGTCTCTAAGGATCTATTTGTACATCACACCCCTCAAAAAATAAAGAAAATTAGACATTTTTAAAAAGTGAGGGTTTTTACCGAAATTCATGTGCTATACAATTTGGATTTTTTGCTCAAAAAGGAAATATCTAAAAATCTCTCTTCGAACGCATCAGTTTAACATTTTCGTCGCTAAGGATCCATTTGTATCATCACACCCCTCAAAAATAAAGAAAATGTGACATTTTAAAAACTGATGGTTTTTTACCGAAATTCGTGTGCTATACTCTTTGGTTTTTTGCTAAAAAAGGAAATATCTAAAAATCTCTCTTCACACGCATCATGTAACATTTTCGTCTCTAAGGATCCATTTGTATAATCACACCCCTCAAAAAATAAAGAAAATTACACATTTTTAAAAAGTTAGGGTTTTTACCGAAATTCGTGTGCTATATACCATTTGGATTTTTTGCTAAAAAAGGAAATATCTAAAAAATCTCTCTTCGAACGCATCGGTTTAATATTTTCGTCGCATAGGTTCCATTTGTACCATCACACCCCTCAAAATAATAAAGAAAATTAGACATTTTTAAAAAGTGAGGTTTTTTACCGAAATTCGTGTGACATACCATCTGGATTTTTTGCTAAAAAAGGAAATAACTAAAATCTCTCTTCGAAAGCATCCGTTTAACATTTTCCTTGCAAGGATCCATTTGTATCATCACACCTCTCAAAAAATAAAGAAAATGTGACAATTTAAAAACTGAGGGTTTTTACCGAAATTCGTGTTCTATATTCTTTGGTTTTTTCTAAAAAAGGAAATATCTAAAAATCTCTTTTCGAACGCATCAGTTTAACATTCTCGTCGCTAAGGATCCATTTGTATCATAACACCCCTCAAAAATAAAGAAAATGTGACATTTTAAAAACTGAGGGTTTTTACCAATATTCGTGTGCTATGCTCTTTGGTTTTCTGCTAAAAAAGAAAATATCAAAAAATCTCTCTTCGACAGCATCTGTTTAACATTTTCGCCGCTAAGGATCCATTTGTATCATCACACCTCTCAAAATATAAAGAAAATGTGACATTTTAAAAACTGAGGGTTTTCACCAAAATGCATGTGCTATACTCTTTGGTTTTTTCTAAAAAAAGAAATATCTAAAAATCTCTCTTCGAACGCATCAGTTTAACATTTTCGTCGCTAAGGATCCATTTGTATCATCACACCCCTCAAAAAGTAAAGAAAATGTGACATTTTAAAAACTGAGGGTTTTGCACCGAAATTCGTGTGCTATAACTCTTTGGTTTTTTTGCTAAAAAAGGAAATATCTAAAAATCTCTCTTCGCACGCATCATGTAACATTTTCGTCTCTAAGGATCCATTTGGATTTTTTGCTAAAAAAAGAAATATCTAAAAATCTCTTTTCGAACACATTAGTTTAATATTTTCGTCGCAAATGTTCCATTTGTACCATCACACCCCTCAAAATAATAAAGAAAATTAGACATTTTAAAAAGTGAGGGTTTTTACCGAAATTCGTGTGCTATACTCTTTGTTTTTTTGCAAAAAAAAGAAATATCTAAAAATCTCTCTTCGAACGCATCAGTTTAACATTTTCGTCGCTAAGGATCCATTTGTATCATTACACCCCTCAAAAAGTAAAGAAAATGTGACATTTTAAAAACTAAGGGTTTTTTACCGAAATTCGTGTGCTATACTCTTTGGTTTTTTGCTAAAAAAGGAAATATCTAAAAATCTCTCTTCGCACGCATCCGTTTAACATTTTCGCCTCTAAGGACCCATTTGTATAATCACACCCCTCAAAACATAAACAAAATTAGACATTTTTAAAAAGTGAGGGTTTTTTCCGAAATTCGTGTGCTATACTCTTTGGTTTTTTGCTAAAAAGGAAA
Organism: Triglochin maritima; assembly: GCA_963682175.1. Lineage (NCBI taxonomy): Eukaryota > Viridiplantae > Streptophyta > Magnoliopsida > Alismatales > Juncaginaceae > Triglochin > Triglochin maritima. The sequence continues at coordinate 53,315,730 of OY821771.1, read as the reverse complement.
TATCTAAAAATCTCTCTTCGAAAGCATCCGTTTAACATTTTCGTCACTAAGGATCCATTTGTATCATCACACCTCTCAAAAAATAAAGAAAATGTGTCATTTTAAAACTGAGGGTTTTTACCGAAACTCGTGTGCTATACTCTTTGGTTTTTTGCAAAAAAGGAAATATCTAAAAATCTCTCTTCTAAAGCGTCCGTTTAACATTTTCGTCACTATGGATCCATTTGTATTCACACCTCTCAAAAAATAAAGAAAATGTGACATTTTAAAATTGAGGGTTTTTACCGAAATTCGTGTGCTATACTCTTTGGTTTTTTGTTAAAAAATGAAATATCTAAAAATCTCTCTTCGAACGCATCAGTTTAACATTTTCGTCGCTAAGGATCCATTTGTATCATCACACCCCTCAAAAAGTAAAGAAAATGTCACATTTTAAAAACTGAGGGTTTTTACCGAAATTCGTGTACTATACTCTTTGGTTTTTTGCTAAAAAAGGAAATATCTAAAAATATCTCTTCGCACGCATCAGTTTAACATTTTCGTCTCTAAGGATCCATTTGTATAATCTCACCCCTCAAAAAATAAAGAAAATTAGACATTTTACCGAAATTCGTGTGCTATACCATTTGGATTTTTTGCCAAAAAAAGAAATATCTAAAATCTCTTTTCGAACGCATCAGTTTAACATTTTCGTCGCTAAGGATCCATTTGTATCATCACACGCCTCATCAAGTAAAGAAAATGTGACATTTTAAAAACTGAGGGCTTTTTTACCGAAATTCGTGTGCTATACTCTTTTGTTTTTTGCTAAAAAAGGAAATATCTTAAAATCTCTTTTCGAACGAATCAGTTTAACATTTTCGTCTCTAAGGATCCATTTGTACAATCACACTCCTCAAAATGATAAAGAAAATTAGACATTTTTAAAAAGTGAGGGTTTTTACCGAAATTCGTGTGATATACCATTTGGATTTTTTGCTTAAAAGGGAAATATCTAAAAATCTCTCTTCGAAAGCATCCGTTTAACATTTTCGTCACAAAGGATACATTTGTATCATCACACCTCTCAAAAAATAAAGAAAATGTGACATTTTAAAACTGAGGGTTTTTACAGAAAATCGTGTGCTATACCATCTGGATATTTTGCCAAAAAAAGAAATATCTAAAAATATCTCTTCGAACGCGTCAGTTTAACATTTTCGTCGCTAAGGATCCATTTGTATCATCACACCTCTCAAAAAATAAAGAAAATGTGACATTTTAAAAACTGAGGGTTTTTTACCGAAATTTGTGTGCATTACTATTTGGTTTTTTGCTAAAAAAGGAAATATCTAAAAATCTCTCTTCGTACGCATCATTTTAATATTTTCGTCGCTAAGGATCCATTTGTATCATCACACCCCTAAAAAAATAAAGAAAATTAGAAATTTTTAAAAAGTGAGGGTTTTTACCGAAATTCGTGTGCTAATACTCTTTGGTTTTTTGCTAAAAAGGAAATATCTAAAAATCTCTCTTCGAAAGCATCCGTTTAACATTTTCGTCACTAAGGATCCATTTGTATCATCACACCTCTCAAAAAATAAAGAAAATGTGTCATTTTAAAACTGAGGGTTTTTACCGAAATTCGTGTGCTATATATACTGTTTGGTTTTTTGCTAAAAAGGAAATATCTAAAAATCTCTCTTCGAAAGCATCCGTTTAACATTTTCGTCACTAAGGATCCATTTGTATCATCACACCTCTCAAAAAATAAAAAAAATGTGACATTTTAAAATTGAGGGTTTTTACCGAAATTCGTGTGCTATACTCTTTGGTTTTTTATTAAAAAATGAAATATCTATAAATCTATCTTCGAAAGCATCTGTTTAACATTTTCGTCGCAAGGATCAATTTGTATCATCTTACCCCTCAAAAAATAAAGAAAATGTGACATTTTAAAAAAAGAGGGTTTTTACCGAAATTTGTGTGCTATATACTCTTTGGTTTTTTCTAAAAAAGGAAATATCAAAAAATCTCTCTTCGAACGCATCAGTTTAACATTTTCGTCGCTACGAATCCATTTGTATCATCACACCCCTCAAAAAATAAAGAAAATGTGACATTTTAAAATTGAGGGTTTTTACCAAAATTCGTGTGCTATACCCTTTGGTTTTTTGTTAAAAAATGAAATATCTATAAATCTATCTTCGAACGCATCAGTTTAACATATTCGTCGCTAAGGATCCATTTGTATCATCACACCCCTCAAAAAGTTATGAAAATGTGACATTTTAAAAACTGAGGGTTTTTTACCGAAATTCGTGTGCTATACTCTTTGGTTTTTTGCTAAAAAAGGAAATATCTAAAAATCTCTCTTCGCACGCATCAGTTTAACATTTTCGTCTCTAAGGATCCATTTGTATAATCACACCCCTCAAAAAATAAAGAAAATTAGACATTTTTAAAAAGTGAGGGTTTTACCGAAATTCGTGTGCTATACCATTTGGATTTTTTGCTTAAAAGGGAAATATCTAAAAATCTCTCTTCGAAAGCATCCGTTTAACATTTTCGTCACTAAGGATCCATTTGTATCATCACACCTCTCAAAAAATAAAGAAAATGTGACATTTTAAAAGTTAGGGTTTTTACCGAAATTCGTGTGCTATACTCTTTGGTTTTTTGTTAAAAAATGAAATATCTATAAATCTATCTTCGAACGCATCAGTTTAACATATTCGTCGCTAAGGATCCATTTGTATCATCACACCCCTCAAAAAGTTAAGAAAATGTGACATTTTAAAAATTGAGGGTTTTTACCGAAATTCGTGTGCTATACTCTTTGGTTTTTTGTTAAAAAATGAAATATCTATAAATCTATCTTCGAACGCATCAGTTTAACATATTCGTCGCTAAGGATCCATTTCTATCATCACACCTCTCAAAAAATAAAGAAAATGTGACATTTTAAAACTGAGGGTTTTTACAGAAAATCGTGTGCTATACCATCTGGATTTTTTGCTAAAAAAAAAATCTAAAAATCTCTCTTCGAACGCATCAGTTTAACATTTTCGTCGCTAAGGATCCATTTGTATCATCACACCTCAAAATGAAATATCTATAAATCTATCTTCGAACGCATCAGTTTAACATATTCGTCGCTAAGGATCCATTTGTATCATCACACCCCTCAAAAAGTTAAGAAAATGTGACATTTTAAAAACTGAGGGTTTTTTACCGAAATTCGTGTGCTATACTCTTTGGTTTTTTGCTAAAAAAGGAAATATCTAAAAATCTCTCTTCGCACGCATCCGTTTAACATTTTCGTCTCTAAGGATCCATTTGTATAATCACACCCCTCAAAAAATAAAGAAAATTAGACATTTTTAAAAACTGAGGGTTTTTACCGAAATTCGTGTGCTATATATACTCTTTGGTTTTTTGCTAAAAAGGAAATATCTAAAAATCTCTCTTCGAAAGCATCCGTTTAACATTTTCGTCACTAAGGATCCATTTGTATCATCACACCTCTCAAAAAATAAAGAAAATGTGACATTTTAAAATTGAGGGTTTTTACCGAAATTCGTGTGCTATACCCTTTGGTTTTTTGTTAAAAAATGAAATATCTATAAATCTATCTTCGAAAGCATCTGTTTAACATTTTCGTCGCAAGGATCAATTTGTATCATCTTACCCCTCAAAAAATAAAGAAAATGTGACATTTTAAAAAAAGAGGGTTTTTACCGAAATTTGTGTGCTATACTCTTTGGTTTTTTCTAAAAAAGGAAATATCAAAAAATCTCTCTTCGAACGCATCAGTTTAACATTTTCGTCGCTACGAATCCATTTGTATCATCACACCCCTCAAAAAATAAAGAAAATGTGACATTTTAAAATTGAGGGTTTTTACCAAAATTCGTGTGCTATACTCTTTGGTTTTTTGTTAAAAAATGAAATATCTATAAATCTATCTTCGAACGCATCAGTTTAACATATTCGTCGCTAAGGATCCATTTGTATCATCACACCCCTCAAAAAGTTATGAAAATGTGACATTTTAAAAACTGAGGGTTTTTTACCGAAATTCGTGTGCTAGACTCTTTGGTTTTTTGCTAAAAAAGGAAATATCTAAAAATCTCTCTTCGCACGCATCAGTTTAACATTTTCGTCTCTAAGGATCCATTTGTATAATCACACCCCTCAAAAAATAAAGAAAATTAGACATTTTTAAAAAGTGAGGGTTTTACCGAAATTCGTGTGCTATACCATTTGGATTTTTTGCTTAAAAGGGAAATATCTAAAAATCTCTCTTCGAAAGCATCCGTTTAACATTTTCGTCACTAAGGATCCATTTGTATCATCACACCTCTCAAAAAATAAAGAAAATGTGACATTTTAAAAGTTAGGGTTTTTACCGAAATTCGTGTGCTATACTCTTTGGTTTTTTGTTAAAAAATGAAATATCTATAAATCTATCTTCGAACGCATCAGTTTAACATATTCGTCGCTAAGGATCCATTTGTATCATCACACCCCTCAAAAAGTTAAGAAAATGTGACATTTTAAAAATTGAGGGTTTTTACCGAAATTCGTGTGCTATACTCTTTGGTTTTTTGTTAAAAAATGAAATATCTATAAATCTATCTTCGAACGCATCAGTTTAACATATTCGTCGCTAAGGATCCATTTCTATCATCACACCTCTCAAAAAATAAAGAAAATGTGACATTTTAAAACTGAGGGTTTTTACAGAAAATCGTGTGCTATACCATCTGGATTTTTTGCTAAAAAAAAATCTAAAAATCTCTCTTCGAACGCATCAGTTTAACATATTCGTCGCTAAGGATCCATTTGTATCATCACACCCCTCAAAAAGTTAAGAAAATGTGACATTTTAAAAATTGAGGGTTTTTACCGAAATTCGTGTGCTATACTCTTTGGTTTTTTGTTAAAAAATGAAATATCTATAAATCTATCTTCGAACGCATCAGTTTAACATATTCGTCGCTAAGGATCCATTTCTATCATCACACCTCTCAAAAAATAAAGAAAATGTGACATTTTAAAACTGAGGGTTTTTACAGAAAATCGTGTGCTATACCATCTGGATTTTTTGCTAAAAAAAATCTAAAAATCTCTCTTCGAACGCATCAGTTTAACATTTTCGTCGCTAAGGATCCATTTGTATCATCACACCTCAAAATGAAATATCTATAAATCTATCTTCGAACGCATCAGTTTAACATATTCGTCGCTAAGGATCCATTTGTATCATCACACCCCTCAAAAAGTTAAGAAAATGTGACATTTTAAAAACTGAGGGTTTTTTACCGAAATTCGTGTGCTATACTCTTTGGTTTTTTGCTAAAAAAGGAAATATCTAAAAATCTCTCTTCGCACGCATCAGTTTAACATTTTCGTCTCTAAGGATCCATTTGTATAATCACACCCCTCGAAAAATAAAGAAAATTAGACATTTTTAAAAACTGAGGGTTTTTACCGAAATTCGTGTGCTATATATACTCTTTGGTTTTTTGCTAAAAAGGAAATATCTAAAAATCTCTCTTCGAAAGCATCTGTTTAACATTTTCGTCACTAAGGATCCATTTGTATCATCACACCTCTCAAAAAATAAAGAAAATGTGACATTTTAAAAGTTAGGGTTTTTACCGAAATTCGTGTGCTATACTCTTTGGTTTTTTGTTAAAAAATGAAATATCTATAAATCTATCTTCGAACGCATCAGTTTAACATATTCGTCGCTAAGGATCCATTTGTATCATCACACCCCTCAAAAAGTTAAGAAAATGTGACATTTTAAAAATTGAGGGTTTTTACCGAAATTCGTGTGCTATACTCTTTGGTTTTTTGTTAAAAAATGAAATATCTATAAATCTATCTTCGAACGCATCAGTTTAACATATTCGTCGCTAAGGATCCATTTCTATCATCACACCTCTCAAAAAATAAAGAAAATGTGACATTTTAAAACTGAGGGTTTTTACAGAAAATCGTGTGCTATACCATCTGGATTTTTTGCTAAAAAAAAATCTAAAAATCTCTCTTCGAACGCATCAGTTTAACATATTCGTCGCTAAGGATCCATTTGTATCATCACACCCCTCAAAAAGTTAAGAAAATGTGACATTTTAAAAATTGAGGGTTTTTACCGAAATTCGTGTGCTATACTCTTTGGTTTTTTGTTAAAAAATGAAATATCTATAAATCTATCTTCGAACGCATCAGTTTAACATATTCGTCGCTAAGGATCCATTTCTATCATCACACCTCTCAAAAAATAAAGAAAATGTGACATTTTAAAACTGAGGGTTTTTACAGAAAATCGTGTGCTATACCATCTGGATTTTTTGCTAAAAAAAATCTAAAAATCTCTCTTCGAACGCATCAGTTTAACATTTTCGTCGCTAAGGATCCATTTGTATCATCACACCTCAAAATGAAATATCTATAAATCTATCTTCGAACGCATCAGTTTAACATATTCGTCGCTAAGGATCCATTTGTATCATCACACCCCTCAAAAAGTTAAGAAAATGTGACATTTTAAAAACTGAGGGTTTTTTACCGAAATTCGTGTGCTATACTCTTTGGTTTTTTGCTAAAAAAGGAAATATCTAAAAATCTCTCTTCGCACGCATCAGTTTAACATTTTCGTCTCTAAGGATCCATTTGTATAATCACACCCCTCGAAAAATAAAGAAAATTAGACATTTTTAAAAACTGAGGGTTTTTACCGAAATTCGTGTGCTATATATACTCTTTGGTTTTTTGCTAAAAAGGAAATATCTAAAAATCTCTCTTCGAAAGCATCTGTTTAACATTTTCGTCACTAAGGATCCATTTGTATCATCACACCTCTCAAAAAATAAAGAAAATGTGACATTTTAAAAGTTAGGGTTTTTACCGAAATTCGTGTGCTATACTCTTTGGTTTTTTGTTAAAAAATGAAATATCTATAAATCTATCTTCGAACGCATCAGTTTAACATATTCGTCGCTAAGGATCCATTTGTATCATCACACCCCTCAAAAAGTTAAGAAAATGTGACATTTTAAAAATTGAGGGTTTTTACCGAAATTCGTGTGCTATACTCTTTGGTTTTTTGTTAAAAAATGAAATATCTATAAATCTATCTTCGAACGCATCAGTTTAACATATTCGTCGCTAAGGATCCATTTCTATCATCACACCTCTCAAAAAATAAAGAAAATGTGACATTTTAAAACTGAGGGTTTTTACAGAAAATCGTGTGCTATACCATCTGGATTTTTTGCTAAAAAAAAATCTAAAAATCTCTCTTCGAACGCATCAGTTTAACATATTCGTCGCTAAGGATCCATTTGTATCATCACACCCCTCAAAAAGTTAAGAAAATGTGACATTTTAAAAATTGAGGGTTTTTACCGAAATTCGTGTGCTATACTCTTTGGTTTTTTGTTAAAAAATGAAATATCTATAAATCTATCTTCGAACGCATCAGTTTAACATATTCGTCGCTAAGGATCCATTTCTATCATCACACCTCTCAAAAAATAAAGAAAATGTGACATTTTAAAACTGAGGGTTTTTACAGAAAATCGTGTGCTATACCATCTGGATTTTTTGCTAAAAAAAATCTAAAAATCTCTCTTCGAACGCATCAGTTTAACATTTTCGTCGCTAAGGATCCATTTGTATCATCACACCTCAAAATGAAATATCTATAAATCTATCTTCGAACGCATCAGTTTAACATATTCGTCGCTAAGGATCCATTTGTATCATCACACCCCTCAAAAAGTTAAGAAAATGTGACATTTTAAAAACTGAGGGTTTTTTACCGAAATTCGTGTGCTATACTCTTTGGTTTTTTGCTAAAAAAGGAAATATCTAAAAATCTCTCTTCGCACGCATCAGTTTAACATTTTCGTCTCTAAGGATCCATTTGTATAATCACACCCCTCGAAAAATAAAGAAAATTAGACATTTTTAAAAACTGAGGGTTTTTACCGAAATTCGTGTGCTATATATACTCTTTGGTTTTTTGCTAAAAAGGAAATATCTAAAAATCTCTCTTCGAAAGCATCTGTTTAACATTTTCGTCACTAAGGATCCATTTGTATCATCACACCTCTCAAAAAATAAAGAAAATGTGACATTTTAAAATTGAGGGTTTTTACCGAAATTCGTGTGCTATACTCTTTGGTTTTTTGTTAAAAAATGAAATATCTATAAATCTATCTTCGAAAGCATCTGTTTAACATTTTCGTCGCAAGGATCAATTTGTATCATCTTACCCCTCAAAAAATAAAGAAAATGTGACATTTTAAAAAAAGAGGGTTTTTACCGAAATTTGTGTGCTATACTCTTTGGTTTTTTCTAAAAAAGGAAATATCAAAAAATCTCTCTTCGAACGCATCAGTTTAACATTTTCGTCGCTACGAATCCATTTGTATCATCACACCCCTCAAAAAATAAAGAAAATGTGACATTTTAAAATTGAGGGTTTTTACCAAAATTCGTGTGCTATACTCTTTGGTTTTTTGTTAAAAAATGAAATATCTATAAATCTAACTTCGAACGCATCAGTTTAACATATTCGTCGCTAAGGATCCATTTGTATCATCACACCCCTCAAAAAGTTATGAAAATGTGACATTTTAAAAACTGAGGGTTTTTTACCGAAATTCGTGTGCTAGACTCTTTGGTTTTTTGCTAAAAAAGGAAATATCTAAAAATCTCTCTTGGCACGCATCAGTTTAACATTTTCGTCTCTAAGGATCCATTTGTATAATCACACGCCTCAAAAAATAAAGAAAATTAGACATTTTTAAAAAGTGAGGGCTTTACCGAAATTCGTGTGCAATACCATTTGGATTTTTTGCTAAAAAAAGAAATATCTAAAAATCTCTTTTCGAACGCCTCAGTTTAACATTTTCGTCGCTAAGGATCCATTGGTATCATCACACGCCTCATCAAGTAAAGAAAATGTGACATTTTAAAAACTGAGGGCTTTTTTACCGAAATTCGTGTGCTATACTCTTTGGTTTTTTGCTAAAAAAGGAAATATCTAAAAATCTCTCTTCGCACGCATCAGTTTAACATTTTCGTCTCTAAGGATCCATTTGTATAATCACACCCCTCAAAAAATAAAGAAAATTAGACATTTTTAAAAAGTGTGGGCTTTACCGAAATTCGTGTGCTATACCATTTGGATTTTTTGCTAAAAAAAGATATATCTAAAAATCTCTTTTCGAGCGCATCAGTTTAACATTTTCGTCGCTAAGGATCCATTTGTATCATCACACACCTCATCAAGTAAAGAAAATGTGACATTTTAAAAACTGAGGGCTTTTTTATCGAAATTCGTGTGCTATACTCTTTGGTTTTTTGCTAAAAAAGGAAATATCTTAAAATCTCTTTTCGAACGAATCATTTTAACATTTTCGTCTCTAAGGATCCATTTGTACAATCACACCCCTCAAAATAATAAAGAAAATTAGACATTTTTAAAAAGTGAGGGTTTTTACCGAAATTCGTGTGATATACCATTTGGATTTTTTGCTTAAAAGGGAAATATCTAAAAATCTCTCTTCGAAAGCATCTGTTTAACATTTTCGTCACAAAGGATACATTTGTATCATCACACCTCTCAAAAAATAAAGAAAATGTGACATTTTAAAACTGAGGGTTTTTACAGAAAATCGTGTGCTATACCATCTGGATTTTTTTGCCAAAAAAAGAAATATCTAAAAATCTCTCTTCGAACGCGTCAGTTTAACATTTTCGTCGCTAAGGATCCATTTGTATCATCACACCTCTCAAAAAATAAAGAAAATGTGACATTTTAAAAACTGAGGGTTTTTACCGAAATTTGTGTGCATTACTATTTGGTTTTTTGCTAAAAAAGGAAATATCTAAAAATCTCTCTTCGCACGCATCCGTTTAACATTTTCGCCTCTAAGGACCCATTTGTATAATCACACCCCTCAAAACATAAACAAAATTAGACATTTTTAAAAAGTGAGGGTTTTTACCAAAATTCGTGTGCTATACCATTTGGATTTTTTGCTAAAAAGGGAAATATCAAAAAATCTCTCTTCGAACGCATGATTTTAATATTTTCGTCGGAAAGGTTCCATTTGTACCATCACACCCCTCAAAATAATAAAGAAAATTAGACATTTTTAAAAAGTGAGGTTTTTTACCGAAATTCGTGTGACATACCATCTAGATTTTTTGCTAAAAAAGGAAATATCTAAAAATCTCTCTTCGAAAGCATCCGTTTAACATTTTCATTGCAAGGATCCATTTGTATCATCACAACCCTCAAAAAATAAAGAAAATGTGACATTTTAAAAACTGAGGGTTTTTACCGAAATTCGTGTTCTATACTCTTTGGTTTTTTATAAAAAAGGAAATATCTAAAAATCTCTCTTCGAACGCATCAGTTTAACATTCTCGTCGCTAAGGATCCATTTGTATCATAACACCCCTAAAAAATAAAGAAAATGTGACATTTTAAAAACTGAGGGTTTTTACCAATATTCGTGTGCTATGCTCTTTGGTTTTTTGCTAAAAAAAGAAATATCAAAAAATCTCTCTTCGAAAGCATATGTTTAACATTTTCGCCGCTAAGGATCCATTTGTATCATCACACCTCTCAAAAAATAAAGAAAATGTGACATTTTAAAAACTGAGGGTTTTTACCGAAATTCGTGTGCTATACATACTCTTTGGTTTTTTGCTAAAAAAAGAAATATCTAAAAATCTATCTTCGAACGCATCAGTTTAACATTTTCGTCGCTAAGGATCCATTTGTATCATCACACCCCTCAAAAATAAAGAAAATGTGACATTTTAAAAACTGAGGGTTTTTACCGAAATTCGTGTTCTATACTCTTTGGTTTTTTGCTAAAAAAGGAAATATCTAAAAATATCTCTTCGCACGCATCAGTTTAACATTTTCGTCTCTAAGGATCTATTTGTACATCACACCCCTCAAAAAATAAAGAAAATTAGACATTTTTAAAAAGTGAGGGTTTTTACCGAAATTCATGTGCTATACAATTTGGATTTTTTGCTCAAAAAGGAAATATCTAAAAATCTCTCTTCGAACGCATCAGTTTAACATTTTCGTCGCTAAGGATCCATTTGTATCATCACACCCCTCAAAAATAAAGAAAATGTGACATTTTAAAAACTGATGGTTTTTTACCGAAATTCGTGTGCTATACTCTTTGGTTTTTTGCTAAAAAAGGAAATATCTAAAAATCTCTCTTCACACGCATCATGTAACATTTTCGTCTCTAAGGATCCATTTGTATAATCACACCCCTCAAAAAATAAAGAAAATTACACATTTTTAAAAAGTTAGGGTTTTTACCGAAATTCGTGTGCTATATACCATTTGGATTTTTTGCTAAAAAAGGAAATATCTAAAAAATCTCTCTTCGAACGCATCGGTTTAATATTTTCGTCGCATAGGTTCCATTTGTACCATCACACCCCTCAAAATAATAAAGAAAATTAGACATTTTTAAAAAGTGAGGTTTTTTACCGAAATTCGTGTGACATACCATCTGGATTTTTTGCTAAAAAAGGAAATAACTAAAATCTCTCTTCGAAAGCATCCGTTTAACATTTTCCTTGCAAGGATCCATTTGTATCATCACACCTCTCAAAAAATAAAGAAAATGTGACAATTTAAAAACTGAGGGTTTTTACCGAAATTCGTGTTCTATATTCTTTGGTTTTTTCTAAAAAAGGAAATATCTAAAAATCTCTTTTCGAACGCATCAGTTTAACATTCTCGTCGCTAAGGATCCATTTGTATCATAACACCCCTCAAAAATAAAGAAAATGTGACATTTTAAAAACTGAGGGTTTTTACCAATATTCGTGTGCTATGCTCTTTGGTTTTCTGCTAAAAAAGAAAATATCAAAAAATCTCTCTTCGACAGCATCTGTTTAACATTTTCGCCGCTAAGGATCCATTTGTATCATCACACCTCTCAAAATATAAAGAAAATGTGACATTTTAAAAACTGAGGGTTTTCACCAAAATGCATGTGCTATACTCTTTGGTTTTTTCTAAAAAAAGAAATATCTAAAAATCTCTCTTCGAACGCATCAGTTTAACATTTTCGTCGCTAAGGATCCATTTGTATCATCACACCCCTCAAAAAGTAAAGAAAATGTGACATTTTAAAAACTGAGGGTTTTGCACCGAAATTCGTGTGCTATAACTCTTTGGTTTTTTTGCTAAAAAAGGAAATATCTAAAAATCTCTCTTCGCACGCATCATGTAACATTTTCGTCTCTAAGGATCCATTTGGATTTTTTGCTAAAAAAAGAAATATCTAAAAATCTCTTTTCGAACACATTAGTTTAATATTTTCGTCGCAAATGTTCCATTTGTACCATCACACCCCTCAAAATAATAAAGAAAATTAGACATTTTAAAAAGTGAGGGTTTTTACCGAAATTCGTGTGCTATACTCTTTGTTTTTTTGCAAAAAAAAGAAATATCTAAAAATCTCTCTTCGAACGCATCAGTTTAACATTTTCGTCGCTAAGGATCCATTTGTATCATTACACCCCTCAAAAAGTAAAGAAAATGTGACATTTTAAAAACTAAGGGTTTTTTACCGAAATTCGTGTGCTATACTCTTTGGTTTTTTGCTAAAAAAGGAAATATCTAAAAATCTCTCTTCGCACGCATCCGTTTAACATTTTCGCCTCTAAGGACCCATTTGTATAATCACACCCCTCAAAACATAAACAAAATTAGACATTTTTAAAAAGTGAGGGTTTTTTCCGAAATTCGTGTGCTATACTCTTTGGTTTTTTGCTAAAAAGGAAATATCTAAAAATCTCTCTTCGAAAGCATCCGTTTAACATTTTCGTCACTAAGGATCCATTTGTATCATCACACCTCTCAAAAAATAAAGAAAATGTGTCATTTTAAAACTGAGGGTTTTTACCGAAACTCGTGTGCTATACTCTTTGGTTTTTTGCAAAAAAGGAAATATCTAAAAATCTCTCTTCTAAAGCGTCCGTTTAACATTTTCGTCACTATGGATCCATTTGTATTCACACCTCTCAAAAAATAAAGAAAATGTGACATTTTAAAATTGAGGGTTTTTACCGAAATTCGTGTGCTATACTCTTTGGTTTTTTGTTAAAAAATGAAATATCTAAAAATCTCTCTTCGAACGCATCAGTTTAACATTTTCGTCGCTAAGGATCCATTTGTATCATCACACCCCTCAAAAAGTAAAGAAAATGTCACATTTTAAAAACTGAGGGTTTTTACCGAAATTCGTGTACTATACTCTTTGGTTTTTTGCTAAAAAAGGAAATATCTAAAAATATCTCTTCGCACGCATCAGTTTAACATTTTCGTCTCTAAGGATCCATTTGTATAATCTCACCCCTCAAAAAATAAAGAAAATTAGACATTTTACCGAAATTCGTGTGCTATACCATTTGGATTTTTTGCCAAAAAAAGAAATATCTAAAATCTCTTTTCGAACGCATCAGTTTAACATTTTCGTCGCTAAGGATCCATTTGTATCATCACACGCCTCATCAAGTAAAGAAAATGTGACATTTTAAAAACTGAGGGCTTTTTTACCGAAATTCGTGTGCTATACTCTTTTGTTTTTTGCTAAAAAAGGAAATATCTTAAAATCTCTTTTCGAACGAATCAGTTTAACATTTTCGTCTCTAAGGATCCATTTGTACAATCACACTCCTCAAAATGATAAAGAAAATTAGACATTTTTAAAAAGTGAGGGTTTTTACCGAAATTCGTGTGATATACCATTTGGATTTTTTGCTTAAAAGGGAAATATCTAAAAATCTCTCTTCGAAAGCATCCGTTTAACATTTTCGTCACAAAGGATACATTTGTATCATCACACCTCTCAAAAAATAAAGAAAATGTGACATTTTAAAACTGAGGGTTTTTACAGAAAATCGTGTGCTATACCATCTGGATATTTTGCCAAAAAAAGAAATATCTAAAAATATCTCTTCGAACGCGTCAGTTTAACATTTTCGTCGCTAAGGATCCATTTGTATCATCACACCTCTCAAAAAATAAAGAAAATGTGACATTTTAAAAACTGAGGGTTTTTTACCGAAATTTGTGTGCATTACTATTTGGTTTTTTGCTAAAAAAGGAAATATCTAAAAATCTCTCTTCGTACGCATCATTTTAATATTTTCGTCGCTAAGGATCCATTTGTATCATCACACCCCTAAAAAAATAAAGAAAATTAGAAATTTTTAAAAAGTGAGGGTTTTTACCGAAATTCGTGTGCTAATACTCTTTGGTTTTTTGCTAAAAAGGAAATATCTAAAAATCTCTCTTCGAAAGCATCCGTTTAACATTTTCGTCACTAAGGATCCATTTGTATCATCACACCTCTCAAAAAATAAAGAAAATGTGTCATTTTAAAACTGAGGGTTTTTACCGAAATTCGTGTGCTATATATACTGTTTGGTTTTTTGCTAAAAAGGAAATATCTAAAAATCTCTCTTCGAAAGCATCCGTTTAACATTTTCGTCACTAAGGATCCATTTGTATCATCACACCTCTCAAAAAATAAAAAAAATGTGACATTTTAAAATTGAGGGTTTTTACCGAAATTCGTGTGCTATACTCTTTGGTTTTTTATTAAAAAATGAAATATCTATAAATCTATCTTCGAAAGCATCTGTTTAACATTTTCGTCGCAAGGATCAATTTGTATCATCTTACCCCTCAAAAAATAAAGAAAATGTGACATTTTAAAAAAAGAGGGTTTTTACCGAAATTTGTGTGCTATACTCTTTGGTTTTTTCTAAAAAAGGAAATATCAAAAAATCTCTCTTCGAACGCATCAGTTTAACATTTTCGTCGCTACGAATCCATTTGTATCATCACACCCCTCAAAAAATAAAGAAAATGTGACATTTTAAAATTGAGGGTTTTTACCAAAATTCGTGTGCTATACCCTTTGGTTTTTTGTTAAAAAATGAAATATCTATAAATCTATCTTCGAACGCATCAGTTTAACATATTCGTCGCTAAGGATCCATTTGTATCATCACACCCCTCAAAAAGTTATGAAAATGTGACATTTTAAAAACTGAGGGTTTTTTACCGAAATTCGTGTGCTATACTCTTTGGTTTTTTGCTAAAAAAGGAAATATCTAAAAATCTCTCTTCGCACGCATCAGTTTAACATTTTCGTCTCTAAGGATCCATTTGTATAATCACACCCCTCAAAAAATAAAGAAAATTAGACATTTTTAAAAAGTGAGGGTTTTACCGAAATTCGTGTGCTATACCATTTGGATTTTTTGCTTAAAAGGGAAATATCTAAAAATCTCTCTTCGAAAGCATCCGTTTAACATTTTCGTCACTAAGGATCCATTTGTATCATCACACCTCTCAAAAAATAAAGAAAATGTGACATTTTAAAAGTTAGGGTTTTTACCGAAATTCGTGTGCTATACTCTTTGGTTTTTTGTTAAAAAATGAAATATCTATAAATCTATCTTCGAACGCATCAGTTTAACATATTCGTCGCTAAGGATCCATTTGTATCATCACACCCCTCAAAAAGTTAAGAAAATGTGACATTTTAAAAATTGAGGGTTTTTACCGAAATTCGTGTGCTATACTCTTTGGTTTTTTGTTAAAAAATGAAATATCTATAAATCTATCTTCGAACGCATCAGTTTAACATATTCGTCGCTAAGGATCCATTTCTATCATCACACCTCTCAAAAAATAAAGAAAATGTGACATTTTAAAACTGAGGGTTTTTACAGAAAATCGTGTGCTATACCATCTGGATTTTTTGCTAAAAAAAAAATCTAAAAATCTCTCTTCGAACGCATCAGTTTAACATTTTCGTCGCTAAGGATCCATTTGTATCATCACACCTCAAAATGAAATATCTATAAATCTATCTTCGAACGCATCAGTTTAACATATTCGTCGCTAAGGATCCATTTGTATCATCACACCCCTCAAAAAGTTAAGAAAATGTGACATTTTAAAAACTGAGGGTTTTTTACCGAAATTCGTGTGCTATACTCTTTGGTTTTTTGCTAAAAAAGGAAATATCTAAAAATCTCTCTTCGCACGCATCCGTTTAACATTTTCGTCTCTAAGGATCCATTTGTATAATCACACCCCTCAAAAAATAAAGAAAATTAGACATTTTTAAAAACTGAGGGTTTTTACCGAAATTCGTGTGCTATATATACTCTTTGGTTTTTTGCTAAAAAGGAAATATCTAAAAATCTCTCTTCGAAAGCATCCGTTTAACATTTTCGTCACTAAGGATCCATTTGTATCATCACACCTCTCAAAAAATAAAGAAAATGTGACATTTTAAAATTGAGGGTTTTTACCGAAATTCGTGTGCTATACTCTTTGGTTTTTTGTTAAAAAATGAAATATCTATAAATCTATCTTCGAAAGCATCTGTTTAACATTTTCGTCGCAAGGATCAATTTGTATCATCTTACCCCTCAAAAAATAAAGAAAATGTGACATTTTAAAAAAAGAGGGTTTTTACCGAAATTTGTGTGCTATACTCTTTGGTTTTTTCTAAAAAAGGAAATATCAAAAAATCTCTCTTCGAACGCATCAGTTTAACATTTTCGTCGCTACGAATCCATTTGTATCATCACACCCCTCAAAAAATAAAGAAAATGTGACATTTTAAAATTGAGGGTTTTTACCAAAATTCGTGTGCTATACTCTTTGGTTTTTTGTTAAAAAATGAAATATCTATAAATCTATCTTCGAACGCATCAGTTTAACATATTCGTCGCTAAGGATCCATTTGTATCATCACACCCCTCAAAAAGTTATGAAAATGTGACATTTTAAAAACTGAGGGTTTTTTACCGAAATTCGTGTGCTAGACTCTTTGGTTTTTTGCTAAAAAAGGAAATATCTAAAAATCTCTCTTCGCACGCATCAGTTTAACATTTTCGTCTCTAAGGATCCATTTGTATAATCACACCCCTCAAAAAATAAAGAAAATTAGACATTTTTAAAAAGTGAGGGTTTTACCGAAATTCGTGTGCTATACCATTTGGATTTTTTGCTTAAAAGGGAAATATCTAAAAATCTCTCTTCGAAAGCATCCGTTTAACATTTTCGTCACTAAGGATCCATTTGTATCATCACACCTCTCAAAAAATAAAGAAAATGTGACATTTTAAAAGTTAGGGTTTTTACCGAAATTCGTGTGCTATACTCTTTGGTTTTTTGTTAAAAAATGAAATATCTATAAATCTATCTTCGAACGCATCAGTTTAACATATTCGTCGCTAAGGATCCATTTGTATCATCACACCCCTCAAAAAGTTAAGAAAATGTGACATTTTAAAAATTGAGGGTTTTTACCGAAATTCGTGTGCTATACTCTTTGGTTTTTTGTTAAAAAATGAAATATCTATAAATCTATCTTCGAACGCATCAGTTTAACATATTCGTCGCTAAGGATCCATTTCTATCATCACACCTCTCAAAAAATAAAGAAAATGTGACATTTTAAAACTGAGGGTTTTTACAGAAAATCGTGTGCTATACCATCTGGATTTTTTGCTAAAAAAAAATCTAAAAATCTCTCTTCGAACGCATCAGTTTAACATATTCGTCGCTAAGGATCCATTTGTATCATCACACCCCTCAAAAAGTTAAGAAAATGTGACATTTTAAAAATTGAGGGTTTTTACCGAAATTCGTGTGCTATACTCTTTGGTTTTTTGTTAAAAAATGAAATATCTATAAATCTATCTTCGAACGCATCAGTTTAACATATTCGTCGCTAAGGATCCATTTCTATCATCACACCTCTCAAAAAATAAAGAAAATGTGACATTTTAAAACTGAGGGTTTTTACAGAAAATCGTGTGCTATACCATCTGGATTTTTTGCTAAAAAAAAATCTAAAAATCTCTCTTCGAACGCATCAGTTTAACATTTTCGTCGCTAAGGATCCATTTGTATCATCACACCTCAAAATGAAATATCTATAAATCTATCTTCGAACGCATCAGTTTAACATATTCGTCGCTAAGGATCCATTTGTATCATCACACCCCTCAAAAAGTTAAGAAAATGTGACATTTTAAAAACTGAGGGTTTTTTACCGAAATTCGTGTGCTATACTCTTTGGTTTTTTGCTAAAAAAGGAAATATCTAAAAATCTCTCTTCGCACGCATCAGTTTAACATTTTCGTCTCTAAGGATCCATTTGTATAATCACACCCCTCGAAAAATAAAGAAAATTAGACATTTTTAAAAACTGAGGGTTTTTACCGAAATTCGTGTGCTATATATACTCTTTGGTTTTTTGCTAAAAAGGAAATATCTAAAAATCTCTCTTCGAAAGCATCCGTTTAACATTTTCGTCACTAAGGATCCATTTGTATCATCACACCTCTCAAAAAATAAAGAAAATGTGACATTTTAAAATTGAGGGTTTTTACCGAAATTCGTGTGCTATACTCTTTGGTTTTTTGTTAAAAAATGAAATATCTATAAATCTATCTTCGAAAGCATCTGTTTAACATTTTCGTCGCAAGGATCAATTTGTATCATCTTACCCCTCAAAAAATAAAGAAAATGTGACATTTTAAAAAAAGAGGGTTTTTACCGAAATTTGTGTGCTATACTCTTTGGTTTTTTCTAAAAAAGGAAATATCAAAAAATCTCTCTTCGAACGCATCAGTTTAACATTTTCGTCGCTACGAATCCATTTGTATCATCACACCCCTCAAAAAATAAAGAAAATGTGACATTTTAAAATTGAGGGTTTTTACCAAAATTCGTGTGCTATACTCTTTGGTTTTTTGTTAAAAAATGAAATATCTATAAATCTATCTTCGAACGCATCAGTTTAACATATTCGTCGCTAAGGATCCATTTGTATCATCACACCCCTCAAAAAGTTATGAAAATGTGACATTTTAAAAACTGAGGGTTTTTTACCGAAATTCGTGTGCTAGACTCTTTGGTTTTTTGCTAAAAAAGGAAATATCTAAAAATCTCTCTTCGCACGCATCAGTTTAACATTTTCGTCTCTAAGGATCCATTTGTATAATCACACCCCTCAAAAAATAAAGAAAATTAGACATTTTTAAAAAGTGAGGGTTTTACCGAAATTCGTGTGCTATACCATTTGGATTTTTTGCTTAAAAGGGAAATATCTAAAAATCTCTCTTCGAAAGCATCCGTTTAACATTTTCGTCACTAAGGATCCATTTGTATCATCACACCTCTCAAAAAATAAAGAAAATGTGACATTTTAAAAGTTAGGGTTTTTACCGAAATTCGTGTGCTATACTCTTTGGTTTTTTGTTAAAAAATGAAATATCTATAAATCTATCTTCGAACGCATCAGTTTAACATATTCGTCGCTAAGGATCCATTTGTATCATCACACCCCTCAAAAAGTTAAGAAAATGTGACATTTTAAAAATTGAGGGTTTTTACCGAAATTCGTGTGCTATACTCTTTGGTTTTTTGTTAAAAAATGAAATATCTATAAATCTATCTTCGAACGCATCAGTTTAACATATTCGTCGCTAAGGATCCATTTCTATCATCACACCTCTCAAAAAATAAAGAAAATGTGACATTTTAAAACTGAGGGTTTTTACAGAAAATCGTGTGCTATACCATCTGGATTTTTTGCTAAAAAAAAATCTAAAAATCTCTCTTCGAACGCATCAGTTTAACATATTCGTCGCTAAGGATCCATTTGTATCATCACACCCCTCAAAAAGTTAAGAAAATGTGACATTTTAAAAATTGAGGGTTTTTACCGAAATTCGTGTGCTATACTCTTTGGTTTTTTGTTAAAAAATGAAATATCTATAAATCTATCTTCGAACGCATCAGTTTAACATATTCGTCGCTAAGGATCCATTTCTATCATCACACCTCTCAAAAAATAAAGAAAATGTGACATTTTAAAACTGAGGGTTTTTACAGAAAATCGTGTGCTATACCATCTGGATTTTTTGCTAAAAAAAAATCTAAAAATCTCTCTTCGAACGCATCAGTTTAACATTTTCGTCGCTAAGGATCCATTTGTATCATCACACCTCAAAATGAAATATCTATAAATCTATCTTCGAACGCATCAGTTTAACATATTCGTCGCTAAGGATCCATTTGTATCATCACACCCCTCAAAAAGTTAAGAAAATGTGACATTTTAAAAACTGAGGGTTTTTTACCGAAATTCGTGTGCTATACTCTTTGGTTTTTTGCTAAAAAAGGAAATATCTAAAAATCTCTCTTCGCACGCATCAGTTTAACATTTTCGTCTCTAAGGATCCATTTGTATAATCACACCCCTCAAAAAATAAAGAAAATTAGACATTTTTAAAAAGTGAGGGTTTTACCGAAATTCGTGTGCTATACCATTTGGATTTTTTGCTAAAAAAAGAAATATCTAAAAATCTCTTTTCTAACGCATCAGTTTAACATTTTCGTCGCTAAGGATCCATTTGTATCATCACACCCCTCATCAAGTAAAGAAAATGTGACATTTTAAAAACTGAGGGTTTTTTACCGAAATTCGTGTGCTATACTCTTTGGTTTTCTGCTAAAAAAGGAAATATCTTAAAATCTCTTTTCGAACGAATCAGTTTAACATTTTCGCCTCTAAGGATCCATTTGTACCATCACACCCCTCAAAATAATAAAGAAAATTAGACATTTTTAAAAAGTGAGGGTTTTTACCGAAATTCGTGTGATATATCATTTGGATTTTTTGCTTAAAAGGGAAATATCTAAAAATCTCTCTTCGAAAGCATCCGTTTAACATTTTCGTCACTAAGGATCCATTTGTATCATCACACCTCTCAAAAAATAAAGAAAATGTGACATTTTAAAATTGAGGGTTTTTACCGAAATTCGTGTGCTATACTCTTTGGTTTTTTGTTAAAAAATGAAATATCTATAAATCTATTTTCGAACGCATCAGTTTAACATATTCGTCGCTAAGGATCCATTTGTATCATCACACCCCTCAAAAAGTTAAGAAAATGTGACATTTTAAAAATTGAGGGTTTTTACCGAAATTCGTGTGCTATACTCTTTGGTTTTTTGTTAAAAAATGAAATATCTATAAATCTATCTTCGAACGCATCAGTTTAACATATTCGTCGCTAAGGATCCATTTCTATCATCACACCTCTCAAAAAATAAAGAAAATGTGACATTTTAAAACTGAGGGTTTTTACAGAAAATCGTGTGCTATACCATCTGGATTTTTTGCTAAAAAAAATATCTAAAAATCTCTCTTCGAACGCATCAGTTTAACATTTTCGTCGCTAAGGATCCATTTGTATCATCACACCCCTCAAAAAATAAAGAAAATTAGAAATTTTTAAAAAGTGAAGTTTTTTACCGAAATTCGTGTGCTATACTCTTTGGTTTTTTGCTAAAAAAGAAAAATCTAAAAATCTCTCTTCGAAAGCATCCGTTTCACATTTTCGTCACTAAGGATCCATTTGTATCATCACAGCTCTCAAAAAATAAAGAAAATGTGTCATTTTTAAACTGAGGGTTTTTCCCGAAATTCGTGTGCTATACTCTTTGATTTTTTGCTAAAAATGAAATATCTAAAAATCTCTCTTCGAAAGCATCCGTTTAACATTTTCGTCACTAAGGATCCATTTGTATCATCACACCTCTCAAAAAATAAAGAAAATGTGACATTTTAAAATTGAGGGTTTTTACCGAAATTCATGTGCTATACTCTTTGGTTTTTTGTTAAAAAAGGAAATATCTAAAAATCTCTCTTCGAACGCATCAGTTTAACATTTTCGTCGCTAAGGATCCATTTGTATCATCACACCCCTCAAAAAGTAAAGAAAATGTGACATTTTAAAAACTGAGGGTTTTTTACCGAAATTCGTGTGCTATACTCTTTGGTTTTTTGCTAAAAAAGGAAATATCTAAAAATCTCTCTTCACACGCATCAATTTAACATTTTCGTCTCTAAGGATCCATTTGTATAATCACACCCCTCAAAAAATAAAGAAAATTAGACATTTTTAAAAAGTGAGGGCTTTACCGAAATTCGTGTGCTATACCATTTGGATTTTTTGGTAAAAAAAGAAATATCTAAAAATCTCTCTTCGAACGCATCAGTTTAACATTTTCGTTGCTAAGGATCCATTTGTATCATCACACCCCTCATCAAGTAAAGAAAATGTGACATTTTAAAAACTGAGGGTTTTTTACCGAAATTCGTGTGCTATACTCTTTGGTTTTTTGCTAAAAAAGGAAATATCTAAAAATCTCTCTTCGAAAGCATCAGTTTAACATTTTCGTCTCTAAGGATCCATTTGTATAATCACACCCCTCAAAAAATAAAGAAAATTAGAAATTTTTAAAAAGTGAGGGTTTTTACCGAAATTCGTGTGCTATACCATTTGGATTTTTTGCTTAAAAAGGAAATATCTAAAATCTCTCTTCGAAAGGATCCGTTTAACATTTTCGTCGCAAGGATCCATTTGTATCATCTTACCCCTCAAAAAATAAAGAAAATGTGACATTTTAAAAAAAGAGGGTTTTTACCGAAATTTGTGTGCTATACTCTTTGTTTTTTTCTAAAAAAGGAAATATCAAAAAATCTCTCTTCGAACGCATCAGTTTAACATTTTCGTCGCTAAGGATCCATTTGTATCATCACACCCCTCAAAAAATAAAGCAAATGTGACATTTTAAAAACTGAGGGTTTTTTACCGAAATTCGTGTGTTATACTCTTCGGTTTTTTGCTAAAAAGGAAATATCTAAAAATCTCTCTTCGAAAGCATCCGTTTAACATTTTCGTCACTAAGGATCCATTTGTATCATCACACCTCTCAAAAAATAAAGAAAATGTGACATTTTAAAATTGAGGGTTTTTACCTCAATTCGTGTGCTATACTCTTTGGTTTTTTGTTAAAAAAGGAAATATCTAAAAATCTCTCTTCGAACGCATCAGTTTAACATTTTCGTCGCTAAGGATCCATTTGTATCATCACACCTCTCAAAAAGTAAAGAAAATGTGACATTTTAAAAACTGAGGGTTTTTTACCGAAATTCGTGTGCTATGCTCTTTGGTTTTATGCTAAAAAAGGAAATATCTAAAAATCTCTCTTCGAAAGTATCTGTTTAACATTTTCTTCGCTAAGGATCCGTTTGTATCATCACACCTCTCAAAAAATAAAGAAAATGTGACATTTTAAAAATTGAGGGTTTTTACCGAAATTCGTGTGCTATACTCTTCGGTTTTTTGCTAAAAAGGAAATATCTAAAAATCTCTCTTCGAAAACATCCGTTTAACATTTTCGTCACTAAGAATCCATTTGTATCATCACACCTCTCAAAAAATAAAGAAAATGTGACATTTTAAAATTGAGGGTTTTTACCGAAATTCGTGTGCTATACTCTTCGGCTTTTTGCTAAAAAAGGAAATATCTAAAAATCTCTCTTCGAAAGCATCCGTTTAACATTTTCGTCACTAAGGATGCATTTGTATCATCACACCTCTCAAAAAATAAAGAAAATGTGACATTTTAAAACTGAGGGTTTTTACCGAAATTTGTGTGCTATACTCTTTGGTTTTTTGCTAAAAAAAGAAATATCTAAAAATCTCTCTTCGCACGCATCAGTGTAACATTTTCGTCTCTAAGGATCCATTTGTATAATCACACCCCTCAAAAAATAAAGAAAATTAGACATTTTTAAAAAGTGAGGGTTTTTACCGAAATTCGTGTGCTATACCATTTGGATTTATTGCTAAAAAAGGAAATATCTAAAAATCTTTCTTCGAACGCATGATTTTAATATTTTCGTCGGAAAGGTTCCATTTGTACCATCACACCCCTCAAAATAATAAAGAAAATTAGACATTTTTAAAAAGTGAGGTTTTTTACCGAAATTCGTGTGACATACCATCTGGATTTTTTGCTAAAAAGGAAATATCTAAAATCTCTTTTCGAAAGCATCCGTTTAACATTTTCGTTGCAAGGATCCATTTGTATCATCACACCCCTCAAAAAATAAAGAAAATGTGACATTTTAAAAACTGAGGGTTTTTACCGAAATTCGTGTTCTATACTCTTTGGTTTTTTCTAAAAAAAGAAATATCTAAAAATCTCTCTTCGAACGCATCAGTTTAACATTCTCGTCGCTAAAGATCCATTTGTATCATCACACCCTTCAAAAAATAAAGAAAATGTGACATTTTTAAAAAGTGAGGGTTTTTACCGAAATTCGTGTGATATACCATTTTGATTTTTTGCTGAAAAGGGAAATATCTAAAAATCTCTCTTCGAAAACATCCGTTTAACATTTTCGTCACTAAGGATACTTTGTATCATCACACCTCTCAAAAAATAACGAAAATGTGACATTTTAAAACTGAGGGTTTTTACCGAAATTCGTGTGCTATACATACTCTTTGGTTTTTTGCTAAAACAGAAATATCTAAAAATCTCTCTTCGAACGCATCAGTTTAACATTTTCGTCGCTAAGGATCCATTTGTATCATCACAACCCTCAAAAAGTAAAGAAAATGTGACATTTTAAAAACTGAGGGTTTTTTACCAAATTCGTGTGCTATACTCTTTGGTTTTTTGCTAAAAAGGGAAATATCTAAAAATCTCTTTTCGCACGCATCCGTTTAACATTTTCGCCTCTAAGGACCCATTTGTACAATCACACCCCTCAAAAAATAAAGAAAATTTGGCATTTTTAAAAAGTGAGTTTTTACCGAAATTCGTGTGCTATACATACAATTTGGATTTTTTGCTAAAAAAGGAAATATCTAAAAATCTCTCTTCGAACGCTTCAATTTAATATTTTCGTCGCAAAGGTTCCATTTGTACCATAACACCCCTCAAAATAATAAAGAAAATTAGTCATTTTTAAAAAGTGAGGTTTTTTTCCGAAATTCGTGTGACATACCATCTGGATTTTTTGCTAAAAAGGAAATATCTAAAAACTCTTTTCGAAAGCATCCGTTTAACATTTTCGTCGCAAGGATCCATTTGTATCATCACACCCCTCAAAAAATAAAGAAAATGTGACATTTTAAAAACCGAGAGTTTTTACCGAAATTCGTGTGCTATACTCTTTGGTTTTTTGCTAAAAAAGAAAATATCTAAAAATCTCTCTTCGAACGCATCAGTTTAATATTTTCGTCGCAAAGGTTCCATTTGTACCATCACACCCCTCAAAATAATAAAGAAAATTAGACATTTTTAAAAAGTGAGGGTTTTTACCGAAATTCGTGTGATATACCATTTTGATTTTTTGCTAAAAAGGGAAATATCTAAAAATCTCTTTTCGAAAGCATCCGTTTATCATTTTCGTCACTAAGGATACTTTGTATCATCACACCTCTCAAAAAATAAAGAAAATGTGACATTTTAAAACTGAGGGTTTTTACCGAAATTCGTGTGCTATACTCTTTGGTTTTTTGGTAAAAAAAGAAATATCTAAAAATCTCTTTTCGAACGCATCAGTTTAACATTTTCGTCGCTAAGGATCCATTTGTACCATCACACCCCTCAAAATAATAAAGAAAATTAGACATTTTTAAAAAGTGAGGGTTTTTACCGAAATTCGTGTGATATACCATTTTGATTTTTTGCTAAAAAGGGAAATATCTAAAAATCTCTCTTCGAAAGCATCCGTTTAACATTTTCGTCACTAAGGATACTTTGTATCATCACACCTCTCAAAAATAAAGAAAATGTGACATTTTAAAACTGAGGGTTTTTACCGAAATTCGTGTGCTATACATACTCTTTGGTTTTTTGCTAAAAAAGAAATATCTAAAAATCTCTCTTCGAACGCATCAGTTTAACATTTTCGTCGCTAAGGATCCATTTGTATCATCACACCCCGCAAAAAGGAAAGAAAATGTGACATTTTAAAAACTGAGGGTTTTTTACCGAAATTCGTGTGCTAAAAAAGGGTTTTATACTCTTTGGTTTTTTGCTAAAAAAGGAAATATCTAAAAATCTCTCTTCGAAAGCATCAGTGTAACATTTTCGTCTCTAAGGATCCATTTGTATAATCACACCGCTCAAAAAATAAAGAAAATTAGACATTTTTAAAGAGTGAGGGTTTTTACCGAAATTCTTGTGCTATACCATTTGGATTTTTTGCTAAAAAAGAAAATATCTAAAAATCTCTCTTCGAACGCATCAGTTTAATATTTTCGTCGCAAAGGTTCCATTTGTACCATCACACCCCTCAAAATAATAAAGAAAATTAGACATTTTTAAAAAGTGAGGTTTTTTACCGAAATTTGTGTGACATACCATCTGGATTTTTTTGCTAAAAAAGGAAATATGTAAAATCTCTCTTCGAGAGCATCTGTTTAACATTTTCGTTGCAAGGAAACATTTGTATCATCACACCCCTCAAAAAATAAAGAAAATGTGACATTTTAAAAACTGAGGGTTTTTACCAAAATTCCTGTTCTATACTCTTTGGTTTTTTCTAAAAAAAGAAATATCTAAAAATCTCTCTTTGAACGCATCAGTTTAACATTCTCGTCGCTAAGGATCCATTTGTATCATCAGACCCTTCAAAAAATATAGAAAATGTGACATTTTTAAAAGGTGAGGGTTTTTACCGAAATTCGTGTGATATACCATTTTGATTTTTTGCTAAAAAGGGAAATATCTAAAAATCTCTCTTCGAAAGCATGCGTTTAACATTTTCGTCACTAAGGATACTTTGTATCATCACACCTCTCAAAAAATAATGAAAATGTGACATTTTAAAAACTGAGGGTTTTTACCGAAATTCGTGTGATATACCATTTTGATTTTTTGCTGAAAAGGGAAATATCTAAAAATCTCTCTTCGAAAACATCCGTTTAACATTTTCGTCACTAAGAATCCATTTGTATCATTACACCCCTCAAAAAGTAAAGAAAATGTGACATTTTAAAAACTGAGGGTTTTTTACCGAAATTCGTGTGCTATACTCTTTGGTTTTTTGCTAAAAAAGGAAATATCTAAAAATCTCTCTTCGCACGTATCCGTTTAACATTTTCGCCTCTAAGGACCCATTTGTATAATCACACCCCTCAAAACATAAACAAAATTAGACATTTTTAAAAAGTGAGGGTTTTTACCGAAATTCGTGTGCTATACCATTTGGATTTTTTGCTAAAAAAGGAAATATCAAAAAATCTCTCTTCGAACGCATGATTTTAACATTTTCGTCGCTAAGGATCCATTTGTATCATCACACCCCTCAAAAAGTAAAGAAAATGTGACATTTTAAAAACTGAGGGTTTTGCACCGAAATTCGTGTGCTATAACTCTTTGGTTTTTTTGCTAAAAAAAGAAATATCTAAAAATCTCTCTTCGCACGCATCATGTAACATTTTCGTCTCTAAGGATCCATTTGGATTTTTTGCTAAAAAAGAAATATCTAAAAATCTCTTTTCGAACGCATTAGTTTAATATTTTCGTCGCAAATGTTCCATTTGTACCATCACACCCCTCAAAATAATAAAGAAAATTAGACATTTTTAAAAAGTGAGGGTTTTTACCGAAATTCGTTTGCTATACTCTTTGGTTTTTTGCAAAAAAAAAGAAATATCTAAAAATCTCTCTTCGAACGCATCAGTTTAACATTTTTGTCGCTAAGGATCCATTTGTATCATTACACCCCTCAAAAAGTAAAGAAAATGTGACATTTTAAAAACTGAGGGTTTTTTACCGAAATTCGTGTGCTATACTCTTTGGTTTTTTGCTAAAAAAGGAAATATCTAAAAATCTCTCTTCGCACGCATCCGTTTAACATTTTCGCCTCTAAGGACCCATTTGTATAATCACACCCCTCAAAACATAAACAAAATTAGACATTTTTAAAAAGTGAGGGTTTTTACCAAAATTCGTGTGCTATACCATTTGGATTTTTTGCTAAAAAAGGAAATATCAAAAAATCTCTCTTCGAACGCATGATTTTAATATTTTCGTCGGAAAGGTTCCATTTGTACCATCACACCCCTCAAAATAATAAAGAAAATTAGACATTTTTAAAAAGTGAGGTTTTTTACCGAAATTCGTGTGATATACAATCTAGATTTTTTGCTAAAAAAGGAAATATCTAAAATCTCTCTTCGAAAGCATCCGTTTAACATTTTCATTGCAAGGATCCATTTGTATCATCACAACCCTCAAAAAATAAAGAAAATGTGACATTTTAAAAACTGAGGGTTTTTACCGAAATTCGTGTTCTATACTCTTTGGTTTTTTATAAAAAAGGAAATATCTAAAAATCTCTCTTCGAACGCATCAGTTTAACATTCTCGTCGCTAAGGATCCATTTGTATCATAACACCCCTCAAAAATAAAGAAAATGTGACATTTTAAAAACTGAGGGTTTTTACCAATATTCGTGTGCTATGCTCTTTGGTTTTTTGCAAAAAAAAGAAATATCAAAAAATCTCTCTTCGAAAGCATATGTTTAACATTTTCGCCGCTAAGGATCCATTTGTATCATCACACCTCTCAAAAAATAAAGAAAATGTGACATTTTAAAAACTAAGGGTTTTTACCGAAATTCGTGTGCTATACATACTCTTTGGTTTTTTGCTAAAAAAAGAAATATCTAAAAATCTATCTTCGAACGCATCAGTTTAACATTTTCGTCGCTAAGGATCCATTTGTATCATCACACCCCTCAAAAATAAAGAAAATGTGACATTTTAAAAACTGATGGTTTTTTACCGAAATTCGTGTGCTATACTCTTTGGTTTTTTGCTAAAAAAGGAAATATCTAAAAATCTCTCTTCGCACGCATCATGTAACATTTTCATCTCTAAGGATCCATTTGTATAATCACACCCCTCAAAAAATAAAGAAAATTACACATTTTTAAAAAGTTAGGGTTTTTACCGAAATTCGTGTTTGATATACCGTTTGGATTTTTTGCTAAAAAAGGAAATATCTAAAAATCTCTCTTCGAACGCATCGGTTTAATATTTTCGTCGCAAAGGTTCCATTTGTACCATCACACCCCTCAAAATAATAAAGAAAATTAGACATTTTTAAAAAGTGAGGTTTTTTACCGAAATTCGTGTGACATACCTTCTGGATTTTTTGCTAAAAAGGAAATAACTAAAATCTCTCTTCGAAAGCATCCGTTTAACATTTTCCTTGCAAGGATCCATTTGTATCATCACACCTCTCAAAAAATAAAGAAAATGTGACAATTTAAAAACTGAGGGTTTTTACCGAAATTCGTGTTCTATATTCTTTGGTTTTTTCTAAAAAAAGAAATATCTAAAAATCTCTTTTCGAACGCATCAGTTTAACATTCTCGTCGCTAAGGATCCATTTGTATCATAACACCCCTCAAAAATAAAGAAAATGTGACATTTTAAAAACTGAGGGTTTTTAACAATATTCATGTGCTATGCTCTTTGGTTTTCTGCTAAAAAAGAAAATATCAAAAAATCTCTCTTCGAAAGCATCTGTTTAACATTTTCGCCGCTAAGGATCCATTTGTATCATCACACCTCTCAAAATATAAAGAAAATGTGACATTTTAAAAACTGAGGGTTTTCACCAAAATGCATGTGCTATACTCTTTGGTTTTTTCTAAAAAAAGAAATATCTAAAAATCTCTCTTCGAACGCATCAGTTTAACATTTTCGTCGCTAAGGATCCATTTGTATCATCACACCCCTCAAAAAGTAAAGAAAATGTGACATTTTAAAAACTGAGGGTTTTGCACCGAAATTCGTGTGCTATAACTCTTTGGTTTTTTTGCTAAAAAAGGAAATATCTAAAAATCTCTCTTCGCACGCATCATGTAACATTTTCGTCTCTAAGGATCCATTTGGATTTTTTGCTAAAAAAAGAAATATCTAAAAATCTCTTTTCGAACGCATTAGTTTAATATTTTCGTCGCAAATGTTCCATTTGTACCATCTCACCCCTCAAAATAATAAAGAAAATTAGACATTTTTAAAAAGTGAGGGTTTTTACCGAAATTCGTGTGCTATACTCTTTGGTTTTTTGCAAAAAAAAGAAATATCTAAAAATCTTTCTTCGAACGCATCAGTTTAACATTTTCGTCGCTAAGGATCCATTTGTATCATTACACCCCTCAAAAAGTAAAGAAAATGTGATATTTTAAAAAACTGAGGGTTTTTACCGAAATTCGTGTGCTATACTCTTTGGTTTTTTGCTAAAAAAGGAAATATCTAAAAATCTCTCTTCGCACGCATCCGTTTAACATTTTCGCCTCTAAGGACCCATTTGTATAATCACACCCCTCAAAACATAAACAAAATTAGACATTTTTAAAAAGTGAGGATTTTTACCGAAATTCGTGTGCTATACCATTTGGATTTTTTGCTAAAAAAGGAAATATCAAAAAATCTCTCTTCGAACGCATGATTTTAATATTTTCGTCGGAAAGGTTCCATTTGTACCATCACACCCCTCAAAATAATAAAGAAAATTAGACATTTTTAAAAAGTGAGGTTTTTTACCGAAATTCGTGTGACATACCATCTAGATTTTTTGCTAAAAAGGGAAATATCTAAAATCTCTCTTCGAAAGCATCCGTTTAACATTTTCATTGCAAGGATCCATTTGTATCATCACACC
Organism: Triglochin maritima; assembly: GCA_963682175.1. Taxonomy (NCBI): domain Eukaryota; kingdom Viridiplantae; phylum Streptophyta; class Magnoliopsida; order Alismatales; family Juncaginaceae; genus Triglochin; species Triglochin maritima. The sequence continues at coordinate 53,285,075 of OY821771.1, read as the reverse complement.
CTCAAAAAATAAAGAAAATGTGACATTTTAAAAACTGAGGGTTTTTACCGAAATTCGTGTTCTATACTCTTTAGTTTTTTCTAAAAAAGGAAATATCTAAAAATCTCTTTTCGAACGCATCAGTTTAACATTCTCGTCGCTAAGGATCCATTTGTATCATAACACCATTCAAAAAATAAAGAAAATGTGACATTTTAAAAACTGAGGGTTTTTACCAGAATTCATGTGCTATGCTCTTTGGTTTTTTGCTAAAAAAGGAAATATCAAAAAATCTCTCTTCGAAAGCATCTGTTTAACATTTTCGTCGCTAAGGATCCCTTTGTATCATCACACCTCTCAAAAAGATAAAGAAAATGTGACATTTTAAAAACTGCGGGTTTTTACCAAAATTCGTGTGCTATACTATTTGGTTTTTTGCTAAAAAAGGAAATATCTAAAAATCTCTCTTCGAACGCATCAGTTTAACATTCTCGTCGCTAAGGATCCATTTGTATCATCACACCACTCAAAAAATAAAGAAAAAGTGACATTTTAAAACTGAGGGTTTTTACAGAAATTCGTGTGCTAACTCTTTGGGTTTTTTGCTATAAAAGGAAATATCTAAAAATCTCTCTTCGAACGCATCAGTTTAACATTCTCGTCGCTAAGGATCCATTTGTATCATCACACCCCTCAAAAAATAAAGAAAATGTGACATTTTAAAACTGAGGGTTTTTACAGAAATTCGTGTGCTATACTCTTTGGTTTTTTGCTAAAAAAGGAAATATCTAAAATCTCTCTTCGAAAGCATCCGTTTTACATTTTCATTGCAAGGATCCATTTGTATCATCACACCCTCAAAAAATAAAGAAAATGTGACATTTTAAAAACTGAGGGTTTTTACCGAAATTCGTGTTCTATACTCTTTAGTTTTTTCTAAAAAAGGAAATATCTAAAAATCTCTCTTCGAACGCATCAGTTTAACATTCTCGTTGCTAAGGATCCATTTGTATCATAACACCCCTCAAAAAATAAAGAAAATGTGACATTTTAAAAACTGAGGGTTTTTACCAGAATTCATGTGCTATGCTCTTTGGTTTTTTGCTAAAAAAGGAAATGTCAAAAAATCTCTCTTCGAAAGCATCTGTTTAACATTTTCGTCGCTAAGGATCCCTTTGTATCATCACACCTCTCAAAAAGATAAAGAAAATGTGACATTTTAAAAACTGCGGGTTTTTACCAAAATTCGTGTGCTATACTCTTTGGCTTTTTGCTAAAAAAGAAAATATCTAAAAATCTCTCTTCGAACGCATCAGTTTAATATTCTCGTCGCTAAGGATCCATTTGTATCATCACACCCCTCAAAAAATAAAGAAAATGTGACATTTTAAAACTAAGGATTTTTACAGAAATTCGTGTGCTATACTCTTTGGTTTTTTGCTAAAAAGGAAATATCTAAACATCTCTCTTCGAAAGCATCTGTTTAACATTTTCGTCGCTAAGGATCCGTTTGTATCATCACACCTCTCAAAAATAAAGAAAATGTGAAATTTTAAAAACTTAGGGTTTTTACCAAAATTCGTGTGCTATACTCTTCGGCTTTTTGCTAAAAAAGGAAATATCTAAAAATCTCTCTTCGAAAGCATCCGTTTAACATTTTCGTCACTAAGGATCCATTTGTATCATCACACCTCTCAAAAAATAAAAAAATGTGACATTTTAAAACTGAGGGTTTTTACCAAAATTCGTGTGCTATACTCTTTGGCTTTTTGCTAAAAAAGGAAATATCTAAAAATCTCTCTTCGAACGCATCAGTTTAACATTCTCGTCGCTAAGGATCCATTTGTATCATCACACCCCTCAAAAAATAAAGAAAATGTGACATTTTAAAACTGAGGGTTTTTACAGAAATTCGTGTGCTATACTCTTTGGTTTTTTGCTAAAAAAGGAAATATCTAAAATCTCTCTTCGAAAGCATCCGTTTTACATTTTCATTGCAAGGATCCATTTGTATCATCACACCCTCAAAAAATAAAGAAAATGTGACATTTTAAAAACTGAGGGTTTTTACCGAAATTCGTGTTCTATACTCTTTCGTTTTTTCTAAAAAAGGAAATATCTAAAAATCTCTCTTCGAACGCATCAGTTTAACATTCTTGTCGCTAAGGATCCATTTGTATCATAACACCCCTCAAAAAATAAAGAAAATGTGACATTTTAAAAACTGAGGGTTTTTACCAGAATTCATGTGCTATGCTCTTTGGTTTTTTGCTAAAAAAGGAAATATCAAAAAATCTCTCTTCGAAAGCATCTGTTTAACATTTTCGTCGCTAAGGATCCCTTTGTATCATCACATCTCTCAAAAAGATAAAGAAAATGTGACATTTTAAAAACGGCGGGTTTTTACCAAAATTCGTGTGCTATATACTCTTTGGCTTTTTGCTAAAAAAGGAAATATCTAAAAATCTCTTTTCGAATGCATCAGTTTAACATTCTCGTCGCTAAGGATCCATTTGTATCATCACACCCCTCAAAAAATAAAGAAAATGTGACATTTTAAAACTGAGGGTTTTTACAGAAATTCGTGTGCTATACTTTTTGGTTTTTTGCTAAAAAGGAAATATCTAAACATCTCTCTTCGAAAGCATCTGTTTAACATTTTCGTCGCTAAGGATCCGTTTGTATCATCACACCTCTCAAAAATAAAGAAAATGTGACATTTTAAAAACTGAGGGTTTTTACCGAAATTCGTGTGCTATACTCTTCGGCTTTTTGCTAAAAAAGGAAATATCTAAAAATCTCTCTTCGAAAGCATCCGTCTAACATTTTCGTCACTAAGGATCCGTTTGTATCATCACACCTCTCAAAAAATAAAGAAAATGTGACATTTTAAAACTGAGGGTTTTTACAGAAATTCGTGTGCTATACTCTTTGGTTTTTTTCCAAAAAAAGAAAATATCTAAAAATCTCTCTTCGCACGCATTAGTTTAACATTTTCGTCTCTAAGGATCCATTTGTATCATCACACCCCTCAAACAATAAAGAAAAATAGAAATTTTTAAAAAGTGAAGGTTTTTACTGAAATTCATTTGCTATACCATTTGGATTTTTTGCTAAAAAAGGAAATATCTAAAAATCTCTCTTCGAACGCAACACTTTAATATTTTCGTCGCAAAGGTTCCATTTGTGCCAACACACCCCTCAAAATAATAAAGAAACTTAGACATTTTCCAAAAGTGAGGGTTTTTACCTAAATTCGTGTGCTATACCATCTGGATTTTTTTTAAAAAAGGAAATATCTAAAAATCTCTCTTCGAAAGCATCTGTTTTACATTTTCGTCGCAAGGATCCATTTGTATCATCACACCCCTCAAAAAATAAAGAAAATATGACATTTTAAAAACTAAGGGTTTTTACCGAAATTCGTGTGCTATATACTCTTTGGTTTTTTGCTAAAAAAAGAAATATCTAAAAATCTCTCTTCGCACACATCAGTTTAACATTTTCGTCTCTAAGGATCCATTTGTATCATCACACCCCTCAAAAAAAAAGAAAATTAGAAATTTTTAAAAAGTGAGGGTTTTTACTGAAATTCGTGTGCTATACCATTTGGATTTTTTGCTAAAAAAGGAAATATCTAAAAATCTCTATTCGAACACATCATTTTAATATTTTCGTCGCAAAGGTTCCATTTGTACCATCACACCCCTCAAAATAATAAAGAAAATGTGACATTTTAAAAACTGAGGGTTTTTACCGAAATTCGTGTGCTATGCTGTTTGGTTTTTTGCTAAAAAAAGAAATATCTAAAAATCTCTCTTCGAAAGCATCTGTTTAACATTTTCGTCGCTAAGAATCCATTTGTATCATCACACCTCTCAAAAGATAAAGAAAATGTGACATTTTAAAACTGAGGGTTTTTACCGAAATTCGTGTGTTATATCTTTGGTTTTTTGCTAAAAATGAAATATCTAAAAATCTCTCTTCGGAAACATCCGTTTAACATTTTCGTCACCAAGGATCCATTTGTTTCATCACACCTCTCAAAAAATAAAGAAAATGTGACATTTTAAAACTGAGGGTTTTTACCGAAATTCGTGTGCTATACTCTTTCGTTTTTTGCTAAAAAATGAAATATCTAAAAATCTCTCTTCGAACGCATAAGTTTAACATTCTCGTCGCTAAGGATCTATTTGTATCATCACACCCCTCAAAAAAAAGAAAATGTGGCATTTTAAAAATTGAGGGTTTTTACCGAAATTCGTCTGCTATACTCTTTGGTTTTTTGCTAAAAAGGAAATATCTAGAAATCTCTCTTCGAACGCATAAGTTTAACATTCTCGTCGCTAAGGATCTATTTGTATCATCACACCCCTCAAAAAATAAAGAAAATGTGACATTTTAAAAACTGAGGGTTTTTACCGAAATTCGTGTGCTATACTCTTTGGTTTTTTGCTAAAAAGAAAATATCTAAAAATCTCTCTTCGAACGCATCAGTTTAACATTTTCGTAGCTAAGGATCCATTTGTACCATCACACCCCTCAAAATAATAAAGAAAATTAGACATTTTTAAAAAGTGAGGGTTTTTACCGAAATTCGTGTGAGATACCATTTTGATTTTTTGTTAAAAAGGGAAATATCTAAAAATCTCTCTTCGAAAGCATCCGTTAAACATTTTCGTCACTAAGGATCCATTTGTATCATCACACCTCTCAACAAATAAAGAAAATGTGACATTTTAAAACTGAGGGTTTTTACCGAAATTCGTGTGTTATACTCTTTGGTTTTTTGCTAAAAAAAGAAATATCTAAAAATCTCTCTTCGAACGCATCAGTTTAACATTTTCGTCGCTAAGGATCCATTTTTATCATCACACCTCTCAATAAATAAATAAAATGTGACATTTTAAACCTGAGGGGTTTTACCGAAATTCGTGTGCTATACCATCTTGATTTTTTGCTAAAAGAGGAAATATCTAAAAATCTCTCTTCGAAAGCATCCGTTTAACATTTTCGTCGCTAAGGATCCATTTGTATCATCACACCCCTCAAAAAATTGGTATCATCACACCCCTCAAAAAATAAAGAAAATGTGACATTTTAAAAACTGAGGATTTTTACCGAAATTCGTGTGCTATACTCTTTGGCTTTTTGCTAAAAAAGGAAATATCTAAAAATCTCTCTTCGAAAGCATCCGTTTAAAATTTTCGTCACTAAGGATCCATTTGTATCCTCACACCTCTCAAAAAATAAAGAAAATGTGACATTTTAAAACTGAGGGTTTTTACCGAAATTCGTGTGCTATACTCTTTGGTTTTTTGCTAAAAAAGGAAATATCTAAAAATCTCTTTTCGAACGCATCAGTTTAACATTTTCGTCGCTAAGGATCCATTTGTACCATTACACCCCTCAAAATCATAAAGAAAATTAGACAATTTTAAAAAGTTAGGGTTTTTACCGAAATTCGTGTTCTATACTCTTTGGTTTTTTGCTAAAAATGAAATATCTAAAAATCTCTTTTCGAACGCATTAGTTTAATATTTTCGTCGCAAATGTTCCATTTGTACCATCACACCCCTCAAAATAATAAAGAAAATTAGACATTTTTAAAAAGTGAGGGTTTTTACCGAAATTCGTGTGCTATACTCTTTGGTTTTTTGCTAAAAATGAAATATCTAAAAATCTCTCTTCGAACACATCAGTTTAACATTTTCGTCGCTAAGGATCCATTTGTATCATCACACCCCTAAAAAAATAAAGAAAATGTGACATTTTTAAAAAGTGAGATTTTTTACCGAAATTCGTGTGACATACCATCTGGATTTTTTGCTAAAAAAGGAAATATCTAAAAATCTCTCTTCGAAAGCATCCGTTTAACATTTTCGTCCCTAAGGATCCATTTGTATCATCACACCTCTCAAAAAATAAAGAAAATGTGACATTTTAAAACTGAGGGTTTTTACCGAAATTCGTGTGCTATAGTCTTTGGTTTTTTGCTAAAAAATGAGATATCTAAAAATCTCTTTTCGAACGCATTAGTTTAATATTTTCGTCGCTAAGGTTCCATTTGTACCATCACACCCCTCAAAATAATAAAGAAAATTAGACATTTTTAAAAACTGAGTGTTTTTACCGAAATTGGTGTGCTATACTCTTTGGTTTTTTGCTAAAAAGGAAATATCTAAAAATCTCTCTTCGAACACATCAGTTTAACATTCTCGTCGCTAAGGATCCATTTGTATCATCACACCCCTCAAAAATAAAGAAAATGTGACATTTTAAAAACTGAGGGTTTTTTACCGAAATTCGTGTGCTATACTCTTTGGTTTTTTTCTAAAAAAGGAATATCAAAAAATCTCTCTTCGAACGCATCAGTTTAACATTTTCGTCGCTAAGGATCCATTTGTATCATCACACCCCTCAAAAAATAAATAAAATGTGACATTTTAAAAACTGAGGGTTTTTACCGAAATTCGTGTGCTATACTCTTTGGTTTTTTCTAAAAAAGGAAATATCAAAAAATCTCTCTTCGAACGCATCAGTTTAACATTTTCGTCGCTAAGGATCCATTTGTATCATCACACCCCTCAAAAAATAAAGAAAATGTGACATTTTAAAAACTGAGGGTTTTTACTGAAATTCGTGTGCTATACTCTTTGGTTTTTTGCTAAAAAAGGAAATATCTAAAAATCTCTCTTCGCACGCATCAGTTTAACATTTTCGTCTCTAAGGATCCATTTGTATAATCACACCCCTCAAAAAATAAAGAAAATTAGACATTTTTAAAAAGTGAGGGTTTTTACCGAAATTCGTGTGCTATACTCTTTGGTTTTTTCTAAAAAAGGAAATATCAAAAAATCTCTCTTCGAACGCATCAGTTTAACATTTTCGTCGCTAAGGATCCATTTGTATCATCACACCCCACAAAAAATAAAGAAAATGTGACATTTTAAAAACTGAGGGTTTTTACTGAAATTCGTGTGCTATACTCTTTGGTTTTTTGCTAAAAAAGGAAATATCTTAAAATCTCTCTTCGCACGCATCAGTTTAACATTTTCGTCTCTAAGGATCCATTTGTATAATCACACCCCTCAAAAAATAAAGAAAATTAGACATTTTTAAAAAGTGAGGGTTTTTACCGAAATTCGTGTGCTATACCATTTGGATTTTTTGCTTAAAAAGGAAATATCTAAAATCTCTCTTCAAAAGCATCCGTTTAACATTTTCGTCGCAAGGATGCATTTGTATCATCTTACCCCTCAAAAAATAAAGAAAATGTGACATTTTAAAAAAAGAGGGTTTTTACCGAAATTTGTGTGCTATACTCTTTGGTTTTTTCTAAAAAAGGAAATATCAAAAAATCTCTCTTCGAACGCATCAGTTTAACATTTTCGTCGCTAAGGATCCATTTGTATCATCACACCCCTCAAAAAATAAAGCAAATGTGACATTTTAAAAACTGAGGGTTTTTTACCGAAATTCGTGTGTTATACTCTTCGGTTTTTTGCTAAAAAGGAAATATCTAAAAAGCTCTCTTCGAAAGCATCCGTTTAACATTTTCGTCACTAAGGATCCATTTGTATCATCACACCTCTCAAAAAATAAAGAAAATGTGACATTTTAAAATTGAGGGTTTTTACCTCAATTCGTGTGCTATACTCTTTGGTTTTTTGTTAAAAAAGGAAATATCTAAAAATCTCTCTTCGAACACATCAGTTTAACATTTTCGTCGCTAAGGATCCATTTGTATCATCACACCCCTCAAAAAGTAAAGAAAATGTGACATTTTAAAAAGTGAGGGTTTTTACCGAAATTCTTGTGATATACCATTTTGATTTTTTGCTAAAAAGGGAAATATCTAAAAATCTCTCTTCGAAAGCATCCGTTAAACATTTTCGTCACTAAGGATCCATTTGTATCATGACACCTCTCAAAAAATAAAGAAAATGTGACATTTTAAAACTGAGGGTTTTTACAGAAATTCGTGTGCTATACGATTTGGATTTTTTGCTAAAAAAAGAAATATCTACAAATCTCTCTTCGAACGCATCAGTTTAACATTTTCGTCGCTAATGATCCATTTGTATCTTCACACCCTCAAAAAATAAAAAAATGTGACATTTTAAAACTGAGGGTTTTTACCGAAATTCGTGTGCTATACTGTTTGGTTTTTTGCTAAAAAAAGAAATATCTAAAAATCTCTCTTCGAAAGAATCTGTCTAACATTTTCGTCACTAAGGATTCATTTGTATCCTCACACCTCTCAAAAAATAAAGAAAATGTGACATTTTAAAACTGAAGGTTTTTACCGAAATTCGTGTGCTATACTCTTTTGTTTTTTGCTAAAAAAGGAAATATCTAAAAATCTCTTTTCGAACGCATCAGTTTAACATTTTCGTCGCTAAGGATCCATTTGTACCATAACACCCCTCAAAATAATAAAGAAAATTAAACATTTTTAAAAAGTGAGGGTTTCTACCGAAATTCGGTTGCTATACCATCTGGATTTTTTGCTAAAAAAAGAAATATCTAAAAATCTCGCTTCGAAAGCATCGGTTTAACATTTTCGTCGCTAAGGATCCATTTGTAGGATCACACCCCTCAAAAAATAAAGAAAATTAGACATTTTTAAAAAGTGAGGGTTTTTACCGAAATTCGTGTGCTATTATACTCTTTGGTTTTTTGCTAAAAAAGGAAATATCTATAAATCTCTCATCGAACGCATCAGTTTAACATTTTCGTCGCAAAGGATCCATTTGTACCATCACGCCCCTCAAAATAATAAAGAAAATTAGATATTTTTAAAAAGTGAGGGTTTTTACCGAAATTCACGTGATATACCATTTTGATTTTTTGCTAAAAGGAAAATATCTAAAAATCTCTCTTCGAAAGCATCCGTTAAACATTTTCGTCACTAAGGATCCATTTGTATCGTCACACCTCTCAAAAAATAAAGAAAATGTGACATTTTAAGAACTGAGGGTTTTTACCGAAATTCGTGTGCTATACTCTTTAGCTTTTTGCTAAAAAAAGAAATATCTAAAAATCTCTCTTCGAAAGCATATGTTTAACATTTTCGTCACTAAGGATCCATTTGTATCCTCACACCTCTCAAAAAATAAAGAAAATGTGACATTTTAAAACTGTGGGTTTTTACCGAAATTCGTGTGCTATACTCTTTTGTTTTTTGCTAAAAAAGGAAATATCTAAAAATTTCTTTTCGAACGGATCAGTTTAACATTTTCGTCGCTAAGGATCCATTTGTACCATAACACCCCTCAAAATAATAAAGAAAATTAGACATTTTTTAAAAAGTGAGGGTTTCTACCGAAATTCGGTTGCTATACCATCTGGATTTTTTGCTAAAAAGGAAATATCTCAAAATCTCTCTTCGAAAGCATCAGTTTATCATTTTCGTCGCTAAGGATACATTTGTATGATCACACCCCTCAAAATAATAAAGAAAATTAGACATTTTTAAAAAGTGAGGGTTTTTAGCGAAATTCGTGTGCTATACTCTTTGGTTTTTTTGCTAAAAAAAGAAATATCTAAAAATCTCTCTTCGAACGCATCAGTTTAACATTTTCGTCGCTAAGGATCCATTTGTACCATCACACCCCTCAAAATAATATAGAAAATTAGACATTTTTAAAAAGTGAGGGTTTTTACCGAAATTCGTGTGATATACCATTTTGATTTTTTGCTAAAAAGGGAAATATCTAAAAATCTCTCTTCGAAAGCATCCGTTAAACATTTTCGTCACTAAGGATCCATTTGTATCATAACACCTCTCAAAAAATAAAGAAAATGTGACATTTTAAAACTTAGGGTTTTTACCGAAATTCGTGTGCTATACGATCTGGATTTTTTGCTAAAAAAAGAAATATCTACAAATCTCTCTTCGAACGCATTAGTTTAACATTTTCGTCGCTAAGGATCCATTTGTATCTTCACACCCTCAAAAAATAAAGAAAATGTGACATTTTAAAAACTGAGGGTTTTTTACCGAAATTCGTCTGCTATACTCTTTGGTTTTTGGCTAAATAAAAATATCTAAAAATATCTCTTCGTACGCATCATTTTAATATTTTCGTCGCTAAGGATCCATTTGTATCATCACACCCCTCAAAAAATAAAGAAAATTAGAAATTTTTCAAAAGTGAGGGTTTTAACCGAAATTCGTGTGCTATATACTCTTTGGTTTTTTGCTAAAAAAGGAAATATCTAAAAATCTCTTTTCGAACGCATCAGTTTAATATTTTCGTCGCTAATGATCCATTTGTACCATCAGACCCCTCAAAATAATAAAGAAAATTAGACATTTTTAAAAAGTGAGGGTTTCTACCGAAATTCGTGTGCTATACCATCTGGATTTTTTGCTAAAAAAGGAAATATCTAAAATCTCTCTTCGAAAGCATCGGTTTAACATTTTCGTCGCTAAGGATCCATTTGTAAGATCACACCCCTCAAAATAATAAAGAAAATTAGACATTTTTAAAAAGTGAGGGTTTTTACCGAAATTCGTGTGCTATATATACTCTTTGGTCTTTTGCTAAAAAAGGAAATATCTAAAAATCTCTTTTCGAACACATCAGTTTAACATTTTCGTCGCTAAGGATCCATTTGTACCATCACACCCCTCAAAATAATAAAGAAAATTAGACATTTTTAAAAAGTGAGGGTTTTTACCGAAATTCATGTGATATACCATTTTGATTTTTTGCTAAAAAGGGAAATATTAAAAAATCTCTCTTCGAAAGCATCTGTTAAACATTTTCGTCACTAAGGATCCATTTGTATGATCACTCCCCTCAAAATAATAAAGAAAATTAGACATTTTTAAAAAGTGAGGGTTTTTTACCGAAATTCGTGTGCTATACTCTTTGGTTTTTTGCTAAAAAAGGAAATATCTAAAAATCTCTTTTCGAACGCACCAGTTTAACATTTTCGTCACTAAGGATCCATTTGTATCTTCACACCCCCAAAAAATAAAGAAAATGTGACATTTTAAAACTGAGGGTTTTTACCGAAATTCGTGTGCTATACGATCTGGATTTTTGCTAAAAAAAGAAATATCTAAAAATCTCTCTTTGAACGCATCAGTTTAACATTTTCGTCGCTAAGGATCCATTTGTATCTTCACACCCTCAAAAAATAAAGAAAATGTGACATTTTAAAAACTTAGGGTTTTTTACCGAAATTCGTTTGCTATACTCTTTGGTTTTTTGCTAAAAAAGGAAATATCTAAAAATCTCTCTTCGTACGCATCGGATCCATTTGTATCATCACACCTCTCAAAAAATAAAGAAAATGTGAAATTTTAAAAACTGAGGGTTTTTACCGAAATTCGTGTGCTATACTCTTTGGCTTTTTGCTAAAAAAAGAAATATCTAAAAATCTCTCTTCGAACGCATGAGTTTAACATTTTCGTCGCTAAGGATCCATTTGTACCATCACACCCCTCAAAATAATAAAGAAAATTAGACATTTTTAAAAAGTGAGGATTTTTACCGAAATTCGTGTGATATACCATTTTGATTTTTTGCTAAAAAGGGAAATATCTAAAAATCTCTCTTCGAAAGCATCCGTTAAACATTTTCGTCGCTAAGGATCCATTTGTATCATCACACCCCTCAAAAAATAAAGAAAATGTGACATTTTAAAAACTGAGGGGTTTTTACAGAAATTCGTGTGCTCCGCCATCTGGATTTTTTGCTAAAAAAGGAAATATCTAAAAATCTCTCTTCGAAAGCATCGGTTTAACATTTTCGTTGCTAAGGATCCATTTGTATCATCACACCCCTCAAAAAATAAAGAAAATTAGACATTTATAAAAAGTGAGGGTTTTTACTGATATTCGTGTGCTATACCTTCTGGATTTTTTGCTAAAAAAGGAAATATCTAAAAATCTCTCTTCGAAAGCATCCGTTTAAAATTTTCGTCGCAAGGATCCATTTGTATCCTCACACCCTCAAAAAATAAAGAAAATGTGATATTTTAAAAACTGAGGGTTTTTTACCGAAATTCGTGTGCTATACTCTTTGGTTTTTGCTAAAAAAGGAAATATCTAAAAATCTCTCTTCGAACGCAACAGTTTAACATTTTCGTCGCTAAGGATCCATTTGTACCATCACAACCCTCAAAATAATAAAGAAAATTAGACAATTTTAAAAAGTGAGGGTTTTTACAGAAATTCGTGTGATATACCATTTTGATTTTTTGCTAAAAAGGGAAATATCTAAAAATCTCTCTTCGAAAACATCCGTTAAATATTTTCGTCGCTAAGGATCCATTTGTATCATCACACCCCTCAAAAAATAAAGAAAATTAGACATTTTTAAAAAGTGAGGGTTTTTACCGAAATTCGTCTGCTATACTCTTTGGTTTTTTGCTAAAAAGGAAATATCTAAAAATCTCTCTTCGTACGCATCATTTTAATATTTTCGTCGCTAAGGATCCATTTGTATCATCACACCCCTCAAAAAATAAAGAAAATTAGAATTTTTTAAAAAGTGAGGGTTCTTACCGAAATTCGCGTGCTATACCATTTGGATTTTTTGCTAAAAAAAGAAATATCTAAAAATCTCTCTTCGAACGCATCATTTTAATATTTTCGTCGCAAAGGTTCCATTTGTACCATCACACCCCTCAAAATAATAAAGAAAATTAGACATTTTTAAAAAGTGAGGGTTTCTACCGAAATTCGTTTGCTATACCATCTGGATTTTTTGCTAAAAACGGAAATATCTAAAAATCTCTCTTCGAAAGCATCGGTTTAACATTTTCGTCGCAAAGGATCCATTTGTGTGATCACACCCCTCAAAATAATAAAGAAAATTAGACATTTTTAAAAAGTGAGGGATTTTACCGAAATTCGTGTGCTATACTCTTTGGTTTTTTGCTAAAAAAGGAAATATCTAAAAATCTCTCTTCGAACGCATCAGTTTAACATTTTCGTCGCTAAGGATCCATTTGTACCATCACACCCCTCAAAATAATAAAGAAAATTAGACATTTTTAAAAGGTGAGGGTTTTTACCGAAATTCGTGTGATATACCATTTTGATTTTTTGATAAAAAGTAAAATATCTAAAAATCTCTCTTCGAAAGCATCCGTTAAACATTTTCGTCACTAAGGATTCATTTGTATCATCACACCTCTCAAAAAATAAAGAAAATGTGACATTTTAAAAACTGAGGGTTTTTACCGAAATTCGTGTGCTATACGATCTGGATTTTTTGCTAAAAAAAGAAATATCTAAAAATCTCTCTTCGAACGCATCAGTTTAACATTTTCGTCGCTAAGGATCCATTTGTATCTTCACACCCTCAAAAAATAAAGAAAATGTGATATTTTAAAAACTGAGGGTTTTTTACCGAAATTCGTGTGCTATACTCTTTGGTTTTTTGCTAAAAAAAGAAATATCTAAAAATCTCTTTTCGAACGCATCAGTGTAACATTTTCGTCGCTAAGGATCCATTTGTACCATGACACCCCTCCAAATAATAAAGAAAATTAGACAATTTTAAAAATGAGGGTTTTTACCGAAATTGGTGTGATATACCGTTTTGATTTTTTGCTAAAAAGGGAAATATCTAAAAATCTCTCTTCGAAAGCATCCGTTAAATATTTTCGTCACTAAGGATCCATTTGTATCATCACACCTCTCAAAAAATAAAGAAAATGTGACATTTTAAAACTGAGGGTTTTTACCGAAATTCGTGTGCTATACGATCTGGATTTTTTGCTAAAAAAAGAAATATCTAAAAATCTCTCTTCGAACGCATCAGTTTAACATTTTCGTCGCTAAGGATCCATTTGTATCTTCACACCCTCAAAAAATAAAGAAAATGTGATATTTTAAAAACTGAGGGTTTTTTACCGAAATTCGTGTGCTATACTCTTTGGTTTTTTGCTAAAAAAGAAATATCTAAAAATCTCTCTTCGAATGCATCAGTTTAACATTTTCGTCGCTAAGGATCCATTTGTACCATCACAACCCTCAAAATAATAAAGAAAATTAGACAATTTTAAAAAGTGAGGGTTTTTACCGAAATTCGTGTGATATACCATTTTGATTTTTTGCTAAAAAGGGAAATATCTAAAAATCTCTCTTCGAAAACATCCGTTAAACATTTTCGTCACTAAGGATCCATTTGTATCATCACACCTCTTAAAACATAAAGAAAATGTGACATTTTAAAAACTGAGGGTTTTTACCGAAATTCGTGTGCTATACCATCTAGATTTTTTGCTAAAAAAGAAATATCTAGAAATCTCTCTTCGAACGCATCAGTTTAACATTTTCGTCGCTAAGGATCCATTTGTGTCTTCACACCCTCAAAAAATAAAGAAAATGTGACATTTTAAAAAGCTGAGGGTTTTTTACCGAAATTCGTCTGCTATACTCTTTGGTTTTTTGCTAAAAAAGAAATATCTAAAAATCTCTTTTCGAACGCATCAGTGTAACATTTTCGTCGCTAAGGATCCATTTGTACCATGACACCCCTCCAAATAATAAAGAAAATTAGACAATTTTAAAAATGAGGGTTTTTACCGAAATTGGTGTGATATACCGTTTTGATTTTTTGCTAAAAAGGGAAATATCTAAAAATCTCTCTTCGAAAGCATCCGTTAAATATTTTTGTCACTAAGGATCCATTTGTATCATCACACCTCTCAAAAAATAAAGAAAATGTGACATTTTAAAACTGAGGGTTTTTACCGAAATTCGTGTGCTATACGATCTGGATTTTTTGCTAAAAAAAGAAATATCTAAAAATCTCTCTTCGAACGCATCAGTTTAACATTTTCGTCGCTAAAATCCATTTGTATCATCACACCCCTCAAAAAATAAAGAAAATGTGGCATTTTAAAAACTGAGGGTTTTTACCGAAATTCGTGTGCCATACTCTTTGGCTTTTTGCTAAAAAAGGAAATATCTATAAATCTCTCTTCGAACGCATCAGTTTAACATTTTCGTCGCTAAGGATCCATTTGTACCATCACACCCCTCAAAATAATAAAGAAAATTAGACATTTTTAAAAAGTGAGGGTTTTTACCGAAATTCGTGTGATATACCATTTTGTTTTTTTGCTAAAAAGGGAAATATCTAAAAATCTCTCTTCGAAAGCATCCGTTAAATATTTTCGTCACTAAGGATCCATTTGTATCATCACACCTCTCAAAAAATAAAGAAAATGTGACATTTTAAAACTGAGGGTTTTTACCGAAATTCGTGTGCTATTTCTCTTTGGTTATTTCTCTTTGGTTACCGAAATTCGTGTGCTATACGATCTGGATTTTTTGCTAAAAAAAGAAATATCTAAAAATCTCTCTTCGAAAGTATCCGTTAAACATTTTCGTCACTAAGGATCCATTTGTATTATCACACCTCTCAAAAAATAAAGAAAATGTGACATTTTAAAACTGAGGGTTTTTACCGAAATTCGTGTGCAATACTTTTGGTTTTTTGCTAAAAAAGGAAATATCTAAAAATCACTTTTTGAACGCATGAGTTTAACATTTTCGTCGCTAAGGATCCATTTGTACCATCACACCCCTCAAAATAATAAAGAAAATTAGACATTTTTAAAAGTGAGGGTTTTTACCGAAATTCGTGTGATATACCATTTTGATTTTTTGCTAAAAAGGGAAATATCTAAAAATCTCTCTTCGAAAGCATCCGTTAAACATTTTTGTCGCTAAGGATCCATTTGTATCATCACACCCCTCAAAAAATAAAAAAAATGTGACATTTTAAAAACTGAGGGGTTTTTACCGAAATTCGTGTGCTCCGCCATCTGGATTTTTTGCTAAAAAAGGAAATATCTAAAAATCTCTCATCGAACGCATCAGTTTAACATTTTCGTTGCTAAGGATCCATTTGTATCATCACACCCCTCAAAAAATAAAGAAAATGTGACATTTTAAAAACTGAGGGTTTTTACCGAAATTCGTGTGCTATACGATTTGGATTTTTTGCTAAAAAAAAGAAATATCTAAAAATCTCTCTTCGAACGCATCAGTTTAACATTTTCGTCGCTAAGGATCCATTTGTATCTTCACACCCTCAAAAAATAAAGAAAATGTGATATTTTAAAAACTGAGGGTTTTTTACCGAAATTCGTGTGCTATACTCTTTGGTTTTTTGCTAAAAAAAGAAATATCTAAAAATCTCTTTTCGAACGCATCAGTGTAACATTTTCGTCGCTAAGGATCCATTTGTACCATGACACCCCTCCAAATAATAAAGAAAATTAGACAATTTTAAAAATGAGGGTTTTTACCGAAATTGGTGTGATATACCGTTTTGATTTTTTGCTAAAAAGGGAAATATCTAAAAATCTCTCTTCGAAAGCATCCGTTAAATATTTTCGTCACTAAGGATCCATTTGTATCATCACACCTCTCAAAAAATAAAGAAAATGTGACATTTTAAAACTGAGGGTTTTTACCGAAATTCGTGTGCTATACGATCTGGATTTTTTGCTAAAAAAAGAAATATCTAAAAATCTCTCTTCGAACGCATCAGTTTAACATTTTCGTCGCTAAAATCCATTTGTATCATCACACCCCTCAAAAAATAAAGAAAATGTGACATTTTAAAAACTGAGGGTTTTTACCGAAATTCGTGTGCCATACTCTTTGGCTTTTTGCTAAAAAATGAAATATCTATAAATCTCTCTTCGAACGCATCAGTTTAACATTTTCGTCGCTAAGGATCCATTTGTACCATCACACCCCTCAAAATAATAAAGAAAATTAGACATTTTTAAAAAGTGAGGGTTTTTACCGAAATTCGTGTGATATACCATTTTGATTTTTTGCTAAAAAGGGAAATATCTAAAAATCTCTCTTCGAAAGTATCCGTTAAACATTTTCGTCACTAAGGATCCATTTGTATCATCACACCTCTCAAAAAATAAAGAAAATGTGACATTTTAAAATTGAGGGTTTTTACCGAAATTCGTGTGCTATACTTTTGGTTTTTTGCTAAAAAAGGAAATATCTAAAAATCTCTTTTCGAACACATGAGTTTAACATTTTCGTTGCTAAGGATCCATTTGTACCATCACACCCCTCAAAACAATAAAGAAAATTAGACATTTTTAAAAAGTGAGGGTTTTTACCGAAATTCGTGTGATATACCATTTTGATTTTTTGCTAAAAAGGGAAATATCTAAAAATCTCTCTTCGAAAGCATCCGTTAAACATTTTCGTCGCTAAGGATCCATTTGTATCATCACACCCCTCAAAAAATAAAGAAAATGTGACATTTTAAAAACTGAGGGGTTTTTACCGAAATTCCTGTGCTCCGCCATCTGGATTTTTTGCTAAAAAAGGAAATATCTAAAAATCTCTCATCGAACGCATCAGTTTAACATTTTCGTTGCTAAGGATCCATTTGTATCATCACACCCCTCAAAAAATAAAGAAAATGTGACATTTTAAAAACTGAGGGTTTTTACCGAAATTCGTGTGCTATACGATTTGGATTTTTTGCTAAAAAAAAGAAATATCTAAAAATCTCTCTTCGAACGCATCAGTTTAACATTTTCGTCGCTAAGGATCCATTTGTATCTTCACACCCTCAAAAAATAAAGAAAATGTGATATTTTAAAAACTGAGGGTTTTTTACCGAAATTCGTGTGCTATACTCTTTGGTTTTTTTCTAAAAAAGAAATATCTAAAAATCTCTCTTCGAACGCATCAGTTTAACATTTTCGTCGCTAAGGATCCATTTGTACCATCACAACCCTCAAAATAATAAAGAAAATTAGACAATTTTAAAAAGTGAGGGTTTTTACCGAAATTCGTGTGATATACCATTTTGATTTTTTGCTAAAAAGGGAAATATCTAAAAATCTCTCTTCGAAAACATCCGTTAAACATTTTCGTCACTAAGAATCCATTTGTATCATCACACCTCTTAAAACATAAAGAAAATGTGACATTTTTAAAACTGAGGGTTTTTACCGAAATTCGTGTGCTATACCATCTGGATTTTTTGCTAAAAAAGAAATATCTAGAAATCTCTCTTCGAATGCATCAGTTTAACATTTTCGTCGCTAAGGATCCATTTGTATCTTCACACCCTCAAAAAATAAAGAAAATGTGACATTTTAAAAGCTGAGGGTTTTTTACCGAAATTCGTCTGCTATACTCTTTGGTTTTTTGCTAAAAAAAGAAATATCTAAAAATCTCTTTTCGAACGCATCAGTGTAACATTTTCGTCAATAAGGATCCATTTGTACCATGACACCCCTCCAAATAATAAAGAAAATTAGACAATTTTAAAAATGAGGGTTTTTACCGAAATTGGTGTGATATACCATTTTGTTTTTTGCTAAAAAGGGAAATATCTAAAAATCTCTCTTCGAAAGCATCCGTTAAATATTTTCGTCACTAAGGATCCATTTGTATCATCACACCTCTCAAAAAATAAAGAAAATGTGACATTTTAAAACTGAGGGTTTTTACCGAAATTCGTGTGCTATTTCTCTTTGGTTATTTCTCTTTGGTTACCGAAATTCGTGTGCTATACGATCTGGATTTTTTGCTAAAAAAAGAAATATCTAAAAATCTCTCTTCGAAAGTATCCGTTAAACATTTTCGTCACTAAGGATCCATTTGTATTATCACACCTCTCAAAAAATAAAGAAAATGTGACATTTTAAAACTGAGGGTTTTTACCGAAATTCGTGTGCTATACTTTTGGTTTTTTGCTAAAAAATGAAATATTTAAAAATCACTTTTCGAACGCATGAGTTTAACATTTTCGTCGCTAAGGATCCATTTGTACCATCACACCCCTCAAAATAATAAAGAAAATTAGACATTTTTAAAAGTGAGGGTTTTTACCGAAATTCGTGTGATATACCATTTTGATTTTTTGCTAAAAAGGGAAATATCTAAAAATCTCTCTTCGAAAGCATCCGTTAAACATTTTCGTCGCTAAGGATCCATTTGTATCATCACACCCCTCAAAAAATAAAGAAAATGTGACATTTTAAAAACTGAGGGGTTTTTACCGAAATTCGTGTGCTCCGCCATCTGGATTTTTTGCTAAAAAAGGAAATATCTAAAAATCTCTCATCGAACGCATCAGTTTAACATTTTCGTTGCTAAGGATCCATATGTATCATCACACCCCTCAAAAAATAAAGAAAATTAGACATTTATAAAAAGTGAGGGTTTTTACTGATATTCGTGTGCTATACCTTCTGGATTTTTTTGCTAAAAAAGGAAATATCTAAAAATCTCTCTTCGAAAGCATCCGTTTAAAATTTTCGTCGCAAGGATCCATTTGTATCTTCACACCCTCAAAAAATAAAGAAAATGTGATATTTTAAAAACTGAGGGTTTTTTACCGAAATTCGTGTGCTATTATACTCTTTGGTTTTTTGCTAAAAAAGGAAATATCTAAAAATCTCTCTTCGAACGCATCAGTTTAACATTTTCGTCGCTAAGGATCCATTTGTACCATCACAACCCTCAAAATAATAAAGAAAATTAGACAATTTTAAAAAGTGAGGGTTTTTACCGAAATTCGTGTGATATACCATTTTGATTTTTTGCTAAAAAGGGAAATATCTAAAAATCTCTCTTCGAAAACATCCGTTAAATATTTTCGTCGCTAAGGATCCATTTGTATCATCACACCCCTCAAAAAATAAAGAAAATTAGACATTTTTAAAAAGTGAGGGTTTTTACCGAAATTCGTCTGCTATACTCTTTGGTTTTTTGCTAAAAAGGAAATATCTAAAAATCTCTCTTCGTACGCATCATTTTAATATTTTCGTCGCTAAGGATCCATTTGTATCATCACACCCCTCAAAAAATAAAGAAAATTAGAATTTTTTAAAAAGTGAGGGTTCTTACCGAAATTCGCGTGCTATACCATTTGGATTTTTTGCTAAAAAAAGAAATATCTAAAAATCTCTTTTCGAACGCATCATTTTAATATTTTCGTCGCAAAGGTTCCATTTGTACCATCACACCCCTCAAAATAATAAAGAAAATTAGACATTTTTAAAAAGTGAGGGTTTCTACCGAAATTCGTTTGCTATACCATCTGGATTTTTTGCTAAAAACGGAAATATCTAAAAATCTCTCTTCGAAAGCATCGGTTTAACATTTTCGTCGCAAAGGATCCATTTGTATGATCACACCCCTCAAAATAATAAAGAAAATTAGACATTTTTAAAAAGTGAGGGTTTTTACCGAAATTCGTGTGCTATACTCTTTGGTTTTTTGCTAAAAAAGGAAATATCTAAAAATCTCTCTTCGAACGCATCAGTTTAACATTTTCGTCGCTAAGGATCCATTTGTACCATCACACCCTCAAAAAATAAAGAAAATGTGATATTTTAAAACTGAGGGTTTTTACCGAAATTCATGTGTTATATACCATCTGGATTTTTTGCTAAAAAAAGAAATATCTAAAAATCTCTCTTCGAACGCATCAGTTTAACATTTTCGTCGCTAAGGATCCATTTGTATCATCACACCCCTCAAAAAATAAAGAAAATGTGACATTTTAAAAACTTTGGGTTTTTTACCGAAATTCGTGTGCTATACTCTTTGATTTTTTGCTAAAAAAGGAAATATCTAAAAATCTCTCTTCGCACGCATCAGTTTAACATTTTCGTCTCTAAGGATCCATTTGTATCATCACACCCCTCAACAAATAAAGAAAATTACAAATTTTTAAAAAGTGAGGGTTTTTACCGAAATTCGTGTGACATACCATTTGGATTTTTTGCTAAAAAAGGAAATATCTAAAAATCTCTCTTCGAACGCATTAGTTTAATATTTTTGTCGCAAAAGTTCCCTTTGTACCATCACACCCCTCAAAATAATAAAGAAAATTAGACATTTATAAAAAGTAAGGTTTTTACCGATATTCGTGTGTTATACCATCTGGATTTTTTGCTAAAAAAGGAAATATCTAAAAATCTCTCTTCGAAAGCATCTGTTTAACATTTTCGTCGCAAGGATCCATTTGTATCATCACACCCCTCAAAAAATAAAGAAAATTAGACATTTTAAAAACTAAGGGTTTTTACCGAAATTCGTGTGCTATATACTCTTTGGTTTTTGGCTAAAAATGAAATATCTAAAAATCTCCCTTCGAACGCATCAGTTTACCATTTTCGTCGCTAAGGATCCATTTGTACCATCACACCCCTCAAAATAATAAAGAAAATTAGACATTTTTAAAAAGTGAGGGTTTTTACCGAAATTCATGTGATAAACCATTTTGATTTTTTGCTAAAAAGGGAAATATTAAAAAATCTCTCTTCGAAAGCATCTGTTAACCATTTTCGTCACTAAGGATCCATTTGTATGATAACTCCCCTCAAAATAATAAAGAAAATTAGACATTTTTAAAAAGTGAGGGTTTTTTACCGAAATTCGTGTGCTATACTCTTTGGTTTTTTGCTAAAAAAGGAAATATCTAAAAATCTCTTTTCGAACGCACAGTTTAACATTTTCGTCACTAAGGATCCATTTGTATCTTCACACCCCCAAAAAATTAAGAAAATGTGACATTTTAAAACTGAGGGTTTTTACCGAAATTCGTGTGCTATACGATCTGGATTTTTGCTAAAAAACGAAATATCTAAAAATCTCTCTTTGAACGCATCAGTTTAACATTTTCGTCGCTAAGGATCCATTTGTATCTTCACACCCTCAAAAAATAAAGAAAATGTGACATTTTAAAATCTTAGGGTTTTTTACCGAAATTCGTTTGCTATACTCTTTGGTTTTTTGCTAAAAAAGGAAATATCTAAAAATCTCTCTTCGTACGCATCGGATCCATTTGTATCATCACACCTCTCAAAAAATAAAGAAAATGTGAAATTTTAAAAACTGAGGGTTTTTACCGAAATTCGTGTGCTATACTCTTTGGCTTTTTGCTAAAAAAAGAAATATCTAAAAATCTCTCTTCGAACGCATGAGTTTAACATTTTCGTCGCTAAGGATCCATTTGTACAATCACACCCCTCAAAATAATAAAGAAAATTAGACATTTTTAAAAAGTGAGGGTTTTTACCGAAATTCGTGTGATATACCATTTTGATTTTTTGCTAAAAAGGGAAATATCTAAAAATCTCTCTTCGAAAGCATCCGTTAAACATTTTCGTCGCTAAGGATCCATTTGTATCATCACACCCCTCAAAAAATAAAGAAAATGTGACATTTTAAAAACTGAGGGGTTTTTACCGAAATTCGTGTGCTCCGCCATCTGGATTTTTTGCTAAAAAAGGAAATATCTAAAAATCTCTCATCGAACGCATCAGTTTAACATTTTCGTTGCTAAGGATCCATTTGTATCATCACACCCCTCAAAAAATAAAGAAAATTAGACATTTATAAAAAGTGAGGGTTTTTACTGATATTCGTGTGCTATACCTTCTGGATTTTTTGCTAAAAAAGGAAATATCTAAAAATCTCTCTTCGAAAGCATCCGTTTAAAATTTCGTCGCAAGGATCCATTTGTATCTTCACACCCTCAAAAAATAAAGAAAATGTGATATTTTAAAAACTGAGGGTTTTTTACCGAAATTCGTGTGCTATACTCTTTGGTTTTTTGCTAAAAAAGGAAATATCTAAAAATCTCTCTTCGAAAGCATCCGTTTAAAATTTTCGTCGCAAGGATCCATTTGTATCATCACACCTCTCAAAAAATAAAGAAAATGTGAAATTTTAAAAACTGAGGGTTTTTACCGAAATTCGTGTGCTATACTCTTTGGCTTTTTGCTAAAAAAAGAAATATCTAAAAATCTCTCTTCGAACGCATGAGTTTAACATTTTCGTCGCTAAGGATCCATTTGTACAATCACACCCCTCAAAATAATAAAGAAAATTAGACATTTTTAAAAAGTGAGGGTTTTTACCGAAATTCGTGTGATATACCATTTTGATTTTTTGCTAAAAAGGGAAATATCTAAAAATCTCTCTTCGAAAGCATCCGTTAAACATTTTCGTCGCTAAGGATCCATTTGTATCATCACACCCCTCAAAAAATAAAGAAAATGTGACATTTTAAAAACTGAGGGGTTTTTACCGAAATTCGTGTGCTCCGCCATCTGGATTTTTTGCTAAAAAAGGAAATATCTAAAAATCTCTCATCGAACGCATCAGTTTAACATTTTCGTTGCTAAGGATCCATTTGTATCATCACACCCCTCAAAAAATAAAGAAAATTAGACATTTATAAAAAGTGAGGGTTTTTACTGATATTCGTGTGCTATACCTTCTGGATTTTTTGCTAAAAAAGGAAATATCTAAAAATCTCTCTTCGAAAGCATCCGTTTAAAATTTTCGTCGCAAGGATCCATTTGTATCTTCACACCCTCAAAAAATAAAGAAAATGTGATATTTTAAAAACTGAGGGTTTTTTACCGAAATTCGTGTGCTATATATACTCTTTGGTTTTTTGCTAAAAAAGGAAATATCTAAAAATCTCTCTTCGAACGCATCAGTTTAACATTTTCGTCGCTAAGGATCCATTTGTACCATCACAACCCTCAAAATAATAAAGAAAATTAGACAATTTTAAAAAGTGAGGGTTTTTACCGAAATTCGTGTGATATACCATTTTGATTTTTTGCTAAAAAGGGAAATATCTAAAAATCTCTCTTCGAAAACATCCGTTAAATATTTTCGTCGCTAAGGATCCATTTGTATCATCACACCCCTCAAAAAATAAAGAAAATTAGACATTTTTAAAAAGTGAGGGTTTTTACCGAAATTCGTCTGCTATACTCTTTGGTTTTTTGCTAAAAAGGAAATATCTAAAAATCTCTCTTCGTACGCATCATTTTAATATTTTCGTCGCTAAGGATCCATTTGTATCATCACACCCCTCAAAAAATAAAGAAAATTAGAATTTTTTAAAAAGTGAGGGTTCTTACCGAAATTCGCGTGCTATACCATTTGGATTTTTTGCTAAAAAAAGAAATATCTAAAAATCTCTCTTCGAACGCATCATTTTAATATTTTCGTCGCAAAGGTTCCATTTGTACCATCACACCCCTCAAAATAATAAAGAAAATTAGACATTTTTAAAAAGTGAGGGTTTCTACCGAAATTCGTTTGCTATACCATCTGGATTTTTTGCTAAAAACGGAAATATCTAAAAATCTCTCTTCGAAAGCATCGGTTTAACATTTTCGTCGCAAAGGATCCATTTGTGTGATCACACCCCTCAAAATAATAAAGAAAATTAGACATTTTTAAAAAGTGAGGGTTTTTACCGAAATTCGTGTGCTATACTCTTTGGTTTTTTGCTAAAAAAGGAAATATCTAAAAATCTCTCTTCGAACGCATCAGTTTAACATTTTCGTCGCTAAGGATCCATTTGTACCATCACACCCCTCAAAATAATAAAGAAAATTAGACATTTTTAAAAGGTGAGGGTTTTTACCGAAATTCGTGTGATATACCATTTTGATTTTTTGATAAAAAGTAAAATATCTAAAAATCTCTCTTCGAAAGCATCCGTTAAACATTTTCGTCACTAAGGATTCATTTGTATCATCACACCTCTCAAAAAATAAAGAAAATGTGACATTTTAAAAACTGAGGGTTTTTACCGAAATTCGTGTGCTATACGATTTGGATTTTTTGCTAAAAAAAGAAATATCTAAAAATCTCTCTTCGAACGCATCAGTTTAACATTTTCGTCGCTAAGGATCCATTTGTATCTTCACACCCTCAAAAAATAAAGAAAATGTGATATTTTAAAAACTGAGGGTTTTTTACCGAAATTCGTGTGCTATACTCTTTGGTTTTTTGCTAAAAAAGAAATATCTAAAAATCTCTCTTCGAACGCATCAGTTTAACATTTTCGTCGCTAAGGATCCATTTGTACCATCACAACCCTCAAAATAATAAAGAAAATTAGACAATTTTAAAAAGTGAGGGTTTTTACCGAAATTCGTGTGATATACCATTTTGATTTTTTGCTAAAAAGGGAAATATCTAAAAATCTCTCTTCGAAAACATCCGTTAAACATTTTCGTCACTAAGGATCCATTTGTATCATCACACCTCTTAAAACAAAACGAAAATGTGACATTTTAAAAACTGAGGGTTTTTACCGAAATTCGTGTACTATACCATCTGGATTTTTTGCTAAAAAAGAAATATCTAGAAATCTCTCTTCGAACGCATCAGTTTAACATTTTCGTCGCTAAGGATCCATTTGTGTCTTCACACCCTTAAAAAATAAAGAAAATGTGACATTTTAAAAAGCTGAGGGTTTTTTACCGAAATTCGTCTGCTATACTCTTTGGTTTTTTGCTAAAAAAGAAATATCTAAAAATCTCTCTTCGAAAACATCCGTTAAACATTTTCGTCACTAAGGATCCATTTGTACCATCACAACCCTCAAAATAATAAAGAAAATTAGACAATTTTAAAAAGTGAGGGTTTTTACCGAAATTCGTGTGATATACCATTTTGATTTTTTGCTAAAAAGGGAAATATCTAAAAATCTCTCTTCGAAAACATCCGTTAAATATTTTCGTCGCTAAGGATCCATTTGTATCATCACACCCCTCAAAAAATAAAGAAAATTAGACATTTTTAAAAAGTGAGGGTTTTTACCGAAATTCGTCTGCTATACTCTTTGGTTTTTTGCTAAAAAGGAAATATCTAAAAATCTCTCTTCGTACGCATCATTTTAATATTTTCGTCGCTAAGGATCCATTTGTATCATCACACCCCTCAAAAAATAAAGAAAATTAGAATTTTTTAAAAAGTGAGGGTTCTTACCGAAATTCGCGTGCTATACCATTTGGATTTTTTGCTAAAAAAAGAAATATCTAAAAATCTCTCTTCGAACGCATCATTTTAATATTTTCGTCGCAAAGGTTCCATTTGTACCATCACACCCCTCAAAATAATAAAGAAAATTAGACATTTTTAAAAAGTGAGGGTTTCTACCGAAATTCGTTTGCTATACCATCTGGATTTTTTGCTAAAAACGGAAATATCTAAAAATCTCTTTTCGAAAGCATCGGTTTAACATTTTCGTCGCAAAGGATCCATTTGTATGATCACACCCCTCAAAATAATAAAGAAAATTAGACATTTTTAAAAAGTGAGGGTTTTTACCGAAATTCGTGTGCTATACTCTTTGGTTTTTTGCTAAAAAAGGAAATATCTAAAAATCTCTCTTCGAACGCATCAGTTTAACATTTTCGTCGCTAAGGATCCATTTGTACCATCACACCCTCAAAAAATAAAGAAAATGTGATATTTTAAAACTGAGGGTTTTTACCGAAATTCATGTGTTATATACCATCTGGATTTTTTGCTAAAAAAAGAAATATCTAAAAATCTCTCTTCGAACGCATCAGTTTAACATTTTCGTCGCTAAGGATCCATTTGTATCATCACACCCCTCAAAAAATAAAGAAAATGTGACATTTTAAAAACTTTGGGTTTTTTACCGAAATTCGTGTGCTATACTCTTTGATTTTTTGCTAAAAAAGGAAATATCTAAAAATCTCTCTTCGCACGCATCAGTTTAACATTTTCGTCTCTAAGGATTTATTTGTATCATCACACCCCTCAACAAATAAAGAAAATTACAAATTTTTAAAAAGTGAGGGTTTTTACCGAAATTCGTGTGACATACCATTTGGATTTTTTGCTAAAAAAGGAAATATCTAAAAATCTCTTTTCGAACGCATTAGTTTAATATTTTTGTCGCAAAAGTTCCATTTGTACCATCACACCCCTCAAAATAATAAAGAAAATTAGACATTTATAAAAAGTAAGGTTTTTACCGATATTCGTGTGCTATACCATCTGGATTTTTTGCTAAAAAAAGAAATATCTAAAATTCTCTCTTCGAACGCATCAGTTGAACATTTTCGTCGCTAAGGATCCATTTGTATCATCACACCCCTCAAAAAATAAAGAAAATGTGACATTTTAGAAACTTAGGGTTTTTACCGAAATTCGTGTGCTATAGTCTTTGGTTTTTTGCTAAAAAGGAAATATCTAAAATTCTCTCTTCGAACGCATCAGTTTAACATTCTCGTCGCTAAGGATCCATTTGTATCATCACACCCCTCAAAAAATAAAGAAAATGTGTCATTTTAAAAACAAAGGGTTTTTTCCGAAATTCGTGTGCTATACTCTTTGGTTTTTTGCTAAAAATGAAATATCTAAACATCTCTCTTCGAACGCATCAGTTTACCATTTTCGTCGCTAAGGATCCATTTGTATCATCACAACTCTCAAAAAATAAAGAAAATGTGACATTTTAAAAACTGAGGGTTTTTACCGAAATTCGTGTGCTATACTGGTTGGTTTTTGTTAAAAAATGAAATATCTAAAAATCTCTCTTCGAACGCATCAGTTTAACATTCTCGTCGCTAAGGATCCATTTGTATCATTACACCCCTCAAAAAATAATGAAAATGTGACATTTTAAAAACTGAGGGGTTTTACCGAAATTCGTGTGCTATACTTTTTGGTTTTTCTAAAAATGAAATATCTAAAAATCTCTCTTCGAACGCATCAGTTTATCATTTTCGTCGCTAAGGATCCATTTGTATATCACACCTCTCAATAAATAATAAAAATGTGACATTTTAAAAATTGAGGGTTTTTACCGAAATTCGTGTGCTACGCTCTCTGGTTTTTTGCTAAAAAAGGAAATATCTAAAAATCTCTCTTCGAAAGAATCTGTTTAACATTTTCGTCGCAAGGATCCATTTGTATCATCACACCCCTCAAAAAATAAAGAAAATATGACATTTTAAAAACTGAGGGTTTTTACCGAAATTCGTGTGCTATAGTCTTTGGTTTTTTGCTAAAAAGGAAATATCTAAAAATCTCTCTTCGAACGCATCAGTTTAACATTCTCGTCGCTAAGGATCCATTTGTATCATCACACCCCTCAAAAAATAAAGAAAATGTGACATTTTAAAAACTAAGGGTTTTTACCGAAATTCGTGTGCTATACTCTTTGTTTTTTGCTAAAAAAAGAAATATCTAAAAATCTCTCTTCGCACACATCAGTTTAACATTTTCGTCGCTAAGGATCCATTTGTATCATCACACCCCTCAAAAAATAAAGAAAATGTGACATTTTAAAAATTGAGGGTTTTTACCGAAATTCGTGTGCTATGCTCTCTGGTTTTTTGCTAAAAAAAGAAATATCTAAAAATCTCTCTTCGAAAGAATCTGTTTAACATTTTCGTCGCTAAGGATCCATTTGTATCATCATACCCCTCAAAAAATAAAGAAAATGTGACATTTTAAAAACTGAGGGTTTTTTACCGAAATTCGTGTGCTCCGCCATCTGGATTTTTTGCTAAAAAAAGGAAATATCCAAAAATCTCTCATCGAACGCATCAGTTTAACATTTTCGTTGCTAAGGATCCATTTGTATCATCACACCCCTCAAAAAATAAAGAAAATGTGACATTTTAAAAACCTAGGGTTTTTACCGAAAATGTGACTATACTCTTTGGTTTTTTGCTAAAAAAAGAAATATCTAAAAATCTCTCTTCGCACGCATCAGTTTAACATTTTCGTCTCAAAGGATCCATTTGTACATCACACCCCTCAAAAAATAAAGAAAATTAGACATTTTTAAAAAGTGAGGGTTCTTACCGAAATTCGTGTGCTATACCATTTGGATTTTTTGCTCAAAAATGAAATATCTAAAAATCTCTCTTCGAACGCATCAGTTTAATATTTTCGTCGCAAAGGTTCAATTTGTACCATCACACCCCTCAAAATAATAAAGAAAATTAGACATTTTAAAAAGTGAGGGTTTTTACCAAAATTCGTGTGCTATACCATCTGGATTTTTTGCTAAAATGAAATATCTAAAAATCTCTCTTCGAAAGCATCTGTTTAACATTTTCGTCGCAGGGATCCATTTGTATCATCACACCCCTTAAAAAATAAGGAAAATGTGACATTCTTTACCGAAATTCGTGTGATGTACTCTTTGGTTTTTTGCTAAAAAAGGAAATATCTAAAAATCTCTTTTCGAACGCATCAGTTTAACATTCTCGTCGCTAAGGATCCCTTTGATCATCACATCCCTCAAAAAATAAAGAAAATGTGACATTTTAAAAACTGAGGGTTTTTACCGAAATTCGTGTGCTATTTCTCTTTGGTTATTTGCTAAAAAGGAAATATCTAAAAATTTCTCTTCGAACGCATCAGTTTAACATTTTCGTCGCTAAGGATCCATTTGTATCATCACACCCCTAAAAAAATAAAGAAAATGTGACATTTTAAAAATTGAGGGTTTTTACCGAAATTCGTGTGCTATACTCTTTTGTTTTTTGCTAAAAAAGAAATATCTAAAAATTTCTTTTTGAAAGCATCCGTTTAACATTTTCGTCGCTAAGGATCCATTTGTATCATCACACCCACCCCCCCCCCCCCCAAAAAAAAATAAAGAAAATGTGACATTTTAAAAACTTTGGGTTTTTACCGAAATTTGTGTACTATACTCTTCGTTTTTTTGCTAAAAAAGGAAATATCTAAAAATCTCTCTTCGAAAGCATCCGTTTAACATTTTCGTCGCAAGGATCCATTTGTATCATCACACCCCTTAAAAAATAAGGAAAATGTGACATTTTAAAAACTGAGTGTTTTTACCGAAATTCGTGTGATATACTCTTTGGTTTTTTGCTAAAAAAGGAAATATCTAAAAATCTCTCTTCGAACGCATCAGTTTAACATTCTCGTCGCTAAGGATCCATTTGTATCATCACACCTCTCAAAAAATAAAGAAAATGTGACATTTTAAAAACTGAGGGGTTTTTACCGAAATTCGTGTGCTACGCCATCTGGATTTTTTGCTAAAAAAGGAAATATCTAAAAATCTCTCATCGAACGCATAAGTTTAACATTTTCGTCGCTAAGGATCCATTTGTATCATCACACCCCTCAAAAAATAAAGAAAATGTGACATTTTAAAAACTTAGGGTTTTTACCGAAATTCGTGTTCTATACTCTTTGGTTTTTTGCTAAAAAGGAAATATCTAAAAATCTCTCTTCGCACGCATCAGTTTAACATTTTCGCCTCAAAGGATCCATTTGTACATCACACCCCTCAAAAAATAAAGAAAATTAGACATTTTTAAAAAGTGAGGGTTTTTACCGAAATTCGTGTGCTATACCATTTGGATTTTTTGCTCAAAAAGGAAATATCTAAAAATCTCTCTTCGAATGCATCAGTTTAATATTTTCGTCGTAAAGGTTCAATTTGTACCATCACAACCCTCAAAATAATAAAGAAAATTAGACATTTTTAAAAAGTGAGGGTTTTTACCGAAATTTGTGTGCTATACCATCTGGATTTTTTGCTAAAAATGAAATATCTAAAAATCTCTCTTCGAAAGCATCCGTTTAACATTTTCGTCACAGGGATCCATTTGTATCATCACACCCCTTAAAAAATAAGGAAAATGTGACATTTTAAAAACTGAGTGTTTTTACGGAAATTTGTGTGAAATACTCTTTGGTTTTTTGCTAAAAAAGGAAATATCTAAAAATCTCTCTTCGAACGCATCAGTTTAACATTCTCGTCGCTAAGGATCCATTTGTATCATCACACCCCTCAAAAAATAAAGAAAATGTGACATTTTAAAAACTGAGGCTTTTTACCGAAATTCGTGTGCTATTTCTCTTTGGTTATTTGCTAAAAAAGGAAATATCTAAAAATTTCTCTTCGAACGCATCAGTTTAACATTTTCGTCGCTAACGATCCATTTGTATCATCACACCCCTAAAAAAATAAAGAAAATGTGACATTTTAAAAATTGAGGGTTTTTACCGAAATTCGTGTGCTATACTCTTTTGTTTTTTGCTAAAAAAGAAATATCTAAAAATCTCTCTTTGAAAACATCCGTTTAACATTTTCGTCGCTAAGGATCCATTTGTATCATCACACCCCCCCCCCCAAAATAAAGAAAATGTGACATTTTAAAAACTTA
Organism: Triglochin maritima; assembly: GCA_963682175.1. Classification (NCBI taxonomy): domain Eukaryota; kingdom Viridiplantae; phylum Streptophyta; class Magnoliopsida; order Alismatales; family Juncaginaceae; genus Triglochin; species Triglochin maritima. The sequence goes on along the minus strand of OY821771.1, from coordinate 53,254,100 downwards.
GGGTTTTTACCGAAATTCGTGTACTATACTCGTTGGTTTTTGTTAAAAAAGGAAATATCTAAAAATCTCTCTTCGAAAGCATCCGTTTAACATTTTCGTCGCAAGGATCCATTTGTATCATCACACCCCTTAAAAAATAAGGAAAATGTGACATTTTAAAAACTGAGGGTTTTTACCGAAATTCGTGTGATATACTCTTTGGTTTTTTGCTAAAAAAGGAAATATCTAAAAATCTCTCTTCGAACGCATCAGTTTACCATTCTCGTCGCTAAGGATCCATTTGTATCATCACACCTCTCAAAAAATAAAGAAAATGTAACATTTTAAAAACTGAGGGTTTTTTACCGAAATTCGTGTGCTATGCTCTCTGGTTTTTTGCTAAAAAAGAAATATCTAAAAATCTCTCTTCGAAAGAATCTGTTTAACATTTTCGTCGCTAAGGATCCATTTGTATCTTCACACCTCTCAAAAAATAAAGAAAATGTGACATTTTAAAAACTGAAGGTTTTTACCGAAATTCGTGTGCTATATACTCTTTGGTTTTTTGCTAAAAAAAGAAATATCTAAAAATCACTCTTCGAACGCATCAGTTTAACATTTTCGTCGCTAATGATCCATTTGTATCATCACACCCCTCAAAAAATAAAGAAAATGTGACATTTTAAAAACTTAGGGTTTTTACCGAAATTCGTGTTCTAAACTCTATGGTTTTTTGCTAAAAAATGAAATATCTAAAAATCTCTCTTCGCACGCATCAGTTTAACATTTTCGTCTCAAAGGATCCATTTGTACATCACACCCCTCAAAAAATAAAGAAAATTAGACATTTTTAAAAAGTGAGGTTTTTTACCGAAATTCGTGTGACATACCATCTGGATTTTTTGCTAAAAAAGGAAATATCTAAAATCTCTCTTCGAAAGCATCTGTTTAACATTTTCGTCGCAAAAATCCATTTGTATCATCACACCCCTCAAAAAATAAAGAAAATGTGCCATTTTAAAAACTGAAGGTTTTTACCGAAATTTGTGTGCTATACTCTTTGGTTTTTTGCTAAAAAAAATATATCTAAAAATCTCTCTTCGAACGCATCAGTTTAACATTTTTGTCGCTAAGGATGCATTTGTATCATCACACCCCTCAAAAAATAAAGAAAATTTGACATTTTTAAAAAGTGAGGGTTTTTACCGAAATTCGTGTGCAATACCATTTGGATTTTTTGCTAAAAAACGAAATATCTAAAAATCTCTCTTCGAACGCATCAGTTTAATATTTTCGTCACAAAGGTTCCAATTGTACCACCACACCCCTCAAAATAATAAAGAAAATTAGACATTTTTAAAAAGTGAGGTTTTTTACCGAAATTCGTGTGACATACCATCTGGATTTTTTGCTAAAAAAGGAAATATATAAAATCTCTCTTCGAAATCATCCATTTAATATTTTCGTCGCAAAGATCCATTTTTATCATCACACCCCTCAAAAAAATAAAGAAAATGTGACATTTTAAAAACTGAGGGTTTTTACCGAAATTCGTGTGCCATACTCTTTGTTTTTTGCTAAAAAAGGAAATATAAAAAAATCTCTCCTCGCACACATCAGTTTAACAGTTTCGTCGCTAAGGATCTATTTGTATCATCACACCTCTCAAAAAATAAAGAAAATGTGAGATTTTAAAAACTGAGGGTTTTACCGAAATTCGTGTGCTATACTCTTTGGCTTTTTGCGAAAAAAAGAAATATCTAAAAATCTCTCTTCGAACGCATCAGTTTAACATTTTCGTCGCTAAGGATCCATTTGTATCATCACACCCCTCAAAAAATAAAGAAAATGTGACATTTTAAAAAGTGAGGGTTTTTACCGAAATTCGTGTGCTATACTCTTTGTTTTTTGATAAAAAAAGAAATATCTAAAAATCTCTCTTCGCACACATCAGTTTAACATTCTCGTCGCTAAGGATCCATTTGTATCATCACACCCCTCAAAAAATAAAGAAAATGTGACATTTTAAAAACTGAGGGGTTTTACCGAAATTCGTGTGCTATACTTTTTGGTTTTTTGCTAAAAATGAAATATCTAAAAATCTCTCTTCGAACGCATCAGTTTAACATTTTCGTCGATAAGGATCCATTTGTATCATCACACCCCTCAAAAAATAAAGAAAATGTGACATTTTAAAAACTGAAGGTTTTTACCGAAATTCGTGTGCTATTTCTCTTTGGTTATTTGCTAAAAAAGGAAATATCTAAAAATTTCTCTTCGAACGCATCAGTTTAACATTTTCGTCGCTAACGATCCATTTGTATCATCACACCCCTAAAAAAATAAAGAAAATGTGACATTTTAAAATTGAGGGTTTTTACCGAAATTCGTGTGCTATACTCTTTTGTTTTTTGCTAAAAAAGAAATATCTAAAAATCTCTCTTTGAAAACATCCGTTTAACATTTTCGTCGCTAAGGATCCATTTGTATCATCACACCCCCCCCCCCCCCCAAATAAAGAAAATGTGACATTTTAAAAACTTAGGGTTTTTACCGAAATTCGTGTACTATACTCGTTGGTTTTTGTTAAAAAAGGAAATATCTAAAAATCTCTCTTCGAAAGCATCCGTTTAACATTTTCGTCGCAAGGATCCATTTGTATCATCACACCCCTTAAAAAATAAGGAAAATGTGACATTTTAAAAACTGAGGGTTTTTACCGAAATTCGTGTGATATACTCTTTGGTTTTTTGCTAAAAAAGGAAATATCTAAAAATCTCTCTTCGAACGCATCAGTTTAACATTCTCGTCGCTAAGGATCCATTTGTATCATCACACCTCTCAAAAAATAAAAAAAATGTGACATTTTAAAAACTGAGGGTTTTTTACCGAAATTCGTGTGCTATGCTCTCTGGTTTTTTGCTAAAAAAGGAAATATCTAAAAATCTCTCTTCGAAAGAATCTGTTTAACATTTTCGTCGCTAAGGATCCATTTGTATCATCACACCTCTCAAAAAATAAAGAAAATGTGACATTTTAAAAACTGAAGGTTTTTACCGAAATTCATGTGCTATACTCTTTGGTTTTTTGCTAAAAAAAGAAATATCTAAAAATCACTCTTCGAACGCATCAGTTTAACATTTTCGTCGCTAATGATCCATTTGTATCATCACACCCCTCAAAAAATATAGAAAATGTGACATTTTAAAAACTTAGGGTTTTTACCGAAATTCGTGTTCTAAACTCTATGGTTTTTTGCTAAAAAATGAAATATCTAAAAATCTCTCTTCGCACGCATCAGTTTAACATTTTCGCCTCAAAGGATCCATTTGTACATTACACCCCTCAAAAAATAAAGAAAATTAGACATCTTTAAAAAGTAAGGTTTTTTACCGAAATTCGTGTGACATACCATCTGGATTTTTTGCTAAAAAAGGAAATATCTAAAATCTCTCTTCGAAAGCATCCGTTTAACATTTTCGTCGCAAAGATCCATTTGTATCATCACACCCCTCAAAAAATAAAGAAAATGTGCCATTTTAAAAACTGAAGGTTTTTACCGAAATTTGTGTGCTATACTCTTTGGTTTTTTGCTAAAAAAATATATCTAAAAATCTCTCTTCGAACGCATCAGTTTAACATTTTTGTCGCTAAGGATGCATTTGTATCATCACACCCCTCAAAAAATAAAGAAATTTTGACATTTTTAAAAAGTGAGGGTTTTTACCGAAATTCGTGTGCTATACCATTTGGATTTTTTGCTAAAAAAGGAAATATCTAAAAATCTCTCTTCGAACGCATCAGTTTAATATTTTCGTCGCAAAGATTCCATTTGTACCACCACACCCCTCAAAATAATAAAGAAAATTAGACATTTTTAAAAAGTGAGGTTTTTTACCGAAATTCGTGTGACATACCATCTGGATTTTTTGCTAAAAAAGGAAATATCTAAAATCTCTCTTCGAAAGCATCTGTTTAACATTTTCGTCGCAAAGATCCATTTGTATCATCACACCCCTCAAAAAATAAAGAAAATGTGCCATTTTAAAAACTGAAGGTTTTTACCGAAATTTGTGTGCTATACTCTTTGGTTTTTTGCTAAAAAAAATATATCTAAAAATCTCTCTTCGAACGCATCAGTTTAACATTTTTGTCGCTAAGATCCATTTGTATCATCACACCCCTCAAAAAATAAAGAAAATGTGACATTTTTAAAAGTGAGGGTTTTTACCGAAATTCGTGTGCTATACTCTTTGTTTTTTGCTAAAAAAAGAAATATCTAAAAATCATCCATTTAATATTTTCGTCGCAAAGATCCATTTTTATCATCACACCCCTCAAAAAATAAAGAAAATGTGACATTTTATAAACTGAGGGTTTTTCCCGAAATTCGTGTGCCATACTCTTTGTTTTTTGCTAAAAAATGAAATATAAAAAAATCTCTCTTCGCACACATCAGTTTAACAGTTTCATCGCTAAGGATCTATTTGTATCATCACACCTCTCAAAAAATAAAGAAAATGTGAGATTTTAAAAACTGATGGTTTTTACCGAAATTCGTGTGCTATTATACTCTTTGGCTTTTTGCTAAAAAAAGAAATATCTAAAAATCTCTCTTCGAACGCATCAGTTTAACATTTTCGTCGCTAAGGATCCATTTGTATCATCACACCCCTCAAAAAATAAAGAAAATGTGACATTTTTAAAAGTGAGGGTTTTTACCGAAATTCGTGTGCTATACTCTTTGTTTTTTGCTAAAAAAAGAAATATCTAAAAATCTCTCTTCGCACACATCAGTTTAACATTCTCGTCGCTAAGGATCCATTTGTATCATCACACCCCTCAAAAAATAAAAAAATGTGACATTTTAAAAACTGAGGGTTTTTACCGAAATTCGTGTGCTATACTTTTTGGTTTTTTGCCAAAAATGAAATATCTAAAAATCTCTCTTCGAACGCATCAGTTTAACATTTTCGTCGATAAGGATCCATTTGTATCATCACACCCCTCAAAAAATAAAGAAAATGTGACATTTTAAAAACTTAGGGTTTTTTACCGAAATTCGTGTGCTATACTCTTTGGTTTTTTGCTAAAAAAAGAAATATCTAAAAATCTCTCTTCGCACGCATCAGTTTAACATTTTCGTCTCTAAGGATCCATTTGTATCATCACACCCCTTAACAAATAAAGAAAATTACAAATTTTTAAAAAGTAAGGGTTGTTACCGAAATTCGTGTGCTATACCATTTGGATTTTTTGCTAAAAAAGGAAATATCAAAAATCTCTCTTCGAACGCACCAGTTTAATATTTTCATCGCAAAGGTTCCATTTGTACCATCACAACCCTCAAAATAATAAAGAAAATTAGACATTTTTAAAAAGTGAGGGTTTTTACCGAACCATTTGGATTTTTTGCTAAAAAAGGAAATATCTAAAAATCTCTCTTCGAACGCATTAGTTTAATATTTTTGTCGCAAAAGTTCCATTTGTACCATCACACCCCTCAAAATAATAAAGAAAATTAGACATTTTTAAAAAGTGAGGGTTTTTACCGAAATTCGTGTGCTATACTCTTTGGTTTTTTGCCAAAAAGCAAATATCTAAAAATCTCTCTTCGAAAGCATCCGTTTAACATTTTCGTCACTAAGGATCCATTTGTATCATCACACCCCTCAAAAAATAAAGAAAATGTGACATTTTTAAAACTGAGGGTTTTTACCGAAATTCGTGTGATATACTCTTTGGTTTTTTGCTAAAAAAGGAAATATCTAAAAATCTCTCTTCGAATGCATCAGTTTAACATTCTCGTCGCTAAGGATCCATTTGTATCATCACACCTCTCAAAAAATAAAAAAAATGTGACATTTTAAAAACTGAGGGTTTTTTACCGAAATTCGTGTGCTATGCTCTCTGGTTTTTTGCTAAAAAAGGAAATATCTAAAAATCTCTTTTCGAAAGGATCCATTTAACATTTTCGTCGCAAGGATCCATTTGTATCATCACACCCCTCAAAAAATAAAGAAAATGTGACATTTTAAAAACTGAGGGTTTTTACCGAAATTCGTGTTCTATACTCTTTGGTTTTTTGCTAAACAAGGAAATATCTAAAAATCTCTTTTCGAACGCATCAGTTTAACATTTTCGTCGCTAATGATCCATTTGTATCATCACACCCCTCAAAAAATAAAGAAAATGTGACATTTTAAAAACTTAGGGTTTTTACCGAAATTCGTGTTCTAAACTCTATGGTTTTTTGCTAAAAAATGAAATATCTAAAAATCTCTCTTCGCACGCATCAGTTTAACATTTTCGTCTCAAAGGATCCATTTGTACATCACACCCCTCAAAAAATAAAGAAAATTAGACATCTTTAAAAAGTGAGGTTTTTTACCGAAATTCGTGTGACATACCATCTGGATTTTTTGCTAAAAAAGGAAATATCTAAAATCTCTCTTCGAAAGCATCCGTTTAACATTTTCGTCGCAAAGATCCATTTGTATCATCACACCCCTCAAAAAATAAAGAAAATGTGCCATTTTAAAAACTGAAGGTTTTTACCGAAATTTGTGTGCTATACTCTTTGGTTTTTTGCTAAAAAAGAAATATCTAAAAATCTCTCTTCGAACGCATCAGTTTAACATTTTCGTCGCTAAGGATCCATTTGTATCATCACACCCCTCAAAAAATAAAGAAAATGTGACATTTTAAAAACTGAAGGTTTTTACCGAAATTCATGTGCTATACTCTTTGGTTTTTTGCTAAAAAAAGAAATATCTAAAAATCTCTCTTCGAACGCATCAGTTTAACATTTTCGTCTCTAAGGGTCCATTTGTATCATCACACCCCCCAAAAAATAAAGAAAATATGACATTTTAAAAACTTAGGGGTTTTACCGAAATTCGTGTACTATACTCTTTACTTTTTTGCTAAAAAAGGAAATATCTAAAAATCTCTCTTCGAAAGCATCTGTTTAACATTTTCGTCGCTAAGGATCCATTTGTATCATCACACCTCTCAAAAAATAAGGAAAATGTGACATTTTAAAACTGAGGGTTTCTACCGAAATTCGTGTGCTATACTCTTTGGTTTTTTGCTAAAAAAGAAATATCTAAAAATCTCTCTTCGAACGCATCAGTTTAACATTTTCGTCGCTAAGGATCCATTTGTATCATCACACCCCTCAAAAAATAAAGAAAATGTGACATTTTAAAAACTGAAGGTTTTTACCGAAATTCATGTGATATACTCTTTGGTTTTTTGCTAAAAAAAGTAATATCTAAAAATCTCTCTTCGAACGCATCAGTTTAACATTTTCGTCTCTAAGGGTCCATTTGTATCATCACACCCCCCAAAAAATAAAGAAAATATGACATTTTAAAAACTTAGGGTTTTTACCGAAATTCGTGTACTATACTCTTTACTTTTTTGCTAAAAAAGGAAATATCTAAAAATCTCTCTTCGAAAGCATCTTTTTAACATTTTCGTCGCTAAGGATCCATTTGTATCATCACACCTCTCAAAAAATAAAGAAAATGTGACATTTTAAAACTGAGGGTTTTTACCGAAATTCGTGTGCTATACTCTTTGGTTTTTTGCTAAAAAAGGAAATATCTAAAAATCTCTCTTCGAACGCATCAGTTTAACATTTTCGTCTCAAAGGGTCCATTTGTATCATCACACCCCCAAAAAAATAAAGAAAATATGACATTTTAAAAACTTAGGGTTTTTACCGAAATTCGTGTACTATACTCTTTACTTTTTTGCTAAAAAAGGAAATATCTAAAAATCTCTCTTCGAAAGCATCTGTCTAACATTTTCGTCGCTAAGGATCCATTTGTATCATCACACCTCTCAAAAAATAAAGAAAATGTTACATTTTAAAACTGAGGGTTTTTACCGAAATTCGTGTACTATACTCTTTGGTTTTTTGCTAAAAAGGGAAATATCTAAAAATCTCTCTTCGAAAGCATCTGTTTAACATTTTCGTCTCTAAGTGTCCATTTGTATCATCACACCCCCAAAAAATAAAGAAAATATGACATTTTAAAAACTTAGGGTTATTACCGAAATTCGTGTACTATACTCTTTGTTTTTTTGCTAAAAAAGGAAATATCTAAAAGCTCTCTTCGAAAGCATCTGTTTAACATTTTCGTCGCTAAGGATACATTTGTATCATCACACCTCTCAAAAAATAAAGAAAACGTGACATTTTAAAAACTGAAGGTTTTTACCGAAATTCGTGTGCTAACTCTTTGGTTTTTTGCTAAAAAAGAAATATCTAAAAATCTCTCTTCGAACGCATCAGTTTAACATTTTCGTCGCTAAGGATCCATTTGTATCATCACACCCCTCAAAAAATAAAGAAAATGTGATATTTTAAAAACTGAAGGTTTTTACCGAAATTCTTGTGCTATACTCATTGGTTTTTTGCTAAAAAAAGAAATATCTAAAAATCTCTCTTCGAACGCATCAGTTTACCATTTTCGTCTCTAAGGGTCCATTTGTATCATCACACCCCCCAAAAAATAAAGAAAATATGACATTTTAAAAACTTAGGGTTTTTACCGAAATTCCTGTACTATACTCTTTACTTTTTTGCTAAAAAAGGAAATATCTAAAAATCTCTCTTCGAAAGCATCTGTTTAACATTTTCGTCGCTAAGGATCCATTTGTATCATCACACCTCTCAAAAAATAAAGAAAATGTGACATTTTCAAACTGAGGGTTTTTACCGAAATTCGTGTGCTATACTCTTTGGTTTTTTGCTAAAAAAGGAAATATCTGAAAATCTCTCTTCGAACGGATCTGTTTAACATTTTCGTCTCAAAGGGTCCATTTGTATCATCACACCCCCAAAAAAATAAAGAAAATGTGACATTTTAAAAACTTAGGGTTTTTACCGAAATTCGAGTACTATACACTTTACTTTTTTGCTAAAAAGGGAAATATCTAAAAATCTCTCTTCGAACGCATCAGTTTAACATTTTCGTCGCAAATGTTCCATTTGTACCATCACACCCCTCAAAATAATAAAGAAAATTAGACATTTTTAAAACGTGAGGGTTTTTACCGAAATTCGTGTGCTATAGCATCTGGATTTTTTGCTAAAAAAGGAAATATCTAAAAATCTCTTTTCGAAAGGATCCGTTTAACATTTTCGTCGCAAGGATCCATTTGTATCATCACACCCCTCAAAAAATAAAGAAAATGTGACATTTTAAAAACTGAGGGTTTTTACCGAAATTCGTGTTCTATACTCTTTGGTTTTTTGCTAAACAAGGAAATATCTAAAAATCTCTTTTCGAACGCATCAGTTTAACATTTTCGTCGCTAAGGATCCATTTGTATCATCACACCCCTCAAAAAATAAAGAAAATGTGACATTTTCAAACTGAGGGTTTTTACCGAAATTCGTGTGCTATACTCTTTGGTTTTTTGCTAAAAAAGGAAATATCTGAAAATCTCTCTTCGAACGGATCTGTTTAACATTTTCGTCTCAAAGGGTCCATTTGTATCATCACACCCCCAAAAAAATAAAGAAAATGTGACATTTTAAAAACTTAGGGTTTTTACCGAAATTCGAGTACTATACACTTTACTTTTTTGCTAAAAAGGGAAATATCTAAAAATCTCTCTTCGAACGCATCAGTTTAACATTTTCGTCGCAAATGTTCCATTTGTACCATCACACCCCTCAAAATAATAAAGAAAATTAGACATTTTTAAAACGTGAGGGTTTTTACCGAAATTCGTGTGCTATAGCATCTGGATTTTTTGCTAAAAAAGGAAATATCTAAAAATCTCTTTTCGAAAGGATCCGTTTAACATTTTCGTCGCAAGGATCCATTTGTATCATCACACCCCTCAAAAAATAAAGAAAATGTGACATTTTAAAAACTGAGGGTTTTTACCGAAATTCGTGTTCTATACTCTTTGGTTTTTTGCTAAACAAGGAAATATCTAAAAATCTCTTTTCGAACGCATCAGTTTAACATTTTCGTCGCTAAGGATCCATTTGTATCATCACACCCCTCAAAAAATAAAGAAAATGTGACATTTTAAAACTGAGGGTTTTTACCGAAATTCGTGTTCTATACTCTTTGGTTTTTTGCTAAACAAGGAAATATCTAAAAATCTCTTTTCGAACGCATCAGTTTAACATTTTCGTCACTAAGGATACATTTGTATCATCACACCTCTCAAAAAATAAAGAAAATGTGACATTTTAAAAACTGAAGGTTTTTACCGAAAATGTGACTATACTCTTTGGTTTGTTGCTAAAAAAAGAAATATCCAAAAATCTCTCTTCGAACGCATCAGTTTAACATTTTCGTCGCTAAGGATCCATTTGTATCATCACACCCCTCAAAAAATAAAGAAAATGTGCCATTTTAAAAACTGAAGGTTTTTACCGAAATCCGTGTGATATACTCTTTCATTTTTTGCTAAAAAAAGAAATATCTAAAATCTCTCTTCGAACGCATCAGTTTAACATTTTCGTCTCTAAGGGTCCATTTGTATCATCACACTCTCCAAAAAATAAAGAAAATATGACATTTTAAAAACTTAGGGTTTTTACCGATATTCGTGTACTATACACTTTGCTTTTTTGCTAAAAAAAGAAATATCTAAAAATCTCTCTTCGAAAGCATCTGTTTAACATTTTCGTCGCTATGGATCCATTTGTATCATCACACCTCTCAAAAAATAAAGAAAATGTGACATTTTAAAAACTGAAGGTTTTTACCGAAATTCGTGTGCTATACTCTTTGGTTTTTTGCTAAAAAAGGAAATATCTAAAAATCTCTTTTCGAACGCATCAGTTTAACATTTTCGTCTCTAAGGGTCCATTTGTATCATCACACCACCCAAAAAATAAAGAAAATATGACATTTTAAAAACTTAGGGTTTTTACCGAAATTCGTGTACTATACTATTTGTTTTTTTGCAAAAAAAGGAAATATCTAAAAATCTCTCTTCGAAAGCATCTGTTTAACATTTTCGTCGCTAAGGATCCATTTGTATCATCACACCCCTCAAAAAATAAAGAAAATGTGGCATTTTAAAACTGAAGGTTTTTACCGAAATTCGTGTGCTATACTCTTTGGTTTTTTGCAAAAAAAGGAAATATCTAAAAATCTCTCTTCGAAAGCATCCGTTTAACATTTCCGTCGCTAAGGATCCATTTGTATCATCACACCCCCCCCCCAAATAAAGAAAATATGACATTTTAAAACTGAGGGTTTTTACCGAAATTCGTGTACTATACTCTTTGCTTTTTCGCTAAAAAAAGATATATCTAAAACTCTCTTCGAATGCATCTGTTTAACATTTTCGTCGCTATGGATCCATTTGTATTATCACACCTCTCAAAAAATAAAGAAAATGTGACATTTTAAAACTGAGGGTTTTTATCGAAATTCGTGTGCTATACCATTTGGATTTTTTGCTAAGAAAGGAAATATATAAAAATCTGTCTTTGAACGCATCAGTTTAACATTTTCGTCGCTAAGGATCCATTTGTATCATCACACCCCACAAAAAATAAAGAAAAATGTGACATTTTAAAAACTGAGTGTTTTTACCGAAATTCGTGTTCTACACTCTTTGGTTTTTTGCTAAAAAGGAAATATCTAAAAATCTCTCTTCGCACGCATCAGTTTAACATTTTCGTCACTAAAGATCTATTTGTACATCACACCCCTCAAAAGATAAAGAAAATTAGACATTTTTAAAAAGTGAGGGTTTTTACCGAAATTCGTGTGCTATACCATTTTGATTTTTTGCTCAAAAAGGAAATATCTAAAAATCTCTCTTCGAACGCATCAGTTTAATATTTTCGTTGCAAAAGTTCTATTTGTACCATCACACCCCTCAAAATAATAAAGAAAACTAGACATTTTTAAAAAGTGAGGGTTTTTAGCGAAATTCGTGTGCTATAGCATCTGGATTTTTTGCTAAAAAAGGAAATATCTAAAAATCTCTTTTCGAAAGGATCCGTTTAACATTTTCGTCGCAAGGATCCATTTGTATCATCACACCCTTCAAAAAATAAAGAAAATGTGACATTTTAAAAACTGAGGGTTTTTACCGAAATTCGTGTGCTATAGTCTTTGGTTTTTTGCTAAAAAAGGAAATATCTAAAAATCTCTCTTCGAACGCATCAGTTTAACATTTTCGTCGCTAAGGATGCATTTGTATCATCACACCCCTCAAAAAATAAAGAAAATGTGACATTTTAAAAACTGAGGGTTTTTACCAAAATTCGTGTGCTATGCTCTTTGGTTTTTTGCTAAAAAAGAAATATCTAAAAATCTCACTTCGAAAGCATCTGTTTAACATTTTCGTCTCTAACGGTCCATTTGTATCATCACACCCCCCAAAAAATAAAGAAAATATGACATTTTAAAAACTTAGGGTTTTTACCGAAATTCGTGTACAATACTCTTTACTTTTTTGCTAAAAAATGAAATATCTAAAAATCTCTCTTCGAAAGCATCTGTTTAACATTTTCGTCGCTAAGGATCCATTTGTATCATCACACCACTCAAAAAATAAAGAAAATGTGACATTTTAAAACTGAGGGTTTTTACCGAAATTCGTGTGCTATACTCTTTTGTTTTTTGGTAAAAAAAGGAAATATCTAAAAATCTCTCTTCGAACGCATCAGTTTAACATTTTCGTCGCTAAGGATCCATTTGTATCATCACACCTCTCAAAAAATAAAGAAAATGTGACATTTTAAAAACTGAAGGTTTTTACCGAAATTCGTGTGCTATACTCTTTGGTTTTTTGCTAAAAAAAGAAATATCTAAAAATCTCTCTTCGAACGCATCAGTTTGACATTTTCGTCTCTAAGGGTCCATTTGTATCATCACACCCCCCCAAAAAAATAGAGAAAATGTGACATTTTAAAAACTTAGGGTTTTTACCGAAATTCGTGTTCTATACTCTTTGGTTTTTTGCTAAAAAATGAAATATCTAAAAATCTCTCTTCGCACGCATCTGTTTAACATTTTCGTCGCCAAGGATCCATTTGTATCATCACACCTCTCAAAAAATAAAGAAAATGTGACATTTTAAAAACTTAGGGGTTTTACCGAAATTCGTCTGCTATACTCTTTGGTTTTTTGCTAAAAAAGGAAATATCTAAAAATCTCTCTTCGAAAGCATCCGTTTAACATTTTCGTCGCTAAGGATCCATTTGTATCATCACACCCCCCCCCCCCAAAATAAAGAAAATATGACATTTTAAAAACTTAGGGTTTTTACCGAAATTCGTGTACTATAGTCTTTGGTTTTTTGCTAAAAAAGAAAATATCAAAAAATCTCTCTTCGAAAGCATCTGTTTAACATTTTCGTCGCTATGGATCCATTTGTATCATCACACCTCTCAAAAAATAAAGAAAATGTGACATTTTAAAAACTGAAGGTTTTTACCGAAATTCGTGTGCTACTCTTTGGTTTTTTGCTAAAAAAATAAATATCTAAAAATCTCTCTTCGAACGCATCAGTTTAACATTTTCGTCTCTAAGGGTCCATTTGTATCATCACACCCCCCAAAAAATAAAGAAAATATTACATTTAAAAAACATAGGGTTTTTACCGAAATTCGTGTACTATACTCTTTGTTTTTTTGCTAAAAAAGGAAATATCTAAAAATCTCTCTTCGAAAGCATCTGTTTAACATTTTCGTCGCTAAGGATCCATTAGTATCATCACACCTCTCAAAAAATAAAGAAAATGTGACATTTTAAAACTAAGGGTTTTTACCGAAATTCGTGTGCTATACCATTTGGATTTTTTGCTAAAAAAGAAAATATATAAAAATCTGTCATCGAACGCATCCGTTTAACATTTTCGTCGCTAAGGATCCATTTGTATCATCACACCTTACAAAAAATAAAGAAAATGTGACATTTTAAAAACTGAGGGTTTTTACCGAAATTCGTGTTCTATACTCTTTGGTTTTTTGCTAAAAAAGGAAATATCTAAAAATCTCTCTTCGCACGCATCTGTTTAACATTTTCGTCGCCAAGGATCCATTTGTATCATCACACCTCTAAAAAATAAAGAAAATGTGACATTTTAAAACTGAGGGTTTTACCGAAATTCGTGTGCTATGCCATTTGGATTTTTTGCTAAAAAAGGAAATATATAAAAATCTGTCATCGAACACATCAGTTTAACATTTTCGTCGCTAAGGATCCATTTGTATCATCACACCCCACAAAAAATAAAGAAAAAGTGATATTTTAAAAACTGAGGGTTTTTACCGAAATTCGTATACTATACTCTTTGCTTTTTTGCTAAAAAAGGAAATATCTAAAAATCTCTCTTCGAAAGCATCCGTTTAACATTTTCGTCGCTAAGGATACATTTGTATCATCACACCTATCAAAAAATAAAGAAAATGTGACATTTTAAAGACTTAGGGTTTTTACCGAAATTCGTGTGCTATACTCTTTGTTTTTTGCTAAAAAATGAAATATCTAAAAATATCTCTTCGAAAGCATCTATTTAACATTTTCGTCGCTAAGGATCTATTTGTATCATCACACCTCTCAAAAAATAAAGAAAATGTGACATTTTAAAACTGAGGGTTTTTACCGAAATTCGTGTGCTATACCATTTGGATTTTTTTGCTAAAAAAGGAAATATATAAAAATCTGTCATCGAACGCATCAGTTTAACATTTTCGTCGCTACGGATCCATTTGTATCATCACACCCCACAAAAAATTAGACATTTTTAAAAAGTGAGGATTTTTACCGAAATTCGTGTGCTATACCATTTGGATTTTTTGCTCAAAAAGGAAATATCTAAAAATCTCTCTTCGAACGCATCAGTTTAACATTTTCGTCGCTAAGGATTCATTTGTATCATCACACCCCACAAAAATAAAGAAAATGTGACATTTTAAAAACTGAGGGTTTTTACCGAAATTCGTGTACTATACTCTTTGCTTTTTTGCTAAAAAAGGAAATATCTAAAAATCTCTCTTCGAAAGCATCCGTTTAACATTTTCGTCGCTAAGGATACATTTGTATCATCACACCTCTCAGGAAATAAAGAAAATGTGACATTTTAAAACTAAGGGTTTTTACCGAAATTCGTGTGCTATACCATTTGGATTTTTTGCTAAAAAGGAAATATATAAAAATCTGTCATCGAACGCATCAGTTTAACATTTTCGTCGCTAAGGATCCATTTGTATCATCACACCTTACAAAAAATAAAGAAAATGTGACATTTTAAAAACTGAGGGTTTTTACCGGAATTCGTGTTCTATACTCTTTGGTTTTTTGCTAAAAAAGGAAATATCTAAAAATCTCTCTTCGCACGCATATGTTTAACATTTTCGTCGCCAAGGATCCATTTGTATCATCACACCTCTCAAAAAATAAAGAAAATGTGACATTTTAAAACTGAGGGTTTTACCGAAATTCGTGTGCTATGCCATTTGGATTTTTTGCTAAAAAAGGAAATATATAAAAATCTGTCATCGAACACATCAGTTTAACATTTTCGTCGCTAAGGATCCATTTGTATCATCACACCCCACAAAAAATAAAGAAAATGTGATATTTTAAAAACTGAGGGTTTTTACCGAAATTCGTGTAGTATACTCTTTGCTTTTTTGCTAAAAAAGAAAATATCTAAAAATCTCTCTTCGAAAGCATCCGTTTAACATTTTCGTCGCTAAGGATACATTTGTATCATCACACCTCTCAAAAAATAAAGAAAATGTGACATTTTAAAGACTTAGGGTTTTTACCGAAATTCGTGTGCTATACTCTTTGTTTTTTGCTAAAAAATGAAATATCTAAAAATATCTCTTCGAAAGCATATATTTAACATTTTCGTCGCTAAGGATCCATTTGTATCATCACACCTCTCAAAAAATAAAGAAAATGTGACATTTTAAAACTGAGGGTTTTTACCGAAATTCGTGTGCTATACCATTTGGATTTTTTTGCTAAAAAAAGAAATATATAAAAATCTGTCATCGAACGCATCAGTTTAACATTTTCGTCGCTACGGATCCATTTGTATCATCACACCCCACAAAAAATTAGACATTTTTAAAAAGTGAGGATTTTTACCGAAATTCGTGTGCTATACCATTTGGATTTTTTGCTCAAAAAGGAAATATCTAAAAATCTCTCTTCGAACGCATCAGTTTAACATTTTCGTCGCTAAGGATCCATTTGTATCATCACACCCCAAAAAAATAAAGAAAATGTGACATTTTAAAAACTGAGGGTTTTTACCGAAATTCGTGTACTATACTCTTTGCTTTTTTGCTAAAAAAGGAAATATCTAAAAATCTCTCTTCGAAAGCATCCGTTTAACATTTTCGTCGCTAAGGATACATTTGTATCATCACACCTCTCAGGAAATTAAGAAAGTGTGACATTTTAAAACTAAGAGTTTTTACCGAAATTCGTGTGCTATACCATTTGGATTTTTTGCTAAAAAAGGAAATATATAAAAATCTGTCATCGAACGCATCAGTTTAACATTTTCGTCGTTAAGGATCCATTTGTATCATCACACCTTACAAAAAATAAAGAAAATGTGACATTTTAAAAACTGAGGGTTTTTACCGAAATTCGTGTTCTATACTCTATGGTTTTTTGCTAAAAAAGGAAATATCTAAAAATCTCTCTTCGCACGGATCAATTTAACATTTTCGTCGCTAAGGATACATTTGTATCATCACACCGCTCAAAAAATAAAGAAAATGTGACATTTTAAAAATGAAGATTTTTACCGAAATTCGTGTGCTATACCATTTGGATTTTTTGCTAAAAAAGGAAATATATAAAAATCTGTCATCGAACGCATCAGTTTAACATTTTCGTCGCTAAGGATCCATTTGTATCATCACACCCCTCAAAAAATAAAGAAAATGTGCCATTTTAAAAACTGAAGGTTTTTACCGAAATTCGTGTGCTATACTCTTTGATTTTTTGCTAAAAAAAGAAATATCTAAAAATCTCTCTTCGAAAGCATCCGTTTAACATTTTCGTCGCTAAGGATCCATTTGTATCATCACACCCCCCCCCCCCCCAAATAAAGAAAATATGACATTTTAAAAACTGAAGGTTTTTACCGAAATTCGTGTGCTATACACTTTGATTTTTTGCTAAAGAAAGAAATACCTAAAAATCTCTCTTCGCACGCATCTGTTTAACATTTTCGTCGCAAAGGATCCATTTGTATCATCACACCTCTCAAAAAATAAAGAAAATGTGACATTTTAAAAACTGAGGGTTTTTACCGAAATTCGTGTGCTATGCCATTTGGATTTTTTGCTAAAAAAGGAAATATATAAAAATCTGTCATCGAACGCATCAGTTTAACATTTTCGTCGCTAAGGATCCCTTTGTATTATCAGACCCCTCAAAAAATAAAGAAAATGTGTCATTTTAAAAACTGAAGGTTATTACCGAAATTTGTGTGCTATACTCTTTGATTTTTTGCTAAAAAAGGAAATATCTAAAAATCTCTCTTCGCACGCATCAGTTTAACATTTTCGTCTCTAAGGATCTATTTGTACATCACACCCCTCAAAAAATAAAGAAAATAAGACATTTTTAAAAAGTGAGGGTTTTTACCGAAATTCGTGTGCTATACCATTTGGATTTTTTGCTCAAAAAGGAAATATCTAAAAATCTCTCTTCGAACGCATCAGTTTAACATTTTCGTCGCTAAGGATCCATTTGTATCATCGCACCCCACAAAAAATAAAGAAAATGTGACATTTTAAAAACTGAGGGTTTTTACCGAAATTCGTGTACTATACTCTTTGCTTTTTTGCTAAAAAAGGAAATATCTAAAAATCTCTCTTCGAAAGCATCCATTTAACATTTTCGTCGCTAAGCATACATTTGTATCATCACACCGCTCAAAAAATAAAGAAAATGTGACATTTTAAAAATGAAGATTTTTACCGAAATTCGTGTGATATACCATTTGGATTTTTTGCTAAAAAAGGAAATATATAAAAATCTGTCATCGAACGCATCAGTTTAACATTTTCGTCGCTACGGATCCATTTGTATCATCACACCCCACAAAAAATAAAGAAAATGTGACATTTTAAGAACTGAGGGTTTTTACCGAAATTCGTGTTCTATACTCTTTGGTTTTTTGCTAAAAAAAGAAATACCTAAAAATCTCTTCTCGCACGCATCTGTTTAACATTTTCGTCGCCAAGGATCCATTTGTATCATCACACCTCTCAAAAAATAAAGAAAATGTGACATTTTAAAACTAAGGGTTTTTACCGAAATTCGTGTGCTATGCCATTTGGATTTTTTGCTAAAAAAGGAAATATATAAAAATCTGTCATCGAACGCATCAGTTTAACATTTTCGTCGCTAAGGATCCATTTGTATCATCAGACCCCTCAAAAAATAAAGAAAATGTGTCATTTTAAAAACTGAAGGTTATTACCGAAATTTGTGTGCTATACTCTTTGATTTTTTGCTAAAAAAGGAAATATCTAAAAATCTCTCTTCGCACGCATCAGTTTAACATTTTCGTCTCTAAGGATCTATTTGTACATCACACCCCTCAAAAAATAAAGAAAATAAGACATTTTTAAAAAGTGAGGGTTTTTACCGAAATTCGTGTGCTATACCATTTGGATTTTTTGCTCAAAAAGGAAATATCTAAAAATCTCTCTTCGAACGCATCAGTTTAACATTTTCGTCGCTAAGGATCCATTTGTATCATCGCACCCCACAAAAAATAAAGAAAATGTGACATTTTAAAAACTGAGGGTTTTTACCGAAATTCGTGTACTATACTCTTTGCTTTTTTGCTAAAAAAGGAAATATCTAAAAATCTCTCTTCGAAAGCATCCCTTTAACATTTTCGTCGCTAAGCATACATTTGTATCATCACACCGCTCAAAAAATAAAGAAAATGTGACATTTTAAAAATGAAGATTTTTACCGAAATTCGTGTGCTATACCATTTGGATTTTTTGCTAAAAAAGGAAATATATAAAAATCTGTCATCGAACGCATCAGTTTAACATTTTCGTCGCTACGGATCCATTTGTATCATCACACCCCACAAAAAATAAAGAAAATGTGACATTTTAAAAACTGAGGGTTTTTACCGAAATTCGTGTTCTATACTCTTTGGTTTTTTGCTAAAAAAAGAAATACCTAAAAATCTCTTCTCGCACGCATCTGTTTAACATTTTCGTCGCCAAGGATCCATTTGTATCATCACACCTCTCAAAAAATAAAGAAAATGTGACATTTTAAAAATGAAGATTTTTACCGAAATTCGTGTGCTATGCCATTTGGATTTTTTGCTAAAAAAGGAAATATATAAAAATCTGTCATCGAACGCATCAGTTTAACATTTTCGTCGCTAAGGATCCATTTGTATCATCACACCCCTCAAAAAATAAAGAAAATGTGTCATTTTAAAAACTGATGGTTATTACCGAAATTTGTGTGCTATACTCTTTGATTTTTTGCTAAAAAAGGATATATCTAAAAATCTCTCTTCGCACGCATCAGTTTAACATTTTCGTCTCTAAGGATCTATTTGTACATCACACCCCTCAAAAAATAAAGAAAATAAGACATTTTTAAAAAGTGAGGGTTTTTACCGAAATTCGTGTGCTATACCATTTGGATTTTTTGCTCAAAAAGGAAATATCTAAAAATCTCTCTTCGAACGCATCAGTTTAACATTTTCGTCGCTACGGATCCATTTGTATCATCACACCCCACAAAAAATAAAGAAAATGTGACATTTTAAAAACTGAGGGTTTTTACCGAAATTCGTGTTCTATACTCTTTGGTTTTTTGCTAAAAAAAGAAATACCTAAAAATCTCTTCTCGCACGCATCTGTTTAACATTTTCGTCGCCAAGGATCCATTTGTATCATCACACCTCTCAAAAAATAAAGAAAATGTGACATTTTAAAAATGAAGATTTTTACCGAAATTCGTGTGCTATGCCATTTGGATTTTTTGCTAAAAAAGGAAATATATAAAAATCTGTCATCGAACGCATCAGTTTAACATTTTCGTCGCTAAGGATCCATTTGTATCATCACACCCCTCAAAAAATAAAGAAAATGTGTCATTTTAAAAACTGATGGTTATTACCGAAATTTGTGTGCTATACTCTTTGATTTTTTGCTAAAAAAGGATATATCTAAAAATCTCTCTTCGCACGCATCAGTTTAACATTTTCGTCTCTAAGGATCTATTTGTACATCACACCCCTCAAAAAATAAAGAAAATAAGACATTTTTAAAAAGTGAGGGTTTTTACCGAAATTCGTGTGCTATACCATTTGGATTTTTTGCTCAAAAAGGAAATATCTAAAAATCTCTCTTCGAACGCATCAGTTTAACATTTTCGTCGCTAAGGATCCATTTGTATCATCGCACCCCACAAAAAATAAAGAAAATGTGACATTTTAAAAACTGAGGGTTTTTACCGAAATTCGTGTACTATACTCTTTGCTTTTTTGCTAAAAAAGGAAATATCTAAAAATCTCTCTTCGAAAGCATCCATTTAACATTTTCGTCGCTAAACATACATTTGTATCATCACACCGCTCAAAAAATAAAGAAAATGTGACATTTTAAAAATGAAGATTTTTACCGAAATTCGTGTGATATACC
The DNA here is from genome assembly GCA_963682175.1 of Triglochin maritima. Classification (NCBI taxonomy): domain Eukaryota; kingdom Viridiplantae; phylum Streptophyta; class Magnoliopsida; order Alismatales; family Juncaginaceae; genus Triglochin; species Triglochin maritima. The sequence goes on along the minus strand of OY821771.1, from coordinate 53,233,450 downwards.
ATTTGGATTTTTTGCTAAAAAAGGAAATATATAAAAATCTGTCATCGAACGCATCAGTTTAATATTTTCGTCGCTACGGATCCATTTGTATCATCACACCCCACAAAAAATAAAGAAAATGTGACATTTTAAAAACTGAGGGTTTTTACCGAAATTCGTGTTCTATACTCTTTGGTTTTTTGCTAAAAAAAGAAATACCTAAAAATCTCTCTTCGCACGTATCTGTTTAACATTTTCGTCGCCAAGGATCCATTTGTATCATCACACCTCTCAAAAAATAAAGAAAATGTGACATTTTAAAACTGAGGGTTTTTACCGAAATTCGTGTGCTATGCCATTTGGATTTTTTGCTAAAAAAGGAAATATATAAAAATCTGTCATCGAACGCATCAGTTTAACATTTTCGTCGCTAAGGATCCATTTGTATCATCAGACCCCTCAAAAAATAAAGAAAATGTGTCATTTTAAAAACTGAAGGTTATTACCGAAATTTGTGTGCTATACTCTTTGATTTTTTGCTAAAAAGGAAATATCTAAAAATCTCTCTTCGCACGCATCAGTTTAACATATTCGTCTCTAAGGATCTATTTGTACATCACACCCCTCAAAAAATAAAGAAAATAAGACATTTTTAAAAAGTGAGGGTTTTTACCGAAATTCGTGTGCTATACCATTTGGATTTTTTGCTCAAAAAGGAAATATCTAAAAATCTCTCTTCGAACGCATCAGTTTAACATTTTCGTCGCTAAGGATCCATTTGTATCATCGCACCCCACAAAAAATAAAGAAAATGTGACATTTTAAAAACTGAGGGTTTTTACCGAAATTCGTGTACTATACTCTTTGCTTTTTTGCTAAAAAAGGAAATATCTAAAAATCTCTCTTCGAAAGCATCCATTTAACATTTTCGTCGCTAAGCATACATTTGTATCATCACACCGCTCAAAAAATAAAGAAAATGTGACATTTTAAAAATGAAGATTTTTACCGAAATTCGTGTGCTATACCATTTGGATTTTTTGCTAAAAAAGGAAATATATAAAAATCTGTCATCGAACGCATCAGTTTAACATTTTCGTCGCTACGGATCCATTTGTATCATCACACCCCACAAAAAATATAGAAAATGTGACATTTTAAAAACTGAGGGTTTTTACCGAAATTCGTGTTCTATACCCTTTGGTTTTTTGCTAAAAAAAGAAATACCTAAAAATCTCTCTTCGCACGCATCTGTTTAACATTTTCGTCGCCAAGGATCCATTTGTATCATCACACCTCTCAAAAAATAAAGAAAATGTGACATTTTAAAACTGAGGGTTTTTACCGAAATTCGTGTGCTATGCCATTTGGATTTTTTGCTAAAAAAGGAAATATATAAAAATCTGTCATCGAACGCATCAGTTTAACATTTTCGTCGCTAAGGATCCATTTGTATCATCAGACCCCTCAAAAAATAAAGAAAATGTGTCATTTTAAAAACTGAAGGTTATTACCGAAATTTGTGTGCTATACTCTTTGATTTTTTGCTAAAAAGGAAATATCTAAAAATCTCTCTTCGCACGCATCAGTTTAACATATTCGTCTCTAAGGATCTATTTGTACATCACACCCCTCAAAAAATAAAGAAAATAAGACATTTTTAAAAAGTGAGGGTTTTTACCGAAATTCGTGTGCTATACCATTTGGATTTTTTGCTCAAAAAGGAAATATCTAAAAATCTCTCTTCGAACGCATCAGTTTAACATTTTCGTCGCTAAGGATCCATTTGTATCATCGCACCCCACAAAAAATAAAGAAAATGTGACATTTTAAAAACTGAGGGTTTTTACCGAAATTCGTGTACTATACTCTTTGCTTTTTTGCTAAAAAAGGAAATATCTAAAAATCTCTCTTCGAAAGCATCCATTTAACATTTTCGTCGCTAAGCATACATTTGTATCATCACACCGCTCAAAAAATAAAGAAAATGTGACATTTTAAAAATGAAGATTTTTACCGAAATTCGTGTGCTATACCATTTGGATTTTTTGCTAAAAAAGGAAATATATAAAAATCTGTCATCGAACGCATCAGTTTAACATTTTCGTCGCTACGGATCCATTTGTATCATCACACCCCACAAAAAATAAAGAAAATGTGACATTTTAAAAACTGAGGGTTTTTACCGAAATTCGTGTTCTATACCCTTTGGTTTTTTGCTAAAAAAAGAAATACCTAAAAATCTCTCATCGCACGCATCTGTTTAACATTTTCGTCGCCAAGGATCCATTTGTATCATCACACCTCTCAAAAAATAAAGAAAATGTGACATTTTAAAACTGAGGGTTTTTACCGAAATTCGTGTGCTATGCCATTTGGATTTTTTGCTAAAAAAGGAAATATATAAAAATCTGTCATCGAACGCATCAGTTTAACATTTTCGTCGCTAAGGATCCATTTGTATCATCAGACCCCTCAAAAAATAAAGAAAAAGTGTCATTTTAAAAACTGAAGGTTATTACCGAAATTTGTGTGCTATACTCTTTGATTTTTTGCTAAAAAGGAAATATCTAAAAATCTCTCTTCGCACGCATCAGTTTAACATATTCGTCTCTAAGGATCTATTTGTACATCACACCCCTCAAAAAATAAAGAAAATAAGACATTTTTAAAAAGTGAGGGTTTTTACCGAAATTCGTGTGCTATACCATTTGGATTTTTTGCTCAAAAAGGAAATATCTAAAAATCTCTCTTCGAACGCATCAGTTTAACATTTTCGTCGCTAAGGATCCATTTGTATCATCGCACCCCACAAAAAATAAAGAAAATGTGACATTTTAAAAACTGAGGGTTTTTACCGAAATTCGTGTACTATACTCTTTGCTTTTTTGCTAAAAAAGGAAATATCTAAAAATCTCTCTTCGAAAGCATCCATTTAACATTTTTGTCGCTAAGCATACATTTGTATCATCACACCGCTCAAAAAATAAAGAAAATGTGACATTTTAAAAATGAAGATTTTTACCGAAATTCGTGTGCTATACCATTTGGATTTTTTGCTAAAAAAGGAAATATATAAAAATCTGTCATCGAACGCATCAGTTTAACATTTTCGTCGCTACGGATCCATTTGTATCATCACACCCCACAAAAAATATAGAAAATGTGACATTTTAAAAACTGAGGGTTTTTACCGAAATTCGTGTTCTATACCCTTTGGTTTTTTGCTAAAAAAAGAAATACCTAAAAATCTCTCTTCGCACGCATCTGTTTAACATTTTCGTCGCCAAGGATCCATTTGTATCATCACACCTCTCAAAAAATAAAGAAAATGTGACATTTTAAAACTGAGGGTTTTTACCGAAATTCGTGTGCTATGCCATTTGGATTTTTTGCTAAAAAAGGAAATATATAAAAATCTGTCATCGAACGCATCAGTTTAACATTTTCGTCGCTAAGGATCCATTTGTATCATCAGACCCCTCAAAAAATAAAGAAAATGTGTCATTTTAAAAACTGAAGGTTATTACCGAAATTTGTGTGCTATACTCTTTGATTTTTTGCTAAAAAGGAAATATCTAAAAATCTCTCTTCGCACGCATCAGTTTAACATATTCGTCTCTAAGGATCTATTTGTACATCACACCCCTCAAAAAATAAAGAAAATAAGACATTTTTAAAAAGTGAGGGTTTTTACCGAAATTCGTGTGCTATACCATTTGGATTTTTTGCTCAAAAAGGAAATATCTAAAAATCTCTCTTCGAACGCATCAGTTTAACATTTTCGTCGCTAAGGATCCATTTGTATCATCGCACCCCACAAAAAATAAAGAAAATGTGACATTTTAAAAACTGAGGGGTTTTACCGAAATTCGTGTACTATACTCTTTGCTTTTTTGCTAAAAAAGGAAATATCTAAAAATCTCTTTTCGAAAGCATCCATTTAACATTTTCGTCGCTAAGCATACATTTGTATCATCACACCGCTCAAAAAATAAAGAAAATGTGACATTTTAAAAATGAAGATTTTTACCGAAATTCGTGTGCTATACCATTTGGATTTTTTGCTAAAAAAGGAAATATATAAAAATCTGTCATCGAACGCATCAGTTTAACATTTTCGTCGCTACGGATCCATTTGTATCATCACACCCCACAAAAAATAAAGAAAATGTGACATTTTAAAAACTGAGGGTTTTTACCGAAATTCGTGTTCTATACTCTTTGGTTTTTTGCTAAAAAAAGAAATACCTAAAAATCTCTCTTCGCACGCATCTGTTTAACATTTTCGTCGCCAAGGATCCATTTGTATCATCACACCTCTCAAAAAATAAAGAAAATGTGACATTTTAAAACTGAGGGTTTTTACCGAAATTCGTGTGCTATGCCATTTGGATTTTTTGCTAAAAAAGGAAATATATAAAAATCTGTCATCGAACGCATCAGTTTAACATTTTCGTCGCTAAGGATCCATTTGTATCATCAGACCCCTCAAAAAATAAAGAAAATGTGTCATTTTAAAAACTGAAGGTTATTACCGAAATTTGTGTGCTATACCATTTGGATTTTTTGCTCAAAAAGGAAATATCTAAAAATCTCTCTTCGAACGCATCAGTTTAACATTTTCGTCGCTAAGGATCCATTTGTATCATCGCACCCCACAAAAAATAAAGAAAATGTGACATTTTAAAAACTGAGGGTTTTTACCAAAATTCGTGTACTAAAAACTGAGGGTTTTTACCAAAATTCGTGTACTAAGGATACATTTGTATCATCACACCTCTCAAAAAATAAAGAAAATGGGACATTTTAAAACTGAGGGTTTTTACCGAAATTCGTGTGCTATACCATTTGGATTTTTTTGCTAAAAAAGGAAATATATAAAAATCTGTCATCGAACGCATCAGTTTAACATTTTCGTCGCTACGGATCCATTTGTATCATCACACCCCACAAAAAATTAGACATTTTTAAAAAGTGAGGATTTTTACCGAAATTCGTGTGCTATACCATTTCGATTTTTTGCTCAAAAAGGAAATATCTAAAAATCTCTCTTCGAACGCATCAGTTTAACATTTTCGTCGCTAAGGATCCATTTGTATCATCACACCCCACAAAAATAAAGAAAATGTGACATTTTAAAAACTGAGGGTTTTTACCGAAATTCGTGTACTATACTCTTTGCTTTTTTGCTAAAAAAGGAAATATCTAAAAATCTCTCTTCGAAAGCATCCGTTTAACATTTTCGTCGCTAAGGATACATTTGTATCATCACACCTCTCAGGAAATAAAGAAAATGTGACATTTTAAAACTAAGGGTTTTTACCGAAATTCGTGTGCTATACCATTTGGATTTTTGGCTCAAAAAGGAAATATCTAAAAATCTCTCTCCGAACGCATCAGTTTAACATTTTCGTCGCTAAGGATCCATTTGTATCATCACACCCCACAAAAAATAAAGAAAATTGTGACATTTTAAAAACTGAGGGTTTTTACCGAAATTCGTGTACTATACTCTTTGTTTTTTTGCTAAAAAAGGAAATATCTAAAAATCTCTCTTCGAAAGCATCCGTTTAACATTTTCGTCGCTAAGGATACATTTGTATCATCACACCTCTCAAAAAATAAAGAAAATGTGACATTTTAAAGACTTAGGGTTTTTACCGAAATTCGTGTGCTATACTCTTTGTTTTTTGCTAAAAAATGAAATATCTAAAAATATCTCTTCGAAAGCATCCGTTTAACATTTTCGTCGCTAAGGATACATTTGTATCATCACACCTCTCAAAAAATAAAGAAAATGTGACATTTTAAAACTGAGGGTTTTTACCGAAATTCGTGTGCTATACCATTTGGATTTTTTTGCTAAAAAAGGAAATATATAAAAATCTCTCTTCGCACGCATCTGTTTAACATTTTCGTCGCCAAGGATCCATTTGTATCATCACACCTCTCAAAAAATAAAGAAAATGTGACATTTTAAAACTGAGGGTTTTTACCGAAATTCGTGTGCTATGCCATTTGGATTTTTTGCTAAAAAAGGAAATATATAAAAATCTGTCATCGAACGCATCAGTTTAACATTTTCGTCGCTAAGGATCCATTTGTATCATCAGACCCCTCAAAAAATAAAGAAAATGTGTCATTTTAAAAACTGAAGGTTATTACCGAAATTTGTGTGCTATACTCTTTGATTTTTTGCTAAAAAAGGAAATATCTAAAAATCTCTCTTCGCACGCATCAGTTTAACATTTTCGTCTCTAAGGATCTATTTGTACATCACACCCCTCAAAAAATAAAGAAAATAAGACATTTTTAAAAAGTGAGGGTTTTTACCGAAATTCGTGTGCTATACCATTTGGATTTTTTCCTCAAAAAGGAAATATATAAAAATCTGTCATCGAACGCATCAGTTTAACATTTTCGTCGCTAAGGATCCATTTGTATCATCGCACCCCACAAAAAATAAAGAAAATGTGACATTTTAAAAACTGAGGGTTTTTACCGAAATTCGTGTACTATACTCTTTGCTTTTTTGCTAAAAAAGAAAATATCTAAAAATCTCTTTTCGAAAGCATCCGTTTAACATTTTCGTCGCTAAGGATACATTTGTATCATCACACCTCTCAAAAAATAACGAAAATGTGACATTTTAAAAACTATTGGTTTTTACCGAAATACGTGTGCTATACTCTTTGGTTTTTTGTTTAAAAAGAAATATCTAAAAATCTCTTTTCGAACGCATCAGTTTAACATTTTCGTCGCTAAGGATCCATTTGTATCATCACACCCCTCAAAAAATAAAGAAAATGTGCCATTTTAAAAACTGAAGGTTTTTACCGAAATTCGTGTGCTATACTCTTTGATTTTTGCTAAAAAAGGAAATATCTAAAAATCTCTCTTCGAAAGCATCCGTTTAACATTTTCGTCGCTAAGGATCCATTTGTCTCATCAGACACCCCCCCCCCAAAATAAAGAAAAATATGACATTTTAAAAACTTAGGGTTTTTACCGAAATTCGTGTACTATAACACTTGGCTTTTTTGCTAAAAAAGGAAATATCTAAAAATCTCTCTTCGAAAGCATCTGTTAAACATTTTCGTCACTATGGATCCATTTGTATCATCACACCTCTCAAAAAATAAAGAAAATGTGACATTTTAAAAACTAAAGGTTTTTACCGAAATTCGTGTGCTATACTCTTTGATTTTTTGCTAAAAAGGAAATATCTAAAAATCTCTCTTCGAAAGCATTCGTTTAACATTTTCGTCGCTAAGAATCCATTTGTATCATCACCCCCCCCAAATAAAGAAAAATATGACATTTTAAAAACTTAGTGTTTTTACCGAAATTCGTGTACTATATACACTTTGCTTTTTTGCTAAAAAAGGAAATATCTAAAAATCTCTCTTCGAAAGCATCTGTTAAACATTTTCGTCGCGAAGGATCCATTTGTATCATCACACCTCTCAAAAAATAAAGAAACTGTGACATTTTAAAAACTGAAGGTTTTTACCGAAATTCGTGTGCTATACTCTTTGGTTTTTTGCTAAAAAAGGAAATATCTAAAAATCTCTCTTCGAAAGCATCCGTTTAACATTTTCGTCTCTAAGGGTCCATTTGTATCATCACACCCCCCAAAAAATAAAGAAAATATGACATTTTAAAAACTTAGGGTTTTTACCGAAATTCGTGTACTATACTCTTTACTTTTTTGCTAAAAAAGAAATATCTAAAAATCTCTTTTCGAAAGCATCTGTTTAACATTTTCGTCGCTAAGGATCCATTTGTATCATCACACCTCTCAAAAAATAAAGAATATGTGACATTTTAAAACAGAGGGTTTTTACCGAAATTCGTGTGCTATACCATTTGGATTTTTTGCTAAAAAAGGAAATATCTAAAAATCTCTCTTCGAACGTATCAGTTTAACATTTTCGTCTCTAAGGGTCCATTTGTATCATCACACCCCCCCAAAAAATAAAGACAATATGACATTTTAAAAACTTAGGGTTTTTACCGAAATTCGTGTGCTATACTCTTTGCTTTTTTGCTAAAATGGGAAATATCTAAAAATCTCTCTTCGAAAGCATCCGTTTAACATTTTCGTCACTAAGTATACATTTGTATCATCACACCTCTCAAAAAATAAAGAAAATGTGACATTTTAAAAACTGATGGTTTTTACCGAAATTCGTGTGCTATATACTCTTTGGTTTTTTGCTAAAAAGGAAATATCTAAAAATCTCTCTTCGAACGCATCAGTTTAACATTTTCGTCTCTAAGGGTCCATTTTTATCATCACACCCCCCAAAAAATAAAGACAATATGATATTTTAAAACATTGGGTTTTTACCGAAATTCGTGTACTATACTCTTTGCTTTTTTGCTAAAATGGGAAATATCTAAAAATCTCTCTTCGAAAGCATCCGTTTAACATTTTCGTCACTAAGTATACATTTGTATCATCACACCTCTCAAAAAATAAAGAAAATGTGACATTTTAAAAACTGAAGGTTTTTACCGAAATTCGTGTGCTATACTCTTTGGTTTTTTGCTAAAAAAGGAAATATTTAAAAATCTCTCTTCGAACGCATCAGTTTAACATTTTCGTCTCTAAGGGTCCATTTGTATCATCACACCCCCCAAAAAATAAAGAAAATATTACATTTTAAAAACTTAGGGTTTTACCGAAATTCGTGTGCTATACACTTTGCTTTTTTGCTAAAAAAGGAAATATCTAAAAATCTCTCTTCGAAAGCATCCGTTTAACATTTTCGTCGCTAAGGATCCATTTGTATCATCACACCCCCCCCCCCAAAATAAAGAAAATATGACATTTTAAAAACTTAGGGTTTTTACCAAAATTCGTGTACTATACACTTTGTTTTTTTGCTAAAAAATGAAATATCTAAAAATCTCTCTTCGAAAGCATCTGTTAAACATTTTCGTCGCTAAGGATCCATTTGTATCATCACACCCCACAAAAAATAAAGAAAATGTGACATTTTAAAAACTGAGGGTTTTTACCGAAATTCGTGTTCTATACTCTTTGGTTTTTTGCTAAAAAAGGAAATATCTAAAAATCTCTCTTCGAAAGCATCCGTTTAACATTTTCGTCGCTAAGGATACATTTGTATCATCACACCTCTCAAAAAATAAAGAAAATGTGACATTTTAAAACTGAGGGTTTTTACCGAAATTCGTGTGCTATACCATTTGGATTTTTTTGCTAAAAAAGGAAATATATAAAAATCTCTCTTCGCACGCATCTGTTTAACATTTTCGTCGCCAAGGATCCATTTGTATCATCACACCTCTCAAAAAATAAAGAAAATGTGACATTTTAAAACTGAGGGTTTTTACCGAAATTCGTGTGATATGCCATTTGGATTTTTTGCTAAAAAAGGAAATATATAAAAATCTGTCATCGAACGCATCAGTTTAACATTTTCGTCGCTAAGGATCCATTTGTATCATCAGACCCCTCAAAAAATAAAGAAAATGTGTCATTTTAAAAACTGAAGGTTATTACCGTAATTTGTGTGCTATACTCTTTGATTTTTTGCTAAAAAAGGAAATATCTAAAAATCTCTCTTCGCACGCATCAGTTTAACATTTTCGTCTCTAAGGATCTATTTGTACATCACACCCCTCAAAAAATAAAGAAAATAAGACATTTTTAAAAAGTGAGGGTTTTTACCGAAATTCGTGTGCTATACCATTTGGATTTTTTCCTCAAAAAGGAAATATATAAAAATCTGTCATCGAACGCATCAGTTTAACATTTTCGTCGCTAAGGATCCATTTGTATCATCGCACCCCACAAAAAATAAAGAAAATGTGACATTTTAAAAACTGAGGGTTTTTACCGAAATTCGTGTACTATACTCTTTGCTTTTTTGCTAAAAAAGGAAATATCTAAAAATCTCTTTTCGAAAGCATCCGTTTAACATTTTCGTCGCTAAGGATACATTTGTATCATCACACCTCTCAAAAAATAACGAAAATGTGACATTTTAAAAACTGTTATTTTTTACCGAAATACGTGTGTTATACTCTTTGGTTTTTTGTTTAAAAAGAAATATCAAAAAATCTCTTTTCGAACGCATCAGTTTAACATTTTCGTCGCTAAGGATCCATTTGTATCATCACACCCCTCAAAAAATAAAGAAAATGTGCCATTTTAAAAACTGAAGGTTTTTACCGAAATTCGTGTGCTATACTCTTTGATTTTTGCTAAAAAGGAAATATCTAAAAATCTCTCTTCGAAAGCATCCGTTTAACATTTTCGTCGCTAAGGATCCATTTGTCTCATCAGACACCCCCCCCCCCAAAATAAAGAAAAATATGACATTTTAAAAACTTAGGGTTTTTACCGAAATTCGTGTACTATAACACTTGGCTTTTTTGCTAAAAAAGGAAATATCTAAAAATCTCTCTTCGAAAGCATCTGTTAAACATTTTCGTCGCTATGGATCCATTTGTATCATCACACCTCTCAAAAAATAAAGAAAATGTGACATTTTAAAAACTGAAGGTTTTTACCGAAATTCGTGTGCTATACTCTTTGATTTTTTGCTAAAAAAGGAAATATCTAAAAATCTCTCTTCGAAAGCATTCGTTTAACATTTTCGTCGCTAAGAATCCATTTGTATCATCACCCCCCCCCCCCCCCAAATAAAGAAAAATATGACATTTTAAAAACTTAGTGTTTTTACCGAAATTCGTGTACTATATACACTTTGCTTTTTTGCTAAAAAAGGAAATATCTAAAAATCTCTCTTCGAAAGCATCTGTTAAACATTTTCGTCGCGAAGGATCCATTTGTATCATCACACCTCTCAAAAAATAAAGAAAATGTGACATTTTAAAAACTGAAGGTTTTTACCGAAATTCGTGTGCTATACTCTTTGGTTTTTTGCTAAAAAAGGAAATATCTAAAAATCTCTCTTCGAAAGCATCCGTTTAACATTTTCGTCTCTAAGGGTCCATTTGTATCATCACACCCCCCAAAAAATAAAGAAAATATGACATTTTAAAAACTTAGGGTTTTTACCGAAATTCGTGTACTATACTCTTTACTTTTTTGCTAAAAAAGAAATATCTAAAAATCTCTTTTCGAAAGCATCTGTTTAACATTTTCGTCGCTAAGGATCCATTTGTATCATCACACCTCTCAAAAAATAAAGAATATGTGACATTTTAAAACAGAGGGTTTTTACCGAAATTCGTGTGCTATACCATTTGGATTTTTTGCTAAAAAAGGAAATATCTAAAAATCTCTCTTCGAACGTATCAGTTTAACATTTTCGTCTCTAAGGGTCCATTTGTATCATCACACCCCCCAAAAAATAAAGACAATATGACATTTTAAAAACTTAGGGTTTTTACCGAAATTCGTGTGCTATACTCTTTGCTTTTTTGCTAAAATGGGAAATATCTAAAAATCTCTCTTCGAAAGCATCCGTTTAACATTTTCGTCACTAAGTATACATTTGTATCATCACACCTCTCAAAAAATAAAGAAAATGTGACATTTTAAAAACTGATGGTTTTTACCGAAATTCGTGTGCTATATACTCTTTGGTTTTTTGCTAAAAAGGAAATATCTAAAAATCTCTCTTCGAACGCATCAGTTTAACATTTTCGTCTCTAAGGGTCCATTTGTATCATCACACCCCCCAAAAAATAAAGACAATATGACATTTTAAAAACTTAGGGTTTTTACCGAAATTCGTGTGCTATACTCTTTGCTTTTTTGCTAAAATGGGAAATATCTAAAAATCTCTCTTCGAAAGCATCCGTTTAACATTTTCGTCACTAAGTATACATTTGTATCATCACACCTCTCAAAAAATAAAGAAAATGTGACATTTTAAAAACTGAAGATTTTTACCGAAATTCGTGTGCTATACTCTTTGGTTTTTTGCTAAAAAAGGAAATATTTAAAAATCTCTCTTCGAACGCATCAGTTTAACATTTTCGTCTCTAAGGGTCCATTTGTATCATCACACCCCCCAAAAAATAAAGAAAATATTACATTTTAAAAACTTAGGGTTTTACCGAAATTCGTGTGCTATAACTCTTTGCTTTTTTGCTAAAAAAGGAAATATCTAAAAATCTCTCTTCGAAAGCATCCGTTTAACATTTTCGTCGCTAAGGATCCATTTGTATCATCACACCCCCCCCCCCCCCAAAATAAAGAAAATATGACATTTTAAAAACTTAGGGTTTTTACCAAAATTCGTGTACTATACACTTTGTTTTTTTGCTAAAAAATGAAATATCTAAAAATCTCTCTTCGAAAGCATCTGTTAAACATTTTCGTCGCTAAGGATCCATTTGTATCATCACACCCCACAAAAAATAAAGAAAATGTGACATTTTAAAAACTGAGGGTTTTTACCGAAATTCGTGTTCTATACTCTTTGGTTTTTTGCTAAAAAAGGAAATATCTAAAAATCTCTCTTCGAAAGCATCCGTTTAACATTTTCGTCGCTAAGGATACATTTGTATCATCACACCTCTCAAAAAATAAAGAAAATGTGACATTTTAAAACTGAGGGTTTTTACCGAAATTCGTGTGCTATACCATTTGGATTTTTTTGCTAAAAAAGGAAATATATAAAAATCTCTCTTCGCACGCATCTGTTTAACATTTTCGTCGCCAAGGATCCATTTGTATCATCACACCTCTCAAAAAATAAAGAAAATGTGACATTTTAAAACTGAGGGTTTTTACCGAAATTCGTGTGCTATGCCATTTGGATTTTTTGCTAAAAAAGGAAATATATAAAAATCTGTCATCGAACGCATCAGTTTAACATTTTCGTCGCTAAGGATCCATTTGTATCATCAGTCCCCTCAAAAAATAAAGAAAATGTGTCATTTTAAAAACTGAAGGTTATTACCGAAATTTGTGTGCTATACTCTTTGATTTTTTGCTAAAAAAGGAAATATCTAAAAATCTCTCTTCGCACGCATCAGTTTAATATTTTCGTCTCTAAGGATCTATTTGTACATCACACCCCTCAAAAAATAAAGAAAATAAGACATTTTTAAAAAGTGAGGGTTTTTACCGAAATTCGTGTGCTATACCATTTGGATTTTTTCCTCAAAAAGGAAATATAAAAAAATTTGTCATCGAACGCATCAGTTTAACATTTTCGTCGCTAAGGATCCATTTGTATCATCGCACCCCACAAAAAATAAAGAAAATGTGACATTTTAAAAACTGAGGGTTTTTACCGAAATTCGTGTACTATACTCTTTGCTTATTTGCTAAAAAAGGAAATATCTAAAAATCTCTTTTCGAAAGCATCCGTTTAACATTTTCGTCGCTAAGGATACATTTGTATCATCACACCTCTCAAAAAATAACGAAAATGTGACATTTTAAAAACTGTTGGTTTTTACCGAAATACGTGTGCTATACTCTTTGGTTTTTTGTTTAAAAAGAAATATCTAAAAATCTCTTTTCGAACGCATCAGTTTAACATTTTCGTCGCTAAGGATCCATTTGTATCATCACACCCCTCAAAAAATAAAGAAAATGTGTCATTTTAAAAACTGAAGGTTTTTACCGAAATTCGTGTGCTATACTCTTTGATTTTTGCTAAAAAAGGAAATATCTAAAAATCTCTCTTCGAAAGCATCCGTTTAACATTTTCGTCGCTAAGGATCCATTTGTCTCATCAGACACCCCCCCCCAAAATAAAGAAAAATATGACATTTTAAAAACTTAGGGTTTTTACCGAAATTCGTGTACTATAACACTTGGCTTTTTTGCTAAAAAAGGAAATATCTAAAAATCTCTCTTCGAAAGCATCTGTTAAACATTTTCGTCGCTATGGATCCATTTGTATCATCACACCTCTCAAAAAATAAAGAAAATGTGACATTTTAAAAACTGAAGGTTTTTACCGAAATTCGTGTGCTATACTCTTTGATTTTTTGCTAAAAAAGGAAATATCTAAAAATCTCTCTTCGAAAGCATTCGTTTAACATTTTCGTCGCTAAGAATCCATTTGTATCATCACCCCCCCCCCCCCCAAATAAAGAAAAATATGACATTTTAAAAACTTAGTGTTTTTACCGAAATTCGTGTACTATATACACTTTGCTTTTTTGCTAAAAAAGGAAATATCTAAAAATCTCTCTTCGAAAGCATCTGTTAAACATTTTCGTCGCGAAGGATCCATTTGTATCATCACACCTCTCAAAAAATAAAGAAAATGTGACATTTTAAAAACTGAAGGTTTTTACCGAAATTCGTGTGCTATACTCTTTGGTTTTTTGCTAAAAAAGGAAATATCTAAAAATCTCTCTTCGAAAGCATCCGTTTAACATTTTCGTCTCTAAGGGTCCATTTGTATCATCACACCCCCCAAAAAATAAAGAAAATATGACATTTTAAAAACTTAGGGTTTTTACCGAAATTCGTGTACTATACTCTTTACTTTTTTGCTAAAAAAGAAATATCTAAAAATCTCTTTTCGAAAGCATCTGTTTAACATTTTCGTCGCTAAGGATCCATTTGTATCATCACACCTCTCAAAAAATAAAGAATATGTGACATTTTAAAACAGAGGGTTTTTACCGAAATTCGTGTGCTATACCATTTGGATTTTTTGCTAAAAAAGGAAATATCTAAAAATCTCTCTTCGAACGTATCAGTTTAACATTTTCGTCTCTAAGGGTCCATTTGTATCATCACACCCCCCCAAAAAATAAAGACAATATGACATTTTAAAAACTTAGGGTTTTTACCGAAATTCGTGTGCTATACTCTTTGCTTTTTTGCTAAAATGGGAAATATCTAAAAATCTCTCTTCGAAAGCATCTGTTTAACATTTTCGTCACTAAGTATACATTTGTATCATCACACCTCTCAAAAAATAAAGAAAATGTGACATTTTAAAAACTGATGGTTTTTACCGAAATTCGTGTGCTATATACTCTTTGGTTTTTTGCTAAAAAGGAAATATCTAAAAATCTCTCTTCGAACGCATCAGTTTAACATTTTCGTCTCTAAGGGTCCATTTGTATCATCACACCCCCCAAAAAATAAAGACAATATGACATTTTAAAAACTTAGGGTTTTTACCGAAATTCGTGTGCTATACTCTTTGCTTTTTTGCTAAAATGGGAAATATCTAAAAATCTCTCTTCGAAAGCATCCGTTTAACATTTTCGTCACTAAGTATACATTTGTATCATCACACCTCTCAAAAAATAAAGAAAATGTGACATTTTAAAAACTGAAGGTTTTTACCGAAATTCGTGTGCTATACTCTTTGGTTTTTTGCTAAAAAAGGAAATATTTAAAAATCTCTCTTCGAACGCATCAGTTTAACATTTTCGTCTCTAAGGGTCCATTTGTATCATCACACCCCCCAAAAAATAAAGAAAATATTACATTTTAAAAACTTAGGGTTTTACCGAAATTCGTGTGCTATACTCTTTGCTTTTTTGCTAAAAAAGGAAATATCTAAAAATCTCTCTTCGAAAGCATCCGTTTAACATTTTCGTCGCTAAGGATCCATTTGTATCATCACACCCCCCCCCCCCCCAAAATAAAGAAAATATGACATTTTAAAAACTTAGGGTTTTTACCAAAATTCGTGTACTATACACTTTGTTTTTTTGCTAAAAAATGAAATATCTAAAAATCTCTCTTCGAAAGCATCTGTTAAACATTTTCGTCGCTAAGGATCCATTTGTATCATCACACCCCACAAAAAATAAAGAAAATGTGACATTTTAAAAACTGAGGGTTTTTACCGAAATTCGTGTTCTATACTCTTTGGTTTTTTGCTAAAAAAGGAAATATCTAAAAATCTCTCTTCGAAAGCATCCGTTTAACATTTTCGTCGCTAAGGATCCATTTGTATCATCACACCCCCCCCAAAATAAAGGAAAATATGACATTTTAAAAACTGATGGTTTTTACCGAAATTCGTGTGCTATACTCTTTGATTTTTTGCTAAAAAAGGAAATATCTAAAAATCTCTCTTCGAAAGCATCCGTTTAACATTTTCGTCGTTAAGGATCCATTTGTATCATCACACCCCCCCCCCCAAAATAAAGAAAAATATGACATTTTAAAAACTTAGTGTTTTTACCGAAATTCGTGTACTATACACTTTGCTTTTTTGCTAAAAAAAGAAATATCTAAAAATCTCTCTTCGAAAGCATCCGTTTAACATTTTCGTCACTAAGGATACATTTGTATCATCACACCTCTCAAAAAATAAAGAAAATGTGACATTTTAAAAACTGAAGGTTTTTACCGAAATTCGTGTGCTACTCTTTGCTTTTTTGCTAAAAAAGGAAATATCTAAAAATCTCTCTTCGAATGCATCCGTTTAACATTTTCGTCTCTAAGGGTCCATTTGTATCATCACACCCCCCAAAAAATAAAGAAAATATGACATTTTAAAAACCTAGGGTTTTTACCGAAATTCGCGTGCTATACTCTTTGCTTTTTTGCTAAAAAAGGAAATATCTAAAAATCTCTCTTCGAAAGCATCCGTTTAACATTTTCGTCGCTAAGGATCCATTTGTATCATCACACCCCCCCCAAAATAAAGAAAATATGACATTTTAAAAACTAAGGGTTTTTACCGAAATTTGTGTACTATACACTTTGCTTTTTTGCTAAAAAAGGAAATATCTAAAAATCTCTCTTCGAAAGCATCTGTTAAACATTTTCGTCGCTAAGGATCCATTTGTATCATCACACCCCACAAAAAATAAAGAAAATGTGACATTTTAAAAACTGAGGGTTTTTACCGAAATTCGTGTTCTATACTCTTTGGTTTTTTGCTAAAAAAGGAAATATCTAAAAATATCTCTTCGCACGCATCAGTTTAACATTTTCGTCTCTAAGGATCTATTTGTACATCACACCCCTCAAAAAATAAAGAAAATTAGACATTTTTAAAAAGTGAGGGTTTTTACCGAAATTCATGTGCTATACAATTTGGATTTTTTGCTCAAAAAGGAAATATCTAAAAATCTCTCTTCGAACGCATCAGTTTAACATTTTCGTCGCTAAGGATCCATTTGTATCATCACACCCCACAAAAAATAAAGAAAATGTGACATTTTAAAAACTGAGGGTTTTTACCGAAATTCGTGTACTACTCTTTGCTTTTTTGCTAAAAAAGGAAATATCTAAAAATCTCTCTTCGATAGCATCCGTTTAACATTTTCGTCGCTAAGGATACATTTGTATCATCACACCTCTCAAAAAATAAAGAAAATGTGACATTTTAAAAACTGAAGGTTTTTACTGAAATTCGTGTGCTATAACTCTTTGGTTTTTTGCTAAAAAAAGAAATATCTAAAAATCTCTCTTCGAACGCATCAGTTTAACATTTTCGTCGCTAAGGATCCATTTGTATCATCACACCCCTCAAAAAATAAAGAAAATTAGACATTTTTAAAAAGTGAGGGTTTTTACCGATATTCATGTGCTATACCATTTGGATTTTTTGCTCAAAAAGGAAATATCTAAAAATCTCTCTTCGAACGCATCAGTTTAACATTTTCGTCTCTAAGGGTCCATTTGTATCATCACACCCCCCAAAAAATAAAGAAAATATGACATTTTAAAAACTTAGGGTTCTTACCGAAATTCGTGTACTATACTCTTTGCTTTTTTGCTAAAAAAGGAAATATCTAAAAATCTCTCTTCGAAAGCATCCGTTTAACATTTTCGTCACTAAGGATACATTTGTATCATCACACCTCTCAAAAAATAAAGAAAATGTGACATTTTAAAAACTGAAGGTTTTTACCGAAATTCGTGTGCTATATACTCTTTGCTTTTTTGCTAAAAAAGGAAATATCTAAAAATCTCTCTTCGGAAGCATCCGTTTAACATTTTCGTCTCTAAGGGTCCATTTGTATCATCACACCCCCCAAAAAATAAAGAAAATATGACATTTTTAAAACTTAGGGTTTTTACCGAAATTCGTGTGCTATACTCTTTGGTTTTTTGCTAAAACAGGAAATATCTAAAAATCTCTCTTCGAAAGCATCCGTTTAACATTTTCGTCGCTAAGGATCCATTTGTATCATCACACACCCCCCCCCCCCCCCAAAATAAAGAAAATATGACATTTTAAAAACTTAGGGTTTTTACCGAAATTCGTGTTCTATACTCTTTGGTTTTTTGCTAAAAAAGGAAATATCTAAAAATCTCTCTTCGCACGCATCAGTTTAACATTTTCGTCTCTAAGGATCTATTTGTACATCACACCCCTCAAAAAATAAAGAAAATTAGATATTTTTAAAAAGTGAGGGTTTTTACCGAAATTCATATGCTATACCATTTGGATTTTTTGCTCAAAAAGGAAATATCTAAAAATCTCTCTTCGAACGCATCAGTTTAACATTTTCGTTGCTAAGGATCCATTTGTATCATCACACCCCACAAAAAATAAAGAAAATGTGACATTTTAAAAACTGAGGGTTTTTACCGAAATTCGTGTGCTATACCATTTGGATTTTTTGCTCAAAAAGGAAATATCTACAAATCTCTCTTCGAACGCATCAGTTTAAAATTTTCGTCGCTAAGGATACATTTGTATCATCACACCTCTCAAAAAATAAAGAAAATGTGACATTTTAAAAACTGAAGGTTTTTACTGAAATTCGTGTGCTATAACTCTTTGGTTTTTTGCTAAAAAAAGAAATATCTAAAAATCTCTCTACGAACGCATCAGTTTAACATTTTCGTCTCTAAGGATCCATTTGTATCATCACAGTCCACAAAAAATAAAGAAAATTTGACATTTTAAAAACTGTGGGTTTTTACCGAAATTCATGTGCTATACTCTTTGGTTTTTTGCTAAAAAAGGAAATATCTAAAAATCTCTCTTCGCACGCATCTGTTTAACATTTTCGTCTCTAAGGATTTATTTGTACATCACACCCCTCAAAAAATAAAGAAAATTAGACATTTTTAAAAAGTGAGGGTTTTTACCGAAATTCGTGTGCTATACCATTTGGATTTTTTGCTCAAAAAGGAAATCTCTACAAATCTCTCTTCGAACGCATCAGTTTAACATTTTCGTCGCTAAGGATCCAATTGTATCATCACACCCCACAAAAAATAAAGAAAATGTGACATTTTAAAAACTGACGGTTTTTACCGAAATTCATGTTCTATACTATTTGCTTTTTTGCTAAAAAAGGAAATATCTAAAAATCTCTCTTCGAAAGCATCCGTTTAACATTTTCGTCGCTAAGGATACATTTGTATCATCACACCTCTCAAAAAATAAAGAAAATGTGACATTTTAAAAATTGAAGGTTTTTACCGAAATTCGTGTGCTATACTATTTGGTTTTTTGCTAAAAAAGAAATATCTAAAAACTCTCTTCGAACGCATCAGTTTAACATTTTCGTCGCTAAGGATCCATTTGTATCATCACACCCCTCAAAAAATAAGGAAAATGTGTCATTTTAAAAACGGAAGGTTTTTACCGAAATTCGTGTGCTATACTCTTTGATTTTTTGCTAAAAAAGGAAATATCTAAAAATCTCTCTTCGAAAGCATCCGTTTAACATTTTCGTCGCTAAGGATCCATTTGTATCATCACACCCCCCCCCCCCAAATAAAGAAAATATGACATTTTAAAAACTGAAGGTTTTTACTGAAATTCGTGTGCTATAACTCTTTGGTTTTTTGCTAAAAAAGAAATATCTAAAAATCTCTTTTCGAACGCATCAGTTTAACATTTTCGTCGCTAAGGATCCATTTGTATCATCACAGTCCACAAAAAATAAAGAAAATTTGACATTTTAAAAACTGCGGGTTTTTACTGAAATTCATGTGCTTTACTCTTTGGTTTTTTGCTAAAAAAGGAAATATCTAAAAATCTCTCTTCGCACGCATCTGTTTAACATTTTCGTCTCTAAGGATCTATTTGTACATCACACCCCTCAAAAAATAAAGAAAATTAGACATTTTTAAAAAGTGAGGGTTTTTACCGAAATTCGTGTGCTATACCATTTGGATTTTTTGCTCAAAAAGGAAATCTCTACAAATCTCTCTTCGAACGCATCAGTTAAACATTTTCGTCGCTAAGGATCCAATTGTATCATCACACCCCATAAAAAATAAAGAAAATGTGACATTTTAAAAACTGAGGGTTTTTACCGAAATTCATGTGCTATACTCTTTGCTTTTTTGCTAAAAAAAGAAATATCTAAAAATCTCTCTTCGAAAGCATCCGTTTAACATTTTCGTCGCTAAGGATACATTTGTATCATCACACCTCTCAAAAAATAAAGAAAATGTGACATTTTAAAAACTGAAGGTTTTTACCGAAATTCGTGTGCTATACTATTTGGTTTTTTGCTAAAAAAAGAAATATCTAAAAATCTCTCTTCGAACGCATCAGTTTAACATTTTCGTCGCTAAGGATCCATTTGTATCATCACACCCCTCAAAAAATAAGGAAAATGTGTCATTTTAAAAACTGAAGGTTTTTACCGAAATTCGTGTGCTATACTCTTTGATTTTTTGCTAAAAAAGGAAATATCTAAAAATCTCTGTTCGAAAGCATCCGTTTAACATTTTCGTCGCTAAGGATCCATTTGTATCATCACACCCCCCCCCCCTAAATAAAGAAAATATGACATTTTAAAAACTTAGGGTTTTTACCGAAATTCGTGTACTATATACACTTTGCTTTTTTGCTAAAAAAGGAAATATCTAAAAATCTCTCTTCGAAAGCATCTGTTAAACATTTTCGTCGCTAAGGATCCATTTGTATCATCACACCCCACAAAAATAAAGAAAATGTGACATTTTAAAAACTGAGGGTTTTTACCCAAATTCGTGTACTATAACTCTTTGCTTTTTTGCTAAAAAAGAAAATATCTAAAAATCTCTGTTCGAAAGCATCCGTTTAACATTTTCGTCGCTAAGGATACATTTGTATCATCACACCTTTCAAAAAAGAAAGAAAATGTGACATTTTAAAAACTGAAGGTTTTTACCGAAATTCGTGTGCTATACTCTTTGGTTTTTGCTAAAAAAGAAATATCTAAAAATCTCTCTTCGAACGCATCAGTTTAACATTTTCGTCGCTAAGGATCCATTTGTATCATCACACCCCTCAAAAAATAAAGAAAATGTGCCATTTTAAAAACTGAAGGTTTTTACCGAAATTCGTGTGCTATACTCTTTGATTTTTTGTTAAAAAAGGAAATATCTAAAAATCTCTCTTCGAAAGCATCCGTTTAACATTTTCGTCGCTAAGGATCCATTTGTATCATCACACCCCCCCCCCCCCCCCTCAAATAAAGAAATATATGACATTTTAAAAACTTAGGGTTTTTACCGAAATTCGTGTACTATACACTTTGCTTTTTTGCTAAAAAAGGAAATATCTAAAAATCTCTCTTCGAAAGCATCTGTTAAACATTTTCGTCGCTATGGATCCATTTGTATCATCACACCTCTCAAAAATAAAGAAAATGTGACATTTTAAAAATTGAAGGTTTTTACCGAAATTAGTGTGCTATACTCTTTGGTTTTTTGCTAAAAAAGGAAATATCTAAAAATCTCTTTTCGAACGCATCAGTTTAACATTTTCGTCTCTAAGGGTCCATTTGTATCATCACACCCCCCAAAAAATAAAGAAAATATGACATTTTAAAAACTTAGGGTTTTTACCGAAATTCGTGTACTATACACTTTGCTTTTTTGCTAAAAAATGAAATATCTAAAAATCTCTTTTCGAAAGCATCTGTTTAACATTTTCGTCGCTATGGATCCATTTGTATAATCACACCTCTCAAAAAATAAAGAAAATATGACAATTTAAAAACTGAAGGTTTTTACCGAAATTCGTGTGCTATACTCTTTGGTTTTTTGCTAAAAAAGGAAATATCTAAAAATCTCTCTTCGAACGCATCATTTTAACATTTTCGTCTCTAAGGATCCATTTGTACATCACACCCCTCAAAAAATAAAGAAAATTAGACATTTTTAAAAAGTGAGGGTTTTTACCGAAATTCGTGTGCTATACCATTTGGATTTTTTGCTCAAAAAGGAAATATCTAAAAATCTCTCTTCGAACGCATCAGTTTAACATTTTCGTCGCTAAGGATCCATTTGTATCATCACACCCCTCAAAAAATAAAGAAAATGTGCCATTTTAAAAACTGAAGGTTTTTACCGAAATTCGTGTGCTATACTCTTTGATTTTTTGTTAAAAAAGGAAATATCTAAAAATCTCTCTTCGAAAGCATCCGTTTAACATTTTCGTCACTAAGGATCCATTTGTATCATCACACCCCCCCCTCAAATAAAGAAATATATGACATTTTAAAAACTTAGGGTTTTTACCGAAATTCGTGTACTATACACTTTGCTTTTTTGCTAAAAAAGGAAATATCTAAAAATCTCTCTTCGAAAGCATCTGTTAAACATTTTCGTCGCTATGGATCCATTTGTATCATCACACCTCTCAAAAATAAAGAAAATGTGACATTTTAAAAATTGAAGGTTTTTACCGAAATTAGTGTGCTATACTCTTTGGTTTTTTGCTAAAAAAGGAAATATCTAAAAATCTCTCTTCGAACGCATCAGTTTAACATTTTCGTCTCTAAGGGTCCATTTGTATCATCACACCCCCCAAAAAATAAAGAAAATATGACATTTTAAAAACTTAGGCTTTTTACCGAAATTCGTGTACTATACACTTTGCTTTTTTGCTAAAAAAAGAAATATCTAAAAATCTCTCTTCGAAAGCATCTGTTTAACATTTTCGTCGCTATGGATCCATTTGTATAATCACACCTCTCAAAAAATAAAGAAAATATGACAATTTAAAAACTGAAGGTTTTTACCGAAATTCGTGTGCTATACTCTTTGGTTTTTTGCTAAAAAAGGAAATATCTAAAAATCTCTCTTCGAACGCATCATTTTAACATTTTCGTCTCTAAGGGTCCATTTGTACATCACACCCCTCAAAAAATAAAGAAAATTAGACATTTTTAAAAAGTGAGGGTTTTTACCGAAATTCGTGTGCTATACCATTTGGATTTTTTGCTCAAAAAGGAAATATCTACAAATCTCTCTTCGAACGCATCAGTTTAAAATTTTCGTCGCTAAGGATCCATTTGTATCATCACACCCCACAAAAAATAAAGAAAATGTGACATTTTAAAAACATATGTTTTTACCGAAATTCGTGTGCTATACTCTTTGGTTTTTTGCTAAAAACGGAAATATATAAAAATCTCTCTTCGAAAGCATCCGTTTAACATTTTCGTCGCTAAGGATACAATTGTATCATCACACATCTCAAAAAATAAAGAAAATGTGACATTTTAAAAACTGAAGGGTTTTACCGAAATTCGTGTCCTATACTCTTTGATTTTTTGCTAAAAAATGAAATATCTAAAAATCTCTCTTCGAAAGCATCCGTTTAACATTTTCGTCGCTAAGGATCCATTTGTATCATCACACCCCCCCCCCCAAATAAAGAAAATATGACAATTTAAAAACTTAGGGTTTTTACCGAAATTCGTGTACTATACACTTTGCTCTTTTGCTAAAAAAGGAAATATCTAAAAATCTCTCTTCGAAAGCATCTGTTAAACATTTTCGTCGCTAAGGATCCATTTGTATCATCACACCCCCCAAAAAATAAAGAAAATATGACATTTTAAAAACTTAGGGTTTTTACCGAAATTCGTGTACTATATACTCTTTGCTTTTTTGCGAAAAAGGGAAATATCTAAAAATCTCTCTTCGAAAGCATCCGTTTAACATTTTCGTCACTAAGGATACATTTGTATCATCACACCTCTCAAAAAATAAAGAAAATGTGACATTTTAAAAACATATGTTTTTACCGAAATTCGTGTGCTATACTCTTTGGTTTTTTGCTAACAACGGAAATATCTAAAAATCTCTCTTCGAAAGCAACCGTTTAACATTTTCGTCGCTAAGGATACATTTGTATCATCACACATCTCAAAAAATAAAGAAAATGTGACATTTTAAAAACTGAAGGTTTTTACCGAAATTCGTGTGCTATAGTCTTTGGTTGTTTGCTAAAAAAAGAAATATCTAAAAATCTCTCTTCGAACGCATCTGTTTAACATTTTCGTCGCTAAGGATCCATTTGTATCATCACACCCCCCCCCCCACCCCCCAAATAAAGAAAATATGACATTTTAAAAACTTTGGGTTTTTACCGAAATTCGTGTACTATACACTTTGCTCTTTTGCTAAAAAAAGAAATATGTAAAAATCTCTCTTCGAAAGCATCCGTTTAACATTTTCGTCGCTAAGGATCCATTTGTATCATCACCCCCCCCAAATAAAGAAAATATGACATTTTAAAAACTGAAGGTTTTTACCGAAATTCGTGTGCTATACTATTTGATTTTTTGCTAAAAAAGGAAATATTTAAAAATCTCTCTTCGAAAGCATCCGTTTAACATTTTCGTCGCTAAGGATCCATTTGTATCATCACACCCCCCCCCCCCAAATAAAAAAATATGACATTTTAAAAACTTAGGGTTTTTACCGAAATTCGTGTACTATACACTTTGCTCTTTTGCTAAAAAAGGAAATATCTAAAAATCTCTCTTCGAAAGCATCTGTTAAACATTTTCGTCGCTAAGGATCCATTTGTATCATCACACCCCACAAAAAATAAAGAAAATTTGACATTTTAAAAACTGAGGGTTTTTACCGAAATTCATGTGCTATACTCTTTGGTTTTTTGCTAAAAAAGGAAATATCTAAAAATCTCTCTTCGCACGCATCTGTTTAACATTTTCGTCTCTAAGGATCTATTTGTACATCACACCCCTCAAAAAATAAAGAAAATTAGACATTTTTAAAAAGTGAGGGTTTTTACCGAAATTCGTGTGCTATACCATTTGGATTTTTTGCTCAAAAAGGAAATATCTACAAATCTCTCTTCGAACGCATCAGTTTAAAATTTTCGTCGCTAAGGATCCATTTGTATCATCACACCCCACAAAAAATAAAGAAAATGTGACATTTTAAAAACATATGTTTTTACCGAAATTCGTGTGCTATACTCTTTGGTTTTTTGCTAAAAACGGAAATATATAAAAATCTCTCTTCGAAAGCATCCGTTTAACATTTTCGTCGCTAAGGATACAATTGTATCATCACACATCTCAAAAAATAAAGAAAATGTGACATTTTAAAAACTGAAGGGTTTTACCGAAATTCGTGTCCTATACTCTTTGATTTTTTGCTAAAAAAGGAAATATCTAAAAATCTCTCTTCGAAAGCATCCGTTTAACATTTTCGTCGCTAAGGATCCATTTGTATCATCACACCCCCCCCCCAAATAAAGAAAATATGACAATTTAAAAACTTAGGGTTTTTACCGAAATTCGTGTACTATACACTTTGCTCTTTTGCTAAAAAAGGAAATATCTAAAAATCTCTCTTCGAAAGCATCTGTTAAACATTTTCGTCGCTAAGGATCCATTTGTATCATCACACCCCACAAAAAATAAAGAAAATTTGACATTTTAAAAACTGAGGGTTTTTACCGAAATTCATGTGCTAAACTCTTTGGTTTTTTGCTAAAAAAGGAAATATCTAAAAATCTCTCTTCGCACGCATCTGTTTAACATTTTTGTCTCTAAGGATCTATTTGTACATCACACCCCTCAAAAAATAAAGAAAATTAGACATTTTTAAAAAGTGAGGGTTTTTACCGAAATTCGTGTGCTATACCATTTGGATTTTTTGCTCAAAAAGGAAATATCTACAAATCTCTCTTCGAACGCATCAGTTTAACATTTTCGTTGCTAAGGATCCATTTGTATCATCACACCCCACAAAAAATAAAGAAAATGTGACATTTTAAAAACTGAGGGTTTTTACCGAAATTCGTGTGCTATACTCTTTGCTTTTTTGCTAAAAAGGGAAATATCTAAAAATCTCTCTTCGAAAGCATCCGTTTAACATTTTCGTCACTAAGGATACATTTGTATCATCACACCTCTCAAAAAATAAAGAAAATGTGACATTTTAAAAACATATGTTTTTACCGAAATTCGTGTGCTATACTCTTTGGTTTTTTGCTAAAAACGGAAATATCTAAAAATCTCTCTTCGAAAGCATCCGTTTAACATTTTCGTCGCTAAGGATACATTTGTATCATCACACATCTCAAAAAATAAAGAAAATGTGACATTTTAAAAACTGAAGGTTTTTACCGAAATTCGTGTGCTATAGTCTTTGGTTTTTTGCTAAAAAAGGAAATATCTAAAAATCTCTCTTCGAACGCATCAGTTTAACATTTTCGTCGCTAAGGATCCATTTGTATCATCACATCCCTCAAAAAATAAAGAAAATGTGCCATTTTAAAAACTGAAGGTTTTTACCGAAATTCGTGTCCTATACTCTTTGATTTTTTGCTAAAAAAGGAAATATCTAAAAATCTCTCTTCGAAAGCATCCGTTTAACATTTTCGTCGCTAGGGATCCATTTGTATCATCACACCCCCCCCCCCAAATAAAGAAAATATGACATTTTAAAAACTTAGGGTTTTTACTGAAATTCGTGTACTATACACTTTGCTCGTTTGCTAAAAAAAGAAATATGTAAAAATCTCTCTTCGAAAGCATCCGTTTAACATTTTCGTCGCTAAGGATCCATTTGTATCATCACCCCCCCCCCCAAATAAAGAAAATATGACATTTTAAAAACTGAAGGTTTTTACCGAAATTCGTGTGCTATACTCTTTCATTTTTTGCTAAAAAAGGAAATATTTAAAAATCTCACTTCGAAAGCATCCGTTTAACATTTTCGTCGCTAAGGATCCATTTGTATCATCACACCCCACCCCCCCCAAATAAAGAAAATATGACATTTTAAAAACTTAGGGTTTTTACCGAAATTCGTGTACTATACACTTTGCTCTTTTGCTAAAAAAGGAAATATCTAAAAATCTCTCTTCGAAAGCATCTGTTAAACATTTTCGTCGCTAAGAATCCATTTGTATCATCACACCCCACAAAAAATAAAGAAAATTTGACATTTTAATAACTGAGGGTTTTTACCGAAATTCATGTGCTATACACTTTGGTTTTTTGCTAAAAAAGGAAATATCTAAAAATCTCTCTTCGCACGCATCTGTTTAACATTTTCGTCTCTAAGGATCTATTTGTACATCACACCCCTCAAAAAAATAAAGAAAATTAGACATTTTTAAAAAGTGAGGGTTTTTACCGAAATTCGTGTGCTATACCATTTGGATTTTTTGCTCAAAAAGGAAATATCTACAAATCTCTCTTCGAACGCACCAGTTTAAAATTTTCGTCGCTAAGGATCCATTTGTATCATCACACCCCACAAAAAATAAAGAAAATGTGACATTTTAAAAACATATGTTTTTACCGAAATTCGTGTGCTATACTCTTTGGGTTTTTGCTAAAAACGGAAATATCTAAAAATCTCTCTTCGAAAGCATCCGTTTAACATTTTCGTCGCTAAGGATACATTTGTATCATCACACATCTCAAAAAATAAAGAAAATGTGACATTTTAAAAACTGAAGGTTTTTACCGAAATTCGTGTGCTATAGTCTTTGGTTTTTTGCTAAAAAAAGAAATATCTAAAAATCTCTCTTCGAACGCATCAGTTTAACATTTTCGTCGCTAAGGATCCATTTGTATCATCACACCCCTCAAAAAATAAAGAAAATGTGCCATTTTAAAAACTGAAGGTTTTTACCGAAATTCGTGTCCTATACTCTTTGATTTTTTGCTAAAAAAGGAAATATCTAAAAATCTCTCTTCGAAAGCATCCATTTAACATTTTCGTCGCTAGGGATCCATTTGTATCATCACACCCCCCCCCCAAATAAAGAAAATATGACATTTTAAAAACTTAGGGTTTTTACCGAAATTCGTGTACTATACACTTTGCTCTTTTGCTAAAAAAGAAATATGTAAAAATCTCTCTTCGAAAGCATCCGTTTAACATTTTCGTCGCTAAGGATCCATTTGTATCATCACCCCCCCCCCAAATAAAGAAAATATGACATTTTAAAAACTGAAGGTTTTTACCGAAATTCGTGTACTATACTCTTTGATTTTTTGCTAAAAAAGGAAATATTTAAAAATCTCTCTTCGAAAGCATCCGTTTAACATTTTCGTCGCTAAGGATCCATTTGTATCATCACACCCCCCCCCCCCCCCCCAAATAAAGAAAATGTGACATTTTAAAAACTTAGGGTTTTTACCGAAATTCGTGTACTATACACTTTGCTCTTTTGCTAAAAAAGGAAATATCTAAAAATCTCTCTTCGAAAGCATCTGTTAAACATTTTCGTCGCTAAGGATCCATTTGTATCATCACACCCCACAAAAAATAAAGAAAATTTGACATTTTAAAAACTGAGGGTTTTTACCGAAATTCATGTGCTATACTCATTGGTTTTTTGCTAAAAAAGGAAATATCTAAAAATCTCTCTTCGCACGCATCTGTTTAACATTTTCGTCTCTAAGGATCTATTTGTACATCACACCCCTCAAAAAATAAAGAAAATTAGACATTTTTAAAAAGTGAGGGTTTTTACCGAAATTCGTGTGCTATACCATTTGGATTTTTTGCTCAAAAAGGAAATATCTACAAATCTCTCTTCGAACGCACCAGTTTAAAATTTTCGTCGCTAAGGATCCATTTGTATCATCACACCCCACAAAAAATAAAGAAAATGTGACATTTTAAAAACATATGTTTTTACCGAAATTCGTGTGCTATACTCTTTGGTTTTTTGCTAAAAACGGAAATATCTAAAAATCTCTCTTCGAAAGCATCCGTTTAACATTTTCGTCGCTAAGGATACATTTGTATCATCACACATCTCAAAAAATAAAGAAAATGTGACATTTTAAAAACGGAAGGTTTTTACCGAAATTCGTGTGCTATAGTCTTTGGTTTTTTGCTAAAAAAAGAAATATCTAAAAATCTCTCTTCGAACGCATCAGTTTAACATTTTCGTCGCTAAGGATCCATTTGTATCATCACACCCCTCAAAAAATAAAGAAAATGTGCCATTTTAAAAACTGAAGGTTTTTACCGAAATTCGTGTCCTATACTCTTTGATTTTTTGCTAAAAAAGGAAATATCTAAAAATCTCTCTTCGAAAGCATCCGTTTAACATTTTCGTCGCTAGG
Organism: Triglochin maritima; assembly: GCA_963682175.1. Lineage (NCBI taxonomy): Eukaryota > Viridiplantae > Streptophyta > Magnoliopsida > Alismatales > Juncaginaceae > Triglochin > Triglochin maritima. Next base: position 53,204,254 of record OY821771.1, on the reverse strand, counting down.
GATCCATTTGTATCATCACACCCCCCCCCCCCCCCAAATAAAGAAAATATGACATTTTAAAAACTTAGGGTTTTTACCGAAATTCGTGTACTATACACTTTGCTCTTTTGCTAAAAAAGAAATATGTAAAAATCTCTCTTCGAAAGCATCCGTTTAACATTTTCGTCGCTAAGGATCCATTTGTATCATCACCCCCCCCCCCCAAATAAAGAAAATATGACATTTTAAAAACTGAAGGTTTTTACCGAAATTCGTGTACTATATTCTTTGATTTTTTGCTAAAAAAGGAAATATTTAAAAATCTCTCTTCGAAAGCATCCGTTTAACATTTTCGTCGCTAAGGATCCATTTGTATCATCACACCCCCCCCCCCCCCCAAATAAAGAAAATGTGACATTTTAAAAACTTAGGGTTTTTACCGAAATTCGTGTACTATACACTTTGCTCTTTTGCTAAAAAAGGAAATATCTAAAAATCTCTCTTCGAAAGCATCTGTTAAACATTTTCGTCGCTAAGGATCCATTTGTATCATCACACCCCACAAAAAATAAAGAAAATTTGACATTTTAAAAACTGAGGGTTTTTACCGAAATTCATGTGCTATACTCTTTGATTTTTTGCTAAAAAAGGAAATATCTAAAAATCTCTCTTCGCACGCATCTATTTAACATTTTCGTCTCTAAGGATCTATTTCTACATCACACCCCTCAAAAAATAAAGAAAATTAGACATTTTTAAAAAGTGAGGGTTTTTACCGAAATTCGTGTGCTATACCATTTGGATTTTTTGCTCAAAAAGGAAATATCTACAAATCTCTCTTCGAACGCATCAGTTTAACATTTTCGTCGCTAAGGATCCATTTGTATCATCACACCCCACAAAAAATAAAGAAAATGTGACATTTTAAAAACTGAGGGTTTTTACCGAAATTCGTGTACTATACTCTTTGCTTTTTTCCTAAAAAATGAAATATCTAAAAATCTCTCTTCGAAAGCATCCGTTTAACATTTTCGTCGCTAAGGATTCATTTGTATCATCACACCCCCCCCCCCCAAATAAAGAAAATATGACATTTTAAAAACTTAGGGTTTTTACCGAAATTCGTGTACGATACACTTTGCTTTTTTGCTAAAAAAGGAAATATCTAAAAATCTCTCTTCGAAAGCATCTGTTTAACATTTTCGTCGCTATGGATCCATTTGTATCATCACACCTCTCAAAAAAAAATGTGACATTTTAAAAACTTAAGGTTTTTACCGAAATTCGTGTGCTATACTTTTTGGTTTTTTGCTAAAAAAAGAAATATCTAAAAATCTCTCTTCGAACGCATCAGTTTAACATTTTCGTCTCTAAGGGTCCATTTGTATCATCACACCCCCCAAAAAATAAAGAAAATAAGACATTTTAAAAACTTAGGGTTTTTACCGAAATTCGTGTACTATACACTTTGCTCTTTTGCTAAAAAAGGAAATATCTAAAAATCTCTCTTCGAAAGCATCTGTTAAACATTTTCGTCGCTAAGGATCCATTTGTATCATCACACCCCACAAAAAATAAAGAAAATTTGACATTTTAAAAACTGAATGTTTTTACCGAAATTCTTGTGCTATACTCTTTGGTTTTTTGCTAAAAAAAGTAAATATCTAAAAATCTCTCTTCGCACGCATCTGTTTAACATTTTCGTCTCTAAGGATCTATTTGTACATCACACCCATCAAAAAAAAAAAAATTAGACATTTTTAAAAAGTGAGGGTTTTTACCGAAATTCGTGTGCTATACCATTTGGATTTTTTGCTCAAAAAGGAAATATCTACAAATCTCTCTTCGAACGCATCAGTTTAACATTTTCGTCGCTAAGGATCCATTTGTATCATCACACCCCACAAAAAATAAAGAAAATGTGACATTTTAAAAACTTAGGGTTTTTTACCGAAATTCGTGTACTATACTCTTTGCTTTTTTGCTAAAAAAAGAAATATCTAAAAATCTCTCTTCGAAAGCATCCGTTTAACATTTTCGTCGCAAAGGATACATTTGTATCATCACACCTCTCAAAAAATAAAGAAAATGTGACATTTTAAAAACTGAAGGTTTTTACCGAAATTCGTGTGCTATACTATTTGGTTTTTTGCTAAAAAAAGAAATATCTAAAAATCTCTCTTCGAACGCATCAGTTTAACATTTTCGTCGCTAAGGATCCATTTGTATCATCACACCCCTCAAAAAATAAAGAAAATGTGCCATTTTAAAAACTGAAGGTTTTTACCGAAATTCGTGTGCTATACTCTTTGATTTTTTGCTAAAAAAAAGAAATATCTAAAAATCTCTCTTCGAAAGCATCCGTTTAACATTTTCGTCGCTAAGGATCCATTTGTATCATCACACCCCCCCCCCCCCCAAATAAAGAAAATATGACATTTTAAAAACTGAAGGTTTTTACCGAAATTCGTGTGCTATACTCTTTGATTTTTTGCTAAAAAAGAAAATATCTAAAAATCTCTCTTCGAAAGCATCCGTTTAACATTTTCGTCGCTAAGGATCCATTTGTATCATCACACCCCCCCCCCCCACCCCCCAAATAAAGAAAATATGACATTTTAAAAACTTTGGGTTTTTACCGAAATTCGTGTACTATACACTTTGCTCTTTTGCTAAAAAAAGAAATATCTAAGAATCTCTCTTCGAAAGCATCTGTTAAACATTTTCGTCGCTAAGGATCCATTTGTATCATCACACCCCACAAAAAAATAAAGAAAATTTGACATTTTAAAAACTGAGGGTTTTTACCGAAATTCATGTGCTATACTCTTTGGTTTTTTGCTAAAAAAGGAAATATCTAAAAATCTCTCTTCGCACGCATCTGTTTAACATTTTCGTCTCTAAGGATCTATTTGTACATCACACCCCTCAAAAAATAAAGAAAATTAGACATTTTTAAAAAGTGAGGGTTTTTACCGAAATTCGTGTGCTATACCATTTGGATTTTTTGCTCAAAAAGGAAATATCTACAAATCTCTCTTCGAACGCATCAGTTTAACATTTTCGTCGCTAAAGATCCATTTGTATCATCACACCCCACAAAAAATAAAGAAAATGTGACATTTTAAAAACTGAGGGTTTTTACCGAAATTCATGTGCTATACTCTTTGCTTTTTTGCTAAAAAAACAAATATCTAAAAATCTCTCTTCGAACGCATCAGTTTAACATTTTCGTCGCTAAGGATCCATTTGTATCATCACACCCCTCAAAAAATAAAGAAAATGTGCCACTTTAAAAACTGAAGGTTTTTACTGAAATTCGTGTGCTATACTCTTTGATTTTTTGCTAAAAAAAGAAATATCTAAAAATCTCTCTTCGAAAGCATCCGTTTAACATTTTCGTCGCTAAGGATCCATTTGTATCATCACACCCCCCCCCCCCAAAATAAAGAAAATATGACATTTTAAAAACTTAGGGTTTTTACCGAAATTCGTGTACGATACACTTTACTTTTCTGCTAAAAAAGGAAATATCTAAAAATCTCTCTTCGAAAGCATCTGTTAAACATTTTCGTCGCTATGGATCCATTTGTATCATCACACCTCTCAAAAAATAAAGAAAATGTGACATTTTAAAAACTGAAGGTTTTTACCGAAATTCGTGTGCTATACTCTTTGGTTTTTGCTAAAAAAAGGAAATATCTAAAAATCTCTCTTCGAACGCATCAGTTTAACATTTTCGTCTCTAAGGGTCCATTTGTATCATCACACCCCCCAAAAAATAAAGAAAATATGACATTTTAAAAACTTAGGGTTTTTACCGAAATTCGTGTACTATACTTTTGCTTTTTTGCTAAAAAGGGAAATATCTAAAAATCTCTCTTCGAAAGCATCCGTTTAACATTTTCGTCACTAAGGATACATTTGTATCATCACACCTCTCAAAAAATAAAGAAAATGTGACATTTTAAAAACTGAAGGTTTTTACCGAAATTCGTGTGCTATACTCTTTGTTTTTTTGCTAAAAAAAGAAATATCTAAAAATCTCTCTTCGAAAGCATCTGTTAAACATTTTCGTCGCTAAGGATCCATTTGTATCATCACACCCCACAAAAAATAAAGAAAATTTGACATTTTAAAAACTGAGTGTTTTTACCGAAATTCATGTGCTATACTCTTTGGTTTTTTGCTAAAAAATGAAATATCTAAAAATCTCTCTTCACACGCATCTGTTTAACATTTTCGTCTCTAAGGATCTATTTGTACATCACACCCCTCAAAAAATAAAGAAAATTAGACATTTTTAAAAAGTGAGGGTTTTTACCGAAATTCGTGTGCTATACCATTTGGATTTTTTGCTCAAAAAGGAAATATCTACAAATCTCTCTTCGAACGCATCAGTTTAACATTTTCGTCGCTAAGGATCCATTTGTATCATCACACCCCACAAAAAATAAAGAAAATGTGACATTCTAAAAACTGAGGGTTTTTACCGAAATTCATGTACTATACTCTTTGCTTTTTTGCTAAAAAAGGAAAAATCTAAAAATCTCTTTTCGAAAGCATCCGTTTAACATTTTCGTCGCTAAGGATACATTTGTATCATCACACCTCTCAAAAAATAAAGAAAATATGACATTTTAAAAACTGAAGGTTTTTACTGAAATTCGTGTGCTATAACTCTTTGGTTTTTTGCTAAAAAAAGAAATATCTAAAAATCTCCCTTCGAACGCATCAGTTTAACATTTTCGTCGCTAAGGATCCATTTGTATCATCACACCCCTCAAAAAATAAAGAAAATGTGCCATTTTAAAAACTGAAGGTTTTTACCGAAATTCGTGTGCTATACTCTTTGATTTTTTGCTAAAAAGGAAATATCTAAAAATCTGTCTTCGAAAGCATCCGTTTAACATTTTCGTCGCTAAGGATCCATTTGTATCATCACACCCCCCCCCCCCCCCAAATAAAGAAAATATGACATTTTAAAAACTTAGGGTTTTTACCGAAATTCGTGTACGATACACTTTGCTTTTCTGCTAAAAAAGGAAATATCTAAAAATCTCTCTTCGAAAGCATCTGTTAAACATTTTCGTCGCTATGGATCCATTTGTATCATCACACCTCTCAAAAAATAAAGAAAATGTGACATTTTAAAAACTGAAGGTTTTTACCGAAATTCGTGTGCTATACTCTTTGGTTTTTGCTAAAAAAAGGAAATATCTAAAAATCTCTCTTCGAACGCATCAGTTTAACATTTTCGTCTCTAAGGGTCCATTTGTATCATCACACCCCCCAAAAAATAAAGAAAATATGACATTTTAAAAACTTAGGGTTTTTACCGAAATTCGTGTACTATATTTTTTGCTTTTTTCTAAAAAGGGAAATATCTAAAAATCTCTCTTCGAAAGCATCCGTTTAACATTTTCGTCACTAAGGATACATTTGTATCATCACACCTCTCAAAAAATAAAGAAAATGTGACATTTTAAAAACTGAAGGTTTTTACCGAAATTCGTGTGCTATACTCTTTGTTTTTTTGCTAAAAAAAGAAATATCTAAAAATCTCTCTTCGAAAGCATCTGTTAAACATTTTCGTCGCTAAGGATCCATTTGTATCATCACACCCCACAAAAAATAAAGAAAATTTGACATTTTAAAAACTGAGTGTTTTTACCGAAATTCATGTGCTATACTCTTTGGTTTTTTGCTAAAAAAGGAAATGTCTAAAAATCTCTCTTCGCACGCATCTGTTTAACATTTTCGTCTCTAAGGATCTATTTGTACATCACACCCCTCAAAAAATAAAGAAAATTAGACATTTTTAAAAAGTGAGGGTTTTTACCGAAATTCGTGTGCTATACCATTTGGATTTTTTGCTCAAAAAGGAAATATCTACAAATCTCTCTTCGAACGCATCAGTTTAACATTTTCGTCGCTAAGGATCCATTTGTATCATCACACCCCACAAAAAATAAAGAAAATGTGACATTTTAAAAACTGAGGGTTTTTACCGAAATTCGTGTGCTATAACTCTTTGGTTTTTTGCTAAAAAAAGAAATATCTAAAAATCTCTCTTCGAAAGCATCCGTTTAACATTTTCGTCGCTAAGGATACATTTGTATCATCACACCTCTCAAAAAATAAAGAAAATATGACATTTTAAAAACTGAAGGTTTTTACTGAAATTCGTGTGCTATAACTCTTTGGTTTTTTGCTAAAAAAAGAAATATCTAAAAATCTCTCTTCGAACGCATCAGTTTAACATTTTCGTCGCTAAGGATCCATTTGTATCATCACACCCCTCAAAAAATAAAGAAAATGTGCCATTTTAAAAACTGAAGGTTTTTACCGAAATTCGTGTGCTATACTCTTTGATTTTTTGCAAAAAAGGAAATATCTAAAAATCTGTCTTCGAAAGCATCCGTTTAACATTTTCGTCGCTAAGGATCCATTTGTATCATCACACCCCCCCCCCCCCAAATAAAGAAAATATGACATTTTAAAAACTTAGGATTTTTACCGAAATTCGTGTACGATACACTTTGCTTTTTTGCTAAAAAAGGAAATATCTAAAAATCTCTCTTCGAAAGCATCTGTTTAACATTTTCGTCGCTATGGATCCATTTGTATCATCACACCTCTCAAAAAATAAAGAAAATGTGACATTTTAAAAACTGAAGGTTTTTACCGAAATTCGTGTGCTATATACTCTTTGGTTTTTTGCTAAAAAAAGAAATATCTAAAAATCTCTCTTCGAACGCATCAGTTTAACATTTTCGTCGCTAAGGATCCATTTGTATCATCACACCCCTCAAAAAATAAAGAAAATGTGCCATTTTAAAAACTGAAGGTTTTTACCGAAATTCGTGTGCTATACTCTTTGATTTTTTGCTAAAAAAAGAAATATCTAAAAATCTCTCTTCGAAAGCATCCGTTTAACATTTTCGTCGCTAAGGATCCATTTGTATCATCACACCCCCCCCCCCCCCCAAATAAAGAAAATATGACATTTTAAAAACCGAAGGTTTTTACCGAAATTCGTGTGCTATACTCTTTGATTTTTTGCTAAAAAAGGAAATATCTAAAAATCTCTCTTCGAAAGCATCCGTTTAACATTTTTGTCGCTAAGGATCCATTTGTATCATCACACCCCCCCCCCCCAAATAAAGAAAATATGACATTTTAAAAACTTAGGGTTTTTATCGAAATTCGTGTACTATACACTTTGCTCTTTTGCTAAAAATTAAATATCTAAAAATCTCTCTTCGAAAGCATCTGTTAAACATTTTCGTCGCTAAGGATCCATTTGTATCATCTCACCCCACAAAAAATAAAGAAAATTTGACATTTTAAAAACTGAGTGTTTTTACCGAAATTCATGTGCTATACTCTTTGCTTTTTTGCTAAAAAAGGAAATATCTAAAAATCTCGCTTCGCACGCATCTGTTTAACATTGTCGTCTCTAAGGATCTATTTGTACATCACACCCCTCAAAAAATAAAGAAAATTAGACATTTTTAAAAAGTGAGGGTTTTTACCGAAATTCGTGTGCTATACCATTTGGATTTTTTGCTCAAAAAGGAAATATCTACAAATCTCTCTTCGAACGCATCTGTTAAACATTTTCGTCGCTAAGTATCCATTTGTATCATCACACCCCTCAAAAAATAAAGAAAATGTGCCATTTCAAAAACTGAAGGTTTTTACCGAAATTCGTGTGCTATACTCTTTGATTTTTTGCTAAAAAAAGAAATATCTAAAATCTCTCTTCGAAAGCATCCGTTTAACATTTTCGTCGCTAAGGATCCATTTGTATCATCACAACCCCCCCCCCCCCCAAATAAAGAAAATATGACATTTTAAAAACTGAAGGTTTTTACCGAAATTCGTGTGCTATACTCTTTGATTTTTTGCTAAAAAAGGAAATATCTAAAAATCTCTCTTCGAAAGCATCCGTTTAACATTTTCGTCGCTAAGGATCCATTTGTATCATCACACCCCCCCCCCCCCCCAAATAAAGAAAATATGACATTTTAAAAACTTAGGGTTTTTACCGATATTCGTGTACTATACACTTTGCTCTTTTGCTAAAAAAGGAAATATATAAAAATCTCTCTTCGAAAGCATCTGTTAAACATTTTCGTCGCTAAGGATCCATTTGTATCATCACACCCCACAAAAAATAAAGAAAATTTGACATTTTAAAAACTGAGTGTTTTTACCGAAATTCATGTGCTATACTCTTTGGTTTTTTGCTAAAAAAGGAAATATCTAAAAATCTCTCTTCGCACGCATCTGTTTAACATTTTCATCTCTAAGGATCTATTTGTACATCACACCCCTCAAAAAATAAAGAAAATTAGACATTTTTAAAAAGTGAGGGTTTTTACCGAAATTCGTGTGCTGTACCATTTGGATTTTTTGCTCAAAAAGGAAATATCTACAAATCTCTCTTCGAACGCATCAGTTTAACATTTTCGTCGCTAAGGATCCATTTGTATCATCACACCCCACAAAAAATAAAGAAAATGTGACATTTTAAAAACTGAGGGTTTTTTACCGAAATTCGTGTACTATACTCTTTGCTTTTTTGCTAAAAAGGAAATATCTAAAAATCTCTCTTCGAAAGCATCCGTTTAACATTTTCGTCGCTAAGGATACATTTGTATCATCACACCTCTCAAAAAATAAAGAAAATGTGACATTTTAAAAACTGAAGGTTTTTACCGAAATTCGTGTGCTATACTCTTTGGTTTTTTTGCTAAAAAAAGGAAATATCTAAAAATCTCTCTTCGAACGCATCAGTTTAACATTTTCGTCTCTAAGGGTCCATTTGTATCATCACACCCCCCAAAAAATAAAGAAAATATGACATTTTAAAAACTTAGGGTTTTTACCGAAATTCGTGTACTATACTTTTTGCTTTTTTGCTAAAAAGATAAATATCTAAAAATCTCTCTTCGAAAGCATCCGTTTAACATTTTTGTCACTAAGGATACATTTGTATCATCACACCTCTCAAAAAATAAAGAAAATGTGACATTTTAAAATCTGAAGGTTTTTACCGGAATTCGTGTGCTATACTCTTTGGTTTTTTGCTAAAAAAGGAAATATCTAAAAATCTCTCTTCGAACGCATCAGTTTAACATTTTCGTCTCTAAGGGTCCATTTGTATCATCACACCCCCCAAAAAATAAAGAAAATATGACATTTTAAAAACTTAGGGTTTTTACCAAAATTCGTGTACTATAACTCTTTGATTTTTTGCTAAAAAAGGAAATATCTAAAATCTCTCTTCGAAAGCATCTGTTTAACATTTTCGTCGCTATGGATCCATTTGTATCATCACACCTCTCAAAAAATAAAGAAAATGTGACATTTTAAAAACTGAAGGTTTTTACCGAAATTCGTGTTCTATACTCTTTGGTTTTTTGCTAAAAAAGGAAATATCTAAAAATCTCTCTTCGAACGCATCAGTTTAACATTTTCGTCGCTAATGATCCATTTGTATCATCACACCTCTCAAAAAATAAAGAAAATGTGACATTTTAAAACTGAGGGTTTTTACCGAAATTCGTGTGCTATACCATTTGGATTTTTTGCTAAAAATGGAAATATATAAAAATCTCTCATCGAACGCATCAGTTTAACATTTTCGTCACTAAGGATCCATTTGTATCATCACACCCCACAAAAAATAAAGAAAATGTGACATTTAAAAACTGAGGGTTTTTACCAAAATTCGTGTTCTATACACTTTGGTTTTTTGCTAAAAAAGGAAATATCTAAAAATCTCTCTTCGCATGCATTAGTTTAACATTTTCGTCTCTAAGGATCTATTTGTACATCACACCCCTAAAAAAATAAAGAAAATTAGACATTTTTAAAAAGTGAGGGTTTTTACCGAAATTCGTCTGCTATACCATTTGGATTTTTTGCTCAAAAAGGAAATATCTAAAAATCTTTCTTCGAACGCATCAGTTTAATATTTTCGTCGAAAAGTTCCATTTGTACCATCACACCCCTCAAAATAATAAAGAAAATTAGACATTTTTAAAAAGTAAGGGTTTTTACCGAAATTCGTGTGCTATAAGCATTTGGATTTTTTGCTAAAAAATGAAATATCTAAAAATCTCTCTTCGAAAGGATCCGTTTAACATTTTCGTCGCAAGGATCCATTTGTATCATCACACCCCTCAAAAAATAAACAAAAATGTGACATTTTAAAAACTGAGTGTTTTTACAGAAATTCGTGTGCTATACTCTTTGGTTTTTTGCTAAAAAAGGAAATATCTAAAAATCTCTCTTTGAACGCATCACTTTAACATTCTCGTCGCTAAGGATCCATTTGTATCATCACACCACTCAAAAAATAAAGAAAATGTGACATTTTAAAAACTGAGGGTTTTTACCGAAATTCGTGTGCTATGGTCTTTGGTTTTTTGCTAAAAAAGAAATATCTAAAAATCTCTTTTCGAAAGCATCCGTTTAACATTTTCGTCGCTAAGGATCCATTTGTAACATCACACCCCCCCCCCCCCCCCCCCCAAAAAAAATAAAGAAAATATGACATTTTAAAAACTTAGGGTTTTTACCGAAATTCGTGTGCTATTATAGTCTTTGGTTTTTTGCTAAAAAAGGAAATATCTAAAAATCTTTCTTCGAACGCATCAGTTTAATATTTTCGTCGAAAAGTTCCATTTGTACCATCACACCCCTCAAAATAATAAAGAAAATTAGACATTTTTAAAAAGTGAGGGTTTTTACCGAAATTCGTGTGCTATACCATTTGGATTTTTTGCTAAAAAAGGAAATATATAAAAATCTCTCATCGAACGCATCAGTTTAACATTTTCGTCGCTAAGGATCCATTTGTATTATCACACCTCACAAAAAATAAAGAAAATGTGACATTTTAAAAACTGAGGGTTTTTACCGAAATTCGTGTTCTATACCCTTTGGTTTTTTGCTAAAAAAGGAAATATCTAAAAATCTCTCTTCGCACGCATCAGTTTAACATTTTCGTCTCTAAGGATCTATTTGTACATCACACCCCTCAAAAAATAAATAAAATTAGACATTTTTAAAAAGTCAGGTGTTTTACCGAAATTCGTGTGCTATACCATTTGGATTTTTTGCTCAAAAAGGAAATATCTAAAAATCTCTATTCGAACACATCAGTTTAATATTTTGGTCGCAAATGTTCCATTTGTACCATCACACCCCTCAAAATAATAAAGAAAATTAGACATTTTTAAAAAGTAAGTTTTTTACCGAAATTCGTGTGCTATAGCATCTGGATTTTTTGCTAAAAAAGGAAATATCTAAAAATCTCTCTTCGAAAGCATCTGTTTAACATTTTCGTCGCTATGGATCCATTTGTATCATCACACCCCTCAAAAAATAAAGAAAATGTGTCATTTTAAAATCTCAGAGGTTTTACCAAAATTCGTGTGCTATACTCTTTGGTTTTTTGCTAAAAAAGTAAATATCTAAAAATCTCTCTTCGAACGCATCAGTTTAACATTTTCGTCGCTAATGATCCATTTGTATCATCACACCCCTCAAAAAATAAAGAAAATGTGACATTTTAAAACTGAGGGTTTTTACCGAAATTCGTGTGCTATACCATTTGGGTTTTTTGCTAAAAAAGGAAATATATAAAAATCTCTCATCGAACGCATCAGTTTAACATTTTCGTCGCTAAGGATCCATTTGTATCATCACACCCCACAAAAAATAAAGAAAATGTGACATTTAAAAACTGAGGGTTTTTACCGAAATTCGTGTTCTAACTCTTTGTTTTTTTGCTAAAAAAGGAAATATCTAAAAATCTCTCTTCGCATTCATCAGTTTAACATTTTCGTCGCTAAGGATCTATTTGTACATCACACCCCTAAAAAAATAAAGAAAATTAGACATTTTTAAAAAGTGAAGGTTTTTACCGAAATTCGTCTGCTATACCATTTGGATTTTTTGCTCAAAAAGGAAATATCTAAAAATCTTTCTTCGAACGCGTCAGTTTAATATTTTCGTCGAAAAGTTCCATTTGTACCATCACACCCCTCAAAATAATAAAGAAAATTAGACATTTTTAAAAAGTAAGGGTTTTTACCGAAATTCGTGTGCTATAGCATTTGGATTTTTTGCTAACAAATGAAATATCTAAAAATCTCTCTTCGAAAGGATCCGTTTAACATTTTCGTCGCAAGGATCCATTTGTATCATCACACCCCTCAAAAAATAAACAAAAATGTGACATTTTAAAAACTGAGTGTTTTTACAGAAATTCGTGTGCTATAGCATCTGGATTTTTTGCTAAAAAAGGAAATATCTAAAAATCTCTTTTCGAAAGGATCCGTTTAACATTTTCGTCGCAAGGATCCATTTGTATCATCACACCCCTCAAAAAATAAAGAAAATGTGACATTTTAAAAACTGAGGGGTTTTACCGAAATTCTTGTGCTATCTCTTTGGTTTTTTGCTAAAAAAGGAAATATCTAAAAATCTCTCTTCGAACGCATCAGTTTAACATTTTCGTCGCTAATGATCCATTTGTATCATCACACCTCTCAAAAAATAAAGAAAATGTGACATTTTAAAACTGAGTGTTTTTACCGAAATTCGTGTGCTATACCATTTGGGTTTTTTGCTAAAAAAGGAAATATATAAAAATCTCTCATCGAACGCATCAGTTTAACATTTTCGTCGCTAAGGATCCATTTGTATCATCACACCCCACAAAAAATAAAGAAAATGTGACATTTAAAAACTGAGGGTTTTTACCGAAATTCGTGTTCTATACTCTTTGGTTTTTTGCTAAAAAAGGAAATATCTAAAAATCTCTCTTCGCATGCATCAGTTTAACATTTTCGTCTCTAAGGATCTATTTGTACATCACACCCCTAAAAAAATAAAGAAAATTAGACATTTTTAAAAAGTGAGGGTTTTTACCGAAATTCGTCTGCTATACCATTTGGATTTTTTGCTCAAAAAGGAAATATCTAAAAATCTTTCTTCGAACGCATCAGTTTAATATTTTCGTCGAAAAGTTCCATTTGTACCATCACACCCCTCAAAATAATAAAGAAAATTAGACATTTTTAAAAAGTAAGGGTTTTTACCGAAATTCGTGTGCTATAGCATTTGGATTTTTTGCTAAAAAATGAAATATCTAAAAATCTCTCTTCGAAAGGATCCGTTTAACATTTTCGTCGCAAGGATCCATTTGTATCATCACACCCCTCAAAAAATAAAGAAAATGTGACATTTTAAAAACTGAGGGGTTTTACCGAAATTCGTGTGCTATACTCTTTGGTTTTTTGCTAAAAAAGGAAATATCTAAAAATCTCTCTTCGAACGCATCAGTTTAACATTTTCGTCTCTAAGGATCCATTTGTATCATCACACCCCCCAAAAAATAAATAAAATATGTCATTTTAAAAACATAGGGTTTTTACCGAAATTCGTGTGCTATACCATTTGGATTTTTTTGCTAAAAAAAATATCTAAAAATCTCTCTTCGAACGCATCAGTTTAATATTTTGGTCGCAAAAGTTCCATTTGTACCATCACACCCCCTCAAAATAATAAAGAAAATTAGACATTTTTAAAAAGTGAGGGTTTTTACCGAAATTCGTGTCCTATAGCATCTGGATTTTTTTGCTAAAAAGGAAATATCTAAAAATCTCTCTACGAAAGGATCCGTTTAACATTTTCGTCGCAAGGATCCATTTGTATCATCACACCCCCCCCCCCCAAAATAAAGAAAATATGACATTTTAAAAACATAGGGTTTTTACCGAAATTCGTGTACTATTCACTTTGCTTTTTGCTAAAAAAGAAAATATCTAAAAATCTCTCTTCGAAAGCATCTGTTTAACATTTTCGTCGCTTTGGATCCATTTGTATCATCACACCTCTCAAAAAATAAAGAAAATGTGACATTTTAAAAACTGAAGGTTTTTACCGAAATTCGTGTCTATACTCTTTGGCTTTTGCTAAAAAAGAAAATATCTAAAAGTCTCTCTTCGAACGCATCGGTTTAACATTTTCGTCGCTAAGGATCCATTTGTATCATCACACCCTCAAAAAATAAAGAAAATGTGACATTTTAAAAACTGAAGGTTTTTACCGAAATTCGTGTTCTATACTCTTTGGTTTTTTGCTTAAAAAAGAAATATCTAAAAATCTCTCTTCGAACGCATCAGTTTAACATTTTCGTCGCTAAGGATCCATTTGTATCATCACACCCCACAAAAAATAAAGAAAATGTGACATTTTAAAACCTGAGGGTTTTTACCGAAATTCGTGTTCTATACTCTTTGCTTTTTTGCTAAAAAGGGAAATATCTAAAAATCTCTCTTCGAAAGCATCCGTTTAACATTTTCGTCACAAAGGATACATTTGTATCATCACACCTCTCAAAAAATAAAGAAAATGTGACATTTTAAAAACTGAAGGTTTTTACCGAAATTCGTGTGATATACTCTTTGCTTTTTTGCTAAAAAAGGAAATATCTAAAAATCTCTCTTCGAAAGCATCCGTTTAACATTTTCGTCTCTAAGGGTCCATTTGTATCATCACACCCCCCCCCCCACCCCCCAAATAAAGAAAATATGACATTTTAAAAACTTAGGGTTTTTACCGAAATTCGTGTACTATACACCTTGCTTTTTTGCTAAAAAATGAAATATCTAAAAATCTCTCTTCGAAAGCATCTGTTTAACATTTTCCTCGCTATGGATCCATTTGTATCATCACACCTCTCAAAAAATAAAGAAAATGTGACATTTTAAAAACTGAAGGTTTTTACCGAAATTCGTGTGCTATACTCTTTGGTTTTTTGCTAAAAAAAATATCTAAAAATCTCTCTTCGAACGCATCAGTTTAACATTTTCGTCTCTAAGGGTCCATTTGTATCATCACACCTCTCAAAAAATAAAGAAAATGTGACATTTAAAAAACTGAGGGGTTTTACCGAAATTCGTGTGCTATACTCTTTGGTTTTTGTTAAAAAAGGAAATATCTAAAAATCTCTCTTCGAACGCATCAGTTTAACATTGTCGTCGCAAGGATCCATTTGTATCATCACACCCCTCAAAAAATAAAGAAAATGTGAACATTTTAAAAACAGAGGGTTTTTACCGAAATTCGTGTGCTATACTCTTTGGTTTTTTGCTAAAAAGGAAATATCTAAAAATCTCTCTTCGAACGCATCAGTTTAACATTTTCGTCGCTAAGGATCCATTTGTACCATCACACCCCTCAAAAATAATAAAGAAAATTAGACATTTTTAAAAAGTGAGGGTTTTTACCGAAATTCGTGTGATATACCATTTTGATTTTTTGCTAAAAAAGGAAATATCTAAAAATCTCTCTTCGAAAGCATCCGTTTAACATTTTCGTCACTAAGGATCCATTTGTATCATCACACCTCACAAAAAATAAAGAAAATGTGACATTTTAAAACTGAGGTTTTTTACCGAATTTCGTGTGCTATACCATCTGCATTTTTTGCTAAAAAAAGAAATATCGAAAAATCTCTCTTCGAACGCATCAGTTTAACATTTTCGTCGCTAAGGATCCATTTGTATCATCACACCCCTCAAAAAATAAAGAAAATGTGACATTTTAAAAATTCAGGGTTTTTACCGAAATTCGTGTGCTATTTCTCTTTGGTTATTTGCTAAAAAAGGAAATATCTAAAAATCTCTCTTCGAACGCATCAGTTTAAAATTTTCGTCGCTAAGGATCCATTTGTATCATCACAGCCCTCAAAAAATAAAGAAAATGTGCCATTTTAAAAACTTAGGGTTTTTTACCGAAATTCGTGTGCTTTACTCTTTGGTTTTTTGTTAAAAAAGGAAATATCTAAAAATCTCTCTTCGAACGCATCACTTTAACATTTTCGTCGCTATGGATCCATTTGTATCATCACACCCCTCAAAAAATAAAGAAAATGTGCCATTTTAAAAACTTAGGGTTTTTTACCGAAATTCGTGTGCTTTACTCTTTGGTTTTTTGTTAAAAAAGGAAATATCTAAAAATCTCTCTTCGAACGCATCAGTTTAAAATTTTCGTCGCTAAGGATCCATTTGTATCATCACAGCCCTCAAAAAATAAAGAAAATGTGCCATTTTAAAAACTTAGGGTTTTTTACCGAAATTCGTGTGCTTTACTCTTTGGTTTTTTGTTAAAAAAGGAAATATCTAAAAATCTCTCTTCGAACGCATCACTTTAACATTTTCGTCGCTATGGATCCATTTGTATCATCACACCCCTCAAAAAATAAAGAAAATGTGACATTTTTAAAACTGAGAGTTTTTACCGAAATTCGTGTGCTATTTCTCTTTTGTTATTTGCTAAAAAAGGAAATATCAAAAAATTTCTCTTCGAACGCATCAGTTTAACATTTTCGTCGCTAAGGATACATTTGTATCAACACAACCCTTAAAAAATAAAGAAAATGAGACATTTTAGAAACTTAAAGTTTTTACCGAAATTCGTGTGCTATTTCTCTTTGGTTTTTTGCTAAAAAACGAAATATCTAAAAAATTATCTTCGAACGCATCAGTTTAACATTTTCGTCGCTAAGAATCCATTTGTATCATCACACCCCTCAAAAAATAAAGAAAATGTGCCATTTTAAAAACTTAGGGTTTTTTACCGAAATTCGTGTGGTATACTCTTTGGTTTTTTGCTAAAAAAAGAAATATCTAAAAATCTCTCTTCGAACGCATCAGTTTAACATTTTCGTCGCTAAGGTTCCATTTGTACCATCACACCCCTCAAAATAATAAAGAAAATTAGACATTTTTAAAAAGTGAGGGTTTTTACCGAAATTCGTGTGCTATTGCATCTGGATTTTTTGCTAAAAAAGGAAATATCTAAAAATCTCTCTTCGAAAGGATCCGTTTAACATTTTCGTCGCAAGGATCAATTTGTATCATCACACCCCTCAAAAAATAAAGAAAATGTGACATTTTAAAAACTGAGGGGTTTTAACGAAATTTGTGTGCTATCTCTTTGGTTTTTTGCTAAAAAAAGAAATATCTAAAAATCTCTCTTCGAATGCATCAGTTTAACATTTTCGTCTCTAAGGATCCATTTGTTTCATCACACCCCTCAAAAAATAAAGAAATTGTGACATTTTAAAAAGTGAGGGTTTTTACCGAAATTCGTGTACTATACTCTTCGCTTTTTTGCTAAAAAAGGAAATATCTAAAAATCTCTCTTCGAAAGCATCTGTTAAACATTTTCGTCGCTAAGGATCCATTTGTATCATCACACCTCTCAAAAAATAAAGAAAATGTGACATTTTAAAACTGATGGTTTTTACCGAAATTCGTGTGCTATACCATTTGGATTTTTTGCTAAAAAAGGAAATATATAAAAATCTCTCATCGAACGCATCAGTTTAACATTTTCGTCGCTAAGGATCCATTTGTATCATCACACCCACAAAAAATAAAGAAAATGTGACATTTTAAAAACTGAGGGTTTTTACCGAAATTCGTGTTCTATACTCTTTGGTTTTTTGCTAAAAAAAGAAATATCTAAAAATCTCTCTTCGCACGCATCAGTTTAACATTTTCGTCTCTAAGGATCTATTTGTACATCACACCCCTCAAAAAATAGAGAAAATTAGACATTTTTAAAAAGTCAGGGTTTTTACCGAAATTCGTGTGCTATACCATTTGGATTTTTTGCTCAAAAAGGAAATATCTAGAAATCTCTCTTCGAACGCATCAGTTTAATATTTTCGTCGCAAATGTTCCATTTGTACCATCACACCTCTCAAAATAATAAAGAAAATTAGACATTTTTAAAAAGTGAGGGTTTTTACCGAAATTCGTGTGCTATAGCATCTGGATTTTTTGCTAAAAAAGGAAATATCTAAAAATCTCTCTTCGAAATGATCCGTTTAACATATTCGTCGCAAGGATCCATTTGTATCATCACACCCCTCAAAAAATAAAGAAAATGTGACATTTTAAAAATTCAGGGTTTTTACCGAAATTCGTGTGCTATTTCTCTTTGGTTATTTGCTAAAAAAGGAAATATCTAAAAGTCTCTCTTCGAACGCATCAGTTTAAAATTTTCGTCGCTAAGGATCCATTTGTATCATCACAGCCCTCAAAAAATAAAGAAAATGTGCCATTTTAAAAACTTAGGGTTTTTTTACCGAAATTCGTGTGCTTTACTCTTTGGTTTTTTGTTAAAAAAGGAAATATCTAAAAATCTCTCTTTGAACGCATCACTTTAACATTTTCGTCGCTATGGATCCATTTGTATCATCACACCCCTCAAAAAATAAAGAAAATGTGACATTTTTAAAACTGAGGGTTTTTACCGAAATTCGTGTGCTATTTCTCTTTTGTTATTTGCTAAAAAAGGAAATATCAAAAAATTTCTCTTCGAACGCATCAGTTTAATATTTTCGTCGCTAAGGATACATTTGTATCAACACAACCCTGAAAAAATAAAGAAAATGAGACATTTTAGAAACTTAAAGTTTTTACCGAAATTCGTGTGCTATTTCTCTTTGGTTTTTTGCTAAAAAACGAAATATCTAAAAAATTATCTTCGAACGCATCAGTTTAACATTTTCGTCGCTAAGAATCCATTTGTATCATCACACCCCTCAAAAAATAAAGAAAATGTGCCATTTTAAAAACTTAGGGTTTTTTACCGAAATTCGTGTGGTATACTCTTTGGTTTTTTGCTAAAAAAAGAAATATCTAAAAATCTCTCTTCGAACGCATCAGTTTAACATTTTCGTCGCTAAGGTTCCATTTGTACCATCACACCCCTCAAAATAATAAAGAAAATTAGACATTTTTAAAAAGTGAGGGTTTTTACCGAAATTCGTGTGCTATTGCATCTGGATTTTTTGCTAAAAAAGGAAATATCTAAAAATCTCTCTTCGAAAGGATCCGTTTAACATTTTCGTCGCAAGGATCCATTTGTATCATCACACCCCTCAAAAAATAAAGAAAATGTGACATTTTAAAAACTGAGGGGTTTTACCGAAATTCGTGTGCTATCTCTTTGGTTTTTTGCTAAAAAAAGAAATATCTAAAAATCTCTCTTCGAATGCATCAGTTTAACATTTTCGTCTCTAAGGATCCATTTGTTTCATCACACCCCTCCAAAAATAAAGAAAATGTGACATTTTAAAACTGATGGTTTTTACCGAAATTCGTGTGCTATACCATTTGGATTTTTTGCTAAAAAAGGAAATATATAAAAATCTCTCATCGAACGCATCAGTTTAACATTTTCGTCGCTAAGGATCCATTTGTATCATCACACCCACAAAAAATAAAGAAAATGTGACATTTTAAAAACTGAGGGTTTTTACCGAAATTCGTGTTCTATACTCTTTGGTTTTTTGCTAAAAACAGAAATATCTAAAAATCTCTCTTCGCACGCATCAGTTTAACATTTTCGTCTCTAAGGATCTATTTGTACATCACACCCCTCAAAAAATAGAGAAAATTAGACATTTTTAAAAAGTCAGGGTTTTTACCGAAATTCGTGTGCTATACTATTTGGATTTTTTGCTCAAAAAGGAAATATCTAAAAATCTCTCTTCGAACGCATCAGTTTAATATTTTCGTCGCAAATGTTCCATTTGTACCATCACACCTCTCAAAATAATAAAGAAAATTAGACATTTTTAAAAAGTGAGGGTTTTTACCGAAATTCGTGTGCTATAGCATCTGGATTTTTTGCTAAAAAAGGAAATATCTAAAAATCTCTCTTCGAAATGATCCGTTTAACATATTCGTCGCAAGGATCCATTTGTATCATCACACCCCTCAAAAAATAAAGAAAATGTGACATTTTAAAAACTGAGGGGTTTTACCGAAATTCGTGTGCTATACTCTTTGGTTTTTTGCTAAAAAATGAAATATCTAAAAATCTCTCTTCGAACGCATCAGTTTAACATTTTCGTCTCTAAGGATCCATTTGTATCATCACACCCCCCAAAAAATAAATAAAATATGTCATTTTAAAAACATAGGGTTTTTACCGAAATTCGTGTGCTATACCATTTGGATTTTTTTGCTAAAAAAGGAAATACCTAAAAATCTCTCTTCGAACGCATCAGTTTAATATTTTGGTCGCAAAAGTTCAATTTGTACCATCACACCCCTCAAAATAATAAAGAAAATTAGACATTTTTAAAAAGTGAGGGTTTTTACCGAAATTCGTGTCCTATAGCATCTGGATTTTTTGCTAAAAAAGAAAATATCTAAAAATCTCTCTTCGAAAGCATCTGTTTAACATTTTCGTCGCAAGGATCCATTTGTATCATCACACCTCTCAAAAAATAAAGAAAATGTGACATTTTAAAACTGAGGGTTTTTACCGAAATTCGTGTGCTATACCATTTGGATTTTTTGCTAAAAAAGGAAATATCTAAAAATCTCTCTTCGAAAGCATATGTTTAACATTTTCGTCGCTATGGATCCATTTGTATCATCACACCTCTCAAAAAATAAAGAAAATGTGACATTTTAAAAACTGAAGGTTTTTACCGAAATTCGTGTGCTATACTCATTGGCTTTTGCTAAAAAAGAAAATATCTAAAAATCTCTCTTCGAACGCATCGGTTTAACATTTTCGTCGCTAAGGATCCATTTGTATCATCACACCCTCAAAAAATAAAGAAAATGTGACATTTTAAAAATTGAAGGTTTTTACCGAAATTCGTGTTCTATACTCTTTGGTTTTTTGCTAAAAAAGGAAATATCTAAAAATCTCTCTTCGAACGCATCAGTTTAACATTTTCGTCGCTAAGGATCCATTTGTATCATCACACCCCTCAAAAAATAAAGAAAATGTGACATTTTTAAAACTGAGGGTTTTTACCGAAATTCGTGTGCTATTTCTCTTTTGTTATTTGCTAAAAAAGGAAATATCTAAAAATTTCTCTTCGAACGCATCAGTTTAACATTTTAGTCGCTATGGATCCATTTGTATCATCACACCCCTCAAAAAATAAAGAAAATGTGACATTTTTAAAACTGAGGGTTTTTACCGAAATTCGTGTGCTATTTCTCTTTTGTTATTTGCTAAAAAAGGAAATATCTAAAAATTTCTCTTCGAACGCATCAGTTTAACATTTTCGTCGCTAAGGATACATTTGTATCAACACAACCCTCAAAAAATAAAGAAAATGGGACATTTTAGAAACTTAAAGTTTTTACCGAAATTCGTGTGCTATTTCTCTTTGGTTTTTTGCTAAAAAACGAAATATCTAAAAATTTATCTTCGAACGCATCAGTTTAACATTTTCGTCGCTAAGAATTCATTTGTATCATCACACCCCTCAAAAAATAAAGAAAATGTGCCATTTTAAAAACTTAGGGTTTTTACCGAAATTCGACTCTTTGGTTTTATGCTAAAAAAAGAAATATCTAAAAATCTCTCTTCGAACGCATCAGTTTAACATTTTCGTCGCTAAGGATCCATTTGTACCATCACACCCCTCAAAAATAATAAAGAAAATTAGAAATTTTTAAAAAGTGATTGTTTTTACCGAAATTCGTGTGATATACCATATTGATTTTTTGCTAAAAAGGGAAATATCTAAAAATCTCTCTTCGAAAGCATCCGTTTAACATTTTCGTCACAAAGGATCCATTTGTATCATCACACCTCACAAAAAATAAAGAAAATGTGACATTTTAAAACTGAGGGTTTTTACCGAAATTCGTGTGCTATTTCTCTTTGGTTTTTTGCTAAAAAACGAAATATCTAAAAATTTATCTTCGAACGCATCAGTTTAACATTTTCGTCGCTAAGGATCCATTTATATCATCACACCCCTCAAAAAATAAAGAAAATGTGACATTTTAAAAATTCAGGGTTTTTACCGAAATTCGTGTGCTATTTCACTTTGGTTATTTGCTAAAAAAGGAAATATCTAAAAATCTCTCTTCGAACGCATCTGTTTAACATTTTCGTCGCTAAGGATCCATTTGTATCATCACACCCCTCAAAAAATAAAGAAAATGTTACATTTTTAAAACTGAGTGTTTTTATCGAAATTCGTGTGCTAATTCTCTTTGGTTTTTTTACTAAAAAAGGAAATATCTAAAAATCTCTCTACGAAAGGATCCGTTTAACATTTTCGTCGCAAGGATCCATTTGTATCATCACACCCCTCAAAAATTAAAGAAAATGTGACATTTTAAAAACTGAGGGGTTTTACCGAAATTCGTGTGCTATACTCTTTGGTTTTTTGCTAAAAAAGGAAATATCTAAAATTCTCTCTTCGAACGCATCAGTTTAACATTTTCGTCTCTAAGGATCCATTTGTATCATCACACCCCCCAAAAAATAAATAAAATGTGACATTTTAAAAACATAGGGTTTTTACCGAAATTCGTGTACTATGCTCTTTGCTTTTTTGCTAAAAAAGGAAATATCTAAAAATCTCTCTTCGAACGCATCAGTTTAACATTTTCGTCGCTATGGATCCATTTGTATCATCACACCCCTCAAAAAATAAAGAAAATGTGACATTTTTAAAACTGGGGGTTTTTACCGAAATTCGTGTGCTATTTCTCTTTGATTTTTTGCTAAAAAAGGAAATATCTAAAAATTTCTCTTCGAACGCATCAGTTTAACATTTTCGTCGCTAAGGATACATTTGTATCAACACAACCCTCAAAAAATAAAGAAAATGGGACATTTTAGAAACTTAAAGTTTTTAGCGAAATTCGTTTGCTATTTCTCTTTGGTTTTTTGCTAAAAAACGAAATATCTAAAAAAATTTCTTCGAACGCATCACTTCAACATTTTCATCGCTAAGAATCCATTTGTATCATAACACCCCTCAAAAAATAAAGAAAATGTGCCATTTTAAAAACTTAGGGTTTTTTACCGAAATTCGTGTGGTATACACTTTGCTTTTTTGCTAAAAAATGAAATATCTAAAAATCTCCCTTCGAAAGCATCTGTTTAACATTTTCGTCGCTATGGATCCATTTGTATCATCACACCTCTCAAAAAATAAAGAAAATGTGACATTTTAAAAACTGAAGGTTTTTACCGAAATTCGTGTGCTATACTCTTTGGTTTTTGTTAAAAAAGGAAATATCTAAAAATCTTTCTTCGAACGCATCAGTTTAACATTGTCGTCGCAAGGATCCATTTGTATCATCACACCCCTCAAAAAATAAAGAAAATGTGAACATTTTAAAAACTGAGGGTTTTTACCGAAATTCGTGTGATATACCATTTTGCTTTTTTGCTAAAAAAGAAATATCTAAAAATCTCTCTTCGTACGCATCAGTTTAACATTTTCGTCGCTAAGGATCCATTTGTATCATCACACCCCTCAAAAAATAAAGAAAATGTGACATTTTAAAAATTCAGGGTTTTTACCGAAATTCGTGTGCTATTTCACTTTGGTTATTTGCTAAAAAAGGAAATATCTAAAAAACTCTCTTCGAACGCATCTGTTTAACATTTTCATCGCTAAGGATCCATTTGTATCATCACACCCCTCAAAAAATAAAGAAAATGTTACATTTTTAAAACTAAGGTTTTTTATCGAAATTCGTGTGCTATTTCTCTTTGGTTTTTTTACTAAAAAAGGAAATATCTAAAAATCTATCTTCGAACGCATCAGTTTAACATTTTCGTCGCTAAGAATCCATTTGTATCATCCCACCCCTCAAAAAATAAAGAAAATGTGCCATTTTAAAAACTTAGGGTTTTTACCGAAATTCGACTCTTTGGTTTTTTGCTAAAAAAAGAAATATCTAAAAATCTATCTTCGAACGCATCAGTTTAACATTTTCGTCGCTAAGAATCCATTTGTATCATCACACCCCTCAAAAAATAAAGAAAATGTGCCATTTTAAAAACTTAGGGTTTTTACCGAAATTCGACTCTTTGGTTTTTTGCTAAAAAAAGAAATATCTAAAAATCTCTCTTCGAACGCATCTGTTTAACATTTTCGTCGCTAAGGATCCATTTGTATCATCACACCCCTCAAAAAATAAAGAAAATGGGACATTTTAGAAACTTAAAGTTTTTACCGAAATTCGTGTGCTATTTCTCTTTGGTTTTTTGCTAAAAAACGAAATATCTAAAAATTTATCTTCGAACGCATCAGTTTAACATTTTCGTCGCTAAGAATCCATTTGTATCATCACACCCCTCAAAAAATAAAGAAAATGTGCCATTTTAAAAACTTAGGGTTTTTACCGAAATTCGACTCTTTGGTTTTTTGCTAAAAAAAGAAATATCTAAAAATCTCTCTTCGAACGCATCAGTTTAACATTTTCGCCACTAAGGATCCATTTGTATCATCACACCCACAAAAAATAAAGAAAATGTGACATTTTAAAAACTGAGGGTTTTTACCGAAATTCGTGTTCTATACTCTTTGGTTTTTTGCTAAAAAAAGAAATATCTAAAAATCTCTCTTCGCACGCATCAGTTTAACATTTTCGTCTCTAAGGATCTATTTGTACATCACACCCCTCAAAAAATAGAGAAAATTAGACATTTTTAAAAAGTCAGGGTTTTTACCGAAATTCGTGTGCTATACCATTTGGATTTTTTGCTCAAAAAGGAAATATCTAAAAATCTATCTTCGAACGCATCAGTTTAATATTTTCGTCGCAAATGTTCCATTTGTACCATCACACCTCTAAAAATAATAAAGAAAATTAGACATTTTTAAAAAGTGAGGGTTTTTACCGAAATTCGTGTGCTATAGCATCTGGATTTTTTGCTAAAAAAGGAAATATCTAAAAATCTCTCTTCGAAAGGATCCGTTTAACATATTCGTCGCAAGGATCCATTTGTATCGTCACACCCCTCAAAAAATAAAGAAAATGTGACATTTTAAAAACTGAGGGGTTTTACCGAAATTCGTGTGCTATACTCTTTGGTTTTTTGCTAAAAAATGAAATATCTAAAAATCTCTCTTCGAACGCATCAGTTTAACATTTTCGTCTCTAAGGATCCATTTGTATCATCACACCCCCCAAAAAATAAATAAAATATGTCATTTCAAAAACATAGGGTTTTTACCGAAATTCGTGTGCTATACCAATTGGATTTTTTTGCTAAAAAAGGAAATACCTAAAAATCTCTTTTCGAACGCATCAGTTTAATATTTTGGTCGCAAAAGTTCCATTTGTACCATCACACCCCTCAAAATAATAAAGAAAATTAGACATTTTTAAAAAGTGAGGGTTTTTACCGAAATTCGTGTCCTATAGCATCTGGATTTTTTGCTAAAAAAGAAAATATCTAAAAATCTCTCTACGAAAGGATCCGTTTAACATTTTCGTCGCAAGGATCCATTTGTATTATCACACCCCCCCCCCCCCCCCCCCCAAAATAAAGAAAATATGACATTTTAAAAACTTAGGGTTTTTACCGAAATTCGTGTACTATTCACTTTGTTTTTTTGCTAAAAAAGGAAATATCTAAAAATCTCTCTTCGAAAGCATCTGTTTAACATTTTCGTCGCTATGGATCCATTTGTATCATCACACCTCTCAAAAAATAAAGAAAATGTGACATTTTAAAAACTGAAGGTTTTTACCGAAATTCGTGTGCTATACTCATTGGCTTTTGCTAAAAAAGAAAATATCTAAAAATCTCTCTTCGAACGCATCGGTTTAACATTTTCGTCGCTAAGGATCCATTTGTATCATCACACCCTCAAAAAATAAAGAAAATGTGACATTTTAAAAATTGAAGGTTTTTACCAAAATTCGTGTTCTATACTCTTTGGTTTTTTGCTAAAAAAAGAAATATCTAAAAATCTCTCTTCGAACGCATCAGTTTAACATTTTCGTCGCTAAGGATCCATTTGTATCATCACACCCCACAAAAAATAAATAAAATGTGACATTTTAAAACCTGAGGGTTTTTACCGAAATTCGTGTTCTATACTCTTTGTTTTTTTGCTAAAAAGGGAAATATCTAAAAATCTCTCTTCGAAAGCATCCGTTTAACATTTTCGTCACAAAGGATACATTTGTATCATCACACCTCTCAAAAAATAAAGAAAATGTGACATTTTAAAAACTGAAGGTTTTTACCGAAATTCGTGTGATATACTCTTTGCTTTTTTGCTAAAAAAGGAAATATCTAAAAATCTCTCTTCGAAAGCATCCGTTTAACATTTTCGTCTCTAAGGGTCCATTTGTATCATCACACCCCCCAAAAACTAAAGAAAATATGACATTTTAAAAACTTAGGGTTTTTACCGAAATTCGGGTACTATACACTTTGCTTTTTTGCTAAAAAATGAAATATCTAAAAATCTCCCTTCGAAAGCATCTGTTTAACATTTTCGTCGCTATGGATCCATTTGTATCATCACACCTCTCAAAAAATAAAGAAAATGTGACATTTTAAAAACTGAAGGTTTTTACCGAAATTCGTGTGCTATACTCTTTGGTTTTTTGCTAAAAAAAATATCTAAAAATCTCTCTTCAAACGCATCAGTTTAACATTTTCGTCTCTAAGGGTCCATTTGTATCATCACACCTCTCAAAAAATAAAGAAAATGTGACATTTTAAAAACTGAGGGGTTTTACCGAAATTCGTGTGCTATACTCTTTGGTTTTTGTTAAAAAAGGAAATATCTAAAAATCTCTCTTCGAACGCATCAGTTTAACATTGTCGTCGCAAGGATCCATTTGTATCATCACACCCCTCAAAAAATAAAGAAAATGTGAACATTTTAAAAACTGAGGGTTTTTACCGAAATTCGTGTGATATACCATTTTGATTTTTTGCTAAAAAGGGAAATATCTAAAAATCTCTCTTCGAAAGCATCCGTTTAACATTTTTCGTCACTAAGGATCCATTTGTATCATCACACCTCACAAAAAATAAAGAAAATGTGACATTTTAAAACTGAGGTTTTTTACCGAATTTCGTGTGCTATACCATCTGGATTTTTTGCTAAAAAGGAAATATCTAAAAATCTCTCTTCGAACGCATCAGTTTAACATTTTCGTCGCTAAGGATCCATTTGTACCATCACACCCCTCAAAAATAATAAAGAAAATTAGACATTTTTAAAAAGTGAGGGTTTTTACCAAAATTCGTGTGATATACCATTTTGATTTTTTGCTAAAAAGGGAAATATCTAAAAATCTCTCTTCGAAAGCATCCGTTTAACATTTTTCGTCACTAAGGATCCATTTGTATCATCACACCTCACAAAAAATAAAGAAAATGTGACATTTTAAAACTGAGGTTTTTTACCGAATTTCGTGTGCTATACCATCTGGATTTTTTGCTAAAAAAAGAAATATCTAAAAATCTCTCTTCGAACACATCAGTTTAACATTTTCGTCGCTAAGGATCCGTTTGTATCATCACACCCCTCAAAAAATAAAGAAAATGTGACATTTTAAAAATTCAGGGTTTTTACCGAAATTCGTGTGCTATTTCTCTTTGGTTTTTTGCTAAAAAAGGAAATATCTAAAATTCTCTCTTCGAACGCATCAGTTTAACATTTTCGTCCCTAAGGATCCATTTGTATCATCACACCCCCCAAAAAATAAATAAAATGTGACATTTTAAAAACATAGGGTTTTTACCGAAATTCGTGTACTATACTCTTTGCTTTTTTGCTAAAAAAGGAAATATCTAAAAATCTCTCTTCGAACGCATCAGTTTAACATTTTCGTCGCTATGGATCCATTTGTATCATCACACCCCTCAAAAAATAAAGAAAATGTGACATTTTTAAAACTGGGGGTTTTTACCGAAATTCGTGTGCTATTTCTCTTTGATTTTTTGCTAAAAAAGGAAATATCTAAAAATGTCTCTTCGAACGCATCAGTTTAACATTTTCGTCGCTAAGGATACATTTGTATCAACACAACCCTCAAAAAATAAAGAAAATGGGACATTTTAGAAACTTAAAGTTTTTACCGAAATTCGTGTGTTATTTCTCTTTGGTTTTTTGCTAAAAACGAAATATCTAAAAAAATTTCTTCGAACGCATCACTTCAACATTTTCGTCGCTAAGAATGCATTTGTATCATAACACCCCTCAAAAAATAAAGAAAATGTGCCATTTTAAAAACTTAGGGTTTTTTACCGAAATTCGTGTGGTATACTCTTTGGTTTTTTGCTAAAAAAAGAAATATCTAAAAATCTCTCTTCGAACGCATCAGTTTAACATTTTCGTCGCTAAAGATCCATTTGTACCATCACACCCCTCAAAAATAATAAAGAAAATTAGACATTTTTAAAAAGTGAAGGTTTTTACCGAAATTCGTGTGATATACCATTTTGATTTTTTACTAAAAAGGGAAATATCTAAAAATCTCTCTTCGAAAGCATCCGTTTAACATATTCGTCACTAAGGATCCATTTGTATCATCACACCTCACAAAAAATAAAGAAAATGTGACATTTTAAAACTGATGGTTTTTACCGAAATTAGTGTGCTATACCATCTGGATTTTTGCTAAAAAAAGAAATATCTAAAAATCTCTCTTCGTACGCATCAGTTTAACATTTTCGTCGCTAAGGATCCATTTGTATCATCACACCCCTCAAAAAATAAAGAAAATGTGACATTTTAAAAATTCAGTGTTTTTACCGAAATTCGTGTGCTATTTCACTTTGGTTATTTGCTAAAAAAGGAAATATCTAAAAATCTCTCTTCGAACGCATCTGTTTAACATTTTCGTCGCTAAGGATCCATTTGTATCATCACACCCCTCAAAAAATAAAGAAAATGTTACATTTTTAAAACTAAGGGTTTTTATCGAAATTCGTGTGCTATTTCTCTTTGTTTTTTTTACTAAAAAAGGAAATATCTAAAAATCTATCTTCGAAAGGATCCGTTTAACATTTTCGTCGCAAGGATCCATTTGTATCATCACACCCCTCAAAAATTAAAGAAAATGTGACATTTTAAAAACTGAGGGGTTTTACCGAAATTCGTGTGCTATGCTCTTTGGTTTTTTGCTAAAAAAAGGAAATATCTAAAAATCTCTCTTCGAACGCATCAGTTTAACATTTTCGTCTCTAAGGATCCATTTGTATCATCACACCCCCCAAAAAATAAATAAAATATGACATTTTAAAAACATAGGGTTCTTACCGAAATTCGTGTACTATACTCTTTGTTTTTCTGCTAAAAAAGGAAATATCTAAAAATCTCTCTTCGAACGCATCAGTTTAACATTTTCGTCGCTATGGATCCATTTGTATCATCACACCCCTCAAAAAATAAAGAAAATTTGACATTTTTAAAACTGAGGGTTTTTACCGAAATTCGTGTGTTATTTCTCTTTGATTTTTTGCTAAAAAAGGAAATATCTAAAAATTTCTCTTCGAATGCATCAGTTTAACATTTTCGTCGCTAAGGATCCATTTGTATCATCACACCCCTCAAAAAATAAAGAAAATGTGACATTTTAAAAATTCAGGGTTTTTACCGAAATTCGTGTGCTATACTCTTTTGTTTTTTGCTAAAAAAAGAAATATCTAAAAATCTCTCTTCGAAAGCATCCGTTTAACATTTTCGTCACTAAGGATCCATTTGTATCATCACACCTCTCAAAAAATAAAGAAAATGTGACATTTTATAACTGAGGTTTTTTACCGAATTTCGTGTGCTATACCATCTGGATTTTTTGCTAAAAAAAGAAATATCTAAAAATCTCTCTTCGAACGCATCAGTTTAACATTATCGTCGCTAAGGATCCATTTGTATCATCACACCCCTCAAAAAATAAAGAAAATGTGACATTTTAAAAATTCAGGGTTTTTACCGAAATTCGTGTTCTATTTCTCTTTGGTTATTTGCTAAAAAAGGAAATATCTAAAAATCTCTCTTCGAACGCATCCGTTTAAAATTTTCGTCGCTAAGGATCCATTTGTATTATCACAGCCCTCAAAAAATAAAGAAAATGTGCCATTTTAAAAACTTAAGGTTTTTTACCGAAATTCGTGTGCTATACTCTTTGGTTTTTTGTTAAAAAAGGAAATATCTAAAAATCTCTCTTCGAACGCATCACTTTAACATTTTCGTCGCTATGGATCCATTTGTATCATCACACCCCTCAAAAAATAAAGAAAATGTGACATTTTTAAAACTGAGGGTTTTTACCGAAATTCGTGTGCTATTTCTCTTTTGTTATTTGCTAAAAAAGGAAATATCTAAAAATTTCTCTTCGAACGCATCAGTTTAACATTTTCGTCGCTAAGGATACATTTGTATCAACACAACCCTCAAAAAATAAAGAAAATGTGACATTTTTAAAACTGAGGGTTTTTACCGAAATTCGTGTGCTATTTCTCTTTGGTTTTTTGCTAAAAAACGAAATATCTAAAAATTTATCTTCGAACGCATCAGTTTAACATTTTCGTCGCTAAGAATCCATTTGTATCATCACACCCCTCAAAAAATAAAGAAAATGTGCCATTTTAAAAACTTAGGGTTTTTACCGAAATTCGACTCTTTGGTTTTTTGCTAAAAAAAGAAATATCTAAAAATCTCTCTTCGAACGCATCAGTTTAACATTTTCGTCGCTAAGGATCCATTTGTACCATCACACCCCTCAAAAATAATAAAGAAAATTAGAAATTTTTAAAAAGTGATGGTTTTTACCGAAATTCGTGTGATATACCATTTTGATTTTTTGCTAAAAAGGAAAATATCTAAAAATCTCTCTTCGAAAGCATCCGTTTAACATTTTCGTCACTAAGGATCCATTTGTATCATCACACCTCACAAAAAATAAAGAAAATGTGACATTTTAAAACTGAGGGTTTTTACCGAAATTCGTGTGCTATTTCTCTTTGGTTTTTTGCTAAAAAACGAAATATCTAAAAATTTATCTTCGAACGCATCAGTTTAACATTTTCGTCGCTAAGGATCCATTTGTATCATCACACCCCTCAAAAAATAAAGAAAATGTGACATTTTAAAAATTCAGGGTTTTTACCGAAATTCGTGTGCTATTTCACTTTGGTTATTTGCTAAAAAAGGAAATATCTAAAAATCTCTCTTCGAACGCATCTGTTTAACATTTTCGTCGCTAAGGATCCATTTGTATCATCACACCCCTCAAAAAATAAAGAAAATGTTACATTTTTAAAACTGAGGGTTTTTATCGAAATTCGTGTGCTAATTCTCTTTGGTTTTTTTACTAAAAAAGGAAATATCTAAAAATCTCTCTACGAAAGGATCCGTTTAACATTTTCGTCGCAAGGATCCATTTGTATCATCACACCCCTCAAAAATTAAAGAAAATGTGACATTTTAAAAACTGAGGGGTTTTACCGAAATTCGTGTGCTATACTCATTGGTTTTTTGCTAAAAAAGGAAATATCTAAAATTCTCTCTTCGAACGCATCAGTTTAACATTTTCGTCTCTAAGGATCCATTTGTATCATCACACCCCCCAAAAAATAAATAAAATGTGACATTTTAAAAACATAGGGTTTTTACCGAAATTCGTGTACTATACTCTTTGCTTTTTTGCTAAAAAAGGAAATATCTAAAAATCTCTCTTCGAACGCATCAGTTTAACATTTTCGTCGCTATGGATCCATTTGTATCATCACACCCCTCAAAAAATAAAGAAAATGTGACATTTTTAAAACTGGGGGTTTTTACCGAAATTCGTGTGCTATTTCTCTTTGATTTTTTGCTAAAAAAGGAAATATCTAAAAATGTCTCTTCGAACGCATCAGTTTAACATTTTCGTCGCTAAGGATACATTTGTATCAACACAACCCTCAAAAAATAAAGAAAATGGGACATTTTAGAAACTTAAAGTTTTTACCGAAATTCGTGTGTTATTTCTCTTTGGTTTTTTGCTAAAAACGAAATATCTAAAAAAATTTCTTCGAACGCATCACTTCAACATTTTCGTCGCTAAGAATCCATTTGTATCATAACACCCCTCAAAAAATAAAGAAAATGTGCCATTTTAAAAACTTAGGGTTTTTTACCGAAATTCGTGTGGTATACTCTTTGGTTTTTTGCTAAAAAAAGAAATATCTAAAAATCTCTCTTCGAACGCATCAGTTTAACATTTTCGTCGCTAAAGATCCATTTGTACCATCACACCCCTCAAAAATAATAAAGAAAATTAGACATTTTTAAAAAGTGAGGGTTTTTACCGAAATTCGTGTGATATACCATTTTGATTTTTTACTAAAAAGGGAAATATCTAAAAATCTCTCTTCGAAAGCATCCGTTTAACATTTTCGTCACTAAGGATCCATTTGTATCATCACACCTCACAAAAAATAAAGAAAATGTGACATTTTAAAACTGAGGGTTTTTACCGAAATTAGTGTGCTATACCATCTGGATTTTTGCTAAAAAAAGAAATATCTAAAAATCTCTCTTCGTACGCATCAGTTTAACATTTTCGTCGCTAAGGATCCATTTGTATCATCACACCCCTCAAAAAATAAAGAAAATGTGACATTTTAAAAATTCAGGGTTTTTACCGAACTTCGTGTGCTATTTCACTTTGGTTATTTGCTAAAAAAGGAAATATCTAAAAATCTCTCTTCGAACGCATCTGTTTAACATTTTCGTTGCTAAGGATCCATTTGTATCATCACACCCCTCAAAAAATAAAGAAAATGTTACAATTTTAAAACTGAGGGTTTTTATCGAAATTCGTGTGCTATTTCTCTTTGGTTTTTTTACTAAAAAAGGAAATATCTAAAAATCTATCTTCGAAAGGATCCGTTTAACATTTTCGTCGCAAGGATCCATTTGTATCATCACACCCCTCAAAAATTAAAGAAAATGTGACATTTTAAAAACTGAGGGGTTTTACCGAAATTCGTGTGCTATACTCTTTGTTTTTTTGCTAAAAAAAGGAAATATCTAAAAATCTCTCTTCGAACGCATCAGTTTAACATTTTCGTCTCTAAGGATCCATTTGTATCATCACACCCCCCAAAAAATAAATAAAATATGACATTTTAAAAACATAGGGTTCTTACCGAAATTCGTGTACTATACTCTTTGCTTTTTTGCTAAAAAAGGAAATATCTAAAAATCTCTCTTCGAACGCATCAGTTTAACATTTTCGTCGCTATGGATCCATTTGTATCATCACACCCCTCAAAAAATAAAGAAAATTTGACATTTTTAAAACTGAGGGTTTTTACCGAAATTCGTGTGTTATTTCTCTTTGATTTTTTGCTAAAAAAGGAAATATCTAAAAATTTCTCTTCGAATGCATCAGTTTAACAATTTCGTCGCTAAGGATCCATTTGTATCATCACACCCCTCAAAAAATAAAGAAAATGTGACATTTTAAAAATTCAGGGTTTTTACCGAAATTCGTGTGCTATACTCTTTTGTTTTTTGCTAAAAAAAGAAATATCTAAAAATCTCTCTTCGAAAGCATCCGTTTAACATTTTCGTCACTAAGGATCCATTTGTATCATCACACCTCTCAAAAAATAAAGAAAATGTGACATTTTAAAACTGAGGTTTTTTACCGAATTTCGTGTGCTATACCATCTGGATTTTTTGCTAAAAAAAGAAATATCTAAAAATCTCTCTTCGAACGCATCAGTTTAACATTTTCGTCGCTAAGGATCCATTTGTATCATCACACCCCTCAAAAAATAATTAAAATGTGACATTTTAAAAATTCAGGGTTTTTACCGAAATTCGTGTGCTATTTCTCTTTGGTTATTTGCTAAAAAAGGAAATATCTAAAAATCTCTCTTCGAACGCATCCGTTTAAAATTTTCGTCGCTAAGGATCCATTTGTATCATCACAGCCCTCAAAAAATAAAGAAAATGTGTCATTTTAAAAACTTAAGGTTTTTTACCGAAATTCGTGTGCTATACTCTTTGGTTTTTTGTTAAAAAAGGAAATATCTAAAAATCTCTCTTCGAACGCATCACTTTAACATTTTCGTCGCTATGGATCCATTTGTATCATCACACCCCTCAAAAAATAAAGAAAATGTGACATTTTTAAAACTGAGGGTTTTTACCGAAATTCGTGTGCTATTTCTCTTTTGTTATTTGCTAAAAAAGGAAATATCTAAAAATTTCTCTTCGAACGCATCAGTTTAACATTTTCGTCGCTAAGGATACATTTGTATCAACACAACCCTCAAAAAATAAAGAAAATGGGACATTTTAGAAACTTAAAGTTTTTACCGAAATTCGTGTGCTATTTTTCTTTGGTTTTTTGCTAAAAAACGAAATATCTAAAAATTTATCTTCGAACGCATCAGTTTAACATTTTCGTCGCTAAGAATCCATTTGTATCATCACACCCCTCAAAAAATAAAGAAAATGTGCCATTTTAAAAACTTAGGGTTTTTACCGAAATTCGACTCTTTGGTTTTTTGCTAAAAAAAGAAATATCTAAAAATCTCTCTTCGAACGCATCAGTTTAACATTTTCGTCGCTAAGGATCCATTTGTACCATCACACCCCTCAAAAATAATAAAGAAAATTAGAAATTTTTAAAAAGTGATGGTTTTTACCGAAATTCGTGTGATATACCATTTTGATTTTTTGCTAAAAAGGGAAATATCTAAAAATCTCTCTTCGAAAGCATCCGTTTAACATTTTCGTCACTAAGGATCCATTTGTATCATCACACCTCACAAAAAATAAAGAAAATGTGACATTTTAAAACTGAGGGTTTTTACCGAAATTCGTGTGCTATACCATCTGGATTTTTGCTAAAAAAAGAAATATCTAAAAATCTCTCTTCGAACGCATCAGTTTAACATTTTCGTCTCTAAGGATCAATTTGTATCATCACACCCCTCAAAAAATAAAGAAAATGTGACATTTTAAAAATTCAGGGTTTTTACCGAAATTCGTGTGCTATTTCACTTTGGTTATTTGCTAAAAAAGGAAATATCTAAAAATCTCTCTTCGAACGCATCTGTTTAACATTTTCGTCGCTAAGGATCCATTTGTATCATCACACCCCTCAAAAAATAAAGAAAATGTTACATTTTTAAAACTGAGGGTTTTTATCGAAATTCGTGTGCTATTTCTCTTTGGTTTTTTTACTAAAAAAGGAAATATCTAAAAATCTATCTTCGAAAGGATCCGTTTAACATTTTCGTCGCAAGGATCCATTTGTATCATCACACCCCTCAAAAATTAAAGAAAATGTGACATTTTAAAAACTGAGGGGTTTTACCGAAATTCGTGTGCTATAATCTTTGGTTTTTTGCTAAAAAAAGGAAATATCTAAAAATCTCTCTTCGAACGCATCAGTTTAACATTTTCGTCTCTAAGGATCCATTTGTATCATCAAACCCCCCAAAAAATAAATAAAATATGACATTTTAAAAACATAGGGTTCTTACCGAAATTCGTGTACTATACTCTTTGCTTTTTTGCTAAAAAAGGGAATATCTAAAAATCTCTCTTCGAACGCATCAGTTTAACATTTTCGTCGCTATGGATCCATTTGTATCATCACACCCCTCAAAAAATAAAGAAAATTTGACATTTTTAAAACTGAGGGTTTTTACCGAAATTCGTGTGTTATTTCTCTTTGATTTTTTGCTAAAAAAGGAAATATCTAAAAATTTCTCTTCGAATGCATCAGTTTAACATTTTCGTCGCTAAGGATCCATTTGTATCATCACACCCCTCAAAAAATAAAGAAAATGTGACATTTTAAAAATTCAGGGTTTTTACCGAAATTCGTTTGCTATACTCTTTTGTTTTTTGCTAAAAAAAGAAATATCTAAAAATCTCTCTTCGAAAGCATCCGTTTAACATTTTCGTCACTAAGGATCCATTTGTATCATCACACCTCTCAAAAAATAAAGAAAATGTGACATTTTAAAACTGAGGGTTTTTACCAAAATTCGTGTGCTATTTCTGTTTGGTTATTTGCTAAAAAAGGAAATATCTACAAATTTCTCATCGAACGCATCCGTTTAACAATTTCGTCGCTAAGGATCCATCTGTATCATCACACCTCTCAAAAAATAAAGAAAATGTTACATTTTTAAAACTGAGGGTTTTTATCGAAATTCGTGTGCTATTTCTCTTTGGTTTTTCGCTAAAAAAGGAAATATCTAAACATCTCTCTTCGAACGCATCAGTTTAACATTTACGTCGCTAATGATCCATTTGTACCATCACACCCCTCAAAAATAATAAAGAAAATTAGACATTTTTAAAAATTGAGGGTTTTTACCGAAATTCGTGTGATATACGATTTTGATTTTTTGCTAAAAAGGGAAATATCTAAAAATCTCTCTTCGAAAGCATCCGTTTAACATTTTCGTCACTAAGGATCCATTTGTATCATCACACCTCACAAAAAATAAAGAAAATGTGACATTTTAAAAATTCAGGGTTTTTACCGAAATTCGTGTGCTATTTCTCTTTGGTTATTTGCTAAAAAACGAAATATCTAAAAAACTCTCTTCGAACGCATCAGGTTAACATTTTCGTCGCTAAGGATCCATTTGTATCATCACAGCCCTCAAAAAATAAAGAAAATGTGTCATTTTAAAAAGTTAGGGTTTTTTACCGAAATTCGTGTGCTATACTCTTTGGTTTTTTGCTAAAAAAGGAAATATCTAAAAATCTCTCTTCGAACGCATCACTTTAACATTTTCGTCGCTATGGATCCATTTGTATCATCACACCCCTCAAAAAAAAAAGAAAATATGACATTTTTAAAACTGAGGGTTTTTACCGAAATTCGTGCGCTATTTCACTTTGGTTATTTGCTAAAAAAGGAAATATCTAAAACTCTCTCTTCGAACGCATCTGTTTAACATTTTCGTCGCTTAGGATCCATTTGTATCATCACAACCCTCAAAAAATAAAGAAAATGTGCCATTTTAAAAAGTTAGGGTTTTTTACCGAAATTCGTGTGCTATACTCTTTGGTTTTTTGCTAAAAAAGGAAATATCTAAAAATCCTTCTTCGAACGCATTACTTTAACATTTTCGTCGCTATGGATCCATTTGTATCATCACACCCCTCAAAAAATAAAGAAAATGTGACATTTTTAAAACTGAGGGTTTTTACCGAAATTCGTGTGCTATTTCTCTTTGGTTATTTGCTAAAAAAGGAAAATATCTAAAAATTTCTCTTCGAACGCATCAGTTTAACATTTTCGTCGCTAAGGATCCATTTGTATCAACACAACCCTCAAAAAATAAAGAAAATGGGACATTTTAGAAACTTAAAGTTTTTACCGAAATTCGTGTGCTATTTCTCTTTGGTTTTTTGCTAAAAAAGGAAATATCTAAAAATCTATCTTCGAAAGGATCCGTTTAAAATTTTCTTCGCAAGGATCCATTTGTATCATCACACCCCTCAAAAAATAAAGAAAATGTGACATTTTAAAAACTGAGGGGTTTTACCAAAATTCGTGTGCTATACTCTTTGGTTTTTCGCTAAAAAAGGAAATATCTAAACATATCTCTTCGAACGCATCAGTTTAACATTTACGTCGCTTAGGATCCATTTGTACCATCACACCCCTCAAAAATAATAAAGAAAATTAGACATTTTTAAAAAGTGAGGGTTTTTACCGAAATTCGTGTGATATACGATTTTGATTTTTTGCTAAAAAGGGAAATATCTAAAAATCTTTCTTCGAAAGCATCCGTTTAACATTTTCGTCACTAAGGATCCATTTGTATCATCACACCTCACAAAAAATAAAGAAAATGTGACATTTTAAAAATTCAGGGTTTTTACCGAAATTCGTGTGCTATTTCGCTTTGGTTATTTGCTAAAAAAGGAAATATCTAAAAATCTCTCTTCGAACGCATCAGGTTAACATTTTCGTCGCTAAGGATCCATTTGTATCATCACAGCCCTCAAAAAATAAAGAAAATGTGCCATTTTAAAAAGTTAGGGTTTTTTACCGAAATTCGTGTGCTATACTCTTTGGTTTTTTGCTAAAAAAAGAAATATCTAAAAATCTCTCTTCGAACGCATCACTTTAACATTTTCGTCGCTATGGATCCATTTGTATCATCACACCCCTCAAAAAATAAAGAAAATGTGACATTTTTAAAACTGAGGGTTTTTACAGAAATTCGTGTGCTATTTCACTTTGGTTATTTGCTAAAAAAGGAAATATCTAAAAATCTCTCTTCGAACGCATCTGTTTAACATTTTCGTCGCTAAGGATCCATTTGTATCATCACACCCCTCAAAAAATAAAGAAAATGTTACATTTTTAAAACTGAGGTTTTTTATCGAAATTCGTGTGCTTCTTTGGTTTTTTGCTAAAAAAGGAAATATCTAAAAATCTCTTTACGAACGCATTTGTTTAACATTTTCGTCTCTAAGGATCCATTTGTATCATCATACCCCCCAAAAAAAAAAATATGACATTTTAAAAACATAGGGGTTTTACCCAAATTCGTGTACTATACTCTTTGCTTTTTTGCTAAAAAAGGAAATATCTAAAAATCTCTCTTCGAACGCATCAGTTTAACATTTTCGTCGCTATGGATCCATTTGTATCATCACACCCCTCAAAAAATAAAGAAAATGGGACATTTTAGAAACTTAAAGTTTTTACCGAAATTCGTGTGCTATTTCTCTTTGGTTTTTTGCTAAAAAACGAAATATCTAAAAAAAATTCTTCGAACGCATCAGTTCAACATTTTCGTCGCTAAGAATCCATTTGTATCATCACACCCCTCAAAAAATAAAGAAAATGTGCCATTTTAAAAACTTAGGGTTTTTTACCGAAATTCGTGTGCTATACTCTTTGGTTTTTTGCTAAAAAAGGAAATATCCAAAAATCTCTCTTCGAACGCATCACTTTAACATTTTCGTCGCTATGGATCCATTTGTATCATCACACCCCTCAAAAAATAAAGAAAATGTGACATTTTTAAAACTGAGGGTTTTTACCGAAATTCGTGTGCTATTTCTCTTTGGTTATTTGCTAAAAAAGGAAAATATCTAAAAATTTCTCTTCGAACGCATCAGTTTAACATTTTCGTCGCTAAGGATCCATTTGTATCAACACAACCCTCAAAAAATAAAGAAAATGGGACATTTTAGAAACTTAAAGTTTTTACCGAAATTCGTGTGCTATTTCTCTTTGGTTTTTTGCTAAAAAATGAAATATCTTAAAATTTATCTTCGAACGCATCAGTTTAACATTTTCGTCGCTAAGAATCCATTTGTATCATCACACCCCTCAAAAAATAAAGAAAAAGTGACATTTTAAAAACTGAGGGTTTTACCGAAATTCCTGTGCTATACTCTTTGGTTTTTTGCTAAAAAAGGAAATATCTAAAAATCTCTCTTCGAACGCATCAGTTTAACATTTACGTCGCTAAGGATCCATTTGTACTATCACACCCCTCAAAAATAATAAAGAAAATTAGACATTTTTAAAAAGTGAGGGTTTTTACCGAAATTCGTGTGATATACAATTTTGTTTTTTTGCTAAAAAGGGAAATATCTAAAAATCTCTCGTCGAAAGCATCCGTTTAACATTTTCGTCACTAAGGATCCATTTGTATCATCACACCTCACAAAAAATAAAGAAAATGTGACATTTTAAAACTGAGGGTTTTTACTGAAATTAGTGTGCTATACCATCTGGATTTTTTGCTAAAAAAAGAAATATCTAAAAATCTCTCTTCGAACGCATCAGTTTAACATTTTCGTCGCTAAGGATCCATTTGTATCATCACACCCCTCAAAAAATAAAGAAAATGTGCCATTTTAAAAACTTAGGGTTTTTTACCGAAATTCGTGTGCTATACTCTTTGGTTTTTTGCTAAAAAAAGAAATATCTAAAAATCTCTCTTCGAACGCATCACTTTAACATTTTCGTCGCTATGGATCCATTTGTATCATCACACCCCTCAAAAAATAAAGAAAATGTGACATTTTTAAAACTGAGGGTTTTTCCCGAAATTCGTGTGTTATTTCTCTTTGGTTATTTGCTAAAAAAGGAAAATATCTAAAAATTTCTCTTCGAACGCATCAGTTTAACATTTTCGTCGCTAAGGATCCATTTGTATCAACACAACCATCAAAAAATAAAGAAAATGGGACATTTTAGAAACTTAAAGTTTTTACCGAAATTCATGTGCTATTTCTCTTTGATTTTTTGCTAAAAAACGAAATATCTAAAAATTTATCTTCGAACGCATCAGTTTAACATTTTCGTCGCTAAGAATCCATTTGTATCATCACACCCCTCAAAAAATAGAGAAAATGTGACATTTTAAAAACTGAGGGTTTTTACCGAAATTCGTGTGCTATATATACTCTTTGGTTTTTTGCTAAAAAAGGAAATATCTAAAAATCTCTCTTCGAACGCATCAGTTTAACATTTACGTCGCTAAGGATCCATTTGTACCATCACACCCCTCAAAAATAATAAAGAAAATTAGACATTTTTAAAAAGTGTGGGTTTTTACCGAAATTCGTGTGATATACCATTTTGTTTTTTTGCTAAAAAATGAAATATCTAAAAATCTCTCTACGAAAGGATCCGTTTAAAATTTTCGTTGCAAGGATCCATTTGTATCATCACACCCCTCAAAAAATAAAGAAATTGTGACATTTTAAAAACTGAGGGTTTTTAAGGATCCATTTGTGTCATCACACCCCTCAAAAAATAAAGAAAATTTGACATTTTAAAAATTGAGGGTTTTTTTACCGAAATTCGTGTGCTATATAATCTTTGGTTTTTTGCTAAAAAGGAAATATCTCAAAATCTCTCTTCGAACGCATCGGTTAAACATTTTCATCGCTAAGGATTCATTTGTATCATCACACCCCTCAAAAAATAAAGAAAATTGGACATTTTTAAAAACTGAGGGTTTTTACCGAAATTCGTGTGCTATACTCTTTGGTTTTTTGCTAAAAAAGGGAAAATCTACAAATTTCTTTTCGAACGCATTAGTTTAACATTTTCGTACCTTAGGATCCATTTGTATCATCACACCCCTCAAAAAATAAAGAAAATGTGACATTTTAAAAATTGAGGGTTTTTACCGAAATTCGTGTGCTATACTCTTTGGTTTTTTGCTAAAAAGAAAATATCTAAAAATCTCTCTTCGAAAGCATCCGTTTAACATTTTCGTCGCTAAGGATCCATTTGTATCGTCACACCCCTTAAAAAATAAAGAAAATGTGACATTTTAAAAACTGAAGGTTTTTACCGAAATTCGTGTGTTATACCATTTGGATTTTTTTGCTAAAAAAGGAAATATCTAAAAATCTCTTTTCGAACGCATCAGTTTAATATTTTTGTCGCTAAGGATACAATTGTATCATCACACCCCTCAAAAAATAAAGAAAATGTGACATTCTAAAAACTGAGGGTTTTTACAGAAATTCGTGTGCTATACTCTTTTGTTTTTTGCCAAAAAAGGAAATATCGAAAAATCTCTCTTCGAACGCATCAGTTTAACATTTTCGTCGCTAAGGATCCATTTGTATCATCACACCCCTCAAAAAATAAAAAAATGTGACATTTTAAAAACTGAGGGTTTTTAGCGAAATTCGTGTGCTATACGTTTTGGTTATTTTGCGAAAAAAGAAAATATCTAAAAATCTCTCTTCGAACGCATCAGTTTAACATTTTCGTCGCTAAGTATCCATTTGTATCATCACACCCCTCAAAAAATAAAGAAAAAGTGACATTTTAAAAACAGAAGGTTTTTACCGAAATTCGTGTGCTATACTTTTTGGTTTTTTGCTAAAAAAAGAAATATCTAAAAATCTCTCTTCGAACGCATCAGTTTAACATTTTCGTCGCTAAGTATCCATTTGTATCATCACACCCCTCAAAAAATAAAGAAAATGTGACATTTTAAAATCTGAGAGGTTTTACCAAAATTCGTGTGCTATACTCTTTGGTTTTTTGCTAAAAAATGAAATATCTAAAATCTCTCTTCGAACGCATCAGTTTAACATTTTCGTCGCTAAGGATCTTTTTGTACCATCACACTCCTCAAAATAATAAAGAAAATTAGACATTTTTAAAAAATGAGGGTTTTTACCGAAATTCGTGTGCTATACCATTTTTGATTTTTTGCTAAAAAAGGAAATATCTAAAAATCTCATTTCGAAAGCATCCGTTTAACATTTTTGTCGCTAAGGATCCATTTGTATCATCACACCCCTCAAAAAATAAAAAAATGTGACATTTTCAAAACTGAGGGTTTTTACCGAAATTCGTGTGCTATACTCTTTGGTTTTTTGCTAAAAAGGAAATATCTAAAAATCTCTCTTCGAAAGCATCCGTTTAACATTTTCGTCGCTAAGGATCCATTTGTATCGTCACACCCCTTAAAAAATAAAGAAAATGTGACATTTTAAAAACTGAAGGTTTTTACCGAAATTCGTGTGCTATACCATTTGGATTTTTTGCTAGAAAAAGAAATATCTAAAAATCTCTCTTCGAACGCATCAGCTTAACATTTTCGTCGCTAAGGATCCATTTGTATAATCACACCCCTCAAAAAATAAAGAAAATGTGACATTTTAAAAATTGAGGGTTTTTTACCGAAATTTGTGTGCTATATACTCTTTGGTTTTTTGCTAAAAAGGAAATATCTAAAAATCTCTCTTCAACGCATCAGTTAAACATTTTCGTCGCTAAGGATCCATTTGTATCATCACACCCCTCAAAAGATAAAGAAAATTGGACATTTTTAAAAACTGAGGGTTTTTACCGAAATTCGTGTGCTATATACCGTTTGGTTTTTTGCGAAAAAAGGAAATATCTAAAAATCTCTCTTCGAACGCATCAGTTAAACATTTTCGTCGCTAAGGTTCCTTTTCTATCATCACACCCCTCAAAAAATAAAGAAAATTGGACATTTTTAAAAACTGAGGGTTTTTACCGAAATTCGTGTGCTATACTTTTTGGTTTTTTTGCGAAAAAAGAAAATATCTAAAAATCTCTCATCGAACGCATCAGTTTAACATTTTCGTCGCTAAGGATACATTTGTATCATCACACCCCTCAAAAAATAAAGAAAATGTGACATTTTAAAAACTAAGGGTTTTTAGCGAAATTCGTGTGCTATACTTTTTGGTTTTTTTAGGAAAAAAGAAAATATCTAAAAATCTCTCTTCGAACGCATCGGTTTAACATTTTCGTCGCTAAGGATCCATTTGTATCATCACACCCCTCAAAAAATAAAGAAAATTAGACATTTTTTAAAACTGGGGGTTTTTACCGAAATTTGTGTGCTATACTTTTTGGTTTTTTGCTAAAAAAGGAAATATCTAAAAATCTCTCTTCGAACACATCAGTTTAACATTTTCGTCGCTAAGGATCCATTTGTATCATCACACCCCTCAAAAAATAAAGAAAAATGGACATTTTTAAAAACTGAGGGTTTTTACCGAAATTCGTGTGCTATACTCTTTGGTTTTTTGCTAAAAAGGAAATATCTAAAAATTTCTTTTCGAACGCATCTGTTTAACATTTTCGTCTCTAAGGATCCATTTGTATCATCACACCCGTCAAAAAATAAAGAAAATGTCACATTTTAAAAATTGAGGGTTTTTACCGAAATTCGTGTGCTATATACTCATTGGTTTTTTGCTAAAAAGGAAATATCTAAAAATCTCTCTTCCAAAGCATCCGTTTAACATTTTCGTCGCTAAGGATCCATTTGTATCGTCACACCCCTTAAAAAATAAAGAAAATGTGACATTTTAAAAACTGAAGGTTTTTACCGAAATTCGTGTGTTATACCATTTGTTTTTTTTGGCTAAAAAAGGACATATCTAAAAATCTCTATTCGAACGCATCAGTTTAACATTTTCGTCGCTAAGGATCCATTTGTATCCTCACAACCCTCAAAAAATAAAGAAAATGTGACATTTTAAAAACTGAGGGTTTTTACCGAAATTCGTGTGCTATACTCTTTGGTTTTTTGCTAAAAAAGGAAATATCTAAAAATCTCTCTTCGAACGCATCAGTTTAACATTTTCGTCGATAATGATCCATTTGTATCATCACACCCCTCAAAAAATAAAGAAAATGTGACATTTTAAAAACAGTAGGTTTTTACCGAAATTCGTGTGCTATACTTTTTGGTTTTTTTGCTAAAAAGGAAATATCTAAAAATCTCTCTTCGAACGCATCAGTTTAACATTTTCGTCGCTAAGGATCCATTTGTATCATCACACCCCTCAAAAAATAAAGAAAATTAGACATTTTTTAAAATTGAGGGTTTTTACCGAAATTCGTGTGCTATACCATTTGGATTTTTGCTAAAAAAGGAAATATCTAAAAATCTCTCTTCGAACACATCAGTTTAACATTTTCGTCGCTAAGGATCCATTTGTATCATCACACCCCTCAAAAAATAAAGAAAATTGGACATTTTTAAAAACTGAGGGTTTTTACCGAAATTCGTGTGCTATACTCTTTGGTTTTTTGCTAAAAAGGAAATATCTAAAAATTTCTTTTCGAACGCATCTGTTTAACATTTTCGTCTCTAAGGATCCATTTGTATCATCACACCCGTCAAAAAATAAAGAAAATGTCACATTTTAAAAATTGAGGGTTTTTACCGAAATTCGTGTGCTATACTCTTTGGTTTTTTGCTAAAAAGGAAATATCTAAAAATCTCTCTTCCAAAGCATCCGTTTAACATTTTCGTCGCTAAGGATCCATTTGTATCGTCACACCCCTTAAAAAATAAAGAAAATGTGACATTTTAAAAACTGAAGGTTTTTACCGAAATTCGTGTGTTATACCATTTGTTTTTTTTGGCTAAAAAAGGAAATATCTAAAAATCTCTATTCGAACGCATCAGTTTAACATTTTCGTCGCTAAGGATCCATTTGTATCCTCACAACCCTCAAAAAATAAAGAAAATGTGACATTTTAAAAACTGAGGGTTTTTACCGAAATTCGTGTGCTATACTCTTTGGTTTTTTGCTAAAAAAGGAAATAT
Source organism: Triglochin maritima (assembly GCA_963682175.1). Classification (NCBI taxonomy): domain Eukaryota; kingdom Viridiplantae; phylum Streptophyta; class Magnoliopsida; order Alismatales; family Juncaginaceae; genus Triglochin; species Triglochin maritima. The sequence continues at coordinate 53,159,341 of OY821771.1, read as the reverse complement.
CTAAAAATCTCTCTTCGAACGCATTAGTTTAACATTTTCGTCGATAATGATCCATTTGTATCATCACACCCCTCAAAAAATAAAGAAAATGTGACATTTTAAAAACTGAGGGTTTTTACAGAAATTCGTGTGCTATACCATTTGGATTTTTTTTGCTAGAAAAGGAAATATCTAAAAACCTCTCTTCGAACGCATGAGTTTAATATTTTTGTCGCTAAGGATACATTTGTATCATCACACCCCTCAAAATATAAAGAAAATGTGACATTTTAAAAACTGTAGGTTTTTACCGAAATTCGTGTGCTATATACACTTTGGTTTTTTGCTAAAAAGGAAATATCTAAAAATCTCCCTTCGAAAGCATCCGTTTAACATTTTCGTCGCTAAGGATCCATTTGTATTGTCACACCCTTAAAAAATAAAGAAAATGTGACATTTTAAAAACTGAGGGTTTTTACCGAAATTCGTGTGCTATACCATTTCGATTTTTTGCTAGAAAAGGAAATATCTAAAAATCTCTCTTCGAACGCATCAGCTTAACATTTTCGTCGCTAAGGATCCATTTGTATAATCACACCCCTCAAAAAATAAAGAAAATGTGACATTTTAAAAATTGAGGGTTTTTTACCGAAATTTGTGTGCTATATACTCTTTGGTTTTTTGCTAAAAAGGAAATATCTAAAAATCTCTCTTCGAACGCATCAGTTAAACATTTTCGTCGCGAAGGATCCATTTGTATCATCACACCCCTCAAAAGATAAAGAAAATTGGACATTTTTAAAAACTGAGGGTTTTTACCGAAATTCGTGTGCTATATACCTTTTGGTTTTTTGCCAGAAAAGGAAATATCTAAAAATCTCTCTTCGAACGCATCAGCTTAACATTTTCGTCGCTAAGGATCCATTTGTATCATCACACCCCTCAAAATATAAAGAAAATGTGACATTTTAAAAACTGTAGGTTTTTACCGAAATTTGTGTGATATATACTCTTTGGTTTTTTGCTAAAAAGGAAATATCTAAAAATCTCTCTTCGAACGCATCAGTTAAACATTTTCGTCGCTAAGGATCCATTTGTATAATCACACCCCTCAAAAAATAAAGAAAATGTGACATTTTAAAAACTGAGGGTTTTTACCGAAATTCGTGTGCTATACTCTTTGGTTTTTTGCTAAAAACGGAAATATCTAAAAATCTCTCTTCGAACGCTTCAGTTTAACATTTTCGTTGCTAAGGATCCATTTGTATCGTCACACCCCTCAAAAAATAAAGAAAAATTGACATGTTAAAAATTGAGGGATTTTTACCAAAATTCGTGTGCTATATAATCTTTGGTTTTTTGCTAAAAAGGAAATATCTCAAAATCTCTCTTCGAACGCATCGGTTAAACATTTTCATCGCTTAGGATCCATTTGTATCATCACACCCCTCAAAAAATAAAGAAAATTAGACATTTTTTAAAAATGAGGGTTTTTACCAAAATTTGTGTGCTATACTTTTTGGTTTTTGCTAAAAAAGGAAATATCTAAAAATCTCTCTTCGAACACATCAGTTTAACATTTTCGTCGCTAAGGATCCATTTGTATCATCACACCCCTCAAAAAATAAAGAAAATTGGACATTTTTAAAAACTGAGGGTTTTTACCGAAATTCGTGTGCTATACTCTTTGGTTTTTTGCTAAAAAGGAAATATCTAAAAATTTCTTTTCGAACGCATCTGTTTAACATTTTCGTCTCTAAGGATCCATTTGTATCATCACACCCGTCAAAAAATAAAGAAAATGTCACATTTTAAAAATTGAGGGTTTTTACCGAAATTCGTGTGCTATACTCTTTGGTTTTTTGCTAAAAAGGAAATATCTAAAAATCTCTCTTCGAAAGCATCCGTTTAACATTTTCGTCGCTAAGGATCCATTTGTATCGTCACACCCCTTAAAAAATAAAGAAAATGTGACATTTTAAAAACTGAAGGTTTTTACCGAAATTCGTGTGTTATACCATTTGTTTTTGTTTGCTAAAAAGGAAATATCTAAAAATCTCTATTCGAACGCATCAGTTTAACATTTTCGTCGCTAAGGATCCATTTGTATTCTCACAACCCTCAAAAAATAAAGAAAATTTGACATTTTAAAAACTGAGGGTTTTTACAGAAATTCGTGTGCTATACCATTTGGATTTTTTTGCTAGAAAAGGAAATATCTAAAAACCACTCTTCGAACGCATCAGTTTAATATTTTTGTCGCTAAGGATACATTTGTATCATCACACCCCTCAAAAAATAAAGAAAATGTGACATTTTAAAAACTGAGGGTTTTTACAGAAATTCGTGTGCTATACTCTTTGGTTTTTTGCTAAAAAAGGAAATATCTAAAAAACTCTCTTCGAACGCATCAGTTTAACATTTTCGTCGCTAAGGATCCATTTGTATCGTCACACCCCTCAAAAAATAAAGAAAAATTGACATTTTAAAAATTGAGGGATTTTTACCAAAATTCGTGTGCTATATAATCTTTGGTTTTTTGCTAAAAAGGAAATATCTCAAAATCTCTCTTCGAACGCATCGGTTAAACATTTTCATCGCTTAGGATCCATTTGTATCATCACACCCCTCAAAAAATAAAGAAAATTGGGCCTTTTTAAAAACTGAGTGTTTTTACCGAAATTCGTGTGCTATACTCTTTGGTTTTTTGCTAAAAAAGGGAAAATCTACAAATTTCTTTTCGAACGCATTAGTTTAACATTTTCGTCTCTAAGGATCCATTTGTATCATCACACCCCTCAAAAAATAAGGAAAAGGATCCATTTTTTAAAACTGAGGGTTTTTACCGAAATTCGTGTGCTATACCATTTGGATTTTTTGCTAGAAAAGGAAATATCTAAAAATCTCTCTTCGAACGCATCAGCTTAACATTTTCGTCGCTAAGGATCCATTTGTATCATCACACCCCTCAAAATATAAAGAAAATGTGACATTTTAAAAACTGTAGGTTTTTACCGAAATTTGTGTGCTATATACTCTTTGGTTTTTTGCTAAAAAGAAAATATCTAAAAATCTCTCTTCGAACGCATCAGTTAAACATTTTCGTCGCTAAGGATCCATTTGTATAATCGCACCCCTCAAGAAATAAAGAAAATGTGACATTTTAAAAACTGAGGGTTTTTACCGAAATTCGTGTGCTATACTCTTTGGTTTTTTGCTAAAAACGGAAATATCTAAAAATCTCTCTTCGAACGCTTCAGTTTAACATTTTCGTCGCTAAGGATCCATTTGTATCGTCACACCCCTCAAAAAATAAAGAAAAATTGACATGTTAAAAATTGAGGGATTTTTACCAAAATTCGTGTGCTATATAATCTTTGGTTTTTTGCTAAAAAGGAAATATCTCAAAATCTCTCTTCGAACGCATCGGTTAAACATTTTCATCGCTTAGGATCCATTTGTATCATCACACCCCTCAAAAAATAAAGAAAATTAGACATTTTTTAAAAATGAGGGTTTTTACCAAAATTTGTGTGCTATACTTTTTGGTTTTTGCTAAAAAAGGAAATATCTAAAAATCTCTCTTCGAACACATCAGTTTAACATTTTCGTCGCTAAGGATCCATTTGTATCATCACACCCCTCAAAAAATAAAGAAAATTGGACTTTTTTAAAAACTGAGGGTTTTTACCGAAATTCGTGTGCTATACTCTTTGGTTTTTTGCTAAAAAGGAAATATCTAAAAATTTCTTTTCGAACGCATCTGTTTAACATTTTCGTCTCTAAGGATCCATTTGTATCATCACACCCGTCAAAAAATAAAGAAAATGTCACATTTTAAAAATTGAGGGTTTTTACCGAAATTCGTGTGCTATACTCTTTGGTTTTTTGCTAAAAATGAAATATCTAAAAATCTCTCTTCGAAAGCATCCGTTTAACATTTTCGTCGCTAAGGATCCATTTGTATCGTCACACCCCTTAAAAAATAAAGAAAATGTGACATTTTAAAAACTGAAGGTTTTTACCGAAATTCGTGTGTTATACCATTTGTTTTTTTTTACTAAAAAAGGAAATATCTAAAAATCTCTATTCGAACGCATCAGTTTAACATTTTCGTCGCTAAGGATCCATTTGTATCCTCACAACCCTCAAAAAATAAAGAAAATTTGACATTTTAAAAACTGAGGGTTTTTACAGAAATTCGTGTGCTATACCATTTGGATTTTTTTGCTAGAAAAGGAAATATCTAAAAACCTCTCTTCGAACGCATCAGTTTAATATTTTTGTCGCTAAGGATACATTTGTATCATCACACCCCTCAAAATATAAAGAAAATGTGACATTTTAAAAACTGTAGGTTTTTACCGAAATTCGTGTGCTATATACACTTTGGTTTTTTGCTAAAAAGGAAATATCTAAAAATCTCCCTTCGAAAGCATCCGTTTAACATTTTCGTCGCTAAGGATCCATTTGTATCGTCACACCCCTTAAAAAATAAAGAAAATGTGACATTTTAAAAACTGAGGGTTTTTACCGAAATTCGTGTGCTATATGATTTGGATTTTTTTGCTAGAAAAGAAAATATCTAAAAATCTCTCTTCGAACGCATCAGTTTAATATTTTTGTCGCTAAGGATACATTTGTATCATCACACCCCTCAAAAAATAAAGAAAATGTGACATTTTAAAAACTGAGGGTTTTTACAGAAATTCGTGTGCTATACTCTTTGGTTTTTTGCTAAAAAAGGAAATATCTAAAAAACTCTCTTCGAACGCATCAGTTTAACATTTTCGTCGCTAAGGATCCATTTGTATCGTCACACCCCTCAAAAAATAAAGAAAAATTGACATTTTAAAAATTGAGGGATTTTTACCAAAATTCGTGTGCTATATAATCTTTGGTTTTTTGCTAAAAAGGAAATATCTCAAAATCTCTCTTCGAACGCATCGGTTAAACATTTTCATCGCTTAGGATCCATTTGTATCATCACACCCCTCAAAAAATAAAGAAAATTGGGCCTTTTTAAAAACTGAGTGTTTTTACCGAAATTCGTGTGCTATACTCTTTGGTTTTTTGCTAAAAAAGGGAAAATCTACAAATTTCTTTTCGAACGCATTAGTTTAACATTTTCGTCTCTAAGGATCCATTTGTATCATCACACCCCTCAAAAAATAAGGAAAAGGATCCATTTTTAAAAACTGAGGGTTTTTACCGAAATTCGTGTGCTATACCATTTGGATTTTTTGCTAGAAAAGGAAATATCTAAAAATCTCTCTTCGAACGCATCAGCTTAACATTTTCGTCGCTAAGGATCCATTTGTATCATCACACCCCTCAAAATATAAAGAAAATGTGACATTTTAAAAACTGTAGGTTTTTACCGAAATTTGTGTGCTATATACTCTTTGGTTTTTTGCTAAAAAGAAAATATCTAAAAATCTCTCTTCGAACGCATCAGTTAAACATTTTCGTCGCTAAGGATCCATTTGTATAATCGCACCCCTCAAGAAATAAAGAAAATGTGACATTTTAAAAACTGAGGGTTTTTACCGAAATTCGTGTGCTATACTCTTTGGTTTTTTGCTAAAAACGGAAATATCTAAAAATCTCTCTTCGAACGCTTCAGTTTAACATTTTCGTCGCTAAGGATCCATTTGTATCGTCACACCCCTCAAAAAATAAAGAAAAATTGACATGTTAAAAATTGAGGGATTTTTACCAAAATTCGTGTGCTATATAATCTTTGGTTTTTTGCTAAAAAGGAAATATCTCAAAATCTCTCTTCGAACGCATCGGTTAAACATTTTCATCGCTTAGGATCCATTTGTATCATCACACCCCTCAAAAAATAAAGAAAATTAGACATTTTTTAAAAATGAGGGTTTTTACCAAAATTTGTGTGCTATACTTTTTGGTTTTTGCTAAAAAAGGAAATATCTAAAAATCTCTCTTCGAACACATCAGTTTAACATTTTCGTCGCTAAGGATCCATTTGTATCATCACACCCCTCAAAAAATAAAGAAAATTGGACTTTTTTAAAAACTGAGGGTTTTTACCGAAATTCGTGTGCTATACTCTTTGGTTTTTTGCTAAAAAGGAAATATCTAAAAATTTCTTTTCGAACGCATCTGTTTAACATTTTCGTCTCTAAGGATCCATTTGTATCATCACACCCGTCAAAAAATAAAGAAAATGTCACATTTTAAAAATTGAGGGTTTTTACCGAAATTCGTGTGCTATACTCTTTGGTTTTTTGCTAAAAATGAAATATCTAAAAATCTCTCTTCGAAAGCATCCGTTTAACATTTTCGTCGCTAAGGATCCATTTGTATCGTCACACCCCTTAAAAAATAAAGAAAATGTGACATTTTAAAAACTGAAGGTTTTTACCGAAATTCGTGTGTTATACCATTTGTTTTTTTTTACTAAAAAAGGAAATATCTAAAAATCTCTATTCGAACGCATCAGTTTAACATTTTCGTCGCTAAGGATCCATTTGTATCCTCACAACCCTCAAAAAATAAAGAAAATTTGACATTTTAAAAACTGAGGGTTTTTACAGAAATTCGTGTGCTATACCATTTGGATTTTTTTGCTAGAAAAGGAAATATCTAAAAACCTCTCTTCGAACGCATCAGTTTAATATTTTTGTCGCTAAGGATACATTTGTATCATCACACCCCTCAAAATATAAAGAAAATGTGACATTTTAAAAACTGTAGGTTTTTACCGAAATTCGTGTGCTATATACGCTTTGGTTTTTTGCTAAAAAGGAAATATCTAAAAATCTCCCTTCGAAAGCATCCGTTTAACATTTTCGTCGCTAAGGATCCATTTGTATCGTCACACCCCTTAAAAAATAAAGAAAATGTGACATTTTAAAAACTGAGGGTTTTTACCGAAATTCGTGTGCTATATCATTTGGATTTTTTTGCTAGAAAAGAAAATATCTAAAAATCTCTCTTCGAACGCATCAGTTTAATATTTTTGTCGCTAAGGATACATTTGTATCATCACACCCCTCAAAAAATAAAGAAAATGTGACATTTTAAAAACTGAGGGTTTTTACAGAAATTCGTGTGCTATACTCTTTGGTTTTTTGCTAAAAAAGGAAATATCTAAAAAACTCTCTTCGAACGCATCAGTTTAACATTTTCGTCGCTAAGGATCCATTTGTATCGTCACACCCCTCAAAAAATAAAGAAAAATTGACATTTTAAAAATTGAGGAATTTTTACCAAAATTCGTGTGCTATATAATCTTTGGTTTTTTGCTAAAAAGGAAATATCTCAAAATCTCTCTTCGAACGCATCGGTTAAACATTTTCATCGCTTAGGATCCATTTGTATCATCACACCCCTCAAAAAATAAAGAAAATTGGGCCTTTTTAAAAACTGAGTGTTTTTACCGAAATTCGTGTGCTATACTCTTTGGTTTTTTGCTAAAAAAGGGAAAATCTACAAATTTCTTTTCGAACGCATTAGTTTAACATTTTCGTCTCTAAGGATCCATTTGTATCATCACACCCCTCAAAAAATAAGGAAAAGGATCCATTTTTAAAAACTGAGGGTTTTTACCGAAATTCGTGTGCTATACCATTTGGATTTTTTGCTAGAAAAGGAAATATCTAAAAATCTCTCTTCGAACGCATCAGCTTAACATTTTCGTCGCTAAGGATCCATTTGTATCATCACACCCCTCAAAATATAAAGAAAATGTGACATTTTAAAAACTGTAGGTTTTTACCGAAATTTGTGTGCTATATACTCTTTGGTTTTTTGCTAAAAAGAAAATATCTAAAAATCTCTCTTCGAACGCATCAGTTAAACATTTTCGTCGCTAAGGATCCATTTGTATAATCGCACCCCTCAAGAAATAAAGAAAATGTGACATTTTAAAAACTGAGGGTTTTTACCGAAATTCGTGTGCTATACTCTTTGGTTTTTTGCTAAAAACGGAAATATCTAAAAATCTCTCTTCGAACGCTTCAGTTTAACATTTTCGTCGCTAAGGATCCATTTGTATCGTCACACCCCTCAAAAAATAAAGAAAAATTGACATGTTAAAAATTGAGGGATTTTTACCAAAATTCGTGTGCTATATAATCTTTGGTTTTTTGCTAAAAAGGAAATATCTCAAAATCTCTCTTCGAACGCATCGGTTAAACATTTTCATCGCTTAGGATCCATTTGTATCATCACACCCCTCAAAAAATAAAGAAAATTAGACATTTTTTAAAAATGAGGGTTTTTACCAAAATTTGTGTGCTATACTTTTTGGTTTTTGCTAAAAAAGGAAATATCTAAAAATCTCTCTTCGAACACATCAGTTTAACATTTTCGTCGCTAAGGATCCATTTGTATCATCACACCCCTCAAAAAATAAAGAAAATTGGACTTTTTTAAAAACTGAGGGTTTTTACCGAAATTCGTGTGCTATACTCTTTGGTTTTTTGCTAAAAAGGAAATATCTAAAAATTTCTTTTCGAACGCATCTGTTTAACATTTTCGTCTCTAAGGATCCATTTGTATCATCACACCCGTCAAAAAATAAAGAAAATGTCACATTTTAAAAATTGAGGGTTTTTACCGAAATTCGTGTGCTATACTCTTTGGTTTTTTGCTAAAAATGAAATATCTAAAAATCTCTCTTCGAAAGCATCCGTTTACCATTTTCGTCGCTAAGGATCCATTTGTATCGTCACACCCCTTAAAAAATAAAGAAAATGTGACATTTTAAAAACTGAAGGTTTTTACCGAAATTCGTGTGTTATACCATTTGTTTTTTTTTACTAAAAAAGGAAATATCTAAAAATCTCTATTCGAACGCATCAGTTTAACATTTTCGTCGCTAAGGATCCATTTGTATCCTCACAACCCTCAAAAAATAAAGAAAATTTGACATTTTAAAAACTGAGGGTTTTTACAGAAATTCGTGTGCTATACCATTTGGATTTTTTTGCTAGAAAAGGAAATATCTAAAAACCTCTCTTCGAACGCATCAGTTTAATATTTTTGTCGCTAAGAATACATTTGTATCATCACACCCCTCAAAATATAAAGAAAATGTGACATTTTAAAAACTGTAGGTTTTTACCGAAATTCGTGTGCTATATGCACTTTGGTTTTTTGCTAAAAAGGAAATATCTAAAAATCTCCCTTCGAAAGCATCCGTTTAACATTTTCGTCGCTAAGGATCCATTTGTATCGTCACACCCCTTAAAAAATAAAGAAAATGTGACATTTTAAAAACTGAGGGTTTTTACCGAAATTCGTGTGCTATATCATTTGGATTTTTTTGCTAGAAAAGGAAATATCTAAAAATCTCTCTTCGAACGCATCAGTTTAATATTTTTGTCGCTAAGGATACATTTGTATCATCACACCCCTCAAAAAATAAAGAAAATGTGACATTTTAAAAACTGAGGGTTTTTACCGAAATTCTTGTGCTATACTCTTTGGTTTTTTGCTAAAAAATGAAATATCTAAAAAACTCTCTTCGAACGCATCAGTTTAACATTTTCGTCGCTAACGATCCATTTGTATCGTCACACCCCTCAAAAAATAAAGAAAAGTTGACATCTTAAAAATTGAGGGATTTTTACCAAAATTCGTGTGCTATATAATCTTTGGTTTTTTGCTAAAAAGGAAATATCTCAAAATCTCTCTTCGAACGCATCGGTTAAACATTTTCATCGCTTAGGATCCATTTGTATTATCACACCCCTCAAAAAATAAAGAAAATTGGGCATTTTTAAAAACTGAGGGTTTTTACCGAAATTCGTGTGCTATACTCTTTGGTTTTTTGCTAAAAAAGGGAAAATCTACAAATTTCTTTTCGAACGCATTAGTTTAACATTTTCGTCTCTAAGGATCCATTTGTATCATCACACCCCTCAAAAAATAAAGAAAATGTGACATTTTAAAAATTGAGGGTTTTTACAGAAATTCGTGTGCTATACCATTTGGATTTTTTTGCTAGAAAAGGAAATATCTAAAAACCTCTCTTCGAACGCATCAGTTTAATATTTTTGTCGCTAAGGATCCATTTGTATCATCACACCCCTCAAAAAATAAAGAAAATTGGACATTTTTAAAAACTGAGGGTTTTTACCGAAATTCGTGTGCTATACTCTTTGGTTTTTTGCTAAAAAGGAAATATCTAAAAATTTCTTTTCGAACGCATCTGTTTAACATTTTCGTCTCTAAGGATCCATTTGTATCATCACACCCCTCAAAAAATAAAGAAAATGTCACATTTTAAAAATTGAGGGTTTTTACCGAAATTCGTGTGCTATATACTGTTTGGTTTTTTGCTAAAAAGGAAATATCAAAAAATCTCTCTTCGAAAGCATCCGTTTAACATTTTCGTCGCTAAGGATCCATTTGTATCGTCACACCCCTTAAAAAATAAAGAAAATGTGACATTTTAAAAACTCAAGGTTTTTACCGAAATTCGTGTGTTATACCATTTGGATTTTTTTGCTAAAAAAGGAAATATCTAAAAATCTCTCTTCAAACGCATCAGTTTAACATTTTCGTCGCTAAGGATCCATTTGTATCATCACAACCCTCAAAAAATAAAGAAAATGTGACATTTTAAAAACTGAGGGTTTTTACCGAAATTCGTGTGCTATACTTTTTGGTTTTTTGCTAAAAAAGGAAATATCTAAAAATCTCTCTTCGAACGCATCAGTTTAACATTTTCGTCGATAAGGATCCATTTGTATCATCACACCCCTCAAAAAATAAAGAAAATGTGACATTTTAAAAACAGTAGGTTCTTACCGAAAATGTGACTTTTTGGTTTTTTTGCTAAAAAGGAAATATCTAAAAATCTCTCTTCGAACGCATCAGTTTAACATTTTCGTCGTTAAGGATCCATTTGTACCATCACACTCCTCAAAATAATAAAGAAAATTAGACATTTTTAAAAATTGAGGGTTTTTACCGAAATTCGTGTGCTATACCATTTGGATTTTTTTGCTAGAAAAGGAAATATCTAAAAATCTGTCTTCGAAAGCATCCGTTTAACATTTTCGTCGCTAAAGATCCATTTGTATCGTCACACCCCTTAAAAAATAAAGAAAATGTGACATTTTAAAAATTGAGGGTTTTTACAGAAATTCGTGTGCTATACCATTTGGATTTTTTTGCTAGAAAAGGAAATATCTAAAAACCTCTCTTCAAACGCATTAGTTTAATATTTTTGTCGCTAAGGATATATTTGTATCATCACACCCCTCAAAATATAAAGAAAATGTGACATTTTAAAAACTGTAGGTTTTTACCGAAATTCGTGTGCTATATACACTTTGGTTTTTTGCTAAAAAGGAAATATCTAAAAATCTCCCTTCGAAAGCATCCGTTTAACATTTTCGTCGCTAAGGATCCATTTGTATTGTCACACCCCTTAAAAAATAAAGAAAATGTGACATTTTAAAAACTAAGGGTTTTTACCGAATTTCATTTGGATCTTTTTGCTAGAAAAGGAAATATCTAAAAATCTGTCTTCGAACGCATCAGCTTAACATTTTCGTCGCTAAGGATCCATTTGTATAATCACACCCCTCAAAAAATAAAGAAAATGTGACATTTTAAAAATTGAGGGTTTTTTACCGAAATTTGTGTGCTATATACTCTTTGGTTTTTTGCTAAAAAGGAAATATCTAAAAATCTCTCTTCGAACGCATCAGTTAAACATTTTCGTCGCTAAGGATCCATTTGTATCATCACACCCCTCAAAAAATAAAGAAAATTGGACATTTTTAAAAACTGATGGTTTTTACCGAAATTCGTGTGCTATACTTTTTGGTTTTTTTGCGAAAAAAGAAAATATCTAAAAATCTCTCTTCGAACGCATCAGTTTAACATTTTCGTCGCTAAGGATCCATTTGCATCATCACACCCCTCAAAAAATAAAGAAAATTGGACATTTTTAAAAACTGAGGGTTTTTACCGAAATTCGTGTGCTAATATACTCTTTCGTTTTTTGCTAAAAAGGAAATATCTAAAAATTTCTTTTTGAACGCATCTGTTTAACATTTTCGTCTCTAAGGATCCATTTGTATCATCACACCCGTCAAAAAATAAAGAAAATGTCACATTTTAAAAACTGAAGGTTTTTACCGAAATTCGTGTGTTATACCATTTGTTTTTTTTTGCTAAAAAAGGAAATATCTAAAAATCTCTATTCGAACGCATCAGTTTAACATTTTCGTCGCTAAGGATCCATTTGTATCCTCACAACCCTCAAAAAATAAAGAAAATGTGACATTTTAAAAACTGAGGGTTTTTACCGAAATTCGTGTGCTATACTCTTTGGTTTTTTGCTAAAAAAGGAAATATCTAAAAATCTCTCTTCGAACGCATCAGTTTAACATTTTCGTCGATAAGGATCCATTTGTATCATCACACCCCTCAAAAAATAAAGAAAATGTGACATTTTAAAAACAGTAGGTTTTTACCGAAATTCGTGTGCTATACTTTTTGGTTTTTTTGCTAAAAAGGAAATATCTAAAAATCTCTCTTCGAACGCATCAGTTTAACATTTTCGTCGCTAAGGATCCATTTGTACCATCACACTCCTCAAAATAATAAAGAAAATTAGACATTTTTAAAAATTGAGGGGTTTTACCGAAATTCGTGTGCTATACCATTTGGATTTTTTTGCTAGAAAAGGAAATATCTAAAAATCTCCCTTCGAAAGCATCTGTTTAACATTTTCGTCGCTAAGGATCCATTTGTATTGTCACACCCCTTAAAAAATAAAGAAAATGTGACATTTTAAAAACTAAGGGTTTTTACCGAAATTCGTGTGCTATACCATTTGGATTTTTTTGCTAGAAAAGGAAATATCTAAAAATCTCTCTTCGAACGCATCATCTTAACATTTTCGTCGCTAAGGATCCATTTGTATAATCACACCCCTCAAAAAATAAAGAAAATGTGACATTTTAAAAATTGAGGGTTTTTTACCGAAATTTGTGTGCTATATACTCTTTGGTTTTTTGCTAAAAAGGAAATATCTAAAAATCTCTCTTCAAACGCATCAGTTAAACATTTTCGTCGCTAAGGATCCATTTGTATCATCACACCCCTCAAAAATTAAAGAAAATTGGACATTTTTAAAAACTGATGGTTTTTACCGAAATTCGTGTGCTATACTTTTTGGTTTTTTTGCGAAAAAAGAAAATATCTAAAAATCTCTCTTCGAACGCATCGGTTTAACATTTTCGTCGCTAAGGATACATTTGTATCATCACACACCTCAAAATATAAAGAAAATGTGACATTTTAAAAACTGAGGGTTTTTACCGAAATTCGTGTGCTATACTCTTTGGTTTTTTGCTAAAAACGGAAATATCTAAAAATCTCTCTTCGAACGCATCAGTTTAACATTTTCGTCGCTAAGGATCCATTTGTATCGTCACACCCCTCAAAAAATAAAGAAAAATTGACATTTTAAAAATTGAGGGATTTTTACCGAAATTCGTGTGCTATATAATCTTTGTTTTTTTTGCTAAAAAGGAAATATCTGAAAATCTCTCTTCGAACGCATCGGTTAAACATTTTCATCGCTTAGGATCCATTTGTATCTTCACACCCCTCAAAAAATAAAGAAAATTGGACATTTTTAAAAACTGAGGGTTTTTACCGAAATTCGTGTGCTATACTCTTTGGTTTTTTGCTAAAAAAGGGAAAATCTACAAATTTCTTTTCGAACGCATTAGTTTAACATTTTCGTCTCTAAGGATCCATTTGTATCATCACACCCGTCAAAAAATAAAGAAAATGTGACATTTTAAAAATTGAGGATTTTACCGAAATTCGTGTGCTATACTCTTTGGTTTTTTGCTAAAAAGGAAATATCTAAAAATCTCTCTTCGAAAGCATCCGTTTAACATTTTCGTCTCTAAGGATCCATTTGTATCGTCACACCCCTTAAAAAATAAAGAAAATGTGACATTTTAAAAACTGAAGGTTTTTACCGAAATTCGTGTGTTATACCATTTGGATTTTTTTGCTAAAAAAGGAAATATCTAAAAATTTCTTTTCGAACGCATCAGTTTAATATTTTCGTCGCTAAGGATACATTTGTATCATCACACCCCTCAAAAAATAAAAAAATGTGACATTTTAAAAACTGTGGGTTTTTACCGAAATTCGTGTGCTATACTCTTTGGTTTTTTGCTAAAAAAGGAAATATCTAAAAATCTCTCTTCGAACGCATCACTTTAACATTTTCGTCGCTAAGGATCCATTTGTATCATCACACCCCTCAAAAAATAAAGAAAATGTGACATTTTAAAAACTGAGGGTATTTACAGAAATTCGTGTGCTATACCATTTGGATTTTTTTGCTAGAAAAGGAAATATCTAAAAACCTCTCTTCGAACGCATCAGTTTAATATTTTTGTCGCTAAGGATACATTTGTATCATCACACCCCTCAAAATATAAAGAAAATGTGACATTTTAAAAACTGTAGGTTTTTACCGAAATTCGTGTGCTATATACACTTTGGTTTTTTGCTAAAAAGGAAATATCTAAAAATCTCCCTTCGAAAGCATCCGTTTAACATTTTCGTCGCTAAGGATCCATTTGTATCGTCACACCCCTTAAAAAATAAAGAAAATGTGACATTTTAAAAACTGAGGGTTTTTACCGAAATTCGTGTGCTATACCATTTGGATTTTTTTGCTAGAAAAGGAAATATCTAAAAATCTCTCTTCGAATGCATCAGCTTAACATTTTCGTCGCTAAGGATCCATTTGTATAATCACACCCCTCAAAAAATAAAGAAAATGTGACATTTTAAAAATTGAGGGTTTTTTACCGAAATATTTGTGCTATATACTCTTTGGTTTTTTGCTAAAAAGGAATATCTAAAAATCTCTCTTCGAACGCATCAGTTAAACATTTTCGTCGCTAATGATCCATTTGTATCATCACACCCCTCAAAAAATAAAGAAAATTGGACATTTTTAAAAACTGAGGGTTTTTACCGAAATTCGTGTGCTATATACCTTTTGGTTTTTTGTGAAAAAAGGAAATATCTAAAAATCTCTCTTCGAACGCATCAGTTAAACATTTTCGTCGCTAAGGATCCATTTCTATCATCACACCCCTCAAAAAATAAAGAAAATTGGACATTTTTAAAAACTGAGGGTTTTTACCGAAATTCGTGTGCTATACTTTTTGGTTTTCTTGCGAAAAAAGAAAATATCTAAAAATCACTCTTCGAACGCATCAGTTTAACATTTTCGTCGCTAAGGATACATTTGTATCATCACACCCCTCAAAAAATAAAGAAAATGTGACATTTTAAAAACTAAGGGTTTTTAGCGAAATTCGTGTGCTATACTTTTTGGTTTTTTTAGGAAAAAAGAAAATATCTAAAAATATCTCTTCGAACGCATCAGTTTAACATTTTCGTCGCTAAGGATCCATTTGTATCATCACACCCCTCAAAAAATAAAGAAAATTAGACATTTTTTAAAACTGAGGGTTTTTACCGAAATTTGTGTGCTATACTCTTTGGTTTTTTGCTAAAAAGGAAATATCTAAAAATTTCTTTTTGAACGCATCTGTTTAACATTTTCGTCTCTAAGGATCCATTTGTATCATCACACCCCTCAAAAAATAAAGAAAATGTCACATTTTAAAAATTGAGGGTTTTTACCAAAATTCGTGTGCTATACTCTTTGGCTTTTTGCTAAAAAGGAAATATCTAAAAATCTCTCTTCGAAAGCATCCGTTTAACATTTTCGTCGCTAAGGATCCATTTGTATCGTCACACCCCTTAAAAATAAAGAAAATGTCACATTTTAAAAACTGAAGGTTTTTACCGAAATTCGTGTGTTATACCATTTGGATTTTTTTGCTAAAAAAGGAAATATCTAAAAATCTCTCTTCGAACGCATCAGTTTAACATTTTCGTCGCTAAGGATCCATTTGTATCATCACAACCCTCAAAAAATAAAGAAAATGTGACATTTTAAAAACTAAGGGCTTTTACCGAAATTCGTGTGCTATACACTTTGGTTTTTTGCTAAAAAAGGAAATATCTAAAAATCTCTCTTCGAACGCATCAGTTTAACATTTTCGTCGATAAGGATCCATTTGTATCATCACACCCCTCAAAAAATAAAGAAAATGTGACATTTTAAAAACAGTAGGTTTTTACCGAAATTCGTGTGCTATACTTTATGGTTTTTTTGCTAAAAAGGAAATATCTAAAAATCTCTCTTCGAACGCATCAGTTTAACATTTTCGTCGCTAAGGATCCATTTGTACCATCACACTCCTCAAAATAATAAAGAAAATTAGACATTTTTAAAAATTGAGGGTTTTTACCGAAATTCGTGTGCTATACCATTAAGATTTTTTTGCTAGAAAAGGAAATATCTAAAAATCTCTCTTCGAAAGCATCCGTTTAACATTTTCGTCGCTAAAGATCCATTTGTATCGTCACACCCCTTAAAAAATAAAGAAAATGTGACATTTTAAAAACTGAGGGTTTTTACCGAAATTCGTGTGCTATACCATTTGGATTTTTTTGCTAGAAAAGGAAATATCTAAAAATCTCTCTTCGAACGCATCAGTTTAATATTTTTGTCGCTAAGGATACATTTGTATCATCACACCCCTTAAAAAATAAAGAAAATGTGACATTTTAAAAAATGAGGGTTTTTACCGAAATTCGTGTGCTATACTCTTTGGTTTTTTGCTAAAAAAAGAAATATCTAAAAATCTCTCTTCGAACGCATCAGTTTAACATTTTCGTCGCTAATGATCCATTTGTATCGTCACACCCCTCAAAAAATAAAGAAAAATTGACATTTTAAAAATTGAGGGGTTTTTACCGAAATTCGTGTGCTATATAATCTTTGGTTTTTTGCTAAAAAGGAAATATCTCAAAATCTCTCTTCGAACGCATCAGTTAAATATTTTCATCGCTTAGGATCCATTTGTATCATCACACCCCTCAAAAAATAAAGAAAATTGGACATTTTTAAAAACGGAGGGTTTTTACCGAAATTCGTGTGCTATACTCTTTGGTTTTTTGCTAAAAATGGGAAAATCTACAAATTTCTTTTCGAACGCATTAGTTAAACATTTTCGTCTCTAAGGATCCATTTGTATCATCACACCCCTCAAAAAATAATGAAAATGTGACATTTTAAAAACTGAGGGTTTTTACCGAAATTCGTGTGCTATTATACTCTTTGGTTTTTTGCTAAAAAAGGAAATATCTAAAAATTTCTTTTCGAACGCATCAGTTTAATATTTTCGTCGCTAAGGATACATTTGTATCATCACACCCCTCAAAAAATAAAAAAATGTGACATTTTAAAAACTGAGGGTTTTTACCGAAATTCGTGTACTATACTCTTTGGGTTTTTGCTAAAAAAGGAAATATCTAAAAATCTCTCTTCGAACGCATCACTTTAACATTTTCGTCGCTAAGGATCCATTTGTATCATCACACCCCCCAAAAAATAAAGAAAATGTGACATTTTAAAAACTGAGGGTTTTTACAGAAATTCGTGTGCTATACCATTTGGATTTTTTTGCTAGAAAAGGAAATATCTAAAAACCTCTCTTCGAACGCATCAGTTTAATATTTTTGTCGCTAAGGATACATTTGTATCATCACACCCCTCAAAATATAAAGAAAATGTGACATTTTAAAAACTGTAGGTTTTTACCGAAATTCGTGTGCTATATACACTTTGGTTTTTTGCTAAAAAGGAAATATCTAAAAATCTCCCTTCGAAAGCATTCGTTTAACATTTTCGTCGCAAAGGATCCATTTGTATCGTCACACCCCTTAAAAAATAAAGAAAATGTGACATTTTAAAAACTGAGGGTTTTTACCGAAATTCGTGTGCTATACCATTTGGATTTTTTTGCTAGAAAAGGAAATATCTAAAAATCTCTCTTCGAATGCATCAGCTTAACATTTTCGTCGCTAATGATCCATTTGTATAATCACACCCCTCAAAAAATAAAGAAAATGTGACATTTTAAAAATTAGGGGGTTTTTTACCGAAATTTTTGTGCTATATACTCTTTGGTTTTTTGCTAAAAAGGAATATCTAAAAATCTCTCTTCGAACGCATCAGTTAAACATTTTCGTCGCTAAGGATCCATTTGTATCATCACACCCCTCAAAAAATAAAGAAAATTGGACATTTTTAAAAACTGAGGGTTTTTACCGAAATTTGTGTGCTATATACCTTTTGGTTTTTTGTGAAAAAAGGAAATATCTAAAAATCTCTCTTCGAACGCATCAGTTAAACATTTTCGTCGCTAAGGATCCATTTCTATCATCACACCCCTCAAAAAATAAAGAAAATTGGACATTTTTAAAAACTGAGGGTTTTTACCGAAATTCGTGTGCTATACTTTTTGGTTTTCTTGCGAAAAAAGAAAATATCTAAAAACCTCTCTTCGAACGCATCAGTTTAATATTTTTGTCGCTAAGGATACATTTGTATCATCACACCCCTCAAAATATAAAGAAAATGTGACATTTTAAAAACTGTAGGTTTTTACCGAAATTCGTGTGCTATATACACTTTGGTTTTTTGCTAAAAAGGAAATATCTAAAAATCTCCCTTCGAAAGCATTCGTTTAACATTTTCGTCGCAAAGGATCCATTTGTATCGTCACACCCCTTAAAAAATAAAGAAAATGTGACATTTTAAAAACTGAGGGTTTTTACCGAAATTCGTGTGCTATACCATTTGGATTTTTTTGCTAGAAAAGGAAATATCTAAAAATCTCTCTTCGAATGCATCAGCTTAACATTTTCGTCGCTAATGATCCATTTGTATAATCACACCCCTCAAAAAATAAAGAAAATGTGACATTTTAAAAATTAGGGGGTTTTTTACCGAAATTTTTGTGCTATATACTCTTTGGTTTTTTGCTAAAAAGGAATATCTAAAAATCTCTCTTCGAACGCATCAGTTAAACATTTTCGTCGCTAAGGATCCATTTGTATCATCACACCCCTCAAAAAATAAAGAAAATTGGACATTTTTAAAAACTGAGGGTTTTTACCGAAATTTGTGTGCTATATACCTTTTGGTTTTTTGTGAAAAAAGGAAATATCTAAAAATCTCTCTTCGAACGCATCAGTTAAACATTTTCGTCGCTAAGGATCCATTTCTATCATCACACCCCTCAAAAAATAAAGAAAATTGGACATTTTTAAAAACTGAGGGTTTTTACCGAAATTCGTGTGCTATACTTTTTGGGTTTTTTGCGAAAAAAGAAAATATCTAAAAATCACTCTTCGAACGCATCAGTTTAACATTTTCGTCGCTAAGGATACATTTGTATCATCACACCCCTCAAAAAATAAAGAAAATGTGACATTTTAAAAACTAAGGGTTTTTAGCGAAATTCGTGTGCTATACTTTTTGGTTTTTTTAGGAAAAAAGAAAATATCTAAAAATATCTCTTCGAACGCATCAGTTTAACATTTTCGTCGCTAAGGATCCATTTGTATCATCACACCCCTCAAAAAATAAAGAAAATTAGACATTTTTTAAAACTGAGGGTTTTTACCGAAATTTGTGTGCTATACTTTTTGGTTTTTTGCTAAAAAAGGAAATATCTAAAAATCTCTCTTCGAACACATCAGTTTAACATTTTCGTCGCTAAGGATCCATTTGTATCATCACACCCCTCAAAAAATAAAGAAAATGTGACATTTTTTAAAACTGAGGGTTTTTACCGAAATTCGTGTGCTATACTCTTTGGTTTTTTGCTAAAAAGGAAATATCTAAAAATTTCTTTTCGAACGCATCTGTTTAACATTTTCGTCTCTAACGATCCATTTGTATCATCACACCCCTCAAAAAATAAAGAAAATGTCACATTTTAAAAATTGAGGGTTTTTACCGAAATTCGTGTGCTATACTCTTTGGTTTTTTGCTAAAAAGGAAATATCTAATAATCTCTCTTCGAAAGCATCCGTTTAAAATTTTCGTCGCTAAGGATCCATTTGTATCGTCACACCCCCTTAAAAAATAAAGAAAATGTGACATTTTAAAAACTGAAGGTTTTTACCGAAATTCGTGTGTTGTACCATTTGGATTTTTTGCTAAAAAAAGAAATATCTAAAAATCTCTCTTCGAACGCATCAGTTTAACATTTTCGTCGCTAAGGATCCATTTGTATCATCACAACCCTCAAAAAATAAAGAAAATGTGACATTTTAAAAACTGATGGCTTTTACCGAAATTCGTGTGCTATACTCTTTGGTTTTTTGCTAAAAAATGAAATATCTAAAAATCTATCTTCGAACGCATCAGTTTAACATTTTCGTCGATAAGGATCCATTTGTATCATCACACCCCTCAAAAAATAAAGAAAATGTGACATTTTAAAAAACAGTAGGTTTTTACCGAAATTCGTGTGCTATACTTTTTGGTTTTTTTGCTAAAAAGGAAATATCTAAAAATCTCTCTTCGAACGCATCAGTTTAACATTTTCGTCGCTAAGGATCCATTTGTACGATCACACTCCTCAAAATAATAAAGAAAATTAGTCATTTTTAAAAATTGAGGGTTTTTACCGAAATTCGTGTGCTATACCATTAAGATTTTTTTGCTAGAAAAGGAAATATCTAAAAATCTCTCTTCGAAAGCATCCGTTTAACATTTTCGTCGCTAAAGATCCATTTGTATCGTCACACCCCTTAAAAAATAAAGAAAATGTGACATTTTAAAAACTGAGGGTTTTTACCGAAATTCGTGTGCTATACCATTTGGATTTTTTTGCTAGAAAAGGAAATATCTAAAAATCTCTCTTCGAACGCATCAGTTTAATATTTTTGTCGCTAAGGATACATTTGTATCATCACACCCCTCAAAAAATAAAGAAAATGTGACATTTTAAAAACTGAGGGTTTTTACCGAAATTCGTGTGCTATACTCTTTGGTTTTTTGCTAAAAAAGGAAATATCTAAAAATCTCTTCGAACGCATCAGTTTAACATTTTCGTCGCTAAGGATCCATTTGTATCGTCACACCCCTCAAAAAATAAAGAAAAATTGACATTTTAAAAATTGAGGGGTTTTTACCGAAATTCGTGTGCTATATAATCTTTGGTTTTTTGCTAAAAAGGAAATATCTCAAAATCTCTCTTCGAACGCATCGGTTAAACATTTTCATCGCTTAGGATCCATTTGTATCATCACACCCCTCAAAAAATAAAGAAAATTGGACATTTTTAAAAACTGAGGGTTTTTACCGAAATTCGTGTGCTATACTCTTTGGTTTTTTGCAAAAAAAGGGAAAATCTACAAATTTCTTTTCGAACGCATTAGTTAAACATTTTCGTCTCTAAGGATCCATTTGTATCATCACACCCCTCAAAAAATAAAGAAAATGTGACATTTTAAAAACTGAGGGTTTTTACCGAAATTCGTGTGCTAATATACTCTTTGGTTTTTTGCTAAAAAAGGAAATATCTAAAAATTTCTTTTCGAACACATCAGTTTAATATTTTCGTCGCTAAGGATACATTTGTATCATCACACCCCTCAAAAAAAAAATGTGACATTTTAAAAACTGAGGGTTTTTACCGAAATTCGTGTGCTATACTCTTTGGTTTTTTGCTAAAAAAGGAAATATCTAAAAATCTCTCTTCGAACGCATCACTTTAACATTTTCGTCGCTAAGGATCCATTTGTATCATCACACCCCTCAAAAAATAAAGAAAATGTGACATTTTAAAAACTGAGGGTTTTTACAGAAATTCGTATGTTATACCATTTGGATTTTTTTGCTAGAAAAGGAAATATCTAAAAACCTCTCTTCGAACGCATCAGTTTAATATTTTTGTCGCTAAGGATACATTTGTATCATCACACCCCTCAAAATATAAAGAAAATGTGACATTTTAAAAACTGTAGGTTTTTACCGAAATTCGTGTGCTATATACACTTTGGTTTTTTGCTAAAAAGGAAATATCTAAAAATCTCCCTTTGAAAGCATCCGTTTAACATTTTCGTCGCTAAGGATCCATTTGTATCGTCACACCCCTTAAAAAATAAAGAAAATGTGACATTTTAAAAATTGAGGGTTTTTACCGAAATTCGTGTGCTATACCATTTGGATTTTTTTGCTAGAAAAGGAAATATCTAAAAATCTCTCTTCGAAAGCATCAGCTTAACATTTTCGTCGCTAAGAATCCATTTGTATAATCACACCCCTCAAAAAATAAAGAAAATGTGACATTTTAAAAATTGAGGGTTTTTACCGAAATTTTTGTGCTATATACTCTTTGGTTTTTTGCTAAAAAGGAATATCTAAAAATCTCTCTTCGAACGCATCAGTTAAACATTTTCGTCGCTAAGGATCCATTTGTATCATCACACCCCTCAAAAAATAAAGAAAATTGGACATTTTTAAAAACTGAGGGTTTTTACCGAAATTCGTGTGCTTTATACCTTTTGGTTTTTTGTGAAAAAAGAAAATATGTAAAAATCTCTCTTCGAACGCATCAGTTAAACATTTTCGTCGCTAAGGATCCATTTCTATCATCACACCCCTCAAAAAATAAAGAAAATTGGACATTTTTAAAAACTGAGGGTTTTTACCGAAATTCGTGTGCTATACTTTTTGGTTTTTTTGCGAAAAAAGAAAATATCTAAAAATCACTCTTCGAACGCATCAGTTTAACATTTTCGTCGCTAAGGATACATTTGTATCATCACACCCCTCAAAAAATAAAGAAAATGTGACATTTTAAAAACTAAGGGTTTTTAGCGAAATTCGTGTGCTATACTTTTGGTTTTTTTAGGAAAAAAGAAAATATCTAAAAATCTCTCTTCGAACACATCAGTTTAACATTTTCGTCGCTAAGGATCCATTTGTATCATCACACCCCTCAAAAAATAAAGAAAATTAGACATTTTTTAAAACTGAGGGTTTTTACCGAAATTTGTGTGCTATACTTTTTGGTTTTTTGCTAAAAAAAGAAATATCTAAAAATCTCTCTTCGAACACATCAGTTTAACATTTTCGTCGCTAAGGATCCATTTGTATCATCACACCCCTCAAAAAATAAAGAAAATTGGACATTATTTAAAACTGAGGGTTTATCGAAATTCGTGTGCTATACTCTTTGGTTTTTTGCTAAAAAGGAAATATCTAAAAATTTCTTTTCGAACGCATCTGTTTAACATTTTCGTCTCTAAGGATCCATTTGTATCATCACACCCCTCAATAAATAAAGAAAATGTCACATTTTAAAAATTGAGGGTTTTTACCGAAATTCGTGTGCTATACTCTTTGGTTTTTTGCTAAAAAGGAAATATCTAAAAATCTCTCTTCGAAAGCATCCGTTTAACATTTTCGTCGCTAAGGATCCATTTGTATCGTCACACCCCTTAAAAAATAAAGAAAATGTGACATTTTAAAAACTGAAGGTTTTTACCGAAATTCGTGTGTTATACCATTTGGATTTTTTTGCTAAAAAAGGAAATATCTAAAAATCTCTCTTCGAACGCATCAGTTTAACATTTTCGTCGCTAAGGATCCATTTGTATCATCACAACCCTCAAAAAATAAAGAAAATGTGACATTTTAAAAACTGAGGGCTTTTACCGAAATTCGTGTGCTATACTTTTTGGTTTTTTGCTAAAAAAGGAAATATCTAAAAATCACTCTTCGAACGCATCAGTTTAACATTTTCGTCGATAAGGATCCATTTGTATCATCACACCCCTCAAAAAATAAAGAAAATGTGACATTTTAAAAACAGTAGGTTTTTACCGAAATTCGTGTGCTATACTTTTTGGTTTTTTTGCTAAAAAGGAAATATCTAAAAATCTCTCTTCGAACGCATCAGTTTAACATTTTTGTCGCTACGGATCCATTTGTATCATCACACCCCTCAAAAAATAAAGAAAATGTGACATTTTAAAAACAGTAGGTTTTTACCGAAATTCGTGTGCTATACTTTTTGGTTTTTTGCTAAAAAAGGAAATATCTAAAAATCTCTCTTCGAACGCATCAGTTTAACATTTTTGTCCCTAAGGATCCATTTGTATCATCACACCCCTCAAAAAATAAAGAAAATGTGACATTTTAAAAACAGTATGTTTTTACCGAAATTCGTGTGCTATACTTTTTGGTTTTTTGCTAAAAAAGAAATATCTAAAAATCTCTCTTCGAACGTCAGTTTAACATTTTCGTCGCTAAGGATCCATTTGTATCATCACACCACTCAAAAAATAAAGAAAATGTGACATTTTAAAAACAATAGGTTTTTACCGAAATTCGTGTGCTATACTTTTTGGTTTTTTGCTAAAAAAAGAAATATCTAAAAATCTCTTTTCGAACGCATCAGTTTAACATTTTCGTTGCTAAGAATCCATTTGTATCATCACTCCCCTCAAAAAATAAAGAAAATGTGACATTTTTAAAACAGAGGGTTTTTAGCGAAATTCGTGAGCTATACTTTTTGGTTTTTTTGCGAAAAAAGGAAATATCTAAAAATCTCTCTTCGAACGCATCAGTTTAACATTTTCGTCGCTAAGGATCCATTTGTATCATCACACCCCTCAAAAAATAAAGAAAATGTGACATTTTAAAAACAGTAGGTTTTTACCGAAATTCGTGTGCTTTACTTTTTGGTTTTTTGCGAAAAAAGGAAATATCTAAAAATATCTCTTCGAACGCATCAGTTTAACATTTTCGTCGCTACGGATCCATTTGTATCATCACACCCCTCAAAAAATAAAGAAAATGTGACATTTTAAAAACAGTAGGTTTTTACCGAAATTCGTGTGCTATACTTTTTGGTTTTTTGCTAAAAAAGAAAATATCTAAAAATCTCTCTTCGAACGCATCAGTTTAACATTTTTGTCCCTAAGGATCCATTTGTATCATCACACCCCTAAAAAAATAAAGAAAATGTGACATTTTAAAAACAGTATGTTTTTACCGAAATTCGTGTGCTATACTTTTTGGTTTTTTGCTAAAAAAGAAATATCTAAAAATCTCTCTTCGAACGTCAGTTTAACATTTTCGTCGCTAAGGATCCATTTGTATCATCACACCACTCAAAAAATAAAGAAAATGTGACATTTTAAAAACAATAGGTTTTTACCGAAATTCGTGTGCTATACTTTTTGGTTTTTTGCTAAAAAAAGAAATATCTAAAAATCTCTTTTCGAACGCATCAGTTTAACATTTTCGTTGCTAAGGATCCATTTGTATCATCACACCCCTCAAAAAATAAAGAAAATGTGACATTTTTAAAACTGAGGGTTTTTAGCGAAATTCGTGAGCTATACTTTTTGGTTTTTTTGCGAAAAAAGAAAATATCTAAAAATCTCTCTTCGAACGCATCAGTTTAACATTTTCGTCACTAAGGATCCATTTGTATCATCACACCCCTCAAAAAATAAAGAAAATGTGACATTTTTAAAACTGAGGGTTTTTAGCGAAATTCGTGTGCTATACTTTTTGGTTTTTTTACGAAAAAAGGAAATATCTAAAAATCTTTATTCGAACGCATCAGTTTAATATTTTCGTCGCTAAGAATCCATTTGTACCATCACACCCCTCAAAATAATAAAGAAAATTAGACATTTTAAAAAGAGAGGGTTTTTACCGAAATTCGTGTGCTATACCATTTGGATTTTTTGCTAGAAAAGGAAATATCTAAAAATCTCTCTTCGAACGCATTAGTTTAATATTTTTGTCGCTAAGGATACATTTGTATCATCACACCCCTCAAAAAATAAAGAAAATGTGACATTATTAAAACTGAGGGTTTTTAGCGAAATTCGTGTGCTACTTTTTGGTTTTTTTGCGAAAAAAAAATATCTAAAAATCTCTCTTCGAACGCATCAGTTTAACATTTTCGCCGCTAAGGATCCATTTGTATCATCACACCCCTCAAAAAATAAAGAAAATGTGACATTTTAAAAACAGTAGGTTTTTACCGAAATTCGTGTGCTATACTTTTTGGTTTTTTGCTAAAAAAGGAAATATCTAAAAATCTCTCTTCGAACGCATCAGTTTAACATTTTCGTCTCTAAGGATCCATTTGTATCATCACACCCCTCAAAAAATAAAGAAAATGTGACTTTTTTAAAACTGAGGGTTTTTAGCTAAATTCGTGGGCTATACTTTTTTGTTTTTTTGCGAAAAAAGGAAATATCTAAAAATCTCTCTTCGAACGCATCAGTTTAACATTTTCGTCGCTAAGGATCCATTTGTATCATCACACCCCTCAAAAAATAAAGAAAATGTGACATTATAAAAACTGAGGGTTTTTACCGAAATTCGTGTGCTATACTCTTTGGTTTTTTGCTAAAAAAGAAAATATCAAAAAATCTCTCTTCGAACGCATCAGTTTAACATTTTCGTCGCTAAGGATCCATTTGTATCATCACACCCCTCAAAAAATAAAAGAAAATGTGACATTATTAAAACTCAGGGTTTTTAGCGAAATTTGTGTGCTATACTTTTTGATTTTTTGCGAAAAAGGGAAATATCTAAAAATCTTTCTTCGAACCCATCAGTTTAACATTCTCGTCGCTAAGGATCCATTTGTATCATCACACCCCTCAAAAAATAAAGAAAATGTGACATTTTGAAAACAGTAGGTTTTTACAGAAATTCGTGTGTTATACTTTTGGGTTTTTTGCGAAAAAAGGAAATATCTAAAAATCTCTCTTCGAACGCATCAGTTTAACATTTTCGTCGCTACGGATCCATTTGTATCATCACACCCCTCAAAAAATAAAGAAAATGTGACATTTTAAAAACAGTATGTTTTTACCGAAATTCTTGTGCTATACTTTTTGTTTTTTTGCTAAAAAAGGAAATATCTAAAAATCTCTCTTCGAACGCATCAGTTTAACATTTTCGTCGCTAAGGATCCATTTGTACCATCACACCCCTCAAAACAATAAAGAAAATTAGACATTTTAAAAAGAGAAGGTTTTTACCGAAATTCGTGTGCTATACTCTTTGGTTTTTCGCTAAAAAAGGGAAAATCTACAAATTTCTTTTCGAACGCATTAGTTTAACATTTTCGTCTCTAAGGATCCATTTGTATCATCACACCCCTCAAAAAATAAAGAAAATGTGACATTTTAAAAATTGAGGGTTTTTACCGAAATACGTGTGCTATACTCTTTGGTTTTTTGCTAAAAAGGAAATATCTAAAAATCTCTCTTCGAAAGCATCCGTTTAACATTTTTGTCGCTAAGGATCCATTTGTATCGTCACACCCCTTAAAAAATAAAGAAAATGTGACATTTTAAAAACTGAAGGTTTTTACCGAAATTCGTGTGTTGTACCATTTGGATTTTTTTGCTAAAAAAGGAAATATCTAAAAATTTCTTTTCGAACGCATCAGTTTAATATTTTCGTCGCTCAGGATACATTTGTATCATCACACCCCTCAAAAAATAAAAAAATGTGACATTTTAAAAACTGAGGGTTTTTACCGAAATTCGTGTGCTATTATACTCTTTGGTTTTTTGCTCAAAAAGGAAATATCTAAAAATCTATCTTCGAACGCATCACTTTAACATTTTCGTCGCTAAGGATCCATTTGTATCATCACACCCCTCAAAAAATAAAGAAAATGTGACATTTTAAAAACTGAGGGTTTTTACCGAAATTCGTGTGCTATACTTTTTGGTTTTTTGCTAAAAAAGGAAATATCTAAAAATCTCTCTTCGAACGCATCACTTTAACATTTTCGTCGCTAAGGATCCATTTGTATTATCACACCCCTCAAAAAATAAAGAAAATGTGACATTTTAAAAACTGAGGGTTTTTACAGAAATTCGTGTGCTATACCATTTGGATTTTTTTGCTAGAAAAGGAAATATCTAAAAACCTCTCTTCGAACGCATCAGTTTAATATTTTTGTCGCTAAGGATACATTTGTATCATCACACCCCTCAAAATATAAAGAAAATGTGACATTTTAAAAACTGTAGGTTTTTACCGAAATTCGTGTGCTATATACACTTTGGTTTTTTGCTAAAAAGGAAATATCTAAAAATCTCCCTTCGAAAGCATCCGTTTAACATTTTCGTCGCTAAGGATCCATTTGTATCGTCACACCCCTTAAAAAATAAAGAAAATGTGACATTTTAAAAACTGAGGGTTTTTACCGAAATTCGTGTGCTATACCATTTGGATTAGTTTGCTAGAAAAGGAAATATCTAAAAATCTCTCTTCGAATGCATCAGCTTAACATTTTCGTCGCTAAGGATCCATTTGTATAATCACACCCCTCAAAAAATAAAGAAAATGTGACATTTTAAAAATTGAGGGTTTTTTACCGAAATTTGTGTGCTATATACTCTTTGGTTTTTTGCTAAAAAAGGAAATATTTAAAAATCTCTCTTCGAACGCATCAGTTAAACATTTTCGTCGCTAAGGATCCATTTGTATCATCACACCCCTCAAAAAATAAAGAAAATGTGACATTTTAAAAACAGTAGGTTTTTACCGAAAATCGTGTGCTATAATTTTTGCTTTTTTGCTAAAAAAGGAAATTTCTAAAAATCTCTCTTCGAACCCATCAGTTTAACATTTTCGTCGCTAAGGATCCATTTGTATCATCACACCCCTCAAAAAATAAAGAAAATGTGACATTTGAAAATCTGAGAGGTTTTACCAAAATTCGTGTGCTATACTCCTTGGTTTTTTGCTAAAAAAAGAAATATCTAAAATCTCTCTTCGAACACATCAGTTTAATATTTTCGTCGCTAAGGATCCATTTGTACCATCACACCCCTGAAAATAATAAAGAAAATTAGACATTTTAAAAAGAGAGGGTTTTTACCGAAATTCGTGTGTTATACCGTTTGGATTTTTTGGTAAAAAAGGAAATATCTAAAAATCTCTCTTCGAACGAATCAGTTTTATATTTTCGTCGCTAAGTATCCATTTGTATCATCACACTGCTCAAAAAATAAAGAAAATGTGACATTTTTAAAACTGAGGGTTTTTACCGAAATTCGTGTGCTATTTCTCTTTGGTTTTTGCTAAAAATGAAAATATCTAAAAATCTCTCTTCGAACACATCAGTTTAACATTTTCGTCGCTAAGGATCATTTTGTACCATCACACCACTCAAAAAATAAAGAAAATGCGACATTTTAAAATCTGAGAGGTTTTACCGAAATTCGTGTGCTATACCATTTGTATTTTTTGCTAAAAAAAGAAATATCTAAGAATCTCTCTTCGAAAGCATCCGTGTAACATTTTCGTCGCTAAGGATCCATTTGTACCATCACACCCCTCAAAATAATAAAGAAAATTAGACATTTTTAAAACTGAGGGTTTTTACCGAAATTCGTGTGCACACTTTGGTTATTTGCTAAAAATTGAAATATCTAAAAATTTCTCTACGAACGCATCAGGTTAACATTTTCGTCGCTAAGGATCCATTTGTAACATCACACCCCTCAAAAAATAAAGAAAATGTGACATTTTAAAAACTGTAGGTTTTTACCGAAATTCGTGTGCTATACTTTTTGGTTTTTTGCTAAAAAAAGAAATATCTAAAAATCTCTCTTCGAACGCATCAGTTTAACATTTTCGTCGCTAAGGATCCATTTGTATCATCACACCCCTCAAAAAATAAAGAAAATGTGACATTTTAAAATTTGAGAGGTTTTACCAAAATTCGTGTGCTATACTCTTTGGTTTTTTGCTAAAAAAAGAAATATCAAAAATCTCTCTTCGAACACATCAGTTTAATATTTTCGTCGCTAAGGATCCATTTTGTACCATCACACCCCTCAAAATAATAAAGAAAATTAGACATTTTAAAAAGAGAGGGTTTTTACCGAAATTCGTGTGCTATACCATTTGGATTTTTTTGCTAAAAAAGGAAATATCTAAAAATCTCTCTTCGAACGAATCAGTTTCATATTTTCGTCGCTAAGTATCCATTTGTATCATCACACTGCTCAAAAAATAATGAAAATGTGACATTTTTAAAACTGAGGGTTTTTACTGAAATTCGTGTGCTATTTCTCTTTGGTTTTTTTGCTAAAAACGGAAATATCTAAAAATCTTTCTTCGAACGCATTAGTTTAACATTTTTGTCGCTAAGGATCCATTTGTACCATCACACCCCTCAAAAAATAAAGAAAAGTAGACTTTTTTAAAAAGTGAGGGTTTTTTTCCGAAATTCGTGTGCTATACCATTTGGATTTTTTCCTAAAAAGGAAATATCTAAAAATCTCTCTTCGAACGAATCAGTTTTATATTTTCGTCGCTAAGGATCCATTTGTATCATCACACCGCTCAAAAAAAAAGAAAATGTGACATTTTTAAAACTAAGGGTTTTTACCGAAATTCGTGTGCTATTTCTCTTTGGTTTTTTGCTAAAAAAGGAAATATCTAAAAATCTCTCTTCGAACGCATCATTTTAACATTTTCGTCGCTAAGGATCCATTTCTATCATCACACCCCTCAAAAAATAAAGAAAATGTGACATTTTAAAATCTGAGAGCTTTTACCAAAATTCGTGTGCTATACTCTTTGGTTTTTTGCTAAAAAAGGAAATATCTAAAATCTCTCTTCGAACACATCAGTTTAACATTTTCGTCTTAAGGATCCATTTGTACCATCACACCCCTCAAAATAATAAAGAAAATTAGACATTTTAAAAAGAGAGAGGTTTTACCGAAATTCGTGTGCTATACCATTTGGATTTTTTGCTAAAAGAGGAAATATCTAAAAATCTCTCTTCGAACGAATCAGTTTTTTATTTTCGTCGCTAAGTATCCATTTGTATCATCACACTGCTCAAAAAATAAAGAAATTGTTACATTTTAAAAACTGAGGGTTTTTACCGAAATTCGTGAGCTATACTTTTTGGTTTTTTGCTAAAAAAAGAAATATCTAAAAATCTCTCTTCGAACGAATCAGTTTCATATTTTCGTCGCTAAGTATCCATTTGTACACATTGCTCAAAAATAAAGAAAATGTGACATTTTTAAAACTGAGGGTTTTTACCGAAATTCGTGTGCTATTTCTCTTTGGTTTTTTGCTAAAAACGGAAATATCTAAAAATCTCTCTTCGAACGCATTAGTTTAACATTTTCGTCGCTAGGGATCCATTTGTACCATCACACCCCTCAAAAAATAAAGAAAAGTAGACATTTTTAAAAAGTGAGGGTTTTTTTCCGAAATTCGTGTGCTATACCATTTGGATTTTTTGCTAAAAAAGGAAATATCTAAAAATCTCTCTTCGAAGGAATCAGTTTTATATTTTCGTCGCTAAGGATCCATTTGTATCATCACACCGCTCAAAAAAAGAAAGAAAATTTGACATTTTTAAAACTGAGGGTTTTTACCGAAATTCGTGTGCTATTTCTCTTTGGTTTTTTGCTAAAAAAGGAAATATCTAAAAATCTCTCTTCGAACACATCAGTTTAACATTTTCGTCTCTAAGGATCCATTTGTACCATCACACCCCTCAAAATAATAAAGAAAATTAGACATTTTAAAAAGAGAGGGGTTTTATCGAAATTCGTGTGCTATACCATTTGGATTTTTTGCTAAAAGAGGAAATATCTAAAAATCTCTCTTCGAACGAATCAGTTTTATATTTTCGTCGCTAAGTATCCATTTGTATCATCACACTGCTCAAAAAATAAAGAAAATGTTACATTTTTAAAACTGAAGGTTTTTACCAAAATTCGTGTGCTATTTCTCTTTGGTTTTTTGCTAAAAACGGAAATATCTAAAAATCTATTTTCGAACGCATTAGTTTAACATTTTCGTCGCTAAGGTTCCATTTGTACCATCACACTCCTCAAAAAATAAAGAAAAGTAGACATTTTTAAAAAGTGAGGGTTTTTCCCAAAATTCGTCTGCTATACCATTTGGATTTTTTGCTAAAAAAGGAAATATCTAAAAATCTCTCTTCGAACGAATCAGTTTTATATTTTCGTCGCTAAGGATCCATTTGTATCATCACACTGCTCAAAAAATAAAGAAAATGTGACATTTTTAAAACTGAGGGTTCTTACCGAAATTCGTGTGCTATTTCTCTTTGATTTATTGCTAAAAAAGGAAATATCTAAACATCTCTCTTCGAACGAATCAGTTTTATATTTTCGTCGCTAAGTATCCATTTGTATCATCACACTGCTCAAAAAATAAAGAAAATGTGACATTTTAAAAACTGAGGGTTTTTACCGAAATTCGTGTGCTATACTTTTTGGTTTTTTTCTAAAAAAGGAAATATCTAAAAATCTCTCTTCGAACGCATCATTTTAACATTTTCGTCGCTAAGGATCCATTTCTATCATCACACTGCTCAAAAAATAAAGAAAAAATGTGACATTTTTAAAACTGAGCGTTCTTACCGAAATTCGTGTGCTATTTCTCTTTGGTTTTTGTAAAAACTGAAATATCTAAAAATCTCTCTTCGAACGCATCAGTTTAACATTTTCGTCGCTAAGGATCATTTTGTACCATCACACCCCTCAAAATAATAAAGAAAATTAGACATTTTAAAAAGTGAGGCTCTTTACCGAAATTCGTGTGCTATACCATTTGTATTTTTTGCTAAAAAAAGGAAATATCTAAAAATCTCTCTTCGAAAGCATCCGTGTAACATTTTCGTCGCTAAGGATCCATTTGTATCATCACACCCCTCAAAAAATAAAGAAAATGTGACATTTTAAAAACTGAGGGTTTTTACCGAAATTTGTGTGCACACTTTGGTTTTTTGCTAAAAATTGAAATATCTAAAAATTTCTCTTCGAACGCATCAGTTTAACATTTTCGTCGCTAAGGATCCATTTGTAACATCACACCCTCAAAAAATAAAGAAAATGTGACATTTTAAAAACTGTAGATTTTTACCGAAATTCGTGTGCTATAATTTTTGGTTTTTTGCTAAAAAAAGAAATATCTAAAAATCTCTCTTCGAACGCATCAGTTTAACATTTTCGTCGCTAAGGATCCATTTGTATCATCACACCCCTCAAAAAATAAAGAAAATGTGACATTTTAAAATATGAGAGGTTTTACCAAAATTCGTGTGCTATACTCTTTGGTTTTTTGCTAAAAAAAGAAATATCAAAAATCTCTCTTCGAACACATCAGTTTAATATTTTCGTCGCTAAGGATCCATTTTGTACCATCACACCCCTCAAAATAATAAAGAAAATTAGACATTTTAAAAAGAGAGGGTTTTTACCGAAATTCGTGTGCTATACCATTTGGATTTTTTTGCTAAAAAAGGAAATATCTAAAAATCTCTCTTCGAACGAATCAGTTTCATATTTTCGTCGCTAAGTATCCATTTGTATCATCACACTGCTCAAAAAATAATGAAAATGTGACATTTTTAAAACTGAGGGTTTTTACTGAAATTCGTGTGCTATTTCTCTTTGGTTTTTTTGCTAAAAACGGAAATATCTAAAAATCTTTCTTCGAACGCATTAGTTTAACATTTTTGTCGCTAAGGATCCATTTGTACCATCACACCCCTCAAAAAATAAAGAAAAGTAGACTTTTTTAAAAAGTGAGGGTTTTTTTCCGAAATTCGTGTGCTATACCATTTGGATTTTTTCCTAAAAAGGAAATATCTAAAAATCTCTCTTCGAACGAATCAGTTTTATATTTTCGTCGCTAAGGATCCATTTGTATCATCACACCGCTCAAAAAAAAAGAAAATGTGACATTTTTAAAACTAAGGGTTTTTACCGAAATTCGTGTGCTATTTCTCTTTGGTTTTTTGCTAAAAAAGGAAATATCTAAAAATCTCTCTTCGAACGCATCATTTTAACATTTTCGTCGCTAAGGATCCATTTCTATCATCACACCCCTCAAAAAATAAAGAAAATGTGACATTTTAAAATCTGAGAGCTTTTACCAAAATTCGTGTGCTATACTCTTTGGTTTTTTGCTAAAAAAGGAAATATCTAAAATCTCTCTTCGAACACATCAGTTTAACATTTTCGTCTTAAGGATCCATTTGTACCATCACACCCCTCAAAATAATAAAGAAAATTAGACATTTTAAAAAGAGAGAGGTTTTACCGAAATTCGTGTGCTATACCATTTGGATTTTTTGCTAAAAGAGGAAATATCTAAAAATCTCTCTTCGAACGAATCAGTTTTTTATTTTCGTCGCTAAGTATCCATTTGTATCATCACACTGCTCAAAAAATAAAGAAATTGTTACATTTTAAAAACTGAGGGTTTTTACCGAAATTCGTGAGCTATACTTTTTGGTTTTTTGCTAAAAAAAGAAATATCTAAAAATCTCTCTTCGAACGAATCAGTTTCATATTTTCGTCGCTAAGTATCCATTTGTACACATTGCTCAAAAATAAAGAAAATGTGACATTTTTAAAACTGAGGGTTTTTACCGAAATTCGTGTGCTATTTCTCTTTGGTTTTTTGCTAAAAACGGAAATATCTAAAAATCTCTCTTCGAACGCATTAGTTTAACATTTTCGTCGCTAGGGATCCATTTGTACCATCACACCCCTCAAAAAATAAAGAAAAGTAGACATTTTTAAAAAGTGAGGGTTTTTTTCCGAAATTCGTGTGCTATACCATTTGGATTTTTTGCTAAAAAAGGAAATATCTAAAAATCTCTCTTCGAAGGAATCAGTTTTATATTTTCGTCGCTAAGGATCCATTTGTATCATCACACCGCTCAAAAAAAGAAAGAAAATTTGACATTTTTAAAACTGAGGGTTTTTACCGAAATTCGTGTGCTATTTCTCTTTGGTTTTTTGCTAAAAAAGGAAA
The DNA here is from genome assembly GCA_963682175.1 of Triglochin maritima. Classification (NCBI taxonomy): domain Eukaryota; kingdom Viridiplantae; phylum Streptophyta; class Magnoliopsida; order Alismatales; family Juncaginaceae; genus Triglochin; species Triglochin maritima. Next base: position 53,124,564 of record OY821771.1, on the reverse strand, counting down.
TATCTAAAAATCTCTCTTCGAACACATCAGTTTAACATTTTCGTCTCTAAGGATCCATTTGTACCATCACACCCCTCAAAATAATAAAGAAAATTAGACATTTTAAAAAGAGAGGGGTTTTATCGAAATTCGTGTGCTATACCATTTGGATTTTTTGCTAAAAGAGGAAATATCTAAAAATCTCTCTTCGAACGAATCAGTTTTATATTTTCGTCGCTAAGTATCCATTTGTATCATCACACTGCTCAAAAAATAAAGAAAATGTTACATTTTTAAAACTGAAGGTTTTTACCAAAATTCGTGTGCTATTTCTCTTTGGTTTTTTGCTAAAAACGGAAATATCTAAAAATCTATTTTCGAACGCATTAGTTTAACATTTTCGTCGCTAAGGTTCCATTTGTACCATCACACTCCTCAAAAAATAAAGAAAAGTAGACATTTTTAAAAAGTGAGGGTTTTTCCCAAAATTCGTCTGCTATACCATTTGGATTTTTTGCTAAAAAAGGAAATATCTAAAAATCTCTCTTCGAACGAATCAGTTTTATATTTTCGTCGCTAAGGATCCATTTGTATCATCACACTGCTCAAAAAATAAAGAAAATGTGACATTTTTAAAACTGAGGGTTCTTACCGAAATTCGTGTGCTATTTCTCTTTGATTTATTGCTAAAAAAGGAAATATCTAAACATCTCTCTTCGAACGAATCAGTTTTATATTTTCGTCGCTAAGTATCCATTTGTATCATCACACTGCTCAAAAAATAAAGAAAATGTGACATTTTAAAAACTGAGGGTTTTTACCGAAATTCGTGTGCTATACTTTTTGGTTTTTTTCTAAAAAAGGAAATATCTAAAAATCTCTCTTCGAACGCATCATTTTAACATTTTCGTCGCTAAGGATCCATTTCTATCATCACACTGCTCAAAAAATAAAGAAAAAATGTGACATTTTTAAAACTGAGCGTTCTTACCGAAATTCGTGTGCTATTTCTCTTTGGTTTTTGTAAAAACTGAAATATCTAAAAATCTCTCTTCGAACGCATCAGTTTAACATTTTCGTCGCTAAGGATCATTTTGTACCATCACACCCCTCAAAATAATAAAGAAAATTAGACATTTTAAAAAGTGAGGCTCTTTACCGAAATTCGTGTGCTATACCATTTGTATTTTTTGCTAAAAAAAGGAAATATCTAAAAATCTCTCTTCGAAAGCATCCGTGTAACATTTTCGTCGCTAAGGATCCATTTGTATCATCACACCCCTCAAAAAATAAAGAAAATGTGACATTTTAAAAACTGAGGGTTTTTACCGAAATTTGTGTGCACACTTTGGTTTTTTGCTAAAAATTGAAATATCTAAAAATTTCTCTTCGAACGCATCAGTTTAACATTTTCGTCGCTAAGGATCCATTTGTAACATCACACCCTCAAAAAATAAAGAAAATGTGACATTTTAAAAACTGTAGATTTTTACCGAAATTCGTGTGCTATAATTTTTGGTTTTTTGCTAAAAAAAGAAATATCTAAAAATCTCTCTTCGAACGCATCAGTTTAACATTTTCGTCGCTAAGGATCCATTTGTATCATCACACCCCTCAAAAAATAAAGAAAATGTGACATTTTAAAATATGAGAGGTTTTACCAAAATTCGTGTGCTATACTCGTTGGTTTTATGCTAAAAAAGGAAATATCAAAAATCTCTCTTCGAACACATCAGTTTAATATTTTCGTCGCTAAGGATCCATTTTGTACCATCACACCCCTCAAAATAATAAAGAAAATTAGACATTTTAAAAAGAGAGGGTTTTTACCGAAATTCGTGTGCTATACCATTTGGATTTTTTTTGCTAAAAAAGGAAATATCTAAAAATCTCTCTTCGAACGAATCAGTTTCATATTTTCGTCGCTAAGTATCCATTTGTATCATCACACTGCTCAAAAAATAAAGAAAATGTGACATTTTTAATACTGAGGGTTTTTACTGAAATTCGTGTGCTATTTCTCTTTGGTTTTTTGCTAAAAACGGAAATATCTAAAAATCTTTCTTCGAACGCATTAGTTTAACATTTTCGTCGCTAAGGATCCATTTGTACCATCACACCCCTCAAAAAATAAAGAAAAGTAGACATTTTTAAAAAGTGAGGGTTTTTTTCCGAAATTCGTGTGCTATACCATTTGGATTTTTTGCTAAAAAGGAAATATCTAAAAATCTCTCTTCGAACGAATCAGTTTTATATTTTCGTCGCTAAGGATCCATTTGTATCATCACACCGCTCAAAAAAAAAAGAAAATGTGATATTTTTAAAACTAAGGTTTTTTACCAAAATTCGTGTGCTATTTCTCTTTGGTTTTTTGCTAAAAAAGGAAATATCTAAAAATCTCTCTTCGAACGCATCATTTTAACATTTTCGTCGCTAATGATCCATTTCTATCATCACACCCCTCAAAAAATAAAGAAAATGTGACATTTTAAAATCTGAGAGGTTTTACCAAAATTCGTGTGCTATACTCTTTGGTTTTTTGCTAAAAAAGGAAATATCTAAAATCTCTCTTCGAACACATCAGTTTAACATTTTCGTCTCTAAGGATCCATTTGTACCATCACACCCCTCAAAATAATATAGAAAATTAGACATTTTAAAAAGAGTGGGGTTTTACCGAAATTCGAGTGCTATACCATTTGTATTTTTTCTAAAAGAGGAAATATCTAAAAATCTCTCTTCGAACGAATCAGTTTTATATTTTCGTCGCTAAGTATCCATTTGTATCATCACACTGCTCAAAAAATAAAGAAAATGTTACATTTTAAAAACTGAGGGTTTTTACTGAAATTCGTGAGCTATACTTTTTGGTTTTTTGCTAAAAAAAGAAATATCTAAAAATCTCTCTTCGAACGAATCAGTTTCATATTTTCGTCGCTAAGTATCCATTTGTACACATTGCTCAAAAATAAAGAAAATGTGACATTTTTAAAACTGAGGGTTTTTACCGAAATTCGTGTGCTATTTCTCTTTGGTTTTTTGCCAAAAACGGAAATATCTAAAAATCTCTCTTCGAACGCATTAGTTTAACATTTTCGTCGCTAAGGATCCATTTGCACCATCACACCCCTCAAAAAATTAAGAAAAGTAGACATTTTTAAAAAGTGAGGGTTTTTTTCCGAAATTCGTGTGCTATACCATTTGGATTTTTTTGCTAAAAAAGGAAATATCTAAAAATCTCTCTTCGAACGAATCAGTTTTATATTTTCGTCGCTAAGGATCCATTTGTATCATCACACCGCTCAACAAAAAAAGAAAATGTGACATTTTTAAAACTGAGGGTTTTTACCGAAATTCGTGTGCTATTTCTCTTTGGTTTTTTGCTAAAAAAGGAAATATCTAAAAACCTCTCTTCGAACACATCAGTTTAACATTTTCGTCTCTAAGGATCCATTTGTACCATCACACCCCTCAAAATAATAAAGAAAATTAGACATTTTAAAAAGAGAGGGGTTTTACCGAAATTCGTGTGCTATACCATTTGGATTTTTTGCTAAAAGAGGAAATATCTAAAAATCTCTCTTCGAACGAATCGGTTTTATATTTTCGTCGTTAAGTATCCATTTGTATCATCACACTGCTCAAAAAATAAAGAAAATGTTACATTTTAAAAACTGAGGGTTTTTACCGAAATTCGTGAGCTATACTTTTTGGTTTTTTGCTAAAAAAAGAAATATCTAAAAATATCTCTTCGAACGCATCAGTTTAACATTTTCATCGCTAAGGATCCATTTGTATCATCACACCGCTCAACAAAAAAAGAAAATGTGACATTTTTAAAACTGAGGGTTTTTACCGAAATTCGTGTGCTATTTCTCTTTGGTTTTTTGCTAAAAAAGGAAATATCTAAAAACCTCTCTTCGAACACATCAGTTTAACATTTTCGTCTCTAAGGATCCATTTGTACCATCACACCCCTCAAAATAATAAAGAAAATTAGACATTTTAAAAAGAGAGGGGTTTTACCGAAATTCGTGTGCTATACCATTTGGATTTTTTGCTAAAAGAGGAAATCTCTCTTCGAACGAATCGGTTTTATATTTTCGTCGTTAAGTATCCATTTGTATCATCACACTGCTCAAAAAATAAAGAAAATGTTACATTTTAAAAACTGAGGGTTTTTACCGAAATTCGTGAGCTATACTTTTTGGTTTTTTGCTAAAAAAAGAAATATCTAAAAATATCTCTTCGAACGCATCAGTTTAACATTTTCGTCGCTAAGGATCCATTTCTATCATCACACCCCTCAAAAAATAAAGAAAATGTGACATTTTAAAATCTGAGAGGTTTTACCAAAATTCGTGTGCTATACTCTTTGGTTTTTTGCTAAAAAAGGAAATATCTAAAATCTCTCTTCGAACACATCAGTTTAATATTTTCGTCGCTAAGGATCCATTTGTACCATCACACCCCTCAAAATAATAAAGAAAATTAGACATTTTAAAAAGAGAGGGGTTTTACCGAAATTCGTGTGCTATATATCATTTGGATTTTTTGCTAAAAAAAGAAATATCTAAAAATCTCTCTTCGAACGAATCAGTTTCATATTTTCGTCGCTAAGTATCCATTTGTATCATCACACCGCTCAAAAAATAAAGAAAATGTGACATTTTCAAAACTAGGGTTTTTACCGAAATTCGTGTGCTATTTCTCTTTGGTTTTTTGCTAAAAACGGAAATATCTAAAAATCTCTCTTCGAACGCATCAGTTTAACATTTTCGTCGCTAAGGATGCATTTGTACCATCACACCCCTCAAAAAATAAAGAAAAGTAGACATTTTTAAAAAGTGAGGGTTTTACCGAAATTCGTGTGCTATTTCTCTTTGGTTTTTTGCTAAAAAAGGAAATATCTAAAAACCTCTCTTCGAACACATCAGTTTAACATTTTCGTCTCTAAGGATCCATTTGTACCATCACACCCCTCAAAATAATAAAGAAAATTAGACATTTTAAAAAGAGAGGGGTTTTACCGAAATTCGTGTGCTATACCATTTGGATTTTTTGCTAAAAGAGGAAATATCTAAAAATCTCTCTTCGAACGAATCGGTTTTATATTTTCGTCGTTAAGTATCCATTTGTATCATCACACTGCTCAAAAAATAAAGAAAATGTTACATTTTAAAAACTGAGGGTTTTTACCGAAATTCGTGAGCTATACTTTTTGGTTTTTTGCTAAAAAAAGAAATATCTAAAAATATCTCTTCGAACGCATCAGTTTAACATTTTCATCGCTAAGGATCCATTTGTATCATCACACCGCTCAACAAAAAAAGAAAATGTGACATTTTTAAAACTGAGGGTTTTTACCGAAATTCGTGTGCTATTTCTCTTTGGTTTTTTGCTAAAAAAGGAAATATCTAAAAACCTCTCTTCGAACACATCAGTTTAACATTTTCGTCTCTAAGGATCCATTTGTACCATCACACCCCTCAAAATAATAAAGAAAATTAGACATTTTAAAAAGAGAGGGGTTTTACCGAAATTCGTGTGCTATACCATTTGGATTTTTTGCTAAAAGAGGAAATCTCTCTTCGAACGAATCGGTTTTATATTTTCGTCGTTAAGTATCCATTTGTATCATCACACTGCTCAAAAAATAAAGAAAATGTTACATTTTAAAAACTGAGGGTTTTTACCGAAATTCGTGAGCTATACTTTTTGGTTTTTTGCTAAAAAAAGAAATATCTAAAAATATCTCTTCGAACGCATCAGTTTAACATTTTCGTCGCTAAGGATCCATTTCTATCATCACACCCCTCAAAAAATAAAGAAAATGTGACATTTTAAAATCTGAGAGGTTTTACCAAAATTCGTGTGCTATACTCTTTGGTTTTTTGCTAAAAAAGGAAATATCTAAAATCTCTCTTCGAACACATCAGTTTAATATTTTCGTCGCTAAGGATCCATTTGTACCATCACACCCCTCAAAATAATAAAGAAAATTAGACATTTTAAAAAGAGAGGGGTTTTACCGAAATTCGTGTGCTATATATCATTTGGATTTTTTGCTAAAAAAAGAAATATCTAAAAATCTCTCTTCGAACGAATCAGTTTCATATTTTCGTCGCTAAGTATCCATTTGTATCATCACACCGCTCAAAAAATAAAGAAAATGTGACATTTTCAAAACTAGGGTTTTTACCGAAATTCGTGTGCTATTTCTCTTTGGTTTTTTGCTAAAAACGGAAATATCTAAAAATCTCTCTTCGAACGCATCAGTTTAACATTTTCGTCGCTAAGGATGCATTTGTACCATCACACCCCTCAAAAAATAAAGAAAAGTAGACATTTTTAAAAAGTGAGGGTTTTACCGAAATTCGTGTGCTATACCATTTGGATTTTTTGCTAAAAAAGGAAATATCTAAAAATCTCTCTTCGAACGAATCAATTTTATATTTTCGTCGCTAAGGATCCATTTGTATCATCACACCGCTCAAAAAAAAAAGAAAATGTGATATTTTTAAAACTAAGGTTTTTTACCAAAATTCGTGTGCTATTTCTCTTTGGTTTTTTGCTAAAAAAGGAAATATCTAAAAATCTCTCTTCGAACGCATCATTTTAACATTTTCGTCGCTAATGATCCATTTCTATCATCACACCCCTCAAAAAATAAAGAAAATGTGACATTTTAAAATCTGAGAGGTTTTACCAAAATTCGTGTGCTATACTCTTTGGTTTTTTGCTAAAAAAGGAAATATCTAAAATCTCTCTTCGAACACATCAGTTTAACATTTTCGTCTCTAAGGATCCATTTGTACCATCACACCCCTCAAAATAATATAGAAAATTAGACATTTTAAAAAGAGTGGGGTTTTACCGAAATTCGAGTGCTATACCATTTGTATTTTTTCTAAAAGAGGAAATATCTAAAAATCTCTCTTCGAACGAATCAGTTTTATATTTTCGTCGCTAAGTATCCATTTGTATCATCACACTGCTCAAAAAATAAAGAAAATGTTACATTTTAAAAACTGAGGGTTTTTACTGAAATTCGTGAGCTATACTTTTTGGTTTTTTGCTAAAAAAAGAAATATCTAAAAATCTCTCTTCGAACGAATCAGTTTCATATTTTCGTCGCTAAGTATCCATTTGTACACATTGCTCAAAAATAAAGAAAATGTGACATTTTTAAAACTGAGGGTTTTTACCGAAATTCGTGTGCTATTTCTCTTTGGTTTTTTGCCAAAAACGGAAATATCTAAAAATCTCTCTTCGAACGCATTAGTTTAACATTTTCGTCGCTAAGGATCCATTTGCACCATCACACCCCTCAAAAAATTAAGAAAAGTAGACATTTTTAAAAAGTGAGGGTTTTTTTCCGAAATTCGTGTGCTATACCATTTGGATTTTTTTGCTAAAAAAGGAAATATCTAAAAATCTCTCTTCGAACGAATCAGTTTTATATTTTCGTCGCTAAGGATCCATTTGTATCATCACACCGCTCAACAAAAAAAGAAAATGTGACATTTTTAAAACTGAGGGTTTTTACCGAAATTCGTGTGCTATTTCTCTTTGGTTTTTTGCTAAAAAAGGAAATATCTAAAAACCTCTCTTCGAACACATCAGTTTAACATTTTCGTCTCTAAGGATCCATTTGTACCATCACACCCCTCAAAATAATAAAGAAAATTAGACATTTTAAAAAGAGAGGGGTTTTACCGAAATTCGTGTGCTATACCATTTGGATTTTTTGCTAAAAGAGGAAATATCTAAAAATCTCTCTTCGAACGAATCGGTTTTATATTTTCGTCATTAAGTATCCATTTGTATCATCACACTGCTCAAAAAATAAAGAAAATGTTACATTTTAAAAACTGAGGGTTTTTACCGAAATTCGTGAGCTATACTTTTTGGTTTTTTGCTAAAAAAAGAAATATCTAAAAATATCTCTTCGAACGCATCAGTTTAACATTTTCATCGCTAAGGATCCATTTGTATCATCACACCGCTCAACAAAAAAAGAAAATGTGACATTTTTAAAACTGAGGGTTTTTACCGAAATTCGTGTGCTATTTCTCTTTGGTTTTTTGCTAAAAAAGGAAATATCTAAAAACCTCTCTTCGAACACATCAGTTTAACATTTTCGTCTCTAAGGATCCATTTGTACCATCACACCCCTCAAAATAATAAAGAAAATTAGACATTTTAAAAAGAGAGGGGTTTTACCGAAATTCGTGTGCTATACCATTTGGATTTTTTGCTAAAAGAGGAAATCTCTCTTCGAACGAATCGGTTTTATATTTTCGTCGTTAAGTATCCATTTGTATCATCACACTGCTCAAAAAATAAAGAAAATGTTACATTTTAAAAACTGAGGGTTTTTACCGAAATTCGTGAGCTATACTTTTTGGTTTTTTGCTAAAAAAAGAAATATCTAAAAATATCTCTTCGAACGCATCAGTTTAACATTTTCGTCGCTAAGGATCCATTTCTATCATCACACCCCTCAAAAAATAAAGAAAATGTGACATTTTAAAATCTGAGAGGTTTTACCAAAATTCGTGTGCTATACTCTTTGGTTTTTTGCTAAAAAAGGAAATATCTAAAATCTCTCTTCGAACACATCAGTTTAATATTTTCGTCGCTAAGGATCCATTTGTACCATCACACCCCTCAAAATAATAAAGAAAATTAGACATTTTAAAAAGAGAGGGGTTTTACCGAAATTCGTGTGCTATATATCATTTGGATTTTTTGCTAAAAAAAGAAATATCTAAAAATCTCTCTTCGAACGAATCAGTTTCATATTTTCGTCGCTAAGTATCCATTTGTATCATCACACCGCTCAAAAAATAAAGAAAATGTGACATTTTTAAAACTAGGGTTTTTACCGAAATTCGTGTGCTATTTCTCTTTGGTTTTTTGCTAAAAACGGAAATATCTAAAAATCTCTCTTCGAACGCATCAGTTTAACATTTTCGTCGCTAAGGATGCATTTGTACCATCACACCCCTCAAAAAATAAAGAAAAGTAGACATTTTTAAAAAGTGAGGGTTTTACCGAAATTCGTGTGCTATACCATTTGGATTTTTTGCTAAAAAAGGAAATATCTAAAAATCTCTCTTCGAACGAATCAATTTTATATTTTCGTCGCTAAGGATCCATTTGTATCATCACACCGCACAAAAAAAAAGAAAATATGACATTTTAAAAACTGAGGGTTTTTACCGAAATTCGTGTGCTATTTCTCTTTGGTTTTTTGCTAAAAAAGGAAATATCTAAAAATCTCTCTTCGAACGCATCATTTTAACATTTTCGTCGCTAAGGATCCATTTCTATCATCACACCCCTCAAAAAATAAAGAAAATGTGATATTTTAAAATCTGAGAGGTTTTACCAAAATTCGTGTGCTATACTCTATGGTTTTTTGCTAAAAAAGGAAATATCTAAAATCACTCTTCGAACACATCAGTTTAACATTTTCGTCGCTAAGGATCCATTTGTACCATCACACCCCTCAAAATAATAAAGAAAATTAGACATTTTAAAAAGAGAGGGGTTTTACTGAAATTCGTGTGCTATACCATTTGGATTTTTTGCTAAAAAAGGAAATATCTAAACATCTCTCTTCGAACGAATCAGTTTTATATTTTCGTCGCTAAGTATCCATTTGTATCATCACACTGCTCAAAAAATAAAGAAAATGTGACATTTTAAAAACTGAGGGTTTTTACCGAAATTCGTGTGCTATACTTTTTGGTTTTTTGCTAAAAAAAGGAAATATCTAAAAAGCTCTCTTCGAACGCATCATTTTAACATTTTCGTCGCTAAGGATCCATTTCTATCATCACACCCCTCAAAAAATAAAGAAAATGTGACATTTTTAAAGCTGAGGGTTTTTACCGAAATTCGTGTGCTATTTCTCTTTGGTTTTTTGCTAAAAACGGAAATATCTAAAAATCTCTCTTCGAACGCATTAGTTTAACATTTTCGTCGCTAAGGATCCATTTGTACCATAACACCCCTCAAAAAATAAAGAAAATTATACATTTTTGAAAAGTGAGGGTTTTTTTCCGAAATTCGTGTGCTAAAAACGGAAATATCTAAAAATCTCTCTTCGAACGCATCATTTTAACATTTTCGTCGCTAAGGATCCATTTCTATCATCACATCCCTCAAAAAATAAAGAAAATGTGACATTTTAAAATCTGAGAGGTTTTACCAAAATTCGTGTGCTATACTCTTTGGTTTTTTGCTAAAAAAGGAAATATCTAAAATCTCTCTTCGAACACATCAGTTTAATATTTTCGTCGCTAAGGATCCATTTGTACCATCACACCCCTCAAAATAATAAAGAAAATTAGACATTTTAAAAAGAGAGGGGTTTTACCGAAATTCGTGTGCTATATATATCATTTGGATTTTTTGCTAAAAAAAGAAATATCTAAAAATCTCTCTTCGAACGAATCAGTTTCATATTTTCGTCGCTAAGTATCCATTTGTATCATCACACCGCTCAAAAAGTAAAGAAAATGTGACATTTTTAAAACTAGGGTTTTTACCGAAATTCGTGTGCTATTTCTCTTTTGTTTTTTGCTAAAAACGGAAATATCTAAAAATCTCTCTTCGAACGCATCAGTTTAACATTTTCGTCGCTAAGGATGCATTTGTACCATCACACCCCTCAAAAAATAAAGAAAAGTAGACATTTTTAAAAAGTGAGGGTTTTACCGAAATTCGTGTGCTATACCATTTGGATTTTTTGCTAAAAAGGAAATATCTAAAAATCTGTCTTCGAACGAATCAATTTTATATTTTCGTCGCTAAGGATCCATTTGTCTCATCACACCGCTCAAAAAATAAAGAAAATGTGACATTTTTAAAACTTAGGGTTTTTACCGAAATTCGTGTGCTATTTCTCTTTGGTTTTTTGCTAAAAACGGAAATATCTAAAAATCTCTCTTCGAACGCATTAGTTTAACATTTTCGTCGCTAAGGATCCATTTGTACCATCACACCCCTCAAAAAATAAAGAAAATTAGACATTTTTAAAAAGTGAGGGTTTTTTTCCGAAATTCGTGTGCTATACCATTTGGATTTTTTGCTAAAAAAGGAAAAATCTAAAAATCTCTCTTCGAACGAATCAGTTTCATATTTTCGTCGCTATGTATCCATTTGTATCATCACACCGCTCAAAAAATAAAATGTGACATTTTTAAAACTGAGGGTTTTTACCGAAATTTGTGTGTTATTTCCCTTTTGTTTTTTGCTAAAAGCGAAAATATCTAAAAATCTCTCTTCGAACGCATTAGTTTAACATTTTCGTCGCTAAGGATCCATTTGTACCATCACACCCCTCAAAAAATAAAGAAAAGTAGACATTTTTAAAAAGTGAGGGTTTTTTTCCGAAATTCGTGTGTTATACCATTTGTATTTTTTGCTAAAAAAGGAAATATCTAAAAATCTCTCTTCGAACGAATCAGTTTTATATTTTCGTCGTTAAGGATCCATTTGTATCATCACACCGCTCAAAAAATAAAGAAAATGTGACATTTTAAAAACTGAGGGTTTTTACCGAAATTCGTGTGCTATTTCTCTTTGGTTTTTTGCTAAAAAATGAAATATCTAAAAATCTCTCTTCGAACGCATCATTTTAACATTTTCGTCGCTAAGGATCCATTTCTATCATCACACCCCTCAAAAAATAAAGAAAATGTGACATTTTAAAATCTGAGAGGTTTTACCAAAATTCGTGTGCTATACTCTATGGTTTTTTGCTAAAAAAGGAAATATCTAAAATCACTCTTCGAACACATCAGTTTAACATTTTCGTCGCTAAGGATCCATTTGTACCATCACACCCCTCAAAATAATAAAGAAAATTAGACATTTTAAAAAGAGAGGGGTTTTACTGAAATTCGTGTGCTATACCATTTGGATTTTTTGCTAAAAAAGGAAATATCTAAACATCTCTCTTCGAACGAATCAGTTTTATATTTTCGTCGCTAAGTATCCATTTGTATCATCACACTGCTCAAAAAATAAAGAAAATGTGACATTTTAAAAACTGAGGGTTTTTACCGAAATTCGTGTGCTATACTTTTTGGTTTTTTGCTAAAAAAAGGAAATATCTAAAAAGCTCTCTTCGAACGCATCATTTTAACATTTTCGTCGCTAAGGATCCATTTCTATCATCACACCCCTCAAAAAATAAAGAAAATGTGACATTTTTAAAGCTGAGGGTTTTTACCGAAATTCGTGTGCTATTTCTCTTTGGTTTTTTGCTAAAAACGGAAATATCTAAAAATCTCTCTTCGAACGCATTAGTTTAACATTTTCGTCGCTAAGGATCCATTTGTACCATAACACCCCTCAAAAAATAAAGAAAATTATACATTTTTGAAAAGTGAGGGTTTTTTTCCGAAATTCGTGTGCTAAAAACGGAAATATCTAAAAATCTCTCTTCGAACGCATCATTTTAACATTTTCGTCGCTAAGGATCCATTTCTATCATCACATCCCTCAAAAAATAAAGAAAATGTGACATTTTAAAATCTGAGAGGTTTTACCAAAATTCGTGTGCTATACTCTTTGGTTTTTTGCTAAAAAAGGAAATATCTAAAATCTCTCTTCGAACACATCAGTTTAATATTTTCGTCGCTAAGGATCCATTTGTACCATCACACCCCTCAAAATAATAAAGAAAATTAGACATTTTAAAAAGAGAGGGGTTTTACCGAAATTCGTGTGCTATATATATCATTTGGATTTTTTGCTAAAAAAAGAAATATCTAAAAATCTCTCTTCGAACGAATCAGTTTCATATTTTCGTCGCTAAGTATCCATTTGTATCATCACACCGCTCAAAAAGTAAAGAAAATGTGACATTTTTAAAACTAGGGTTTTTACCGAAATTCGTGTGCTATTTCTCTTTTGTTTTTTGCTAAAAACGGAAATATCTAAAAATCTCTCTTCGAACGCATCAGTTTAACATTTTCGTCGCTAAGGATGCATTTGTACCATCACACCCCTCAAAAAATAAAGAAAAGTAGACATTTTTAAAAAGTGAGGGTTTTACCGAAATTCGTGTGCTATACCATTTGGATTTTTTGCTAAAAAGGAAATATCTAAAAATCTGTCTTCGAACGAATCAATTTTATATTTTCGTCGCTAAGGATCCATTTGTCTCATCACACCGCTCAAAAAATAAAGAAAATGTGACATTTTTAAAACTTAGGGTTTTTACCGAAATTCGTGTGCTATTTCTCTTTGGTTTTTTGCTAAAAACGGAAATATCTAAAAATCTCTCTTCGAACGCATTAGTTTAACATTTTCGTCGCTAAGGATCCATTTGTACCATCACACCCCTCAAAAAATAAAGAAAATTAGACATTTTTAAAAAGTGAGGGTTTTTTTCCGAAATTCGTGTGCTATACCATTTGGATTTTTTGCTAAAAAAGGAAAAATCTAAAAATCTCTCTTCGAACGAATCAGTTTCATATTTTCGTCGCTATGTATCCATTTGTATCATCACACCGCTCAAAAAATAAAATGTGACATTTTTAAAACTGAGGGTTTTTACCGAAATTTGTGTGTTATTTCCCTTTTGTTTTTTGCTAAAAGCGAAAATATCTAAAAATCTCTCTTCGAACGCATTAGTTTAACATTTTCGTCGCTAAGGATCCATTTGTACCATCACACCCCTCAAAAAATAAAGAAAAGTAGACATTTTTAAAAAGTGAGGGTTTTTTTCCGAAATTCGTGTGTTATACCATTTGTATTTTTTGCTAAAAAAGGAAATATCTAAAAATCTCTCTTCGAACGAATCAGTTTTATATTTTCGTCGTTAAGGATCCATTTGTATCATCACACCGCTCAAAAAATAAAGAAAATGTGACATTTTAAAAACTGAGGGTTTTTACCGAAATTCGTGTGCTATTTCTCTTTGGTTTTTTGCTAAAAAAGGAAATATCTAAAAATCTCTCTTCGAACGCATCATTTTAACATTTTCGTCGCTAAGGATCCATTTCTATCATCACACCCCTCAAAAAATAAAGAAAATGTGACATTTTAAAATCTGAGAGGTTTTACCAAAATTCGTGTGCTATACTCTATGGTTTTTTGCTAAAAAAGGAAATATCTAAAATCACTCTTCGAACACATCAGTTTAACATTTTCGTCGCTAAGGATCCATTTGTACCATCACACCCCTCAAAATAATAAAGAAAATTAGACATTTTAAAAAGAGAGGGGTTTTACTGAAATTCGTGTGTTATACCATTTGGATTTTTTGCTAAAAAAGGAAATATCTAAACATCTCTCTTCGAACGAATCAGTTTTATATTTTCGTCGCTAAGTATCCATTTGTATCATCACACTGCTCAAAAAATAAAGAAAATGTGACATTTTAAAAACTGAGGGTTTTTACCGAAATTCGTGTGCTATACTTTTTGGTTTTTTGCTAAAAAAAGGAAATATCTAAAAAGCTCTCTTCGAACGCATCATTTTAACATTTTCGTCGCTAAGGATCCATTTCTATCATCACACCCCTCAAAAAATAAAGAAAATGTGACATTTTTAAAGCTGAGGGTTTTTACCGAAATTCGTGTGCTATTTCTCTTTGGTTTTTTGCTAAAAACGGAAATATCTAAAAATCTCTCTTCGAACGCATTAGTTTAACATTTTCGTCGCTAAGGATCCATTTGTACCATAACACCCCTCAAAAAATAAAGAAAATTATACATTTTTGAAAAGTGAGGGTTTTTTTCCGAAATTCGTGTGCTAAAAACGGAAATATCTAAAAATCTCTCTTCGAACGCATCATTTTAACATTTTCGTCGCTAAGGATCCATTTCTATCATCACATCCCTCAAAAAATAAAGAAAATGTGACATTTTAAAATCTGAGAGGTTTTACCAAAATTCGTGTGCTATACTCTTTGGTTTTTTGCTAAAAAAGGAAATATCTAAAATCTCTCTTCGAACACATCAGTTTAATATTTTCGTCGCTAAGGATCCATTTGTACCATCACACCCCTCAAAATAATAAAGAAAATTAGACATTTTAAAAAGAGAGGGGTTTTACCGAAATTCGTGTGCTATATATATCATTTGGATTTTTTGCTAAAAAAAGAAATATCTAAAAATCTCTCTTCGAACGAATCAGTTTCATATTTTCGTCGCTAAGTATCCATTTGTATCATCACACCGCTCAAAAAGTAAAGAAAATGTGACATTTTTAAAACTAGGGTTTTTACCGAAATTCGTGTGCTATTTCTCTTTTGTTTTTTGCTAAAAACGGAAATATCTAAAAATCTCTCTTCGAACGCATCAGTTTAACATTTTCGTCGCTAAGGATGCATTTGTACCATCACACCCCTCAAAAAATAAAGAAAAGTAGACATTTTTAAAAAGTGAGGGTTTTACCGAAATTCGTGTGCTATACCATTTGGATTTTTTGCTAAAAAGGAAATATCTAAAAATCTGTCTTCGAACGAATCAATTTTATATTTTCGTCGCTAAGGATCCATTTGTCTCATCACACCGCTCAAAAAATAAAGAAAATGTGACATTTTTAAAACTTAGGGTTTTTACCGAAATTCGTGTGCTATTTCTCTTTGGTTTTTTGCTAAAAACGGAAATATCTAAAAATCTCTCTTCGAACGCATTAGTTTAACATTTTCGTCGCTAAGGATCCATTTGTACCATCACACCCCTCAAAAAATAAAGAAAATTAGACATTTTTAAAAAGTGAGGGTTTTTTTCCGAAATTCGTGTGCTATACCATTTGGATTTTTTGCTAAAAAAGGAAAAATCTAAAAATCTCTCTTCGAACGAATCAGTTTCATATTTTCGTCGCTATGTATCCATTTGTATCATCACACCGCTCAAAAAATAAAATGTGACATTTTTAAAACTGAGGGTTTTTACCGAAATTTGTGTGTTATTTCCCTTTTGTTTTTTGCTAAAAGCGAAAATATCTAAAAATCTCTCTTCGAACGCATTAGTTTAACATTTTCGTCGCTAAGGATCCATTTGTACCATCACACCCCTCAAAAAATAAAGAAAAGTAGACATTTTTAAAAAGTGAGGGTTTTTTTCCGAAATTCGTGTGTTATACCATTTGTATTTTTTGCTAAAAAGGAAATATCTAAAAATCTCTCTTCGAACGAATCAGTTTTATATTTTCGTCGTTAAGGATCCATTTGTATCATCACACCGCTCAAAAAATAAAGAAAATGTGACATTTTTAAAACTGAGGGTTTTTACCGAAATTCGTGTGCTATTTCTCTTTGGTTTTTGCTAAAAACTGAAATATCTAAAAATCTCTCTTCGAACGCATCATTTTAACATTTTCGTCGCTAAGGATCCATTTCTACCATCACACTGCTCAAAAAATAAAGAAAATGTTACATTTTAAAAACTGAGGGTTTTTACCGAAATTCGTGCGCTATACTTTTTGGTTTTTTGCTAAAAAAAATATCTAAAAATCTCTCTTCGAACGCATCAGTTTAACATTTTCGTCGCTAAGGATCCATTTGTATCATCACACCCCTCAAAAAATAAAGAAAACGTGACATTTTAAAATCTGAGAGGTTTTACCAAAATTCGTGTGCTATACTCTTTGGTTTTTTGCTAAAAAAGGAAATATCTAAAATCTCTCTTCGAACACATCAGTTTAATATTTTCGTCGCTAAGGATCCATTTGTACCATCACACCCCTCAAAATAATAAAGAAAATTAGACATTTTAAAAAGAGAGGGTTTTTACCGAAATTCGTGTGCTATATCATTTGGATTTTTTGCTAAAAAAAGAAATATCTAAAAATCTCTCTTCAAACGAATCAGTTTCATATTTTCGTCGCTAAGTATCCATTTGTATCATCACACCGCTCAAAAAGTAAAGAAAATGTGACATTTTTAAAACTGAGGGTTTTTACCGCAATTCTTGTGCTATTTCTCTTTGGTTTTTTGCTAAAAACGGAAATATCTAAAAATCTCTCTTCGAACGCATCAGTTTAACATTTTCGTCGCTAAGGATCCATTTGTACCATCACACCCCTCAAAAAATAAAGAAAAGTAGACATTTTTAAAAAGTGAGGGTTTTTTCCGAAATTCGTGTGCTATACCATTTGGATTTTTTGCTAAAAAAGGAAATATCTAAAAATCTCTCTTCGAACGAATCAGTTTCATATTTTCGTCGCTAAGTATCCACTTGTATTATCACACTGCTCAAAAAATAAAGAAAATGTAACATTTTTAAAACTGAGGGTTTTTTACCGAAATTCGTGTGCAATTTCTCTTTGGTTTTGTGCTAAAAACGGAAATATCTAAAAATCTCTCTTCGAACGCATCAGTTTAACATTTCGTCGCTAATGATCCATTTGTACCATCACACCCCTCAAAAAATAAAGAAAAGTAGACATTTTTAAAAAGTGAGGGTTTTTACTGAAATTCGTGTGCTATACCATTTGGATTTATTGCTAAAAAGGAAATATCTAAAAATCTCTCTTCGAACGAATCAGTTTTATATTTTCGTCGCTAAGGATCTGATGCATTGCATAAATTGCATCATATGTTTTTCATTTAGATTACTTTTACATCAATAAATGCTACTAAGGTATGTGTTTAATCTTATTTACAGAATACAGGGACCTGAATGCAATTTACCCACATCCCGAGCATAAACGCGTGCAAAAGACTCATTTCTATCATAAAGACCAAGTTCAAGATTATCGGGTTACGAATGGAAATGTATCCAAGCATAAAAGCATTCAAGTCCTAATTGCAAAAAGAACAAGGACTTAACCACAAAAGTAGCCGGGGACTTAATTGCAAAAAGTCAAGGACCTAATTGCAATTCACGAGTTATTATGGAGACACCTAAAGAAAAATCAATGTAAATCTCCAAATACATAAATGAATTAATCCGGAGCTCAAAAGAATGGAAAGAATCAATCCAGATGCGCAAAGAAGGATCAAATCATACCATAAACATTCAACCAAAATCCGGACAAAATCAGATCAGATTGTGCGGCGTTTCCGCCGCACAAGCGTCGATCCGCGTCTCCCAATTTCGTCCAGTCGTGTCTGGACACGTGTACTTTCCCATATTATACTCAGATCCCTTGTAGCAACTATAAATAGACCCGAGAACGATGTTAGAAGGGTCCTTAGTCTTTGGTGGCAATTTTTATTCTTAATCTTAGTTTTGTATTCTTCTTTTCATTAATAAAATTCTGTCTTTTATTTCTTATTTTTAGTTTTCTTTTGTAATGTCTCAAGGACCCCTTCTTCCTCCCTCCATGAGTTTCTAACTCTTTCCAAAGGGTGGAGGTGACGGATTTAGGGTGAAGAGAAGACAAATAAATGTTATTATTTTAAGTTCGTATTAGTCTATTTTGATTACTTGAGTTTATGTTAAATCATTTATCATGTAATTCTTCATAACTAATATGATTTATTATAAGTTTCTGAATTCTCTAATCTAAACCTTAAATCTAAACCTCCACCCGACGGAATTCACCTCTTTGTTCTTGTTTTAGTTTTAATTGTTCTTGTTCTTGCTTTACATAATTAAAACCCAAAAATCTCAAAACGCAATTATTTCTTCTCTCCTTCTTCCCCTTAATCGAAAATCACACTAATAACAAAATCTCTCCCTCCTTGTGTTCGACCCGTATTTGCCACGTCTTCATTGACGCTGTGCACTTGCGGTATAAATTTAATTCTCATCAAGTTTTTGGCGCCGTTGCTGGGGAGGCGACGCATATTTTGTTTTTTGTTGATTTCGATTTTATCCTGTTTATCTTGTGCGCGATCTAAGTATTTGGATTTGTGTTTCAGGAGACAACAGAGTGCACGGCGAAAGCCGGGCACCATCTGAGCTAAACGAGCGGTGAAATCGCCGCACCTGAAGAGTAACTTGCGGCGAATCCGCCGCACATTTGAAGCATTTGGGCTTCAACTTTTTCTGGGGTCGTCTCCATCTCTGGGTGGACGCGTGAAGCTACTGAAATTTCGAGAGCGGGCGGTGAACCCGACTGAGCATTGCGTTGGTAACCTTTGTTGCCTTTTTCCTCGTAATTTCTAGTTTCGGAAAATTTCCTTTTCATAGAACTGCATGTGTTAGGGCAAAAATTCCATAATTTGCAATAATTCAACTCTGACCTAAAATTGGCAAAATTAGAAAGGCCTTAGTGCATGCATCATCTAGTGTTTTGTTTGCATTATTCTTGCTAAATTCTTGCAAATTAATTCTTGGCAAGGTACGTATCGCGGTTTTTATCGAATGCATTTAAGCATATAATCTAATTTGCATACAACCTTGCAATTGCCCCCCTCTAAAGACCATTGTTTGACTATCTTTGCTAGATCTAAGTTAAACTATCTTAAGGGCAACTCCGTAGGCAAAGATACGGTGGGGATTTCATCACCCTTCCGTGGCCCACAAATCACAATCCTAAAGTGTCACCCAAGCCTTAAATTAAAATCAATTAGACATTGGCCCCTAAGGATTCAGACTCAATTAAGGAGAAGATTGGTTTGACTTGCTATGACTTGAAGCTGATCGAATTTAATTTGGTGCCTAGGAAGTGTTTTTGTGTTGACACAAGTCTTCCAAGCGAAGTGGTTGTCTAATTGGCACCGACTCTGTCGGAAGCGCCCCCACTAGCTATACATTACCTGGCCAAGTTGGTTTGATTAGTGAGGGAGGTGAATCAAGCGAATCAATTCGACTCAACCAGTTAGGAGTCGTCTAGATCTAAGCGACACTAGGTCTAGGATTGTTTGAACCGTGCTTTCTTAGGAATTTTCTGACCAACCCTCTTTCTATCTTTAGAGTTAGGTTTCCCTTCTCATCTTTCCCCATTCTATTGTTTGTTTCCCTTTTGAAAAAAAAAACGAAAATATAAAAAAAATTATAATTAATTCTTGAAATTAAATTTGGAATTTAAATTTCGAATTTGAATTCTAAAATTGATTCAACCCGGTGCACTCAGATTAGGATTCGGGACTTGAGTAATCGACTCTCACGAGTTCATCTAGATTCCAGTCTGGAACTTAGCCCCAATCCATCTGCTGCACCACCTTACCCGGATCCAATGGGTGAGAACGTAGTGGACCCGCCTGTTGCACAACCTATAACTCTGAGGGATCGATGCTATCCAGCGATGGCTGCTCAACCATCGTGCATCGTTATGCCCACCATACTGGGTCGCGACTTCGAACTTAAGGCACAATACATGAGTATGTTGCCTAAGTTCACCTCTAGGGAAGATCCATATCTCTTCCTTAGAGAATTTGAGGAAATCTGCTCTCTTATGCAATACCAGCATATCCCTGAGGAGGCAGTGCGTCTAAAATTTGTGCCTCTAGCACTAAAGGACGACGCTAAGAAATGGCTATATAGTCTAGCCGAAAGATCTATTAGGAGTTGGGCTGAGTTTGTTCAAGTATTCCTGAAAAGATATTTCCCCAACCATAAGACTATGAGGATTAGGAATGAAATTGTTGCATTCGTTCAGTCTGAGAGCGAGCCGTTCTATTCCTATCTAGAAAGATTTAAAAGTGTTCTGACCCAATGCCCTCATCATGGAATTCCAATATGGCAATTATGTCAAATTATTTATGAGGGATTGACACCCACATCTAGGGTTATGGTAGAATCCGTAAGCCAAGGGAACTTCATGTCGAAAAATGAAAATGATGCCTGGACTTTTCTTGAGGATTTAGCTGAAAACAATATGCAATGGGACAATGCTAGAACACCGCTTAACCCGAGTATTGGATCTAGAATAGCAAGTCAACCCAAACAAGGTATCTTAGCTGTTGATGCCAACATAGCGGCTGAAGCAAAACTAGCTACCCTTATGCGCAGAATGGAAAGTTTAGAGCTACAAACCCAAAACCGAGTGAATCAAGCCTCGTCTATCCCTTGCTCTAGATGTGGTCAGACTGGTCATGTAATGGAGGATTGTGCGGACTGGGAACAAGTTAATGTCATGTATAACCATGCTAGAAATGACCCATACGCATCAACCTATAACTCGGGTTGGCGTAATAATTCCAATTTCTCATCAAGCCAACAAGGTCAACCTCCTAGACAACAACCAAACCCGTATAACCAAAATAATACATCATCTGGGTTTAGTAACAATGGCGATCATGAGGTTAGGTTGACAAGCTTGGAAAATTTGATGAAAACCTTTATACAAACAACCAACCAGACCTTCCAAAGGCTTGAGACACAAGTCAGCCAACTAGCACAAATAGTAGGTGAAGAGAAAAGGGTCGGTTTCCAAGTCAACCTGAGGTGAACCCTAGATCTAATAATTCATATCAATCCTATCAAGCACCTTCAGGAAATAACAACCCTAGACCGGTTCAAATGGTTAATGAGGAAGGACCGTTCCAACAAATAAATGTTGTAGTATCATTACGGTCCGGAAGACAAGTTGATAACAATGTGGTAAATCCTAGAACGTCTAATCAATCTAGTCATCAAGCAACCACATACGACCTAACCATTGAACCCGACGTCCAATCTGAAACACCCAACCCACCTATTCAACCTGAACCTATAGCTCAACCTGAACCTGAGCGAGTCTATGTTCCTAAAGCCCCATTCCCCAATAGACTCAAAAAGAACTCAAGTGCACAAATAGAGAAAATCTTGGAAGTATTTAAGCAAGTTAAGGTGAACATTCCACTCTTAGACATGATTCAACAAATACCTGCTTTTGCTAAATTCTTAAAAGATTTGTGCACTAAAAAGAGAAAAACGAACGTACCAAAGAAGGCATTCGTAACTGCAAACATAAGTTCTATTTTGTCCAACACATCTCCTATAAAATATAAGGATCCTGGGTGTCCCACAATTTCTTGTGCAATAGGAGATACTTTTATCAACAAAGCCCTTCTAGACCTTGGTGCTAGTGTTAACCTACTCCCATACTCTGTCTATGAGCAAATGAACCTTGGTCCACTAAAACCCTCTAAGACAACCCTTCAATTTGCTGATTGTTCTATTAAGAAGCCAAGAGGTATAGTAGAGGATGTTTTGATCAAGGTTGGTGACTTCATTTACCTAGTGGATTTTGTCGTACTAGATACCGCACCTGTTGTAAATCCTAACCGACAAATCCCTGTAATTCTAGGCAGACCCTTTTTAGCCACTTCGGAAGCATTGATAAACTGTCGTAATGGGCTCATGCAATTATCTTTTGGGAACTTAAAAGCTGAATTTAATATCTTTCATATTGATAGTGAGCCAGAAATAATATGCAATCAAAGTGATGTTGTGATGAAATCGCGTATCTATAAGATTTCTGAATCATCACGAAATCAAAAAGGAAGTAAGAAAAAGGGGAGGAATTCATCTACACACCCACCGTCACTCGAGCAAATAAGAGAACCAATTTATGTGAGGGGTGTGGAACCTGTAACTCAGGACTCTCATTGCAACATGGGGAACAATTCAACTGGATACATGCACCAACACGGTGTCATTCAATCCAGTTCTGACTATGGTTGACTCTGAGCGAGTTCAACCCCTCTACCGCAATTTGACTCAGGTAATCAGTGCATTTGCTTTATATTTGCATACATTGAGGACAATGCATGATTTTGGTGTGAGGGATGTTTATGTATATATTTATCTATATATTCTGTCTTTTATTTAAATTTTTTTTAATGTTTCATGACATAGCTTAAGATTGAACTGCTAAAACCCGTGTACAAATTGCATTGAGTTTTTGTTCCTTATTATATAGTTCTGCTTGTAGAAATTGTGACATAAATCTAAGTTCCAAAGAAATAACCCATTGCCCTTTAAGACATGTATGCACTTAAATTGGATGAATCAAATCTTTGAAGTGGTTGATAAAAAGCAGAGGTTGAGGAAAATATACCGGGAAGTGTGGACTTCTAATAGCAATTAAGCGTTGAGGAAAATAAAAATAAAGGAATAAAGTGAGGAAAACACATTCTGCAAAATGATTACAAAAGCCCAAGCCTTTGAGTCACTGGTCCGTAGGGGTATCTTGAAACCCGGTAACTTGAGTCTACCAGCTCGGGATTATCGACCAAACTCGCTACACGAATGCAAAAGGGTAAAAGTGTCAAAAAGCAAATGTGTTGAATCACGGATGAAAAGAAAAAAAATAATACTCAAGGCCCAAAGCTAAAAGAATGATCCATGCCATGGTTGATCCGAATGATACTTCACCACCAGAGGAGGTGTGCAAAATAATTCAAGTGATAAACATGTGTAGAAGGGTTAGTGGTGTGAATGTTGGAGGAACAAAGACCAAGTCATATTTTTTTTAATGAGTTAGATTTATATAATGAGCATGCAAAAATTCTTAGTGAGATGTATAAGGTTGAGGTAGGGATATTGAGAACTATTAATGAAATGTTGATTTAGGATTTTGTGGGTATATCCGCTGAAAACCCTCAGGAGACAACACTCCTCCTAGGAAACTTGGAGGTTTAAAGGCTTGTTGCACATGCTAAGTGCAACCGTGATTCCTACGAAAGTGAGTTAGGATTTCCCTGTTTTCATTTTTCTTATATTCTGTTTTGCTAGGGACTAGCAAAATCTAGGTGTGGGGGTATTTGATGCATTGCATCATATGTCTTTCATTTAGATTACTTTTACATCAATAAATGCTACTAAGGTATGTGTTTAATCTTATTTACAGAATATAGGGACCTGAATGCAATTTACCCACATCCCGAGCATAAACGCGTGCAAAAGACTCATTTCTATCATAAAGACCAAGTTCAAGATTATCGGGTTACGAATGGAAATGTATCCAAGCATAAAAGCATTCAAGTCCTAATTGCAAAAAGAACAAGGACTTAAGCACAAAAGTAGCCGGGGACTTAATTGCAAAAAGTCAAGGACCTAATTGCAATTCACGAGTTATTATGGAGAAACCTAAAGAAAAATCAATGTAAATCTCCAAATACATAAAGGAATTAATCTGAAGCTCAAAAGAATGGAAAGAATCAATCCAGATGCGCAAAGAAGGATCAAATCATACCATAAACATTCATCCAAAATCCGGACAAAATAAGATCAGATTGTGGGGCGTTTCCGCCGCACCACACACACAATGTGCGGCGTTTCCGCCGCCCAAGCGTCGATCCGCGTCTCCCAATTTCGTCCAGTCGTGTCTGGACACGTGTACTTTCCAATATTGTACCTAGATCCCTTGTAGCAACTATAAATAGACCCGAGAACGATGTTAGATGGGTACTTAGTCTTTGGTGGTAGTTTTTATTCTTAATCTTAGTTTTGTATTCTTCTTTTCATTAATAAAATTCTGTCTTTTATTTCTTATTTTTAGTTTTCTTTTGTAATGTCTCAAGGACCCCTTCTTCCTCCCTCCATGAGTTTCTAACTCTATTCAAAGGGTGGAGGTGACGGATTTAGGGTGAAGAGAAGACGAATAAATGTTATTATTTTAAGTTCGTATTAGTCTATTTTGATTACTTGAGTTTATGTTAAATCATTTATCATGTAATGCTTCATAACTAATATGATTTATTATAAGTTTCTGAATTCTCTAATCTAAACCTTAAATCTAAACCTCCACCCGACGGAATTCACCTCTTTGTTCTTGTTTTAGTTTTAATTGTTCTTGTTCTTGCTTTAGATAATTAAAACCCAAAAATCTCAAAACGCAATTATTTCTTCTCTCCTTCTTCCCCTTAATCGAAAATCACACTAATAACAGAATCTCTCCCTCATTGTGTTCGACCCGTATTTGCCACGTCTTCATTGACGCCGTGCACTTGCGGTATAAATTTAATTCTCATCAGGATCCATTTGTATCATCACACCCTCAAAAATTAAAGAAAATGTGACATTTTAAAATTTGAAGTTTTTTACCGAAATTCGTGTGTTATACTCTTTGGTTTTTTGCTAAAAAGGAAATATCTAAAAATCTCTCTTCGAACGCACCAGTTTAACATTTTCGTCGCTAAGGATCCATTTGTATCATCACACCGCTCAAAAAATAAAGAAAATGTGACATTTTAAAAATAGTAGGTTTTTACCGAAATTCGTGTGCTATACTTTTTGGTTTTTTGCTAAAAAAGGAAATATCTAAAAATCTCTCTTCGAACACATCAGTTTAACATTTTCGTCGCTAAGGATCCATTTGTATCATCACACCCCTCAAAAAATAAAGAAAATGTGACATTTTAAATATAAGAGGTTTTACCAAAATTCGTGTGCTATACTCTTTGGTTTTTTGCTAAAAAAGGAAATATCTAAAATCTCTCTTCGAACACATCAGTTTACTATTTTCGTCGCTAACGATCCATTTGTACCATCACACCCCTCAAAATAATAAAGAAAATTAGACATTTTAAAAACAGAGTGTTTTTATCGAAATTCGTGTGCTATACCATTTGGATTTTTTGCTAAAAAAGGAAATATCTAAAAATCTCTCTTCGAACGAATCAGTTTTATATTTTCATCGCTAAGGATCCATTTGTATCATCACACCGCTCAAAAAATAAAGAAAATGTGACATTTCTAAAACTGAGGGTTTTTACCGAAATTCGTGTGCTATTTCTCTTTGGTTTTTGCTAAAAACGGAAATATCTAAAAATCTCTCTTCGAACGCATCAGTTTAACATTTTCGTCGCTAAGAATCCATTTGTACCATCACACCCCTCAAAAAATAAAGAAATGTAGACATTTTTAAAAAGTGAGGGTTTTTACCGAAATTCGTGTGCTATACCATTTGGATTTTTTGCTAAAAAATGAAATATCTAAAAATATCTCTTCGAACGAATCAGTTTTATATTTTCGTCGCTAAGGATCCATTTGTATCATCACACCCCTCAACAAATAAAGAAAATGTGACATTTTAAAATTTGAAGTTTTTTACCGAAATTCGTGTGTTATACTCTTTGGTTTTTTGCTAAAAAGGAAATATCTAAAAATCTCTCTTCGAACGCATCAATTTAACATTTTCCTCGCTAAGGATCCATTTGTATCATAACACCCCTCAAAAAATAAAGAAAATGTGACATTTTAAAAACAGTAGGTTTTTACCGAAATTCGTGTGCTATACTTTTTGGTTTTTTGCTAAAAAAGGAAATATCCAAAAATCTCTCTTCGAACGCATCAGTTTAACATTTTCGTCGCTAAGGATCCATTTGTATCATCACACCCCTCAAAAAATAAAGAAAATGTGACATTTTAAAATCTAATAGGTTTTCCCAAAATTCGTGTGCTATACTCTTTGGTTTTTTGCTAAAAAGGAAATATCTAAAATCTCTCTACGAACAAATCAGTTTAATATTTTCGTCGCTAAGGATCCATTTGTACCATCACACCCCTCAAAATAATAAAGAAAATTTGACATTTTAAAAAGAGAGGGTTTTTACCGAAATTCGTGTGCTATACTATTTGGATTTTTTGCTAAAAAAGAAAATATCTAAAAATCTCTCTTCGAACGAATCAGTTTTATATTTTCGTCGCTAAGGATCCAGTTGTATCATCACACCGCTCAAAAAATAAAGAAAATGTGACATTTTTAAAACTGAGGGTTTTTACCGAAATTCGTGTGCTATTTCTCTTTCGTTTTTGCTAAAAACGGAAATATCTAAAAATCTCTCTTCGAACGCATCAGTTTAACATTTTCGTCGCTAAGAATCCATTTGTACCATCACACCCCTCAAAAAATAAAGAAAAGTAGACATTTTTAAAAAGTGAGGGTTTTTACCGAAATTCGTGTGCTATACCATTTGGATTTTTTGCTAAAAAAGGAAATATCTAAAAATATCTCTCCGAACGAATCAGTTTTATATTTTCGTCGCTAAGGATCCATTTGTATCATCACACCCCTCAAAAAATAAAGAAAATGTGACATTTTAAAATTTGACGTTTTTTACCGAAATTCGTGTGTTATACTCTTTGGTTTTTTGCTAAAAAGGAAATATCAAAAAATCTCTCTTCGAACGCATCAATTTAACATTTTCATCGCTAAGGATCCATTTGTATCATAACACCCCTCAAAAAATAAAGAAAATGTGACATTTTACTGAAACAGTAGGTTTTTACCGAAATTCGTGTGCTATACTTTTTGGTTTTTTGCTAAAAAAAGAAATATCCAAAAATCTCTCTTCGAACGCATCAGTTTAACATTTTCGTCGCTAAGGATCCATTTGTATCATCACACCCCTCAAAAAATAAAGAAAATGTGACATTTTAAAATCTAATAGGTTTTACCAAAATTCGTGTGCTATACTCTTTGGTTTTTTTGCTAAAAAGGAAATATCTAAAATCTCTCTTCGAACAAATCAGTTTAATATTTTCGTCGCTAAGGATCCATTTGTACCATCACACCCCTCAAAATAATAAAGAAAATTTGACATTTTAAAAAGAGAGGGTTTTTACCGAAATTCGTGTGCTATACTATTTGGATTTTTTGCTAAAAAAGGAAATATCTAAAAATCTCTCTTCGAACGAATCAGTTTTATATTTTCGTCGCTAAGGATCCATTTGTATCATCACACCGCTCAAAAAATAAAGAAAATGTGACATTTTTAAAACTGAGGGTTTTTACAGAAATTCGTGTGCTATACTCTTTGATTTTTTGCTAAAAAAGAAAATATCTAAAAATCTATCTCCGAACGCATCAATTTAACATTTTCGTCGCTAAGGATCCATTTGTATCATGTCACCCCCCAAAAAATAAAGAAAATGTGACATTTTAAAAATTTAGGGGTTTTACCGAAATTCGTGTACTATAACTCTTTGGCTTTTTGCTAAAAAAAGAAATATCTAAAAATCTCTCTTCGAAAGCATACGCTTAACATTTTCGTCGCTAAGGATCCATTTGTATCATCACACCCCTCAAAAAATAAAGAAAATGTGACATTTTAAAAACTAAGGGTTTTTACCGAAATTCGTGTGCTATATTCTTTGGTTTTTTGCTAAAAAAAGAAATATCAAAAAATCTCTCTTCGAACGCATCAGTTTAACATTTTCGTCGCCAATGATCCATTTGTATCATCACACTGCTCAAAAAATAAATAAAATGTGACATTTTTAAAACTGAGGGTTTTTACCGAAATTCGTGTGCTATACTCTTTGGTTTTTTGCTAAAAAAGGAAATATCTAAAAATCTCTCTTCGAACGCATCAGTTTAACATTTTCGTCGCTAAGGATCCATTTGTATCATCACACCCCTCAAAAAATAAAGAAAATTTGACATTTTAAAAACTGTAGGTTTTTACCGAAATTCGTGTGTTATTTCTCTTTGGTTTTTTGCTAAAAACGGAAATATCGAAAAATCTCTCTTCAAACGCATCAGTTTAACAATTTCGTTGCTAAGGATCCATTTGTACCATCACACTCCTCAAAAAAAATAAAGAAAATTAGACATTTCTAAAAAGTGAGGATTTTACCGAAATTCGTGTGCTATACCATTTTGATTTTTTTGCTAAAAATGGAAATATCTAAAAATCTCTCTTGGAAAGCATCCGTTTAACATTTTCGTCGCTAAGGATCTATTTGTATCATCACACCCCTCAAAAAATAAAGAAAATGTGACATTTTAAAAGAGAGGGTTTTTACCGAAATTCGTGTGCTATACTTTTTGGTTTTTTGCTAAAAAAAGGAAATATCTAAAAAGCTCTCTTCGAACGCATCATTTTAACATTTTCGTCGCTAAGGATCTATTTGTATCATCACACCCCTCAAAAAATAAAGAAAATGTGACATTTTAAAAACTGAGGGTTTTTACCGAAATTCGTGTGCTATACTCTTTGGTTTTTTGCTTAAAAAGGAAATATCTAAAAATTTCTCTTCGAACGCATCAGTTTAACATTTTCGTCGGTAAGGATCCATTTGTATCATCACACCCCTCAAAAAATAAAGAAAATATGACATTTTAAAAACTGTAGGTTTTTACCGAAATTCGTGTGCTATACTTTTTGGGTTTTTGCCAAAAAAGGAAATATCTAAAAATCTCTCTTCGAACGCATCAGTTTAACATTTTCGTCGCTAAGGATCCATTTGTATCATCACACCCCTCAAAAAATAAAGAAAATGTGACATTTTAAATTCTGAGAGGTTTTACCAAAATTCGTGTGCTATACTCTTTGGTTTTTTGCTAAAAAAGGAAATATCTAAAATCTCTCTTCGAACACATCAGTTTAACATTTTCGTCGCTAAGGATCCATTTGTACCATCACACTCCTCAAAACAATAAAGAAAAATAGGCATTTTTAAAAAGTGAGGGTTTTTACCGAAATTCGTGTGATATACCATTTGGATTTTTTGCTTAAAAAGGAAATATCTAAAAATTTCTCTTCGAACGCATCAGTTTAACATTTTCGTCGCTAAGGATCCATTTGTATCATCACACCCCTCAACAAAATAAAGAAAATGTGACATTTTAAAAACTGTAGGTTTTTACCGAAATTCGTGTGCTATACGTTTTGGGTTTTTGCTAAAAAAGGAAATATCTAAAAATCTCTCTTTGAACGTATCAGTTTAACATTTTCGTCGCTAAGGATCCATTTGTATCATCACACCCCTCAAAAAATAAAGAAAATGTGACATTTTAAAAACTGAGGGTTTTTACCGAAACTCGTGTGCACTCTTTGGTTTTTTGCTAAAAAATGAAATATCTAAAAATTTCTCTTTTCGTCGCTAAGGATCCATTTGTATCATCGCACCCCTCAAAAAATAAAGAAAATGTGACATTATAAAAAATGTATGTTTTTACCGAAATTCGTGTGCTATATTTTTTGGTTTTTTGCTAAAAAAGGAAATATCTAAAAATCTCTCTTCGAACGCATCAGTTTAACATTTTCGTCGCTAAGGATCCATTTGTATCATCACACGGCTCAAAAAATAAAGAAAATGTGACATTTTAAAAACTGTAGGTTTTTACCGAAATTCGTGTGTTATTTCTCTTTGGTTTTTTGCTAAAAACGGAAATATCGAAAAATCTCTCTTCAAACGCATGAGTTTAACAATTTCGTCGCTAAGGATCCATTTGTACCATCACACTCCTCAAAAAAAATAAAGAAAATTAGACATTTCTAAAAAGTGAGGATTTTACCGAAATTCGTGTGCTATACCATTTTGATTTTTTGCTAAAAATGGAAATATCTAAAAATCTCTCTTCGAAAGCATCCGTTTAACATTTTCGTCGCTAAGGATCCATTTGTATCATCACACCCCTCAAAAAATAAAGAAAATGTGACATTTTAAAAACTGAGGGTTTTTACTGAAATTCGTGTGTTATACTTTTTGGTTTTTTGCTAAACAAGAAAATATCTAAAAATCTATCTTCGAACGCATCAATTTAACATTTTCGTCGCTAAGGATCCATTTGTATCATGTCACCCCCCAAAAAATAAAGAAAATGTGACATTTTAAAAATTGAGGGTTTTTACCGAAATTCGTGTGCTATACTCTTTGGCTTTTTGCTAAAAAAGGAAATATCTAAAAATCTCTCTTCGAAAGCATACGTTTAACATTTTCGTCGCTAAGGATCCATTTGTATCATCACACCCCTCAAAAAATAAAGAAAATGTGACATTTTAAAATCTAATAGGTTTTCCCAAAATTCGTGTGCTATACTCTTTGGTTTTTTGCTAAAAAGGAAATATCTAAAATCTCTCTACGAACAAATCAGTTTAATATTTTCGTCGCTAAGGATCCATTTGTACCATCACACCCCTCAAAATAATAAAGAAAATTTGACATTTTAAAAAGAGAGGGTTTTTACCGAAATTCGTGTGCTATACTATTTGGATTTTTTGCTAAAAAAGAAAATATCTAAAAATCTCTCTTCGAACGAATCAGTTTTATATTTTCGTCGCTAAGGATCCAGTTGTATCATCACACCGCTCAAAAAATAAAGAAAATGTGACATTTTTAAAACTGAGGGTTTTTACCGAAATTCGTGTGCTATTTCTCTTTCGTTTTTGCTAAAAACGGAAATATCTAAAAATCTCTCTTCGAACGCATCAGTTTAACATTTTCGTCGCTAAGAATCCATTTGTACCATCACACCCCTCAAAAAATAAAGAAAAGTAGACATTTTTAAAAAGTGAGGGTTTTTACCGAAATTCGTGTGCTATACCATTTGGATTTTTTGCTAAAAAAGGAAATATCTAAAAATATCTCTCCGAACGAATCAGTTTTATATTTTCGTCGCTAAGGATCCATTTGTATCATCACACCCCTCAAAAAATAAAGAAAATGTGACATTTTAAAATTTGACGTTTTTTACCGAAATTCGTGTGTTATACTCTTTGGTTTTTTGCTAAAAAGGAAATATCAAAAAATCTCTCTTCGAACGCATCAATTTAACATTTTCATCGCTAAGGATCCATTTGTATCATAACACCCCTCAAAAAATAAAGAAAATGTGACATTTTACTGAAACAGTAGGTTTTTACCGAAATTCGTGTGCTATATTTTTGGTTTTTTGCTAAAAAAAGAAATATCCAAAAATCTCTCTTCGAACGCATCAGTTTAACATTTTCGTCGCTAAGGATCCATTTGTATCATCACACCCCTCAAAAAATAAAGAAAATGTGACATTTTAAAATCTAATAGGTTTTACCAAAATTCGTGTGCTATACTCTTTTGTTTTTTTGCTAAAAAGGAAATATCTAAAATCTCTCTTCGAACAAATCAGTTTAATATTTTCGTCGCTAAGGATCCATTTGTACCATCACACCCCTCAAAATAATAAAGAAAATTTGACATTTTAAAAAGAGAGGGTTTTTACCGAAATTCGTGTGCTATACTATTTGGATTTTTTGCTAAAAAAGGAAATATCTAAAAATCTCTCTTCGAACGAATCAGTTTTATATTTTCGTCGCTAAGGATCCATTTGTATCATCACACCGCTCAAAAAATAAAGAAAATGTGACATTTTTAAAACTGAGGGTTTTTACAGAAATTCGTGTGCTATACTCTTTGATTTTTTGCTAAAAAAGAAAATATCTAAAAATCTATCTCCGAACGCATCAATTTAACATTTTCGTCGCTAAGGATCCATTTGTATCATGTCACCCCCCAAAAAATAAAGAAAATGTGACATTTTAAAAATTTAGGGGTTTTACCGAAATTCGTGTACTATAACTCTTTGGCTTTTTGCTAAAAAAAGAAATATCTAAAAATCTCTCTTCGAAAGCATACGCTTAACATTTTCGTCGCTAAGGATCCATTTGTATCATCACACCCCTCAAAAAATAAAGAAAATGTGACATTTTAAAAACTAAGGGTTTTTACCGAAATTCGTGTGCTATATTCTTTGGTTTTTTGCTAAAAAAAGAAATATCAAAAAATCTCTCTTCGAACGCATCAGTTTAACATTTTCGTCGCCAATGATCCATTTGTATCATCACACTGCTCAAAAAATAAATAAAATGTGACATTTTTAAAACTGAGGGTTTTTACCGAAATTCGTGTGCTATACTCTTTGGTTTTTTGCTAAAAAAGGAAATATCTAAAAATCTCTCTTCGAACGCATCAGTTTAACATTTTCGTCGCTAAGGATCCATTTGTATCATCACACCCCTCAAAAAATAAAGAAAATTTGACATTTTAAAAACTGTAGGTTTTTACCGAAATTCGTGTGTTATTTCTCTTTGGTTTTTTGCTAAAAACGGAAATATCGAAAAATCTCTCTTCAAACGCATCAGTTTAACAATTTCGTTGCTAAGGATCCATTTGTACCATCACACTCCTCAAAAAAAATAAAGAAAATTAGACATTTCTAAAAAGTGAGGATTTTACCGAAATTCGTGTGCTATACCATTTTGATTTTTTTGCTAAAAATGGAAATATCTAAAAATCTCTCTTGGAAAGCATCCGTTTAACATTTTCGTCGCTAAGGATCTATTTGTATCATCACACCCCTCAAAAAATAAAGAAAATGTGACATTTTAAAAGAGAGGGTTTTTACCGAAATTCGTGTGCTATACTTTTTGGTTTTTTGCTAAAAAAAGGAAATATCTAAAAAACTCTCTTCGAACGCATCATTTTAACATTTTCGTCGCTAAGGATCTATTTGTATCATCACACCCCTCAAAAAATAAAGAAAATGTGACATTTTAAAAACTGAGGGTTTTTACCGAAATTCGTGTGCTATACTCTTTGGTTTTTTGCTTAAAAAGGAAATATCTAAAAATTTCTCTTCGAACGCATCAGTTTAACATTTTCGTCGGTAAGGATCCATTTGTATCATCACACCCCTCAAAAAATAAAGAAAATATGACATTTTAAAAACTGTAGGTTTTTACCGAAATTCGTGTGCTATACTTTTTGGGTTTTTGCCAAAAAAGGAAATATCTAAAAATCTCTCTTCGAACGCATCAGTTTAACATTTTCGTCGCTAAGGATCCATTTGTATCATCACACCCCTCAAAAAATAAAGAAAATGTGACATTTTAAATTCTGAGAGGTTTTACCAAAATTCGTGTGCTATACTCTTTGGTTTTTTGCTAAAAAAGGAAATATCTAAAATCTCTCTTCGAACACATCAGTTTAACATTTTCGTCGCTAAGGATCCATTTGTACCATCACACTCCTCAAAAAAATAAAGAAAAATAGGCATTTTTAAAAAGTGAGGGTTTTTACCGAAATTCGTGTGATATACCATTTGGATTTTTTGCTTAAAAAGGAAATATCTAAAAATTTCTCTTCGAACGCATCAGTTTAACATTTTCGTCGCTAAGGATCCATTTGTATCATCACACCCCTCAACAAAATAAAGAAAATGTGACATTTTAAAAACTGTAGGTTTTTACCGAAATTCGTGTGCTATACGTTTTGGGTTTTTGCTAAAAAAGGAAATATCTAAAAATCTCTCTTTGAACGTATCAGTTTAACATTTTCGTCGCTAAGGATCCATTTGTATCATCACACCCCTCAAAAAATAAAGAAAATGTGACATTTTAAAAACTGAGGGTTTTTACCGAAACTCGTGTGCACTCTTTGGTTTTTTGCTAAAAAATGAAATATCTAAAAATTTCTCTTTTCGTCGCTAAGGATCCATTTGTATCATCGCACCCCTCAAAAAATAAAGAAAATGTGACATTATAAAAAATGTATGTTTTTACCGAAATTCGTGTGCTATATTTTTTGGTTTTTTGCTAAAAAAGGAAATATCTAAAAATCTCTCTTCGAACGCATCAGTTTAACATTTTCGTCGCTAAGGATCCATTTGTATCATCACACGGCTCAAAAAATAAAGAAAATGTGACATTTTAAAAACTGTAGGTTTTTACCGAAATTCGTGTGTTATTTCTCTTTGGTTTTTTGCTAAAAACGGAAATATCGAAAAATCTCTCTTCAAACGCATGAGTTTAACAATTTCGTCGCTAAGGATCCATTTGTACCATCACACTCCTCAAAAAAAATAAAGAAAATTAGACATTTCTAAAAAGTGAGGATTTTACCGAAATTCGTGTGCTATACCATTTTGATTTTTTGCTAAAAATGGAAATATCTAAAAATCTCTCTTCGAAAGCATCCGTTTAACATTTTCGTCGCTAAGGATCCATTTGTATCATCACACCCCTCAAAAAATAAAGAAAATGTGACATTTTAAAAACTGAGGGTTTTTACTGAAATTCGTGTGTTATACTTTTTGGTTTTTTGCTAAACAAGAAAATATCTAAAAATCTATCTTCGAACGCATCAATTTAACATTTTCGTCGCTAAGGATCCATTTGTATCATGTCACCCCCCAAAAAATAAAGAAAATGTGACATTTTAAAAATTGAGGGTTTTTACCGAAATTCGTGTGCTATACTCTTTGGCTTTTTGCTAAAAAAGGAAATATCTAAAAATCTCTCTTCGAAAGCATACGTTTAACATTTTCGTCGCTAAGGATCCATTTGTATCATCACACCCCTCAAAAAATAAAGAAAATGTGACATTTTAAAAACTGAGGGTTTTTACCGAAATTCGTGTGCTATTTTTTTTGGTTTTTTGCGTAAAAAGGAAATATCAAAAAATCTCTCTTCGAACGCATCAGTTTAACATTTTCGTCGCCAATGATCCATTTGTATCATCACACTGCTCAAAAAATAAATAAAATGTGACATTTTTAAAACTGAGGGTTTTTACCGAAATTCGTGTGCTATACTCTTTGGTTTTTTGCTAAAAAAGGAAATATCTAAAAATCTCTCTTCGAACGCATCAGTTTAACATTTTCGTCGCTAAGGATCCATTTGTATCATCACACCCCTCAAAAAATAAAGAAAATTTGACATTTTAAAAACTGTAGGTTTTTACCTAAATTCGTGTGTTATTTCTCTTTGGTTTTTTGCTAAAAACGGAAATATCGAAAAATCTCTCTTCAAACGCATCAGTTTAACAATTTCGTTGCTAAGGATCCATTTGTACCATCACACTCCTCAAAAAAATAAAGAAAAATAGGCATTTTTAAAAAGTGAGGGTTTTTACCGAAATTCGTGTGCTATACCATTTGGATTTTTTGCTTAAAAAGGAAATATCTAAAAATTTCTCTTCGAACGCATCAGTTTAACATTTTCGTCGCTAAGGATCCATTTGTATCATCACACCCCTCAACAAAATAAAGAAAATGTGACATTTTAAAAACTGTAGGTTTTTACCGAAATTCGTGTGCTATACTTTTAGGGTTTTTGCTAAAAAAGGAAATATCTAAAAATCTCTCTTTGAACGTATCAGTTTAACATTTTCGTCGCTAAGGATCCATTTGTATCATCACACCCCTCAAAAAATAAAGAAAATGTGACATTTTAAAAACTGAGGGTTTTTACCGAAACTCGTGTGCACTCTTTGGTTTTTTGCTAAAAAATGAAATATCTAAAAATTTCTCTTTTCGTCGCTAAGGATCCATTTGTATCATCGCACCCCTCAAAAAATAAAGAAAATGTGACATTATAAAAACTGTATGTTTTTACCGAAATTCGTGTGCTATACATTTTGGTTTTTTGCTAATAAAGGAAATATGTAAAAATCTCTCTTGGAACGCATCAGTTTAACATTTTCGTCGCTAAGGATCCATTTGTATCATCACACCGCTCAAAAAATAAAGAAAATATGACATTTTAAAAAGAGTAGGTTTTTACCGAAATTCGTGTGCTATACATTTTGGTTTTTTGCTAAAAAAGGAAATATCTAAAAATCTCTCTTCGAACCAATCAGTTTTATATTTTCGTCGCTAAGGATCCATTTGTATCATCACACCTCTCAAAAAATAAAGAAAATGTGACATTTTAAAATTTAAAGTTTTTTACCGAAATTCGTGTGTTATACTCTTTGGTTTTTTGCTAAAAAGGAAATATCTAAAAATCTCTCTTCGAACGCATTAGTTTAACATTTTCGTCGCTAAGGATCCATTTGTACCATCACACTCCTCAAAATAATAAAGAAAATTAGACATTTTTAAAAAGTGAGGGTTTTTACCGAAATTCGTGTGCTATACCATTTTGATTTTTTGCTAAACATGGAAATATCTAAAAATCTCTCTTCGAAAGCATCCGTTTAACATTTTCGTCGCTAAGGATCCATTTGTATCATCACACCCCTCAAAATAATAAAAACAACTAGACATTTTAAAAAGAGAGGGTTTTTACCGAAATTCGTGTGCTATACTCTTTGGTTTTTTGCTAAAAAAGGAAATATCTAAAAATCTCTCTTCGAACGCATCAGTTTAACATTTTCGTCGCTAAGGATCCATTTGTATCATCACACCCCTCAAAAAATAAAGAAAATGTGACATTTTAAAAATTGAGGGTTTTTACCGAAATTCGTGTCTTATTTCTCTTTGGTTTTTTGCTAAAAACGGAAATATCGAAAAATCTCTCTTCAAACGCATGAGTTTAACAATTTCGTCGCTAAGGATCCATTTGTACCATCACACTCCTCAAAAAAAATAAAGAAAATTAGACATTTCTAAAAAGTGAGGATTTTACCGAAATTCGTGTGCTATACCATTTTGATTTTTTGCTAAAAATGGAAATATCTAAAAATCTCTCTTCGAAAGCATCCGTTTAACATTTTCGTCGCTAAGGATCCATTTGTATCATCACACCCCTCAAAAAATAAAGAAAATGTGACATTTTAAAAACTGAGGGTTTTTACTGAAATTCGTGTGTTATACTTTTTGGTTTTTTGCTAAAAAAGAAAATATCTAAAAATCTATCTTCGAACACATCAGTTTAACATTTTCGTCGCTAAGGATCCATTTGTATCATGTCACCCCCCAAAAAATAAAGAAAATTAGACATTTTCAAAAAAAAAGAGGGTTTTTACCGAAATTCGTGTGCTATACTCTTTGGCTTTTTGCTAAAAAAGGAAATATCTAGAAATCTCTCTTCGAAAGCATACGTTTAACATTTTCGTCGCTAAGGATCCATTTGTATCATCACACCCCCAAAAAATAAAGAAAATGTGACATTTTAAAAACTGAGGGTTTTTACCGAAATTCGTGTGCTATATTTTTTGGTTTTTTGCTAAAAAAGGAAATATCAAAAAATCTCTCTTCGAACGCATCAGTTTAACATTTTCGTCGCCAATGATCCATTTGTATCATCACACTGCTCAAAAAATAAATAAAATGTGACATTTTTAAAACTGAGGGTTTTTACCGAAATTCGTGTGCTATACTCTTTGGTTTTTTGCTAAAAAAGGAAATATCTAAAATCTCTCTTCGAACACATCAGTTTAATATTTTCGTCGCTAAAGATCCATTTGTACCATCACACCCCTCAAAATAATAAAGAAAATTAGACATTTTCAAAAAAAAAGAGGGTTTTTACCGAAATTCGTGTGCTATAAGCATTTGGATTTTTTGCTAAAAAAGGAAATATCTAGAAATCTCTCTTCGAACGAATCAGTTTCATATTTTCCTCGCTAAGTATCCTTTTGTATCATCACACTGCTCAAAAAATAAAGAAAATGTGACATTTTTAAAACTGAGGGTATTTACCGAAATTCGTGTGCTATTTCTCTTTGGTTTTTTGCTAAAAACGGAAATATCTAAAAATCTCTCTTCGAACGCATCAGTTTAACATTTTCGTCGCTAAGGATCCATTTGTATCATCCCACCCCCCAAAAAATAAAGAAAATGTGACATTTTAAAAACTGTAGGTTTTTACCGAAATTCG
Source organism: Triglochin maritima (assembly GCA_963682175.1). Lineage (NCBI taxonomy): Eukaryota > Viridiplantae > Streptophyta > Magnoliopsida > Alismatales > Juncaginaceae > Triglochin > Triglochin maritima. The sequence goes on along the minus strand of OY821771.1, from coordinate 53,086,424 downwards.
TGTGCTATTTCTCTTTGGTTTTTTGCTAAAAACGGAAATATCGAAAAATCTCTCTTCAAACGCATCAGTTTAACAATTTCGTCCCTAAGGATCCATTTGTACCATTACACTCTTCAAAATAATAAAGAAAATTAGACATTTTTAAAAAGTGAGGGTTTTTACCGAAATTCGTGTGCTATACCATTTTGATTTTTTGCTAAACATGGAAATATCTAAAAATCTCTCTTCGAAAGCATCCGTTTAACATTTTCGTCGCTAAGGATCTATTTGTATTATCACACCCCTCAAAATAATAAAAACAATTAGACATTTTAAAAAGAGAGGGTTTTTACCGAAATTCGTGTGCTATACCATTTGGATTTTTTGCTAAAAAATGAAATATCTAAAAATTTCTCTTCGAACGAATCAGTTTAACATTTTCGTCGCTAAGGATCCATTTGTATCATCACACCCCTCAAAAAATAAAGAAAATGTGACATTTTAAAAACTGTAAGTTTTTACCGAAATTCGTGTGCTATACTTTTTGGTTTTTTGCTAAAAAAAGAAATATCTAAAAATCTCTCTTCGAACGCATCAGTTTAACATTTTCGTCGCTAAGGATCCATTTGTATCATCACACCCCTCAAAAAATAAAGAAAATGTGACATTTTAAAATCTAAGCGGTTTTACCAAAATTCGTGTGCTATACTCTTTGGTTTTTTGCTAAAAATGGAAATATCTAAAATCTCTCTTCGAACACATCAGTTTAATATTTTCGTCGCTAAGGATCCATTTGTACCATCACACCCCTCAAAATAATAAAGAAAATAAGACATTTTAAAAAGAGAGGGTTTTTACCGAAATTCGTGTGCTATACTCTTTGGTTTTTTGCTAAAAAAGAAATATCTAAAATCTCTCTTCGAACGCATCAGTTTGACATTTTCGTCGCTAAGGATCCATTTTTACCATCACACCCCTCAAAATAATAAAGAAAATTAGACCTTTTAAAAAGTGAGGGTTTTTACCGAAATTTGTGTGCTATACTCTTCGTTTTTTTTGCCAAAAATTGAAATATCTAAAAATCTCACTTCGAACGCATCAGTTTTATATTTTCTTCACTAAGGATCAATTTGTATCATCACACCATCAAAAAATAAAGAAAATGAGTCATTTTTATAAACAGAGTGTTTTTACCGAAAATCGTGTGTTATATACCCTTTAGTTTTTGCTAAAAAATGAAATATCTAAAAATCTCTCTTCAAACGCATCAGTTTAACATTTTCGTCCCTAAGGATCAATTTGTATCATCACACCCCTCAAAAAATAAAGAAAATGAGACATTTTTAAAAACTAAGGGTTTTTACCAAAATTCGTGTTTTACCGTTTCGTTTTTTGCTAAAAAAGGAAATATCTATAAATCTCCTTTCAAACGCATCAGTTTAACATTTTCGTCGTTAAGGATCCATTTGTACCATAACACCCTTCAAAAAATAAAGAAAATGAGATATTTTTTAAGAGTAAGGGTTTTTACCGAAATTCGTGTGCTATTTCTCTTTGGTTTTTGCTAAAAACGGAAATATCTAAAACTCTCTCTTCGAACGCATCAGTTTAACATTTTCGTCGCTAAGGATCCATTTGTACCATCACACCCCTCAAAAAATAAAGAAAAGTAGACATTTTTAAAAAGTGAGGGTTTTTACCGAAATTCATGTGCTATATCATTTGGATTTTTTGCTAAAAAGGAAATATCTAAAAATATGTCTTCGAACGAATCAGTTTTATATTTTCGTCGCTAAGGATTCATTTGTATCATCACACCCCTCAAAAAATAAAGAAAATGTGACATTTTAAAAACTGTAGGTTTTTACAGAAATTCATGTGCTATACTTTTTGGGTTTTTGCTAAAAAAAGAAATATCTTAAAATCTCTCTTCGAACGCATCAGTTTAACATTTTCGTCGCTAAGGATCCATTTGTATCATCACACCCCTCAAAAAATAAAGAAAATGTGACATTTTAAAATCTGAGCGGTTTTACCAAAATTCGTGTGCTATACTCTTTGGTTTTTTGCTAAAAAAGGAAATATCTAAAATCTCTCTTCGAACACATCAGTTTAATATTTTCGTCGCTAAAGATCCATTTGTACCATCACACCCCTCAAAATAATAAAGAAAAATAGACATTTTAAAAAGAGAGGGTTTTTACCGAAATTCGTGTGCTATAGCATTTGGATTTTTTGCTAAAAAAAGAAATATCTAAAAATCTCTCTTCGAACGAATCAGTTTCATATTTTCGTCGCTAAGGATCCATTTGTACCATCACACCCCTCAAAATAATAAAGAAAATAAGACATTTTAAAAAGAGAGGGTTTTTACCGAAATTCGTGTGCTATACTCTTTGGTTTTTTGCTAAAAAAGAAATATCTAAAATCTCTCTTCGAACGCATCAGTTTGACATTTTCGTCGCTAAGGATCCATTTTTACCATCACACCCCTCAAAATAATAAAGAAAATTAGACCTTTTAAAAAGTGAGGTTTTTTACCGAAATTTGTGTGCTATACTCTTTGTTTTTTTTGCCAAAAATTGAAATATCTAAAAATCTCACTTCGAACGCATCTGTTTTATATTTTCTTCGCTAAGGATCAATTTGTATCATCACACCATCAAAAAATAAAGAAAATGAGTCATTTTTATAAACAGAGTGTTTTTACCGAAAATCGTGTGTTATATACCCTTTAGTTTTTGCTAAAAAATGAAATATCTAAAAATCTCTCTTCAAACGCATCAGTTTAACATTTTCGTCCCTAAGGATCAATTTGTATCATCACACCCCTCAAAAAATAAAGAAAATGAGACATTTTTAAAAACTAAGGGTTTTTACCAAAATTCGTGTTTTACCGTTTCGTTTTTTGCTAAAAAAGGAAATATCTATAAATCTCCTTTCAAACGCATCAGTTTAACATTTTCGTCGTTAAGGATCCATTTGTACCATAACACCCTTCAAAAAATAAAGAAAATGAGACATTTTTTAAGAGTAAGGGTTTTTACCGAAATTCGTGTGCTATTTCTCTTTGGTTTTTGCTAAAAACGGAAATATCTAAAACTCTCTCTTCGAACGCATCAGTTTAACATTTTCGTCGCTAAGGATCCATTTGTACCATCACACCCCTCAAAAAATAAAGAAAAGTAGACATTTTTAAAAAGTGAGGGTTTTTACCGAAATTCATGTGCTATACCATTTGGATTTTTTGCTAAAAAGGAAATATCTAAAAATATGTCTTCGAACGAATCAGTTTTATATTTTCGTCGCTAAGGATTCATTTGTATCATCACACCCCTCAAAAAATAAAGAAAATTGTACATTTTAAAATTTGAAGTTTTTTACCGAAATTCGTGTGTTATACTCTTTGGTTTTTTGCTAAAAAAGAAATATCTAAAAATCTCTCTTCGAACGAATCAATTTAACATTTTCGTCGCTAAGGATCCATTTGTATCATAACACCCCTCAAAAAATAAAGAAAATGTGACATTTTAAAATTTGCAGTTTTTTACCGAAATTCGTGTGTTATATTCTTTGGTTTTTTGCTAAAAAATGAAATATCTAAAAATCTCTCTTCGAACGCATCAGTTTAACATTTTAGTCGCTAAGGATCCATTTGTATCATCACACCACTCTAAAAATAAAGAAAATGTGACATTTTAAAAATTGAGGGTTTTACCAAAATTCGTGTGCTATTCTCTTTGGTTTTTTGCTAAAAAAGGAATTTTCTAAAAATCTCTCTTCGCACGTATCAGTTTAATATTTTTGTCGCTAAGGATCCATTTGTGTCATCACACCCCTCAAAAAATAAAGAAAATGTGACATTTTAAAAACTGTGTTTTTACCGAAATACGTGTGTTGTACCCTTTGGTTTTTTTACAAAAAAAGGAAATATATCTAAAAATCTCTCTTCGAACGCATCAATTTAACATTTTCGTCGCTAAGGATCCATTTGTACCATCACACTCCTCAAAACAATAAAGAAAAATAGGCATTTTTAAAAAGTGAGGGTTTTTACCGAAATTCGTGTGCTATACCATTTGGATTTTTTTGCTAAAAAAGGAAATATCTAAAAATCTCTCTTCGAAAGCATCCGTTTAACATTTTCGTCGCTAAGGATCCATTTGTATCATCACACCCCTCAAAAAATGAAGAAAATGTGACATTTTAAAAACTGAGTGTTTTTACTGAAATTCGTGTGCTATACTATTTGGATTTTTTGCTAAAAAAGGAAATATCTAAAAATCTCTCTTCGAACGAATCAGTTTTATATTTTCGTCGCTAAGGATCCATTTGTATCATCACACCGCTCAAAAAATAAAGAAAATGTGACATTTTTAAAACTGAGGGTTTTTACAGAAATTCGTGTGCTATACTCTTTGGATTTTTGCTAAAAAAGAAAATATCTAAAAATCTATCTCCGAACGCATCAATTTAACATTTTTGTCGCTAAGGATCCATTTGTATCATGTCACCCCCCCAAAAATAAAGAAAATGTGACATTTTAAAAATTGAGGGTTTATACCGAAATTCGTGTGCTATACTCTTTGGCTTTTTGCTAAAAAAGAAAATATCTAAAAATCTCTCTTCGAAAGCATACGTTTAACATTTTCGTCGCTAAGGATCCATTTGTATCATCACACCCCTCAAAAAATAAAGAAAATTTGACATTTTAAAAACTGAGGGTTTTTACCGAAATTCGTGTGCTATATTCTTTGGTTTTTTGCTAAAAAAGGAAATATCAAAAATCTCTCTTCGAACGCATTAGTTTAACATTTTCGTCGCTAATGATCCATTTGTATCATCACACTGCTCAAAAAATAAAGAAAATTTGACATTTTAAAAACTGAGGGTTTTTACCGAAATTCGTGTGCTATATTCTTTGGTTTTTTGCTAAAAAAGGAAATATCTAAAAATCTCTTTTCGAACGCATCAGTTTAACATTTTCGTCGCTAAGGATCCATTTGTATCATCACACCCCTCAAAAAATAAAGAAAATTAGACATTTTAAAAAGAGAGCGGTTTTACCAAAATTCGTGTGCTATACTCTTTCGTTTTTTGCTAAAAAAGGAAATATCTAAAATCTCTCTTCGAACACATCAGTTTAATATTTTCGTCGCTAAAGATCCATTTGTACCATCACACCCCTCAAAATAATAAAGAAAATTAGACATTTTAAAAAGTGAGGGTTTTTACCGAAATTCGTGTGCTATATAGCATTTGGATTTTTTGCTAAAAAAGGAAATATCTAAAAATCTCTCTTCGAACGAATCAGTTTCATATTTTTGTCGCTAAGTATCCATTTGTATCATCACACCCCTCAAAAAATGAAGAAAATATGACATTTTAAAAACTGTGGGTTTTTACCGAAATTCGTGTGCACTCTTTGGTTTTTTGCTTAAAAAGGAAATATATAAAAATTTCTCTTCGAACGCATCAGTTTAACATTTTCGTCGCTAAGGATCCATTTGTATCATCACACCCCTCAAAAAATAAAGAAAATGTGACATTTTAAAAACTGTAGGTTTTTACCGAAATTCATGTGCTATACTTTTTGGGTTTTTGCTAAAAAAAGAAATATCTAAAAATCTCTCTTCGAACGCATCAGTTTAACATTTTCGTCGCTAAGGATCCATTTGTATCATCACACCCCTCAAAAAATAAAGAAAATGTGACATTTTAAAATCTGAGCGGTTTTACCAAAATTCGTGTGCTATACTCTTTGGTTTTTTTCTAAAAAAGGAAATATCTAAAATCTCTCTTCGAACACATCAGTTTAATATTTTCGTCGCTAAAGATCCATTTGTACCATCACACCCCTCAAAATAATAAAGAAAAATAGACATTTTAAAAAGAGAGGGTTTTTACCGAAATTCGTGTGCTATAGCATTTGGATTTTTTGTTAAAAAAGAAATATCTAAAAATCTCTCTTCGAACGAATCAGTTTCATATTTTCGTCGCTAAGTATCCATTTGTATCATCACACTGCTCAAAAAATAAAGAAAATGTGACATTTTTAAAACTGAGGGTTTTTACCGAAATTCGTGTGCTATTTCTCTTTGGTTTTTTGCTAAAAATGGAAATATCTAAAAATCTCTCTTCGAACGCATCAGTTTAACATTTTCGTCGCTAAGGATCCATTTGTATCACCCCACCCCTCAAAAAATAAAGAAAATGTGACATTTTAACAACTGTTGGTTTTTACCGAAATTCGTGTGCTATTTCTCTTTGGTTTTTTGCTAAAAACGGAAATATCGAAAAATCTCTCTTCAAACGCATCAGTTTAACAATTTCGTCGCTAAGGATCCATTTGTACCATCACACTCCTCAAAATAACAAAGAAAATTAGACATTTTTAAAAAGTGAGGGTTTTTACCGAAATTCGTGTGCTATACCATTTTGATTTTTTGCTAAACATGGAAATATATCTAAAAATCTCTCTTCGAAAGCATCCGTTTAACATTTTCGTCGCTAAGGATCCATTTGTATCATCACACCCCACAAAATAATAAAAACAATTAGACATTTTAAAAAGAGAGGGTTTTTACCGAAATTCGTGTGCTATACTTTTTGGTTTTTTGCTAAAAAAAGAAATATCTAAAAATCTCTCTTCGAACGCATCAGTTTAACATTTTCGTCTCTAAAGATCCATTTGTATCATCACACCCCCCAAAAAATAAATAAAATATGTCATTTTAAAAACATAGGGTTTTTACCGAAATTCGTGTGCTATACCATTTGGATTTTTTTGCTAAAAAAGGAAATACCTAAAAATCTCTCTTCGAACGCATCAGTTTAATATTTTGGTCGCAAAAGTTCCATTTGTACCATCACACCGCTCAAAATAATAAAGAAAATTAGACATTTTTAAAAAATGAGGGTTTTTTCCGAAATTCGTGTCCTATAGCATCTGGATTTTTTGCTAAAAAAGGAAATATCTAAAAATATCTCTACGAAAGGATCCGTTTAACATTTTCGTCGCAAGGATCCATTTTGTATCATCACACCCCCCCCCCCCAAAATAAAGAAAATATGACATTTTAAAAACTTAGGGTTTTTACCGAAATTCGTGTACTATTCACTTTGCTTTTTGCTAAAAAAGGAAATATCTAAAAATCTCTCTTCGAAAGCATCTGTTTAACATTTTCGTCGCTTTGGATCCATTTGTATCATCACACCTCTCAAAAAATAAAGAAAATGTGACATTTTAAAAACTGAAGTTTTTTACCGAAATTCGTGTCTATACTCTTTGGCTTTTGCTAAAAAAGAAAATATCTAAAAGTCTCTCTTCGAACGCATCGGTTTAACATTTTCGTCGCTAAGGATCCATTTGTATCATCACACCCTCAAAAAATAAAGAAAATGTGACATTTTAAAAACTGAAGGTTTTTACCGAAATTCGTGTTCTATACTCTTTGGTTTTTTGCTAAAAAGGGAAATATCTAAAAATCTCTCTTCGAAAGCATCCGTTTAACATTTTCGTCACAAAGGATACATTTGTATCATCACACCTCTCAAAAAATAAAGAAAATGTGACATTTTAAAAACTGAAGGTTTTTACCGAAATTCGTGTGATATACTCTTTGCTTTTTTGCTAAAAAAAGAAATATCTAAAAATCTCTCTTCGAAAGCATCCGTTTAACATTTTCGTCTCTAAGGGTCCATTTGTATCATCACACCCCCCAAAAAATAAAGAAAATATGACATTTTAAAAACTTAGGGTTTTTACCGAAATTCGTGTACTATACACTTTGCTTTTTTGCTAAAAAAGGAAATATCTAAAAATCTCTCTTCGAAAGCATCTGTTTAACATTTTCGTCGCTAATGATCTATTTGTACCATCACACCCCTAAAAATAATAAAGAAAATTAGACATTTTAAAAAGAGAGGGTTTTTACCGAAATTCGTGTGCTATGCTTTTTGGTTTTTTGCTAAAAAAAATATCTAAAATCTCTTTTCGAACGCATCAGTTTGACATTTTCGTCGCTAAGGATTCATTTTTACCATCACACCCCTCAAAATAATAAAGAAAATTAGACATTTTAAAAAGTGAGGGTTTTAGACATTTTTTTTGCCAAAAATTGAAATATCTAAAAATCTCACTTCGAACGCATCAGTTTTACATTTTCTTCGCTAAGGATCAATTTGTATCATCAGACCATCAAAAAATAAAGAAAATGAGTCATTTTTAAAAACAGAGGGTTTTTAGCGAAATTCGTGTGCCCATTGGTTTTTGCTAAAAATGAAATATCTAAAAATCTCTCTTCAAACACATCAGTATAACATTTTCGTCCCTAAGGATTAATTTGTATCATCACACCCCTCAAAAAATAAAGAAATTGAGACTTTTTTAAAAACTAAGGGTTTTTACCAAAATTCGTGTGCTATACTCTTTGGTTATTTGCTAAAAAAAGAAATATCTAAAAATTTCTCTTCGAACGCATCAGTTTAACATTTTCGTCGCTAAGGATCCATTTGTATCATCACACCCCTCAAAAAATAAAGAAAATGGGACATTTTAAAAACTGTAGGTTTTTACCGAAATTCGTGTGCTATACTTTTTGGTTTTTTGCTAAAAAGGGAAATATCTAAAAATCTCTCTTCGAACGCATCAGTTTAACATTTTCGTCGCTAAGGATCCATTTGTATCATCACACCCTCAAAAAATAAAGAAAATTAGACATTTTTAAAAAGTGAGGGTTTTTTACCGAAATTCGTGTGCTATACCATTTTGATTTTTGCTAAAAATTGAAATTTTTAAAAATCTCTCTTCGAAAGCATCCGTTTAATATTTTCGTCGCTAAGGATCCATTTGTATCATCACACCCCTCAAAAAATAAAGAAAATGTGACATTTTAAAAACTGAGGGTTTTTACCGAAACTCGTGTGCACTCTTTGGTTTTTTGCTAAAAAAGGAAATATCTAAAATTTTCTCTTTTCGTCGCTAAGGATCCATTTGTATCATCGCACCCCTCAAAAAATAAAGAAAATGTGACATTTTAAAAACTGTATGTTTTTACCGAAATTCGTGTGCTATACTCTTTGGTTTTTTTGCTAAAAAAGGAAATATGTAAAAATCTCTCTTGGAACGCATCAGTTTAACATTTTTGTCGCTAAGGATCCATTTGTATCATCACACGGCTCAAAAAATAAAGAAAATGTGACATTTTAAAAACAGTAGGTTTTTACCGAAATTCGTGTGCTATACTTTTTGGTTTTTTGCTAAAAAAGGAAATATCTAAAAATCTCTCTTCGAACCAATCAGTTTTATATTTTCGTCGCTAAGGATCCATTTGTATCATCACACCCCTCAAAAAATAAAGAAAATGTGACATTTTAAAATTTAAAGTTTTTTACCGAAATTCGTGAGTTATACTCTTTGGTTTTTTGCTAAAAAGGAAATATCTAAAAATCTCTCTTCGAACGCATCAGTTTAAAATTTTCGTCGCTAAGGATCCATTTGTACCATCACACTCCTCAAAATAATAAAGAAAATGAGACATTTTTAAAAAGGGAGGGTTTTTACCGAAATTCGTGTGTTATACCATTTTGATTTTTTGCTAAACATGGAAATATCTAAAAATCTCTCTTCGAAAGCATCCGTTTAACATTTTCGTCGCTAAGGATCCATTTGTATCATCACACCCCTCAACATAATAAAAACAATTAGACATTTTAAAAAGAGAGGGTTTTTACCGAAATTCGTGTGCTATACCATTTGGATTTTTTGCTAAAAAGGAAATATCTAAAAATCTCTCTTCGAACGAATTAGTTTTATATTTTCGTCGCTAAGGATCCATTTGTATCATCACACCGCTCAAAAAATAAAGAAAATGTGACATTTTTAAACATGTGGGTTTTTACCGAAATTTGTATGCTATTTCTCTTTGGTTTTTTGCTAAAAAGGAAATATCTAAAAATCTCTCTTCGAACGCATCAGTTTAACATTTTCGTCGCTAAGGATCCATTTGTACCATCACACCCCTAAAAATAATAAAGAAAATTAGACATTTTAAAAAGAGAGTGTTTTTACCGAAATTCGTGTGCTATACCATTTTGATTTCTTGCTAAAAAAGGAAATATCTAAAAATCTCTCTTCGAACGAATCAGTTTCATATTTTCGTCACTAAGTATCCATTTGTATCATCACACTGCTCAAAAAATAAAGAAAATGTCACATTTTTAAAACTGAGGGTTTTTACCGAAATTGGTGTGCTATAGCATTTGGATTTTTTGCTAAAAAAGGAAATATCTAAAAATCTCTCTTCGAACGAATCAGTTTCATATTTTCGTCACTAAGGATCCATTTGTACCATCACACCCCTCAAAAAATAAAGAAAATATGAAAATTTAAAAACTGTAGGTTTTTACCGAAATTCGTGTGCTATACCATTTTGATTTTTTGATAAAAATGGAAATATATAAAAATCTCTATTCGAAAGCATCCGTTTAACATTTTCGTCGCTAAGGATCCATTTGTATCATCACACCCCTCAAAAAATAAAGAAAATGTGACATTTTAAAAACTGTGGGTTTTTACAGAAATTCGTGTGCACTCTTTGGTTTTTTGCTAAAAAGGAAATATCTAAAAATTTCTCTTCGAACGCATCTGTTTAACATTTTCGTCGCTAAGGATCCATTTGTATCATCACACCCCTCAAAAAATAAAGAAAATGTGACATTTTAAAAACTGTAGGTTTTTACCGAAATTCGTGTGCTATAATTTTTGGGTTTTTGCTAAAAAAAGAAATATCTAAAAATCTCTCTTCGAACGCATCAGTTTAACATTTTCGTCGCTAAGGATCCATTTGTATCATCACACCCTTCAAAATATAAAGAAAATGTGACATTTTAAAATCTGAGAGGTTTTACCAAAATTCGTGTGCTATACTCTTTTGTTTTTTGCTAAAAAGGAAATATCTAAAATCTCTCTTCGAACACATCGGTTTAATATTTTCGTCGCTAAGGAACCATTTGTACCATCACACCCCTCAAAATAATAAAGAAAATTAGACATTTTAAAAAGAGAGGGTTTTTACCGAAATTCGTGTGCTATAGCATTTGGATTTTTTGCTCAAAAAGGAAATATCTAAAAATCTCTCTTCGAACGAATCAGTTTCATATTTTCGTCGCTAAGTATCCATTTGTATCATCACACTGCTCAAAAAATAAAGAAAATGTGACATTTTTAAAACTGAGGGTTTTTACCGAAATTCGTGTGCTATTTCTCTTTGGTTTTTTGCTAAAAACGGAAATATCTAAAAATCTCTCTTCGAACGCATTAGTTTAACATTTTCGTCGCTAAAGATCCATTTGTACCATCACACCCCTCAAAAAATAAAGAAAAGTAGACATTTTTAAAAAGTGAGGGTTTTTTTCCGAAATTCGTGTGCTACACCATTTGGATTTTTTGCTAAAAAAGAAAATATCTAAAAATCTCTCTTCGAACGAATCAGTTTTATATTTTCGTCGCTAAGGATCCATTTGTATCATCACACCGCTCAAAAAAAAAATGTGACATTTTAAAAACTGTATGTTTTTACCGAAATTCGTGTGCTATACTTTTTGGTTTTTTGCTAAAAAAAGAAATATGTAAAAATCTCTCTTGGAACGCATCAGTTTAACATTTTCGTCGCTAAGGATCCATTTGTATCATCACACCGCTCAAAAAATAAAGAAAATGTGACATTTTAAAAACAGTAGGTTTTTACCGAAATTCGTGTGCTATACTTTATGGTTTTTTGCTAAAAAAGGAAATATCTAAAAATCTCTCTTCGAACCAATCAGTTTTATATTTTCGTCGCTAAGGATGATCCATTTGTATCATCACACCCCTCAAAAAATAAAAAAAATGTGACATTTTAAAATTTAAAGTTTTTTACCGAAATTCGTGAGTTATACTCTTTGGTTTTTTGCTAAAAAGATAATATCTAAAAATCTCTCTTCGAACGCATCAGTTTAAAATTTTCGTCGCTAAGGATCCATTTGTACCATCACACTCCTCAAAATAATAAAGAAAATTATACATTTTTAAAAAGTGAGGGTTTTTACCGAAATTCGTGTGCTATACCATTTTGATTTTTTGCTAAACATGGAAATATCTAAAAATCTCTCTTCAAAAGCATCCGTTTAACATTTTCGTCGCTAAGGATCCATTTGTATCATCACACCCCTCAACATAATAAAAACAATTAGACATTTTAAAAAGAGAGGGTTTTTACCGAAATTCGTGTGCTATACCATTTGGATTTTTTGCTAAAAAGGAAATATCTAAAAATCTCTCTTCGAACGAATTAGTTTTATATTTTCGTCGCTAAGGATCCATTTGTATCATCACACCGCTCAAAAAATAAAGAAAATGTGACATTTTTAAACATGTGGGTTTTTACCGAAATTCGTATGCTATTTCTCTTTGGTTTTTTGCTAAAAAGGAAATATCTAAAAATCTCTCTTCGAACGCATCAGTTTAACATTTTCGTCGCTAAGGATCCATTTGTACCATCACACCCCTAAAAATAATAAAGAAAATTAGACATTTTAAAAAGAGAGTGTTTTTACCGAAATTCGTGTGCTATACCATTTTGATTTCTTGCTAAAAAAGGAAATATCTAAAAATCTCTTTTCGAACGAATCTGTTTTATATTTTCATCGCTAAGGATCCATTTGTATCATCACACTGCTCAAAAAATAAAGAAAATGTGACATTTTTAAAAATGAGGGTTTTTACCGAAATTCGTGTGCTATTTCTCTTTGGTTTTTTGCTAAAAAGGAAATATCTAAAAATCTCTCTTCGAACGCATCAGTTTAACATTTTCGTCGCTAAGGATCCATTTGTACCATCACACCCCTAAAAATAATAAAGAAAATTAGACATTTTAAAAAGAGAGTGTTTTTACCGAAATTCGTGTGCTATACCATTTTGATTTCTTGCTAAAAAAGGAAATATCTAAAAATCTCTCTTCGAACGAATCAGTTTCATATTTTCGTCACTAAGTATCCATTTGTATCATCACACTGCTCAAAAAATAAAGAAAATGTCACATTTTTAAAACTGAGGGTTTTTACCGAAATTCGTGTGCTATAGCATTTGGATTTTTTGCTAAAAAAGGAAATATCTAAAAATCTCTCTTCGAACGAATCAGTTTCATATTTTCGTCACTAAGGATCCATTTGTACCATCACACCCCTCAAAAAATAAAGAAAATGTGACATTTTAAAAACTGTAGGTTTTTACCGAAATTCGTGTGCTATACCATTTTGATTTTTTGATAAAAATGGAAATGTATAAAAATCTCTCTTCGAAAGCATCCGTTTAACATTTTCGTCGCCAAGGATCCATTTGTATCATCACACCCCTCAAAAAATAAAGAAAATGTGACATTTTAAAAACTGTGGGTTTTTACCGAAATTCGTGTGCACTCTTTCTTTTTTTGCTAAAAAAGGAAATATCTAAAAATTTCTCTTCGAACGCATCTGTTTAACATTTTCGTCGCTAAGGATCCATTTGTATCATCACACCCCTCAAAAAATAAAGAAAATGTGACATTTTAAAAACTGTAGGTTTTTACCGAAATTCGTGTGCTATTTCTCTTTGGTTTTTTGCTGAAAAAGGAAATATCTAAAAATCTCTCTTCGAACGCATCAGTTTAACATTTTCGTCGCTAAGCATCCATTTGTATCGTCACACCCCTCAAAAAATAAAAAAATGTTACATTTTAAAAAGTGAGGGTTTTTACCGAAATTCATGTGCTATACCATTTTGATTTTTTGCTAAAAATGGAAATATCTAAAAATCTCTCTTCGAAAGTATCCGTTTAACATTTTCATCGCTAAGGATCCATTTGTATCATCACACCCCTCAAAAAATAAAGAAAATGTGACATTTTAAAAACTGAGGGTTTTTACCGAAACTCGTGTGCACTCTTTGGTTTTTTGCTAAAAAAGGAAATATCTAAAATTTTCTCTTTTCGTCGCTAAGGATCCATTTGTATCATCGCACCCCTCAAAAAATAAAGAAAATGTGACATTTTAAAAGTTGTAGGTTTTTACCGAAATTCGTGTGCTATAATTTTTGGGTTTTTGCTAAAAAAGGAAATATCTAAAAATCTCTCTTCGAACGCATCAGTTTAACATTTTCGTCGCTAAGGATCCATTTGTATCATCACATCCCTCAAAATATAAAGAAAATGTGACATTTTAAAATCTGAGAGGTTTTACCAAAATTCGTGTGCTATACTCTTTGTTTTTTGCTAAAAAGGAAATATCTAAAATCTCTCTTCGAACACATCAGTTTAATATTTTCGTCGCTAAGGATCCATTTGTACCATCACACCCCTCAAAATAATAAAAAAATTAGACATTTTAAAAAGAGAGGGTTTTTACCGAAATTCGTGTGCTATAGCATTTGGATTTTTTGCTAAAAAAGGAAATATCTAAAAATCTCTCTTCGAACGAATCAGTTTCATATTTTCGTCACTAAGGATCCATTTGTACCATCACACCCCTCAAAAAATAAAGAAAATGTGACATTTTAAAAACTGTAGGTTTTTACCGAAATTCGTGTGCTATATCATTTTGATTTTTTGATAAAAATGGAAATATATAAAAATCTCTCTTCGAAAGCATCCGTTTAACATTTTCGTCGCTAAGGATCCATTTGTATCATCACACCCCTCAAAAAACAAAAAAAATGTGACATTTTAAAAACTGTGGGTTTTTACCGAAATTCGTGTGCACTCTTTGGTTTTTTGCTAAAAAAAGAAATATCTAAAAATTTCTCTTCGAACGCATCTGTTTAACATTTTCGTCGCTAAGGATCCATTTGTATCATCACACCCCTCAAAAAATAAAGAAAATGTGACATTTTAAAAGCTGTAGGTTTTTACCGAAATTCGTGTGCTATAATTTTTGGGTTTTTGCTAAAAAAGGAAATATCTAAAAATCTCTCTTAGAACGCATCAGTTTAACATTTTCGTCGCTAAGGATCAATTTGTATCATCACACCCCTCAAAAAATAAAGAAAATGTGACATTTTAAAATCTGCGCGGTTTTACCAAAATTCGTGTGCTATACTCTTTGGTTTTTTGCTAAAAAAGGAAATATTTAAAATCTCTCTTCGAACACATCAGTTTAATATTTTCGTCGCTAAGGATCCATTTGTACCATCACACCCCTCAAAATAATAAAGAAAATTAGACATTTTAAAAAGAGAGGGTTTTTACCGAAATTCGTGTCCTATACCATTTGGATTTTTTGCTAAAAAAGGAAATATCTAAAAATCTCTCTTCGAACGAATCAGTTTCATATTTTCGTCGCTAAGTATCCATTTGTATCACCACACTGCTCAAAAAATAAAGAAAATGTGACATTTTTAAAACTGAGGGTTTTTACCAAAATTCGTTGTGTTATTTCTCTTTGATTTTTTGCTAAAAACGGTAATATCTAAAAATCTCTCTTCGAACGCATCAGTTTAACATTTTCGTCGCTAAGGATCCATTTGTACCATCACACCCGTCAAAAAATAAAGAAAAGTAGACATTTTTAAAAAGTGAGGGTTTTTACCGAAATTCGTGTGCTATACCATTTGGATTTTTTGTTAAAAAAGGAAATATCTAAAAATCTCTCTTCGAACGAATCAGTTTTATATTTTCGTCGCTAAGGAACCATTTGTATCATCACACCCTCAAAAAATAAAGAAAATGTGACATTTTAAAATTTGAAGTTTTTTACCGAAATTCGTGTGTTACTCTTTGGTTTTTTGCTAAAAAGGAAATAACTAAAAATTTATCTTTGAACGCATCAGTTTAACATTTTCGTCGCTAAGGATCCATTTGTATCATCACACCCCTCAAAAAATAAAGAAAATGTGACATTTTAAAAACAGTAGGTTTTTACCGAAATTCGTGCGCTATACTTTTTGGTTTTTTGCTAAAAAAGGAAATATCTAAAAATCTCTCTTCGAACGTATCAGTTTAACATTTTCGTCGCTAAGGATCCATTCGTATCATCACACCCCTCAAAAAATAAAGAAAATGTGACATTTTGAAATCTGAGAGGTTTTACCAAAATTCGTGTTATACTCTTTGGTTTTTTTTCTAAAAAAGGAAATATCTAAAATCTCTATTCGAACACATCAGTTTAGTATTTTCGTCGCTAAGGATCCATTTGTACCATCACACCCCTCAAAATAATAAAGAAAATTAGACATTTTAAAAAGAGAGTGTTTTTACCGAAATTCGTGTGCTATACCATTTGGATTTTTTGCTAAAAAAAGAAATATCTAAAATTCACTTTTCGAACGAATCAGTTTTATATTTTCGTCGCTAAGGATCCATTTGTATCATCACACCGCTCAAAAAATAAAGAAAATGTGACATTTTTAAAACTGAGGGTTTTTACCGAAATTCGTGTGCTATTTCTCTTTGGTTTTTGCGAAAAACGGAAATATCTAAAAATCTCTCTTCGAACGCATCAGTTTAACAATTTCGTCGCTAAGGATCCATTTGTACCATCACACCCCTCAAAAAATAAAGAAAAGTAGACATTTTTAAAAAGTCAGGGTTTTTACCGAAATTCGTGTGCTATATCATTTGGATTTTTTGCTAAAAACGGAAATATCAAAAAATCTCTCTTCGAACGCATCAGTTTAACATTATCGTCGCTAAGGATCCATTTGTATCATCACACCCCTCAAAAAATAAAGAAAATGTGACATTTTAAAAACTGTAGGTTTTTACCGAAATTCGTGTGCTATTTCTCTTTGGTTTTTTGCTAAAAACGGAAATATCGAAAAATCTCTCTTCCAACGCATCAGTTTTACAATTTCGTCGCTAAGGATCCATTTGTACCATCACACCCCCCAAAATAATAAAGAAAATTAGACATTTTAAAAAGAGAGTGTTTTTACCGAAATTCGTGTGCTATACCATTTGGATTTTTTGCTAAAAAAGGAAATATCTAAAAATCTTTTTTCGAACGAATCAGTTTTATATTTTCGTCGCTAAGGATCCATTTGTATCATCACACTGCTCAAAAAATAAAGAAAATGTGAAAATTTTAAAACTGAAAGTTTTTATCGAAATTCGTGTGCTATTTCTCTTTGGTGTTTGCATAAAATGGAAATATCTAAAAATCTCTCTTCGAACGCATCAGTTTGACATTTTCGTCGCTAAGGATCCATTTGTACCATCACACCCCTCAAAATAATAAAGAAAATTAGACATTTTAAAAAGAGAGGGTTTTTACCGAAATTCGTGTGCTATACCATTTGGATTTTTTGCTAAAAAAGGAAATATCTAAAAATTTCTGTTCGAACGCATCAGTTTAACATTTTCGTCTCTAAGGATCCATTTGTATCATCACACCCCTCAAAAAATAAAGAAAATGTGACATTTTAAAAATTGAGGGTTTTTACCAAAATTCGTGTGTTATACTCTTTGGTTTTTTTGCTAAAAAAGAAAATATCTAAAAATCTCTCTTCGAAACATCCGTTTAACATTTTCGTCGCTAAGGATCCATTTGTATCATCACACCCTTCAAATAATAAATTTTTTTTAACATTTTCGTCGCTAAGTATCCATTTGTACCATCACACCCCTCAAAAAATAAAGAAAAGTAGACATTTTTAAAAAGTGAGGGTTTTTACCGAAATTCTTGTGCTATACCATTTGGATTTTTTGCTAAAAAAGGAAATATCTAAAAATATCTCTTCGAACGAATCAGTTTTATATTTTCGTCGCTAAGGATCCATTTGTATCATCACACCCCTCAAAAAATTAAGAAAATGTGACATTTTAAAATTTGAAGTTTTTTACCGAAATTCGTGTGTTATACTCTTTGGTTTTTTGCTAAAAAGGAATTATCTAAAAATCTCTCTTCGAACGCATCAATTTAACATTTTCGTCGCTAAGGATCCATTTGTATCATAACACCCCTCAAAAAATAAAGAAAATGTGACATTTTAAAAACAGTAGGTTTTTACCAAAATTCGTGTGCTATACTCTTTGGTTTTTTGCTAAAAAATGAAATATCTAAAAATCTCTCTTCGAACGCATCAGTTTAACATTTTCGTCGCTAAGGATCCATTTGTATCATCCCACCCCTCAAAAAATAAAGAAAATGTGACATTTTAAAATTTAATAGGTTTTACTAAAATTCGTGTGCTATACTCTTTGGTTTTTTGCTAGAAATGGAAATATCTAAAATCTCTCTTCGAACACATCAGTTTAATATTTTCGTCGCTAAGGATCCATTTTGTACCATCACACCCTTCAAAATAATAAAGAAAATTAAACATTTTAAAAAGAGAGTGTTTTTACCGAAATTCGTGTGTTATACCATTTGGATTTTTTGCTAAAAAAGGAAATATCTAAAAATCACTTTTCGAACGAATCAGTTTTATATTTTCGTCGCTAAGGATCCATTTGTATCATCACACCGCTAAAAAAATAAAGAAAATGTGACATTTTTAAAACTGAGGGTTTTTTACCGAAATCCGTGTGCTATTTCTCTTTGGTTTTTGGTAAAAACGGAAATATCTAAAAATCTCTCTTCGAACGCATCAGTTTAACATTTTCGTCGCTAAGGATCCATTTGTACCATCACACCCCTAAAAAAATAAAGAAAAGTAGACATTTTTAAAAAGTGAGGGTTTTTACGGAAATTCGTGTGCTATACCATTTTGATTTTTTGCTAAAAATGGAAATATCTAAAAATCTCTCTTCGAAAGCATCCGTTTAACATTTTCGTCGCTAAGGATCCATTTGTATCATCACACCCCTCAAAAAATAAAGAAAATGTGACATTTTAAAAACTGTGGGTTTTTACCGAAATTCGTGTGCACTCTTTGGTTATTTGCTAAAAAAGGAAATATCTAAAAATTTCTCTTCGAACGCATCAGTTTAACATTTTCGTCGCTAAGGATCCATTTGTATCATCACACCCCTCAAAAAATAAAGAAAATGGGACATTTTAAAAACTGTAGGTTTTTACCGAAATTCGTGTGGTATACTTTTTGGTTTTTTGCTAAAAAGAGAAATATCTAAAAATCTCTCTTCGAACGCATCAGTTTAACATTTTTGTCGCTAAGGATCCATTTGTAGCATCACACCCCTCAAAAAATAAAGAAAATTTGACATTTTAAAAACTGTAGGTTTTTACCGAAATTCGTGTGCTATACTTTCTGGTTTTTTGCTAAAAAAGAAATATCTAAAAATCTCTCTTCGAATGCATCAGTTTGACATTTTCGTCGATAAGGATCCATTTGTATCATCACACCCCTAAAAAACTAAAGAAAATGTGACATTTTAAAATCTGAGAGGTTTTACCGTAATTCGTGTGCTATACACTTTGGTTTTTTGCTAAAAAAAGAAATATCTAAAATCTCTCTTCGAACACATCAGTTTGACATTTTCGTCGCTAAGGATCCATTTGTACCATCACACCCCTCAAAATAATAAAGAAATTAGACATTTTTAAAAAGTGAGGGTTTTTACCGAAATTCGTGTGCTATACCATTTTGATTTTTTGCTAAAAATGGAAATATCTAAAAATCTCTCTTCGAAAGTATCCGTTTAACATTTTCGTCGCTAAGTATCCATTTGTATCATCACACCCCTCAAAAAATAAAGAAAATGTGACATTTTAAAAACTGTGGGTTTTTACCGAAATTCGTGTGCACTCTTTGGTTTTTTGCTAAAAAAGGAAATATCTAAAAATTTCTCTTCGAACGCATCAGTTTAACATTTTCGTCGCTAAGGATTGATTTGTATCATCACACCCCTCAAAAAATAAAGAAAATGTGACATTTTAAAAACTGTAGGTTTTTACCGAAATTCTTGTGCTATACTTTTTGGTTTTTTGCTAAAAAAGGAAATATCTAAAAATCTCTCTTCGAACGCATCAGTTTAACATTTTCGTCGCTAAGGATCCATTTGTATCATCACACCCCTCAAAAAATAAAGAAAATGTGACATTTTAAAATCTAATAGGTTTTACCAAAATTTGTGTGTTATACTCTTTGGTTTTTTGCTAAAAAAGGAAATATCTAAAATCTCTCTTCGAACAAATCAGTTTAATATTTTCGTCGCTAATGATCCATTTGTACCATCACACCCCTCAAAATAATAAAGAAAATTAGACATTTTAAAAAGAGGGTTTTTACCGAAATTCGTGTGCTATACCATTTGGATGTTTTGCTAAAAAAAGGAAATATCTAAAAATCTCTCTTCGAAAGAATCAGTTTTATATTTTCGTTGCTAAGGATCCATTTGTATCATCACACCGCTCAAAAAATAAAGAAAATGTGACATTTTAAAATTTGAAGTTTTTTACCAAAATTCGTGTGTTTATACTCTTTGCTTTTTTGCTAAAAAGGAAATATCTAAAAATCTCTCTTCGAACGCATCAATTTAACATTTTCGTCGCTAAGGATCCATTTGTATCATAACACCCCTCAGAAAATAAAGAAAATGTGACATTTTGAAATCTGGGAGGTTTTACCAAAATTCGTGTGCTATACTCTTTGGTTTTTTGCTAAAAATGGAAATATCTAAAATCTCTCTTCGAACACATCAGTTTAATATTTTCGTCGCTATTTCTCTTTGGTTTTTTGCTAAAAACGGAAATACCTAAAAACGGAAATATGTGTGCTATTTCTCTTTGGTTTTTTGCTAAAAACGGAAATATCTAAAAACGGAAATTCGTGTGCTATTTCTCTTTGGTTTTTGCTAAAAACGGAAATATCTAAAAATCTCTCTTCGAACGCATCAATTTAACATTTTCGTCGCTAAGGATCCATTTGTACCATCACACCCCTCAAAAAATAAAGAAAAGTAGACATTTTTAAAAAGTGAGGGTTTTTACCGAAATTCGTGTGCTATATATACCATTTGGATTTTTTGCTAAAAAGGAAATATCTAAAAATCTCTCTTCGAACGAATCAGTTTTATATTTTCGTCGCTAAGGATCCATTTGTATCATCACACCCTCAAAAAATAAAGAAAATTAGACATTTTTAAAAAGTGAGGGTTTTTACCGAAATTCGTGTGCTATACCATTTTGATTTTTTGCTAAAAATTGAAAAATCTAAAAATTTCTTTTCGAAAGCATCCGTTTAACATTTTCGTCGCTAAGGATCCATTTGTTTCATCACACCCCTCAAAAAATAAAGAAAATGTGACATTTTAAAATCTGAGATGTTTTACCAAAATTCGTGTGCTATACTCTTTGGTTTTTTGCTAAAAAAGGAAATATCTAAAATCTCTCTTCGAACACATCAGTTTAATATTTTCGTCGCTAAGGATCCATTTGTACCATCACACCCCTCAAAATAATAAAGAAAATTAGACATTTTAAAAAGAGAGTGTTTTTACCGAAATTCGTGTGTTATACCATTTGGATTTTTTGCTAAAAAAGGAAATATCTAAAAATCACTTTTCGAACGAATCAGTTTTATATTTTCGTCGCTAAGGATCGATCAGTATCATCACACCGCTCAAAAAATAAAGAAAATGTGACATTTTCAAAACTGAGGGTTTTTACCGAAATTCGTGTGCTATTTCTCTTTGGTTTTTGCTAAAAACGGAAATATCTAAAAATCTCTCTTCGAACGCATCAGTTTATCAATTTCGTCGCTAAGGATCCATTTGTACCATCACACCCCTCAAAAAAAAAAAAAAAGTAGACATTTTTAAAAAGTCAGGGTTTTTACCAAATTCTTTTGCTATACCATTTGGATTTTTTCCTAAAAAAGGAAATATCTAAAAATAGCGCTTCGAACGAATCAGTTTCATATTTTCGTCGCTAAGTTTCCATTTGTATCATCACACTGCTCAAAAAATAAAGAAAATGTGACATTTTTAAAACTGAGGGTTTTTACCGAAATTTGTGTGCTATTTCTCTTTGGTTTTTGCTAAAAACGGAAATATCTAAAAGTCTCTCTTGGAACGCATCAGTTAAACATTTTCGTCGCTAAGGATCCATTTGTACCATCACACCCCTCAAAAAATAAAGAAAAGTAGACATTTTTAAAAAGTGAGGGTTTTTACCGAAATTCGTGTGCTATACCATTTGGATTTTTTGCTAAAAACGGAAATATCAAAAAATCTCTCTTCGAACGCATCAGTTTAACATTATCGTCGCTAAGGATCCATTTGTATCATCACACCCCTCAAAAAATAAAGAAAATGTGACATTTTAAAAACTGTAGGTTTTTACCGAAATTCGTGTGCTATTTCTCTTTGGTTTTTTGCTAAAAACGGAAATATCGAAAAATCTCTCTTCCAACGCATCAGTTTAACAATTTCGTCGCTAAGGATCCATTTGTACCATCACACCCCACAAAATAATAAAGAAAATTAGACATTTTAAAAAGAGAGTGTTTTTACCGAAATTCGTGTGTTATACCATTTGGATTTTTTGCTAAAAAAGGAAATATCTAAAAATCTTTTTTCGAACGAATCAGTTTTATATTTTCGTCGCTAAGGATCCATTTGTATCATCACACTGCTCAAAAAATAAAGAAAATGTGAAAATTTTAAAACTGAAAGTTTTTACCGAAATTCGTGTGCTATTTCTCTTTGGTGTTTGCAAAAAATGGAAATATCTAAAAATCTCATTTCGAACGCATCAGTTTGACATTTTCGTCGCTAAGGATCCATTTGTACCATCACACCCCTCAAAATAATAAAGAAAATTAGACATTTTAAAAAGAGAGGGTTTTTACCGAAATTCGTGTGCTATACCATTTGGATTTTTTGCTAAAAAAGGAAATATCTAAAAATTTCTGTTTGAACGCATCAGTTTAACATTTTCGTCTCTAAGGATCCATTTGTATCATCACACCCCTCAAAAAATAAAGAAAATGTGACATTTTAAAAATTGAGGGTTTTTACCAAAATTCGTGTGTTATACTCTTTGGTTTTTTGCTAAAAAAGAAAATATCTAAAAATCTCTCTTCAAAACATCCGTTTAACATTTTCGTCGCTAAGGATCCATTTGTATCATCACACCCTTCAAATAATAAAAAAAATTAGACATTTTATAAAGATAGGGTTTTTACCGAAATTCGTGTGCTATATCATTTGGATTTTTTGCTAAAAAAGGAAATATCTAAAAATGTCTCTTCGAACGAATCAGTTTTATGTTTTCGTCGCTAAGGATCCATTTGTATCATCACACCGCTCAACAAATAAAGAAAATGTGACATTTTTAAACCGGAGGGTTTTTTCCGAAATTCGTGTGCTATTTCTTTTTGGTTTTTTTCTAAAAAATGAAATATCTAAAAATCTCTCTTCGAACGCATCAGTTTAACATTTTCGTCGCTCAGGGTGCATTTGTATCATCACACAACTAAAAAAATAAAGAAAATGTGAAATTTTAAAAATTGAGGGTTTTACCAAAATTCGTGTGCTATTCTCTTTGGTTTTTTGCTAAAAAAGGAAATTTCTAAACATCTCTCTTCGCACGTATCAGTTTAACATTTTCGTCGCTAAGGATCCATTTGTATCATCACACCCCTCAAAAAATAAAGAAAATGTGACATTTTAAAAACAGTGTTTTTTCCGAAATACGTGTGTTGTACCCTTTGGTTTTTTTACAAAAAAAGGAAATATATCTAAAAATCTCTCTTCGAACGCATCAATTTAACATTTTCGTCGCTAAGGATCCATTTGTACCATCACACTCCTCAAAACAATAAAGAAAAATAGGCATTTTTAAAAAGTGAGGCTTCTTACCGAAATTCGTGTGCTATACCATTTGGATTTTTTGCTAAAAAAGAATTATCTAAAAATCTCTCTTCGAAAGCATCCGTTTAACATTTTCGTCGCTAAGAATCCATTTGTATCATCACACCCCCCAAAAAATAAAGAAAATATGACATTTTAAAAACTGAGGGTTTTTAATGAAATTCGTGTGCTATACTCTTTGGTTTTTTGCTAAAAAAGAAGATATCTAAAAATCTCTCTTCGAACGCATCAGTTTAACATTTTCGTCGCTAAGGATCCATTTGTATGATCTCACCCCCCAAAAAATAAAGAAAATGTGACATTTTAAAAATTGAGGGTTTTTACCGAAATTCGTGTGCTATACTCTTTGGTTTTTTGCTAAAAAAGGAAATATCTAAAAATCTCCCTTCGAAAGCATACATTTAACATTTTCGTCGCTAAGGATCCATTTGTATCATCACACCCCTGAAAAACTAAAGAAAATGTGACATTTTAAAATCTGAGAGGTTTTACCAAAATTCGTGTACTATACTGTTGGGTTTTTTGCTAAAAAATGAAATATCTAAAATCTCTCTTCGAACGCATCAGTTTGACATTTTTGTCGCTAAGGATCCATTTGTACCATCACACCCCCCAAAATAATAAAGAAAATTAGAAATTTTAAAAAGAGAGGGTTTTTACCGAAATTCGTGTGCTATACCATTTGAATTTTTTGCTAAAAAAGGAAATATCTAAAAAATTCTGTTCGAACGCATCAGTTTAACATTTTCGTCTCCAAGGATCCATTTGTATCATCACACCCCTAAAAAACTAAAGAAAATGTGACATTTTAAAAATTGAGGGTTTTAACCAAAATTCGTGTGTTATACTCTTTGGTTTTTTGCTAAAAAATGAAATATCTAAAAATCTCTTTTCGAAAGCATCCGTTTAACATTTTCGTCGCTAAGGATCCATTTGTATCATGACACCCCTCAAAATAATAAAAAAAATTAGACATTTTAAAAACAGAGGGTTTTTACCGAAATTCGTGTGCTATAATATTTGTATTTTTTGCTAAAAAAGGAAATATCTAAAAATCTCTCTTCGAACGAATCAGTTTTATATTTTCGTAGCTAAGGATCCATTTGTATCATCACACCGCTCAAAAAATAAAGAAAATGTGACATTTTTAAAACTGAGGGTTTTTACCGAAATACGTGTGCTATCTCTTTGGTTTTTTGCTAAAAAAAGACATATCTAAAAATCTCTCTTCGAACGCATCAGTTTAACATTTTCGTCTCTAAGGATCCATTTGTATCATCACACCACTAAAAAAATAAAGAAAATGTGAAATTTTAAAAATTGACGGTTTTACCAAAATTCGTGTGCTATTTATTCTCTTTGGTTTTTTGCTAAAAAAGAAAATTTCTAAAAATCTCTCTTCGCACGTATCAGTTTAACATTTTCGTCGCTAAGAATCCATTTGTACCATCACACTCAAAATAATAAAGAAAATGTGAAATTTTAAAAACTGTAGGTTTTTACCGAAATTCGTGTGCTATACTTTATGGTTTTTTGCTAAAAAGGAAATATCTAAAAATCTCTCTTCGAACGCATCAGTTTAACATTTTCGTCGCTAAGGATCCATTTCTATCATCACACCCCTCAAAAACTAAAGAAAATGTGACATTTTAAAATCTGAGAGGTTTTACCAAAATTTGTGTGCTTATACTGTTTGATTTTTTGCTAAAAAAGGAAATATCTAAAATCTCTCTTCGAACGCATCAGTTTGACATTTTCGTCGCTAAGGATCCATTTGTACCATCACACCCCTCAAAATAATAAAGAAAATTAGACATTTTAAAAAGAGTGGGTTTTTACCGAAATTCGTGTTCTGTACCATTTGGATTTTTTGCGAAAAAATGAAATATCTAAAAATCTCTCTTCGAACGCATCAGTTTAACATTTTCGTCGCTAAGGATCCATTTGTATCATCACACCCCTCAAAAACTAAAGAAAATGTGACATTTTAAAATCTGAGAGGTTTTACCAAAATTCGTGTGCTTATACTGTTTGGTTTTTTGCTAAAAAAGGAAATATCTAAAATCTCTCTTCGAACGCATTAGTTTGACATTTTCGTCGCTAAGGATCCATTTGTACCATCACACCCCT
Organism: Triglochin maritima; assembly: GCA_963682175.1. Lineage (NCBI taxonomy): Eukaryota > Viridiplantae > Streptophyta > Magnoliopsida > Alismatales > Juncaginaceae > Triglochin > Triglochin maritima. Next base: position 53,060,529 of record OY821771.1, on the reverse strand, counting down.
CAAAATAATAAAGAAAATTAGACATTTTAAAAAGAGTGGGTTTTTACCGAAATTCGTGTTCTATACCATTTGGATTTTTTGCTAAAAAAGGAAATATCTAAAAATCTCTCTTCGAACGAATCAGTTTTATATTTTTGTCGCTAAGGATCCATTTGTATCATCACACGGCTCTAAAAATTAAGAAAATGTGACATTTTTAAAATTGAGGGTTTTTACCGAAATTCGTGTGCTATTTCTCTTTGAGTTTTTGCTAAAAACGGAAATATCTAAAAATCTCTCTTCAAACGCATCAGTTTAATATTTTCGTCGCTAAGGATCCATTTGTATCATCACACCGCTCAAAAAATAAAGAAAATGTGACATTTTAAAAATTGAGGGTTTTACCAAAATTCGTGTGCTATTCTCTTTGGTTTTTTGCTAAAAAAAGAAATTTCTAAAAATCTCTCTTCGCACGTATCAGTTTTATATTTTCGTCGCTAAGGATCCATTTGTATCATCACACCCCTCAAAAAATAAAGAAAATGTGACATTTTAAAAACTGTGTTTTTACCGTAATACCTGTGTTGTACCCTTTGGTTTTTTTTACAAAAAAAGGAAATATATTTAAAAATCTCTCTTCGAACGCATCAATTTAACATTTTCGTCGCTAAGGATCCATTTGTACCATCACACTCCTCAAAAAATAAAGAAAATGTGACATTTTAAAAACTGAGGGTTTTTAACGAAATTCGTGTGATATATTCTTTGGTTTTTTGCTAAAAAAGGAAATATCTAAAAATCGCTCTTCGAAAGCATCCGTTTAACATTTTCGTTGCTAAGGATCCATTTGTATCATCACACCCCTCAAAAAATAAAGAAAATGTGACATTTTAAAAACGGGGGGTTTTTACCGAAATTCGTGTGCTATACTCTTTGGTTTTTTCCTAAAAAAGAAATATCTAAAAGTCTCTCTTCGAACACATCAGTTTAACATTTTCATCGCTAAGCATCCATTTGTACCATCACACTCCTCAAAATAATAAAGAAAATGTGACATTTTAAAATCTGAGAGGTTTTACCAAAATTCGTGTGCTATACTTTATGGTTTTTTGCTAAAAAGGAAATATCTAAAAATCTCTCTTCGAACGCATCAGTTTAACATTTTCGTCGCTAAGGATCCATTTCTATCATCACACCCCTCAAAAACTAAAGAAAATGTGACATTTTAAAATCTGAGAGGTTTTAGAAAATTCGTGTGCTTATACTGTTTGGTTTTTTGCTAAAAAAGGAAATATCTAAAATCTCTCTTCGAACGCATCAGTTTGACATTTTCGTCACTAAGGATCCATTTGTACCATCACACCCCTCAAAATAATAAAGAAAATTAGACATTTTAAAAAGAGTGGGGTTTTACCGAAATTCGTGTTCTCTTCCATTTGGATTTTTTGCGAAAAAAAAAAATATCTAAAAATCTCTCTTCGAACGCATCAGTTTAACATTTTCGTCGCTAAGGATCCATTTGTATCATCACACCACTCAAAAAATAAAGAAAATGTGACATTTTAAAAATAAAGGGTTTTACCAAAATTCGTGTGCTATTCTCTTTGGTTTTTTGCTAAAAAAAGAAATTTCTAAAAATCTCTCTTCGCACGTATCAGTTTAACATTTTCGTCGCTAAGGATCCATTTGTGTCATCACACCCCTCAAAAATAAAGAAAATGTGACATTTTAAAAACTGTGTTTTTACCGAAATACGTGTGTTGTACCCTTTGGTTTTTTTACAAAAAAAGAAATATAGCTAAAAATCTCTCTTCGAACGCATCAGTTGAACATTTTCGTCGCTAAGGATCCATTTGTATCAATAAAGAAAATGTTAAACTCTATGTGAAAACGTAGCATTTGTATCAATAAAGGATTCATTTCAAAAAATAAAGAAAATGTGACATTTAAAAAATGGAGGGTTTTTACCGAAATTCGTGTGCTATACTCTATGGTTTTTTGCTAAAAAAGGAAATATCTAAAAATCTCTCTTCGAACGCATCAGTTTAACATTTTCGTCGCTAATGATCTATTTGTACCATCACACTCCTCAAAAAAATAAAGAAAATGTGACATTTTAAAAACTGTGTTTTTACCGAAATACGTGTGTTGTACCCTTTGGTTTTTTTACAAAAAAGGAACTATAGCTAAAAATCTCTCTTCGAACGCATCAGTTGAACATTTTCGTCGCTAAGGATCCATTTGTATCATCTCACCCCCCAAAAAATTAAGAAAATGTGACATTTTAAAAATTGAGGGTTTTTTACCGAAATTCGTGTGCTATACTCTTTCGTTTTTTGCTGAAAAAGGAAATATCTAAAAATCTCTCTTCGAACGCATCAGTTTAACATTTTCGTCGCTAAGGATCCATTTGTATCATCACACCCCTCAAAAAATAAAGAAAATATGACATTTTAAAAACTGTAGGTTTTTACCGAAATTCGTGTGCTATACTTTTTGATTTTGTGCTAAAAAAGGAAATATCTAAAAATCTCTCTTCGAACGCATCAGTTTAACATTTTCGTCGCTAAGGATCCATTTGTATCATCACACCCCCCAAAAAATAAAGAAAATGTGACATTTTAAAAATTGAGGGTTTTTACCGAAATTCGTGTGCTATACTATTTGTTTTTTTGCTAAAAAGGGAAATATCTAAATCTCTCTTCGAACGCATTAGTTTAACATTTTCGTCGCTAAGGATCCATTTGTACCATCAGACCCCTAAAAATAATAAAGAAAATTAGATATTTTAAAAGGAGAGGGTTTTTACCGAAATTCGTGTGCTATACTTTTTGGTTTTTTGCCAAAAAGGAAATATTTAAAAATCTCTCTTCAAACGCATCAGTTTAACATTTTCGTCGCTAAGGATCCATTTGTATCATCACACCCCTCAAAAAATAAAGAAAATGTGACTTTTTAAAAACTGTAGGTTTTTACCGAAATTCGTGTACTATAGTTTTTGGTTTTTTGCTAAAAAAAGTAATATCTAAAAATCTCTCTTCGAACGCATCAGTTTAACATTTTCGTCGCTAAGGATCCATTTGTATCGTCACACCCCTCAAAAAATAAAAAAAAGTGACTTTTTAAAAATTGAGTGTTTTTACCGACATTCGTGTGCTATAGCATTTGGATTTTTTGCTAAAACAGGAAATATCTAAAATCTCTCTTCGAACGCCTCAGTTTAACATTTTTGTCGCTAAGAATCCATTTGTACCATCACACCCCTCAAAATAATAAAGAAAACAAGACATTTTAAAAAGTGAGGGTTTTTACGAAAATTTGTGTGCTATACCATCTGGATTTTTTGCTAAAAAAGGAAATATCTAAAAATCTCTCTTCGAACGAATCAGTTTTATATTTCATCGCTAAGGATCAATTTGTATCATCACACCACTCGAAAAATAAAGAAAATGTGACATTTTTAAAACTGAGGGTTTTTACGGAAATTCGTGTGTTTATACTCATTGCTTTTTTGCTAAAAAGGAAATATCTAAAAAACTCTCTTCGAACGCATCAATTTAACATTTTCGTCGCTAAGGATCCATTTGTATGATGACACCCCTCAAAAAATAAAGAAAATGTGACATTTTAAAATATGGGAGGTTTTACCAAAATTCGTGTGCTATACTCTTTGGTTTTTTGCTAAAAAAAGAAATATCTAAAATCTCTCTTCGCACGTATCAGTTTAACATTTTCGTCGCTAAGGATCCATTTGTGTCATCACACCCCTCAAAAAATAAAGAAAATGTGACATTTTAAAAACTGTGTTTTTACCGAAATACGTGTGTTGTACCCTTTGTTTTTTTTTTACAAAAAAGGAAATATAGCTAAAAATCTCTCTTCGAAAGCATATGTTTAACATTTTCGTCGCTAAGGATCCATTTGTATCATCACACTCCCCAAAATAATAAAGAAAATTCGACATTTTTAAAAAGTGAGGGTTTTTACCGAAATTCGTGTGCTATACCATTTTGATTTTTTGCTAAAAATGGAAATATGTAAAAATCTCTTTTCGAAAGCATCCGTTTAACATTTTCGTCGCTAAGGATCCATTTGTATCATCACACCCCTCAAAAAATAAAGAAAATGTGACATTTTTAAAACTGTGGGTTTTTACCGAAATTCATGTGCACTCTTTGGTTTTTTGCTAAAAAAGGAAATATCTAAATATTTCTCTTCGAACGCATCAGTTTAACATTTTCGTCACTAAGGTTCCATTTGTATCATCACACCCCTCAAAAAATAAAGAAAATGTGACATTTTAAAAACTGTAGGTTTTTACCGAAATTCGTGTGCTATACTTTTTGGTTTTTTGCTAAAAAAAGAAATATCTAAAATCACTTTTCGAACGCATCAGTTTAACATTTTCGTCGCTAAGGATTCATTTGTATCATCACACCCCTCAAAAAATAAAGAAAATGTGACATTTTAAAATCTGAGAGGTTTTACCAAAATTCGTGTGCTATACTCTTTGGTTTTTTGCTAAAAAAGGAAATATCTAAAATCTCTCTTCGAACACATCAGTTTAATATTTTCGTCGCTAAGGATCCATTTGTACCATCACACCCCTCAAAATAATAAAGAAAATTAGACATTTTAAAAAGAGAGGGTTTTTACCGAAATTCGTGTGCTATACCATTTGGATTTTTTGCTAAAAACGGAAATATCAAAAAATCTCTCTTCGAACGCATCAGTTTAACATTATCGTCGCTAAGGATCCATTTGTATCATCACACCCCTCAAAAAATAAAGAAAATGTGACATTTTAAAAATTGAGGGGTTTTTACCGAAATTCGTGTGCTATACTCTTCGATTTTTTAATAAAAAAAGAAATATCTAAAAATCTCTCTTCGAAAGCATATGTTTAACATTTTCGTCGCTAAGGATCCATTTGTATCATCACACCCCTCAAAAAATAAAGAAAATATCACATTTTAAAAAATGAGGGTTTTTACCGAAATTCGTGTGCTATACCATTTGGATTTTTTGCTCAAAAAGGAAATATCTACAAATCTCTCTTCGAACGCATCAGTTTAACATTTTCGTCGCTAAGGATCCATTTTTATCATCACACCCCTCAAAAAATAAAGAAAATGTGACATTTTAAAAACTGTAGGTTTTTACCGAAATTCGTGTGCTATACTTTTTGGTTTTGTGCTAAAAAATCAAATATCTAAAAATCTCTCTTCGAACGCATCAGTTTAACATTTTCGTCGCTAAGGATCCATTTGTATCATCACACCCCTCAAAAAATAAAGAAAATGTGACATTTTAAAAATTGAGGGTTTTTACCAAAATTCGTGTGCTATACTCTTTGGTTTTTGCTAAAAAGGGAAATATCTAAAATCTCTCTTTGAACGCATTAGTTTAACATTTTCGTCGCTAAGGATCCACTTGTACCATCAGACCCCTAAAAATAATAAAGAAAATTTGATATTTTAAAAGGAGAGAGTTTTTACCGAAATTCGTGTTCTATACTTTTTGGTTTTTTGCCAAAAAAAGAAATATTTAAAATCTCTCTTCAAACGAATCAGTTTTATATTTCATCACTAAGGATCAATTTGTATCATCACACCGCTCCAAAAATAAAGAAAATGTGACATTTTTAAAACTGAGGGTTTTTACGGAAATTCGTTTGCTATTTCTCTTTTGTTTTTTGCTAAAAAACGAAATATCTAAAAATCTCTCTTCGAACGCACCAGTTTGACATTTTCGTCGCTAATGATCCATTTGTATCAACACACCACTCAAAAAATTAAGAAAATGTGACATTTTAAAAACTGAGGGTTTTTACCGAAATTCGTGTGCTATACTCTTTGGTTATTCTAAAAAAGGAAATATCAAAAAATCTCTCTTCGAACGCATCAGTTTAACATTTTCGTCGCTAAGGATCCATTTGTATCATTACAACCCTAAAAAAATAAAGAAAATGTGACATTTTTAAAACTGAGGGTTTTTACCGAAATTCGTGTGTTATATTTTTGGTTTTGTGTTAAAAAAGCAAATATCTAAAAAACTCTCTTCGAACGCATCAGTTTAACATTTTCGTCGCTAAGGATCCATTTGTATCATCACACCCCTAAAAAAATAAAGAAAATGTGAAAATTTTAAAACTGAAAGTTTTTACCGAAATTCGTGTGCTATTTCTCTTTGGTTTTTGCTAAAAATGGAAATATCTAAAAATCTCTCTTCGAACGCATCAGTTTGACATTTTCGTCGCTAAGGATCCATTTGTACCATCACACCCCTCAAAATAATAAAGAAAATTAGACATTTTAAAAAGAGAGGGTTTTTACCGAAATTCGTGTGCTATACCATTTGGATTTTTTGCTAAAAAAGGAAATATCTAAAAATTTCTGTTCGAACGCATCAGTTTAACATTTTCGTCTCTAAGGATCCATTTGTATCATCACACCCCTCAAAAAATAAAGAAAATGTGACATTTTAAAAATTGAGGCTTTCTACCAAAATTCGTGTGTTAACTCTTTGGTTTTTTGCTAAAAAGGGAAATATCTAAAAATCTCTCTTCGAAACATCCGTTTAACATTTTCGTCGCTAAGGATCCATTTGTATCATCACACCCCTCAAAATAATAAAAAAAATTAGACATTTTAAAAAGAGAGGGTTTTTACCGAAATTCGTGTGCTATATCATTTGGATTTTTTGCTAAAAAAGGAAATATCTAAAAATCTCTCTTCGAACGAATCAGTTTTATGTTTTCGTCGCTAAGGATCCATTTGTATCATCACACTGCTCAACAAATAAAGAAAATGTGACATTTTTAAAACTGAGGGGTTTTACCGAAATTCGTGTGCTATTTCTTTTTGGTTTTTTGCTAAAAAATGAAATATCTAAAAATCTCTCTTCGGACGCATCATTTTAACATTTTCGTCGCTAAGGGTCCATTTGTATCATCACACCACTGAAAAAATAAAGAAAATGTGAAATTTTAAAAATTGAGGGTTTTACCAAAATTCGTGTGCTATTCTCTTTGGTTTTTTGATAAAAAAGGAGATTTCTAAACATCTCTCTTCGCACGTATCAGTTTAACATTTTCGTTGCTAAGGATCCATTTGTATCATCACACCCCTCAAAAAATAAAGAAAATGTGACATTTAAAAAACTGTGTTTTTACCGAAATACGTGTGTTGTACCCTTTGGTTTTTTTACAAAAAAAGAAATATATCTAAAAATCTCTCTTCGAACGCATCAATTTAACATTTTCGTCGCTAAGGATCCATTTGTACCATCACACTCCTCAAAACAATAAAGAAAAATAGGCATTTTTAAAAAGTGAGGCTTTTTACCGAAATTCGTGTGCTCTACCATTTGGATTTTTTGCTAAAAAAGGAAATATCTAAAAATCTCTCTTCGAAAGCATCCATTTAACATTTTCGTCGCTAAGGATCCATTTGTATCATCACACCCCCCAAAAAATAAAGAAAATGTAACATTTTAAAAACTGAGGGTTTTTAATGAAATTCGTGTGCTATACTCTTTGGTTGTTTGCTAAAAAAGAAGATATCTAAAAATCTCTCTTCGAACTCATCAGTTTAACATTTTCGTCGCTAAGGATCCATTTTATGATCTCACCCCCCAAAAAATAAAGAAAATGTGACATTTTAAAAATTGAGGGTTTTTACCGAAATTCGTGTGCTATACTCTTTGGTTTTTTGCTAAAAAAGGAAATATCTAAAAATCTCTCTTCGAAAGCATACGTTTAACATTTTCGTCGCTAAGGATCTATTTCTATCATCACACCCCTCAAAAACTAAAGAAAATGTGACATTTTAAAATCTGAGAGGTTTTACCAAAATTCGTGTGTTATACTGTTGGGATTTTTGCTAAAAATGAAATATCTAAAATCTCTTTTCGAACGCATCAGTTAGACATTTTCGTCGCTAAGGATCCATTTGTACCATCACACCCCCCCAAAATAATAAAGACAATTATAAATTTTAAAAAGAGAGGGTTTTTACCGAAATTCGTGTGCTATACCATTTGAATTTTTTGCTAAAAAAGGAAATATCTAAAAATTTCTGTTCGAACGCATCAGTTTAACATTTTCGTCTCTAAGGATCCATTTGTATCATCACACCCCTCAAAAAATAAAGAAAATGTCACATTTTAAAAATTTAGGGTTTTTACCAAAATTCGTGTGTTATACTCTTTGGTTTTTTGCTAAAAATGAAATATCTAAAAATCTCTCTTCGAAAGCATCCGTTTAACATTTTCGTCGCTAAGGATCCATTTGTATCATGACACCCCTCAAAATAATAAAAAAATTAGACATTTTAAAAACAGAGGGTTTTTACCAAAATTCGTGTGCTATAATATTCGTATTTTTTGCTAAAAAAGGAAATATCTAAAAATCTCTCTTCGAACGAATCAGTTTTATATTTTCGTCGCTAAGGATCCATTTGTATCATCACACCGCTCAAAAAATAAAGAAAATGTGACATTTTTAAAACTGAGGGTTTTTACCGAAATTCGTGTGCTATCTCTTTGGTTTTTTGCTAAAAAAGGAAATATCTAAAAATCTCTCTTCGAACGCATCAGTTTAACATTTTCGTCGCTAAGGATCCATTTGTAACATCACACCCCTCAAAAAATTAAGAAAATGTGACATTTTAAAAACTGAGAGTTTTTACCGAAATTCGTGTGCTATACTCTTTGGTTTTTGCTAAAAAAAGAAATATCAAAAAATCTCTCTTCGAACGCATCAGTTTAACATTTTCGTCGCTAAGGATCCATTTCTATCATCACACCCCTAAAAAAAATAAAGAATGTGACATTTTTAAAACTGAGGGTTTTTACCGAAATTCGTGTTATAATCTTTGGTTTTTGCTAAAAAAGGAAATATCAAAAAATCTCTCTTCGAACGCATCAGTTTAACAATTTCGTCGCTAAGGATCCATTTGTACCATCACACTCCTAAAAATAATAAAGAAAATTCGACATTTTTAAAAAGTGAGGGTTTTTACCGAAATTCGTGTGCTATACCATTTTGATTTTTTGCTAAAAATGGAAATATGTAAAAATCTCTCTTCGAAAGCATCCGTTTAACATTTTCGTCGCTATGATCCATTTGTATCATCACACCCCTCAAAAAATAAAGAAAATGTGACATTTTTAAAACTGTGGGTTTTTACCGAAATTCATGTGCACGCTTTGGTTTTTTGCTAAAAAGGAAATATCTAAAAATTTCTCTTCGAACGCATCAGTTTAACATTTTCGTCACTAAGGTTCCATTTGTATCATCACACCCCTCAAAAAATAAAGAAAATGTGACATTTTAAAAACTGTAGGTTTTACCGAAATTCGTGTGCTATACTTTTTGGTTTTTTGCTAAAAAAGGAAATATCTAAAATCTCTTTTCGAACGCATCAGTTTAACATTTTCGTCGCCAAGGATCCATTTGTATCATCACACCCCTCAAAAAATAAAGAAAATGTGACATTTTAAAATCTGAGAGGTTTTACCAAAATTCGTGTGCTATACTCTTTGGTCTTTTGCTAAAAAAGGAAATATCTAAAATCTCTCTTCGAACACATCAGTTTAATATTTTCGTCGCTAAGGATCCATTTGTACCATCACACCCCTCAAAATAATAAAGAAAATTAGACATTTTAAAAAGAGAGGGTTTTTACCGAAATTCGTGTGCTATACCATTTTGATTTTTTGCTAAAAAAGGAAATATCTAAAAATCTCTCTTCGAACGCATCTGTTTAATATTATCGTCGCTAAGGATCCATTTGTATCATCAAACTGCTCAAAAAATAAAGAAAATGTGACATTTTTAAAACAGAGGGTTTTTACCGAAATTCGTGTGCTATTTCCCTTTGGTTTTTTGCTAAAAACGGAAATATCTAAAAATCTCTCTTCGAACGCAATAGTTTAACATTTTCGTCGCTAATGATCCATTTGTACCATAACACCCCTCATAAAATAAAGAAAAGTAGACATTTTTAAAAAGTGAGGGTTTTTACCGAAATTCTTGTGCTATACCATTTGGATTTTTTGCTAAAAACGGAAATATCAAAAAATCTCTCTTCGAACGCATCAGTTTAACATTATCGTCGCTAAGGATCCATTTGTATCATCACACCCCTCAAAAAATAAAGAAAATGTGACATTTTAAAAACTGTAGGTTTTTACCGAAATTCGTGTGCTATTTCTCTTTGGTTTTTTGCTAAAAACGGAAATATCAAAAAATCTCTCTTCAAACGCATCAGTTTAACAATTTCGTCGCTAAGGATCCATTTGTACCATCACACCCCTCAAAATAATAAAGAAAATTAGACATTTTAAAAAGAGAGTGTTTTTACCGAAATTCGTGTGCTATACCATTTTGGTTTTTTGCTAAAAAAGGAAATATCTAAAAATCTCTGTTCGAACGAATCAGTTTTATATTTTCGTCGCTAATAATCCATTTGTAGCATCACACCACTCAAAAAATTAAAAAAATGTGACATTTTAAAAACTGAGGGGTTTTACCGAAATTCGTGTGCTATTTCTCTTTGATTTTTTGCTAAAAACGGGAATATCTAAAAATCTCTCTTCGAACGCATCAGTTTAACATTTTCGTCGCTAAGGATCCATTTGTACCATCACACCCCTCAAAATAATAAAGAAAATTAGACATTTTAAAAAGAGAGTGTTTTTACCGAAATTCGTGTGCTATACCATTTTGATTTTTTGCTAAAAAAGGAAATATCTAAAACTCTCTCTTCGAACGAATCAGTTTCATATTTTCGTCGCTAAGTATCCATTTGTATCATCACACCCCTCAAAACTGTAGGTTTTTACCGAAATTCGTGTACTATACTTTTTGGTTTTTTGCTAAAAAAGGTAATATCTAAAAATCTCTTTTCGAACGCATCAGTTTAACATTTTCGTCGCTAAGGATCCATTTGTATCGTCACACCCCTCAAAAAATAAAAAAAATATGACATTTTAAAAATTGAGTGTTTTTACCGACATTCGTTTGCTATACCATTTGGATTTTTTGCTAAAACAGGAAATATCTAAAATCTCTCTTCGAACGCCTCAGTTTAACATTTTCGTCGCTAAGAATCCATTTGTACCATCACACCCCTCAAAATAATAAAGAAAATTAGACATTTTAAAAAGTGAGGGTTTTTACGAAAATTCGTGTGCTATACCATCTGGATTTTTTGCTAAAAAAGGAAATATCTAAAAATCTCTCTTCGAACGAATCAGTTTTATATTTCATCGCTAAGGATCAATTTGTATCATCACACCACTCGAAAAATAAAGAAAATGTGACATTTTTAAAACTAAGGGTTTTTACCGAAATTCGTGTGCTATTTCTCTTTGATTTTTTGCTAAAAACGGAAATATCAAAAAATCTCTCTTCGAACGCATCAGTTTAATATTTTCGTCGCTAAGGATCCATTTGTACCATCACACCCCTCAAAATAATAAAGAAAATTAGACATTTTAAAAAGAGAGTGTTTTTACAGAAATTTGTGTGCTATATACCATTTGGATTTTTTGCTAAAAAAAGAAATATCTAAAAATCTCTTTTCGAACGAATCAGTTTCATATTTTCGTCGCTAAGTATCCATTTGTATCATCACACTGCTCAAAAAATAAAGAAAATGTAACATTTTTAAAACTGAGGGTTTTTACCGAAATTCGTGTGCTATTTCTCTTTGATTTTTTGCTAAAAACGGAAATATCTAAAAATCTCTCTTCGAACGCATCAGTTTAACATTTTCGTCGCTAAGGATCCATTTGTACCATCAGACCCCTAAAAATAATAAAGAAAAATAGATATTTTAAAAGGAGAGGGTTTTTACCGAAATTCGTGTGCTATACTTTTTGGTTTTTTGCCAAAAAGGAAATATTTAAAAATCTCTCTTCAAACGCATCAGTTTAACATTTTCGTCGCTAAGGATCCATTTGTATCATCACACCCCTCAAAAAATAAAGAAAATGTGACATTTTAAAAACTGTAGGTTTTTACCGAAATTCGTGTACTATACTTTTTGGTTTTTTGCTAAAAAAGGTAATATCTAAAAATCTCTCTTCGAACGCATCAGTTTAACATTTTCGTCGCTAAGGATCCATTTGTATCGTCACACCCCTCAAAAAATAAAAAAATATGACATTTTAAAAATTGAGTGTTTTTACCGACATTCGTTTGCTATACCATTTGGATTTTTTGCTAAAACAGGAAATATCTAAAATCTCTCTTCGAACGCCTCAGTTTAACATTTTCGTCGCTAAGAATCCATTTGTACCATCACACCCCTCAAAATAATAAAGAAAATTAGACATTTTAAAAAGTGAGGGTTTTTACGAAAATTCGTGTGCTATACCATCTGGATTTTTTGCTAAAAAAGGAAATATCTAAAAATCTCTCTTCGAACGAATCAGTTTTATATTTCATCGCTAAGGATCAATTTGTATCATCACACCACTCGAAAAATAAAGAAAATGTGACATTTTTAAAACTAAGGGTTTTTACCGAAATTCGTGTGCTATTTCTCTTTGATTTTTTGCTAAAAACGGAAATATCTAAAAATCTCTCTTCGAACGCATCAGTTTAATATTTTCGTCGCTAAGGATCCATTTGTACCATCACACCCCTCAAAATAATAAAGAAAATTAGACATTTTAAAAAGAGAGTGTTTTTACCGAAATTCGTGTGCTATATACCATTTGGATTTTTTGCTAAAAAAGGAAATATCTAAAACTCTCTCTTCGAACGAATCAGTTTCATATTTTCGTCGCTAAGTATCCATTTGTATCATCACACTGCTCAAAAAATAATGAAAATGTGACATTTTTAAAACTGAGGGTTTTTACCGAAATTCGTGTGCTATTTCTCTTTGATTTTTTGCTAAAAACGGAAATATCTAAAAATCTCTCTTCGAACGCATCAGTTTAACATTTTCGTCGCTAAGGATCCATTTGTACCATCAGACCCCTAAAAATAATAAAGAAAAATAGATATTTTAAAAGGAGAGGGTTTTAACGAAATTCGTGTGCTATACTTTTTGGTTTTTTGCCAAAAAGGAAATATTTAAAAATCTCTCTTCAAACGCATCAGTTTAACATTTTCGTCGCTAAGGATCCATTTGTATCATCACACCCCTCAAAAAATAAAGAAAATGTGACAATTTAAAAACTGTAGGTTTTTACCGAAATTCGTGTACGATACTTTTTGGTTTTTTGCTAAAAAAGGTAATATCTAAAAATCTCTCTTCGAACGCATCAGTTTAACATTTTCGTCGCTAAGGATCCATTTGTATCGTCACACCCCTCAAAAAATAAAAAAATATGACATTTTAAAAATTGAGTGTTTTTACCGACATTCGTGTGCTATACCATTTGGATTTTTTGCTAAAACAGGAAATATCTAAAATCTCTCTTCGAACGCCTCAGTTTAACATTTTCGTCGCTAAGAATCCATTTGTACCATCACACCCCTCAAAATAATAAAGAAAATTAGACATTTTAAAAAGTGAGGGTTTTTACGAAAATTCGTGTGCTATACCATCTGGATTTTTTGCTAAAAAAGGAAATATCTAAAAATCTCTCTTCGAACGAATCAGTTTTATATTTCATCGCTAAGGATCAATTTGTATCATCACACCACTCGAAAAATAAAGAAAATGTGACATTTTTAAAACTGAGGGTTTTTACGGAAATTCGTTTGCTATTTCTCTTTGGTTTTTTGCTAAAAAAGGAAATATCAAGAAATCTCTCTTCGAACGCATCAGTTTAACATTTTCGTCGCTAATGATCCATTTGTATCATCACACCACTCAAAAAATAAAGAAAATGTGACATTTTAAAAACTGAGGGTTTTTACCGAAATTCGTGTGCTATTCTCTTTGGTTTTTTGCTAAAAAAAGAAATTTCTAAAAATCTCTCTTCGCACGTATCAGTTTAACATTTTCGTCGCTAAGGATCCATTTGTGTCATCACACCCCTCAAAAAATAAAGAAAATGTGACATTTTAAAAACTGTGTTTTTACCGAAATACGTGTGTTGTACCCTTTGGTTTTTTTACAAAAAAGGAAATATAGCTAAAAATCTCTCTTCGAACGCATCAGTTTAACATTTTCGTCGCTAAGGATCCATTTGTATCATCTCACCCCCCAAAAAATAAAGAAAATGTGACATTTTAAAAATTGAGGGGTTTTTACCGAAATTCGTGTGCTATACTCTTTGATTTTTTAATAAAAAAGGAAATATCTAAAAATCTCTCTTCGAAAGCATCTGTTTAACATTTTCGTCGCTAAGGATCCATTTGTATCATCACACCCCTCAAAAAATAAAGAAAATATGACATTTTAAAAAATGATGGTTTTTACCGAAATTCTTCTGATAACTCTTTGGTTTTTTGCTAAAAAGGGAAATATCAAAAAATCTCTCTTCGAACGCATCAGTTTAACATTTTCGTCGCAAAAAATCCATTTGTACCATCACACCCCTCAAAATAAGAAAGAAAATTAGACATTTTAAAAAGTGAGGGTTTTTACCGAAATTCGTGTGCTATACTCTTTCGTTTTTTGCTGAAAAATGAAATATCTAAAAATCTCTCTTTGAACGCACCAGTTTAACATTTTCGTCGCTAAGGATCCATTTGTATCATCACACCCCTCAAAAAATAAAGAAAATATTACAGTTTAAAAACGGTTTTTACCGAAATTCGTGTGCTATACTTTTTGGTTTTGTGCTAAAAAAGGAAATATCTAAAAATCTCTCTTCGAATGCATCAGTTTAACATTTTCGTCGCTAAGGATCCATTTGTATCATCACACCCCTCAAAAAATAAAGAAAATGTGACATTTTAAAAACTGTTTTTTTACCGAAATACGTGTGTTGTACCCTTTGGTTTTTTTACAAAAAAGGAAATATAGCTAAAAATCTCTCTTCGAACGCATCAGTTTAACATTTTGGTCGCTAAGGATCCATTTGTATCATCTCACCCCCCAAAAAATAAAGAAAATGTGACATTTTAAAAACAGTAGGTTTTTACCGAAATTCGTGTGCTATACTTTTTGGTTTTTTAATAAAAAAGGAAATATCTAAAAATCTCTCTTCGAAAGCATCTGTTTAACATTTTCGTCGCTAAGGATCCATTTGTATCATCACACCCCTCAAAAACTAAAGAAAACATGACATTTTAAAAAATGAGGGTTTTTACCGAAATTCGTGTGATAACTCTTTGGTTTTTTGCTAAAAAGGGAAATATCAAAAAATCTCTCTTCGAACGCATCAGTTTAACATTTTCGTCGCTAAGAATCCATTTGTACCATCACACCCCTCAAAATAAGAAAGAAAATTATACATTTTAAAAAGTGAGGGTTTTTACCGAAATTCGTGTGCTATACTCTTTCGTTTTTTGCTGAAAAATGAAATATCTAAAAATCTCTTCGAACGCATCAGTTTAACATTTTCGTCGCTAAGGATCCATTTGTATCATCACACCCCTCAAAAAATAAAGAAAATATGACATTTTAAAAACTGTAGGTTTTTACCGAAATTCGTGTGCTATACTTTTTGGTTTTGTGCTAAAAAAGGAAATATCTAAAAATCTCTCTTCGAACGCATCAGTTTAACATTTTCGTCGCTAAGGATCCATTTGTATCATCACAACCCTCAAAAAATAAAGAAAATGTGACATTTTAAAAACTGTAGTTTTTTACCAAAATTCGTGTACTATACTTTTTGGTTTTTTGCTAAAAAAGGTAATATCGAAAAATCTCTCTTCGAACGCATCAGTTTAACATTTTCGTCGCTAAGGATCCATTTGTATCGTCACACCCCTCAAAAAATAAAAAAAAGTTACATTTTAAAAATTGAGAGTTTTTACCGACATTCGTGTGCTATACCATTTGATTTTTTTGCTAAAATAGGAAATATCTAAAATCTCTCTTCGAACGCCTCAGTTTAACATTTTCGTCGCTAAGAATCCATTTGTACCATCACACCCTTCAAAATAATAAAGAAAATTAGACATTTTAAAAAGTGAGGGTTTTTACGAAAATTCGTGTGCTTATACCATCTCGATTTTTTGCTAAAAAAGGAAATATCTAAAAATCTCTCTTCGAACGAATCAGTTTTATATTTCATCGCTAAGGATCAATTTGTATCATCACACCACTCGAAAAATAAAGAAAATGTGACATTTTTAAAACTGAGGGTTTTTACGGAAATTCGTTTGCTATTTCTCTTTGGTTTTTTGCTAAAAAAGGAAATATCTAAAAATATCTCTTCGAACGCACCAGTTTAACATTTTTGTCGCTAATGATCCATTTGTATCATCACACCACTCAAAAAATAAAGAAAATGTGACATTTTAAAAACTGAGGGTTTTTACCAAAATTCGTGTGCTATTCTCTTTGGTTTTTTGCTAAAAAAAGAAATTTCTAAAAATCTCTCTTCGCACGTATCAGTTTAACATTTTCGTCGCTAAGGATCCATTTGTGTCATCACACCCCTCAAAAAATAAAGAAAATATGACATTTTAAAAAATGATGGTTTTTACCGAAATTCGTGTGCTATAATCTTTGATTTTTTAATAAAAAAGGAAATATCTAAAAATCTCTCTTCGAAAGCATCTGTTTAACATTTTCGTCGCTAAGGATCCATTTGTATCATAAAACCTCTCAAAAACTAAAGAAAACATGACATTTTAAAAAATGAGGGTTTTTACCGAAATTCGTGTGATAACTCTTTGGTTTTTTGCTAAAAAGGGAAATATCAAAAAATCTCTCTTCGAACGCATCAGTTTAACATTTTCGTCGCTAAGAATCCATTTGTCCCATCACACCCCTCAAAATAAGAAAGAAAATTAGACATTTTAAAAAGTGAGGGTTTTTACCGAAATTCGTGTGCTATATATACTCTTTCGTTTTTTGCTGAAAAATGAAATATCTAAAAATCTCTCTTCGAACGCATCAGTTTAACATTTTCGTCGCTAAGGATCCATTTGTATCATCACACCCCTCAAAAAATAAAAAAATATGACATTTTAAAAACTGTAGGTTTTTACCGAAATTCGTGTGCTATACTTTTTGGTTTTGTGCTAAAAAAGGAAATATCTAAAAATCTCTCTTCGAACGCATCAGTTTAACATTTTCGTCGCTAAGGATCCATTTGTATCATCACAACCCTCAAAAAATAAAGAAAATGTGACATTTTAAAAACTGTAGTTTTTTACCGAAATTCGTGTACTATACTTTTTGTTTTTTGCTAAAAAAGGTAATATCGAAAAATCTCTCTTCGAACGCATCAGTTTAACATTTTCGTCGCTAATGATCCATTTGTATCGTCACACCCCTCAAAAAATAAAAAAATGTTACATTTTAAAAATTGAGGGTTTTTACCGACATTCGTGTGCTATACCATTTGATTTTTTTGCTAAAACAGGAAATATCTAAAATCTCTCTTCGAACGCCTCAGTTTAACATTTTTGTCGCTAAGAATCCATTTGTACCATCACACCCCTCAAAATAATAAAGAAAATTAGACATTTTAAAAAGTGAGGGTTTTTACGAAAATTCGTGTGCTATACCATCTGGATTTTTTGCTAAAAAAGGAAATATCTAAAAATCTCTCTTCGAACGAATCAGTTTTATATTTCATCGCTAAGGATCAATTTGTATCATCACACCACTCGAAAAATAAAGAAAATGTGACATTTTTAAAACTGAGGGTTTTTACGGAAATTCGTTTGCTATTTCTTTTTGGTTTTTTGCTAAAAAAGGAAATATCTAAAAATCTCTCTTCGAACGCACCAGTTTAACATTTTCGTCGCTAAGGATCAATTTGTATCATCACACCACTCAAAAAATTAAGAAAATGTGATATTTTAAAAACTGAGGGTTTTTACCGAAATTCGTGTGCTATACTCTTTGGTTTTTTCTAAAAAGGAAATATCAAAAAATCTCTCTTCGAACGCATCAGTTTAACATTTTCGTCGCTAAGGATCCATTTGTATCATCACACCCCTAAAAAAAAATAAAGAAAATGTGACATTTTTAAAACTGAGGGTTTTTACCGAAATTCGTGTGTTATACTCTATGGTTTTTTGCCAAAAAAAGAAATATCTAAAAATCTCTCTTCGAACGCATCCGTTTAACATTTTCGTCGCAAAGGATCCATTTGTACCATCACACACGTAAAAATAAAAAAGAAAATTAGACATTTTAAAAAGAGAGGGTTTTTACCGAAATTCGTGTGCTATACATTTGGATTTTTTGCTAAAAAAGGAAATATCTAAAATCTCTCTTCGAACGCATCAGTTTAACATTTTCGTCTCTAAGAATCCATTTGTACCATCACACCCCTCAAAATAAGAAAGAAAATTAGACATTTTAAAAAGTGAGGGTTTTTACCGAAATTCGTGTGCTATACTCTTTCGTTTTTTGCTGAAAAAGGAAATATCTAAAAATCTCTCTTCGAACGCATCAGTTTAACATTTTCGTCGCTAAGGATCCATTTGTATCATCACACCCCTCAAAAAATAAAGAAAATGTGACATTTTAAAAACTGTAGGTTTTTACCGAAATTCGTGGGCTATACTTTTTGGTTTTGTGCTAAAAAATCAAATATCTAAAAATCTCTCTTCGAACGCATCAGTTTAACATTTTCGTCGCTAAGGATCGATTTGTATCATCACACCCCTCAAAAAATAAAGAAAATGTTTCATTTTAAAAATTGAGGGTTTTTACCGAAATTCGTGTGCTATACTCTTTGGTTTTTTGCTAAAAAGGGAAATATCTAAAATCTCTCTTCGAACGCATTAGTTTAACATTTTCGTCGCTAAGGATCCATTTGTACCATCAGACCCCTAAAAATAATAAAGAAAATTAGATATTTTAAAAGGAGAGAGTTTTTACCGAAATTCGTGTTCTATACTTTTTGGTTTTTTGCCAAAAAAGGAAATATTTAAAAATCTCTCTTCAAACGCATCAGTTTAACATTTTCGCCTCTAAGGATCCATTTGTATCATCACACCCTTCAAAAAATAAAGAAAATGTGACATTTTAAAAACTGTAGGTTTTTACCGAAATTCGTGTGCTATACTTTTTGGTTTTTTGCTAAAAAAGGTAATATCTAAAAATATCTCTTCGAAGGCATCAGTTTAACATTTTCGTCGCTAAGGATCCATTTGTATCGTCACACCCCTCAAAAAATAAAAAAATGTGACATTTTAAAAATTGAGGGTTTTTACCGACATTGGTGTGCTATACCATTTGGATTTTTTGCTAAAATAGGAAATATCTAAAATCTCTCTTCGAACGCCTCAGTTTAACATTTTCGTCGCTAAGAATCCATTTGTACCATCACACCCCTCAAAATAATAAAGAAAATTAGACAATTTAAAAAGTGATGGTTTTTATGGAAATTCGTGTGCTATACAATCTGGATTTTTGGCTAAAAAAGGAAATATCTAAAAATCTCTCTTCGAACGAATCAGTTTTATATTTCATCGCTAAGGATCAATTTGTATCATCACACCGCTCGAAAAATAAAGAAAATGTGACATTTTTAAAACTGAGGGTTTTTACGGAAATTCGTTTGCTATTTCTTTTTGGTTTTTTGCTAAAAAAGGAAATATCTAAAACTCTCTCTTCGAACGCACCAGTTTAACATTTTCGTCGCTAATAATCCATTTGTATCATTACACCACTCAAAAAATTAAGAAAATGTAACATTTTAAAAACTGAGGGTTTTTACCGAAATTCTTGTGCTATACTCTTTGGTTTTTGCTAAAAAAGGAAATATCAAAAAATCTCTCTTCGAACGCATCAGTTTAACATTTTCGTCGCTAAGGATCCATTTGTATCATCACACCCCTAAAAAAAATAAAGAAAATGTGACATTTTTAAAACTGAGGGTTTTTACCGAAATTCGTGTGCTATTTCCCTTTTGTTTTTTGCTAAAAACGAAAATATCTAAAAATCTCTCTTCGAACGCATCAGTTTAACATTTTCGTCGCTAAGGATCCATTTGTACCATCACACCCCTTAGCAAAAAATCGCTAAGGATCCATTTTTACCGAAATTCGTGTGCTATTTCCCTTTTGGTTTTTTGCTAAAAAATGAAATATCTAAAAATCTCTCTTCGAACGCATCATTTTCATATTTTCGTCGCTAAGTATCCATTTGTATCATCACACTGCTCAAAAAATAAAGAAAATGTGACATTTTTAAAACTGAGGGTTTTTACCGCAATTCGTGTGCTATTTCTCTTTGGTTTTTTACTAAAAACGGAAATATCTAAAAATCTCTCTTCGAACGCATCAGTTTAACATTTTCGTCGCTAAGGATCCATTTCTATCATCACACCCCTCAAAAAATAAAGAAAATTAGACATTTTAAAAAGAGAGGGGTTTTACCGAAATTCGTGTGCTATACCATTTGGAATTTTTACTAAAAGAGGAAATATCTAAAAATCTCTCTTCGAACAAATCAGTTTAACATTTTCGTCGCTAAGGATCCATTTGTACCATCACACCCCTCAAAATAATAAAGAAAATTAGACATTTTAAAAAGAGAGGGGTTTTACCGAAATTCGTGTGCTATACCATTTGGATTTTTTGCTAAAAAAAGAAATATCTAAACATCTCTCTTCGAACGAATCAGTTTTATATTTTCGTCGCTAAGGATCCATTTGTATCATCACACTGCTCAAAAAATAAAGAAAATGTGACATTTTAAAAACTGAGGGTTTTTACCGAAATTCGTGTTCTATACTTTTTGGTTTTTTGCTAAAAAATGAAATATCTAAAAATCTCTCTTCGAACGCATCATTTTCATATTTTCGTCGCTAAGTATCCATTTGTATCATCACACTGCTCAAAAAATAAAGAAAATGTGACATTTTTAAAACTGAGGGTTTTTACCGCAATTCGTGTGCTATTTCTCTTTGGTTTTTTACTAAAAACGGAAATATCTAAAAATCTCTCTTCGAACGCATCAGTTTAACATTTTCGTCGCTAAGGATCCATTTCTATCATCACACCCCTCAAAAAATAAAGAAAATTAGACATTTTAAAAAGAGAGGGGTTTTACCGAAATTCGTGTGCTATACCATTTGGAATTTTTACTAAAAGAGGAAATATCTAAAAATCTCTCTTCGAACAAATCAGTTTAACATTTTCGTCGCTAAGGATCCATTTGTACCATCACACCCCTCAAAATAATAAAGAAAATTAGACATTTTAAAAAGAGAGGGGTTTTACCGAAATTCGTGTGCTATACCATTTGGATTTTTTGCTAAAAAAAGAAATATCTAAACATCTCTCTTCGAACGAATCAGTTTTATATTTTCGTCGCTAAGGATCCATTTGTATCATCACACTGCTCAAAAAATAAAGAAAATGTGACATTTTAAAAACTGAGGGTTTTTACCGAAATTCGTGTTCTATACTTTTTGGTTTTTTGCTAAAAAATGAAATATCTAAAAATCTCTCTTCGAACGCATCATTTTCATATTTTCGTCGCTAAGTATCCATTTGTATCATCACACTGCTCAAAAAATAAAGAAAATGTGACATTTTTAAAACTGAGGGTTTTTACCGCAATTCGTGTGCTATTTCTCTTTGGTTTTTTACTAAAAACGGAAATATCTAAAAATCTCTCTTCGAACGCATCAGTTTAACATTTTCGTCGCTAAGGATCCATTTGTACCATCACACCCCTCAAAAAATAAAGAAAAGTAGACATTTTTAAAAAGTGATGGTTTTTTTCCGAAATTCGTGTGCTATACCATTTGGATTTTTTGCTAAAAAAGGAAATATCTAAAAATCTCTCTTCGAATGAATCAGTTTTATATTTTCGTCGCTAAGGATCCATTTGTATCATCACACCGCTAAAAAAAAAAGAAAATGTGACATTTTTAAAACTGAGGGTTTTTACCGAAATTCGTGTGCTATTTCTCTTTGGTTTTTTGCTAAAAAAGGAAATATCTAAAAATCTCTTTTCGAACACATCAGTTTAACCTTTTCGTCTCTAAGGATCCATTTGTACCATCACACCCCTCAAAATAATAAGGAAAATTAGACATTTTAAAAAGAGAGGGGTTTTACCGAAATTCGTGTGATATATCACACCGCTCAAAAAATTCGTGTGATACTCTTTGGTTTTTTGCTAAAAAAGGAAATATCTAAAATCTCTCTTCGAACACATCAGTTTAATATTTTCGTCGCTAAGGATCCATTTGTACCATCACACCCCTCAAAATAATAAAGGATCCATTTGACATCATCACACCGCTCAAAAAATTCGTGTGATACTCTTTGGTTTTTTGCTAAAAAAGGAAATATCTAAAATCTCTCTTCGAACACATCAGTTTAATATTTTCGTCGCTAAGGATCCATTTGTACCATCACACCCCTCAAAATAATAAAGAAAATTAGACATTTTAAAAGAGAGGGGTTTTACCGAAATTCGTGTGCTATATCATTTGGATTTTTTGCTAAAAAAAGAAATATCTAAAAATCTCTCTTCGAACGAATCAGTTTCATATTTTCGTCGCTAAGTATCCATTTGTATCATCACACCGCTCAAAAAATAAAGAATATGTGACATTTTTAAAACTAGTGTTTTTACCGAAATTCGTGTGCTATTTCTCTTTGGTTTTTTGCTAAAAACGGAAATATCTAAAAATCTCTCTTCGAACGCATCAGTTTAACATTTTCGTCGCTAAGGATCCATTTGTACCATCACACCCCTCAAAAAATAAAGAAAAGTAGACATTTTTAAAAAGTGAGGGTTTTTTTCCGAAATTCGTGTGCTATACCATTTGGATTTTTTGCTAAAAGAGGAAATATCTAAAAATCTCTCTTCGAACGAATCAGTTTTATATTTTCGTCGCTAAGGATCCATTTGTATCATCACACCGCTAAAAAAAAAAGAAAATGTGACATTTTTAAAACTGAGGGTTTTTACCGAAATTCGTGTGCTATTTCTCTTTGGTTTTTTGCTAAAAAAGGAAATATCTAAAAATCTCTTTTCGAACACATCAGTTTAACCTTTTCGTCTCTAAGGATCCATTTGTACCATCACACCCCTCAAAATAATAAGGAAAATTAGACATTTTAAAAAGAGAGGGGTTTTACCGAAATTCGTGTGCTATACCATTTGGAATTTTTACTAAAAGAGGAAATATCTAAAAATCTCTCTTCGAACAAATCAGTTTTATATTTTCGTCGCTAAGTATCCATTTGTATCATCACACTACTCAAAAAATAAAGAAAATGTTACATTTTAAAAACTGAGGGTTTTTACCGAAATTCGTGAGCTATACTTTTTGGTTTTTTGCTAAAAAAAGAAATATCTAAAAATCTCTCTTCGAACGCATCAGTTTAACATTTTCGTCGCTAAGGATCCATTTGTATCATCACACCCCTCAAAAAATAAAGAAAATGTGACATTTTAAAATCTGAGAGGTTTTACCAAAATTCGTGTGATACTCTTTGGTTTTTTGCTAAAAAAGGAAATATCTAAAATCTCTCTTCGAACACATCAGTTTAATATTTTCGTCGCTAAGGATCCATTTGTACCATCACACCCCTCAAAATAATAAAGAAAATTAGACATTTTAAAAAGAGAGGGGTTTTACCGAAATTCGTGTGCTATATCATTTGGATTTTTTGCTAAAAAAAGAAATATCTAAAAATCTCTCTTCGAACGAATCAGTTTCATATTTTCGTCGCTAAGTATCCATTTGTATCATCACACCGCTCAAAAAATAAAGAATATGTGACATTTTTAAAACTAGTGTTTTTACCGAAATTCGTGTGCTATTTCTCTTTGGTTTTTTGCTAAAAACGGAAATATCTAAAAATCTCTCTTCGAACGCATCAGTTTAACATTTTCGTCGCAAAGGATCCATTTGTACCATCACACCCCTCAAAAAATAAAGAAAAGTAGACATTTTTAAAAAGTGAGGGTTTTACCGAAATTCGTGTGCTATACCATTTGGATTTTTTGCTAAAAAAGGAAATATCTAAAAATCTCTCTTCGAACGAATCAATTTTATATTTTCGTCGCTAAGGATCCATTTGTATCATCACACCGCTCAAAAAAAAGAAAATGTGACATTTTTAAAACTGAGGGTTTTTAGCGAAATTCGTGTGCTATTTCTCTATGGTTTTTTGCTAAAAAAGGAAATATCTAAAAATCTCTCTTCGAACGCATCATTTTAACATTTTCGTCGCTAAGGATCCATTTCTATCATCACACCCCTCAAAAAATAAAGAAAATGTGACATTTTAAAATCTGAGAGGTTTTACCAAAATTCGTGTGCTATACTCTTTGGTTTTTTGCTAAAAAAGGAAATATCTAAAATATCTCTTCGAACACATCAGTTTAACATTTTCGTCGCTAAGGATCCATTTGTACCATCACACCCCTCAAAATAATAAAGAAAATTAGACATTTTAAAAAGAGAGGGGTTTTACCGAAATTCGTGTGCTATACCATTTGGATTTTTTGCTAAAAAAAGAAATATCTAAACATCTCTCTTCGAACGAATCAGTTTTATATTTTCGTCGCTAAGGATCCATTTGTATCATCACACTGCTCAAAAAATAAAGAAAATGTGACATTTTAAAAACTGAGGGTTTTTACCGAAATTCGTGTTCTATACTTTTTGGTTTTTTGCTAAAAAATGAAATATCTAAAAATCTCTCTTCGAACGCATCATTTTCATATTTTCGTCGCTAAGTATCCATTTGTATCATCACACTGCTCAAAAAATAAAGAAAATGTGACATTTTTAAAACTGAGGGTTTTTACCGCAATTCGTGTGCTATTTCTCTTTGGTTTTTTACTAAAAACGGAAATATCTAAAAATCTCTCTTCGAACGCATCAGTTTAACATTTTCGTCGCTAAGGATCCATTTGTACCATCACACCCCTCAAAAAATAAAGAAAAGTAGACATTTTTAAAAAGTGAGGGTTTTTTTCCGAAATTCGTGTGCTATACCATTTGGATTTTTTGCTAAAAGAGGAAATATCTAAAAATCTCTCTTCGAACAAATCAGTTTTATATTTTCGTCGCTAAGTATCCATTTGTATCATCACACTGCTCAAAAAATAAAGAAAATGTTACATTTTAAAAACTGAGGGTTTTTACCGAAATTCGTGAGCTATACCTTTTGGTTTTTTGCTAAAAAAAGAAATATCTAAAAATCTCTCTTCGAACGCATCAGTTTAACATTTTCGTCGCTAAGGATCCATTTGTATCATCACACCCCTCAAAAAATAAAGAAAATGTGACATTTTAAAATCTGAGAGGTTTTACCAAAATTCGTGTGATACTCTTTGGTTTTTTGCTAAAAAAGGAAATATCTAAAATCTCTCTTCGAACACATCAGTTTAATATTTTCGTCGCTAAGGATCCATTTGTACCATCACACCCCTCAAAATAATAAAGAAAATTAGACATTTTAAAAAGAGAGGGGTTTTACCGAAATTCGTGTGCTATATCATTTGGATTTTTTGCTAAAAAAAGAAATATCTAAAAATCTCTCTTCGAACGAATCAGTTTCATATTTTCGTCGCTAAGTATCCATTTGTATCATCACACCGCTCAAAAAATAAAGAATATGTGACATTTTTAAAACTAGTGTTTTTACCGAAATTCGTGTGCTATTTCTCTTTGGTTTTTTGCTAAAAACGGAAATATCTAAAAATCTTTCTTCGAACGCATCAGTTTAACATTTTCGTCGCAAAGGATCCATTTGTACCATCACACCTCTCAAAAAATAAAGAAAAGTAGACATTTTTAAAAAGTGAGGGTTTTACCGAAATTCGTGTGCTATACCATTTGGATTTTTTGCTAAAAAAGGAAATATCTAAAAATCTCTCTTCGAACGAATCAATTTTATATTTTCGTCGCTAAGGATCCATTTGTATCATCACACCGCTCAAAAAAAAAGAAAATGTGACATTTTTAAAACTGAGGGTTTTTAGCGAAATTCGTGTGCTATTTCTCTCTGGTTTTTTGCTAAAAAAGGAAATATCTAAAAATCTCTCTTCGAACGCATCATTTTAACATTTTCGTCGCTAAGGATCCATTTCTATCATCACACCCCTCAAAAAATAAAGAAAATGTGACATTTTAAAATCTGAGTGGTTTTACCAAAATTCGTGTGCTATACACTTTGGTTTTTTGCTAAAAAAGGAAATATCTAAAATCTCTCTTCGAACACATCAGTTTAACATTTTCGTCGCTAAGGATCCATTTGTACCATCACACCCCTCAAAATAATAAAGAAAATTAGACACTTTAAAAAGAGAGGGGTTTTACCGAAATTCGTGTGCTATACCATTTGGATTTTTTGCTAAAAAAAGAAATATCTAAACATCTCTCTTCGAACGAATCAGTTTTATATTTTCGTCGTTCAGGATCCATTTGTATCATCACACTGCCAAAAAATAAAGAAAATGTGACATTTTAAAAACTGAGGGTTTTTACCGAAATTCGTGTTCTATACTTTTTGGTTTTTTGCTAAAAAATGAAATATCTAAAAATCTCTCTTCGAACGCATCATTTTCATATTTTCGTCGCCAAGTATCCATTTGTATCATCACACTGCTCAAAAAATAAAGAAAATGTGACATTTTTAAAACTGAGGGTTTTTACCGCAATTCGTGTGCTATTTCTCTTTGGTTTTTTACTAAAAACGGAAATATCTAAAAATCTCTCTTCGAACGCATCAGTTTAACATTTTCGTCGCTAAGGATCCATTTGTACCATCACACCCCTCAAAAAATAAAGAAAAGTAGACATTTTTAAAAAGTGAGGGTTTTTTTCCGAAATTCGTGTGCTATACCATTTGGATTTTTTGCTAAAAAAGGAAATATCTAAAAATCTCTCTTCGAACGAATCAGTTTTATATTTTCGTCGCTAAGGATCCATTTGTATCATCACACCGCTAAAAAAAAAGAAAATGTGACATTTTTAAAACTGAGGGTTTTTACCGAAATTCGTGTGCTATTTCTCTTTGGTTTTTTGCTAAAAAAGGAAATATCTAAAAATCTCTTTTCGAACACATCAGTTTAACCTTTTCGTCTCTAAGGATCCATTTGTACCATCACACCCCTCAAAATAATAAGGAAAATTAGACATTTTAAAAAGAGAGGGGTTTTAACGAAATTTGTACCATTTGGATTTTTTGCTAAAAGAGGAAATATCTAAAAATCTCTCTTCGAACAAATCAGTTTTATATTTTCGTCGCTAAGTATCCATTTGTATCATCACACCCCTCAAAAAATAAAGAAAATGTGACATTTTAAAAACTGAGGGTTTTTACCGAAATTCGTGAGCTATACTTTTTGGTTTTTTGCTAAAAAAAGAAATATCTAAAAATCTCTCTTCGAACGCATCAGTTTAACATTTTCGTCGCTAAGGATCCATTTGTATCATCACACCCCTCAAAAAATAAAGAAAATGTGACATTTTAAAATCTGAGAGGTTTTACCAAAATTCGTGTGATACTCTTTGGTTTTTTGCTAAAAAAGGAAATATCTAAAATCTCTCTTCGAACACATCAGTTTAATATTTTCGTCGCTAAGGATCCATTTGTACCATCACACCCCTCAAAATAATAAAGAAAATTAGACATTTTAAAAAGAGAGGGGTTTTACCGAAATTCGTGTGCTATATCATTTGGATTTTTTGCTAAAAAAAGAAATATCTAAAAATCTCTCTTCGAACGAATCAGTTTCATATTTTCGTCGCTAAGTATCCATTTGTATCATCACACCGCTCAAAAAATAAAGAATATGTGACATTTTTAAAACTAGTGTTTTTACCGAAATTCGTGTGCTATTTCTCTTTGGTTTTTTGCTAAAAACGGAAATATCTAAAAATCTCTCTTCGAACGCATCAGTTTAACATTTTCGTCGCAAAGGATCCATTTGTACCATCACACCCCTCAAAAAATAAAGAAAAGTAGACATTTTTAAAAAGTGAGGGTTTTACCGAAATTCGTGTGCTATACCATTTGGATTTTTTGCTAAAAAAGGAAATATCTAAAAATCTCTTTTCGAACGAATCAATTTTATATTTTCGTCGCTAAGGATCCATTTGTATCATCACACTGCTCAAAAAAAAAGAAAATGTGACATTTTTAAAACTGAGGGTTTTTAGCGAAATTCGTGTGCTATTTCTCTATGGTTTTTTGCTAAAAAAGGAAATATCTAAAAATCTCTCTTTGAACGCATCATTTTAACATTTTCGTCGCTATGGATCCATTTCTATCATCACACCCCTCAAAAAATAAAGAAAATGTGACATTTTAAAATCTGAGAGGTTTTACCAAAATTCGTGTGCTATACTCTTTTGTTTTTTGCTAAAAAAGGAAATATCTAAAATCTCTCTTCGAACACATCAGTTTAACATTTTCGTCGCTAAGGATCCATTTGTACCATCACACCCCTCAAAATAATAAAGAAAAGTAGACATTTTTAAAAAGTGAGGGTTTTACCGAAATTCGTGTGCTATACCATTTGGATTTTTTGCTAAAAAAGGAAATATCTAAAAATCTCTCTTCGAACGAATCAATTTTATATTTTCGTCGCTAAGGATCCATTTGTATCATCACACTGCTCAAAAAAAAAGAAAATGTGACATTTTTAAAACTGAGGGTTTTTAGCGAAATTCGTGTGCTATTTCTCTATGGTTTTTTGCTAAAAAAGGAAATATCTAAAAATCTCTCTTTGAACGCATCATTTTAACATTTTCGTTGCTATGGATCCATTTCTATCATCACACCCCTCAAAAAATAAAGAAAATGTGACATTTTAAAATCTGTGAGGTTTTACCAAAATTCGTGTGCTATACTCTTTGGTTTTTTGCTAAAAAAGGAAATATCTAAAATCTCTCTTCGAACACATCAGTTTAACATTTTCGTCGCTAAGGATCCATTTGTACCATCACACCCCTCAAAATAATAAAGAAAATTAGACATTTTAAAAAGAGAGGGGTTTTACCGAAATTCGTGTGCTATACCATTTGGATTTTTTGCTAAAAAAGAAAATATCTAAACATCTCTCTTCGAACGAATCAGTTTTATATTTTCGTCGCTAAGGATCCATTTGTATCATCACACTGCTCAAAAAATAAAGAAAATGTGACATTTTAAAAACTGAGGGTTTTTACCGAAATTCGTGTTCTATACTTTTTGGTTTTTTGCTAAAAAATGAAATATCTAAAAATCTCTCTTCGAACGCATCATTTTCATATTTTCGTCGCTAAGTATCCATTTGTATCATCACACTGCTCAAAAAATAAAGAAAATGTGACATTTTTAAAACTGAGGGTTTTTACCGAAATTCGTGTGCTATTTCTCTTAGGTTTTTTGCTAAAAACGGAAATATCTAAAAATCTCTCTTCGAACGCATCAGTTTAACATTTTCGTCGCTAAGGATCCATTTGTACCATCACACCCCTCAAAAAATAAAGAAAAGTAGACATTTTTAAAAAGTGAGGGTTTTACCGAAATTCGTGTGCTATACCATTTGGAGTTTTTGCTAAAAAGGAAATATCTAAAAATCTCTCTTCGAACGAATCAATTTTATATTTTCGTCGCTAAGGATCCATTTGTATCATCACACCGCTCAAAAAAAAATGTGACATTTTTAAAACTGAGGGTTTTTACCGAAATTCGTGTGCTATTTCTCTTTGGTTTTTTGCTAAAAACGGAAATATCTTAAAATCTCTCTTCGAACGCATTAGTTTAACATTTTCGTCGCTAAGGATCCATTTGTACCATCACACCCCTCAAAAAATAAAGAAAAGTAGACATTTTTAAAAAGTGAGGGTTTTTACCGAAATTCGTGTGCTATACCATTTGGATTTTTTGCTAAAAAAGGAAATATCTAAAAATATCTCTTCGAACGAATCAGTTTTATATTTTCGTCGCTAAGGATCCATTTGTATCATCACACCCCTCAAAAAATAAAGAAAATGTGACATTTTAAAATTTGAAGTTTTTTACCGAAATTCGTGTGTTATATACTCTTTGGTTTTTTGCTAAAAAGGAAATATCTAAAAATCTCTCTTCGAACGCATCAATTTAACATTTTCGTCGCTAAGGATCCATTTGTATCATCACACCCCTCAAACAATAAAGAAAATGTGACATTTTAAAATCTGAGAGGTTTTACCAAAATTCGTGTGCTACTCTTTGGTTTTTTGCTAAAAAAGGAAATATCTAAAATCTCTCTTCGAACACATCAGTTTAATATTTTCGTCGCTAAGGATCCATTTGTACCATCACACCCCTCAAAATAATAAAGAAAATTAGACATTTTAAAAAGAGAGGGTTTTAGCGAAATTCGTGTGCTATAGCATTTGGATTTTTTGCTAAAAAAGGAAATATCTAAAAATCTCTCTTCGAACGAATCAGTTTCATATTTTCGTCGCTAAGTATCCACTTGTATCATCACACTGCTCAAAAAATAAAGAAAATGTGACATTTTTAAAACTGAGGGTTTTTACCGAAATTCGTGTGCTATTTCTCTTTGGTTTTGTGCTAAAAACGGAAATATCTAAAAATCTCTCTTCGAACGCATCAGTTTAACATTTCGTCGCTAATGATCCATTTGTACCATCACACCCCTCAAAAAATAAAGAAAAGTAGACATTTTTAAAAAGTGAGGGTTTTTACTGAAATTCGTGTGCTATACCATTTGGATTTTTTGCTAAAAAAGGAAATATCTAAAAATCTCTTTTCGAACGAATCAGTTTTATATTTTCGTCGCTAAGGATCTGATGCATTGCATACATTGCATCATATGTCTTTCATTTAGATTACTTTTACATCAATAAATGCTACTAAGGTATGTGTTTAATCTTATTTACAGAATAAAGGGACCTGAATGCAATTTACCCACATCACGAGCATAAACGCGTGCAAAAGACTCATTTCTATCATAAAGACCAAGTTCAAGATTATCGGGTTACGAATGGAAATGTATCCAAGCATAAAAGCATTCAAGTCCTAATTGCAAAAAGAACAAGGACTTAAGCACAAAATTAGCCGGGGACTTAATTGCAAAAAGTCAAGGACCTAATTGCAATTCACGAGTTATTATGGAGAAACCTAAAGAAAAATCAATGTAAATCTCCAAATACATAAAGGAATTAATCCGGAGCTCAAAAGAATGGAAAGAATCAATCCAGATGCGCAAAGAAGGATCAAATCATACCATAAACATTCAACCAAAATCCGGACAAAATCAGATCAGATTGTGCGGCGTTTCCGCCGCACCACACACACAATGTGCGGCGTTTCCGCCGCCCAAGCGTCGATCCGCGTCTCCCAATTTCGTCCAGTCGTGTCTGGACACGTGTACTTTCCAATATTATACCCAGATCCCTTGTAGCAACTATAAATAGACCCGAGAACGATGTTAGAAGGGTCCTTTGTCTTTGGTGGTAGTTTTTATTCTTAATCTTAGTTTTGTATTCTTCTTTTCATTAATAAAATTCTGTCTTTTATTTCTTATTTTTAGTTTTCTTTTGTAATGTCTCAAGGACCCCTTCTTCCTCCCTCCATGAGTTTCTAACTCTTTCCAAAGGGTGGAGGTGACGGATTTAGGGTGAAGACAAGACAAATAAATGTTATTATTTTAAGTTCGTATTAGTCTATTTTGATTACTTGAGTTTATGTTAAATCATTTATCATGTAATTCTTCATAACTAATATGATTTATTATAAATTTCTGAATTCTCTAATCTAAACCTTAAATCTAAACCTCCACCCGACGGAATTCACCTCTTTGTTCTTGTTTTAGTTTTAATTGTTCTTGTTCTTGCTTTAGATAATTAAAACCCAAAAATCTCAAAACGCAATTATTTCTTCTCTCCTTCCCCTTAATCGAAAATCACACTAATAACAGAATCTCTCCCTCTTTGTGTTCGACCCGTATTTGTCACGTCTTCATTGATGTCGTACACTTGCGGTATAAATTTAATTCTCATCAAGTTTTTGGCGCCGTTGTCGGGGAGGCGACGCAGATTTTGTTTTTTGTTGATTTCGATTTTATCCTGTTTATCTTGTGCGCGATCTAAGTATTTGGATTTGTGTTTCAGGAGACAACAGAGTGCACGGCGAAAGCCGAGCACCATCTGAGCTAAACGAGCGGCGAAATCGCCGCACCTGAAGAGTAATTTGCGGCGAATCCGCCGCACATTTGAAGCATTTGGGCTTCAACTTTTTCTGGGGTCGTCTCCATCTCTGGGTGGACGCGTGAAGCTACTGAAATTTCGAGAGCGGGCGGTGAACCCGACTGAGCATTGCGTTGGTAACCTTTGTTGCCTTTTTCCTCGTAATTTCTAGTTTCGGAAAATTTCCTTTTCATAGAACTGCATGTGTTCGGGCAAAAATTCCATAATTTGCAATAATTCAACTCTGACCTAAAATTGGCAAAATTAGAAAGGCCTTAGTGCATGCATCATCTAGTGTTTTGTTTGCATTATTCTTGCTAAATTCTTGCAAATTAATTCTTGGCAAGGTACGTATCGTGGTTTTTATCGAATGCATTTAAGCATATAATCTAATTTGCATACAACCTTGCAATTGCCCCCCTCTAAAGACCATTGTTTGACTATCTTTGCTAGATCTAAGTTAAACTATCTTAAGGGCAACTCCGTAGGCAAAGATACGGTGGGGATTTCATCACCCTTCCGTGGCCCACAAATCACAATCCTAAAGTGTCACCCAAGCCTTAAATTAAAATCAATTAGACATTGGCCCCTAAGGATTCAGACTCAATTAAGGACAAGATTGGTTTGACTTGCTATGACTTGAAGCTGATCGAATTTAATTTGGTGCCTAGGAAGTGTTTTTGTGTTGACGCAAGTCTTCCAAGCGAAGTGGTTGTCTAATTGGCACCGACTCTGTCGGAAGCGCCCCCACTAGCTATACATTACCTGGCCAAGTTGGTTTGATTAGTGAGGGAGGTGAATCAAGCGAATCAATTCGACTCAACCAGTTAGGAGTCGTCTAGATCTAAGCGACACTAGGTCTAGGATTGTTTGAACCGTGCTTTCTTAGGAATTTTCTGACCAACCCTCTTTATATCTTTAGAGTTAGGTTTCCCTTCTCATCTTTCCCCATTCTATTGTTTGTTTCCCTTTTGAAAAAAAACGAAAATATAAAAAAAATTATAATTAATTCTTGAAATTAAATTTGGAATTTAAATTTGGAATTTGAATTCTAAAATTGATTCAACCCGGTGCACTCAGATTTGGATTCGGGACTTGAGTAATCGACTCTCACGAGTTCATCTAGATTCCAGTCTGGAACTTAGCCCCAATCCATCTGCTGCACCACCTCACCCGGATCCAATGGGTGAGAACGTAGTGGACCCGCCTGTTGCACAACCTATAACTCTGAGGGATCGATGCTATCCAGCGATGGCTGCTCAGCCATCGTGCATCGTTATGCCCACCATACTGGGTCGCGACTTCGAACTTAAGGCACAATACATGAGTATGTTGCTTAAGTTCACCTCTAGGGAAGATCCATATCTCTTCCTTAGAGAATTTGAGGAAATCTGCTCTCTTATGCAATACCAGCATATCCCTGAGGAGGCAGTGCGTCTAAAATTTGTGCCTCTAGCACTAAAGAACGACGCTAAGAAATGACTATATAGTCTAGCCGAAAGATCTATTAGGAGTTGGGCTGAGTTTGTTCAAGTATTCCTGAAAAAATATTTCCCCAACCATAAGACTATGAGGATTAGGAATGAAATTGTTGCATTCGTTCAGTCTGAGAGCGAGCCGTTCTATTCCTATCTAGAAAAAATTAAAAGTGTTCTGACCCAATGCCCTCATCATGGAATTCCAAGATGGCAATTATGTCAAATTATTTATGAGGGATTGACACCCACATCTAGAGTTATGGTAGAATCCGTAAGCCAAGGGAACTTCATGTCGAAAAATGAAAATGATGCATGGACTTTTCTTGAGGATTTAGCTGAAAACAGTATGCAATGGGACAATGCTAGAACACCGCTTAACCCGAGTATTGGATCTAGAATAGCAAGTCAACCCAAACCAGGTGTCTTAGCTGTTGATGCCAACATAGCGGCTGAAGCAAAACTAGCTACCCTTATGCGCAGAATGGAAAGTTTAGAGCTACAAACCCAAAACCGAGTGAATCAAGCCTCGTCTATCCCTTGCTCTAGATGTGGTCAGACTGGTCATGTAATGGAGGATTGTGCGGACTGGGAACAAGTTAATGTCATGTATAACCATGCTAGAAATGACCCATACGCATCAACCTATAACTCGGGTTGGCGTAATAATTCCAATTTCTCATCAAGCCAACAAGGTCAACCTCCTAGACAACAACCAAACTCGTATAACCAAAATAATACATCATCTGGGTTTAGTAACAATGGCGATCATGAGGTTAGGTTGACAAGCTTGAAAAATTTGATGAAAACCTTTATACAAACAACCAACCAGACCTTCCAAAGGCTTGAGACACAAGTCAGCCAACTAGCACAAATAGTAGGTGAAGAGAAAAGGGTCGGTTTCCAAGTCAACCTGAGGTGAACCCTAGATCTAATAATTCATATCAATCCTATCAAGCACCTTCAGGAAATAACAACCCTAGACAGGTTCAAATGGTTAATGAGGAAGGACCGTTCCAACAAATAAATGTTGTAGTATCATTACGGTCCGGAAGACAAGTTGATAACAATGTGGTAAATCCTAGAACGTCTAATCAATCTAGTCATCAAGCAACCACATACGACCTAACCATTGAACCCGACGTCCAATCTGAAACACCCAACCCACCTATTCAACCTGAACCTATAGCTCAACCTGAACCTGAGCGAGTCTATGTTCCTAAAGCCCCATTCCCCAATAGACTCAAAACGAACTCAAGTGCACAAATAGAGAAAATCTTGGAAGTATTTAAGCAAGTTAAGGTGAACATTCCACTCTTAGACATGATTCAACAAATACCTGCTTTTGCTAAATTCTTAAAAGATTTGTGCACTAAAAAGAGAAAAACGAACGTACCAAAGAAGGCATTCGTAACTGCAAACATAAGTTCTATTTTGTCCAACACATCTCCTATAAAATATAAGGATCCTGGGTGTCCCACAATTTCTTGTGCAATAGGAGATACTTTTATCAACAAAGCCCTTCTAGACCTTGGTGCTAGTGTTAACCTACTCCCATACTCTGTCTATGAGCAAATGAACCTTGGTCCACTAAAACCCTCTAAGACAACCCTTCAATTTGGTGATTGTTCTATTAAGAAGCCAAGAGGTATAGTAGAGGATGTTTTGATCAAGGTTGGTGACTTCATTTACCCAGTGGATTTTGTCGTACTAGATACCGCACCTGTTGTAAATCCTAACCGACAAATCCCTGTAATTCTAGGCAGACCCTTTTTAGCCACTTCGGAAGCATTGATAAACTGTCGTAATGGGCTCATGCAATTATCTTTTGGGAACTTAAAAGCTGAATTTAATATCTTTCATATTGATAGTGAGCCAGAAATAATATGCAATCAAAGTGACGTTGTGATGAAATCGCGTATCTATAAGATTTCTGAATCATCACGAAATCAAAAAGGAAGTAAGAAAAAGGGGAGGAATTCATCTACACACCCACCGTCACTCGAGCAAATAAGAGAACCAATTTATGTGAGGGGTGTGGAACCTGTAACTCAGGACTCTCATTGCAACATGGGGAA
Organism: Triglochin maritima; assembly: GCA_963682175.1. Lineage (NCBI taxonomy): Eukaryota > Viridiplantae > Streptophyta > Magnoliopsida > Alismatales > Juncaginaceae > Triglochin > Triglochin maritima. Next base: position 53,024,780 of record OY821771.1, on the reverse strand, counting down.
CAATTCAACTGGATACATGCACCAACACGGTGTCATTCAATCCAGTTCTGACTATGGTTGACTCTGAGCGAGTTCAACCCCTCTACCGCAATTTCTCAGGTAATAAGTGCATTTGCTTTATATTTGCATACATTGAGGACAATGCATGATTTAGGTGTGGGGGGTGTTTATGTATATATTTATCTATATATTCTGTCTTTTATTTAAATTTTTTTTTAATGTTTCATGACATAGCTTAAGATTGAACTGCTAAAACCCGTGTACAAATTGCATTGAGTTTTTGTTCCTTATTATATAGTTCTGCTTGTAGAAATTGTGACATAAATCTAAGTTCCAAAGAAATAACCCATTGCCCTTTAAGACATATATGCACTTAAATTGGATGAATCAAATCTTTGAAGTGGTTGATAAAAAGCAGAGGTTGAGGAAAATATACCGGGAAGTGTGGACTTCTAATAGCAATTAAGCCTTGAGGAAAATAAAAATAAAGGAATAAAGTGAGGAAAACACATTCTGCAAAATGATTACAAAAGCCCAAGCCTTTGAGTCACTGGTCCGTAGGGGTATCTTGAAACCCGGTAACTTTAGTCTACCAGCTCGGGATTATCGACCAAACTCGCTACACGAATGCAAAAGGGTAAAAGTGTCAAAAAGCAAATGTGTTGAATCACGGAAGAAAAGAAAAAAAATAATACTCAAGGCCCAAAGCTAAAAGAATGATCCATGCCATGGTTGATCCGAATGATACTTCACCACCAGAGGAGGTGTGCAAAATAATTCAAGTGATAAACATGTGTAGAAGGGTTAGTGGTGTGAATGTTGGAGGAACAAAGACCAAGTCATATTTTTTTTAATGAGTTAGATTTATATAATGAGCATGCAAAAATTCTTAGTGAGATGTATAAGGTTGAGGTAGGGATATTGAGAACTATTAATGAAATGTTGATTTAGGATTTTGTGGGTATATCCGCTGAAAACCCTCAGGAGACAACACTCCTCCTAGGAAACTTGGAGGTTTAAAGGCTTGTTGCACATGCTAAGTGCAACCGTGATTCCTACGAAAGTGAGTTACGATTTCCCTGTTTTCATTTTTCTTATATTCTGTTTTGCTAGGGACTAGCAAAATCTAGGTGTGGGGGTATTTGATGCATTGCATACATTGCATCATATGTCTTTCATTTAGATTACTTTTACATCAATAAATGCTACTAAGGTATGTGTTTAATCTTATTTACAGAATACAGGGACCTGAATGCAATTTACCCACATCCCGAGCATAAACGCGTGCAAAAGACTCATTTCTATCATAAAGACCAAGTTCAAGATTATCGGGTTACGAATGGAAATGTATCCAAGTATAAAAGCATTCAAGTCCTAATTGCAAAAAGAACAAGGACTTAAGCACAAAAGTAGCCGGGGACTTAATTGCAAAAAGTCAAGGACCTAATTGCAATTCACGAGTTATTATGGAGAAACCTAAAGAAAAATCAATGTAAATCTCCAAATACATAAAGGAATTAATCCGAAGCTCAAAAAAATGGAAAGAATCAATCCAGATGCGCAAAGAAGGATCAAATCATACCATAAACATTCAACCAAAATCCGGACAAAATCAGATCAGATTGTGCGGCGTTTCCTCCGCACCACACAAACAATGTGCGGCGTTTCCGCCGCCCAAGCGTCGATCCGCGTCTCCCAATTTTGTCCAGTCGTGTCTGGACACGTGTACTTTCCAATATTATACCTAGATCCCTTGTAGCAACTATAAATAGACCCGAGAACGATGTTAGATGGGTCCTTAGTCTTTGGTGGTAGTTTTTATTCTTAATCTTAGTTTTGTATTCTTCTTTTCATTAATAAAATTCTGTCTTTTATTTCTTATTTTTAGTTTTCTTTGGTAATGTCTCAAGGACCCCTTCTTCCTCCCTCCATGAGTTTCTAACTCTTTCCAAAGGGTGGAGGTGACGGATTTAGGGTGAAGAGAAGACGAATAAATGTTATTATTTTAAGTTCGTATTAGTCTATTTTGATTACTTGAGTTTATGTTAAATCATTTATCATGTAATGCTTCATAACTAATATGATTTATTATAAGTTTCTGAATTCTCTAATCTAAACCTTAAATCTAAACCTCCACCCGACGGAATTCACCTCTTTGTTCTTGTTTTAGTTTTAATTGTTCTTGTTCTTGCTTTAGATAATTAAAACCCAAAAATCTCAAAACGCAATTATTTCTTCTCTCCTTCTTCCCCTTAATCGAAAATCACACTAATAACAGAATCTCTCCCTCCTTGTGTTCGACCCGTATTTGCCACGTCTTCATTGACGCCGTGCACTTGCGGTATAAATTTAATTCTCATCAGGATCCATTTGTATCATCACACCCTCAAAAAATAAAGAAAATGTGACATTTTAAAATTTGAAGTTTTTTACCGAAATTCGTGTGTTATACTCTTTGGTTTTTTGCTAAAAAGGAAATATCTAAAAATCTCTCTTCGAACGCACCAGTTTAACATTTCGTCGCTAAGGATCCATTTGTATCATCACACCCCTCAAAAAATAAAGAAAATGTGACATTTTAAAAATAGTAGGTTTTTACCGAAATTCGTGTGCTACACTTTTTGGTTTTTTGCTAAAAAAGGAAATATCTAAAAATCTCTCTTCGAACACATCAGTTTAACATTTTCGTCGCTAAGGATCCATTTGTATCATCACACCCCTCAAAAAATAAAGAAAATGTGACATTTTAAAATATGAGAGGTTTTACCAAAATTCGTGTGCTATACTCTTTGGTTTTTTGCTAAAAAAGGAAATATCTAAAATCTCTCTTCGAACACATCAGTTTAATATTTTCGTCGCTAACGATCCATTTGTACCATCACACCCCTCAAAATAATAAAGAAAATTAGACATTTTAAAAAGAGAGTGTTTTTATCGAAATTCGTGTGCTATACCATTTGGATTTTATGCTAAAAAAGGAAATATCTAAAAATCTCTCTTCGAACCAATCAGTTTTATATTTTCGTCGCTAAGGATCCATTTGTATCATCACACCGCTCAAAAAATAAAGAAAATGTGACATTTATAAAACTGAGGGTTTTTACCGAAATTCGTGTGCTATTTCTCTTTGGTTTTTGCTAAAAACGGAAATATCTAAAAATCTCTTTTCGAACGCATCAGTTTAACATTTTCGTCGCTAAGAATCCATTTGTACCATCACACCCCTCAAAAAATAAAGAAAAGTAGACATTTTTAAAAAGTGAGGGGTTTTACCAAAATTCGTGTGCTATACCATTTGGATTTTTTGCTAAAAAAGGAAATATCTAAAAATATCTCTTCGAACGAATCAGTTTTATATTTTCGTCGCTAAGGATCCATTTGTATCATCACACCCCTCAACAAATAAAGAAAATGTGACATTTTAAAATTTGAAGTTTTTTACCGAAATTCGTGTGTTATACTTTTTGGTTTTTTGCTAAAAAGGAAATATCTAAAAATCTCTCTTCGAACGCATCAATTTAACATTTTCATCGCTAAGGATCCATTTGTATCATAACACCCCTCAAAAAATAAAGAAAATGTGACATTTTAAAAACAGTAGGTTTTTACCGAATTTCGTGTGCTATACTTTTTGGTTTTTTGCTAAAAAAGGAAATATCCAAAAATCTCTCTTCGAACGCATCAGTTTAACATTTTCGTCGCTAAGGATCCATTTGTATCATCACACCCCTCAAAAAATAAAGAAAATGTGACATTTTAAAATCTAATAGGTTTTACCAAAATTCTTGTGCTATACTCTTTGGTTTTTTGCTAAAAAGGAAATATCTAAAATCTCTCTTCGAACAAATCAGTTTAATATTTTCGTCGCTAAGGATCCATTTGTACCATCACACCCCTCAAAATAATAAAGAAAATTTGACATTTTAAAAAGAGAGGGTTTTTACCGAAATTCGTGTGCTATACTATTTGGATTTTTTGCTAAAAAGGAAATATCTAAAAATCTCTCTTCGAACGAATCAGTTTTATATTTTCGTCGCTAAGGATCCATTTGTATCATCACACCGCTCAAAAAATAAAGAAAATGTGACATTTTTAAAACTGAGGGTTTTTACCGAAATTCGTGTGCTATTTCTCTTTGGTTTTTGCTAAAAACGGAAATATCTAAAAATCTCTTTTCGAAAGCATCAGTTTAACATTTTCGTCGCTAAGAATCCATTTGTACCATCACACCCCTCAAAAAATAAAGAAAAGTAGACATTTTTAAAAAGTGAGGGTTTTTACCGAAATTCGTGTGCTATACCATTTAGATTTTTTGCTAAAAAAGGAAATATCTAAAAATATCTCTTCGAATGAATCAGTTTTATATTTTCGTCGCTAAGGATCCATTTATTTCATCACACCCCTCAACAAATAAAGAAAATGTGACTTTTTAAAATTTGAAGTTTTTTACCGAAATTCGTGTGTTATACTCTTTGGTTTTTTGCTAAAAAGGAAATATTTAAAAATCTCTTTTCGAACGCATCAATTTAACATTTTCATCGCTAAGGATCCATTTGTATCATAACACCCCTCAAAAAATAAAGAAAATGTGACATTTTAAAAACAGTACGTTTTTACCGAAATTCGTGTGCTATACTTTTTGGTTTTTTCTAAAAAAGGAAATATCCAAAAATCTCTATTCGAACGCATCAGTTTAACATTTTCGTCGCTAAGGATCCATTTGTATCGTCACACCCCTCAAAAAATAAAGAAAATGTGACATTTTAAAATCTAATAGGTTTTACCGAAATTCGTGTGCTATTTCTCTTTGATTTTTTGCTAAAAACGGAAATATCTAAAAATCTCTCTTCGAACGCATCAGTTTAACATTTTCGTCGCTAAGGATCCATTTGTACCATCACACCCCTCAAAAAATAAAGAAAAGTAGACATTTTTAAAAAGTGAGGGTTTTTACCGAAATTCATGTGCTATACCATTTGAATTTTTTGCTAAAAACGGAAATATATAAAATTCTCTCTTCGAACGCATCAGTTTAACATTTTCGTAGCTAATGATCCAATTGTATCATCACACCCCTCAAGAAATAAAGAAAATGCGACATTTTAATAAACTGAGGGTTTTACCGAAATTCGTGTGCTATACCATTTGGTTTTTTGCTAAAAAAAGAAATATCTAAAAATATCTCTTCGAACGCATCAATTTAACATTTTTATCGCCAAGGATCAATTTGTATGATCACAACTTACAAAAATTAAAGAAAATGGGAATTTTTAAAAACTAGGGTTTTTTTCCGAAATTCGTGTGTTATATACCGTTTGGTATTTTGCTAAAAAAGGAAATATCTAAATATCTCTTTTCGAAAGCATCAGTTTAACATTTTCGTCGCTAAGGATCCATTTTTATCATCACACCCTCAAATAATAAAAAAATGAGACATTTTTTAAGAATAAGGGTTTTTACCGAAATTCGTGTGCTATACCCTTTGGTTTTTTGCTAAAAAGGAAATATCTAAAAATCTCTCTTCGAACGCATCAGGTTAACATTTCCGTCGCTAAGGATCCATTTGTACCATAACAACCCGCAAAAAATAAAGAAAATGAAAAACAATTAAGACTAACATTTTTTACCGAAATTTGTGTGCTATACCCTTTGGTTTTTTGCTAAAAACGGAAATATATAAAATCTCTCTTCGAACGCATCAGTTTAACATTTTCGTCGCTAAGGATCCATTTTTATCATCACACCCTCAAAAAATAAAGAAAATGAGACATTTTTAAAAACTGAGGATTTTTACAGAAATTCGTGTCCTACACCCTTTGGCTTTTTGCTAAAAAAGAAAATATCTAAAAATCTCTCTTCGAACGCATCAGTTTAACATTTTCGTCGCTAAGGATCCATTTGCGTCATCACATCCCTCAAAAACTAAAGAAAATGAGACATTTTTTAGGACTAAGGGTTTTTACCGAAATTCGTGTACTATACGCTTTGGTTTTTTGCTAAAAAGGAAATATCTAAAAATCTCTTCGAACGCATCAGTTTAACATTTTCGTCACTAAGGATCCATTTATATCATCACACCCTCAAAAAATAAAGAAAATGAGACATTTTAAAAAACTGATGGTTTTTACCAAAATTCGTGTGCTATACCATTTGGTTTTTTGCTAAAAAAGAAATATATAAAAATCTCATTTCGAACACTTCAGTTTAACATTTTCGTCACTAAGGATCCATTTATATCATCACACCCTCAAAAAATAAAGAAAATGAGACATTTTAAAAAACTGATGGTTTTACCGAAATTCGTGTGCTCCCTTTAGTTTTTTGCTAAAAAGGAAATATCTAAAATTCTTTGTTGGAACGCATCAGTTTAACATTTTCGTCGTTAAGGATCCATTTGTACCATAACACCCTCAAAAAATAAAGAAAATGAGACATTTTTTAAGACTAAGGGTTTTTACCGAAATTCGTGTGCTATAACCTTTGGTTTTGCTAAAAAAAGAAATATATAAAATTCTCTCTTCAAATGCAAGAGATTAACGTTTTCGTCGCTAATGATCCAATTGTATCATCACACCCCTCAAATAATAAAGAAAATACGACATTTTAATAAACCGAGGGTTTTACCGAAATTCTTGTGCTATACCATTTGATTTTTTCTAAAAAAGTAAATATCTAAAAATATCTCTTCGAACGCATCAATTTAACATTTTCGTCGCTAAGGATCCATTTGTATGATCACAACTTATCAAAAATTAAAGAAAATGAGAATTTTTTAAAAACTAGGTGTTTTTTCCGAAATTCATGTGTTATATACCCTTTGGTTTTTTGCTAAAAAAGGAAATATCTAAATATCTCTTTCCGAACGCATCATTTTAACATTTTCGTCGCTAAGGATCCATTTTTATCATCACACCCTTAAATAATAAAAAAAATGAGACATGTATTTTAAGAATAAGGGTTTTTACCGAAATTTGTGTGCTATACCCTTTGGTTTTTTGCTAAAAAGGAAATACCTAAAAAATCTCTCTTCGAACGCATCAGTTTAACATTTTTGTCGCTAAGGATCCATTTGTACCATAGCACCCCTCAAAAATAAAGAAAATTAAAAAAATTAAGACTAAGGGTTTTTACCGAAATTCGTGTGCTATACCCTTTGGTTTTTTGCTGAAAAACGGAAATATATATAAAATCTCTCTTCGAACGCATCAGTTTAACATTTTCGTCGCTAAGGATCCATTTTATCATCACACCCTCATAAAATAAAGAAAATGAGACATTTTTAAAAACTGAGGGTTTTTACAGAAATTCGAGTCCTTTACACTTTGGTTTTTTGCTAAAAAAGTAAATATCTAAAAATCTCTTTTCGAACGAATCAGTTTAACATTTACGTTGCTATGGATCTATATGTACCATAACACCCCTTAAAAATAAAGAAAATGAGACATTTTTTAAGACTAAGGGTTTTTACAAAAATTCGTGTGCCATACCCTTTTGGTTTTCCTAAACATATATATATATAATTCTCTCTTCGAACTTATCTGTTTAACATTTTCGTCGCTAATGATCCAATTGTATCATCACACCCCACAAAAAATAAAGAAAATGCGACATTTTAGTAAACTGAGGGTTTTACTGAAATTCGTGTGCTATAACCTTTGGTTTTGCTAAAAAAAGAAATATATAAAATTCTCTCTTCAAATGCAAGAGATTAACGTTTTCGTCGCTAATGATCCAATTGTATCATCACACCCCTCAAATAATAAAGAAAATACGACATTTTAATAAACCGAGGGTTTTACCGAAATTCTTGTGCTATACCATTTGATTTTTTCTAAAAAAGTAAATATCTAAAAATATCTCTTCAAACGCATCAATTTAACATTTTCGTCGCTAAGGATCCATTTGTAGGATCACAACTTATCAAAAATTAAAGAAAATGAGAATTTTTTAAAAACTAGGTGTTTTTTCCGAAATTCATGTGTTATATACCCTTTGGTTTTTTGCTAAAAAGGAAATATCTAAATATCTCTTTCCGAACGCATCATTTTAACATTTTCGTCGCTAAGGATCCATTTTTATCATCACACCCTCAAATAATAAAAAAAATGAGACATTTTTTTTAAGAATAAGGGTTTTTACCGAAATTTGTGTGCTATACCCTTTGGTTTTTTGCTAAAAAGGAAATACCTAAAAAATCTCTCTTCGAACGCATCAGTTTAACATTTTCGTCGCTAAGGATCCATTTGTACCATAGCACCCCTCAAAAATAAAGAAAATTAAAAAAATTAAGACTAAGGGTTTTTACCGAAATTCGTGTGCTATACCGTTTGGTTTTTTGCTGAAAAACGGAAATATATATAAAATCTCTCTTCGAACGCATCAGTTTAACATTTTCGTCGCTAAGGATCCATTTTATCATCACACCCTCATAAAATAAAGAAAATGAGACATTTTTAAAAACTGAGGGTTTTTACAGAAATTCGAGTCCTTTACACTTTGGTTTTTTGCAAAAAAAGTAAATATCTAAAAATCTCTTTTCGAACGAATCAGTTTAACATTTACGTCGCTATGGATCTATATGTACCATAACACCCCTTAAAAATAAAGAAAATGAGACATTTTTTAAGACTAAGGGTTTTTACAAAAATTCGTGTGCCATACCCTTTTGGTTTTCCTAAACATATATATATAATTCTCTCTTCGAACTTATCTGTTTAACATTTTCGTCGCTAATGATCCAATTGTATCATCACACCCCTCAAAAAATAAAGAAAATGCGACATTTTAGTAAACTGAGGGTTTTACTGAAATTCGTGTGCTATACCATTTGGTTTTTTGCTAAAAAAGGAAATATCTAAAAATTCTCTTTGAACGCATCAGTTTAACATTTTCGTCGCTAAGGATCCATTAAGACTAAGGGTTTTTTTCCGAAATTCGTGTGTTATATACCCTTTCGTTTTTTGCTAAAAAAGGAAATATCTAAAAATCTCTTTTGGAACGCATCAGGTTATCATTTTCGTCGCTAAGGATCCATTTGTACCATAACACCACTTCAAAAATAAATAAAATGAGACATTTTTTAAGACTAAGGGTTTTTACCAAAATTCGTGAGCTATACCCTTTGGTTTTTTGCTAAAAAAAGAAATATATAAAAATCTCTTTTCGAACACATCAGTTTAATATTTTTGTCGCTAAGTATCCATTTGTACCATCACACCCCTCAAAATAATAAAGAAAATTAGACATTTTAGAAAGAGAGGGTTTTTACCGAAATTCGTGTGCTATACCATTTGGATTTTTCGCTAAAAAAAGAAATATCTAAAAATCTCTCTTCGGACGAATCAGTTTTATATTTTCGTTACTAAGGATCCATTTGTAGCATCACACCATCAAAATATAAAGAAAATTAGACATTTTTAAAAAGTGAAGGTTTTTACCGAAATTCGTGTGCTATACCATTTTGATTTTTTGCTAAAAATTGAAATATCTAAAAATCTCTCTTCGAACGCATCAGTTTAACATTTTCGTCGCTAATGATCCATTTCTATCATCACACCGCACAAAAAATAAAGAAGATGAGAAAAAATTAAATATAGGGTATTTACCTAAATTCGTGTGCTACACACTTTTTTTTTGCCAAAAATTGAAATATCTAAAAATCTCACTTCGAACGCATCAGTTTTACATTTTCTTCGCTAAGGATCAATTTGTATCATCACACCATCAAAAAATAAAGAAAATGAGTCATTTTTAAAAACAGAGTGTTTTTACCGAAATTCGTGTGTTATATACCCTTTGGTTTTTGCTAAAAAATGAAATATCTAAAAATCTCTCTTCAAACGCATCAGTTTAACATTTTCGTCCCTAAGGATCAATTTGTATCATCACACCCCTCAAAAAATAAAGAAAATGAGACATTTTTAAAAACTAAGTGTTTTTACCAAAATTCGTGTTTTACCGTTTCGTTTTTTGCTAAAAAAGGAAATATCTATAAATCTCCTTTCAAACGCATCAGTTTAACATTTTCGTCGCTAAGGATCCATTTGTACCATAACACCCTTCAAAAAATAAAGAAAATGAGACATTTTTTAAGAGTAAGGGTTTTTAACGAAATTCGTGTGCTATTTCTCTTTGGTTTTTGCTAAAAACGGAAATATCTAAAACTCTCTCTTCGAACGCATCAGTTTAAAATTTTCGTCGCTAACATCCATTTGTACCATCACACCCCTCAAAAAATAAAGAAAAGTAGACATTTTTAAAAAGTGAGGGTTTTTACCGAAATTCATGTGCTATACCATTTGGATTTTTTGCTAAAAAAGGAAATATCTAAAAATATGTCTTCGAACGAATCAGTTTTATATTTTCGTCGCTAAGGATTCATTTGTATCATCACACCCTTCAAAAAATAAAGAAAATGTGACATTTTAAAATTTGAAGTTTTTTACCGAAATTCGTGTGTTATACTCTTTGGGTTTTTGCTAAACAATGAAATATCTAAAAATCTCTCTTCGAACGCATCAATTTAACATTTTCGTCGCTAAGGATCCATTTGTATCATCACACCACTCAAAAAATAAAGAAAATGTGACATTTTAAAAATTGAGGGTTTTACCAAAATTCGTGTGCTATTCTCTTTGGTTTTTTGCTAAAAAAGGAAATTTCTAAAAATCTCTCTTCGCACCTATCAGTTTAATATTTTTGTCGCTAAGGATCCTTTTGTGTCATCACACCCCTCAAAAAATAAAGAAAATGTGACATTTTAAAAACTGTGTTTTTACCGAAATACGTGTGTTGTACCCCTTGGTTTTTTTACAAAAAAAGGAAATATATCTAAAAATCTCTCTTCGAACGCATCAATTTAACATTTTCGTCGCTAAGGATCCATTTGTACCATCACACTCCTCAAAACAATAAAGAAAAATAGGCATTTTTAAAAAGTGAGGGTTTTTACCGAAATTCGTGTGCTATACCATTTGGATTTTTTGCTTAAAAAGGAAATATCTAAAAATTTCTCTTCGAACGCATCAGTTTAACATTTTCGTCGCTAAGGATCCATTTGTATCGTCACACCCCTCAAAAATAAAAAAATGTGACATTTTAAAAATTGAGGGTTTTTACCGATATTGGTGTGCTATACCATTTGGATTTTTTGCTAAAATAGGAAATATCTAAAATCTCTCTTCGAACGCCTCAGTTTAACATTTTCGTCGCTAAGAATCCATTTGTACCAACACACCCCTCAAAATAATAAAGAAAATTAGACATTTTAAAAAGTGTGGGTTTTTACGGAAATTCGTGTGCTATACTCTTTGGTTTTTTGCTAAAAAGGAAATATCTAAAAATCTCTCTTTGAACGCATCAGTTTAACATTTCCGTCGCTAAGGATCCATTTGTATCATCACACCCCTCAAAAAATAAAGAAAATGTGACATTTTAAAAACTGAGGGTTTTTACCGAAACTCGTGTGCACTCTTTGGTTTTTTGCTAAAAAATGAAATATCTAAAAATTTCTCTTTTCGTCGCTAAGGATCCATTTGTATCATCGCACCCCTCAAAAAATAAAGAAAATGTGACATTTTAAAAACTGTAGGTTTTTACCGAAATTCGTGTGCTATACTTTTTGGTTTTTTGCTAAAAAAGGAAATATGTAAAAATCTCTCTTGGAACGCATCAGTTTAACATTTTCGTCGCTAAGGATCCATTTGTATCATCACACCGCTCAAAAAGTAAAGAAAATGTGACATTTTGAAAAGAGTTGGTTTTTACCGAAATTCGTGTGCTATACTTTTTGGTTTTTTGCTAAAAAAGGAAATATCTAAAAATCTCTCTTCGAACCAATCAGTTTTATATTTTCGTCGCTAAGGATCCATTTGTATCATCACACCCCTCAAAAAATAAAGAAAATGTGACCTTTTAAAATTTAAAGTTTTTTACCGAAATTCGTGTGTTATACTCTTTGGTTTTTTGCTAAAAAGGAAATATCTAAAAATCTCTCTTTGAACGCATTAGTTTAACATTTTCGTCGCTAAGGATCCATTTGTACCATCACACTCCTCAAAATAATAAAGAAAATTAGACATTTTTAAAAAGTGAGGGTTTTTACCGAAATTCTTGTGCTATACCATTTTGATTTTTTGCTAAACATGGAAATATCTAAAAATCTCTCTTCGAAAGCATCCGTTTAACATTTTCGTCGCTAAGGATCCATTTGTATCATAACACCCCTCAAAATAATAAAAACAATTAGACATTTTAAAAAGAGAGGGTTTTTACCGAAATTCGTGTGCTATACCATTTGGATTTTTTGCTAAAAAAGGAAATATCTAAAAATCTCTCTTCGAACGAATTAGTTTTATATTTTCGTCGCTAAGGATCCATTTGTATAACGGGGGGTTTTTACCGAAATTCGTGTGCTATTTCTCTTTGCTTTTTTGCTAAAAAGGAAATATCTAAAAATCTCTCTTCAAACGCACCAGTTTAACATTTACGTCGCTAAGGATAGATTTGTATCATCACACCCCTCAAAAAATAAATAAAATGTGACATTTTTAAAACTGAGGGTTTTTACCGAAATTCGTGTGCTATACTTTCTGCTTTTTTGCTAAAAAGGAAATATCTAAAAATCTCTCTTCGAACGCATCAGTTTAACATTTTCGTCGCTAAGGATCCATTTGTATCATCACACCCCTCAAAAACTAAAGAAAATATGACATTTTAAAAATTGAGGGTTTTACCAAAATTCGTGTGCTATTCTCTTTGGTTTTTTGCTAAAAAAGGAAATTTCTAAAAATCTCTCCTCGAAAGCATCCGTTTAACATTTTCGTCGCTAAGGATCTATTTGTATCATCACACCCCTCAAAAAATAAAGAAAATGTGACATTTTAAAAACTGAGTGTTTTTACCGAAATTCGTGTGTTATACTCTTTGGTTTTTTGCTTAAAAAGGAAATATCTAAAAATTTCTCTTCGAACGCATCAGTTTAACATTTTCGTTGCTAAGGATCCATTTGTATCATCACACCCCTCAAAAATAAAGAAAATGTGACATTTTAAAAACTGTAGGTTTTTACCGAAATTCGTGTGCTATACTTTTTGGGTTTTTGCCAAAAAAGGAAATATCTAAAAATCTCTCTTCGAACGCATTAGTTTAACATTTTCGTCGCTAAGGATCCATTTGTACCATCCCACCCCTCAAAAAATAAAGAAAATGTGACATTTTAAAAACTGTAGGTTTTTACCGAAATTCGTGTGCTATAATTTCTGGTCTTTTGCTAAAAAAGAAATATCTAAAAATCTCTCTTCGAACGCATCAGTTTAACATTCTCGTCGCTAAGGATCCATTAGTATCATCACACCCCTCAAAAACTAAAGAAAATGTGACATTTTAAAATCTGAGAGGTTTTACCGAAATTCGTGTGCTATACTCTTTGGTTTTTTGCTAAAAAAAGAAATATCTAAAATCTCTCTTCGAACACATCAGTTTGACATTTTCGTCGCTAAGGATCCATTTGTACCATCACACCCCTCAAAATAATAAAGAAAATTAGACATTTTTAAAAAGTGAGGGTTTTTACCGAAATTCGTGTGCTATACCATTTTGATTTTTTGCTAAAAATGGAAATATCTAAAAATCTCTCTTCGAAAGTATCCGTTTAACATTTTCGTCGCTAAGTTTCCATTTGTATCATCACACCCCTCAAAAAATAAAGAAAATGTGACATTTTAAAAACTGTGGGTTTTTACCGAAATTCGTGTGCACTCTTTGGTTTTTTGCTAAAAAAGAAAATATCTAAAAATTTCTCTTCGAACGCATCAGTTTAACATTTTCGTCGCTAAGGATTGATTTGTATCATCACACCCCTCAAAAAATAAAGAAAATGTGACATTTTAAAAACTTTAGGTTTTTACCGAAATTCGTGTGCTATACTTTTTGGTTTTTTGCTAAAAAAGGAAATATCTAAAAATCTCTCTTCGAACACATCAATTTAACATTTTCGTCGCTAAGGATCCATTTGTATCATCACACCCCTCAAAAAATAAAGAAAATGTGACATTTTAAAATCTAATAGGTTTTACCAAAATTTGTGTGTTATACTCTTTGGTTTTTTACTAAAAAAGGAAATATCTAAAATCACTCTTCGAACAAATCAGGTTAATATTTTCGTCGCTAATGATCCATTTGTACCATCACACCCCTCAAAATAATAAAGAAAAATAGACATTTTAAAAAGAGGGTTTTTACCGAAATTCGTGTGCTATACCATTTGGATGTTTTGCTAAAAAAAGGAAATAACTAAAAATCTCTCTTCGAAAGAATCAGTTTATATTTTCGTTGCTAAGGATCCATTTGTATCATCACACCGCTCAAAAAATAAAGAAAATGTGACATTTTAAAATTTGAAGTTTTTTACCGAAATTCGTGTGTTTATACTCTTTGTTTTTTTGCTAAAAAAGAAATATCTAAAAATCTCTCTTCGAACGCATCAATTTAACATTTTCGTCGCTAATGATCCATTTGTATCATAACACCCCTCAAAAAATAAAGAAAATGTGACATTTTAAAATCTGGGAGGTTTTACCAAAATTCGCGTGATATACTCTTTGGTTTTTTGCTAAAAAAGGAAATATCTAAAATCTCTCTTAGAACACATCAGTTTAATATTTTCGTCGCTATTTCTCTTTGGTTTTTTGCTAAAAACGGAAATATCTAAAAACGGAAATATGTGTGCTATTTCTCTTTGGTTTTTTGCTAAAAACGGAAATATCTAAAAACGGAAATTTGTGTGCTATTTCTCTTTGGTTTTTAATAAAAACGGAAATATCTAAAAATCTCTCTTCGAACGCATCAGTTTAACATTTTCGTCGCTAAGGATCCATTTGTACCATCACACCCCTCAAAAAATAAAGAAAAGTAGACATTTTTAAAAAGTGAGGGGTTTTACCGAAATTCGTGTGCTATATATACCATTTGGATTTTTTGCTAAAAAGGAAATATCTAAAAATCTCTCTTCGAAAGAATCAGTTTTATATTTTCGTCGCTAAGGATCCATTTGTATCATCACACCCTCAAAAAATAAAGAAAATTAGACATTTTTAAAAAGTGAGGGTTTTTACCGAAATTCGTGTGCTATACCATTTTGATTTTTTGCTAAAAAATTGAAAAATCTAAAAATCTCTTTTCGAAAGCATCCGTTTAACATTTTCGTCGCTAAGGATCCATTTGTATCATCACACCCCTCAAAAAATAAAGAAAATGTGACATTTTAAAATCTGAGATGTTTTACCAAAATTCGTGTGCTATACTCTTTGGTTTTTTGCTAAAAAAGGAAATATCTAAAATCTCTCTTCGAACACATCAGTTTAATATTTTCGTCGCTAAGGATCCATTTGTACCATCACACCCCTCAAAATAATAAAGAAAATTAGACATTTTAAAAAGAGTGTGTTTTTACCGAAATTCGTGTGCTATACCATTTGGATTTTTTGTTAAAAAAGGAAATATCTAAAAATCTCTTTTCGAACGAATCGGTTTTATATTTTCGTCGCTAAGGATCCATTTGTATCATCACACTGCTCAAAAAATAAAGAAAATGTGACATTTTTAAAATTGAGGGTTTTTACCGAAATTCGTGTGCTATTTCTCTTTGGTTTTTGCTAAAAACGGAAATATCTAAAAATCTCTCTTCGAAAGAATCAGTTTCATATTTTCGTCGCTAAGTATCCATTTGTATCATCACACTGCTCAAAAAATAAAGAAAATGTGACATTTTTAAAACTGAGGGTTTTTACCGAAATTCGTGTGCTATTTCTCTTTGATTTTTTGCTAAAAACGGAAATATCTAAAAATCTCTCTTCGAACGCATCAGTTTAACATTTTCGTCGCTAAGGATCCATTTGTACCATCACACCCCTCAAAATAATAAAGAAAATAAGACATTTTAAAAAGAGAGTGTTTTTACCGAAATTCGTGTGCTATACCATTTGGATTTTTTGCTAAAAAAGGAAATATCTAAAAATCTCTTTTCGAACGAATCAGTTTTATATTTTCGTCGCTAAGGATCCATTTGTATCATCACACGGCTCTAAAAATAAAGAAAATGTGACATTTTTAAAATCGAGGGTTTTTACCGAAATTCGTGTGCTATTTCTCTTTGAGTTTTTGCTAAAAACGGAAATATCTAAAAATCTTTCTTCGAACGCATCAGTTTAATATTTTCGTCGCTAAGGATCCATTTGTATCATCACACCCCTCAAAATAATAAAGAAAATTAGACATTTTAAAAAGAGAGTGTTTTTACCGAAATTCGTGTGCTATACCATTTGGATTTTTTGCTAAAAAAGGAAATATCTAAAAATCTCTTTTCGAACGAATCAGTTTTATATTTTCGTCGCTAAGGATCCATTTGTATCATCACATGGCTCTAAAAATAAAGAAAATGTGACATTTTTAAAATTGAGGGTTTTTACCGAAATTCGTGTGCTATTTCTCTTTGATTTTTTGCTAAAAACGGAAATATCTAAAAATCTCTCTTCGAACGCATCAGTTTAATATTTTCGTCGCTAAGGATTCATTTGTATCATCACACCCCTCAAAATAATAAAGAAAATTAGGCATTTTAAAAAGAGAGTGTTTTTACCGAAATTCGTGTGTTATACCATTAGGATTTTTTGCTAAAAAAGGAAATATCAAAAAATCTCTTTTCGAACGAATCAGTTTCATATTTTCGTCGCTAAGTATCCATTTGTATCATCACACTGCTCAAAAAATAAAGAAAATGTGACATTTTAAAAATTGAGAGTTTTTACCAAAATTCGTGTGTTATACTCTTTGGTTTTTTGCTAAAAAAGAAAATATCAAAAAATCTCTCTTCGAAACATCCGTTTAACATTTTCGTCGCTACGGATCCATTTGTATCATCACACCCTTCAAAATAATAAAAAAAAATTAGACATTTTATAAAGAGAGGGTATTTACCGAAATTCGTGTGCTATATCATTTGGATTTTTTGCTAAAAGAGGAAATATCTAAAAATGTCGCTAAGGATCCATTTGTATCATCACACCGCTCAACAAATAAAGAAAATGTGACATTTTTAAAACTGAGGGTTTTTACCAAAATTCGTGTGCTATTTCTTTTTGGTTTTTTGCTAAAAAATAAAATATCTAAAAATCTCTCTTCGAACGCATCAGTTTAACATTTTCGTCGCTCAGGGTGCATTTGTATCATCAAACCACTAAAAAAATAAAGAAAATGTGAAATTTTAAAAATTGAGGGTTTTACCAAAATTCGTGTGCTATTCTCTTTGGTTTTCTGCTAAAAAGGAAATTTCTAAACATCTCTTTTCGCACGTATCAGTTTAACATTTTCGTCGCTAAGGATCCATTTGTATCATCACACCCCTCAAAAAATAAAGAAAATGTGACATTTTAAAAACTGTGTTTTTACCGAAATACGTGTGTTGTACCCTTTGGTTTTTTTACAAAAAAGGAAATGTATCTAAAAATCTCTCTTCGAACGCATCAATTTAACATTTTCGTCGCTAAGGATCCATTTGTACCATCACACTCCTCAAAACAATAAAGAAAAATAGGCATTTTTAAAAAGTGAGGGTTTTTACCGAAGTTCGTGTGCTATACCATTTGGAATTTTTGCTAAAAAAAGGAAATATCTAAAAATCTCTCTTCGAAAGCATCCGTTTAACATTTTCGTCGCTAAGGATCCATTTGTATCATCACACCTCCCAAAAAATAAAGAAAATATGACATTTTAAAAACTGAGGGTTTTTAATGAAATTGGTGTGCTATACTCTTTGGTTTTTTGCTAAAAAAGAAGATATCTAAAAATCTCTTTTCGAACGAATCAGTTTTATATTTTCGTCGCTAAGGATCCATTTGTATCATCACACGGCTCTAAAAATAAAGAAAATGTGACATTTTTAAAATTGAGGGTTTTTTACCGAAATTCGTGTGCTATTTCTCTTTGAGTTTTTGCTAAAAACGGAAATATCTAAAAATCTTTCTTCGAACGCATCAGTTTAATATTTTCGTCGCTAAGGATTCATTTGTATCATCACACCCCTCAAAATAATAAAGAAAATTAGACATTTTAAAAAGAGAGTGTTTTTACCGAAATTCGTGTGCTATACCATTTGGATTTTTTGCTAAAAAAGGAAATATCTAAAAATCTCTTTTCGAACGAATCAGTTTTATATTTTCGTCGCTAAGGATCCATTTGTATCATCACACGGCTCTAAAAATAAAGAAAATGTGACATTTTTAAAATTGAGGGTTTTTACCGAAATTCGTGTGCTATTTCCCTTTGGTTTTTTTTTACAAAAAAAGGAAATATATTTAAAAATCTCTCTTCGAACGCATCAATTTAACATTTTCGTCGCTAAGGAGCCATTTGTACCATCACACTCCTCAAAAAATAAAGAAAATTTGACATTTTAAAAACTGAGGGTTTTTACTGAAATTCGTGTGATATATACTCTTTGGTTTTTTGCTAAAAAAAGAAATATCTAAAAATCTCTCTTCGAAAGCATCCGTTTAACATTTTCGTTGCGAAGGATCCATTTGTATCATCATACCCCTCAAAAATAGAGAAAATGTGACATTTTAAAAACAGAGGGTTTTTACCGAAATTCGTGTGCTATTTCTCTTTGGTTTTTTACTAAAAACAGAAATATCGAAAAATCTCTCTTCCAACGCATCAGTTTAACATTTTCGTCGCTAAGGATCCATTTGTACCATCACACCCCTCAAAATAATAAAGAAAATAAGACATTTTAAAAAGAGAGTGTTTTTACCGAAATTCGCGTGCTATACCATTTGGATTTTTTGCTAAAAAAGGAAATCTCTAAAATCTCTTTTCGAACGAATCAGTTTTATATTTTCGTCGCTAAGGATCCATTTGTATCATCACACGGCTCTAAAAATTAAGAAAATGTGACATTTTTAAAATTGAGGGTTTTTACCGAAATTCGTGTGCTATTTCTCTTTGAGTTTTTGCTAAAAACGGAAATATCTAAAAATCTCTCTTCAAACGCATCAGTTTAATATTTTCGTCGCTAAGGATCCATTTGTATCATCACACCCCTCAAAATAATAAAGAAAATTAGACATTTTAAAAAGAGAGTGTTTTTACCGAAATTCGTGTGCTATACCCTTTGGATTTTTTGCTAAAAAAGTAAATATCTAAAAATCTCTTTTCGAACGAATCAGTTTTATATTTTCGTCGCTAAGGATCCATTTGTATCATCACACGGCTCTAAAAATAAAGAAAATGTGACATTTTTAAAATTGAGGGTTTTTACCGAAATTCGTGTGCTATTTCTCTTTGATTTTTTGCTAAAAACGGAAATATCTAAAAATCTCTCTTCGAACGCATCAGTTTAATATTTTCGTCGCTAAGGATTCATTTGAATCATCACACCCCTCAAAATAATAAAGAAAATTAGACATTTTAAAAAGAGAGTGTTTTTACCGAAATTCGTGTGCTATACCATTTGGATTTTTTGCTAAAAAAGGAAATATCTAAAAATCTCTTTTCGAACGAATCAGTTTCATATTTTCGTCGCTAAGTATCCATTTGTATCATCACACTGCTCAAAAAATAAAGAAAATGTGACATTTTAAAAATTGAGAGTTTTTACCAAAATTCGTGTGTTATACTCTTTGGTTTTTTGCTAAAAAAGAAAATATCAAAAAATCTCTCTTCGAAACATCCGTTTAACATTTTCGTCGCTACGGATCCATTTGTATCATCACACCCTTCAAAATAATAAAAAAAATTAGACATTTTATAAAGAGAGGGTATTTACCGAAATTCGTGTGCTATATCATTTGGATTTTTTGCTAAAAAAGGAAATATCTAAAAATGTCGCTAAGGATCCATTTGTATCATCACACCGCTCAACAAATAAAGAAAATGTGACATTTTTAAAACTGAGGGTTTTTACCGAAATTCGTGTGCTATTTCTTTTTGGTTTTTTGCTAAAAAATAAAATATCTAAAAATCTCTCTTCGAACGCATCAGTTTAACATTTTCGTCGCTCAGGGTGCATTTGTATTATCACACCACTAAAAAAATAAAGAAAATGTGAAATTTTAAAAATTGAGGGTTTTACCAAAATTCGTGTGCTATTCTCTTTGGTTTTCTGCTAAAAAAGGAAATTTCTAAACATCTCTCTTCGCACGTATCATTTTAACATTTTCGTCGCTAAGGATCCATTTGTATCATCACACCCCTCAAAAAATAAAGAAAATGTGACATTTTAAAAACTGTGCTTTTACCGAAATACGTGTGTTGTACCCTTTGGTTTTTTTACAAAAAAAGGAAATGTATCTAAAAATCTCTCTTCGAACGCATCAATTTAACATTTTCGTCGCTAAGGATCCATTTGTACCATCACACTCCTCAAAACAATAAAGAAAAATAGGCATTTTTAAAAAGTGAGGGTTTTTACCGAAGTTCGTGTGCTATACCATTTGGATTTTTTGCTAAAAAAGGAAATATCTAAAAATCTCTCTTCGAAAGCATCCGTTTAACATTTTCGTCGCTAAGGATCCATTTGTATCATCACACCCCCCAAAAAATAAAGAAAATATGACATTTTAAAAACTGAGGGTTTTTAATGAAATTCGTGTGCTATACTCTTTGGTTTTTTGCTAAAAAAGAAGATATCTAAAAATCTCTCTTCGAACGCATCAGTTTAACATTTTCGTCGCTAAGGATACATTTGTATGATCTCACCCCCCAAAAAATAAAGAAAATGTGACATTTTAAAAATTGAGGGTTTTTACCGAAATTCGTGTGCTATACTCTTTGGTTTTTTTCTAAAAAAGGAAATATCTAAAAATCTCTCTTCGAAAGCATACGTTTAACATTTTCGTCGCTAAGGATCCATTTGTATCATCACACGCCTGAAAAACTAAAGAAAATGTGACATTTTAAAATCTGAGAGGTTTTACCAAAATTCGTGTGCTGTTGGGTTTTTTGCTAAAAAATGAAATATCTAAAATCTCACTTCGAACGCATCAGTTTGACATTTTCGTCGCTAAGGATCCATTTGTACCATCACACCCCCCAAAATAATAAAGAAAATTAGAAATTTTAAAAAGAGAGGGTTTTTACCGAAATTCGTGTGCTATACCATTTGATTTTTTTGCTAAAAAGAAAATATCTAAAAATTTCTGTTCGAACGCATCAGTTTAACATTTTCGTCTCTAAGGATCCATTTGTATCATCACACCCCTCAAAAACTAAAGAAAATGTGACATTTTAAAAATTGAGGGTTTTTACCAAAATTCGTGTGTTATACTCTTTGGTTTTTTGCTAAAAAATGAAATATCTAAAAATCTCTCTTCGAAAGCATCCGTTTAACATTTTCGTCGCTAAGGATCCATTTGTATCATGACACCCCTCAAAAAATAAAGAAAATGTGACATTTTAAAAAGTGTGGGTTTTACCAAAATTCGTGTGCTATTCTCTTTGGTTTTTTGCTAAAAAAGAAAATTTCTCAAAATCTCACTTCGCACGTATCAGTTTAACATTTTCGTCGCTAAGAATCCATTTGTGTCATCACACCCCTCATAAAATAAAGAAAATGTGACATTTTAAAAACTGTGTTTTTACCGTAATACGTGTGTTGTACCCTTTGGTTTTTTTTACAAAAAAAGGAAATATATTTAAAAATCTCTCTTCGAACGCATCTATTTAACATTTTCGTCGCTAAGGATCCATTTGTACCATCACACTCCTCAAAAAATAAAGAAAATTTGACATTTTAAAAACTGAGGGTTTTTACCGAAATTCGTGTGATATACTCTTTGGTTTTTTGCTAAAAAAGGAAATATCTAAAAATCTCTCTTCGAAAGCATCCGTTTAACATTTTCATCGCTAAGGATCAATTTGTATCATCACACCACTCGAAAAATAAAGAAAATGTAACATTTTTAAAACTGAGGGTTTTTACGGAAATTCGTTTGCTATTTCTCTTTGGTTTTTTGCTAAAAAAAGAAATTTCTAAAAATCTCTCTTCACACGTATCAGTTTAACATTTTCGTCGCTAAGGATCCATTTGTGTCATCACACCCCCCAAAAAATAAAGAAAATATGACATTTTAAAAACTGTGTTTTTACCGAAATACGTGTGTTGTACCCTTTGGTTTTTTTACAAAAAAGGAAATATAGCTAAAAATCTCTCTTCGAACGCATCAGTTTAACATTTTCGTCGCTAAGGATCCATTTGTATCATCTCACCCCCCAAAAAATAAAGAAAATGTGACATTTTCAAAATTGAGGGGTTTTTACCGAAATTCGTGTGCTATACTCTTTGATTTTTTTAATAAAAAAGGAAATATCTAAAAATCTCTCTTCGAAAGCATCTGTTTAACATTTTCGTCGCTAAGGATCCATTTGTAACATCACACCCCTCAAAAAATAAAGAAAATATGACATTTTAAAAAATGAGGGTTTTTACCGAAATTCGTGTGATAACTCTTTGGTTTTTTGCTAAAAAGGGAAATATCAAAAAATCTCTCTTCAAACGCATCAGTTTAACATTTTCGTCGCTAAGAATCCATTTGTACCATCACACCCCTCAAAATAATAAAGAAAATTAGACATTTTAAAAAGTGAGGGTTTTTACCGAAATTCGTGTGCTACACATACTCTTTCGTTTTTTGCTGAAAAATGAAATATCTAAAAATCTCTCTTCGAACGCATCAGTTTAACATTTTCGTCGCTAAGGATCCATTTGTATCATCACACCCCTCAAAACATAAAGAAAATATGACATTTTAAAAACTGTAGGTTTTTACCGAAATTCGTGTGCTATACTTTTTGGTTTTGTGCTAAAAAAGGAAATATCTAAAAATCTCTCTTCGAACGCATCAGTTTAACATTTTCGTCGGTAAGGATCCATTTGTATCATCACACCCCTCAAAAAATAATGAAAATGTGACATTTTAAAAATTGAGGGTTTTTACCGAAATTCGTGTGCTATACTATACTCTTTGGTTTTTTGCTAAAAAGGGAAATATCTAAAATCTCTCTTCGAACGCATTAGTTTAACATTTTCGTCGCTAAGGATCCATTTGGACCATCAGACCCCTAAAAATAATAAAGAAAATTAGATATTTTAAAAGGAGAGGGTTTTTAACGAAATTCGTGTGCTATACTTTTTGGTTTTTTGCCAAAAAAGGAAATATTTAAAAATCTCTATTCCAACGCATCAGTTTAACATTTTCGTCGCTAAGGATCCATTTGTATCATCACACCCCTCAAAAAATAAAGAAAAGTAGACATTTTTAAAAAGTGAGGGTTTTTACGGAAATTCGTGTGCTATACAATCTGGATTTTTTGCTAAAAAAGGAAATATCTAAAAATCTCTCTTCGAACGAATCGGTTTTATATTTCATCGCTAAGGATCAATTTGTATCATCACACCGCTCGAAAAATAAAGAAAAGGTGACATTTTTAAAACTGATGGTTTTTACGGAAATTCGTTTGCTATTTCTTTTTGGTTTTTTGCTAAAAAAGGAAATATCTAAAAATCTCTTTTCGAAAGCATCCGTTTAACATTTTCGTTGCTAGGATCTATTTGTATCATCACACCCCTCAAAAAATAAAGAAAATGTGACATTTTAAAAACAGAGGGTTTTTACCGAAATTCGTGTGATATACTCTTTGGTTTTTTGGTAAAAAAGGTAATATCGAAAAATCTGTCTTTGAACGCATCAGTTTAACATTTTCGTCGCTAAGGATCCATTTGTATCGTCACACCCCTCAAAAAATAAAAAAATGTTACATTTTAAAAATTGAGGGTTTTTACCGACATTCGTGTGCTATACCCTTTGGATTTTTTGCTAAAACAGGAAATATCTAAAATCTCTCTTCGAACGCCTCAGTTTAACATTTTCGTCGCTAAGAATCCATTTGTACCATCACACCCCTCAAAATAATAAAGAAAATTAGACAATTTAAAAAGTGATGGTTTTTACGGAAATTCGTGTGCTATACAATCTGGATTTTTTGCTAAAAAGGAAATATCTAAAATCTCTCTTCGAACGCATCAGTTTAACATTTTCGTCGCTAAGGATCCATTTATACCATCACACCCCTCAAAAAATAAAGAAAAGTAGACATTTTTAAAAAGTGAGGGTTTTTACCGAAATTCTTGTGCTATACCATTTGGATTTTTTGCTAAAAACGGAAATATCAAAAAATCTCTCTTCGAACGCATCAGTTTAACATTATCGTCGCTAAGGATCCATTTGTATCATCACACCCCTCAAAAAATAAAGAAAATGTGACATTTTAAAACTGTAGGTTTTTACCGAAATTCGTGTGCTATTTCTCTTTGGTTTTTTGCTAAAAACGGAAATATCGAAAAATCTCTCTTCAAACGCATCAGTTTAACAATTTCGTCGCTAAGGATCCATTTGTACCATCACACCCCTCAAAATAATGAAGAAAATTAGACATTTTAAAAAGAGAGTGTTTTTACCGAAATTCGTGTGGTATACCATTTGGATTTTTTGCTAAAAATGGAAATATCTAAAAATCTCTCTTCGAACGCATCAGTTTAACATTTTCGTCGCTAAGGATCCATTTGTATCATCACACCCCTCAAAAAATAAAGAAAATGTGACATTTTAAAAAGTGTGGGTTTTTACCGAAATTCGTGTGCTATTTCTCTTTGGTTTTTTGCTAAAAACGGAAATATCGAAAAATCTCTCTTCAAACGCATCAGTTTAACAATTTCGTCGTTAAGGATCCATTTGTACCATCACACTCCTCAAAATAATAAAGAAAATTAGACATTTTAAAAAGAGAGTGTTTTTACCGAAATTCGTGTGCTATACCATTTTGGTTTTTTGCAAAAAAAGGAAATATCAAAAAATCTCTTTTCTAACGAATCAGTTTTATATTTTCGTCGCTAAGGATCTATTTGTATCATCACACTGCTCAAAAAATAAAGAAAATGTGACATTTTTAAAACTGAGGGTTTTTACCGAAATTCGTGTGCTATTTCTCTTTGATTTTTTGCTAAAAACGGAAATATCTAAAAATCTCTCTTCGAACGCATCCGTTTAACATTTTCGTCGCTAAGGATCCATTTGTACCATCACACCTCTCAAAATAATAAAGAAAATTAGACATTTTAAAAACAGAGTGTTTTTACCGAAATTCGTGTGCTATACCATTTTGATTTTTTGCTAAAAAAGGAAATATCTAAAACTCTCTCTTCGAACGAATCAGTTTCATATTTTCGTCGCTAAGTATCCATTTGTATCATCAAACTGCTCAAAAAATAAAGAAAATGTGACATTTTTAAAACTGAGGGTTTTTACCGAAATTCGTGTGCTATTTCTCCTTGGTTTTTGCTAAAAACGGAAATATCTAAAAATCTCTCTTCGAACGCATCAGTTTAACATTTTCGTCGCTAAGGATCCATTTGTACCATCACACCCCTCATAAAATAAAGAAAAGTAGACATTTTTAAAAAGTGAGGGTTTTTACCGAAATTCTTGTGCTATACCATTTGGATTTTTTGTTAAAAACGGAAATATCAAAAAATCTCTGTTCGAACGCATCAGTTTAACATTATCGTCGCTAAGTATCCATTTGTATCATCACACCCCTCAAAAAATAAAGAAAATGTGACATTTTAAAAACTGTAGGTTTTTACCGAAATTCGTGTGCTATTTCTCTTTTGTTTTTTGCTAAAAACGGAAATATCGAAAAATCTCTCTACAAACACATCAGTTTAACAATTTCGTCACTAAGTATCCATTTGTACGATCACACCCCTCAAAATAATGAAGAAAATTAGACATTTTTAAAAAGTGAGGGTTTTTACCGAAATTCTTGTGCTATACCATTTGGATTTTTTGCTAAAAACGGAAATATCAAAAAATCTCTCTTCGAACGCATCAGTTTAAAATTATCGTCGCTAAGGATCCATTTGTATCATCACACCCCTCAAAAAATAAAGAAAATGTGACATTTTAAAACTGTAGGTTTTTACCGAAATTCGTGTGCTATTTCTCTTTGGTTTTTTGCTAAAAACGGAAATATCGAAAAATCTCTCTTAAAACGCATCAGTTTAACAATTTCGTCGCTAAGGATCCATTTGTACCATCACACCCCTCAAAATAATGAAGAAAATTAGACATTTTAAAAAGAGAGTGTTTTTACCGAAATTCGTGTGGTATACCATTTGGATTTTTTGCTAAAAATGGAAATATCTAAAAATCTCTCTTCGAACGCATCAGTTTAACATTTTCGTCGCTAAGGATCCATTTGTATCATCACACCCCTCAAAAAATAAAGAAAATGTGACATTTTAAAAACTGTGGGTTTTTACCGAAATTCGTGTGCACTCCTTGGTTTTTTGCTAAAAAAGGAAATATCTAAAAATTTCTCTTCGAACGCACCAGTTTAACATTTTCGTCGCTAAGGATCCATTTGTACCATCACACCCCTCAAAAAATAAAGAAAAGTAGACATTTTTAAAAAGTGAGGGTTTTTACCGAAATTCTTGTGCTATACCATTTGGATTTTTTTGCTAAAAACGGAAATATCAAAAAATCTCTTTTCGAACGCATCAGTTTAACATTATCGTCGCTAAGGATCCATTTGTATCATCACACCCCTCAAAAAATAAAGAAAATGTGACATTTTAAAAACTGTAGGTTTTTCCCGAAATTCGTGTGCTATTTCTCTTTGGTTTTTTGCTAAAAACGGAAATATCGAAAAATCTCTCTTTGAACGCATCAGTTTAACATTTTCGTCGCTAAGGATCCATTTGTACCATCACACCCCTCAAAAAATAAAGAAAAGTAGACATTTTTAAAAAGTGAGGGGTTTTACCGAAATTCGTGTGCTATACCATTTGGATTTTTTGCTAAAAACGGAAATATCAAAAAATCTCTCTTCGAACGCATCAGTTTAACATTATCGTCACTAAGGATCCATTTGTATCATCACACCCCTCAAAAAATAA
Organism: Triglochin maritima; assembly: GCA_963682175.1. Lineage (NCBI taxonomy): Eukaryota > Viridiplantae > Streptophyta > Magnoliopsida > Alismatales > Juncaginaceae > Triglochin > Triglochin maritima. Next base: position 52,997,767 of record OY821771.1, on the reverse strand, counting down.
AGAAAATGTGACATTTTAAAAACCGTAGGTTTTTACCGAAATTCGTGTGCTATTTCTCTTTGGTTTTTTGCTAAAAACGGAAATATCGAAAAATCTCTCTTCAAACGTATCAGTTTAACAATTTCGTCGCTAAGGATCCATTTGTACCATCACACTCCTCAAAATAATAAAGAAAATTAGACATTTTAAAAAGAGAGTGTTTTTACCGAAATTCGTGTGCTATACCATTTTGGTTTTTTGCTAAAAAAGGAAATATCAAAAAATCTCTTTTCGAACGAATCAGTTTTATATTTTCGTCGCTAAGTATCCATTTGTATCATCACACCCCTCAAAAAATAAAGAAAATGTGACATTTTAAAAACTGTAGGTTTTTACCGAAATTCGTTTGCTATTTCTCTTTGGTTTTTTGCTAAAAACGGAAATATCGAAAAATCTCTCTTCAAACGCATCAGTTTAAGAATTTCGTCGCTAAGGATCCATTTGTACCATCACACTCCTCAAAATAATAAAGAAAATTAGACATTTTAAAAAGAGAGTGTTTTTACCGAAATTCGTGTGCTATACCATTTTGGTTTTTTGCTAAAAAAGGAAATATCAAAAAATCTCTTTTCGAACGAATCAGTTTTATATTTTCGTCGCTAAGGATCTATTTGTATCATCACACTGCTCAAAAAATAAAGAAAATGTGATATTTTTAAAACTGAGGGTTTTTACCGAAATTCGTGTGCTATTTCTCTTCGATTTTTTGCTAAAAACGGAAATATCTAAAAATCTCTCTTCGAACGCATCAGTTTAACATTTTCGTCGCTAAGGATCCATTTGTACCATCACACCTCTCAAAATAATAAAGAAAATTAGACATTTTAAAAACAGAGTGTTTTTACCGAAATTCGTGTGCTATACCATTTTGATTTTTTGCTAAAAAAGGAAATATCTAAAACTCTCTCTTCGAACGAATCAGTTTCATATTTTCGTCGCTAAGTATCCATTTGTATCATCACACTGCTCAAAAAATAAAGAAAATGTGACATTTTTAAAACTGAGGGTTTTTACCGAAATTCGTGTGCTATTTCTCCTTGGTTTTTGCTAAAAACGGAAATATCTAAAAATCTCTCTTCGAACGCATCAGTTTAACATTTTTGTCGCTAAGGATCCATTTGTACCATCACACCCCTCATAAAATAAAGATAAGTAGACATTTTTAAAAAGTGAGGGTTTTTACCGAAATTCTTGTGCTATACCATTTGGATTTTTTGTTAAAAACGGAAATATCAAAAAATCTCTCTTCGAACGCATCAGTTTAACATTATCGTCGCTAAGGATCCATTTGTATCATCACACCCCTCAAAAAATAAAGAAAATGTGACATTTTAAAAACTGTAGGTTTTTACCGAAATTCGTGTGCTATTTCTCTTTTGTTTTTTGCTAAAAACGGAAATATCGAAAAATCTCTCTACAAACACATCAGTTTAACAATTTCGTCACTAAGGATCCATTTGTACCATCACACTCCTCAAAATAATAAAGAAAATTAGACATTTTAAAAAGAGAGTGTTTTTACCGAAATTCGTGTGCTATACCATTTTGGTTTTTTGCTAAAAAAGGAAATATCAAAAAATCTCTTTTCGAACGAATCAGTTTTATATTTTCGTCGCTAAGGATCTATTTGTATCATCACACTGCTCAAAAAATAAAGAAAATGTGATATTTTTAAAACTGAGGGTTTTTACCGAAATTCGTGTGCTATTTCTCTTCGATTTTTTGCTAAAAACGGAAATATCTAAAAATCTCTCTTCGAACGCATCAGTTTAACATTTTCGTCGCTAAGGATCCATTTGTACCATCACACCTCTCAAAATAATAAAGAAAATTAGACATTTTAAAAACAGAGTGTTTTTACCGAAATTCGTGTGCTATACCATTTTGATTTTTTGCTAAAAAAGGAAATATCTAAAACTCTCTCTTCGAACGAATCAGTTTCATATTTTCGTCGCTAAGTATCCATTTGTATCATCACACTGCTCAAAAAATAAAGAAAATGTGACATTTTTAAAACTGAGGGTTTTTACCGAAATTCGTGTGCTATTTCTCCTTGGTTTTTGCTAAAAACGGAAATATCTAAAAATCTCTCTTCGAACGCATCAGTTTAACATTTTTGTCGCTAAGGATCCATTTGTACCATCACACCCCTCATAAAATAAAGAAAAGTAGACATTTTTAAAAAGTGAGGGTTTTTACCGAAATTCTTGTGCTATACCATTTGGATTTTTTGTTAAAAACGGAAATATCAAAAAATCTCTCTTCGAACGCATCAGTTTAACATTATCGTCGCTAAGGATCCATTTGTATCATCACACCCCTCAAAAAATAAAGAAAATGTGACATTTTAAAAACTGTAGGTTTTTACCGAAATTCGTGTGCTATTTCTCTTTTGTTTTTTGCTAAAAACGGAAATATCGAAAAATCTCTCTACAAACACATCAGTTTAACAATTTCGTCACTAAGGATCCATTTGTACCATCACACCCCTCAAAATAATGAAGAAAATTAGACATTTTAAAAAGAGAGTGTTTTTACCGAAATTCGTGTGCTATTTCTCTTTGGTTTTTTGCTAAAAACGGAAATATCGAAAAATCTCTCTTCAAACGCATCAGTTTAACAATTTCGTCACTAAGTATCCATTTGTACCATCACACCCCTCAAAATAATAAAGAAAATTAGACATTTTAAAAAGAGAGTGTTTTTACCGAAATTCGTGTGCTATATACCATTTGGATTTTTTGCTAAAAAAGGAAATATCTAAAAATCTCTTTTCGAACGAATCAGTTTCATATTTTCGTCGCTAAGTATCCATTTGTATCATCACACTGCTCAAAATTAAAGAAAATGTGACATTTTTAAAACTGAGGGTTTTTACCAAAATTCGTGTGCTCTCTTTGGTTTTTGCTAAAAACGGAAATATCTAAAAATCTCTCTTCGAACGCATCAGTTTAACATTTTCGTTGCTAAGGATTCATTTGTACCATCACACCCCTCAAAAAATAAAGAAAAGTAGACATTTTTAAAAAGTGAGGGGTTTTACCGAAATTCTTGTGCTATACCATTTGGATTTTTTGTTAAAAACGGAAATATCAAAAAATCTCTCTTCGAACGCATCAGTTTAACATTATCGTCGCTATGGATCCATTTGTATCATCACACCCCTCAAAAATAAAGAAAATGTGACATTTTAAAAACTGTAGGTTTTTACCGAAATTCGTGTGTTATTTCTCTTTTGTTTTTTGCTAAAAACGGAAATATCGAAAAATCTCTCTACAAACGCATCAGTTTAACAATTTCGTCACTAAGGATCCATTTGTACCATCACACCCCTCAAAATAATAAAGAAAATTAGACATTTTAAAAAGAGAGTGTTTTTACCGAATTTCGTGTGCTATACCATTTGGATTTTTTGCTAAAAAAAGAAATATCTAAAAATCTCTTTTCGAACGAATCAGTTTTATATTTTCGTCGCTAAGGATCCATTTGTATCATCACACCCCTCAAAAAATAAAGAAAATGTGACATTTTTAAAACTGAGGGTTTTTTACCGAAATTCGTGTGCTATTTCTCTTTGAGTTTTTTCTAAAAACGGAAATATCTAAAAATCTCTCTTCGAACGCATCAGTTTAACATTTTCGTCGCTAAGGATTCATTTGTACCATCACACCCCTCAAAATAATAAAGAAAATTAGCCATTTTAAAAAGAGAGTGTTTTTACCGAAATTCGTGTGCTATACCATTTTGATTTTTTGCTAAAAACGGAAATATCAAAAAATCTCTCTTCGAACGCATCAGTTTAACATTATCGTCGCTAAGGATCCATTTGTATCATCACACCCCTCAAAAAATAAAGAAAATGTGACATTTTAAAAACTGTAGGTTTTTACCGAAATTCGTGTGCTATTTCTCTTTTGTTTTTTGCTAAAAACGGAAATATCGAAAAATCTCTCTACAAACACATCAGTTTAACAATTTCGTCACTAAGGATCCATTTGTACCATCACACCCCTCAAAATAATGAAGAAAATTAGACATTTTAAAAAGAGAGTGTTTTTACCGAAATTCGTGTGCTATTTCTCTTTGGTTTTTTGCTAAAAACGGAAATATCGAAAAATCTCTCTTCAAACGCATCAGTTTAACAATTACGTCGCTAAGTATCCATTTGTACCATCACACCCCTCAAAATAATAAAGAAAATTAGACATTTTAAAAAGAGAGTGTTTTTACCGAAATTCGTGTGCTATATACCACTTGGATTTTTTGCTAAAAAAGGAAATATCTAAAAATCTCTTTTCGAACGAATCAGTTTCATATTTTCGTCGCTAAGTATCCATTTGTATCATCACACTGCTCAAAATTAAAGAAAATGTGACATTTTTAAAACTGAGGGTTTTTACCGAAATTCGTGTGCTATTTCTTTTTGATTTTTTGCTAAAAACGGAAATATCTAAAAATCTCTCTTCGAAAGCATCATTTTAACATTTTCGTCGCTAAGGATCCATTTGTACCATCACACCCCTCAAAAAATAAGAAAATGTGACATTTTTAAAACTGAGGGTTTTTACCGAAATTCGTGTTCTATTTCTCTTTGGTTTTTGCTAAAAACGGAAATATCTAAAAATCTCTCTTCGAACGCATCAGTTTAACATTTTCGTCGCTAAGGATCCATTTGTACCATCACACCCCTCAAAAAATAAAGAAAAGTAGACATTTTTAAAAAGTGAGGGGTTTTACCGAAATTCTTGTGCTATACCATTTGGATTTTTTGTTAAAAACGGAAATATCAAAAAATCTCTCTTCGAACGCATCAGTTTAACATTATCGTCGCTAAGGATCCATTTGTATCATCACACCCCTCAAAAAATAAAGAAAATGTGACATTTTAAAAACTGTAGGTTTTTACCGAAATTCGTGTGCTATTTCTCTTTTGTTTTTTGCTAAAAACGGAAATATCGAAAACTCTCTACAAACGCATCAGTTTAACAATTTCGTCACTAAGGATCCATTTGTACCATCACACCCCTCAAAATAATAAAGAAAATTAGACATTTTAAAAAGAAAGTGTTTTTACCGAAATTCGTGTGCTATACCATTTGGATTTTTTGCTAAAAAAAGAAATATCTAAAAATCTCTTTTCGAACGAATCAGTTTTATATTTTCGTCGCTAAGGATCCATTTGTATCATCACACCCCTCAAAAAATAAAGAAAATGTGACATTTTTAAAACTGATGGTTTTTTACCGAAATTCGTGTGCTATTTCTCTTTGAGTTTTTTCTAAAAACGGAAATATCTAAAAATCTCACTTCGAACGCATCAGTTTAACATTTTCGTCGCTAAGGATCCATTTGTACCATCACACCCCTCAAAATAATAAAGAAAATTAGCCATTTTAAAAAGAGAGTGTTTTTACCGAAATTCGTGTGCTATACCATTTTGATTTTTTGCTAAAAAATGAAATATCTAAAACTCTCTCTTCGAACGAATCAGTTTCATATTTTCGTCGCTAAGTATCAATTTGTATCATCACACTGCTCAAAAAATAAAGAAAATGTGACATTTTTAAAACTGAGGGTTTTTACCGAAATTCGTGTGCTATTTCTCTTTGGTTTTTGCTAAAAACGGAAATATCTAAAAATCTCTCTTCGAACGCATCAGTTTAACATTTTCGTCGCTAAGGATCCATTTGTACCATCACACCCCTCAAAAAATAAAGAAAAGTAGACATTTTAAAAAGAGAGTGTTTTTACCGAAATTCGTGTGCTATACCATTTGGATTTTTTGCTAAAAAAGGAAATATCTAAAAATCTTTTTTCGAACGAATCAGTTTTATATTTTCGTCGCTAAGGATCCATTTGTATCATCACACTGCTCAAAAAATAAAGAAAATGTGACATTTTTAAAACTGGGGGTTTTTACCGAAATTTGTGTGCTATTTCTCTTTGATTTTTTGCTAAAAACGGAAATATCTAAAAATCTCTCTTCGAACGCATCAGTTTAACATTTTCGTCGCTAAGGATCCATTTGTACCATCACACCCCTCAAAATAATAAAGAAAATTAGACATTTTAAAAAGAGAGTGTTTTTACCGAAATTCGTGTGCTATACCATTTTGATTTTTTGCTAAAAAAGGAAATATCTAAAACTCTCTCTTCGAACGAATCAGTTTCATATTTTCGTCGCTAAGTATCAATTTGTATCATCACACTGCTAAAAAAATAAAGAAAATGTGACATTTTTAAAACTGAGGGTTTTTACCGAAATTCGTGTGCTATTTCTCTTTGATTTTCGCTAAAAACGGAAATATCTAAAAATCTCTCTTCGAACGCATCAGTTTAACATTTTCGTCGCTAAGGATCCATTTGTACCATCACACCCCTCAAAATAATAAAGAAAATTAGACATTTTAAAAAGAGAGTGTTTTTACCGAAATTCGTCTGCTATACCATTTTGATTTTTTGCTAAAAAAGGAAATATCTAAAACTCTCTCTTCGAACGAATCAGTTTCATATTTTCGTCGCTAAGTATCAATTTGTATCATCACACTGCTCAAAAAATAAAGAAAATGTGACATTTTTAAAACTGAGGGTTTTTACCGAAATTCGTGTGCTATTTCTCTTTGGTTTTTGCTAAAAACGGAAATATCTAAAAATCTCTCTTCGAACGCATCAGTTTAACATTTTCGTCGCTAAGGATCCATTTGTACCATCAGACCCCTCAAAAAATAAAGAAAAGTAGACATTTTTAAAAAGTGAGGGTTTTTACCGAAATTCTTGTGCTATACCATTTGGATTTTTTGCTAAAAACGGAAATATCAAAAAATCTCTCTTCGAACGCATCAGTTTAACATTATCGTCGCTAAGGATCCATTTGTATCATCACACCCCTCAAAAAATAAAGAAAATGTGACATTTTAAAAACTGTAGGTTTTTACTGAAATTCGTGTGCTATTTCTCTTTGGTTTTTTGCTAAAAACGGAAATATCGAAAAATCTCTCTTCAAACGCATCAGTTTAACGATTTCGTCGCTAAGGATCCATTTGTACCATCACACCCCTCAAAATAATAAAGAAAATTAGACATTTTAAAAAGAGAGTGCTTTTACCGAAATTCGTGTGCTATATACCATTTGGATTTTTTGCTAAAAAAGGAAATATCTAAAACTCTCTCTTCGAACGAATCAGTTTCATATTTTCGTCGCTAAGTATCAATTTGTATCATCACACTGCTCAAAAAATAAAGAAAATGTGACATTTTTAAAACTGAGGGTTTTTACCGAAATTCGTGTGCTATTTCTCTTTGGTTTTTGCTAAAAACGGAAATATCTAAAAATCTCTCTTCGAACGCATCAGTTTAACATTTTCGTCGCTAAGGATCCATTTGTACCATCACACCCCTCAAAAAATAAAGAAAAGTAGACATTTTAAAAAGAGAGTGTTTTTACCGAAATTCGTGTGCTATACCATTTGGATTTTTTGCTAAAAAAGGAAATATCTAAAAATCTTTTTTCGAACGAATCAGTTTTATATTTTCGTCGCTAAGGATCCATTTGTATCATCACATTGCTCAAAAAATAAAGAAAATGTGACATTTTTAAAACTGGGGGTTTTTACCGAAATTTGTGTGCTATTTCTCTTTGATTTTTTGCTAAAAACGGAAATATCTAAAAATCTCTATTCGAACGCATCAGTTTAACATTTTCGTCGCTAAGGATCCATTTGTACCATCACACCCCTCAAAATAATAAAGAAAATTAGACATTTTAAAAAGAGAGTGTTTTTACCGAAATTCGTGTGCTATACCATTTTGATTTTTTGCTAAAAAAGGAAATATCTAAAACTCTCTCTTCGAACGAATCAGTTTCATATTTTCGTCGCTAAGTATCAATTTGTATCATCACACTGCTCAAAAAATAAAGAAAATGTGACATTTTTAAAACTGAGGGTTTTTACCGAAATTCGTGTGCTATTTCTCTTTGATTTTTGCTAAAAACGGAAATATCTAAAAATCTCTCTTCGAACGCATCAGTTTAACATTTTCGTCGCTAAGGATCCATTTGTACCATCACACCCCTCAAAATAATAAAGAAAATTAGACATTTTAAAAAGAGAGTGTTTTTACCGAAATTCGTGTGCTATACCATTTTAATTTTTTGCTAAAAAAGGAAATATCTAAAACTCTCTCTTTGAACGAATCAGTTTCATATTTTCGTCGCTAAGTATCAATTTGTATCATCACACTGCTCAAAAAATAAAGAAAATGTGACATTTTTAAAACTGAGGGTTTTTACCGAAATTCGTGTGCTATTTCTCTTTGGTTTTTGCTAAAAACGGAAATATCTAAAAATCTATCTTCGAACGCATCAGTTTAACATTTTCGTCGCTAAGGATCCATTTGTACAATCAGACCCCTCAAAAAATAAAGAAAAGTAGACATTTTTAAAAAGTGAGGGTTTTTACCGAAATTCTTGTGCTATACCATTTGGATTTTTTGCTAAAAACGGAATATCAGAAAATCTCTCTTCGAACGCATCAGTTTAACATTATCGTCGCTAAGGATCCATTTGTATCATCACACCCCTCAAAAAATAAAGAAAATGTGACATTTTAAAAACTGTAGGTTTTTACTGAAATTCGTGTGCTATTTCTCTTTGGTTTTTTGCTAAAAACGGAAATATCGAAAAATCTCTCTTCAAACGCATCAGTTTAACGATTTCGTCGCTAAGGATCCATTTGTACCATCACACCCCTCAAAATAATAAAGAAAATTAGACATTTTAAAAAGAGAGTGCTTTTACCGAAATTCGTGTGCTATACCATTTGGATTGTTTGCTAAAAAAGGAAATATCTAAAAATCTCTTTTCGAACGAATCAGTTTTAAATTTTCGTCGCTAAGGATCCATTTGTATCATCACACTGCTAAAAAAATAAAGAAAATGTGACATTTTTAAAACTGAGGGTTTTTACCGAAATTCGTGTGCTATTTCTCTTTGGTTTTTGCTAAAAACGGAAATATCTAAAAATCTCTCTTCGAACGCATCAGTTTAACATTTTCGTCGCTAAGGATCCATTTGTACCATCACACCCCTCAAAATAATAAAGAAAATTAGACATTTTAAAAAGAGAGTGTTTTTACCGAAATTCGTGTGCTATACCATTTTGATTTTTTGCTAAAAAAGGAAATATCTAAAACTCTCTCTTCGAACGAATCAGTTTCATATTTTCGTCGCTAAGTATCAATTTGTATCATCACACTGCTCAAAAAATAAAGAAAATGTGACATTTATAAAACTGAGGGTTTTTACCGAAATTCGTGTGCTATTTCTCTTTGGTTTTTGCTAAAAACGGAAATATCTAAAAATCTCTCTTCGAACGCATCAGTTTAACATTTTCGTCGCTAAGGATCCATTTGTACCATCACACCTCTCAAAATAATAAAGAAAATTAGACATTTTAAAAACAGAGTGTTTTTACCGAAATTCGTGTGCTATACCATTTTGATTTTTTGCTAAAAAAGGAAATATCTAAAACTCTCTCTTCGAACGAATCAGTTTCATATTTTCGTCGCTAAGTATCAATTTGTATCATCACACTGCTCAAAAAATAAAGAAAATGTGACATTTTTAAAACTGAGGGTTTTTACCGAAATTCTTGTGCTATACCATTTTGATTTTTTGCTAAAAAAGGAAATATCTGAAACTCTCTCTTCGAACGAATCAGTTTCATATTTGCGTCGCTAAGTATCAATTTGTATCATCACACTGCTCAAAAAATAAAGAAAATGTGACATTTTTAAAACTGAGGGTTTTTACCGAAATTCGTGTGCTATTTCTCTTTTGTTTTTTGCTAAAAACGGAAATATCGAAAAATCTCTCTACAAACGCATCAGTTTAACAATTTCGTCACTAAGGATCCATTTGTACCATCACACCCCTCAAAATAATAAAGAAAATTAGACATTTTAAAAAGAGAGTGTTTTTACCGAAATTCGTGTGCTATACCATTTGGATTTTTTGCTAAAAAAAGAAATATCTAAAAATCTCTTTTCGAACGAATCAGTTTTATATTTTCGTCGCTAAGGATCCATTTGTATCATCACACCCCTCAAAAAATAAAGAAAATGTGACATTTTTAAAACTGAGGGTTTTTACCGAAATTCGTGTGCTATTTCTCTTTGAGTTTTTTCTAAAAACGGAAATATCTAAAAATCTCTCTTCGAACGCATCAGTTTAACATTTTCGTCGCTAAGGATCCATTTGTACCATCACACCCCTCAAAATAATAAAGAAAATTAGCCATTTTAAAAAGAGAGTGTTTTTACCGAAATTCGTGTGCTATACCATTTTGATTTTTTGCTAAAAAAGGAAATATCTAAAACTCTCTCTTCGAACGAATCAGTTTCATATTTTCGTCGCTAAGTATCAATTTGTATCATCACACTGCTCAAAAAATAAAGAAAATGTGACATTTTTAAAACTGAGGGTTTTTACCAAAATTAGTGTGCTATTTCTCTTTGGTTTTTGCTAAAAACGGAAATATCTAAAAATCTCTCTTCGAACGCATCAGTTTAACATTTTCGTCGCTAAGGATCCATTTGTACCATCACACCCCTCAAAAAATAAAGAAAAGTAGACATTTTAAAAAGAGAGTGTTTTTACCGAAATTCGTGTGCTATACCATTTGGATTTTTTGCTAAAAAAGGAAATATCTAAAAATCTTTTTTCGAACGAATCAGTTTTATATTTTCGTCGCTAAGGATCCATTTGTATCATCACACTGCTCAAAAAATAAAGAAAATGTGAGATTTTTAAAACTGAGGGTTTTTACCGAAATTCGTGTGCTATTTCTCTTTGATTTTTTGCTAAAAACGGAAATATCTAAAAATCTCTCTTCGAACGCAACAGTTTAACATTTTCGTCGCTAAGGATCCATTTGTACCATCACACCCCTCAAAATAATAAAGAAAATTAGACATTTTAAAAAGAGTGTTTTTACCGAAATTCGTGTGCTATACCATTTTGATTTTTTGCTAAAAAAGGAAATATCTAAAACTCTCTCTTCGAACGAATCAGTTTCATATTTTCGTCGCTAAGTATCAATTTGTATCATCACACTGCTCAAAAAATAAAAAAATGTGACATTTTTAAAACTGAGGGTTTTTACCGAAATTCGTGTGCTATTTCTCTTTGGTTTTTGCTAAAAACGGAAATATCTAAAAATCTCTCTTCGAACGCATCAGTTTAACATTTTCGTCGCTAAGGATCCATTTGTACCATCAGACCCCTCAAAAAATAAAGAAAAGTAGACATTTTTAAAAAGTGAGGGTTTTTACCGAAATTCTTGTGCTATACCATTTGGATTTTTTGCTAAAAACGGAAATATCTAAAACTCTCTCTTCGAACGAATCAGTTTAACATTATCGTCGCTAAGGATCCATTTGTATCATCACACCCCTCAAAAAATAAAGAAAATGTGACATTTTAAAAACTGTAGGTTTTTACTGAAATTCGTGTGCTATTTCTCTTTGGTTTTTTGCTAAAAACGGAAATATCGAAAAATCTCTCTTCAAACGCATCAGTTTAACGATTTCGTCGCTAAGGATCCATTTGTACCATCACACCCCTCAAAATAATAAAGAAAATTAGACATTTTAAAAAGAGAGTGCTTTTACCGAAATTCGTGTGCTATATACCACTTGGATTTTTTGCTAAAAAAGGAAATATCTAAAAATCTCTTTTCGAACGAATCAGTTTCATATTTTCGTCGCTAAGTATCCATTTGTATCATCACACTGCTCAAAATTAAAGAAAATGTGACATTTTTAAAACTGAGGGTTTTTACCGAAATTCGTGTGCTATTTCTTTTTGATTTTTTGCTAAAAACGGAAATATCTAAAAATCTCTCTTCGAAAGCATCATTTTAACATTTTCGTCGCTAAGGATCCATTTGTACCATCACACCCCTCAAAAAATAAGAAAATGTGACATTTTTAAAACTGAGGGTTTTTACCGAAATTCGTGTTCTATTTCTCTTTGGTTTTTGCTAAAAACGGAAATATCTAAAAATCTCTCTTCGAACGCATCAGTTTAACATTTTCGTCGCTAAGGATCCATTTGTACCATCACACCCCTCAAAAAATAAAGAAAAGTAGACATTTTTAAAAAGTGAGGGGTTTTACCGAAATTCTTGTGCTATACCATTTGGATTTTTTGTTAAAAACGGAAATATCAAAAAATCTCTCTTCGAACGCATCAGTTTAACATTATCGTCGCTAAGGATCCATTTGTATCATCACACCCCTCAAAAAATAAAGAAAATGTGACATTTTAAAAACTGTAGGTTTTTACCGAAATTCGTGTGCTATTTCTCTTTTGTTTTTTGCTAAAAACGGAAATATCGAAAACTCTCTACAAACGCATCAGTTTAACAATTTCGTCACTAAGGATCCATTTGTACCATCACACCCCTCAAAATAATAAAGAAAATTAGACATTTTAAAAAGAAAGTGTTTTTACCGAAATTCGTGTGCTATACCATTTGGATTTTTTGCTAAAAAAAGAAATATCTAAAAATCTCTTTTCGAACGAATCAGTTTTATATTTTCGTCGCTAAGGATCCATTTGTATCATCACACCCCTCAAAAAATAAAGAAAATGTGACATTTTTAAAACTGATGGTTTTTTACCGAAATTCGTGTGCTATTTCTCTTTGAGTTTTTTCTAAAAACGGAAATATCTAAAAATCTCACTTCGAACGCATCAGTTTAACATTTTCGTCGCTAAGGATCCATTTGTACCATCACACCCCTCAAAATAATAAAGAAAATTAGCCATTTTAAAAAGAGAGTGTTTTTACCGAAATTCGTGTGCTATACCATTTTGATTTTTTGCTAAAAAATGAAATATCTAAAACTCTCTCTTCGAACGAATCAGTTTCATATTTTCGTCGCTAAGTATCAATTTGTATCATCACACTGCTCAAAAAATAAAGAAAATGTGACATTTTTAAAACTGAGGGTTTTTACCGAAATTCGTGTGCTATTTCTCTTTGGTTTTTGCTAAAAACGGAAATATCTAAAAATCTCTCTTCGAACGCATCAGTTTAACATTTTCGTCGCTAAGGATCCATTTGTACCATCACACCCCTCAAAAAATAAAGAAAAGTAGACATTTTAAAAAGAGAGTGTTTTTACCGAAATTCGTGTGCTATACCATTTGGATTTTTTGCTAAAAAAGGAAATATCTAAAAATCTTTTTTCGAACGAATCAGTTTTATATTTTCGTCGCTAAGGATCCATTTGTATCATCACACTGCTCAAAAAATAAAGAAAATGTGACATTTTTAAAACTGGGGGTTTTTACCGAAATTTGTGTGCTATTTCTCTTTGATTTTTTGCTAAAAACGGAAATATCTAAAAATCTCTCTTCGAACGCATCAGTTTAACATTTTCGTCGCTAAGGATCCATTTGTACCATCACACCCCTCAAAATAATAAAGAAAATTAGACATTTTAAAAAGAGAGTGTTTTTACCGAAATTCGTGTGCTATACCATTTTGATTTTTTGCTAAAAAAGGAAATATCTAAAACTCTCTCTTCGAACGAATCAGTTTCATATTTTCGTCGCTAAGTATCAATTTGTATCATCACACTGCTAAAAAAATAAAGAAAATGTGACATTTTTAAAACTGAGGGTTTTTACCGAAATTCGTGTGCTATTTCTCTTTGATTTTCGCTAAAAACGGAAATATCTAAAAATCTCTCTTCGAACGCATCAGTTTAACATTTTCGTCGCTAAGGATCCATTTGTACCATCACACCCCTCAAAATAATAAAGAAAATTAGACATTTTAAAAAGAGAGTGTTTTTACCGAAATTCGTCTGCTATACCATTTTGATTTTTTGCTAAAAAAGGAAATATCTAAAACTCTCTCTTCGAACGAATCAGTTTCATATTTTCGTCGCTAAGTATCAATTTGTATCATCACACTGCTCAAAAAATAAAGAAAATGTGACATTTTTAAAACTGAGGGTTTTTACCGAAATTCGTGTGCTATTTCTCTTTGATTTTTGCTAAAAACGGAAATATCTAAAAATCTCTCTTCGAACGCATCAGTTTAACATTTTCGTCGCTAAGGATCCATTTGTACCATCACACCCCTCAAAATAATAAAGAAAATTAGACATTTTAAAAAGAGAGTGTTTTTACCGAAATTCGTGTGCTATACCATTTTAATTTTTTGCTAAAAAAGGAAATATCTAAAACTCTCTCTTTGAACGAATCAGTTTCATATTTTCGTCGCTAAGTATCAATTTGTATCATCACACTGCTCAAAAAATAAAAAAATGTGACATTTTTAAAACTGAGGGTTTTTACCGAAATTCGTGTGCTATTTCTCTTTGGTTTTTGCTAAAAACGGAAATATCTAAAAATCTATCTTCGAACGCATCAGTTTAACATTTTCGTCGCTAAGGATCCATTTGTACCATCACACCCCTCAAAAAATAAAGAAAAGTAGACATTTTTAAAAAGTGAGGGTTTTTACCGAAATTCTTGTGCTATACCATTTGGATTTTTTGCTAAAAACGGAAATATCAAAAAATCTCTCTTCGAACGCATCAGTTTAACATTATCGTCGCTAAGGATCCATTTGTATCATCACACCCCTCAAAAAATAAAGAAAATGTGACATTTTAAAAACTGTAGGTTTTTACTGAAATTCGTGTGCTATTTCTCTTTGGTTTTTTGCTAAAAACGGAAATATCGAAAAATCTCTCTTCAAACGCATCAGTTTAACGATTTCGTCGCTAAGGATCCATTTGTACCATCACACCCCTCAAAATAATAAAGAAAATTAGACATTTTAAAAAGAGAGTGCTTTTACCGAAATTCGTGTGCTATATACCATTTGGATTTTTTGCTAAAAAAGGAAATATCTAAAACTCTCTCTTCGAACGAATCAGTTTCATATTTTCGTCGCTAAGTATCAATTTGTATCATCACACTGCTCAAAAAATAAAGAAAATGTGACATTTTTAAAACTGAGGGTTTTTACCGAAATTCGTGTGCTATTTCTCTTTGGTTTTTGCTAAAAACGGAAATATCTAAAAATCTCTCTTCGAACGCATCAGTTTAACATTTTCGTCGCTAAGGATCCATTTGTACCATCACACCCCTCAAAAAATAAAGAAAAGTAGACATTTTAAAAAGAGAGTGTTTTTACCGAAATTCGTGTGCTATACCATTTGGATTTTTTGCTAAAAAAGGAAATATCTAAAAATCTTTTTTCGAACGAATCAGTTTTATATTTTCGTCGCTAAGGATCCATTTGTATCATCACATTGCTCAAAAAATAAAGAAAATGTGACATTTTTAAAACTGGGGGTTTTTACCGAAATTTGTGTGCTATTTCTCTTTGATTTTTTGCTAAAAACGGAAATATCTAAAAATCTCTATTCGAACGCATCAGTTTAACATTTTCGTCGCTAAGGATCCATTTGTACCATCACACCCCTCAAAATAATAAAGAAAATTAGACATTTTAAAAAGAGAGTGTTTTTACCGAAATTCGTGTGCTATACCATTTTGATTTTTTGCTAAAAAAGGAAATATCTAAAACTCTCTCTTCGAACGAATCAGTTTCATATTTTCGTCGCTAAGTATCAATTTGTATCATCACACTGCTCAAAAAATAAAGAAAATGTGACATTTTTAAAACTGAGGGTTTTTACCGAAATTCGTGTGCTATTTCTCTTTGATTTTTGCTAAAAACGGAAATATCTAAAAATCTCTCTTCGAACGCATCAGTTTAACATTTTCGTCGCTAAGGATCCATTTGTACCATCACACCCCTCAAAATAATAAAGAAAATTAGACATTTTAAAAAGAGAGTGTTTTTACCGAAATTCGTGTGCTATACCATTTTAATTTTTTGCTAAAAAAGGAAATATCTAAAACTCTCTCTTTGAACGAATCAGTTTCATATTTTCGTCGCTAAGTATCAATTTGTATCATCACACTGCTCAAAAAATAAAGAAAATGTGACATTTTTAAAACTGAGGGTTTTTACCGAAATTCGTGTGCTATTTCTCTTTGGTTTTTGCTAAAAACGGAAATATCTAAAAATCTATCTTCGAACGCATCAGTTTAACATTTTCGTCGCTAAGGATCCATTTGTACAATCAGACCCCTCAAAAAATAAAGAAAAGTAGACATTTTTAAAAAGTGAGGGTTTTTACCGAAATTCTTGTGCTATACCATTTGGATTTTTTGCTAAAAACGGAATATCAGAAAATCTCTCTTCGAACGCATCAGTTTAACATTATCGTCGCTAAGGATCCATTTGTATCATCACACCCCTCAAAAAATAAAGAAAATGTGACATTTTAAAAACTGTAGGTTTTTACTGAAATTCGTGTGCTATTTCTCTTTGGTTTTTTGCTAAAAACGGAAATATCGAAAAATCTCTCTTCAAACGCATCAGTTTAACGATTTCGTCGCTAAGGATCCATTTGTACCATCACACCCCTCAAAATAATAAAGAAAATTAGACATTTTAAAAAGAGAGTGCTTTTACCGAAATTCGTGTGCTATACCATTTGGATTGTTTGCTAAAAAAGGAAATATCTAAAAATCTCTTTTCGAACGAATCAGTTTTAAATTTTCGTCGCTAAGGATCCATTTGTATCATCACACTGCTAAAAAAATAAAGAAAATGTGACATTTTTAAAACTGAGGGTTTTTACCGAAATTCGTGTGCTATTTCTCTTTGGTTTTTGCTAAAAACGGAAATATCTAAAAATCTCTCTTCGAACGCATCAGTTTAACATTTTCGTCGCTAAGGATCCATTTGTACCATCACACCCCTCAAAATAATAAAGAAAATTAGACATTTTAAAAAGAGAGTGTTTTTACCGAAATTCGTGTGCTATACCATTTTGATTTTTTGCTAAAAAAGGAAATATCTAAAACTCTCTCTTCGAACGAATCAGTTTCATATTTTCGTCGCTAAGTATCAATTTGTATCATCACACTGCTCAAAAAATAAAGAAAATGTGACATTTATAAAACTGAGGGTTTTTACCGAAATTCGTGTGCTATTTCTCTTTGGTTTTTGCTAAAAACGGAAATATCTAAAAATCTCTCTTCGAACGCATCAGTTTAACATTTTCGTCGCTAAGGATCCATTTGTACCATCACACCTCTCAAAATAATAAAGAAAATTAGACATTTTAAAAACAGAGTGTTTTTACCGAAATTCGTGTGCTATACCATTTTGATTTTTTGCTAAAAAAGGAAATATCTAAAACTCTCTCTTCGAACGAATCAGTTTCATATTTTCGTCGCTAAGTATCAATTTGTATCATCACACTGCTCAAAAAATAAAGAAAATGTGACATTTTTAAAACTGAGGGTTTTTACCGAAATTCTTGTGCTATACCATTTTGATTTTTTGCTAAAAAAGGAAATATCTGAAACTCTCTCTTCGAACGAATCAGTTTCATATTTGCGTCGCTAAGTATCAATTTGTATCATCACACTGCTCAAAAAATAAAGAAAATGTGACATTTTTAAAACTGAGGGTTTTTACCGAAATTCGTGTGCTATTTCTCTTTTGTTTTTTGCTAAAAACGGAAATATCGAAAAATCTCTCTACAAACGCATCAGTTTAACAATTTCGTCACTAAGGATCCATTTGTACCATCACACCCCTCAAAATAATAAAGAAAATTAGACATTTTAAAAAGAGAGTGTTTTTACCGAAATTCGTGTGCTATACCATTTGGATTTTTTGCTAAAAAAAGAAATATCTAAAAATCTCTTTTCGAACGAATCAGTTTTATATTTTCGTCGCTAAGGATCCATTTGTATCATCACACCCCTCAAAAAATAAAGAAAATGTGACATTTTTAAAACTGAGGGTTTTTACCGAAATTCGTGTGCTATTTCTCTTTGAGTTTTTTCTAAAAACGGAAATATCTAAAAATCTCTCTTCGAACGCATCAGTTTAACATTTTCGTCGCTAAGGATCCATTTGTACCATCACACCCCTCAAAATAATAAAGAAAATTAGCCATTTTAAAAAGAGAGTGTTTTTACCGAAATTCGTGTGCTATACCATTTTGATTTTTTGCTAAAAAAGGAAATATCTAAAACTCTCTCTTCGAACGAATCAGTTTCATATTTTCGTCGCTAAGTATCAATTTGTATCATCACACTGCTCAAAAAATAAAGAAAATGTGACATTTTTAAAACTGAGGGTTTTTACCAAAATTAGTGTGCTATTTCTCTTTGGTTTTTGCTAAAAACGGAAATATCTAAAAATCTCTCTTCGAACGCATCAGTTTAACATTTTCGTCGCTAAGGATCCATTTGTACCATCACACCCCTCAAAAAATAAAGAAAAGTAGACATTTTAAAAAGAGAGTGTTTTTACCGAAATTCGTGTGCTATACCATTTGGATTTTTTGCTAAAAAAGGAAATATCTAAAAATCTTTTTTCGAACGAATCAGTTTTATATTTTCGTCGCTAAGGATCCATTTGTATCATCACACTGCTCAAAAAATAAAGAAAATGTGAGATTTTTAAAACTGAGGGTTTTTACCGAAATTCGTGTGCTATTTCTCTTTGATTTTTTGCTAAAAACGGAAATATCTAAAAATCTCTCTTCGAACGCAACAGTTTAACATTTTCGTCGCTAAGGATCCATTTGTACCATCACACCCCTCAAAATAATAAAGAAAATTAGACATTTTAAAAAGAGTGTTTTTACCGAAATTCGTGTGCTATACCATTTTGATTTTTTGCTAAAAAAGGAAATATCTAAAACTCTCTCTTCGAACGAATCAGTTTCATATTTTCGTCGCTAAGTATCAATTTGTATCATCACACTGCTCAAAAAATAAAAAAATGTGACATTTTTAAAACTGAGGGTTTTTACCGAAATTCGTGTGCTATTTCTCTTTGGTTTTTGCTAAAAACGGAAATATCTAAAAATCTCTCTTCGAACGCATCAGTTTAACATTTTCGTCGCTAAGGATCCATTTGTACCATCAGACCCCTCAAAAAATAAAGAAAAGTAGACATTTTTAAAAAGTGAGGGTTTTTACCGAAATTCTTGTGCTATACCATTTGGATTTTTTGCTAAAAACGGAAATATCAAAAAATCTCTCTTCGAACGCATCAGTTTAACATTATCGTCGCTAAGAATCCATTTGTATCATCACACCCCTCAAAAAATAAAGAAAATGTGACATTTTAAAAACTGTAGGTTTTTACCGAAATTCGTGTGCTATTTCTCTTTGGTTTTTTGCTAAAAACGGAAATATCAAAAAATCTCTCTTCAAACGCATCACTTTAACGATTTCGTCGCTAAGGATCCATTTGTACCATCACACCCCTCAAAATAATAAAGAAAATTAGACATTTTAAAAAGAGAGTGCTTTTACCGAAATTCGTGTGCTATACCATTTGGATTTTTTGCTAAAAAAGGAAATATCTAAAAATCTCTTTTCGAACGAATCAGTTTTAAATTTTCGTCGCTAAGGATCCATTTGTATTATCACACTGCTCAAAAAATAAAGAAAATGTGACATTTTTAAAACTGAGGGTTTTTACCGAAATTCGTGTGCTATTTCTCTTTGATTTTTTGTTAAAAACGGAAATATCTAAAAATCTCTCTTCGAACGCATCAGTTTAATATTTTCGTCGCTAAGAATCCATTTGTACCATCACACCTCTCAAAATAATAAAGAAAATTAGACATTTTAAAAACAGAGTGTTTTTACCGAAATTCGTGTGCTATACCATTTTGATTTTTTGCTAAAAAAGGAAATATCTAAAACTCTCTCTTCGAACGAATCAGTTTCATATTTTCGTCGCTAAGTATCAATTTGTATCATCACACTGCTCAAAAAATAAAGAAAATGTGACATTTTTAAAACTGAGGGTTTTTACCGAAATTCTTGTGCTATACCATTTTGATTTTTTGCTAAAAAAGGAAATATCTAAAACTCTCTCTTCGAACGAATCAGTTTCATATTTGCGTCGCTAAGTATCAATTTGTATCATCACACTGCTCAAAAAATAAAGAAAATGTGACATTTTTAAAACTGAGGGTTTTTACCGAAATTCGTGTGCTATTTCTCTTTTGTTTTTTGCTAAAAACGGAAATATCGAAAAATCTCTCTACAAACGCATCAGTTTAACAATTTCGTCACTAAGGATCCATTTGTACCATCACACCCCTCAAAATAATAAAGAAAATTAGACATTTTAAAAAGAGAGTGTTTTTACCGAAATTCGTGTGCTATACCATTTGGATTTTTTGCTAAAAAAAGAAATATCTAAAAATCTCTTTTCGAACGAATCAGTTTTATATTTTCGTCGCTAAGGATCCATTTGTATCATCACACCCCTCAAAAAATAAAGAAAATGTGACATTTTTAAAACTGAGGGTTTTTACCGAAATTCGTGTGCTATTTCTCTTTGAGTTTTTTCTAAAAACGGAAATATCTAAAAATCTCTCTTCGAACGCATCAGTTTAACATTTTCGTCGCTAAGGATCCATTTGTACCATCACACCCCTCAAAATAATAAAGAAAATTAGCCATTTTAAAAAGAGAGTGTTTTTACCGAAATTCGTGTGCTATACCATTTTGATTTTTTGCTAAAAAAGGAAATATCTAAAACTCTCTCTTCGAACGAATCAGTTTCATATTTTCGTCGCTAAGTATCAATTTGTATCATCACACTGCTCAAAAAATAAAGAAAATGTGACATTTTTAAAACTGAGGGTTTTTACCAAAATTAGTGTGCTATTTCTCTTTGGTTTTTGCTAAAAACGGAAATATCTAAAAATCTCTCTTCGAACGCATCAGTTTAACATTTTCGTCGCTAAGGATCCATTTGTACCATCACACCCCTCAAAAAATAAAGAAAAGTAGACATTTTAAAAAGAGAGTGTTTTTACCGAAATTCGTGTGCTATACCATTTGGATTTTTTGCTAAAAAAGGAAATATCTAAAAATCTTTTTTCGAACGAATCAGTTTTATATTTTCGTCGCTAAGGATCCATTTGTATCATCACACTGCTCAAAAAATAAAGAAAATGTGAGATTTTTAAAACTGAGGGTTTTTACCGAAATTCGTGTGCTATTTCTCTTTGATTTTTTGCTAAAAACGGAAATATCTAAAAATCTCTCTTCGAACGCAACAGTTTAACATTTTCGTCGCTAAGGATCCATTTGTACCATCACACCCCTCAAAATAATAAAGAAAATTAGACATTTTAAAAAGAGTGTTTTTACCGAAATTCGTGTGCTATACCATTTTGATTTTTTGCTAAAAAAGGAAATATCTAAAACTCTCTCTTCGAACGAATCAGTTTCATATTTTCGTCGCTAAGTATCAATTTGTATCATCACACTGCTCAAAAAATAAAAAAATGTGACATTTTTAAAACTGAGGGTTTTTACCGAAATTCGTGTGCTATTTCTCTTTGGTTTTTGCTAAAAACGGAAATATCTAAAAATCTCTCTTCGAACGCATCAGTTTAACATTTTCGTCGCTAAGGATCCATTTGTACCATCAGACCCCTCAAAAAATAAAGAAAAGTAGACATTTTTAAAAAGTGAGGGTTTTTACCGAAATTCTTGTGCTATACCATTTGGATTTTTTGCTAAAAACGGAAATATCAAAAAATCTCTCTTCGAACGCATCAGTTTAACATTATCGTCGCTAAGAATCCATTTGTATCATCACACCCCTCAAAAAATAAAGAAAATGTGACATTTTAAAAACTGTAGGTTTTTACCGAAATTCGTGTGCTATTTCTCTTTGGTTTTTTGCTAAAAACGGAAATATCAAAAAATCTCTCTTCAAACGCATCACTTTAACGATTTCGTCGCTAAGGATCCATTTGTACCATCACACCCCTCAAAATAATAAAGAAAATTAGACATTTTAAAATGAGAGTGCTTTTACCGAAATTCGTGTGCTATACCATTTGGATTTTTTGCTAAAAAAGGAAATATCTAAAAATCTCTTTTCGAACGAATCAGTTTTAAATTTTCGTCGCTAAGGATCCATTTGTATTATCACACTGCTCAAAAAATAAAGAAAATGTGACATTTTTAAAACTGAGGGTTTTTACCGAAATTCGTGTGCTATTTCTCTTTGATTTTTTGTTAAAAACGGAAATATCTAAAAATCTCTCTTCGAACGCATCAGTTTAATATTTTCGTCGCTAAGGATCCATTTGTACCATCACACCCCTCAAAATAATAAAGAAAATTAGACATTTTAAAAAGAGAGGGGTTTTATCGAAATTCGTGTGCTATACTATTTGGATTTTTTGCTAAAAAAGGAAATATCTAAAAATCTCTTTTCGAACGAATCAGTTTCATATTTTCGTCGCTAAGTATCCATTTGTATCATCAAACTGCTCAAAAAATAAAGAAAATGTGACATTTTTAAAACTGAGGGTTTTTACCGAAATTCGTGTGCTATTTCTCTTTGATTTTTTGCTAAAAACGGAAATATCTAAAAATCTCTCTTCGAACGCATCAGTTTAACATTTTCGTCGCTAAGGATCCATTTGTACCATCACACCCCTCAAAATAATAAAGAAAATTAGACATTTTAAAAAGAGACTGTTTTTACCGAAATTCGTGTGCTATACCATTTGGATTTTTTGCTAAAAAAGGAAATATCTAAAAATGTCTCTTCGAACGAATCAGTTTTATATTTTCGTCGCTAAGGATCCATTTGTATCATCACACCGCTCAACAAATAAAGAAAATGTGACATTTTTAAAACTGAGGGTTTTTACCGAAATTCATGTGATATTTCTTTTTGGTTTTTTGCTAAAAAATGAAATATCTAAAAATCTCTCTTCGAACGCATCAGTTTAACATTTTCGTCGCTCAGGGTGCATTTGTATCATCACACCCCTCAAAAAATAAAGAAAATGTGACATTTTAAAAACTGTGTTTTTACCGAAATACGTGTGTTGTACCCTTTGGTTTTTTTACAAAAAAAGGAAATATATCTAAAAATCTCTCTTCGAACGCATCAATTTAACATTTTCGTCGCTAAGGATCTATTTGTACCATCACACTCCTCAAAACAATAAAGAAAAATAGGCAATTTTAAAAAGTGAGGGTTTTTACCGAAATTCGTGTGCTATACCATTTGGATTTTTTGCTAAAAAAGGAAATATCTAAAAATCTCTCTTCGAAAGCATCCGTTTAACATTTTCGTCGCTAAGGATCCATTTGTATCATCACACCTCCCAAAAAATAAAGAAAATATGACATTTTAAAAACTGAGGGTTTTTAATGAAATTGGTGTGCTATACTCTTTGGTTTTTTGCTAAAAAAGAAGATATCTAAAAATCTCTCTTCGAACGCATCAGTTTAACATTTTCGTCGCTAAGGATCCATTTGTATGATCTCACCCCCCAAAAAATAAAGAAAATGTGACATTTTAAAAATTGAGGGTTTTTACCGAAATTCGTGTGCTATACTCTTTGGTTTTTTGCTAAAAGAGGAAATATCTAAAAATCTCTCTTCGAAAGCATACGTTTAACATTTTCGTCGCTAAGGATCCATTTGTATCATCACAACCCTGAAAAACTAAAGAAAATGTGACATTTTAAAATCTGAGAGGTTTTACCAAAATTCGTGTGCTATACTGTTGGGTTTTTTTGCTAAAAAATGAAATATCTAAAATCTCTCTTCGAACGCATCAGTTTGACATTTTCGTCGCTAAGGATCCATTTGTACCATCACACCCCCCAAAATAATAAAGAAAATTAGAAATTTTAAAAAGAGAGGGTTTTTACCGAAATTCGTGTGCTATACCATTTGAATTTTTTGCTAAAAAGGAAATATCTAAAAATTTCTGTTCGAACGCATCAGTTTAACATTTTAGTCTCTAAGGATCCATTTGTATCCCAACACACCCCTCAAAAACTAAAGAAAATGTGACATTTTAAAAATTGAGGGTTTTTACCAAAATTCGTGTGTTATATACTCTTTGGTTTTTTGCTAAAAAATGAAATATCTAAAAATCTCTCTTCGAAAGCATCCGTTTAACATTTTCGTCGCTAAGGATCCATTTGTATCATAACACCCCTCAAAATAATAAAAAAATTAGACATTCGTGTGCTATAATATTTGTATTTTTTGCTAAAAAAGAAATATCTAAAAATCTCTCTTCGAACGAATCAGTTTTATATTTTCGTAGCTAAGGATCCATTTATATCATCACACCGCTCAAAAAATAAAGAAAATGTGACATTTTTAAAACTGAGGGTTTTTACCGAAATTCGTGTGCTATCTCTTTGGTTTTTTGCTAAAAAAGGAAATATCTAAAAATCTCTCTTCGAACGCATCAGTTTAACATTTTCGTCTCTAAGGATCCATTTGTATCACCACACCACTAAAAAAATAAAGAAAATGTGAAATTTTAAAAATTGAGGGTTTTACCAAAATTCGTGTGCTATTCTCTTTGGTTTTTTGCTAAAAAAGAAAATTTCTAAAAATCTCTCTTCGCACGTATCAGTTTAACATTTTCGTCGCTAAGAATCCATTTGTGTCATCACACCCCTCATAAAATAAAGAAAATGTGACATTTTAAAAACTGTGTTTTGACCGTAATACGTGTGTTGTACCCTTTGGTTTTTTTTACAAAAAAGGAAAAATATTTAAAAATCTCTCTTCGAACGCATCAATTTAACATTTTCGTCGCTAAGGATCCATTTGTACCATCACACTCCTCAAAAAATAAAGAAAATGTGACATTTTAAAAACTGAGGGTTTTTACCGAAATTCGTGTGTTATACTCTTTGGTTTTTTGCTAAAAAAGAAATATCTAAAAATCTCTCTTCGAATGCATCAGTTTAACATTGTCGTCGCTAAGGATCCATTTGTACCATCACACTCCTCAAAATAATAAAGAAAATGTAACATTTAAAAAACTTTAGGTTTTTACCGAAATTCGTGTGCTATACTTTATGGTTTTTTGCTAAAAAGTAAATATCTAAAAATCTCTCTTCAAACGCATCAGTTTAACATTTTCGTCGCTAAGGATCCATTTCTATCATCACACCCCTCAAAAACTAAAGAAAATGTGACATTTTAAAATCTGAGAGGTTTTACCAAAATTCGTGTGCTATACTGTTTTGTTTTTTGCTAAAAAAGGAAATATCTAAAATCTCTCTTCGAACGCATCAGTTTGACATTTTCGTCGCTAAGAATCCATTTGTACCATCACACCCCTCAAAATAATAAAGAAAATTAGACATTTTAAAAAGAGTGGGTTTTTTACCGAAATTCGTGTTCTATACCATTTGGATTTTTTGCTAAAAAAGGAAATATCTAAAAATCTATCTTCGAACGAATCAGTTTTATATTTTCGTCGCTAATGATCCATTTGTATCATCACACCGCTCAAAAAATAAAGAAAATGTGACATTTTTGAAACTGAGGGTTTTTACCGAAATTCGTGTGCTATTTCTCTTTGGTTTTTTGCGAAAAAAGGAAATATCTAAAAATCTCTCTTCGAACGCATCAGTTTAACATTTTCGTCGCTAAGGATCCATTTGTATCATCACACCACTCAAAATATAAAGAAAATGTGACATTTTAAAAATTGAGGGTTTTACCAAAATTCGTGTGCTATTCTCTATGGTTTTTTGCTAAAGAAATTTCTAAAAATCTCTATTCGCACGTATCAGTTTAACATTTTTGTCGCTAAGGATCCATTTGTGTCATCACACCCCTCAAAAAATAAAGAAAATGTGACATTTTAAAAACTGTGTTTTTACCGAAATACGTGTGTTGTACCCTTTGGTTTTTTTACAAAAAAAGAAATATAGCTAAATATCTCTCTTCGAACGCATCAGTTGAACATTTTCGTCGCTAAGGATCCATTTGTATCAATAAAGAAAATGTTAAACTCTATGTGAAAACGTAGCATTTGTATCAATAAAGGATCCATTTCAAAAAATAAAGAAAATGTGACATTTAAAAAATGGAGGGTTTTTACCGAAATTCGTGTGCTATACTCTATGGTTTTTTGCTAAAAAGGAAATATCTAAAATCTCTCTTCGAACGCATCAGTTTAACATTTTCGTCGCTAAGGATCCATTTGTACCATCACACTCCCCAAAAAAATAAAGAAAATGTGACATTTTAAAAACTGTGTTTTTACCGAAATACGTGTGTTGTACCCTTTCGTTTTTTTACAAAAACGGAACTATAGCTAAAAATCTCTCTTCGAACGCATCAGTTGAACATTTTCGTCGCTAAGGATCCATTTGTATCATCTCACCCCCCAAAAAATAAAGAAAATGTGACATTTTAAAAATTGAGGGATTTTTACCGAAATTCGTGTGCTATACTCTTTGATTTTTTAATAAAAAAGGAAATATCTAAAAATTTCTGTTCGAACGCATCAGTTTAACATTTTCGTCTCTAAGGATCCATTTGTATCATCACACCCCTCAAAAAATAAAGAAAATATGACATTTTAAAAAATGAGGGTTTTTACCGAAATTCAAGTGATAACTCTTTGGTTTTTTGCTAAAAAGGGAAATATCAAAAAATATCTCTTCGAACGCATCAGTTTAACATTTTCGTCGCTAAGAATCCATTTGTGCCATCACACCCCTCAAAATAAGAAAGAAAATTAGACATTTTAAAAAGTGAGGGTTTTTACCGAAATTCGTGTGCTATACTCTTTCGTTTTTTTCTGAAAAAGGAAATATCTAAAATCTCTATTCGAACGCATCAGTTTAACATTTTCGTCGCTAAGGATCCATTTGTATCATCACACCCCTCAAAAAATAAAGAAAATATGACATTTTAAAAACTGTAGGTTTTTACCGAAATTCGTGTGCTATACTTTTTGGTTTTGTGCTAAAAAAGGAAATATCTAAAAATCTCTCTTCGAACGCATCGGTTTAACATTTTCGTCGCTAAGGATCCATTTGTATCATCACACCCCCCAAAAAATAAAGAAAATGTGACATTTTAAAAATTGAGGGTTTTTACCGAAATTCGTGTGCTACACTCTTTGTTTTTTGGCTAAAAAGGGAAATATCTAAAATCTCTCTTCGAACGCATTAGTTTAACATTTTCGTCGCTAAGGATCCATTTGTGCCATCAGACCCCTAAAAATAATAAAGAAAATTAGATATTTTAAAAGGAGAGGGTTTTTACCGAAATTCGTGTGCTATACCTTTTGGTTTTTTGCCAAAAAGGAAATATTTAAAAATCTCTCTTCAAACGCATCAGTTTAACATTTTTGTCGCTAAGGATCCATTTGTATCATCACACCCCTCAAAAAATAAAGAAAATGTGACATTTTAAAAACTGTAGGTTTTTACCGAAATTCGTGTCCTATACTTTTTGGTTTTTTGCTAAAAAAGGTAATATCTAAAAATCTCTCTTCGAACGCATCCGTTTAACATTTTCGTCGCTAAGGATCCATTTGTATCGTCACACCCCTCAAAAAATAAAAAAATGTGACATTTTAAAAATTGAGTGTTTTTACCGACATTCGTGTGCTATACCATTTGGATTTTTTTGCTAAAACAGAAAATATCTAAAATCTCTCTTCGAACGCCTCAGTTTAACATTTTCGTCGCTAAGAATCCATTTGTACCATCACACCCCTCACAATAATAAAGAAAATTAGACATTTTAAAAAGTGAGGGTTTTTACGAAAATTCGTGTGCTATACCATCTGGATTTTTTGCTAAAAAAGGAAATATCTAAAAATCTCTCTTCGAACGAATCAGTGTTATATTTCATCGCTAAGGATCAATTTGTATCATCACACCACTCGAAAAATAAAGAAAATGTAACATTTTTAAAACTGAGGGTTTTTACGGAAATTCATTTGCTATTTCTCTTTGGTTTTTTGCTAAAAAAAGAAATTTCTAAAAATCTCTCTTCGCACGTATCAGTTTAACATTTTCGTCGCTAAGGATCCATTTGTGTCATCACACCCCCCAAAAAATAAAGAAAATATGACATTTTAAAAACTGTGTTTTTACCGAAATACGTGTATTGTACCCTTTGGTTTTTTTACAAAAAAGGAAATATAGCTAAAAATCTCTCTTCGAACGCATCAGTTTAACATTTTCGTCGATCGCTAAGGATATATTTGTATCATCTCACCCCCCAAAACATAAAGAAAATGTGACATTTTAAAAATTGAGGGGTTTTTACCGAAATTCGTGTGCTATACTCTTTGATTTTTTAATAAAAAAGGAAATATCTAAAAATCTCTCTTCGAAAGCATCTGTTTAACATTTTCGTCGCTAAGGATCCATTTGTATCATCACACCCCTCAAAAAATAAGAAAATATGACATTTTAAAAAATGAGGGTTTTTACCGAAATTCGTGTGATAACTCTTTGGTTTTTTGCTAAAAAAGGAAATATCAAAAAATCTCTCTTCGAACGCATCAGTTTAACATTTTCGTCGCTAAGAATCCATTTGTACCATCACACCCCTCAAAATAATAAAAGAAAATTAGACATTTTAAAAAGTGAGGGTTTTTACCGAAATTCGTGTGCTATACTCTTTCGTTTTTTGCTGAAAAATGAAATATCTAAAAATCTCTCTTCGAACGCATCAGTTTAACATTTTCGTCGCTAAGGATCCATTTGTATCATCACACCCCTCAAAAAATAAAGAAAATATGACATTTTAAAAACTGTAGGTTTTTACCGAAATTCGTATGCTATACTTTTAGGTTTTGTGCTAAAAAAGGAAATATCTAAAAATCTCTCTTCGAACGCATCAGTTTAACATTTTCGTCGCTAAGGATCCATTTGTATCATCACACCCCTCAAAAAATAAAGAAAATGTGACATTTTAAAAACTGTAGGTTTTTACCGAAATTCGTGTCCTATACTTTTTGGTTTTTTGCTAAAAAAGGTAATATCTAAAAATCTCTCTTCGAACGCATCCGTTTAACATTTTCGTCGCTAAGGATCCATTTGTATCGTCACACCCCTCAAAAAATAAAAAAATGTGACATTTTAAAAATTGAGTGTTTTTACCGACATTCGTGTGCTATACCATTTGGATTTTTTTGCTAAAACAGAAAATATCTAAAATCTCTCTTCGAACGCCTCAGTTTAACATTTTCGTCGCTAAGAATCCATTTGTACCATCACACCCCTCACAATAATAAAGAAAATTAGACATTTTAAAAAGTGAGGGTTTTTACGAAAATTCGTGTGCTATACCATCTGGATTTTTTGCTAAAAAAGGAAATATCTAAAAATCTCTCTTCGAACGAATCAGTGTTATATTTCATCGCTAAGGATCAATTTGTATCATCACACCACTCGAAAAATAAAGAAAATGTAACATTTTTAAAACTGAGGGTTTTTACGGAAATTCATTTGCTATTTCTCTTTGGTTTTTTGCTAAAAAAAGAAATTTCTAAAAATCTCTCTTCGCACGTATCAGTTTAACATTTTCGTCGCTAAGGATCCATTTGTGTCATCACACCCCCCAAAAAATAAAGAAAATATGACATTTTAAAAACTGTGTTTTTACCGAAATACGTGTATTGTACCCTTTGGTTTTTTTACAAAAAAGGAAATATAGCTAAAAATCTCTCTTCGAACGCATCAGTTTAACATTTTCGTCGATCGCTAAGGATATATTTGTATCATCTCACCCCCCAAAACATAAAGAAAATGTGACATTTTAAAAATTGAGGGGTTTTTACCGAAATTCGTGTGCTATACTCTTTGATTTTTTAATAAAAAAGGAAATATCTAAAAATCTCTCTTCGAAAGCATCTGTTTAACATTTTCGTCGCTAAGGATCCATTTGTATCATCACACCCCTCAAAAAATAAGAAAATATGACATTTTAAAAAATGAGGGTTTTTACCGAAATTCGTGTGATAACTCTTTGGTTTTTTGCTAAAAAAGGAAATATCAAAAAATCTCTCTTCGAACGCATCAGTTTAACATTTTCGTCGCTAAGAATCCATTTGTACCATCACACCCCTCAAAATAATAAAAGAAAATTAGACATTTTAAAAAGTGAGGGTTTTTACCGAAATTCGTGTGCTATACTCTTTCGTTTTTTGCTGAAAAATGAAATATCTAAAAATCTCTCTTCGAACGCATCAGTTTAACATTTTCGTCGCTAAGGATCCATTTGTATCATCACACCCCTCAAAAAATAAAGAAAATATGACATTTTAAAAACTGTAGGTTTTTACCGAAATTCGTATGCTATACTTTTAGGTTTTGTGCTAAAAAAGGAAATATCTAAAAATCTCTCTTCGAACGCATCAGTTTAACATTTTCGTCGCTAAGGATCCATTTGTATCATCACACCCCTCAAAAAATAAAGAAAATGTGACATTTTAAAAATTGAGGGTTTTTACCGAAATTCGTGTGCTATACTATACTCTTTGGTTTTTTGCTAAAACGGGAAATATCTAAAATCTCTCTTCGAACGCATTAGTTTAACATTTTCGTCGCTAAGGATCCATTTGGACCATCAGACCCCTAAAAATAATAAAGAAAATTAGATATTTTAAAAGGAGAGGGTTTTTAACGAAATTCGTGTGCTATACTTTTTGGTTTTTTGCCAAAAAAGGAAATATTTAAAAATCTCTCTTCCAACGCATCAGTTTAACATTTTCGTCGCTAAGGATCCATTTGTATCATCACACCCCTCAAAAAATAAAGAAAAGTAGACATTTTTAAAAAGTGAGGGTTTTTACGGAAATTCGTGTGCTATACAATCTGGATTTTTTCCTAAAAAAGGAAATATCTAAAAATCTCTCTTCGAACGAATCAGTTTTATATTTCATCGCTAAGGATCAATTTGTATCATCACACCGCTCGAAAAATAAAGAAAAGGTGACATTTTTAAAACTGATGGTTTTTACGGAAATTCGTTTGCTATTTCTTTTTGGTTTTTTGCTAAAAAAGGAAATATCTAAAAATCTCTTTTCGAAAGCATCCGTTTAACATTTTCGTTGCTAGGATCTATTTGTATCATCACACCCCTCAAAAAATAAAGAAAATGTGACATTTTAAAAACAGAGGGTTTTTACCGAAATTCGTGTGATATACTCTTTGGTTTTTTGGTAAAAAAGGTAATATCGAAAAATCTCTCTTTGAACGCATCAGTTTAACATTTTCGTCGCTAAGGATCCATTTGTATCGTCACACCCCTCAAAAAATAAAAAAATGTTACATTTTAAAAATTGAGGGTTTTTACCGACATTCGTGTGCTATACCATTTGGATTTTTTGCTAAAACAGGAAATATCTAAAATCTCTCTTCGAACGCCTCAGTTTAACATTTTCGTCGCTAAGAATCCATTTGTACCATCACACCCCTCAAAATAATAAAGAAAATTAGACAATTTAAAAAGTGATGGTTTTTACGGAAATTCGTGTGCTATACAATCTGGATTTTTTGCTAAAAAGGAAATATCTAAAAATCTCTCTTCGAATGAATCAGTTTTATATTTCATCGCTAAGGATCAATTTGTATCATCACACCGCTCGAAAAATAAAGAAAATGTGACATTTTTAAAACTGATGGTTTTTACGGAAATTCGTTTGCTATTTCTTCTTGGTTTTTTTGCTAAAAAAGGAAATATTTAAAAATCTCTCTTTGAACGCACCAGTTTAACATTTTCGTCGCTAAGGATCCATTTGTATCATCACACCCCTCAAAAAATAAAGAAAATGTGACATTTTAAAAATTGAGAGTTTTTACCGAAATTCGTGTGCTACTATACTCTTTGGTTTTTTGCTAAAACGGGAAATATCTAAAATCTCTCTTCGAACGCATTAGTTTAACATTTTCGTCGCTAAGGATCCATTTGGACCATCAGACCCCTAAAAATAATAAAGAAAATTAGATATTTTAAAAGGAGAGGGTTTTTAACGAAATTCGTGTGCTATACTTTTTGGTTTTTTGCCAAAAAAGGAAATATTTAAAAATCTCTCTTCCAACGCATCAGTTTAACATTTTCGTCGCTAAGGATCCATTTGTATCATCACACCCCTCAAAAAATAAAGAAAAGTAGACATTTTTAAAAAGTGAGGGTTTTTACGGAAATTCGTGTGCTATACAATCTGGATTTTTTCCTAAAAAAGGAAATATCTAAAAATCTCTCTTCGAACGAATCAGTTTTATATTTCATCGCTAAGGATCAATTTGTATCATCACACCGCTCGAAAAATAAAGAAAAGGTGACATTTTTAAAACTGATGGTTTTTACGGAAATTCGTTTGCTATTTCTTTTTGGTTTTTTGCTAAAAAAGGAAATATCTAAAAATCTCTTTTCGAAAGCATCCGTTTAACATTTTCGTTGCTAGGATCTATTTGTATCATCACACCCCTCAAAAAATAAAGAAAATGTGACATTTTAAAAACAGAGGGTTTTTACCGAAATTCGTGTGATATACTCTTTGGTTTTTTGGTAAAAAAGGTAATATCGAAAAATCTCTCTTTGAACGCATCAGTTTAACATTTTCGTCGCTAAGGATCCATTTGTATTGTCACACCCCTCAAAAAATAAAAAAATGTTACATTTTAAAAATTGAGGGTTTTTACCGACATTCGTGTGCTATACCATTTGGATTTTTTGCTAAAACAGGAAATATCTAAAATCTCTCTTCGAACGCCTCAGTTTAACATTTTCGTCGCTAAGAATCCATTTGTACCATCACACCCCTCAAAATAATAAAGAAAATTAGACAATTTAAAAAGTGATGGTTTTTACGGAAATTCGTGTGCTATACAATCTGGATTTTTTGCTAAAAAGGAAATATCTAAAAATCTCTCTTCGAATGAATCAGTTTTATATTTCATCGCTAAGGATCAATTTGTATCATCACACCGCTCGAAAAATAAAGAAAATGTGACATTTTTAAAACTGATGGTTTTTACGGAAATTCGTTTGCTATTTCTTCTTGGTTTTTTTGCTAAAAAAGGAAATATCAAAAAATCTCTCTTCGAACGCATCAGTTTAACATTTTCGTCGCTAAGGATCCATTTGTATCATCACACCCGTAAAAATAAAAAAGAAAATTAGACATTTTAAAAAGAGAGGGTTTTTACCGAAATTCGTGTGCTATACCATTTGGATTTTTTGCTAAAAAAGGAAATATCTAAAATCTCTCTTCGAACGCATCAGTTTAACATTTTCGTCGCTAAGAATTCATTTGTACCATCACACCCCTCAAAATAAGAAAGAAAATTAGACATTTTAAAAAGTGAGGGTTTTTACCGAAATTCGTGTGCTATAAATCTCTCTTTCGTGTACCATCACTCTTTCGTTTTTTGCTGAAAAAGGAAATATCTAAAAATCTCTCTTCGAACGCATCAGTTTAACATTTTCTTCGCTAAGGATCCATTTGTATCATCACACCCCTCAAAAAATAAAGAAAATGTGACATTTTAAAAACTGTAGGTTTTTACCGAAATTCGTGTTCTATACTTTTTGGTTTTTTGCCAAAAAAGGAAATATTTAAAAATCTCTCTTCAAACGCATCAGTTTAACATTTTCGCCGCTAAGGATCCATTTGTATCATCACACCCCTCAAAAAATAAAGAAAATGTGACATTTTAAAAACTGTAGGTTTTTTCCGATATTCGTGTGTTATACTTTTTGGTTTTTTGCTAAAAAAGGTAATATCTAAAAATCTCTCTTCGAACGCATCAGTTTAACATTTTCGTCGCTAAGGATCCATTTGTATCGTCACACCCCTCAAAAAATAAAAAAATGTGACATTTTAAAAATTGAGGGTTTTTACCGACATTGGTGTGCTATACCATTTGGATTTTTTGCTAAAACAGGAAATATCTAAAATCTCTCTTCGAACGCCTCAGTTTAACATTTTCGTCGCTAAGAATCCATTTGTACCATCACACCCCTCAAAATAATAAAGAAAATTAGACAATTTAAAAAGTGATGGTTTTTATGGAAATTCGTGTGCTATACAATCTGGATTTTTTGCTAAAAAGGAAATATCTAAAAATCTCTCTTCGAACGAATCAGTTTTATATTTCATCGCTAAGGATCAATTTGTATCATCACACCGCTCGAAAAATAAAGAAAATGTGACATTTTTAAAACTGATGGTTTTTACGGAAATTCGTTTGCTATTTCTTCTTGGTTTTTTTGCTAAAAAAGGAAATATTTAAAAATCTCTCTTTGAACGCACCAGTTTAACATTTTCGTCGCTAATCATCCATTTGTATCATCACACCACTCAAAAAATTAAGAAAATGTGACATTTTAAAAACTGAGGGTTTTTACCGAAATTCGTGTGCTATACTCTTTGGTTTTTGCTAAAAAAGGAAATATCAAAAAATCTCTCTTCGAACGCATCAGTTTAACATTTTCGTCGCTAAGGATCCATTTGTATCATCACACCCGTAAAAATAAAAAAGAAAATTAGACATTTTAAAAAGAGAGGGTTTTTACCGAAATTCGTGTGCTATACCATTTGGATTTTTTGCTAAAAAAGGAAATATCTAAAATCTCTCTTCGAACGCATCAGTTTAACATTTTCGTCGCTAAGAATTCATTTGTACCATCACACCCCTCAAAATAAGAAAGAAAATTAGACATTTTAAAAAGTGAGGGTTTTTACCGAAATTCGTGTGCTATAAATCTCTCTTTCGTGTACCATCACTCTTTCGTTTTTTGCTGAAAAAGGAAATATCTAAAAATCTCTCTTCGAACGCATCAGTTTAACATTTTCTTCGCTAAGGATCCATTTGTATCATCACACCCCTCAAAAAATAAAGAAAATGTGACATTTTAAAAACTGTAGGTTTTTACCGAAATTCGTGTTCTATACTTTTTGGTTTTTTGCCAAAAAAGGAAATATTTAAAAATCTCTCTTCAAACGCATCAGTTTAACATTTTCGCCGCTAAGGATCCATTTGTATCATCACACCCCTCAAAAAATAAAGAAAATGTGACATTTTAAAAACTGTAGGTTTTTTCCGATATTCGTGTGTTATACTTTTTGGTTTTTTGCTAAAAAAGGTAATATCTAAAAATCTCTCTTCGAACGCATCAGTTTAACATTTTCGTCGCTAAGGATCCATTTGTATCGTCACACCCCTCAAAAAATAAAAAAATGTGACATTTTAAAAATTGAGGGTTTTTACCGACATTGGTGTGCTATACCATTTGGATTTTTTGCTAAAACAGGAAATATCTAAAATCTCTCTTCGAACGCCTCAGTTTAACATTTTCGTCGCTAAGAATCCATTTGTACCATCACACCCCTCAAAATAATAAAGAAAATTAGACAATTTAAAAAGTGATGGTTTTTATGGAAATTCGTGTGCTATACAATCTGGATTTTTTGCTAAAAAGGAAATATCTAAAAATCTCTCTTCGAACGAATCAGTTTTATATTTCATCGCTAAGGATCAATTTGTATCATCACACCGCTCGAAAAATAAAGAAAATGTGACATTTTTAAAACTGATGGTTTTTACGGAAATTCGTTTGCTATTTCTTCTTGGTTTTTTTGCTAAAAAAGGAAATATTTAAAAATCTCTCTTTGAACGCACCAGTTTAACATTTTCGTCGCTAATCATCCATTTGTATCATCACACCACTCAAAAAATTAAGAAAATGTGACATTTTAAAAACTGAGGGTTTTTACCGAAATTCGTGTGCTATACTCTTTGGTTTTTGCTAAAAAAGGAAATATCAAAAAATCTCTCTTCGAACGCATCAATTTAACATTTTCGTCGCTAAGGATCCATTTGTATCATCACACCCGTAAAAATAAAAAAGAAAATTAGACATTTTAAAAAGAGAGGGTTTTTACCGAAATTCGTGTGCTATACCATTTGGATTTTTTGCTAAAAAAGGAAATATCTAAAATCTCTCTTCGAACGCATCAGTTTAACATTTTCGTCGCTAAGAATTCATTTGTACCATCACACCCCTCAAAATAAGAAAGAAAATTAGACATTTTAAAAAGTGAGGGTTTTTACCGAAATTCGTGTGCTATAAATCTCTCTTTCGTGTACCATCACTCTTTCGTTTTTTGCTGAAAAAGGAAATATCTAAAAATCTCTCTTCGAACGCATCAGTTTAACATTTTCTTCGCTAAGGATCCATTTGTATCATCACACCCCTCAAAAAATAAAGAAAATGTGACATTTTAAAAACTGTAGGTTTTTACCGAAATTCGTGTTCTATACTTTTTGGTTTTTTGCCAAAAAAGGAAATATTTAAAAATCTCTCTTCAAACGCATCAGTTTAACATTTTCGCCGCTAAGGATCCATTTGTATCATCACACCCCTCAAAAAATAAAGAAAATGTGACATTTTAAAAACTGTAGGTTTTTTCCGATATTCGTGTGTTATACTTTTTGGTTTTTTGCTAAAAAAGGTAATATCTAAAAATCTCTCTTCGAACGCATCAGTTTAACATTTTCGTCGCTAAGGATCCATTTGTATCGTCACACCCCTCAAAAAATAAAAAAATGTGACATTTTAAAAATTGAGGGTTTTTACCGACATTGGTGTGCTATACCATTTGGATTTTTTGCTAAAACAGGAAATATCTAAAATCTCTCTTCGAACGCCTCAGTTTAACATTTTCGTCGCTAAGAATCCATTTGTACCATCACACCCCTCAAAATAATAAAGAAAATTAGACATTTTAAAAAGTGAGGTTTTTTACGGAAATTCGTGTGCTATACCATCTGGATTTTTTGCTAAAAAGGAAATATCTAAAAATCTCTCTTCGAACGAATCAGTTTTATATTTCATCACTAAGGATCAATTTGTATCATCACACCGCTCCAAAAATAAAGAATATGTGACATTTTTAAAACTGAGGGTTTTTACGGAAATTCGTTTGCTATTTCTCTTTGGTTTTTTGCTAAAAAAGGAAATATCTAAAAATCTCTCTTCGAACGCACCAGTTTAACATTTTCGTCGCTAATGATCCATTTGTATCATCACACCACTCAAAAAATTAAGAAAATGTGACATTTTAAAAACTGAGGGTTTTTACCGAAATTCGTGTGCTATAATACTCTTTGGTTTTTCTAAAAAAGGAAATATGAAAAAATCTCTCTTCGAACGCATCTGTTTAACATTTTCGTCGCTAAGGATCCATTTGTATCATTACACCCCTAAAAAAATAAAGAAAATGTGACATTTTTAAAACTGAGGGTTTTTACCGAAATTCGTGTGTTATATTTTTGGTTTTGTGCTAAAAAATCAAATATCTAAAAATCTCTCTTCGAACGCATCAGTTTAACATTTTCGTCGCTAAGGATCCATTTGTATCATCACACCCCTCAAAAAATAAAGAAAATGAGAAAATTTTAAAACTGAAAGTTTTTACCGAAATTCGTGTGCTATTTCTCTTTGGTTTTTGCTAAAAATGGAAATATCTAAAAATCTCTCTTCGAACGCATCAGTTTGACATTTTCGTCGCTAAGGATCCATTTGTACCATCACACCCCTCAAAATAATAAAGAAAATTAGACATTTTAAAAAGAGAGGGTTTTTACCGAAATTCGTGTGCTATACTCTTTGATTTTTTAATAAAAAAGGAAATATCTAAAAATTTCTCTTCGAAAGCATCCGTTTAACATTTTCGTCGCTAAGGATCCATTTGTATCATCACATCCCTCAAAAAATAAAGAAAATATGACATTTTAAAAAATGAGGGTTTTTACCGAAATTCAAGTGATAACTCTTTGGTTTTTTGCTAAAAAGGGAAATATCAAAAATCTCTTTTCGAACGCATCAGTTTAACATTTTCGTCGCTAAGAATCCATTTGTGCTATCACACCCCTCAAAATAAGAAAGAAAATTAGACATTTTAAAAAGTGAGGGTTTTTACCGAAATTCGTGTGCTATACTCTTTCGTTTTTTGCTGAAAAAGGAAATATCTAAAAATCTCTCTTCGAACGCATCAGTTTAACATTTTCGTCGCTAAGGATCCATTTGTATCATCACACCCCTCAAAAAATAAAGAAAATATTACATTTTAAAAAGTGTAGGTTTTTACCGAAATTCGTGTGCTATACTTTTTGGTTTTGTGCTAAAAAAAGAAATATCTAAAAATCTCTCTTCGAACGCATCAGTTTAACATTTTCGTTGCTAAGGATCCATTTGTATCAACACACCCCTCAAAAAATAAAGAAAATGTGACATTTTAAAAACGGAGGGTTTTTACCGAAATTCGTGTGCTATACTCTTTGGTTTTTTGCTAAAAAAAGAAATGTCTAAAAATCTCTCTTCGAACGCATCAGTTTAACATTTTCGTCGCTAAGGATCCATTTGTACCATTACACTCCTCAATATAATAAAGAAAATGTGAAATTTTCAAAACTGTAGGTTTTTACCGAAATTCGTGTGTTATACCATTTGAATTTTTTGCTAAAAAAGGAAATATCTAAAAATTTCTGTTCGAACGCATCAGTTTAACATTTTCGTCTCTAAGGATCCATTTGTATCATCACACCCCTCAAAAAATAAAGAAAATGTCACATTTTAAAAATTGAGGGTTTTTACCAAAATTCGTGTGTTATACTCTTTGCTTTTTTGCTAAAAAATGAAATATCTAAAAATCTCTCTTCGAAAGCATCCGTTTAACATTTTCGTCGCTAAGGATCCATTTGTATCATGACAGAGGGTTTTTACCGAAATTCGTGTGCTATAATATTCGTATCTTTTGCTAAAAAAGGAAATATCTAAAAATCTCTCTTCGAACGAATCAGTTTTATATTTTCGTCGCTAAGGATCCATTTGTATCATCACACCGCTCAAAAAATAAAGAAAATGTGACATTTTTGAAACTGAGGGTTTTTACCGAAATTCGTGTGCTATTTCTCTTGGGTTTTTTGCGAAAAAAGGAAATATCTAAAAATCTCTCTTCGAACGCATCAGTTTAACATTTTCGTCGCTAAGGATCCATTTGTATCATCACACCACTAAAAATATAAAGAAAATGTGAAATTTTAAAAATTGAGGGTTTTACCAAAATTCGTGTGCTATTCTCTTTGGTTTTTTGCTAAAAAAAGAAATTTCTAAAAATCTCTCTTCGCACGTATCAGTTTAACATTTTCGTCGCTAAGGCTCCATTTGTGTCATCACACCCCTCAAAAAATAAAGAAAATGTGACATTTTAAAAACTGTGTTTTTACCGTAATACGTGTTTTGTACCCTTTGGTTTTTTTTACAAAAAAAGGAAATATATTTAAAAATCTCTCTTCGAACGCATCAATTTAACATTTTCGTCGCTAAGGATCCATTTGTATCATCACACCCCTCAAAAAATAAAGAAAATGTGACATTTTAAAAACTGTAGGTTTTTACCGAAATTCGTGTTCTATACTTTTTGGTTTTTTGCCAAAAAAGGAAATATTTAAAAATCTCTCTTCAAACGCATCAGTTTAACATTACCGTAATACGTGTGTTGTACCCTTTGGTTTTTTTTACAAAAAAGGAAATATATTTAAAAATCTCTCTTCGAACACATCAATTTAACATTTTCGTCGCTAAGGATCCATTTGTATCATCACACCCCTCAAAAAATAAAGAAAATGTGACATTTTAAAAACGGAGGGTTTTTACCGAAATTCGTGTGATATACTCTTTGGTTTTTTGCTAAAAAAGGAAATATCTAAAAATCTCTCTTCGAAAGCATCCGTTTAACATTTTCGTCGCTAAGGATCCATTTGTACCATCACACTCCTCAAAAAATAAAGAAAATGTGACATTTTAAAAACGGAGGGTTTTTACCGAAATTCGTGTGCTATACTCTTTGGTTTTTTGCTAAAAAGGAAATATCTAAAAATCTCTATTCGAACGCATCAGTTTAACATTTTCGTCGCTAAGGATCCATTTCTATCATCACACCCCTCAAAAACTAAAGAAAATGTGACATTTTAAAATCTGAGAGGTTTACCAAAATTCGTGTGATATATTGTTTGGTTTTTTGCTAAAAAAGGAAATATCTAAAATCTCTCTTCGAACGCATCAGTTTGACATTTTCGTCACTAAGGATCCATTTGTACCATCACACCCCTCAAAATAATAAAGAAAATTAGACATTTTAAAAAGAGTGGGTTTTTACCGAAATTCGTGTTCTATACCATTTGGATTTTTTGCTAAAAAATGAAATATCTAAAAATCTCTCTTCGAACGAATCAGTTTTATATTTTCGTCGCTAAGGATCCATTTGTATCATCACACCGCTCAAAAAATAAAGAAAATGTGACATTTTTGAAACTGAGGGTTTTTACCGAAATTCGTGTGCTATTTCTCTTTGGTTTTTTGCGAAAAAAGGAAATATCTAAAAATCTCTCTTCGAACGCATCAGTTTAACATTTTCGTCGCTAAGGATCCATTTGTATCATCACACCACTCAAAAAATAAAGAAAATGTGACATTTTAAAAATAGAGGGTTTTACCAAAATTCGTGTGCTATTCTCTTTGGTTTTTTGCTAAAAAAAGAAATTTCTAAAAATCTCTCTTCGCACGTATCAGTTTAACATTTTCGTCGCTAAGGATCCATTTGTGTCATCACACCCCTCAAAAAATAAAGAAAATGTGACATTTTAAAAACTGTGTTTTTACCGAAATACGTGTGTTGTACCCTTTGGTTTTTTTTACAAAAAAAGAAATATAGCTAAAAATCTCTCTTCGAACGCAGCAGTTGAACATTTTCGTCGCTAAGGATCCATTTGTATCAATAAAGAAAATGTTAAACTCCATGTGAAAACGTAGCATTTGTATCAATAAAGGATCCATTTCAAAAAATAAAGAAAATAAGACATTTAAAAAATGGAGGGTTTTTACCGAAATTCGTGTGCTATACTCTATGGTTTTTTGCTAAAAAAGGAAATATCTAAAAATCTCTCTTCGAACGCATCAGTTTAACATTTTCGTCGCTAAGGATCCATTTGTACCATCACACTCCTCAAAAAAATAAAGAAAATGTGACATTTTAAAAACTGTGTTTTTACCGAAATACGTGTGTTGTACCCTTTAGTTTTTTTACAAAAAAGGAACTATAGCTAAAAATCTCTCTTCGAACGCATCAGTTGAACATTTTCGTCGCTAAGGATCCATTTGTATCATCTCACCCCCCAAAAAATAAAGAAAATGTGACATTTTAAAAATTGAGGGTTTTTTACCGAAATTCGTGTGCTATACTCTTTGATTTTTAATAAAAAAGGAAATATCTAAAAATCTCTCTTCGAAAGCATCCCTTTAACATTTTCGTCGCTAAGGATCCATTTGTATCATCAAACCCCTCAAGAAATAAAGAAAATATGAAATTTTAAAAAATGAGGGTTTTTACCGAAATTCGTGTGATAACTCTTTGGGTTTTTTCTAAAAAGGGAAATATCAAAAAATCTCTCTTCGAACGCATCAGTTTAACATTTTCGTCGCTAAGAATCCATTTGTACCATCACACCCCTCAAAATAAGAAAGAAAATTAGACATTTTAAAAAGTGAGGGTTTTTACCGAAATTTGTGTGCTATACTCTTTCGTTTTTTGCTGAAAAATGAAATATCTAAAAATCTCTCTTCGAACGCATCAGTTTAACATTTTCGTCGCTAAGGATCCATTTGTATCATCACACCCCTCAAAAAATAAAGAAAATATGACATTTTAAAAACTGTAGGTTTTTACCGAAATTCGTGTGCTATACTTTTTGGTTTTGTGCTAAAAAAGGAAATATCTAAAAATCTCTCTTCGAACGCATCAGTTTAACATTTTCGTCGCTAAGGATCCATTTGTATCATCACACCGCCCAAAAAATAAAGAAAATGTGACATTTTAAAAATTGAGGGTTTTTACCGAAATTCGTGTGCTATACACTTTGTTTTTTTGCTAAAAAGGGAAATATCTAAAATCTCTCTTCGAACGCATTTGTTTAACATTTTCGTCGCTAAGGATCCATTTATACCATCAGACCCCTAAAAATAATAAAGAAAATTAGATATTTTAAAAGGAGAGGGTTTTTACCGAAATTCGTGTGCTATACTTTTTGGTTTTTTGCCAAAAAGGAAATATTTAAAAATCTCTCTTCAAACGCATCAGTTTAACATTTTCGTCGCTAAGGATCCATTTGTATCATCACACCCCTCAAAAAATAAAGAAAATGTGACATTTTAAAAACTGTAGGTTTTTACCGAAATTCGTGTACTATACTTTTTGGTTTTGTGCTAAAAAAGGAAATATCTAAAAATCTCTCTTCGAACGCATCAGTTTAACATTTTCGTCGCTAAGGATCCATTTGTATCGTCACACCCCTCAAAAAATAAAGAAAATGTGACATTTTAAAATCTGAGAGGTTTTACCAAAATTCGTGTGCTATACTGTTGGGTTTTTTGCTAAAATATGAAATATCTAAAATCTCTTTTCGAACGCATCAGTTTGACATTTTCGTCGCTAAGGATCCATTTGTACCTTCACACCCCCCAAAATAATAAAGAAAATTAGAAATTTTAAAAAGAGAGGGTTTTTACCGAAATTCGTGTGCTATACCATTTGAATTTTTTGCTAAAAAAGGAAATATCTAAAAATTTCTGTTCGAACGCATCAGTTTAACATTT
The DNA here is from genome assembly GCA_963682175.1 of Triglochin maritima. Taxonomy (NCBI): domain Eukaryota; kingdom Viridiplantae; phylum Streptophyta; class Magnoliopsida; order Alismatales; family Juncaginaceae; genus Triglochin; species Triglochin maritima. Next base: position 52,955,088 of record OY821771.1, on the reverse strand, counting down.
TCGTCTCTAAGGATCAATTTGTATCATCACACCCCTCAAAAAATAAAGAAAATGTCACATTTTTAAAACTGAGGGTTTTTACGGAAATTCGTTTGCTATTTCTCTTTGGTTTTTTGCTAAAAAAGGAAATATCTAAAAATATCTCTTCGAACGCACCAGTTTAACATTTTCGTCGCTAATGATCCATTTGTATCATCACACCACTCAAAAAATAAAGAAAATGTGACATTTTAAAAACTGAGGGTTTTTACCGAAATTCGTGTTCTATTCTCTTTGGTTTTTTGCTAAAAAAAGAAAACGTATCAGTTTAACATTTTCGTCGCTAAGGATCCATTTGTGTCATCACACCCCTCAAAAAATAAAGAAAATGTGACATTTTAAAAACTGTGTTTTTACCGAAATACGTGTGTTGTACCCTTTGGTTTTTTTACAAAAAAGGAAATATAGCTAAAAATCTCTATTCGAACGCATCAGTTTAACATTTTCGTCGCTAAGGATCCATTTGTATCGTCTCACCCCCCCAAAAAATAAAGAAAATGTGACATTTTAAAAATTAAGGGGTTTTTACCGAAATTCGTGTGCTATACTCTTTGATTTTTTAATAAAAAAGGAAATATCTAAAAATCTCTCTTCGAAAGCATCTGTTTAACATTTTCGTCGCTAAGGATCCATTTGTATCATCACACCCCTCAAAAAATAAAGAAAATATGCATTTTAAAAAATGAGGGTTTTTACCGAAATTCGTGTGATAACTCTTTGGTTTTTTGCTAAAAAGGGAAATATCAAAAAATCTCTCTTCGAACGCATCAGTTTAACATTTTCGTCGCTAAGAATCCATTTGTACCATCACACCCCTCAAAATAAGAAAGAAAATTAGACATTTTAAAAAGTGAGGGTTTTTACCGAAATTCGTGTGCTATACTCTTTCGTTTTTTGCTGAAAAATGAATTATCTAAAAATCTCTCTTCGAACGCATCAGTTTAACATTTTCGTCGCTAAGGATCCATTTGTATCATCACACCCCCCAAAAAATAAAGAAAATGTGACATTTTAAAAATTGAGGGTTTTTACCGAAATTCGTGTGCTATACTCTTTGGTTTTTTGCTAAAAAGGGAAATATCAAAAAATCTCTCTTCGAACGCATTAGTTTAACATTTTCGTCGCTAAGGATCCATTTGTACCATCAGACCCCTAAAAATAATAAAGAAAATTAGATATTTTAAAAGGAGAGGGTTTTTAACGAAATTCGTGTGCTATACTATTTGGTTTTTTGCCAAAAAAGGAAATATTTAAAAATCTCTCTTCCAACGCATCAGTTTAACATTTTCGTCGCTAAGGATCCATTTGTATCATCACACCCCTCAAAAAATAAAGAAAATGTGACATTTTAAAAACGGTAGGTTTTTACCGAAATTCGTGTACTATACTTTTTGGTTTTTTGCTAAAAAAGGTAATATCGAAAAATCTCTCTTCGAACGCATCAGTTTAACATTTTCGTCGCTAAGGATCCATTTGTATCGTCACACCCCTCAAAAAATAAAAAATGTTACATTTTAAAAATTGAGGGTTTTTACCGACATTCGTGTGCTATACCATTTCGATTTTTTGCTAAAACAGGAAATATCTAAAATCTCTCTTCGAACGCCTCAGTTTAACATTTTCGTCGCTAAGAATCCATTTGTACCATCACACCCCTCAAAATAATAAAGAAAATTAGACAATTTAAAAAGTGATGTTTTTAACGGAAATTCGTGTGCTATACAATCTGGATTTTTTACTAAAAAAGGAAATATCTAAAAATCTCTCTTCGAACGAATCCGTTTTATATTTCATCGCTAAGGATCAATTTGTATCATCACACCGCTCGAAAAATAAAAAAAATGTGACATTTTTAAAACTGAGGGTTTTTACGGAAATTCGTTTGCTATTTCTTTTTGGTTTTTTGCTAAAAAAGGAAATATCTAAAAATCTCTCTTCGAACGCACCAGTTTAACATTTTCGTCGCTAATAATCCATTTGTATCATCACACCACTCAAAAAATTAAGAAAATGTGACATTTTAAAAACTGAGGGTTTTTACCGAAATTCGTGTGCTATACTCTTTGGTTTTTGCTAAAAAAGGAAATATCAAAAAATCTCTCTTCGAACGCATCAGTTTAACATTTTCGTCGCTAAGGATCCATTTGTATCATCACACCCCTAAAAAAAATTAAGAAAATGTGAGATCTTTCAAACTGAGGGTTTTTACCGAAATTCGTGTGTTATACTCTATGGTTTTTTGCCAAACAAAGAAATATCTAAAAATCTCTTTTCGAACGCATCAGTTTAACATTTTCGTCGCTAAGGATCTATTTGTATCATCACACCCCTCAAAATATAAAGAAAATTAGACATTTTAAACAGTGAGGGTTTTTACGGAAATTCGTGTGCTATACCATCTGGATTTTTTGCTAAAAAAGGAAATATCTAAAAATCTCTCTTCGAACGCACCAGTTTAACATTTTCGTCGCTAAGGATCCATTTGTATGATCTCACCCCCAAAAAAATAAAGAAAATGTGTGGATTTTAAAAATTGAGGGTTTTTACCGAAATTCGTGTGCTATACTCTTTGGTTTTTTGCTAAAAAAGGAAATATCTAAAAATCTCTCTTCGAAAGCATACGTTTAACATTTTCGTCGCTAAGGATCTATTTCTATCATCACACCCCTCAAAAACTAAAGAAAATGTGACATTTTAAAATCTGAGAGGTTTTACCAAAATTCGTGTGCTATACTGTTGGGTTTTTTGCTAAAAAATGAAATATCTAAAATCTCTTTTTGAACGCATCAGTTTGACATTTTCGTCGCTAAGGATCCATTTGTACCATCACACCCCCCAAAATAATAAAGAAAATTAGAAATTTTAAAAAGAGAGGGTTTTTACCGAAATTCGTGTGCTATACCATTTGAATTTTTTGCTAAAAAAGAAAATATCTAAAAATTTCTGTTCGAACGCATCAGTTTAACATTTTCGTCTCTAAGGATCCATTTGTATCATCACACCCCACAAAAAATAAAGAAAATGTGACATTTTAAAAATTGAGGGTTTTTACCGAAATTCGTGTGCTATACTCTTTGTTTTTTGCTAAAAAGGGAAATATCTAAAATCTCTCTTCGAACGCATTAGTTTAACATTTTCGTCGGTAGGGATCCATTTGTACCATCACACCCCCCAAAATAATAAAGAAAATTAGAAATTTTAAAAAGAGTGGGTTTTTACCGAAATTCGTGTGCTATACCATTTGGATTTTTTGCTAAAAAAGGAAATATCTAAAATCTCTCTTCGAACGCATCAGTTAAACATTTTCGTCGCTAAGAATCCATTTGTACCATCACATCCCTCAAAATAATAAAGAAAATTAGACATTTAAAAAAGTGACGGTTTTTACCGAAATTCGTGTGCTATACTCTTTGGTTTTTTGCTAAAAAGGGAAATATCTAAAATCTCTCTTCGAACGCATTAGTTTAACATTTTCGTCGCTAAGGATCCATTTGTACCATCAGACCCCTAAAAATAATAAAGAAAATTAGATATTTTAAAAGGAGAGGGTTTTTACCGAAATTCGTGTTCTATACTTTTTGGTTTTTTGCCAAAAAAAGAAATATTTAAAAATCTCTATTCAAACGCATCAGTTTAACATTTTCGTCGCTAAGGATCCATTTGTATCATCACACCCCTCAAAAAATAAAGAAAATGTGACATTTTAAAAACTGTAGGTTTTTACAGAAATTCGTGTGCTATACTTTTTGGTTTTTTGCTAAAAAAGGTAATATCTAAAAATCTCTCTTCCAACGCATCAGTTTAACATTTTCGTCGCTAAGGATCCATTTGTATCGTCACACCCCTCAAAAAATAGCAAAAAATTAGACATTTTTAAAAATTGAGGGTTTTTACCGAAATTCGTGTGCTATACCATTTGGATTTTTTGCTAAAAAGGAAATATCTAAAATCTCTCTTCGAACGCATCAGTTTAACATTTTTGTCGCTAAGATTCCATTTTTACCATCACACCCCACAAAAAATAAAGAAAATTAGACATTTTTAAAAAGTGAGGGTTTTTACCGAAATTCGTGTGCTATACCATTTGGATTTTTTGCTAAAAAAGGAAATATCTAAAAATCTCTCTTCGAACGAATCAGTTTGACATTTTCGTCGCTAAGGATCCATTTTTATCATCACACCGCTCAAAAAATAAATAAAATGTGACATTTTAAAAACTGAGGGTTTTTACCGAAATTCGTGTGCTATACTCTTTGGTTTTTGCTAAAAAAGGAAATATCAAATAATCTCTCTTCGAACGCATCGGTTTAACATTTTCGTCGCTAAGGATCCATTTGTATCATCACACCCCTAAAAAAATAAGGAAAATGTGACATTTTTAAAACTGAGGGTTTTTACCGAAATTCGTGTGCTACCATTTGGATTTTTTGCTAAAAAAAGGAAATATCTAAAATCTCTCTTCGAACGCATCAGTTAAACATTTTCGTCGCTAAGAATCCATTTGTACCATCACACCCCTCAAAATAATAAAGAAAATTAGACATTTTAAAAAGTGAGGGTATTTACCGAAATTAGTGTACTATACCATTTGGATTTTTTGCTAAAAAGGAAATATCTAAAATCTCTCTTCGAACGCATCAGTTTAACTTTTTCGTCGCTAAGAATCCATTTGTACCATCACACCCCTCAAAATAAGAAAGAAAATTAGACATTTTAAAAAGTGAGGGTTTGTACCGAAATTCGTGTGCTATACTCTTTCGTTTTTTGCTGAAAAAGGAAATATCTAAAAATCTATCTTCGAACGCATCAGTTTAACATTATCGTCGCTAAGGATTCATTTGTATCATCACACCCCTCAAAAAATAAAGAAAATTAGACATTTTTAAAAAGTGAGGGTTTTTACCGAAATTCGTTTGCTATACCATTTGGATTTTTTGCTAAAAAAGGAAATATCTAAAAATCTCTCTTCGAACGCATCAGTTTTATATTTTCGTCGCTAAGGATCCATTTGTGTCATCACACCGCTCAAAAAATAAAGAAAATATGACATTTTTATAACTGAGGTTTTTTACCGAAATTCATGTGCTATTTCTCTTTGGTTTTTTGTTAAAAAGGAAATATCTAAAAAACTCTCTTCAAACGCACCAGTTTAACATTTTCGTCGCTAAGGATCCATATGTATCATCACACCACTCAAAAAATAAAGAAAATGTGACATTTTAAAACTTGAGGGTTTTTACAGAAATTCGTGTGCTATACTATTTGGTTTTTTACTAAAAAAGAAAATATCTAAAAATCTCTCTTCGAACGCATCTGTTTGAGATTTTTGTCGCTAAGGATCCAATTGTATCATCACACTGCTCAAAAAATAAAGAAAATGTGACATTTTAAAAATAGAGGGTTTTACCAAAATTTGTGTGCTATTCTCTTTGGTTTTTTGCTAAAAAAGAAAATTTCTAAAAATCTCTCTTCGCACGTATCGGTTTAACATATTCGTCGCTAAGGATCCATTTGTGTCATCAAACCCCTCAAAAAATAAAGAAAATGTGACATTTTAAAAACTGTGTTTTTACCGAAATACGTGTGTTGTACCCTTTGGTTTTTTTTACGAAAAAAGGAAATATAGCTAAAAATCTCTCTTCGAACGCATCAGTTTAACATTTTCGTGGCTAAGGATCCATTTGTATCATTACACCGCTCAAAAAATAAAGAAAATGTGACATTTGTAAAACCGAGGGTTTTTACCGAAATTCGTGTGCTATTTCTCTTTGGTTTTTTGCTAAAAAGGAAATATCTAAAAATCTCTTTTCGAACGCATCAGTTTAACATTTTCGTCGCTAAGGATCCATTTGTATCATCACACCACTCAAAAAATAAAGAAATTGTGACATTTTAAAAATTGAGGGTTTTACCAAAATTCGTGTGCTATTCTCTTTGGTTTTTTGCTAAAAAAGGAAATTTCTAAAAATCTCTCTTCGCACGTATCAGTTTAACATTTTCGTCGCTAAGGATCCATTTGTGTCATCACACCCCTCAAAAAATAAAGAAAATATGACATTTTAAAAACTGTGTTTTTACCGAAATACGTGTGTTGTACCTTTTGGTTTTTTTACAAAAAAAGGAAATATAACTAAAAATCTCTCTTCGAACGCATCAGTTTAACATTTTCGCCGCTAAGGATCCATTTGTATCATCACACCGCTCAAAAAATAAAGAAAATGTGAAAATTTTATAACTGAGGGGTTTTTACCGAAATTCGTGTGCTGTACTCTTTGGTTTTTTGCTAAAAAAGAAAATATCTAAAAATCTCTCTTCGAACGCATCAGTTTAACATTTTTGTCGCTAAGGATCCATTTGTATCATCACACCCCTCAAAAAATAAAGAAAATGTGACATTTTAAAAACTGTAGGTTTTTACCGAAATTCGTGTGCTATACTTTCTGGTTTTTTGCTAAAAAGGAAATATCTAAAAATCTCTATTCGAACGCATCAGTTTAACATTTTCGTCGCTAAGGATCCATTTGTATCATCACACCCCTCAAAAACTAAAGAAAATGTGACATTTTATAATCTGAGAGGTTTTACCAAAATTCGTGTGCTATACTGTTTGGTTTTTTGCTAATAAAGGAAATATCTAAAATCTCTCTTCGAACGCATCAGTTTGACATTTTCGTCGCTAAGGATCCATTTGTACCATCACACCCCTCAAAATAATAAAGAAAATTAGACATTTTAAAAAGAGTGGGTTTTTACCGAAATTCATGTGCTATACAATTTGGATTTTTTGCTAAAAAAAGAAATATCTAAAAATCTCTCTTCGAACGAATCAGTTTTATATTTTCGTCGCTAAGGATCCAATTGTATCATCACACCGCTCAAAAAATAAAGAAAATGTGACATTTTTAAAACTGAGGGTTTTTACCGAAATTCGTGTGCTATTTCTCTTTGGTTTTTTGCTAAAAAAGGAAATTTCTAAAAATCTCTCTTCGAACGCATCAGTTTAACATTTTCGTCGCTAAGGATCCATTTGTATCATCACACCACCCAAAAAATAAAGAAAATGTGACATTTTAAAAATTGAGGGTTTTACCAAAATTCGTGTGCTATTCTCTTTGGTTTTTTGCTAAAAAAGGAAATTTCTAAAAATCTCTTTTCGCACGTATCAGTTTAACATTTTGGTCGCTAATTATCCATTTGTGTCATCACACCCCTCAAAAAATAAAGAAAATGTGACATTTTAAAAACTGTGTTTTTACCGAAATACGTGTGTTGTACCCTTTGGTTTTTTTTACAAAAAAAGGAAATATAGCTAAAAATCTCTCTTCGAACGCATCAGTTTAACATTTTCGTCGCTAAGGATCCATTTGTATCATCACACCGCTCAAAAAATAAAGAAAATGTGACATTTTTAAAACTGCGGGGTTTTTACCGAAATTCGTGTGCTATACTCTTTGGTTTTTTGCTAAAAAAGAAAATATCTAAAAATCTCTTTCCGAACGCATCAGTTTAACATTTTCGTCGCTAAGGATCCATTTGTATCATCACACCCCTCAAAAAATAAATAAAATGTGACATTTTAAAAACTGAGGGGTTTTTACCGAAATTCGTGTGCTATACTCTTTGGTTTTTTGCTAAAAAAGAAAAATATCTAAAAATCTCTCTTCGAACGCATCAGTTTAACATTTTCGTCGCTAAGGATCCATTTGTATCATCACACCCCTCAAAAAATAAAGAAAATGTGACATTTTAAAAACTGAGGGTTTTTACCGAAATTCATGTGCTATACTTTCTGGTTTTTTGCTAAAAAAGAAGATATCTAAAAATCTCTATTCGAACGCATCAGTTTAACATTTTCGTCGCTAAGGATCCATTTGTATGATCTCACCCCCCAAAAAATAAAGAAAATGTGACATTTTAAAAATTTAGGGTTTTTTCCGAAATTCGTGTGCTATACTCTTTGGTTTTTTGCTAAAAAAGGAAATATCTAAAAATCTCTCTTCGAAAGCATCCGTTTAACATTTTCGTCGCTAAGGATTCATTTGTATCATCACACCCCTCAAAAAATAAAGAAAATGTGACATTTTAAAAACTGAATGGTTTTTAATGAAATTCGTGTGCTATACTCTGGATTTTTTGCTAAAAAAGGAAATATCAAAAAATCTCTCATCGAACGCATCAGTTTAACATTTTCGTCGCTAAGGATCCATTTGTATCATCACACCCCTCAAAAAATAAAGAAAAAGTGACATGTAAAAAACTGAATGTTTTTACCGAAATTCGTTTGCTATACTCTTTGGTTTTTCTAAAAAAGGAAATATCTAAAAATCTCTCTTCGAACGCATCAGTTTAACATTTTCGTCGCTAAGGATCCATTTGTATCATCACACCCCTCAAAAAATAAAGAAAATGTGACATTTTAAATACTGTAGGTTTTTACCGAAATTCGTGTGCTATACTTTCTGGTTTTTTGCTAAAAAGGAAATATCTAAAAATCTCTCTTCGAATGCATCAGTATAACATTTTCGTCGCTAAGGATCCATTTGTATCATCACACCCCTCAACAAATAAATAAAATGTGACATTTTTAAAACTGAGGGTTTTTACCGAAATTCGTGTGCAATAATCTTTGGTTTTTTGCTAAAAAAGGAAATATCTAAAAATCTCTCTTCGAACGCATCAATTTAACATTTTTGTCGCTAAGGATCCATTTGTATCACACACCCCTCAAAAAATAAAGAAAATGTGACATTTTAAAAACTGTTGGTTTTTACCGAAATTCGTGTGCTATACTTTCTGGATTTTTGCTAAAGAGGAAATATCTAAAATCTCTCTTCGAACGCATCAGTTTAACATTTTCGTCGCTAAGGATCCATTTGTATCATCACACCCCTCAAAAACTAAAGAAAATGTGACATTTGAAAATCTGAGATGTTTTACCGAAATTCGTGTGCTATACTCTTTGATTTTTTGCTAAAAAAAGAAATATCTAAAAATCTCTCTTCGAACGCATCAGTTTAACATTTTCGTCGCTAAGGATCCATTTGTATCATCACACCGCTCAAAAAATAAAGAAAATATGACATTTTTATAACTGGGGGTTTTTACCGAAATTCGTGTGCTATTTCTCTTTGGTTTTTTGCTAAAAAGGAAATATCTAAAAAACTCTCTCCAAACGCACTAGTTTAACATTTTCGTCGCTAAGGATAGATTTGTATCATCACACCCCTCAAAAAATAAATAAAATGTGACATCTTTAAAACTGAGGGTTTTTACCGAAATTCGTGTGCTATAATCTTTGGTTTTTTGCTAAAAAAGGAAATATCTAAAAATCTCTCTTCGAACGCATCAGTTTAACATTTTCGTCGCTAAGGATCCATATGTATCATCACACCCCTCAAAAAATAAAGAAAATGTGACATTTTAAAAACTAAGGGTTTTTTTACCGAAATTCGTGTGCTATACTCTTTGGTTTTTTGCTAAAAAGGAAATATCTAAAAATCTCTCTTCGAACGCATCAGTTTAATATTTTTGTCGCTAAGGATAGATTTGTATCATCACACCCCTCAAAAAATAAAGAAAATGTGACATTTTTAAAACTGAGTGTTTTTACCGAAATTCGTGTGCTATAATCTTTGGTTTTTTGATAAAAAAGGAAATATCTAAAAATCTCTCTTCGAACGCATCAGTTTAATATTTTTGTCGCTAAGGATAGATTTGTATCATCACACCCCTCAAAAAATAAAGAAAATGTGACATTTTTAAAACTGAGTGTTTTTACCGAAATTCGTGTGCTATAATCTTTGGTTTTTTGATAAAAAAGGAAATATCTAAAAATCTCTCTTCGAACGCATCAGTTTAACATTTTCGCCGCTAAGGATCCATATGTATCATCACACCCCTCAAAAAATAAAGAAAATATGACATTTGAAAAACTGAGGGTTTTTTTACCGAAATTCGTGTGCTATACTCTTTGGTTTTTTGCTAAAAAAGGAAATATCTAAAAATCTCTCTTCGAACGCATCGGTTTAACATTTTCGTCGCTAAGGATAGATTTGTATCATCACACCCCTCAAAAAATAAAGAAAATATGACATTTTTAAAACTGAGTGTTTTTACCGAAATTCGTGTGCTATTTCTCTTTGGTTTTTTGCAAAAAAGGAAATATCTAAAAAACTCTATTCAAACGCATCAGTTTAACATTTTCGTCGCTAAGGATCCATTTGTATTATCTCACCCCCCAAAAAATAAAGAAAATGTGACATTTTAAAAATTGAGGGTTTTTACCGAAATTCGTCTGCTATAATCTTTGGTTTTTTGCTAAAAAAGGAAATATCTAAAAATCTCTCTTCGAACGCACCAGTTTAACATTTTCGTCGCTAAGGATAGATTTGTATCATCACACCCCTCAAAAAATAAATAAAATGTGACATTTTAAAAACTGAGGGTTTTTACCGAAATTCGTGTGCTATAATCTTTGGTTTTTTGATAAAAAAGGAAATATCTAAAAATCTCTCTTCGAACGCATCAGTTTAACATTTTCGCCGCTAAGGATCCATATGTATCATCACACCCCTCAAAAAATAAAGAAAATATGACATTTGAAAAACTGAGGGTTTTTTTTACCGAAATTCGTGTGCTATACTCTTTGGTTTTTTGCTAAAAAAGGAAATATCTAAAAATCTCTCTTCGAACGCATCAGTTTAATATTTTCGTCGCTAAGGATCCATTTGTACCATCACACCCCTCAAAATAATAAAGAAAATTAGACATTTTAAAATCTGAGAGGTTTTACCAAAATTCGTGTGCTTTACTGTTTGGTTTTTTGCTAAAAAAGGAAATATCTAAAATCTCTCTTCGAACGCATCAGTTTGACATTTCCGTCGCTAAGGATCCATTTGTATCATCACACCCCTCAACAAATAAATAAAATGTGACATTTTTAAAACTGAGGGTTTTTACCGAAATTCGTGTGCAATAATCTTTGGTTTTTTGCTAAAAAAGGAAATATCTAAAAATCTCTCTTCGAACGCATCAATTTAACATTTTTGTCGCTAAGGATCCATTTGTATCACACACCCCTCAAAAAATAAAGAAAATGTGACATTTTAAAAACTGTTGGTTTTTACCGAAATTCGTGTGCTATACTTTCTGGATTTTTGCTAAAGAGGAAATATCTAAAATCTCTCTTCGAACGCATCAGTTTAACATTTTCGTCGCTAAGGATCCATTTGTATCATCACACCCCTCAAAAACTAAAGAAAATGTGACATTTGAAAATCTGAGATGTTTTACCGAAATTCGTGTGCTATACTCTTTGATTTTTTGCTAAAAAAAGAAATATCTAAAAATCTCTCTTCGAACGCATCAGTTTAACATTTTCGTCGCTAAGGATCCATTTGTATCATCACACCGCTCAAAAAATAAAGAAAATATGACATTTTTATAACTGGGGGTTTTTACCGAAATTCGTGTGCTATTTCTCTTTGGTTTTTTGCTAAAAAGGAAATATCTAAAAAACTCTCTCCAAACGCACCAGTTTAACATTTTCGTCGCTAAGGATAGATTTGTATCATCACACCCCTCAAAAAATAAATAAAATGTGACATCTTTAAAACTGAGGGTTTTTACCGAAATTCGTGTGCTATACTCGTTGGTTTTTTGCTAAAAAAGAAATATCAAAAAATCTCTCTTCGAACGCATCAGTTTGACATTTTCGTCGCTAAGGATCCATTTGTACCATCACACCCCTCAAAATAATAAAGAAAATTAGACATTTTAAAATCTGAGAGGTTTTACCAAAATTCGTGTGCTTTACTGTTTGGTTTTTTGCTAAAAAAGGAAATATCTAAAATCTCTCTTCGAACGCATCAGTTTGACATTTTCGTCGCTAAGGATCCATTTCTACCATCACACCCCTCAAAATAATAAAGAAAATTAGACATTTTAAAAAGAGTGGGTTTTTACCGATATTCGTGTGCTATACCATTTGGATTTTTTGCTAAAAAAAGAAATATCTAAAAATCTCTCTTCGAACGAATCAGTTTTATATTTTCGTAGCTAAGGATCCAATTGTATCATCACACCGCTCAAAAAATAAAGAAAATGTGACATTTTTAAAACTGAGGGTTTTTACCGAAATTCGTGTGCTATTTCTCTTTGGTTTTTTGCTAAAAAAGGAAATATCTAAAAATCTCTCTTCGAACTTATCAGTTTAACATTTTCGTCGCTAAGGATCCATTTGTATCATCACACCACTCAAAAAATAAAGAAAATGTGACATTTTAAAAATTGAGGGTTTTACCAAAATTCGTGTGCTATTCTCTTTGGTTTTTTGCTAAAAAAGGAAATTTCTAAAAATCTCTTTTCGCACGTATCATTTTAACATTTTTGTCGCTAATTATCCATTTGTGTCATCACACCCCTCAAAAAATAAAGAAAATTTGACATTTTAAAAACTGTGTTTTTACCAAAATACGTGTGTTGTACCCTTTGGTTTTTTACAAAAAAAGGAAATATATCTAAAAATCTCTCTTCGAACGCATCAGTTTAACATTTTCGTCGCTAAGGATCCATTTGTATCATCACACCGCTCAAAAAATAAAGAAAATGTGACATTTTTAAAACTGAGGGTTTTTACCGAAATTCGTGTGTTATTTCTCTTTGGTTTTTTGGTAAAAAGGAAATATCTAAAAAACTCTCTTCAAACGCACCAGTTTAACATTTTCGTTGCTAGGGATCCATTTGTATCATCACACCCCTCAAAAAATAAAGAAAATGTGACATTTTAAAAACTGAGGGTTTTTACCAAAATTCGTGTGATATACTCTTTGGTTTTTTGGTAAAAAAGGAAATATCAAAAAATCTCTCTTCGAACGCATCAGTTTAACATTTTCGTCGCTAAGGATCCATTTGTATCATCACACCCCTCAAAATATAAATAAAATGTGACATTTTTAAAACTGAGGGTTTTTACCGAAATTCGTGTGCTATACTCTTCGGTTTTTTGCTAAAAAAGGAAATATCTAAAAATCTCTCTTCGAACGCATCAGTTTAATATTTTCGTCGCTAAGGATCCATTTGTATCATCACACCCCTCAAAAAATAAATAAAATGTGACATTTTTAAAACTGTGGGTTTTTACCGAAATTCGTGTGCTATACTCTTTGGTTTTTTACTAAAAAAGGAAATATCTAAAAATCTCTCTTCGAACGCATCAGTTTAACATTTTCGTCGCTAAGGATCCATTTGTATCATCACACCGCTCAAAAAATTAAGAAAATATGACATTTTTATAACTGGGGGTTTTTACCGAAATTCGTGTGCTATTTCTCTTTGGTTTTTTGCTAAAAAGGAAATATTTAAAAAACTCTCTTCAAATGCACCAGTTTAACATTTACGTCGCTAAGGATAGATTTGTATCATCACACCCCTCAAAAAATAAATAAAATGTGACATTTGAAAATTTTAGAGGTTTTACCGAAATTCGTGTGCTATACTCTTTGGTTTTTTGCTAAAAAAAGAAATATCTAAAAATCTCTCTTCGAACGAATCAGTTTTATATTTTCGTCGCTAAGGATCCAATTGTCTCATCACACCGCTCAAAAAATAAAGAAAATGTGACATTTTAAAAACTGACGGTTTTTAATGAAATTCGTGTGCTATACTCTTTGGTTGTTTGCTAAAAAAGAAGATATCTAAAAATCTCTCTTCGAACGCATCAATTTAACATTTTCGTCGCTAAGGATCCATTTGTATCATCACACCACTCAAAAAATAAAGAAAATGTGACATTTTAAAAATTGAGGGTTTTACCAAAATTCGTGTGCTATTCTCTTTGGTTTTTTATTAAAAAGGAAATTTCTAAAAATCTCTCTTCGCACGTATCAGTTTAACATTTTCGTCGCTAAGGATCCATTTGTGTCATCACACCCCTCAAAAAATAAAGAAAATGTGACATTTTAAAAACTGTGTTTTTACCGAAATACGTGTGTCGTACCCATTGGTTTTTAAAAAAAAATGAAATATAGCTAAACATCTCTCTTCGAACGCATCAGTTTGACATTTTCGTCGCTAAGGATCCATTTGTATCATCACAGCCCTCAAAAAATAAAGAAAATGTGACATTTTAAAAACTGAGGGGTTTTTACCGAAATTCGTGTGCTATACTCTTTGGTTTTTTGCTAAAAAAGGAAATATAGCTAAAAATCTCTCTTCGAAAGCATCCGTTTAACATTTTCGTTGCTAATGATCCATTTGTATCATCACACCCCTCAAAAAATAAAGAAAATGTGACATTTTAAAAACAGAGGGTTTTTACCGAAATTCGTGTGATATACTCTTTGGTTTTTTGGTAAAAAAGGAAATATCTAAAAATCTCCTTCGAACGCATCAGTTTAACATTTTCGTCGCTAATGATTCATTTGTATCATCACACCACTCAAAAAATAAAGAAAATGTGACATTTTAAAAATTGAGGGTTTTACCAAAATTCGTGTGCTATTCTCTTTGGTTTTTTGCTAAAAAAGGAAATTTCTAAAAATCTCTCTTCGCACGTATCAGTTTAACATTTTCGTCGCTAAGGATCCATTTGTGTCATCACACCCCTCAAAAAATAAAGAAAATGTGACATTTTAAAAACTGTGTTTTTACCGAAATACGTGTGTTGTACCCATTGGTTTTTAAAAAAAATGAAATATAGCTACACATCTCTCTTCGAACGCATCATTTTAACATTTTCGTCGCTAAGCATCCATTTGTATCATCTCACCCCCAAAAAATAAAGAAAATGTGACATTTTAAAAATTGAGGGTTTTTACCGAAATTCGTGTGCTATACTCTTTGATTTTTTGCTAAAAAAGGAAATATCTAAAAATCTCTCTTCGAACGCATCAGTTTAACATTTTCGTCGCTAAGGATCCATTTGTATCATCACACCGCTCAAAAAATAAAGAAAATATGACATTTTTATAACTGGGGTTTTTTACCGAAATTCGTGTGCTATTTCTCTTTGGTTTTTTGCTAAAAAAGGAAATATCTAAAAATCTCTCTTCGAACGCATCAGTTTAACATTTTCGTCGCTAAGGATCCATTTGTATCATCACACCCCTCAAAAAATAAATAAAATGTGACATTTTTAAAACTGAGGGTTTTTACCGAAATTCGTGTTCTATACTTTTCGGTTTTTTGCTAAAAAAGGAAATATCTAAAAATATCTCTTCGAACTCATCAATTTAATATTTTCGTCGCTAAGGATCCATTTGTATCATCACACCCCTCAAAAATTAAATAAATTGTGACATTTTTAAAACTGAGGGTTTTTACCGAAATTCGTGTGCTATATTCTTTGGTTTTTTGCTAAAAAAGGAAATATCTAAAAATCTCTCTTCGAACGCATCAGTTTAATATTTTCGTCGCTAAGGATCCATTTGTATCATCACACCCCTCAAAAAATAAATAAAATGTGACATTTTTAAAGCTAAGGGTTTTTACTGAAATTTGTGAGCTATACTCTTTGGTTTTTTGCTAAAAAAGGAAATATCTAAAAATCTCTTTTCGAAAGCATCCGTTTAACATTTTCGTTGCTAGGGATCCATTTGTATCATCACACCCCTCAAAAAAATAAAGAAAATGTGACATTTTAAAAACTGAGGGTTTTTACCGAAATTCGTGTGATATACTCTTTGGTTTTTTTGTAAAAAAGGAAATATCAAAAAATATCTCTTCGAACGCATCAGTTTAACATTTTCGTCGCTAAGGATCCATGTGTATCATCACACCCCTCAAAAAATAAATAAAATGTGACATTTTTAAAACAGAGGGTTTTACCGAAATTCGTGTGCTACTCTTCGGCTTTTTGCTAAAAAAGGAAATATCTAAAAATCTCTTCGAACGCATCAGTTTAATATTTTCGTCGCTAAGGATCCATTTGTATCATCACACCCCTCAAAAAATAAATAAAATGTGACATTTTTAAAACTGAGGGTTTTTACCGAAATTCGTGTGCTATACTCTTTGGTTTTTTGCTAAAAAAGGAAATATCTAAAAATCTCTCTTCGAACGCATCAGTTTAACATTTTCGTCGCTAAGGATCCATTTGTATCATCACACCGCTCAAAAAATTAAGAAAATATGACATTTTTATAACTGGGGGTTTTTACCGAAATTCGTGTGCTATTTTTCTTTGGTTTTTTGCTAAAAAGGAAATATCTAAAAAACTCTCTTCAAATGCACCAGTTTAACATTTACGTCGCTAAGGATAGATTTGTATCATCACACCCCTCAAAAAAAAAAATGTGACATTTGAAAATTTTAGAGGTTTTACCGAAATTCGTGTGCTATACTCTTTGGCTTTTTGCTAAAAAAGGAAATATCTAAAAATCTCTCTTCGAACGAATCAGTTTTATATTTTCGTCGCTAAGGATCCAATTGTCTCATCACACCGCTCAAAAAATAAAGAAAATGTGACATTTTAAAAACTGAGGGTTTTTAATGAAATTCGTGTGCTATACTCTTTGGTTGTTTGCTAAAAAAGAAGATATCTAAAAATCTATCTTCGAACGCATCAATTTAACATTTTCGTCGCTAAGGATCCATTTGTATCATCACACCACTCAAAAAATAAAGAAAATGTGACATTTTAAAAATTGAGGGTTTTACCAAAATTCGTGTGCTATTCTCTTTGGTTTTTTATTAAAAAAGGAAATTTCTAAAAATCTCTCTTCGCACGTATCAGTTTAACATTTTCGTCGCTAAGGATCCATTTGTGTCAACACATCCCTCAAAAAATAAAGAAAATGTGACATTTTAAAAACTGTGTTTTTACCGAAATACGTGTGTCGTACCCATTGGTTTTTAAAAAAAAATGAAATATACCTAAACATCTCTCTTCGAACGCATCAGTTTGACATTTTCGTCGCTAAGGATCCATTTGTATCATCACAGCCCTCAAAAAATAAACAAAATGTGACATTTTAAAAACTGAGGGGTTTTTACCGAAATTCGTGTGCTATACTCTTTGGTTTTTTGCTAAAAAAGAAATATAGCTAAAAATCTCTCTTCGAAAGCATCCGTTTAACATTTTCGTTGCTAAGGATCCATTTGTATCATCACACCCCTCAAAAAATAAAGAAAATGTGACATTTTAAAAACAGAGGGTTTTTACCGAAATTCGTGTGATATACTCTTTGGTTTTTTGGTAAAAAAGGAAATATCTAAAAATCTCTCCTTCGAACGCATCAGTTTAACATTTTCGTCGCTAATGATCCATTTGTATCATCACACCACTCAAAAAATAAAGAAAATGTGACATTTTAAAAATTGAGGGTTTTACCAAAATTCGTGTGCTATTCTCTTTGGTTTTTTGCTAAAAAAGGAAATTTCTAAAAATCTCTCTTCGCACGTATCAGTTTAACATTTTCGTCGCTAAGGATCCATTTGTGTCATCACACCCCTCAAAAAATAAAGAAAATGTGACATTTTAAAAACTGTGTTTTTATCGAAATACGTGTGTTGTACCCATTGGTTTTTAAAAAAAATGAAATATAGCTACACATCTCTCTTCGAACGCATCATTTTAACATTTTCGTCGCTAAGCATCCATTTGTATAATCTCACCCCCAAAAAATAAAGAAAATGTGACATTTTAAAAATTGAGGGTTTTTACCGAAATTCGTGTGCTATACTCTTTGATTTTTTGCTAAAAAAGGAAATATCTAAAAATCTCTCTTCAAACGCATCAGTTTAATATTTTCGTCGCTAAGGATCCATTTGTATCATCACACCCCTCAAAAAATAAATAAATGTGACAATTTTAAAACTGAGGGTTTTTACCGAAATTCGTGTGCTATACTCTTTGGTTTTTTGCGAAAAAAGGAAATATCTAAAAATCTCTCATCGAAAGCATCTGTTTAACATTTTCGTTGCTAGGGATCCATTTGTATCATCACACCCCTAAAAAAATAAAAAAATGGGACATTTTAAAAACTGAGGGTTTTTACAGAAATTCGTGTGATATACTCTTTGGTTTTTTGGTAAAAAAGGAAATATCAAAAAATCTCTCTTCGAACGCATCAGTTTAACATTTTCGTCGCTAAGGATCCATTTGTATCATCACACCACTCAAAAAATAAATAAAATGTGACATTTTTAAAACTAAGGGGTTTTACCGAAATTCGTGTGCTATACTCTTCGGTTTTTTGCTAAAAAAGGAAATATCTAAAAATCTCTCTTCGAACGCATCAGTTTAACATTTTCGTCGCTAAGGATCCATTTGTATCATCACACCCCTCAAAAAATAAATAAAATGTGACATTTTTAATACTAAGGGTTTTTACCGAAATTCGTGTGCTATACTCTTCGGTTTTTTGCTAAAAAAGGAAATATCTAAAAATCTCTCTTCGAACGCATCAGTTTAATATTTTCGTCGCTAAGGATCCATTTGTATCATCACACCCCTCAAAAAATAAATAAAATGTGACATTTTTAAAACTGAGGGTTTTTACCGAAATTCGTGTGCTATACTCTTTGGTTTTTTGCTAAAAAAGAAAATATCTAAAAATCTCTCTTCGAACGCATCAGTTTAACATTTTCGTCGCTAAGTATCCATTTGTATCATCACACCCCTCAAAAAAAAAGAAAATGTGACATTTTAAAAACTGAGGGGTTTTTACCGAAATTCGTGTGCTATACTCTTTGGTTTTTTGCTAAAAAAAGGAAATATAGCTAAAAATCTCTCTTCGAAAGCATCCGTTTAACATTTTCGTTGCTAAGGATCCATTTGTATCATCACACCCCTCAAAAAATAAAGAAAATGTGACATTTTAAAAACTGAGGGTTTTTACCGAAATTCGTGTGATATACTCTTTGGTTTTTTGGTAAAAAAGGAAATATCAAAAAATCTCTCTTCGAACGCATCAGTTTAACATTTTCGTCGCTAAGGATCCATTTGTATCATCACACCCCTCAAAAAATAAATAAAATGTGACATTTTTAAAACTGAGTGTTTTTACCGAAATTCGTGTGTTATACTCTTCGGTTTTTTGCTAAAACAGGAAATATCTAAAAATCTCTCTTCGAACGCATCAGCTTAATATTTTCGTCGCTAAGGATCCATTTGTATCATCACACCCCTCAAAAAATAAATAAAATGTGACATTTTTAAAACGAAGGGTTTTTACCGAAATTCGTGTGTTATACTCTTAGGTTTTTTGCTAAAAAAGGAAATATCTAAAAATCTCTCTTCGAACGCATCAGTTTAATATTTTCGTCGCTAAGGATCCATTTGTATCATCACACCCCTCAAAAAATAAATAAAATGTGACAGTTTTAAAACTGAGGGTTTT
The DNA here is from genome assembly GCA_963682175.1 of Triglochin maritima. NCBI lineage: Eukaryota > Viridiplantae > Streptophyta > Magnoliopsida > Alismatales > Juncaginaceae > Triglochin > Triglochin maritima. Next base: position 52,935,709 of record OY821771.1, on the reverse strand, counting down.
TACCGAAATTCGTGTGCTATACTCTTTGGTTTTTTGCTAAAAAAGGAAATATCTAAAAATCTCTCTTCGCACGTATCAGTTTAACATTTTCGTCGCTAAGGATCCATTTGTGTCATCACATCTCTCAAAAAATAAAGAAAATGTGACATTTTAAAAACTGTGTTTTTACCGAAATACGTGTGTTGTACCCATTGGTTTTTAAAAAAAATGAAATATAGCTAAACATCTCTCTTCGAACGCATCAGTTTAACATTTTCGTCGCTAAGGATCCATTTGTATCATCACACCCCTCAAAAAATAAATAAAATGTGACATTTTTAAAACTGGGGGTTTTTACCGAAATTCGTGTGCTATTTCTCTTTGGTTTTTTGCTAAAAAAGGAAATATCTAAAAATCTCCTTCGAACGCATCAGTTTAACATTTTCGTCGCTAAGGATCCATTTGTATCATCACACCACTCAAAAAATAAAGAAAATATGACATTTTTATAACTGAGGATTTTTACCGAAATTCGTGTGCTATTTCTCTTTGGTTTTTTGCTAAAAAGGAAATATCTAAAAAACTCTCTTCAAACGCACCAGTTTAACATTTTCGTCGCTAAGGATCCATTTGTATCATCACACCACTCAAAAAATAAAGAAAATGTGACATTTTAAAAACTGAGGGGTTTTTACAGAAATTCGTGTGATATACTCTTTGGTTTTTTGGTAAAAAAGGAAATATCAAAAAATCTCTCTTCGAACGCATCAGTTTAACATTTTCGTCGCTAAGGATCCATTTGTATCATCACACCACTCAAAAAATAAATAAAATGTGACATTTTTAAAACTAAGGGGTTTTACCGAAATTCGTGTGCTATACTCTTCGGTTTTTTGCTAAAAAAGGAAATATCTAAAAATCTCTCTTCGAACGCATCAGTTTAACATTTTCGTCGCTAAGGATCCATTTGTATCATCACACCGCTCAAAAAATAAAGAAAATATGACATTTTTATAACTGAGGATTTTTACCGAAATTCGTGTGCTATTTCTCTTTGGTTTTTTGCTAAAAAGGAAATATCTAAAAAACTCTCTTCAAACGCACCAGTTTAACATTTTCGTCGCTAAGGATCCATTTGTATCATCACACCACTCAAAAAATAAAGAAAATGTGACATTTTAAAAACTGAGGGGTTTTTACAGAAATTCGTGTGATATACTCTTTGGTTTTTTGGTAAAAAAGGAAATATCAAAAAATCTCTCTTCGAACGCATCAGTTTAACATTTTCGTCGCTAAGGATCCATTTGTATCATCACACCACTCAAAAAATAAATAAAATGTGACATTTTTAAAACTAAGGGGTTTTACCGAAATTCGTGTGCTATACTCTTCGGTTTTTTGCTAAAAAAGGAAATATCTAAAAATCTCTCTTCGAACGCATCAGTTTAACATTTTCGTCGCTAAGGATCCATTTGTATCATCACACCCCTCAAAAAATAAATAAAATGTGACATTTTTAATACTAAGGGTTTTTACCGAAATTCGTGTGCTATACTCTTCGGTTTTTTGCTAAAAAAGGAAATATCTAAAAATCTCTCTTCGAACGCATCAGTTTAATATTTTCGTCGCTAAGGATCCATTTGTATCATCACACCCCTCAAAAAATAAATAAAATGTGACATTTTTAAAACTGAGGGTTTTTACCGAAATTCGTGTGCTATACTCTTTGGTTTTTTGCTAAAAAAGAAAATATCTAAAAATCTCTCTTCGAACGCATCAGTTTAACATTTTCGTCGCTAAGTATCCATTTGTATCATCACACCCCTCAAAAAAAAAGAAAATGTGACATTTTAAAAACTGAGGGGTTTTTACCGAAATTCGTGTGCTATACTCTTTGGTTTTTTGCTAAAAAAAGGAAATATAGCTAAAAATCTCTCTTCGAAAGCATCCGTTTAACATTTTCGTTGCTAAGGATCCATTTGTATCATCACACCCCTCAAAAAATAAAGAAAATGTGACATTTTAAAAACTGAGGGTTTTTACCGAAATTCGTGTGATATACTCTTTGGTTTTTTGGTAAAAAAGGAAATATCAAAAAATCTCTCTTCGAACGCATCAGTTTAACATTTTCGTCGCTAAGGATCCATTTGTATCATCACACCCCTCAAAAAATAAATAAAATGTGACATTTTTAAAACTGAGTGTTTTTACCGAAATTCGTGTGTTATACTCTTCGGTTTTTTGCTAAAACAGGAAATATCTAAAAATCTCTCTTCGAACGCATCAGCTTAATATTTTCGTCGCTAAGGATCCATTTGTATCATCACACCCCTCAAAAAATAAATAAAATGTGACATTTTTAAAACGAAGGGTTTTTACCGAAATTCGTGTGTTATACTCTTAGGTTTTTTGCTAAAAAAGGAAATATCTAAAAATCTCTCTTCGAACGCATCAGTTTAATATTTTCGTCGCTAAGGATCCATTTGTATCATCACACCCCTCAAAAAATAAATAAAATGTGACAGTTTTAAAACTGAGGGTTTTTACCGAAATTCGTGTGCTATACTCTTTGGTTTTTTGCTAAAAAAGGAAATATCTAAAAATCTCTCTTCGCACGTATCAGTTTAACATTTTCGTCGCTAAGGATCCATTTGTGTCATCACATCTCTCAAAAAATAAAGAAAATGTGACATTTTAAAAACTGTGTTTTTACCGAAATACGTGTGTTGTACCCATTGGTTTTTAAAAAAAATGAAATATAGCTAAACATCTCTCTTCGAACGCATCAGTTTAACATTTTCGTCGCTAAGGATCCATTTGTATCATCACACCCCTCAAAAAATAAATAAAATGTGACATTTTTAAAACTGGGGGTTTTTACCGAAATTCGTGTGCTATTTCTCTTTGGTTTTTTGCTAAAAAAGGAAATATCTAAAAATCTCCTTCGAACGCATCAGTTTAACATTTTCGTCGCTAAGGATCCATTTGTATCATCACACCACTCAAAAAATAAAGAAAATGTGACATTTTAAAAATTGAGGGTTTTACCAAAATTCGTGTGCTATTCTCTTTGGTTTTTTGCTAAAAAAGGAAATTTCTAAAAATCTCTCTTCGCACGTATCAGTTTAACATTTTCGTCGCTAAGGATCCATTTGTGTCATCACATCCCTCAAAAAATAAAGAAAATGTGACATTTTAAAAACTGTGTTTTTACTGAAATACGTGTGTTGTACCCATTGGTTTTTAAAAAAAATGAAATATAGCTAAACATCTCTCTTCGAACGCATCAGTTTAACATTTTCGTCGCTAAGGATCCATTTGTATCATCACACCCCTCAAAAAATAAATAAAATGTGACATTTTTAAAACTAAGGGTTTTTACCGAAATTCGTGTGTTATACTCTTCGGTTTTTTGCTAAAAAAGGAAATATCTAAAAATCTCTCTTCGAACGCATCAGTTTAATATTTTCGTCGCTAAGGATCCATTTGTATCATCACACCCCTCAAAAAATAAATAAAATGTGACAATTTTAAAACTGAGGGTTTTTACCGAAATTCGCGCGCTATACTATTTGGTTTTTTGCTAAAAAAAGAAATATCTACAAATCTCTCTTCGAAAGCATCCGTTTAACATTTTCGTTGCTAGGGATCCATTTGTATCATCACACCCCTAAAAAAATAAAAAAATGTGACATTTTAAAAACTGAGGGTTTTTACAGAAATTCGTGTGATATACTCTTTGGTTTTTTGGTAAAAAAGGAAATATCAAAAAATCTCTCTTCGAACGCATCAGTTTAACATTTTCGTCGCTAAGGATCCATTTGTATCATCACACCCCTCAAAAAATAAATAAAATGTGACATTTTTAAAACTGAGGGTTTTTACCGAAATTCGTGTGCTATACTCTTTGGTTTTTTGCTAAAAAAGGAAATATCTAAAAATCTCTTTTCGAAAGCATCCGTTTAACATTTTCGTTGCTAAGAATCCATTTGTATCATCACACCACTCAAAAAATAAAGAAAATGTGACATTTTAAAAACTGATGGGTTTTTACCGAAATTCGTGTGCTATACTCTTAGGTTTTTTGCTAAAAAATGAAATATCTAAAAATCTCTCTTCGAACGCATCAGTTTAATATTTTCGTCGCTAAGGATCCATTTGTATCATCACACCCCTCAAAAAATAAATAAAATGTGACAGTTTTAAAACTGAGGGTTTTTACCGAAATTCGTGTGCTATACTCTTTGGTTTTTTGCTAAAAAAGGAAATATCTAAAAATCTCTCTTCGCACGTATCAGTTTAACATTTTCGTCGCTAAGGATCCATTTGTGTCATCACATCTCTCAAAAAATAAAGAAAATGTGACATTTTAAAAACTGTGTTTTTACCGAAATACGTGTGTTGTACCCATTGGTTTTTAAAAAAAATGAAATATAGCTAAACATCTCTCTTCGAACGCATCAGTTTAACATTTTCGTCGCTAAGGATCCATTTGTATCATCACACCCCTCAAAAAATAAATAAAATGTGACATTTTTAAAACTGGGGGTTTTTACCGAAATTCGTGTGCTATTTCTCTTTGGTTTTTTGCTAAAAAAGGAAATATCTAAAAATCTCCTTCGAACGCATCAGTTTAACATTTTCGTCGCTAAGGATCCATTTGTATCATCACACCACTCAAAAAATAAAGAAAATGTGACATTTTAAAAATTGAGGGTTTTACCAAAATTCGTGTGCTATTCTCTTTGGTTTTTTGCTAAAAAAGGAAATTTCTAAAAATCTCTCTTCGCACGTATCAGTTTAACATTTTCGTCGCTAAGGATCCATTTGTGTCATCACATCCCTCAAAAAATAAAGAAAATGTGACATTTTAAAAACTGTGTTTTTACTGAAATACGTGTGTTGTACCCATTGGTTTTTAAAAAAAATGAAATATAGCTAAACATCTCTCTTCGAACGCATCAGTTTAACATTTTCGTCGCTAAGGATCCATTTGTATCATCACACCCCTCAAAAAATAAATAAAATGTGACATTTTTAAAACTAAGGGTTTTTACCGAAATTCGTGTGTTATACTCTTCGGTTTTTTGCTAAAAAAGGAAATATCTAAAAATCTCTCTTCGAACGCATCAGTTTAATATTTTCGTCGCTAAGGATCCATTTGTATCATCACACCCCTCAAAAAATAAATAAAATGTGACAATTTTAAAACTGAGGGTTTTTACCGAAATTCGCGCGCTATACTATTTGGTTTTTTGCTAAAAAAAGAAATATCTACAAATCTCTCTTCGAAAGCATCCGTTTAACATTTTCGTTGCTAGGGATCCATTTGTATCATCACACCCCTAAAAAAATAAAAAAATGTGACATTTTAAAAACTGAGGGTTTTTACAGAAATTCGTGTGATATACTCTTTGGTTTTTTGGTAAAAAAGGAAATATCAAAAAATCTCTCTTCGAACGCATCAGTTTAACATTTTCGTCGCTAAGGATCCATTTGTATCATCACACCCCTCAAAAAATAAATAAAATGTGACATTTTTAAAACTGAGGGTTTTTACCGAAATTCGTGTGCTATACTCTTTGGTTTTTTGCTAAAAAAGGAAATATCTAAAAATCTCTTTTCGAAAGCATCCGTTTAACATTTTCGTTGCTAAGAATCCATTTGTATCATCACACCACTCAAAAAATAAAGAAAATGTGACATTTTAAAAACTGATGGGTTTTTACCGAAATTCGTGTGCTATACTCTTAGGTTTTTTGCTAAAAAATGAAATATCTAAAAATCTCTCTTCGAACGCATCAGTTTAATATTTTCGTCGCTAAGGATCCATTTGTATCATCACACCCCTCAAAAAATAAATAAAATGTGACAGTTTTAAAACTGAGGGTTTTTACCGAAATTCGTGTGCTATACTCTTTGGTTTTTTGCTAAAAAAGGAAATATCTAAAAATCTCTCTTCGCACGTATCAGTTTAACATTTTCGTCGCTAAGGATCCATTTGTGTCATCACATCTCTCAAAAAATAAAGAAAATGTGACATTTTAAAAACTGTGTTTTTACCGAAATACGTGTGTTGTACCCATTGGTTTTTAAAAAAAATGAAATATAGCTAAACATCTCTCTTCGAACGCATCAGTTTAACATTTTCGTCGCTAAGGATCCATTTGTATCATCACACCCCTCAAAAAATAAATAAAATGTGACATTTTTAAAACTGGGGGTTTTTACCGAAATTCGTGTGCTATTTCTCTTTGGTTTTTTGCTAAAAAAGGAAATATCTAAAAATCTCCTTCGAACGCATCAGTTTAACATTTTCGTCGCTAAGGATCCATTTGTATCATCACACCACTCAAAAAATAAAGAAAATGTGACATTTTAAAAATTGAGGGTTTTACCAAAATTCGTGTGCTATTCTCTTTGGTTTTTTGCTAAAAAAGGAAATTTCTAAAAATCTCTCTTCGCACGTATCAGTTTAACATTTTCGTCGCTAAGGATCCATTTGTGTCATCACATCCCTCAAAAAATAAAGAAAATGTGACATTTTAAAAACTGTGTTTTTACTGAAATACGTGTGTTGTACCCATTGGTTTTTAAAAAAAATGAAATATAGCTAAACATCTCTCTTCGAACGCATCAGTTTAACATTTTCGTCGCTAAGGATCCATTTGTATCATCACACCCCTCAAAAAATAAATAAAATGTGACATTTTTAAAACTAAGGGTTTTTACCGAAATTCGTGTGTTATACTCTTCGGTTTTTTGCTAAAAAAGGAAATATCTAAAAATCTCTCTTCGAACGCATCAGTTTAATATTTTCGTCGCTAAGGATCCATTTGTATCATCACACCCCTCAAAAAATAAATAAAATGTGACAATTTTAAAACTGAGGGTTTTTACCGAAATTCGCGCGCTATACTATTTGGTTTTTTGCTAAAAAAAGAAATATCTACAAATCTCTCTTCGAAAGCATCCGTTTAACATTTTCGTTGCTAGGGATCCATTTGTATCATCACACCCCTAAAAAAATAAAAAAATGTGACATTTTAAAAACTGAGGGTTTTTACAGAAATTCGTGTGATATACTCTTTGGTTTTTTGGTAAAAAAGGAAATATCAAAAAATCTCTCTTCGAACGCATCAGTTTAACATTTTCGTCGCTAAGGATCCATTTGTATCATCACACCCCTCAAAAAATAAATAAAATGTGACATTTTTAAAACTGAGGGTTTTTACCGAAATTCGTGTGCTATACTCTTTGGTTTTTTGCTAAAAAAGGAAATATCTAAAAATCTCTTTTCGAAAGCATCCGTTTAACATTTTCGTTGCTAAGAATCCATTTGTATCATCACACCACTCAAAAAATAAAGAAAATGTGACATTTTAAAAACTGATGGGTTTTTACCGAAATTCGTGTGCTATACTCTTAGGTTTTTTGCTAAAAAAGGAAATATCTAAAAATCTCTCTTCGAACGCATCAGTTTAATATTTTCGTCGCTAAGGATCCATTTGTATCATCACACCCCTCAAAAAATAAATAAAATGTGACAGTTTTAAAACTGAGGGTTTTTACCGAAATTCGTGTGCTATACTCTTTGGTTTTTTGCTAAAAAAGGAAATATCTAAAAATCTCTCTTCGCACGTATCAGTTTAACATTTTCGTCGCTAAGGATCCATTTGTGTCATCACATCTCTCAAAAAATAAAGAAAATGTGACATTTTAAAAACTGTGTTTTTACCGAAATACGTGTGTTGTACCCATTGGTTTTTAAAAAAAATGAAATATAGCTAAACATCTCTCTTCGAACGCATCAGTTTAACATTTTCGTCGCTAAGGATCCATTTGTATCATCACACCCCTCAAAAAATAAATAAAATGTGACATTTTTAAAACTGGGGGTTTTTACCGAAATTCGTGTGCTATTTCTCTTTGGTTTTTTGCTAAAAAAGGAAATATCTAAAAATCTCCTTCGAACGCATCAGTTTAACATTTTCGTCGCTAAGGATCCATTTGTATCATCACACCACTCAAAAAATAAAGAAAATGTGACATTTTAAAAATTGAGGGTTTTACCAAAATTCGTGTGCTATTCTCTTTGGTTTTTTGCTAAAAAAGGAAATTTCTAAAAATCTCTCTTCGCACGTATCAGTTTAACATTTTCGTCGCTAAGGATCCATTTGTGTCATCACATCCCTCAAAAAATAAAGAAAATGTGACATTTTAAAAACTGTGTTTTTACTGAAATACGTGTGTTGTACCCATTGGTTTTTAAAAAAAATGAAATATAGCTAAACATCTCTCTTCGAACGCATCAGTTTAACATTTTCGTCGCTAAGGATCCATTTGTATCATCACACCCCTCAAAAAATAAATAAAATGTGACATTTTTAAAACTAAGGGTTTTTACCGAAATTCGTGTGTTATACTCTTCGGTTTTTTGCTAAAAAAGGAAATATCTAAAAATCTCTCTTCGAACGCATCAGTTTAATATTTTCGTCGCTAAGGATCCATTTGTATCATCACACCCCTCAAAAAATAAATAAAATGTGACAATTTTAAAACTGAGGGTTTTTACCGAAATTCGCGCGCTATACTATTTGGTTTTTTGCTAAAAAAAGAAATATCTACAAATCTCTCTTCGAAAGCATCCGTTTAACATTTTCGTTGCTAGGGATCCATTTGTATCATCACACCCCTAAAAAAATAAAAAAATGTGACATTTTAAAAACTGAGGGTTTTTACAGAAATTCGTGTGATATACTCTTTGGTTTTTTGGTAAAAAAGGAAATATCAAAAAATCTCTCTTCGAACGCATCAGTTTAACATTTTCGTCGCTAAGGATCCATTTGTATCATCACACCCCTCAAAAAATAAATAAAATGTGACATTTTTAAAACTGAGGGTTTTTACCGAAATTCGTGTGCTATACTCTTTGGTTTTTTGCTAAAAAAGGAAATATCTAAAAATCTCTTTTCGAAAGCATCCGTTTAACATTTTCGTTGCTAAGAATCCATTTGTATCATCACACCACTCAAAAAATAAAGAAAATGTGACATTTTAAAAACTGATGGGTTTTTACCGAAATTCGTGTGCTATACTCTTAGGTTTTTTGCTAAAAAAGGAAATATCTAAAAATCTCTCTTCGAACGCATCAGTTTAATATTTTCGTCGCTAAGGATCCATTTGTATCATCACACCCCTCAAAAAATAAATAAAATGTGACAGTTTTAAAACTGAGGGTTTTTACCGAAATTCGTGTGCTATACTCTTTGGTTTTTTGCTAAAAAAGGAAATATCTAAAAATCTCTCTTCGCACGTATCAGTTTAACATTTTCGTCGCTAAGGATCCATTTGTGTCATCACATCTCTCAAAAAATAAAGAAAATGTGACATTTTAAAAACTGTGTTTTTACCGAAATACGTGTGTTGTACCCATTGGTTTTTAAAAAAAATGAAATATAGCTAAACATCTCTCTTCGAACGCATCAGTTTAACATTTTCGTCGCTAAGGATCCATTTGTATCATCACACCCCTCAAAAAATAAATAAAATGTGACATTTTTAAAACTGGGGGTTTTTACCGAAATTCGTGTGCTATTTCTCTTTGGTTTTTTGCTAAAAAAGGAAATATCTAAAAATCTCCTTCGAACGCATCAGTTTAACATTTTCGTCGCTAAGGATCCATTTGTATCATCACACCACTCAAAAAATAAAGAAAATGTGACATTTTAAAAATTGAGGGTTTTACCAAAATTCGTGTGCTATTCTCTTTGGTTTTTTGCTAAAAAAGGAAATTTCTAAAAATCTCTCTTCGCACGTATCAGTTTAACATTTTCGTCGCTAAGGATCCATTTGTGTCATCACATCCCTCAAAAAATAAAGAAAATGTGACATTTTAAAAACTGTGTTTTTACTGAAATACGTGTGTTGTACCCATTGGTTTTTAAAAAAAATGAAATATAGCTAAACATCTCTCTTCGAACGCATCAGTTTAACATTTTCGTCGCTAAGGATCCATTTGTATCATCACACCCCTCAAAAAATAAATAAAATGTGACATTTTTAAAACTAAGGGTTTTTACCGAAATTCGTGTGTTATACTCTTCGGTTTTTTGCTAAAAAAGGAAATATCTAAAAATCTCTCTTCGAACGCATCAGTTTAATATTTTCGTCGCTAAGGATCCATTTGTATCATCACACCCCTCAAAAAATAAATAAAATGTGACAATTTTAAAACTGAGGGTTTTTACCGAAATTCGCGCGCTATACTATTTGGTTTTTTGCTAAAAAAAGAAATATCTACAAATCTCTCTTCGAAAGCATCCGTTTAACATTTTCGTTGCTAGGGATCCATTTGTATCATCACACCCCTAAAAAAATAAAAAAATGTGACATTTTAAAAACTGAGGGTTTTTACAGAAATTCGTGTGATATACTCTTTGGTTTTTTGGTAAAAAAGGAAATATCAAAAAATCTCTCTTCGAACGCATCAGTTTAACATTTTCGTCGCTAAGGATCCATTTGTATCATCACACCCCTCAAAAAATAAATAAAATGTGACATTTTTAAAACTGAGGGTTTTTACCGAAATTCGTGTGCTATACTCTTTGGTTTTTTGCTAAAAAAGGAAATATCTAAAAATCTCTTTTCGAAAGCATCCGTTTAACATTTTCGTTGCTAAGAATCCATTTGTATCATCACACCACTCAAAAAATAAAGAAAATGTGACATTTTAAAAACTGATGGGTTTTTACAGAAATTCGTGAGATATACTCTTTGGTTTTTTGCTAAAAAAGAAATATCAAAAAATATCTTTTCGAACGCATCAGTTTAACATTTTCGTCGCTAAGGATCCATTTGTATCATCACACCCCTTAAAAAATAAAGTAAATGTGACATTTTTAAAACTGAGGGTTTTTACCGAAATTCGTGTGCTATACTCTTTGGTTTTTTGCTAAAAAAGAAAATATCTAAAAATCTCTCTTCGAACGCATCAGTTTAACATTTTCGTCGCTAAGGATCCATTTGTATCATCACACCGCTCAAAAAATAAATAAAATGTGACATTTTTAAAACTGGGGGTTTTTACCGAAATTCGTGTGCTATACTCTTTGGTTTTTTGCTAAAAAAGAAAATATCAAAAAATCTCTCTTCGAACGCATCAGTTTAACATTTTCGTCGCTAAGGATCCATTTGTATCATCACACCCCTCAAAAAATAAATAAAATGTGACATTTTTAAAACTGAGGGTTTTTACCGAAATTCGTGTGCTATACTCTTTGGTTTTTTGCTAAAAAAGGAAATATCTAAAAATCTCTTTTAGAAAGCATCCGTTTAACATTTTCGTCGCTAAGGATCCATTTGTATCATCACACCCCTCAAAAAATAAATAAAATGTGACATTTTTAAAACTGAAGGTTTTTACCGAAATTCGTGTGCTATACTCTTTGGTTTTTTGCTAACAAAGAAATATCAAAAAATCTCTCTTCGAACGCATCAGTTTAACATTTTCGTCGCTAGGATCCATTTGTATCATCACACCCCTCAAAAAATAAATAAAATGTGATATTTTTAAAACTGAGGGTTTTTACCGAAATTCGTGTGCTATACTCTTTGGTTTTTTGCTAAAAAAGGAAATATCTAAAAATCTCTTTTCGAAAGCATCCGTTTAATATTTTCGTTGCTAAGGATCCATTTGTATCATCACACCACTCAAAAAATAAATAAAATGTGATATTTTTAAAACTGAGGGTTTTTACCGAAATTCGTGTGCTATACTCTTTGGTTTTTTGCTAAAAAAGGAAATAGCTAAACATCTCTCTTCGAACGCATCAGTTTGACATTTTCGTCGCTAAGGATCCATTTGTATCATCACACCCCTCAAAAAATAAAGAAAATGTGACATTTTAAAAACTGAGGGGTTTTTATCGAAATTCGTGTGCTATACTCTTTGGTTTTTTGCTAAAAAAGGAAATATAGCTAAAAATCTCTCTTCGAAAGCATCCGTTTAACATTTTCGTTGCTAAGGATCCATTTGTATCATCACACCCCTCAAAAAATAAAGAAAATGTGACATTTTAAAAACTGAGGGTTTTTACCGAAATTCGTGTGATATACTCTTTGGTTTTATGCTAAAAAAGGAAATATCAAAAAATCTCTCTTCGAACGCATCAGTTTAACATTTTCGTTGCTAAGAATCCATTTGTATCATCACACCCCCCAAAAAATAAATAAAATGTGACATTTTTAAAACTGAGCGTTTTTACCGAAATTCGTGTGCTATACTCTTTGGTTTTTTGCTAAAAAAGGAAATATCTAAAAATCTCTCTTCGAACGCATCTGTTTAACATTTTCGTAGCTAAGGATCCATTTGTATCATCACACCCCTCAAAAAATAAAGAAAATGTGACATTTTAAAAATTGAGGGTTTTACCAAAATTCGTGTGCTATACTCTTTGGTTTTTTGCAAAAAAAGGAAATATAGCTAAAAATCTCTCTTCGAACGCATCAGTTTAACATTTTCGTCGCTAAGGATCCATTTGTATCATCACACCACTCAAAAAATAAAGAAAATGTGACATTTTAAAAATTGAGGGTTTTACCAAAATTCGTGTGCTATACTCTTTGGTTTTTTGCAAAAAAAGGAAATATAGCTAAAAATCTCTCTTCGAACGCATCAGTTTAACATTTTCGTCGCTAAGGATCCATTTGTATCATCACTCCACTCAAAAAATAAAGAAAATGTGACATTTTAAAAATTGAGGGTTTTACCAAAATTCGTGTGCTATTCTCTTTGGTTTTTTGCTAAAAAAGGAAATTTCTAAAAATCTCTCTTCGCACGTATCAGTTTAACATTTTCGTCGCAAAGGATCCATTTGTGTCATCACACCCCTCAAAAAATAAAGAAAATGTGACATTTTAAAAACTGTGTTTTTACCGAAATACGTGTGTTGTACCCATTGGTTTTAAAAAAAAATGAAATATAGCTAAACATCTCTCTTCGAACGCATCAGTTTAACATTTTCGTCAAGAAGAATCCATTTGTATCATCTCACCCCCCAAAAAATAAAGAAAATGTGACATTTTTAAAATTGAGGGTTTTTACCGAAATTCGTGTGCTATACTCTTTGGTTTTTTGCTAAAAAAGGAAATATCTAAAAATCTCTCTTCGAACGCATCAGTTTAATATTTTCGTCGCTAAGGATCCATTTGTATCATCACACCCCTCAAAAAATAAATAAAATGTGACATTTTTAAAACTGAGGGTTTTTACCGAAATTTGTGTGCTATACTCTTTGGTTTTTTGCTAAAAAAGGAAATATCTAAAAATCTCTCTTTGAAAGCATCCGTTTAACATTTTCGTTGCTAGGGATCCATTTGTATCATCACACCCCTCAAAAAATAAAGAAAATGTGACATTTTTAAACCGGAGGGTTTTTACCGAAATTCGTGTGATATACTCTTTGGTTTTTTGGTAAAAAAAGAAATATCAAAAAATCTCTCTTCGAACGCACCAGTTTAACATTTTCGTCGCTAAGGATCCATTTGTATCATCACACCCCTCAAAAACTGAAGAAAATGTGACATTTTAAAATCTGAGAGGTTTTACCAAAATTCGTGTGCTATATACTGTTTGGTTTTCTGCTAAAAAAGGAAATATCTAAAATCTCTCTTCGAACGCATCAGTTTGACATTTTTGTCGCTAAGGATCCATTTGTACCATCACACCCCTCAAAATAATAAAGAAAATTAGACATTTTAAAAAGAGTGGGTTTTTACCGAAATTCGTGTGCTATACCATATCGATTTTTTGCTAAAAAAGGAAATATCTAAAAATCTCTATTCGAACGAATCAGTTTTATATTTTCGTCGCAAAGGATCCAATTGTATCATCACACCGCTCAAAAAAGAAAGAAAATGTAACATTTTTAAAACTGAGGGTTTTTACCGAAATTCGAGTGCTATTTCTCTTTGGTTTTTTGCTAAAAAAAGAAATATCTAAAAATCTCTCTTCGAACGCATCAGTTTAACATTTTCGTCGCTAAGGATCCATTTGTATCATCACACCACTCAAAAAATAAAGAAAATGCGACATTTTAAAAATTGAGGGTTTTACCAAAATTCGTGTGCTATTCTCTTTGGTTTTTTGCTAAAAAGGAAATTTCTAAAAATCTCCCTTCGCACGCATCAGTTTAACATTTTCGTCGCTAAGGATCCATTTGTGTCATCACATCCCTCAAAAAATAAAGAAAATGTGACATTTTAAAAACTGTGTTTTTACCGAAATACGTGTGTTGTACCCATTGGTTTTTATACAAAAAAAGGAAATATAACTAAAAATATCTCTTCGAACGCATCAGTTTGAAATTTTCGTCGCTAAGGATCCATTTGTATCATCACACCCCTCAAAAAATAAAGAAAATGTGACATTTTAAAAACTGAGGGTTTTTTACCAAAATTCGTGTGCTATACTCATTGGTTTTTTGCTAAAAAAGGAAATATCTAAAAATCTCTCTTCGAACGCATCAGTTTAACATTTTCGTCGCTAAGGATCCATTTGTATCATCACACCGCTCAAAAAATAAAGAAAATATGACATTTTTATAACTGAGGATTTTTACCGAAATTCGTGTGCTATTTCTCTTTGGTTTTTTGCTAAAAAGGAAATATCAAAAAATCTCTCTTCGAACGCATCAGTTTAACATTTTCGTCGCTAAGGATCCATTTGTATCATCACACCCCTCAAAAACTGAAGAAAATGTGACATTTTAAAATCTGAGAGGTTTTACCAAAATTCGTGTGCTATATACTGTTTGGTTTTCTGCTAAAAAAGGAAATATCTAAAATCTCTCTTCGAACGCATCAGTTTGACATTTTTGTCGCTAAGGATCCATTTGTACCATCACACCCCTCAAAATAATAAAGAAAATTAGACATTTTAAAAAGAGTGGGTTTTTACCGAAATTCGTGTGCTATACCATATCGATTTTTTGCTAAAAAAGGAAATATCTAAAAATCTCTATTCGAACGAATCAGTTTTATATTTTCGTCGCAAAGGATCCAATTGTATCATCACACCGCTCAAAAAAGAAAGAAAATGTAACATTTTTAAAACTGAGGGTTTTTACCGAAATTCGAGTGCTATTTCTCTTTGGTTTTTTGCTAAAAAAAGAAATATCTAAAAATCTCTCTTCGAACGCATCAGTTTAACATTTTCGTCGCTAAGGATCCATTTGTATCATCACACCACTCAAAAAATAAAGAAAATGCGACATTTTAAAAATTGAGGGTTTTACCAAAATTCGTGTGCTATTCTCTTTGGTTTTTTGCTAAAAAGGAAATTTCTAAAAATCTCCCTTCGCACGCATCAGTTTAACATTTTCGTCGCTAAGGATCCATTTGTGTCATCACATCCCTCAAAAAATAAAGAAAATGTGACATTTTAAAAACTGTGTTTTTACCGAAATACGTGTGTTGTACCCATTGGTTTTTATACAAAAAAAGGAAATATAACTAAAAATATCTCTTCGAACGCATCAGTTTGAAATTTTCGTCGCTAAGGATCCATTTGTATCATCACACCCCTCAAAAAATAAAGAAAATGTGACATTTTAAAAACTGAGGGTTTTTTACCAAAATTCGTGTGCTATACTCATTGGTTTTTTGCTAAAAAAGGAAATATCTAAAAATCTCTCTTCGAACGCATCAGTTTAACATTTTCGTCGCTAAGGATCCATTTGTATCATCACACCGCTCAAAAAATAAAGAAAATATGACATTTTTATAACTGAGGATTTTTACCGAAATTCGTGTGCTATTTCTCTTTGGTTTTTTGCTAAAAAGGAAATATCAAAAAATCTCTCTTCGAACGCATCAGTTTAACATTTTCGTCGCTAAGGATCCATTTGTATCATCACACCCCTCAAAAACTGAAGAAAATGTGACATTTTAAAATCTGAGAGGTTTTACCAAAATTCGTGTGCTATATACTGTTTGGTTTTCTGCTAAAAAAGGAAATATCTAAAATCTCTCTTCGAACGCATCAGTTTGACATTTTTGTCGCTAAGGATCCATTTGTACCATCACACCCCTCAAAATAATAAAGAAAATTAGACATTTTAAAAAGAGTGGGTTTTTACCGAAATTCGTGTGCTATACCATATGGATTTTTTGCTAAAAAAGGAAATATCTAAAAATCTCTATTCGAACGAATCAGTTTTATATTTTCGTCGCAAAGGATCCAATTGTATCATCACACCGCTCAAAAAAGAAAGAAAATGTAACATTTTTAAAACTGAGGGTTTTTACCGAAATTCGAGTGCTATTTCTCTTTGGTTTTTTGCTAAAAAAAGAAATATCTAAAAATCTCTCTTCGAACGCATCAGTTTGACATTTTTGTCGCTAAGGATCCATTTGTATCATCACACCACTCAAAAAATAAAGAAAATGTGACATTTTAAAAACTGAGGGTTTTTACAGAAATTCGTGTGCTATACTCTTTGGTTTTTTGCTAAAAAAGAAAATATCTAAAAATCTCTCTTCGAACGCATCAGTTTGACATTTTCGTCGCTAAGGATCCATTTGTATCATCACACCCCTCAAAAAATAAAGAAAATGTGACATTTTAAAAACTGAGGGGTTTTACCGATATTCGTGTGCACTCTTTGGTTTTTTGCTAAAAAAGGAAATATAGCTAAAAATCTCTCTTCGAACGCATCAGTTTAACATTTTCGTCGCTAACGATCCATTTGTATCATCACACCACTCAAAAAATAAAGAAAATGTGAAATTTTAAAAATTGAGGGTTTACCAAAATTCGTGTGCTATTCTCTTTGGTTTTTTGCTAAAAAAGGAAATTTCTACAAATCTCTCTTCGCACGTATCAGTTTCACATTTCGTCGCTAAGGATCCATTTGTGTCATCACAACCCTCAAAAAATAAAGAAAATGTGACATTTTAAAAACTGAGGGTTTTACCGAAATACGTGTGTTTTACCCTTTGGTTTTTTTACAAAAAAAAGAAATATAGCTAAAAATCTCTCTTCGAACGCATCAGTTTAACATTTTCGTCGCTAAGGATCCATTTGTAACATCACACCGCTCAAAAAATAAAGAAAATATGACATTTTTATAACTGGGGGTTTTTACCGAAATTCGTGTGATATTTCTCTTTGGTTTTTTGCTAAAAAGGAAATATCTAAAAATCTCTCTTCAAACGCACCAGTTTAACATTTACGTCGCTAAGGATAGATTTGTATCATCACACCCCTCAAAAAATAAATAAAATGTGACATTTTTAAAACTGAGGGTTTTTACCGAAATTCGTGTGCTATACTCTTCGGTTTTTTGCTAAAAAAGGAAATATCTAAAAATCTCTTCGAACGCATCAGTTTAACATTTTCGTCGCTAAGGATCCATTTCTATCATCACACCTCTCAAAAAATAAAGAAAATGTGACATTTTAAAAACTATAGGTTTTTACCAAAATTCGTGTGCTATACTTTCTGGTTTTTTGCTAAAAAGGAAATATCTAAAAATCTCTCTTCGAACGCATCAGTTTAACATTTTCGTCGCTAAGGATCCATTTGTATCATCACACCCCTCAAAAACTAAAGAAAATGTGACATTTGAAAATCTGAGAGGTTTTACCAAAATTCGTGTGCTATACTGTTTGGTTTTTTGCTAAAAAGGAAATATCTAAATTCTCTCTTCGAACGCATCAGTTTGACATTTTCGTCGCTAAGGATCCATTTGTACCATCACACCCCCCAACATAATAAAGAAAATTAGACATTTTAAAAAGAGTGGGTTTTTACCGAAATTCGTGTGCTATACCATTTGGATTTTTTGCTTTAAAAGGAAATATCTAAAAATCTCTCTTCGAACGCATCAATTTAACATTTTCGTTCCTAAGGATCCATATGTATCATCACACCACTCAAAAAATAAAGAAAATGTGACATTTTAAAAATTCAGGGTTTTACCAAAATTCGTGTGCTATTCTCTTTGGTTTTTTGCTAAAAAAGGAAATATCAAAAAATCTCTCTTCGAACGCATCAGTTTAACATTTTCGTCGCTAAGGATCCAATTGTATCATCACACCGCTCAAAAAATAAAGAAAATGTGACATTTTTAAAACTGAGGGTTTTTACCGAAATTCGTGTGCTATTTCTCTTTGGTTTTTTGCTAAAAAGGAAATATCTAAAAATCTCTCTTCGAACACATCAGTTTAACATTTTCGTCGCTAAGGATCCATTTGTATCATCACACCACTCAAAAAATAAAGAAAATGCGACATTTTAAAAATTGAGGGTTTTACCAAAATTCTTGTGCTATTCTCTTTGGTTTTTTGCTAAAAAAGGAAATTTCTAAAAATCTCTCTTCGCACGTATCAGTTTAACATTTTCGTCCCTAAGGATCCATTTGTGTCATCACACCCCTCAAAAAATAAAGAAAATGTGACATTTTAAAAACTGTGTTTTTACCGAAATACGTGTGTTGTACCCTTTGGTTTTTATACAAAAAAAGGAAATATAACTAAAAATATCTCTTCGAACGCATCAGTTTGAAATTTTCGTCGCTAAGGATCCATTTGTATCATCACACCCCTCAAAAAATAAAGAAAATGTGACATTTTAAAAACTGAGGGTTTTTTACCAAAATTCGTGTGCTATACTCATTGGTTTTTTGCTAAAAAAGGAAATATCTAAAAATCTCTCTTTGAAAGCATCCGTTTAACATTTTCGTTGCTAGGGATCCATTTGTATCATCACACCCCTCAAAAAATAAAGAAAATGTGACATTTTTAAAACTGAGGGTTTTTACCGAAATTCGTGTGATATACTCTTTGGTTTTTTGGTAAAAAAAGAAATATCAAAAAATCTCTCTTCGAACGCACCAGTTTAACATTTTCGTCGCTAAGGATCCATTTGTATCATCACACCCCTCAAAAAATAAAGAAAATGTGACATTTTAAAAACTGAGGGTTTTTACAGAAATTCGTGTGCTATACTCTTTGGTTTTTTGCTAAAAAAGGAAATATCTAAAAATCTCTCTTCGAACGCATCAGTTTAACATTTTCGTCGCTAAGGATCCATTTGTATCATCACACCGCTCAAAAAATAAAGAAAATATGACATTTTTTTAACTGAGGATTTTACCGAAATTCGTGTGCTATTTCTCTTTGGTTTTTTGCTAAAAAGGAAATATCTAAAAAACTCTCTTCAAACGCACCAGTTTAACATTTTCGTCGCTAAGGATCCATTTGTATCATCACACCACTCAAAAAATAAAGAAAATGTGACATTTTAAAAACTGAGGGTTTTTACAGAAATTCGTGTGCTATACTCTTTGGTTTTTTGCTAAAAAAGGAAATATCTAAAAATCTCTCTTCGAACGCATCAGTTTAACATTTTCGTCGCTAAGGATCCATTTGTATCATCACACCGCTCAAAAAATAAAGAAAATATGACATTTTTTTAACTGAGGATTTTACCGAAATTCGTGTGCTATTTCTCTTTGGTTTTTTGCTTAAAAGGAAATATCTAAAAAACTCTCTTCAAACGCACCAGTTTAACATTTTCGTCGCTAAGGATCCATTTGTATCATCACACCACTCAAAAAATAAAGAAAATGTGACATTTTAAAAACTGAGGGTTTTTACAGAAATTCGTGTGCTATACTCTTTGGTTTTTTGCTAAAAAAGAAAATATCTAAAAATCTCTCTTCGAACGCATCAGTTTGACATTTTCGTCGCTAAGGATCCATTTGTATCATCACACCCCTCAAAAAATAAAGAAAATGTGACATTTTAAAAACTGAGGGGTTTTACCGAAATTCGTGTGCACTCTTTGGTTTTTTGCTAAAAAGGAAATATAGCTAAAAATCTCTCTTCGAACGCATCAGTTTAACATTTTCGTCGCTAACGATCCATTTGTATCATCACACCACTCAAAAAATAAAGAAAATGTGAAATTTGAAAAATTAAGGGTTTTACCAAAATTCGTGTGCTATTCTCTTTGGTTTTTTGCTAAAAAAGGAAATTTCTAAAAATCTCTCTTCGCACGTATCAGTTTAACATTTCGTCGCTAAGGATCCATTTGTGTCATCACAACCCTCAAAAAATGAAGAAAATGTGACATTTTAAAAACTGAGGGTTTTACCGAAATACGTGTGTTTTACCCTTTGGTTTTTTTACAAAAAAAAGAAATATAGCTAAAAATCTCTCTTCGAACGCATCAGTTTAACATTTTCGTCGCTAAGGATCCATTTGTAACATCACACCGCTCAAAAAATAAAGAAAATATGACATTTTTATAACTGGGGTTTTTTACCGAAATTCGTGTGCTATTTCTCTTTGGTTTTTTGCTAAAAAGGAAATATCTAAAAATCTCTCTTCAAACGCACCAGTTTAACATTTACGTCGCCAAGGATAGATTTGTATCATCACACCCCTCAAAAAATAAATAAAATGTGACATTTTTAAAACTGAGGGTTTTTACCGAAATTCGTGTGCTAAAAAAGGAAATATCTAAAAATCTCTTCGAACGCATCAGTTTAACATTTTCGTCGCTAAGGATCCATTTCTATCATCACACCTCTCAAAAAATAAAGAAAATGTGACATTTTAAAAACTATAGGTTTTTACCAAAATTCGTGTGCTATACTTTCTGGTTTTTTGCTAAAAAGGAAATATCTAAAAATCTCTCTTCGAACGCATCAGTTTAACATTTTCGTCGCTAAGGATCCATTTGTATCATCACACCCCTCAAAAACTAAAGAAAATGTGACATTTGAAAATCTGAGAGGTTTTACCAAAATTCGTGTGCTATACTGTTTGGTTTTTTGCTAAAAAGGAAATATCTAAATTCTCTCTTCGAACGCATCAGTTTGACATTTTCGTCGCTAAGGATCCATTTGTACCATCACACCCCCCAACATAATAAAGAAAATTAGACATTTTAAAAAGAGTGGGTTTTTACCGAAATTCGTGTGCTATACCATTTGGATTTTTTGCTTTAAAAGGAAATATCTAAAAATCTCTCTTCGAACGCATCAATTTAACATTTTCGTTCCTAAGGATCCATTTGTATCATCACACCACTCAAAAAATAAAGAAAATGTGACATTTTAAAAATTCAGGGTTTTACCAAAATTCGTGTGCTATTCTCTTTGGTTTTTTGCTAAAAAAGGAAATATCAAAAAATCTCTCTTCGAACGCATCAGTTTAACATTTTCGTCGCTAAGGATCCAATTGTATCATCACACCGCTCAAAAAATAAAGAAAATGTGACATTTTTAAAACTGAGGGTTTTTACCGAAATTCGTGTGCTATTTCTCTTTGGTTTTTTGCTAAAAAGGAAATATCTAAAAATCTCTCTTCGAACACATCAGTTTAACATTTTCGTCGCTAAGGATCCATTTGTATCATCACACCACTCAAAAACTAAAGAAAATGCGACATTTTAAAAATTGAGGGTTTTACCAAAATTCGTGTGCTATTCTCTTTGGTTTTTTGCTAAAAAAGGAAATTTCTAAAAATCTCTCTTCGCACGTATCAGTTTAACATTTTCGTCCCTAAGGATCCATTTGTGTCATCACACCCCTCAAAAAATAAAGAAAATGTGACATTTTAAAAACTGTGTTTTTACCGAAATACGTGTGTTGTACCCTTTGGTTTTTATACAAAAAAAGGAAATATAACTAAAAATATCTCTTCGAACGCATCAGTTTGAAATTTTCGTCGCTAAGGATCCATTTGTATCATCACACCCCTCAAAAAATAAAGAAAATGTGACATTTTAAAAACTGAGGGTTTTTTACCAAAATTCGTGTGCTATACTCATTGGTTTTTTGCTAAAAAAGGAAATATCTAAAAATCTCTCTTCGAACGCATCAGTTTAACATTTTCGTCGCTAAGGATCCATTTGTATCATCACACCGCTCAAAAAATAAAGAAAATATGACATTTTTATAACTGAGGATTTTTACCGAAATTCGTGTGCTATTTCTCTTTGGTTTTTTGCTAAAAAGGAAATATCTAAAAAACTCTCTTCAAACGCACCAGTTTAACATTT
Source organism: Triglochin maritima (assembly GCA_963682175.1). Lineage (NCBI taxonomy): Eukaryota > Viridiplantae > Streptophyta > Magnoliopsida > Alismatales > Juncaginaceae > Triglochin > Triglochin maritima. Next base: position 52,913,655 of record OY821771.1, on the reverse strand, counting down.
TCGTCGCTAAGGATCCATTTGTATCATCACACCACTCAAAAAATAAAGAAAATGTGACATTTTAAAAACTGAGGGTTTTTACAGAAATTCGTGTGCTATACTCTTTGGTTTTTTGCTAAAAAAGAAAATATCTAAAAATCTCTCTTCGAACGCATCAGTTTGACATTTTCGTCGCTAAGGATCCATTTGTATCATCACACCCCTCAAAAAATAAAGAAAATGTGACATTTTAAAAACTGAGGGGTTTTACCGAAATTCGTGTGCACTCTTTGGTTTTTTGCTAAAAAAGGAAATATAGCTAAAAATCTCTCTTCGAACGCATCAGTTTAACATTTTCGTCGCTAACGATCCATTTGTATCATCACACCACTCAAAAAATAAAGAAAATGTGAAATTTTAAAAATTGAGGGTTTACCAAAATTCGTGTGCTATTCTCTTTGGTTTTTTGCTAAAAAAGGAAATTTCTAAAAATCTCTCTTCGCACGTATCAGTTTCACATTTCGTCGCTAAGGATCCATTTGTGTCATCACAACCCTCAAAAAATAAAGAAAATGTGACATTTTAAAAACTGAGGGTTTTACCGAAATACGTGTGTTTTACCCTTTGGTTTTTTTACAAAAAAAAGAAATATAGCTAAAAATCTCTCTTCGAACGCATCAGTTTAACATTTTCGTCGCTAAGGATCCATTTGTAACATCACACCGCTCAAAAAATAAAGAAAATATGACATTTTTATAACTGGGGGTTTTTACCGAAATTCGTGTGATATTTCTCTTTGGTTTTTTGCTAAAAAGGAAATATCTAAAAATCTCTCTTGAAACGCACCAGTTTAACATTTACGTCGCTAAGGATAGATTTGTATCATCACACCCCTCAAAAAATAAATAAAATGTGACATTTTTAAAACTGAGGGTTTTTACCGAAATTCGTGTGCTATACTCTTCGGTTTTTTGCTAAAAAAGGAAATATCTAAAAATCTCTTCGAACGCATCAGTTTAACATTTTCGTCGCTAAGGATCCATTTCTATCATCACACCTCTCAAAAAATAAAGAAAATGTGACATTTTAAAAACTATAGGTTTTTACCAAAATTCGTGTGCTATACTTTCTGGTTTTTTGCTAAAAAGGAAATATCTAAAAATCTCTCTTCGAACGCATCAGTTTAACATTTTCGTCGCTAAGGATCCATTTGTATCATCACACCCCTCAAAAACTAAAGAAAATGTGACATTTGAAAATCTGAGAGGTTTTACCAAAATTCGTGTGCTATACTGTTTGGTTTTTTGCTAAAAAGGAAATATCTAAATTCTCTCTTCGAACGCATCAGTTTGACATTTTCGTCGCTAAGGATCCATTTGTACCATCACACCCCCCAACATAATAAAGAAAATTAGACATTTTAAAAAGAGTGGGTTTTTACCGAAATTCGTGTGCTATACCATTTGGATTTTTTGCTTTAAAAGGAAATATCTAAAAATCTCTCTTCGAACGCATCAATTTAACATTTTCGTTCCTAAGGATCCATATGTATCATCACACCACTCAAAAAATAAAGAAAATGTGACATTTTAAAAATTCAGGGTTTTACCAAAATTCGTGTGCTATTCTCTTTGGTTTTTTGCTAAAAAAGGAAATATCAAAAAATCTCTCTTCGAACGCATCAGTTTAACATTTTCGTCGCTAAGGATCCAATTGTATCATCACACCGCTCAAAAAATAAAGAAAATGTGACATTTTTAAAACTGAAGGTTTTTACCGAAATTCGTGTGCTATTTCTCTTTGGTTTTTTGCTAAAAAGGAAATATCAAAAAATCTCTCTTCGAACACATCAGTTTAACATTTTCGTCGCTAAGGATCCATTTGTATCATCACACCACTCAAAAAATAAAGAAAATGCGACATTTTAAAAATTGAGGGTTTTACCAAAATTCGTGTGCTATTCTCTTTGGTTTTTTGCTAAAAAAGGAAATTTCTAAAAATCTCTCTTCGCACGTATCAGTTTAACATTTTCGTCCCTAAGGATCCATTTGTGTCATCACACCCCTCAAAAAATAAAGAAAATGTGACATTTTAAAAACTGTGTTTTTACCGAAATACGTGTGTTGTACCCTTTGGTTTTTATACAAAAAAAGGAAATATAACTAAAAATATCTCTTCGAACGCATCAGTTTGAAATTTTCGTCGCTAAGGATCCATTTGTATCATCACACCCCTCAAAAAATAAAGAAAATGTGACATTTTAAAAACTGAGGGGTTTTTACCAAAATTCGTGTGCTATACTCATTGGTTTTTTGCTAAAAAAGGAAATATCTAAAAATCTCTCTTCGAACGCATCAGTTTAACATTTTCGTCCCTAAGGATCCATTTGTATCATCACACCGCTCAAAAAATAAAGAAAATATGACATTTTTATAACTGAGGATTTTTACCGAAATTCGTGTGCTATTTCTCTTTGGTTTTTTGCTAAAAAGGAAATATCTAAAAAACTCTCTTCAAACGCACCAGTTTAACATTTTCGTCACTCAGGATCCATTTGTATCATCACACCACTCAAAAAATAAAGAAAATGTGACATTTTAAAAACTGAGGGTTTTTACAGAAATTCGTGTGCTATACTCTTTGGTTTTTTGCTAAAAAAGAAAATATCTAAAAATCTCTCTTCGAACGCATCAGTTTGACATTTTCATCGCTAAGGATCCATTTGTATCATCACACCCCTCAAAAAATAAAGAAAATGTGACATTTTAAAAACTGAGGGGTTTTTACCGAAATTCGTGTGCTATACTCTTTGTTTTTTTGCTAAAAAAGGAAATATCTAAAAATCTCTCTTCGAACGCATCAGTTTAACATTTTCGTCGCTAAAGATCCATCTGTATCATCACACCCCTCAAAAAATAAAGAAAATTAGACATTTTTAAAAATTAAGAGATTTTTTACCGAAATTCGTGTGCTACTCTTTCGTTTTTTGCTGAAAAAGGAAATATCTAAAAATATCTCTTCGAACGGATCAGTTTAACATTATCGTCGCTAAGGATTCATTTGTATCATCACACCCCTCAAAAAATAGAGAAAATTAGACATTTTTAAAAAGTGAGGGTTTTTACCGAAATTCGTGGGCTATACCATTTGAATTTTTTGCTAAAAAAGGAAATATCAAAAAATCTCTCTTCGAACGCATCAGTTTAACATTTTTGTCGCTAAGGATCCATTTGTATCATCACACCCCTCAAAAAATAAATAAAATGTGACATTTTTAAAACTGAGGGTTTTTACCGAAATTCGTGTGTTATACTCTTCGGTTTTTTTGCTAAAAAAGGAAATATCTAAAAATCTCTTCGAACGCATCAGTTTAACATTTTCGTCGCTAAGGATCCATTTGTATCATAACACCCCTCAACAAATAAAGAAAATGTGACATTTTAAAAATTGAGGGTTTTACCAAAATTCGTGTGCTATTCTCTTTGGTTTTTTGCTAAAAAACGAAATATCTAAAAATCTCTCTTCGAAAGCATCCGTTTAACATTTTCGTCGCTAAGGATCCATTTGTATCATCACACCCCTCAAAAAATAAAGAAAATGTGACATTTTAAAAACTGAGGGTTTTTACCGAAATTCGTGTGATATTCTCTTTTGTTTTTTGCTAAAAAAGAAAATATCAAAAAATCTCTCGTCGAACGCATCAGTTTAACATTTTCGTCGCTAAGGATCCATTTGTATCATCACACACCTCAAAAAATAAATAAAATGTGACATTTTTAAAACTGAGGGTTTTTATCGAAATTCGTGTGCTATACTCTTTGTTTTTTTGCTAAAAAAGGAAATATCTAAAAATCTCTCTTCGAACGCATCAGTTTAACATTTTCGTCGCTAAGGATCCATTTGTATCATCACACCGCTCAAAAAATAAAGAAAACATGACATTTTTATAACTGAGGGTTTTTACCGAAATTCGTGTGCTATTTCTCTTTGGTTTTTTGCTAAAAAGGAAATATCTAAAAAACTATCTTCAAACGCACCAGTTTAACATTTTCGTCGCTAAGGATCCATTTGTGTCATCACACCACTCAAAAAATAAATAAAATGTGACATTTTAAAAACTGAGGGTTTTTACATAAATTTGTCTGCTATACTCTTTGGTGTTTTGCTAAAAAGAAAATATCTAAAAATCTCTCTTCGAACGCATCAGTTTGACATTTTCGTCGCTATGGATCCATTTGTATCATCACACCCCTCAAAAAATAAAGAAAATGTGACATTTTAAAAACTGAGGATTTTTTACCAAAATTCGTGTGCTATACTCATTGGTTTTTTGCTAAAAAAGGAAATATCTAAAAATCTCTCTTCGAACGCATCAGTTTAACATTTTCGTCGCTAAGGATCCATTTGTATCATCACACCGCTCAAAAAATAAAGAAAATATGACATTTTTATAACTGAGGATTTTTACCGAAATTCGTGTGCTATTTCTCTTTGGTTTTTTGCTAAAAAGGAAATATCTAAAAAACTCTCTTCAAACGCACCAGTTTAACATTTTCGTCGCTAAGGATCCATTTGTATCATCACACCACTCAAAAAATAAAGAAAATGTGACATTTTAAAAACTGAGGGTTTTTACAGAAATTCGTGTGCTATACTCTTTGGTTTTTTGCTAAAAAAGAAAATATCTAAAAATCTCTCTTCGAACGCATCAGTTTGACATTTTCGTCGCTAAGGATCCATTTGTATCATCACACCCCTCAAAAAATAAAGAAAATTAGACATTTTTAAAAAGTGAGAGTTTTTACCGAAATTCGTGTGCTACTCTTTCGTTTTTTGCTGAAAAAGGAAATATCTAAAAATCTCTCTTCGAACGGATCAGTTTAACATTATCGTCGCTAAGGATCCATTTGTATCATCACACCACTCAAAAAATAAAGAAAATGTGACATTTTAAAAACTGAGGGTTTTTACAGAAATTCGTGTGCTATACTCTTTGGTTTTTTGCTAAAAAATAAAATATCTAAAAATCTCTCTTCGAACGCATCAGTTTGACATTTTGGTCGCTAAGGATCCATTTGTATCATCACACCACTCAAAAAATAAATGAAATGTGACATTTTAAAAACTGAGGGTTTTTACAGAAATTCGTGTGCTATACTCTTTGGTTTTTTGCTAAAAAAGAAAATATCTAAAAATCTCTCTTCGAACGCATCAGTTTGACATTTTCGTCGCTAAGGATCCATTTGTATCATCACACCCCTCAAAAAATAAAGAAAATTAGACATTTTTAAAAAGTGAGAGTTTTTACCGAAATTCGTGTGCTACTCTTTCGTTTTTTGCTGAAAAAGGAAATATCTAAAAATATCTCTTCGAACGGATCAGTTTAACATTATCGTCGCTAAGGATTCATTTGTATCATCACACCCCTCAAAAAATAGAGAAAATTAGACATTTTTAAAAAGTGAGGGTTTTTACCGAAATTCGTGGGCTACATTTGAATTTTTTGCTAAAAAAGGGAATATCAAAAAATCTCTCTTCGAACGCATCAGTTTAACATTTTCGTCGCTAAGGATCCATTTGTATCATCACACCCCTCAAAAAATAAAGAAAATGTGACATTTTAAAAACTGAGGGTTTTTACAGAAATTCGTGTGCTATACTCTTTGGTTTTTTGCTAAAAAAGAAAATATCTAAAAATCTCTCTTCGAACGCATCAGTTTGACATTTTCATCGCTAAGGATCCATTTGTATCATCACACCCTTCAAAAAATAAAGAAAATGTGACATTTTAAAAACTGAGGGTTTTTACCGAAATTCGTGTGCTATACTCTTTGGTTTTTTGCTAAAAAGGAAATATCTAAAAAACTCTCTTCAAACGCACGAGTTTAACATTTTCGTCGCTAAGGATCCATTTGTATCATCACACCACTCAAAAAATAAAGAAAATGTGACATTTTAAAAACTGATGGTTTTTACAGAAATTCGTGTGCTATACTCTTTGGTTTTTTGCTAAAAAAGAAAATATCTAAAAATCTCTCTTCGAACGCATCAGTTTGACATTTTCGTCGCTAAGGATCCATTTGTATCATCACACCCCTCAAAAAATAAAGAAAATTAGACATTTTTAAAAAGTGAGAGTTTTTACCGAAATTCGTGTGCTACTCTTTCGTTTTTTGCTGAAAAAGGAAATATCTAAAAATATCTCTTCGAACGGATCAGTTTAACATTATCGTCGCTAAGGATTCATTTGTATCATCACACCCCTCAAAAAATAAAGAAAATATGACATTTTTATAACTGAGGGTTTTTACCGAAATTCGTGTGCTATTTCTCTTTGGTTTTTTGCTAAAAAGGAAATATCTAAAAAACTATCTTCAAACGCACCATTTTAACATTTTCGTCGCTAAGGATCCATTTGTGTCATCACACCACTCAAAAAATAAATAAAATGTGACATTTTAAAAACTGAGGGTTTTTACATAAATTTGTCTGCTATACTCTTTGGTTTTTTGCTAAAAAGAAAATATCTAAAAATCTCTCTTCGAATGCATCAGTTTGACATTTTCGTCGCTAAGGATCCATTTGTATCATCACACCCCTCAAAAAATAAAGAAAATGTGACATTTTAAAAACTGAGGGTTTTTTACCAAAATTCGTGTCCTATACTCATTGGTTTTTTGCTAAAAAAGGAAATATCTAAAAATCTCTCTTCGAACGCATCAGTTTAACATTTTCGTCGCTAAGGATCCATTTGTATCATCACACCACTCAAAAAATAAAGAAAATGTGACATTTTAAAAACTGAGGGTTTTTACAGAAATTCGTGTGACTCTTTGGTTTTTTGCTAAAAAAGAAAATATCTAAAAATCTCTCTTCGAACGCATCAGTTTGACATTTTCGTCGCTAAGGATCCATTTGTATCATCACACCACTCAAAAAATAAAGAAAATGTGACATTTTAAAAACTGAGGGTTTTTACAGAAATTCGTGTGCTATACTCTTTGGTTTTTTGCTAAAAAAGAAAATATCTAAAAATCTCTCTTCGAACGCATCAGTTTGACATTTTCGTCGCTAAGGATCCATTTGTATCATCACACCCCTCAAAAAATAAAGAAAATTAGACATTTTTAAAAAGTGAGAGTTTTTACCGAAATTCGTGTGCTACTCTTTCGTTTTTTGCTGAAAAAGGAAATATCTAAAAATATCTCTTCGAACGGATCAGTTTAACATTATCGTCGCTAAGGATTCATTTGTATCATCACACCCCTCAAAAAATAAAGAAAATATGACATTTTTATAACTGAGGGTTTTTACCGAAATTCGTGTGCTATTTCTCTTTGGTTTTTTGCTAAAAATGAAATATCTAAAAAACTATCTTCAAACGCACCATTTTAACATTTTCGTCGCTAAGGATCCATTTGTGTCATCACACCACTCAAAAAATAAATAAAATGTGACATTTTAAAAACTGAGGGTTTTTACATAAATTTGTCTGCTATACTCTTTCGTTTTTTGCTAAAAAGAAAATATCTAAAAATCTCTCTTCGAACGCATCAGTTTGACATTTTCGTCGCTAAGGATCCATTTGTATCATCACACCCCTCAAAAAATAAAGAAAATGTGACATTTTAAAAACTGAGGGTTTTTTACCAAAATTCGTGTGCTATACTCATTGGTTTTTTGCTAAAAAAGGAAATATCTAAAAATCTCTCTTCGAACGCATCAGTTTAACATTTTCGTCGCTATGGATCCATTTGTATCATCACACCGCTCAAAAAATAAAGAAAATATGACATTTTTATAACTGAGGATTTTTACCGAAATTCGTGTGCTATTTCTCTTTGGTTTTTTGCTAAAAAGGAAATATCTAAAAAACTCTCTTCAAACGCACCAGTTTAACATTTTCGTCGCTAAGGATCCATTTGTATCATCACACCACTCAAAAAATAAAGAAAATGTGACATTTTAAAAACTGAGGGTTTTTACAGAAATTCGTGTGACTCTTTGGTTTTTTGCTAAAAAAGAAAATATCTAAAAATCTCTCTTCGAACGCATCAGTTTGACATTTTCGTCGCTAAGGATCCATTTGTATCATCACACCACTCAAAAAATAAAGAAAATGTGACATTTTAAAAACTGAGGGTTTTTACAGAAATTCGTGTGCTATACTCTTTGGTTTTTTGCTAAAAAAGAAAATATCTAAAAATCTCTCTTCGAACGCATCAGTTTGACATTTTCGTCGCTAAGGATCCATTTGTATCATCACACCCCTCAAAAAATAAAGAAAATTAGACATTTTTAAAAAGTGAGAGTTTTTACCGAAATTCGTGTGCTACTCTTTCGTTTTTTGCTGAAAAAGGAAATATCTAAAAATATCTCTTCGAACGGATCAGTTTAACATTATCGTCGCTAAGGATTCATTTGTATCATCACACCCCTCAAAAAATAAAGAAAATATGACATTTTTATAACTGAGGGTTTTTACCGAAATTCGTGTGCTATTTCTCTTTGGTTTTTTGCTAAAAATGAAATATCTAAAAAACTATCTTCAAACGCACCATTTTAACATTTTCGTCGCTAAGGATCCATTTGTGTCATCACACCACTCAAAAAATAAATAAAATGTGACATTTTAAAAACTGAGGGTTTTTACATAAATTTGTCTGCTATACTCTTTCGTTTTTTGCTAAAAAGAAAATATCTAAAAATCTCTCTTCGAACGCATCAGTTTGACATTTTCGTCGCTAAGGATCCATTTGTATCATCACACCCCTCAAAAAATAAAGAAAATGTGACATTTTAAAAACTGAGGGTTTTTTACCAAAATTCGTGTGCTATACTCATTGGTTTTTTGCTAAAAAAGGAAATATCTAAAAATCTCTCTTCGAACGCATCAGTTTAACATTTTCGTCGCTATGGATCCATTTGTATCATCACACCGCTCAAAAAATAAAGAAAATATGACATTTTTATAACTGAGGATTTTTACCGAAATTCGTGTGCTATTTCTCTTTGGTTTTTTGCTAAAAAGGAAATATCTAAAAAACTCTCTTCAAACGCACCAGTTTAACATTTTCGTCGCTAAGGATCCATTTGTATCATCACACCACTCAAAAAATAAAGAAAATGTGACATTTTAAAAACTGAGGGGTTTTTACAGAAATTCGTGTGCAATATATACTCTTTGGTTTTTTGCTAAAAATGAAAATATCTAAAAATCTCTCTTCGAACGCATCTGTTTGACATTTTCGTCGCTAAGGATCCATTTGTATCATCACACCCCTCAAAAAATAAAGAAAATGTGACATTTTAAAAACTGAGGGGTTTTTACAGAAATTCGTGTGCTATACTCTTTGGTTTTTTGCTAAAAAAGAAAATATCTAAAAATCTCTCTTCGAACGCATCAGTTTGACATTTTCGTCGCTAAGGATCCATTTGTATCATCACACCCCTCAAAAAATAAAGAAAATTAGACATTTTTAAAAAGTGAGAGTTTTTACCGAAATTCGTGTGCTACTCTTTCGTTTTTTGCTGAAAAAGGAAATATCTAAAAATATCTCTTCGAACGGATCAGTTTAACATTATCGTCGCTAAGGATTCATTTGTATCATCACACCCCTCAAAAAATAAAGAAAATATGACATTTTTATAACTGAGGGTTTTTACCGAAATTCGTGTGCTATTTCTCTTTGGTTTTTTGCTAAAAAGGAAATATCTAAAAAACTATCTTCAAACGCACCATTTTAACATTTTCGTCGCTAAGGATCCATTTGTGTCATCACACCACTCAAAAAATAAATAAAATGTGACATTTTAAAAACTGAGGGTTTTTACATAAATTTGTCTGCTATACTCTTTCGTTTTTTGCTAAAAAGAAAATATCTAAAAATCTCTCTTCGAACGCATCAGTTTGACATTTTCGTCGCTAAGGATCCATTTGTATCATCACACCCCTCAAAAAATAAAGAAAATGTGACATTTTAAAAACTGAGGGTTTTTTACCAAAATTCGTGTGCTATACTCATTGGTTTTTTGCTAAAAAAGGAAATATCTAAAAATCTCTCTTCGAACGCATCAGTTTAACATTTTCGTCGCTAAGGATCCATTTGTATCATCACACCGCTCAAAAAATAAAGAAAATATGACATTTTTATAACTGAGGATTTTTACCGAAATTCGTGTGCTATTTCTCTTTGGTTTTTTGCTAAAAAGGAAATATCTAAAAAACTCTCTTCAAACGCACCAGTTTAACATTTTCGTCGCTAAGGATCCATTTGTATCATCACACCACTCAAAAAATAAAGAAAATGTGACATTTTAAAAACTGAGGGGTTTTTACAGAAATTCGTGTGCTATATATACTCTTTGGTTTTTTGCTAAAAAAGAAAATATCTAAAAATCTCTCTTCGAACGCATCTGTTTGACATTTTCGTCGCTAAGGATCCATTTGTATCATCACACCCCTCAAAAAATAAAGAAAATGAGACATTTTAAAAACTGAGGGGTTTTTACAGAAATTCGTGTGCTATATTCTTTGGTTTTTTGCTAAAAAAGAAAATATCTAAAAATCTCTCTTCGAACGCATCAGTTTGACATTTTCGTCGCTAAGGATCCATTTGTATCATCACACCCCTCAAAAAATAAAGAAAATTAGACATTTTTAAAAAGTGAGAGTTTTTACCGAAATTCGTGTGCTACTCTTTCGTTTTTTGCTGAAAAAGGAAATATCTAAAAATATCTCTTCGAACGGATCAGTTTAACATTATCGTCGCTAAGGATTCATTTGTATCATCACACCCCTCAAAAAATAAAGAAAATATGACATTTTTATAACTGAGGGTTTTTACCGAAATTCGTGTGCTATTTCTCTTTGGTTTTTTGCTAAAAAGGAAATATCTAAAAAACTATCTTCAAACGCACCATTTTAACATTTTCGTCGCTAAGGATCCATTTGTGTCATCACACCACTCAAAAAATAAATAAAATGTGACATTTTAAAAACTGAGGGTTTTTACATAAATTTGTCTGCTATACTCTTTGGTTTTTTGCTAAAAAGAAAATATCTAAAAATCTCTCTTCGAACGCATCAGTTTGACATTTTCGTCGCTAAGGATCCATTTGTATCATCACACCCCTCAAAAAATAAAGAAAATGTGACATTTTAAAAACTGAGGGTTTTTTACCAAAATTCGTGTGCTATACTCATTGGTTTTTTGCTAAAAAAGGAAATATCTAAAAATCTCTCTTCGAACGCATCAGTTTAACATTTTCGTCGCTAAGGATCCATTTGTATCATCACACCGCTCAAAAAATAAAGAAAATATGACATTTTTATAACTGAGGATTTTTACCGAAATTCGTGTGCTATTTCTCTTTGGTTTTTTGCTAAAAAGGAAATATCTAAAAAACTCTCTTCAAACGCACCAGTTTAACATTTTCGTCGCTAAGGATCCATTTGTATCATCACACCACTCAAAAAATAAAGAAAATGTGACATTTTAAAAACTGAGGGTTTTTACAGAAATTCGTGTGCTATATATACTCTTTGGTTTTTTGCTAAAAAAGAAAATATCTAAAAATCTCTCTTCGAACGCATCAGTTTGACATTTTCGTCGCTAAGGATCCATTTGTATCATCACACCCCTCAAAAAATAAAGAAAATTAGACATTTTTAAAAAGTGAGAGTTTTTACCGAAATTCGTGTGCTACTCTTTCGTTTTTTGCTGAAAAAGGAAATATCTAAAAATATCTCTTCGAACGGATCAGTTTAACATTATCGTCGCTAAGGATTCATTTGTATCATCACACCCCTCAAAAAATAGAGAAAATTAGACATTTTTAAAAAGTGAGGGTTTTTACCGAAATTCGTGGGCTGCATTTGAATTTTTTGCTAAAAAAGGAAATATCTAAAAATCTCTCTTCGAACGCACCAGTTTAACATTTTCGTCGCTAAGGATCCATTTGTATCATCACACCACTCAAAAAATAAAGAAAATGTGACATTTTAAAAACTGAGTGTTTTTACCAAAATTTGTGTGCTTTACTCTTTGGTTTTTTACTAAAAAAGAAAATATCTAAAAATCTCTCTTCGAACGCATCAGTTTGACATTTTCGTCGCTAAGGATCCATTTGTATCATCACACCCCTCAAAAAATAAAGAAAATGTGACATTTTAAAAACGGTGGGTTTTTTACCGAAATTCGTGTGCTATACTCTTTGGTTTTTTGCTAAAAAAGGAAATATCTAATAATCTCTCTTCGAACGCATCAGTTTGACATTTTCGTCGCTAAGGATCCATTTGTATCATCACACCCCTCCAAAAATAAATAAAATTAGACATTTTTAAAAAGTGAGGGTTTTTACCGAAATTCGTGTGCTATACCATTTGAATTTTTTGCTAAAAAAGGAAATTTCTAAAAATCTATCTTCGAACACATCAGTTTAATATTTTCGTCGCTAAGGATAGATTTGTATCATCACACCCCTCAAAAAATAAAGAAAATATGACATTTTTAAAACTGTGGGTTTTTACCGAAATTCGTGTGCTATTTCTCTTTGGTTTTTTGCTAAAAAAAGAAATATCAAAAAATCTCTCTTCGAACGCATCAGTTTAACATTTTCGTCGCTAAGATCCATTTCTATCATCACACCCCTCAAAAAATAAAGAAAATGTGACATTTTAGAAACTGCAGTTTTTACCGAAATTCGTGTGCTATACTTTTTGTTTTTTTGCTAAAAATGAAATATCTAAAAATCTCTCTTCGAACGCATCAGTTTAACATTTTCGTCGCTAAGGATCCATTTGTAGCATCACACCCCTCAAAAAATAAAGAAAATGTGACATTTTAAAATCTGAGAGGTTTTACCAAAATTCGTGTGATATACTCTTTGGTTTTTGCTAAAAAAGAAAATATCCAAAATATCTCTTCGAACGCATCAGTTTAACATTTTCGTCGCTAAGAATCCATTTGTACCATGACACCCTCAAAATAATAAAGAAAATTAGACATTTAAAAGGTGAGGGTTTTTACCGAAATTCGTGTGCTATACCATTTGGATTTTTTGTTAAAAAAGGAAATATCTTAAAATCTCTCTTCGAACGCATTAGTTTTATATTTTCGTCGCTAAGGATCCATTTGTATCATCACACCGCTCAAAAAATAAAGAAAATGTGACATTTTTATAACTGAGGGTTTTTACCGAAATTCGTGTGCTATTTCTCTTTGGTTTTTTGCTAAAAAGGAAATATCTAAAAATCTCACTTCGAACGCACCATTTTAAGATTATCGTCGCTAAGGATCCATTTGTATCATCACACCACTCAAAAAATAAAGAAAATGTGACATTTTAAAAACTGAGGGTTTTTACCGAAATTCGTGTGCTATCTACTCTTTGGTTTTTTGCTAAAAAGGAAATATCTAAAAAACTAGTTTAACATTATCGTCGCTAAGGATTCATTTGTATCATCACACCCCTCAAAAAATAGAGAAAATTAGACATTTTTAAAAAGTGAGGGTTTTTACCGAAATTCGTGGGCTGCATTTGAATTTTTTGCTAAAAAAGGAAATATCTAAAAATCTCTCTTCGAACGCACCAGTTTAACATTTTCGTCGCTAAGGATCCATTTGTATCATCACACCACTCAAAAAATAAAGAAAATGTGACATTTTAAAAACTGAGTGTTTTTACCAAAATTTGTGTGCTTTACTCTTTGGTTTTTTACTAAAAAAGAAAATATCTAAAAATCTCTCTTCGAACGCATCAGTTTAACATTTTCGTCGCTAAGGATCCATTTGTATCATCACACCCCTCAAAAAATAAAGAAAATGTGACATTTTAAAAACTGTGGGTTTTTTACCGAAATTCGTGTGCTATACTCTTTGGTTTTTTGCTAAAAAAGGAAATATCTAATAATCTCTCTTCGAACGCATCAGTTTGACATTTTCGTCGCTAAGGATCCATTTGTATCATCACACCCCTCCAAAAATAAATAAAATTAGACATTTTTAAAAAGTGAGGGTTTTTACCGAAATTCGTGTGCTATACCATTTGAATTTTTTGCTAAAAAAGGAAATTTCTAAAAATCTATCTTCGAACACATCAGTTTAATATTTTCGTCGCTAAGGATAGATTTGTATCATCACACCCCTCAAAAAATAAAGAAAATATGACATTTTTAAAACTGTGGGTTTTTACCGAAATTCGTGTGCTATTTCTCTTTGGTTTTTTGCTAAAAAAAGAAATATCAAAAAATCTCTCTTCGAACGCATCAGTTTAACATTTTCGTCGCTAAGATCCATTTCTATCATCACACCCCTCAAAAAATAAAGAAAATGTGACATTTTAGAAACTGCAGTTTTTACCGAAATTCGTGTGCTATACTTTTTGTTTTTTTGCTAAAAATGAAATATCTAAAAATCTCTCTTCGAACGCATCAGTTTAACATTTTCGTCGCTAAGGATCCATTTGTAGCATCACACCCCTCAAAAAATAAAGAAAATGTGACATTTTAAAATCTGAGAGGTTTTACCAAAATTCGTGTGATATACTCTTTGGTTTTTGCTAAAAAAGAAAATATCCAAAATATCTCTTCGAACGCATCAGTTTAACATTTTCGTCGCTAAGAATCCATTTGTACCATGACACCCTCAAAATAATAAAGAAAATTAGACATTTAAAAGGTGAGGGTTTTTACCGAAATTCGTGTGCTATACCATTTGGATTTTTTGTTAAAAAAGGAAATATCTTAAAATCTCTCTTCGAACGCATCAGTTTTATATTTTCGTCGCTAAGGATCCATTTGTATCATCACACCGCTCAAAAAATAAAGAAAATGTGACATTTTTATAACTGAGGGTTTTTACCGAAATTCGTGTGCTATTTCTCTTTGGTTTTTTGCTAAAAAGGAAATATCTAAAAATCTCACTTCGAACGCATCATTTTAAGATTTTCGTCGCTAAGGATCCATTTGTATCATCACACCACTCAAAAAATAAAGAAAATGTGACATTTTAAAAACTGAGGGTTTTTACCGAAATTCGTGTGCTATCTATTCTTTGGTTTTTTGCTAAAAAAGAAAATATCTAAAAATCTCTCTTCGAACGCATCAGTTTAATATTTTCGTCGCTAAGGATAGATTTGTATCATCACACACTCAAAAAATAAAGAAAATGTGACATTTTTAAAACTAAGGGTTTTTACCGAAATTCGTATGCTATTTGTCTTTGGTTTTTTGCTAAAAAGGAAATATCAAAAAATCTCTCTTCGAACGCATCAGTTTAACATTTTCGTCGCTAATGATCCATTTGTATCATCACACCCCTCAAAAAATAAAGAAAATGTGACATTTTAAAATCTGAGAGGTTTTACCAAAATTCGTGTGATATATTCTGTGGTTTTTTGCTAAAAAAGGAAATATCTAAAATCTCTCTTCGAACGCATCAGTTTAACATTTTCGTCGCTAAGGATCCATTTATACCATCACGCCCTCAAAATAATAAAGAAAATTAGACATTTTAAAAAGTGAGGGTTTTTACCATCACGCCCTCAAAATAATATACCATTTGGATTTTTTGCTAAAAAAGGAAATATCTAAAAATCTCTCTTCGAACGCATCAGTTTAATATTTTCGTCGCTAAGGATAGATTTGTATCATCACACCCCTCAAAAAATAAAGAAAATATGACATTTTTAAAACTGAGGGTTTTCACCGAAATTCGTGTGCTTTTTCTCTTTGGTTTTTGCTAAAAAAGGAAATATCAAAAAATCTCTCTTCAAACGCATCAGTTTAACATTTTCGTCGCTAAGGATCCATTTCTATCATCACACCCCTCAAAAAATAAAGAAAATGTGACATTTTAGAAACTGCAGTTTTTACCGAAATTCGTGTGTTATACTTTTTGTTTTTTTGCTAAAAATGAAATATCTAAAAATCTCTCTTCGAACGCATCAGTTTAACATTTTCGTCGCTAAGGATCCATTTGTAGCATCACACCCCTCAAAAAATAAAGAAAATGTGACATTTTAAAATCTGAGAGGTTTTACCAAAATTCGTGTGATATATATACTCTTTGGTTTTTTGCTAAAAAAGGAAATATCCAAAATATCTCTTCGAACGCATCACTTTAACATTTTCTTTGCTAAGAATCCATTTGTACCATGACACCCCTAAAAATAATAAAGAAAATTAGACATTTTAAAAGGTGAGGGTTTTTACCAAAATTCGTGTGCTATACCATTTTGATTTTTTGTTAAAAAAGGAAATATCTAAAAATCTCTCTTCGAACGCATCAGTTTTATATTTTCGTCGCTAAGGATCCATTTGTATCATCACACCGCTCAAAAAATAAAGAAAATGTGACATTTTTATAACTGAGGGTTTTTACCGAAATTCGTGTGCTATTTCTCTTTGGTTTTTTGCTAAAAAGGAAATATCTAAAAATCTCTCTTCGAACGCACCATTTTAAGATTTTCGTCGCTAAGGATCCATTTGTATCATCACACCACTCAAAAAATAAAGAAAATGTGACATTTTAAAAACTGAGGGTTTTTACCGAAATTCGTGTGCTATCTACTCTTTGGTTTTTTGCTAAAAAAGAAAATATCTAAAAATCTCTCTTCGAACGCATCAGTTTAATATTTTCGTCGCTAAGGATAGATTTGTATCATCACACACTCAAAAAATAAAGAAAATGTGACATTTTTAAAACTAAGGGTTTTTACCGAAATTCGTGTGCTATTGTCTTTGGTTTTTTGCTAAAAAGGAAATATCAAAAAATCTCTCTTCGAACGCATCAGTTTAACATTTTCGTCGCTAAGGATCCATTTGTATCATCACACCCCTCAAAAAATAAAGAAAATGTGACATTTTAAAATCTGAGAGGTTTTACCAAAATTCATGTGATATATTCTGTGGTTTTTTGCTAAAAAAGGAAATATCTAAAATCTCTCTTCGAACGCATCAGTTTAACATTTTCGTCGCTAAGGATCCATTTATACCATCACGAATTTCTCTAAAATAATAAAGAAAATTAGACATTTTAAAAAGTAAGGGTTTTTACCGAAATTCGTGTGCTATACCATTTGGATTTTTTGCTAAAAAAGGAAATATCTAAAAATCTCTCTTCGAACGCATCAGTTTAATATTTTCGCCGCTAAGGATAGATTTGTATCATCACACCCCTCAAAAAATAAAGAAAATATGACATTTTTAAAACTGAGGGTTTTCACCGAAATTCGTGTGCTATTTCTCTTTGGTTTTTGCTAAAAAAGGAAATATCAAAAAATCTCTCTTCGAACGCATCAGTTTAACATTTTCGTCGCTAAGGATCCATTTCTATCATCACACCCCTCAAAAAATAAAGAAAATGTGACATTTTAGAAACTGCAGTTTTTACCGAAATTCGTGTGCTATACTTTTTGTTTTTTTGCTAAAAATGAAATATCTAAAAAAATCTCTTCGAACGCATCAGTTTAACATTTTCGTCGCTAAGGATCCATTGGTAGCATCACACCCCTCAAAAAATAAAGAAAATGTGACATTTTAAAATCTGAGAGGTTTTACCAAAATTCGTGTGATATACTCTTTGATTTTTTGCTAAAAAAGGAAATATCCAAAATATCTATTCGAACGCATCAGTTTAAGATTTTCGTCGCTAAGAATCCATTTGTACCATGACACCCCTCAAAATAATAAAGAAAATTAGACATTTTAAAAGGTGAGGGTTTTTACGAAAATTCGTGTGCTATACCATTTTGATTTTTTGTTAAAAAAGGAAATATCTAAAAATCTCTCTTCGAACGCATCAGTTTTATATTTTCGTCGCTAAGGATCCATTTGTATCATCACACCGCTCAAAAAATAAAGAAAATGTGACATTTTTATAACTGAGGGTTTTTACCGAAATTCGTGTGCTATTTCTCTTTGGTTTTTTGCTAAAAAGGAAATATCTAAAAATCTCTCTTCGAACGCACCATTTTAACATTTTCGTCGCTAAGGATCCATTTGTATCATCACACCACTCAAAAAATAAAGAAAATGTGACATTTTAAAAACTGAGGGTTTTTACCGAAATTCGTGTGCTATCTACTCTTTGGTTTTTTGCTAAAAAAGAAAATATCTAAAAATCTCTCTTCGAACGCATCAGTTTAATATTTTCGTCGCTAAGGATAGATTTGTATCATCACACCCTCAAAAAATAAAGAAAATGTGACATTTTTAAAACTAAGGGTTTTTACCGAAATTCGTGTGCTATTTGTCTTTGGTTTTTTTCTAAAAATGAAATATCAAAAAATCTCTCTTCGAACGCATCAGTTTAACATTTTCGTCGCTAAGGATCCATTTGTATCATCACACCCCTCAAAAAATAAAGAAAATGTGACATTTTAAAATCTGAGAGGTTTTACCAAAATTCGTGTGATATATTCTGTGGTTTTTTGCTAAAAAAGGAAATATCTAAACTCTCTCTTCGAACGCATCAGTTTAACATTTTCGTCGCTAAGGATCCATTTATACCATCACACCCCTCAAAATAATAAAGAAAATTAGAGTATAGATGAATCAAAGACCAAAGAGTATAGCACACGAATTTCGGTAAAAAACCAAAGAGTATAGCACACGAATTTCGGTAAAAACCCTCAGTTTTTAAAATGTCACATTTTCTTTATTTTTTGAGGGGTGTGACGATACGAATAGATCATTAGCGACGAAAATGTTAAACGGATGCTTTCGAAGAGAGATTTTTAGATATTTCCTTTTTTAGCAAAAAATCCAAATGGTATAGCACACGAATTTCGGTAAAAACCCTCACTTTTTAAAAATGTCTAATTTTCTTTATTTTTGAGGGGTGTGCTGATACAAATGGATCCTTAGCGACGAAAATGTTAAACTGATGCGTTCGAAGAGAGATTTTTAGATATTCTCTTTTTTGGCAAAAAACGAAAGAGTATAGCACACGAATTTCGGTAAAAACCCTCAGTTTTAAAAATGTCACATTTTCTTTATTTTTTGAGGGGTGTGATGATACAAATCTATCCTTAGCGACGAAAATAATAAACTGATGCGTTGGAAGAGAGATTTTTAGATATTTTCTTTTTAGCAAAAAACCAAAAGGCATATAGCACACGAATTTCGGTAAAACCCTCAGTTTTTAAAAATGACTCATTTTCAATATTTTTTAAGGTGTGTGATGACACAAATGTATCCTTACCGACGAAAATGTTAAAGTGATACGTGCGAAGAGAGATTTTTAGAAGAAAAAAATTAGCAAAAAAAACATACGGTATTGCACACGAATTTCTGTAAAAACCCTCAGTTTTTGAAAATGTCTAAATTTCTTTATTTTCTGAGGGGTGTGATGATACAAATGGATCATTAGCGACGAAAATATTAAACTTATTCGTTCCAAGAGAAATTTTTAGATATTTCCTTTTTTTGCAAAAAAAACAAAGGGTATAGCACACGAATTTCGGTAAAAACCCTCAGTTTTAAAAAATGTCTCATTTTCTTTATTTTTTGAGGGGTGTGATGATACAAATGGATCATTAGTGACGAAAATGTTAAACTGGTGCGTTACAAGAGAAATTTTTAGATATTTCATTTTTTTGCTAAAAAAACAAAGGGTATATAGCACACGATTTTCTATAAAATGCCTCAGTTTTTAAAAATGTCTAATTTTCTTTATTTTTTGTGGGGTGTGATGATACAAATGGATTCTTAGCGACGAAAATGTTAAACTGATGCGTTCGAAGAGAGATTTTTAGATATTTCCTTTTTTTGCAAAAAAAACAAAGGGTATAGCACACGAATTTCGGTTAAAACCCTCACTTTTTAAAAATGCCTCATTTTATTTATTTTTTGAGGGGTGTGATGTTTACAAATGGATCCTTAGCGACGAAAATGTTAAACTGATGCGTTCGAAGAGAGATTTTTAGATATTTCCTTTTTCGCAAAAAAACCAAAGGGTATAAAGCACACGAATTTCTGTAAAAACCCTCAGATATTAAAAATGTCTAATTTTTTTTATTATTTGAGGGGTGTGATGACACAAATGGATCCTTAGCGACGAAAATGTTAAACGGATGCGTTCGAATAGAGATTTTTAGATATTTCTTCTTTTAGCAAAAAACTAAAGGGTACGAGTTTCTGCAAATACCCTCTGTTTTTAAAAATGTCTAATTTTCTTTATTTTTTGAGGGGTGTGATGATACAAATGGATCCTTAGCGATGAAAATGTTAAACTGAAGCGTTCAAAGAGAGATTTTTAGATATTTCATTTTTTGCAAAAAAAAACAAAGGGTATAGCACACGAATTTCGGTCAAAACCCTCACTTTTTAAAAATGTCTAATTTTCTTTATTTTTTGAGGGGTGTGTCTACACAAATGTATCCTTAGGGACAAAAATGTTAAACTGATACGTGCGAAGAGAGATTTTTTGAAATTTCCTTTTTTAGCAAAAAAAACAAACGGTATAGCACACGAATTTCTGTAAAAACCCTCAGTTTTTGAAAATGTCTAATTTTCTTTATTTTTGAGGGGTGTGATGATACAAATGGATCCTTAGAGACGAAAATGTTAAACAGATGCGTTCGAAGAGAGATTTTTATATATTTCTTTTTTTAGCAAAAAACCAAAGGGTATATAGCACACGAATTTCGGTAAAACTCTCAGTTTTTAAAAATGTCTCATCTTCAATATTTTTTGAGGGGTGTGATGACACAAATGCATCCTTACCGACGAAAATGTTAAACTGATACGTGCGAAGAGAGATTTTTAGAAATTTCCTTTTTAGCACAAAAAAAACGGTATGGCACACTAATTTCTGTAAAAACCTTCAGTTTTTGAAAATGTCTAATTTTCTTTATTTTTTGAGGGGTGTGATGATACAAATGGATCATTAGCGACGAAAATGTTAAACTGATTCGTTCCAAGAGAAATTTTTAGATATTTCCTTTTTTTGCAAAAAAAACAAAGGGTATATAGCACACGAATTTCGATAAAAGCCCTCAGTTTTAAAAAATGTCTCATTGTCTTTATTTTTTGAGGGGTGTGATGATACAAAAGGATCATTTGTGACGAAAATGTTAAACTGATGCATTACAAGAGAAATTTTTAGATATTTCCTTTTTTTGCAAAAAAAACAAAGGGTATATAGCACACGAATTTCGATAAAAACCCTCAGTTTTAAAAAATGTCTCATTTTCTTTATTTTTTGAGGGGTGTGATGATACAAAAGGATCATTTGTGACGAAAATGTTAAACCGATGCATTACAAGAGAAATTTTTAGATATTTCATTTTTTTGCAAAAAAACCAAGGGTATAAAGCACACGATTTTTTGTAAAAACCCTCAGTTTTTAAAAATGTCTAATTTTCTTTTTTTTGTGGGGTGTGATGCTACAAATGGATTCTTAGCGACGAAAATGTTAAACTGATGCGTTCGAAGAGAGATTTTTAGATATTTCCTTTTTTTGCAAAAAAAACAAAGGGTATAGCACACGAATTTCGGTAAAAACCCTCACTTTTTAAAAATGTCTAATTTTCTTTATATTTTGAGGGGTGTGATGATACAAATGGATCCTTAGCGACGAAAATGTTAAACTGATACGTTCGAAGAGAGATTTTTAGATATTTCTTTTTTTAGTAAAAAACCAAAGGGTATAAAGCACACGAATTTCTGTAAAAACCCTCAGATATTAAAAATGTCTAATTTTCTTTATGATTTGAGGGGTGTGATGACACAAATGGATCCTTAGCGACGAAAATGTTAAACGGATGCGTTCGAATAGAGATTTTTAGATATTTCTTCTTTTAGCAAAAAACCAAAGGGTACGAGTTTCTGTAAAAACCCTCAGTTTTTAAAAATGTCTAATTTTCTTTATTTTTTGAGGGGTGTGATGATACAAATGGATCCTTAGCGACGAAAATGTTAACTGAAGCGTTCCAAGAGAGATTTTTAGATATTTCCTTTTTTTTGCAAAAAAAAACAAAGGGTATAACACACGAATTTCGGTCAAAACCCTCAGTTTTTAAAAATGTCTAATTTTCTTTATTTTTTGAGGAAGTGATGACACAAATGTATCCTTAGGGACGAAAATGTTAAACTGATACGTGCGAAGAGATTTTTTGAAATTTCCTTTTTTAGCAAAAAAAGGAACGGTATGGCACACGAATTTCTGTAAAATGCCTCAGTTTTTGAAAATGTCTAATTTTCTTTATTTTTTGAGGGGTGTGATGATACAAATGGATCCTTAGCGACGAAAATGTTAAACTGATGCGTTCGAATAGAGATTTTTATATATTTCTTTTTTTAGCCAAAAACCAAAGGGTATATAGCACACGAATTTCGGTAAAACTCTCAGTTTTGAAAAATGTCTTATCTTCAATATTTTTTGAGGGGTGTGATGACACAAATGCATCCTTACCGACGAAAAAGTTAAACTGATACGTACGAAGAGAGATTTTTAGAAATTTCCTTTTTAGCAAAAAAACAAACGGTATGGCACACAAATTTCTGTAAAAACCTACAGTTTTTGAAAATGTCTAATTTTCTTTATTTTTTGAGGGGTGTGATGATACAAATGGATCATTAGCGACGAAAATGTTAAACTGATTCGTTCCAAGAGAAATTTTTAGATATTTCCTTTTTTTTGCAAAAAAACAATGGGTATATAGCACACGAATTTCGATAAAACCCTCAGTTTTAAAAAATGTCTCATTTTCTTTATTTTTTGAGGGTGTGATGTCACAAAAGGATCATTTGTGACGAAAATGCTAAACTGATGCGTAACAAGAGAAATTTTTAGATATTTCCTTTTTTTGCAAAAAAAAAACAAAGGGTATATAGCACACGAATTTTTGTAAAAACCCTCAGTTTTTTAAAATGTCTAATTTTCTTTATTTTTTGAGGTGTGTGATGATACAAATGGATCCTTAGCGGCGAAAATGTTAAACTGATGCGTTCGAAGAGAGATTTTTAGATATATTTCCTTTTTTGCAAAAAAAAACCAAAGGGTACAGCACACGTATTTCGATAAATACCCTCAGTTATTAAAAATGTCTAATTTTCTTTATTATTTGAGGGGTGTGATGACACAAATGGATCCTTTCGACGAAAATGTTAAACGGATGCGTTCGAATAGAGATTTTTAGATATTTCCTTTCTTAGCAAAAAACCAAAGAGTATAGCACACGAATTTCTGTCAAAACCCTAAATTTTTAAAAATGTCTAATTTTTCTTTATTATTTGAGGGGTGTGATGATACAAATGGATCCTTAGCGACGAAAATGTTAAACTGATGCGTTTGAAGAGAGTTTTTTAGATATTTCTTTTTTTAGCAAAAACCCAAATGGCATAGCACACGAATTTCTGTAAAAACACTCAGTTTTTAAAAATGTCTAATTTTCTTTATTTTTTGAGGTGTGTGATGACACAAATGGATCCTTAGCAACGAAAATGTTAAACTGATACGTACGAAGACAGATTTTTATATATTTCTTTTTTTTGCAAAAAAACAACGGGTATATATCACACGAATTTCTGTAAAAACCCTCAGTTTTTAAAAATGTCTAATTTTCTTTATTTTTTGAGGGGTGTGATGACACAAATGTATCCTTAGGGACGAAAATATTAAACTGATACGTGTGAAGAGAGATTTTTTGAAATTTCCTTTTTTAGCAAAAAAACAAACGGTATGGCACACAAATTTCTGTAAAAAGCCTCAGTTTTTGAAAATGTCTAATTTTCTTTATTTTTTGAGGGGTGTGATGATACAAATGGATCCTTAGCGACGAAAATGTTAAACTGATGCATTCGAAGAGATTTTTATATATTTCTTTTTTTAGCAAAAAACCAAAAGGTATATAGCACACGAATTTCGGTAAAACTCTCAGTTTTTAAAAATGTCTCATCTTCTATAATTTTTGAGGGGTGTGATGACACAAATGCATCCTTACGGACGAAAATGTTAAACTGATACGTGCGAAGAGAGATTTTTAGAAATTTCCTTTTGAGCAAAAAAAACGGTATGGCACACAAATTTCTGTAAAAACCTTCAGTTTTTGAAAATGTCTAATTTTCTTTATTTTTTGAGGGGTGTGATGATACAAATGGATCATTAGCGACGAAAATGTTAAACTGATTCGTTCCAAGAAAATTTTTTGGATATTTTCTTTTTTTGCAAAAAAAACAAAGGGTATATAGCACACGAATTTCGATAAAAGCCCTCAGTTTTAAAAAATGTCTCATTTTCTTTATTTTTTGAGGGGTGTGATGATACAAAAGGATCATTTGTGACGAAATTGTTAAACTAATGCCTTACAAGAGAAATTTTTAGATATTTCATTTTTTTGCAAAAAAAAGGGTATAGCACACAATTTTTTGTAAAAACCCTCTGTTTTTAAAAATGTCTAATTTTCTTTATTTTTTGAGGGGTGTGATGATACAAATGGATTCTTAGCGACGAAAATGTTAAACCGACGTGTTCGAAGAGAGATTTTTAGATATTTCATTTTTAGCAAAAAACACAAATGGCGAATTTTAGTAAAAATGGATCCTTAGCGACGAAAATGTTAAACTGATTCGTTCCAAGAGAAATTTTTAGATATTTCCTTTTTATGCAAAAAAAACAAAGGGTATTATAGCACACGAATTTCGGAAAAAACCCTCAGTTTTAAAAAATGTCTCATTTTCTTTATTTTTTGAGGGGTGTGATGATACAAATGGATCATTAGTGACAAAAATGTTAAACTGATGTGTTCCAAGAGAAATGTTTAGATATCTCATTTTTTTGCAAAAAAACAAAGCGTATATAGCACACATTTTTTTGTAAAAACCCTCAGTTTTTAAAAATGTCTAATTTTCTTTATTTTTTGTGGGGTGTGATGATACAAATAAATTCTTAGCGACGAAAAATGTTAAACTGATGCGTTCGAAGAGAGATTTTTAGATATTTCCTTTTTTTGCAAAAAAAACAAAGGGTATAGCACACGAATTTCGGTAAAAACCCTCACTTTTTAAAAATGTCTAATTTTCTTTATTATTTGAGCGGTGTGATGATACAAATGGATCCTTAGCGACGAAAATGTTAAACTGATGCGTTCGAAGAGAGATTTTTAGATATTTCTTTTTTTAGCAAAAAACCAAAGGGCATAAAGCACACGAATTTCTGTAAAAACCGTCAGATATTAAAAATGTCTAATTTTCTTTATTATTTGAGGGGTGTGATGACACAAATGGATCCTTAGCGACGAAAATGTTAGACGGATGCGTTCGAATAGAGATTTTTAGATATTTCTTCTTTTAGCAAAAAACCAAAGGGTATGACACACAAATTTCTGTAAAAAGCCTCAGTTTTTGAAAATGTCTAATTTTCTTTATTTTTTGAGGGGTGTGATGATACAAATGGATCCTTAGCGACGAAAATGTTAAACTGATGCATTCGAAGAGATTTTTATATATTTCTTTTTTAGCAAAAAACCAAAAGGTATATAGCACACAAATTTCGGTTTCTCGGTTTTTAAAAATGTCTCATCTTCAATATTTTTTGAGGGGTGTGATGACACAAATGCATCCTTACCGACGAAAATGTTAAACTGATACGTGCGAAGAGAGATTTTTAGAAATTTCCTTTTTAGCAAAAAAACAAACGGTATGGCACACAAATTTCTGTAAAAACCTTCAGTTTTTGAAAATGTCTAATTCTCTTTATTTTTTGAGGGGTGTGATGATACAAATGGATCATTAGCGACGAAAATGTCAAACTGATTCGTTCCAAGAGAAATTTTTAGATATTTTTTTTTGCAAAAAAAACAAAAGGTATAGCACACGAATTTCGATAAAAGCCCTCAGTTTTAAAAAATGTCTCATTTTCTTTATTTTTGAGGGGTGTGATGATACAAAAGGATCATTTGTGACGAAAATGTTAAGCTGATGAGTTACAAGAGAAATTTTTAGATATTTCATTTTTTTGCAAAAAAAACAAAGGGTATATAGCACACGAATTTTTGTAAAAACCCTCAGTTTTTAAAAATGTCTAATTTTCTTTATTTTTTGAGGGGTGTGATGATATAAATAAATTATTAGCGACGAAAATGTTAAACCGATGCGTTCGAAAAGAGATTTTTAGATATTTCTTTTTTAGCAAAAAACACAAAGGGTGAATTTTGGTAAAAATGGATCCTTAGCGATGAAAATGTTAAACTGATACGTGCGAAGAGATATTTTTAGAAATTTCCTTTTTTAGCAAAAAATCAAAGGGCGAATTTCTGAAAAACCCCTCAGTTTTTAAAAAGGTCTAATTTTCTGTATTTTTTGAGGGGTGTGATGATACAAATGGATCATTAGCGACGAAAATGTTAAACTGAAGCGTTCAAAGAGAGATTTTTAGATATTTCCTTTTTGCAAAATAAACAAAGATTATAGGACACGAATTTCGGTCAAAACCCTCAGTTTTTAAAAATGTCTCATTTTTTTATTTTTTGAGGGGTGTAATGACACAAATGTATCCTTAGGGACGAAAATGTTAAACTGATACGTGCGAAGAGAGATTTTTTGAAATTTCCTTTTTTAGCAAAAAAAACAAACGGTGTGGCACACAAATTTCTGTAAAAACCCTCAGTTTTTGAAAATGTCTAATTGTCTATATGTTTTGAGGGGTGTGATGATACAAATCGATCCTTAGCGACAAAAATGTCGTTCGAAGAGAGATTTTTAGATATTTCTTTTTTTAGCAAAAAACCAAGGGGGTATATAGCTCACGAATTTCGATAAAACCTTTAGTTTTTAAAAATGTCTCATTTTCAATATTTTTTGAGGGGGTGATGACATAAATGGATCCTTAGCGACGAAAATGTTAAACTGATGCGTACGAAGAGATATTCTTAGATATTTCTTTTTAACAAAAAAACGAAAGGGTAGGCACACGAATTTTGGTAAAAACCCTCAGTTTTAAAAAATGTCTCATTTTCAATATTTTTTGAGGGGTGTGATGACACAAATGCATCCTTACCGACGAAAATGTTAAATTGATACGTGCGAAGAGAGATTTTTAGAAATTTCCTTGTTAGCAAAAAAACAAACGGTATGGCACACGAATTTCTGTTAAAACCCTCAGTTTTTGAAAATGTCTAATTTTCTAAATTTTTTGAGCGGTGTGATGATACAAATGGATCATTAGCGACGAAAATGTTAAACTGATTCGTTCCAAGAGAAATTTTTAGATATTTCCTTTTTTGCAAAAAAAACAAATGGTATAGGACACGAATTTCGGTGAAAACCCTCAGTTTTTAAAAATGTCTCATTATTTTTATTTTTTGAGGGGTGTGATGACACAACTGTATCCTTAGCGACGAAAATGTTAAACTGATATGTGCGAAGAGAGATTTTTAGAAATTTCTTTTTTTAGCAAAAAACCAAAGGGTATGGCACACGAATTTCTGTAAAAACCCTCAGTTTTTGAAAAAGTCTAATTTTTTTTATTTTTTGAGGGGTGTGACGATACAAATGGATCATTAGTGACGAAAATGTTAAACTGAGGCATTCCAAGAGAAATTTTTAGATATTTCATTTTTTTGCAAAAAAAACTAAGGGTATATAGCACACGATTTTTTGTAAAAACCATCAGTTTTTAAAAATGTCTAATTTTATTTATTTTTTGAGGGGTGTGATGATACAAATGGATTCTTAGCGACGAAAATGTTAAACTGATGCGTTCGAGGAGATATTTTTAGATATTTCCTTTTTAGCAAAAAACACAAAGGGTATAGCACACGAATTTCGGTACAAACCCTCACTTTTTAAAAAGTATTATTTTCTTTATTTTTTGAGGGGTGTGATGATACAAATGGATCCTTAGCGACGAAAATGTTAAACTGATGCATTCCAAGAGAGATTTTTAGATATTTCTTTTTTAGCAAAAAACCAAAGGGTATAAAGCACACGAATTTCTGTCAAAACCCTAAATTTTTAAAAATGTCTAATTTTCTTTATTATTTGAGGTGTGTGATGATACAAATGGATCCTTAGCGACGAAAATGTTAAACTGATGCGTTCGGAGAGAGATTTTTAGATATTTCTTTTTTAGCAAAAACCCAAATGGTATAGTACACAAATTTCTGTAAAAACCCAAAGTTTTTAAAAATGTCTAATTTTCTTTATTTATTGAGGGGTGTGATGATACAAATGGATCCTTAGCGACGAAAATGTTAAACTGATGCGTTCGAAGAGAGATTTTTAGATATATTTCCTTTTTTTGCAAAAAAACGAAAGGGTACAGCACACTTATTTCGGTAAAAACCCTCAGTTTTTAAAAATGTCTTATTTTCTTTATTTTTTGAGGGGTGTGATGACACAAATGGATCCTTAGCGACGAAAATGTTAAACTGAAACGTGCGAAAAGAGATTTTTCGAAATTTCATTTTTTAGCAAAAAACCAAAGGGCGAATTTCTGAAAAACCCCTCAGTTTTTAAAAAGGTCTAATTTTCTTTATTTTTTGAGGGGTGTGATGATACAAATGGATCCTTAGCGACGAAAATGTTTAACTGATGCGTTCAAAGAGAGATTTTTAGATATTTCTTTTTTTGCAAAAAAAGCAAGAGGTATAGCACACGAATTTTGGTCAAAACCCACAGTTTTTCAAAATGTCTCATTATTTTTATTTTTTAAGAGGTGTGATGACACAAATGGATCCTTAGCGACGAAAATGTTAAACTGATGCGTACGAAGAGATATTTTTAGAAATTTCCTTTCTTAGCAAAAAAAACAAACGGTATGGCACACGAATTTCTGTAAAAACCCTCAATTTTTAAAATGTCTAATTTTCTTTATTTTTTGAGGTGTGTGATGACACAAATGGATCCTTAGCGACGAAAATGTTAAACTGATACGTACGAAGACAGATTTTTAGATATTTCTTTTTTTTGCAAAAAAAACAAAGGGTATATAGCACACAAATTTCTGTAAAAACCCTCAGTATTTAAAAATGTCTAATTTTCTTTATTTTTTAAGGGGTGTGACGACACAAATGTATCCTTAGCGACGAAAATGTTAAACTGATACGTGCGAAGAGAGATTTTTTGAAATTTCCTTTTTTAGCAAAAAAAACAAACGGTGTGGCACACAAATTTCTGTAAAAACCCTCAGTTTTTGAAAATGTCTAATTGTCTATATGTTTTGAGGGGTGTGATGATACAAATCGATCCTTAGCGACAAAAATGTCGTTCGAAGAGAGATTTTTAGATATTTCTTTTTTTAGCAAAAAACCAAGGGGGTATATAGCTCACGAATTTCGATAAAACCTTTAGTTTTTAAAAATGTCTCATTTTCAATATTTTTTGAGGGGGTGATGACATAAATGGATCCTTAGCGACGAAAATGTTAAACTGATGCGTACGAAGAGATATTCTTAGATATTTCTTTTTAACAAAAAAACGAAAGGGTAGGCACACGAATTTTGGTAAAAACCCTCAGTTTTAAAAAATGTCTCATTTTCAATATTTTTTGAGGGGTGTGATGACACAAATGCATCCTTACCGACGAAAATGTTAAATTGATACGTGCGAAGAGAGATTTTTAGAAATTTCCTTGTTAGCAAAAAAACAAACGGTATGGCACACGAATTTCTGTTAAAACCCTCAGTTTTTGAAAATGTCTAATTTTCTAAATTTTTTGAGCGGTGTGATGATACAAATGGATCATTAGCGACGAAAATGTTAAACTGATTCGTTCCAAGAGAAATTTTTAGATATTTCCTTTTTTGCAAAAAAAACAAATGGTATAGGACACGAATTTCGGTGAAAACCCTCAGTTTTTAAAAATGTCTCATTATTTTTATTTTTTGAGGGGTGTGATGACACAACTGTATCCTTAGCGACGAAAATGTTAAACTGATATGTGCGAAGAGAGATTTTTAGAAATTTCTTTTTTTAGCAAAAAACCAAAGGGTATGGCACACGAATTTCTGTAAAAACCCTCAGTTTTTGAAAAAGTCTAATTTTTTTTATTTTTTGAGGGGTGTGACGATACAAATGGATCATTAGTGACGAAAATGTTAAACTGAGGCATTCCAAGAGAAATTTTTAGATATTTCATTTTTTTGCAAAAAAAACTAAGGGTATATAGCACACGATTTTTTGTAAAAACCATCAGTTTTTAAAAATGTCTAATTTTATTTATTTTTTGAGGGGTGTGATGATACAAATGGATTCTTAGCGACGAAAATGTTAAACTGATGCGTTCGAGGAGATATTTTTAGATATTTCCTTTTTAGCAAAAAACACAAAGGGTATAGCACACGAATTTCGGTACAAACCCTCACTTTTTAAAAAGTATTATTTTCTTTATTTTTTGAGGGGTGTGATGATACAAATGGATCCTTAGCGACGAAAATGTTAAACTGATGCATTCCAAGAGAGATTTTTAGATATTTCTTTTTTAGCAAAAAACCAAAGGGTATAAAGCACACGAATTTCTGTCAAAACCCTAAATTTTTAAAAATGTCTAATTTTCTTTATTATTTGAGGTGTGTGATGATACAAATGGATCCTTAGCGACGAAAATGTTAAACTGATGCGTTCGGAGAGAGATTTTTAGATATTTCTTTTTTAGCAAAAACCCAAATGGTATAGTACACAAATTTCTGTAAAAACCCAAAGTTTTTAAAAATGTCTAATTTTCTTTATTTATTGAGGGGTGTGATGATACAAATGGATCCTTAGCGACGAAAATGTTAAACTGATGCGTTCGAAGAGAGATTTTTAGATATATTTCCTTTTTTTGCAAAAAAACGAAAGGGTACAGCACACTTATTTCGGTAAAAACCCTCAGTTTTTAAAAATGTCTTATTTTCTTTATTTTTTGAGGGGTGTGATGACACAAATGGATCCTTAGCGACGAAAATGTTAAACTGAAACGTGCGAAAAGAGATTTTTCGAAATTTCATTTTTTAGCAAAAAACCAAAGGGCGAATTTCTGAAAAACCCCTCAGTTTTTAAAAAGGTCTAATTTTCTTTATTTTTTGAGGGGTGTGATGATACAAATGGATCCTTAGCGACGAAAATGTTTAACTGATGCGTTCAAAGAGAGATTTTTAGATATTTCTTTTTTTGCAAAAAAAGCAAGAGGTATAGCACACGAATTTTGGTCAAAACCCACAGTTTTTAAAAATGTCTCATTATTTTTATTTTTTAAGAGGTGTGATGACACAAATGGATCCTTAGCGACGAAAATGTTAAACTGATGCGTACGAAGAGATATTTTTAGAAATTTCCTTTCTTAGCAAAAAAAACAAACGGTATGGCACACGAATTTCTGTAAAAACCCTCAATTTTTAAAATGTCTAATTTTCTTTATTTTTTGAGGTGTGTGATGACACAAATGGATCCTTAGCGACGAAAATGTTAAACTGATACGTACGAAGACAGATTTTTAGATATTTCTTTTTTTTGCAAAAAAAACAAAGGGTATATAGCACACAAATTTCTGTAAAAACCCTCAGTATTTAAAAATGTCTAATTTTCTTTATTTTTTAAGGGGTGTGACGACACAAATGTATCCTTAGCGACGAAAATGTTAAACTGATACGTGTGAAGAGAGATTTTTAGAAATTTCTTTTTTTAGCAAAAGACCAAAGGGTAGCACACGAATTTCTGTAAAAACCCTCAGTTTTTAAAAAAAATCACTATTTCATCATTTTTTGAGAACTCCGAGGACACAAATGGATTTTATACGATGAAAATGTTAAACTGATGCGTTTGAAGAGAGATTTTTAGATATTTCTTTTTTTAGCAAAAAATCAAAGGGTAGCACACGAATTTCGGTAAAAACCCTCAGTTTTTAAAAATGTCACATTTTCTTTATTTTTTGAGGCCTCTTAGGACACAAATGGATTTTATACGACGAAAATGTTAACTGATGCGTTCGAAAAGAGATTTTTAGATTTTTCTCTTTTTAGCAAAAAACAAAAGGGTATAGCACACGAATTTCGGTAAAAACCCCAGTTTTTAAAAATGTCACATTTTCTTTATTTTTTATGAGCTCTAAGGACACAAATAGATTTTATACGACGAAAATGTTTACTGATGCGTTCGAAAAAAGATTTTTAGATATTTCCCTTTTTAGCGAAAAACGAAAGGGTATCGCACACGAATTTCTGTAAAAAACCCTTAGTTTTTAAAAAAAATCACTATTTCATTATATTTTGAGGACTCTGAGGACACAAATGGATTTTATACGACGAAAATGTTAAATTGATGCGTTCGAAGAGAGATTTTTAAATATTTCTTTTTTTAGCAAAAAACCAAAGGGTATATAGCACACGAATTTCGGTAAAAACCCTCAGCTTTTAAAAATGTCACATTTTCTTTATTTATTGAGGCGTTTGATGATACAAATGAATTCTTAGCGACGAAAATGTTAAACTTATGCGTTCGAAGAGAGATTTTTAGATATTTCCTTTTTTTAGCAACAACCAAAGGGTATAGCACACGAATTTCAGTAAAAACCCTCCGTTTTTAAAAAGATCACTATTTCATTATTTTATGAGGGGTCTGATGATACAAATGAATCCTTAGCGCCGAAAATGTTAAACTGATGCGCCTGAAGATAGATTTTTAGATATTGGGTTTTTAGCAAAAAAATCATATGGTATAGCATACGAATTTCGGTAAAAACCCTCCGTTTTTAAAAATATCACTATTTCCTTATTTTTTGAAGGGTCCGACGATACAAACAAATATTATAAAACAAAAATGTGAAGCTAATGCATCCGAAGGAAGTTTTTTTGATATTTCCTTTTTTTAGAAAAATCACTAATTTCATTCACACAATCCATTCACACAACATATCGACAATTACTACTTGATTAAGATAAGATTAGGCTCAGCATTAGAAGTGTATAAAGATATGGCAAGACTCATCAAAAACCATAAACTCATGTGAAGAACAACGGTAAGCATAGGAGGTGTCTAAATGTTATGGCAAAACAAAACAAAGTTTCTTCGATCAATCAAAAAGCAAACACAAATACAAACACATAACTATGTAGCATATTCAACAGGAAATTTCAGTCAATAAACATGAGAAAACTAAGCATGGGAAGTATCTATATCTTATGGCAAAACCCATCAAAATTCCCCAACATGTAGATGATTAAAATACCCCCAATGAATATACAAAACATGCAAGTCTATACAATCAAAAATTCATCAAACATCCAAATTTCACAATATATGAACATCATCTCCACCCCCCCCCCCCCCCAAAGGGGATGGATCTACTCACTACACATTATGCTAGCAATTAAACTAAGGAAGAAATGAGACATTCTAACTAATTTAGCCTAAGATCAAAGAAACAAGACTAAGCTAAGCATGCATAAAAAAGAGACAACGTGAGAACAAAACAATGAAAAATTATTTTATTAAATGACTCACATTACTAGTAGCATTCTTCTCCACCTTGAGATTTTGCTCCAAGTAGAGAGAATGTCACCAAGCAATGTGGTAGAATACAAGGGAGGAGGAGCAGTTCTATTTATTGTCATAGAAAAGGGCAATCGGGGACAATCCCCCGATATTGGACTAATACACCACCAAAAATAGACATAAAACACCCTAATTTCCTCTTACCTAATTTCTCGAGTGGTAGAAGCCGTGCGAGAAGAGAGAACACCACTTACTTATTTATTTATCTACATGGGAACCAAAACCCCTACACTTAAAGTTTCACAATAAGATTTTAAGGGTCCCTGACTACGACAAACTTCCTTATACTAACATACACGAATTATTTGACTCATTATGTTCAGGGTGGACTTCTTTAGTTGTTTGAGTCCTGAAACCCTATGATTACTCCCCCCCCCCCCCCCCCGAGGGAAAATCGGGGTGTATCCTTACGACTATATAAGACCCAAGGCCGGTATACTAGGTATCCTAATGCATCATGTTCAAGATAATTTTGGGAGCTTTCTTTTTACTTTGTCTCTCAATGGTTTTGCACATGCTAAACACACGTAAAACCGACAAAACATTTTCTTTCGTAAACACATGAAGATTTTGAAAGAAATGTGAAATTTTTAAAGCACTAGGCAAGCAAAAGAAGACAAGTCACCCAAAGATCATGGCAAGCAGATATATCGATATTAAATGCAGCACACTAACATAACCCTAATAATACAAACAAAACAAAACAAAATGAGAAAGACTCGACTCCACATATATACAAACGTAAAGCACACCCCCACACTTACTTCATGCATTGTCCTCAATGAATGTGAGTACAATACTATATGGATTCATGCATGAAAAGAAAAGATCTCACCAACATGAAGCATAAAGAGAAATTCATGGTTATGTTGATAGACATAAACCCGAATTTCCAAAAACCTGTGAGATACTTAAGAAGGGAGACAAATACGTCAAACAAATGTGGCCCAAATACTCAAAGGTTGGAGCCCAAATACTCAAGGGTTGAGGCCACAACAACCAATGCTCACTTGTGGAGTCTTTTGTGTTTGTTTTTTTTCTTTTTTTCTTCTTTTCTAAACAAGATATATATGTCAACAATGATGTTCTCATAATCATTTGGTTAAGGAACATCAAATGAGAACATCGAGTCATGCAGACCAGAGATTTGCCAAGATGGACCCACTTCATTGGAACTCTGAGGTGTCATGAGGGTGAAAGGTCAAAGCTGAAAAGCTCGATCCCCTCATGATATTGGTTGGGTGTAGGCAACATGAATGAGTGGAGTTGTGTTGCTTCACTAGGGTTTAGTTGCTCATCGAACAAAACCCTCCAACCAGTAGGCGGGTGCATCGGAATGAGTTCCTCAGGCTCATTCGAAGGATGTGGCACACCACTTGCACTAAGAATGGGGTTTTACCTCAAGTCATCCAACAAGGACCACCCAAGCTCCTTTACATTATCAATCATAAGCTCACTCGCTGGTGGGTCCTTGTTGGAGTCAAGATGAAGCACAAAAGGCTCAACGGCCGTGGGACATGGGGTAGAGACACCTTCTGGTATGGGCATATGTTGAGGTGTGTCCCCCTCACTAATAGTCTCAACTAAATCGTCCAACAAACACTCCCTTTGTATATTCATGTTTGATGTCAGCTCAATCTGTTGCATTGCAAAGACAGGCAATGAGTTTTCGCTGGGCAAACAAACATTCGCAACAGGTTACATTGGTGTTAGGGGTGTATGTTGATTTTGCGGTGCTTTCTCTAATTGGCGGATGAGGTTGAGATTTAAAGGTTAGTCCACGGGCTCATGTTGCCTACCAGAGTTGAACACATGAAACTCGGCACTCATGTTACCGAATGAGAGCTTCATGAGACCATTTCTACAATTAATTAAGGCGTTGGAGGTTGCCAGAAATGGTCTACCCAAAATCAAAGGTATTTGAGAGTGAGTGTTCGCAACAGCGTTGTATCGAGGACGACAAAATCTACTGGAAATATAAAATCTCCAACTTTAATGAGCACGTCCTCAATAATCCCCTTTGGGACACGAATGGATCTATCCGCCAATTGGAGGGTGATCATAGTTGGTTTCAGTTCTCCCAAGTTCAACTGTTGATAAACAGAAAATAGGAGGAGGTTGACCGCTGATCCTAAATCAAGCAATACATTACTCATGCTAGTGTCCCCAATCGTACACTGAATAGTAGGACACTCAGTGGCCTTGTACTTTGTGTATGTGGGATTGGACAAAAGTGAGCTTACACTCACAGCTAAGAATACTTTCTTAGGAACATTGGTCTTCCTCTTTGTTGTGCAGAGATCCTTCAACAATTTGGCATATTGAGGTATTTATTGGATGACATCCAACAAGGGGATGTTAACCTTCACTTGCTTAAAGACCTCTAATATTTTATCCATTGTGTCACTCTGCTTTTTGGTTAACCTACTAGGATAGGGAGCTTTTTGGCATGTAGGTTTTCTGTGGTGCCTGAGAAGGAGGCGTTGGTGTATTACCCTCAGCCTCTTCTTCACCATCATTCCCACTGAGGGGCTGCACAGATGGTGGTGGTGGCAAGGAAATGTGATTGTCAACCTGCTTTTCATTCCTTAAGGTTACAGGCATTGACATGGTGAACAGGTTCCTCCACATGGTTCACTTGTCGCCCCCGAGGTACCAAACTCTCATTTTTCATGTGTTGTTGTTGGTACATACGGGGGTTAGCCTCATGCTGGCTTGGCAGAGTTGCTCTCTCTCTTTCATGTACAAACTGAGCCAATTGGTTCATCTGAAGCTCTAGAGATTTGATGGTCTGCTGATTTGAAGTGAGAACTTGACTTGTGGGTGACATAAAAAAATTCATTGAATTTTCAAGTCCACGAGTCAAGGTCTCAAGCGAATTGAATCGGGTTTCCATATTGTTGGAATATGGGAAACTCGATTGATTGGTGATTTGAGCTTGGGGTGGATGATAAGATTGTGCATGCATGAGAGGTTGGTGTGGTTGGTTAGGTGGTCAAGAGAAGTTTGAAGGACCACCCAGAGCATTATTTTGGTTCCGTGAAAAATTAGGGTGATTCCTCTATCCATGGTTATGTGATGATGAGTATGTGTCATTCCTGGATCTATCATAGATGTCATTGACATGTTCCATCTCAGGAGGAATGGATGCACACTCACCTCCTATATGACCTATCCTACCACATAGATGACAGGGAACTGAACCAGATGCAGACATATGAGACACACCTTGCTTGTTTTGGAGCTCAATTGAATCCATTCGGCGCATCAAGGCCGTCGTGCGTGCCTCAGTGCTCATAGTGGTATCGACAGCAAATGCGACACCCGATCTAGTCGAGTTTGCGTTTGCAATGTTTGCTCCTATGCTAGATGATGCTGGTGGTTCCCTCACACTCTCCCACTGCATGACTTTCTCAGCGAGGTCTTCTAGGAAAGTTCATGCCTCCCTTCATCCTTTCCTAAGAACTCTCCTTGACACGTGGACTCAATGAGCGTTCGGGACGGAATGTGAAGACCATCATAAACAATCTGACAAAAGGCACCACAACTCGATGTCATGGTGAGGGCATGAAGATAGTAGGTCCTTGAACCTCTCTAAGTATGCATGGAATGATTCAATCTCATGCTGATAAAACGAATTGATTTCGTTCCTCAGTTTTTGAGTCCGATGATTTGGAAAGTACTTCTTGAGAAATGCATATTGAAATTCATCTCAAGTCCTAAAGGCATTCGCTTGGTTGCTGTACAACCACTTTTTGGCATCATCCTTCAGTGCAAAGGGGACAAGCCTAAGGTTGATGGAGTCTGTGCTAAGTTGTTGTAGCTTGAACATAGCACAGACCTCCTCAAATTCCCTGAGAAAGATATAGGGGTCACCCTTCCCAGTGAAGTGAGGGAGCATGGATATAAACTGAGGTTTAACCTCGAAGTGGTTCACATTCTCCTCTGGCAATACGATGCACGAAGGTAGAGCATTACAGCTCAGGTAGCATCGAATACGTAGAGAAATGGGAACAGGAACAGGTGGAATGGGTAAGACATGTGGGAAAGGTGGGTCCAGCAATTGCTCCTCCTCGCGGTACTAAACAGCCATGGAACCCAAACCGTGTGCAACACGAGAAGATGAAGACATAGAGAAATCGCCTACCGAGGCAGGATTGAAGATACGCCTCGTCAAACGGCCACTCTTGTCTCGTGCCCACACAGGCATGCACAAAGGTGCACACACACAAACCAAAACTTTTTTTTGACAACTAAAATAGAATGTGTGTAGAGGAAAAGACGGGATGACACAGAAGAGAGAATGACTCAGGAGAGAATGGAAGAAGTCATTATGCTACGGTGGGTGGGTACAGGTAGAAGCACACAAACAAGAAAGACTCAAACAACCTAAGGTCGTTATAGGTCCTTACAGCTAGACGACGCCTAACTGCGAGGTCACGCAGCCTCAACACGCCTCACCTCCCTATGACGAGGACCACAAAGCCCAGCAAGTGAGCCAAGATCTGGAGATCTCGTCTCTCCTACTATCGACAGAATGGGGCGACAGTGATTAGGTCATGACGGTCGCGACCGGATCACTCTCCTAATGCGCCCGAGATCCTTAGGGTCAATGTCTACTTGATTTTAAAATTAGGCTCTTGATTAGTGTGGTTTTGGGGCGAAGGAAATGGTGATGAAATCCCCCACCTTATCTTATATGGGACAGCCCCTCCTTAGTAGTGTTTTGGAATCATAATCTAGCAATCAACTCTCCAAACAAACGCTCAACTCACACTTGTTTCAATGCAATTCCTACTAACTAATGCAAGGTCATACCAAATGCATGAATGAGTGTAGGAGACGCGTACCTCACGTCAACGCTCAACAACTGAAAGAAAAGCTAAAACAAAAGACAAACTACGTGCCTAAGTCAAGAACATAATGCATGACCTAAACAAGCAAGAATGCCTAATCTTTTGCTTTGGATTTTAGGATCCAAGTTGCTTAAAAGGGGATTGATTATTGATCTGAGAGCAAACTATAAGTTAGAACATGACAAATTGAGCCTCAGACTTCTATATCAGATACATAAATAAGCCAAAGAAAGTAGAAGGGAATTAGAGATTACCAGACCGCCAGTTGGCGGTCTCAGATCGCTAATTAGCGGTCCAAAGATCTTTTTTTGTCTCCAAACTTCTCCAGTTGCCTTCCCTTGAGCGTCAAAGTCTCCTAAAACAAAGAAAACTACAAAACAAAAATTAAATTCACCTGAATCGTCCAAACCAGAGTCTGGACTAACACCTCCCCGGCAACGGTGCCAAAAACTTGTTTAAACGTACATAGAAAATGATATTTTTAAGTCTAATACCCCCACACTTAACTTTTGCTAGTCCCGAGCAAAACAAAGAAAGAGAGGAAAATAAAAGAAACGAAAAAGCATACGAAAAAATAGGGAAATCCTAACTCACTTTCGTAGGAATCACGGTTGCACTTAGCACGTGCAACAAGCCGTTAAACCTCCTTGTCGCCAAGGAGGAGGAGTGTTGTCTCCTGAAAGTTTTCAGCGGATATACCCATAAAATCTGAACTTTGATGCATTATTCAATCTAGAAACTCAACTCGATGGACTCATTTTTGTCGATCATTGGACAAGTTAATCCTACGGGCCGACTCTATATATGTATTCATTCCACACACCTAGCCTAATGAATCATTCGTGCAAGTTAACTAAGGACTTAAGTGAAAGACATGGACAACCTCAACATCCTCAAGTGATACAAAGTATAAAGTCCATTAAGGTTCTTGTTTGCATTAACCTTTTTTCTTTTTGTTTCTTTTCTTTCTCTCTTTCTTTCCTTTTTCTTACTAGTTGGAGTGTAATTCTCCCAATGTCGGGTTTCGTGCATTATTGCCTATAAAGGCTTACACTATCACGTACACATTTCCCCACATCTCCACATAGGGCAATCCCTACCACCCGTGTAACGGGAGTTCGGTCGGTGCATCCCAAGCACCAGGCACAAAGTCCCCTCAGACCTAATTTCCCGAGTGATAGGAGTCATGCGAGAAGAGAGAACACCTACTCACTTATTTCTTATCTACACATGAACCAAAATCCCTACACTTAATGTCTCGCAACAAGATTTAAATGGTCCTTGACTACAACAAACTTCCTTTTATTAACAGACACAAATTATTGACTCACTAGGTTTAGGGTGGACTCCTAACAATGCACACAAAAGAAAACAAAATCAAAGGAAAAGACCCGACTATGTACACACCTAAAACAACCCCCCACACCTACTTCATGCATTGTCCTCAATGAATGTGAGCATGATACTACATGGATTTATGCATGAAAAAGGGAAGATCTCACCAACGTAAAGCGCAAAGGGAAGTTCATGGTTATGTTGATGGACACAACCCAAATTCTCATCAAAACCTATGAAATACTAAAGAAGGGATATAAATACGTGAAAGAATGGAACCCAAATACACAAAGGATTGGACCCACAACAATCAATGCTCGCTCATGGAATCTTTATTGTGTTTTTTCTTCTTCTTCTTTTAATATAACTATGTACAAAAATAAGTTCTCATCTTCATTTGTCAAAGGACATCAAATGGGAACCTCAAAAGTGGGTCAATGCACTTGGAAAGGGAACATGACACCACGCGGGGTCAGAATACTCATGCGTGGGCCCCCTTCTCAAGAGCACAAGATACGTGAGTCTACAAATTAAGAAAAAATTGTGGGATTCATCGTTCATCACGATAATTTGGGAATTGGGAAAGTAAAATCTACTAATTAATAAGGGGTTTATTACAATTTGTCATCCTAAACTATGTTTTGATATCACTTTGCACCACTGAATTTTCATTTTGTAGCATTTTGTCATTTTGAACTTTAAAATCTATTATTTAATTACACATTCGTCGTTTTTTTTGTAATTTTTTTCATTGTATCCATAATACGATCTTAAACTTATATTTACGTGAAAGTTCGAATCGAAATAGATGTCGGATTTGGTTGGGATTCGGGTCGAATTCAGTACCAATGCGAATGTGTGTTTAAATAATGAGTTTTTAAAGTTCATGGGGCAAAGTGTTACAAAACGAAAGTTCATGGGAGTAACTGTCAACTTTAAAAGTTTAAGGATGCAAAGTGATATCAATGTATAGTTCAAGATGACAAATTGTAATTAATTCGTTAATAAGAGAATAAAAGTCTGACACAAAGGAAACTTATATGCTTTTGGTGGTCAATTTCTTCTCAACATTTCACACGTTACTATTGGATTCCACCCCAACGAAAATGTTAATGATTTTGCAACTAAACACCGTAAGACCATTTTGCAACTAAACACCGTAAGATCTTCAACAATAAACGTGTCAATCCTTATCATGATCGACACTACTCCAACACCTTGAAAAGGACTCATTGTCACGTCCTTACTAATAAGAGTGTTTTTCAATTGACCCATTGAGAAGAGGAAATTTGCTTTCACAATCAATAATAAATGTAAACAGTTCAAATAATTATTTTGCTTCAATTCACGGTTATCCAAATTCAAAAAATAAATTCATATTTGACCTAATGGAGGTGGACAAAATAACCAATCAGACACCACAAAAAATGGTAACATTAATATACCTCCACCAATAAACGGTAGATTATTTTTGATCTGGCTTATGATGCAGTATCGATCCTATCAAACCATACTTTGCTCTTATGATGCATGAAATGATATCTCGATACCAAACCAAAGTGAATCTAGCAACAAAAAACAACGCGAAGAAATCAACATACTGCGTAATAATTTAGATGTCCCGATTGGTCTAAATTTCCTTTGCACTTACAGGGCCACATTTTTATGGTGGCACTCGTCCTGCTGTCCATGGTCAACAATCACACAGTTGTTATTGGTCGATTTTAGACGCTGACAGTTTGTGACGGTTGCATTTGCATGGCAAGCTATGAACGGGCACCAGTTCCTCTTCGAGGATCCATCAAAACACCAAAATCTGACAAAATTATGCCTTCAAACAAATATGTTGCCACCAATAGAAAAGTCCTGTGTCGAAGTAGCTTATGCATGCATGATTCATGTGTTCATAGTCTTGATTCACCGCAAATGGTCATTCTTGTCAACCATGTTGTTAATATAACCAGATTGTGATCATATGGGTTTTATAATTGGTTTCAAGATCACAGTTATTACCTATGCTATTTGTTTTGTACAGAAAAAAATGAAACCAAATCTGTTTTGTATATATACAGAAATGCCGAAGATTGGACAACAATGCGAAGATGATTAGTAAAATCACCAATGGCAAAACATGATAATTAATTACAAGCTACTATTGAGATATCAAGAGACAATGAATTAGAGCAATGTTTGCCCAAACAATATGTATTCCTACTCAATGTGCACAAGTTACTATGTCCATACCTCTCTAGTGCAGTGTGGTAGTACTGATGCCATTTTTCAATAATTTTCTCTACATATATAGTTGCCATGATGCAGCAGCCGAATTGAGGACATAATAGACGCCTCAAGCCACTTATCGGCCTTCGACCTTAGAAGTAGATGCCAGAGCTTTCTTGCTAGGACGACGCGGTTGCGACAGTTGGAAGAAGACCTGGCTGGAGCAGACTGCCTTGATTTTCTTTTCCAATGTCCCAAGATACGAAGGCGTCGAGATCAACTGCTGAGACACACAATAGCAAATGAAATTATTAGCTAAGTAGTACACGCTCTATTTTCTTCTTCCATACATATAATCATTGCTTTTTGAATCATTCCTGTAAGTTACAGTGATTCAGTGAAGAAATACTGCAGAACATGGAAGGTTCAGATTAAGGAGGAGAATGACTCAGTTGGGGACGTTACTGACATATAACTGTAGCAGTAGATAATATAAGAAGTGTTCCTATATGGAGTGTTCGTTTTTTAAAATTATTGGTGGGAAATCACACGCCCTAAACTGGCCACCTATTTTTAGGGTGTCGAACTTTTTTTGTCAAAACAAATTACCCCCAATATTTTTTGTCTAAAATAGCAGGCGTGGGATTTCGTGTTCTTTTAGGCATGGGGCTCCAAGGAATCTTTATTTTGTGTATATTCTGCAAATCAAGACAGTAGCGAATACATCAGAAAACATTGCATAAATGGAACATGGGATTAATATAAATAAACCTAGAGAATAGTAAAACTCAATGTCTGCCAATAATGTTTGTTTTTGTGTCTAACTAACTAAACCAACCAAATGTTTCATTGATAAAGATTAAAGTAATTCTCAATTTCACACGCCACAACATGCAACAAAAAAAGACTTTCATCTATTACATTTGAGAGGCAAATTGTGAATAGAACATATAATAACGCAATATTTTGCTACAGATAACAAA
The DNA here is from genome assembly GCA_963682175.1 of Triglochin maritima. Lineage (NCBI taxonomy): Eukaryota > Viridiplantae > Streptophyta > Magnoliopsida > Alismatales > Juncaginaceae > Triglochin > Triglochin maritima. Next base: position 52,870,804 of record OY821771.1, on the reverse strand, counting down.
TCTACAAGACAACACAACACCTATGAAAAAAAGCTACAAGTGAAGAAGACTTGAAGTGCACAGGTGAAAGGGTCAAGGATATAGGCCAGCCTCAATATCCCCTTAATGAAGAACCTTCCCTGTGGCCTTCTCGTTCACAACAAACTGAGTATCATCAATTTAAAGTTTACAAGAATTATCCTTACAAAATCTTCTAACAAAAAGAAGATTAAAGGGAGCATAAGGACAATGAAGAACTTTACTTAAAAGAAATTTATGAGAGCCGTTAAACAAAGAAGAGGAGACAATGTGAGAGATATGTGTAACAAATCTACAAGACAACACAACACCTGATATAAATAAAACCATGTAATGGAGTTAAATAGTGTGAATCAAGCATATCATTATGACAAAGCTACCATTATAATTTGAGCTTATCACGTGGTAGTCGAAACAAATGTTGCCTTCTCATCCAACATAAATCCTGTTTTATTTGGTACCCTTTAGACTGGAGGTAATTAAACAGAGACTGCACCTTGTTGTTAGGGGGTGGGGGATCAACAAGGAATGCCATCATATACTTGCAGAACTCCTTGGGCTTCTCAAGGTTAACAGCATGCCCAGCGTTTTTTATGACCACCAACTTAGAGTTTCCTTCCAAGTACCTGAAAAAACCAACATCATCACAGATAGTTCATAGTTCGTAGTTCATATATGTACTCAGATAATAAGAAATCTAACCATAAGAGAACAAACAATACCTGTTCAACCGGTGTCCAAGTTCGATGGGGAATATTTGATCCTCCTCTCCCCACACTATCAACGTCGGCTGCATAATCCCAATTTTCAAACTACAAAATCCCCAAAAAAATGGGAACTCAATCGAAAGAGAAATTAAAAATTCCTCTTACCTGTGTGATTTTGGGAACATCCGCCATCTTCCTGCCCTTGATTAGGGCCTCCAGCAACTCAGTCTTCTCCTGAACAAACTCTGTGCACATCACCTACAAAAACAACAAACCATCCAATTCATCCCAAATCACAACCTCAAAATCAAACAAACACCAACAAAAATATTAAGATCATGTTTGGTTCACCATAATCAAAGGTCTAATGTAATCTGATTACACTTAGTAATCTAATCACACAATTTACAAAGTAATTGGATTACCTTATTGGAGGCCGTAATCCAATAACATTACAATGTAATCAAATACCGATTGAATGTGATCCAATGAATTAAAATACATTGGAGTCACATTGTTGAAACTCAAGTCAACCTCAAAAAGATTGTAACGACATTACCAGACATTCACAAGGAATTCAATTCATTCAAACGTAATCAGATTGAATGCAATCCAACGACGACGAACCAAACAAACACAGCATAGGTAACAAGATTACATTGATGAAGTCGGAGAGAAAGCAAGACGGCACGGCGGGAGGCGGATTAACAAACGACAGCCCAATAAGCTCCCTAAGTTTCTCTGGCGTCTGCGGGAGCAAAATCTTGGCAGCCTTCCGAACATCGTTCACCACAAACAACCTCTCCTCCTTCAAATCCCTCTCCTCCAGACACACCCCGGCGCAGCACAGCACCAATTTCTCCACCCTCTCCGGGAACAACTCCGCCACACGGTAGGCCACGAAGCCGCCGTAGCTCACCCCGACGACGGCGAAGGTCCGGATCTCGATGGCCTCGAGGGCGCGGACGAGGACGTCGGCCTGGAAGGCGTCGGAGCGGTCGGGGAGGGCGGTGTGGGATGAGCCGAAGAAGAGGAGGTCGGGGACGTGGACGTTGAAGGAGCGGGAGAGGGTGGGGAGGTGTGGGTCCCACTGCCACTTGGCGTTTGCTCCGAAGCCGTGGAGGAGGATGAGGGTGGGTTTGGTGGGGTCCGGGGAACGTGGGGTCCACAGGTGGAGGGTCGTGTTGCCTTGATCGAGGTTGATTAGGGTTGATCGGAGGCCCGACGTGCTGAAGCTGTGCCGGTACAGCCGGTCCCGGAACGACGTGAAGCTCACGCACCCCACCACGCCTTTGCCTGACATTTTGCTTGGCTCCGTAATTATTTTTTTATCTTTTTTTTGGAAAAAGCTTTCTTGATGTGGTGCATCGTCGTTCTCATCATGTCGTGGCTTTTCTTTTTTAATTTTCTGTTTATTCTCTTTCCACTATTTTTACTCTAGGCGTCCAGCTGTGTAGAATACGGAGAATCAACTAGATACGTTATTTGTCGAGTGTAAAGAATCAACTGGATACGTTATTTGTCGAGTGTAATTTTGCCGTCATGCTTTGTTCAGTCTGTCAGTCATTGTGAGGTTAGAAACTGATCAGATTTAATTGTGCTCTGGCCTGGGTGGCTGAGCTCACGTGAGCATAGACCATCGTTTTAATAATTGTTACAACCCATGACCATAATCTTAGAGTATCTCTTATCATGATCCAGGTCATTCTGATAATTTAGGTCTTTCTTATTTTCTCTCTGATATGTCATCATGACCAAAAAAAATTTTTTTCTTCATTATTCACCAATTTATCACGACTTAGGTCATCATACTCTCTTTCTTCTACATTATTAATTTTCTTATCAACTTTTATTCTATTCCAAAATCATTTATATTTACCAAAAACATTAATAATCTATTGAAAAAACCAAAATACCAATAAATCTCGTATTTCCAAATTACATATTATTTTTTTATTTAACCATCAATGATTAGCAAATAGTAAATATCATTAATATTAATAAAACAAATTTTACATTAAATTAACAAACGTACATTATACGAAATGATAAACCAAATACACGACATAAACAAAATAACACACGACATAAATCAAATATTAAACGACACAAACCACAAAACACCTACAATACATATTAATAAAACACACTTAAGTGTCACTACCGACGAATCGTTGTCAGATGTTTTCAATCAAATCGGTCCTTAGTGCGAGATGCTGGGTTTTATCACGAACGCGGTCTTTGTTCACCATGTAACTGGTAATGTCAAGAACTCGTGCAGTGGAGTAAGGTGTTGGTCCCATACTCGGTATGTTGTGATCCTGCTCAAACTCAGTTGTATCATAAATCATAGTATCTTCCATATTTTCATGATTAGTTTTGGTTGTTGTTATTTCAGTTTAATTGTTGTTTTCTACTTTAAATTTATTATAATATTTTCTATTTCAGAAAAGTTAGTGTATTTCAGTATAAATTTCGTACTTAAATCCTAACTATTTATAAAAATATAAACCCCTAAGTGTTATAACAAATATCAATAAATCTTGTATTGTTATTTTATTATTATTTTTAATCTATTTTTTAAATCTTATTTTCTTTAAATATGTTTTCTAATTGTTTTTTATTTTCCAAATTTTTTTAATTATTTTTTTAGTTTTTTCCTGAATCGACCCCAACTTTTCAATATTGCTCCCTTTTACACATCGTTCAGAGGTCGGTTTTACGAATAGTAAAAAAATAATTACTTTTAAAAAGATAAAAATAATTATAAAACGTATTTTTTTAAAAAAATAAAAATAATTTAAAATAATTTAAAACAAATAAAATAAAACAAAAAACATAAACAAAAACATTTAAAAACCCCCGACTGGCCTACCCATGACCAGGTCGCTCCAGCGACCCGGTCGATGGATGACTGGGTCATCCTCCTCGTGACCAAGTCGGTCATAGGGATGACCTCCCCCACAGTGGATGGTCTTATGTAACGAAACAAATAAGCACACACACATATGTAATTATATAAATAGGTCAACATAACACATAAAACGAACCAAACAAGCAAGCCGTCAAGTTAACAAAATTCTGCTCATGTATAAGTAATTTAAATAGTGAAAATCATTAACAAAAAAAGTGAGAGAGAAAATTCCAGAAGTGTGAGGGTAAAAGTGAAAAAGTGGATTGACCGAACGATATGGACCAACCATTGGATTGGCGTAAGAAAAGCGTGACACCTCGGCAGCCCGTTCCTCCTCGTCCTATTTCAGAGGGGGAAAAACAGAGAAACCCAAACCCAATGGAGGAGAAGAAGACCCTCTTTCCTTAGCTATTTTACATATTACCGGTGGTGGTGATGGGTTGTTGATTTCAGGCCCAAACCACCACTTCTTCCATCCCCCCCCCCCCCCCCCCCCCCCAAAAAAAAATCCCTTCTTTTCCCCCTTTCTTCGGATACAATCAACTGAAAAATTATTTCTTCTTCGGCTAAGTAAGTCTTTCTTTCTTCCTTCCTTTCTTTTTATCATTCTTTTATCTTGCAATTTTCTCTTCAAGTTTCTTGTTTTTCCACGGATGCAACACACACAAAATAACATTTTCCCTTACTGTAACGCACTTAATACACCATCATTTTAGTATAGCATGAATAATTTATTGAAGCGTGGGTATTCAACTCAAAACCAACCGGTAGTGAGCGGAGGGTACGCATGACCATGATTTATTTTTTCTTTGTGTCTACGCGTGAATATGTTAAGCTGACTGTTTTAGATTTCTGACTCTGATACTATATTGAATTGTGGATATCCAACTCAACTTAAAAAAATCGGTAACGAGTGGCTGAATTCTACAACTTATAATCAAGGAGGAAGTTCCCATTTTAACCAACGTGAACTGTTCTCTAACAAAATTGATGTAAAATTTGCTATTCTAAATGTTAAATTATCATCTAGTTTACCTTAATCTCCTATAATTTGTATGAAAAATGAACCAAACCAACTAACAGAAAACCAACCCCATGGCAACAAGTTAACAAAGAAACCAATAAAGCAGGAGGAATAACAGCTTTTTTAATTTTAATGGCGCAAATAAATCACCGAAAAGAAAACGTCTTGTATTTCTTTTCAGTTTTGTACACTTTAATTACATCGACGTTAACGAAGAAGTTTTTTTATATGTTTTGCAAGTTTTCTTATATGTTATTACTCAAGAGTTTGTTATGCACATTAGCAGATCAAGAGGCTTTGCTTTGTATGAAGTTGGGGTGGAAAATGTCTGATCTCATCTGCCGTCAATGGTAATTGAGAAACAACACTAGCAGAAGCCATCTGGAGTCTGTAAACTACTCTAGTAGTACCTTTGCCATGGAGTTTGACATGGCAAAGAAAGATGCTAATGGACTGCCTACAAATGCCGAGGGAAGTACAGATCCGATTGGATCCGCGGAAGCATGTAACAATACTCCAAGCTTTGTTATAGATAGTGAAAAGATTGGTAAGTAATAAATCATGCAAAATGCAAATAGTTCTTTTTTCTTGTATATATTTTCAGTTTATGTCTTGTGTCCATTAGAATTTAATCTCTTGAATCACCCCCAGTTCAAATTTTCCAGCTCACCAGAAAAAAGTCCACGACTAAATGTTGGTGCCTTATTTTTCTTAGAGATTTGAATTCATGTGTAACTCTTTCTTTTCTGCAATGGTATAGTCAGCAATCAATAAGCATATCCCTAGTGGTTGTTATCTAATCCGCTGCAATTTTTTGGATAATTTGATTTGATGTTCGCTATGTGTAACAGGGGGTGCAGATGGCATAGATACTTGTGATGAAATGCCTGAGAGTGTAGATGAAGATTCTTTTGACTCAAACAATGACAATAATGAGGTATTGGACACAAAGAACTTCTAATCCTTTTCCTTGAAGAAAACAATGTTATTTTGTTAATGAAAAAGGAAAAACTATGCTTCTGACTCAATTGCTTTATGTGTTGCAGGATGTTGAATCGGAAGAGCCTTGTAAACTTGAAGGTCTCGATGAATTTAAGAAGAAAGCAATTGTGATAGTAGAGGAGTATTTTGCCACAGATGATGCCATATCTGCGGAAAATGAACTTAGAGATCTTGGTTCTCCAGGCTACCACTATTACTTTGTCAAGAAGCTTATCTCAATAGCCATGGACAGGCATGACAAAGAGAAAGAAATGGCTGCGATTCTTCTGTCAACTCTATATGCAGAAGTTATCGACCCGACACAAGTTCACAAGGGCTTTAAGGAATTGGTGATTTCTTGTGATGATTTATGCGTCGACATACCAGATGCAGTGGATGTTCTTGCTCTATTTGTGGCTCGAGCTGTGGTTGATGACATACTTCCTCCAGCCTTTCTGGCAAAACAGATGAGCACTTTGCCTAGAGACTCAAAAGGGATTGATGTTATCAAGAAAGCAGAAAGAGGATACTTGTCGGCTCCCCTACACGCAGAAGTCATATTGCATAGATGGGGTGGTAGCAAGAGTGTTCGGGTGGACGATGTAAAATCTAGGATAAGTGATCTACTTAAGGAGTATATAGTAAGTGGGGACAAGTCGGAGGCTTGCAGGTGCATCAAAGATTTGAAAGTTTCATTTTTCCACCATGAGATAGTTAAGCGTGCATTACTTCTGGCAATGGAAAAAAGAATGTGCGAAGGGCTCATTCTTGAATTGTTGAAAGAAGCTGCCAACGAAGGTATAATAAATGAGAGCCAAATGACAAAAGGATTCAGTCGAATTATCGATCACATTGACGATCTCTGTTTAGACATTCCAAATGCAAGGAAGCTGCTGGAATCCTTGATCTCCAAGGCCTCATCGGAAGGCTGGTTGTGTGCTTCCTCACTGAAGTCGCTTCCTTCCCAACCCGAGAAGCATCGACATCTTGAAGAAGACGCTGCTAGGCTTTTCAAGATCAAAATAACAACGATGATTCAAGAATATTATTTGATGGGTGATATCTTGGAATTGATTAGTGGCTTGGAATCCGAAACAACATTGTCTTGTTCGGAGTCCAATGCCATCTTTGTGAAGAGGTTGATCACGATGGCCATGGGTCGGAAGAACAGAGAGAAAGAAATGGCTTCAGTTCTGCTACCGTCGTTGTGTTTTCCAGCTGATGACATTGTGGCGGGCTTCCTGTTGCTAATAGAGTCCGCCGAAGATAGCGCTCTAGACCACCCTTCTTTGGTGGAGGACCTTGGTATGTTCCTGGCAAGAGCAGTGGTTGACGAAGTTCTGACTCCTTCTCAGCTTGACGAAATCAGCACAGAGTGCGATGATTCCTTAGGCCACAGAGCGCTTCGGTTGGCACAATCAGTGCTCCGAGCCCCTCTGTCGAGTGAGAGAATACTGAGGTGCTGGGGTGGGGGCGGCAGCGGTAAGCCAGGATGGGAGCTTGTCGAAGTGAAGGAGAAGATTACCAAGTTGTTGGAGGAATACAATTGTGGCGGTGGCGTGGGGGAGGCATGTCGGTGCATAAAGGAGCTGGGAATGCCGTTTTTCCACCACGAGGTCGTGAAGAAAGCATTAGTGGGTGCGATGGAGAAGAAGGAGAAGAAGAACGGGAGGCTGTGGAAGTTGCTGAAGGAATGCTTCTCGATTGGACTCATCACACCCAACCAAATGACAGACGGGTTTCGGAGGGTGGGGGACTGCATGGAAGACTTGATCCTGGATATTCCTGATGCCCACTCGCAGTATTCCAATTACGTCGACCAGGCAAAGAAAGAAGGTTGGTTAGAACCTTGCTTTCCATCTGACATTACATCAGAAGAGCAATCAGTACTTGCATAGCCACGTCTCGCCAACTTGTTCGTTCATTTGTTTTGTCGAATCTCTGTTTTAATTTGATTGATGTTTGTTTTGAGGAGGCGTGCAGAAATTGTTGCCCCCAGTTGTTAAACAGTGATATTCTTTGTTTTATTTAATTGTATTTGTGCATGTTTTGTTTTTTTTTAATTGGTATAGCACTCTGAGTTGTGTATCATTTATACACTCCCACTTCTGAGTTGTGTATGTTTATGTTTGTAGTATGGAATATGGATAGTCTTTCAGGGACTAGTTTAACTGGTGTTTTTTGCTTTTACTAGGGAAATAGGACTCCATAGAACATAATTTATGTTTCTTGCCCTCTTTTCTCCACAAGAACATGTCATTAACCCTCTTAACAATACTTTTATCATGCTTTTCACCTTCAGTTAATCTTGGTCTATAATCTTAATAGTGTTATTTACTTTCTTGGCGCTTTGGAGGGTCAAACACTCGAAAGTAGTGATCAAAACATTTTTAAACAGAAGGAAAAACATTTCAAACCCACAATAGCAATTACCAATCACTATCATGTAATTAGTCTTAACTCAATGTATTAGCCACTCATCCCACTTATATACTGAACAAGAAGTGACAGCAGTCGAAGAGACGGACAAGAAAATGGAGGTGTGTGTGTTGTTGACGAGCTCTTTTACTCCCAAACCCAAAACCCTAACCAAAACCCCAACCCTAACCAAGAACGAACGAGTGACGTCATCGGAGCTCTCTCCTCCTCCTCCGCCTCGGGTCTTCGTGGGGCACTCGATCTACAAAGGCAAGGCGGCCCTAACCGTCGACCGCCGCCCGCCGGAGTTCGTACCACTTGACTCCGGCGCCTACAAGATTTCCAAGGAAGGGTTCGTGCTTCTCCAGTTCGCCCCCGCCGTCGCCGCCCGGCAGTACCACTGGAACCGGAAGCAGCTCTTCTCGCTCTCCGTCGCGGAGATGGGAAGTATTATTAGCCTCGGACCGAAGGACTCGTGCGAGTTTTATCACGACCCATTCAAGGGTAAAGCTGAGGAGGGGAAGGTCCGGAAGATACTCAAGGCCGAACCGCTTCCCGACGCCTCCGGCGGCCGCTTCTTCAATCTCAGTTAATATCTTTATTGTTTTGTTTTCCATCTTAGCCATTATTCCGAAAAAGATATTGTGTTTCTTTTTATAATAAAAAAATTTGATTCCTAACATGTAATGTAACTCACGATGTTGGGAATCGATCCGTGGTATTGCATTATAGCTGTCATTTTCTATTGCATTTAATTTTGTTGATGCGGAAGGGAAGAGAATTAGCAAGTTTTGACTCTACTATTGTGTGTTTTGTGTCATTGTAGGCGTTCAGAATCGGATGCTTAACATGGATGAAAGCATTTACATACCCATAACGAAGGCAGAGTTTGTGGTTCTCACTTCGGCTTTTAATGTATGTTGGGTTACTATATCTTAACCAAATGGTCCAAATCTCTTTCTTCTTGCATTGCCTCGTTTAACTCATGTTGCATCTGAATGCCTTGTTTGCAAATACCGCCTGACTTTCAAATGGGAGCATTTCTTTATATTTATCATAATTGGATAAACATATAATCATAAAAATGACAGTACATATGATTGAGCACTGTTAATAATATTTTCAATTCACTTGGAGTTGAAAATCATGTAAACCATTGAAATTCATGCGAGTGATTCTTTTGTATGATCATATTTATAGTAACATTTTCCATTAGTTTGTTATTATAAAATTATTTATGTTTTTGGAATTTTGAAATTCGAACTTTCAACTTGTTACTATTTTTTTACAATTTTATGAAGGTGGTATTTTAAAATACCGTTTATTTACAAAAGTTTATCGGAGTTGATCAAACTAGTCATTTATAGATGCCGCACTTTCATAACCCAAGTTGTGAAGTACTGGATCGAAACTCAACCGTATTGAATTTGCCAAGATATGTAAGGTCACCAAGCTTTCCCAACAAATACAATAATCTCTATCTTCAGTTGTTTTGTCCATACTATCAATACTCCCATGGGATTGTTTTCATCTTTCATGTTCAACATTTTTGCTTTACTTGTTTGCGGCTGGGTGGAAGATGACTTTCTAGTTCTTCATTAAATTTTAAACCTAGCTATGTGACCTAACTCCAAGTAGGAGTTAAGATTTTCATACAACCCGAGAAAGAATGCTAAGAATGTATTTGTTCTGTAGGAAGCACGGACACTTCTGAATGGTAGTCGTGTCCGAGTCGTGGCCGTGTCGGACACCGACACTCCTCGGGCACGCCTTGGACACGTGTCGGACACGCCAGGTGGCGTGTCCGAAGCAGTTTTGACATTTCGCAGTGGTGGACACTCCTCGGACACGGCTAGGACACTCCTTGGACACTCCTTGGTCTCGATTTTGACTTTTGACTTTTTTTTCTCCTCCTTTTCGATACTGGAATGTTTATATAGAGGAGGAGAAGAAGATAAATCATTGGTTAAAGAAGTTTCAATACAACCTTTGAAATATATTATTTTATTTGGTAGTAATCAGTTTGTTGCCCTTTTAAGAATAGACCTAATGACTACTTTTTTCATGGACAATGACAAGGCAACATGAAGCAACGTATATTATTTTATTATAAACATTTAACATTTATGAGTAATTATTTTTTACAAGTATATTATTATTTATTTATATATATTATAAATTATAATTATAATTTTAATGTCGTGTTTGTGTCCTATTTTTTTAGAAAAATGCCGTATCCCCGTGTCCCATGTCCGTCTCCGTGCTTCTTAGGTTCTGTTGTTTTGGCCTTTATTTTGAAGTATCTTGATTATCTTCCCACCGTGAAATTTTGTTGCTAAGCTGATTATGTTCATGGTCATCTTTTGCAGTTTATTATTCCATATCTTCTTGGTTGGCATGCCTTCACTAATACCATAAGAGTTGACGATCCTGTCAAGGCAAGCAATGCCACCAGATCTGGAGCTGAATTGGAATGGGGAAGATGACCCCCCCCCCCCCCGACAGTGGACGGAATTGCCTTCGTAAATGATCTTGACATAAAAATGACTTATCTAGGGCGAAGCATGTTGATTTTAGTATTTAGCTTGTACATTTTGTGTTTCTTTTTCCGAAATGGTTAGATTCACAATTTGCTGGTCGTTTTATGCACTCTATGTAGCCGTTGCCAGGTTTTGTTCTGAATATGTACTTTGTCCAAGTGCGTTTACAACTTCATAAGACTAGTGTTGTGTATTGTTTCTCTTTCTGTATTTACAGAAGTTGACATGCAATTGGCCAGTTAAAGCATGCTAACAAGTAACAAAATGTAATATTTTGTTTTAAACAAGATTTCTTAGTATGGTTTGAGACCATAATTAGCTAGTGTTTCGTTTTGTAGGTGTCATATTCATTGGTAACAGGTATTGTCTGCGAAATAGGAAGAGTGAATGGTATGGACGTGATGTAATTCATATCAAAAATCAGACTTAATCACCTATAATTTTACTTGTAGTGGTAGATCCAAAATGTAGAAATCAATATGCACGCTTGTCATCCTTTCAGGAATCAGGATCATAAACAAGCATATCTCAAATATAATGAGGATACATCGTCCTTGATGGATGTACATGCACCATGATAGCGGGAGTGCAGTTGGTCGATACCAAGTTGAACCTGGTCATAACCACCAAAGAAGAGCCACAAGTACGAATATCAACTATGGATGGATGTGTAGCAGGTTAGTATGTAATTGTGTATAAAACTCATTATTTGTGATCAAGTACAAAGAGGGCCTCACCATTAGTAGTAACCAAGAGAAAAGGCAAATGAAAGTGAGTTGAAAGTCAAATATAATTCAGGTTTTGGAACTTCAGAAAGATACAACTGAAGGTAGAGAGATGATCGTAAATTCAGTAGAGGTGAGCATCCATCCAGCGAATTCCATTTTAGTGTCAATCCAATCCATAATAAATACTAGTGAGTTCCATCTTGGGACATCATGTAGCTGTTTTCTTTTACAACATGTGATTCTCATTCTCCACTGACCAGTCAATGTGTGATGATCTCCGTTAGTACAAAACCAGTGACGGTCCCGCGCGTTGCGTGGACAATCGTGAATAACGTGCTTGTTGTGAACTTTGGGCAACACTTCATTCGGACAACTTAATTGCAAGTTTGGAGCTCAAAGCTTAATCTCCCCATCATGAGGGCATTCGATTCCAAGATTTGAACTATGTTTACTTTTTGTGTAGCAAGGCTGGTGTGTGATTTGTGAAAAATCATTAGGAGTAATTGGGTATGCATAGCATAGGGCACGGTCAACAGTCGTTAACGTTACGAGTATCCTAACTAACTGTGCATTTATAATTCAGAACATAAATGATGAAGAAAATGATATAATGCTTCCGGCCTTCCACTATGGTTTTCAGTGTAATTATTACAAGAAAACCACTCTCGGTACAATGAGGGAAAATCTCTACTACTCAAATACCCCACAGTTTACAACCTCGATATGTTTTCACATCAGATAGATATATATAGGCACAGCAAAAACCTTTTCACCCCTGTAAGACATGGGCGAATCCAGCAAAATACAAGCGGATCGATTTCAGTGTCCTATAGAAGCTACATCAATCAATGGGCTAGTTTCTTCAGTCTCTTCTCAGCAGCCATGGCTACCTTGTTCTTAGGTTCAAGAACAAGAGCATGCCCGAAGTCTGGTAATGAAAAGGAACAGAAAAAGTATAAACCAGAAATTTAATCTATACAAGAATGTAAGTGTTAGCAAGAGTTTCAATCTTTTCCTGAATGGCTGCATTTCTCAACGCAAAGTTCATAAAACTTTTCTTCACTATATATATATATGCATCGTTGTAAATCAACTGTTAGCATCATTTTGTATGCACATTTTCATTTCTGGTAAATGAATGAACATAACTAGAAGGCTTGGTACGTTGTAAACTCTATGCTATGCAGTATAAATAGCTCAATTAGAATTTTGGCATTATAGGACAACATGTTAAGTAAATTCATGTTGTAATTTTTCAATAATAAATGCCAAAACTGTAAAGTTGTTTCTCACAAAATGCATTTCAACGGGCTTTAAGTTATACCTTGAGTGGCTTCTTTGTAAAACATGAGCATTTCCCTTGCAGTTCCTCGTCGTAAGTAGGCCTTCACATTCTGCAAATGAATGTTTTCTTAGAAACAAAAATGAGAAGTTACCTTAACAAGAAATTAACAATATGAATCAATTAATTGTTATTTTACACCTTTTTTTCTTGCAAAAGCATGACCTTTTATCTCCATTCCCTTATTTAGGTAATAAATACTTTTTCTTTTCAATGATGGATTGATTCAGAGCTTTTCTTTATGTTTCCATCCTTCAGCAGAATGATTATTATTTCAACTTTAGTCTTCAGTTATGAGCACTCCAGTTCAGCTACATAAAAAATCGAGTCCCTACATATAATTCGGAAGTACAAAATGATTGAATCCAAACGATTCTCACTAGCTCACACGCTTAAGAGATTCTTGCTATGAATCATACAAAATTAATTTCTTGGCCTACATTTTCTTAGTTTCTCAAAGTATCAAAGACCTAACAAGACTTCGTTAAATGCAGATAATATGGTAATGTACACAAAGTGCGTGGTCCTGACAAGTAATCAAGATGACAAGATCTGAATGTGCATAAGATCAAGCTCATGTGAGGAAGTAAGATCATGAGAACAATAATAATTTAAAGGAAATAGAGCTTAGACCATGCTTATTGTCACCTTTTTATCAAGTAATATAGCTTGGTTACAGTCTGCTTCGGCTTGCTGGAAGCTGCGAGCAAAAAAATGCAATCTATGGTGTGAGACTTTTTGCTTTGTGCATTTTTCTGTGTGGTATAGGTAAGGGTACCAACATATACAATCAATTCAGAAAGTATTACTGACCATCCAAGCTCTAGGTAGGCAGCTGCTCGATTGCAGTAATATGTTCCAAACATGTTATTCAATTTTATTGCCTCTGAATAGTAGCTGACAGCCTTATTCCACTGCTTTCCCTTGAATGCCGCATTTCCCTAATGGGTATTTAGAAACACTTAGAGCACATTAGACAAAGGGAGAGGAAAGTTAACTAGTATGATAACAGGTTGGTTGGATTAGAAGACATAAAAGGTGCATACTGCACAGACAACAAAGGTATACCATGATAGTGCTTGGATGATATGGACTGAGAGTATTGTGAGGCAGGCATGGAAATCAAGATACCTTTTCTTTGAGAAGTTCTGATGCATCCAAGTCCACAACTGGATCAAGTGTGGCTACCAAATTCGAAGCAATGCTCACCTGCTCCTGAAGAGAAGAATATATGTCTGAAACGGTATCAAGCAGAAATTTATCTGATCCATGTGCTGCTATGAATGAAATAGAAATAGGACAACCATCACTTTTCCCAAGTGGAATCGTAATCTGTCAATAGAACCAGAAAAATATTAGTCATCTACAGAGTTTGTGGCCCTTCATAACATCAATGGAGTACAAAATAGATGACCATGTAATTTAAATTTACGTGCCTGACAACAGCCCGACATTCCTGCTATACTTGTTAACAGGAGTGCTCTGTCCTCGAATTCACGATAGAGCTTCTTCTTTGAATTCAGCTTCAATAAGGAATCTGGGGCTGAAGGAATAACCAAAATTCCTTCATCCTAATCAAGTATATCAAAAATAAACTAATAAGATTGGATTAAAAATAAATTGCTTTCTGCCTGAAGGTAGCAAAACAACAAGAGCTAAACACAGTTCAAGTGACAGCCCATTAATATTGCCCTGCAATATAAGGCAACAACAAGAAGATTGAAAAAAATAAACAACAGCATATATTGATATTGCCAGTAAAAGCTACACAAGAAAGGTAGAATACCTTAAGAAGGCTATTTAGGGCCACTCTCAACTCGGTCCTAGCCTTGTATATGGTCTTGTTATTCTCATTTGTACTATTAGCTGCTTCAAGAATACGGTGTGACAAGTTATGCCCTAACTTGGGCTTTGTTGAACTAATCCACTCCTGATATTTTGTCTTGAACTCATATCTGAAAAAAGACTTCGAAAAACATAAGCAAGGGAGAACAAAGTTAAGGATAGATATAAGATATAGATAAAAGTTATCAAAACCTTTTTTTGTGTGCAGTTTAGTTACCTACACAAATAAAAAAACATGCATGCAGAATTTGGCTCTGTGCATGACTCTCATGACAGAAGATATCTTACATATGGTTTAGCTTTGTACTAATCATTACATATAGCAAACGACCAATCAGGGTTTTAATTTGATATACAGATAATGAAGGCGGTGAGAATACTGAACTATTTAGACTTTTCTTTTTATTTATTGAACCATAAAACCAGCATATAATTTCATCCATAAAAACATGAAGGTAGTAGACAGGTTTAAGTTTGATCATACCATAAGTGGGTTAGGGTGTCAAACATAATGGAATGAAATTGTATGCAATACCAATACATACTGCAGAAAATACTTATCATCTAAATACAAAGTTCAAATCATAATTTTCAGTGCAATAAGAAGATAAAATGCGATGAGCACTTTATTCCCCAGGTGACTATAATTTGAAGAAAAGGAATGCAAATATAAGATATCACATTCAAAGTGCAAAGAACTTTAGAAACATGCAAATTAAAAATAGAAATAAAAACCACACCTAATGCTTCTGTGAAACAGCTACTTGCATCAAACTTTACCTTTGTATCAGTAGCATTGCCGTTGAAAGAGCCTTCAACGTCACCATTCCTTGCTTCACATTAGAAGAAGATTGCTCATGAAATTCCTTTAAACTTGGTACATTTGAAGCAATGTATCGGCCAATATTCATATGCTTTGGGGGCTGATCTGCCAAACAGTAAGAAAGGAGATCAGTTCCTATGACAATTTTATAAGACCCTCAAACTTTTCATGTATCATAGAAAAGAAAATAAGGGATGTGCTATTGCAAGTTTGCAACTCCTGGGAAAATGATTTTATGTAAAAATTTCGCTAGGCATACTCACATCCTGATAACTTCTCCACGGCTTTGGACACCACATGTACTGTTTTCTGCTTTGGGACCCTCGAAAGTTGAAAGCAGTCATCAGCAAAGATAAGCCGCCTCATCCTCCGAGGAGACACATAAGATGCTTGCAACAGTACATGACCAACGTGATTCAGAATGGACAGATCACGTGCAAATAGTCCTGCAAGGTAAGGTGTTTACGGCTGATAAGTTCATTGATACCACCAAGTCAAGCAAGCAAAACAAAAAAACAAAAACACATAACGACATAAACATACAAATATTCCAAGAAACCTGGAGTGCTATACATCTAAAATGTCGTCGTTGACTCATCATTCACCAGAATTCAAGTAGAAATACAAATAGATGTGATTTTGTCAATAAAGAAGAAGATGGAAGTCCAAAGTGAATGACGACATACCAACACTATCTAAGCTGCTTGAATTGGTTAAAACTCCAATGGTTGAAATAAGGCCGTGAGATGGTCGATATCCGAATACAGCGCAGAGCGAAGCTGGAATCCTGACGCATCCAACGGTATCAACACCTGCATAAGATAACATAACAGCGAGAGTTGTTACTGGTTTCGGGGCATTGCAATGAAAAGGAAGAGTATGGGATTTAGGTAATACCAAGTGCAAAATCAACAAGTTTAGCGGCAACTGCGACAGCAGCACCACTTGAGGATCCTCCGGGGATGTGAGAAGGAGCTTCTGGATTGGTCGGGGTCCCATAGTGGGCATTCTCCCCTGCCAGCCTGCACAACTAAATACATTAGCTTAAAAGTCATCATTGTCACCAAAGCTGAAAGTGTTCTGGATTAAATCCAATCTGTTTGACCAATTCAAATTCATTTAGTAGGATGTAGGACTTAGTAAATAACAGGATCCATCTTAGTAAAAGTAGAATCCATCCCGAGTACAGGTCGATGGCTAACACTTCATGTGAGATAACATGGCTTATTATGCTCTTGAAGGATCTCGATGTCCACCACAAATCTGCAGCAACTTTGTATTGTGACAATCAATCGGCACTACACATCGCAGCCAATCCGGTATTCCACGAGAGAACCAAACATGTAGAGAGTTTGGTAGTGGATGTGATGAAGTTGGTGGAGCTAAAAATCCACATGACAGTACCTAATTTGTATTTGTAACATGACTGCTATCTGCACCACGGAGATGTTCCATAAATTCTCAAACTAACATGTTGATACAATTAAAGTCAAATTGTATCCATATCCCATTGCCATTCCCATTCATTCATACGGAAAAAATCCTGTTAGGAATAACTCCAATACAGCTGACACAAAAATGTGGCGTTTCGTCTTTCCGTTTTCGGCCCACTTTTTTCATCGCTGTCAACTAACTAAGCAGAAACTTACCCGAACCCGAATTCGTCGATGACGGTCCTCCCAACGCACCGCGCACCGTGTTTAAGAATCGAAGAAACTGAAACCGCAGTACGGCCAGCAGGCTCATGCATCCTCTTCCAATCGGGATTCCCAAACCCGGTCACGAACCCCTCCACATCGAAGCTATCGGAGACGGCGAAGGTGAGCTCGGCGAGGGGGTGTCGCGCTGCAGGAGGAGGCGGTTGCGGAGACGGCGAAAGCTCGAATCTTTCCAAAAAGGCGCCCCAGTCGGGGTCGGAGTCGGACTCGTTCTTGCGACGACGGGAGCGGGCGGCGAAGATTACGAGTCCTGCAACGCCCACGCCCACCACGATCAGGACCTTCGTTCTGGACGAGAGCGTGCCTCCGTTTAGGGTTTTGCTCCACAACTCCGCCTCCATGATCGATCCGATCGATCGATGGATCGCGATTTTTGGGGTTTGGTTTGGTTTGGTTTTCGGGAGAGGGAGAAGCGTGAAAGGTTTTGCGAGGGTTTTGGTTTGGCATCTTATTAGGTGTTATGTTATAACTTTTTTTTTGGTTCCTCGTTAGGTGATGTTAAAAAAAAATCTAAAAAATATTAATTTCTTGAGGTCGCGAAAATACAAATCTTAGAGTGATCAATTAGATGTACAAGAAGTCAACAACTACTTATCAAGTAAGTTTTGAAGTTGGATGTCTTTGCACATTTAACTAATGTCAACCATCAAACCATGATCGAGACATTATTGATCGGTTAGGTCTCTCTTCTTTTCTCCTATCCTTGCAGAGTAGTTTGTATTCTTATATGAGAACAATTTCAAAAGGTTTCAGTTTTTCCACAAAAATATCCATCCAATCTTCCAATCTCTTTCCATTTCCCACAAAATATTTTCTGCACAGGAAACCCATTGTCTGCATCTGGAAATTACACCATAAAAACTCTTTAACAAACAGCTCTTTACATAGTTACATCAAACAGAACCAGCACAAGGCATTACATGTTGTGGAATTAAAAAAAGTGCAGCAAAACATCCTCCAAATATCCAATCAGAACAAATCCTATACCCACCCATAGCAGTTGAAAGAACCAACCAAACCAACTTTAGTATATATCAAACAAAAAACACCAAAAACATATTACATATTTTACAGACAACCTCTCCAAAATATTGCCTCATCCCTGCTTGGTAGCATACTCCATACAGTAAGTAGAAGCTAAACAATCCGTACTGGTTGCATGATTATAGCAGTAGTTATGCTTATGCCTTGAATCTCACCACGATGCACGATATGTCGTCTTTGCTTTCTCGTTTAACCGCCTCGGTAGTTAGTTGCTTGGCTGCGACTTGCGGGTCCCTCGCCTTCCGACCAAGCTCAACCGCCTCCTCATTATTCATCACCTGTGTCGAATTTAATACCATTAATAATCTTTATGATTTACAACTGACCTCAATAGGCATATTAAGTTTTTAGGGATACATAGGGGAAGCAGAGAACCTTCCAAAGACCATCACTGGCTATAACTAGAAGTTCGGTTGTCGAATCTATTTCCTCACATCGTATGTCAGGATCTGACCGCAGGTGCGACTTCAAGCTCTTGTCACCAAACGCGCGAGAAACTGCTAATTGCCCATTCACTCTGGGGACATCTCCTGAAATCAATTACCAAACAACTGTCACTAATGAAACTTTTCCAAAATTAAAGTAAGGATGTACATGTCTACATATTGCTGAAAGGAACATAAATATATGTCCATTGTTGCAACTATGAGCTATGTCATGGAGGTTATAATACTGGTGGGAGAAGAAAAAAATCAAACCAAACCAAACCAAACCTGGCAAATTAGAAACGAAACCGCCCTTGTTCTCAATGCTTCCGCGTTCCGCATTGGGCTCATGGTCCGTTGTCATCTGTATGGCCTCTTTACCATTTGACAGAACAGCACGCGAGTCGCCAACATGGGCAATCCATAACTTCTGACTATCAATTAGAATTGCAGTTACGGCGGTCGAGCCTCCACGGCTCATGTCAGGCCTGTGGGATAAGATTGCATTATCGGTCTTTTCATATGCTCTTAAAATAGCTCTGTCTGTATGTGTCCAAAATTCATCCTGAAGACACCAAAACCCCAGTGGTATGAGTTAACAATTGAAAACTCTTAAGGGCAATCAAAATGTTAAGTGGTGGTAAGTGTGATGCTAAAGGAATTGAACAACCTCCTCGATGATGTTGTTGAAGAGGTGTTTCTGTAAGTAAGCGGGCACTTCGTCTCCCAAATGCCCATCGAATATCCCAAACAATCCTATTTCATGTCCTTTAAGCTGAACGAATTTCGCGTAGTGATAATCCTCGATGGGGTGACTTGCTTTGCCCTTCACAACGCTGTAGCCATAACTGACCTTGCCGCTACCTCTGCTGCTGCTTTTCCCTTTTCCGGCGGCACATGTAGAATCTCTCTCTAGCTGCGTGATAACAGAAATAACACAATTCGACGAAAATATACATCTAGATTGTAAAATATAACTACGGTAAATTTTGCTTAATTAAATAAGTATGCAGCTATAAATTAGATAACAGCGTATGGGTAGAAGAATTTGTTAAAATTAAGAATCTAATCGTAGCGACTAAAAGACCAAAATTTTGAAGCCTATAAGGTTTACTTCATTAGAAAGATCATATGTGGACAACCTGATTATAAATCTTTGCAGACTAAAAGAATATCCATGATTCGTTGGAAACGAATGCCACGATTCATGATTTATAAAAAAACACCACCAGAATCGTAATTCTCGTGTCGGCTCAGAAATTTTCAGCCAGACTACTAACTTGAATACAAACTAGCTAATCTTTTTGCGAAGCAGGATTCATATATCAACTGAGAAGTGGAAGGAAACAAGAGTCAACCTTCTGTTCTTGACTAAAAAAACTTGGTTACAAGAAATTCAGCTCTCAGAAAATTTGGATATATTCCATTGATACTTCAAAAGTCAATTCATGATTCCTCTTTATTCTCATCAGAACCAAAATCTAAAACACAAAAATCCAAAAAAAAAAAAGAATTGCACCCAAGAAGGCAAGAATTATCATGACATACAAGTTGCCTCCAAAAATAACTGCCTTCAAAACAGAAGAAAAAAATTATTTTTCTTTTTTACAAAACTCACCTGTTGATGAGTATCTCTGATTCTAAAACAACACAAAGCATCCATACCAACCAAATACAAACGCATCTACTTCCAGACTTTTTGCCTCTCAAACAGAATTTCGACCAATACCCACGACAGGAAATCTTGGGCTCTCTAGAATCGAACAAACACAAGGGCTAGTTGATGGTGTTTGGTTTTTTCAAGAAGACACGATTCGATCGTCATGTTTTGTTGAATTTGGAGAAGAACACAGATTGAGAGAAGGAAGGAAGGAAAGAAAGAAAAAGTCTTTTGTCCCCCGTTGCCTTGTAGTGTGACAGCTCCGGGATGGGAAAAAATCGCGGGTGTGACTGCAATCATTATTATTTTAATGGGTGAGTTCTGCAAAAAGTCCGGTCAATGGGTTTTGTTTTGAAAGAAGCACACCTGCTGCATAAATTGTTATCTTCTGACCCGTCAGTAAGAAATAGCAAACGAAGTTGTGGAGACTAATCATCTTCGTGGGAGATCGATGAAGACTACTACTATCAGTCTATCACACTACGTAAAGCAAATGCAATTAAAGTAATGAAATTATTTTGAATTGCAATTTTACTTCTGTTTGACAATGAAGTACCAAAAGTATCAACTTAGAGTTAGAAAGGATTTGTTTTATAAAAAAAGGTTATCTTTTGACGTTATTTGAAAGTTTAAGCTTGTCATGTGCAGGTGTGTATACGAATAGCTTCGACTTTTAAGTAGAAAACAGAGTATATACTATTTTATAAAGGGAAATGTTTAGTAGCTGCTCTCCGGGACGTCTTCGCGGGACGCTACTGAGTTGGACAAATCCAGCTCAGCCAAAGTTTACTATTTTTGGCGGGCAAAGGGGGCAGCCGCATTTAATGCATCTCAAATCAGACGTGCTCCAAATCATATCATTCCTTTTGGCGCTCCCACCTGCTCCATACCTCTTTTGACGAAGATGCACGGAATGGCCACCGTCACTTCTTCCTTTCTTTTTCATTTTCGTTCATTTCTCTTCGTTTTGAGAGAAATCTTCGCTCAAATGGAAATGACGTCAAACGTTCCTAAGGAGAAGATGATTTTCCCCTCTTTCGAATGAGCAAGAGCCTTTTACAACGACTATGCTGATACTTGTGGTTTTGGTGTTAAGCTACGACATACTCATTACGACGCTGCTGTGGTTACTCGGGCTACTCTTACTTGTTCCAAGGAGGGTAACTGTAATAACCTAATCTAAAACATCTTAATTAACTAAACCTAAACCTAATTAACCTAATCTAATCCTGGAATAGTGTAGCATGAGGTGTTGATTTAGGATTGGATGAGGTGGAGGTTGGATAAGAATTGGTTTGCCTATAAATAGAGGTGTAGGGTTAATTAAAACGTTTCTTCACTTGTGTTCAGTTCAGAGAGTGTGTGAGAGGCGAAATTGGTGAAGAAGAAGAAGGAGAGAAGAAGAAGAAGAAGAGAAGAAGGTCAAGTGTTGGGTTGAGGTTGCCAAAGCTAGGGAGGCTTCCACAACCGTCAAAAAGGTATGCCAAATCTTCATTATAACTCACATAAGCCTTGTGAGTGTTGGGGATCGACGTTGGTTTCGAATTCCCCGTCGGATTTCAACCAATTCCGAGGTTGAAGACGACGATCGGTCGACCGATGCCTGTGGGCAGTCGACCGATCCTATTATTATATTGATGTTTACCCGCGAACGGTCGAACGATGTCTTAGGACGGTCGACCGTTATGCCAGATTTGTGCGGGAAAAAGGGGATATGCTGTTATCGGTCGAACGGGACCACTTAGCCGGTCGACCGAATAACGATGAGAATGGGTCGGTTGGGGATTTTGACTTATTAAACGGTCGAACGTCCTTTACCTTGTTCGACCGATCCATTCGATACTAAGTCGGTTGGGAGCTTTGACCATCAAAACGGTCGACCGCTCTTTAACTCTCGGTCGACCGACTGAGCATTTATTTAAGCGGTATAGTGCTTGTGTTGGTTCGGTCGAACTGTATTTCAGTTCTGGTCGACCGAACGAGACTTGGGCAAAATATTGAAATCCCTGTTATCGGTCGAACGGCCCCTTGGTTCGACCGGTCGGATATATATATTATATAAAATTGTATAGCGTAGACCATCCAAACGGTCGACCGCTAGATGACTTTTGTTCGACCGATTGGTCGGTAATTCGGTTGGCGTGGTTCGACCGGTAGACTTGTTTGTACAGTACTGTGTACTGTGTGGGGGACCGGTCGACCGGTCTGCTTTTAGCGGTCGACCGATCTGCCGCAGGTTGGTGGATTAATCCACACGCGATCCGTCGATGTCAGGTCGACTACCGGCTCCGAGGCGACGGTTGATTACCGGCTTTGAGAGCTACGGATTTCACCTTCGACGAAGGCGTATTATTGTACTACCATTTTCCTCTCTTACCGAGCGGGGTGTGAGGGATGTGTACCGTAAACCTTGGGCAGTTTGCGAGGGTTTAGCGGTAGGCCGAGGATGTTCCGGCAGGGTGCGCGCTAGGCGACTCTTGGGGGAGCAGTGGCTGTCGTCTGACCCGAGTTGTGTATTCGGCGGGCTGACTCGCTCCTTGGGTGCGGCGTGTACCGGGGGTTCCTTCCTGCACTTGTTGGGGAGCAGTGGTGTCGACTGACCCTTGTGAGGCAGCGGTGGACTGACTTGACCCTAGTGGCAGGAGTGGTTCAGTGCCGCGGAGGCGGTGAGGGCATTATTGTGGGCCCGAGGCGGATGATCATGTGCATAGCATTGCATTGTCTTTAATTCCTTTTTATATTTTTAGGAGGTTTGGTATACGGGGTTCCTTCAGGGAACTCAGGCATGTTTGTTTGTTTTCATTTCAGGTAGCGAGTAGCATTAGAGTCAGGTGGTGACCGAGGAGAGTGCCCCCGAGATCAGATCCTGTAGTTGTCAGTCTCCTCCTTTTGAGGTGATTACATATTGTATAGCTTTTGTCGTAATCACAGTCAGTTTGTATATTTGACTTCCACGTGGATCATATTTATATTATATATGTTGGTTTGTTTCCCGTGACGTGCCCAGTGTTGACCGTTGACGGTCTTTATTATTGTTTAAATTTTCCGCTGTTTTCGGGTACGTTACAATTTGGTATCAGAGCGTTGATCTCGGCGTACTTGTCCAAAGAAACCACCTTTGAGTTAGGAGTTAGGTCTAGAGGATCATGCATGCACAGATTATATTGATATTGTCTTGTTTCCTTTGGCAGATGCCTCCTAGACGGGGGAAGGCGGTTGCCCATACTCGCGGTGAGAGTGAGACCGCGAGGGATGAGGCATGGGAGGATGAGCGTCGGACGTTGTTCGATACGGTCGGACGTCTGACAGAGATGCTACAGCAGCAGACGGCACAGACTGGGCAGACGGGGACTGGCGCTATGCATGACCGGTTTATGCGCCAGCATCCGCCTACCTTTCTGGGGCAGTACGACGCAGAGGCTGCGGAGGAGTGGATCTTCACGATGCAGAAGATCTTCAGTGCGATTGGTTGTCCTCCAGAGGCGAGAGTGGGCCTGGCTACTTATGTTTTGGGCGGTGCTGCGTCCAACTGGTGGAGGTCCACATCTGCAGTAGTGTTTGCGGACAGAGATGATATAGCCTGGGAGGAGTTCGTTGGCGAGTTCAACGAGCAGTATTTTCCGCAGCATGTCCAGGATGAGAAGAGGGAGGAGTTTCTGAGTCTTCAGCAGGGAGACATGACCCTGGCAGGCTACATCGGGAAGTTCAACGCCCTAGAGCGTTACTGTCCCGAGATGTACATCACACAGGAGCAGAGAGCAGGGAAGTTCATCCGAGGGCTCCGGAAGCAGTTGAGGACGAAGGTGCTGACACATATGCCTCGCACATTGGCCGATGCAGTGAAGAGTGCTACTGTTCTTGATCGTGACTACAGAGAGAACTACCAGGATGAGAGGAGGCCATCAGGTAGGTTCTCTGGGAGGCCAGGAGGGCAGACTGGAGGGAATCCGGGCAAGAGGCCCCGATACGAGGGAGCAGGAGTTGCAGTACCACGACCAGAGCCTTGTGGTACTTGTGGGAGGTTTCACTCCGGGCCGTGTTTCACCCCCGGAGCATGTCATGGTTGTGGCCAGCTGGGCCACTTTATTAGGAGTTGTCCGAGCCGAGGAGCTGGACCGAGCAGACCACCGGGCTTACCAGCACCAGGCAGAGGTGGAGGCGGAGGTAAACCACCTTTCAGATCACAGCAGGGGCAGCGCACAGGCAGAGTTTTCACCATCCAGGCAGAGGAGGCTCGGGATGGAGGCGCTGTCGTGGAAGGTACACTTCTTGTCGCAGGTTCAGTAGCTAGGGTGTTATTTGATTGTGGCGCGACACACTCGTTCATCTCAGAGCGATTTGCGGGAGTGTTGGGCTGTACCCTTGCGATGTTGACTGCCACGTTGGAGGTCAGCACACCCCTGGGTCTGGTGGGCACTGTGGGGAGATTTGTCCCCGGCGCCACGGTTGTTTCGGGAGATCAGGAGTTTCCGGCAGACCTGGTCTTGCTACCGATGGAGGACTTTGATGTCATACTTGGGATGGATTGGCTGTCCCAATATGATGTTCGAGTCTTGTGCCGTGAGAAGAAGATTTTGATCCCGAGGAAGGGTTTGCCTGATATTCTGATTAGAGGGATCAGAAGCAGAGGGGGTCGCATTATTGTATCTGCCATGAGAGCTCAGAGGCTGTTGCAGCAGGGTTGTACCGCATTTTTTAGCGACACTTGTGGTTGCGGAGGCAGAGTCTCAGAGGATAGAGGACATTGAGGTGGTGCAGGAGTTCGCGGATGTTTTTCCAGCGGAGATTCCAGGTTTACCACCACACCGGGAGTTGGAGTTCGGCATAGAGTTGGTAGCTGGTACTACACCACAGTCGAAGGCTCCATACCGGATGGCACCTGCTGAGTTGACAGAGTTGAAGAAGCAGTTGCAGGAGTTGATGGACTCTGGATTTATCAGACCGAGCGTCTCGCCTTGGGGTGCACCAGTTTTGTTTGTGAAGAAGAAGGACGGATCCTTGAGGATGTGCATAGACTACAGAATGCTGAACCAGGTGACGGTGAAGAATAGGTATCCCTTACCTAGGATCGAGGACCTCTTTGACCAGCTGCAGTCAGCGAAGGTTTTCTCGAAGATTGACCTGCGTTCAGGATATCACCAGTTGAGGATTCGAGATGAGGACATCCAGAAGACAGCCTTCAGGACGAGATATGGACACTATGAGTTCTTGGTGATGCCATTTGGATTGACGAATGCTCCGGCAGCATTCATGGATCTGATGCATCGGACATTCAGGCAGTATATTGATATATTTGTGATTGTCTTCGTGGATGACATTTTGATCTATTCACCCGATGTAGAGCAGCACAGAGAGCATCTGAGGATTGTACTCAGTATCTTGAGGGTTCAGCAGTTATATGCTAAGTTCTCAAAGTGCGAGTTTTGGTTGGACAGAGTGGCATTCCTCGGACACATTGTATCGGCAGAGGGGATATCAGTAGATCCGGCGAAGGTAGAGGCGGTGACACAGTGGAGGACCCCTACGAGCGTGACGGAGATTAGGAGCTTTGTTGGACTGACGGGTTATTACCGTCGCTTCATCAAAGACTTCTCGAGATTGGCAGCACCACTGACGGCTCTGACGCAGAAGGGAGTCACTTTTGTATGGTCGCAGAAGTGCGAGGACAGCTTTCAGGAGCTGAAGAGACTGTTGACCACAGCACCAGTTTTATCATTGCCGAGTGGCACGGGTGGATTTGTGATTTATAGCGACGCTTCAGGTGTGGGCTTAGGATGTGTACTTATGCAGCATGGGAGGGTGATTGCGTACGCATCCAGACAGCTGAAGGTCCATGAGAGGAATTACCCGACACATGATTTGGAGTTAGCAGCAGTGGTTCACGCACTGAAGACCTGGAGACACTATCTTTATGGCGAGCAGTTCGAGGTGTTTACAGATCATCAGAGTCTGAAGTACCTGTTCTCGCAGAAGGAGCTGAACATGAGGCAGCGCAGATGGCTTGAGTTCATTAAGGACTACGATTTCACTATCTCTTATCATCCGGGGAAGGCGAACACAGTTGCAGACGCTTTGAGCCGG
Source organism: Triglochin maritima (assembly GCA_963682175.1). Classification (NCBI taxonomy): domain Eukaryota; kingdom Viridiplantae; phylum Streptophyta; class Magnoliopsida; order Alismatales; family Juncaginaceae; genus Triglochin; species Triglochin maritima. Next base: position 52,844,536 of record OY821771.1, on the reverse strand, counting down.
AAGGTGGAGGTATCAGTAGCAGGCCTATGCATTCAGGAGTGGCGACTGCTGGAGTCTTTAGCAGAGTGGAGACCATTTGCAGATAGCTCTGAGGGTGCAGTGATTGCAGGATTGAGAGTAGAGCCTCAGACAGTATCAGCAGTGATTCACGCTCAGACTACAGATGAGGAGTTGAGCAGTTTGTTACAGTTAGCTGCCAGAGATGGGTCAGACTTCAGAGTTGGAGTGGATGGAGGTCTGAGATTCAGAGACCGTATCTGGGTGCCGAAGACAGAGGACCTGAGACATGATATCATGGAGGAGGCACACAGATCGAGATATTCCATTCATCCAGGGAGCACCAGGATGTACAAAGACCTGCAGCGGAACTTCTGGTGGCGAGGTATGAAGAAGGACGTTGCAGACTTCGTGTCGAGGTGTTTGGTCTGTCAGCAGGTGAAGATCGAGCACCAGAGACCAGCAGGGCAGATGCAGAGGATTGAGTTGCCCGAGTGGAAGTGGGAGCACGTGACGATGGATTTTGTTACGGGGCTACCGAAGACACGGAGATTCCACGACGCGATTTGGGTTATAGTCGATCGACTGACCAAGTCAGCACATTTCTTAGCTATTAAGACCACTCTTGCTCTGGAGGGTCTAGCTAAGTTATATATTGAGGAGATTGTCAGACTTCATGGCGTACCAGTCAGTATCATTTCAGACAGAGATCCCAGATTCACTTCGAGATTTTGGGAGAGTCTACACAGAGCACTGGGGACACGTCTGAAGTTTAGCACAGCTTTCCACCCACAGACAGATGGCCAGTCAGAGCGGACGATACAGACATTGGAGGACATGCTGAGAGCGTGTACACTGGACTGGGCCGGGCATTGGGATGAGCACTTGCCGTTGATAGAGTTCGCCTACAACAACAGCTACCACTCGAGTATTGGGATGGCACCATATGAGGCATTATACGGGAGACCGTGTTGATCGCCGGTATGCTGGAGTGATGTGGGCGAGAGACAGCTAGTTGGACCTGACATTATTCTGTTGTATTCATAAAAGGTCGACGTGATTCGGAGACGACTAGCTACGGCGCAGAGCAGGCAGAAGAGTTATGCTGATACGCGGAGGCGTGAGCTGACTTTTGATGTAGGAGATCATGTCTTCCTGAAGATCTCACCTTCCAGAGGTGTGATGAGATTCGGGAAGAAGGGGAAGCTGAGTCCGAGATATGTTGGACCTTTTGAGATATTGGATCGGGTCGGTGAGGTGGCATATAGGATTGCACTACCACCACAGTTTGCAGGACTTCACAACGTCTTCCATGTTTCTATGTTGAGGAAGTACGTGGCCGATCCAGCTCATGTGATAGAGATATCAGTACCGGAGATCCAGCAGGATTTATCATTAGATGAGAGACCAGTTGAGATTGTGGATCAGATGGTACATCAGCTCAGGAGGAGAGCGATTCCTATGGTGAAGGTCAGGTGGCAGCATCACACTGTCAGAGAGGCTACCTGGGAGATTGAGGAGGATGTTAGGAAGCAGTATCCAGAGTTGTTCCGGTAAGTCAGTTGTTTCAAATTTCGCGGACGAAATTTCTTTAAGGAGGGTAGATTGTAATAACCTAATCTAAAACATCTTAATTAACTAAACCTAAACCTAATTAACCTAATCTAATCCTGGAATAGTGTAGCATGAGGTGTTGATTTAGGATTGGATGAGGTGGAGGTTGGATAAGAATTGGTTTGCCTATAAATAGAGGTGTAGGGTTAATTAAAACGTTTCTTCACTTGTGTTCAGTTCAGAGAGTGTGTGAGAGGCGAAATTGGTGAAGAAGAAGAAGGAGAGAAGAAGAAGAAGAAGAAGAAGAAGAAGAGAAGAAGGTCAAGTGTTGGGTTGAGGTTGCCAAAGCTAGGGAGGCTTCCACAACCGTCAAAAAGGTATGCCAAATCTTCATTATAACTCACATAAGCCTTGTGAGTGTTGGGGATCGACGTTGGTGTCGAATTCCCCGTCGGATTTCAACCAATTCCGAGGTTGAAGACGACGATCGGTCGACCGGTGCCTGTGGGCAGTCGACCGATCCTATTATTATATTGATGTTTACCAGCGAACGGTCGAACGATGTCTTAGGACGGTCGACCGTTATGCCAGATTTGTGCGGGAAAAAGGGGATATGCTGTTATCGGTCGAACGGGACCACTTAGCCGGTCGACCAAATAACGATGAGAATGGGTCGGTTGGGGATTTTGACTTATTAAACGGTCGAACGTCCTTTACCTTGTTCGACCGATCCATTCGATGCTAAGTCGGTTGGGAGCTTTGACCATCAAAACGGTCGACCGCTCTTTAACTCTCGGTCGACCGACTGAGCATTTATTTAAGCGGTATAGTGCTTGTGTTGGTTCGGTCGAACTGTATTTCAGTTCCGGTCGACCGAACGAGACTTGGGCAAAATATTGAAATCCCTGTTATCGGTCGAACGGCCCCTTGGTTCGACCGGTCGGATATATATATTATATAAAATTGTATAGCGTAGACCATCCAAACGGTCGACCGCTAGATGACTTTTGTTCGACCGATTGGTCGGTAATTCGGTTGGCGTGGTTCGACCGGTAGACTTGTTTGTACAGTACTGTGTACTGTGTGGGGGACCGGTCGACCGGTGTGCTTTTAGCGGTCGACCGATCTGCCGCAGGTTGGTGGATTAATCCACACGCGATCCGTCGATGTCAGGTCGACTACCGGCTCCGAGGCGACGGTTGATTACCGGCTTTGAGAGCTACGGATTTCACCTTCGACGAAGGCGTATTATTGTACTACCATTTTCCCCTCTTACCGAGCGGGGTGTGAGGGATGTGTACCGTAAACCTTGGGCAGTTTGCGAGGGTTTAGCGGTAGGCCGAGGATGTTCCGGCAGGGTGCGCGCTAGGCGACTCTTGGGGGAGCAGTGGCTGTCGTCTGACCCGAGTTGTGTATTCGACGGGCTGACTCGCTCCTTGGGTGCGGCGTGTACCGGGGGTTCCTTCCTGCACTTGTTGGGGAGCAGTGGTGTCGACTGACCCTTGTGAGGCAGCGGTGGACTGACTTGACCCTAGTGGCAGGAGTGGTTCAGTGCCGCGGAGGCGGTGAGGGCATTATTATAGGAGGTACGTATGTAGAGTTGTCCTTTATGATTTTTGAGTTATTGGTTTTCCTTTTTAAGTGATGTGTGTTCCTTTTTAAGTGTTGTGTGTTCCTTTTTAACTTATGTCTGTTCCTTCTTAAGTGAAGTCTGTTTCCTTTTTAACTGGTGTTTGTTCCTTTTTAGTGTTGTCTGTTCCTTTTTAAGTGATGTGTGTCCCTTTTTAAGTGAAGTCTGTTCCTTTTTAAGTGATTTCTGTTCCTTCTTAAGTGTAGTCTGTTCCTTTTTAGTGTTGTATGTCCTTTTTAAGTGATGTCTGTTCCTTTTTAAGAGATGTCTGTTCCTTTTTAAGTGAAGTATGTTCCTTGTTATGTGTAGTCTGTTCATTTTTAAGTTATGTATGTTCCTTTTTAAGTGTAGTTTGTTCCTTCTTATGTGTAGTCTGTTCCTTTTTAGTGTTGTATGTTCCTTTTAAAGTGATGTCTGTTCCTTTTTAAGAGATGTTTGTTCCTTTTTAAGAGGTGTCTGTTCCTTTTTAAGTGAAGTATGTTCCTTGTTATGTGTAGTATGTTCCTTTTTAAGTGTAGTCTGTTCCTTTTTAAGTGATGTATGTTCCTTTTTAGGGGATGTTTGTTCCTTTTTAAGAGATGTATGTTCCTTTTTAAGTGATTTCTGTTCCTTTTTAAGTGATTTCTGTTCCTTCTTAAGTGAAGTCTGTTCCTTTTTAATTGATGTCAGTTGCTTTTTAAGTGACCTCGTTTCCTTTATAGCGATTTTCTTTTTCCTTGCAGATATCCCTCCACCAGCCATCATAACGGACCAATGTGGGGTCATTACTGCTGCTGTAAGGAATGTCTTCCCAAATGCCAGACACCGATTTTGCATTTGGCACATAATGAACAAAGATCCCGTGAAGTTGCCGACGAAGTATCGACAGCACATGTTATTTGATCTAAATTTGATTGTCTATGACTCAAAGAACCTAGCTGAATTTGAGCGGATTTGGCACGGTTTCCTGGTTGATTTTGACCTTCAAGAACATAGTTGGCTCCAAACAATTTACGGTATCCGTGAGTCTTGGGTACCTGCTTACTTGTGAGATTGTTTTTTCGCTGGAATGACTTCTACCCAAAGAAGCGAAAGTATGAACTCCTTCTTCGACAAGTACTTATCTTCTAGAACCACCCTTAAGCAGTTCGTTCAACAATACGAACTTGCTCTACGTCACAAGTACGAGAAGGAAGCTCAATCGGATTTCGATTGCCTGCATAAGAAACCCCAAATGGTTTAAATATATCCCTTCGAGAGTCAAATGAGCGAGTTGTATATCGTAGGGGTTTTCAAGAAAGTACAGTTACAAATTGGTAAGATGATGAACTGCGACCTAACCGAGGAGTTGCAATCAGCCGACGCGTTTCATTACAAGGTGACTGAACGTGTACGGGTCGGTGAGCAACTATTATCGAAACGTTTCCTTGTAGAGAGGACAGGTCTGAACTTGACATGCGATTGTAAACTGTTTAAGCGTGTTGGTATTCTTTGTTGTCACCTCCTGGTCGTATTTGCACGGCTAGATCCTAATGCATTACTCCTGCCGTCTTACATCACAGATCGATGGTGGAAGGATATTCGTCGGAGCTATGGAGAAAATGTGTACCAAGCCGATGGCGTATTGGAGAAGGATGCGTTGAGTCGTCACGCCGACATAATGGGTCACGCTCTTTGGATTGCACATGAAGCATTCATTTCTCATGAAAGGTATCTTAAGGCCGTGAAGTGTATGGAGTGGCTCAGGTCTCGTATTAACATTCCCCACGCCCTCCCATAGTTGATGAAGTTGTGGCCGGCGGTACCTCTTTGCGCAATCCAGACAAAGTAACCCGTCCAGGAAGACCGCCTACTAGACGTCAGGTTTCCTTAGCCGAGAGAATTCTTCAAAGAAGCCAAAAAAAGCGTCTCACAGCATAAAAGAGCAAGTATCGAAGGAAGGGCAAATCACCTATGCATGAGGTCGCACCTAGACCAGGGGATCCAGATTTTAACGATTGGGACATGAAGTTGTATTACGACCAAATTGCTCCTTAATTATGCACCAAGGCTTGGTCATTGAATTTTGTACATTTTTGTAAGACAACAGTTATTCTTAAGTGTAAAGTTTCCTTTTAATTGTGAGTGTAAAGTTTCCTTTTAAGTTTACGGTTCTCCTTTTTAACTGTGACTTGTATCTTTTTAAGTGTTGTCTGTTCCTTTTTAAGTGTAGTCTGTTGATTTTTTGTGTTGTCTGTTCCTACTTAAGTGTTGTTTGTTCCTTTTTAAGTGAAGTCTGATCCTTTTTAAGTGATATATGTTCCTTCTTAAGTTAAGTTTGTTCCTTTTTAACTGATGTGTGTTCCTTTTTATGTTATTGTCTGTTCATTTTTAAGTTATTTCTGTCCCTTTTTAAGTTAAATTTGTTCCTTTTTAAGTGATTTATGTTCCTTTTTATGTAAAGTCGGTTCCTTTTTAAGTGACCTTGTTTACGTTTTAAGTGAAGTCTGTTCCTTTTTATGTGAAGTTTGTTCCTTTTTAAGCGATGACTGTCCCTTTTTAAGTGATTTATGTTCCTTTTTATGTTATTGTCTGTTTCTTTTTAAATTATTTCTGATCCTTTTTATGTTATTTTGGTTCCTTTTTAAGTGATGTCTGTCTCTTTTTAAGTGAAGTATGTTCCTTTTTAAGTGAAGTCCGTTCCTTTTTAACTGATGTCTATCTCTTTTTAAGTGAAGTTTGTTCCTTTTTAAGTGAAGTCTGTTCCTTTTTAAGTGAAGTCTGTTCCTTTTTAAGTGATGTCTGTCTCTTTTTAAGTGAAGTCTGTTCCTTTTTAAGTGAAGTCCGTTCCTTTTTAACTGATGTATGTCTCTTTTTAAGTTAAATATGTTCCTTTTTAAGTGATTTCTGTTCCTTTTTATGTGTAGTCGGTTCCTTTTTAAGTGACATTGTTTACTTTTTAAGTGAAGTATGTTCCTTTTTATGTGAAGTCTGTTCCTTTTTAAGCGATGATTGTCCATTTTTAAGTGATTTATGTTCCTTTTTTATGTTATTGTCTGTTCCTTTTTAAATTATTTCTAATCCTTTTTATATTATTTTGGTTCCTTTTTAAGTGATGTCTGTCTCTTTTTAAGTGAAGTCTGTTCCTTTTTAAGTGAAGTCCGTTCCTTTTTAACTGATGTCTGTCTCTTTTTAAGTGAAGTTTGTTCCTTTTTAAGTGTAGTCTGTTACTTTTTAAGTGAAGTCTGTTCCTTTTTAAGCGATGATTGTCCCTTTTTAAGTGATTTCTGTTCCTTTTTATGTGAAGTCTGTTCCTTTTTAAGCGATGACTGTCCCTTTTTAAGTGATTTCTGTTCCTTTTTAGGTTATTGTCTGTTCCTTTTTAAATTATTTCTGATCTTTTTTATGTTATTTTGGTTCATTTTTAAGTGATGTCTGTCTCTTTTTAAGTGAAGTATGTTCCTTTTTAAGTGAAGTCCGTTCCTTTTTAACTGATGTCTGTCTCTTTTTAAGTGAAATATGTTCCTTTTTAAGTGTAGTCTGTTACTTTTTAAGTGAAGTATGTTCCTTTTTAAGTGATGTCTGTCTCTTTTTAAGTGAAGTATGTTCCTTCTTAAGTGAAGTCTGTTCCTTTTTAAGCGATGACTGTCCCTTTTTAAGTTAAATCTGTTTCTTTTTAAGTGATTTCTGTTCCTTTTTATGTGTAGTCGGTTCCTTTTTAAGTGACCTCGTTTACTTTTTAAGTGAAGTATGTTCCTTTTTATGTGAAGTCTGTTTCTTTTTAAGCGATGATTGTCCATTTTTAAGTGATTTCTGTTCCTTTTTTATGTTATTGTCTGTTCCTTTTTAAATTATTTCTGATCCTTTTTATGTTATTTTGGTTCCTTTTTAAGTGATGTCTGTCTCTTTTTAAGTGAAGTATGTTCCTTCTTAAGTGACGTGCGTTCCTTTTTAACTGATGTATGTCTCTTTTTAAGTGAAGTTTGTTACTTTTTAAGTGAAGTCTGTTACTTTTTAAGTGAAGTCTGTTCCTTTTTAAGTGATGTCTGTCTCTTTTTAAGTGAAGTTTGTTCTTTCTTAAGTGAAGTATGTTCCTTTTTAAGCGATGACTGTCCATTTTTAAGTTAAATATGTTCCTTTTTAAGTGATTTATGTTCCTTTTTATGTTATTTTGGTTCCTTTTTAAGTGACCTCGTTTCGTTTTTAAGTTAAGTTTGTTCCTTTTTAACTGATGTATGTTCCTTTTTAAGTGATTTCTGTTCATTTTTATGTGATGTCTGTTCATTTTTATGTTAAAGTATGCAACAAGTGTGGAAAAGTTTTAATTACAACTATGGAAAAGTTTCGAAAAGTTTGGAAAAGTTTTAATCACAACAACTATAAAATGTATTTGTTCCTGTTTTAATTTACAACTATGCACTACTTGAATTCGACACAGCAATGGGAGTCCCTCAATAAAGTAATGGTCATTTCACCCCTGATGGAGTGAAGTGTCTTGGGTTTTTCGTTTCCGTTGGGTTGACCTTTTGCATGAGACATTATATCCAGTAGTATAGAAAAACACCGCAGTCGTTGCTTCCCAGCATTTGTCTTTGGCACGTTTCCCTGAGGTATCTCAATGGCCAGTTCACCTTAAGACAGTTTCTCCAGAATTCACCCACATCTTCGGCCGAACATTCATGTACCCCTACCGCATTGTCAGGATCCTCATCTGGTACCAGCTCCCTACTGCAACTGTTGTAATGCAGGATCTCCTTGTCTAAGCCATTAACAACTACAAGGGTCCAGTGTTCTGACACCAGCAATGGTTGTGCAATGACGAGGCTTCCCGTTTCCTGGCCTTGTAATTTGGGCGCCAGCCACTCTTCAATCATGGTATTCCCTTGATCGATCATAATTCTTTCCGAATAGAAGCTTGGAATACAAATTACCTCTTAGGGGTAGTTTTCTGTTTTTTGGCGCTCTTCCAATACACAAAGCATACTGTCTATCGCCTCGTTGGTCAAATCCATCCCCTTCGTCATTAACTCCTTCAGGTCGGAACGTGTGAAGAAACAGGAATCACCTCTCCAGATCACCTCCCGTTGGTTATGTGTAGGTGTGGTCACCTTCAGTACAATGTTCAGCTCATCGGGGCTCAATGTGCCCAATGCATCCATGTCAACGTCTGGCCTATCCTCTCTCCCGTGATGAGCCAACTTGAAATCGTCATTCCCATCCCGCGTTCTTTTTTTGTTCATGCTCCTCTGGAGCGTTCTATCTCCCCTTTTCCGCTCCTCTTCTTTTTTCTTCCTTTCTTTCACCTCATCTTCTTGTTTTTTGGCCGTTGAGCGTGATCCTTTGGCCCCCCAGTCTGCCCTGAGGGGTTTTTCCTTTCCCTCATCCTCCTCTACCCTCTTTCTTTCTACCTCTTCCCTCAACCTCTTCTTTGAAGCTTCAGCCTCCCTCCTTTTATCATCGGCTTTCCTCTTCTCTCTTCTCTCCCTGTCTCTCTTCTCGTCTTCTTTCCTCTTCCTCCCTCCTCTTTTCCTCTTCTATTCTCTTCTGCTCTCTCTCCCTCTTTTTCTCCTCCTCTTTCCTCTTCTCTTCTTTTTCCCTTTCCTTTCTCCTTTTCTCCTCCTCTTTCCTCTTCTCCTCTTCTATTCTCTTCTGCTCTCTCTCCCTCCTTTTCTCCTCCTCTTTCCCCTTCTCTTCTCTTTCCCTCTCCTCTCTCCTTTTCTCCTCCTCTTTCCTCTTCTCTTCTCTTTCCCTCTCCTCTCTCATTTTCTCCTCCTCTTTCCTCTTCTCCTCTTCTATTCTCTTCTGCTCTCTCTCCCTCTTTTTCTCCTCCTCTTTCCTCTTCTCCTCTCTTTCCCTCTCCTCTCTCATTTTCTCCTCCTCCTCTTTCCTCTTCTCTTATCTTTCCCTCTCCTCTCTCCTTTTCTCCTCCTCCTCTTTCCTCTTCTCTTCTCTTTCCCTCTCCTCTCTCTTTTTCTCCTCCTCCTCTTCCCTCTCCTCTCTCCTTTTCTCCTCCTCCTCTCTCCTTTTCTCCTCTCTCCTGCTCTCTTCTTTTTCTCTTTCTCTTTCCCTCTCAATCTCATTCTCTATTTCCCTCCTATTCTCCTCTCTTTCCTGCTCTTCATCCCTCCTTTCATCATCTCTTCCTTCCTGTCCACCTTCTATACAATATCCTCGAAGAGATGCAATCTCTTCCCTTAGGGTCTCATTTTCCTCCCTGGACTTCCTAAGTTCCTCATTCACCTCTTAACCTCTTCATTTGCCTCATTCAGTGCAACTTCTGCTTGAAGCCATTTTGTCTTCAACATTGTAAACTCCAATTCTTCCCGTAGTGGGTCCCGAGGGATGCTGCAGTCCCTCAATTGCAGCCTAGGTTCACTGCTTGTTGACTGACAATCACTATTGGTTCGTAGGGTTGGCTGAGTTTTTTCAGCCTGACCAATGATTTCCCTCTCTTTCTGAGTCAGGGTCGTCGACTCAGTCTTATTGAAGTCTCCCTCGTAAATTTTTGAAAGGGTGATACCCCTTTCCTCCCATTTCTTCAGGATGAGCCGTTTTCCAAACATGCTCGACCAATGATTCCACCTAGGATGGCCTCCCATTTTAGGCTCTGCCAGGTTGAACTTCTCGCACAACCATACCTAATAAAGAACAAGCGAAACTTAAAAAGGAACAACTTGAACTTAAAAAGGAACAACTTCAACATAAAAAGGAACTAACGAAACTTAAGAAGGACAAACTAATCTTAAAAAGGAACAACTTCAACTTAAAAAGGAACAACTTCAACATAAAAAGGAACAAACGAAACTTAAAAAAGAACAACTTCAACTTAAAAAAGAACTTCAACATAAAAAGGACAAACGAAACTTAAAAAGGAACAAACGAAACTTAAAAAGGAATAAGCGTAACTTATAAAGGAACAACTCGAACTTAAAAAGGAACAACTTCAACATAAAAAGGAACAAGCGAAACTTAAAAAGGAACAAACGAAACTTAAAAAGGAACAACTTGTACTTAAAAAGGAAAAAGCGAAACTTAAAAAGGAACAACTTGAACTTAAAAAGGAACAAACGAAACTTAAAAAGGAAAAAACGAAACTTAAAAAGGAACAAGCGAAACTTAAAAAGGAACAACTTGAACTTAAAAAGGAACAACTTCAGCTTAAAAAGGAACAAACGAAACTTAAAAAGGAACAAGCGAAACTTAAAAAGGAACAAACGAAACTTAAAAATGAACAAACGAAACTTAAAAAGGAACAACTTCAACTTAAAAAGGAACAAACGAAACTTATAAATGAACAAACGAAACTTATAAAGGAACAACTTGAACTTAAAAAGGAACAACTTCAACATAAAAAGGAGCAAACATCACTTAAAAAGGAACAAACAAAACTTAAAAAGGAACAACTTCAACTTAAAAAGTAACAAACGAAACTTAAAAAGGAACAAGCGAAACTTATAAAGGAACAACTTTAACTTAAAAAGGAACAAACATAACATAAAAAGGAAAAAGCGAAACTTAAAAAGGAACAAGCGAAACTTAAAAAGGAACAACTTCAACATAAAAAAGAAGAACTTCAACATAAATAGGAACAAACGAAACTTAAAAAGGACAAACGAATCTTAAAAAGGATCAACTGTAACAGAAAGGAAATTCTTGAACATAAAAAGGAACAAGCGAAACATAAAAAGGAACAACTTGAACATAAAAAGGAACAAGCGAAACTTAAAAAGGAAAAAACGAAACTTAAAAAAGAACAAGCGAAACTTAAAAAGGAACAACTTCAACTTAAAAAGGAACAACTTCAGCTTAAAAAGGAACAAACGAAACTTAAAAAGGAACAAGCGAAACTTAAAAAGGAACAGTCATAACATAAAAAGGAACAACTTCATTACCTGTAGTACAGGAACACACCCCTCGACGTATCCCCTTCTTAAAATAGAAGAACCGGTAGATCTCCTATCGCGTAGATCCCAGTTTGCCTTCTTCAGGCCCCTCACAAGTGTCTGGTGAACAACCTCGGCCCACGCGTACTTGTGTAGCCTAGTGAAGTCGGCCAAGTGGTCGAGGAACCAAATTTTGGTTCGAAGGGTGTCATCGCAGAACAAAAAATGGCTGAAGATGTAACAAATGAGTAGCCGAACGTACTCCTCCTCCTCATCAACCAAATATCTCGTAGCCATCATCTGGGCAGATAGTTGGGTGTTGTTCAGAATCTTCCCCTGTCGGGTTGCGACTTCCTTCGGCTGCATTCTGACAGCCTTTCCATGTAATCTGAGCCCCAAAATTAGGACAACGTCTTCGGCGGTGAAGTGTACTACCCCAGAGCCGATCCTCAACCCCACCTCCTCGGGGTCATAGTGTTCCACGAACCAGTCGATAATGTCATTATCGACATGAACGTTGGAGAGGTTGATGAAGTGACCGAAGGGTGTAGCCCGGAAGGCATCTTTCTCTGCGTCCCTCAACTTCCCAAAGACCTTCTCTATTGGGGTCCACGAACATTTGGAGGGCTGGAAGTAATTCGTAGAAGCCTAGGAAGACATCAACCGTATGAGAACATTCCTTTTTAGAGTATCGCAATTCAATGTTACGGTAAAAACGACAAACCTGGTGCACCACAACCCCCGAAATAGAAGCTTGAAGTGTAGAATCCATTTGGTCGACGGATATCGAGGGTTACGGTGAAGAACTGGGGTGATGAATCGAAGAAAAGTTGAGAAAAGGAATGTGAGAAAGATCAGAAACGTTTTTGGTTTTCTTTCGCAAGTCGGGATGTGAACATGCGCGTCTGATGTCCCTTCCCGGTCTTATCGATACGTCAGAGAAGGAACCGTCGCACGAAAGTCGCAGCTGTTTTCCCATTTTTTGAAACAACGCGCGCTTTTATTTTCGCTGATTAGGCAGCTGACTGGACTGCTGACTAGATGTCACGTAAGCCGTGTCCTGGACGCGCGCGTCCGTGTATAAGAACCCTTTTATAAACCAGGATGTTGTACTTGATTAGGGAATGGAATCGGCCTTCTTTTGCCGAATTAAAAATAGAATGCACACCAACCAAAAAGGGCCTAGTATATCAAAAGAATGAGAATAGGTTGACAAATAAGTAAAACTTAGGCCATTTTGCAAATTACCCTTATTTTATTTCTTGTGTTTAGAAAACTCAACGCATCGCCGTAAAACTACTTAAATCGCGTGTACAGATTACCATTTTGCCCTTATACTTTTCTACTTATACAACTCTTCATTTCACTCTCCTAACACAACTCTCTCTTCATATTACTCTTATATTCACCAGATAGAATGTCTCGGAGGTCAGGAAAATAACCAGTGGACGCTCTGGATTACTCAAATCTGGTAACTTGCCTTGTTTATTTTAATTAATTTTATTTTTTTTTAAAAATTGGGTGGGGCGTCCGTGGGAGCCGCCTCCTCCATGGGGGAGGCGGATCCCGTAGACGCCTCCCCGAACGTTGGGGTGTCTCCGGTAGAAGCCCCAATTTTTTTTAAATTATTTAAATTGATTATAAATTCTGAAAAATTTAAAATAAATTGAATATTATGTTAATAATGAATTAAATTAGTTTAGTAAATCCTTTATTGATTATAATTTGTGATAATTACTAAATAAATCGACTATTAAGTTGATAATTAGTTTAATTATTTTAGTAAGGAATTATTGATTAAAATGTGTGATAATGGCTAAATAAATTGATTATTAAGTTAATAATTAGTTGTGTGTGATTTCAGTAAAGGATTATTGATTATAAATTGTGGTAATTGCTAAATAAATTAATTATTAAGTTAATAATTAGTTTAATTATTTTAGTAAATTCATTAACAAAATTTTGTTTTTAAAATTGAATTACTAGTCATCGGGTTACCGTAGAGGAAAAGGGAAATCAATTCTCTTACGCGCGGTACGTAGTATAGTAGATGAGTCAGATTCTCGTCATCCACATAGACGGGGTATTTCTGCTTCAGTTAGGAGAGAGAGAGATCTTTTACGTCGTTGTCAGACACCTGGGGATTTTTCGAAGACGAGGATGATTCAGATGAGTTGAGGAGTCACGACGAGAGTGACGATGGGGGTCGGTATGACTTGGAGCCACAGGAGGAGGCGATACATCGGTACGGTCGAGGACGGGGGCGACATTGTAGTCCTTCGGCTAAGTGGATCATTAGGAAGGGTCGAGGTGGCCGGTTTGTGACCGGTGATTCGAGTTTGTGCACTGCAGACGCCCGATCTCAGAAGAAGAAGAGGGTGAGGATGAGTCTTGGATCGTCACGGATATAATGCCCGGTGGTCCTCTAGATTGCAGCGTCATTCCGAGTTTCGAAGGCCACATCGCCAAACGCATCTGGGATGACGAGGATCGTAAGGTTTTGAAGTGTCATAATCGACCCAGAGCTTGTACGACATTGCAGGCTTGACGTTCAGTGATGATTGATGATATGACGGCGACCGTTAGTGACAGTGGATTGGGTCACTTGTCGTACAATATGTTTTCCTGCATTGATATGCCGTTGATTTCAGCTTTCGTGGAGCGGTGGCAGCCTCACACCAACACTTTCCACTTGCCGTTCGGAGAGATGACGATCATGTTGCATAACGTCTTTCAGATTCTGCACATTCATGTTGAGGGTCCTATGGTCAGTGCACAGACGTCAACGTCTGAGCTGAAGTTATTTGTATCAGAGTTGCTAGGTGTCAGCCTCGAGGGTCTTGGGTGGGATAGCTCATTTTGGAGTGGCGGTGGTGTTAGTATCGATGTTGTGGACGAGTGTTGCAGACGGAGACGACCACCACAGACTGAAGATACGCAGATGACTGCTTACCTCTTCTTGCTGCTAGGTTGTGTCTTGTTTGTCGACAAAAGCGGTTCCAGAGTCAGATCACGCGACCTATTGGAGGCGAGGGAGTCAGATACCATTGGTCAGTACTCATAGGGGTCGGCGACGTTGGCATATCTTTATCGTCAGCTGGGTATATCAAGTCGTACTGATTGTTTTGGGATTACGGGTTGTCTTACACTACTGTAGGTTTGGATCTATGAGTATTTTCCTGCTTTCCGCCCGCATCGGGAGCAGAAGATTATTGAGCGTGGTCATCCTCGTTCGCGTATGTGGGCTGTCCGGGCCGAGGATAAGAGCAAGGGTTGACTACTTTCTATTCGTAGACGGCTAGATCAGATGACTGCATCGCAGGTATATAATGTATATATCATTCACGTTTATTTAAATTTTAACGTTATTATTATTAACGTATAAACGTTTAGGTGGAGTGGTTGTCGTATGGTCCCGAGCCTGTTGTAGCTGTGCCGGGGACTACATTTATGAGCGTTATTCATTATAGGGATATCACAAAGCCTTATTTACCTGACCGCGTGTTACGTCAGTTAGGTTGCGTTCAGGTGATCCCGGTTGACATCCCGATGCCCGAGCATGCAGTACGGTTTGCGACTGCGACGACGTACGACGTCAGGCATAGCATTTCGTTAGCGGAATCGGTTTGGAGGACATTTCCGAGAGTATGACGACTACACCTGGACGATCTGAGTCGTGGCCGCGACCCCTCCACTTGTGCTGCAGATTATTTGCAGTGGTTCGGTAGGTACTCACATCCACTTATCGTACGCGGTATCATTCCGAGACCGGAGAAACCACTGGATAGGACATGTGCCGATGCGGTAAGTTTATCTAATTTTATTTGTAATTGTAATGTATATTTTGTTATTATTGTTAATGTACGCTAATTTTTTTGTTACATACAATGGATGAGTAGGGTGATACGGTATACGCAGCCGTTCTTGCGATAGAGAGACAGGATGCCGACTGAGGATACGAGACTTACATGTACATATTGGGATCGCCTCATCGAGGATTAGAGAACCCAGTTGGGCATTTCAGACTATGATTCGGATGCTGAGTTGTAGTTCACTTGCTCTTACTATCGTTTTATTATATGTTGCACTATTATACATTTGTTGGTATTTGCTACTGCTTATATGTGTACTTTTATTATTTATTTCTTACGAACATATCTTCTACTTATTTCTTTGACTATCGTATTTTTAATATTTATTTCTCACGAACATATTTTCTACTTATTTCTTTAGATATCAAATAATACTTAAATTGAAAATCTGGTAAAAAGACAACACGATATAAGTAAAAATACATGATATATTATACATTACAAATGCATTATAAATTACAATCAAAATGTACTACGTAACAATTTCCAATACGTCATCCTACTTTCGTACTGATCCTCCCATCCAACAACACTATCATCTCGCATTTGATACCACAAGGTCGCTATAGGAGGTACTGAGAAATCATCAGCTAATTCCAAACGAATAAAATGTCTGTAACTCCCTAAATGAGCAATGACCAACTCTCTGGCATGCCTCGTCTGAAGGGAATGTGTTCTAAAAGTTTTACTTTTAAATGTCAATTATTATGAATTGAATGAGAAATCATTTTGTTCCTTGTTTATGTTATTCGTCTTTTAGAAGTGTTAAGGAAGAGACTCTTGGTCCTTAACCGTAGAGCTCTAAAAGATATTGGTTTACATAAAACAAAAGATATTCGCAATCATGGTAATTAACATGGGACATTAATCACCGAGTTAAGATTGTCGTGTTGGTCATAGATCGTTGTAACTCTACAAGTGAGTGACGACACGGGTATGCAAAAGAGGAAAATATTACTTTTGTATACTGAATAGACCTAATAAGTAAAATATTATAGAAATGTGTTTCTGTGTCATTAATATTTTACTGTGTCTTCGGTCCTTTGATATGAGACTTATATCCAATCACTTAATGAATGCTTAATTAGATTAGTGTCTTGAGCTATCAATAAGTGTAGTGTAAAGGCATTGGTTGGTTAAGTACAACTTTTGTTGGAGAAGATAGTTAGTCAAAAGACTATCATTGCCCCTCTTAATTGAGCGATGATATTAGTGGGGCCCTTGATAAAGCAAAGTTATAATGTGCACAATGTGATTTGAGTTAAGTCACATATTTATAACTAGCTTAAAGAGATCAAGAAATGAATACTAATACAAAGATGACACAATACTACTTTGTGTGTATTCTTAATATCATGAGGCAAGGGACGGACACAAGTGGTGCACTCCATCACTAAATGGATCGGGTTTTGGTTCAAGTGGAATTAAGACATCTAACTAATTGGGAGCTATAATGTGTAGCTAGATACCGCTTATAGCTTGTGATATTAAGCTCTTAATATCACTGCCAACTTAGTTTAGATCCTCTCATAGGTCACACCACAAAACTGGGAAACAAGAAATGAGGATTTTGAGTTCATAAGATGTGTCGGGTTTCATGAAGAAAATATGACACATGGGGTGAACAAGCAAAGTCAAAATTATGTTGTGATTAATAACAAAATTAGAATCTAAATTAAATTCATATGTGATGTAAATATTATGGGGTGTCATGATTGATCATTGCATAGGATGATATGTTGCATAAGTTGTGAATTTACTAATTTTGTAGGGGTTAAACCGAAATTTGACAAGTCTGCAGAACAGTGCTCAAACGGTCAACCGGTTAGCAGTAAACGGTCGACCGATGGGGCACGGTCGACCGGACATGTCTCGACCGATAACAGGGAATTTTCCATCTGTTCGAATAGTCGACCGAATGTAATCGGTCGGTCGACCGAACATTGCGATAGAATAATTCATGTTACGAACGGTCGACCGAGCTATTGAACGATCGACCGAAACCTGATTCGAGCGGTCGACCGAACCTCAAAACGGTCGACCGGTCCAGATGGTTAATGCAGAATTAATTTAAGAATTAATTAGATCATGCATGATAATGGATGGTTAGATGGAAGTTTGCATGAAATCATGGGCAAGAGGTTGCACATGAATAAGTAATTTGGAGAGAACTTATAAATACAAGTTTATCTCATTACCTCATTATTTTTTAATTCATTGTTTTTCTCATGCAAAAACTCTCTCCATAATTCTCCACGAAATTCCCTTAATTCTTAAGTTTAGTTTTAGTTTTCAGAGAGCTTCTTCTCAAGGGAACTAAAGAGGGTTAGTAATTAGATTCTAAACCATATTGGAGATTGAGAGACTAACTCTTCTCTCTTCAATCTTGTTTAGAGTTTGGTAAAATCTCGGAGGCATCCGGCGCAGCAACAAGCATCCTCAACGTCTTCGAATCTTCAAGAAGTTTTAGAGAACTTCTAGGTATGAATTTCGGAGTCCCATGTTTGTTTTAATAAAAGTTTCAAAACTAGGTATTGAAACAAACCAATGCATGCATTAAATAAATCATAGAAAATTACTATAGATCCTTATTACGCATAAAATTCCGAAAATATATGTGTAATTAAACTTGAAATCCTACATCGTCATGGCAGACAGACTCTCCCACGGTAGCACAATAAGACACAGGAACAACGAACCATTCGTTCCCATTGAGAAATACATGACCGCACACTTGTAAAAATTAGCAATCAAAAACAAGTCGGCACAAACCTCCATATAATGATCCTCGTCACAAGCTCCCCCGCCCCAATCAATTCGTTGATGAGCCTCTACCACATTGTCGAAATAGACACTCTCATAAATAGGATGTGCACATATCTCATTAGAAATCGCATGACGGGCGTACGACCAGTTGTCTTGACCACCATGGCAGACATCGACAACACATCGAAATCCACAGTTGCCATCAGCACGTACGTTATTCCACCTCTCCAGAAATGGTAAAATTATTCCTGACAGTCTATCAACATATGAGAAGTTATCCACATAAATCCGTCCGGACACTGTAAGATAGAGAAATAGCAATTCATTAAAACAACAAAATTAGGAGATAATATATTCAACCCTATCTAGACGAAGATATCGTCATACCAGATCTTGTGCCCGTGTTCATGGACGATCGAGACGAATTGGAAGACCGACCACAACCCCTGCTCCCACTACTACCAGACCGACCACGACCTCGCTCGGCAAACTCGAAGGCACTCAGGACCTGACGTGGATTTTCTCCTAGGTCGACCTCGTACCTTAATATTTTCTGCGGGTTCTCCATAGTTTGACTGATCAGGGTGTAATTGTTCGTATAAAATACAAAAGGCGCTACGAATTACTGCAGGGTCGCTCTCCGAAATCTCATCAACGAGCTTCCGAAAATGCTCGACGTCTTGTGCTGACTGATCCACAAACTCTGACATCTGGACTCATTCTCTAATGACAAGTGTTTTCCAGAATGGATGAATCTGCTCTAAATAAATTCATCACCTGACGCAAAACACTCGTACATGGTACAGGCACAAGGAATCCCATGTGATGTCAGAAAAGCACATCCGCAATGATATTCAACTTTATTACTTAAGTCTTGCATTCTCTTCAACTCCTGAGTCAATAACGACAAGCAACGATGCGAAAACTCTGTCATTTATATGCTGAAACAAAGGACCTATGTAGTTTGCCAAAATTCGACGTCTCGAATCTTCAAGAAAGTTCCGAATATTCGTCAACTGCATTTCAATAGCCGAGTTCACGCGGTCGAAAAGAGTGTCGAGAACAGCAGTCGATGTAGTGATCCACTCTTTCAGAGCCGAATGTGCACTTTCCACCCTACAGTTCGTAGTGTTGCCGAAATGAAGAACTTTATTCATCCAATTCTACACAAACTTTTCTTTATGCATCAACCACATGTCTTCCACATACTCCGTCAGCACTGGCCAGGACTTGTAAGAATCTTTCAGATTACGGACTGCTCTATCATAATCCGTATGAGAATCAGAAAGAATGACTCTCCTCCACTTTCCACGCCTAAAACTATCTGTAAGCTGCTTGCTCTTGCCGAATACGTGATATGCATAGTTGTACACGTCATTGTTGATATGCCAGGTGCAAAGTAAATGAGCAGACTCAGGAAAAACCTCTGCCACTGGTCGCATCAGACTCATCTCCCGGTCTGTTATTATTGCAGTCGGGCTAACAATATTCAATAACAGATCTCGCAACCTCTCTAACACCCACCGGTAACTAGACTCGGTCTCATCCTTCAAAATCGCATATCCGACGAGGAAATTCATGTTTGTTGGAATAACCCCAATCATCTCAAACAAAAGCATCTTGTACTTGTTCGTCTTATATGTCGAATCCATGTAGATTACAAATGAGTATGTACCCAACAACTGAACTGAAGTCGGATGTGCCAAAAATGCGTGAGTGAGGACATTAGTTTCTTCATCTGTCACAATCCAATGCAAATAGTTATGTTGCACTGCATGACTGAGAAACTGCTACGCGACATTTCTGTCTTCAGATTTTGTCCTCCTCATGTACTCTCTGAAGTTATAAATGTGTCTTTGATTGAGATTATCCTCCGAAAATTTCTCCTCTACCGCCAACAAAATGTTATGTGGTCTTGCTTGTGCCTCTGTCATATCACGAGCAATTTGCTTGGCCCCAGCACTAAGTCCGTTGACCTGTCGGTGACCGTCTGAATAAATTGTAAGTGCGTGGTTTGTTGCCCATAGGTGCTACTAGAAACAATGACCCATCCATTACGGTCCCGTCGCTCAACCACTTTTACCAAAAACGACAACCGTAACTTTTTCTTTTTGTGTTCTTTCGCAGTGCAATACTCATACCATGAAAACTCATTTCACGTCTGCGATCGCATCTCAGGTAACAATCCATCCATTTATCTGCTTTTGGTTTGTATGATGATATAACCAAAAAAAAAATTGGCTCCTATTGGAACTTGTTTCGTCCATTTACAAGCTTCCTCGATTGTTGTAAATATTTCTTTATTATCAAAAAGCTCACTGTAATCTACTTCATCACCACCGAAATCTTGCAACGGAACCTGAAAAAAAAATAACAGAAAATTTAAAAAAATATTAAAAAAATGGGTGTCTGGCAAAGTGTTAGCCAGACGCCCGAGTCGGAAAAAAAATCCGCCTCCGTTACCTCGCCGGATCCAGGTGCTTCGTCATACATTTTCGTGGTGTTGGTACTAGGAATGTAAGTAAAACTGAGTCAAAAAACTTATTTAAAGACACAGGACGAAATGTGTATTAATTGATTTGTTAATGACAAAAATGTAATTTTTGGACGATTTAAGTAGTTTTCTAGCGACGAATAGTAACCCCCTTAGAAAATGCAAGTATTGATTAATATTTAATACATTACAAAGTAGTTGAACATTGCATGAGAATATTTTTTCTTACTTGCTTAAGCGTTCCAGGAGAACATACTAGTAGAGGTGTAGGTAACTACTTTGGATTTGATATGAAACTGACCACGTTTTGTGGGTTTTCATTCCACCTACTTATCATGTTCCATGTAAATGTTGGCTTTGAGTTCTAGCTATTTGACCACAACCAAGTTCAAAACTACCAAGTTGTACCAACCCGTGGTCTTTAAAATAATTGATGTATGTGTATTACATTCACATTCTTAATCAATAAAAATCAATTCACTTTTAAAAAAGAAAACTATCCAACACAAATATTCAAGAACAACAGCCCCCCACCAGGTAGCTCAACCGGTGAAGACCCATGGAACATGAGGTCGGAGGTTCGAGTCTCCCCAGGTGCCGAAACTCCTAAATGGTGGAATGGATCAAAACGGGTGGAGGGTAATAAAGGGGGTGATCCTGCTCTACCCGGGGTTTGCAGCCTGGCCGGCGTCCAAAGGGCGGTGGTCTGGTGAGTTCCTCGTCAGCAAAAAAATATTCAAGAACAACAATGAAGTCTTTTTGGATCAAAACTCAAAACAAAGAGTGGTGGAATTCCCTGTTGTGTTGGTCTGTTGGAAATCGAATTTTGAAATTAAACATGATAGAATTAGGTTGTAAGAAATTTGACCTTTGGCTTAGCTTTGTAACATTCACAAACATCTAAAAAAAGTGATAAAGTAGCGTTACAAATCTGTGGGTAGTTTGACTTTGGTCAGTCCACCCGCATCATCATCTTTGCCGTTTTTAATGTCTCCTGCTTTGGAGTTCTGTGTGTTGTTTTTTGCCAAGAAAGTATTTTAGTTGCATCATGGGCATCCACTAATATTTATCTACAGGAAACAGTGGAGATTTCCTAATTCCTGTGTAGCAAACATGCTTTTGTTTTATCCTTTTCTTGCATATAAATAGTGTTTAATTAATTAACGACAACAACCTTATTATTCCATTTCCCCCCCTTCTATTATATATGTTATTATGTTCAGCAAAGTTTGACACACGCATACAAATATATTGAAGAGGGTGGTTGTGAAAGTACGAAGTTGATGCTATGGAGAGATGAAGGTCGATTATATACTTGAGAAATACATGATAATAATAATAATAAGATTATCTCAGAAATATCCAAGAGGCGGTTTGGATGTATATTTAGATAGTTCCTTTTTTTCTATTTGACACAAACCATGAGCGTAAAACATGGTGCGAGGTGACTCCGTGTGGAAGGTAGAACTACCAAAATGTGTTTTGAACTTTAAAGTCACGCTCCATTTGATTGCTATTTATTGATGTATTGTGGAAAAAATCCTTCTACGTTGAAGAGAGTTTTTCTTCTTCTTTCATTTAAGAAGAACTTTAGCTTCTACATCGATTTGGAAGGAGTTTGACAAGGAACCTAAAGTATAACAAACGACATATTGACAATTTGAGTAGGTGGATTGATGGATTGTTAATTTTAATTTTTTAGTGGTGGTGGTGGTCACATTGACATAACATTCATAAATCCAGCTCAGTACATTAATTAAGTATATATAAATGCCAAGAAGTCTTGATATCATATCTGAGGTCTACGTTAAAGTTGACTGTTGTCTTTTATCAGTCAATTGAAATTTGTAGTTTCGTCCATAAAACAATGCCTTCTCACGGGAAGTAGTAGTGTCTTGGTGTTCATGCGTGTTGGTGCCAAGATAGTAGATTGAGGGAGTTGTTTGGAACCCTTGGTTGTGTTTGAATGTCATAAAAGTTCAGAAATTTTGAGGTTTAAAAGGCATGATCTGAGGTAGAGTGAAAAATTAATTTCTTGTCCACAAAATCAAAGACAAAAACCAAAAAAATTATTTTCCAACTAGTGAAAAGTCAATTTTGTCATTCTCAAAAAAAAATTCAAAGTAGAAACATATTGTAAATATTCATCTCCAACAAGTAAAAAAATACATCATTTCGGAAAAACTGGACAAACTTATTTTTTTTTAAGTTTCTCGGTCATGAAGCGTGTTTGAACGCTGGAGACAGAAAAATCAATTTTTTTTAGAAATTGGTCATCCAAACCCACCCTCAGAGGCTCAGAGTTCAAGCAATTTGAAAGTGGTGTCGGATGATTAGGCATGGGTTGGAAGTAAAAAGACATTCAAAGTTCACGTACGGTAATAAGTCAAGTTTGGGTAGATTCTGATATCAAACAAAAATGAACAAGGACGTACGAGTCCAAATGCACATTTTGAAATTTGAAGATCTCGTTGAAAACCAAACTGACCCATGAACGTCAAACGAGCCTTAAACGAGGATTTTAAATGTCCCAAACGGGCCAATAAAACGATGGGTTAGACTTGGATCCCACCCGGATTCGCAATCGGATCCAACACCCCTCACTCTCGTCTTAAACCATCGCCTCTCTCCAAAATCCTCAAAAGAAGAAAAAAATAAATCCATCCATCCATGGAAGAAGAAACATCGAAGACGACCACCGCCACCATCCCCGTCGCCGGCGCCGACGACGCGGTGGCGGAAGTCCTGGATAAGAAACATGCGGCGATGATCAAACGCCTCAACGCCCGCCACTCCACCACAACAACAACCACTCCCACCTCCTCCTCCTCCTCCTCCTCCTCCTCCTCCACATCCGACTTCCTCCACCGCTTCTCCGAAACCACCGCCTCCATCCATTCCCGGATCCAATCCCTCCTCCCAACTCCCGACGTCAAACCCGAGCTCGACGACATCTCGTCCTCCATCTCCGATCTCGAAACCTCGCTCGCGCAGACCTCCTACCTCCTCCCCTCCTACGACGTCCGCGCTTCTCTGAAATCCATCGCCGACCTCAAAAAGGCGCTCGAAGCCGCCTCTTCGCGATTGATCCCCCGGAAGAAGTTCTCCTTCCGCAACGCCACGAAGCTCACTAAAACAATCACCGTTGGGAATGACGATGTTTTGGATCGGAGAACGACGGTGTCGTCGTCACCGTCTGTTGCGGAAGGTGCAGGGTTCAGGAACAAGGATAATGGGGTTCTGTTTAAGGACTTTTCCGATTCCAGAGTTTCTGATTTCAGCCTTTGCGATCTCAGTTCGTGTCAGGTCTACCTCAAAAGCCCCTTCCGGGCCCTTCATGTGCACCACCTCCGTGACTGCCGTGTCTTTGTTGGTCCGGTGCTTGGATCGGTTCTTATAGAGGATGTGGAGGGGTGCATCTTCGTGTTGGCGTCCCACCAGATCCGGATCCACCATGCGAAGGCTTGCGACTTCTACCTTAGGGTTAGGAGTAGGCCCATCATCGAGGATTGTAATGCGGTTGCCTTTTCTCCGTATCGGTTGCATTACGAGGGACTTCAGCAAGAGCTTGTAGATTCCAGTTTGGATGAGGAGACAGGGAATTGGGCCAATGTGGATGATTTTCGGTGGTTGCGTGCCGTTCAGTCTCCCAACTGGCGAGTGCTGCCCGAACACGAACGAGAGGGGACGGTTGATATATCTCACATTCGTGCCCAAGAAGACTAGGTGAGGATTGGATTTTCTTCACTTTCTTCTTCCCCTTTCTCTTTATATGTTGTTGTTTAACATTTACGTTTTCTATATATGAACTTCTCTGTTTATCATTTGTCTGCATGTAAGTCCTAGCTTGCCTGTTACTAGGATGGTTTTGCAATGCATTCAAAGTCGATCTTTGTTGTGCATTCTTTTTCATGTCAAGTCTGATATGTATGTTTACGTAATACCTTTTGAGGTAGGTACTTCCACTAGTTTTATATATTTGGCAAAAATATCTATTTTTTCCACCTAAATGATGCACCACCGTAGAGGTAGGTTGTGATTCTACCTCAAAATTAGGAGCCTCTTCGCTAACAAGGAACTACCAAGGCATGTGTCATTCATAACTATTAAATGGCTTATTAAAACAAAATTGGTGAGGACACAACTGAAGGTATCTATTTTTGATCGGTAACTGAAGGGATCACATGACCTAAGTTTCCAATTCAATATTATGTTAGCTATACGGCTATGCTATTACTAACCGCACAAATGCCCTTCCACACATGGTGTGAAGGTTATTGGATGCCAAGAAACAAGTTACGTAGCAAATACTGATCAAAAAGTTATGTAACAAAACTTATCATCTCCGATCCATGATTGAGTTGGAAGTTTTGTTCCTCTTATAGTTTTACGCGATCTATGTTGGTCAAGTTTCTTAGGGATGTGAGTCATCAAGAATGAGTTTAGATTTTATATTGGAGGGTATTAGTTATAGAAGATCGTTCAGTAGCCAAAATGTGCCGCCATGCCACAAATGTGTGTATCTTCATTTGGATTTTTCTATTAACATTATATGTAAAACTTGTGTCACCAACTTAGATCTGTTGCCATATCTATGTTTGTACTCTTGCATCGTACGCAGAAGATTCATATTTTACTGGACTAGGTATCAGACAATTTCTTAAATTTTGGGATATTAGTGTACCGAGATTGAAAACAGAAATCAGAAAACAACAGCACCTTCTTCTTCAATGTTTGTTTTCTATGAAGAAGAAGACAAGATGAAAATAAAGAGCCACAACAACATGATGAGATAGCGAACACTGTATCTTTCATATGCACTAATGCACAGAAAACATAGTACCACATCATAGTTGAAATGCAAACTTCCCTTTCAGATCTTAGTCCTACATTTATGAGATGTCAAAAATGATCTTTGTTGTGTAATACCGAAAAATTTAGTGTTGACATTTCATCACCTTCTGACTGTGCTTACACCACACAACAACTCTTATCACCATCAAAATCTCTATAAATCCTTATATTTCAAGTGCTGTTGTTTTCTGATTTCTGTTTTCAATCTTGGTACACTAATATCCCAGAATTTAAGAAATTGTATGAATTTGATTACCTGTGGGTGAAGTTCCTTGCTAACATGTGAATTGTTTGTCATAAACATGGAGATGGGCATATGCTGTAGTTGTTAAGTTGTGGCAAAAGATGGGCACCGTACAGACATGTACACTAAATCATTTAGAATTTGCTCAAGCTTTATTGCCTTGACAAGTGTGTCCTTAGTCCTTACTCAGCTGTTTCGGTATTTTGTGGCAGTAGCTGCTATGAGTGAGTGGACTTCTTTTAGGAGTAATGTCTTATCCAGACGAAACATAGAAATATTAGAAAAAAGGTTTAGCCTCCGTTTGGATGTCAGATGTGTTTTTATTGAAGGACGAAAACATGAGTTTTGACATAAATGTCTAATATTGACATTATGATGTTTGTGAAAAGTGAACCTATGAGGTTCCAAATACATATTTGAGACTACAGAAAATGGTGGAGCCGTATGCATCATATTATTGTGCACAAAATATGAAAGCAATTGGATGGGTGGATTTTACGCCTCTTTTCCTCCGTAACTGCCTTCGGATATGTTATTATGGTTATCAAGTTGTTCTCAGTTTGACTTTCTATTTGAGATTTGGAGTTTTTTGTTCATCATACTTTTGGGGAGATCACTTGTCAGTTGTCACATAGCATTGTCATTTAATGAATGGACTATGGCAAAGTATGGTTTCAAAGCAAATTAGCATATCCTATCATGTTAGTCGGAACACGTAAAATTGTTTTTTAACTTGTGGGGATTTTTAGCAGGGAATAAATAAACGGCTTAAATCTTCAAAGAGGATGCACGGTGAGGCACATACTTTGCCGTTTGCATTTACCCGAGAAGCGACAACTGTTGTACTTTCTAGAGGTAAACTTCAACTGTTACTAGGTTATTCTTGTAAAAAAACACATTGAAATGAAACGCACTTCAACTCATTTCATTTGGAAACTATGAATTTGGCAGTTCTATTTTTATAATAATACAAAAAATATTTTATCTCCTCATCCTTGCCTTCCAATTGCATATTTCCTTTTCCTCTCAATGAACAGTAGATTGAGGTTTTCTCCGGAGGTGGGCTAGGCCCACTATCCACTAAAGGAGCATCCACGAATTACTGGTGTTGCTTGGTTTGACTCTTAAAATAGTTTTTTTCAAAGGTCTTTAAACTAGTTAATCATGGGCTTTTGAGATAATTTTACTAAACTAATGCATGTTCCTTATAAGTGGTTCATAATTATATTCATGGCTCTTGAAGATGCCTATCTTATTATAGGTGCATAGACTAGTTCACGTTACATTGAAGTTTTAGTTTTTCTCCAAAGGAATTTGAAAAATAGTTTCGTCAGAAGATTATCAAAAGTGTCAAGAGACTCAAAACATGATGCCTGCCAATAAACACTAATGAGTAATGAATATATAATCTAGAATTTCAAACTTTATAGTCAAAGTGCACAGAATAATTTTCCCAACAGACGGGAAAATAACAATATATATTTAGGAGGCATAACCGCATAAATTACATTTGTTGCCATATTACTTCACAGATGTCCATCATTTGGTGAAGGCAAAATAAGGTTACATATGAAAATTGGTCATCTCATGGCTGATGAAGGCCCCACTTCACTTGCCCTCACTAAAATTTCCTTAACTTATGAAGGGTTTACTCGAGATTTAGTTGCACTGCAATTAAGGATTAGTAAACCACGAGGCATTAATTATATGAAATATATAAAAAAATGAAATAGTTTTTTTCCTTCTGAAATTACGACTGTTGAGGTCCTGCAAGTAGATGTCAAACCATTGGACGTGTTGCCATCAATTGATATGTGAGATTCCAAGTTATCCAATATGTAGAATTTGCTTAGCGGTTGTTTTTGCGGTTTTGTGGTGTGGATGGGAACGACAGAAAAAACTAAATGTGTGGTGTAAGGAGAATAAGTGGGCACTGATAATTCCTGTGTGGGTCCTCATCGAACCATGAAAGAGAGAGAAAGCAAGTAGAATGGAATGGAAGATAGGAAGGGCGAGCACCACTTGCTTCAATTCCACATGCAGACTTGGATACAAACAAGGATCGAGTAGTGATAATATTGTACCTGGAATTTTCGATAAGATGCTTTCTAGGTGATGTTATTTCTTTGCTCTGTAGGTATTTGTGGAAATAGAAGACTACTTCATTTGATCACTAAAATAAATAAATAAACTCTTTTTTTGTTAATTTAAAACATCTCCAACAAAGTTTTTTTTTAAATAAAAAAAGAGGACTTGGTTGGGTGGATTAGTGAATTTTCTTCTTCTGCCATGTAAGGAAGAACGTGAAAATTTGTTAATTAAATACTAATGTTATTTTTAGTAATACAATTTTATTGTTTTAATTGAAGAGCAGATAAATGTTGTTAATTCTGCAAAATAAGATAAATAAACATAAGGATAGGAGCATATCAAACCCTATAGAACAAACAAGAGTCTGAAAAGATTTGATGTCCAACTGGAACGAGAGGCTTAAAATGAAGGCATGGAAGTGGTGGGAGCAAGACATCGACCCAAACCCAAAGTGTGACTTGGACCCACTGGCTCCATCATGCCCCTTTTCTTTTCTTTCCAAACTTCCTCATTCGTTCTAGTTTTCCAGTGAAATTTATCGTATCATTTCTTTAACCACTCAATCTTGTGATGGTTTGGTCGGGTAGCAGAAGTCGTGAATATATTAATATATGATATTCATACTAGATAGGCAATTCAGCATTTGGATAAAAAATTGACTAGCTTAACTTTCTGGTTGTGAACATCCAGTGAACCACCCCTTCAGACTGCCCCAATCCCAAATCTTTAATTCATGAATCATGACTACTTAATATTTCTAATATAAGAAAAACAATAACAATGCATATTTACTCCGATTTTGTTGGAAATGGACATTATGCATGTAATCCATTTCTTCTTCGGTGTTCCTCTCATGCCAGCAGAACTTGCGTCGCCTACCAACTTTAATTTCTAAAAACGACGAGGCATTAGTGTTTTGTTCGATTTTTTTATTATCAAATAATCATTTTTTTCCCTTGAACATGATGGTTGGTGTCCATTCTGTTTCCCTCAGATATAAGCCCAACTCAGAAACACACTAACGAATAATTGTGATGCTAATGACCACGTGAAATGAGATGGGAAGGAATTGCTGAAGAAGAAAGGAGAAGCTTCTGCCTTCTGATATTATCATGATAATTATTGTTACCAAGTTGTTCAGAAACACCTGAAGCGAGTCGATTACATAAGCATAAGAGACGTTCGTCAAGCATTACCACGTTCTACTTGCACTTCTTTTTGTCTTGTGGTCCACAACACCTTCCTCTAGTATTTTCCACTCCGTCTTGATGAAGATGCTTTTTTCTTCTCTTTTGGGTACCCATTTTTCATAATTTTGCTGAATTGCGCATCTAAATTTTAAGAGTTGGAGGCATTCCATATGATGTATCATGAGATGTACTTTATCTATTACCATATAATTTCGAGTATTATTTTAATTTTAGTGTGTTCTATGTCCTGACTGAGATGCTTACACAATATAACTTCAATTTCTGAACTGTGTGGCAGCATATATACTGCAGTATACCGAGTAATCTGGATGAGGGAGGCGGAATCGGGTTCTATTTTTACAATTTTTTGTAACCTTCCCCCAACTTTCATGGAACGGATATGTTTGTTTTTATTGATAATTTTTGGATAAATTACAGTTTGTACCTAAATCATGGAACTATTCATAGTTCATCCCTTTCACTGTCAATTTTTTTCAATTTTCCATCCCATTTCAATTATTTCTATTACATGGAGCCCAAAAAGTAAAATTTAGTGCGCGTTTTATACCGAAAAGACCAAATATTCTTCAACTAACCAAGTTATTTTCTATTTTCTGTTTCAGCGCCTACCAACCAGAAAATCAAGTAAAGATGTAAAATGCAGAAGATTGAGAAGAAAGTCTAAATAGGGAAATATGGAGGGATTAAAAGCAAAAGCCATACCTTGAAAAAAGGCAGAGATGAGATCGGGAATCCGACAGGCAGAGATGGGATGTCATAGTAAAATACAAGGAAGACAAAACAAAACAAAAGCAACGCAGTCCACCAACACTATCTTCCTCTTGAGGCCACAATCTAACCTCCCCACTTCCCCTTCCCACCCTCTCACCAATAATAATCAACAAAGAACACACGAATCAAATCAAATCCCAATAACCTCACAATTACAAGTCCAGCAGTAGCAGTAGCAGAAGACGTTATGTCAGTTTGATGCCAACACAAAAAATAAAAATAAAAATTGTTGAATCAAACCGAAGATAAGTTATTATGCCCAATCCAGCCACCAGCAGCAACCACAAAAGCAGAAACAACGACAAACCAACGAGCATAGTATGGTTCAGGAGAGACTTACGTGTGGAGGACAACCCGGCGTTGGCGGCGGCGGTGCGGGGAGGAGGGACGGTGGTCCCACTCTTCGTTTGGGCCCCAGAGGAGGAGGGGCACTACTACCCCGGGAGGGTGTCCAGGTGGTGGCTTAGCCAGAGCTTGTTCCACCTCGACTCCTCCCTCAAGACTCTCGGTTCTTCCCTCCTCACCAAGAGATCTTTCGATACCGTGTCTACTCTTGTCGATGTCATACGCTCCACTTCCGCTACGCACTTCCTATTCAACCACCTCTATGGTCAGTTGGTTGTGTATTCTTACCTTCCTTTTCTATTTGGATGTTGCTTCATTGATCTTCTGTCTTTTTTTTATTTATTTTTTTTGCTCAATCGGTTGGACAGACGAATTTTACACTGTCTGTTTGTTTGTTTGTTGGATTTTTCGGTTGGATCGGAATTGGATTTCGATAGGCGTTTTCTTTTGAAATTTGTGGGTGTTTGTTAAAGTTTGTATCACAATGGACTGCTAAATTGTAAGCTGACTCGATCCTAAGATCGTGCAGATGCCACCCAGGTTGATTAACTCTGAGTCCACTAAGCCACAACTATCCCATAATAACCATCACTAATGAACTACTAATTTGTTTAAGCTGGAAATTGCTATGATAATAGGCTCATGTCTTTATAGATCCTGCAGTTATTCCTTGTCTAAGGTGAGACTATGATTAAGGGCGTTGCAAAACATCAATAGTGACAGTGTGTTTAACTTTTAATGGCTGCTTTGTGATTTTTTTATTTTGATTGGTGATTAGTATAAATGTTGTTGTTAGGTGTAGGAAAATGTCTAATCTGATCTATTGAGCACCATGGATGCTGTCTGATTTCATGAAGAAAATCATAAATTGTATTACATCCTTCTAAGGATGAATCCTTATTTTCTTGGTCAAACACTTTCAACTTACAGACACAAATGGCATGTTGGTTCTATTAATTACAGGTAGGTAATTTTGCCAAGCAATTAACTGACATGATGCTTTTGGTTTCCTAGATCCCTTGTCCCTTGTGAGGGACCATCGTCTCAAGGAATTCCTAGTTGATCAAGGAATTACCGTTACTTCGTATAACGCTGATTTGCTCTACGAACCGTGGGAAGTTAATGATGATGAAGGTCAGCCATTCTTTACTTTTGAAGCTTTCTGGAACAAATGTCTAAGCATGCCTTATGATCCACCTGCACCAATACTGCCACCTAAAAAAATAATACAAGGTATCAATGTTCATCCTTATGCTTTTCTTTGTCATCTATGTACCCAACAATGACCAGTGCATCTTAGAAATCACCGTAATTACCATATTTTCACACAGGTGATGTCTCACGGTGCCCTTCAGACAATCTGGTGTTTGAGAATGAATCCGAGAAAGCAAGCAACGCTCTTCTCTCGAGGGCATGGTCACCAGGTTGGCAGAATGCTGATAAAGCCTTGGCCAACTTTATAAACGGGCCGCTGCTCGATTACTCTGTAAACCGCAGAAAAGCCGACAGTGCCTCAACATCTTTCCTTTCACCTCATCTCCACTTCGGGGAGGTGAGCATCCGGAAAGTGTTTCACCTTATTCGTATGAAGCAACTATTGTGGATAAATGAAGGAAACAAAGCCGGCGAGGAAAGTGTCAACTTGTTTCTTAAATCCATCGGACTCAGGGAGTACTCAAGATACTTCAGCTTCAACCATCCTTGCAGCCACGAGAGACCTCTCTTGGCACACCTAAGATTTTTCCCATGGGTGATCGATGAGGGTTATTTCAAAGCGTGGAGGCAAGGGAGGACTGGCTATCCTCTGGTTGATGCGGGCATGAGGGAGCTATGGGCAACAGGTTGGTTACACGACCGAATTAGAGTGGTGGTGTCCAGTTTCTTTGTCAAGGTCTTGCAGCTCCCTTGGAGATGGGGGATGAAGTACTTCTGGGACACTTTGCTTGATGCGGATCTTGAAAGTGATGCTCTTGGTTGGCAGTACATATCGGGAACACTACCTGATGGCCGTCAATTTGATCGTATAGACAATCCACAGGTTAGCCTTTCTTCCACAGTTTCAGTAAATATACGATCATATGTTTTTTTTTTCATTTTTCCACTAAAAGCATCTTGTCTTGGTTACAGTCTGTGATTCTATATGGGTATGGATCTTTGACTCACCAATAACTTAATCTAAAAAGTTTCAGTTAAATTCTAATTATGACACTGCATTTGCTCTTTCCCTCCTCTAAAGCTTGGTAAGAGCTGTGGTGCATCATCATCCTAAAACAAATAATCGTGTCCTATTGTACCAAAGTATTGTTCTTAACTTGGCGATATGGTGTCTCATTTCTTTCTGCACTCAGAGTCCATATATCAGAAATTAAATATATCAAGTGTTGACGTATGTCCACGTGAGAACTGAAACACCAGCGTTCGAGACAACAGTGTTTATTGCCATCTAACCTTCGACAATCTACTGCTTCAAGACAACCACTATGTATAAATGGAGAAGCATCTATGTCTGGTGTAAGGAAGTATATGAATCACTGAATGTTTTTGTTATTTCTACAGTTCGAAGGATACAAGTTTGATCCAAATGGTGAATATGTAAGACGATGGCTTCCCGAACTATCCAGATTGCCAACTGAGTGGATACACCATCCCTGGGATGCCCCCGAGTCAGTACTGCAAGCCGCTGGGATCGAACTTGGCTCTAATTACCCTCTGCCCATTGTTGAAATAGAGGCCGCCAAATCTCACTTACAAGAGGCCCTTGCGGAAATGTGGCAATTGGAAGCGGCCTCCAGAGCTACCATGGAAAGTGGGTTAGAAGAAGGCCTCGGGGACTCCTCGGAAGTACCTCCTGTCGACTTTCCTCAAGAACTTCAAATGGAAGTTGATCGCGAGCTCGTGAGGACTACCAATGTCAACAGTCCCACTACCGTACAAAGACGTGGTGATCAAATGGTCCCGACGGTGACTTTATCATTGATCAGAAGCGACGAGGGAGAGGCTTCTGTTGGTCCCAGGGAGTCCTCCGGGGATAGCAGACCGGAAGTACCATCCGAAGCACATTTCGCTGGAGAGCATCGAAGAGAAGAAGCTGACAATGAAAACATTACTCATCGTGTAAACCACGACGACGACATGAACAATGCACAGATGATGGCAGAGTCATCAAGTACTACTTGGAGCGATGGGGGATTGGTCCCAGTGTGGTCGCCCCCAACACCCTCGATTCAGTCCGACCAGTTCATGGTTGACGAGACGGAGATCGCAAGTAACAATTATCTGGATATGCGCCCGCAACCTCACCGTCTGATGAACTTGCAGCAACTTTCACCAACTAGGTGATATCAGACGGCAGATGCATGTTTTCAAACATCAAAACCTACTGCTTAAGTTGGTAGTTTGAGGTTGCATAGAATACAAACATACAAATGATGGAGATCTCTGTATGTTGATTCTTCAGCTCAATATGAATCCAAACGTTGCATTTTCAGAAGAGAAGTTTGGAGATGAAATTCTACCTCAGAGGGAATCAGTTGAATATGTGCTGTAAGTTGTCTATGTTATGTAAAAGCTGATCAGATTGTATTTTGTACTATTTATTAGCTATTGTATAGTGGCTAATACTACATGGGTCAGTATGACATGTTAATACTTAAATGATGATGTAGTTTGCAATTTTTTAGTAGTGTTTTTAAATGTTTTGTCACTCTATTCAATCATCAACTCTATAACTGTAAACGTAGATATATAGAAGATCTAAGCTTGAATTTTGACTGCAAATTATCTGCCAAATCAAAGCCACAATCTAGGAAAGAACAGAAGTAAAAACATGGGTCCCGAAGAAACTAGAATGTGCAGATAACTCCAAGCTGGAGTTCATAAAAGATAAGCAAGGAAATAGCTCCAAATATTTGTGGCATCTTCTAAGAAGTGTGTCTGTAGGATTTTAATTTCGGATATCTTTTTCATTTTGAGATTTCTAAATATGATATTGACTTTGTCTTGACAAATTACTCTAGAATCTGGAAAATCCTTTTTGCTACTTTGATATATTTTTATATAAAAATTATGGAAATGTAATCTCAAGTCGAGACGTGGAATCTTGTATTTCATCTAACTTGGACCTAATTTCAGTGGTTCCAAGTTAATGCGAAATCAGTAGTGTGTTCTAAATCAATTTTTGTGCATAGACGATGGGCATCAAGTTCCAGAAGGAAGATTGTACTTTAATTTGGATTTAGAAGTATACATTTACATATAACGTGTTTGAATCGAGTTTGCTTGAGCATTTGTAGCAGTACCGTGAAAAAAAGTATTCTACACAAAAATATCAAAAATATCCAACACAGAGAAAAGTGTATGAAAACTCTAAGAGACAATATAATTAAATCATTTTATTTCAAACCGGTTCAATACGTCAATATTATGCTACAAAAGTCACCACACTTGCATATAATAACGTAAGTCTTTACGGCATTATGCTTTGCTTTGATTTTAGACTATATTTGAGTTGAAACAATTTTTGTGAACAAAGGTCGAGTGAAAAGGTTTGACCGCAGTACCCAAATATTTACCCACCCTAAAGTTTTTCATCCAATAGTAACAAATATGTTTTCGTCCACGAGAGGATGCTCCGTCTACCCAACACCATTTCTCCAAAATTTTCCTCATTTTCTGTACTGACTCAACCTGAACAGCAGCTAAAAATATACTGGAAGACAGTAGAAGAAAGATTGCTATGAAAGCAGATGTCATGGAGAACTGCATTTTCATTGTAAAAATTACAGTTGAATGGTGAGGAATACAGGAAAAAAACCACCTTCCCTCCACACCCAAAGTCCTCCACCATTTTAGAGTACATTTTTATTGTCAGACAGACAAGGATAGCATCCTTCAACTATCCACTGTACAATGCTTAAAATATCAGGTCACTCCCCCTACACGAGATATTTTCTAGTGCTCATTCCAGACTATATGGAAGAAAGAAAGCAAGAAAGACAGAAAAGGGGAAAAGGTGCAGAGGAAGAGGCTAATGGAGTCCACACCTAGGCAGCATTCAACTCTTCCCACCAAGGCTCTCATAGAACAATATGTATCCATGATCTGTGTTGCTGGAATACTCCTGTGCGGAGCCAAAAAATGTCTGCACCGCAGACTCGTCAATCATTTCCACATTCTCGTCGTCGAAGAACAGCCAATGATTGTGGCTCTTCACAAGGCTCACGTAGTGACCATGGTTCGGTCCGCTCCCTACATGAACTACTACAGCAAATAGAGAATACTCGTTATCGGCATCATCAATGGTATTTGTTAGCTTGAGCTCCATAGGGAAAACCACCCGATAAGATAGTTTCTTATATCGCCCAAGCTGTTCTATGTATTTGAACCTCTTGAGATGGATTACGAGGATGTGTGGAGGCTTTTTTATCTTCATCCTTTTTTGCGCTTCCTGCAAACTGCAAAATGGAAATATACTTAGATAATAAATATGATTCTGCAATCATGTACACAAAGATAAGTTTGAATTTATTTTTATCAGTAAGATAAGATTGCATTTTAACTAAATATATATAAAGTGTGATGGTGCAAAGCGAAGTGCGTGGCTACACATGAGGACAGAACAGTGTCGGACATGCCCAAACATGAAAAAAATATGGATTTGCACTGTATGTCAAAAGAAGTAGAAAAGACCTGCAGCATTGGTCGCAAAAGAACTTATCCTCGGCATTCAGAGTCTCCGTTGAACTGAAATTTTTTAGACAACTTGTGATTGAACTATTTTGCTCAATGTCAAGGCTCAGATCGAGAAATGTTTCATCCCTTGCCGTTACTGTTTCACAACGTAGGCACCTTGTTTCATTTGTAAGTATGCCCTATAAATGAGTATAAATCAGATCTAAATTGCAGGACAATGAAAAACCTAATCAATAAATACATTAAATTAGTTCAAAGATGATTAATAAACAAAACTCCAATCTAAGGATAGTAACATGTGCAAATTATGGAAGTTAAAAGATTCTGCAAGATGCATCCAGGCTATAAATTGAAACTGACACAGAAAAAGTAATGCTGTTCGGTTTACCTAGAGCGCAAGGAGCTAGGTTGTCGATACAATTATATCAATCTTCAATTCAACGATTTCTATTTAATTCAGATACGAAACTGGTTGTAGAAGTACAAACATAAAAATACATGGCAGCAAAAAAACAAACATATAAAGATGAAGGGCTTAAATTCTATATTGCATATGACCAAGATGAACGGACAAAAAATGCTTGTTCAAAATACATGAGCATGTCTGACTTCATCAAGAAAAGCCTAGCCTAAAAACCCACACCCCTTTTTATCTAGTATAGCGACCACACAGCCCAAACACCACCAACAATTTCTCCTATCCTCCTGGCACTAGGCCACCATCCACTCTTCCATTATTTCTCTCTCTTCTCTTTAATTCCATGTTCAATATTCCTATTTTAGTATCTGTTATTTTTTCATATGCCATGATTGTAAGACAAGTAATAAAGGACAAATCTTTTTGGTTGATCCATCAAAATAACCTGCTCATAACTAAGAGAATTGTTATCACATGTTAGGCTAATTATAACAGGGAGAGGGTGAGGATGGTATGTAATTCCAAAATGTATTTATTGCAAACACAAAATGTCAGGAAATACAGTAACTGGGACAACATGTCAGTATAATCATCTAAAATATTGTATTATTTACCACAGGAAAACGGGAAAATATTGTATTATTTGCGTATACGGAAATATGGAATCAATACCATAGTTGAACATAAAACGGATTTATTTGTATGAATACAATTTCAAAAATAGTTAATGCATTCTCAATATCTAGCAGAATTATATGACATGAACAAACATTACATGTCATATTTACTTCTAAATTATATTTATATAAGTTAATGTTTGCTTTGTTACATGATTACACAAATTATTAAGCAAAAATATACTTGGATTAGTTTATTTGGATATCCACCTCAAACAATGAGAGAGAAACCATATGCATTTTCTCCCATACCATTAAGTAGTCAATAGGTCTCGGTAAGAAACAATCTTACAAGGCACACATTTGACTTGAGGGCATTGGATTATGGAAGAAAGTGATTCACATGCCAGACCCATAAATCTTGTTGAATTTTATTTCTATCATACTCCAACTAGTTTGGGATTAAAGACTTTGTTGTTGTTCTGCACACATTTGACTTAATTAGCTAAAAAAATAGAGAATATGCTGCTACTTGTTTTTTTAATAACTTATTAACTTACTCAATATGGTTCATTTCTTTACATGGATTACAAAGACTAAATACCCCATAAATACTTGAATGAATTAGGCTTTAGATGTCCCAATGATCAAATTATTTTTTAATATTACACTTTGATATGAATGCATTTTTTTATTACAACATAAGTTTGAGAATTAGACAACTCTCACACTTTCCTGACATAATTAGCGACAAATTATTTCATTAGAAAAATGCGGATTACATGCATCTAGTCACTAATAAGAGCAAGGAACCAAAAAATATCAAGTTTAACTCTTTATTCTATGCAATACTGATTATAATGCATTTTATTTTGTTAGAATATTAGATATTAGGAAGTAATTAAATTTAGATAATTAGTTAATAAGACTTTCATTATCAATGTTTCCTAATTATTGTTTGCTTATTTCATCAGTGTAATCTCTCTATATATAGAGACGACTTACCTAAGCAATAAGATATACATTCCCGATTATAATTTTGTTTTCCACATGGTACCAAAACTTAGATTCTAACTCTAATTGTTACCCACACCCCCACCCTAACCCTCACCACCACAACTGGTATTGTTCACCGCCAGTCGGTGACTGTTCACCTTCAGTCGTGTAATGTTCACAGTCGGTCGGCCTTCCCAGCACCTGTCAACTATTCTTTAGGCTGCCGATCCACAACCGCCACCCTTTCCAGACGGTTCTCTCCGTGTATGGGCACCTGATGAATTTTTCAGTCTTCATCGGTGATGCTCATGTTTAAGTGTTGAACTTTTTATCTCTTCATCGAGACCACAGAGGATCGTCGGTTTGGATAATTTTATCATCGCAGTCGGCAAACACCTACCACCTCCAACTTTGCCACCCGAACCCTCAAAAGATGCAGACTCTTCTCTTGAAGATCCTATAGCCCTCCGGAAAGTACTCCTTCGTGTACTAGACACTCTATCTCTCATTTTATTTCATATGATCATCTTCACCTGTCTTTTTGCAATTTTGTCTTGTCTTTGTCCACTGAGTCAATTCCCAAGAACCATCAGGAAGCTTCCCAACTGGCAGAAGACTATGGATGAGGAAATTTCGGCCCTAAGATCTCATGGCACGTTCTTATGCCTCGACCTGCTGGGGTAAGTGTTGTCACCTGTCGGTGAGTCTACTCTGTGAAGCACAAGGCGATACAATAGACTGTTACAATGCCCGCTTGGTGGCTCGAGGTTTTACCCAGACATATGGTGTTGACTATGTTGAGACATTCTCTCCAATTGCTTGTTAGAATTCTATTCGGATTCTGTTGTCTCTACCGATGAATCAATCTTGGGAGTTATGTCAAAATGATGTGAAGAATGCCTTCCTGTATGGTGACTTATCTGAGATCGTGTTTATGGAGCAACCACCAGGGTATGTTGCTCATAGGGAGAATATTTTATGCAGTCTCAAGAAGACAATATATGGTCTCAAGCAGAGTCCTCATGCCTGGTTCGAGAAATTCAATGTGGTGGCAATTGCATATGGTTTTCACAGATATGTTGTTGATCACTTAGTGTTCTATAAGCACACTCCTGCAGGTTGTGTGATATTTGCAGTATACGTTAATGACATTTTACTAACAGAGAGTGATAGTCAAGACATCCAGGCAACAAAGGCACATTTGATGAAGTACTTTGTCATGAAGGGACATAGGAAAACCGAGATATTTTCTTGGTATTGAATTTGCATATGCCGAAGCAAAAATGACTTTCACATAGGAAATATGTACAAGATCTACTTGAAGAAACAACTCTTCTGGGTTGTAAACCAGATAGTACACATGTCGAGCAGTCACAACTTCTCTTCAAGATCCAGCCAAGTACAAACGTCTTATTGGCAAGCTTATATATCAGAAAGTCACTCGTCCCGATATCTCCTATGCAGTGGATCTTCTGAGTCATTTTATGCATGAACCATGAGAGGTTCATTGGAAGGGAACACTGAGAATTTTAGCAAATGTTAAGAAAGCTCCTAGAAAAAGACTTATTTACAGGAAACAGTCAGCTGGATGTTGCAACTTATTTGGACTATAATTATGCTGGTGATAAAGGTGATCGGAAATCCACATCATGTTTTTGCACATATGTAGGTCGCAATCTAGTTACTTGGCGCAGTAAGAAACAAAATATGATCTCCCGGTCGAGTGTTGAAGCAAAATACTTATCAATGGCACAAACAATTTGTGAAATGGTTTGGGTACAGTCTTTTCTATCTGCCTTGTGACTCTCTGTCAAGGTCCCATGTAGATGTTTGCGATAACCATACAACTATCTTTATTACGACTAACCCAATGTTTCGTGAACGCACTAAGCATGTTGAACTTGATTGTCATTATGTTCAGAAGAGTGATTTTTACACCATATACCCAATCACCTGAACAGTTGGCAAATATTTTCACTAAGGGTTTTGATGTTAATGTTTTTAGTAGTTTATGTAAAAAGTTGGGTATGTTAAATATACATGTTCCAACTTGAGGGTGAGTGTCAAAATATTAGATATTAAGAAATAATTAAATTTAGATAAGTTGATAGGACTTTCCTTATTCATGTTTCATGATTATTATTTTCTTATTTCATCATTGTAAACTCTATATATATAAACAGATGACCTACCTAAGCAATAAGATATACATTCCCGATTATAATTTCGTCTTCCACATATTTGTTACTCCCAATCTATCATCCATATTATCATTAGTGAAGCTATCGCATTGTTGTGATCACCTTCATAACTAAGCATAAATGGTAATATGGTATGCAATAATAACTGTTTGAGTTGTAAATTTAACTTTATCATTGCACAGTGACCAAGTTAGAACTTGTTCATTTCCAGTGAGTCGAAGATTAAACTTATTTTTGGCAGTAAATCACAATGGCTATTTAATTTTTTTGTATTATTTATTTATTTATTGAGAAAAACCCTGCGGCACGCATCCCATAATTGTCTAACAGCCAAAGCCTCAATTGTGCTTCCTTCCTTTAACAGGGTATGGTTGCGTAGCCTTTCTTGAGGTATTGAAATAATGTTGATGTATGGTGACCAAGTTAAAAATATGCATTTGTTAATGCCATTAGGCTACAAGTTATCTGTAACAAGACGAACATAATGGTGTTTCATACGTATTTTGTAACTACCAAAGAGATGATCAACTCATGGTGCTTCGAGGTGGGACCACAATTGAATCTAAATTTGAAAATTCAAATAAGTGAGTTATTTCTTAAAACAAATAATAATTTGGATATAGATATGCAACTCGAATTGAAATACCATGTGTCCAATTCTCGTTCTATCCATTTGCATTTATATATACCAAATGCATGAAGTTATGTAGTTACCAAAGTAATGCTATCAACAAAGTATGCTGGCTGAGTAGGAGAAAAGCAGTTGAGAAAGCCAACAGAGATATAAAATGACCTGAAAATTTTTGTGAACCCAAGTAACTAGTGGCTCTTTATGAGTGCCATTGGCTAACGGATATCGCACTCCATTTGGCATCTTTCCAGATTGCAGAGAAGCTTCTGGAGAGCTACTGGCAGCATGAGATTCCTTCTCAAGAATATCAACAAGTTCATTCAGTAGAAAGTTCAAAAATTCATGTGCATCCTGCATGAGAACCAGGTTTTGAAACAACTAACGTGAAGTACCAAAAGATTGTATTAACAGTGTCCTAAAAGAATGTGAGCTAAAAAATAGTATCTAAGCATCAATATTCAAAGAACAATCAACCCAAAAAAAAAATACAGTACCTCCATCATTTGTTGCGCCGATAATTTTCATTTTACATCATTAAAGATGAATGGAAATATTTTGTTTGAATGCAATAACTAATAACATCTACTAATCGAATACCAACATACTACAATAACTTTGCAATACTATCACAATCCTGAAAGGTCATATTAGCAATCTATTCTCTGAGATTAGTTTCACTGAAATATACTATGATGTGAAAAAACAATTACCTGGTGCATATAACTGCGGAAGAGCTCATTTTGTTTCTTCACTCTTTGCACAAAACGTTTGGGAGCAATGACTCCTGTTTTCTTCTTTTGAGAACTAATCTGCACATGGTTTTTAGTAACTTTTAATATCAGAACCCATGATTTAAATATCCAAGGTATTATATGATATCTTATCAACTCCAAGGTGAAAAATAGTATCATGTTTTTCCTGTCAAAAATCTACTATGTGTATTTTTAATGCTAAACCTCTAATATAGCCTTGCCATGTAAGACCATGTTAGATTTTTTTTATATCAGTGAAAAATATTCAGCATTTATCCAATGTTAAATCGAGCATGACGGTATATTAGTTACCAGTTTCAACCATGTCCTTGAAAATAACAATTGATCTTAACTTGCCTAAAAAAAGTTAAAATCATTATTACATGCATAGTCTAATTCATGGAAGTTTTACAGAAAAAAAATAATTTCAAACATTTTTAAATGCTCATTTTTAAAGATGTAATGCATGTTTCGTCCTGAAAGAACATTTAATTTGGTGAACTCACTATCATCAACAAATTGGTTTTCTCAACTAGGATTTCCCCAAAAAATATGACATCAACCACAACAGAGTAAAATTCAATTTATAATAAAAGAGGATTTGTAAAATGGAACTCATAGCCAAGAGAAATAGAATCAGCTAAAAAGGCAATGTGATATACTTTCTCTATTTAGACAATATAATAATTGAAAGACTATAACCACGCAGACAACTAAATGAATTAATAAAGCATTTGTCGAGCTAATGAAGACAGAGAACTTCTGTTTTAAATGTTGATCAAGTAAGAGTGATCAACTTTAAAAGACAACCATAAACAACAATGTAAACAACTCAATGGTCAATTTTTTTATCGGTCTCGATAGTCATATATAAAACATGAATACTAAAAAAAGAATTTCTTTACAAAATAAACTCAAGGAACATATATCAATAACATATTCCATCTTACAATCTCAACATGTGGTTACCCCCTCCTAATACCTTAGATGAGAAATAAGAAAAGATGTAATTCCATCTTATAAACTCTACTAATAGCAAAGAGTATTACCCCCACATCCTCATGCCCTTTACATGAACGATATTGTCACTTTTATCAAAAGCATTTTCAGACTTAACATATGAAGTATGAATAATGTTTGCACTTTGCACTTTGAGACTTAGGGTTGTCTGAGTTTTGAATTTAATTTTGAGATTTTCTTACAACTTATGGTGGATCAAGTTGAAGATCCACTTATCTACACAATTATCTCCAATTCAAAACGCAGTGCATGAAGTTAGTAAGTGGTTGCATATGCATGATTTTGCCCAAATGTGTGCTCCAATATTGTTTAGATTGTATGCACACTATGCGTTGTGACTAAGTGTACACCACTACACCTAAGAGATATGGAAACCAAATGGAACATTGATACCCACGAAGGTGATCACTTTCAGCCCTGATAATGATAAAACGGAAGAGAGAGAAAAGATCATGACACGACGAAACATGAGTTTGAACACATGGAGATAATGATGTGGGAGATGAAAACAAGATGCTATTGTGCTAGATAATCAACTCCCCCAAAAAGAAAAGAGGTTGTATGCCCTTGGTTTACGCGGGGGGGATTTAAGACTTATGGGTCAACTTGTTACTTAAAGCCTGTGAAAGTGGTAGGAGATAACAGGAAGAAGCTAAACAAACAACAACTTTTCTGTAATTTACAAGGAAAAGGGAAGAGGTTGTGAGAGGTAGTTTATCCAATGGCATTGCACTCAATACCCAAGATTGTGCGTACCAACATAACAATTGAAGCCCCGTCCACAAGGCCCAAGTATAGAATTACTACTTTTCAGGAATTGGAAGTCCCTCTTCCAAAAACAAGTATCAAATGCTAAACTTTTTTCCTTAGGGAGCATAAGAAAATCACAACTCAACTTATTGAGTAATTCTCCACAACGCACAATGTCTATAAAACCCACATCTGGTTCCCTATATTAATGGTGTCCCCATATTAAAAAGACTTAGAACCAAGAAAAATGAGTAATCATATTTACAACCGATAACAACAAAATTTACAAACAAAAACAACAAGGCATGAGATTACAAGTTTTGAGTATAGTCCGTATTAGACTTATAACGCTACTTAACACCAATTGGTTATGAATCGGACACCAACTTTTATCGATAACTACACTTCCCAATTTGACTTTTCAAACTCGAACCTAAGAAACGAATTCGCAGAATATGTAATCAAGGCAGGTATGGTACCTGCGAAAAGAGATCGGCCAAGCAAGTGAGGAGGTTATCTTCGGCATCGACGGGGCTCTTATTTTTGGCGTAGTAATCGAGCAACTGTTCCCGGAACGGAACGCAGAAGTAAAGCGCCTGCCACACAACCGAAATCTCTTCTCTCCTTTTTCTCTTTCTTTTTTCAAACAAACAAAACAAAACAAAAAAATCCGATTGGAAACCGAAGAGAACGAATGGAAACCTGGAGGACGCTGTTGCAGTAGCAGGTGTTGCCGAAATTCTCGAGGCCGAAGTAGCGCTCGCCCTCAGGGAACTGGTCGCCCAGCGCCTTCTCCAGCTTCGACCCCGCCGCTCCCATTGCGCACTTACCATGCGCCACCGGGCAACCCTAGTGGGGGATTCGGTCGGTTTTCTAGGGTTTGGATCGGGAGAGGGGAAGAGACGGACGTACGATTCGGGAGAAGAG
This sequence comes from Triglochin maritima, assembly GCA_963682175.1. NCBI lineage: Eukaryota > Viridiplantae > Streptophyta > Magnoliopsida > Alismatales > Juncaginaceae > Triglochin > Triglochin maritima. Next base: position 52,800,863 of record OY821771.1, on the reverse strand, counting down.
AGGAACGGAGACAGCGGTGAATGTAAGGATGGATGGATGGATGAATGGATGGGTGATTATTATTTCCTGAAGGTGGTGGTGCGCTGATTAGTACTTCGCTTTCCATGTTTCTTTCTTTTCTTCTTTTCTTTTTGTATATAAAATAAGAAACAACATCTGGTCAGTTTAAAATTCAATCTTATCTGTTTAAACTCCTTATAATGTCACCATTAAATTTAATTACGGTTAATCTACAGTTAATTTTTACCGTTAAATCATTTTATTAGCATAACCGTTATATCCTTAATCTATCTTACAATTTAAGATGAATGATGGATATGGTAGGTAGGGGTGAAACCTTGTGTCTGAAATCCGTCAATCCGACTGACTCTGTATTCGAAATCAAAAGATTTATCCGAGGAAAAAAATTCGCAACCAAATTTGTATTCGGATATGAACATCCAGAAAAAAACGAAATTGAATATGGATATTAATACATCTGATTCGAATAATATCAGTTTCGTATTTTATATGCACGTATAAATAAAAAATATATATAAAGCATATATGAATTAAATTAAATTATTTATATTATGTTTAATATTTTTTCATGTAGGCAAAAAATAAAAGGCTGAGATTTCTTCTTGTTTAGTAGTATTACCTGAAAACGATGTTCAATCAAAAAATATTTTCAAGTCTATTCGGATTTTTTAACAAATTCGGATATCCTAATTCGGAATAGATTTTGAACTTGGTTCGGATACAAATTTATTCAAATTCGGATCCAAATCCGACGGGTACAAATTCGGATCATTCCCTCATAAATCTGATCGGATTCGGATTCAAATATAAGTAAAAAAATGAATTCAAATTGGGATACAGACACATTCGTTTTGTATCCGCTCTGTTTTCACCCTTAATGGTAGGGACTTAAAACAATTAGATTAAGATGGTTTCACTGTTTCACACTTTCAACCCCTTTTTGTGTCGTCGAATGTACCAGTTTTTCACGTTTGGAGTTGGACTCTTAAAAATGATTTTTTGAATGCTTTTCTTGTTGGCATTTAGGCCTTAATCCATGTTTTGGTGATTTAATCAATCTAATCTTAATAATAATCAATATATAGTAGCACACATATTGCATAACACGTATATTATTTTGTGTTAACATCTACAAGTGATCAAAACTCAAAAAAGAAATGAATTCAAGTCAAAACATGTAATCAAGCTATTGAAGACATGTAATTTTATTTTTCTTTTGAGTCTTAGGAACATTGTATACTTGAGCATACTACAGTGTATAACTAATCACATACACACTAAGTTCATTGTAGAAGTCACACACAAAATCTCAGATCATTTGGACTTCAATAGGTCACTCAAACTTAGACCGGAAAACACTTAAACTAAAACTGAACTGTCTGAGCAAAATCGGTCAACCGAACGAGTTCTCTGTTCGACCGATTGGATCAGTTAATCTATTAGTCAATAGTGTTAAACTGGTCGACCGTTTTGAGTTTTTTGTTCGACCGTCTACACGTGTCATTTGACTGTTAGACTTGTCGTATTATACAAACGGTTGTATTCACAAGTTCATTCATACCTCAAAAATACTTTTGACTAGGTCCACGGTCGATCGAACATAGACATCTCTTGAACCCCATAGTGTCAGTTTTTATCGGTCGACCAAACCAACTTTTTTGTTTGATCGTTTGTCCATGGATTTTCCTGGATAATATTTATGGACTGTCAAATCTCTCTGAACGGTCGACCATCCCATATCTTAGTTTGACCGTTCACTTAAGTTATAGTCTTCGTCGGTCGACCGCTTGTTTCTGGAACTGTCTGGACGTCATTTCTTGACAGAATCTGGTCAACCGTTTTACCCATTTCGGTCGACCGAACTTAACCCGAACAGACATGTGCTTTTCTGCTTTGTGTTTCTCACACATTCATTTATCACTTTTGTCACAACGGCTATAACCGTAGGATTTCGTGTCCCTATGTATGTATATATTTTAAAAAAATTAATACAACATACAAGATCGTTTTCATATTTTCAACAATTTCTATGTACATTACTTTGTGTTTATTCTAATAACATGCAACACTACATTTATTAAAATAAACCACAAAGGTAGAATCATACCTAAAGGTTCTCTAAAAACTTTTTGAAGATCCGGAGTCGCGTTGCCCGTTGAATCGTCCACGGATTTGCATTCGAGTGTTCACCAAACTCTAAACAAGATTAGAGAGAAAGGAGATAGCCAATCAATCTCTGACAATGTTTGGAATCTAGCTAATAACTCATCTTTAAGCTCTTATCTCTAAAACTTAAATTTACTAAGAGATTTTCGTGGTGATTAGGGAGAGATTAATGAGAGAAAGAATTTTTGTATTAGTATTAAACAAGTAGGAGTAGGGGTCCTTTTATAATCTCTCAAAACATCATTATGAAGAGTTATTCTTTAGCCATGATCCATTGTTTATTCTCTCCTAAAATTAATCTCTAATTTCCACATAAGCACCCACAAAAAAAGTTTTAATTAAATCTGGAATTAATCCACCCATGATTTAATTAATCTCTTAATAATTCAGGTAGAATCGTTCTTGTTCGGTGGGCCGAGAATTATTCGGTCAACCGAACCGTTCGGTTATAACACGTGTTCGGTGCACCGTGAGCTAGACGGTCGACCAAATCCGTATGAGAAAAATTCCCTGGAAGAATTCGGACGAACCACGTCTTTTACTCGGTCGACCGTTGACCCACCAGAATCGCTCATGGGACATAGTCATCGGATGACCGTGTCACCTTCGGTCTACCGAAAATACTACTTCTCGGTTGACCGTGCACACTCAGTTAACCGAACCCGATTGTCCAGGCACCCCAGACAATGTCGGTCAACCAATTGCACTTACTCGTTCTCTATTCGGTTAACCGATCCGAAGATACCCCGATCGACCGAACCATGAACGACTCACCTTGTTTGACATCGATTTTACCTTTGTCAAAATTTGATCTTTTGAGGGTTTTCTAGCAAACTCATATCTTATGTAATATATTATTATCTTATGTAATATTAAATTATTACACCTCATAATACATACACCTCATATGAATTTATCCATGATTCTATTTATGTCAATTCTCATGACATATTGATTTTATTCATTCACACCACATGTGCCCTATTTTCATATGAAATCCAACACATCATATGAACTTAAAATCAACCATCTTGTTTCCCAGTTTTGTGGTGTGACCTATAGGAGGATCTAAGTCAAATTGACAGCGATATTAAACACTTAATATCTCAAACTATAAGCGGTATCTAGCTACACATTATAGTTACCCAATTAGCATAGATGTTTTTGTTCCACCCGAACCAAAACACGATCAATTTAGTGATGTAAGTGCACCACTTGTGTCCGTCTCTTGCCTCATGATATTAAGAATATATACAAAGTAGAAATGTGTCATCTTTGTATTATATTCATTTCTTGATCTTTCTAAGCTAATTATAACTATGTAACTTAACTCAAGTTACATTGTGCACATTATAATTTTGCTTTATCAAGGGGCCCACTAATATCATCACTCAATTAAGAGGGACAATAATAATCGTTTGACTAGCTATCTTTTCCAGCACAAGTCATGCTCAACCAACTATTGTCTTTATCACTATACTCATTGATAGCTTTTGACAATAATCAAATTAAGCACTTCTTGAGTGAAAATATATAAGTCTCATATCTTAGGATCCAAGACACAGTAAAAACATTAATGACACGAAACACAATTCCATAATGTTTTACTTGTTAGGTCTATTCAATATATAAAAGTAATCTTTTCCTCTTTTATATACTCGTGTCGTCAATTATTTGTAGAGCTACAACAATCGATGACCAACACGACAATCTTATCTCGGTGATTAATGTTCCATGTTAATTACCATGATTGTGAATAACTTTTGATTTATGTAAACCATTATCTTTTAGAGCTCTACGGTTAAGGACCAAACGTCTCTTCCTTAACACTTCCAAAAGACGAATACCATAATCAAGAAACAAAATGTTTGCACATTCAATTCATAATAATTGACATATAAAAGTAAAACTTTTAGAACACATTCCTTTCAATAACATCTTAGAAGTTTATAAATACATGTTACCAAGACATAATTCACAATCTTTTCCACTCCATATTGCCGTACACATCTAAAAGAAAGCTACCAAACCTTGAATCCCCAATCATACTCTCCAAGCCAAGATTTTCACACTTTAGATCAATTCCAATCATACTCTAAGTGTGCTCAAGTTAGAGGGTGATTGTTCCACTCAACAATTATCTTTCAAGAAGCAATGATTTCGGTGAAAGCCCGAAGTGTTTCCTCTCGGGTTGCGAGAGGAAGAAATCAAGCTCAGCGAGGATTGTTCGCGAGACTTGTGGTGTAAATGCTTAATCTCGGCCCGGAACGCGATTGATAGTGAAAACGTAGGCGGAACTCGCGGAGTCGAAAGGAGCTTGAAAGAGAGGAAGTAGGCGAGAGGTCGAACCTCTATAAAAAAATTCTGATGCTATTGTGGTTTGCATGTTCTCCTTCTTTACTTGCTTGCTTGTTTAAATTTCATTGTGCATCTTTGTTTGTTATGCAAGTAGAAAATAAACTTAAAAGTGATTAGATAATTAGTGACCCACATAGATCCAACATTTCTTTCTTCTATTTTAACTTTCAAAACCTTAGGGTGTGTTTGGGTGTAGAAGCTCCTGACTTTTGTCTTCTCCGGGAGCTGCTACAGTAACTTATGGTAATCTAAACAACTACAATAACTTATGGTAATCCAAACATTAGAATGAGCTAGATTTCTTCGAAAGTCATTTTGATTCCCAAGGCAGCAAATTGTTTTTGCTTGCAAAGCTCGCGTAGTGAGTTTCTCTGGTTTCTCTGTTTTTGGTGAGCAATTCTTGTTATTTTTTACCAAATTATCATCAATCTTCCCATGTTTTCTCTTCTCATGTCCCCAAGTTGATTCCCAAATATGTCAAATTTACATCAATTGTACAATCAAAACTAATCTCGAAATTACAATTCGTGTCACCATTCATGAACGGAGCAGGTGAGCTCATTTTTCTTTCATTTATTCTAATTTTGATAATTTACTTTTCCAATACTTTTAAAGAGAATAATAACATGATTGTTTTATGGTTTTTTATTTTGTTATAATTTTATGCATATATAGTAACATGACAATCACCATTTGCTTTGAATAGGTAGGGTTTTGAATACCTTAATGAATGACATTAATTTCAATGTGAAATCTTTGAATGTGTACAACAAATTTCATGGTAATACATTTTTCGTTAACGAGAATGTGTTTTTCTCTGTTATGACTTATCTTCTGTTGGTGTGAATTTTTTGTAAATTATCTTGTGTGTGTATGTTATTGGGAAAATGTACAAATGATACTTTTGATTGCAAACACCTAACTTTCCAAATCGTATACACAACAAAACTTTTACTTCTCGTCAAATCAAACAGATGAAATCAATTGATGTTCAACCATTCAAGTAACAAACTACAACACAAATTGGTTACTTCCAAAGAATTAAGTGAGGTTTAACATTTTCAAGTAACGATACTTCTCAAGGTGGGAGAGAAGGGTAAAACCATAATTTCACTCTGATTTGACATCTTCCAAGGAAGTCAACATATTACATCCAAACAACTAAAGTTTCTAGAAATGAAGAATCTGAAGAGAAGTTCTAATGTAGAGAAGTTAAGCTTCTAGCAGAAACTCATATGAAAGCTTAGTCATCCAAACACACCCTTAATGTCTAACAAGTTAAATAAAATCATCAACCGTAGAAGATAAAAAAACCAAACTGTATACTCCTTTTAACCAAGTATGTTGTTTGTGCACGTTAGCTTGTTCATGTTATTGGAATCTGTTGGAAAGTTTAAAGATTTTTTAATTATTTGATTAAGATCTACAAACAAGATAATAATAAGTTTAAGATAAATAGTAATGAGTAATTTTAAATGTATTTGTGTAATTTTGTTATATATTATTATAATTACTTAAAAAATAATGCAATATATGTTTTTATTTTTCAAATAGTTTGGGGGGTTTTTGGTATTAAAATCTTGATGTAATATATCTTTTATACATGATTCATAACTTTTCTCTCGGTTTTCCAAGAAAGTTACGAGAAATAAGAAGGAAATCTTTCGCATGCAATTATGTATTCAAGACTACAAAGAGAAATAGAAGTAAATATTTTCTTTTTCAGAGCTACACAAAACGGTTAGAAAAGTTAAGGTGTGTTTGGATGCGTCATTTGTAAATTTCATGAAACTTTGAAATAACATAATTTGCAAATCCTAAGATTTTTAAAAGACGTCATTTGTTTTCACATTGTTTGGATAAATATGTCATTTACAAATCTCATCATTTGATTTTGTTTGGAATAACCTTGTAATTTTTAAATTCTATGTATATGCTAAAATCAAACCAAAAAGAAAAGGACGATGAATATCGATGGTGGTGGAGCTCGACAAAAGTGGCAGAGCTCGACGACAACAGAGGTGGTGAGACGAGTTGTCGGGATTTCAGGTGGAATTTAGAGTTGAAAATTAGAATGAGAATTTGTAAATTCCATCTAAAAATGTGAAATTTTGTTTGTCTTTTTTGTATAGGAGTGTAATTTACAAATTCCAATTTTCAACCCACCAAACATATTATCTACAACTACAAATAACGTATTTTGATATTCCACCGAATTTGAAATTTCATTACAATCTCGACTCAATAGTTTAACAGTAATAAATACATCTATGATCGGGTGGACTCGACTGGTCTGGGTCGACACTTCCGGCGGCTTCCATTGTGGCACATCACTCCTACAATGGCGCACCACCAACGCCTCTCCCGATCCCTCTCCCAAACCCTAACCCTAACCCTAACCCGCCGCCTCTTCTCCACCGGCGTCGCCGTCAAGAAGGTCACCTGCTCCAACTTCCCGGCCGCGCTGGACGACCTCCGCCCCCTCGTCCGCGCCGCCGACTTCGTCGCCGTCGACCTCGAGATGAGCGGCGTCACCAGCGCGCCCTGGAGGGAGTCCTTCGCCTTCGACGACTCCCACGTTCAGTACCTCAAGGTCAAGGACTCCGCCGAGAAGTTCGCCGTCGTTCAGGTTGGGGTCTGCCCCTTCCGGTGGGACCCCTCCAGGACCGCCTTCGTCGCCAATCCGTAAGTTAGCGGTGCTTCGCTCGATTTTGTTGTGTTCGTAGTCTAACATTGATTATTTGATCACATGAGTAGCAGCGAGGTTGATATAATATAGGCTCTCTGGCCATAAAAAACTAGTTCTTGAGATGAGTTCTGTTAAGTTGTATGAAATTGTAGTAAGAGTCAACCCCGTCAAGTTGGGTGCGAGTCAGGTGACCGTCGAAATGGGTCGCCCTGTTGCCAGGTTCAGCTGTAATGGTGGGGTGAAGGCCATTCCGACTTCCGAGTAAGGTCGTCGAGGACGTTGGTTACAGTCCGTTCTATGTAGTACCAGAGTAATAAGGATGATTTCTTAGAGTTTAGAATCTCTTATGTCAACTACTAAATTTTGGGATGATTTTTTTGGGGATCACAACAGGTTGCTAATTTCTGACGAAGCGGGTTAGTTTGTGTTTGAGGTGATGAAATGATAAATATGCCGCTCTTTTCGTGAAGTATGGTGTCTTTGCTCGTCCTTTGGTCATTGTTATTATTTAATGTCCATTTCAGATGAAAATAAATTGGGAGGTGCTACCTTAGAGAAGACGGAAGATGTTTGCAGGAAAACATCATAACAATGGGAATTTATAATTGTAGAGTGGGCTTTTGCTTGACTAGTGTGCAGATAGCTTTGGAATTGGAATGTCGTGGCTCAAGAATTTATATCTTCAACAGTTTGCACAACTTGCACTGCGAACCTATTTAAAAGAAGTGCCTGTTAACAAACGATGTGGAATTAAATGGCGTCTTCTTCTGACTTACTTTAACTCTGGTCACCTCAATGTTAGGATATACACATTTATTTCTGACAATTTGTAATTTTCATTGATAAGGTTCAAGCGAAGGGTCTATGCACAGTTTCATTATATTTTAATGTCTTAAATTCTCGTGCCAATTTGTCGTACTAGACGAGCTCATAGGTGTTTTGAGGTAGATAATCTGTTTTTTGATTACCCTTCTTTCCAAAACAATTGCAATACTTGTGTACATCTTTTCTTTAACCAACGCCAACTGATGTAAATAATGAGATGTTTTTTTCTAGGCAAAATTTCTATATATTTCCTCGTAAAGAGCTTCCCGTAGATGGCCCGTCTCATGAATTTCTCTGCCAGACTTCATCTGTTGATTTCCTAGCCAAACACCAGTTTGATTTTGATGCTTGGGTACATGATGGTAAACCAATACAATTATTTTGCTGGCATGTTTTTTTCTTTCTTTCGAGAATTAACTTACTTAAGTATATTAGGTCTTATTTTTGTCATACTAGAACATTATGTGTATGCAACTATGCATGATATTTTTTTTATATGCATGATATATTCACAGGAATATCTTATTTATCAAGAGAGCAGGAGTTGGAAGCTCTGCGCATTTTCTCTGCAGCCCATGATAATAAGTCAACCAGTGCTAATACTGTGGGACCAGTTGAAATACCATCAGGTCGTACCACTGATATTCTTTTCGCCGAGCGTATGAAGAATAATTTTTTTGAGTGGCGAAATGATGTTGTAAAAGGTCAACCATCAATCTCAAATCCTGGACTTGAGACTACTTTCTTCAAATTGAGACCAGCTGTGTTTCTGGATGGATTTAACTCCCATCAACATAAGTTGATTCAAACGGTAATGCTGTTTCTACTCAAACATTCCTTATTAACACCATCAAAATTAAATAATACACGTAGCCTGAGATTTATGCTTTTACATTTTCATTTGCTAGCATCATAAGTGTTTATATTGGGATTTGAGATTGTTGCACGATAAAAATGATATTGCTAAAATTGGCGGCAATGCATGTGTTTCCTGTACAAGGTTGTAATTAGATACCGTGCATTTGGGATAAGAGGTCATAAACTCATGATCGTTTATGTCGTTTCATTTTTATGCTCATCTGATAGCTTAATTACTTATTGGAGATTTTTAAAGGATTTATTTATTTTGGTTGTTTCTGTGTACTGTTAATCATTTACAATTTATTTGAGGATTACATTAGGACATGGGAAACAGTTCTATGGAAGTGTTTTAGCCAAATGAAATGAAATAATGATAGTGCGCCATGTCATTTTGATACACCTTTCATTGTGAAACTTATGAGTCCTTCATGTGTTTTCAAACTAAAACCACCAACTAAAAAGTAAACTTGAATGTTGATGTAACTGAGTTTGATTTATTTCCTTGATAAAATCTCATGTGCATTCTATACCTGTGACATGTATGATTGCCGTTGGTGAACATAGTTCACATCTGACAGCAAATGATTATGTTGCAGGTGATCAGAACGTATTTTAGGGACCTTGTTTATGTTCACACGAACAATGAGAACTCATTTGAGCGAAGGGCGGCAGTAGTTTATTCGGCCTCAGAGGATGATAAGGCATTGCTTATGGTATCAAATCAGTTTGCAAGTAGTAGTCGTAGTTTTTTAGCTACACAAATCTAAATCTATTTTGTATTTTATGCACTGCAGAACTTTGAATTTCGTGTATGGATTGCTTGTTTTTCTTAGATTTTTGCAAGAGCTATTCTCTATTCAGACCATTTTATCAAAGCAATTGTAACAGGAGAGCAAACTTCATAACTTGAAGTGCTATATATACAACAGCATGCCAAAATTGATAGCATCCTTTTTCTCTGCAGAAGGAAGTTCAGGCAGAGTCATTTCATGTGGCGAAGGCAAATATAGGACAAGCTGTGGGTTTTCGCCATGTCATTGACCTTCTTTCTGAAGAAAAGAAGTTGATAGTTGGTCATAGTTGCATACTAGGTAGCTTTTATATTCAACTGCCAATGTCTTATAAATAGTTCAGATCAATTCACTATGAGGTGCCTCACATCCATAATACTAAAGTTTTATTTTCCTCCATTCAGATGTGGCACAAATATACAGCAAGTTCTATAGACCTCTTCCTTCAACAATCACAGAGTTTGCATCTTCTTTGCACAAATTTTTTCCTCATATCATTGACACCAAACATCTCTTGAAAAACAATGACATTGTTCAGCGTATAATGGAAGGGAAAAGCAAGTCACTGTCTTCGATATTTTCTTTACTGTGTCCAGAAGTGTCATTCTCTTCAAGCAATTCTATTTCAGCATACCAGCAGCGTGTAAAAGTTGAGGTGCCAGTGGACGAAACAGGGTATGTGCTATAATCTTGAAACAGCTTATATACAACTTGCTTGGTAAAGTGATTAGGTTATATGTGATGATGTTATGAATCATTTGGGCCTTCCAATTGACAGCAGGCTGCTTACTCTGCAACCTGTCGCACTATTCCAGACATTTTTGTTTTGTAAAAAGGTTGATAATGTAAAAAATTGTAAGCTAATATCTAAACTATGAATTGAGAAGGATAATATAAATTTTAACAATGTTCTGATTGCCCTTAGATGGAAAAGTTATGGGCGGTCACATCTACCTGGATTTATTGATTCCAAATCCTTAATTTTTTTAATCATAGTTTTATTAGATTATATGGTATTGCAAGTACAATCTAATAAAGCATGCAACTGAGTACCACCGATAAAAAAGAAGTAAGCAACCAAGTACCCAATATAAGGATTTGACCTTTCAATAGCATTGTAACTCAACTATCAAAGTACTGATTAACTATTAAGTGAGTTTGTGTAGTTCAAATATGTTGGGACCCCCCCATTGGACAATATTCTTCATGATTTCTCTCCCCATCTGAAATAAATGATATCATTGAGCTTTATGCTATTAAAACCAGTTTGTGAGTTTGGGCCTGATAATTCATGAAATGCCAAATTATTAAAGTTTTATGGCAAACTGTTCATTTGATGTCAACCTTTCAAACTAGTTACTAGGTAGCAAAATCTGGTTGGGGAAAACATGACAACTAATTTGGTTCAGCCGCATCCTGTTTAAGTAGTTAAATTAGTTATCACTTATCACTTGGCACTTAAAATTAACATCTGAAAACGATATTGATTATCGAGGGCAGAATAGAATGGAAAATTTTGATGTGAGGAAAATAGCATCTGGACCGCTGGACGCATTAAAATTGTCGATCTCAGAAAATCGTGTAAGAATTCTATCTTTCCTTCATTATGAAGTGTCAGAATACTGCTAGGAGATCTTAGCATAGAAGTTAGAAACAACATTTTCTTAAATTAACTTGTATTGGGTTACCCTACCAACCCTTTCTGATGGGACTTCATGACATCTTTTTGCAGGCCATCTTGGACTTCGGGTGCAAAGCATGAAGCAGGTTATGATGCCTTCATGACTGGTTGTGTGTTTGCTCAAGCATGCAGTCATTTGGGCATTGATTTTAAAAGTGATCCATCACTAACCTTTGAACTGGTTAAAAATGAAAAACTTCAGAAGCACATCAACCTTTTATATCTAAATTGGAAAAGCGATGCAGTCCTCGATCTGACAACAGGGACGGAGGTCCCAAATTCAGGAGCTCAGCACAACAAACAAAGGTACAGAAAAACAGACACCACAAGAATTGTGCTTTTGTGGGGTTTCTCATCCAAGATCAATCCATCAGAATTCAAGGACTGCATTACTAAAGTGTTTGGTACTGATTCCGTTTCGTCTGTTTTCTATTTGGATGAAAGTGCTGCTTTCATTGAATTCAGTGAACGAAAACTGGTAACAGAATTTTTAGTTCTTAAAGACACTTTGGAGAGAAATGACAGCGTGGTATTAGTGTTGCACCCACTTGGAAAGATATTGGAAGGTGGCAAAACTCATGCTGCGGATTACAGTACTTACAAGGAGATATGCAGCTCCTCAGTGTCGAAGGTGATGTTTGCAGACCAGGCCAAAGCAGTGGGAATCAGGTGGCTGACTAAAGTGCCATCCAGTAATAATGTAGAGAATCAGTCACCAAGTTCTGAGAAAAATGTTGTACGGTCGGAAAATAGAGGCAATACGTCTTTTCCATCAGATGGGAGTTATGCGGACGATATTTTGGATTCCTTTTCAACCATTCAACCACTAGCCAGAAAACATGCCACTGTGTAAGGATATTGTTTTGGTTTTCCTGATTTTTGATTTTCAGAAATGAACTTGGAGGTTGAAGAGTTTAGATACGTGATCCCGTGGAGATTGCATTGTCAAGTTCTACATTCAGAATCATTGAAGAGTACAATTTTTTGCTTGACAGAATCAGCCCCGACAAGTGTGGTTCATTGCGAGGAGTTTATTTATGGTTTCAGCAGGCCACCATTGTGAAAATCTGATAAGCAGTGATGCAAACCGTGGCCTAATTGTTTGTGGTGGTTATCCTTGGCAGAGTTGCTACACCTTCCGTCCCAGATGAAATTATACGTACATGAACACTTAGGACGACAAAGAGGAAGTTTTATGTCAACGCGATTGTTGTTTTGATAAACACATCGTTAGATTATGCAAGTATGTTGCTTACGGAAGAAAATTTGATTGTCGTGGTTTTGAGTTTTGACCACAAAATATTATTTGGCGGGTTTTCTCTTGATATCAAGGGTAGTGGGATCGTGATATTTCCTCTACTCGTACTTTAACTTTGAAGATCAATTATGTATTATTACATTTTATTTCTACAATATTTTACTGTGATTATCTCAAGCAATTCGGCAAAGCATTGATACCGTTTTCATATTTTACTTCGAATAAATTAACCAACACAAAACAAGCGAATCACAAATAAAATCTTAACGATCTAACGGTCTGGAAAAGATGAAAAGCCCGAACAACTATAAATTCCCAAACAATCAAACAGAAATTGACCAAGACAGATGCAAGCCTCAAACAAAACAAATAAACCAACAAGAAATAAACCTTACCACCCTGCTGCTGCTGCTGCTACTACTACATACCAAAACCTAAACGAACAAAAAAATCAAACGCAAGAGCCCCAAGAGCAGCCACAAGACCACCATTCTTCACACCATGGTTTGAACTCGGTGTCGAATCCGGGGCCATAGACGGTGCATTGGCCGGTCCCCAAGCAAGCGATTGCGGCTCAGGTGAGGTTGGCTGGGTGTTGGGGTGCACCATGACTCGAACGATCAACTTCTGACCGGCCTCGCAGTGTCCCGGCTCGCCACTTATGAAGTAGAAGAAACCGTAACGGTAAAACGTGAAAGTTGTGTCCCCATCTTCAAATCTCACCACCGGTTCGCTTGTGTTGCACTTGTTGTAGTCCTCGCGACTCACCACGAGAACCGAGTCGTTCTTGTACTTGAAATCTACGTCATTAAAACATGTATAAAATCATTAAAACCACCGTTACGTAGTTATATTTTTGGCAATGTATGTGAAAAAATGTCCACTATAATCCAACACAATAATATATAACTAGCTACTTATTCTATGGTTTTCAAGCCATTGGTTATTTCCGTGTGTAACAAAAATCTTACCTAAGAAACGATATATAGCAAAGCTAATCAGCATGATTATTTTATAGAGGTTGTAACCAAAAAAAAAAAAAAAACTCATAATCTCATAATCAGCACAAAGGTTGTTTACGTTACGTACAAAATCATTTCCTTCTCATGCATCATGCACCAAACGTGGAATCCAAATTAATAACGAAACTTATACGTAAAAACTTATCATTCATAAAAAAAAAAAAAAATGAAACTTCAACAGGCAAGAAGTTAATTAGTGTATAAACAAACTTACTAACGGAATCCCCAACATGGAACCTATTTTGCTTTGCCCAATCATTGTAAGCCTCCTTGTCGTCGTCGGCCAGCGTAATCCATCCCTCTCTTCCTCCCACTCGGAATTCGAAAGCCGAAACGACAGAGGCAAGCACAAGGCAGGAGAGACAGAAGAAGAGAAAACTTGAACGTTTGTTACTCATGTTGATGTGTAGAGAAGAAGACCAAAAGCTTTTGAGAAGAGGTTGTGAATTGTTAGCTTAAATAGATATATAGGAGTGAAAGGGTTTAGGGAGAACGTGAGAGGTTTGGGGTGTTGGGTTTTGTACACGTGGCGCATTTGGATTGGTCGGGAGGAAAAATGGGGTATTTGTCTTGTGGGAAGTGGGGGTTATGGCTTATGGGGTTCGAAATAATGTTTGAATGGGAGGTTATGGTAAATAATGTGGGTTGACCAAAACGACATTTTTTTTAGATAGTTAAGTCGTGGAATCTCGCCAAATAAATATTATGTATGTCTGATTTCATTTAATTAAGGTCCGTAAAACAGCAAAACTCACTGTGTACGTAATTTATTAAAGTAATAGAGTTCAAAAGATAAAAATCAGCTAAATTAACTTTATTGAAACTTAAAAATAACAATATTCTATAGCTAACTAACATGGTTGAGAAGCAACTAATACCATGTGCACTTTGCTTTGGGATTGCAACCAATCAATTTTTATATCCAACTCCAATTAAGCACAATTAGGAATCGATTAGTCTAGATAATCCAAAATCACAACAACTAACACATGAATATTTTATTCCTATTTTCTATTAGGTGTTTCATTTTGTTTGGGGTTTGTACCATCTAAGTTCTCTTTAATCAAAAATTACAATATAATCAATGAACACGACAAATTTCTTTTAATACAATGGTATTAGCTAGGTATTTCATTTAGTTTGGGGTTTGTACCATCTAAGTTCTCTTTAATCAAAATTTACAATATAATCAATGAACTCAACAAATTTCTTTTATTACGATGGCATCTTCAATATTATCACCAGTTCACCACCAATGCTACTACTTACTACCTCTACCACCTTCTCTTCACGCAAGCGCCACTTAAATTAGTTAAATTTCAGTACTACTTCGTAGATAGTGACTACTAAAAAAAAGTGGCTCGTAAAAAGGTAAAACGGAATTGCAAAAAATATACGATAATTATTTTTAGGAAAAAAAAATGCTACCGCCCAGGATCGAACTGGGGACCTTCAGTGTGTAAAACTGACGTGATAACCACTACACCACGGCAACTGTTGTATAAATAATTATCACTCATTCTTTTAGTATCCCTATGCGACGTTGATACAAACTTTACATTTGCTAAATACCTAAACACGAGAACAATGCACTATTGCAATCGAGATAATATGACACGTATAGAATAACTTTGAATGAAAAATCTAAATCGTAAATTGTTAATGTCAATATGTTAGCGTGTATATGCAATCTTTTGTAATAAGACCAAAGTATCTGGTGCTATCACACTTCTAGCATTCTTGGCGGGTATTTAACTATTTTGACTAATTGGAGAATTATGATTATTAATTTGACATGGATACTAACTCATAATGGGTTTTTATTTGTGATGATCCAAAATTTTCCGACCCCTACTATCACTTGGGTTAGGAGGTTGTAGTTCTAAATTGGAGGTGATTCACACTGTTTTCAACGAGATGTTTAACATGTGTCTTCACGTACTCACTCCTAACAACTTCATTACGTCCCGTGAGACGACACTGACTCGTAACGTTGTTGAATGAAGTCTTAGAGGGAAAAGAAGCATTTTTCCTTCAAACACTTTTGAGATAATAGATGATTTTTAAGTCCGCAGACCCGGAGTGCTTTACAGTGACAAATATAATTCTCATCCGTGCATAAGAAAATACACAAGCATGCGTTAAGTTCCAAAAATTAGAGCCAAATGTACAACTCAAGAACCTATCATCATAAGAATCAAACTTTTCAGGTTTCATTGATAGCATTGATGAAACTTTGTACCCCCAGAAATATAACTCCAACAGACCTAGAGCCGACACTAGCAAATATCGCATAACATTGAGATCATCTCATTAAACCTCAACCTCTATATAGAAGTAACTGATAAATCCTGCAATATTTTACATGGACACCAGAAGTCTAAACTCTCAAACTTTGAATACCTCACCATAATCAAGCACTCAAAAACATCACTTATTCATATTGTGTCTACAATAAACATATATTTGAAGTGACATTGTTTATTTGCCAACATAAACAACCATCACTAGGCAATCCCTTCAAGATGTCAGCTGGAACCCCGACCATGTTGGCACATGGTCTGCTAAATGTTTTGAGCTTCAAGACTGGGGAGAGCCACCATCTGAACTCCTGTTGAAGAGGGACATTGCATCGCTGTAAATGGCAATGGCATTGGATAAAACCGCAACGACAATCATGGAAACAGATAAAATTTTGTCCCACTTTGTCGCAATACCGTGTGGATCCCTACAGGTACAGAACAAAGTGTTAAAAGATAAAACGTATTTTGAGAGTTAACAGTAAAAAAGTGAAGTAGAAAAACATGATTAATATGTTCTATTTCCCCCTTTTCTTAAGATAATATGTTCAAAGTTGATTAAGCCATATTCGAAAATACTTTTTTAGTTGGTGATTAATTTAATTGAAGGTGCATTGTCAAAGAGAAGAAATGCCATGCCTGCAAAATTATCAGCAGTATTTTAGACAACTAATGTTTCTTGAACGGAACTAAGCAACTAATGTGTTTAAAAGCAGGTAGTTTTCAGTACTTCTTATAGCTAAAAGGGTTGCAACAAGCCCTTGGAATTTAAAGAAGTCAAAGGATGTTTTACATTACAAAATATAAATATTTTACCTTTTGTCTCACCACCATGGAAAGAATTACTACTAAAATAGTCTCCAGTTCCATTGCAAAGATTTATAGAACCAATCTTTTGAGATGACTAAATTATTTCAAATCGCCAATAGCATGCAAGAAAATACCTTGAACGCTCAACAACGTTAAATGAAGAAATTTGTAACTTGAATCCCTATTTACTAGTGGTCAGCCAAAAGTTATATAGAGCCTTACTATGACTAGGTAAGAAAATAATTATCAAGCTGAATGGCTAATCGTCAATATCATAAATTGTCATCAAATAAGGTTTGGAAATCATGTTGGTTAAGCAGTGAAGCAAGGGGGAAAGGCAAAAAGGTCCGAGACCACACACCTGAGGGCAATCGCAGCTGGAAATATAAAACCAATAAGCACTGTAGCTGTGGCTCCTGTGAACTGGAAGGCATCCCAAATGCTTGGTATAAAATTGGCACCCAAGAAGAGCAGAACTAGAAGCATCCCTGTGATCATTACAAACCTCCTGTTGTCAGTATAGAATGATCCAGCCGATGGAAAAAGAAGTCCGTCTGTGTTGAGACGGAGGGCAAAGAAGATCATGGGGAACACAAGCATAAGGTGGAGCACATAGCTGACACGGACAACGTCATTCAGAACAGAACTATAAGGAATCCCAAGGTCTGAATCGAAGTTAGCTAGCACGTCATCCATGGTAGCATCACCGAAAAGAAGAAAACCGAAGAAGCTCGTTGTTATGTACACAACCGAGCAAAGTCCGAGAGATGTCTGCACGATGTGTTGTATCTTACTGGGTTCCTCCAGCTCATTTTCAATTGGGTGAACTGAAGGATCACAAAATGATCATGTGTCATTGTCAAAGTACCAAACCAGGAAAAAAGACCAGCAAAGAAACCAAACATAATCATCATAAAGTAGAGGTGAGCTCAATCTAAAGTTTAGGCAAATGAAAACCACCCATGCTAATTTAATATTTTATTGATTGATATCCACACTTACCATAAAACAAAGTAATATAAACAAGACATAAGATTATAGTCTCGAGAAAAGCTTTTATCCAAGTTATTTTCCATGTAACGTGATTGGCTGATGGCATGAGCATCAATTATACAGATGAAAAGGTTGAACTTACAGGAGGGTTCATTGACTTTTACTTGCACCTTTTTTTTTGAGTGGAAGAATACCAACAACTTACATTCACCAAGTAATTAATCTACAGCATATCCAAGATAAAGTAAATTAAGAAACTTCCTTCCTGGCTATAAATCATATAACCTCAGTGGCTGAACATAATAACCTTTTACAGAAAAATACAAAATGTGGTATTCCGTCTGGCAAACAAAACAAAGTTTTCAAGTAACCAATACTGAAAAACATAAGCTAATAAGAATTAAGAAGGTCCATGTCTAGATGAGTTATGTTCTTCAAATAACAATATTTTCTTGGACACCACATACTAAGAACTATTAGGACCAAAACTGATTAGATTAAAAAAGTAAAATGTCATACCATTGTAGTGGCACACATAAGCAGTAGCAAGGACAGGAACGGCAGTGAAGAGGTTCCAAAGGGAGCTCATATTTGTAACATCTGGGAACAATCGGGGCATTGCAATGCTTCCACTCACCAATTTTACAATAGCAATTCCAGCTGTGATGACTACAAAAACTACTGCCAACGCAACTGATAAAGCAGATGTGTATCTCAAAGAGTCTGCACCAGAAAAGAAAGTTCTAAAATAAGTAGCAGCAACAATTTTAGTCGTAAAAATAAGCAAATGCTATGGTAGAACACAGACCCATTTGTGTATTTCTTCATATCTAAAGATCAAGAGAGAATTATGAGATAAACGAGAACATTCAAAGTGTTTCAGTTTGATGTCCACATACCTACACGTTTAAAGCTTGCCAAAGGTACTAATATAAATAAGGTAGTCACAGTAAGAACAAAGAAACGTCCATTCCACCAGTGGTCTCCAAACCACCCTTCTAATAGACCGGAATGGTGCACCCCACTTGATGAAGTTCCAGAAAGCACGTCACCTACAGAGTTTTTCAATAAGTGTAAATATGTCAACAAACACTTTTAAAAGCAAATATATAATACAATGATGAAGTAGAAATCCAAGTTCAACTACCAAGAGAATCAGAGGACAAAACAGAACAGAAGTAACACGTAAACTTTTTGCATATGTATCTGTATGCACAGACACAGATAAACACTTTGATAACAAAAAAGGTAATTCTATTGACAACAATTTCACTGAGCTGATTTCCGAATTTCAAAACTAAACGCTCATTTAGTTAAACATGGCCTGTGCATATTCCAAATCATGGCCTCCTGAAATATTCCAAATCACATGCCTTTTCCTATTCAATATTTGATCTTTTTGTCGGTAATATTAGAACATTATATCAAAAGGAATTCTGAAAAAAAATAAAGTATTAAGAAACATGTTATTCAAAGTAACCAATGCATACCAATGATGATCATATACACGACAAGCACGCCAATAGTGTTGATGATGACACATAACTGGAGAAAAATCCTTCCTGCCTTCCCAAAGGTATCACCCATGACGCCTCCATAAGAGACATTCTTCCCGGCACGACCAAACCTCATGACCATTTCAATTGAAGCCTCGGAGAGGAATGCGACAAAGAGTATCATCAGAATCCCTGGAATCAATCCAAGAACCTTCATTGTGGCAGGAAGGGCCATGATTCCAGCTCCAACAATGGTAGTAGAGAGGTTAAAAACTGCTCCTGAAAAGGAGGCGCCGTTGAATTCATGGAATTCACCGGCTTCCTCATTCTTGCTCGGTAGCAAAGGCGCCCTCTCGTCGCGGACTTGCTTGCCCTTCCTTGGTTCACTTGGAACGTTTACAATTGTCATCTTCAATTCCAACCCTCACACAATAACCCCTAAAACACAAAACAGAAAACCAACCTTTTAGGAATCTCCAGGTCTAAGCCTCAAAACACACAAAAACATGTAACCTATAAGGATGATCCCTTCCAAATTCCTAAATCCAACCTCCCAAATTTAGAATAAAGATCACAAAACCCAAGTAATAACAGAACTTCCCACAAAAGACCTCAAAGTCCCAACTTCTAACTGGCTCAGCAGCTAAACCCCCAAATAAATCGACTTCCACACCGAAGCTTCCAACTTCACAAGAACAGTCTGGAACACAGTCCAGTATAAACAGTGAAAAAGAAGTAGACAACACACCACGCAAAAATCCAAATATGATGTGGTTCAGGTTCTTTCAAATACCAGTCCAATCCAAAGAGAAAAGCAGATATTTTCGGGAACAACGAGTCTAGAAGCGTCAAGAATCGCGCAATTTTACACCATATTCCACACAAATCCCACCAAAAAAGGGGGAGTTTGGACGAACCCTTGAACCAAATTCGCAACTTTTATAGAAACGAAAAAAAAAATCTTAATCCTAACAACACGGATTAACTTTTCGAACCCCAAATTCTGAGGAACAAAAACCCACCTTCGAATTCGAACTCCAGAACTCCAAATCCCAACGAAACCTATTATGTTCTAGAATCGCAAGCACACGCAACTCGTAGTACCAAACCCTAGAACCGAGTTCGCACCTTTAACATGGGACGGATTCCGAGTTGCGTGTGGTTCTCTCCCTCTTTTTTCTTTTCTTTTCTTTTTTCCCTTCTATTTTCTAAATCCGAACAGATCAGACGACACGAGAAAAATAAATAAATAATGAATTTCGAGACACGCGTCCGGCGTTGATGGGAGAGATGAGGAATCTTGGGTCGGAGCGAGTCGTGATGCTCCACGTTTCCGTTGTTTTCCGGTGGGACGCGGGGAACAGATTTCATTTTTTTGTTTTTTTCGGTGTTTTCTCGACTTTAATTTATATTGAAAAATAAAAAATCTTGATAAAAATTTTAAAAAAAAAATTTAAACTTAATTCAGTAAACGAACCGTTCAAACTTGAAAAAATTAAGATTCAACTCGATAACTCTAGTTTATTGTTCTATTTATAAGTATCTTTCTGTATTTAATAATAATAGTAGATAATACATGTAGCTCGAGTTTACTTGTCGTGTTTTTATTAAATTTTACAAAACACTAACACAATAATATCAAACTCTTTGGTATCCGAAATTAGATTCTCAAGAAAATCTAGGTTATTATTTCTACCTCCAGGAATTGAGATATTTTATTTGCAGTTGTGGTGATAAAATCATTTACGCCAACATGCATCCATGTATCTTTGGTCAGATCGGACGTACCCATCATATTCTCTTTCCACAGCTATACGAAAATCATTTTCCACCCAAATCTACTTCAACTCATTTGTTGGCAATAGCACGAGTTTCTAAGTTTTCACACTAACATATCTATTATCTTTCGGCTGAATCTCAAGTTTTCTTATTAGAGTGGGTCGTCTACTCTTTCCAAGGGGGATTTTGCAGGAAAAAAAATTAAAGTCTGTAATATTATTTTCAGAGGGGTTTATTTCGAGTAAATTAGATTAAACAAATCAGTTAAATATTAGTGTTACTAGTTATAACTTATAATTGTGTGGTCATACAGACAATTATTTTACTTGTAATGAGTCAATGTTCCATTGAATTATCAATACGATATCAAAAATCTTCTACAGTACATATACATGATAAAATCGAAGAAGACTCCGTGAGTCAACAATCACGTGAAATTTTGAGAAAAGGGTAAAAACAGTAATATGATTGAAAATTGAAGATAACATGCAACTACTTCTCAAGTTGAAAAGGAGAAAAATGGTGAAATTAAAGACATTGAACTACCAAAGAAAATGAAGCAAGTCAGAGAACCATTAAGATCGACACGGGAGTTCAACTACATTGTTTTGTCAAAATCCACGTTGTATACATTGCGATTTAATAATTGATTATTTCATAGGAGAGAGACATATATTACCTTCGAAATCATTTTAATAGGTTGTTTCTAATTGTATTGAAATACATTCAAATTACTGCAAACATGACCGGATATATAATTATCTTGACAAAATTAGAACACAACAAATCTCGTCCTTTGGAATATTGCTCACCACAAAATGCTTAAGACCTTCTTCATTTCAAATTGCTCACAACAAATTCGTCCTTTGGAATATTGTTTTGACTTTTGTTTAGCAACCACAAACCAAATTTAGACTTCACGCAACCCCCAATTTGGAAGTGCAAATATGGGTCCCTTGTGTTTTCATGTCAATCTACTCATCAAATGATTGTTTAAAGGTTTCTTTTGCTTCCTTCTTTTATGATTTTGATGTTTTCGTTGTAAAAGAAATTTGTCTTTTTTATTTTGGATTTGTGGTGTAGATTTTTATGTCTTGACATCAAAAGTTCTTAAAAAGTTACGCACACTTTAATCTTTGGTTTTCGTTGCTTTTATAATAAAAATTAAAAAGTATCATATCCAAACTGTTTTCTTAATTCCCAAAGTTTCGACAATTTGACGTTTCAATTTGATTATAAAACTCTCCAGGTGCTAGAAAAATGTGTATTCTTAAATCGGTCTTTGTTTTAGCTCCCAAAGAAAATATTTTTATTGTTACAAACTGGTGAAGCTTGAAAAATTCAAAATTGTCAGCCGGTTTTGATTGTTTTTTGTTAGATTCCCTCCATTATTAGTCCATTAACAAACAATTTGTTTTTTTTTATTATAAAAATGGTGGCTTCTTATTTGATGGATGATTTTCTAGGGAATGGGGTGCTAAATTAATGGTCTCATTCCTAAACTAATAGAAGGGGGTTGGGATGATGTTCCAACAGTGAAGATGATGAGTGCAGCTAGAGGACATGGATTGGTTGGGGATGACTCCAAAGTAGAAGGTGACAATCTTTTCTCATCAACCAAAGTTTTAGTTTTATATATATTTCCATTAGCGATCAGGTTGGAGTTATTTAAAGATGGCCGGCTTGCGTTTGTGGTTGATGTATATTCACGAATACTTTATTGTATTGGTTGTTTGATGCAACCAAGGTTTCTTTGGTTTCTTCCCCGCCTAACTGGTCGGTTAGTTAGTTTATGTTAAGTATTGTTTAAGGTGAATACAAAATGGATTTTTCCTCTTGTTTAAAAGTCTTGACTTGCCGAAGTACGTCTCACTGTCTCAGACGAGAAATACAACTTGTCGACTAGCTTATCTTTAAGGTCGTATGTTAATCATGCAGAGGTAGTTTTTGGGAGAAGGTATTGTTTCAATAATTTTTATTTTCGATGATAACTAATATATTTGTAAATTCATATTATTTTACCCAATGGAATCATTTCAGACAACCTGCTAGAAATGCTAATTGCCTTGTACCTTTTTTTGTTTTGAAAATACGATGTAAGTTGTAAATGCCACTTGACGGAATAATTGGACCCACCTTATTTAACGGTTTGGCGTTGGTTAATCGAATTGTGATATATCCCCTTTAGCTTCCATTGATCAGACTCATACTTAGGTACCATTTAGGAGGTTTGTGATTCGCATCTTTATTGTTTTGTATGTTTTGATTCTTATGTTTATCATTGAGTTGTCATTGGAAGAAAAAAATGGAACGCTTTTTGGGAAGCAATGTTATGATATATGATATATTCTTGGGTAAATTGGTTTTGTACATTTAAATTTGACCTAAATTGACCTGTGTGTACCCGTATTTCTAATAATTAACCAAGTGCATATTAGATCTCAAATTGTTTACTTGTATACACCTCTACCGTTTGTGAGGCATACTCAGTTACGGTTTCTGTTGGAAATTTTACACATTATACTTTATAAATTTTGCTAATAATATTTTCTATTAGAAATTTTTGCACATTACACCTTATAAATTTTACTAATAACATTAATATCAAATCACCAAACCACACAAACATTACTCTCTCTCCTCCCTCTCTCTCAAGTCATCTCTCTCTTCTCTTCCTTTTTGTCCTCCCTCTCTCTTAAGTCCTCTCTCTTCTCTTCCTCTCTCTCTCCTGGGGAAGTACAAGGTCGTGAAGCTGTTGGGGCCAGGGACATTCGTGAAGGTGTATCACGCTAAGGTGCACTCGACGTGGCAAGGCATGACGATCAAGGTTCTGGACAAGGAGAAGATCACGAAGACGGGGATGGTGGCACACATAAAGCGTGAGATCTCCATCATCCGGCGCGTTCGCCACCCAAACATCATCGAGCTCTTCAAGGTAATGGCCACAAGGCGAAGATCTATTTCTTGATGGAGTTCGTCCGAGGAGGCGAGCTCTTCAACAAAGTCGGCAAAAGCCGTTTGAAGGAAGACGTCGCCCGGAACCACTTCCAACAACTCATCTCCACCGTCGAATTCTGCCACGCCAAATGCGTCTTCCATCGGGAACTTAAACCCGAGAGTCTCCTCCTAGATGACAACAGAGATCTTCTATAATACACACACATGATTAAGAGAACAACAAAACGTTTTTAGTTTATGATCTCATCTTGTGCGGAGTAATATTTCCTGTAAATTCAGGGTGCGTTGGAAATTCAGGGTGCGGAGTAATAGATCTACGTCTTCTTATTTTTGGTCCTACTTGATGGGGTTGGAATTCCTCCTCCACCACTTTCTCCTTATTCTTGTCCTCAAGTATATCTTCTTGTTCAACATCATCCCCTCCACTTTGTGGGTCACATTCTATAGACATACTACACCCCCCGAACTGTGTATTGGTCGTCGTGTTGTTCAAGATGCAATTAAATCTTCCCACAACAACAATATTTTTAAATATTTCATCGCATAAAGTTTCGTGCTACAGTGGTTGATCTCTAAAATTTGCAGTTTTTGTGAACCTACGGAAACCAACAAACCAATCAGTTAGAGTAGCAAACAAGTAATAATATAACAATTACAAAATTGCGATGTTACCTTCAAGAAATCCAACCAGCGTTCATCGTCCAACGTGAAAGTAGCTTTTGCGTTGTCCCAATCAGATCCCGTCATTTTCCGTAATGTTTCCCAACCCGCCACTGATCCCTATACTTATCCCAAGGGTTCTTGAATTGTGTGTGAGTAAATGTCATGTCGGTCTCTGCCTTAAAGTTGGCAGTTAGGTTTGCGTAGCTGTCTCTATTTAGAAAGGTTGTGGGTCGGTTACCTTTTCTAACTTCTTCCACACATATTTTGAGAAAAATCTCAATTGTTTCTGGTGTCCATAGGGCATGGTCATTTCTTTGATCAGCCTTTCCTCTACCCCTTAAACCCTTAGTGGTTGTTCTCTCATAATCATTTTTTGTATTACTGGGGACTTGTAGTGTTAGGGGAGAACATGAGGGTATGCCAAAGTTTGGGTTATAAAAGTGTGGTAAACCAACTCTCGAATTAAATGACATAGCAGGATAGTAGTAAGGTCGGGGTTGGCTTGGGAAGTGGAGTCCATCGTTGGGATCATATGTCCTAGGAGGTCTAAATTGCAAATTCGAACTATTGGGTGCACTAACCGTAGGCCTTAAGGTGATCTGTGATACTGGTGAATCGTGTGGGTATGTTTGGGTTGGGAACATTTCTTCCTCAATATCAAAGTTATCTTAGAAATTAGGAAAGTCCAAAGATTGCTCCATTATTTGGTAATCTGGGTAGTGTAAGTGGCACCGCAAATTGATGAACCAACTATAATATAGTTTAAAAAACAAATATTTTAGTACAACAACTTCACACACAATATCAAACAAAAAGTACAAAAATATGACCAAAATAATTAACATTTATATCTACCAAAAAACAAGCAATTCGGAAGTTTATAAACCCCTAGTTGCTGCAATCATTTCACAAATGACATCCCTACAAACATTCATAACTTGGTCCTCCAGAAGTCCCTCTCTGGGGTCATACCGACAAGTACCACTATAACTACAATTTTATGCTTCACTTTCAGAGGAACATAAGAAATCGTCGTCGATTCTTTGATCAATGATGAAACTATGAAGTGTCATAGCACAAATAACCATTTTAACCCGACGGGATAGTGGAAATGGAGGCATATTTGAAAGCACAGACCATCTTTTTTTTAAAACCCTGAAGGCTCTCCCTATAATATTCCTCAATGAAGAGTGCAAGTGATTAACTTTTTTTCCTTCCCTCTAGGTCCCCGCACTTGATGCTCAGGTGTATGGTATCTTGTGTTTCTGTAAGGGGTTAGAAACCCTTCACGGTTTGGGTATCCAACATCGACAACGTAATACTTGTCTAGGTAGGTTGGGAAATTGTTTTGTGGTGAAGCTATTGCATGATTTAGAACTTTACAATCGTGTGCAAATCCTTCCCACCCAGCCGACACAAATACAAATCTCATGTTGAAGTCACATACTCCTAAAACATTTTTGTGTACAATGCTTCAGGTCTCTGCTTGAACGGTACAATGACTGCTCTCAGATTGGGACAACAACATCAACATGGGTACCGTCCAAAGCACAAATGCATTCTTTAAAATAAGGGAAGTATTTTCTACCACCACTTTCGAGTATGTGGCGAGGGGTGACACTCAAGTCCTCCACATTTCTAATAAGACCACAACCCCATTTGAACATGACGTTTGTCACAGTTTTAACATATAGACTAATTGTTTTTCCAGAATGCTGTGGTTGGGCTTGTAATGACCTATGTGTTTCCCCGTGTGCCAGTATTTTCAAGAAAATACACATTTGTTCCTCAACAACAACATTTTCCGTGTATTGCAACACATACCCCTCTCTAAATATTTTACAGAGCAATTTAAATGTTTTTGGCATCAAACGGCATGCATCGAAAGATACACGGTAGTGCCCAGTTAGTAAGTTCTAAACAACTTGTGCTCCTGTCAAAGGGGCTGTGTGAACAAAATCCCAAGGGACTGGGGATATGATTGCCCTTTGTGTGTTGCATAGGAAAATGAAAGACGAGATTACAAAGAGGTCATCTTCGTCTTCCTCGGTCAATTGTAGTTGTGTATTTGTGATTTTATCCATAAAGATGGACAAGCTATCAGTTCTTCCTACATTAAGTTGGGGAAAATATGAGTAATGAATTTCACTGCTACCAACCAGAAGATTAGGTCGTGGAAACTGGAATTTACTTGGAGCGTACAAATTTCTCACTAATTGCATAAACTATGATACGTGCTACGTCGATTTTTTTATTATATAAAAAGTAACTAACACAGTATTAATGTCACATATACAACGTGGAGTGTAAATTACAATTACTCACAAAAAACACTAATGGGATCAACGAATTGTGGTAGATTTGAAAGAGATTGTAATATTCACATAAAACACAACAGCCAAGTCATAAGATAATCATGAAAATTACAAGAACTCTGAACTTACAAACAAGCACTGTACTTATTCAGAGGCACCAAAACTGATTACAAAAAATGATTATGAACGAAATGGAGAGTAACTTGGTTGAAATTAAAGAATTTCATCTTACTTTGGCTGCATTGTTTTTTTCATATACAAAAAAAAAGGTTCTAACATTTAAAATTACCCTCTGCAAGAAAAGATATTTTTTACATTTTCATATGTTTTAGCAGTCTAACAGATAAACAAACAGCTTTCCCCGAATACGCTTGAGTATTAATAATTACGTTTGTGACGGTGGACAACAACCATCATCTAATTTTTTATTTTGTTGGGTACATACAAATGTTATAAATCAAAATCAGGAAATAAAATCAAAATAAATAATTTGGCAAGCAGGAACTAAAATCGAAATAAATGATCTGAGAAGCTTATAAATTTGATTCCTTCAAATGTTACGGATTCCTACAAAGAATGCA
The DNA here is from genome assembly GCA_963682175.1 of Triglochin maritima. NCBI lineage: Eukaryota > Viridiplantae > Streptophyta > Magnoliopsida > Alismatales > Juncaginaceae > Triglochin > Triglochin maritima. The sequence continues at coordinate 52,773,296 of OY821771.1, read as the reverse complement.
TGAAAACCATATATCAAAACAACCAAGAAACTAAACAACAAATAAAAATCGATTTTTGGAAAAAGGGGGAAACTGTAAGATTTTGTGTCCCTGTGTATGTATATATTTAAAAAAAATTAATACAAACATACAAAATCGACTTCATATTTTCATTGATTTTATGTACATGTATATGTTTATTCTAATATCATGCATTCCTAAACATATTTAAATAAACAAAAGAGAGAAGATCATACCCAAAGATTCTCTAAAATCTTTCAGAAGATCCGGTGTTCCGTTGCTCGTCGAATCGTCCGCTGATTCGCCTCCAAGTGTTCACCAAACTCTAAACAAGATTAGAGAGAAATGAGCTAGTCAATCAATATCTAATTAAGCTTAGAATCTAGCTAATAACTCATTTTTAAGCTCCTGAGATTTCTATCTCCAAAAACTTAAAATTACTAAGAGATTTTCGTGGTGATTAAGGGAGGGATTAAGGAGAGAGAATTATTGCATGTGATTAAACAAGTAGGATAAGGTGTCCTTTTATAGGCTCCCAAAATATCCATATCAAAACCATTCTTTAGTCATGATCTCTTGTCTTTTCTCTCCTAAAATTAATCCAAAATTGCCACATAAGCATCTTAAAAAATGTTTGATCAAATCTGGAATTAATCCAACCCATGATCTAATTATTCTCATAATAATTCAGGCAGAAATCGTGTTGTTCGATTAACCGAGTTCTCAACTCGGTCGACAGAACCATACAGTTTTATTTCAAGTTCGGATGACCGTGAGTAGGGGTGTGAAGAACCTGGGTCAGTCCGGACCGGAACCAACCAGTCTGGGTTCCGGTCCGGACATTTCTCAAAATTCGGTTTCAGACCGGTCCGTTTTTTGTTTTTTTTTATATTTTTAAGGTTAAAAACCAGTCCTGGACCGGACCGGACCGAATCCAACTGGTCCGGTCCGATTTCCGGTCCAGACCAGTTCGGTCCGGTCTGGACGCCGGATAAAAATCCGGTCTGGTCCGGTTCGGACATGATGCACAACCCTAACCGTGAGGTAGACGGTCGACCGAACATTCATGAGAAAAATTCTTTGGAAAAATTCGGACGATCCGCGTCTTGCTCCTGTCGACCGTTGACCCATCAAAATTTCTCCTGACGAATTTTTTCGGACGATCTTGTCTCTTTTGGTCTACCAAAAATATCCCAATACAACTCTTGCATATTTTCTCTCGGTTGACCGTTTAAGCCCGGTTGATCGATTCCAATTGCCCAAGTACTTCAGAGAATTTTGGTCAATCATGTGCTTTATCCGACCCTTGTTCGGTTGACTGTTCCTAAGACACCTCGGTCGTCCGAACCCAAAACGGATTACCGTTTTGATCACGATTTTGCCTTTGCCAAATTTTGGATTCATTTCCAACAAAATTTGATCTTTTGAGGGTTTTCTAGCAAACTCATATCTTATGTAATATATTATCCAATGTAATATTAAATTATTACACCTCATATGAATTTATCCATGATTCTATTTATGTCAATTTTCGTGACATTGATTTTATTGATTCACCACATGTGTCACTTTTCACATGAAACCCGACACATCATATGAACTCAAAATCAAACTTCTTGTTTCCCAGTTTTGTGGTGTGACCTATAGGACGATCTAAGTCAAATTGACAGCAATATTGAACACTCAATATCTTAAACTATAAACGGTATCTAGCTACACATTATAGTTACCCAATTAGCATAGATGTCTTGTTCCACTCGAACTAAACACGATCCTTTGAGTGATGTGAGTGCATCACTTGTGTTCGTCCCTTGCCTCGTGATATTAAGAATATATACAAGTAGAAATGTGTCACATTTGTATTATATTCATTTCTTGATCTCTTTAAACTAATTATAACTATGTAACTTAACTTAAGCTACATTGTGCACATTATAATTTTGCTTTATCAAGAAATGAACGAATGAGCAATCCTAGTGGAGTTCAAGATGGACGAAGGACATGTTTGTCAAGGAATTGTTGTCTCCAAACCGACCGAGCCTCGATTTTGTGGGCTCATAAAGCCTCATTTTTTGGTCAACAATGTTGCTCCCTATTCTTTGATCGAAACATCCCCGTTCAGAGAATTTCACCGGAGTACAAGTTCACATCTAAGAATTCATTGATGATTAGTGAATCTCCCATCAAAGCTTCGCAACTGTGGCACGATAAACCGCTTGTGTTCCTCTGTCATCGTCGACCGGGGTTAGTAGATTTTGTCTTTTGATTCGACCTACTAAAAGAATTTGAAGCATTTTGTCATGTCATTCATTACATGTGTCAATTGCATTCCTACAACCAATGAAGTATAGTCCCACATCGATAGATTTAAGATTCTATCGTTTGGTTATATATGTTCTTTATCGATGTAAGATTCTATCATGTGGTTATATACATGTTCTTTCGCTTATGAGCTAGTTTTTAGCTTGAATTCTAACATTGACCTGGTTTCTCTCTGCTCTGGTTGAACTTGGGTACATGCTGTAAGATTTCGTGTCACTATGTATGTATATTTTAAAAAAAAATTATATATGCATACAAGATCGATTTTCATATTTTCGACGATTTCATGTACATTATTTTAAATATATTCAAATATCATACATATATATTAAAATAAATAGAAGAAGATCATACTTAAAAGTTCTCTAAAACCTTTATGAAGATCCGGAGTTGCGTTGCCCGTTGAATCGTCCGCCGATTCGTCTCCAAATGTTCATCAAACTCTAAACAAGATTAGAGAGAAATGAGTTAGGCAATCAATCTCTAAATCAATGTTAGAATATAGTTAATAACCCATCTAAAGCTCCTGATAATTTAATCTCCAAAAACTTGAATAATTAAGAGAATTCCGGATGGATTAATGGTGTGCCTAGGGAGAGCGAGAATTTTTGCATTAGTATTAACAAAGAAGGGAGGAAAGTCCTATTTATAGGATTTCCTCTAACTCACATCATGTGCAAATCACTTACACATGATTTGTTATTAATCTCTCCACTAAATCACACAATGTGCAAATCACTTACACATGATCTCTTGTTTACATATCCACTAAACCACATCATGTTCAAACCACTTTGCACATGATCTCTTGTTTATTTTGCCACATCATCATCTCATAACTACATTTGACAAAGGTGGATTAAATCCAGCCATTAATCAGTAAAAATTCTCTTATTAATATATGCAAAAACATGGTCAAACGGTTGTACTATTTTCACTATTTTTGACTCTACCAAATTTTGGATTTATATCCAACAAAATTTGGACTTTGGGGTTTTAGCAAATTAATATGTTATGATATTGTAGATCACATTATATCATGTAATATATTATCATATATAATGTTAAAACATTATACCCTAAAATATATTGATTATTCTACGAATTTATACCCTAAGAATAATACGTTATATCAGAATAAAATATATAATACATTATATCAGAATAATATATTAACATATATAATGTTAAAACATTATACCCTATAATATAATGTTAAAATATTCTCATACAAATTTATTTATTATTCTAACCATGTCATTTTTACGACATATTGATTTTATTATTTTACTATATGTATATTATTTCATAACACACGAAACTTAATAAATCATATAAAATCATATTTCTTGTTTCTCAGTTTTGTGGTGTGACATATATGAGGATCTAAGTTATGTTGGCAATGATATAAACTATTTTATATCATAAACTATAAGTGATATTTAGCTACACATTATAGTTATTCAAATAACACAGATGTTTTACTCACTCGAACTAAAGACGATCCACTTAGTGATATGTAAAATATCACTTGTGTCTATCTATTGCCTCATGATACTGAGAATATTATACAAAGTAGAAATGTATCATTTTTGTATTATATATATTCATTTCTTGTTTTCTCAAGCTAATTATAAATATGTAACTATACACAAGTTTTATTGTGCACATTATAATTTCGCTTTATCAAAGGGTCATCAATATCATAACTCAAGTCAAGAGAGTCGATAATAATCTTTTGAAATATCATCTTTTCTGGCACAAGTCATGTATAATCAACTAATACATTTATCACTATACTCATTGATAGTTTTTGATAATAATCAAATCATACACTCTTTATGTGAAAGATATAGGTCTCATATCTTAGGATTCAAAGACACAGTGAAACATTAATGACACAAACAAAATTTCATAATATTTCATTTGTCAATTCAATATATGAAAGAAATATTTTTCATTTCATATACTCACGTTGTTAAATATTTGTAGAGCTACAATATCTCTCTTAACTAACATTACAATCTTATCTCGGTGATTAATGTTCTATGTTAATCACCAAGATTGTGAATTAATTTTGATTTATGTAAATCATTATCTTTTAGAACTTTACGGTTAAACACAAAGAGTCTTTTCCTTAACTCTTACAAAAGATGAAAACATTAATTAAAGAACAAAATGTTAAAACTTTTATAACACATTCCTTTCACGTGTCACTTCATGCACAAAGTTAAATCATTATCTAATTATTCTTGGCAATAAGTTAAATTGCTAGAAAATGAATTAATTGCAATTCTGCTGGTTGGCTCTTTTTTTTGAAATTATTTGTCTCAAAAAAAATTCCAAAAAAGTATAATCATTAAATTAAATGTGACTCCAAATGCTTAAAAATTGATATATTTTGTGTTTGAACTTTTAGGTGCTTAATGTGTAGGGAAGATGCCTACCATCTCTACGCAAACAAGCAAGCCCATTTTCGACTCGCTTGGGGTTTAACTGATAGTCGTTCTACACGAGTTAATAGAAACTGAAGTAAACTCTCTTTTTAAACATAAATTGTGCTTCTTTATGCATCAATGATGATCCCAAAAAATGACATGTTTCTACATAAATTATTCAGGCAAAGGATATTTGGCCTCGCTGTTGGGGCGGAACTGTAGGTCTCGACAAAGACTTGAATTTATTTTAGGCTCTTGGCGGCGGGAGGTTAATGGAAGATCAGTTCATAACTGGATTTCTCTTGAATCGACGCTCTAAGATTTGTAGCTGATTACGGGTAAATTCTTTATCTCTTTCAACGAAGTTAGATATCCATGTATTGAAGATTAAACTGACCGATTGAGGTTAATTAGCTAAGTTCGGATATCTTTTGTCTTGAGACCACAGATTGAATCTGAGTAGTCAGATTTACATGTTTGTGATGTTTGGTATCTAAAATAGGATGGCTAATAGAGTAGATAATATTAAAAAAGATTAAATTAAAGAAATAATACTATACTCCTTAAGAAAACATATTACGTTAGTGATCATCAGTAAGTGGATTTATATTTATTTTTTCTCCATAATCATTTTGGAACATGAAGACCTTAGGGTATGAAGTTCTCAAAATCAAATAAGAAATATATGAAAAAAAATGAAGTGATTGTGATTAATGTGGCATTAGTTTTCTCACCATTAACATTTTCCTCTTACTTTTGCAGAACGCTAAAACTGACTGAGACAGATCATCCAATGTTCAAATCTAAATTCAAATTGGAACATTCAAATCGCATCTTGGTTTTCCTCTAAATTGTAACAATCAAATTGTTGTATTTTTTACCTTAAAAAACTTTTAAATTTTTTTGTTCATTTTAGTTGACTGTTCGTGGACACGGTTATAGCTGGGAACTTTTGTAGAATATCCTAAACTTTCATTATAAACCACTTTGACTTAAAGTTTGTGCTCACCATCTTAAACCTTACGTTAATTGTAACACACTTTTGCATTTAAGTTTCACGGTTATCAAACATATATATGTACCATGCATCTGAAAGTTGAGGTGGCAATACCAACCCAATATTGTAGGTTTGGAATGTGTAATTGTCAATTAAGCAGGCTTGCTTTACGAAAGAAAAACCTGAGATGGCAATCTTATCTTATCTAAGAAAAATACTAAAATAGTGGTCAGTGTGGAGATCAGACGGAGGGAGGATGTGTTTGAATCCCTATTTGTAACTTATCTCCTCTTTAGCTTGTTCTCCGAATCTCCGTGGTGTTGAAAGTGATGTTTTAATTATTGTTATTTTTTCGTGGTTTCATTTTGGCGTAGTATCAGATTAAGGGGGTTCGGGCACACAAAATCTAAGGAAAAATAAACTAAATTCCATTACATTTATGTCAAATTCAAGAAAATGAACATAATATCCATTGGTTTTCCAAGTATAAAAGATCCAAGTCCAAAACAAACAAAAATTCATTGTTTTTTTTTCTCAATTCCCAGGAAACTTCGAGATGCTACAAGTTAGGAGTATCCACTTTTGTTTTGAAACTACAAATCTCATAATCAAATACCCAGAAATTGGTATCCCAAACTAGGAGTGTCAATAGATATCCAAAATCTCATAATCCGACTGCTTTCGTATTCTAAATTGAACATTTTATTTGGGGAAAATGATATCTGAATTCCGTAGTCACACTTGAAATGAAATAACATCTGCTCTTAGACTAAATAACCATATTCTAACACATGTATCCATGTTTGTAGTCGTATACTTATACGATACATAATTATACCTAAAACTACCCATATTTCCACTTTGCGTGAGTATATTTTGAATATATTTTTAAATGTATTTACTCAAATAAAAATGCATCAATTGATTACATTTATTATCAGAATATGAAGCTACAAACTAACATAAATTAAATGAACATTTGAAACTAAATAAATGCGACTATGTATACAAAATTTCTAAGTGAATACATTTAAGTGAATAAATGCGACTATAAATACGAGGTAGGTCATTATGTTTATATTATCCGTATCCACTCTGAATCTGTCAAATATCCCATCGGATGTAGACTTGTCATATGCGCAAACAATTTATATCCACGTCCATGAATTTTATACGAATACAAATATGGATACACTTATATCTAATCAATATTCTCGCCTTAACACACATATCCCAAAAACCATTTATGATGTATCCACTTCTTCAGCCAGTTCATGTGTTGACTTGCCCAATTGATAAGGACTACAACCCAACCCAAGGCCACTAGTGGACCAAAATTAATTTAGGCCGATTCCTAAGTTCTCCAAATGGGCCCGCACCTATGAAAACTATAAATATGTTGACCTCCCATAAGGCCATAGTCCATTATTTTGGTAGCGCGACATTTGAACCTTATAATAGCGCATAACATTATTCTTAGGTATTGTTAGTTGGAACCATTATCGGCGAATTAAGGTAGCGTTTGGATAGAGATTCTTAGCTGGATTTCAGCAAAAATCAGGTAAGAATCCAATTGGACTTTCCAAACAGAAAATCAACTTCCAGATTATGTAGGAATCTCTGGAACTCTAACAATGGACTTGTATAGAACGCAGAAGTTGAATTTTTGTAGCTTATTGCAGGAATCTAAATTTTAGAGTGACATTTATCATATTACCCTAAGTTGCATTTATCATAATACCCTCATATTTTAATATTTTCATTTGATAAATTTCTAATTAGAAACTATATTTATTAGATAAATGTCATATATATTATATTTTATGATAATTTTTAATATTAGAAACTAATATTAAAGACATATAGTTGTCATTGACATTGAAACATAATATTCTACCTTAGTAAGTTTTTTCGTATCATATCTTACAATGTAACAATATAAAGTTAGTACTAGTCATTTAACATTTAGAATTATGAGTAAGAATCTATTCCATCCAAACAAGTTTTGTTTGTCCTGGGATTCATGATTCCTACATTTTCAATTAGAATATGGATTAGTGTAAGAATCATATTAAAGAATCCGTTGTCAAATGAACCCTAAGTGAAGCCCTCGAGATCTAATTGAATATTGCCATGGTATATTTAAATTTTTTAGAAGTCATGTCTGGGAATATTTATATTATTAGTCTGCATTTTTTAGGGGAAAAATAACTTGGCGATATTTAGGAAGCTTTGAAGTGCTCATTTAGAAATTAGAATACAATCATACGTAAATTATTTAGAAACAGGTAAGAACTCCACAAACCTCAAAAAAGATAACCACTTTTGCCCTTTTCACAGAACTTAAAAGTGTACTTTGGCAAAGATGGGCACTTTATATACAAACACATCAAGAAATATTTTGATTTTATATTTTTGGTCTTGGATGAAACTAATTTGGCTATAGGAACCGAAAATAAAGTTTTGAGATGCATGTGCTTGTGTTGGTGATGTGGGCACGCTTTGATGAAGTAGTTACCCATTAAACGTGTATTATGTATATGTTTTGGATTTTCTTGAATTTTGTTTTTTGAATAACTTGAAAACAATTGGTTTTGTAGATAAACTGATAATCGGTAAAGCATGAAGTGAACTGAAATTCACTTGTCCTTTGAGGTTATAACTACACAAAACACGTCCAGGAGAAGAAAACTGAAAAAAGAAGACAAGTTCTTCATACTTCTCAAGGCTACAAATGTCATTTTCATCATCTATTTTGTACGCAATTTAACCAAAGTTCTGATATATCTTTACTCCATGTAAATAATCCAGAATTTCATTTTATTTACAATTTGATTCGAATAGATTCTTCAATTTGTGTTATCAAATGATGTCATAATCTTCATCTAAATAAGAAAAACTTTAAAAATAACATTTTTTTAAAATCTTATTGTAAACCTAATTGAAAAATATTTTTCATACTAGACACGTTGTCACCACGTCGTGATAGGTAGCGATGGTGGGTCTTGGATTTTAATATTTACAGAACTCGATTTTGAGACGTCAAGTTCTATAGAAATGAAGAATTACACAAAATTCAGTAATTAAGATGCCGAGTTTTGAGACTTAGAATTTTCTCCGCATATCCACTGAGTGTGCACGGCTTGTTTGGAGTCTAAATTGAACTTGACATTTGCGACGCCGAATTCATTTCTCAGAACTCGGTAAACACAACGTCGATTTCATGTCCTAGAAATAAAAATAAGAAGAGATTGATATGTCATTTAGGGTAGAAGGTAGAGCACAATGTTATCAAGTTTGACCTTACATTTTTATGTTCCGGTGTCAAACTCATTGTTATGCTTGAGATTTATTGGAAGAATTCACTCAAATGTTTCTTTTGTGGTTGTGCTTTTGATTGATTAATGAAACTTATATATGAATGTGATTGAATGATTTGAAATTTTTAACAGGAAATGCTATGCAAATTTGACAGGAAATGGTTTATCGATTAAATGAATGATTTGAACTGGAAATTTGTCAACTCAGAACTCGACATTTGAGTTGGCGAATTCTAAGAAATGAACGCGGTGTTGCAATCGTCGAGTTCAGTTCGGACTCCAAACTAGCAGCCAAATTTTTAAGTGTTCGAATTCGGCGTGATACATGCCGAATTCTTTGAAATGAACTCGACGTTGTTGTTTTTCATTTAGACTTCAAATTGACAGTGCACACTCATGTCTATGCAGCAAAAATTCTAAGTGCTAGAACTCGACGTTGTGTTTATCGAATTCTGGTACATAAACTCGGTGTTGCAAATGTCAAGTTCAATTTGAACTCCAAACAAACAATGCACATTCATGATTGTGCGGAGAAAATTCGAAGTCTTAGAACTCGATGTCTCAAACGTCGAATTCTGTAAGCACTGAAATCCAAGACCGTCGTTGCCACGCATTGCGATATGATGATAACGAGTCTACTATGAGAAATATTTATCAAGAAAGTTTACTCAGAGAAATAATTTTGAAAAAATTTCCTAAATCTTTCTCTTGTTTTTTCAAGAGCACGGAGTAGAAGACAAATGTCTGCCAAGGAATCTATCAACTTTAATCTCATGTTTTGCACCTTTTACTTCGTGTGAACCCATGGATCTTTTTATTGGTTTTTTTAATCTTTATTTCGACCTTTTTCTTTAAGAGAAAAGTGGCTTGCGATGGAAAAAGGCTGCCTAGAGAACATATTTCCCAGAGCTTTAGCTTGTTTGAAATAGTTATTAAACGAACAAAGGTAATAATTAGGCTTTAATAAAGCCAAAGATTAGATATATTAATCATTATTATAAAACCAAGTCTTAGCAAGTTCAAGTTCCCATGCAAACTAATAATGATATGAGAGAGAGTAAACGTCCGGATTAGATACATTCATACATTGCATAAAAACTGGTTATTTTGCATACAAACCACTGTAAAGAAAAAAGGTATACATATAAAATAGAATTATATTTATAAGTTGTTTATAAACCAGTACAGTAGTGCACCTGCATTATCTTGCACATAATAATAAACCTTTTATTTTCTCTAGAGGGGAACGGAAGTCTGCAACGGTGATTTCCAAAATTTGTGAAAATGAATTATCACACCTAATAATTTGAACATCTTACATTTTGTCACCAAGACACATATGGTGAACTATATAAAGGTGTTCTAACTTTTACTTACTAATTAAATTGAAACTAATGACTCCAACCGATGAAAACAATGCATTCTAAAGTTTATTGTGCAAGTGATAGCATCATAGCAAACCATTTCTAGTTAGCGGGAGACTAGTTTTTGAAGTTGTATGGATAGACAAGGAGTTAAATGCAACAAGAGCTAAAATAATTTTAATATGTTCATAACCTATAATACAAACCCACAATTCAATATATTATTATATATAGATTAGTTAACCTCCACCACCCTAATTCGCCAGAACTAATTAATTTATTTGGTCAAAGGAAGTGGGTATTCAGTGCTTGAACAGCCAAAGACCAGGAGGATTAAGATATCACAACATAGAATAACATGGTCAAATATTCTCCAACAATGAATTAATTGCCCCACTATTCCTTAGATTGCACTTGTACCAGCTTAAAGTTTGCATTAGTCCCTGGTTTAATATCTGTTTGGCAATTATTAACACAGTTCCCAAAGACAGTTAAATCCAAGTTAGCAACAGTGATATGTGAGCTGGACTGCTGGAGTATTATACTTAATACAATCTTGATTAGCTTTCCACCGTAGAAGGCTTTCACACTGAAGTTATTATAGTTTTTTTTTTTTTTGAAAAGCAGTGATGGAATTAAAATTAGAATAGTTTTGGTGAGTCATGAACCACGACCCACCGATACAGACGTAGGTCTAAAATTGCTATGGCTAGTAGGGGTGCACATGGGTCGGGTTTGAGCCTCAACCCGACCCAACCCGAAATTTTCAGGTTGGGAAAAAACCCAACCCAACCCGAACCCGAACCGGTTTGGGTTCAACCCAACCCGACCCGAAATTTTCGGGTTGGGTCGGGTTGGATCGGGTTGAACCCGAATTTGGAATTTTTCTCCCAAACTTGGTCGGGTTCGGTCGACCGGTGCTTAAACGGTCGACCGGTGGCTTGAAAATCCGAAATTTTCGGGTTGGAAACGGTCGACCGAGTGATGTTCGGTCGACCGGTTTATTTGGGAAAAAATAAAAAAAAATAAAAAAAATAAAAAAAAATAAAAAAATCGGGTTCGGGTTGGGTTGGGTCAACCCGACCCTCTCAACCGGAACCCGACCCGAAAATTCGGGTTTTTGATTTTCCCAACCCGACCCGACCCGAACCCCTCTCCAACCCAACCCAACCCAACCCAACCAGTCGGGTTCGGGTTGGGTTTCGGGTTGAACCCAACCCATGTGCACCCCTAATGGCTAGTATATGCCAACAAAGTCGAACAACCAAAAAAAAAAATGTTATGGCCAGTATTCTCAAGATCAGTGATGGGAATTCCGGCTCGAACTTCTCCAATTGTTGGAGGTTCAATTTCCATCAATTGATGGGAATTGATGGATTTGAATCTGCGTGGGAATCGAACATGTAGGCGTCCGACCGAACACCAGAGTGCGAGCACGTTTGATAGCAGTAGTTTGTTCCAGAGGTTCGTTCACCTGCTCTCTTTTGAGCACCTGCCCGTAACAAAGTTAAATCAAAACATTTATTAAGGTGATCATAATGTGACGAGGAAGATCCTCGGAAAGTACGTTGGTTCCTTTCACCACCCATAAGAAAACATTTGTCAACAAAATCCAATTCTTGTCACCTAAATAATCAAGACGATTTTGGATATTGGATCCAAAAGAAACATTATTTCCTATAGTGTATAGTTAAGGTTATGGTAGGCAGTAGTTGCCCAAAAGAAAGAAGCAAATTCACGGTAAGAAAAATGTTATTATAGTTATTTGTTGGTTTCAGGTCCACACAGTTGTCTTTTTCAACTTTGATTTATAAATTTGCATGATAAGCTTTTGTTCTAATTTGAATTTTGGTTAATCTCAAACTATTTAGGAAGTCCGATTAAATCAGAGGATGTAGGCACAAGTTCACAATGATCATAATCGATAAGTGAAGATAATATATGTAACTAATATGATCGACTTATAAGATCCTGGGTAACTTCATTTATTACTTATTGATTTTGACCTGTACACCTACACTTCAATACACTATACCTTATAAGATCTTAGGTCACTTTACTTATTGTTACTTGGTTTTGAGTTTGTCACTCACACTTCAATAGAGAGTACCTTCTATTTTCCACACAACCTTCACTATTCTAAATCTTGACATAAGAGTTACTGTAACATCCAAAAGTTTAGTTTCACATTGGCTAACATAAGAGTGATGAGATGTAATATAGTGTCACAAGTCCGTTACTACACCACTTAACAACTTAAGTTTTGTGACAACATGTGAGTGTTGTTGGTCGATCAGTGGACTCATAGGTGACGAATCTGGACTCGAGCTCGGGAACGGGACGTTACAGTTACGTGTTGGGGTTTGATTAAAAAGATTCAAATACTTTTAAAGAACACTTTTCATCGTTTTAGCATTTGAATTAAATTGCAACCTTCACATGATTGAATTGCACAAGGTACCAGCTGAATAATTGACAAGCCATTTTTTTCTAGTTAAAATTGTCACAAGTATTTTAGGCTTCCATATATCAAAATAAGATTCTGATGCTTTCTTTCAGAAGAAGAAAAAAACAACTAAAAATCACCACTAGAGAAGGAGAAGATCTCAAATAAAAATATACTATTACACAAGGTAAAAAAACACATTAGTATCTTGGAAACAAAACAAATAATAGTGTTGCCGTGGACAAGAATGTTAGAAGTAAATGTGTTTCAATAACATTAATAGAAACACAATATTCAAACTCATGATCCATAAATTCGACATAAAATAACAAAATCAGAAGACTTACGATTCGTTAGCACCGACATCTCGAATCTTTAACGCGGAAGCATCACTTAAACTCCAGGTGTCGGTCTTCAATGATTTTCCTCAACCTTAACGATGGACTCTCTCCTTAGGGTGTTTTCGTAAGCGAAAGGAGATGGAATATGAGAGATTGAGTTGAGACAATCATTGGGACCAAACCCATTTATAATAACATGATACGGTTATTTCCCGTCAAAATAACCGTCCACTAATCCCATTACTTTTGAGATAGTGCAATTGTGGGCTTATTTAATTTAATTAAGTAATGAATAATAGGCCAAAAATCTAACATTCTCCCACTTGGCCGTAACATTATATTCATTAATCACATGACCAAGCCCACACTTAAATTTGGTCAATATAAACTTAACATCATGTACCTTATTAGTTAGAATCATCAAACCAAACTAATGTAATCAAAATGACTAACGTCGTCATTTGATCCCCATCAATTATAGTACTTGGTAATCTTTCTAATAAGGTCAAAATTACATAACATTACTTTGGGCCTATAAACATTGTTTGCTCAATAAAGTAAATTAGGCGCCATAAGTATCAAACAAACAATTATATATGAACTAATCAAAGTCAAATAATTAGTGAAGCTTCAAAGTATATTGTCATACACTTAATCATTAATAACATAACATTACATTAACCAAACCCATCCAGCAACATATCTTCGAAAGAGAATGGGTGGTAGAACCTTTTGTTAGTGATCAGCTAACAATGGTTGAGTACTTATATGTGTATGACTAAATAACATCTTTGACTTTGTCTTTAAAATAATATATGTCAATTCATTATGACACATCACTTAATTTGTTGTTTAAAGAAATTAGCAGTCTCATCATCATAAATAAACATAAGTTTCATAAAAGTTACTACTATTTGAAGTCGAGAAATAAAAAAAATTCCTTAATCGTAAGACTTTATAAGTAGCATCATAACACGTCATAATTTCACTTGCATTATATAAGATGCACATAACGACTGCTTAGCATTCTTCTATAATTTGGTCCATTTGCAAGTATATACATAAACCTGAATATGGATTTCCTGCTGTCAAAACAACCTGAAAAGTCAGAATCATAATAACCAATAACGTCACGGTTGTCTGACTTTCTATAAGTAAGCATATAATATTGTGTCCTTTACGAATATCGTAAGAATCTTTTGGTTGTATTCTAATGATATATTGCTAGATCTACTTGATTTTGATCAAGTATGCCAACCTTAAAAAGTCAAATTGAATATGTGCAAATTTGAGTGTACATAAGACTCCCACCAACAAGGCATAAGGAATCAACTTCATTTGTCACACATTCCAAGTTATCTTAGGACATTAAAAATTATTTTATTTGTCACCCTTTACGATAGCGGTAATGCTTGGGAGTAATTTTGCATGTCATACATTTTTGGATAATCGTAACATCCCACGAGACAGATCTAGATAAATTTCAAAGCCAATAACGTAAGAGGTTTCACCAAGATCTTTCATTTCAAATTTAATTGAAATAAATCATTTTGTCTCGTATAATATATCTAAATCATTACTGAGTAGCAATATATCATCCTCGTATAAACAAGAATAATAAATTTACTCCCACTAATCATGAGGTATATGCATAGATACATCACATTTTCTTAAATCCAAAAGTAATAATTACCTTATCTTACTTAAGATACCATACATTATCTCGAAGTTTGTTTTAACCCATTTATGAATGTTGTCTTACATCCATCTGATGTAACTCTAAAACATATTTATGAGCTACTTAGGTCAAAACTATTCTTAATGAGTCTTTACTTGAGATATGAGACAATATTTCATCAAAATGAACATCATCCTTTAGTTAAAGCCGTTAGCGATTAGTCAGACCTTAAATAATTTGATGCTACCTTTGGAGTAGGTCTTAGTCATAAAAACCCACTTACAACCGACGGGCTCAACTCCAAGAGGTAAATCCAAAGGGTCTGGACTTTATTAATTTCATCTCATTGTTAATGATTTTTAACCACTGAGATGATTTATTGCTCACAATTACTTCTTTAACTAAGGGTATATTTTCTCCATTACCAAGATCGCATCCTTTAAATTAGGTATACAACTTAGTTAATAGAAATGACAAATCTTTTCTCCTTTGAGATCTACATAAGGGTTCTTCAACCAGCTCAGGAGTTTCATTAGTGTGGGGTTCTTCATTAGGTAGTGGACTAAAATTTTCTACAACACTTTGAAAATGTTTAGAACTTAAAAACTTTTCGGATAATCGAAATCAGAACATAAGTTCGATTTCCCTCGAGATTTCCATTATAATCACACTACTCCCACTGAAGTTGTCATTTTCTAAGAATATAAGATGACTCATAAAATCAACAATTCGAGTAGTATCTACTGGGCAATAAAATCAGAAGTTTTGGATATATATATATGGATAACCAATAAAATAACAACTAATGGTTTGGGAATCTTAAATCTTAATTTGAGATTGAAGATTATTTTTATTTTATTTTTTTAAGACAACACCATACTCATAAATATCCTAAATTCGGTTTCCTTGTTGTCCACAAATCATAAGGAATTTTTTTTAACAGATTACTAGGAAACCAAATAAGAATATGTGGTTATCTATCTAAAGCTTCAATCCATAAAAACAAGGCAAGTTAATGTTGCATATCATGTTTCGTACCATATCCATAACTGTACGATTTCGTTTCTCAGCCAACATAATTATTCTTTGGGATGTCCCAACAATAAAAGCTGATGGAAGATATCATTATCATGAAGAAACAAAGCAAAATATGAATATTATTATGACCCTTAAGACTTGAAGTAGGACATTATCCACATACATTATTGGATAATTTTCAAAAATTCATCACTTCAAGTAACTCATTTCTTAGTTCATTTTCACATACTTGTCTTTACTACATTAAAAAATCAGAAAAATCTAATGTAAGAAGAATTTCAATCATGAAGAGACATAATATTCTCTTTTGAAATATATCTCAAACGACGATAACATAATGACGATGAGTTTCCATTATCATGATTTCTCTTGATTTCACTTCTATAATTATTGACACCAATAGTGTTCATCGATAAAACCATTAGTCGATGAAAAACTCAAATGCAACTTATATAGAGATCATCCTCTAAATTCTGAAACAAGAGGTAAATGTCATAAGTGAAATTTTACAACGAGATCGTAATGTGCACAATGGTGCAGATGTCAATCCATTAGGTACATGAATGAACCTTAACTTAAAAGGATTCATAAATCATAAGGTTAACTTTATTATCTTTTTAGCAAGTCATGCTTTAAAACATCATACTCCTTCAATAAATGTCTAATTTTGTTAAACAGTAACATTTAGGAGTAAAGCATGATTTGCATCGCAGGTGCTTGCTTTGTTTTTAGCAACAATTGCCTTCATTATCTTTATCCCCTTACCAATATCGTTAAATTTTCTCTTTGTTGGACATCAAGGACTTTGTGTGCGAAGTCAGACTTTTAAGTCTTTAATCTTAATTCTTCGTCAACACATATGACAATTTTATTGCTCATTTTCAATTTATCCTTTTGCACATGATAATTGGTTATGGAATAATCAAATTGCACAGGACAAAACTCATAATAAAATGAACAAGAAATTGTTATATTTATGTCTTTGAGTTTTGCTGCCATATCATTAATAATCACGATATGTTCACATATTCCGCTAGTCCATCATACTTGGTTGTGAGCATTTAAATTATAAGAGTACTCACATTAACCTTAAAAGTACCCTTAAATTGCTCTATAAGTGAAGCAAAATTCTTTAGCATTAGATGTCTTGTTATCACTATCTTTCTTAAAGATTGCTCCCAGATAGTAATAGTAATGAAACTTTTCACAATCATTAATGACATGCGGTTAGAACACTCTCAATTTTCATAAGCCACATTTTGTTCTCATGGAACTTGTGGTTGTAGAAAACGTAATAGTGTTCATTCATTAAGCATGATTAAGTTTCAAACACACCAAGACAAAATTTTATTTGCTTCTTCCAAGTGAGAAAATTTATTGAAATGTGACGTTACATAATACGTAATCAATGCTACATAATTATCATAAAAATGCATTATGTTTACTTTATTAACTAATAAATCCATACGGGAAACAAATATGTCAATAAACTGAATGAAAGTTAAACACCCAAAATATTTCAGTTATGACATACTTATTATAGCATATTATTAATCTAAGTTGGTACGATTAATAATATGCACATAAAAATACATAAATAAATAAATCAATTTACATCACTGTTGGGCAGAAATAAACTGATTTATATAAACATTAATCATAATAAATCATTTTCATAATTAAAGTTGGTAAAATTATGTCAATGATTTATCAAACATCGTAAGTCGTTATTGTGGTTTAACACCACATGATAACCACGAAAAATATTTAGCAAAAGACAATCGACAATTAAAGTTATTCAAATTGACTAAAGTCGATCACTAAATATTACATTATATGGTTAACATTCTTTTTTTCTTTCTTAAGTTATGCAAACATATACGATATTTCCGTTGGGTCCTATCATACAAGATGCAACCAAAATCCCATATTTCATAAATAATCATTAGTCAAAATAAATCCATAAATTATCGAATGAAAGGATATCAACAACTAAAGTTGGTAAAGTTGCCAATAACCAATCATCAAACACATAATAGGATTACAACTTTTGACAAATATGATTCTGTATATATACATAATATATATTTCATAAACATAAGTGAAATGCATCCATGTCACGTTAAAAACCTTTGAGTCATTAAAATAATTGTTGAAATATTCCATCCTTAAATAATTCAAACAATTAAAAAAATAATACTATCATGATAATTTATGTTACTATTCACCCACAAATTCGTTAAGTGGAAATGAATAACACGACGTAATATATAAACATGTACTAGATGTAACACATTATTTAATTATACGAATCATAAGTATAATTAAGATTTAAGATCATGTTTATATATGGAAAATAGGAAAAATACATAACCATTACTTGTCCAGAATCTTTCACATAATTGGTGATTGACGTGATCCTTTTTCTTATATTTTATTTTCTTAAAAAACAATGTAATATTCATCATTCATTAAAAGATATAGTCATGAGCACCAAAATTCCAAACACAATATTAAATGGTTAAAAAAAATCAGAACTATAAGCACCAAATTCTTCATAAGATTCTTAATTAATGACTTAATAATAGAAACATTAATCGGTAACTAACATGTAATTCACGTAATTTAAATGCACATTACATTAACTTCATAACCGTTAACAATGTGATGGGCATTGGTTTTACACGTTAAAATTAATTTAACTTAATCAATGAAAATAATATTTATTATTATCATATCCACTTTCTTACGTGGGTAAAAAAAATAAATATCATATTAATATTTATAACATAAAACATCATGTAATTAAACAAGTCATAAGTATAATTAAGACAAAAATTAAACATGAAAATTTCAGATGAAAATAAACTTTCATATTAGGAACATGCTAAGGTCGTTACTCAACAACAAGAACGTCAATTGGTAACTCACGTAAATTTTATTTTAAAGTTTGAATAACACATTTCCGTCAAATACATAACTTGACAGTCGACATGCACATACACGATCCTTAAAAATAATATTAAACTAAGGAACTAATACGGTAATCCAACAGACTGAAATCTGAAAATGTTACATCAATTCCTAACGAAATTGAAGATCGAAAAAATTAAATATTTTGTATTTCATACGAATTTATGTGGCTCTGATACCAAATGTTAGAAGTAAATGCGTTTCAATAACATTAATAGAAACACAATATTCAAACCCATGATCCATAAATTCGACATAAAATAACAAAATCAGAGGACTTACGATTCGTTAGCACCGACATCTCGAATCTTTAACGCGGAAGCATCACCTAAACTCCAGGTGCCTGTCTTCAATGATTTTCCTCAACCTTAATGATGGACTCTCTCCTTAGGGTGTTTTCGTAAGCGAAAGAAGATGGAATATGAGAGATTGAGTTGAGACAATCATTGAGACCAAACTCATTTATAATAACATGATACGGTTATTTCCCATCAAAATAACCGTCCACTAATCTCATTACTTTTGAGATAGTGCAATTGTGGGCTTATTTAATTTAATTAAGTAATGAATAATATGCCAAAAATCTAACAAAGAAAACATTGTCTTTTACTCGAGGGCAATTTGATAATCTAATTAGAGTTGAAAAGGTTTTGTGTAATCGGCATTGAAATTATCAAGGAATATATAAAGAACAAATTGGTATTGGTTGGCGTTGTCAGTTGCAAGCTAAGCTTGGGACATGTGTTATGATTTAGTCTTAAACAAAAGAAAGAAAACAAAAGTCGAAGAAAAGCTGACTTACCATTAAACAATTGAATTTATCTTCTTAAACAAATCAACCCATTTGTTTCTGTTGTTTGATCTACTCAACCTTTCCCATGGAATTGTACTAACTGCAGGGAAGTTTGTTACCTCAAAGTTAATAGAAGTTTAATTAGATTTTATAAGCAATGGATAAATATAACAAAGTTTTCTTTAGAATCCTATAATTTTGGTATTATGGGAGTACTCTTTTAGGATAGTAATAATTATTTTTCATTAGGTTTGGTATGTTAAGAGAAAATTACTTGGAGTAATAATCTCAAAACTTGACAAAACCCAACTTGACTTGGCAAAATTAATACAAATCGAGTGACGTTTTTATTTGTCCTACAATATATTTATATCAAATGTGTTAGAAGTGGCAAAAAAGAGAAAATAAAAATACTATAATTTTTACCTCGTAGTAGAGGAATGGAATGAATTACCCCATGCCGGGGTAATATAATCCCCCACTCTTACCTTTCCTCCAATTCCAAGCGCACCAATAAAGTTTAAAATAGATTTTTACAATATGTTTTTAGACCATAATTTACTAATCCTTTTTTATCAGGTGATATGTTCCAATGTTAAACTGGGTTTTTTCACTTAAGGTGCGCTTGGAAAGTTGGAAGGAGGGTAAAAATTAAAAGGAGAAAAATTCTGGAGTAATAATTATTGAAGTAATCTTTTAAGGGAGTAGTAGTTACTTTTCCCCATATTTGGTATATTAAAGGGAAAATTCCATGAAATAATAATGTCAAAACTTAAGAAAACTGAACCTAACTCGACAAAATCAGTACAAATCAGGTGGAATTTCGTATTTAATCATCCTACAATATATTTCAAATGAAAAAAGAAGAGAAAATAAAAATCTCATAATTTTTACCTCATCGGAGAGGAAGGGAATGGATTACCCACATACGGAAGTAATAGATTCCCCTGCCCGGATATTTTCGCTCATTCCAAGCATGGTTGAGGGAGTGAAATATTACCCTCTTAATTTCTCACCATCTATTACACCTATAAGGCCATAACAGGTGAGAAAGAAAGAAATACTAAGGTTTATCTTAGGAGAAATTTTCAAAAAAATAAAAAAATAATAAAAAATTGGAAAAATATGCACTTCAGAAACTTAATTGGCAAAGTATGCACATTGAAAAACGACACCACATGTGCCGTTTTCATTAAGTAAAAACGGCACATTGAGTTTTTTGACAAGTGACGAAGATTCAAAAATTTCCAGATCAAACAATTTGAAGATCCCCGACCGACCCGTTTCTAGTTCAACATGTATTAAATAAAAACGACATCTCGAAACCAAGAAAAAAATTGCCCAAGTAAAAACGGCACCTGTGGTGCCGTTTTTAAATGTACATATTTTGCCAATTAAGTTTCTGAAGTGCATATTTTTTTTATTTTTCTTTTTTGATTATTTTGAAAAAATTTCCTTTATCTTAAACCATAATAATAGTTGCATTCTGTATGGAGAAAAAAACTTATTCTATGTAAATTTTATTGTTGTTAAGTTTGAGGATTTGAATTTCGAACAAGTATATTGCAATCCAATATCAAAAGAAGGGGGAAAATTGAAGGATGGAAAGTATGTGATGTTAATTGTTAAACGTCAATTTGGCTGAATCTCAATTCTTACTTGCGACTTGTGAGTTTAATTTCCCAACTGACTTGTGTGCTCAGAACATATATTTGTTTCTCTCTCCAACTGACACTTATTGACAGTTGGACAAAAACCCAATTTAAAACACCACCCTTGTTTAGTTTGATTTGTTTTTTCCCAAACTTTTTTTTTGGTTTGGTTGAAAAAGTTTACAGTAGCTGGCCTGGCAGGTTGGGCAAAGGAGGCTGGAATCTGAAGTGGGTGCCTTTCTTTTTCCTCTTAAACTTTATCAATCTAATAATGTTACATGTTTTAATACTTCCACTTCTGCTCTTCTTCTCATCCTTTGAGGTCTTAGCGTTGCTTGCAAAGTGTGGTCTTCTTGGGTCTCTCCAAATATTCGCATTTGTGGTAAAAACATTTTTAAGGCATTATTCATCATTTCTGGAGTTGGGTTTGTCTCAGAATTTTTTTAGTTTTGTTTTGAGGCTTTGCTTTTTGCAAATTGTGGTGTTTTGGGGTTCTTTTGCCACTTTAGCCACTTGAAATACCGGTATTTGTGGTTAAATGAGCATTTTTAGGACATGAGGCATAATTTCTGTAATTGGGTTTCCCTCAGAATGCTTTATTTTTTCCTATTTATTTAAGTTATATTTTTCAAAAAATGGTGTTTTAGTGTCTTTTGCCACTTGGGTCACTTCAGAATAGTACTGGCATTTGTGGTAAAAACCGTGTTTTTCAGGCCTTGACCCTTCGTTTCTGGAGCCGGTGATGGTTTCAGAATATTATATTGATATAATAATTTCAATTTTTATTGTGGTGGTTGTTTTCACTCTGGAACCAGCAGTTTCTGATGATCTGATCTGTACTGTGCTGCTTATTTGAGTTGACCATTTCACACGTAATTGTTGAGTTCCAAAAGTTTCAACCACTTTCTATGAGTAATTTACTTTCTAAGTTACATATCCCTTTGGAACTGTAATATGATTTGATGGGTTTTTTTTTTTGTTAAGGATGATTTATGTTGGAAGACACTAGTCTGGTAGTGGTGAATTTGGATTTCAATAGTAGAATTTGACTATCCACTAGGTGGAGAGGAAGAATGGATGTGAATCAGAAGGATAACTTCGGTTTTGAGAAAGATAGTAATGGGCGGCTTGTAAACAACAATCAGTCAATCAATGCTGGGGATTGGCGGTTCGGCAATCCGCCACAGCCGCCAATGAGTTTGGATCTTGGTGGTCAGATCGGCGTAGTTGATTCCTTCTGTCCAAATATTTGGGATCATTCTTCCAACTCATTGAGTGTGGGGTTCTCAAATGCCGGACCAGCCACTAACGATGTGCTCGTATCGAAACCTTTGCCGGAGTCTTCAAGGGTCGACATGGGTTGGAACCATACGGATTACACTTCTAAAGGAGCTTTCTTGCAGCCTGGCCTTGGAGTTTCCCCCCGTGAACAGCCTGAGTTCCCTGCTGACTCGGCTTTCATTGAGAGGGCTGCAAAATATTCATGTTTTGGAAGTGGAAATTACGTTGGCATGATTAACTCTTTCGGCATCAATGAGTTCTTGAGTCCTTACTCCGACACTTCAAGAGCAGCCATGGTGACTCCTAGAGACCAATCTCAAAAAAATGAAGCAACCACCATAGAGGAGGCTAACAAGAATCGTGCTAGGAGCCCGACGCAATCGAGAGTTCAAGGCATTGGAAATTCTGATGGAAATGAGGAGGCAACCGAGGCAGAGTTTGGTGGAAGTGGTCCAGATGAGACACCTAAAACTCTCACTGCTTCTAGCAAAAGAAAGCGACCTGCACTGGTGATATTTTTTCTCCATCGTCTAACTTTGTACTCTATTTATTTTTTTCACAGCTAAATCAACTTAAATTGTAATGAACTCTTAATTATGTTGCTGGTCTCAGCAAGAAGCAGAATTCAACCCACCTAAAGATGAACCTGTGGATCACGTTCAGACCCCGAAAGATTGCAGTGGATCTCAATCGAAGGACGATCAGAAGAAATCAACTTCGGACACCACCAAACAAAGTGGCAAAAATGTTAAGGACGGTAACGATGATACAAAGGAAGATTACATTCATGTGAGAGCAAGACGAGGTCAGGCGACAAATAGTCACAGTCTTGCAGAAAGAGTGAGTACACCAATCTTGTTTATTGCCGTTCACGGTCCTGCTAATTATATCGTTCGGATATGAGATTTTTGAGATTATCTTTGAATGGGTTGATACCGATCCAGGTGAGAAGGGAGAAGATCAGCGAACGGATGAAATTTCTCCAAGATCTCGTACCAGGCTGTACTAAGGTAACCTTTTAATTTGTGCAATAGATTTTCTAACTCTGATGCTAGAATTTGTGTCAATTTCTTATTTTCTTTACAAAGATCAACTTGGATTGTTTTTTTGTTGTGAACTTTGTATTGTAGGTCACTGGAAAAGCAGTGATGCTTGATGAGATCATTAATTATGTCCAATCGTTGCAGCGGCAGGTCGAGGTGCGCATTTGTGCTGTAACACTGTCGTTTGTCTATCCAAATTTCAGTAGAAAATGTCACCACTTGCCCTGCAGAAGCGAACTAAAATCAAAATGTTACATATTTGTTATCTGTTTAGTTCCTCTCGATGAAGCTTTCCACCGTCAATCCACATCTTGATGTCAACATCGAAGGAATTTTCTCCAAAGATGTAAGTAGGATATGAAATAGTTATTTTTTTACAGCTTCGTACCGAAATTAAAACTTGTGTTCATTTTCTCTGAAAAAGACCCTACATGGTTGCATCTGATGCAGATCCTTCAGTCCCACGTGGGTTCGTCATCTGGGCTTGGATTTTCACCAGATTCCCTTCATCCATTTCTACACCAGACCTCTCAAGGTTTAGTTCATCCAGGGGGTCCAACTGACATGCTCAGAAGAGCGATAAATTCTCAACTTACTTCCATGAATACATACAGAGAATCAAAGCATCAGGTCTCCAAATATTTTAATAACATTTGTGCCTCTTATCTTGATTTAAATTTTTTTTTTATCGATGGCCTTGATTTAGTTGAGTGTGGAGTACCCTTACTAAGTCATAACTTTATTCTTACGAGACCTACACTGACACCAAGTTTCTCCAGTTCTGATTGTGTGGAATCAAGAATGGACCAATAGATACCTTAACGCTACCTTACATAACTACGTAAGGTCTTTTGATATAATTGATGAGCTCAACATTATTGGCTGAGCATTACAAAACACATGTTGCAGTTGATTTGTCTGAGCACTTCTCAGTACTTGTTGCAGTTAGTTTATAAAATGTTGTTGATAGATGGCATCTAAGTCATGGAGTAAAACAAATATTTCTCCGTCATTCCTTTTATTCCTAAAATTATAACTTAAGGTATTATTTGGTTTTTGTTTTTTTTTGCTTTTTTGCTATCTATGAAACTATACGTGGTATTATTTGTTTCGCCTTTTGGTGTGTATGAAACTAAAAATATGCTATTATTTGAACTGCACTTATCCCAGTTGGTAAATCCATGGTTTGGCGTAGAGTATGAATCTTTTGAAAAAGGAAAACTAAAAAACATTGTTTTTTACTTTTTTAACTTTATTTGTCCAATTATTTCCTTTTTCCCCTAATCTCATTTGATTTATCAAGACATTATTTTTGCAGGTGCATAATGAGTGGGATGATGAACTCCAAAATGTCCCCTCTCGGGTGGGTTTGGACAGAAATCTCCCTCAATATCCAGGACTCAACCGATAAAGTCCTGCGAAGGCTTTCCCTTATAAGAAGCTTCCAACTTGAATACACAATTCTTGCTGTCCAAACAGCTCTAGTACCTCTTTTTTACAGGGTGTATAGATCTGTTTCTCCTCCAAACACATCCAAGTGTGTCCAATTTGCCAAGATTATCATGCAAACAGGACGGGCTTATGTCCCCGTGAAATCTATGAATGAGGCGAAAAAATTGTGCAGCGAATGTTGCACACGACATCGGTACTCTTCAAGTGCTATGTAAATGGAGACGGAAAACTGCCCTTCAGGCATTTTGTATCATAAAATGTGCAGTTAATATGCAAAGTTCAGATGCTCCACTAATTCCGAAGATAGAATTCTTCTTTTGGTTGTTTGATGGTCTACACCAAGGGTTCCTGTCTTTGTTATTCAAATAACACTTTTAAGATTTCGTTGCTTGTATTTTGTTTCTATTCTGCAAGTGCTGTCTCAGATGGAATTTGTGATGGTTAGTTTTATTCCGAAGTGATTTCTTGTCCTTAAAGTTAGAACAATGGAACTTTGAATCTGGAGGTTTTCTGACGCTTACACTGGGTTTAGAACTGGTGGTATGTAAGAAGCCTCCTTGAAAATATGTAATATTTTAAAATGTTGAGAACTTTAGGCTCATACAGTGATACAGTGGTATATTTGATTTATGGATTTTGGACAAACGTATCATGTGAGTGTCTGCTGAAGATTTTGATCGTATAATTTTTACCCATCAGGAGTTGAGGACTACTTTTAATGTCTCCAACCAGACGTCATGATTGCGAGATTGAGTTTTCATCATTATTGTGTTTGGATCTGGAGCGGTGATTAGATTTTTGACGTGGTGACATCTTTATAGTTCGACTCAATTTTTTGTTCGTGGAAAGCTTTATTCTGCTGATGTTATTCTGCGACACCCAATATTTCTGTGAAACTATTTTATTATACACGCTAGTCGCTAGGCTCCTAAAATGTAAGGAAAACCAACCTCAGAATTTGGCGTGTCATATGAGTTACACCCATGGATGGAAATAGAGAGATACACAAAACATCAATTGTTTATAAAATATTGTAGTATCCACATATTCCCACAATCCAACGAACTAACCACAAAATTTAGCAATTTCTCTTGCTTATAAAGGGGTCGTCGATGACCTACGACCTGGTTAACTGACGGGGTCGTCCCCGACCGGGTGGGACGCACCACGTGACGCGTCCTTGTTTTTTTTGTAGTGTATATAATTGAGTTTAAATGATTTGAGAATATTATTTTGTGGATGAGAGAGATAGGTCGTGGTGGGTTGTGGTTAGGGATGACAATGGGTATCCGGAACCGATGGAATCGAATCGGAACCGAGACAAAACGGATATGGGTCGGATCTGGATATACACTTTCAGAACCGACCCGGTTCCAGTTCGGATATGGTTCTCGCCAATGGACCCGGAACAGGATCCGACATGAACAATATTTTCAAAAATATTACCACCTACTAGGATTCGAACTTGAATACATGGGTCACAGTCACATGAGCTTCACCACTACACCAACTCACAAGAGTTGGTAATTAATACTATCTTGAATAGATATTGTTTTGGAAAAACGAATTTTTTTAGGGGAAAGTATTAGTCCCATCGGAAAAAAACGAATTTCTTACTCCAAATCCAAACTATAAAAGCTCACCATAAGCCATTGGTTTCAACAAATCTTTTGGGATGAGTTTTTTTGACCAAATCCGCAAACGCATTGAAAAATATAAATTTTGTACTGAAACTGGTTCCAACAGATAAGGTTCTGGGTATCCGTTAACCAACCAGATCTGGTTCTGAATACCCATGTTGGGAACCGATCCGGTTCTGGATATCACTTTGTAATTCGGATCCGATTCCGATTCTACTAGTATCCGAACCGGAACCGATCCGTTGTCGTCCATAGTTGTGGTTAAGAGGTGAATAGTATTAAAAAGAGAAGAAATTAGATTAAAAAGAGAGAAAACTGATGTAGATGTGAAACAAAGTTGATATAGAAGAGAGAAAACTTATGACCGAGTTGACCCTGATCATGGTTACAAATGGTCTAAGCAGACTTATGGTGTTCTTGGATAGCATCTTAGGAAGATAAAAAAAGAAAGAAGAAAAGTCAAGTTTCTCACGCTTGAACAACTTAATTGAAAAGAAATAGAGAGAAAGCGGGACCAATGAAGAGAAAAATGTATATATGCAAACTTTCTCATCAATTTTAGCACGTAGGGAATGACTAAATTATCCTTACTGTTTTAGAAATGATAACTTTCTCTTCAATCTTAGAGAATGACTAAATTATCCTTACTGTTTTAGAAATGAAACAATATCCAATTATACAAAAAAGTTATTTTAGTCAATTTACACTGTTTTTTTTTTAAATTTCTTTCGTTCCTAGCCAACCAAGAGAGAGAAAAAAATCTTTTTTTTTCCTCTCCTGATATCACCTCCCTGCTAATTTTGATCTTTCGGTTCAAAATGTTGAGAGGACAAGAATCATTTGAAACCATTGTTTCGTCACAGGATTTTAAACATAAATGCGTAACAACCTAATCAAAACCATGTTATACTATAGATACTCTACGATGGCACAACATCCAATCAGCTACATGTGTTTTGTTACTCAATAGCTTCCCAAATAAACATGAAATCAATCAACAGAAAAGATTTTAAAAAAGTATTAGGAATAGGCTAGTTTATCTTAGATTCTAAATGCATGTCCAATAAACCTGATCGTGTTCTATCATTTCCAACTTAGAACAGCTAGGACGCTAATGCTTTGATGTTTAGAAAAAAACTCAAATTTCCAACATAAGATGTGATCGTATCAACATAATTGTATGTTATCATAGCTCACACGGACACATGGGATCCATTAAGTTTCATCTATATGGTGTCCATATGAAAAGAAAAGAAAAACTTCAAAACGGCATGCTTATTCAAGCTAATAAATGCATATCATAGTTTTTATGAATCTTCATTTTATCCCCCACTTCCGGAATTTTAAGAGAAACATGCCTGACGATCTTACATGGAAAGAGGACCCCAAGAAGCGACGTATTTGATCGATTTATGAAACGATATAAACCCCTCCTAAGAAAATGTACCAACAACTTTTTTCTTTGGAAAAAAACTTGGTCTCTCTCAATTGTACTCTTCCCACAAGTATCTCAAAACAGAATAAGAAGACTAAAAAAACTAAAGACATTTCTGTTATACAATGAAATACGTTATTTTTGTCTCCTAACATTTTTCTACCAAGCAATGAAAAAAAAGCCCTTCGGACTGTTTAACTTACGTTCTCTAACAGCATATAACACCAACCAAAATCTTTATTTATAGAATAAAGCAACATTTTATACTGTGTTAACTTACCTTTACCATACATATGCGAAGTTAACAACGGGTTTAAGAATAAAAAATGGCAGATTAAACTCTACGAAGTTACAGAGCCAACATAGCATTTAGACTGTCAGCTTGGGTGAGATATACAAATAAATAAAAATGTTTTCATGGAAGGAGGGGAAAGTAAAAAAAATCTTCTGTGAATGTGGGAAATGAAGACTATAACTCTTCCGGAAAATGATACAAATTACAGGCTGAGTACCTCTTTTGTTTTTGGCTTCCCTGGACGCCGACCGGTTTGCTTTGCCTTTTTACTTGTTAAGAGCTTCAGAGCAACTTCTAAAGTGACATCCTTGGCATCTTTACTCTGAAATTTCAGGATTATAAGCATAATACCCGTACATGGAACACCGCAAAAGTTTAAAAAGGATGGTGAAGTACATGTTGATGAGTAATACCAAGAGAACAATGTGCAGATTATATTATTGTTATTCCATCCATAAACAAACTACATAGCGAGGAAAATTAAAATCACCTATGTTGCTCTGCCCATCTCTCCCCACCCTAGCTTAGATAATTTTGTTGTATTTATCATCTATTACAATCTATGGTTTGGCGTAGATTGATCTAGTTACTTTGGTATTGGGTACATGGGTCCCTCCAACCCCAAATAACCCTTGAATTTGGATACTTTTCACTCAAAATCCCAACCGTCAAATCTAAAACACTAAACCCTTTCTCTCCCTAATCACTGCAATAACACCCTTTTATGATATTTATTAGAACCTCATGTTGGCTGCTATACACAGAGGTTAGTGAGCATGCAGTCATTCGTAATCCAAGGTTGAAAGCACACTATTTGATTGGAGTAAGAAAAATATTCTCCTCTCGATGTTTTTGACATAAATATTAGGGTTAATTGCAGTTTGTCACCCTTTTCTTTCACTCGACATTTTACACCCTAGACCTTTAAAACGTAACAATTAGTCCCCTCACCTTCATTTATTGACACTTCATATGTTAGGGTTCATCTCCACCTCAGGATCGTCCCCGATCATTTCACTCTCCGACGATCTCTTGTGAATATGCATCACCACCATCGTCAACCTAGGGTCGTTCGAAGGACCACTAAAGTTCCAAATCTTGAACTCAGGAGCTCAATTTGATAAAACAAACGAAATGAAACCACAAATCAATCGCTACCCAATCTTTTTTTTCTTCAATCCGTATCGCTGCCCATTATGAACCTTTATAAGCTATTTATAGCAATTGGAGGTTCTGGAACATTCACCCCATTGTGGCAGTTACAACCCCTCAACCAATTTGGGGAATTACGCGCGCAATTACAACTAATTACAAACAACTATACTAGGGTTAGGGTGAATCAGGCGAAAGGAGGAAGAAATTTTTCATCGCGCATCTTCCTTCGGATGCTTCAAATTTGGACCGTCAGATCTACTTTTGTGAAACCCTCCTGGCCTTTAGATCTAATCACTGCGTACGTCTCTTTGAATATGGACCGCAAGATCTTATTAAGTCACTGCCTCCAAGCCAT
Source organism: Triglochin maritima (assembly GCA_963682175.1). Taxonomy (NCBI): domain Eukaryota; kingdom Viridiplantae; phylum Streptophyta; class Magnoliopsida; order Alismatales; family Juncaginaceae; genus Triglochin; species Triglochin maritima. The sequence continues at coordinate 52,743,278 of OY821771.1, read as the reverse complement.
CTGATCTTAACAACCTTCTTTTCTCCTCATATTGACTAGCTTTCGAGCCTAATCTTTAAATAGACACTAAACATTATACCTTGACCTTTGACATGGTGAAATTTATCGACGAAATCTTAAATGGAACAATGTTCAATTTGATTTCAAATAATATTCGAATTCCAATTTGAATTCGAAAATAAAAAATATTTGAATTTGAATTAGGGTACAATCTAATTTATTTCGGATATGAAATCGGATTCGGTAACAGATTTTGGATTTCAGATTCGGATACACCCTGCATTCAAGCCAAATATAGATGTTTGCATCCCTAGTTGCAGAGTGCAATCAAAAAGTTTGAAGAATCATTATTAACCATGAGGCTACGATTATGGTGTATAGGTATGATAGGCCATGCAGAATGGTTACATCATTTAAATATTATGATTATAGAATAAAGTATTTCTATATAAATATTATGTGTTTTCCACTAAAACACATCAACATAACCCCATTGCCTTAGAAGAGGCTCCCGCCTAAGCGAGGTAAGGGGGTCGGATGTACGCAACCCTACCACTGTAAAACAGTGAGGTTGTTTCCGATTGACTCAAATGATGCAAATGCAACTGACCATTGGCGATTCCACAATAAATAAGAAATGCAGATCGTTAAAATAGTCATTTGATATAGTCCATTTTTAGACGTGTGTTTTCCACTAAAATACACGTCTAAAAATCAATCATTTTCAAATATACAATTGATACCATAAACCTTTAACATGCAATACTAGTTGGATATGTTGTGCTTCTTTATCATGCCTAAGCATAGGTCCCTTCAAGCACCCAAGAAATGTGTGTAGGTATCTAGAAAGCATCCTCATTAAAAGTCACAATTGTAACTACAATACTTAAATAAAATATTGGATATATATCAAGCATCAGTACTATCAACTATCAAATATGGGTAATTGGATACATTATAAGTCGAATGACTAGTAGAACTATTCATGGTGCCTAGATGCAAACAAAATGACCACACCTACATATTTAGCGTAGAAATACAACGCAAAACCAAAAAATAACTTTGTTTTTTTAAAGGGAAAGGGATATACCTTAGGTACAGGAGCAATTGTCCGCTTGTGCCTGACTGAAAATCCATATTTTGAATGAGACAATATTACAGGAGATTCATCTTCCGGATGCTTACCCTATAATGAAACAAGTTCATGTGTTGGGCAACCTCAAGTGTTGTGATATATCCAAGGAAAAAAATAGAAAACTTGAACATACCAATGTTATAGGATAACGAAGAAGCTCGATTGCCTGCTCTAAAGTCAATGAGTCAATGTCTTTACCCTGAAATAAATCAATGAAATATTTTATGTCGAGATAGAATTATGGACTATGAATCTTTTTCTTTGAGCAGACACATATTTAACTAAAGCATATGCCATGTCGATTCTCTAAGATCCAATGCCAATTATTTTTCATGTGCAAATCATGCAAATAAAAATCTTAACCAACATATAACGACCTAAGAAAACCTTTAAACATGGTCACAAATTTTAAATTTAACTTTCCATGTCGATTCTCAAAGATCCAATGGCAATTATTTTTCATATGCAAATCATGCAAATAAAATTCTTAACCAACATATAACAAACCAAGAATTAGGCCCACATTCTTATCAGAAAAGTCTAAGAGAACACCAATCTCAAAAGGTTGTCTTTGACTTATTTGCAAAGCAAATCCTCCAACATACAACTATTTATGTCTAATTACATTTACAAGCCTCTCCAATGGAGTCACTGAAATTCATCTATGTTTCGATCAACTTATATAACCATGCAGATTCCAAAAAAACGAGGCAGCGACACGATATGTAGTAGTTAATGGCAAGCAAAGGAAAGATATGAAGCATATTATGACAATGCAAAACATGGTTAAAACTTAAAACTCAACATATTATATCTTGGTCGATGGGCACAACAACAATATAAAAAATTATCGGTAACAATAAAAAAATTAGCACTCGTTTATGGGTTCCTCCTTTTTTCACCTTTTTTGTTAGTTTTCTTTGTTTAATGTTGTTGGAGGAGAACTATATCTATATCATCATCACTTGATCTATAACTACATTTCTAAGGAAGAGAACTTATCACTGAAATACCCATTCAGTTTATAATCACATTGTCAATCTACAATTTAGTGACGTCATATAGGTAAATGTAATAATATTTAAGCAGTAATTTTCTTAATAACATAGCTAAATGATTTATTTATATAGTGTGATGTGGTAAGGCCTTTATTCACATAATTACATGTTGATGACACAGTCACACAAGTCTTACAACAGTAGTGTATAAACTCATAATCCCTGTTATCAACAACATTGCAAAGCTTACAATCACAAAACATAGCAAAGACAATATTAAATGAATTTTAAGCAACCTAGATGGGACCATTATTTGTCAAAATCAAGAAATATAAATAAACCACAACAAACAGCAGCAACAGAGACAAGCAATGCAATTGCTGACAGCATGACACTAGAAATACAGTTATCGGCCTACAGTTCTAGTTATAGTGCTCAAATAAAATCAAAACAAACTAGAACAACACGTCAAAATTTCTTGAAATTTGCTCTATTTTCCTGTAAGGATTTGAAAACATCATTTGGATTTGTAGGAAAATATTGTAGTTCGCTCTGCTCAATAAGTGAACTTCACTAAAATGTGATGGATAGCATCCATCGTTTCATAGTGAACTTAGAAACAAAAACAAACCTCCAAAGAAGTTCTCTTTGGCGGGCATTCCCTTCTGTCATCTCCCAACTGAACATAGTACCCATAAGGTCCCTTTTTCAAGAAAATCTAGGCAAAAGAAAATCAATTAGAGATCATCTTATGCAAATGAAAAGAACTTCACTGTCCGTACCTTTTCGTTAGTGTTAGGATTATGGCCAAGCAATTTTGGTTTAAAGCAGTTATCTGGCTTTTCAGATGGAACATCTTCGTCTTCGTCATCGCTAACTAATGCTCCAGCAATGTACCTAAATGATCACTTCTTCCAAGTTAAAATAAAATTAATAGATGTAAAGAAAATAATAAACCTAAAAAACGTAATGGGAGAAAGAGAAACTGCATGAGATAAGCAAGGCAAATGTCAACCTAAATTATTACAGCTACATTAGATCATAGGCGTGAACATCTATAGAGGAATGGACATGACTCCAGCCAATTGACTCAATAGATACTTTGTAAGACTTCTTTGGATAAGCATCACTCAACAAAGTCAAGTTTCAATAACTAGTGGTTATGCATGTAGGTGGCACCTGGATTTTTAAAATTTTGCGCAATTCAACAAATAAATACTGTTTGTTTAATTATTAAAAAATTGCAAAGTTTAGGTAAAAAACTCTGACAATCAAATTTTATTTGAAAATATAGTACAACTTAAACTAAAACACGAATATGGTATGGCTTCAGTAGACCATCCAAGTCCTGGATTGCCATTCACCTTACTTGATAGTTGATACCCACTCGCCCACCATAACACTTGGTATTTGCGTTTTCATTGGTTCATTGATTGCAACGTTAGAAACTACAGGTTTAGAATTATAGGTTTTTAGGAATATATCCTATTCATCATGCATTGCTGCCAAATCCATCATCCATTGTAATATACCATCAACACCACCATTTCTATGAATTTGGTGCATGTAGGCAGCCCCTCAGTCCCAACAGCTATAAAAATCATGTGCAGCTCCATATATCTCCCTTTCAAAGCAATTGTGGCAAATGGTGAAGTGGAGGCAGAAACCTTGAACTAAGGTGCCAAACAATGTGACTACATAGTACCCACCTGATTGAGGTTAACCATATAAAATCTAGTACAAGACTGCAATAGCAGACATCAAAATGGCCACAGTAAAAGGTAAGTACAACAGCAAAAATAACTAGGTGAAGAATTCTTCTGTTGTAACTGATTTTCGCAAAGAATGTCCAACAATTTTCTTTTAACCAAAAAACAAAAACACAGTTGCTTCAGAGGGAGAGAAGTAATTAGTGCATAAGAGATAAGAGGGTTGAAAGAAAAAGTGTTGAAAATGAGCATTATTGTAACCTTTTAATGATTCTAAACCTCTAATCCTACTTAACCGAGCTCAAATTATGTGCTTCTCTTTGGTGGTTGAGACAAAGACAAGGCAATAATGAAAGGTGAGGAATGTGTTTGTCTATAATTGAAACACATCACGTGAAATGTTTGAGAGGTAAGTCACCCTTGCTATGATGACATATACACTGCAAATTGACAAGTTTTAGCAGTTTTTACTCCCTTTTACATAACTACATTGTGTAATTGCATTTATCAAGATATGGTAAGCATATATTGGTATATTACAGACAACCTAAAATTCGTATCAACTATAGCATATTAATTACAACGCAAACCATGAATTTTTTTTTAATTTCCAATGATACTCAAAACTCACTTGCATTTGGGATGCTGGTCACAGCCAATAAAATAGCCACTGCCGAATTTGCTAATCTTAAACACCAAGGTTCCTTCCAAGCAACTGCATCAATATAGAATATAAGAAATGATTATTAACAGATTTGAAATTGAAATCATGCATCATTTTTTTACGTACAGTAGAGAATGAGCTAGTTTATATTGCTTATGGTTTTTAATATCACAGTGAAACCATATCTTGAAAATGAAATAATTTTTAGTAACAACTAACAAGGCAATTGTGTTCTTGAGATACCTACAAGCCAGATGCTTAGCAGCTTAGATGATGCACTACAAAGTTTTTCAAGTGTGTATCTCTTCTAACACAAACAAACTGAATATCTGAAATCCAAAACAACTGTTTTAATTTTAAAAAGCTCGATAATGCATCTCGTCATGCTTGTGCATTTTCCACCACAAACTATGATGTGCACATAAAGTACGGGTTTTTGTATGAGTATAGACACTGAATGGGCAATGACAGCCCTTCTCTAAAGGGTTAGAGACAAAGGGTACCATTGAACTTAATACATGAAAATAATAAATGTTTGTAATAAAAGAGCCCTTTACGAAATGTTAATGATGAATATTATAAAAACCCGAAAGTTGTTGAACTTATAAAATCATAACTTTTTTGGGTAAAATTTTGACTATAACAGAACTTAGAATTGTGGCGGGTGTCAACAAAATAACACTTCTACCTTAAGCCTCGCATGGTGTTTAGTATGTGAGGATAAATAAAAGGAAATAACATTGTTGGCTTCTAGTTAAGAGTGTCTGCTACAGTCAGCAGCTTGGTGGCAAAAATGGAGAGAGTCTTGTTATCTTATTTGAAAATTACTTATGAATCGGCACTGCACCGACACAGGTAGGGAGGCGTAGTGGTGGTTGGATAACAAAGCTACGGGCATATACCAATTGAAACACGGACCGGGTTCAGATTACCGATCCTGGTTTGGCCATATTTTAATTTCGTTTGGAAGTAATAATTATTTCATTAGTAAAATCTAGGGTAAGTTGCAGCTCCCACCCCCGATCTTATACTTCAAAGCATGGCAACTCCCCTCCCCTCTTGTACTTCTGTTGAGTAACAATTTGCCCTGCTGAACTTTACCATCATTAGTTTTCAAGTTTCAACATATTTTCCATTATTCTTTTTTATTATAAAGCAAACTTCTCATCATCCATATTTCATGGTAAAGTTCAGATCAAATCAAAGGGCAAATTTGATTCGAATTGGGTCAGACCTAAGGCAAATATGAAACGAGTTTTGACCAAGACCTTTGATTTGATCCAAACTTGACTGTAAAGTTAAGATCATGATCATTCTTGGCCAACTACACCATAAAAAATTAAAATATAACCACGAATTGGTTTAAAATGATGGATTTTTGAAGTTTAGGAGGGTAAAATGTTATAAAATGAAAGTATAGGAGGAGATATTGACATGTTTTAAAGTTCAGATGTGCAAACTGATATCGAGGTATAATTCAGGACTTCAAGCGGCAAAATGTAACTTACTCTAAAAACTATTATTTAATGTTACTAGGTTAGTGTATTGTTAAAGACACTGGACCAGATCTAATCCAGACCGGTTGTATATACCCTTATGCATAACCCATGAGTATAACACAAGCAAGTTAGAGCAGCATCGTGCAACTAAAGACGACCTTACTTTTTTTGGAGTTCAGAAACTCAGCTACAAAAGATGACCTTACTTGCACAGTGTTGATTTGAACAGTATTTATATTATCGAATCGTCATAGCATTGTAGGGAAAACCCATAAAGATAAACCATGAATCAAACGAAATTAAAGATTATTTTTTTTGCATGAGTATGTCAACTATGCTAGAGCGTTAGCATACATACCCATAAGAGAGAGCATATCAAGGAGGAAAGGACTCACGAAGAAGCATAGATGAGAAGAAAAGCATATACCAAATTATGCTAATGTGCTAGACAAAGGACACACCATCTTAGTTTCATTTTATAACAAAAACTCCACAACAGTTTAAATGTATTATGTAAGACAGACCAACACAACTATCAGAAATGTTACCTAGGACATACTCTGCTTCCATCACGAAGCTCGCCAAATAATATGTGCCCAAACTTCTTCTCCAAAGTCTTCTCTAACTGTGAATGATGTGATACGTTAAAGAAATAGAGAGAAATATGCTGCATATCTTTTCTATTAAGACAGCAATATTTTAGGAAAAATGGGTCAAACCTGCCGAATATTAACATTCCCAGCTGCATCACAATACTTCTTGAATCGTGACCAGTAATCCTTTAAAAGCCCCCTCCATTCCGTTGTACCAGCGGATACGTTATCTAACTGAGATTAAAGCAATCACGTGAGAAGGCAGTACAAGGTCACAAACTGCATGATCCGTAATGCAGCAATCAGGGATGGAATGGGAACCTAAAATCATAAGAATAACAGGAAAACTTTCCTGTTAACCTTTAATCCCTCATAACAACACAATGGTTTGATATGTGACATAGTAAGATAGACCGATGCTGCAAAGAAGTTAGTTCCTTCAACAAATAGTTAATACTTTTTGCTAAACTTCGTTTTTTATCTGAATTATGAATGTCACAATATTAGCATGTGACGTAAAGAATCACATCAAACATTACTGCAAATAAAAAACATGAAGTTTGAATAAGAAACTTGCAGCAATGTAGGATTAGTGGAATCGGCCTACATCATTGAAGAGTGTTCTATGAATACATCCCGAAGAAAATAAAATGCTTTGCCAAAACAGAAGTAAACCGAGGGGAATGAACATGACAAGTTTCAAAACCATGCCCGAGCAGAAGTTTAGTTTCCTATTATTCTTGGTCTTCATAGACTCCAACGGACAAAATTCAATAATATCATGTAAACTTGGCTTCCTCAGCCAGATATAGGGGACTTACGAAGAAAATATCAGAATGTCCATTAAGTAAATTACTTGGTCTTCATAGGCTCCAACCAAAAATTGCAATGATATCATGTAAACTTGGCTTCCTCTGCCAGATAGGGGATTTGGGAAGAAACTTAAGAATGTCCATAAAGCTCAAAGAAAAACCTTCTTCACCAAACCAAGTCATTTGAGATGGAGTTCATATCAACAATAAAAGCTCAACATGCTAACATGTCATCAACGAGAGACAAACTAGTCACAAAAGATCGTAAAGTTAATGAAGTCAACAGGCATACCCAAAAGGAATGCGCGCTAAAATTACCTCATTTTCCATGTCAGCAGTGAAACTATAGTCTGACACTTCAGAGAAATGGTGGGAGAGAAAAGCAGAAACCTGAGAAATTGGTCAATGGTTGGAAAAAAACGAAAACGAAATGAATTAAAAGGAAATACAATACGAGGAAAGAAAACATACTGATTACTAAATGATTTGAATGACACTACGAGTGAAATCAAGAGTAATTGAATGATTTGTTAAGATAGATTCAAATCAAAGGAATGCTTTGCCAGTAGTTATGACCACTGTTTTGAAAACCGGACCGGCCGGTCAGACCGGTTCGACCGTGAACCGGAGGCCTGTCCGGTCCGGTAACTCGCAGAAAACAGTTTCTGCCTCGAACCACTCCGGACCGGCGGTTGAACCGGTTCGACCGGCCGCGGTTATGGGTAAACGGATATCCGTTTACCTGAATCCGAAAAAAAAGCTCCAGGAAACAAACAAGTACAACCTCACTCACACCCTCCACTCTGATCTACTCCCTTCTCTCTCCTCTCTCCTTTCTCCTCTCTCCTCTCTTTTTTCTTTTATCTTCCTTGGAAAGGAGAGGAGAGAAGAAAAGAGAAGATGGAGAAGAAAAATAAGAAGTGGAAGCAATCGTCCCCCATTCTACTGTTGCTGCTTCTCCTCTTCTCATTCCCTTTAGTTTCGTCATCCCTAAAGGTGGGGACCGCGTGCGTGTCCAACAGAATGTGCGGTAGAGGCCTCCACTGCAAGACCTGCCTCACCGACGGCGGCCTCCACCCCCGCTGCACCCGATCCCAACCTATTGATCCCAAATCCAAGGTCCCTTCTCTCTTCTCACTTCTCTTCTCTTTTGGTTAATTTTGTTGAATTTTCTTACAAATCCGAGGGTGGGCTGGACAAAGGACGGGGTTACCTTTCAACACAGCTACTCGTGTATATTTTTTGTTTTCATGAGTTTTTTTTGTGGTGGTTTGCGACTTTGTTCATATTTCATGTTGATATTTGAACCTTGAAGTTTGACTATTTGTATTTGATTATTTGTTATTTCCTATTTATTCATGTATTCTAATCTATTATTCAGGAAATTCATAAATATATAGTGTATATCTATATTTATGACGTCATGCTGAAGTCACCGGTTCGATTCGGTCCGACCCCGGTCGAACCTTTGACGTTGCCGGTTCGACGTCCGGTTCGGTTTTGAAAACCTTAGTTATGACCACAAAAGATAGTAAAACAATCAATTAATAAAATTATCCATGGGAAAAGGAAACAACAACAACAAAGTCTTTTATCCCAAACTAGTTGGGGTATGCTAGAAATGAAACTCTAAGGACCATGGGAAAAGGAAACACATAAAAAAATTAAATGGATATTGGGGATAAATATCTGACTTTTACTTCGTAAATCAATTCCAAAATAGCAGAATCAAAGAAAGATGAAATGAAAACCGTTTTACGTCCTCGGGGTCACTTTGACACCACTAAAACAACAAAAAGTCTACACTAGGCATAGCAATTAATTCGTTGGTGCTAGCAATACATTAGTCAGGACTCAAGATATTATATTCTTCAACTACTACGTCCACAAGATACTCTCCACAACAGTTTGACTAGGGCCCAAAATCACACTCATTTGAAATACCACTTGTATGCTCCTAGAAGCCATCAAATTAGATATTATAACTTGATACCAGGCATCAACTGGCACCACTGCACCGTTTACTGATGTTGTTTGTATTCAACTGAAAGAAGTGTTTTAAGCAATAGGAAGAACTATCATAGTACTTCTATTATTTTCTTTGCTTATGATTCAAAATAGACGGGATACATGGCTAGTAAATTGTTACAGTTACACAAGATTGACCATCTTTTTTTTAACTCTGAGGATGTATTTCCTAGTTGAGTCTTCTTAGTCCTGCAAACCAGCACCAACGGACACCATGATCAGGGTTCAAGTATTGACCGAATTTTGCAAAGATGAAAGCTAACAAACTGAACCAATACTATGATACTAAATGAGCTCTGAAATTCCTCATAATAAAGTTGCGCCAAAGCAAATAGAACACCTCCATTTCAGAGTTCAGTCACATAAACAAGATGAGGAAAGTTCCAGATCAGATACATGTAGAAAAGTGAGATGAATAAATACTACATACCATCCGACCACGAAATTCCGGATGCAGTGTTCGACTTCTCACTGTGATGTATTTCCGATCCTAAGCACGGTAAATAAAATAAACCACTTAGAAGTTATACAAAAATACATGTGCACATAAAATCCGTACTGTGCATTACTGAGGAAAACATTAACAAGGGTTCCTGCCTATTAACATCTAACCCGTGAATAGTGGTGGTGCAGAATCTATAAGTTAAAAATAGCCAACTGATCTTCTTTCATCATCGTGAATTTACAGTCAAGTTGCATGAGCAGAGAAAATGAAGTTTGTATCTTGTATAAAAAGTAAACTCTTCAGAGGTACCTTCAGAACTTTAAGAATTGGAGCATAGGTGGATGGTCTTCCAATCCCAAGTTCTTCAAGTTTTTTGACCTTTAAATGCAAGAATTTGATCATTAGAATAAGAAATGGAGAGAATCATTGATTCCAAGAAGTAAAGAATACTTCACCAATGACCCTTCAGAATACCGCCCAGACGGTTTAGTATGGTGTTGTTCACACTCCACTCTCTTTAAATATATCTGATCAGCCTCCTATAAAACAACAGCAGAGCCCGAGTTAACATAGTATGGTGTCTTCAAATTTTGTTTGCAGAAAAAGAAGAATCACCATTGGCAAAGAAAATGATTCAGAAGAATCTATGATTGGAGATAAATAATTGCACTATTTACTAGGTGACTATTTTTAAGCAGCAGGTACATGAATCATCTCCCCAAACATGGGCCATATTTCCACTGTAATTACGAATATTAGCTTTATTAGGAAAAAGAAGAATGAAGGATGCACATGGTTTACAATTTATAGGCATAGAAATTGCATAAACATTTTAGTATTTTATAGTTGCATAATATTTGATCTCCAGAATATTACATACCTTCAGCATACTAAGAATTTCATATTTTTCTTCTTTAATAGCATTTCTTTCATTTCCATCCTGGCCAATAGAAGTAGCTTCGACATCCTAATGAGTTGCACAAAGATACTATTAATCATTACAATAGCAATTTAAAATGTCAAAGACTGGATCACTAAAATGCATTAAAACAATATTTGCAACAAACACCACTCGCCAGTTGCCATAAGCCAGGTAATTCACATTGATATTCAATAATTAATAATTTAGAAGCATCAAATGGAACATGCTTCCACTGAAAATGTAGTGTGGCTTTCTTCTAAGAGACATTATTGCATGGTTGTCTCAACTTCTTCTCTTGGAATGTAGGACACGCCCAATGCAGGAAAAGAGTATAGCCAAATGCTAAATAAATCACCATTCACAATAGATGGAAAACACAACATCTTCATTTATCACTATCCTAGATGAAGTCGTGAAAGGTCAACGATGACAAAGAAGAGACAACATGAGACCATTCAAAACATTTTAGTTCTGACTTCAGTGATGCTGGGTCTTAAGGTTTCAAATGACAAAGATACTCCCTTAAAAAGATGATAGAGACATCAGGGTATGCTCTTATCTTTTTTTTATCAGTCAGGGTATGCTCTTATTTGTTCAATTTCCAGCAACTCTACCTGTTCCCTGTCCTAGTGATAATAGCAGCAATAAGATGCATCATGTGTTTGTACATAGTTTGTGTCCATATCAGATAATCAGATAACATCTAGGTTACGGCACTACCTACAAACAAATGACAGAAAGAAACTCACAAATTAATGAGCAAATAAAACAAAAGAATAAACAGTTTTGCTTTTTCCACTATGCAAGGAAACCTTATAAACTGCTTGGTATCCCAGACAAGTTGTTTTTGAGCTGCTTGACCGAAATATAATGTCCTTCTCAGGGGTCCCAATATCAACATGAACCTAGAGGAAGAACACTGTCAGCCTTTATCCCAAAAACACACAAAAAATACTGTCGGCACTTCAAATTTGAACGCCTCGACCATAAAAGGCAGAGGGAATTATCTAAGAGAGGAGACTGAAAAACATAATCTTTAAATTGCGATTTCGAATTCTTGATCAAGTTAACAGAAGAAAGACAAATGTACATAAACTACACAAGATCGAGAGGTTAAACCTGATGCAAAATCATAGTACAGCTAGAGGAAGAGAGACATGTTTTGGTATTTCTTCAGGTTTTATTCCTTTTGTTATATCCATTAATTTGTAGGGCAGATCAAACAGAAGCATGTAAGCTTTACGTTGAGAGAAAGGCAATTGGATCCTTTATAAAAGCATATAATAGTACTTGTCTCCATAAGGAAAACACTGCATATTCTTTCTTGAGCACCACACAGCAGAACCAGGCAAGCCGTTCTATCCTAGTTGGAATAAAGTTTTGCAGTACATAGGACAAACATCAATAGACACCAGCAGTAAACCAGAAACCCTAAAACTCCAAATTTACCAGATATTGGATGAGAATGAGCAGATTATGGATCCTGCTTAATCAACATTCAACGTTAACCTAAATTTGTCCAATTTTGTATGTACACATAGAATTAGGGCACTTTACATCATAAAATGGTGGAGAACCCAACATCACTGCTACCCATTTACTTGGATTCCGTGCAAGTTTATAACTCGTAAAGGTTTCTGCTCACTGGTGATGAACAGGGTACACGACTGTCAAATTCCAAAAAAAAAATTGAACCTTCAAATACCAAATTCAATATGTTTTTTCTGCAAATATATCTTAATGGAAAAAATGCAAACATGTTACATGGGTTTCCATGTGCCCCACAATTGCAAATGATGCACCCCATGGAGGCACGGTTTCAGTACTTGGTAAAGAGGGAATGGGGAGAAGGGTTAGTTCGTCTGAAGAGAGGGTAGTATCAGTACATAAGCAACTGCAGAACAACTTGTAGCATTATGATTTTCTTTTATGCATGGTTCAATCCTTCCACTCGATGTAGACGAATTTTACACATGAGCAGTTGTCTGGAATAACCAATTTGATTGGAAACCATAAATACATTTTCATCTTGAATAACCAAATGGGTATTGTTACATCAATAAGTTTTCTAAATGGAGAAATGATGGAATACAATCAAAAATTTCACATAAGAAGCTTGCAGTTATAGCACTGAGTTGTTTTAACTTTTATGATAATAGATTGCCTTGAATAGAAACTCACAGTATCAGTAACAGCAGCTTCCATTTGACATGCTACTGTCCGACACCATATAAGGGTATAGAGCTTCAATGAGTCATCATCAAGAATGCCACTCAAACTCGCTGAGGAAGAAAAACATGCACATAAAATGGATTGGCTAGGTGTCTACACAAGAAAACAAAAACCTTTTCAGTTTCACATAATGACATGAATGTGGGGATTGGGAAGCCTAAGTGGTTCTGCAGTAGGAGAAAGGTGTCAATTGAGTATCTTTCTACGGGGATGTGTAGACACAACTTCCTGCATAAAGCCCATGTTAATGTGGCATGAACAAACTAAATGTTAAGATAGCAACTTAAGACACCCTAAGCAAGACTTCATCAGAATAAAAGGAAAGCTGGAAAAGCTAAAACAAAGATTAAACTTAAAATTCTGCTGTAGACTATTCCTCTTGAAGTGAATATTACATGGAAGCCTCCAAATGCTCGTAGGCCGGATAGATTCATGAGCCTCTTGAGCATTCTTCACCTTCTTGAAGTATTTCCTTATATCCTTTGATGCATAGCTCTCGCCATATCTAAAGTACTTTCCCATGTCAGAATTATTTTTTAAATGAAAAAGCAAAAAAGAGAGGAACGGAAAAAAGTAAAATTAAGACCATCACGCATGGGTTTGAGAATTCATGCATATGTATCTGGAAAATATTTGACATTATAATGTTTTCTCTTGTTTCCATAATGTATTTTGCTTAACTATTTGCAGGTGAGATGATGAACAGAAGGCTTGATAGATTGATTTCTTCTTGACCGAAAAGTTAAATCAATGTTCTTACAATAGAAACTTGCTCACCTTTGAATGACCAAGGAACGGATATCCTTTGCAGCAGCATCAGAGATCTACAAGACAGTGATATAAATAACTGGAAATTCAATGCTACAACATAACAAAGATATTGTGAGGTTGATAACTATCAATAAACAATATCAAGTTGAAGTGGCAGGCACTAACCACGATGAGCTATTTGAGAACAAAGTTTCATCCATCATTTTTTAAATGATTAATTTCCCATCATTGGATGCACAAATTCAGGAATTGTGAAAAGTGTTACTTTTTAGGATTAAAAATGACAGAATATTGTTTGGATTACCTAAAAAGTCATAGCACAAACTGCATCACATAGAAAAACTTCTTCTATTAGTAAGGTAATGTTCATTACCCCAACAACAACTAGTTTAATTTTTTATTCCGACGATCAACTTGACATTCCAAATAAAATCCTGGTATTAGCACCCCAACATGATATCTGAGAGCCACCACTAAATACACCATGTCGATACATGACATTCCAAAATAAAACCCTAGTATTAGCACCCCTATAAGATATCTGAGGAGCCACCTCTAAATACACCATGTCGATACATGTAGGCATGTGGTTCGCATATTTCCTCACTAAAATGACAAGAGACCAAATTTACTTCATGGTTCACCTTTTCGACTATTGAGAACATCGAAATGAAGATAAAAACAAAAACAGAAATTGCCAATTGCAGAGACACAAAAAAGAGGTACATTTTTTATGAGATAGGAGAGAAAATCATGTAGTTAACTGAATCCCAAATTATCATGGACAAAGATTCGTAAACAGCATTAAATATCAAGCTATCACAATGAAATGAATGCATGTATTGCCCTTGGCAGGTATGAGCAGATTGATTATGGTATGGAAGTAGCTGGAGTTAAAACATGAACTTCAGTATCTATTCAACTGCTCAAGCAAGTAGCAACAGTCCAAGGGAAGCCAAATCCTCGAACAGTTAAAAAGCAGGAACAAAACATATCTCCCTCGCCTATGAGAAGGTGGAGCTTGTAAGGAGGGTTCAAACTTGTGAAACCCATGCAAACAGAAAACATTCAAAATAAGTGCTCTCTGCAGAATATGGGGTTGCTCTAAAATTTCAAACCACAAATAATTGAACATATCATCTGAAAACACGACACCAAAAGGAAGAACTGAAGAAATGCTCAAAGTTTTTTTTATAATTAAGAAATAAACAATGTTTTGTTTCAAAAAAAAAAGCAATTGGTAAGAAGCCAGGACTGGGGAACAAAGATACATATTCGATTGTTTTGGAGTCATGGAATGCTGTATACAGTGCCACCCCGAAACAAGATATGTTAGTAAGGCAATGGAAACAATGAATCTCAAACAACATTCTTGCAGAGTATACATAATAATATTGATGTATATGATGAAATAATTTGAGCAGAAGATGGTTAATGCTGGAAAATGTAGTTGAAATAATACATACATGCAGGCCATCAGTTCTCATATACGTTATTAATCCTGTCGCCTGTTCATCTGAGAGAATAACACCTTCATAGAGCTTTTGAGCAAGCTGCACAACCAGAAGCATGACACGTGCACCGTAAGAATGCCAATAAGAATTTACAAGTCCAATACAACTGTCACAAATTTATTTGTGCTTCTCAATGTTGAGCACTGTCAGCGGCATGCCCAACTTGAAGACAACCATTAAGAAAACAATCGTTTTGGGTCATTGCTTGCGAGTACAATGAACATTTATTAGTTTTTAATGACAAGGGCATGACATGGTACCACAAAACATTATTGGTGAATGAACAATTCCGATGCACAACGCACATATAGGGTTTAAGTGTCTCATATGTTCCTTATTGCATACAAAATAGCATGATGCAACTAGCATGTAATTGGCCCGATGGACAATGTTTAACTTTAACACGAGCACAAAACATAGCATTTACGTAGATTTATTAGGAATTTGCCCATGGAAACTGATATATGTAATATAGCCAACATATATGAATACATGCAAAGTTATATGAAACCCCAAATAGGAGAAGATATGTGAGCATATATGCAAAGTTACATCAAATCACAAATATGAGAAGGAATAAGAATAAATTGTCAAGAATATGAGGTGCATCTGGATGTGTTACACATTTGGGCATAAAAATAGTCATCCTAAAAAAATTGCTCTTGATTGCATGTTTATAATCTTGTATAATATCACAAAGATAATTTAGCTGATGTGCTTCTTTTGGGTCTCCTAGATTCTCAAAGTCTCATTTCAACTTTAAGTTTATCGCAAACAATAAATAAACTCCAAGTCACAAATTAAAAAGATATTCTTTGTTAAACTTCAAATTCAAACTGAAATGTAAGTTTGGATTTTCTATTTATACTTGTTTCTCAATTAATTTTGCAGGATGTTTTCACATTATTGGTTTTCATAACTGTAATTTATACTAAGTCGAGACACAATATATTTTTCATAAATCCATGTGTTTAGGTTCTTTCTGGTATTATTCTAAAAGTTGCTCACGTAGAACATTGCTAAATTAGGCTCTCACAGCATGTGATATCGATGAATATTAGCGTTCCACAGACTTGGTGCTTCATAAAATAGTTTTGCAAAATGTATCTTTGAACTCAAATGTCCAGATGTAATACTTTTAAATGCTCATATTAGACAATATATGATTTGGCATTTGACTAATATACGACACATTTATTTTCCGAATTTTGACATCCAAGCTAGATCCATGTTGCAAAAGGCAAGTATTATTAGATCAAACAAATGGTGCCAACAAAAGTTCACATCAAGGAGGCCAAGTGACGAGGTTTGTTTTCCATAGCACAATGTGCTTTACATCTCTGACCACACCAATATCTCTGTTTGATATCTTAAATATCTTTTAGTTACAACAGTGATCACATATTGTTACTGGAAATCAAATACTACTTTAAATTTGTTCAATTTACCTACAAAACACTAATCTTGTCTACAGCTACAAGAGATCACAGTTCATGCCCAAGATTGTCCACTTTTGATGTAATTACCAGAGAACTCTTGGAAAATAATACGAATGATTTGGAGAAACACTAACCTTCATTGTGTGAGCAGCTGCAAAATCAAACTTGGCTGCAGAGTCTTGCTGAAGTGTTGAGGTTATATATGGCATTGGTGGATTCCTGTGGGTTTTACCTTTTTTAGATCCTAGCACTACAAAATTAGAAGAGAAAATTCTCTTTTTCATAGACTCTGCCTCCTCACATGTGCCAATAGAAAGTTGGTTCAATCTTTTGGAGTCAAAGTGCGACAACTCGGAGATTATTGAAGCACCATCTCCAGGAGCACTTGCACCAATCTTTTCAAACCCAGCTTCAATACTCCAATACTCTGTTGGATTAAATTGATCTATTTCCATTTCTCTATCACATATGAGAGCGAGAGCTGCAGACTGCACACGCCCAGCAGACTGACAGCCGGGTAGTTTCCTCCATAGCAGAGGAGAAATACTAAACCCAATCAAATAATCAAGTGCACGCCTTGCAAGATATGCATTTATCAAATTTACGTCTAGATCTCTAGGAGTTTGCAAAGCACTTTTTATTGCACTGTTTGTTATTTCGTGAAAGACAACCCTTGTCACATTAATATTTTCTTGTAAGGCATCCTGTTGTTGCAGCATCTCAATAAGATGCCAAGCAATGGCTTCCCCTTCACGGTCGGGATCAGTTGCTAGAATAAGATTTTTTGCCCTGAAGAAAATAGAAAATTTCCACTTGAGAATCAAAACAGGTTTTAAGCTTGTATTTTCATTCAGATGTGCATATCTAGTTAAAGAATTGAGTGATGTCGAGGACAACACATTGTTAGAGACAGGGTTTCTTCATCATTCTGGTTCTCGTGAGATTTTAAGGTTAAACAAGTATAACTTACCCATTTAGTGCTACCTTGATGGATTTAAGATGGGTCCATGCAGAACCAGGTACCTCCCAGACCATGCTGAAATCATCATCTGGTCGTACCGAACCTGACCTCCCTGCTAGATCTCTTACATGACCGTAAGTTGGAAGAACATCAAACATGTCTCCGAGGTAATTCTGGATAGTCTTCGCTTTGGTGGCAGATTCGACAACCATAACTGACTTTCCCGTTGGTGGGAAGAGAGGAACCATTTCCCTTTTCCCGACATTGATATTTCCAACTGGATATGCTTTTTCATATATTTTGGGTGTCGATGGTTTCTTTGAAGCTTTGGTTTTCTTCCCACGTGAAATCTTAGAGGCATTACTCTCCTGAACAGCTTCACTGTTTAACTTACTGTCTTCGCTCTCGGTCTTTTTAATCTGTTCTTTAGATCTCTTCCTCCTGCTACTCGCTGCTTTTTTCTTCTGTAAGCCTTCAGACTTTACAGCATCTTTTTGGAGAGGTGGTTGGGAGTCATCCACTGTTGTAGCTTGATTTAGGCTGCTATAGGCAGGTAATGACTTGGCCCATTGGGAGCCACGGAATAATTCAATTAAAGAATGTCTGCGGACTTCCTTCCCATCACTTGTACTTGTATCTTTGTTGGTTTCCTTTCTTTCTGTTGTGTTTTGCGAAAAAAATTGTTTGCTGTTTTTTTCGTAACAAATGGAGTTTAATCTAGAATTATTGCACGCCGCAGTAATAAGTGGGCGTTGTCTCCCGATCCGCAATGTATTATCGAACCGGATGTTCAACCAATAGTCACAACCACTAATCGAGTAATTTCTGCTTGCGGTCAGGGTAGAACAAGGCAAATGAGCCCTCGAAATTGAAATACCTCTGCACTGTGTCTGTTGCAAAAGACCACAAGAGGCAAGTCAGAGTGGTAGAATAAACACTAGTACAATCAACTACCAACATCAAATGCAAGGAATGTCAGGATGTGCACATCAAGTGAATATAGACGTTGTTGCTGCAACAACAACACGACCAAAGAAATTGATTGGGCCATGGACCAGCATATTAAACGATAATGAAAGCGCTCCCAACCATATCCATTGCAATAACTTGACAGGTAACAATTATATACATTGCTTTAAAAGAAAAGAAGAGAAAAGAAATCACACCAAGCGTTGTAGCAACGGCAATCCGAACAATTCACCACCACAACTTTACTAGAGGGTTTTTTAACTATGAAACGGTTTGAAAATTGGTACGAATGTAGATTTTCGACACAACTTCTAAACAGAGGCGGAGCTACAACTTCACGGTTACTGAAAACAGACACTGGAAATTCTCTTAACTCTTCGGGTTTCGGGATTCCGCCTAGCCTGTATCGACCCTCGAGGATTACGGAATCATTGGCTTTTCGGCACTTCAAAGTTCAAACATATTGTACTTACAAATTCCGAAATCTCCTGACTTGAAACGATATTGCAATTCGACCAAACTAATGGCGCTTGGAAACAGAGAAGAGAAAACGAACCTGAACCATTGGGAATCGACAGAGGCAGGAGGGCAGCGCGATGGAGTGGTGGAGACGCATCGGCGCGGCAGCACAGGGGGCGGAGGGCATCGGAGTGGGCGTCGGCGAGAGGGGGAAGGTTAAGGAAGAAGTGGCGAGCGAACGAGGGTTCAGGGAACATTCTACGAGATGTATTAGTAATTGGGAAAAAATTCAAAATAATATTTTTTTAAAAATATTATCAAAATAAATCTACTAAAAAAAATTATACCCGTTGTCAACACGTGTCATAGTGCCGGTAAGTTTTGTTTTTTAGTGTTTACAGAACTCGACATCCCCAGTGTCGAAGAGAATTCGACACTGGTGTTGCCGATTTCTTCGTTAGAGAACTCGACATTACAAACAAACACAAACGTTTAGTTTTCGAAGTGATCTGGCGGGAGAACATGTTTTCAAATAGAACTCGACACTGGTGATGTCAAGTTCTATTAAAGAGTAAGTTCATTTAATTTTAGAACATGACAATTTTATTTTCTGTTTTAAAACTTTTTGACAACAAAGACAAACGTTTTAATTACAAAAAATTAAACAACAAACACAATCATTTCCATGTAGAAAAATACAACAAATATCATCATTTCCCCTTCCTAAATTTCAACACACCAAAAAATTGAAATATCCAAAATTTAAACTTGCACCGTAAAAGGAGGTAATGATACTGCAAATAACATTCTCAACTTTCAAACATCTAAATAACGACATATTTCACAAAATTAAACGACATACATTCAAACAACATACAAATTACAACATATTTTAACACACATATTTCTCAACTTCAACACAATTTTTCCATTAAATCTCACATGTATATCATTACTCTATTTCTAAGATTACAATAATCAAACATAAAATCCCACAAACATTTAAACTCACATACATTCAAACACAAATAAATCATTTCTAAGTTTACATTCATTAAAACTAACATACATTCAAACCAAAATAACAACAAAAAATCTAATTTCAATCACAATAATCAAACTTAAATTCAACTATTTTTAAGATTACTATCGTAGACGTACAATCAACAAAAATGAAATCAATAATCAACTAAGAAACAATAAATAAATTTTTTGGCCTAAAACCCAAAATCTAAATCTAACCCAAACGGGTTTCTAAACCAATAAAAACACTACAATCATACATAAAACAATGATGTATATCATCCTAATACATAAAAGACAAGAAAACTCTAACCTTAAAATCGGCGTTACAAAAGCCGAGTTCGGCCTTTAGAACTCGATGTCGAGTTCTATTTAAGAAACTATTTTCCTGACGTGTCAACCGTCTCATGCACGATCTGAGTTGTCAGGAGAACAGTTCAAATAGAATTCGACACTTGTGATGCCGAGTTCTAGTTGAATTATTCTCCTGGCAACTCACTTCGAGAGAAATATGATAAGTGTCGTGCAATAAAACCAAAATGAACTCAACACTGGTGATGTCGAGTTCTCTAGACACTAAAAAACGAAACCAACCGTCGTCACGTGTCACCATGTAGTGGCAGTGGGTCTAGTGTAGTTTTTTTCTAGTAGGTTTATTTTTGCAAAAAAAAATATTTTGAAAAAAAATCCTTAGTAATATTGTATCGTGTTCGTGTATTATGGTGTCGAATAGTTTTGTAGTCGTGTTAGATTTTTGTGTTATTGTATAACACAAATTGAAAAGATTTATCGAGTTTAGATTGAAAATAATTGAACGACATGTTACATTAATTTGGGTTAGCACAAATTAAAAATCTATCGTGTTTAGATTAAAAATAGTTTGATGACATGTTGTATTATCTTTTTTCATTCTAAATAACATATTAATTGATCATTATCAAGTAAAATCAATTGATTATCATCATTTCGTTTAAAAAAATAACATATCGTGTAATATTGTCTTGTTTGTGTCAAATCGTGTATCAATTTTTTTTTTGTATATTATTAAATCATCATAATAAAAAAATTCAATCATACAAAAAAAATGACGAACAGTCGTATCTAAATCCTATCACTATATCGTGTTATGTTCGGATTTGATAGACATGAGAATAGTGTTATATTATATGTGAAAAACAACGATGATGTTTAAAAATTAATATTTAATAATAATTTAGGATTATAAATGAATTAGGTGTACAACCAACAAATCGGAAAATAGATTATTAGAGTTCGGAGAGACGAAATGATATTAAACGAAAGTAAAAAACATTGTTCAAAGAGCAAACTGCAATTAACTATTAAATTTGATACACAATCGACCATTTAACATATCGTTTCTAGTTTTACATAGAAAAACACCTCCTAAATCTAATTTTCGACATAAGAGACAAAACCAACATTTTTCATACACTGAGGCCCTGATATACGACTTGTGTGGTCGTCGTCAATCAAGGTATGAGTTTAGTCAGGGAAATGCGAATAGAAATTACTTATCCAAGGGTATGGTTGTTGCCCAACGTACCCTTACGTGAATAGGAAATGTTATAAATAAAATTATAAAAATATATTAAAGAAATATATTAACTTTTGAACTACAAATATATTAAAGAAAAATAAATATTTAAATCCAAATATTTCATTAATTCTCGGAAGCATAATCTAAAATACATGTCCTCCATAAAACAAGGGAACTACTAAACGTCGCCCCAAAACTACCTAAATCGCTCGTTGAAATTATCAAATTGCCCTTAACAATATATTTAATACCCATATCGTCCCGTGTCTATAAATTAGGCATACGGTCTTGTATATTCATAATTTATCAGTAAAAACACCACGAAAATGTCTGGCGAGGGTGATGCATCCGGTGAGGTAAGTATGGCGCGGGGCAAATTTTGGGTCGAGCGTCTGCATTAGACGCCTCCCCCAAGGTGAGGGCGTCTGCGTAGGACGTCCTCCCCTTGGCCGAGGCGTCTCACGCAGACGCCTACGCAATGGGAGAGGCGTCTTATGTAGACGTCCTCCCCTTGGGTAAGGCGTCTGTAGTAGACGCTCATCCCTTCGGTCAGGCGTCCTACTCAGACGCATCACCCTTGGGAATGACGTTTAACTCAGACGCCCCTCCCATGGGGTAGGCGTTTAATACAGACGCCCAAATTTTTTTTGATTTTTTTAATTTCGATTTTATTTTTGTAGGTTCCGTTGGAAGATTTCGGTGGTGATGGAGTGGATTACAGTGAGTTATTTCAAACTACACAAATCTTTGAAACAATCGATAAAGCATGTAAATGGGCCAAACAAGTAGCTATCGGAGTTGGGTTTTTTTTTATCGTGACGTCGTACAAAACAAGATCAGATAGTCGGATGGATTGTTATTTGAGATGCGACCGGCGAAATCAAATTGAGTCTCGGGATATGGATACTGCACTTCGAAGAAACACCAAAAGAAAGGGTTACGGTTGCCGTTTCTTAATAAAAGTGGTGGAGCGACGAGATCGTGATGGATGGGTTGTGGTTTTTAATAGTGCTCACGGACATCACAACCACAGACTGACAGTTTATCCAGAGGGTCATCGTCAAAATAGTGGTCTAAGTTCTGGGGCGAAGAAGATTGTTCGTGATATGACTGAGGCGCAAGCAAAACCACAGAACATCTTGAAGGCAGTAAAAGAAAAATTCCCGGAGGACAATCCAAATCAAAGGCATATTTATAATTTCAGAGATTACATGAGGAGGACAAAATCTGAAGACCGGAATCCCGTCCAGCAGTTTCTCTATCAAGCAGTGCAGTGTGAGTACTTACATTGGATTATGGCGGATCCAGAAACTGATGTCGTCACTCACGCTTTTTGGCACATCCGACGTCAGTCCAGTTGTTGCGGATATATCCTTTCGTTATCTGCATGGATTCGACTTACAATACGAACAAGTATAAGATGCATTTGTTCGAAATGATTGGGGTCATACCAACAAACATGAATTTCCTTATTGGATATGCGATTTTGATGGATGAAACTTACTCCAGTTATCTGTGGGTGATGGAGAAGTTGCGAGATCTGTTATTGGGGACTGTCAGCCCGACTGCAATAATAACAGACCGGGAGTTAGGCCTTATGCGACCAGTGAGAGAGGTATTTCCTGACTCTGCTCATTTACTCTGCACATGGCACATCAACAAAGACGTATTGAACTACGCATACCACGTATTCGGCAAAAATAAGCAGATGACAGAGACTTTGAGTCGTGGAAGATGGAGGAAAATCATGCTTTCTACTTCAGAAGCCGAGTATGATAGAGTTTTGTATGCTTTGAAAGATTTGTATAGATCGTGGCCGGCTATCACGGAGTATCTGGACACCACGTGGTTGGTGCATAAAGAAAAGTTTGTGTTGAATTGGACGAACAAAGTCCTTCATTTTGAGAACACCACGAATTGTAGGGTCGAAAGTGCTCATTCGGCTCTAAAAGAGTGGATTTCTACATCGACTGCAGCTCTGGACACTCTTTTCGAGCGCGTCAACGCGGCTATTGAAATGCAGCTGACGAATATTCGAAACGCTCTTGAAGACTCGAGACCGCGAAATTTGACTAATTTCGGACATGCTCTATATCGTCACATAAATGGTCGAGTTTCGCATCACTGCTTGCAATTGCTGAGTTAATAGGTGAAAAGAATGCAACAGTTAGATGATGAAGTTGAATATCGTTGTGAGTGCGTTTTTCTGACTTCTCATGGGATACCTTGCGCATGTACCATCCGCGGATGTCTTGAATCAGACAACGGAATTTACTTAGAGCAGATTCATTCATTCTGGAGGACACTTGTCATTGGGGAAGGAGCCGGGAACGCAGAGTTTGTGTCTCAGGCAGCTCAAGACGTCGAACATTTTCGCAGCCTGGTTGATGAGATTGTAAGAAGTGACCCCACCGTAATTCGATCTGCCACTCGGGTTTTATTCGAGCAGCTACACCCCGAACATGCGAATTTGAGAGAGCCTGTAGAAAAAACAAAGCTACGAGGTCGACCAAGGGGAAAGTCGACACGACGTGACCCTAGTGCGTTTGAGTATGCAGAGCGAGGTAGTGGTCGATCTTCAGGTAGTGGGAGTAGAGGTCGTGGTCGTTCTTCCGGTAATGGAAGCAAAGGTCGTGGTCGATCTTCTGGTTCTTCGTCTGTGAGGGGAGGATCAGGTATATCATCCCTATATTTATTGTTATTATAATTTTGTAATTTATTTCAGTAAATATGTATCTTTTGTTATTATATGTAACTGTATTTTTTGCTGATATTGTAGTGACTGGGCGGGCTGACGTAGACGACTTCCCATATGTGGATAGGATTCCAGGAATCATTATGTCATTCCTACACCAGTGGAATGATGTACGTGCTGATGGAAACTGTGGATTTCGATGTGTCGCCGATGTTTTCCACGGTGGTGAAGACAATTGGCAACTCGCCCGTCGTTCGATTTCAAATGAGGTAGTTGTGAACCCATCTTTTTATGAGCACGTATACTACGACGGTGTGGCGCAGACTCGTCACCGGATTAATTGGGGCGGGGGACCTTGTGGCGAGAATCACTACATGGAGACGTGGACGGACTTGTTTCCCATTGCAAATTTTTACAAGTGTGCAGTTATGTTCTTCTCTCTCGGAAATGATGGTTCGTTGTACCCATGTCTTACAGTTCTACCTTGGGAGAGTCCACCTACCGTGACGAGACCGTGCAGAGAGTTGATTATTGCTCATTTAGGGAGTTACGCTCATTACATTCGTTTGGATTTGAATGAGGGATTCCTCGTACCTCCTATAGCGACTTTATGGTTTCAAGTACGAGATGAGAGTGTTATTGGATGAGAGCTGGAGTACCAAAATAGGATAGCATATTGACAACAATTATGTAATATGTTTTGATATGTTTGTACAATTATGTAATATGTTTTGATATGTTTGTACATTATATAGTGTTGCTTTATTATGTAATATGTTTTGATATGTTTGCTTTATTTGCATTATATATAATAGTACGATACGTTAGCAAACACAAATAAAAATAATAAGCGTATGACAAATAAGCAAACACAAATACAAATAATAAGCGTACGATATGTTAGAAAATACAAACACAAATACAAATAATAAGCGTACGACAGATAAACAAATATAAATGCAAATACTAAGAGTACGGTACAACAGATCAGTCTACTCATCATCCGAATCATGGTCGGAGATGCCTAACTGAGTATGCCACGAGTGTATGATCTCATCCAAATCTCCGCATGCAGCTCTCATGTTATCGTCTGGCATCTCATCTCTCCTCTGCAAGAATGGCTCTACAGCCCGTATCATCTTACCAATCCACTGCACATAACAATAACATTAGCATACATTAACAAAATATACGGTACAAATAAATATAGATAAAATGAAAAAATTACCAGATCGCCACACGTCCTATCTGGTGGTCGATCTGCTCTCCGGGAGGCACCACGGACGATGATAGGATGTGAGTAACTACCAAACCAATCAAGATAACGTGCATCACACTCGGAGGGGTCGCGACTACGTCTGAAGTCACCAAGGAACAGTCGGCATGATCTCGGAAATGTCCGCCAAGCCGATTCCGCTGTAGAAGCGGAGAACCTGACGTCGTACGTCGCTGCTGTCGCAGACCACACCGCATGCTCTGGTGTCGGGATGTCAACCGGGATCACCTGAACATATCCTAACTGACGCAAGACCCGATCGGGCATATAAGGCTCTATGATATCCCGATAACGAATAAGGCCCATCAATAAAGTCCTCGGGACATCCGCTGTTGGGTCAGGACCATAGGGTAACCACTCCACCTAAACTTTAACACATTAATAATAATACATCTTAAAATTAAAGAAATAAATGTAAATGGTGTAAAGTTTGATACCTCTAATGCAATCATCTGATCTAGCCGTGCGCGGATGGAACGCAATCGTCCATCGCTCTTGTCCTCGCTCCGGACGGCCCACATACCCGAACGTGGATGACCATCGTCGATAATCTTCCGCTCACGATGCGGGTGGAATGCGGGAAAGTACTCGTATATCCACGCCTGCAGCAGCGTAAGACAACCTGCAATCCCAGAACAATCCGCACGGCTAGCTATCCCAAGCTGACGGTACAGGTATGCCAACGTCGCTGACCCCCCACGAGTACTCACGAACGGTGTCCGGGTCCCTAGCCTCCAGTAGATCGCGTGGTCTGATCCGGCAACCACTCTTGTCGACAAACAAGACGGCTCCGAGCATCAAGAATAGGTACGCCGTCAACTGTGTATCATCGGCCCGCGGAGATCGTGCCCGTCTGCATAGGTCCTCAAGGGAGTCGATGCCGACACCACCACCACTCAATAAAGTTGTATCTCTCGCCAGACCATCAGGTGTGACACCAAGCAACACTGCCACATAACACCTCAGCTCAGACCTCGACCCCTGAGCACTAACCAGACGATCATCCACAGGAATGCGCAGGATCTGGAAAACATCGTGAAGCATGATCGTCATCTCTCCGAAAGGCATGTGGAAAGTGTTGGTGTCAGGTTGCCACCGCTCCACAAACGCAGAAATCAAAGGCATGTCGAGATAAGGGAACATACTGTACGGTAAGTGCCCCAAATGCGTGACACTAATCTCCTCTCTGATATCAGCACTCAGTGTAGACCGCCAACCCTGTAGTGCTGTACAGGCTCTGTGCCGATTATGGCACTTCAGAACCTTCCGATCCTCTCCGTCCCAGATCCATCTAGCGATGTGACCCCAGAAACTAGGAATGACGCTCCCATCTAAAGGACCATCAGGCATCATACTGCTCACGATCCAAGAATCGTCCTGGACCCTCTTCTTCTTCTGAGCGCGGGGATCAACAGTGCACGAGCTCGAATCCCCGGTCGTAAACCTCCCACCCCTACCCTTCCGCACCATTCATCCGGCGGAAGTAGAACTACCCGCTCGACCACGTCCTCTGCTATACTCCCCCTGCCTCTCCACCTTCGGGCGCTCTAACTCATACGGGTCATCATCGTCGCTCCCGTCGTCGGGACTGTCCACATGCTCATCATCGAAGGAATCATCATCCTCCTCACGACGGAGTAATGCCTATCTCTCCCTCCTGACCGAAGCAGATATCCCCCGTCTATGTGGATGACGCGGTGCTGAATCATCCTCTAAAGAACGGAAGACGTGTAATGGTATCGACTTGTCTTTCCCTCCACTGTGACCCGATGACTATTAATTGAAATTTTAATTACAAATTTGTTAAATTTGTTAAACTAAATTATCATATTTATCACAATTGTTAAGCTAAATTAAAATTTGTTAAACTAAATTATCACAATTGTTAAACTAAATCAAAATTTGTTAAACTAAATTAAAACAATTGTTAAACTAAATCAAAAATTGTTAAAACTAAATATCACAAATGTTAAACTTAATAAGAATTTGTTAAATTAAATTTTTCAGATTTATCACAAATTATTAAAGTAATTATCAGATTTAATAATTTAAAAAAAAAATTGTGGAGGCGTCTGCGAGAGACGCCTCCCGTATGGTGGAGGTGTCTGTCGGAGACACCTCCTCTTTGGGGGAGACGTCTGCCGAAGACGTCTCCTCCATCGGGAAGACGTCTCCCGCTACGGGTCGGCTTCCTCGGACGCCCGCCCCATGCGGGGGGCGTCTCCCTCGGACGCCGACCACTTTTTTTAATTTTTTTTGAAAACAAATAAATAACGTAAGGTTACCGTATACGGGTACACCGGGGGAACTGCTGGCTGCTTGTCTGGCCTCCGAGACATTCCTAATCTTCTGTAGTAGGTATAGGAAGAGAAAGTTTTGAAAAAATGAGTGAAATTGTGAGATATATAAGCAAAAATAGGATGAAGGACAATTTGGTAATTTCAAGAGACGATTTAAGTAATTTTAGGACGATGTTTAGCAATTCAGTAAAACAATTCACTTGAAAAGTAATTTTATTCGTTCTCATGACTTGAGATCGCTAAAACTTTTGTTAGATAATAATGACCTATTTTCTATCATAAGTTGATTATTAAATATTTATTCGGTTATGTTACTATTGAATACTGTTAGATAATGTTTTACTATTAAATATTCACTTTAATATTGTTACTAGATATATCATGTTGTTATCATGTTTTTATTATAAGGTATTGGTTATCTATGTACACCGTGTATTTTGAATCAATGAATAAATAATGATGTACGTCGGAAAAAAATAAAATGAAACCATTTCACATAAGATCAAGATATTGGGGTTTTGAATAGATGCAGTGCGTTTATTTTTGCATATTTTAAACTTATATCGAACGATAAAATATTATGATTCATACACCAAGATCTACGGTTCAGATTTTTAAATCAAAGTTGAAATTTCAAATTATTAACAATGATAAATTAATATTAACTAATATCAAGGGGTAGATCTCTCCTTTACATTTATGCATTGATTTAAAATATTTAAAGTTGTAAATATTAAATGTGATCAAATACATACATATGTACACAGGTATATATACATGCGTACATCCATTAAAAGGTAGCTAAGTATATTTGGAAACTTAAAAAAGATGCAGATAACCGTTGGAAATGGAATCATCATTCTTACGGGGTGAAAGAATCACCAATCTTTTGTACGTTATCATTCCTTCCCGAAAATCCAAACGAAACATGGGATGATGGGAATGGAATAAATAATGGAATGATTAATCAATGAATAATTCAATTTCCTCACAATTCCAACATACTAAACATATCATTAGAATCTACAATGGTCCAAAATATGTCAAAATATACAAACGAAATCAAAGAGTGAAAACACCATTAATCAATGGATCTATATTTATTTAGCAAATAAATTCCCTACCCAATCCCCTTTACTACGCTTTGCTTGTCGTAACGAAGGATGATGTAATCTGATTACATCCGTGATTGCATTCCATTGTTTAGTTGACAAAATTGAATGTTGTAGTAATTTTGCAAACCAAATACGAAGTTAAACTAATTACACATATTTCAAGGCAATACATATTCTGAGGTCGTAAACTCAAAACATTGTCGCACACATAATCGAATTACATTTTCAAAATACCAAAATATTGTCGCATCATCAAAAATCAACCTCAATATTGCTGAAAGTATGTTGGATCTCCAACATCTTTGGATATTTATGGGATCTATTAAATTGCAATTTTTACAATTACAATTACAATTCGTGTGGTGCGTTTCAAAATTACCAAACAATGAAATTCGATAAAATGAAATCCAATTCATAAAAAAATATAATGTAATCACGTGAAATTGGATCTCACGAAATTCAATTAGGACATACTAAATATAACCTTGGGATTTAAAATGACTAAACGTATAACACTCTTAATAAAAAGTGAATTTAATTATTTAGTAAATAAAATAAATTCCCTACCCAATCCCCCCACTTGTGACCTTCTTATCTCGTACTCATCATCACCCCCGCAAAAAAAAAAAAAGTGGTGCCAAAACGGCCCAATAAACAGTCTACGCCTAAGTCATGGCTCGCAAATCGCATTCCCCAACTGCCGAATCGATCCATTCGGGTTCGCCCCTCGTCCAGGCCCACCCTCGTCCCCTCCCCCATATAAATACCCTCACTCCAAACCCCACCCAACCAAACTCGACACCACCGCACCCGCACCTCCGACGAGCTCCACGCCATGGCCCGCCATGACGACGACGAGTACGAGGAGGAGGAGGAGGAGGACGTCGAGTTCGACGAGGAGGAGGAGGAGGTCGGCAGATCGGGGCGGAAGAGGGGGAGATCGGACTTCATCGACGACGCCGCGATCGAGGACGAGGAGGAGGAGGAGGAAGAGGACGAGGAGGAGGAGATTGGGGGGAGGGCACACAAGCAGAGGAGGAAGTCGGGCGCGCAGTTCTTTGATCTCGAGGCTCAGGTTGATACCGACGAGGAGGAGGAGGAAGAGGAGGGGGAAGATGGTAGGGCTTCTTTTCTTTGCCTTGTTTTTCGTGTTCGTGCTTTTTTAGAGTTTTTCGTGTTGGTTCGGATGGGAAATGAGGTCGGGGATTTGCTGAATTGCTTCGGTTTGGTCGATTAGGGTTTTGGTTTCGTCATTTATTAGGTCGAGTGTGTTTGTGGTTCTCAATTTGTGATTTTCTAGGGTTAACTGTTGTCTTGGGTGGAAATGTGAATTTCGTGCTATCTACGCGGGTTGGATTGGTAGGGTTTCGTTTCTTCAGGGTTGTAAGTTGCGGGGAGTGATTTTGGTTCCCAATTCGATATTTCACTGTTCTGGACTTTGATTTTGGTGGAAAGGTGTAATTTTTTGCCATTTACTTCTGTTTGGATAGTAACAGTCGGATTAGATAACAACTTAGGAGAGAAAAGAAAAGAAACATTATAAAATACCAAAATACCATTTATTTTGTATTATACAATATATATACATGGTCAAGCTCTAGTGAGCCTAGAGCTCATCAAATTTAGTTTAAGCCCCCTACAATCTCACAATTGGATCTTATTTACAGTTAATCTCATTATTCATTAGCATAATCGTCTTTTTCTTAATCTACCTTACAAATTGAAATGAGTGGTGGATATTGTGGGAGCTTAATTTAGAGAAATGAAGTTCTGGGCTCACTAGAGAATTACTGTACATACATATATATATACATATATATATACATATATATATATATAGGGTCAAGCTCTAGTAAGCGTAGGGTTCATCAAATTTAGTTTAAGCTCCTACAATATCACCATTGGATCTTATTTACAGTTAATCTCATCATTCATTAACATAACCGTTTTTTTCTTAATCTACCTTACAATTTGAAATGAGTAGTGAATATTGTGGGGACTTAATTTCGAAAAATTAAGCCCCGGACTCAATAGAGAATTCTTGTATACATATATACATATATATATATATGTTAACCAAAAAATAAGAATACCACAAATTCAAATTCTTAAAATCCGTAATCAAATAAAACATTATTAAACTCGAACAACAACAAATTCTATTCCGACCTAAAAATTAAAGTTAAACAATTTTTATTTTTAATTTAGATATAGATCTTAACCGATAAAAAAGAATATATCAAATTTAAATTCTCAAAATTCGTAATAAATAAAAAAATACAAATTCTATTCCAACTCAAAATATTCAGAGGAATGAGTATTTAGAGGTAGCAAATTAGGGTTTTTGGGTAGGTTTTTTTAGTCAAGGTATTTTGGTCACTAAAATATTATTTATTCACTTTCTCTTCAAAATTGGAGAGAAAGTTGAATTAGAATTTTGTATTATAACATTTCTCTCTATTTCTCTTCTTTTCTCTCCTTAAGTCATTATCCAAACGAGGGAAAACCCAACTTTCTTTTATTTTATTTTCTTTTCTCTCCTCAAGTTGTTAATCAAACATACCCTTAAGGTTTCGTTTCTCCCTCTAGAGTAGATGCCATTCCCGATTGGTGTTTTTATGGGTTTTGAAGTTTGAACTATTGACATAGGGGCGAATGTCCAAAATATTCAATTCATATTGTTTTGGGTAATTATGGTTTTGTTTCTCCCATATTGTTACCATCGAGTAACTAGATTTTCCATTTCTCTCCTTTTAGTTTGTTTTCTCTGAAGAGCCATGTAGTGCTTGGGGTTTTATCTCCCTGTTGTGAATTCTGACTAAAGGAGTAAAGGGTTGTTGCAGTTAAATCAATCTAATTAGGATATTGATCCTTTTGGACCAACTTTTGGACCAAAAGCTGGAATAATTTGTTTCTATTGAGTCCTATAAAAAAAGGTTTCAATTGGGTGACCATATATATATATATTTGGTTCACCTGTTGTATGTTGAAAAACTTTCTTTCCGGAACGGCTGCCGTGACAAACATTGGGTGGCAGACTTGGTTTTTGTGCCAGATTGAACCAGATCAATCTAGTTTTCTTTATTTGGGTAATTAGGGTCCGCGTCCACCTGTTCCATGACTGGGTCATTTCTTCCAACATACCTGAAAGCTATCCTGCTAATGCCAACTGTTCATTTTGATGTCGTAGTGTTGCAACTTGCAAGGATGAGCTAGTGAACATTAAGGTGTTCGCTGTTGCTATATAGTGTATGTTAAGATGTTAACGTATGGTGTTTTCAATCCATGTTTATTTGACAGAGAATGCTAAAATTGACTCTTACTTTTCAGACCCATCATCATGATATGTCTAAATAACATTGAAGCACGACTTAATGGCTATTTAAATTGCAGATTTTATCGTTGACGGTGGAGCTGAATTGCCTGACGAGAATGATAGGAGGAGAATGCACCGACGGCCACTGTTGCCACAGGAAGATGAACTTGATGTCGATGAAGTCAGGCAGCGTATTCTTGATCGATATGCTAAGTCAAATCAAGTTGAATATGCCGAGGATGCTAACGAAGTTGAGCAACAAGCACTGTTACCATCAATTAGAGACCCTAAGCTCTGGCTGGTCAAGTGTGGGGTAGGAATAATAGTTTTGGTCTGTTGATTTTTTTGTGCATTTAGTTGATTTCATGTCTTCGAAGCTAACTTCTTTCCTGCCTGGCAGATTGGTCGTGAAAGGGAAACCGTTATCTGTCTCATGCAAAAATATATTGACAAATCTTCTGAGTTGCATATTCGGTCAGCAGTTGCTTTGGACCATCTCAAAAATTACATATACGTTGAAGCTGAAAAAGAAGCCCATGTGAGGGAGGTATGTTAATCACTTGTTATAGAGACATCTTCTGTACTTGTTATGTGTGTTTTCTTAATTTTTTGTCTACTAGCGGTCTGTAGCACACTTTTTTCTTATCTGGTCAGATACATTCAGAATCTTTAATCCTAGCTCTATTTAGACTCGGCAAGTTAAGTTATTGTAATGCTATGAGGTGATTTCTCATCATTAGTTTTATGTCAGGCTTGCAAGGGTCTGCGGACAATTATTGGCCAAAAGATTCAAATTGTTCCTATCAAAGAAATGACAGACGTACTTTCGGTTGAAAGTAAAGCAGTTGATCTTGCCAGGGACACATGGGTTAGAATGAAGCTTGGTGCTTATAAAGGAGACCTAGCTAAGGTAAAGTGGTCAACATGTGTGTTTGTACATTACAAAAATAGTATCTACTAAATTTTGAATATATGATACTTATGTGCAGGTTGTTGAGGTAGATAATGTTCGACAAAGGGTCATGGTGAAGCTCATCCCCAGGATAGATCTCCAAGCAATTGCCAAGAAAATGGTAAATTATGTTTTTCACGGCATCATCATATTTTAGACTTTGAGTGATGAACCGGTAACGTTTTTGTTCTTTCTTCCAAAGAAGGATTACCTTGTGAAAGCACCATTATATTAAGGCTCACCCTTTAAGCTATAACAATTGCTGTTTAATTACTGAATTTCTTACTGTCTTTCAAAGGAAATTCACCTTTATATTTCTGTTTTTTTCTTTGTTTTCTTTACATCAAAATTTGCTCACTTATTCTCTAATTGTCTAATGCCATGTATAATTTTTTATGTCTATCAGGATGGTACTGATGTTGGTAAGAAGAAGAAATCTTTTGTACCGCCACCTCGTTTCTTCAATGTGGACGAGGCAAGGTAAGTTATTTTCCCTGGTTTATAGATGCATAACGATTGGCTTCCAGAGTTTCAGATTCTAAAATTATAGCTGACTTTGATTTGTGTTGTCTGCTGTGAACAGGGAAATGAACATACGAGTCGAAAGGAGACGACTGGCTGGGGTATACTACGAAGTCATAGAAAACATGATGTTTAGAGATGGTTTCTTCTTCAAGAATGTGGCTTTAAGATCAATAAGTTCACAAAATATTCAGCCGACTTTTGAAGAGCTGGAGAAGTTCCGCAAACCAGGTGATGACGGGGATGGTGATTTGGCTAGCTTGTCGACCTTGTTTGCCAACAGAAAGAAAGGGCACTTCATGAAAGGTGATGCCGTTATTGTCGTTCGTGGAGACTTGAAGAATTTAGAGGGCTGGGTTGAGAAAGTTGAGGAAGAACACGTCCATATCAGACACAAGGAACCTGGCTTGCCTGTATGTTCCTTTTTTAATATTCTTTTATATTCATTTGCACCGTATTCTGTTGTTTTTGTTAATTTTTTTGTTTTTCTCCTTTCTTTTGGTTATAGAAAACCCTTACCTTCAATGAGAATCAGTTATGCAAGTTTTTTAAGCCCGGTGACCATGTGAAAGTTAGCTCTGGTGTCCATGAAGGTGCTACAGGCATGGTGGTAAAGGTCGAAGGGCATGTCTTGATAATTTTGTCTGATACCACCAAGGAAGATGTAAGTTTTATCCTCTTATTTTCTATGTTTGTGGTTTTCATTCAACTGCTCACTGATGTCCACCCTTTGTGTTGGTTTTTAGATTCGTGTTTTTGCAGACAATGTCGTTGAAAGTTCTGAAGTAACTTCTGGTGTTATTCGCATTGGGGATTATGAATTACATGATCTTGTGCTTCTAGAGTATGCTTTCCTCCCCTTAGATAGTTGGTTATGGTTTTGCCAGTGATTCGTTTTGAAGTTTTGTTCTTGTTATGTTTCTACTCATCCTTCTCTGATTACCTGAAAACTCTCAGCAACATGTCGTTTGGAGTTATTATAAGGGTTCAAAGTGAGGCTTTCCAGGTAATTCGTGAAACCTAACTGATGTTAAGTTGCCACCATTTTTTTGATCGGAGATGAGTTACCACATCTCACCAAAGAAAATCAATGATGAAGTGCTTATTTGATGTTATTTCCCTCAGGTTCTCAAAGGAGTCCCAGATAGACCTGAAGTTGTGCTTGTCAAGCTAAGGGAAATAAAAGTGAAGTTGGAGAAAAAAACTAATGCACAAGATCGTCATAAAAATACAGTGTCTATAAAAGATATTGTACGGGTTGTTGAGGGACCATGTGCGGTAGGTAACACTGCATGATCTGAACTTGTGTTTCTTTAATGTGACCATTTATAGATATTTTACTTTAATTCCTTTTCCAGGGTAAACAAGGTCCAGTTGAACATATTCACAGAGGAATCCTGTTCATCTATGATCGACATCACCTTGAGCATGCTGGGTATATTTGTGCTAAATCTCACTCATGTGTTGTGGTTGGAGGATCACAACGCAATCGTGATAGAACTGTGAGTTGATATATGTTTTTAATTTAAAATCTTGTGTCATGTTTTTAGGTATTCTAGTTATTTAACTAGTGTCTTTTTGCAAGTAACTATTGTCTTCTAAAACTGAATATTTCCAGGGAGATACGTTCACATCAAATGGTCTAAGACAACATCCGATGCGTCAACCACCTATGGGAGGTTCAAGAGGGCCCCCAAGGGAATGTATGTGTTGTTTCCTTCCATTGGATGTATATAATACTGAGTTTTTAATTGTCAAAAAATGATAAAGAGGAAGAAAGAAAGCCACCATTCACAAAATGTAAAAACAGTGCTAAAAGCATATTCCTCCGATAAAGTGTTAAACACATTCTTGAACAAATCAATAGTTTGACTTATGTGACTGTACAGTTGGAAGTTTTATATTTAGCTTAAAAATTGAAAATGTTCCTATAAGGTCCTAATTCTGGTGCAGTTGGCGGAAGACACGGAGGAAGAGGGCGTGATCCATTGATTGGTAGAACGATTAAGATTCGTTTGGGTCCCTATAAGGGATACCGAGGTCTCGTGAAAGAGATCACTGGTAGTCTTGTGCGGGTTGAATTGGAGTCACAAATGAAGATAGTTAGAGGTGATCCCACTTAATTGTATATCTATTCTGTCATCAGATAATATTTTGCTAATATTTGTAAAAATGCAGTGAACCGAGATCATCTCTCTGACACTGCCACCATGGCGACTCCAGCTCGGTAAGTTTTTGATATATTTTCCAGAATTTCATCATACCAAATAGAATTCATGTTCTTTCTCTTAATCTAATATTAGAACTTTTACAGTGAGTCGTCTCGATATGGGTTAGGTAGTGAGACTCCAATGCATCCATCACGAACTCCTCTTCATCCATACACGACCCCAATAAGGGATCCTGGAGGTACCGGTGCATAACATTACTTTTTTAGGGCTTGTCTTGGAACATTTGTGTTGCCATGGTTGGGTGTCCTTTGCTGATTTAATGACATTGTTCTCTGTTATGACACTGTTTCCTCTCAGCTACACCAATTCATGATGGAATGAGGACTCCCATGCGAGACAGGGCATGGAATCCATATGCACCAATGAGCCCTCCAAGGTTTGCATCTGCAGATTTACTATATTGAATTGAATGTTTTTTTTATATCTGGGTACAGTAAATCGAATCATGCAATGGTTTTACAACAAATCCTCATTATTCTAAATTGCTAGAAGATTACCAATGGCACGAGCTTGGCTTTTTTTGGGTGTCTATTAATATAATATCCACAAAATATCAGCATAAAGTTTTTAGTCAATAATGTTTTTTTACTTTTTATTGCGCTTGCTACATATACTAGTCGTTTGGCTAATCTGCGTTGGATTGGAAATGAACAGGGATAACTGGGATGATGCCAATCCTGCCACTTGGGGGAGTAGCCCTCAATATCAGGTTCACAAATCCTATTCCTTTGATTTGTTGTTTTTTATTTATTTAGCTAGCTCACTAACCCTAGCTTTGTCAATCACATTTCAGCCAGCAAGTCCTCGTTCTCGGCCATATGAGGCACCTACTCCTGGTTCAGGTTGGGTAAATACCCCTGGTGGTAGCTATAGCGATGCTGGAACACCAAGAGAAAGCACTCTCCCATATGGTACTTAGCTGGTCAACAATCATGCAAATGCCTTTATTTGATCTATATTTAATGTGGTAGTTTTTTTCCCCAGGCAATGCGCCGAGTCCTTACGTACCATCAACTCCTGGTGGACAACCAATGACCCCCAACTCCATGTCATATTTACCTGGAACCCCAGGTGGACAACCAATGACTCCTGGCAATATGGGTTTGGATGTCATGTCTCCCAACATAGGTACATGCTTTTCTCATGTTAGATAATTGATTTTCCCCCTCACATAACATCATGAAATAGAAAACTTCTACTATGCCAAAAGAGTTGGTAAGACCAAGAGAGACTTATGTTGGCCCAATGCCGCAGATGAGGCCTACTGGTATAAGACATCAACTTCGTAGGTTACTAGGTTGTACTTGTTTTCAGATCTTGATCATTGAGACATATTATCTACTTTATCATATTTTATGGATTATATTTTGGTCCATTTATTTGCTTCATGGTCATGTTTAAAGCATTTCTTGTGAAGTTGAGTGATATGATGATGAACTTGTACTTCGTAGTGTTTAATGATGTTTAATCTTTCAGGTGGAGAAGCAGAGAGCAACTGGTTGATGCCTGACGTTTTAGTCAATGTTCAAAGACCCGGAGACGAACCTCATTTTGCTGTCGTCAAAGAGGTTCTCATGGTGCGTTCTAATCAGAAACCACACTATCGTCTATTGTTCATCTTTTTGATATGCTTGTTTGGTGATAGAAAGTTACTATGTTTTTCTTTCCTCGTTCAGGATGGCACATGCAAGGTTGCCATTGTAGCATCCGGGGACGGAGAAGTTGTGACAGCTCTCCCATCGGAGCTGGAGGTTGTGCGTCCGAAGAAATCCGACAAGATCAAAATCATGAATGGTGGTTTCCGCGGGCTAACCGGGAAACTCATTGGTATTGACGGATCAGACGGTATTGTAAAGCTAGATGAGACATATGATGTAAAAATCCTAGACATGGTTATATTGGCTAAACTGGCAACGCAATGAGATGCTCACTGTTTCTCCGTAAAATGTAAATTGTTGTTTTCTTATATTTGTTGCCTAGGTTACTTTTGGACTGGTGTTCTATTTATTTCTTGTAGATTAACACTAGCATTTTAAAGAAGTGTAATGGTTTATTTCATCATAACATTTGTTCCTGTGAAAGAATGGCACTGAGAAATAATTCAGGTAGTTTGATCTTTTGAAGTTATGGAAGCACGATGTCATGGTTTTTACACGCGGTCCCTAAACTGGTTGTAGGTTTTATAGCATCTTGGTTTTGTTGACTTCAGTCTCAAACTCGTATGATAAACAACTTGGTTTGTGTTTTGATCTCGTTCCACTTCTACTGCGAGATGTCTCAGACTACACTGGTTCGAGAGCCACTGCCGGTGATGTAATCTCTTCCCTGTTGGTGTTGTAACATCTTGAAATAGTGGAAATTTAAAAATTTGAACAATCAAGAGATACTCAGATAAAAATCAACGGGAATGTTACTCATATAAATCAACAGTCGGTGCACCAATAATACCACAGAGTTCGTCAAAAGACATGATTACAATAATACTATAAAAAACGGTACAAGTAATTATGACGACCTCGAAGAGTCTGAAGAGGATCCTGATCCCAAAATGTGTATGTCTGCTGTCACCACCCGGCAGAACTTACTGTGGTCTTGAAACATGAATCAAACAACGATGCCTGAGTTTCCCATTAGGAAACCCCGTATGCCAAGCTCGCCTATATGAATGCAACAGTACGGTAATTGAACCTATCATACTAGTAACATGTCATATCACATCTGCAATGCATCAAATCCCTCCAAGGGTAAACATGACCTCAGTCCAACAACAATAACGACCCTCAACAGGGTCCACAAGGACATCAGTCCAACAACAACGAGTCTCCCTCGGAAACCTACCGTCGACACATACGGTCTTACGGACAGTACGCGACGCACCCCCTACACGCGACTACTCGAGCCAAAAGGATTGGTGAGGAGTGTCCGCACTTCCACGCAAAGTAACCACGTGGTCTACACAACCTCGACGGAGTCGTAGCCCGGTCAACATCCCAAGATAGGTGCCCAATCAGGGATCATCACCGGAACAACATCGACGGTACAACATACGACCGGCACAACCACAAGTCGGAACATCGTCGACACCATCATCGCCGGGAAAAACCTCGGTGACATCGCCGGCACAACCTCGGTGATACAACATACGCCCGACACAAAATCGGACGGGTCCACACCGTAGTCTGCAGGGTCATTATGCTCCACGATCCATGCGTCAACACGCATTGGGATCCGCGATCTCTCAGGTCTGCTACTCTACAGAGAGTAAGACAACAACACGTCACACCACGGTCCAACACGGAGGTGGCGCGACCCAAGTGTCCACACTCTTCCACATAGCGGTCCCTAGGCAGACATGAGCACGTACCCGCCATCACCTCCCGACTCACTTTCTAAGCGAGGACACGGGTTTCCGTGGACAAAGTTGACACAACACGAGGACTAGGAATTCAGTTCTGCACACAAACGGTCGACCGAAAAAGCCTAATCGGTCGACCGTCCCCAATAGGTTCGGTCGACCGAAAGTCTACAACGGTCGAACTATTCTGCGCGTCACTTAAGTCCAAACGGTCAAACAACAGTCTAAAACTGGTCGACCGAACATGAGGTCAAAATCCAGAGTTGACCAAAATCAACAAGTCTATTCGGTCGACCGACTCAGGGGTCCCGATCGACCGAAAACTACCAGGGTCATCCTAATAGTCTACGTCATATAATGGTCGAACAATATATCAAAATCGGTTGAACAACATGCAAAATAACAAGTACACTTAAGTTTCGGTCGACCCCAAAACAAGGGACAGTCGACCGAAATCCGACAGCAAGCCTTCAACTCACCAGTACACATACTGTTGGGATCGTGTGAGTTATGGGTCCACAATCTCTAATCACAAATGAGTCTAATTACCTACTTGTTTGATCTATCAAAGATATGCAGCGGAATTAAACAAACAAAAAAACAAGTAAAGAATGGAAATGCAAAGCACGATGGACACGGGGATTTTACAGAGGTTCGGCCACCGCCTACGTCCTCTCTTGCAAGCTCCGCTCGGATCACCGAGCTCTGCTCACGACTTCACTAACCACTCCCCGTTCCGGGCCGGGAGAGAACACCTTTACAACTCTTCAAACTCGCGAACAACCCTCGCCGAGCTTGGCTCCTCCTCTCACAATCCGAGAGGATCACTTCGGGCTCTCACCGAAGTCTATACTAGATGTCTTGGGCTTTCACCAAGACCATTGCTTTCTTTCTCAAACAATGAGTTGAACAACACTCTCTAAACTTGAGCACACTTGAGTAGAATTTGGAATTGATTACTAAGTGTGGAAGGTTTTGGGCTTTTGAGTGTGTGGAGCTTCTCTCTAATGTTGGGGACAAATAGTAGTAGGAGAGTTGTGTTAAAATGTGTTTTACAACTCTTTATATAGACATTAGAGAGAATAGATTCGTTGGGGTTGATTGGGTGAGTGTTGGTGTAGGATAC
Source organism: Triglochin maritima (assembly GCA_963682175.1). Taxonomy (NCBI): domain Eukaryota; kingdom Viridiplantae; phylum Streptophyta; class Magnoliopsida; order Alismatales; family Juncaginaceae; genus Triglochin; species Triglochin maritima. The sequence continues at coordinate 52,702,659 of OY821771.1, read as the reverse complement.
ACAAAACAGAAACTCGCAGGACCCAATTCTGAGTTCATTCGGTCGACCGGATCGGGATGAACGGTCGACCGTTTGGCAGTTTGGACTCAGTTCGGTCGACCGGTTAGGTAACGGTCGACCACCCAACGCTAAGACTCAGGTACACTTAAGTGATCGGTCGAACACCGAATAGGGTTTGGTCGACCGATTTGCACCAAACACTTTGGGGTTGATAAACAATGATCTATTCGGTCGACCGAGCTAGGGTCCATCGGTCGACCTATTTCGTCCAGGAGATTCGGGTTTGTCAAGAGATGGGCATTCGGTCGACCGAACAAGGTCCTCAGTCGACTGATACATGAAAGAGTATATGAGGTATTTTTGTTTTAATATGAATACGACCGTTGGGTATATACGACGAAACTAATGGTCGGAAAAATAAGCTCACACGGTCGACCGAAAGTGTATACACGCTCAACCGAAACCGGGCAGGGAAAACACAAACAGGATAATTGATCCTCCGGTCGACCGAACGGTCTGTATCGGTCGATCGAAAGTGGGCAGGCAGTTTCAGTTTAGGTTTAGTGTTTTCCGGTCTAAGTTTGGGTGATCTATTGAAGTCCAAATCATGTGAAATTTCGTGTGTGACTTCTATAAGGAACCTAGTGTGTGTTTGAGTTGATTTTAGCTCAAGTATGCTCAATTTACACAAGTTCCTAAGACTCAAAGAAAATACAAAATACATGTCTTCAAAAGAGCTTGATTACATGTCTTGACTTGATTTTCCTTTCTTCCTTGAGTCTTGATCACCTATAGAAGTTAGCACAAAGCATTATATATGCAATGCAATATGTGTGCTACTCTACATGATTATAATTAAGATTAGGTTGATTAAATCATCAAAACATAGATTAAGGCCAAAAAACCAACACACAACCAGTCGAACGCCACATTGGCATCGTTTGACCGGTGTTGGTTAAAGTCGGGCAAAAAGGTAAAATCGGTCGACCGCCCGAAGGCACCGGTCGACTGTTGGTCGACAACAACCTTACGCCAGCCAAGGATTTTACGTCGTTTCTCATCGCCGGCGAGGTCTCCGACCTCCCACGACCGACCTCAACTTTCCACCAACGTGGGGAAACAACAAAACCACACTAAAAGCCGATATACCTCACGAAGAAGACGAAGCACTCCGGAGTTCGCTCAACGTTGCCTGCTGACCGCAACCTCCGATCACGCGCACCCCACGTGTGCCTCCTCGACACAACACGCCGGAGCAACCGCAACTCCCTCTGGTCGTCGGAAGAGAAGAAGAGTGTGAGAGAGTGAAGTTGAGTGAATGAAAGTGAGGAAGGAAAGGAAAGGAAAGAGGGAGAGAAACATTTTCTCTCAACAAAACCATCATCACAGCCACCACCAACCCAGCACCCATCACTATTCTCCTCCTTTCCCCCACGCACAACATTGTGCACGTCTCTTCCCCATGCAAAACCCACTAATCACGGGATTAAACCACTAATCACGGGTTAGGGTCAAACAGGTGTGGTGTCGGCTTGTTGGGTTCAGGGAGGATAAATTTATTACAAACTGATTATTTGCAATCGATTCATTCAACACGAAACGAGAAGAAATTAACGATCCTTTGGTTCGTAGGGTTAAATTGAAGTGGCCAACAATCCATATATCATAATACAATAGAAACATGGTATTGGTGTGCTTCTGAAGGCCTTTGGGCTCTGGCATATTTCTCAAGGGACATGTACTATATTGTGTCTTAGTTATAACACCCAAAACTTTCATTAAAACGAAGGATTGAATCAAACACCAATTTTCATAAAAAAAACAATGAAGTTGTCAATTCTGATTCGAGGTCGATTAAAAAACAGTTCGACTCATTTTTTGCTTGAAAACGATGAAATTAGTGGAAAAAAAGAAGAAAGCTCGTATCATTTGTCTCGACCAGACCGTTTACACTGCATTTACTATTCACACGAGTTCGTTCGCAAGTCAGTCCACCAACTCATTTCTCCGTTGGAGATTCTCAATCTCATGGAAGAACCTGAAAGGAATGTGTTCTAAAAGTTTTACTTTTATATGTCAATTATTATGAATTGAATGTGCAAACATTTTGTTCCTTCATTATGATATTCGTCTTTTGGAAGTGTTAAGGAAGAGGCGTTTGGTCCTTAATCGTAGAACTCTAAAAGATAAGGGTTTACATAAATCAAAAGTTATTCACAATCATGGTAATTAACATGGAACATTAATTACCGAGATAAGATTGTCGTGTTGGTCATCGATTGTTGTAGCTCTACAAATAATTGACGACGCGAGTATATAAAAGAGGAAAAAATTACTTTTATATATTGAATAGACCTACAAGTAAAACATTATGAAATTGTGTTTCGTGTCATTAATGTTTTTACTATGTCTTGGATCCTAAGATATGAGACTTATATTTTTTCACTCAAGAAGTATTTAATTTGATTATTATCAAAAGTATCAATGAGTGTAGTGATAAAGACAATAGTTGGCTGAGCATGACTTGTGCTGGAAAAGATAGCTAGTCAAACGATTATCATTGCTCCTCTTAGAGTGATGATATTAGTGGGCTCATTGATAAAGCAAAATTATAATGTGTACAATGTAACTTGAGTTAAGTTACATAGTTATAATTAGCTTAGAGAGATCAAGAAATAAATATAATACAAAGATGACACATTTCTACTTTGTATATATTCTTAATATCACGAGGCAAGGGACGGACACAAGTGGCGCACTTACATCACTAAATGAACCGTGTTATGGTTCGGGTGGAACAAAAACATATATGCTAATTGGGTAACTATAATGTGTACCTAGATACCGCTTATAGTTTGAGATATCAAGTGTTTAATATCACTGTCAATTTGACTTAGATCCTCTTATAGGTCACACCACAAAACTGGGAAACAAGAGGCTTGATTTTAAGTTCATATGATGTGTCGGGTTTCATGTGAAAATATGACACCTATGGTGAATGAATAAAATCAACATGTGATGAGAATTGACATAATTAGAATCATAATAAATTCATATGAGGTATATATTCTGGGGTGTAATAATATTACGTAAGATAATATATTACATAAGATATGAATTTGCTAAAAATCCCAAAAGATCAAATTTTGTTGGAAATAAATCCAAAATTTGACAAAGACAAAATCAGGGTTAAACACGGTGAACCGTTCATGGTTCGATCGACCGGGGTATCTTCGGATCGGTTAACCGAATGGGGAACGGGTAATCATAATTGGTTGACCGAAATTGTCTGGAGTGCCTGGAAAATCGGGTTCGGTTAACCGATTGTGAACGGTCAACCGAGAAAGAGTATTTTCGGTAGACCGAAGGTGACACGGTCATCCGATGACTATGCTCCAGGAGAAATTTTGGTGAGTCAACGGTCGACCGAAGAGAAGACGTGGTTCGTCCGAATTTTTTCAGAGAATTTTTCTCATGCGGATTTGGTCGACCGTCTAGCTCACGGTGCAACGAACACGTGTTAAAACTGAATGGTTCGATAACCGAGAAAAAATTCTCGGTCAACCGAACAGTGCGATTTCTGCCTGAATTATTAAGAGATTAATTAGATCATAGGTGGATTAATTCCAGATTTAATTAAAACGTTTTAGAGGATGCTTGTGTGACAATTAGAGATTAATTTTAGGAGAGAATAAGCAAATGATCGTGACTAAGGAATGGTTCTTGATAAGGATATTTTGGGAACCTATAAAAGGACCACTCCTCCTACTTGTTTATGTTAATGCAAAAATTATTTCTCTCATTAATCTCTCCTCTAATCCCCACGAAATTCTATTAGTAATTTTGAGTTTAGGAGATAAAAATCTCAGGAGCTCAAAGAGAGGTTATTAGCTAGATTCTAAACCTTATTAGAGATTGATTGGCTAGCTCCTTTCTCTCTAATCTTGTTTAGAGTTTGGTGAACACTGGGAGACAAATCCGTGGACGATTCAACGGGCAACGCGACTCCGGATCTTCAAAAAGGTTTTAGAGAATCTTTAGGTATGATTCTACTTTTGTGGTTTACTTTAATAAATGTAAGGTTGCATGATATTAGAATAAAACACAAAGTTATGTACATAAAATTATTGAAAGTATGAAATCGATCTTGTATGTTGTATTAATTTTTTAAAAATATATACATACATAGGGACACGAAATCCTACAGAACCCAAACAAATCCTTGTACGAACTCCCCCCTCTTTTCACCGCTGGCAAAGCCATCCCCTTCACCTCCCTCCTCTCCTCCTCCCCCGACGAAGTCGCCCCAGCAAGGATCACGGCCAAGTGGGCCGGATCAGGCACCTCGACGCTTCCCTCCCACGCCCCCACTCGACCATCATCTCCTCCGGCAGCCTCGCGTTCACGAACTGGCCCGCTCTCATCGGCCACCTCAACCGCACCACTCCTGTCGCCACCCTTCCACGATCGAGTTCCACCCGCAATGCGTCAGAAAGACCCCACCGCTGGGTGCTCCAGTATTGCTACCTGTGGGGCCCACCCCTCAATCACCATCCCTCTTCCTGCGTCCGTGTGGGGACCACAGTAAGTTATACTTTACTTTTAATTATACCTATATATATACAGACAGAGATTCACCGTTTTTAAATTCGGTTGACATACAATTACGTTCGTTAATAAAATTAAATCCAGAATCCAACTTGAAAATTTGAATCAGTAGATTGAGAATATCGAAAATCATGGAATTTAGTAATTGTTTCGTATGAGATCTGAAAATCTGATTTTTAACGAATGTAGTGCGTTCATTTTTACATTCCTAGATATTACGTAAAACATATTTCAAAATTTATGATTTTCGATATCATATTTCAAAATTTAGATTAATCTCGTGTCAACGAAATTCATGAGCAGTGAATCATCCCGTTTATATAATATTGGAAAAACATGAGAATATTTGATGTATAATAATAATAATAATAAATCTAAAACGAACAATTCCTAGTAAAAAGAACGTTGATTAGCTTAGAAGGTTATTAGGCAAAGCTTGCCTTGTTAATTTGTGAGAGAATCTAATGACGTGTGTACAAATTCATTCCCATCTCACATGTAATTAGCAGTCATTTTAAAATCCAATCATCATTTCGTGTTATTGGAGTTGCAAAGTAAACCTGTGATGTCCTTCCCGAACCAATTAGGCACGGAACCGGGCGATCGGACGCACCATACGAACTTCACATTGCTCATCTTCAAACCATGAGCAAAAGCATACATTTGCTGTGGGGTGAGCTCCGCTTGGCTCCCGAAGCAAATGTAGACGACGGAGCTGTGCTCATGTTTGTTAAGCCAACTTATTATCATGTCGACCGAGATCGAACTTTGACCGCCCAGGTGGTTTAAGCAAGCCCCTTCGAGGGCTTAGAAAGTGTTGAAAATGTATCCCCAACTTTCCATGTTGTTTTAAGTATACTTGTCTCACGAATTCGGAAGCTGCCTCTCCCTTCTTGTACCTGTATTTATGTATATATATGTGTATTGGTGTAAGGTAATAAGAAAATTAAAAAAGATAATATTGCGGGTAAACAGACTAAACACTACAATATTAGTTTTTTAATTTATTTTTTTGATATCCTGGAAAATAATATCTTGACTATATTTCAGTTGCACTCTCATTTTGAACCAAATTCTAATTTGGTCTGTCTTGGGCCACAATTAATGGAAGATTAATTAATTATTTAATTTGGAGTGTACATATGTTAGACTAGGGGAGAGCAAAACTCGGGTTGACCCGGTCAACCAGACCGGACCGGACCGGTCGGTCCGGGTTCGGTCCGGAAAATTTCGAAAAAATCCGGTCCGGTCAGGGTTTCGGTCCGGTAAATTTTAAAATTTCCGGTCCGGACCGGTCCAATTTTTTTTTTTAATGTAAAAATTCGGTTTTTGACCGGACCGGACCGATTCGGTCCGGTCCGGTCCGGTCTTCGGTCCGTGGACATCTGGTCCGGTCCGGTCTTCGGTCCGGACCCCGGATAAAAATCCGGTCCGGTCCGGTCCGGACCGGATGCACAACCCTATGTTAGACCCTAACCATCTTAGGGTTACTGTTGGGGGATATATGTTTTTGCATGGGAATAGAGGATTGAATAGTGATGTGTGAGAGGTGTAAGGCCCGGTTACTGTTGAGGCTTGGGTTGTTTTGAGGAGAAACCAACGTTTCTCTTCCTCTTTTTTTTCCTTCTTCATTCTTCATCATCATCTCTCTCACATTCCTTCTCTTCCGGCGACCAGAGGGCATGGAGTCTACTCCGGCGTGGGGCGCACGGAGGCCGTAGCGCGAGAAAACGAGCAAACAGATCAGTTGAGCAGAGGTTGCGGTCGTGTGGCGACGTCGATCGAACTCCGGCGTGCTCCGTCTTGCATTTGAGGTATGCCGGTTCTTAGTTTGGTTTTGTTGCACACCTATGTCATGGTGGTGTTGTGGTCGATCGCGGGAGGTCGGAGACCTCGCTGGCGGCGTGAAACAGTGTAAAATCATCGGCTGATGTGAGGTTGTTGTCGACCAATTGTCGACTGGTGCCTTCGGGCGGTCAACCGGTTAGTGTTTTTCCCCGACTTTAACCAACATCGGCCGAACGATGCCATGTGACGGTCGACCGGTTGTGTGTGTGCTGATGGGTCAGATGATTGCCTGGTAGTTTTCGATAGACCGTTCCTATGTTTGGTTCGACCGGAACTTAAGTTAACTTATTGAACTGTTCGATCGTTTTATGTATTGTTTGACCGATATATGACCTAGATTGCTAGGATACCATGTTAATGTTCGGTCGACCGGGACCCCTGAGTCGTTCGACCGTTAGACTTGTATGATTTTGACTAGACTCCGGATTTTAACCCTGTATTCGGTCGATCGGTTTTCGATTGGTGTTTGATCATTGGTACTTAAGTAAGTCGTAGAGAGTTCGACTGTTGCATACTTTCGGTCGACCTAACCTATTGGGAACGGTCGACTAGATTGTTTATTTCGGTCAACCGTTTGTGCGCAAAACTGAATTCATGATCCTAGAGTTGTGTCAACTCTGTCTACGGAAACATGTGTCATTGATTAGAGCGTGAGCCGGGAGGTGATGACGAGTATATTACTCGTGCCTGCCTAGGGACCGCCGTGTGGAAGAGTGTGATACTTGGGTCGTGCCACCTCCATTGTTGGACTGTGGTGTGACGTGTCATTGCTTGGCTCTATGTAGAGTAACAGAACTCAGGGATCGCTGATCCCAATGCATGTTGATGCTTGACTCTTGGAGCATGACGACCTTGCAGATTACGATTTGGATTCGTCCGATGTTGTGTCATACATATGTTGTTCCACCGATGTTGTGTCGACGATGTCGTCGACGTTTGTGCCAGCGATGATGTTGTCGACGATGTTCCGGCTTGTTGTGTCGTCCGATGTTATGTCAGACGTATGTTGTACCGTCAATGTTGTGCCAGTGATGCCGCCGATGTTGTTCTGACGATGATTCCTCGATTGGGAACCTATTGGGGAATGGCTGGACCGACCGGATACGGCTCCGTTGGGCGGGTGTAGACCACGTGGTTTCGTTTTACGTGGAAGTGCAGACGCTCCTTACCGATCCCTTTGGCTCGAGTAGTCGCGTGGGGGTGCATCGCGTACTGTCTATAAGACCGTATGTGCCTACGGTAGGTCTCCGTGGGAGACCCAATGTTGTTGCTGGACTGATGTCAAGTTTTACCTTTGGAGGGATTTGTTGCATTGTTTATGATGACATAACATACTACTAGTATGATAATTTCATTTACCGTACTGTTGCATTCATATAGACGAGCTTGGCATACGGGGTTTCCTAATGGGAAACTCAGGCATTGTTGTTTGATTAATGTTTCAGGACCGTAGTAGATTTTGTAGGGGTGGTGACAGCGGGCGCGTACATTTTGAGGTCAGGATCCTCTTCGGACTCTTCGAGGTCGTCATGATTACATTTTGTTCCTTGATTTATTGTATTTGTCTTTTACAAGTGTTAAGGAAGATTTTTTTTGGTTTTTAACCGTAGAGTTCTAAAAGATAATGGTTTACATAAATCAAAAGTTATTCGCAATCATTGTAATTAATATGAAACATTAATTACCGAGATAATATTGTCGCATTAGTCATCGATTATTGTAGTTCTACAGATATTTGACGACACAGGTATATAAAATAGGAAAATATTACTTTTATATATTGAATAGACCTAACAAGTAAAACATTATGTAATTGTCTTATGTGTCATTAATGTTTTATTGTGTCATTAATCCTAAGATATGAGATTTATAACTTTTCACATAAGGAATGTTTAATTTGATTATTGTCAAAAGTTATCAATAAGTATAGTGATAAATGCAATATTTGGTTGAACATGACTTATGCTGGAAAAGAAAGTTAGTCAAAAGATTATCATTGTCCATCTTAATTGAGTGGTGATATTAGTAGGACTTTGATAAAACAAAATTATATTGTACACAATTTAACTTGAGTTGAGTTATATAGTTATAATTATCTTAAAAAGATTAAGAAAGAATATAATACGAAGGTAACACATTTCTACTTTGTATATATTCTTAATATCATTAGACAATGGATAGACACAAGTGGTGCACTTAAATCACTAAATTGATCGTGTTTAGTTTGAGTGGAACAAAATATCTATGCTAATTGGGAACTATAATGTGTAGGTAGATACCGCTTATAGTTTGAGATATTGAGTGTTTAATATTGCTGTCAATTTAGCTTAGATCCTCGTATAGGTCACACCACAAAATTGGAAAACAAGAAGATTGATTTTTGAGTTTATATGATGTGTCGGGTTTCATGTGAAAATGAACATATGTGGTGAATCAATAAAATCAATATGTCACGAAAATTAACATAATTAGAATAATGAATAAATTCAAAAAAGATGTATATTATGAGGTGTAATAATTTAACATTACATAAAATAATATATTACATAGTATATGAATTTGCTAAACCCCAAAAAATAAAATTTTGTTAGATATATATCCAAAATTTGGTAAAAGTAAAAAAACGGTTAATACGCTTTTGTCCAAATTAATAATGAATTTGTATTAATCATGTATTGGGATTATTCCAATTATGGTTAAATGTGGATATGGATGATTATGTGTCAAATTATGATTAATTTTTAGGGAGAGAAAAATAAGATATTATGGGTTAATGGTTAGCCCATGATGTGGTTGTTGGGATACCCTACAAATAGGTTTTCTCTCCCTTTTAATGCAAAAAAATCTCTCTTCCTAACCACCATCTTAATCCATCCGAAAATTCCTTTATTATTTCAAGCTTTTGGATATTAAATTCTTAAGAAGATTTATAGAGGTTATTAGTTAGATTCTAAGCTTAATTAGATATTGATTTGCTAGCTTATTTCTCTCTAATATTGTTTAGAGTTTGGTGAACACTTAGAGACGAATTAACGAACGATTCGACGGACAACAAAATTCCGGATCTTCATAAAGATTTTAGAGAACATTTAGGTACGATCATTTCTTTGTAATTTATTTTAATATATGTAGGATTACATGATATTAGAATAAATACGAAATAATGTACATAAAATCACCGTAAATATGAAATCGATTATGTATGTTTGTATTTTTTTAAATATACATATATATAGGGATACAAAATCCTACACTCGCTCCACGGTGAGCGAGCGGCATTCCACCTCCCCACGGGGGAGGCAGCTGCAACAGACGACGTGTGGGTAAAACACCCCCTATTGTGTTTAAAAATAAATAAACTAAGACGCCTCACCCATTTATTTATTTTGAAATTAACGTTATTGAGACGCTTCGACATACATTTTCGTGGTGTTGGTGTAGAGTGAGGAAAACGTGATATAATCCTTATTTTAAGAGACGAGACGAAAAGAGTATTAAATGGATTGTGAATGACAAAATGATAATTAGGCGGACGATTTAAGTAATTTTGGGACGACGAATAGTAATTACTTTAAAAAAGAATAAAACCAAAACTTTATTTAGAGTTCGAACTTGAACCCTATCGCTAGACCTGACAATCATGTCGTGTCGTATACGTTCGTATCGTGATTTTTTGTGTATATTAGCCAATTTGACTGACGAACATGACACGAAATGAATTCGTGTACCAATATAAGCTACACGAACACGACCCGCCCAGGTTTCGTGTAAACACGACACGAACCCGGAAATACACGAAACTTTAATTTAATTTCGAAAATCAAGAATTGATTTTGTTACTTGAGAGAACAAAATTTGTTCATCTTCACGAAGGAATGCTTCATGGCCAGGGGATGTGCTATGTGAGATCCCTCTGCTGAGTATTTATAGGTGAGAATGATAGTGAAAATCGGAATTTCACCGATGTGGGACTATACTTTCACACAACTGAATCCTGTTTAACATATATTATATTCAATGTAGAACAACAAATTGACAACCACGTGGGCTGGTTGAATGGTTACCTGCTGGTATTCTTCTCTTGTAGACGCAAGATCGAGTCTTGCTAGCCCAATTTTTTACTGATTGAAAAAAAATCTATTACAATTTGAGTTTCGAACCCACGACCCCTCGTGTAATTGGAGCCGACCTTACCACTGCGTAACATGCATAGTTGTTCGGGAATGTGGTCATAATAATATTATCGTGTATATTCAGGTATTTTCATGTACACGAAAACGACACGAATTTTTTTCGTGTCTGACCCAAACATTATTTTTTCGTGCCGTGTTCGTCTCGTGTTTTCTTGTTTCGTATCTTACCATTAGACCAACATACAATATTGTCTTGTATTCGTGGTCATAATTATAATATCTTGTATTTTCTGGTATTTTCGTGTACCCGAACGTGAAACACGAAAATGACACAAAAACTCTTCATGTCTAATGTATGGGACACGTACATGACACAACACGAAAACTCCTGACCCAAACATGGTTTTGTTGTGTCGTATTTGTGTCATGTTTTCATGTTTCGTATAAAATTGTTAGACCTATTCAAACACAAGAATCTTCCTCTGTATTAAAGTTGTGGTAGCAACTAGTATTAATTTCATGGCATGCCCAACTTTAATAAGATGACCAACCCTCTTTAATTCAATAGAAGTGCATTAAATGTTCTCAACCTATTTTACTATACTGGGTCCAACTTCACCAATCGATTTAAAAAAAAATTATGTTAGACCTTTTTTTTAATCATTTAACGAAGCTAATGTAACACAGATAAGCCCAAGAAAAGGGCAAAAAATTCTAGTTGTTTTACAACTAGTTGACCCTTCACCAATCCATGTTAAGTAGTATAATGTTCTTGGTTTGCTGAAATATTGGCTGCTACCACCACACTTGTCTGTAAGATTTTGCTCCCTCTTTTTCAACAGATCCAATGCCTTACTTCTTGGGTACTTGCTCTTTTCTGTTTTTTAGTTTTTCTATTAGTTTCATAATTCCCATAAGAGGTTTTTCTTTAGAGCATGTCTATGTTATGTTCTTGTCTTGGTATCAAAAGTGTGCCTTACTGCCTTGAATGCTTGCATATCATTAGAATCATGTGTGTTGTGGCTATTATTTCAGGAGGAAGCAAATTGATCTTTGGTAGAAATGACTTGATGTGATTGGTGAGTTTCTGTAACACTTTTTTTGGTGTTACTGGTCTTGTCAGTTTGATGCTCCAACTTAGCTGGTTTTCTTTTGGATTGAAAAGATTCAGGATAACATAAGAGTTTGGTGGGTTTTTCCCCCTGAATCTGACCAGCCTTGTTTCTCCAAAGTTGGCATTTATTATTTGATCCATCTTGTTGGGTGTGGATTTTATGGAAATCTTGGCAGGTGGAGCTTCTTCAAAAATTTGTTTACCCTGCCAACACCAATAGTCACTTATAAAATGCACCATAGGATGTAAAAAAGCTTGACGGTTTAGTTTTTTGTTCGTCAATCCAATATTATCTGAACTGGCTATCTTCATGCTAGTTGGTTGTTGAAAGCTTTTCGCATGATCGTTCTTTCTGGTTACTGTAAGTTTCATCATTGTTTGTTGTCGATTTTAGAAAGCAACAAATTTCTCAACGAGATTTCTTGACTATGTTGTTCATTTGGTGCTAATAACATGAAGTGTTTAGAAAGATTTTTTGTTGCAGTGTGTCTTGTTGCATATCATGGATTGCTGCTTAAAATTACTCTGAGTCATTAAAATTTCTGCAGTAAATTTAAGTGATATTGTGGTTTCCAATTTAATTTGACCATGATACTAATCTTGCAGAAGATACAACTGAAGGTGGCATCTCTAAAATGCTTCCATGAACATAAAACAAGGTATTCCCTTCTGAATTTTGGGTATTTTTCGGCGATATTTCTGTTCATCTATGTTGACCCATCGCTGGTAGCAGCACTTCATGTAGGGTGGCACGGTTGTTTTTGACACTCGAGCAGCTTACTAAATTTTTGAATATTTGATCTAAACTCGTTTTCTAAGATCAATGTACAAGTCCCCAAAGAGCTTCAGAAGTAGTAGACCAGCAACATTTCATCTACATTTTCGCTTCAATACTAAAATTCTATCCGTATTTCAATTCAAAATCTCAGGGTCCTGCATGGATATAGGATATTATTAGTTCTTAGTTATGACTTACGAATTATTTTCTGATGTACAAATACAACATGGTCTATATTTGTTGATATCGATTTTTCTGAAGAATCACCAACTCTTTCTAAATTCCATTCACTATTTTTCTAGACAATGTGTAATATCCTCAAACACAGCGGAAAAAATTTAAAATTTTCTAAACAACAATCAACAGAGGATATTACTCAAACACAAGAAAAACAGTGCACCAACATATATAATATATATATATATATATATATCCGAATATTTCCCAAAAGAGTGATTACAACAAAAGGCTAAACAATAAATACAAGTAATCACTCGACCTCAAATTAGAGGAAGCAGGATCAGGTAGCAGTGTTCCTCTCCTCGGTCACCACCCCACCTAACGCCGATCACAGCCTGAAAGTAAACACGCAACAATGCCTGAGTTTCCAGAAGGAAACCTTGTATGCCAACTCTACAATGCATGAAATAAAAAGTACCCTAGCATGCAATTCTACCAACAAGAAAATCATCACAACCATGCTGGGCTCCAGGGCTCTCTCACCCAACCATAACACACACCACTGTTACGGGGCTCCAGGGTTTCTTCACCCAACCACCGCAACACACACTCGTCGTCAAGCTGGGCTCCAGGCCTTTTTCAGCCAACCGCAGCTACCACGACACGACCAATGGCTCCACGCCTTTTTCAGCCAACCCAAACGTCCAACGGCTCCAGACCTTTTTCAATCAACTCAAACGTCCAAGGGCTCCAGGCCTTTTTCAGCCAACCCTTAACACACGATCCCTGCTCAGGCTTCAGGCCTTTTTCAGCCAACCTGAACGCACTACGGAGCTCCAGGGCTTTTTCACCTAACCCCGTACAGACTAGCTGGGCTCCAGAGCTCTTTCACCCAACCGCAGTTCTCACACAGTTATGGGGCTCCAGGGCTTTTTCACCCAACCACCGCAACACCACATTTTCTAAGCTGGGCTCCAGGGCTCTTTCACCCAACCACAATTCTCACACAGTTACGGGGCTTCATGACTCTTTCACCGAACCACCGCAACACTCGAGCACCCTAACACACTTGCCGGAAGAAAATCGACACCTAGGGCTGAGCAGAAATCGGGTCGGTCCGGGTTCGGTCCGGACCGAAACCAACCGGTCCGGACAATTTTGGAAATTCGGTTTCGGACCGGTCCGTTTTTTTTTAATTTTTAAGGTTAAAAACCGGTCCTGGAACGGACCGGACCGAATCCAACCGGTCCGGTCCGGTTTCCGGTCCGGACCAGTTCGGTCCGGTCCGGTCTTCGGTTCGGATGCCGGATAAAAATCCGGTCCGGTCCGGACCGAATGCACAGCCCTATCGGCACCACAAATCGCCCCACACGGACGACCACAACAACCGCACCCCCATAGTGCAAAACTGGACACAAACGGTCGACCGAACCAAAAGTCCCGATCGACCGAATCACGCAAACACAGTGCAATCGCCTCGGCCGGCACTACATCGATCGACTGATTCCCACCAACAGTACTCGTTCGGTCGTACCAAGGTTAAGGGGTGGTTGACCGTTTAGATGGTCAACTCTCAGGTTCAACGAAACAAACGACCAATCGGTCGAACGGCAACACGACGAACACCTCCTTCTCGTCGGAACACAAGCTGTAATAACCTAATCTAAAACACCTTAATTAACTAAACCTAAACCTAATTAACCTAATCTAATCATAGAACAGTGAAGCATGAGGTGTGGGAGTGTGAGAGGAAAGAGAATTGGTGGGTGTTGATTGGAAGGTTTTTAGGTTAATTGTGATTGGATCAAAATGAGGTGTGATGGCCTATTTAAGGAGAAGTCGAAGAGGAGATAGGGTTGATGTTTTCCGTCACCTAAACCCTATTCAGAGAGTGTGAGAGGCGTTTTCTTTGAAGAAGAAGAAGAAGGAGAGAAGAAGTGAAGAAAGAGAAGAAGAAGAAGAGGAGTGAAGTGGCTCAAGCTTGGGAGGCTTCTTCACTCGACCAAAAGGTATGCCAAATCTTCAATATAACTCACTTATGCCTTGTGAGTGTTGGGGATCGACGTTGGTGTCGAATTCCCCGTCGGATTTCAACCAATTCAGAGGTTGAAGACGACGATCGGTCGACCGGTGCCTGTGGGCAGTCGACCGATCCTATTATTATATTGATGTTTACCCGCAAACGGTCGAACGATGTCTTAGGACGGTCGACCGTTATGCCAGATTTGTGCGGGAAAAGAGAGTTATGCTGTTATCGGTCGAACGGGACCACTTAGCCGGTCGACCGAATAACAATGAGAATGGGTCGGTTGGGGGTTGACTTATTAAACGGTCGAACACCCTTAACCTTGTTCGACCGATCTATTCGATGCTAAGTCGGTTGGGAGCTTTGACCATCAAAACGGTCGACCGCTCTTAAATTTTCGGTCGACCGACTGAGCATTTTAATTAAGCAGTAGAGTGCCTGTGATGTTTCGGTCGAACTGTATAGCAGTTCCGGTCGACCGAATACCACTTAGGCAAAATGTTGAAAGTCCTGTTATCGGTCGAACGACCCCTTGGTTCGACCGACCGGATATATATATTATATAAATTGGTATAGCGTAGACCATCCAAACGGTCGACCGCTAGATGACTTTTGTTCGACCGATTGGTCGGTAATTCGGTTGACGTGGTTCGACCGGTAGACTTGTTTGTACAGTACTGTGTACTGTGTGGGGGACCGGTCGACCGGTGTGATTTTAGCGATCGACCGATCTGCCGTAGGTTGGTGGATTTATCCACACGCGATCCGTTGAGTATAGGTCGACTACCGGCTCCGAGGCGACGGTTGATTACCGGCTTTGAGAGCTACGGATTTCACCTTCGACGAAGGCGTATTATTGTACTACTGTTTCCTCTCTTACCGAGCGGGGTGTGAGGGATGTGTGCCGTAAACCTTGGGCAGTTTGCGAGGGTTTAGCGGTAGGCCGAGGATGTTCCAGCAGGGTGCGCACTTGACGGCTCTTGGGGGAGCAGCGGCTGTCGTCTGACCCGAGTTGTGTATTCGGCGGGCTGACCCTTGTTAGGCAGCGGTGGACTGACTTGACCCTAGTGGCAGGAGTGGTTCAGTGCCGCGGAGGCGGTGAGGGCATCATTGTGGGCCCGAGGTGGATGATCATGTGCATTGTATTGCATTGTCTTTAATTCCTTTTTGTATTTTTAGGAGGTTTGGTATACGGGGTTCCTTCAGGGAACTCAGGCATGTTTGTTTGTTTTCATTTCAGGTAGCGAGTAGCATTAGAGTCAGGTGGTGACCGAGGAGAGTGCCCCCGGGATCGGATTCTGTTCTCTTTATTATCTTCTTTTGTTTGAGGTAGTGATTACATGTATATTCACTTTTGTTGTAATCACAGTTGACTCATTTATATAGTTTGACCTCCACGTGGGTCTGTATCTTATATATTTTATATATATGTTGGTTTGTTTTCCCGTGACGTGTCCTGTGTTGACCGTTGACGGTTTTTATTATTGTTTAAATTTTCCGCTGTTTTCGGGTACGTTACACAAGCTCCACGCCGGAGCACCACCTCTGAGAGAGAGAGAGAAGCGTGAGGGAGAGAATGAGAGAGTCGTGAGAGGGAGAGAGAGAGATCACCCCTAAATATCTTCCACTCCTTCAATCCTCACCATCCATTCCATCTCCAATCCATCTCCACTACTCATCCATCACACTCCATCTGAGCCGTCCATCTCATCTCCTCCTAATCACCACCTAAAATATCACCAACACTCAATTAGAATTAGGATTAGGATCAGGATCCCACACAATGTCTAACATTTCTTAAGCTCAAATTCGATACAGGTAGTGAATCAAAACATTTGCATTCATCTGAAGAGATGTTGGAGCTTAGAACATTATCAAGTGACAATGCCAAAGATAATTACAACTCCACATTGCTTCCCGAAAAACAAGAAATGTCAATTGGGAAGATCCGAATTGTGAAGTGCGAAATATGGACATGGGAAAAGAGTAGTATCAAAACAGAGCAATATGGACATGGAAGATCCGAATTGTGAAGTGCGAAATATAACTGAACTTACAAAAACAGCAAGCATAGTGCCACATCCAGAATCTGACATGGCAAAGAAAGAAATGTAATTTTGTCCGAGGAAAGAAGTCGATTTTGGCATGAACAAATCAGTCGAAGAGATAATAGACCAACCAACAAAAGTAGTTGACATTGAGAAAGAAACATGTCAAGTTGTTAAGGACATATGTGTTGACGAAGGATTTCATCCTCAAAACAAAGACTTCTCATATGAGAACATGACAAATCCCATGCCTGATTTTGAAGAATCAGAATTCTCGACCGGTAAGGAAAACGTAACGAATCGTTTTTTCGAGGGTGGTGTGGAGCTTTACAAGATTCGCAAAATCATGGATAAGGTATCTGAAGATATTCTTCTGAAGCAAGAGCATGGGAATGATCATAACCGGCAACAATATGATCTGAATGATTACAACTCGCTCGATGATCAACTTAAATCCGTAGATAGTGACGGGAGCCAACAACAATATTTTGATTGTAGTGATGGCAAAGAATCAGAAAATCAGGTAAAGATATCTGAACTTACCTATTTCCCACAACGGGTTGTATAAGGGTTTAAATTGTGCAGCTTTTGTCACGTCACATTTTATTTGATTTCCCTTTTTTCTTCTCGATTATTTTAAGCTAATTGCACTTGGTTTTTCAATAATTTCAAAAAGGAACCGATGTAAGTATTTTGCTCTTTCAATTTCAAATGGGAGGAGAATTAGTCGTTATATTTGGTTGATACTAAAAGATATAATGACATTGGATGAAAATCTAGTATAGTTTCGATTTGAACAATTATATCATCCAAAAATGGCACTTCCATCTTATCGAAAATATCAGCATCGTAGAGTACGTGTTCAGTTCGAAAAATTCAATATATATGAATTGGAAAATGTCTTTCGACGTTTCATGTGTCATTTTACATAATATATTAACTTGATGATTCTTTCTTTTTCGAAACAGGATTTAGCTGACGTGACGAGTTCATCAACACTCACCACAGATTCCCCTACTGACAAATCGCAGAAAAGCGATAACAGTGTGGACATTTCCTCAATTGAAGGGGCTCGTATATCATCAGGTGCAGGAGAGCATACTGCCGTAGATGTTACAATCCTGCCGCAAAGTTTAGTTGGTAGTTGCGGTTGTAATGCGATGATTAAATCTGGACCGGACGGAGAACTCGTCATCGTCTGGCAGAATTTTTAATACAGGTCAGATACCATATTCCGGCAGCGTCTCCCTTCGATCAGATAATAGCACAGCCAGTACACGTTCATTCGCGTTTCCAGTGTTCGTCTTCCTCTTCTATCTTAAGCTCACTAATTTGCAAATTAAATTACTATTTTTTTATTTTTTTGAAAATCCATACTTCTTGCTCAAACTTATGTGACCAACCACAATTCTGTGTAGATCAGTCACCCATTTGATCATGACCACTGTTTATATGTTTCTTCGAATGAGCAGTCGTCTTAACATATTGGACTTCAGTTCATGAAAATCTTTACCCCGGAAAAAATATCAACAGAATATTGAAAAATTGTAGAATTCGGTCGTCATTTTTTCCCTCTCGATTTAACATCTCAGCCAGAACAATTCGCCTTTTGCCACTTCAGATCTTACTGAAAGAACGTTTTTGATGGCTTGCAGTTTACAATCAGAGTGGAACCACAGCCCGGTGAAAATGGCGAAAGCCAATCGCAGCCGTTACGGGAAAACCCGGGCTTGGGGGAAAATGTTGTGCTGTAGTTTATGATAAGCAAAAGCAAGATGTGCCATAATTTGTGAAAGTTTACTTTTCATGCATATTATGTTTTTCTTAAATCGTCTTAACTTTCATTCTTAGCATACAATCTTGGTGCAGTTGCTTATTAGCATGCGCTGTTTCAAGCGATGTGTACACTAATGTTCTTGCTTCGCTTCAGCAGGGGAGAAACGAGATCCGCTTCCACTCTACAGTAGACGTGTAAAATATTGTCTTGGAAATATTTTCTATTTAGATCAAAAGAAGTTTACCCTGCATGTCCAAGACTTGCAGGCTTGTAGCTAACGTAGCCCCCCTACTTCATCTGCCGCGTTAAATTTTGAATAATTTAAGAAGGGTTAATTACAGTTTGACCTTCTGAACTATGCATTGGTATCACTTTAACATCCTGAACTTTCAAAGTTAACAGTTACCTCCCCTGAACTTTAATTTTGTAACACTTTGCCCCCCTGAACTTTAAAAACTCATTATTTAACACACATTCGACGTTTTTTTCCTAATTTTTTAGGTTGTATCTCTAATACACTCCTAAACCTATATTTACGTGAAAGTTTGGATCTAAACGGAGATCAGATAAAAAAACGTCGAATGTGTGTTAAATAATGAGTTTTTGAAGTTCAGGGTGGCAAAATGTTACAAAATTAAAGTTCAGGGGAGGTAACTGCTAACTTTGAAAGTTCAGGGGGGCAAAGTGATACCAAAACATAGTTCAAGGGGTCAAAATGTAATTAACCCATTTAAGAATGGGTTCTTATACACGGACGCGCGCGTCCAGGACGCTGCTTACGTGGCATCTAGTCAGCAGTCCAGTCAGCTGCCCAATCAGCGAAAATAAAAGCGCGCGTTGTTTCGAAAAATGGGAAAACTGTTGCGGCTTTCGTGCGACGGTTCCTTCTCTGACGTATCGATAAGACCGTGAAGGGACATCAGACGCGCCTGTTCACATCCCGACTTGCGAAAGAAAACCAAAAACGTTTCTGATCTTTCTCACATTCCCTTTCTCAACTTTTCTCCGATTCATCACCCCAGTTCTTCACCGTAACCCTAGATATCCGTCGACCAAATGGATTCTACACTTCAAGCTTCTATTTCGGGGGTTGTGGTGCACCAGGTTTGTCGTTTTTACCGTAACATTGAATTGCGATACTCTAAAAAAGAATGTTCTCATACGGTTGATGTCTTCCTAGGCTTCTACGCATTACTTGCAGCCCTCCAAATGTTCGTGGACCCCAATAGAGAAGGTCTTTGGGAAGTTGAGGGACGCAAAGAAAGATGCCTTCCGGGCTACACCCTTCGGTCACTTCATCAACCTCTCCAACGTTCCTGTCGATAATGACATTATCGACTGGTTCGTGGAACACTATGACCCCGAGGAGGTGGGGTTGAGGATCGGCTCTGGGGTAGTACACTTCACCGCCGAAGACGTTGCCCTAATTTTGGGGCTCAGATTACATGGGAAGGCTGTCAGAATGCAGCCGAAGGAAGTCACAACCCGACAGGGGGAGATTCTGAACAACACCCAACTATCTGCCCAGATGATGGCTACGAGATATTTGGTTGATGAGGAGGAGGAGTACGTCCGACTACTCATTTGTTACATCTTCAGCCATTTTTTGTTCTGCGATGACACCCTTCGAACCAAAATTTGGTTCCTCGACCACTTGGCCGACTTCACTAGGCTACACAAGTACGCGTGGGCCGAGGTTGTTCACCAGGCACTTGTGAGGGGCCTGAAGAAGGCAAACCGGGATCTACGCGATAGGAGATCTACCGGTTCTTCTATTTTAAGAAGGGGATACGTCGAGGGGTGTGTTGTTGTACTACAGGTACTGAACTTGTTCCTTTTTATGTTATGTCTGTTCCTTTTTAAGTTTCGTTTGTTCCTTTTTAAGTTTCGTTTGTTCCTTTTTCAGCTGAAGTTGTTCCTTTTTAAGTTCAAGTTGTTCCTTTTTAAGTTTCGTTTGTTCCTTTTTGAGTTTCGTTTGTTCCTTTTTGAGTTTCGCTTTTTCCTTTTTAAGTTTCGCTTGTTCCTTTTTATGTTCAAGTTGTTCCTTTTTATGTTTCGCTTTTTCCTTTTTAAGTTTCGATTGTTCCTTTTTATGTTCAAGTTGTTCCTTTTTATGTTTCGCTTGTTCCTTTTTATGTTTCGTTTATTCCTTTTTCAGCTGAAGTTGTTCCTTTTTAAGTTCAAGTTGTTCCTTTTCAAGTTTCACTTGTTCCTTTTTAAGTTTCGCTTGTTCCTTTTTATGTTCAAGTTGTTCCTTTTTATGTTTCGCTTGTTCCTTTTTATGTTTCGTTTGTATTTTTTATGTTCAAGAATTTCCTTTCGGTTACAGTTGATCCTTTTTAAGATTCGTTTGTCCTTTTTAAGTTTCGTTTGTTCCTTTTTATGTTGAAGTTCTTCCTTTTTATGTTGAAGTTCTTCCTTTTTAAGTTCAAGTTGTTCCTTTTTAAGTTTCGTTTGTTCCTTTTTAAGTTTCAGTTGTTCATTTTTATGTTATGTCTGCTCCTTTTTATGTTGAGGTTGTTTCTTTTTAAGTTTCGGTTGTTCCTTTTTAAGTGATGTCTGTTCTTTTTTATGTTGAAGTTGTTCCTTTATAAGTTTCGCTTGTTCCTTTTTAAGTTTCGTTTGTTACTTTTTAAGTTGAAGTTGTTCCTTTTTAAGTTTCGTTTGTTCCTTTTTAAGTTTCGTTTGTTCCTTTTTAAGTGATGTCTGTTCCTTTTTATGTTGAAGTTGTTCCTTTTTAAGTTCAAGTTGTTCCTTTATAAGTTTCGTTTGTTCCTTTTTAAGTTTCGTTTGTTCCTTTTTAGGTTTCGATTGTTCCTTTTTAAGTTTCGTTTGTTCCTTTTTAAGCTGAAGTTGTTCCTTTTTAAGTTCAAGTTGTTCTTTTTAAGTTTCGCTTGACACTTTTTAAGTTTCGCTTTTTCCTTTTTAAGTTTCGTTTGTTCCTTTGTAAGTTCAAGTTGTTCCTTTTTAAGTTTCGCTTGTTCCTTTTTAAGTTTCGCTTGTTCCTTTTTATGTTGAAGTTGTTCCTTTTTAAGTTTCGTTTGTTCCTTTTTAAGTTTCGTTTGTCCTTTTTATGTTGAAGTTCCTTTTTAAGTTGAAGTTGTTCCTTTTTAAGTTTCGTTTGTTCCTTTTTATGTTGAAGTTATTCCTTTTTAAGTTCAAGTTGATCCTTTTTAAGTTTCGCTTGTTCTCTATTAGGTATGGTTGTGCGAGAAGTTCAACCTGGCAGAGCCTAAAATGGGAGGTCATCCTAGGTGGAATCGTTGGTCGAGCATGTTTGGAAAACGGCTCATCCTGAAGAAATGGGAGGAAATGGGCATCACCCTTTCAAAAATTTAGGAGGGAGACTTCAATAAGACTGAGTCGACGACCCTGACTCAGAAAGAGAGAGAAATCATTGGTCAGGCTGAAAAAACTCAGCCAACCCTACGAACCAATAGTGATTGCCAGTCAACAAGCAGCGAACCTAGGCTGCAATTGAGGGACTGCAACATCCCTCGGGACCCACTACGGGAAGAATTGGAGTTTGCAATGTTGAAGACAAAATGGCTTCAAGCAGAAGTTGCACTGAATGAGGCAAATGAAGAGGTTAAGAGGCTGAATGAGGAACTTAGGAAGTCCAGGGAGGAAAATGAGACCCTAAGGGAAGAGATTGCATCTCTTCGAGGATATTGTATAGAAGGTGGACAGGAAGGAATAGAGGATGAAAGGAGGGATGAAGAGCAGGAAAGAGAGGATGAGAATAGGAGGGAAATAGAGAATGAGATTGAGAGGGAAAGAGAAAGAGAAAGAGAAAAAGAAGAGAGCAGGAGAGAGGAGAAAAGGAGAGAGGAGGAGGAGAAAAGGAGAGAGGAGAAAAAGAGAGAGGAGAGGGAAAGAGAAGAGAAGAGGAAAGAGGAGGAGAAAAGGAGAGAGGAGAGGGAAAGAGAAGAGGAAAGAGGAGGAGGAGAAAAGGAGAGAGGAGAGGGAAAGAGAAGAGGAAAGAGGAGGAGGAGAAAAGGAGAGAGGAGAGGGAAAGAGAGGAGAAGAGGAAAGAGGAGGAGAAAAAGAGGGAGAGAGAGCAGAAAAGAATAGAAGAGGAGAAGAGGAAAGAGGAGGAGAAAAGGAGAGAGGAGAGGGAAAGAGAAGAGAAGAGGAAAGAGGAGGAGAAAAAGAGGGAGAGAGAGTAGAAGAGAATAGAAGAGGAGGAGAAAAGGAGAGAGGAGAGGGAAAGAGAAGAGAAAAGGAAAGAGGAGGAGAAAAGGAGAGAGGAGAGGGAAACAGAAGAGAAGAGGAAAGAGGAGGAGAAAAAGAAGGAGAGAGAGCAGAAGAGAATAGAAGAGGAAAAAAGGAGGGAGGAAGAGGAAAGAGAGAGGAAAGAAAACGAGAAGAGAGACAGGGAGAGAAGAGGAAAGCTGATGATAAAAGGAAGGAGGCCGAAGCTTCAAAGAAGAGGTTGAGGGAAGAGGTAGAAAGAAAGAGGGTAGAGGAGGATGAGGGAAAGGAAAAACCCCTCAGGGCAGACTGGGGGCCAAAGGATCACGCTCAACGGCCAAAAAACAAGAAGATGAGGTGAAAGAAAGGAAGAAAAAAGAAGAGGAGCGGAAAAGGGGAGATAGAAGGCTCCAGAGGAGCATGAACAAAAAAAGAAAGCGGGATGGGAATGACGATTTCAAGTTGGCTCATCACGGGAGAGAGGATAGGCCAGATGTTGACATGGATGCATTGGGCACAGTGAGCCCCGATGAGCTGAACATTGTACTGAAGGTGACCGCACCTACACATAACCAACGGGAGGTGATCTGGAGAGGTGATTCCTGTTTCTTCACACGTTCCGACCTGAAGGAGCTAATGACGAAGGGGATGGATTTGACCAACGAGGCGATAGACAGTATGCTTTGTGTACTTGAAGAGCGCCAAAAAACAGAAAACTACACCTAAGAGGTAATTTGTATTCCAAACTTCTATTCGGAAAGAATTATGATCGATCAAGGGGATACCATGATTGAAGAGTGGCTGGCACCCAAATTACAAGGCCAGGAAACGGGAAGCCTCGTCATTGCACAACCATTGCTGGTGTCAGAACACTGGACCCTTGTAGTTGTTAATGGCTCAGACAAGGAGATCCTGCATTACAACAGTTGCAGTAGGGAGCTGGTACCAGATGAGGATCTTGACAATGCGGTAGGGGTACATGAATGTTCGGCCAAAGATGTGAGTGAATTCTGGAGAAACCGTCTTAAGGTGAACTGGCCATTGAGATACCTCAGGGAAAAGTGCCAAAGACAAATGCCGGGAAGCAACGACTGCGGTTGATGCATTGCATACATTGCATCATATGTCTTTCATTTATATTACTTTTACATCAATAAATGCTACTAAGGTATGTGTTTAGTCTTATTTACAGAATACAGGGACCTGAATGCAATTTACCCACATCCCGAGCATAAACGCGTACAAAAGACTCGTTTCTATCATAAAGACCAAGTTCAAGTTTATCGGGCTTCAAATGGAAATGTATCCAAGCATAAAAGCATTCAAGACCTAATTACGAAAAGAACAAGGACTTAAGCACAAAAGTAGCTGGGGACTTAATTGCAAAAAGTGAAGGACCTAATTGCAAATCACGAGTAACTTTTATTATTATGGATAAAATATAAAGAAAAATCAATGTGGATCTCCAAATATATGAAGAAATTAATTCGGATCTCCAAAGATATGCAAGAATCAATCCAGACGCGCAAATGACATTGAAATCATACCATAAACACACAGGAAAAATCCGGGTCGATTCTGAGCCAAAAAGGTGGCGATTCCGCCGCACCTCAAGAGCAAATTGCTCCGCCGCACCAAATTAGATTCATGCTCTAAAAATTTTACCGGTTGCGTGTTGATGCGTGTACTTTCTTATTTCATGCTTAGGTCCCTTGTATCGGCTATAAATAGCCCCGAGAACGATGTTGTGAGGAGTTCTTCCTTTTGTTCCATAATTTAGCAATAAAATTCTGTTTCTTTTATTTTATGTTTTTAATTTTCTTTTCTTAGTTTCTCTAGGACCCCTTCTCCCTCCCTCCATCTATGAGTTTCTAACTCTTTCCAAAGGGTGGGGGTGACGGATTTAGGGTGATGAGAAGAGAAGATGTTATTATTTTAATTTCGTATTAGTATGTTTTGATTACTTGAGTTTATGTTAAATCATTTATCATGTAATGCTTTATAACTAATATGATTTATTATAAGTTTCAGAATTCTCTAATCTAAACCCGATATTTAAACCTCCACCCAACGGAATTCACCATCTTTGTTCTTGTTTTAGTTTTATTTGTTCTTGTTACTTGCTTTAGATAATAAAAACCAAAAATCTCAAAAACCCAATTTATTCTTCTCTCCTTCTTTCCCTTAATCGAAAATAACATCAACTACGAAATCTCTCCCTCCTTGTGTTCGACCCGTACTGGCCACGTCTTCATAGACGCCGTGCACTTGCGGTATAAAATTTAAATCTTCATCAAGTTTTTGGCGCCGTTGCCGGGGAGGCGACGCAGATTTTTGTTGTTTTTGTGTTTTCAATTTTATCCTGTTTATCTTGTGCGCAATCTAAGTATTTGGATTTGTGTTTCAGGGGACAACAGAGTGCGCGGAGAAATCCGGGCACATTTGGAGCTAAACGAGCGGCGAAATCGCCGCACCTGAAGAACAACTTGCGGCGAATTCGCCGCACCAGTAAGGCTTCTGGGCGTCATTTTTCTCTGGGGTCGTCTACATCGTGGATTGGTCGCATTGAGCTACTGGAAATTCCGAGAGCAGGCGGCGAACCTGTCTGAGCATTGCGGAGGTAACTTTTCTTGCCTTTCTCGTATAATCTGAATTTTCGAAAAGTTTCCTTTCGTAGAATTGCACGTGTTAGGGTCAAAAAAATTCCATAATTAGCAATAACTCAACTCTGACCTAAAAATTGGCAAAATTAGAAAGACCTTAGTGCATGCATCATATAATGTTTTGTTTGCATTATTCTTGCTAAATTATTGCAAATTATTTTTGTTGAAGAGTGCTGGAGACAAGGTACGTATCGCGGTTTTTAACGACTGCATTTAAGCATATAATTTAATTTGCATACAACCTTGCAATTGCCCCCATTAAAAAGACCATTGTTTGACTATCTTTGTTAGATCTAAGTTAAACTATCTTAAGGGCAACTCCATAGGAAAAGATACGGTGGGGATTTCATCACCCTTCCGTGGCCCACAAATCACAATCCTCAAGTGTCACCCAAGCCTAAAATTAAAATCAATTAGACATTGACCCCTAAGGACTCGGACTCAATTAAGGAGGAGATTGGTTTGACTTGCTATGACCTGAAGCTAATTGAATTCAATTTGGTGTCTAGAAAGTGTTTTTGTGTTGACGAAAGTCTTCCAAGCGACGTGGTTGTCTAATTGGCACCGACTCTGTCGGAAGCGCCCCCACTAGCTATACACTAACTGGCCAACTTGGTTTGATTGGTGAGGGAGGTGAATCAAGCAAATCAATTCGACTCAACCAGTTAGGAGTCGTCTAGATCTAAGCGACACTAGGTCTAGGATTGTTTGAACCGTGCTTTCTTAGGAAACCTCTGACCGACCCTCTTATCTATCTTTAGAGTTAAGTTTCCCTTCTCCTCTGAGTCATCTTCTTCTCACCTACTTATACGTTCTAGTCTCCTCCCCTTTACATTATCTATTAGCATTTTAGGGTCGAGTCGAGAACTTGTGCTTGCTTAGCCTCATAAGGGTAAGAGTACTTGACTCAAGAGTGTTTTGATGGATGGTTACATGAGCAACCATCCATATCATTGTTGGGACCAGGACAATGCTTCCTGGTATTCTAAAACCTTGCAACCTGGGGTGGCTCAGACTAACACCCCATATGGTTGGGACAATCCTAATTGTATGACTGAGCAATCCTTATATTGGGGTAACATGAGAGAGGCACCGACTGCTAGACCACAATCTAGTTATGTCGGATCATATGCTGGTCAACAAACTGAGACATTACAACAAACTTTTGCCTCCTTCATGCGTAGGACAGACAACATGAGTGCACCGGTGGCTCCAGTAGCCGTACCGTGCGACTGTTGTGGGTTGAGTGGTCATGTTATCAGGGAATGCCCTTATGTTCCCCCAGAGCCTGAGTATGAGCATACTTTTTCCCAAGACGCTCAAAATGACTATTACGCATCCGCGTACAACCCGAGAGTGATGGATTCGTGGAGAAACAATTCCTATCCAAATTCTTATACTTCATTTTCACCTCAGTATCCTCCTCCCGAATACCCAGAATTCTACCAACTCCCCACGTCAAATCATTATTCTCAGCCCATCAACACCCAATCCCATAATTTCACAAGCTCAAACTTGGACCTCATAGTTGACCACGTACCTAATTCCTTGGAACAAACTTTCCTTACGTACATGGAATCCACTCAACGATCCGTACAAAATATAACATCGCATTTGAGTCAAATGATACAACAATTAGGTGAACGTAAGGAGAGTAACTTTTCGTGTCAACATGAGGATCCACCTTTTGATATCGAACCACCACCACATCCACAAATTCAAAGCACAATCTGTCAAAGCCAAACTCCTAGTCAGTCTGAAGGACTTGGGGTTTCAATTCACGATCACTTAGTGGAGGATTCGATACACATTGACCAATTTCATCATGAGTCGGCCCAGGATTGTGCCTTATCTTCGTGCCCCGTGGCCCTTGAGCCACATGATCTTCATGTTGTGCCTCTTAAGGACTCACTTCCGGTGGAGCAAGAGCTCCCTAGCACCCTCAATTTCAAACAACCTGATGAGAGTTTGCCTCTCACTATCGTTCCTGATCATCTTGGAAATGATGGAACATCAAACGACTACAGTGCTCATGAGGGTATTAGGAGTTCCTTGGAGGATACATTGGGTATGAGACCCATTTTATGTTTACCTGTTGAGTCGGACTTGCCTAACGAGGCTCCTGACCTCGCTCCGACGCACCAGCCAGTTGGTTGGAGAGTTTGGATTGACGATCATAACTTCAGCACCGTAACGGGAGAAACTCTTCTTCCGTTGCCCCCTATTTCCCAAACTCTCGAGAGGTTCAAGCTCTTTCAGTTTGATCCTTTGTATGAGACGCCTTTGCGTCCAATTCATGAACCTCTCATTTCTTCTTGTGCTCTTTGTGAAGGGGGCCCACGCATGAATATTCTGGCCCCACGTGGTGTCATGTTCCCTTTTGAGGTCTTTTGACAAATGAAGATGGGAACTTATGTTTGTACATAGTTATATTTGTATAACAATAAGTTAAAAAAAAAATTGTTTTTATCCCTTCTTTAGCATCTCACAGGTTTTTGAGGGAATTCGGGTTTTTTTTCCATCAACAGAGCCATGAACTTTCCTTTGTACTTCACGTTGGTGAGATCTTTCCTTTTTCATGCATAAATCCATGTAGTATCTTGCTCGCATACATTGAGGACAATGCATGATTTAGGTGTGGGGGGTGTTTATATATGTACATATCTATCTATTTGATTTTCTGCTCTGCTTTATTTTAAAAAAAATTAAAAAAAATTCAATATTCTATGACATAGCTTAAGTTTGAACTGCCAAAACCCGTGTACAAATTGCATTAAGTTTTTGTTCCTTATTATATAGTTCTGCTTGTAGAAATTATGACATAAATCTAAGTTCCAAAGAAATAACCCATGACCCTTGTAAGACATGTATGCACTTAAATTGGATGAATCAAATCTTTGAAGTGGTTGATAAAAAGCAGAGGTTGAGGAAAATATACCGGGAAGTGTGGACTTCTAATAGCAATTAAGCCTTGAGGAAAATAAAAGTAAAATAAAAATAAAGTGAGGAAAACACATTTTGCAAAATGATTACAAAAGCACAAGCCTTCGAGTCACTGGCCCGTAGGGGTATCTTGAAACCCGGTAACTTGAGACTGCCAGCTCGGGATTATCGACCAAACTCGCTACACGAATGCAAAAAGGGTATAAGTGTTAAAAAGAAAAGCAAATGTGTTGAATCACGGAAAAAAAAATAAATAAATACTTTAAGACACTCAAGGCCCAAAGCTAAAATAATGATTCATGTCATGGTTGATCCGAATGATACTTCACCACCAGAGGAGGCGTGCAAAATAATTCAAGTGATAAACATGTGTAGAAGGGTTAGTGGTGTGAATGTTGGAGGAACAAAGACCAAGTCATATTTTTAATGAGTTAGATTCATATAATGAGCATGCAAAAATTCTTAGTGAGATGTATAAGGTTGAGGTAGGGATATTGAGAACTATTAATGAAACGTTGATTTAGGATTTTGTGGGTATATCCACTGAAAACCCTCAGGAGACAACACTCCTCCTCCTTGGCAACAAGGAGGTTTAAAGGCTTGTTGCACATGCTAAGTGCAACCGTGATTCCTACGAAAGTGAGTTAGGATTTCCCTGTTTTTATTTTTCGTATCTTCTGTTTTGCTAGGGACTAGCAAAATCTAGGTGTGGGGGTATTTGATGCATTGCATACATTGCATCATATGTCTTTCATTTATATTACTTTTACATCAATAAATGCTACTAAGGTACGTGTTTAGTCTTATTTACAGAATACAGGGACCTGAATGCAATTTACCCACATCCCGAGCATAAACGCGTACAAAAGACTCGTTTCTATCATAAAGACCAAGTTCAAGTTTATCGGGCTTCAAATGGAAATGTATCCAAGCATAAAAGCATTCAAGACCTAATTACGAAAAGAACAAGGACTTAAGCACAAAAGTAGCTGGGGACTTAATTGCAAAAAGTGAAGGACCTAATTGCAAATCACGAGTAACTTTTATTATTATGGATAAAATATAAAGAAAAATCAATGTGGATCTCCAAATATATGAAGAAATTAATTCGGATCTCCAAAGATATGCAAGAATCAATCCAGACGCGCAAATGACATTGAAATCATACCATAAACACACAGGAAAAATCCGGGTCGATTCTGAGCCAAAAAGGTGGCGATTCCGCCGCACCTCAAGAGCAAATTGCGGCGAATCCGCCGCACCAAATTAGATCCATGCTCTAAAAATTTTACCGGTTGCGTGTTGACGCGTGTACTTTCTTATTTCATGCTTAGGTCCCTTGTATCGGCTATAAATAGCCCCGAGAACGATGTTGTGAGGAGTTCTTCCTTTTGTTCCATAATTTAGCAATAAAATTCTGTTTCTTTTATTTTATGTTTTTAATTTTCTTTTCTTAGTTTCTCTAGGACCCCTTCTCCATCCCTCCATCTATGAGTTTCTAACTCTTTCCAAAGGGTGGGGGTGACGGATTTAGGGTGATGAGAAGAGAAGATGTTATTATTTTAATTTCGTATTAGTATGTTTTGATTACTTGAGTTTATGTTAAATCATTTATCATGTAATGCTTTATAACTAATATGATTTATTATAAGTTTCAGAATTCTCTAATCTAAACCCGATATCTAAACCTCCACCCAACGGAATTCACCATCTTTGTTCTTGTTTTAGTTTTATTTGTTCTTGTTTCTTGCTTTAGATAATAAAAACCAAAAATCTCAAAAACCCAATTTATTCTTCTCTCCTTCTTTCCCTTAATCGAAAATAACATCAACTACGAAATCTCTCCCTCCTTGTGTTCGACCCGTACTGGCCACGTCTTCATAGACGCCGTGCACTTACGGTATAAAATTTAAATCTTCATCAGCGGTGTTTTTCTATACTACTGGATCAAATGTCTCATGCAAAAGGTCAACCCAACGGAAACGAAAAACCCCAAGACACTTCACTCCATCAGGGGTGAAATGGCCATTACTTTATTGAGGGACTCTCGCTGCTGTGTCGAATTTAAGTAGTGCATAGTTGTAAATTAAAACAGGAACAAATACATTTTATAGTTGTAATTAAAACTTTTCCAAACTTTTCCAAACTTTTCCATAGTTGTAAATTAAAAAGGAACAGACTTAACTTAAAAAGGAAACGAGGTCACTTAAAAAGGAACCAAAATAACATAAAAAGGAACAGAAATCACTTAAAAAGGAACAGACATAACATAAAAAGGAACAGACATCAGTTAAAAAGGAACAGACTTCACTTAAAAAGTAACAAACTTCACTTAAAAAGAGACAGACATCAGTTAAAAATGAACAGACTTCACTTAAAAAGGAACAAACTTCACTTAAAAAGAGACAAACATCACTTAAAAAGGAACCAAAATAACATAAAAAGGATCAAAAATCAGTTAAAAAGGAACAAACATAACATAAAACGGAACAAACATCAGTTAAAAAGGAACAAACATAACATAAAAAGGAACAAACATAACATAAAAAGGAACAGACATCAGTTAAAAAGGAACAGACTTCACTTAAAAAGGAACCAAAATAACATAAAAAGGATCAGAAATAGTTTAAAAAGGAAAAGACAATAACATAAAAAGGAACAAACTTCACTTAAAAAGTAAACGATGTCACTTAAAAAGGAACCGACTTCACATAAAAAGGAACAGAAATCACTTAAAAAGGAACAGACTTCACTTAAAAAGTAACAGACTACACATAAAAAGGAACAACCTTCACTTAAAAAGAGACAGATATCACTTAAAAAGGAACCAAAATAACATAAAAAGGAACAGAAATCACTTAAAAAGGAACAGACATAACATAAAAAGGAACACACATCAGTTAAAAAGGAACAAACATAACATAAAAAGGAACAGACATAACATAAAAAGGAACAAACATAAGTTAAAAAGGAACAAACTTCACTTAAAAAGGAACATACCTCACTTAAAAAGAGACAGACATCACTTAAAAAGAAACCAAAATAACATAAAAAGGATCAGAAATAATTTAAAAAGGAACAAACAATAACATAAAAAGGAACATACATCAGTTAAAAAGGAGAACCGCTAACTTATAAAGGTACAAGCAATTCATAAAAAGGAACATATATCACTTAAAAAGATACAAGTCACAGTTAAAAAGGAGAACCGTAAACTTACAAGGGAACTTTACACTCAGAATTAAAAGGGAACTTTACACTTAAGAATAACTGTTGTCTTACAAAAATGTAAAAAATTCAAAGACCAAGCCTTGGTGCATAATTAAGGAGCAATTTGGTCGTAATACAACTTCATGTCCCAATCGTCAAAATCTGGATCCCCTGGTCTAGGTGCGACCTCATGCATAGGTGATTTGCCCTTCCTTTGATACTTGCTCTTTTCTGCTGTGAGACACTTTTTTTGGCTTCTTTGAAGAATTCTCTCGGCTAAGGAAACCCGACGTCTAGTAGGCGGTCTTCCTGGACGGGTTACTTTGTCTGGATTGCGCAAAGAGGTACTGTCGGCCACAACTTCATCAACTATGGGAGGGGCGTGGGGAATGTTAATACGAGACCTGAGCCACTCCATACACTTCACGGTCTTAAGATACCTTTCATGAGAAATAAATGCTTCCTGTGCAATCCAAAGAGTGCGACCCATTATGTCGGCGTGACGACTCAGCGCATCCTTCTCCAATACGCCATCGGCTTGGTACACCTTTTCTCCAAAGCTCCGACGAATATCCTTCCGCCATCGATCTGTGATGTAAGACGGCGGGAGTAATGCATTAGGATCTAGCCGTGCAAATACGACCAGGAGGTGACAGCAAAGAATACCAACACGCTTAAACAGTTTACAATCGCATGTCAAGTTCAGACCTGTCCTCTCTACAAGGAAACGTTTCGATAATAGTTGCTCACCGACCCGTACACGTTCAGTCACCTTGTAATGAAACGTGTCGGCTGATTGCAACTCCTCGGTTAGGTCGCAGTTCATCATCTTACCAATTTGTAACTGTACTTTCTTGAAAACCCCTACGGTATACAACTCGCTCATTTGACTCTCGAAGGGATATATTGAAACCATTTGGGGTTTCTTATGCAGGCAATCGAAATCCGATTGAGCTTCATTCTCGTACTTGTGACGTAAAGCAACTTCGTATTGTTGAACGAACTGCTTAAGGGTGGTTCTAGAAGATAAGTACTTGTCGAAGAAGGAATTCATACTTTCGCTTCTTTGGGTAGAAGTCATTCCAGCGAAAAAACAATCACACAAGTAAGCAGGTACCCAAGACTCACGGATACCGTAAATTGTTTGGAGCCAACTATGTTCTTGAAGGTCAAAATCAACCAGGAAACTGTGCCAATTCCGCTCAAATTCAGCTGGGTTCTTTGAGTCATAGACAATCAAATTTAGATCAAATAACATGTGATGTCGATACTTCGTCGGCAACTTCACGGGAGCTTTGTTCATTATGTGCCAAATGCAAAATCGGTGTCTGGCATTTGGGAAGACATTCCTTACAGCAGCAGTAATGGCCCCACATTGGTCCGTTATGATGGCTGGTGGAGGGATATCTGCAAGGAAAAAGAAAAATCGCTATAAAGGAAACGAGGTCACTTAAAAAGGAACTGACATCAATTAAAAAGGAACAGAAATCACTTAAAAATGAACATACATCTCTTAAAAAGGAACAGACATCACCTAAAAAGGAACATACATCACTTAAAAAGGAACAGACTACACTTAAAAAGGAACAGACATCTCTTAAAAAGGAACATACATCACTTAAAAAGGAACAGACAACACTAAAAAGGAACAGACTACACATAAGAAGGAACAGACTACACTTAAAAAGGAACAGACTACACATAAAAAGGAACAGACTACACTTAAAAAGGAGCAGACATCTCTTAAAAAGGAACAGACATCTCTTAAAAAGGAACAGACATCACTTAAAAAGGAACAAACAACACTAAAAAGGAACAGACTTCACTTAAGAAGGAACAGAAATCACTTAAAAAGGAACAGATTTCACTTAAAAAGGGACATACTTCACTTAAAAATAAACATACATCTCTTAAAAAGGAACAGACATCCCCTAAAAAGGAACATACATCATTTAAAAAGGAACATACTACACTTAAAAAGGAACAGACATCTCTTAAAAAGGAACAGACATGACTTAAAAAAGAACAGACAACACTAAAAAGGAACAGACTACACATAAGAAGGAACATACTACACTTAAAAAGGAACAGACATAACTTAAAAATGAACAGACTACACATAAAAAGGAACATACTTCACTTAAAAAGGAACAGACATCTCTTAAAAAGGAACAGACATCTCTTAAAAAGGAACATACATCTCTTAAAAAAAACATACATCACTTAAAAAGGAACAGACAACACTAAAAAGGAACATACTACACTTAAAAAGGAACAAAAATCACTTAAAAAGGAACAGACTTCACTTAAAAAGGGACACACATCACTTAAAAAGGAACAGACAACACTAAAAAGGAACAGACACCAGTTAAAAAGGAAACAGACTTCACTTAAGAAGGAACAGACATAAGTTAAAAAGGAACACACAACACTTAAAAAGGAACACACATCACTTAAAAAGGAAAACCAATAACTCAAAAATCATAAAGGACAACTCTACATACGTACCTCCCATACACGAAAGCCACGTCTGAAAGAGCCATATGTAGTTTTCAGTGGTCTCGGAAGACAGCAAAGCGCAACCGAGCAACACAGACTCGAAATGGTGATTAACTCTCACTAATGGTGCAAAGCCCATGTCGTATTTGTTTGTGAGGTACGTAGTGTCGAAACATATAGCATTCCCAAAGTATGAATAGGCAGCCCTGGAACGGCAGTCGGCCCAGAAAACGTTCCTTAGTCTTCCCTCGTCATCCATATCCACGACATAGAAAAACATTGCATCAATCTTCTGCATCTTAATGAAATAGTTCTGAAGAGCTTGTGCATCGCCGGGTCCCATTTTCAAATTCCTTACTTCGGTTATAACATTCCTGCACACACAAAAAATATTAAGGCCGCAAATTTCTACAAACAAAATAGCGTACAAAAGTCTTCAAACCTTAGGTCTCTATCGTTAAAAGTAAGTTTGTCATGCCCCCCCACAGCCTCAACAACAAACGATTGCATGGTCTTAGCAGCAGAGATCCCAGAAACATCGTTGCACGCTATTCGTGCTATGGCGGCCTCAGGTACAAATCGTTTCTGTCTTAGAAAACGCATCTGGTGCTCCTGCAGCATTTCATGGTTATGATTGAGATCGACAAAGTTAATCTGGTATTCCCTTGCTGGGTTTCCAGAAACCTTGATGCGAGCCGTGCACTGAACTCTACTAGATAAATGTGACTTCATTATGCCTTGATCTTGGTCTGTTGGTGCGTTACCCTCCTTGGAACAAGTAAGAGTAGTTCGGGTAACCACACCAACGTCGTAATGAGTATGTCGTAGCTTAACACCAAAACCACAAGCATCAACATAGTCGTTGTAAAAGGCTCTTGCTCCTTCGAAAGAGGGGAGAATCATCTTCTCCTTAGGAACGTTTGACGTCATTTCCATTTGAGCGAAGATTTCTCTCAAAACGAAGAGAAATGAACGAAAATGAAAAAGAAAGGAAGAAGTGACGGTGGTCATTCCGTGCATCTTCGTCAAAAAGAGGTATGAAGCAGGTGGGAGCGTCAAAAGGAATGATATGATTTGGAGCACGTCTGATTTGAGATGCATTAAATGCAGCTGCCCCCTCTGCCCGCCAAAAATATTAAACTTTGGCTGAGCTAGATTTGTCCAACTCAGCAGCGTCCCACGAACGCGTCCCGGAAAACGACTACTAAACATTTCCCTTTAAGAATTACCTCGAAGAACAGGGTTATTTCGAAGCCAGCCAAATCCACTCAGAACTCACAAGCCCGATTAACTGGTTGTCATGTTACAAGGAAACTTTTCAAAATATTTTAGACCCAAACGGGGACTATGCTGATGAACATGGACGCAAATAGATCAGGAGTTCAGGACGAATAAAAAGACCGAACACAAGTTATATCCAACAACAATGATATCATAAAAAGGTACTTCCATAAAGTGTTGAACAAAGTTTTATTTGTTTTAAGCCCACGACATCAACAAGTATAGAAATAGAGTACAAAAAAACCAGGCAACTAAACCATCACAACTGCCAACCAGAAGGACGATGAAAATACACACACTATTCGAAAAAGAAAACTCCAGGATATCCCAGCACACCAGTTCAAAGTAGAGATGATCGAACCATGAAACCTGATTACTCTTCCTCAGACTCCGACTCAGCATTCTGGAGCCACTCAACGAAGGGCTTCATGCTCTTCCAAATGGGTGCATCCTTGTTGCTCCCAGCGATCCCTTCATGATACCACTTCATAATGAATTCCTCCTCAAGGACATCACCATCGTAAAGGACCTTAGCCACCAGTCCAACCTCCTTTGCTACTTCGGCGCCAGATTTCTTGCAGAAAGCCTCAATGGCATTCAATAATTTGCCCTGTGAACTATCGTCCTGCGTAACGGCAGCAAGGTAGCTCTTCTTTTTGCTCACCTCCTTTGCAAAACCCTTGCCAACACCTTCAAAGACAACCTCAAAGTAGGCATTCATGATCTCCTGAGGGCTCCCACTGAGAGAACAAAGGAATGAGGACAACTGAGTACGTGGTGTTGAACTGTTCTGCAACTTATTTTTAATCTCTGCGACCAATTTGTCATGGTTGCTGCCATCTTTAGGATCTTCAGTTCCATTGGCAGTGGAGTTACCATTTCTGTCTTCTATGGGTTTCTCTTTGAGTTTCTCTTTGGCCTCCTCATTTGTAGAAAGCATAACCATGTCCGCAGTGACAGCAGTCAACTGCTCTTGGATGCGCTGACGAGCAGCTTCCAAAGATGTGTCTGTCTGCCACTCAACATCGTCATTGTCTTCCTCATTGGCATGAATATCAACAGCCTGACTGGCAGGTGGAGAGTTATCCTCTTCAGAACTGCTGCCTTTCTTCTTCGTGCTGGACGATTTTGAAGAAGCACCACCTTTAGCAGGCACCACATTCTTCTTTTTCGCATCTTTTTTAATCTTCTTTAGTTCCTCATCTGCTGCCTCTCCCTCCTTCAGCCTCTCCTTCTCAGCCCTCCTCATTGCCTTCTTGTCTTTGGAACTCTTTTTCTGCTCAGGAGGGTTCTTCAGAATGAAGGTTGTGAGCTTATCTCTCATGTCAACATCTGACACAAACCCGCAAGCAGCACACTTCAGGTTTATCATCTGTGTCTTGGTGATAATAACTTCCGTTTCAGGATTGCCACAACCATAGCACTGGACATATTTTTTTATGAAGTTTTCCAGAAGTCCAGCAAGCTTCTGAGTTTCGTGAGCACCATTCACCAACGAGGTGCCAGTTTTTTCATCAAACTTCGACTGTGCTCCTAGCTCACAACCAAAGTACTTGGTGGTATATGACGCTGGCCTTGCCAAAGCTTTTGCAATGTCAACCATGTTGACAATGTTGGTCTTAATGCCATTTCCACGGCCTTCAATTTTGGTGATCATCTTGGGCATCTTGTACCTGTAGAAGGCATCATCCTTGTTTCCAGCACCGATGTTTTGCAAAGCCATGTTTGCTAGAGTTTGATAAAGAATCAAAACTTTCAGCTCAAAATTAGAAGACAACCAGGAGCCTCAGACAAGATATTTTGTCTTTCCACACGGAACAGACAGGCAGTTGCAGGAACAGGTTGCAATTGGCAGCAACCTTCTGACAGAACAATTTTCTGAAATGGCTCTAGAAGCATACAGTCCAGATTCTTTACAGAACAGCTGCACTTTTTTCTTGATTTTGGACAATATTCTCCAAGTAAACCAATTGATCCCAAGTGAAGCACCACAGCTTGTTCAGACATAAAAGATCGTTGCACTCAAACTTCAGTATTAGTGCAACTACAATGCAGATAGCACTGAAACAATCCTGAAATTTAGAAAACATCAATAAGTCATAACAGATGTTTTAAACTAAATATTACCCAACAAAGCTGCAACTAAATAGAGGTAATCATTTCCAAAGTTGAAATACAATTTGAATCTGAAAAAACACTTTTATGGTTTATGCAAAAAATATTGTTCTCTCTTTACAGTTAATGCGTATACTTTATATGAAATTATAAATATCTGAAGCCATCTAAGAAAGGAACACTTGTCATGCAAAGGTTTCCTTCCCTCAAACGGGACTCAGGAAGCAATACAATCTCACTTTGAGCCTCCGTCTGAACTGCACAGAGACTGAAATCTTTCCAGCATCCAGTTATTCAAGAGGCACAAATAATTAGAAATCAAAAACATACATTCTAATGGAACGTGTCCTGAATAAGAAAGAAAAATAAGTACTTTCACACCAAAGGTTTATGAAGCAAGATGTAAGTGTTGATAGTATAACTAAAAATTAATAAATAGATACAAAATTTGCAATGTCCAAGGACCCTTGGAGGACAGCATATGAAGCAACATTCAATTACAGTCCATTCAAAGTTCCTAAGGGAAACTTCCTAAGAATATAAGCACTCAATCTACGCCCCCTAACTAAGCCAAACGTGATAATATTGGTGTGTGAAATCATAAATTCCACACCCAAACCAAGCGGCTACTCAAAGAGGCAGTTCGAAAGTAAAGTAAAATAAAAGATTGTTCTTGACAACACATTATTAATGAAACCTCAATTATGACAACTCCACAAACCAAAAGAAAACATTAATAAGACTGAAAGAAGAGGACTACTTAGTAGTTAAAGATTTATGTACAAAGTCCGGTCCTTCTACTGATCGCATCCAGAAACCTACTCAGTATATACCTACTCAATCATCAAATCACAACGAAAGAAAAATCGAAATATACAACATCGTCAACCACGTCCAACAAATTCAAGCCTGTAACCATACAATCCTCCACCAAACCCTAACTATGACGGCGAAAAAGCAAAAATATGGAAAAATTATAGAGAGAAAATCTATTGGACCTCAACGATCGTTATCGACAAATATTAAAAAAACTAGAGTGCAAAAACCATTCTTCCAACAAACATAACAAAAATAGGCAATCCAATCAAAAATACCAAATAATTACAGAAAAAAATACTATCCGAATCAAAACGATCGAATACAAGGATAAACAGATGAAAAGGTCAAAAAAAGAACGGAAGAGCAGACGACGATCGAAAACAAGAAAGAGAAGAGTAAAAAGGAGAGAAACGGAACAGAATAGATCATCACCTTTCTTTGGAGCTCCGAAAACCCTAGAAAGAGCACGCCTGTTTGGGGAGTATGAGAATAGAAGATGGAGGGGTGGGGGTATTTATAGGGAAAATGATGGGGGCGGCGAGATCGTTGTAAGGTAAAGAAACCCTAGATAAGAAGAGGATGTGATTTGGGTCGTCTCGCTGGGATTTCTGGATTGGACCCATTCTTAGTCTCCTGCTCCGTTGCGATGGGATTCAACGGCCCAGATCTATTGTGATTGCAGGAATCGATTTCCAATCCTATATTCCAACCGCATACTATAAAATATTAAATATCCTTCTGTTCGTAAACCAGAATACTTTGATGTCAATAATTTATTTGAATATCTAGAGTTTCACGAGATTTTGGATCATTTTCTCTTTTGAAGGACGACAGAAAGATACTCCCCCATGTAAAGTTACGGATTTGAACCGACGTCAGTCATTTCAGCGCAAGATATGGGCACAACAGCACCTTAAACCTACATGTGTTTAGGGCTTATAACTTTGGTGACGCGGGGTGAGCGGGGGTGTGACCGGACTACGGGCGCCGGCCGGCGAGATCTCAAGCTGGGAAGCTTGGGGGAGCTAAGAAGCTAGAGATGAGGATAGTCGTGTTCTGGAGTCCACCAGGATGAAGGCTAAATGCCAAATTTTGGATTCAAAAAGGGCGTCCCTGTTCTATTACAATCTGAAGATTTTAAAGCTAATTTCTACCTACTCTGAGCATTGCTGTAACAGCTCACTTTAGGAAAAGTAAAGCTGTAAATATAACGGTCACAAGACCACTTTAGGAAATAAAAGACAACTTTAACAAAAACTCTAAAACTATCCATGAATTGCCAATAGCCCCTCCATGCACTCCCATGCACCTGCACGTAACAAATTAACGTGTCTTTTCTTTACGTTGGTCCCATTTTTCCATGAAGTTGAGGGCCACATCCTCTGCATCAATCTCCCCTTCTTTAGAAGGACTCGTCCCCGAGTCATGCTCCAAGTAGCGTGGTTCTTCTGGTGGGTGGTACGGGAAGATGTCGGCCACATTGAAGGTGTTCGACATTTGCATTTCAGCGGGGAGGTCGAGCTCATACGCATTATCGTTTAGTCGCTTGCGCACTTTGAACGGGCCCAACTTGCGTGCCATTAACTTGTGAAACTTGCCACCGGGAAGGCGCTCACGTCGGAGGTGGATCATGACCGAATCTCCTTCATTAAAGACTTGTTGTCGTCGATGCAGGTCAGCCGCAGTTTTGTAGCGTGTGTTTGTGGCATGAAGGCGGTCGAGCACTTGTTGATGCACATTGTGTACGTCTTCGGCTAGTTGCATGGCTGCACGACTTGTGCGGGTTGCTGCGGAGATCGGGATGAGGTCAAGTGCAACACGTGGTGGAACACGATATACAACTTCGAATGGGGAGAAACCAGTCGCGCTATGTGGTGTGTTGTTATAGGCAAATTCTGCTTGAGCGAGCGCGGCGTCCCATTGTCGTGGTTTGTCCCCACAAATTGCTCGAATTAGGTTCCCGAGTGATCGATTAACCACCTCCGTTTGTCCATCGGTTTGGGGGTGCGCCGTGCTACTATATTTGAGTGTGGTCCCGAATCGCTTCCACAGGGTGGTCCAGAATACGGCGAGAAATTTGGTGTCTCGGTCCGAGACAATGCTTGTTGGGACCCCATGTAGGCGAACAACCTCCTGGAAGAATAGTCGTGCCACATGTAGGGCATCCGAGGTCTTGCGACAAGCAATGAAGTGCACCATTTTGGAGAAGCGGTCAACTACTACGAACACGGAGTCGACCCCTCGTTGCGTACGGGGTAATCCCAAGACAAAGTCCATGCTTAAATCAGTCCATGCTGTGGAGGGAACCGGGAGAGGGGTGTAGAGGCCGGTGTTTTGCGTGTGTCCTTTTGCCGTTTGACACGTAAAGCAGCTGCGAACCAAAGAGGCAACATCACGCTTGAGTTGAGGCCAGTAGAACCTTGCTGCTACTAGTAGGATGGTTTTGTCTCGACCTACATGACCACCTAAACCGCCACCATGTAATTCACGTACGACCTTCTCACGAAGGGATGTTCGAGGGAGGCACAAGGTGTTGCCCTTAAATAGGTACCCCTCGATAATGTGGAACTCCAACGTAGGTCTGTGTAGCTCAGACTCACGCCATATTTCGCCGAAGTCTTCATCGGTGGCATAAAGTGGTCGAAGGTATTCAAGGCCCACCACCTCGGTGCGTAATGTGACTAAGAGTTCGCGCTTCCGGCTGAGAGCATCCGCCACCCTATTGGACGTGCCAGATTTATGTTTGATTACGAAGGAGAATTGTTCGAGATAGGAGGCCCAACGAGCATGCATTTTATTGATGTGGCGTTGACCCTTGAAGTGTCTTAGAGCTTGGTGGTCCGAATAGATGACGAAGTCGAACGGGAGTAAATAGCTTTCCCACGTTTTCAAGGCACGAACAACAGCATATAGTTCTTGCTCATAGGTGGACCACTTTTGCCGAGCCTCATTAAGTTTCTCACTATGAAACGCCACCGGGTGTCCACCTTGTGAAAGAACGGCTCCCACACCGACACCACAAGCATCACATTCTACTTCGAATAGTTTGGAGAAATCAGGGAGCACTAAGATGGGAGCATTCATGAGACGTTGTTTTACGTCTTCGAAGGCTTGTTGGGCTGCGGGTGTCCACTGAAATGGTCCTTTCCTGAGGCAATTTGTAATAGGCGCCACTAGAGTGCTGAAGTTGCGGATGAACCGACGATAGAAGGCAGCGAGACCATGGAAACTCCGGACCTCTGAAACCGTAGATGGGGCTGGCCAATCTTTTATCGCCCTCACCTTCTCTTCATCGACCATGACACCGCGGTTGCTAATAACAAACCCCAAGAAGATCAAGCGTTCAGTGAAGAAGTGGCACTTCGGTCCATTGATGAACAATTTATGAACCCTCAACACGTCAAGCACTTGGCGGAGATGGCCTAGATGGTCATTGCTCGTAGCACTATACACAAGGATGTCGTCAAAGTAAACAACAACAAATTTACCGAGGAAAGGTTTGAGTACCTGATTCATCAACCTCATGAACGTGCTTGGTGCGTTGGATAGGCCGAACGGCATAACCAACCACTCAAACAACCCCTCTTTGGTCTTGAATGCCGTCTTCCACTCGTCCCCGGGGCGGATACGAATCTGGTGGTATCCACTTCGGAGATCGATCTTGGAGAAAAGCTGGGCTCCCCCAAGTTGATCTAGCATGTCGTCGAGGCGAGGGATCGGGAAACGGTAGCGTACGGTGATCTTGTTGATGGCGCGACTATCAATGCACATCCTCCATGATCCATCTTTCTTGGGCGTGAGTAGTGCGGGAACACCACAAGGGCTCAAACTCTCACGTATGAACCCCTTTTTAAGGAGATCCTCCACCTTGCTCGTGAGGATCTCTGCTTCTTTTGGGTTGAGGCGATAGTGTGGGAGGTTCGGCAGACTTGCTCCAAGAGTGAAGTCGATGCAATGCTGGATGTCCCGAAGGGGCGGGAGACCTTCAGGTAGGTCTTCAGGGGTAAGATCAGCATATTCATCGAGCAACTTGCGGACCGCGCAAGGCACTCCCACCCCATCTGCGACACAGCTTCGCGCGACGAGAGCGACGACACGTTTGCTGGCCTTCATGTCACTTACAAACTCCTTCAAACAAGAGGTGAGTGCGAGCATAACCTTTGGCACCTCGTGAAGGGGTTCGCGGGTGGGCACTCGAGTCGGATTTGGAGCAATTGCGATCTTGTGGCGGTTCCATGTGAACACATAGACATTTTGGCGCCCCTTGTAGACCACATCGGTGTCATATTGCCAAGGTCTTCCCAGCAGAATGTGACATGCATCCATATCAACCACGTCGCAAGTGATAGTCTCTTTATAGTGCTTGCCAATGGCGAGGGGAACTAAGCACACCTCGCTCACCGTGATGGTTGGACCTTTGTGGATCCACCCAACCTCGTAGGGGCTTGAGTGCGGCGTCACGGGCAATTGCAGGTGCTTGACAAGGCTTCGGGATATGATGTTTTCACAGCTTCCGTTATCGATAATCATAGAGCACACCCTGCCTTGAATGGAGCATTGCGCTCGAAAGATCCTATGTCGTTGGGTATCATCCTCATTGCGTGGAGCAAGTAGGAGGCGACGAACCACACACGAAACGACATCTCCTTCTTCTTCTGCAAATTCGGCTCCTTCCAGCCCGTCACCCGAGTCTTCCTCGACGTCGAGCGGTTCACCCTCCACGAGGCCTACGGGTCGCCGAGTAGGACACACGTTAGAGCGATGTCCCGTCCCATTGCAACGGTAGCACTTGTCGGGGTTGAGACGTGTGTAGGAGTTTGGTGTTTTCCTCGGGTTAGAATCGCTGCCCACGGGAGGTCTCGGTGTGGTTATGGAACCCACGCGCGGGGTGGCAGCTTCCTTCTCGCGAGGAGTCACTCCCATTGCACCCTCGGAGCGGCTCGTCTCTCCTCCGTATCGTCTATATGGTTGTCGTGTGAGCATCGTCTCCGCCTTGAGAGCTAAGTTATGTGCCTCTTCCACCGAGTACATAGTGTGCATACTAAGCTTCTCTTGAAGTACGTAGCGGAGACCACCAACGTAACGAACGACTTGGTGTTCGGGGGCCTCGGAAAGGTTACATCGCGATGCCAGACGAAGGAACTCCTCGGTATACGCCGCCACGGAACGTCCCCCTTGCACGCAATGCTGAAATTTATGGAACAAGATTTGTAGGTAATCAGGTGGAAGAAAACGTCCTTGAAGTAGCCGCTTCATCTTTGCCCACGTCCGCACTGGAGCTTTACCTTGTCGTCGCCGCAAGTCAGAGACTTGGTCCCACCAAGCCGACGCTCCTCCGCGCAATTTGTAGGCAACAATGCGGACTTGTTTGTTTTCCGGCACATCCATTATGTCGAAAAATTTCTCAACCTCGTATAGCCAGTCAAGCAGCGACTCCACGTCGAGACTTCCGTGGAATGTAGGGACTTCCGCTTTGATCTTGTATTCCTCCCCCTCGACCTCACGGCGTCGTCCTCGCTGCCCTTGGTCGTTAGCGAGGTAGTCATCTACTTCAGAGTCGCTCTGTTCCGGCGTGTGGGTTCCTTGCACCGGTGGTCGCCGACCTCGTCCCCTACGCGGTGGTGAGGTTCCTCGTTCTCGTGCTCGGGGTCCTTGCCGTCGAGGACCTCCATCAAGTTGTAATGTCATGAGTGCATCGTGTATTTGCGTGAGTTGCGCATCGGTGGCGCGTTGGTGGTTGGTGAACGCACCCCAAAGGGCATCTATACTCCGATCGGAGTTGGGATCCGGTCCCTTGTCGGCCATACCAGGAGCTAACAAGCTCTGATACCAGTTGACGCGGGGTGAGCGGGGGTGTGACCGGACTACGGGCGCCGGCCGGCGAGATCTCAAGCTGGGAAGCTTGGGGGAGCTAAGAAGCTAGAGATGAGGATAGTCGTGTTCTGGAGTCCACCAGGATGAAGGCTAAATGCCAAATTTTGGATTCAAAAAGGGCGTCCCTGTTCTATTACAATCTGAAGATTTTAAAGCTAATTTCTACCTACTCTGAGCATTGCTGTAACAGCTCACTTTAGGAAAAGTAAAGCTGTAAATATAACGGTCACAAGACCACTTTAGGAAATAAAAGACAACTTTAACAAAAACTCTAAAACTATCCATGAATTGCCAATAACCCCTCCATGCACTCCCATGCACCTGCACGTAACAAATTAACGTGTCTTTTCTTTACGTTGGTCCCATTTTTCCATGAAGTTGAGGGCCACATCCTCTGCATCATTTGGACTACATAAAATTCACAAAATTGCAACTTGAAAATACAATACGTCCAAACTAAGGAAAAATTATTATGAAACTTGTTGGAGTTCTAAATCATATCACATTTCTTTTGAACCCTTCTTTTTTGTATGAAAATAACAGCAATTCTTACTGGATTTCTATGCTATCAAAACCTCAACCGGAGGTACAAATCTGAGCACCAATCTTTCCTGCTCAATTACTCATATAGCCCAAATAAGAATGCGTTCCAATTGCTTCCGGCCTTCGAGGCTTTAACTAAGTGTTGTAATTTGCTAAACAAAAATCAACGCGTGCAGAGATATGCTTCCGTAGCACTTGATTAAGGTCTCCAACCAACAGCAGAAAAAATATTAAATATTGATTTTATCAGAAATTTGACAAACTTCATAAACCAGGAGATAAGATCTTCTCACGCTACAACAGAGAAAATCGGAAGGACA
Organism: Triglochin maritima; assembly: GCA_963682175.1. Classification (NCBI taxonomy): domain Eukaryota; kingdom Viridiplantae; phylum Streptophyta; class Magnoliopsida; order Alismatales; family Juncaginaceae; genus Triglochin; species Triglochin maritima. The sequence continues at coordinate 52,657,686 of OY821771.1, read as the reverse complement.
ACACTTCAAACCACATATTTTCAAAATCTCAATAAGGTTTGACAGAATAATAAATTCTCTCTAAACCACCAGATCTCTGCACATTTTAAATAAAATATGAAACTAAAAATAACAAAACCCTAAGATGCATGTCAATGGTTTGGGAAAGATCCAGAACAAGCCAACTGCTTCAGGCATGGTTTCTCTTACCCTTCTTACTGAACGAGTGGATAACTTAGCTTGCCATTACATGGTTGCATGCTTCAAGTGCCTGACTTGCAAAATATCTTACATCGACGTCAGGGTCCTCGCTCAGCTCAGCCAGACAAGGCTTGATTGTCTCCTCAACCTGCTGCAAGGACGAGAAATAAACACATACTCCAAGAGAACAAAGACAACAGACACATAAAGTTGCATTTTGGAAACTCACAGATGAATCCACTATGGGAAGCAAGGATTGTAGCACCTTGGCGACATTGAATTTGATGTTAGGCACTCTGAAGAAATACGCGGGTTAGAAGGGGCTTTATATTGTCGAATCTTCCTATTAATTGTGTCACACCTATTTATGCAAAGGAGTAAAACGTTTAGAAGACTCGATAAATTACCTATCCTTAGAAGCATTTATGACCACAGGTAAGAGCTTTTGCGAAGTGATATCAGAACCCAAGGCTGGTGCAATTAAGGAAATAGTTTGTAGAATCGTCATCCTGTACAGGTAATGTGAGTTTCCAATCTTCTCAAGCACCTGCCATAAAATCAATTAAGTTTACAATATCTAGAAAAAGATATGCACATATAACATTTAAGAAAAAAGAACATCACTAAGTTGCTAACAAAATCCAGAAATATGACAAAGAAGAGAACCGCAACATGTGCTGTGGTCCTTGACATGCACCCAAAGTCCAAAACAAATAATAAATGTTTTTCGGTTTGCACCAATCAAAACATAATTCGATACCCATCTATCAAATTAAACATTTTATTGAGGTAGAAAGATCATAATAACAATTTACAATTGGATTGATATATACTAGCTACTCATTAAAAAAGAATTATAGCTTATTGAAAAGTAATTTATAGTCCATGTTTGGTCACAACTGGTAATGCTAATATAACTAATTAACAATTAGTTCTTTGGTAATTAACTATTGGGAGTGGCAAGAGATTTCAAAAATAAGAGAAGATCAGGTAATGGCAGAAGGTAAGACCCCGCAGACCCTTGACACTCAAACGACAGTCAAACAATTCCTGGAGCTGCAGTACAGGACTGCAGGAAGATTTGGAACATATAGCCCTGCTAGCTGAAAGGCGAAAACAGATTTTTATGCCGTGTTATAGAATGGACATCCTCTGAAATGCATTAGGTTTCCATGAAACGAAGCAGGGGGAAAAGGAAGCCCATTTTACATCAACAATAGAGAAGTGTAACGGGAGCAAGAATTTAAGCAACAAAACTATACGAGGGCACATAAACCAACCTGGGGAATGATGTGCTGCATTGCCCAGTCTGGACCAAATTCTTCGGCGAGACGCTTTAGGTTAGTAGAGGCAGCCTCACGAATGGAGTACACCTGCAGCATGGATTACATAGTCGCCATATGTCATTCTTGTGGTTGCTCAAACATGCAGACAAAATAGACCAAAACCTTAGAAAAAATCATATAGTTTGGGTTTTTTCTTTGGTAAGTTGAAGGGAGAATTATGATAGTGGAATTACTTTGCTATTATATATTTCAGTTGTTCAGACTTTTTGCGATCTGAAAAGTTACTATTCTTCTTATCCTACGAGAAATAAAATCAGGACATGAAACACCATATGCTTGAGCAATACCCAAAAAAAGGGAATATCCAAATGTGGAAGTGCTTTCTATTTGAGTGGTATAGTAAGTCCTAGATTTCTCCCTACATGAAAAGGCTCCATTAAGTTCACTTGGTATTTCAAAATGTGTCACATGGGTCAGAAAAGTGCCGAGAAATTCAATGTGCGTCTCATGCTTGATTAGAAGCTTGGGTTGATGGGTGGATATTTATACAAAAATCTCAATAGATAAAATTGAAACTCCATTTTCTAGAAGGCAAACCGTAGACTGGTCCTCTTCTTTGGATTGAAGGAACAAGCTCTAACCCCATCTCCTCTAAAACATATTTATCTCTTAATTTACCTTCTCAAGCAATGAAGCTACATTTTGCATATGTATCTCTGCCACAAGCACTCTCGTCTCATGTTACTAGATCACTTACAATTTGTGATCGATCTTTTCATAATGTATTTTGTTCCCACTACACAGAATTGTTTGAACAGGCTCCAGTCCAATAGAATGTGACACCTTATGTTTCCTTATGACCGTATGGTCAGATTGTATAACAAAGTCATGAATCTTATATACTCCAGAAAAAACTAAATGCTCGACACCACATTCCACAATTATAAAACCAGTTTATATTACCAGGAAAATCACATTCCACACAATCATGAATCTTACATACTCCGGAAAAACTAAATGCTCGACACCATATTCCACAATTATAAAACTAGTTTATATTACCAACATTGCTATCAAACATTATCTGAGCAAGTAGATCCTAAGCTTTCACCTTAAACATGTAGCTACATCCTAAATATAATATTGGGTGGGTTTAGCAATAGCAAGCCTATTTCAATATATTGGCTTCATCATGAGATCTGCATTCAACATCAAAGCTACAAACTAAAAGGACATTAAAGTTTCAAGTTCTCATGTAATTTTGTTTGTTCATCCATACACCTATGAATATGATTAAGTAGACATGTCAAAACGCTTTCTACATTCACAATAAAACCAATGGTCCTCGCCTAAGAGTGGTATTTATCATCAAATTGAAAGAGGAAAGGAATTAATTTCAAACATCTTCGCAAATATCAACTACCATAACATAGAAATTACAATGAACACGGTGACATTTTTACGGTGACTCACCAATAGTGGGATATATCCAATAAAAACTAGAGTACCTTATCTTCCAGCCATTGCATGCAAAGAGAGCCAAGTTTTTCGTCGAAAAAAGCTACACCCAACTGGCTTGCCAATAATGGGATATATTCAATTAGTGCTAGCCGGACCCGCCAATGTTTATCCTCTGCAAGCTCAACAATAGCTGGAAGGAGTGATTGGGACAACAAATCAATGCCAATTACCTGCATCGATTCAGAAATACAGAACTAAGACATGTTAACAATCCAAATTGACCCTTGCACGCTGTGTGCAAAAACATTAAATGCTCAATAAACTAAACCAAAACTTCTACATGTTATACAGCAACGAAATTAGACATGGATGGGAAAACGTGTCATAAATGGCACATTGAACATGCTGAATTTTTTCATCTTGAAATAAAGAACTTGGGTGCGTAAGTTAAGTGATAAAAAAAAGACAAGTGAGATGAAAAAAGACAACTGATGCCAAACCAGCCGGTATACAGGCTACAATTACATGCTTCTCATAACTGTGATCAAATTTGGATAATAGCCCTATGCCCTCAAAATGTAAGGCCAGCTGGTCACTTGGAACCTCAGCACCAAAGAGCATCAGTAGTGCCTTTTCATTGCTTTTTTTCATCCAGCGTCTTCTCATTCAATTCACAGCTTGATTTCAGAAAATGGCAAAACCTAGTCTACCATCAGTGTCGCCTGATTTTTACTAATTTACCATATATCTAATACCAACCAAGTTAAAGATATTACAGATTGGTATACAAATGTAAATATATTCTTAAATACTATAGTGTTAGGAAAAACAAAGATGATTATGAAAGAACAATTTGAGCTCAACAATCAATAACAATAGGTCAAACAAGTGATCAATGGCTAGATGGAGAGCAATGCAAAATGTGGTTTGATTTAGAAAAAAAATACATAAAACAAGACGTTAAGCACCTGATTCACTTGATCAAGCTTGCTTATAATATTGAGGCGGACATCAGGAACCTCATCCTTCAAAAGCGAGAGGAAGATGGGAAGAAGCTGCTCAATTGTAGCTTCCTACAAAATCACAATAAATGACAGTTAAAAACAAAAATAGTGTCACAAGTAGGTGGTAAGTTTCTTGTTAAAAGGAGATCAACAATAACACATCAACAACATGTGAAACAAAAAATAACACGTCAGCGACATGCTCTCTTAACTCGATAAAGTATGATACTCCATTCATATACCTTTCCTAGGACCGGTGCCATTCCCATGATAACTGAAGCAAGAGCAGAACGAACATGCTGAGATGAATCCGTAGACAATTCCTGCAGATATTTGACAAAGGCAAGAATAATCAAAAGAACATTATGTAAAGATCCAGAGATAAAAATACTTAATATGGGAAAGAACTAGTTTCATGAAGAGAATAAACTACCATTTACATCTCATTTGGCATCCATTACCTTCACGCAAGGAAGAATGTGCTGTATTGCATGTTGTGGGTCCAGGATTTGGCAAAATTTTGTCACTTTCCCTGCAGCTGCTATTCGTACCTCAGCTTCATTGTCACGAAGAAGCTTAACGTATGCAGGCACCAACTCCGACCTGGAATGAGAATTACATTCAAAAAATCATGACAGAAAATAACTGAAAAATTCTTTAGTATGTACATCACTATAGGTAATCATAAGAGACATGTAATTTCCTCATTAAATAAAGATCGCAAAAAGGAACACGGAGTACTGTTGATGTTGATGTTGAAAAATAGAAAATGAAAAGCCACACAAGAAATAGGCCAAGTGAGCCCCGCTTAGGGCTGTCACCTTTAGCTCGGTTCGATAGCTCGACTCGAACTTGATTCAAAAAACGTTTGACTCTAGTTTAACTTGAAAATGAAAGATCTTAATGAAAAACAAAAAAAAAATCAAACTTGGTTCCGTAAACGAGCCGCTCGAACTCAAAAAAATATGAGGCTCGGTTCGATAGCTCGCTCGAATTTTTTATTGTTCGATTTATAATTATTTTTTTGTATTTAGTAATAATATAAGATAATACTTATGGCTCGAAATTCCGCTCAACCCAGCTCGTTTACAAGCCCCCACTTGATTTCATTTCTGGGTTTCTTAGATCCTTAAAATTCATTTTCCCGAACTCGCAATAATTTTCACATGTATGAAAAACAAAGCTGTAGCTTGGGCTCTTTCAGCTTCAAGAAATTTCAAAAATATAATAGATAAGTCAAAAAATTCTTCATTGGAGAGAGGTTCAATGACTTCTAAATGTTTATAATAGCATTAGCTTGTGTTGTAACACCTCCTTCATTGGTATTTTAGACACAGCTAAAAGTAAATGCCTTTTAGAAGGTACAGGTTTACATCATCAGTAGAGTTTCTGGATTCAACAGAATTTCTGTCGACACTAAATTCATTTCTGAAGTAGAAACACCAAAGTTGAAACCTAGAACTCAGTTGACATCAAAACATCCAGCTTACTACACTGTAACCAACCTGGTGGGCTCAGGTCCAACAGCTTCACAGAGCTCATACAGCTGATTTGCAACCATATAACGAACACGCCAAGATTTATCCTGTCAGTGGATAATAACAAAAATGTAAGGCATCTCATAATACAATCTGATGAAGAAAGAAGTATAAACACATCCAAAGGTAACTTCATATCATGGGATGGCTTATACTTCTTTTTATTTTGAGATGTGAACATATGTTTGAGAGTTGTCTCAGAACCACTTGAGAAAAAATAATTGATCTTTTTTATTTTGAGCATGAACATCTCTCCCGAGACAACAAAAGCACAAACATATGAAGTAGAAAAGTGAAAAACAAAGCACTCATCGAAACTACAAATGCGCCGAAGCCGTTGAGGGCATACCTGAGAGAAACTGACAATCACAGGAAGGATATTAGCAACACAGTCTTGGGGTTCCAAAAGCTTCCCGAGTGCTGCACAACCCTCGACAGCCAATAACCTGACAGAATCTTGATCTGTATATAATACATGATACATCATTAGAAAAGAGAAGCCAATAGAGATGTTTCTGATCATTTTAAGATAATAACAGAAAATGGTTAGATTTTTGCTAGTTGGATTCACTTAAAGAACTGAATCATAGACAAACAAAATCCTCATGGACATAATAGCCAACCCACCGCACAAAAGTGTGCTATCAGATACTATCAACACAAAATCATACCAAACTAATCTGTACTATCAACACACTAAGCTAACGAGATTAATCATAGAGCTATTAAATTCTCATGAGATTTGATGGCAACACAATGGAGAGAAACACTTCAAAAGGGTAGCAGTGACACAAACGTGAAAAGAGAATTATTTAATTTCATGATTGATGAGAAAACCAAAGGATCATAACACAACAGTATTGCTAAGACAGTCACATTCTTTAAACATCACGAACATTTAAAAGATAATTACTTTATAGGGGAGGGGGAAGCAGGAGTTCGACTATCTAACAAAACTAATAACCCAAATTCAACAGGCAAGTTCTCTTGCAGATTGAATGCTATCAGAGGCCCAAAACTGCTTTATATGTACACTTTCAAATCAACGATACTTGACGAAATTGATGTGAAACATACAAGCCACATACCATCCCGAGTCAACTCCTGGAATAATGTTAAAATATCTGTTTTCAGATGAGATGGTTCAACAGTAGCAGCAAACTGCCCCAGGTTCGAAGCTGCAGATCTTCTAACCATAGGCATATCATCTTGACATAGCTGACCATAAATAGATCTCATCTCAGCTTTTGATACTTCTGGTGCACTTGGATAAGGGATGTGAAACAATCCACATGAGGAAACCCGAGCAGTGAACCACTCACCAGATGCTAATCTCTGAAATACATGTGTAGTGAGATAAGAAATCAGTGCTAACAAGCATCAACTGCAGGAAAAATAGCAGGACGGGAGGCCATCAAAGCTCAGGGAAATAACTCATAAGTACAAGTAAAGCAGTTATAGCAGGTTGACATGCATCCATACTAAAAGAGCAATAATTGGAAAAGCCAGTCCAAGCATTCTTAGTTCTTCATGACAGCAGGCAACACAGTGATTTAGATATTGGCATTAAAAGTAGCAACAAAATCAAAGACGTTAACAATAAGGTGAGGACAGCAGAAATATAGGAATACAATACAAGCATCGCTTGAGCCACTCATGGCCTAAATTATTAACTCATGAGTTGTGAGTCAAGCACAGTCTTTTCTTAATAACAGTTGCAACCCTCATTAATGTGAAGAAGTTGGATGATTAGATCCTGTGTCCAAAATTTCACAATGATCAAACTCATGAGCAAACTAACCATGTGGACTCTGAAAATTGACCAGATTTATACATCAAATGGAATAATTTTGGTGGTACTGATACCTTTACTAAAGGGATGAAATATTCCACCAGATCATTTTCCTTCATTTGTGATCCAATTCGACACAATGATTCCACAGCTTTGTCTCTCACACATGTTTCTTCAACAGTGCATAATGTCTCTAACGGGGGAAGCAGGACATGAGCATATTCCACTCCGCCCACACATGGGATGAAAGCTCCCAACTCCTCAGCCATAGCAAGAAGCACCTCATCGTCGTCGTCACTGTTTTCACTAAGGAACGGAATCAATTCACTTCTGGTTCTATTCTCACCAAGAGCCCTGGCGATTATAGGGAGCTTCCTTATGGAGTTTAGTCGCAGTTGAATTTCTTCATTCTTCAATTCATCAATCAAAACAGCTATAGGATATAGCGGTTCATCTATCTTCGCCATTAAATCTAGAAATGTATCTGCTGCAAAAATATTACAAAAGAATTAGGAAATTTCAATAAAGATGGTAATACTTAAAACAATATTAAACAGGCAGGGGCAAAACCAATGGTAAAAAAAAAGTTTCCGTTCGGCATCAAAGGCAAATCATTGTGTTACAAGGCGTGTAACAACTTACATTTGAACACTTCAATTACCTTTATTACCTTTAAGAAAGTTGTCATCTTTCTCTTTTATTCTTGTAACATGAAAAGCTAATAATATTCCCAATTCAATCTCAAATTGACTACATTTGAAAATTTCAAGTCAATTGACATGTTTTGTCAAAAACAAACAATTACACGTACACCGAGGACCAATTTATGTGTGTGGAATTTGGATGGATTAAACTCCAACCTATAATAGGCAAAAAAAACCTTAAAATCAAGCTTATATATGAAAGGCCACTAGACAGTTTATGCAAGCTTTAATGTGATTGTGAGAGCAAATGTTGAGGATGGAAACAACCTTGAGATAGGAACATACAAGAGATCAATTGGACATGAAGAGTTACCAATGTCATGACACAAAAGGAGAAAACACCCATAGATAACAAAGATGCGAACAAAAAATAATGATGTAAGAAATTTGGGACGCAGCTTGCTAAAAGAGAAGCTGTTTTTTAAAGTGTTATTATTACATAAAAACAGCATGTTAGCTGTCCAACATGTAGAAGAAATCAAACGCTAACAAAGTTAAGAAAATATCAAGAAACCATGGATAACACAAAGAAAATTACTCTTAAGGAAAAATAGAAAAGCAATGTCCAAAGCTGCTTGGAGGACATCATATATAGCAAATTTGCTAATGAGTCCCCTCAAAAGGCCTTGACGATAATCTCAGTATGCCTCTTAACCAAGCCAGGGTATGATATTAACGAATTTGATGAGTGGGGGCTTAAATCCCACAATCAAATGTATAGATCGTATGGCTACTCAAAGAGGCATTATCATTTTACATTTTTACCTAATTTATTATAGCCTGAAATTAAGATCAAACCTAACCCACATGACGACTCTCAAACCTCAAAATTCGAAAAACTTACTTTTGACATCAATTGGTAGGACAAGTTGATTATCAAGCAGTAAATAAATCTTTATATTACCCACAGGTTGGATCATGTGCTACGTTTAATGTATAAATCATACCAGGGGACCGATCAGTAGACAATGTAAATATCTAGTTGTGCGGTTGTGTTAGATTGGCAGGTAGTCCACTAAAAGTTACATCATTTTATTTTTTTCATTAAAGCTACATCATTCTTATTGGCAAAACATACGCCATATCCTCTCGAATCTCAAGGTAGCATTGCAAAAAAGGTCTTATTCAAAAAAAAGTATGCAGACCTTAAAAATCAGTGTTAATTAAGACATTGCAAGGTTGAATGAACCAATCAAATAACCAAATGACCTCGAATGTCAATTGTCAATGACCTCACCATACATGTTTGCACACACAAACGTTAATTTATTAATGAATACAAAGCAGTATAAGGATTACATTATATTAGAGAAAAATAGACAATTTCTATACTTTAAAAGAAAAAATTATCATTTATACTTAGGGGTCTGCGAGAACGGAGAAGTCGGTTGTCAGTGAAAAAACAACACATGTAGAAGAGAACAAGGAAGAGAGCAACAGATAGTACTAAGATAAGGCAACGCTGAAGGTTGAACTAAAGTGCAATTGCCGGCTATGGCAGGAGAAACAACAAGCAAGCAGGGGACCCGGTTGACGTTTGGGTGGCCAGGTCAGATGGGTTGGAGTGTAGGCGTGAGGGATGACAATTATCAACTACACAGACATGTATGTCAACAGGACAGCAAATGTAATAGTAAAATTACAAAAACATCCAAAAATCCATGCAAAATCATATCATATCATACAAAGTAATCACCCTAACACAAGTACATAAAAAGTAAGCCTTTATTTATAACCCTCTAAGCCAGACGATCACAAATTTCCATCGCAGGAATGATCGTGACCGTGATCAAGCACCAAAGGCAGTAAAAATCCGATAATCGTCACGGAATCGAACACATCAAACGGAACCTCATCCAGGGAAACCCTTTGGATGCGATCGGCGGCCATAATCTACCCGAAACCCCGCAAAAACACGCGTATCCCAAATCGGACCCCAAGACCACGAAATCGGTTCGAGAAAACAGCAAACTAGGGTGAACCAGATCGAGATCTGCGCGAGAGCGAGCAGATCTCGAGGGGAATCGCGGGTTCCGGCGGATAATCCTACCAGGCGTGGATTTGGAAAATGGAGAGGGGAGGAGCGCACCTGGACGACGAGAGGATTTGGGGATTTTGAGACTTGCGGTGGTGTTTGCCAATGCTTTTTTCTCTCTTTTTTGGTTGGGCTTTGGTAAATGATTTTTTGTTGGTACTTGGGGTAGTTTCGACTTTATATATATCGGTCCACTCATGGGTGACGTGTCAATTTTGGACACGACACGATTACACGACACGGACACGACACGATAAGGAGACACGATATAGACACGACTTTACACGAAATTTTTTATATGATTGAAATGATTAATTATGATGTTTTGTGAACATATAAATATAAAATAATTGGTACACGATTTGACACGAACACGACACGATACACACGATAAGTTATTTTTGTACACGAAACAGACACGTACTACATCTTTTGTTAGATAATCAATTGTTTTTACTTGATTATAGTCAATTAAGATGTTATTTAGAATGAAAAATATCAATATAACATGTCACTTAACTATTTTCAATCTAAACATGATGAAATCTTTTCAATTTATACTATACACGATAACACGAAATCCTGACACGAATGCAGACCTGTTAAACACGATAGTACACGAACACGACCCAATTGACAGGTCATGGGGTAAACGGGACGGAAATGGATACGAGTACGACGGTACCCGTCTTATATCTAACTAACTAAACGGGTACGGGGTAGGTATTGCGGGTATTATTAGATTGTATTGATTGAGACATTACTTAATTCCAAAATACAAAAGATTAACAAAAAAATAAAAGACTTGTGTTGTAGTTATTTACTGTTTGGTACTACTAAATAAAAAAACAAATCGAATTTTAATTATATATTATTATTCGTAGTTCTTCACTATTTAGTACTATTAACTATATATTATATATTAATTTATATACTAATTAAATAATTATACGGGTAAAATGGTATGGGTAGATATATATACGTGTATCCACCCCCATTTATTAAACGGGTAAAACATGTATGGGTAAACATGTATAATTTTTTAGATGGATACGAAAACTGTACTCGTACCCGCTTATTAAATGAGACGGGTAAATAGATAATACTCGTCCCAATTACACCCCTACGTCCACCCGAGGCTGATTTGATGGTTGGATGCGAGCTCACACATCAAGCCTGATTTGATGGTTAGATGCGAGTTCACATGTGTATATATGAACTTTGATGTCAAATTTAAGTTTATTGGTTGATTTATTGTCGTGAACATCTTTTTTTGTCATAATGCTCATACGATGTTATTTATAACAATGTTATGAAAATTGATACGAGGGGGCCAAAATGTTATGAAAAGTGTTAACATAATATATTGTGTCGTATTATACTATAAAAGCATCAACCTCCATTCAGAAAATACACACAATATATACACGAGTTTTCTTTGTCTTGGTGACAACCCCTACTCATTGAAAGCGACCTTATGGGTTTCGATATGCTATCGTGGTACGTTGGAATTGTAGACTTGTAGTGCGATGGTAAAGACGTTGCAACCGTTCTATCTTTGGAGAAAATGTATGCACCTAATCGTACAGGTACGTGGGGGCGATAATTTCTCTAAGCAAGTCTGAAAAGGCGACTCAGTTGAGGGTTTTTTGTGATTAACTTTGTGTTTTTTTACGTTAAATTATTTAGTAAATTAGTTGTTTAACTGATGTGTCGTGTTTTATGGTTGTAAAAATTTCTTTTGGATGTTCAAATTTTAATGTATTCAATTTTGGAAAAATGTTAAAAATAGGAATATTATTTTCAATTTTTTATTTTTTTGAATTAATTAATTTAAAGTATCATCTTAAAATTACGGACCCTCCTGGAAAAATTCGACCCCAATGATAATCTAGCCCACCCAAAAAATGTTAATCTAGCCCACCCACGTGTATAACTAGTATAACTATTTCGCAATTATACATTGTGGACTTTGAATAAACTATCCCAGCCGCTACTGATTGTTGAAATTTCCGAAGATCAAGCTCCTGATACATAAAAAGTTATAGTATTGATTTTTTCGCTTTTATAATCGAACTCATGAAAGGCAAAAAAATAATTAAAGTACTGAACTGCTGTTCGTCGCCGTAAAACTACTTAAATCGCCCGTAAGATTATCATTTTGTCTCTCTACACTTTCTACTAATATAACTCCTCATTTCACTCTTTTAACACAACTTTCTCTTCATATCACACTTTTATTCACCAAATAGGATGTCTCGGAGGCCAGGGAAAGAGTCAGCGGACACCCCGGACTACTCACATCTGGTAAATCACCTTGTTTATTTCAATTAATTTTTTAAAAAAAAAAATTGAGTCGGGCGACCGCGGGAGCCGCCCGACCCAACGATCGGGCGGTCGCGGGAACGCGGTATCATTCCGAGACCGGAGAGAGCACTGGATAGGACATGTGCCGATGCGGTAAGTTTATCTAATTTTATATTTAATTGTAAAGTATATTTTGTTATTGTACGCTAATTTTTATTTTACATACAGTGGATGAGTAGGGCGATACGGTGTACGCAGCCGTTCTTGCGAGAGAGAGACGTCATGCCGAGTGAGGCGACGAGACTTGCATGTACAGATTGGGATCGCCTGATTGAGGATTGGAACAGCCAGTTGGGCATTGCAGACCATGATTCAGATGCTGAGCTGTAGTTGTCTTGCTTTTACTTTCGTTTTGTTGCACTGTTAGTACATTTGTTGGTATATGCTTATGTTTATTTGTGTACTCTTATTATTTATTTCTGACGAACATATCTTCTACATATTTCTTTGACTATCGTATTTTTTAATATTTATTTTTCACGAAAAGATTTTCAACTTATTTCTTTAGATATGAAATAATATTTAAATTTAAAATACGGTAAAAAAACAACACGATATAAGTAGAAATACACGATATATTATACATTACAAAACATTACAAATTACAATCAACGTAACCGGTTCCAATACTCCATCCTACTTTGGTACTGATCCTCCCATCCAACAACACTCTCATCTCGCATTTGATACCATAAGGTCGCTATAGGAGGTACTGGGAAATCATCAAGTAATTCCAAACGAATAAAATGAGCGTAACTCCCTAAATGAGCAATGACCAACTCTCTGACAGGCCTCGTCATGGTAGAGGGACACTCCCAGGGTAGAACAGTAAGACACGGGAACAACGAACCATCCGTTCCCACTGCGAAATACATGACCGCACACTTGTAAAAATTCGCAATAGGAAACAAGTCGGACCAAACCTCCATATAATGATCCTCGCCACAACCTCCCCCGCCCCAATCAATTCGTTGACGAGCCTCTCTCACATGGCCGAAATAGACTGTCTCATAAATAGGATGTGCACCTATCTCATTAGAAATCGCACGACGGGCGTACGACCAGTTCTCCTGACCACCATGAAAGACATCGACAACACATCGAAATCCACAGTTGCCATCAGCACGTACGTCATTCCACCTATGCAGAAATGGCAAAATGATTCCTGACAGACTATCATTATATGGGAAGTTGTCCACGTCAACCCGTCCGGACACTGTAAGATAGGTAAATAACAATTCATTAAAACAACAAAATTAGGAGATAATATATTCAACCCCATTTAGATTACTAATATATATTAAATAACATAACAACAAAGATATCGACATACCAGAAGATCATGTGCCCGTATTCAAGGACGATCGAGACGAATTAGACTGACGACCCCTACTCCCACTACTGGCAGACCGACCACGACCCCTGCTCCCACTACTGCCAGACCGACCACGACCTCGCTCAGCATACTCGAAGGCACTCGGGTCTCGACGTGTCGACTTTCCCCTAGGTCGACCTCGTACCTTAGTATTTTCTTCGGGTTCTCCATAGTTCGACTGATCGGGGTGTAACTGTTCGTATAAAATACGAGAGACACTACGAATTACTGCAGGATCGCTCTGTGAGATCTCATCCACTAGCTTCCGAAAATGCTCGGTGTCTTGTGCTGACTGATCAACAAACTCTGACATCTGGACTCCTTCTCCGATAACAAGTGTTTTCTAGAATGGATGAATCTGCTCTAAATAAATTCTATCACCTGACGCGAAACACTCGTACATGGTACAGGCACAAGGAATCCCATGTGTTGTCAGGAAAGCACACCCACAACGATATTCAATTTCATCACTTAAGTCCTGCATTCTCTTCAACTCTTGAGTCATTAACGACAAGCAGTGATGCGAAACTCGACCATTTATATGCTGAAACAGAGGACCTATGTAATGTGCCAAATTTCGACGTCTCGAATCTTCAAGAAAGTTCCGAATATTTGTCAGCTGCATTTCAATAGACGAGTTCACGCGGTCGAAAAGAGTGTCGAGAGCGGCAGTCGATGTAGTGATCCACTCTTTCATAGCCGAATGTGCACTTTCCACCCTGCAGTTCGTAGTGTTGCCGAAATGAAGAACTTGATTCGTCCAATTCAACACGAATTTTTCCTTATGCATCAACCACGTGTCTTCCACATACTTCGTCAGCACTGGCCAGGAACTGTAAGAATCCTTCAGATTACGGACTGCTCTATCATAATCCGCCTGTGAATCAGAAAGCATGACTCTCCTCCATCTTCCACGTCTAAAACTCTCTGCAAGCTGCTTCTCCTTGCCGAATACGTGGTATGCGTAGTTGTACACGTATTTGTTGATATGTCAGGTGCATAGTAAATGAGCTGACTCAGGAAAAACCTCTGCCACTGGTCGCATCAGACCCATCTCCCGGTCCGTAATTATTGCTGTCGGGCTAACAATATCCAATAACAGATCTCGCAACCTCTCCAACACCCACCGGTAACTAGACTCGGTCTCATCATGCAAAATCGCATATCCGACGAGGAAATTCATATTTGTTGGAGTAACCCCAACCATCTCAAACAAAGGCATCTTGTACTTGTTCGTCTTATACGTCGAATCCATACAGATCACGAATGGGTATGTACGCAACAACTGAACTGAAGTCGGATGTGCCAAAAATGCGTGAGTCAAGACATTAGTTTCTTCATCTGCCACAATCCAATGCAAATACTTATGCTGCACTGTCTCTCTGAGAAACTGCTGCGCGGGATTCCTGTCTTCAGATTTCGTCCTCCTCATGTACTCTCTGAAGTTGTAAATGTGCCTTTGATTAGGATTATCGTCCGGAAATTTCTTCTTTACCGCCAACAAAATGTTACGGGGCCTTGCTTGTGCCTCTGTCATATCCCGAACAATTTGCTTTGCCCCAGCACTAAGTCCGCTGACCTGTCGGTGACCCTCTGAATAAACTGCCAATGGGTGGTTGTGCTGCCCAAACATGCTATTAGAAACAATAACCCATCCATCACGATCTCGTCGCTCCACCACTTTTACCAAAAACCGACAACCGCAACCTTTTCTTTTCGTATTCTTTCGCAGTGCAATACTCGTATCACGAGAACTCATCTCACGTCTGCGATCGCATCTGAGGTAACAATCCATCCGGTTATCTGCTTTTGGTTTGTACGATGATATAACCAAAAAAAATCCGGCTCCTATCGCAATTTGTTTCGCCCATTTACAACCTTCCTCGATTATTGTAAATATTTCTTTACTGTCAAAAAGCTCACTGTAATCTACTCCATCACCACCGAAATCTTGCAACGGAACCTGAAAATTTTGAATTTAACAAAAAATTAAAAAAAAAACGGGCGGCTGGCTAGGCCGCCTCCACCAAGGTGGAGGCGTGTTAGACAGACGCCTCCACCATGGTGGAGGCGTGCATCTAAGCCGCCTTCATCTAGGTGGAGGCGTCTGTCTAAACCGCCTCCACCTAAGTGGAGGCGGCTTAGCCAGACGCCTCCACCTATGTGGAGGCGGCCTAGCCAGACGCCCGAGTCGGAAAAAAAATTCCGCCCCCGTTACCTCGCCGGATTCTGGTGCTTCGTCGGACATTCTCGTGGTGTTTGTACTGGGAATGTGAGTAAAACTGAGTTAAACACCTTGTTTAAAGACACGGGACGAAATTGGTATTAATTGATTTGTTAGGGGCAAAAAGGTCATTTTTAAGGCGATTTAAGTAGTTTTCCGGCGACGAATAGTAGTTCCTTTAAAGTATTCCATCCTAAGCATGTGTTACTAGGCTCAGTGGTGGTGCCAAGTCAGTTGGGCTTGAGTTTTCCTTGGATTTTGTTGTAAAATGCATATCAATTTGGATTTTGCCTATTATGAATTTTAGATTTTACATATCTTAGCATATAACAATATATTTTGCTTCCAACTGAATTTTGAACTTTACCTAACTGAGCATTCGGTCCGGACCGGACCGAACCAAATTTTTGTCCGGGGTCCGGACCGGTCCGGTCAAAACCCGATTTTTTGTAAATAAAAAACAAAACAAGACTGGTCCGGACCGGACCGGACCGAAATTTAAAAATTTGGCGGACCGAAACCCGGACTGGACCAGATGAAATCAGAATTTCCCGGACAGAACCCAGACCAATCGGTCCGGTCACCCGGTCCGACCCCGGTTTTGCACTGCCCTAGTTAAATCTTTGAACCCCTTAGATATTCTCCTGGATGTCATATAAATTGTCACCGTTGACTTAAAATCTTGACACCAGTCTCACTAGGTTTGTGACATCCTATACCTTTTTTGCGAGGATGCTTACGAATGTTTCCAATCATTCTACAAAAACTTCGATACTTTCCACAAGACGCCCGATTGTATAACTCAAAATTAACTTGTAGGTTACCTATAACAAGTTTACATCCCAATCACGCAGGGATTAAATCCACCAAATGAATCCTAGTACATGTTTCATCTCAAATTATTTTCCTCGAACTTGTCTTCAGTCAACAATTCAACAATCAAAGGCTGAAAGTCGAGGTAGTCGAAGCATTTTATTTTAAATTTAAATTTATTTTCGTTTCTTTTCTTATGATTTTTTGACTTCACCCCCAATAGTCTTTGAAAAGAAAAATCATGTCACTTAAGGGTGGGTTTGGTTTGTTTCTTTGAGCTCTACTTATGGTCCAAAAGTAAGCTTCTACACATGTATCAGATGTCAAACATCTTCCAAAAATAGCTTCTCACCAGAAGCTCATGGAATCCCCCCAGTGAACAGTGCTGAAGAAGCTTGTTGGGCTGACATTCTCTCATCTTCTGTAAGGCAAAAAATGTTACTTTTGGCTACTTTTTTGGCAGATATTCTCGTAGAACAGGGAATTGAGTCGGTGAAGCCGAGTAGAATTTCAGGCATGGCAGAAAGCAAACAACATAGCTAGCTTAACATTGTGCTTCAAGCGGTGATGGGACGGAGGCTAATGTCAAGTAATAATTGGGCTTCGAGTTGCACAAAAACTCATTACCAAATGCACCCTAAGGACCAGGACGTGGAACATGATGTTTTCTTTCAAATTCAATTTCTTAATCCACGTATATGGGTGTAAACGGATTGGGTATGCCTCTACCCGTACTCAGTTAATTTAGCATGTACGGGTAAATACTCGGCCAAAAAAATTTGTACCCGTACCCACTACGTTAGTTGGTACCGGGGGGTTAACGGGGTAAGACGGGTATAATATATAATATATATATAATAAAAAATATTATATATTTATATTATATATCTTAATGGGTATCCATATACGGGTAATACGTATACTCGTACATGACCAGTTTATTAACCATGTAAACGAGTACAAGTATGAATTTTTAAACATATATGATTTTTTGTACTTGTACTCGACTGGGACGGGTGACCGGGTGTACGGGTATTACCCGTCCCGTTTACATCCCTATCCACAAACGTAGTTTTCAAGTCAGGGTGGCATCATTCGAGTGCGAGTTCAAGAGTTCTAAAATCAAACTTGTTTAAACAACTAATTGGGGAAAACTCTAGAGTGATTTTTGTTTTCGATCAACTATAAAAATCAAAAGTCAGAGTCAAACAAATCACAAACCCAAGATAATTTTTGATAAGTTATAACTTAGTGTTAATTACAGTTTCCCTTTCTCCCGAACTATGTCTTGATATCACTTTGCATCATTGAACTTTAAAATGTGACAATTATCTTTCTGAACTTTAAAAATTCATTATTTAAATATATATTCGCAGTTTTGTGTTGCATGATATCCCTAATACACTCCTAAACATATGTTCACGTGAAAACTCGGATCTAATAAGAAGTCAATTATGGTTGGAATTGAATAAGATTAGTCAGATATAACTTATTATCCTTATATTCGAGTTAACGGATGAGTTGAAAAAATTACTCATTCTGATTTATCTCTTTAGAGACATCCAAACGAGCTCAATCGAAATTAAATTAGCATCAATCCACAAAAATATAATCGACTACAATCATTAACAGCTTCCATTCGATTTTGGTAATTCGTCTTTATTCCGGTCATTACTTTCTAGGTAATAACTTCCATTTGATCCATTTCGTGATTTGATATAATTTCCGTCATTTTCAACCTTGATAAATCCACGGAACACATAAAAGGCTATAATTTCAATCAATAACATCGGCAAATTGTGACACTATGACAAACCGTTGAAAGAAAAAACAAGATGAATTTTGATGATATGCCCACGACAAAGTTGACAATGACAAATATTTGATTAAATCAACCAGCAACAAAAGTGATTGTTAATTATCTCATCGATTTTTTGAAAGAAATTACAGATGACAATAGCTGATATTAAACCTACAAAAGGTTCCATTGTAACAAGATCAACCAACCAAATGAAATCTGCAAGAGAAGCACAACTTCATCCAGTCGTGATTGAATTTCGACATCTTCTGT
This sequence comes from Triglochin maritima, assembly GCA_963682175.1. Taxonomy (NCBI): domain Eukaryota; kingdom Viridiplantae; phylum Streptophyta; class Magnoliopsida; order Alismatales; family Juncaginaceae; genus Triglochin; species Triglochin maritima. The sequence continues at coordinate 52,638,836 of OY821771.1, read as the reverse complement.
GTGTGGAACCAGCTTGCTTCAACATAAAGACAGTGCAAGTTCCTTCACATCTGTTACTACCTGATCGAAATCTGCTTTCATCTTCTCTTGATCTTCCGCTGCTAACTCACCCTTTGCAGGTTTAGTTGATACAAGGACGCAACAAGTAGGCCTCTTCGTGGCTCCAGCTGTGGCAAGATCCTGTAACGTAATCAGTAGATATATCATTGAAGAACTAGGTCTTCCCACTAAGCAAACAGGTACCATACAAGTAATGAACAAATAATAACATTCTGCCGTGATTAGTTTGCTACAATCAGAAGTTTACCTCTCTAGATGAGACATATATGTATGGGATGTCGGATTCTTCACACAGAACCGGGACATGAGTTATGACATCGATAGGGGAAATATTTCCAGCAATAATGCATAGCCTACAAATCAAATCCACACCCGCTTCAGAAATGTGATGTATAAAATCTCAAGTTGCACATACCAAATAAAAAGATGCAAGTAGCACATTCACAAAAAACACAAAGTCCTGCATCCAATTCACTGACAGGATATGAAAAATAAATTTCATCCATATTTGCAATGAAATTGTGATTTTATAACTCTAATTGATATATATTAACTAGAACTTCAGGATGTAAATTTTTATATATCACTGCGATCTGGGACAAATCGAAAGGACAAAATAGTGACAATACTATTCCAATCTCAAAGAAGAAACGTAAGTTAGAGTGAAGTACAGACTAGTTCTAATGTTGAAGGGGACTGAAGCCTCAATCATGAAAGATAATTGGAACATCCTACAGTTTGGCTTCAAAGTTGAAGGAGGTTCTTGTATTGGGATCCTCAAGAATGAAATTTCACATATCATCAGCTTTCTAGCAACATAAGAATGAAGAATCTCTTCTTATACGTAGGAGAATGCACAGTTGAAACAGAGTGAATGGTCCTAAACTCCTAATTAACTTTATTTGTGAATATAAACAAAAAATACTGTTTATGAGTAAAAAGTATTAAATTGTGGATGGAACATTGCTTATTCAGAAACAGTTTTCAGGCCTATTGGCACATGCAGTCAGGAGCTGCATGGCATAGCACACTTGCTCTATAGATGCAAGACCACAGCTAAGTTCTTGGTCATCATGTTATTCCCTGCAACAGAACTTTAATCGGGTTCAGACACCCAAACAAACACACAACTACATGGAGCCTCGTGGTTGCATGTTTGCATATGTCATAGCTTAAACATTGGTGTTAAGAAAGCAAATAATAACAAAAAATAATTTGTCAGATTCAACATATATGATAGCTTAAACATGTGTCAGATTCAAAAAGAGAATCTGAGACACCTACCCTTTGTTTCCACGCCGAATGCTCTTTACAACTTCTTTAACTCCTCTTTTCAGACACTTCAATTCGGAAGCTGACATGAGAAAAGTAATGCAACACAAAGCATCAGAAATGGAAGGATTTTTTTTTGACATGAAATAAATAAGAGACCACACTAAAAAAATGCAATTATAAGATTTTCAGGTCCTCAACAAAATGACGGACAGACGAACCAACAAAACCTACTAAGAAACCAATGTAAAGATCAAATTTTGCATAAACTTCTACACAAACATCCCGACGTAGACAAAACCACTACATAAGCAACTCCTGAATCACCCAACCAAACTAAAAAATCAAACCAAAAGCACAAACTTCATAAGGACAACAGTCACAACACTAATTAATCCGAAAACAAAATACACTCAACTAGGGCAGTAGAACAATCCTTTATCGTTTGTGGAAATTAAAAGGTTACATCTGCAAAACCCAAGATAGAGAAAGCGAACAAAATCCAAAACTGGCATAACCTTAAATAAAAAAATTGACTTCTGATCAGATTACGAACCTTCCACAACAAAATAAATCCCTTTCCAAAATTATTTATAAAAAAACGTCAAACTTCACCAAAAAAAACTTTAGAACAAATCGTTACGACCTCAAAGATCGCAACTTTGGACCATTCCGCACCTTTCCGGACGAGTTTGAGGGTCCTCTTGCTAAGCTTCTTCCCGGCGAGGGGCTTGGCGATCGGCGCGAGAGCGGCGACCTTCTTCCTCTCCTTCAAGGCCTTCTCCGTCTCGCTGTCGCTACCCATCGCTCCGCCGGAAAGAAAAGGGGGGGAAAGCTTCGGGTTCTAGGGTTTGGGGTGGAGGCGGAAGAGGGTAGGGTTTTGGGTTTTCTGGCAGAGACCGGAGTGGACTTTGGAGCGTTGGCGGGTGGAGTTAAACGGGTCGGGTTTCGGGTCGAGGGGTTTTGTTGGGCTTTGTGGGTGCTCTCTTTTGGGCCCCTAAGTAGGTAAATCTGTTGGTTAAAAAATCCTGAACTAATGAATCACCAAAATCATTTAAAATGCTACGACGTTTATGGTTAGGAACGAATCTAATGATTCGAAAATCACATGGATTGGACCTTTCATTGTCCCGCAACCCTTCGAAGCACAACAACAAAAATAAGATATAAAATCTAACCATCTTATATAGTGCGTTATAGTCTGTTACTTTTCTTCCATTGCTATTAGGGCTCCAGACGGGACAGGACGGGTAAAAAAAATTGGGCCGCTACCCACCCCACTTAAGGACGAGTTACGCTGGGCGGGGGGTTAAGCAGGCTTAACGGGTGAATTCCTGTAAAACTCATTTTAACTTATTACATTAACACAAACACACATAAATACATTTCTACAACTCTATAATTAAACTTACATGCATAAAATATTCATACAAGTCCATAAAATTACAAGTCGACGATTTAAAGTGCTTAAATGAATAATTAACAAACACATAAAGTCACAAATCATCACATAAATGTTAGAAGTCTAATGAAATAATAAAAGTTTTAATTCATAAATATGTGTTTTTTTAATAATTATATTTGTAACGGGTAAACAGATTAACGGGATGGGTAACGCATTAACCGCAACCCACCCCGTTTAGTCCGGGCGGGTTAACAGGTCACGGATAGGAAAATTTTCAACCGCAATCCGCCCCACGAACCGCCTTAATTGCTATGTGGATGAAATAAGAAATAAGAAATAGGAAAATCCCCCCACTATTCCCAGGAGGGAGCTATCTCCCGCTAAGGGCGAGCAGATTATCCCTCAATCAATGGCTGCTAGTGGATGAATTAAGAAGGAAATTATTATTAATTTTTGTTGGACAATTTCATATATTTACATGATTTGAAATTTTATGTTATCATGCATATTAATATTATACACATCCTAACATTCACCACATTCATCACATGCATAGCAGAAATTAAAAAAAGAAATTAAACATTCACACAATCCACATCGTGTGAGTTTATATGTTCCCTTCGATCCTTGATCCTCGATCGATGCGCTACATCGGCGATTTCCTCTTGCACCGGAGATGTAGATTTTACAGAAAATAAACATGCTCCTCACATTCGATAAAAAACTGACTAGTGCAAGTCCTATGTAAAACCTCTCATATGCATATGCAATTATCTAAAAGATGGAAATAGAGAATTTGACTTTTACATACATAAGCCCCTGTATTATAACAATTATAAACATTCATAGGTGCTGATTTGGAACATATAAACTCACAATTCCTGCAAAAACAATTCGAGCATCCACGCACGCAATATCGTTATAAACTATCCAACCTAGTTTATCAAGCATCTAGAATTCCAAACAATTCTTTGAAAAACATTTTGAAATCCATTAAAAACGTTTTTCATGCATCCATAGTTCAAAAATTAATTAAGAACCGCTGTCCATCCAATTTCCAATGGAAAGATGAATCGCAGTTTTTCGGTTTTGTTGATTCTCTTACAAAATAATTGTTTATACTTAAAACGAAATTATTGCAAGTTAGACAAATGTCTAAATCTTAACTCTAATAATTACATGGCATGTTTTAAAACACTTAAAACATTCAGAACGAATTATTATGGAGAATTACATCAACAAACTTTCATAGACTGAAAAAAACGGTAAATCGAATTGTTTAAATCCTAGATGGTAAACTAAATTTGTTTACAGTCATAAATCATGAGAAAATTGAACCCTAAGCTCTGATACCACTGTAGGATTTCATGTTTAATTATACATATATATTTTTCGAATTTTCATGTATAATAAGGATCTATTACAATTTTCTTCGATTTATTTCATGCATGCATCGGTTTGTTTTAACAACTAGTTTCAAAAACTCATTAAAACAAACACAAATGGACTCCGAAATTCATACCTAGAAGTTCTCAAAAACTTCTTGAAGATTCGGAGACGTTGAGGATGCTTGTTGCTGCGCCGGATGCCTCCGAGATTTCACCAAACTCTAAACAAGATTGGAGAGAGAAGAGCTAGCCTCTCAATCTCCAATAGGGTTTAGAATCTAATTACTAATCTCTCTTTAGTTCCCTTGAGAAGATGATCTCTTAAAAACTAAAACTAGACTTAAGAATTAAAGGAATTTCGTGGAGAATTATGGAGAGAGTTTTTGCATGAGAAAACAATGAATGAATTAAGGAGGTAATGAGATAAAGTTGTATTTATAAGTTCTATCCAAATTACTTATTCATGTGCAACCTCTTGCCCATGATTTCATGCAAAATTCCATCTAACCATCCATTATTTAATAATAAATAATCTTAGCCACGAATTAAATCAATTATGGACCAATTCCATGCATGATCTAATTAATTCTTAAATTAATTCTGCATTAACCGTCTGGACCGGTCGACCGTTTCAAGGTTCGGTCGACCGCTCGAACCAGGTTTCGGTCGACCGTTCAATAACTCGATCGACCGTTCGTAACAGGAATTATTCTATCGCAATGTTCGGTCGACCGACCAATTACATTCGGTCGACCGTTCAAACAGATGAAAATTCCCTGTTATCGGTCGAGACATGTCCGGTCGACCGTGCCCGATCGGTCGACCGTTTACTGCTAACCGGTCGACCGTTTGAGCACTGTTCTGCAGACTTGTCAAATTTCGGTTTAACCCCTACAAAATTTGACACTTCGGGATTAGTAGTAAATTCACAACTTATGTAACATATCATCCTATGCAATGATCAATCATTACACCCCATAATATTTACATCACATATGAATTTAATTTAGATTCTGGTTATGTTATTAATCACAACATAATTTTGATTTTGCTTGTTCACCCCATGTGTCATATTTTCTACATGAAACCCGACACATCTTATGAACTCAAAATCCCCATTTCTTGTTTCCCAGTTTTGTGGTGTGACCTATGGGAGGATCTAAACTAAGTTGGCAGTAATATTAAGAGCTTAATATCACAAGCTATAAGCGGTATCTAGCTACACATTATAGCTCCCAATTAGTTAGATGTCTTAATTCCACTCGAACCAAAACCCGATCCATTTAGTGATGGAGTGCACAACTTGTGTCCGTCCCTTGCCTCATGATATTAAGAATACACACAAAGTAGTATTGTGTCATCTTTGTATTAGTATTCATTTCTTGATCTCTTTAAGCTAGTTATAAATATGTGACTTAACTCAAATCACATTGTGCACGTTATAACATTGCTTTATTAAGGGGCCCACTAATATCATCACTCAATTAAGAGGGACAATGATAATCTTTTGACTAACTATCTTCTCCAACGAAAGTTATGCTTAACCAACTAATGCCTTTACACTACACTTATCGATAGCTCAAGACACTAGTCTAATTAAGAACTCCTTAAGCGATCAGATATAAGTCTCATATCAAATGACCAAGGACACAGTAAAATATTAATGACACATAAACACATTCCTATAATATTTTACTTGTTAGGTCAATTCAACATACAAAAGTACTATTTTCCTCCTTTGTGTACCCGTGTTGTCACTCACTTGTAGAGCTACAATGATCTATGACCAACACGACAATCTTAACTCGGTAATTAATGTTCCATGTTAATTACCATGATTGTGAATATCTTATGTTTTATGTAAACCAATATCTTTTAGAGCTCTACGGTTAAGGACCAAGAGCCTCTTCCTTAACACTTCTAAAAGACGAATAACATAAACAAGGAACAAAATGATTTCTCATTCAATTCATAATAATTGACATTTAAAAGTAAAACTTTTATAACACATTCCCTTCAAGTGGGCCATTAGGAAGGATCGAGGTGGCCGGTTTGTGACCGGTGATTCGAGTTCGTGCACTGCAGACGTCCGAGCTCAGAAGAAGAAGAGGGGTGAGGACGACTCTTGGATCGTCACGGATATTATGTCCGGTGGGCCTGTAGATGGCAGCGTCATTCCGAGTTTCGGAGGCCACATCGCCAGACGCATCTGGGATGACGAGGATTGGAATGTTTTGAAGTGCCATAATCGGCACAGAACCTGTACGACATTGCAGGCATGGCGTTCAGTGATGACTGATGATGTGACGACGACCGTGGTTGACAGTGAATTGGGTCACTTGCCATACAACATGTTTTCCTGCATCGACATGTCGTTGATTTCGGCTTTCGTGGAGAGGTGGCAGTCTGACACCAACACTTTCCACTTGCCGTTCGGAGAGATGACGATCATGTTTCATGACGTCTTTCAGATTCTGCACATTCCTGTTGAGGGTCCTCTGGTTAGTGCGCAGGCGCCGACATCTGAGATGAAGTTATATGTATCTGAGTTGTTGGGTGTCAGCCTGGAGGGTCTTGGGCGGGATAGCTCATTTTGGAGTGGCGGTGGTGTTAGTATCGATGTTGTGGACGAGTGTTGCAGACGGGGGCGACCACCACGAACTGAGGATACGTAGATGACTGCTTACCTCTTCTTACTGCTAGGTTGCGTCTTGTTTGTCGACAAGAGCGGTTCTAGAGTCAGACCACGCGACCTACTGAAGGCGAGGGACCCAGATACCATTGATCAGTACTCATGGGGGTCGACGACGTTGGCATATCTGTATCGACAGCTGGGTATATCTAGTCGTGCTGATTGTTCTGGGATTACTGGTTGTCTTACACTGCTGCAAGTTTGGATCTATGAGTATTTTTCTGCTTTACGCCCACATCGAGAGCGGAAGATTGTTGAGCGTGGTCATCCTCGTTCGCGTATGTGGGCTGTCCGGGCCGAGGATAAGAGCGAGGGTCGACTTCTTTCTATTCGTAGACGACTAGATCAAATGACTGCATCGTGGGTATATAATGTATATATCATTCACGTTTATTTAAATTTTAACTTTATTATTAGTAACATATAAACGTTTAGGTGGAGTGGTTGCCGTATGGTCCCGAGCCTGCTGTAGCCGTGCTGAGGACTACATTTATGGGCGTTATTCGTTATAGGGATATCACAGAGCCTAATTTACCTGATCGCGTGTTACGTCAGTTAGGTTACGTTCAGGTGATCTCGGTTGACATCCCGACGCCCGAGCATGCAATACGGTCTGCGACGACGTACGACGTCAGACATAGCGTTTCGTTCGCGGAATCGGTTTGGAGGACATTTCCGAGAGTAGGATGACTACACCTGGACGATCTGAGTCATAGCCGCGACCCCTCCACTTGTGCTGCAAATTATTTGCAGTGGTTCGGTAGGTGCTCACATCCACTTATCTGCAGATTATTTGATACCATAAGGTTGCTATAGGAGGTACTGGGAAATTATCTGCTAATTCCAAACGAATAAAATGTCTGTAACTCCCTAAATGTGCAATGACCAACTCTCTGACAGACCTCGTCATGGCAGACGGACTCTCCCAAGGTAGCACAGTAAGACACGGGAACAACGAACCATCCGTTCCCATTGCGAAATACATGACCGTACACTTGTAAAAATTAGCAATAGGAAACAAGTCGGCACAAACCTTCATATAATGATCCTCGCCACAAGCTCCCCCACCCCAATCAATTCGTTGACGAGTCTCTCCCACATTTGCCGAAATAGACACTCTCATAAATAGGATGTGCACCTATCTCATTAGAAATCGCACGACGGGCGTACGACCAGTTCTCTTGACCACCATGGAAGACATCGACAACACATCGAAATCCATAGTTGCCATCAACACGTACGTCATTCCACCTTTCCAGAAATGGTAAAATGATTCCTGATAGTCTATCAACATATGGGAAGTTATCCACGTCAATCCGTCCGGACACTGTAAAATAAGTAAATAACAATTCATTAAAACAACAAAATTAGGAGATAATATATTCAACCCCATCTAGATTACTGATATATATTAAATAAAAACAAATATATCGTCATACCAGAAGATCTTGTGCCCTTGTTCACGGACGATCGAGACGAATTGGAAGACCGACCACGACCCCTGCTCCCACTACTGCATTCTCTTCAACTCCTGAGTCAATAACGACAAGTAGGGATGTGAAACCCGACCATTTATATGCTGAAACAAAGGACCTATGTAGTTTGTCACAATTCGACATCTCAAATCTTCAAGAAAGTTATGAATATTCGTCAACTGCATTTCAATAGCCGAGTTCACGCGGTCGAAAAGAGTGTCGAGAGCGGCAGTCGATGTAGTGATCCACTCTTCCAGAGCCGAATGTGCACTTTCCACCCCGCAGTTCGTAGTGTTGCCGAAATGAAAAACTTTATTCGTCCAATTCAACACAAATTTTTCTTATGCACCAATCACGTGTCTTCCACATACTCCGTCAGCACTGGCCAGGACTTGTAAGAATCTTTTAGATTACGGACTGCTCTATCATAATCCATTTGTGAATCAGAAAGCATGACTCTCCTCCACCTTCCATGCCTAAAACTCTCCGCAAGCTGCTTGTCCTTGCCGAATACGTGGTATACGTAGTTGTACACGTCTTTGTTGATATGCGAGGAGCATAGTAAATGAGCATACTCAGGAAAAACCTCTGCCACGGGTCGCATCAGACCCATCTCTCGGTCCGTTATTATTGCAGTCGGGCTAACAATATCCAATATCAAATCTTGCAGTCTCTTTAACACCCACCGGTAACTAGACTTGGTCTCATCCTGCAAAATCGCATATCCGACGAGGAATTTCGTGTTTGTTAGAATAACCCCAGCCATCTCAAACAAAGGCATCTTGTACTTGTTCATCTTATACGTCGAATCCATGCAGATTACGAATGGGTATGTACGTAACAACTGAACTGAAGTCGGTTGTGCCAAAAATGTGTAAGTGAGGACATTAGTTTCTTCATCTGCCACAATCCAATGCAAATACTTATGCTGCACTGACTCCCTGAGAATCTGCTGCGCGGGAATCCTGTCTTCAGATTTCGTCCTCCTCATGTACTATCTGAAGTTATAAATGTGTCTTTGATTAGGATTATCGTCCGGGAATTTCTCCTTTACCGCCAACAAAATGTTACGGGGCCTTGCTTGTGCCTCTGTCATATCACGAACAATTTACTTTGCCTCAGCACTAAGTCCGTTGACCTGTCGATGACCCTCTGAATAAACTGCAAGTGGGTGGTTGTGTTGCCCATAGATGCTACTAGAAACAATGACTCGTCCATCACGATCCCGTCGCTCCACCACTTTTACCAAAAACCGACAACCGCAACCTTTTTTTTGTATTCTTTCGCAGTGCAATACTCATATCACGAGAACTCATTTCACGTCTGCGATCACATCTCAGGTAACAATCCATCCGGTTATCTGCTTTTGGTTTGTATGATGATATAACAAAAAAAAAAAAATCCGGCTCCTAGTGCAACTTGTTTCGCCCATTTACAAGCTTCCTCGATTGTTGTAAACATTTATTTACTGTCAAAAAACTCACGGTAATCTACTCCATCACCACCGGAATCTTGCAATGGAATCTGAAAAAATTGAATTTAACAGAAAAATAAAAAAAAACAAAAAAAACGGGTGTCTGGCTAAGCCGCCTCCACCTTGGTGGAGGCGTGTTAGCCAGACGTCCGAGTCGGGAAAAAAATTATGCCCCCGTTACCTCGTCGGATTCAGGTGCTTCGCCAGACATTTTCGTGGTGTTGGTACTAGGAATGTGAGTAAAACTGAGTCAAACACATTGTTTAAAGACACGTGACGAAATGTGTATTAATTGATTTTTTAAGGACAAACATGTCATTTTTGGGGCGATTTAAGTAATTTTCCGACGACGAACAGTAACCCCAGAGAAAACACAACACACAACACGATTCTAATAATTTATCACCATACAGTAAGCGCATAATAAGATTTTTTTTCTTATTATTAACAATATCATGCTTTATTGCTTTACTCTGTACTACTGCAAGTATGCAACTATTAATATGACAATAGTCCATCGGGTTTCCATCGACCAATTTAAAATTTAACACACTTATAAGACCATCAAACTTATCTTGAATATCAAGGGGTCAACTGCAACTTTTCCCTACAAATCACAGCAACTGAAAATTCCTTCCCCTGCGGCCTGGCCTGGATAAGCGAAGGCAAGCACACCAACCAAACCAGACTCCAAAATCGCCTTTCCTCTTGCTGGGGTTAAAAAACCTTCAAAGTTTCCATCTTTCACCCATAGAAAGCAAAAGGTGCCCCAAAGGCTCCATTGTTTTAGTTTTTGCTGCCCATTTACACTACCTTTTGAGATTTTTTAAGGCAAAAACCCCAGTAGAAGTTGAGAACAAGAGTTAGTGATGATTTTGCTGTTCTCAGTGAAAATTATTGACAATATATTTGATTGGTTGTTTGTGGAAGTGGAAAGATGGTTGCTTTATCAAGTTATCGGATTTTAGGGTTTTGATTGGTGCTTGAAGCACAATTTCATGCTGGAATTTGGCCCTTATGGGGCAAAGATTGGAGCTTTTGGTGCAAATAGGAGTTGAGAATCAAAGGCGGAGATAATTTTGTTCTGTGACGATTGTTTGTGGATTAATTTGTTTTTGGCAGTAGAAGCGGAAAGATGGTTCCTTTATCAAGTTTGGGTAGTTTTAGAGTTTTGCGTCTTCCTAATTCCTGTTCAAACCAACATTTGATGTTTTGTTATGGTAAGAAGTTGGCGCCTTTGTTGGGGAATGGACACAAAGATGTTTCATGTTGTTTGGGGCCGATTTCATTAAGATCCCGTAATCGGAGTAATAAGGCGCTTCATTCCAAGACGAAATCTGATTTTGCTGCAGAGGAGGAGTCGGATAAGAGGAGGAAATTTTCCTTCCAGGACTTTGTCGAGGAATCTTACACGTTCCTGCGGAAGAACTCGAAAAGGGTTACTCTTGTGAGCATTGTGTCGGTTGCGCTGGGCTTGTGTTTTTTGCTGTTGAAGGTCACAGCAGTGCCCTCTCCTAAGTTAGTTTGTTACTCTGATTTTGTCTCAAACATCCAACATGGAAGAGTTTCTGATGTTTTGTTCGAAGAGGGTTCTAGACGCATACTGTTCAACGAGATGCCCGAAAATTCCGATGATTCAGAAGTGGTTCTGGAAAATACAGATTCTGAAATGGCAAAGGGAACAATAAGTTCAACATTGGATAGTGTGGTCAGTAAGTCGAAGAGTAAAGCTAAGCCTGAATGGGAATTCTCGACAAGGAAGATGGAACGTGATGACAAATTCCTTCTCACGTTGATGAGAGAGAAAGGGACAACCTACAGATCTGCTCCGCAGTCAGTTCTTGTTTCATTGAGTACTTTGATAACAATATTGTCATTGTGGATTCCGTTGACCCCGTTAATGTGGTTGCTTCATCGGCAGCTCTCAGCTGCCAACAGTCCTGCCAAAAAGCGTCGGCCTACCAATCAATTTGTCAGTTTTGGTGATGTTGAGGGTGTGGATGCCGCGAAAGAAGAGCTTTTAGAGGTTTGCTCCAAGAATCACCTTTTCTTACTTAATCTTTGCATCTTGTTAAACATCCAAATTATAGATATTTGTTTGGAAATGTGGCAATACTGATTAAAATTTAGTTATTGAAATCAATTTTCCTATTTGATTAAACCAAACTCATTTAATCCTTATGCAGAAATCAGAATCCTTTAGAAAAAGTATAGCATATTATCAAGTGAAAAATTAACAGTTTTTCTTCCATAATCCGTTGTGTGCACGCATCTATCCCCACGAAACGATAATAAAAAAATCTCTTGAAGTCAGGTTTATAACTTGATTCATTATCTGCTCCAGCCATCCAACAAATGACCTGCTTTAAAATTTTATTCACTATGTTGAGTGATTACGAACAAGGCGGAATCTACGATGCCCTTTAGCATTGTAAATTCACCTGAAATTTCAAAACGAACGGGGACACTATATTTGGTTTTCGGATCATTCTTTTAGTAGGCTCGAGTGACAGTGCAGAATTAGACACAAATTTCACTTCTTCTGAATCTTTTTTGAAGGAACTTCTTCTGAATCTCACAACCACTTATTCTTAATTCAACTTCTAGTGCTTAACTCTCAACATTGAAATCATACATGTGCATAATGGTGTATGTTGTCCCTTGGCTGCTATCTTTTTAACAGCCTTACAAACTACGAGTTCTTTGCTCTTACATCCTACTATCCTAGTGTTCTGCTGGGTTTTTTTTTTGGTATTTTCTGTAAATGTCATCTTAAGATTTCAAGATTTATTGGGTTGTAAACTTACATAAAATTTTCTCCCACATTTCCACGTTCATAGGATTTGTCTTATAATTTTGGACTATTTCTTTGTAGATTGTTTCGTGCTTACAAGGATCCATCGACTACAATAAGTTAGGCGCAAGGCTACCCCGAGGTGTACTGCTGGTTGGTCCACCAGGAACGGGTAAAACGTTGCTTGCACGAGCAGTTGCGGGTGAAGCAGGAGTCCCTTTCTTTTCAGTTTCGGCAAGCGAATTCGTGGAACTCTTTGTAGGAAGAGGAGCAGCACGCATCAGAGACCTCTTTAATGTAGCAAGGAAATGTTCACCTTCCATAGTATTCATCGACGAGCTTGATGCTGTGGGAGGGAGACGTGGCCGTAGTTTTAATGATGAACGCGACCAAACGCTGAACCAGGCAATATATTATAATGAGCAGACTTCTATATAAATCTCCTTGTTTAATTTTATTGTTATCTACGGTTTCAATGGCTCAATGGTGATATTGGTTGTTTGCAGTTGCTAACAGAAATGGATGGATTCGAGTCTGGTACCAAAGTTATTGTTATAGCGGCAACAAATAGGCCCGAAGCATTAGATCCTGCACTTTGTCGACCTGGTCGCTTCTCCAGGAGAGTTCTTGTTGGAGAACCTGATCTGGATGGGAGAAAAAGGATCTTGGGTGTGCACATACGAGGTGTTCCGCTGGAAGAGGACCCTGAACTTGTTTGTAACCTCATCGCATCCCTCACACCAGGTTTTGTTGGAGCTGATTTAGCTAATATTGTCAATGAGGCTGCACTGCTTGCTGCTCGAAGAGGTGATTTTGTTGACTTAATTCAGTAATTCCTGAATATCATTATTCTTTCATTTACTATTGTGCATAACTCCAATTTAATATTGTGAATGTGTTAGTCTACTTTCTTGTGAACTGTCACATTAATAGTTGGTGTTGTTCATCGGAATCCCAGAATATACATTTGCTGGAGTAAAATTAGCCTTTGCTTTTGTAAATTATTGCACCTTTGCTTTTATTTTTTATATTTCAATCCAGCATTTTATATGGTGCCATTACCCCCCCCCCCCCCCCCCCCCCCCCCCCCTCCATTTTTGCTTGGTCTAATAGAATAGTGTTTTGCTCAATATTTATCGTGTCATTCTTATTATACAGTGTTGGAAGGACCTTCGTCATCATTTAATTTCTGTCGTGAATATCAAGCCTTCCTTGTCCATCAAATCGCGTACTACCATAAGATTTGTTCTGGACAACTTAGCTAATTATAGAATTAATGATTTTGGTTCTCTTTAGATATAACTCTTGTTTGTGTACAAAGGGCTTATTTCAAAGTTCTATACGTCTATTAATTATTGGCCAAGTATTTTTCCTGTTGACATTATAATGATATCTAACGTTTTCTCATCTGCTTGATCTGCAGGTGGGGAGACAGTGAACCGAGACGACATAATGACGGCAATAGAAAGAGCAAAGTTCGGAATCAATGAGGGAACGTTAACACCCACGACAATTAGCAAAGGTCTTGAAAAATTATTCCCATGGATGTCGTCTATCTCAAGAAAAGTGGATGGTGGCGGAGAGGGTGATTGGCAGGGCTTGAAAGGCTACCAAACTCTAAGTTGATTTCTGTGGTTGATTACAGCAACTAAAGCATGACGTCTTAATCCACAGAGAAGAATTAGATACCACATTGTGGTTGAGTACGTCACGTTGTGTGACAATGCTTTAGATATTGTCAAATGATTAATATACCTTGACCTGTACTTTGGTTTCACTTTTCAACCTTTCTGCGTAAAAGTTGATGGCCCCAACTTAGATGTTTACTTTTGTTTGTAAATGTCATAATCTTATTAGAAAAACGATTTTGTTTTTGTATGGGAAATTGATACACAAATGTATGTCTCCCTGGATTTTCAGTTGTGCTTGTATTCACCACTATTTGAGTAGGATTTGAGTTATCCTTAGCCTCTTCTCATCAATAGATTCCTGACATATATGAAAGTGCGTTTCATTTCGCAAAAGTGGTCTTTTTTTTACATACATCTTTGAGTGAGCCAAGTTGAATAAAAATGCCATGTTCATAAACTGATCACTAATTGTGGTCGTTTAGAGGATAAGTGATCGGATATGCCTGTGAGATCGGATATGGAATTCCATCTGCCTTGAGTATCCATTCCCCTCATTTTTTTCAAGGATCTAAAATGTTGTATGTGACATCCATATCACGATCACCTCATTAGCTTTTATTACAGTAATTTAAAAATAAGTCATTAGCAAACCATTTTAGTGTGACTCGTTGCAAAGCCTTTTACTTCATTACCAATCATCCCTGAATGGTAATGCATTATTCAACCAACATTAAAAGATTGCAGAGTCGGGCCTCACAGTTACTATGTTCAAATCGCGTGTTTTTGTAAGTGTATATACGATATGTTGAAATATGTTTGGAAGCAACCGTCACATTGGGCATGTAACTGCCAGCATATATCTGAAAGTCACAAACATACTTGTTCTGATAACTTCAATACAGAGAGATACTAAACAAAAAGTCAGAAAAATATTTAACCATTTCGGGTGAAACCAAAAACTGCGGAACACATAGAGGTACATGAATAGACAACCTTCATTGTTTTGTAGCCCAAAAAAACGTAGAAGGTAGAGGGATGAAGTTATAAATAAGTGGAGAAAAACCCTAGACCTGGATAGTAGGGCCACTGTATCTTCCTGATCGTATACTGAAATCAACTGGGGATTCTATCCTTTCTAGCCAAGCATAGTCATCGTCATCTTCTTGACCTTTCGCTTCGTCTTTGTTTTCTGCCAGTCGAGGTCGAGCATCATAAGGATAACATCAAATTTGGACCACAGTGTGTACCAAGAAAATGACTCAATCACCTCCAAAAAGGAACAATAATTCTATTTCGTTAGTGAAGTTTGAAAATGAACTATACAACTATATATAGCATGCTGACCATTGGTTCAATGATTGAACTCAAACCAGAGAAGATATGATTCAGGAACAAAGGAAATGGAGAGTCGGAAGGTTCACATTTGAAGAGGTCCAGCTATATTTTCAAGGGCCAGATTTTACCAAGCTTCGTTTCACTCGATAAGTGGAAAGTGGGTTGAAATTATTGACATTATTGTCACTTGCTAAGCACCATATTTTGATTATTTATCTTCAATATTTTAGTCTCATGTGTATATAAATATTGCCATTTCGGTATGTTTTTGAGATCTGTAAGGGCTGAGAGCAAAATGTGCCAAAAACCTAAAATCAACTTATGTGTGAGAAACAAAGATGAACTTTGTACACACTTGCAACTAACAAAGACCGGTGTGTAATAATCTTGGACCTACTTGTAAAGAACAAAGACAAACGTGGAATGAAAAACGTAATCTTTTAGGAGTGTCAAAAGAAAGCAAATTAAGACCCACTAAAACCACCCAATTTTAGTTCTCTTTCGAAGATTTGATATGGAGTCAAGAAGAGCATACGAGGTGTTGCATCATTAAAAGAAAGTTCAGTACTATCATCTATGTGGAGAAAATGAAATGATTATCTCTTGTAAGAGGTAGGGATAGTAAGGCTTTCGATCTCCAAGAGGTGATGATCTGAAAGCAATGTTATCTATGATTTGTTTTTGCTTGTTAGAAGGTTGAGGTCAAGTTGTCATAGGTTTAAAAGTTTAACAAATTGTAATAGCTTATTGGTTGAAGAAAATATGATACATTTATACCTGTATTTGGTATAGCAAATGTAATCATGATATGCCAGTATATTCTCCTGTAAGACAGTATACTTGAGGGAGCAAGTGAACTTTGATTTATTTATTTTTTTGAATTTTAGTGAACTTTAATTTCTAGTTTGAAGAACATCAGCCATGACACCAATACATCCCAGTTGGTTTTATCATGACCAGTTGGGCAAAATGTTAGGTACGTCTTAACTTTCTAGACCTTCTTCACATAATAATTTGTAAGAATCAGTTTGGACCATCCATAGGCACAAAAATGGATTTATAATTTCTCAAGAATATAAACATCATATACTTACTAAAGGTGGAATATGGGTAGTCATTGTAATATGAACAAGTTCGGCCTGCTGCATCACAATACGGGGGAGCAAGGACATCCAGCATGGCACATGGTGTGATAGCAGTGAAACAATGCAAGTTGCCTCCTGTTTTGGGGTATAAGACGGAAGTTGGGCATGGTGCTGTAAGGACCGTGTCCGTGTGCAGCTTTGCTAATCTCACTGTAAAGAAAAAAAACTTAAATCTTTTAGGCCATTTGCATAAATAATTTATATCAATTTCAGAAGAACAGCACCAAGAAACTTATGACTTGCAGAGCACGCGCGCACACACACACACACACACACAGAGAGAGAGAGAGAGAGAGAAAGAGAGAGAGAGAGAGAGAATCTGTGCATCTTTAGTTTTGGAGTCAGATGGAAAAGAAAGGTGGTATATAGGATGAAAATGCTTGAACATAATTAATAATGTTTAAATGAGGTTCTTATTATGTAGTAGCTTATAAGAAGTAAATGATGAAATATTATAATATCGGACTTTTAGTGAAGACTAACTAGCGGATAAGAGGCAGTGGCATTTTGGATTGAGGATAAAAACAAACAAGAAGAAGCATTATGTTTGAAGAATACCGGGAGAATTTTCTGATCCACCATTTTGTTGCAAGCGAGCAGGTTCGATCCAGTCATAAGCTTTAACGTGCATGGACCCATAAAGAATCTTGCTCATCACTGTCATTCCAGGATGATCGTGCAGAGGGATAACTGATGAAGTTGGGAAGCAAAATATGCCAATCTAAAGAAGTAGAATTAACCTCCATTTATAGAGGAAGCATTTTGGGAACATCCAATTTTGAGAGCAAAACCAATAGCAGAATATGAGAAGACAGTAGCAGCCTATGTATGGCAAGCCAATTAAATATTCATTAGAAAAACTAAAGCCTATGTCATGGACATATAGGTATGCAAAGCCACGTAAAATTATCCCTCCATATAAAGACTGCATAAAATTGTTTGAAGGTGCAGCAAGCAAACGACTTACCGTGAAATTGTCATTTTCATACAAGTGCAAGTAAGTTATTGGTTGAGCCCATTGAGCTGCCCTAGTGGACTGAAAATTATTGAAGAAAGCTCCACCCAAAAAACCATGCCCTCTGCTGTCCTCTTGGCTATCATCTTCCAAACCAACATCTGTTGGTTTGATCGTATCTGGACAGAGAGAAAGTGGGCTTAGTGTTCCTTTGTCCTTACCACCAAAGAAAATATGCAATAGAAGGCACTTGCCTCATCATTACAGAAATAAACTTTAAGAGTCGGAGTTGCAATATCTTGAATATATGACTTCCACAAATCACTACTGTGATAGTGATGGTAATACGTGAAGTAAAGCATATTGTTTGATGAGACACTTCTAGACCATGACAAAAATGTCTACAGACTACTAGACAACAAAATAAGAAGGAAAAAAAGGAGACTTGCTCGGAGAGAACAAGGATAGAAATATTGAATGAACTATGAACAGGCAATAGCATCAGACAGAGAAAGTTAAAACTTAAAAGTGTCCAAGCATTCTGCTACCGATGTCACAGATTTATGGTAACAGATCGAGTTTGATGGAATTGACTATTGACTCCAAAACCCAATACGATGTTATTTCTGAACACGAGAAAATGCAACAAATCTGGAAAGAGAAAGCATCAAAGTCTTCTTGCACTCTAGTGAAGCTAAAACCTAGTATAACTATTAGTAAGACACTGGGTGCAACAACATTGATCATTGCCTCCCAAAGCCACAATCTCCAAATACGACAGATAAATATAAAAAATTGAGGCCTTCTTGCACCGAACTCCAACAATAACATTCTAAAACTACTAGGAAAACATCGAACCCAATGACATCAATACTCAACCTCGCACCACAACAGAACTGTCTCAGATCACAAGAAACACACAGTTAAGGGGAAGAGAGATTTTCATATATCCCACTAGCAGTGTTGGCACATCATTGAGTTCAAACGAAGTTGAATTTACGTTTGCTGCTAATAGAACAGACCATTTCCACAAAACACGCAATCAACTCTAAAACGCGAGAAAACACGAAAAGATCATTTAAAACGGAAACTTATATCGGTACCACTGAAGCAACACTGCTAGTGAAACATCGAGTTGGGCATACCTGACGATTCAATCCCAACACCACAACACCTTAAACTACATAAAACGAGCGATTAAAATCAAAATAGCTCAAACCAGTGCTTCTCTCCCGAGCACATCAAAACACAACAAAAATTATGGTAAAAGGGATAAAAATGACACCTTTTACAACAATAACAACGAGCTGGACAAAACCCACGAAATTCACGGGAAAACGCGACAATTTGAGAGAAAATTGTAAAAGAAAAAGGAAAAAAGAAATTGTGGTGCGTACCGAGGAGAGAGCATAGAGCTCGAATGGAGTGCGGGGAGGGGAAGGTTCCGGAGGAGGGAGAGGTGAAGGTCCTCTTGCAGAGCTCGTAGAGGGATTGGACGGGCGACGTCTTCGCCATTGCTACCGCTGAGGAGAGGCAAATAAGCCCAGGCCCAGCAGCAAGTTGTTTTTCGGTAGGTTTGTCCTGCAGCTGTCCACCCGTTTCGGTCTTTACTTGTGACATTTTCATATATGTCAACCTAATCTATCAGTACTTTTTCTTCGTCACGTCAGTCAGTATGATATTTTTCTTCTCTCTTTTTCTACTATTCACTCATCAACCGCAACTCAATCATAAAATGACAACCCAGTCACGTCAACACTCCCTCACTTCTACCTCATTTATTTTCCTCACATTTTTAATTTCCCACGATTCTCATTAATTATATCACATGTTTACGAATATTAATTATATCACATATTTTTAAAAACTAATTACGAAAATGTAATTAAATTTATCACTTTTATCAACCTTAATAAAGTAATTACTCGTAAATTTTTTATATAATAAAAAATAAATTTAAATATCGATATTTAGGAGAATTTTTTTTTCTCGAAAAGTAGTCGGATCGCCGGTGTGACCAGCGATCTGTCCCCAATTTTTTTTTTGACGGATCGCGGTTGTGAACCGCGATCCGTCGACTTTTTAAAATAAAAAAAATTCCCGCGATCCGTGGAATTTTTTAATTTTTTTTTAAGTTTTCTGTTTTATTTTTTTATTTCTATTTTTCTTTTTTATTTTAATTATTTGTAATCTTTTTTAAAATCTTTTTTAAATATGTTTTCTAATTGATATTTGTAGTCGGTCACACCCGCGATCCGACTACTTTTCGAAAAAAAATTTCTTCCTAAATTTCGAAATTTAAATTTATTTTTTATTATATAAAAAAATTACGGGTAATTACAACATTTTAAATCTTTTTTTTTTCAAAATAAGTTTTTTATTTGTTTTAATTTTTTTAAATTTTAATTTATTTGTTTTAATTTTATCTAAGATCGACTTCCAAATAATGTAAATGAGAGAAAATGTTGAAAATTTAGGTATTTTATCTAATATAAAAAAATAATTTTCACTATCTAACATAATAAATTATTTACAATTAAATATAAAATAAAAAATAATTAAAACAAAACACAAAAAATAAAATGAAATTTAAAAAAAAACCAGTCGTGAGAATGGACGGCAGACCGCCATATCCCATGACCTGACGGTCTCCCGCCCATTCTTGCACCCATTGAGGGGTGCAACTAAATGATGACATAATGTCAACATTTAGTTGGGGGCACCCATTGAGGAATGGGTGCCCTTAATGGTGGACTAGGTAGGTTAGACAAGTTACTCTTTGATCAAAGTTAAATACAACAATTAATATATTTTTCTTAAAATATTTCCCATTTTGATTAAAGTTAAATACAAAATATAAAGAAAAATCATCTATCGATGTATGTTTTTAAAACTAAATACAAAAACATCAAAGCTAAATACAATGTTGCGAGTTATGTGGGCGGGTTGCGAGAAAACTGCAACTTGCCTTGCTTATTATGCGGGTGGTGAGTTACCTGCCCCATTTACAACCCTACCCGCATTAGGCGGGCAGGGTGATGAGTTAAACTCGTCCTATTTACAACCTTACCTTTTGGATTCTCTCGAGTAGGTGTGTGCATCGCTCCGAACCCAGACCATTGCCAGGGTGCAGACCAAAGACCGGACCGGTCGGATTCGAGTTTGGAACGGACTGGACTGGTGCGGTCATGACTGGACCGAAGACCGGACCAAACCTGTTTGTATTGAAAACCTAGAAATAGTATGCATCGATCTGAACCCGGACCAGACCGGTCGGGTCGGTCCAGACCAGACTAGACCATTTTTTATTGAAAACCTAGAAATAATGTGCATTGGTCCGAACCCAGATCAGACCGAAACTCGATCCGTCACTAGGGTGCGGACCGAAGACCATACCAGTTGGATCCGCTTTGGATCGGAACCCGGACCGACTCCATGTTCGATCCGGCCAAACACCTGAACATGACCGAATTTTGTTCTCCCCTACTCTCGAGGCCACAGAGAAATAAGTTGGTTGAGTAAATAAGTTGGTTGAGAAATAAATCGATTTAAATTAGAAAGGTTAGAGTCTCGAACAAATGGACTCTTCACCGATACTCTTGGGTAGAGTTGGTTAGGACTATTAAGTATAAACACAAAAAATCTTTTCACTTTGTGTGGTACGATTAATGAAGACGTGATACACGGATACACTGAATTTATCTAAGCTAAAATTTAGATTTGAACAGCTTCCACTTATTTAGTGAAAAATATCTTTTGATCAACTTGGTAGATATATCTTCATGTGATTTTAAGGTTAACAAAATGATTTGGAACACAAAACATTTAAATCAGGAAGCATAGAATCAGTCAGTTGTATCTAGGGTAGATATATTTGTGCGTGTGAAATACATATATATTTCTTATCGTCAACTTCGATGTCCTTAGACCATCTTTAGTTATGACATGGACGACCTGGTCATGAACTTTCTCTCTCTCCGACGTTAGTTTTCTCTCTCATCTACATCCGTTTTCTCTCTCCCCGACCAACTTTCTTCTCTTTCCTATACTATTCACCTCTTAACCACAACCTATCTCTCTCATCAACATCATTTCAGGATCGATCTTGAAAAAAATTTAAAATATTTCTAAAAAACCAAAAAAATTAGAAAACATATTTTCAAAAAAAAAACACATTAAAACTAAAGTTAAAAAAAATCAAAATCACGCATGCATGCGTGAAAACAGTGACGACCAGGTCGTAATAACCGGCCTGTCACCCCTGGTGGGGGGCGACGACCGGGTCGTCGTCAGGCGGGACGACCCCCATTAAAGGTGGTCTTACCAAAACTGTTTTTCAACCACTCACACATAACGCAGATGGGCTCAAACACACTCTGGGACAAACCCAGATACAAACATAGGAGTTTTTATACTACTGCTTGACATCCTCTTGATGCTTGTAAAATAGTCAAAACTCAAAAGGAATACGATTTTGTTGCTTTACTGTTTTCCGAAACCAACTTTCCTTCGTTCAGTCCTTTTCCATTTACTCACTAGATGTTTGAGAATCAGGCTTTTAGACAAAAAAAAAGTGGATTCCACCTAATAAGTTTGATAGTATTTACTTGACGTCCGAGTTCAGGACTGTGAGTTTCGATAGACGTCGGACATAATTTCATGTTTTCATAGGCACACATCTCTCGTAAACCTTAGTTCATCCCTTGATGGTTATGGTACTGAAAACATTCATTATAAACACACCCTGGGGCTGTGCTTGTGATAATTTTGGTAAACTTTTTACTCTCCGTTTACCAAGATGATTGTTTATTGGACTTGGTTTGCATGGCACGACGTTGTAATAAATTTTATGCTTACATGGGTTTGGATTTTATCATCATCATCTTATTAGCATGTATTTTCATAAACATGTAATTGGATCAAAGACTCAAAGAGTGGTTACTACCATCCATTTTCTCAATCAAACAACGTCGAACTAATTAAGGATGTAATCAAATTACGTTACACTAATTATGGCGAACGAAGCATGACCTAAGTTTCACTTCAAACACCCACAATTTTTCATTTTAAAAACCAGCTAATTAGTTAAATTAACTAACTTATCCTGGTAGTTTATTTCAATCGGTCCTTTAACCAGTCAAAACCATCCAACCCAAACAACAAACGACCCATTAATCCACCATCACGCACCACACGCACTTAAGAACTTAACCACCCATCCTGCCATGATCCATTTCCCTTCCACATCTTTTCCGCACTCCTCCGCCACTATATAAACCCTAAACCTTCGGATCCACGCCGATCACGCCACTCCCCCTCCCAAATCCCTAGGGTTCCGTCGCCGGCGATGGCCGTTCCTGCGGATCAGGACCAGAAGTGGCTCGTCGATTGCCTCTCCGCCACGCTCGACACCAACCAGGAGGTGCGCTCCTTCGCCGAGGCTTCCCTCCAGCAGGCCTCGCTCCAACCAGGTCGATCTCTTCGCTTTTCTGCTCCATTGTCCCGTCGATCGTGTGAGCGACAAGAAAAATTAGTGTAGAATGCGGATATCGGCGAGGAAGTGAGGGGAGGATGTTCAAGTTGGAATTCGTGGATTTAAGGGTAGATGATGGTGTTTGTGTCGGTGGAGAAAGTTAAAAATGGAGAATAAGCAAGCGAGTGAGTCGAATGAACACAAGACAAACGGTTGGATTAGACGGCAATTCTGGCTCGGTGATCATTGGTTTGGTGAGACTTTCTGGATTTGATGGTGTACGATGCCGTTTCCGAAGGCACTCTGGGACACTGAGTGGAGATGGATGTTAGGTGGCTAGGAGTGTTGATTGTCGAGTGTTGTTTGGAGTATCAACTGATTAGTTGTGACTTCGTAACATGAGCTGCAATGCATCTATTTTTTGACAATATGGAACTGGTACCAGTAGCTTCAAACATAATCAAATCACTAAACTAGAAGAACAAATGAAAATTTTCAGTCATTTCTACCACTATAAATATGTAGAATTGCAATAGACTATGGTCCAAGATTTTCCAGAAACTCCAAACTGTTAGTGTAGAACCTTATTACATTGTGTCAAGTTTGGTAGGCTCCCTTGGTTGTCCGGTCCACAATTTTAGAGGGTTCAAAACAAGATCGAAGGCACAATGAGGCGATATCACAAACCGAATTGAGTGTTGTGACAAGCTATTTTCGTGCCTTCCATGTAATGAAGTGTGGCAGTGTCATGATGATCAGTTGACATGTCTTTTTATTCCAAAAAAATGTTTCACCAACAATCTAGTGCATGGGCTCAATGTTGTTGAAACATGATGATTTGATTTTTAGATAGTTATCTTGGATGACTCTGAAATAAGTGGTTTAGTCAAAGAGGGTAGTGAGTTGGTTGGACGTGGGTTGGTTTATGGCTTGGACTTGGATTAAGGATGTCAATCGTGTCGTGTCAAGTCGTATATATAAGCTCCAGGTGTTGTGCCGTATCCGACCAATTTAATAACCGTGTTGCTAGACTTTTGCCGTATCCAACCCGTTTATAATCGTGTTGCCATATCCAACCCGTTTATAATCGTGTTGCCATATCCAACCCGTTTATGCCTGTTTATACACGATTATTAACACACGATTATTACTTGTTAAAGACAAGTGTTGTACCAAACAAATATCAACCACTAAAAGCACTAGACAATCACAATAATATTAATAGAAACCACATGCAAATGAAATAATAGTACCTAACTACATAATACAATAGTAAACATAAACATAAACTACTTAATACAATAGTAACTGCCTAATTACATGATTACTTATCATGTTTTATCGTGTCTTAATCGCGTTAATCGTTTTTGCAGTAGAAATCCATATTCAACGCATTTAATAATCGTGTTGCCGTATCCAACTCATTTATTACAACAACAAAACATTTTATCCCAAACTAGTTGGGGTAGGCTAGATATGAAACTCTAAGTAGGGCTGCAAACGGGGCGGGGCGGGTAAAAAAAAATTGGGCTGCTACCCGCCCCGTTTAGTCCGGCGGGTTAACGGGTCACGGGTAGGAAAATTTTAATTTTAGAAGAAATGTTAGAAGTTTAATGTAATAATGAAAATTTTAGTACATAAATATGTATTTTTTTTAATAATTATATTTGTAACGGGTAAACGGGTTAACGGGTTGGTAACACATTAACCGCAACCCGCCCCGTTTAGTCCGGCGGGTTAACGGGTGGCGGGTTAACGGGTCACGGGTAGGAAAATTTTCAACCGCAACCCGCCCTACGCGGGGCGAGGCGGGTTGGCGGGTCAAACCCGCCCCACGAACATCCCTAACTCTAAGGAGTCACGGTTCAAACACGTGAATCGTCTTCTTCTACGTGTTTCTATCAAATGCAAATTCCCGAGGAACATTCCAATCTTTTAAATCTTTTTTGACCGCTTCCTCCCAAGTCAATCGTGATCTACATTCCTCTTTTTATGTCTTCGATCCGATTCAATACCCCTCTTCTTATAGGTGCCTCCATAAGTTTTCTTTGTACATGTCCAAACCATCTCAGTATGTGCTGGATAACTTTCTCTTCCATTGGAGAAACTCCAACTCTCTCACGAATGTTTTCATTTCTAATCCGATCCATTCGCGTATGGTCACACATCCACCTATACATCCTCATTTCAGATACACTCATCTTTTGTATATGTTGTCTTTTAGTGACCCACCATTCCGCACCATATAACATTGCAGGTCTTATTGCGGTTCTATAAAATTTACCTTTTAACTTAAGTGAAATTTTCTTGTCACATAAGACACCTGAGGTTTGTCGCCATTTCATCCATCCTGCTCTAATCCCATGGTTAACATCTTGGGGGAGGGATGGATTGTTTGACTTAATTCTTGATCTCTTCCAATTGGTACTTTTATTACAGTAGGACCATATCTGAAAAAATGCATACAAATGATGTAATTAATCAACCTTACTTAAGGCTTAACGAGGTTGACCTTGTGAAAAAGCTCCTATATAAAAATGGACCATATGTAATTCGTCATTTTTTTCTTCGTCTTCGCAATCATTAGTAGGATGCCGTTTATGCTTGTATTTATTTAAAATGTTCTTAATTTGTTGGTCTGGTTATTAGGGTTTGGAGCTGCACTGGCCAAGGTTGCTGCAAATAAGGAGCTTCCGTTTGGATTACGACAAATATCCTTATCTTTATTTGCCTTTGGGTATTTATGTTGTTAGTGGCATTACAATTCCCTAAAAGTCATGTATTTTGTTGCTATATAACAATGATTGTTTGTGAAACTTGACTGTTCTTACCTGGCAGCAGTTATACTCAAGCAGTTCATTAAACAACACTGGAAGGAAGACGAGGAAAATTTTTCACATCCTGTTGTTTCAACTCCGGAGAAGGTCTCGGCTGTTCTATCATACTAGCTGAATTTAGCAGAACAATCATATAACATTTGGATTTTTCTGACTATCAGGCCTCAATTCGACAACTTCTAATTTCTTCACTAGACGATTCCAACGGAAAGATTCACACAGCGATTGGCATGGCTATATCCTTTATAGCAACCTACGACTGGCCAGAAGATTGGCCCGAGTTACTTCCATTCCTATTGAAGCTGATCAGTGATCAATCAAATACAAATGGAGGTTTAATCATGACACTTCAAATTATATTTTGCATGTTATTTTTCTCTTTTAATTTTGGCCAACTTGAAGGCTTTAACATTTGGTATCTGCATACATGTATTTTTTGTTGGCAGTTAATGGAGCATTAAGATGTTTGGCTCTCATATCGGGTGATTTAGATGACACGTTGGTGCCAACATTAGTGCCTGTTTTGTTCCCATACTTGCTTGGCATTGTGTCAGCTCCAAATGTTAGTTTTAGTTGCTCCATAAATTCATTTCGTGCCGTTCTTGTGCTTTGGATATGTTTTTCTAGTACTATTTTTTTCTTTTCTATCTAGATCTATGGAAAGAAGCTGCGTGCTAAAGCTATTTTAATTGTCCATTCATGCACTTCCATCTTGGGTTCGATGAGTGGTATATATCAGGTGAATGAAGGGGATTATTTGTTATAAGATATAATTAAAAGCTTTACCTTTGGTTCTTTAAATCATCTCCGGTTTTTTTGTAGAGCATACACAGATGTCCATATCGTAAAATTCTTCAATCACTAATTATTTTGGTTTGATATGGTTGAACGCTTCTACTGATGTAGACAGAAACCAGGGCATTGATGGCACCAATGCTGAAATCTTGGATGGAGCAGTTTTCCATTGTACTACAAACTTCTGTGCAGACAGAAGATCCTGAAGATTGGAAATTAAAAATGGAGGTATAGATTATAATATAGTGCGTTTCATGTTAAAGTTTCTCATTATCCGATGTTTTGTAATTTTAATTAAAAAATGTTGTCATTTTAGGTCTTCAAGTATTTGTTGGATAAACTTTGTTGTTTTCAGGTCTTGAAGTGTTTACTTCAGTTTATTCAGAACTTCCCAACCCTTATAGATGCAGAGTTCTCAGGCAAGCTATTGTACCTAATTGTGCTGCTAATTTTAGTAAATTTTTTGTCATGTTTTCTCACATTCATGCGTTTTTTCTTTTTGCAATCCTTGTGCAGTTGTTGTTGCACCATTTTGGCAGACATTTCTTTTGTGTTCTAACAAATATCAAGTAGCTTTGGTCCAAGGTGCCGATGACCCTTATTTGGGAAAGTTTGATTCCGACGGTGTTGAAAAAAGTTTGGAGAGTTTTGCCATCCAGGTATCAAAGTTTTGCTAGACAGCTAAAAAAAACTCCGTATGCAATGTGATATTTCCAGATTTTCATCAGTTTTTTCCTAAGCAATGTAATTTATCACACGAAGAAATATTTTGATCATCCTTAATCAAAGAATTATTCATATGCTCTTGTGGTCTTTGTTGACCAGACAACGATACTGTAGTGCTACATGCAGTTCAATCTCTAATATGGATTTAACGGCTAAATATTCACAACATTAACTTTTTTATGCTTTTATATAAATTTAATTGAAATCTTGTTAAGTATAAATTATCAAATGTGATACAGATGGTCTGCCATTGTAAAATTAATTATGAATGCATTTGAAGATCCTATATTTGATCCGATATTTTCCACATTTTTGGGCTTTTGACATAGCTTAGGGTGGTAGGGGAAGGTTTGAAATCTCATCCATTTCTAGTAAATATTTCTTTTACGCCTACGAACGTACTTACCCTACTATAAATGTCTGTTATGATTCCGGATCTCCTCCAGTCGACTTATTGCCGCAACATTCCATTCGTTGAGTGTTAGTCGTGACGACCAGTACAATTGTAGTTGTAGTGCTCTTTGAGTAGCTTAGGATTCCTAGCTCACACACTCACTCTCAATTTTTTGAAGCTTTTGCTGTTAGGAGAATTGGACTTTTATAATTGTTTCAACAATAGTTGTTGAATTCAAAGTTGTATTCTCAACATCCAACTGAAGTATTGGTTTAATTTCCAACTAAGTTTGAATTTTAATTTTCAAGCTACTTAAACTATCCATGGAGCCTGAATCTTAACAATGTTTCCAAATTTATATCCTATTCATAGGATTTGTGGGCTTTAGTAGTGACTAGTTGTGGGTGTGATGTTAGTGTGTTTGATCATCGTGAAATTTGTGGTGGTTGGTGTGGGTGTATCATGGGTGGTGGTTTTGATTTTCTTGAGGTAGAAGGTGGTGGTTCTAGGCTTCTAGCGAACTTGTAATGATGATGGTGTTCATGGAGGTTGTACTGCCAAGTGGAGGTTGAACTTTTGGTCCTCATGTAGGTTAGGGATCATGTTACAACATCAAATGAAGTTACACCAGAACTATAGACATGCTACCATAATCCCCTATTTCAGTGAGGTAAACATCTTGGAGGTGAAGAGTTGTAATGCACAAACAAATGATTCTGTTGATTTCACTTTTCTAGTATTTTCCCCTAATAAAAGATTTTGACCATTTGCTGATTAAAAAGAAATGTAGTACCCATGCTGTGAATAGGAGCAAGGATGGAAAGAATCAAACAAACTTTTACAGAAAGTGACACTAAGTGTATGGTTATGATGAGTGAAGCTTGTGAATGTGTTGAAACAATTGACTCTAGACGTTATCCATGTGTACGATTGGATGAAAATGATCATGTAAGGAGGTTGATTTAGTACACTTCAAGTTTTACTTATTAAATCAACCTTCTTTTTTCCGTAAGTGTATGTAACCTCTAAAAACAGAAGTGGAATTACCTTAGATTGTCCTAAGTGTGTCAATGGGTAAGAATGAATGTATAAATGAAGATAGTAAACATGCAAAGGCAAATTTTGGCATCATAAAAATGTCCCCTGTTTTGAGGGTTGTGAATATATGATATTCTTGTGTCAAATTTATAATAATCTCTTAGGAAAAATGTCACCTGTGGTATCGTGATCTTATAAGTTGGAAACTTTTCTCTTGATATTTCAGTTAATCATGGTATGGTAGAGTCAATAGCTTACGTGCTTTGAGATATGCTCAACAAGCTCATTGTTTTATTGCTTGCTGTAGCCGTGTTTTAATCGGTAATAGAATCATAATTTGTTATTTCATGTGGTTCCGTTCTCTTGAAAATTTCAAGGGAGAACCGTTTCCCTGTCTCTTTTCCATGAATTTTCTTATTTTTGGTTTTCCACTAAGTTGTGTATTAGGTCAGTTAATATTTATTAATGATGGTATAAGTTTACAAATAATTGAAGTGGACGCATTTCATATGTTATTAGTAGTTGCTCAAATGGTGTGATGGATTTGTTTTTTTTTGCAGATGTTCGAGTTTTTATTAACTGTCGTTGGAAACTTTAGATTGGCAGGAGTAAGTGTCATTTAATATCTGCATGTGTTTCAGATCAGTTTATTCAACTCCAATCTCAGGTTTATCCAACAATTTTTGTGACAGGTTATTGAAAGTAAAGTAGAAGATTTGTTGTATTATACAATTCTTTTTTTGCAGATAACCGAAGAACAAGTAAGTTGGTTCTTTCCTTAACTATTAACGATATCTCTTAAAGGCGTGCCATTATTTTCCTCATCAAAATTTCTTGTCTAGCTGTAATTCATCAGGATGGGTTCCATACAAAGAAAATACGCTTTCATCTGCCTTTGTTTACAGTGAACGTTTTTCAATATATAAATTTGATCAAATCACATTATTCATCTAGGTCTTGATTTGTGCTAGTTGTGGGGTTTGTGTTGGTGACTTGGTGTCGTCGGGCTTTTGAATATGCATTGGTATCACAGCTATAGTTATATCCTGGCACTGTTTCCTTCACATCTGTCTTACTATTAGGTTAATTCTTGGTCTGCGGATGCCAACCAATATGTTGCTGACGAGGATGATGCCACTTACAGTTGTCGTGTCTCTGGTGAGCACATTTCTCTTGTAGTTTTCTCATTCTCTCACTCAAGAAATGTAATGTGTTTGCACTTTGATGATTAATGCAACTTTGGAGTTTGTCATGAAAGCAACGATATTATCAACTACTGCTTTGTGTCATTGGTCATAAATTAGTTGCGAAAATGTGAATCAATTCGGTAAATGATTTTGAATGTGAAGAAAAACAAAGTGTAAGAATAAGTTGCTATTCTTCTTAATCATCCATGTATTATAAATGGTTTGCCATGGTTTTGGTCTTTGGTCCTTCTCAATTCTTCGTGTCCCACCTCCAATCCTTTTAATTTAGTGCAAAAGATTGAACTTCAATATGTAATTAGAACCCTTTGATTTGGTAATTCCAAGTCAAAAATTGGTTTATGATGTTGCTAGAGGAATTTCAGTTGAAAAGTTCAAATAATTTGCTCTAAGGCTTTGATATGATTTAAGGAAACTGATTGATTATTTTCTAATTTTGGATCACCCTTACATGTTCTAATTTTGCTGGATTTCTCTTTCTCCTGTAATTTTACTGCTCCTCACAGCCTATAATACATATTCCCTATATTAGGAACTTTATATTTCTCTTTCTCCTATAATAACATGCTTGCTGTTAACTACAAAAGAACAATAGTACAAACCAAATACATTGACACAAGGTTACCAATGGGACAACAGATGTTGAAGCTACAATTTACATACAAGAATACTATAGCATCGATCGGTGCAGGGCAGTGAAAAGAACTGAAGTCAGGAGTCAGAATTCGTTATGAGGTTGAAATCAAAGTGATCGAAATCTATGTGGGTTGAAAATCAAAGGGGTCAAAATCCATGGATGCCAACTGGCCAATGTTTCTGGCAATTTCCCAAATCCATGGGTGTCCCTTGACCCCTCGTTCCACCTTGGCCAAAGGTGGCATGATCCCTGCAACAATGCTTCTTTTGTCTCATTCATGATTCAACTTCTTACGATCATCCGATAGGAATGTAATGGACATGCTTTAATCTTAATTAAGTTAATGCATACTACATAGTGTTTCTTTGCTTGCAAAAAGTATAACGACTGCCTTGAACGGTTCATATCACATCTTGTCACTTCTAGATAACCCCTTTTCATCATTTTCATTAGGTCATCACTAACCATGACCTCGACGACCTGGTCACGAGCGCTATCTTTCTTCCAAATCAGTTTTTTTCTTTTCTTCCACATCAACTTTCTCTTTCCTCAACACACTTTCTTCTCTTTCCTACACTATTCACCTTTTAACCACAACCCACCACAACTTACCTCTCTCCTCCGCATTATCTTTTATTTCTACTAACTTTTATTCTATTCCAAAATCAATTATATTTACCCAAAACATTAATAATTCAAACAAATATATATTAATTAGCAAATAATTATTTTTATCAATAAAAAACAAAATACATATTTATTTAAACCATTGTACGTAGCACAATACAATAAAATATTACATTACCTCAATTTCATTAAAATAAAAATGCATACTACTAAAAAAAATTAATTTGAGGTTCCCCCGAATCGTTGCCATATGTGCTCGATCAAGTCATATTTGAGGACGAGATGTTTTCTTTTTTCACGAACGTGTTCTCTGGTGTCCATGTACGTATCAAGATTGACAACACGACTGGTGGAGAACTGATTCGAACCCACAGTTAATGTGCCGCCTAAGTAGGGCGAAATGTCCTGCTCAAACTCTGTTGTATCATAAATAGTGGAACATGAGTCTCGTTCGTCCTCTACTATCATGTTGTGTATTATGATGCACGCAGTGATGATCTTACTCAGGAGGTCAACGTTCCACGCAAGAGCAGGACCTTTTATGATTGCCCCGCGCCTGTAGCACTCCAAATGCACGTTCAACGTCTTTACGCACTCCTTCCTGGCATTGTGCAAATAACTTGTCCTTAGGAGTTTGGGGCAACGGGATAGACTTCACGAAAGCTGCCAACTGCGGATAAATACCATATGTAAGGTAATATCCCATATTATAAGAATGACCGTTGACTGAGTATTGGACAGTAGGCGCGCGTCCTTCTAACACATTATTAAACACAGGAGACCGCTGAAGGACACTAATATAGTTTTAATACCAAACTATTTACGAAATAATACCCCAACATATTTAAACTAAATAAAAATTAAACCCAACATCTCCAACAAATAAATAAACCTAACATCTAAAACAATTTTTTAACAAATAAATAAACCTAACATGTAAAACAAATTTTAAAAAAAACGAAAAAAATAAAATTTAACCAACCCGTTCATCTTTGCATGACCGGTCGTGGGGGGGGGGGGGGAATAACCCCCCATTAGTGATGCTCTTATTGTGTTATTGCTACTAACTTTATGGAAAATAATTCACTGCCTGTACTTTATTGTCATTTATGTTCTATTATTACAATTGTATTTACTGTCTTGGCCACCCTTTAATCAGAATTTTATTTTATAATTAGTTTTGGTTACTATTTTCATTCATAATGTAAAATTTCAACTTATTATAAAAACAATACTGGAATACAATTCCTAACAGTTTGCAAGTAAATTTTGTCGTCGTGCATCTATTTTCTTTCAATTCAGAACCATCTTATTTTAGTTTTGATGTGGGAATGTTGGTAGAATTTTGCATATTTTTGGTAAGAATAATTTATGTATTTGCAATTACAGTATGTGTGGATATGAGAATATATTTTTTCAATTCATAATTATCACTAGAAAAATGGAAAAAAGATGAGTTCTCTCTCATATTCAGTCTTTTATCCTTTCCAATCTCCAGCCCTTCATATCTCACATCCACACCCATTCACGTGTAAAATAGTAGAAGAATTTGCTAAAAAGTATATACCAGAGGGATCTAGAAAGATGAAGTAACTAAATCGTCCAAAGTGATTTTTTTTGTTGCAAAGCACAAGTATTTTATTACAAAATAACGAAGAATTTATTTTCCACATTATGGTTTATAGAAAAATGCAATGGTTCTTCAAGTGGTCATAGTTTAGTCACCTATTCTTACAGTACTGACTTGCAGTTTTAATATACTATTTTTAGCAACCTGTTCACATAACTTTGGATTAACTACTAGCCCAGTGTGAATTTTGTGGAAGCTGTTAACTTGTTATGGGATCTATTTCACGTGTATATAAAGAACCTTATGTGGCTTATCATCATTATGATTAAACAAAGTTGTCATGGTAGTACTATCTGTTGTCACTGTCAATTTCTTATTATAATTTATAGATCGTATCTCATTAGGATTGCTTAAATGTCATTATGACCAATGAAAGAAAAAAAAGTGTTGAAATATAGCAATTTGTTGTGGATGTTGTCACTGGCAATGCAAGTATGGGCTGTTTCAATCTCCTCCAAATAGGTTTGGTGATGCAATTTACACTGTTCAGGTTGATCTTTGTGCCCTCAAAATAAATATAAAGGACATTTCTGCAGGTTCCCTTTTATTGGAAGAGATTATAAACATATACGGCAAAGGAGGGATGGATTCCTTACTTAGAGCTGCTGAAAAGCACCATGCTGAATCTTGTAATGCCAAAGTTCGAGGTTCTGGAGACTGGTGGAAGGTTGCTACAAAAAAAATTGGACTTCTGCCTTGCTCCATGCTATTTTTTTAACACTATCTTCCTTCTTGCTTCTATGCTTTTGCCTGATTCAATACTAATGCATTGAACAAGTAGCTTTGTACTGTGGTACTAGAGAATAATGTTTAGATCAACTGATCATCAGTTGAATTAACGGGCTCATTTGCACAATAAAATCATCTCGGTTTGGTTGCTGTTGGCATCTGAATAGTCTCAAGGATAACAATTTGCATCACTTCACAGTTTCACTCTTTGATTAGATAGAGGAAACAAAAGTTTCTTTCTTTTAAACATTAGGGCATGAACTTGGGTCACATCACACTCAAGTCCTTAATATTCGTGACTATTCTTGTTAATGTTATAGATTATGTATCTGTTTTGGATTTTAGTGGATCGTGGACTTGTTTAACTAATGGACCAATACATGACAATAGGTATTTTATTACCATTACATCAGAATGGAATTTTTAACTGCACGAAAGAAAAAAAATCATGGAAGTTGAATTTAGCTTCCTTAGTTCTTTTTTAGGTGTTCTGTGGATTACTCATTGTGCATGATATCCATGCTTGATGTGATTTCCTTGCTGGGCAATTATTTAGTTCTAGTTTTAGTGTATGTACCACAAGGTATTTTCCAGTTTCTGTTGTGGATGGTAAATTTGTTAATGTTTCACCTACTATTTTTTAACTTGCAATGTATCTTGATTTTCTTATGCATTTTAAAGCTCTATTCGAGAATCTTTCAGTTGTTGTTACTATTGTTTTGACTGCTTTCCGTGGAATTTTCGTGAGATGCCTATATCTAGTGACTTTCACTTCAATTTGCTTGTTGGCCATCCATCTGAATTAAATTTTCGTCCTGGTGTGGTTGGTTTTGTTTTGTCATCTGAACCACATTCTACGGTTCAGGTGCATGAAGCATGTCTCTTTGCTCTGTGTTCCATCTCAGATTCATTGCTTGAAGAACAGGTAATTTTTCTATGTTCTAAAATTTACCTTTAAAGACCTGACTGTATCATATTGCGTCATTCATTCTGCAATCTACCTTTAAAGACCTGACAGTTATTCTCTTTGCTATCTAGTATCTACAATCTAGTCTTGTTAGATTTTTTATTTTTGCTTACGTATCCTGAAGTTTTTGTCATCTATATATATTTTTTCCAGTCTTCAGGGTCAAGAAGATCAATAACGGCAGATCTTCTTAACAAAATGCTCATGGAAGGAAAAGACTCAGGTATTAAACTTGTTTTGGTTCTGCTACGCTAAATTTCTGATTTATTGCCTGACAAATAATATTTTGATTGTTATAATTCTTACTGCCCTCACAGGAGTACATGACTATCCTTTTGTCCATGCACGAGCATTTGTCACTGCTGCTAAGTTTTCTTCTGTGGTGAGAATTATATTTGTAATTAGTTTCATAAAAAAATACCCTAATAAACTTAAAAAAAACAAGAACAACAAATCTTTTAATCTAGTTGGTAGTCTAGAAATAAAACTAATCAAGAATACGGCCCCGAAATGTGAATCACTTTCTTTTACACACTTTTGTCCAAAGCCAAATCGTGCTTCTCAAGTTACTCCTAGTCCTCCCCTGCGTTTCTTTATGCCGTCGCGGTCCAATACTCCCTTCGTCACTGGTGTCATTGGATTGCAATGCTTCACTGGACAATTGATTCGATACACAATCAATCGTCTACCATTTCACAATGAAGAAGAAATTGAGATGGTTTAGAGAGCCATTTTTGTCCATTTCGATTCAAAATGGCAAAAAAAAGATTGATTTTTGAAGAGGTAATGCTAAAATACAAATAAACAAATTGCCCCAGTGTAGTCAGAATTTAGAAGAGGTAACATTGCAGTAGGCCTATGAAGTCTTTACAATACGGATGTCACGTGTTCATGCCTCATGGTTGTTAAGGTGGTGTGTAGCTAGTATTTGAGGTGTTTTGAGCTGTAAGAGTATGAACTGCTGGTGGATAAGTCCTGTCACCCAATTACTTTTGAACATGCATGGCTGTCTTTCGGAACACTAATCATTTAACAAAAATAGTGTTGATAAGGTATTAAGGTGGATATTTCAAGGGCCGTTTCATATAATCTAGTGAAGGAGTTGATGTATAGATTACCAAATATTATTTGCTTGGGAAATACCAAAAGTTTTTAGTTGCTTGATAATTGCCTTATTGATTAATCCAGCTGCAGTTACTTCCGACCAAGTATAATTATGTGCATGCTGGTTTTTGGAAGCCTCTCGGTCAACAACATGCTCTTATGATGGACTTCTAATAATTTACTAATCATGAAGCTCTGGGATGTATGGATGGTTATGGAACCTCTTCTTTTGGTGGAAGATCATTGTTTGCAGTTCCACAATGTTGTACCGCGATAATGCTCTAAATTGCTTTTGAGGGTTGGCTTAAGGGAAGTTGAGTTATATCTTTCTCTCTAGAGGGAAACTAAATTTATTACAGTTCTCTCACGTTTTCTTCCAGTTGTACTTACACAATTTCCAAATTCCTTAACATGTGGAATAGTTAAGAGGCTCGAGAATCAAAAGAGCAAGCATAATGGTGGTGTTATACTTACTATTCACCTCTTACTTTGTGTCGTTTATAGTGGTGATGGTTGAGTTGTCTCTTGAAAGACATCGTTTTAAGATTTCCGTCATTCCCATTTCCCATTATAGTCACGAGTTTAGAACCATCAAACGAAATATTCCATGTTGCAGGATATATGAGACAAGGTAGATTCTGAACCCTTCCATCTTTTCCCTTTTATGTAGGGCAGCTGTAGTTTAAGGATATATGATTGTCTAGACGTGTTCCGCTTCTAATATTTTAATGGAAAGGACAAGTTATATGGGCCATGTAGTTATTTTGGACAAAACACCTTTCTCATGCTGACCATTGAGAGAAATGTTAAAACAAGAATCAGGAGATCTGTTCTAACTGAAGGATGTACTGATAATGAGGGGAAAGTGTTTTGGAATTTTTTTGGTGGTTACTGAGCTATTTATTGGATATAACTGGGTGTCCTTTTGTTTATAACTATCCTTTTCGTCCTTTCTTGTTTAACATAACTTGCTTGACATACCTGCTAATAAAATTTGGTTTACACCCCTTGCTTCTTTTTCAAGGAAATACTGTATATTTTTTGCTTCAAAAATTCAACAGATCAATCAGGGCCTACACGAGCACTTCATCTACACTGCTATTCAGGCAATATCTCTAGATGTGTAAGATAAACCAACTTCCTTGTGTGAACTTATAAATTGATGTCATTGACCCTTAACTTTTATTTTGTTTTTTGTGTATTAAGGCCTGCACCTGTGAAAGTAGGTGCCTGCCAAGCATTATCCCATCTCCTGCCAGACTCCAAATTAGGTTTCACCCAGACACAAATAGTGGGCTTACTTTCAGCATTGTTAGATCTTCTCAATCAAGTACTTGTAGAACGTCACCACATTTGTGCATCCTTCCATCAAATAATATTTTAATATTTGATATAGATATGAATGCTTGTTAGGCATCTGACGAAACACTACATCTGGTTCTGGAGACACTTCAAGCAGCTGTTAAAGCAGGTTTATTTTAGTTTTGTTCCATCTTGTGTTTTTATCTGGCACTAAGAAGATGAAAACCACATTTTTTTATAAAATTTGATTGCCTATGTGTTGTTTTCTTGAGCAGGCCATGAGTTCTCGACTGCTATAGAGCCTGTTCTTTCTCCAGTCATATTAAACTTGTGGGTGAAACATGTTTCAGATCCATTTATAAGTATTGATGCGTTGGAAGTGTTGGAGGTACGGAATGATAGATAAAACAATTAAATTAGTGCTACTTTGTTGTTCTTGCTGTTTGTAAAATGCCTTTATCTATGACTTCATAAGCAAGCTTAAAACTATTGTACAGCAACATTACCCCAATGCCTCAAAAGAGGCTCCCACCTAGGCGAGGTAAGGGGAGGTCGGGTGTACGCAACCCTACAGTGTAAAACAGTGATGTTGTTTCCAATTGACCAAATGATGCGAAGTGCAACCGACCATCTGCGATTTCACACTAAATAAGAAATGTAGATTGTTTAGATAGCCATTGTAGTCGCTAGTTTTTCTGTTGGAAAAGGCAAACCACTTTAGAATATAAAAGAGTTTCAGCAAGGATATAAAGCTGATAATTTAAAATTGAAACACGTTCTGCAAAAGTATGCTGTTAATTTAATCCATCTATACTAGTACAGTGGTTCGGCGTAGATTGGTCCTTTAGTCCTTTGGTCCTTGAACATCTACCTTTCATCTTCTCAAACTACAACCACTAGAACAAGCCTCTAACATCTCTTTTCATTCTATTCATTGATTATTATCCTTATAACATCTCGTGAACCTAGGAGTCCAACCATCATCTCTTGCTCCTCATTTTCAATATATACATAACCTAATAAAGCACTTCACAAAATCTAACACTAAGAAACATCCAGGGTTACTTTCATGGACCACGAAAAGTTAGTTTCAAAACAGAACCATATAACTAATATAGATGGATCCTACATGCATTCCAGTCACGGAAATAAACTCGAGTCGCACTACTTTAAGTTGTACTATATAAGTGCTTT
Organism: Triglochin maritima; assembly: GCA_963682175.1. Classification (NCBI taxonomy): domain Eukaryota; kingdom Viridiplantae; phylum Streptophyta; class Magnoliopsida; order Alismatales; family Juncaginaceae; genus Triglochin; species Triglochin maritima. The sequence continues at coordinate 52,600,552 of OY821771.1, read as the reverse complement.
CTCTAATGGTACAGTGCTCTTCAAACAAGGCTACTTCAATCGTCTCTTGACCTTATTTTTTCAGCTAACTCACATTTTTATAGACATTATAATGAATTACTTACATATTTCAGGCAATCAAGAATTCTCCAGGATGCGTGTGGCCCTTGGCTTGTCGAATTCTGCCCTCAATTGGTCCTATGCTGGAAAAAGTAAGCCTGTGGATTTGAGAGTTGAATTGCCTTTGAAAATTGTGCCTTGCAATTCCATTATCTTTTGTCAAATCATCTATATGTTGGAAATTTGGTGCATATTTTATAGGTATTTTTCACGTAGAGGTATTATACCTACATTTATTTTGGTAAAGGGTTCTCATTTGTCACTACATTTCAGCCTCATGAACAGCCTACTGGATTGGTTGCCGGGTCATTTGATCTACTTACCATGATGCTGAAGGTATATCTTTGCATCCTTCATTGCTTCTTGTTTTCCTTTAATGACACCACTAAGTTTTGAAGTATTGTAGGGTGCTCCTAGTGATGTAGTGAAAGCTGTATTCGAGACATGCTTCCATTTTATTGTCAGGATTATCCTCCAAAGTGACGATCATGGTGAAATGCAGGTATCATGCTCATCCTATTTCTTCAAGAAATTTCACATTTTGAAATTTGTTCCCTTCAATATTTTTCTTTCTTTGTGGAATTCACGTGTACAAGTTAAAGGTCTTCTGAATATGTTATACGACGATCATTTGTACATCATTGTATGTAATAAATTAATTTCCACACATGATACACTCATACCGCTGATGCCTATATTAGCATGTTGTTGGAAGTCACGTGATGAAATGACAATCTATGATAGGCTTGCATTTGGTATATTAGTAATCTGATTCAAGTTGTCACTCAGATCATTATATCTCGCCCTCATAAATTTCAACCTTAAGGTGTATCCAAATCCAAGCACATCCATTATCAAGATCTGGGACTGCGAGATGCCTCATCTGCATGTATGTTGTCTCTTGAAATCCCAAGTGTTGTAAGATTGCTGTCCATGTCTCGACATGCAACTCCCAAATTCATGAAGTCTACGACTAGCATCTATAACCAAGTGAAAATTAAAGGATGTAAAAATAACAAAGCCTGTAACCAATCCGTGTTATACTTTTTCTCAGAAAGCAAGAAAAAAAGTCGTTAACATTATGATGTTGTTAGCATTCCCTAAGACCATTCATTATATATTTGGCCATTTGGAGTTTCTGGGCTAGAATAAAGTCTACAAAATTGTTTCAAACATGTGTTATGTTATCCTGACCTCCCAAATTGAAAATGGCGTAACTAGTGGCCAGACTTTGTTGACACTTAAGAAAATTAGAAACTCTACCTTTCAATCTTAGCGAGTCTCTTTTTTCTAAGCATGGTTTAGCACTTTCCGCAGACAGACATGCAGTAAATTAATGATGTACAAACTCTGCAAGTTTTTATATGATTGGTTTGCATTTCTTGTCACAAGTGAAGTGGGGGATATCCTAAGAGAGCTTGGTGAATAATTTTCTGACATTCTTGGCTACATAAATTTTCTTTTGAAGAAACCAACTAATTGACTTTTGAATGGTTGAACCTTTACAATATGTGCTCAATTCATAGATTAAAATTTCATGATTACTATTGTTTACAATTTCTATAAAAGCAAGCTCACCCTATCTCAATAACCTCTTGCAATGCATTGATGTAGACTTTCCTTTTGTTTCTTCCTTAATGTAGAATGCAACAGAATGTTTAGCTGCCATTGTATCTGGAGGAAAGCAAGAATTGCTTGTGTGGAGTAATAATCCAATGCTTACAGTGAAAACTCTACTGGATGCTGCGTCAAGGTGATTTTGTTTTTTTACCTCTCTTTTATTGTTTCCTCTTTCATCGTTAAAAATTTACTACCCAAACACATATGACAATTATTTATTGCAAATGTTGATCGGAGAATGTACATGGTAATACACCTAGATAACAACACTGACGTGGTCCCACCTCATGGTAAAAAAGCTCTTTAACTTGTTTTGGTAATTTCATTACAATGCTGAAACAATTAATGATTTTTATCCTAAATGTTTAAAACAAGTGTATTTTAGTCTATATGGAACTGTAGTGTTCAAACCTTTGCAAATAAAATGGACCAATTTCTTTTCTTTGTGACATGTATATGTATCACTAGAAGGAGAAGGATAAGGTAAGCCTGCCTACATTCATCTACTAATTAATATTTCTGAAAATACATGCTCTCCCAATTTTTATTCTTTATGGAAGCAGGAGGGATCTTTTTCTGTATTAATGAGCTGCTACGTATATGTGATCCTCTATCTTACCACTGTATGTTATTTAAGTTTAATGAAGTCCATGTGCCACTGACTTATTAGGGCCATTTAATACTTCATTTTTATATATATTTTGACAACAGCATTATTTTATTTAGTTGATACTTATGTTATGATTTTCTCTAGCTGGAGTTCTGTGTAACATGTATCTGTACATATAATATGTATGGGAACACATTTTGGATTGTGATTTTGGTGATATTTTGATTCTTTGGAATCTGATTTGTAGCGGAAATCATTCTAGTAAAAATGGTGTTTGGATATTTTTTTTTTTTTGGAAAAATGTAATTCTTGAACACCTTATCCCTGAACCCATCCAAGACCACGGATTTTTATTACATTTCACATTCTACCATATTTTATTTAACGGTAAGGATGAAATTGATTCCATCATTTAGTTTTAATTGATACTGTTTGAATTTCAAGATAAAATGATTTGTGACAAGTTATATTTAAACTTCATCAAAAAAACAAATAGGAGAAAGAACGGGGTGAGAAAGTTGCAATGGCAGATTTTTAAATATTGATACATAAGATTGTAGTTTCACGAAAACAGTGGGATAAAATGGTAAATAAGAATCAAGCAGTTCCAAACCTGATTCAGAGAGAAGGAAATGATGACTAGGGAAGTGTGTTTCGAGAATATCAGTCTTCAAAAAAAATTGATTGTGAGAAAAGATGTGTGGCTACACACTTACACTTGATTTTTTCTGACAGTTTTGCTCAGAATCAAGGTACTAGAAAATATCCCCAACACCTTTAATATTAGACAAAATACATTTATGTTAACGGATTCGTTTTTAGAATAAAATTCAATATCATTGGCATCACTAATTGTCCACCATATATACATATTTGATTTAAATTTATTCTTCAATGTCGCTATGTAATTGATTGCACTCCAAATACACCGCACTTTCATGTGATAAAGATAACACTACACCTAAGAATGTAAAAGGAATCAATTGTCAGGGAGTATTATTCACCGAAAATGCACTGTCACCAATAATCTTTACAATTATAATATGTTTGCGTAAATGCAAGTAGTGTTATTCATTGAAAGCGCATCACTAATCTTTATCCTGGGCAAGGAGTTTTATATTGATCCTTATTCTTGAGCTTCAACCTACAGGCTTCTGGATCCGGGTGTGGAAAGCTCTGCTTCACTTTTTGTTGGTAGCTATATTCTGCAGCTTATTTTGCATTTCCCCTCAGAAATTGCCTTACACGTGCGAGAGCTAATAACTGCTCTTGTCAGACGCATGCAGTCTTGTGAAATTGCAGGGTTAAAAAATTCCATAATTGTTATCCTTGCCAGACTTGTAAGTGTTTTTTTTACCATGAAAGGTGTTTCAATATTGTAGCACATAACTAGATGTTACATTTTTCTGCCATAAACTGATATTACTTGATTTTATACCCACATCTGCTGTGTGGTTGCACACTTGCACCTGCATTGTAAATTTCTTAAATGATTGGACAATTGTCTTGACCTTATTATCTGATACCAAAAAACTTGCAATAAGTCAATAATTAAGTTGTGACTTGTCCACCAGTATGTGTTTCCTTCTGTACATGTATTCGATTTTTCCTTGATCTACCTATCTGTAGGTTCCTTAACATCTTCCTTATGATTAACTTATTTTGTCATGTATATTGGAGCTATATGACGTTGAAGAGGTTTTAGGATCGGAAGAGAAGTTCATGATGCAAGTTGTAATGGTTTGATAACTGTTATTTAACCTTATTCGATTAAATAGCAAAGTTTCAGTAGGTGACTGCGTATGCAGTCACCAATTCTTGTGGCCACTTTTCGACTAGCACACAACCACACACTATATTGCTCGATTTTTGTGGTCGCTTTATTCTGCTATGCTTTCCGCACAGTTGCATAAGTGACCCAACAAGTAGATATATTGTGTGATTCTTTTGTTTTTAGTTTTTCCCCAAGTAACACCCTTACTTTCCTCCATTTGTCACGGACATACAAGATAATTACTAATTCTTTTTCCATTTCCCCCAATTTTTACTTTTTTTACAAATTGTGTTGATTTTTGTTGATTTTTTTTAAAGGTGTGTGAGCCACCACCATGTATGACCTCAGAATTTCATATGTGGTCGGGTAACGACCAGCATATGCTAACTGCACAGGGTTGCATACTCATTGCCTGAACAATGTTTAATAGTCTTCTTTGTTTTTCTAATTTTATATCCAAGTAGCCTTTATGCTGATTTGGGCATGATTACTCTTGCATAATGGCTAGCGGTTTCCCCTGGAAAAGTGAATGAATTTAGAATTAGTGCTACCATATTGTCCTTGAGTTTACTTTTGGATACTCATATTGAAGACCTTGCAATTAAGTACCTCAAAAATTAATTTCTTCCTACATGGTTCAACCCCTATATTCCCCACTGCTGATTTAGTTTCCTCTCTTTTAATTTTTATTATAGTTCCAGTTTGATTTAATATGTGAGTCAAACATTACTAATTCTTGCTTTTTTTTCAACATTGGGTTTCTTTAACGGTCATATGAGTTTACATGAAGTTCGTTCATTAGCCTACTGGATACGTATCTTTTCTTGCAGAATTTGGGACCAAAATATTTGTAACAACCATTCCCTTTTCCCCTTGGATCTGTTGTGCATTATATATGTTTTTTTCCACTCAGTTTGTGTTTCTATTTTTTTTTTAATTTTCTTCAACTCTCAGGTCCATTTAAGTTGTCCAAATGTTGGAAAATTCATTGATTTATTGCTTACGATACCTGCAAATGGTTATGATAGCTCATTAGCTTATGTGATGTCAGAATGGACGAAGCAGCAAGGTTTTTTTTCTTCCTTTTCTTATCTTTTACTTTCAATGTGCCCTTATATCCTTTCAAAGCACAATACATTACATGAAGAATAATGAAGTTGGGTATATGTGTAGTAAAATTTGTATGTCAGCCTTTTATGCCTTGACAACATAACCCTAAAGTTTCAATTTAAGTTCACCTTCATAGAAGTAATTGACATAGTTTAATAACATCTTAATTTATTCGTTTATAATTCAAAAGACTAAAAATTGTAAATGTCTCCAAATGAAAATGCAAAGAAGTCTCTTTAAGGTATCCAAGTTTCTAAACTTATTTTGTAACAGTTATTTTGAGTTTACAAGTGTAATGTTTCTACAAGCATCTAAATATTACGAACCTATTATATGTGAAAGAATGAGGAAGGGAGAGGAACCCTCCTATACAGAATTGGAGCGCAAACTTTTTCGCCAAATTTTGGGAAAAATAGGAGAAACTTGTATAACAATTTTCTTATTCCAGTACCAATCCTTCCGTTTAGAACCTACAAAGCCACCTAATGTTAAAAAAACACTTAGAAGACTTTTCTTGTAAATTTATTAGAACTCATTTCTTTTCTTTCCTCTCCAAGTTTTTATTCAATAAGAGGAACTCACTTAAACAGGAGAAGAATTAAGATTCTTTTCAATTTTCTCCATTTATTTATCTCCACCTTATGTATCCAAACACCGTTTTCTTTAATTTTTCAATTCTATGTAGGAAATGACACACCTTTACACTTTTTTCATTCTTTGATTCCAGAATTGACTCCACATTTTTTGAAAAGGGAATTTTTTTGCAGTGTTAACTCTAGTTAAGCTTATGTTTGTCCTTGTATAGTTTTTTGAAATATGTAAATATTTATGTTTACTTAATTTTGATTGATTTCCCATCATTTCTATTATTCTTTGTTACAAAAAATAGTTACATCATCATAGTCATTCTTCACCTTGTGAGTGACTTCTTTGTTATTTTACACAAAGTTACTTTATATGTCCATGTAAACCAATTAATATGATAGTTGTGTACAAAGGCTAATGCCGGCTCATCTACGTGTTTGGTATGGGGTTCAGGCGTTCAGCTTCTATAAAACAAATTTTTAATGCATATCTACCTCATTATCATACTCAGATGTTTTATAACAAATCTCACTTTAGTTTTATGTCATTTTTTTCTGGATAATTCAGGAAGTAAACTATTTTCTACTTTGCCTTATTTTAATTCTCTCTTGTTTTTTCTTCTTCTGGATATGAATTTTTTATTTTATGCATATATTGATAGACTTGTATTAATTTACTGCTCTATCCGTCTAGATACCACACACTGCATTTTGTGATTAATAGGCGATCTATTTGTTAATAGCTACTACTCTCACCAAAGTGTCTGTGGTGGTAGGACTGATCGATACATCTTTGTGACAGGAGAGATACAGGGAGCTTACCAGATCAAAATTACAACTGTTGCTTTGGCTTTATTGCTTTCCACAAAGCATACTGAAATTGCAAAAATCAATGTCCAGGGCCAGCTTGTTAAGGTTTGTGCATATAACAACTTCCATTTAGAGCAATGCCGTGTGGTCAGTTATGTATTGCATGCGCCTGCAGTCTAATGCAGGTATCACCACTCGTTCAAAGGCCAAAGCAAATCCCGATAAATGGACTGTCGTTCTACTCCCTGTCAAGGTAATTTATGTCAATTTTCTATCAACAGAGTCAACCAATCATTTTTTAGGTTTTGGGTCATTAGAAGGTTCAAATGTTTAAGATTATTGCATGATTACACACATTCTTTGATGATTGTACCGATAAAAAACGTTCTTCGGTGATTGCACATAGAAATTGTTATTACATGGCTGATTTAGTCTTCTTGTATTGGTTACACGCTTGACTCTGCACAAGGATGAGTGTTTCCAATCATATTTGGTTCTACTGTGCTACTTGAAAGTTGATATTATTATTTTTATAGCTTAATTATTACTGGATTTGTCATGGATGATTCTAACAACTCTCATTTTTTATATACAGATATTTGCATTATTAGCAGACACACTTATCGAGATTCAAGAGCAGGTTTTACCTGATAAGGATGAGGTTGTTTTCATTCTGGTTATATTTACTGGTTCACCTGCATGAAACAATTCATTGAAATTTGGAATGCTACTTTCTTGGCAGGACAGTGATTGGGAAGCTGAAGAGGGTGATACCATCCAGAAAGACGTATTGTTCTCATCTGGCCTGTCTTCCAGTTCCAGACTTCCTATGGAGCATCTTGAAGTTATGGCAAAAGTTTTTAATGAGGTATGGTGGTCACCTCAGTCTTTATTTTGGCATCTCTGTGGTAGCAAGTGGATCTCAACTGGTGGTCAAACTAAGGACATTCCCTGAATCCCATGCTCAGTTCATCCACTTGAACCGAAAATTGAACCGATGAAGTTGAACCGGCTACTGAACCGGTAAAGTGGTTGATTTCTTACTAATTATACAACAAATAAAACACCAAATCATTCCCCGAAATAAAACACCAAATCATTTTTTCCTTAACCATTACGTACCTTGTAAAATAAAAATCACATAATGTGTCGTACTTGGACCTGTCTCAACGTGTTTGTGTTGTGTCAAACTTGTTAAGTATCCAAACTCCACCTAACACACCACATGGCAATATGGCATGTCTGAGCCGTGACTGTTCAATAGGGATGTAGGACACACTTAGAAGCTGGTTTGAACTTTGAACTGTACGTGCCTCCTAAGACTTCGTGCCAGTATTATATTGCAGTATACATGAAGTTTAATGTGCTTAAAAAAACTTTAGATTGCTGACAACACAAATGGTCAAGGACTCAAGGTTTGCTATCACGTTGCAATACAAGCGATACCATAAATACTGGCAACAAACTTTCGGTTATCAAGGTTGACATATCAGAAATAGTCATGTTGCAAGATTTTTAAATTTGCTATACCATCATAAATGGCTAAAGAATTCACTAATAAAACAATTAGTGCTTGGAAAGAAATCTTGTGGTAAATCAATGGTCATTTCCTTTCAGGGAAATGTTGGTATGAAAACACTACTGCAATGTATGTTCTAGAAACACTTTCATGCTTTTATATTTTCTGCATTATCACCATCACCATCACCGTCATTAACATTATTTTGTGAATATGGAAGAATGATGGTGATGATGACTGCGAAGACGATTTAGTCAAAGGTGTTGACCCACTCAATGAGGTAGTAGCCTGTTGCCCAATTTATTTCCTTACAATATCATGTTTTTTGGGCCTCTCTATCTAACATCATGTTCTTTTCTAGATCAATCTACCACATTATCTTGCAGATTTCTTCACAAAGTTGTCAAACAACGAAAGACCATTATTCGAGCAGCTTTTCCATGTAATTTTTTACTCATTATGTGTTTTGCATGCGCTAATTTTCCTTGTCATTCATTTGTAAGGTGTGATGTTTTCCTTCTTAAAAGCAGTGCTTATCTCCAGTTCAAAGGAAAGCTGTAGAAGCCATTCTTTATAAGCAAGTGACATCTTAAAAGTTTAGTGGTTGATGGCACAATTTGCTTGGATTGATTAGCAGTCGGCCTTGTCAGCCATTGCTGTTGTAAAATATTGAGGTGTGTCGAGTAATTTGTATGTGAGCTTAGTTTAACTTGCTGAGAAACTTCTCTCTAAAATTTTGTTTCCATTCTTATATGCATTGGTTATTGTTGCACAAGTACAATGATGGTGATATTATTGAAATTGATAAACATAGATGCATTAACTGAGCATTTTGAAAAACCGAAAAGAAAAGAGAGTGATTGAGTTTTGCATATCATGCTCGAGGAGATTGTTTCAATCCGTAAATGGATTTGTGTAGTTTACAAATCTGATTTGAGGAGAATCAAAGTCTGAGGGAGGAGTTGTGTAAACTTCTTCTAATGTCCCTTGTAGAAAAGCATTTCGAACATCTATTTGAAAAAGATTCCACTCATAGTTAACAATGGACAAGAGGATCCTAATTGTGTTCATTTTTTGCAACTGGAGCAAAAGTCTCTTGATAGTCAAGATCATAGGTTTGAGTGTACCTTTTAGCAACCAACCTGACTTTATACCCATCAATAATCTCGTTACTGTTATACTCGATTTTATATATTCATTTGCATCCTATAGGTTTGGTGCCTGGCTTCTTTAAAGCCTCTGGTTCTTCTTTCATAGTTTTTACCCAATTATGGTCCCTTAAGGGTTTCGTGACAAGAGGTGAGTTCTTGGTGAGTATCTATTGTATTTACAAAGTTTTGGTGGTTAAGAGTAATAATAGCATTGTAGGAGATATAATCCCGATAAGTAACGTTATAGGTAACAAAATCTCTAAGAAGGGACGAGGCACGAGTTGGTCTTGTGGACCTTCTCATGGGAGCTCCTTTCCATGGTTCTTCTTGCACAATATTCTTATTACTTGTGTTGCTTGTGATGTTTTCGTCTCCCCCTTCTTGAGGGAAGATAATTTCCTCAAGACACGAAGATATTTCTTCAAATAAATTCATAGTCGGAAGACGAGGATCTTGACATGCAAGATTGTTACTTGTAGATTTGAAATATGATACATCCTCAAAGAACGAAACATCTCTTGAGATATACAATTTACAGTCTTGGGGGTCATAGCATTTGTATCATTTCTTTTGGAAAGAGTACCCAAGGAAAATGATTTTAACAGAGTTTGAGTTTAATTTATCGATTCTTTTTTTATGAACATAGCAAACACATCTAAGAATTCTAAGGTGGTCCGTGCTCACACGCCTACCATTTGTTATTTCGAGAGGTTGTTTATTTTGGATTACCGGGTACGGAGGTAGTTAATAAGATAGACAATAGTTCGTATAGTCCCGACCGGAAAATCTTGGGAACATGATTCTGAAACAATAAGGACCTAGTGACATTAAGTAGGTGACGATTTTTCCCTTTTGTTTTCATTTTTTTTGAAATGTATTGCTAGTATATTCCGAACCATTATCAGACTTAAGAATTTTAATTTTTGTGTCTTACATATTTTCTACAAAAGTGACATTCGCAAAACATAGAGAAAACATCGAATTTGGATATAAATAGATATAACCAAGTCATGCTGGAGAAATAATCAATAAAAGTTATAAAGTATTTAAAACCATTATATGATTCCACATTTCCACCAGGACAGGTTCCTAGATGTTTGCCGTCACCACGGTGTGGACTGTCGGTACATATGTTTCATTCCACGACTTGACGACGTCCATTCTTTTAACAAAGAATTTGTTCAAACTATGAAAACTCATCAAAATCATGGTTGTAATTGGCATACCGCGTGCCCCCTCGTAAGACATTGTTGAAGCTTTCTGACATGTTCGTTGTCATACATCCTAAACGTCGACCCCCGTCTGACAACAAGTCCATCTTTCCAAAGGACCTTGATGCTGAATCCACTTGTATACCAGTTTATGTTCCTCTGCAATAGTCTTCATTAACTCTTCAAATTTCATAAATGAATGAGTTTTACCCGCTTCGTAAAGCTTGTTTTGTCTCAATCTTTCCTTGCAATTTCGATGTTTAGCAAGATTTGCTTTCATGTGTCAAAGACAGAATCGATGTACATGCCCCTCCGAAGGTGGAAATGCGGCTCGCACACAAGCGTTTATTCCCGAAAATCTGTCGGTGATAATACACAAATCGGGTCGCCTCGTAACTCTACTTGCTACAACAATTAGCAATAAAGCTCTATATTTGCTATAGAGGTGCGTTCCATCCACACTTACAACGGGTCTACAATATTGAAACCCACTAATTGAAGGCCCGAACGCCCAAAACACACGCTCAAACATCTCATTGTCTGAATTTACTTGGACAGACTCTATTTCGACAACATATCATTCATTGTTCTGACAGAGAACTGTGAGGAACATTTGCAGATCTTTAAAACTGTCTTTTTCGGCACAATAAATTCGGTTCAACGTTTTTTGCCTAGCATGCCATGCTTTAGTGTAACCGATTTCAAATGAGTATTTGGTCTTCACCCTTTCCATTATTTCAGCAGGAGTAATTGTGAACTTAGTTCTAACAGATGACATTATCAAGTCGTATACAAAATTAGCACTGCATTGTTTGATGTCGTTTAACAATATCGGATTGGAATAAGTGTGCTTGGCGTCGTTTGTTTTAACTTGAAAATATCTGCAGCCTTTTGGGACAGACGCATGTAGACGCCATTTGCAGTTATCTTCATTACGATGAATTCAATGAACAATATACCGTTTCGTTGAAGAAACTACAACTGAATACTGAACAAACTTTTTAATGTGTCACGATATTAGAGCATGAACCAAATCATCTTTCGTTGGCAAAATTCGTTTGTCCCAGAAAGAACGACCATCTTCCGTACGCCAATCACTCCGTTCCAAATTGTTCGCAGCATCGAAGAATGAGTGTTCAATTACAGAATTCTCTATCTAAGTTGTCGGATTTAGACTTATATTCAAATCTATTCCATAGTCCCAACCGATTGACCTTATTGTATCATACTCCGGCGAATGAGTGTTGGTTGTCAGCGTAGGGTCGGGCACTTTAGGTTCAGCTTCCACATACACTCCAACCACAAACATCTGTTTAAACAAACGCATCACTCCATAAACCGACCTATCATTGGTTAATGAAGCGTATGTCCAATCATTGTTTAATGACAATTTCGCCGTCAACTTGACATCAAACATACTGTGTGGATAACAACATTCAGATCTTATGACATCCATTAAATTCTCACATTTTATGTTCAACGGAACAACTACCAATTTGCGGTCAGATCTTGTATATTCTGCCACATCTCCGTTACATTCTAATTTCCCATTATACATGACCAACAAAGATCCTTCATCATCGTTATCCATACCTAACATATATTAATTAAATTTGAAAATGTGTTCAAGTGAGATGATTGTTCTTCATTACTAACTACTTAAAAAGTTGAAAATACTCAAATGTTTTAGAAATTACCTCAATCGAGTGTAGTAGCAAACGACTGTAAACGTCGAGCAATCTCTCCAATAAAATCAACTACAATAAACAATGTTACGAATCATGTCAGATTTTTTTTAAAATTTTTGACAGAACCTCCCCTATATTTTCAAATTCGTAAATTTAAACCTGCACGGTAGAACAAACTAACAATACTACAAATAACATCCTCACATTCTAAACATCTAAGTAACAACGTATTTCTCAACATGCAAATCACCATATATTTAACGAACATATTTCTCAACTTCAAAACATTTTTTTCCATTAAAACCTACATACATTATTACTCTATTTTCAAGACTACAACAATCAAACTTCAATTCCCACATACATTTAAACTCAAATAAATCATTTTTAAGTTTACATTCATTCAAACTAACACACATTCAAACCAAAATAACAACAAAAAATCTAATTTCAATCACAATAATCAAACTTAAATTCAACTATTTTTAAGATTACTACCGTAGACCTACAATCAACAAAACTAAAATCAATAATCAACTAACAAACAAAAACAAAAAGTTTTGCCTAAAAACCCAAAATCGAAATCGAGTTTGCAGCAAAACGGTTTCCTAAACCAACAAAAACACTACAATCATACCTAAAACAACAATGTATATCATCCTAATACATAAAAAAAATAAGAAAATGGTGGAAAACGAAAAAAAATCGAAACCCTAACCATAAAATCACGAGAACTCGGCGGAGGGGGAGCGTCAGGCTGCTTTTATAGCCCGACACAAACGCCGAGTTCACTTTTTTTTAAAGTGAACTCGACATCTCAGATGTCGAGTTCTATTTAAGACCTGACCCTCCAACTGTCTCATGCACGATCTGAGTTGTCAGGAGAACAGTTCAAATAGAACTCGACATCTGTGATGCCGAGTTCTACTTGGACTCCTGTTCTCCTGGCAACTCAGATCGGGTGAAGTATGCTAAGTGTTGGGCAATAAACAACCAAAGAGAACTCGACACTGGTGATGTCGAGTTATCTATGCACTAAAAAACAAACCCTCCGCCGCTACGTGCCATCACGTGGTGGCAGCGAGTCTAGTTTGAAAAATACTTTTAATTGAGGTCTAATTTGGCAAAAAAAAATTTATTTTGAATTTTTTTCCTAATTTTAAATGGGTCAGTGACTAAACATAATGTTCAAGTGACAAAATATGAAACTTCATACAAATCAACATTTAAAGTCGATGGCATTTCAAAAATGTTGTTTCATATTTGGTGCTCTACTTAAATATAATATCTCTCCATGATTTTTAACATCAAATGATCTTAAGATCAAATGCTCATCTTTAGGTTCTCATGTGTACTACGACCAAAACATTCCACATGGGTTTGTTCTTATTCCATGTGACCGGCACTATAAATTCCACTACATAGACTAGTTTAAGATAATATTACAGGCAGGGGTGGATCCAGAAAACAAATTTGGGTGGGATAGACTGTCTTCACATTGGTTGACAGTCTTCACATTTTTTTCGAAGACCCACAACTTTAAGCTAATAATTTAAATTTTTTTTTTTTGAATATATCCTTCATATTTTTAACATTTTTTTCAAACCTGAATACATTAAATTCAAACATCCAAAAGAAATTTAAGTAAAACACGACACATCAGTTAAACAACCAATTAGCAATTAAGAATCTAAAATACCACCGCTTAATTCTAAGAATGATACTACCACTACGAGTCTAAGACCAAGAACAAATCAACATTTATGAATCTAAAATAACCACAATCCAAGTTTAAAAAAATCACAATTTTGGAGCTAACCCGCAGACTTCTAAAATAAACCACGATCCAAGTCTAGAACTCACAATTTCAAAACAAGAAAGTATTAACAACAGTTAAAAACATGAAGCATTTAGCTAGCTAGTTGTCTCTTGGTAGCAACCATATATCTCTTCTACTTTTCATACAACATTTGTGTTTTTATGTCCGTGATTTTCATTTCTTTCCCATCTTGAAATGCTAATCTTATCCAACTTGGTCTCGTTTTCAAATTCAATCATAATCATCTTTATTTTCAAAGTAAAAAGACTCAAAATGTTGCAACGTTGGGGTTGCATTACATAACACAAATTCAAGCGAGCAACACAAGTTTTGGTCAGACAATACAGGCACAAAACATACAATTAACATCTTTCAAACTAGCACAAGCCACAACCAGAACACAAGAACAATTACCAAACTAAAATCACATTTCTAAAAATTCAAAAATCACATTTCTAAAATCACATTTCTAAAAATCACATCAACAACAACAGCCAAAACAACAACCCATTACCCATATCTAAAAATCACATTTCTAAAGCATCTTATGTCTAACTTTTAAAATGGATGTCTAACGTTGCAAATTATTAGTGTATGATGCATGTCTAACCGCCTATTGTGAAATTGAAATCAACATGCTTCTTTCGAATCTAGCATTTTATGCATTTCCATTCCATGAACACCTCGGAAACTTACTAACCCTCAGGATCTAACATCTTAAGCATTTCGAATCTAACATGTTGTGCATTTTCATTCCACAAACACCACAAAAACTTACCAACCTAAAATTTCATCTCTCACCAACTCAACATGAAAACTAGACCACCGAACCATCCAACAAAACAAAACACCTAAAATATCAAATTTAGCATCAAACAAGATCAAAAACAAAACTCAACTCATACCACGATTATCCGCAAAATTAGAATGGTAATGCAACCTCTACCCTCGAGCATCTTTAAGACCTCCTGCGCAGTCTCGGATGACTTAAGAAATTGATCATCAACCTCATACAAAATCTGCAAAACATTCCAACTCCCACCACCACCACCCTTCCCTCTCCTCACCTCCAACACGACAACATCCCCATACTCGCTGCATGTTGGTGGTGCACAACCAACCCATGTTGTCCCACCCTCATCTTATCTATCACCACTGTCTACGACGTCACTTTCTCAAGAGTGATCGGAGATTTAGGGTTAGGGTATAAGGGATTAGAGAATAGGGAGGAGAGGAGAGGAGGAGGAATGAGTTGGGCACTTGGGCAGGGGATGGGGAAAAATATTTGGGGCTTTTTTTTTGCAAATTCTGGGTGGGGCAGCTACCCCACCTGCCCTGGGCGTGGGTCCGCCCTTGATTACAGCTTATTATATGAACATAGTTTTTTTATAGAAAATATATGAATATAGGTTGTTTTTTGAAATAATTTGAATATAGGTTGTTGTTGTGGCATTTTTTGTTGGACGGTTCGTCCTAGGTTCCAGTAACTTTGTACAATTGTACTTCTTTTCTTCCTTGTTTTTTTTGTATTCTATTTTTCTAATGTTGGCATTTAAAAACAACTTCCAAACATTTCAATTAAGATGACACAAATCGAAACCCTAACCTTAAATTCGCGAGAACTCGACGGAGGAGGAGCGTCAGACTGCTTTTATACCCCAACGGAACTCGACGTTTGTAACGTCGAGTTCATTTTTTTAAAGTGAACTCGGCGTTACAAACATTGAGTTCTATTTAAGACCTGACCCTCCAACCGTTTCATGCACGATCTGAGTTACCAGGAGAACAGTTCAAATAGAACTCGGCATCACACTATAAATTCCACTACATAGATTAGTTTAAGATAATATTACAACTTATTTTATGAACATGGTTTTTTTATAGAAAATATATGATCATAGGTTGTTTTTTGAAATAATTTGAATATAGGTTGTTGTTGTGGCATTTTTTGTTGGAGGGTTCTTCCCAGGTTCCAGTAACTTTGTACAATTGTACTTCTTTTCTTCCTTGTTTTTGTTTGTATTCTATTTTCTAATGTTTGCATTTAAAAACTACTTCCAAACATTTCAATTAAGATGACACAAATTGGCCTCTGCTTCTGAAAACTGATTAATCCTTTTGCGATTTGAAATGCTGTTACGGACAACATTGTCGAATAAATTGCTTTCAGACCTTAATTTCAGAGGGCATGAAATAATTAGTATATTTTGTAAAATACCCCTTCTAAATTTGCATATTTGCAGCTATCTTTATTACTTTTTAAAAGCTCTCATAAATACCCTGTTACTATAACAGTCTGCATTTCTTTGTCTCATCTGTCAGTTTGAACCACATATAAAGAACATCTAAACCTTAACTATAAAGATTGGTTGAATTTGGTGCAAACGTGTATGAAATTGGAGATTTAATGGGGGAAAAGGTAGATCTGATGAAACGAGGGAATAATTTGGGAACTTGGACGTTAAGTTCTCAAAATAGTTCAGTAAATGGGGGAGATATCATGAGTACAAGAATTTGAAGTGATATTTGCGAAGAAACTTTTATAAAAAAGTATATATTTGTGAAGAAACCCTGACAAACAATGATCCATAATTTCAAAAATTAAACAAACAATGATTCGTTTTAAAGTTATCAAAAATAGGTTGTACTTAATCATGCATTTGCTCTTGGTCATTAAAAAAACACACAGAACTCGAACATGGAACTCGACAAAATAACAAAAAAAAGGGTCATCTACAACATAAAGTCAAACTATAGACAAGAGAGTGAAAACATGATTAATCTAAAGAGGTGCCACTTTGGTATTTATGGTGACAACTTCATCCATCGGTGACACAAACTAGAAATTCTCATGGCCAAGCTGAAATGAAACATGATTAATCAAAACGCAAGACTTATACGTCTCGGAGAATCGGTGATTTTGAGGGTCTCTTCGATAAGTTTTTTTGCCCGCCTGCTTTTGATCTCCATCCTCATACTCTCTGTTTTTCCCACCTTATGATACGGTTTTTTCGTCTTTGATCCCATCAATTTGGACTTCAAACTCCCAACCCATCTTCCCATTTGATCTCCAACGTTCATCATATCTACTAACTTCTAGGATATGACAATCAGAAAACATTTTATGATGATCCAAAGAATAGAAAGAACAACGTGCACGTTACATTTGTATTAGAGAAAGGAAGAATCGAATTTAAGGAAAGGTGAAAGTTTTAAAGATAATATGATGGTATATATGTGGTTGGAAATGAAAACTCACCTTAGCCGGACAAAGAAGAGACTTTTGAAGTATAAGAGAGATAGCTGCTAATGTGGAAGAGAAGTTCAAGAGCTACATATATATGCAAAATTTTGTTTCCGAAAAATCCCTCTTCTTTTTCTCTAATTACTAACAACTAATAGACGGTTTTCTGCTTATTAACTTATGTATTACTCACAAATTGCATATTACCCCTTGTTTTCGTCCTCAATTTAACAATTGAAATTTCCCCTTTCCATAAAATGTCATTGTCATATAGACCATTGTGGTTTCATGAACAGTTTCTACTTATTAGTTAGAGCATTTGACATATATTGTTGCAAATACTCAATGACACATAATTATTGGTTGACTAACTCTTCTTAACTCAAAGTTTTCAAGGAAAAATCTGAACGGATACATTTAAGTATATATCTAACTCCTAAATTTTAAATGGGAACCTCGGTATGTACGTAAACATAGGGGCAAAATAAAGAGATATATTTGTGTTGTTGGGGTTATACATATGCAAAATATTCCTCAAATAAAGTTGATGTTGGTTTTAAATTTTCTAGGGTTCATGTCATGTTGGGTTCCTTTAGACAAGTGACAAACTTTAAAACTCTTGACCTCAAGGCATGAAGAGGAGGATGTTTGACATTGAAAGAGTGTAATATTGATCTTTGGTGGTTGGAGAGGGTACGGATTTGTTTTACCTAATTATATTCATAATCCATTTTATGTGCCCTTCTTAGTTGTACCAAAGGATGCGTACAACTAATCACCTTCAACTTTGGGCCAATGGGTATTCAAATTGTCTATGATTACGTGATTGGATGGTGAATGGTGGATCAAAAGAGCTTAACCACAAAAGTAATGGTTCAGAAAAACCCAATGTGTGATATGTAGCACATCCAAATGACTGAATCTTGGGCCCCATCTTTGCTAACTACATAGAGAAGCTTCATAGGACAAAGAAATAGTGGTTTGTCACTTTGCTAATAAGTCGTCACAACCATTAATATAGTGTCTTAGAAGTATACTTAAAATCCTAGTGACTCGTACCTTGGTCCACTATTTTGGATATGACATATTGATTATGATCAGTTAAATTATTAATCCAAAAGTCATACCCTTTTTAAATCACTTAGAAAATCTTACATCTAAGCAAAAGCAAGAGCACTGGTATTACAAAACTATACCCACTGGAAGAGATGACACAAATAAAGACCAAAATAAATTGCAAGCGTGCATGTCCACTCCACATATAGGATTCAAAATTGGAACTAAAATGGCAGCCACATGTGCATTCAACCAAATCAAACCCAAATAGGCCCACCTAAAAGTTGCATGGCTTGATGTGTTTGGGATCTTCCTTTTACCACATCAATTCCCTAAATTTGAAGCACTCTTTTTATCCATATTTATGTGGCACATTTTTGTTCATGTCCACTTCTTCATTGGGTTAGCGTCTAGTACATTCTATTATACTATGGAGTTCTGTACCGCATTATTGTATCAAATGTATACTTTTGTTATTTTACTCTTGCAAGTTGCATTCTTGATTGGTTTATTAAGAGTTGTCATTTTTTAAGTCATTTTTATCATTTTCCATCTCCTTATTGCTTTTTTTTTGGAATCTATTTTTTTGAATCATTTCATCAAAATAAGTATGATTACATGACCAACTCGGTAAGACTATTGTTGTGACCTCTGTGCCCCCAAGTTAAGCTATGTAATTTGAGCGTAAGTAAGAAGACCCCGATTAGCAAAGAGTTTCCGCAGTTCCTTACGATAGCATAAGTAATGTCCTGGACCAATTTTTTAGGGATTAGCATCCCTCACGGCAAGCAAGGAAACCAGTGGCAAATCCAGAAAATAACATAGGGTCGGCACCATTGATCCAATATCAACTAAAAAAACAAAGATAATATAAGTTTTTTTTTCAAAATTAAATATAACTAGGAGCCCTCATTTTTCATGGTATACATAGTAAAAAAAAATTGAATTATTTTACACCTATTGTTTTAGATCTCAAACAAAATTCTTGCAACTCCTTTTCGTTCATTTACTGTTCTGCTCAAGTTGTACTGTACGATATATCCCAATATGTTTATGGTGTCTTTGGTATTGAATATGTTATAGGATTTAAGCAATACCATCAACGATATTAAATAAATAACCCTGTTGGATATATCCGTTAACGATTACTGTTGGGCTTCAAGGTTGGGTCTTTAGGCTCAGATTTTAGGTAGTGTCTGGATATAAAGAATAACCACAAAAATATCCATTAAATGTTATTGTTTGGGTTTAAGGTTTAAGATTTACGAATTCGATTTTAGCTATAGTGTCTAGATATAACGAATAACCACGATGGATATATCCATTAACAATTACTGTTTGGGTTTAAGGTTTAAGATTTACGAATTCTATTTTAGGTAGTGTCTGGATATAACGAATAACCACGTTGGACATATACATTAACAATTACTATTTGGGTTTACGATTTAAGCTTTAGGGTCTATATCTACGGTCTAAGGTTTGGATTATGGTTTAGGGTGCAAGGTCTAGAGTCTAGGGTTTACCGATTGTATCCATCTTGATATATCTAGTACAATTGTATCCATCCGATCACAAGAATCATATATATCATCATCAAGCTCAACGCGCACGACCTTCACGTCCATGTTAAGCTTCTTCTGTGCTCAAAGCTTCAAGATTCTCACTCTTTCGCGTTGGCGTGGTAGCCTCTTTTTGGACAACACTTTGCTTTTTTGGGAGAATCACCCTTCTGAGGATTACTAGACTCCACCTTCTCTTTCTTTACCTCCTTTACCCCCACCTTAGACGACTTCCCGTCTTTTGCAATATTCTTCTTCATATTGCTCAACACTCTGTCTTTCAAGTCAACATACCACTCACCACTGTCAGCCTTACTCTGTTGTTTAACTGGACATTTAATGGTGATGCCCATCTTCTTCAGCCTTTTGGTTTTTCGTAGCCGGTATATCTCCACACAAACCTACTGTTATTTATCAGATATGTCTATCAATTCTCTCTCCGCTTCCATAGCCAGAAATATTGCTTTCAACCAGGAATCCTCCAAATCTGCCACGTCCATGCGATCGTCCCTTTTTTTTTGACACACCACGTTGATACGCCTCGGCCCATTTCGATGCTCCGGGAAATAATCCATCTTCTTCCGCAAATCCTTGGATCTCTATTTTCTCCAGAAACCAAACCTGAAAAAAAATTAAAACACCATTACCAACAATATTCACATGAATGTAATTACAGTAATATGTGAATTTATCATACCCTGAAGAATGCAGTACATTTGTTCAGATAAGCTATCTGCACTATCAGATTTGTCCACTTCTTAATAACACATACTTTGTATTCATCCAACAACCGATGGAGGTACTCAAAGAACTCTCTGCCCCACGCTATGCGATTAAGGGTTTGAGCGTCCAGCAATCCTCTGCCGGTCATTCAGCTTTTTTAGGCAAGTCCCACTTTTACTGTATGTGCATCTCGTCTTAACACCACCTGCATCTGAACCAGATATATCTAGTTACTCTCGTTATAAAGTTCTTTAAGATAAATCACAAACAGTAGTATATCAATTATCTCATGGAGATGAATCTATTGGGACCAACAAAAAAACTAGGAATAGGCCCTAAGTATGAAAATTAACTTGTTCATAACATTAATTTCGAAAATCAACTTTCTCGTCAGAAATATCTATAAATCAATTGTATGTCATTACGTCCTTGTTCAACAACAGCAGTAATATCTCGATATATCTTACTAGTCGCTCAAATCAAAAATATATCAATTGCAGCTAACATATCTGATAACCAAGTAGGTCTCAGATTTATCTAGTCATTAACGGCGCATTCATATTTACGGACTTATCTACCACAAACCGAGCAATTATCAAATTACAGAGGTGTATAACACCCGGAAATATCTAATTTTCTAACGAAACGCACTCGAACAAAACCCAAACACAAAATCTGATTATAAAACTTTTAGATGTTCAATTAAAATGGTGGACAAGAAATAGTTTTGGGAATACAACACTTATGCACCGATTTTATTGAAACAAATATGTTCCCACCCCAGATTTATCTAACTAAACTCATTCAAATAGTCACATGTATAAAAATAAATAAATAATGGATATATCGAGTATATCCACAGAGAAAAATATTTGATGTATCTCACAACCTATTGTTACCAAAATATGCATCCTCTTCACCAATACAACCAACGTAACAACCAAAAATCTTCCACAACTACAAGATCATAACAATGCACCCAACTTTGCAATGTTGGCAATACAAACAGAAACAAATTGAAATTTGCATATTTAACAGTCAAACCCCTAAGAACACCGCAATCCATGGCTACCTATAAACACGAAAAAAATAACACTTCACCGTCGATCAAATGTATCCCTACGTAAAAACAAGCCAAAACAACCGCATCATTTGTACCCAAAATAACCACAGCAGCAAATAAAAAAGTCAAAACGGAGGCCATACCTGAGTGTGAGCCTGCCAACGCCATGAACATTAGCACACCAAGAAAAAGTTGTACAGGAAAACGTTGAAGTCGGAGGCGGAAAAAATGGAGGCCTAGAAAATGGGGAAGCGGAAACACTTCAGATTCCTCTTTCAAAATGAAATTTGGGATCAGATTTATCCCTCCACCAAGGACGCGATCCGTTCATCAAACTTGGTGTACAATAAGCAGTACTCGCTTAAGATTTACAAGATGAATAACTATTTATAAGTTTTTGAAGGACAAAACAAAGCAATTGTATTATATTAAAAAAACAAGCTTCTTAAATTATACCAAAAGGGTCTTGAGTTCAGATGTAATATTAGATTACTGACTGCTGTGATATGAATCCAGACAAATATTACATGAATTTTATTTTATCTTGGTAATTGGTGACTTGACAGTATTAAGGCTTGTTGTTGACTGACAGTATCTGTGGAAATAAAATTGGCAGGGATGATCAGATAATTTTGAATGGAATACTCTTCTACTTAGCCAACATGTACTTGTCGGGAGCCCAACACATTCCCATATGGAAAACAAATGGTGCAATTCTAGCTGCTCTCCTCCACACTGGTCCAGCCGAGTTCCACAACTATTGGCTCCACAGAGCTCTACACCACCACTTCCCTACTCACGTTACCACTCTTACCACCATGTACCGATTGTCACAGAGCCCATCACAAGTAAGCAACAAATTAACTAAACATGCATGGTTAATTAAGTTTGTAAAGTTGCTTATGTTGATCGGTTTGGAATGGAATTGGACTTGGAATTAGTTTGTAAAGTTGCCGGCCTATCCCTCCGTTGCCCAAAAAGGGTCGGTGAACCCGTTGTCTTCTAGCCGATCAACAACAAAGAAAAACATCAAACGGTGCAAAAACGGTCTAACGAAAACACCTCACCGGTCAACCGAAACCCCGACCAGAGGACTGGTCCAACCGAAAAACCCGTCAATAGGTCGAACCGCAAAGGAGACCCGTTCGACCGAAAAAAACCAGTAAAACAAATCCTTTACTCAAAAGAAACAAACGGTCGAACGATCCAAGACCTCCGGTCGACCGAACACCACCAGTAAAACCCTCCATCAATCCACACCACGTGGTCGACCAAAACAACACTTCCGGTCGAACGACCTTTAAGTTAACTTAAGTCGTCAATCAGACGAGTCAACAGGCGGTCGACCGTTTAGATAGTCAACGCCCCAACCGACCTACGACAGTACTTTCGGTCGACCGGCAAAAGGGTCAAGTTCGACCGAAAGCAACCAGAACCTCTATCTCTCGCTCAAAATGCCACAATCAGTCGACCACCCAAAGATATCGTTCGACCGGTGCAAGGGATATCGTCCAAAAATACACTACAACCGGTCGACCGAAAACACTACAACCGGTTGACCGAACCAAACCACCGGTCGACCGCTATAGTGCAGAAAAACTGCTGCACAGGTCCGACGAGCCATCCGACCTACCGTCGACCACTTCAACACACACGAAAGCATAAGTGAGTATCAAATTAAAGCTTGACATACCTTTAAGGCTTGAAGAAGCCATTGAAGATCCAACGGCGAGCGTCTCCACGCAACTCTTCTTCTCCGGCGGAACCCGACCCGATCGACCGACCAACCCTCGTACACTTCACCACACCTCTTCACCTCGACAAACACAACTCCTAAAGTGTAACTTATTACACTTTCCACCCGGATAAAGACTTTTCGGAACGATACTCGAGCGGTACAAACCCTTTGAGTTAAAAAATTGAAGAACTTGACGCTGTATCTCCATAAGTCAAGAGAGATACGGCGTTGGGATTAAAAAGGTCTAACGTGTATGTATCACACTGACCACTCAGATACGGATATTTTGGAACGCCACTCGAACGACTCAAGTCCTTTGAGTTAAAAATTGAAGAACTTGACGCCGTAACCCCATAGGTGACGAGAGATACGACGTTGGGATTAAAATGGTTTAACGTGTATGTATTACACTGACCACTCAGATACGGATTTTTTGGAATGCCACTCGAACTACTCAAGCCCTTTGAGTTCAAAATTGAAGAACATGACGCTCTATCCCCATAAGTCAAGAGAGATACGGCGTTGGATTAAAATGGTATAAAGTGTAAAAAATATTACACTCCCCACCCGGATATAGACGTTTTGCAACGATACTCGAGCGGTACAACTCCTTCGAGTTGAAAATTGAAGGAATTGACGTCGTATCTCCATAGGTCACGAGAGATACGACGTTGGGATAAAGATGATCTAAAGTGTAACCAATTACACTCTCCACTCCGATATAGACATTTTGGAACGATACGCAAGCGGTACAAGTCCTTTGAGTTCAAATTTGGAGGACTTTACGTCGTATCCCCCTAGGTGGCGAGAGATACGACGTTGGGCTAAAATGGTCTAAAGTGTAACTTATTGCACTTTACACCCGGATATAGACTTTTTGGAACGAGACTCGAGCGGTACAAATCCTTTGAGTTAAAAATTGAAGGACTTGTCGTCGTAACGCCTTAGGTGACGAGAGATACGACGTTCGGATTAAAATGGTCTAACGTGTAAGAAAATAAACTTTCCACCCGAATATAGACTTTCTGGAACGATACTCGAGCGGTACAACTCCATTGAGTTAAAAATTGAAGGAATTGACGTCGTATCTCCATAGGTCACTTGAGATACTACGTTGGGATAAAGATATTATATGGTGTAACCAATTACACTCTCCACTCGGGTATAGACATTTTGGAACGATACGCGAGCGGTACAAGTCCGTTGAGTTGAAAAATGGAGGACTTGACGACGTATCCCCATAGGTTTCGAGAGATACGACGCTGGGCTAAACTTTCCACCCGGATATAAACTTTTTGGAACGAGACTGGAGCGGTACAAATCCTTTGAGTTAAAAATAAAAGGACTTGACGTAGTAACCCCATAGGTGACGAGAGATACGACGTTGTGATTAAAATGGTCTAACGTGTAAGTATTACACTGACCACTCGGGTACAAAATTTTTGGAACACCACTCGAACGACTCAAGTCGTTTAAGTCCAAAATTGAAGAACTTGACGTCGTATCTCCATAAGTCAAAAGAAATACGGCGCTGGGATTAAAAAGGTCTAACGTGTATGTATCACACTAACCACTCAGATACGGATTTTTTGGAACGCCACTCGAACGACTCAAGGCCTTTTAGTTAAAAATTGAAGAACTTGACGTCGTAACCCCATAGGTGACGAGAGATACGACGTTGGGATTAAAATGGTCTAACGTGTAAGTATTACACTGACCACTCAGGTACAGAATTTTTGGAACACAACTCCAACGACTAAAGTCGTTTAAGTCAAAAATTGAAGAACTTGACGCCGTATCTGCATAAGTCAAGAGAGATACGGCGTTGGGATTAAAAAGGTCTAACGTGTATGTATCACACTGACCACTCAGATACAGATTTTTTGGAACGTCACTCGAACGACTCAAGTCTTTTGAGTTAAAAATTGAAGAACTTGACGCCGTAACCCCATAGGTGACGAGAGATACGACGTTGGGATTAAAATGGTTTAACGTGTAAAATATTACACTCCCCACCCGGATATAGACGTTTTGGAACGATACTCGAACGGTACAAATCCTTTGAGTTAAAAATTGAAGGACTTGTCGTCGTAACGCCTTAGGTGACGAGAGATACGACGTTCGGATTAAAATGGTCTAACGTGTAAGAAAATATACTTTCCACCCGAATATAGACTTTCTGGAACGATACTCGAGCGGTACAACTCCTTTGAGTTAAAAATTGAAGGAATTGACGTCGTATCTCCATAGGTCACGAGAGATACGACGTTGGGATTAAAATGGTCTAACGTGTAAGTATTACACTGACCACTCGGGTACAGA
The DNA here is from genome assembly GCA_963682175.1 of Triglochin maritima. Taxonomy (NCBI): domain Eukaryota; kingdom Viridiplantae; phylum Streptophyta; class Magnoliopsida; order Alismatales; family Juncaginaceae; genus Triglochin; species Triglochin maritima. The sequence goes on along the minus strand of OY821771.1, from coordinate 52,574,852 downwards.
ATTTTTGGAACATCACTCGAACGACTCAAGTCGTTTAAGTCCAAAATTGAAGAACCTGACGCCGTATCTCCATAAGTCAAGAGAGATACGGCGCTGAGATTAAAAAGGTCTAACGTGTACGTATCACACTGACCACTCATATACGGATGTTTTGGAACGCCACTCGAACGACTCAAGTCCTTTGAGTTAAAAATTGAAGAACTTGACGCCGTAACCCCATAGGTGACGAGAGATACGACGTTGGGATTAAAATGGTTTAACGTGTATGTATTACACTGACCACTCAGATACGGATTTTTTGGAATGCCACTCGAACTACTCAAGCCCTTTGAGTTCAAAATTGAAGAACATGACGCTCTATCCCCATAAGTCAAGAGAGATACGGCGTTGGATTAAAATGGTATAAAGTGTAAAAAATATTACACTCCCCACCCGGATATAGACGTTTTGCAACGATACTCGAGCGGTACAACTCCTTCGAGTTGAAAATTGAAGGAATTGACGTCGTATCTCCATAGGTCACGAGAGATACGACGTTGGGATAAAGATGATCTAAAGTGTAACCAATTACACTCTCCACTCCGATATAGACATTTTGGAACGATACGCAAGCGGTACAAGTCCTTTGAGTTCAAATTTGGAGGACTTTACGTCGTATCCCCCTAGGTGGCGAGAGATACGACGTTGGGCTAAAATGGTCTAAAGTGTAACTTATTGCACTTTACACCCGGATATAGACTTTTTGGAACGAGACTCGAGCGGTACAAATCCTTTGAGTTAAAAATTGAAGGACTTGTCGTCGTAACGCCTTAGGTGACGAGAGATACGACGTTCGGATTAAAATGGTCTAACGTGTAAGAAAATAAACTTTCCACCCGAATATAGACTTTCTGGAACGATACTCGAGCGGTACAACTCCATTGAGTTAAAAATTGAAGGAATTGACGTCGTATCTCCATAGGTCACTTGAGATACTACGTTGGGATAAAGATATTATATGGTGTAACCAATTACACTCTCCACTCGGGTATAGACATTTTGGAACGATACGCGAGCGGTACAAGTCCGTTGAGTTGAAAAATGGAGGACTTGACGACGTATCCCCATAGGTTTCGAGAGATACGACGCTGGGCTAAACTTTCCACCCGGATATAAACTTTTTGGAACGAGACTGGAGCGGTACAAATCCTTTGAGTTAAAAATAAAAGGACTTGACGTAGTAACCCCATAGGTGACGAGAGATACGACGTTGTGATTAAAATGGTCTAACGTGTAAGTATTACACTGACCACTCGGGTACAAAATTTTTGGAACACCACTCGAACGACTCAAGTCGTTTAAGTCCAAAATTGAAGAACTTGACGTCGTATCTCCATAAGTCAAAAGAAATACGGCGCTGGGATTAAAAAGGTCTAACGTGTATGTATCACACTAACCACTCAGATACGGATTTTTTGGAACGCCACTCGAACGACTCAAGGCCTTTTAGTTAAAAATTGAAGAACTTGACGTCGTAACCCCATAGGTGACGAGAGATACGACGTTGGGATTAAAATGGTCTAACGTGTAAGTATTACACTGACCACTCAGGTACAGAATTTTTGGAACACAACTCCAACGACTAAAGTCGTTTAAGTCAAAAATTGAAGAACTTGACGCCGTATCTGCATAAGTCAAGAGAGATACGGCGTTGGGATTAAAAAGGTCTAACGTGTATGTATCACACTGACCACTCAGATACAGATTTTTTGGAACGTCACTCGAACGACTCAAGTCTTTTGAGTTAAAAATTGAAGAACTTGACGCCGTAACCCCATAGGTGACGAGAGATACGACGTTGGGATTAAAATGGTTTAACGTGTAAAATATTACACTCCCCACCCGGATATAGACGTTTTGGAACGATACTCGAACGGTACAAATCCTTTGAGTTAAAAATTGAAGGACTTGTCGTCGTAACGCCTTAGGTGACGAGAGATACGACGTTCGGATTAAAATGGTCTAACGTGTAAGAAAATATACTTTCCACCCGAATATAGACTTTCTGGAACGATACTCGAGCGGTACAACTCCTTTGAGTTAAAAATTGAAGGAATTGACGTCGTATCTCCATAGGTCACGAGAGATACGACGTTGGGATTAAAATGGTCTAACGTGTAAGTATTACACTGACCACTCGGGTACAGAATTTTTGGAACATCACTCGAACGACTCAAGTCGTTTAAGTCCAAAATTGAAGAACCTGACGCCGTATCTCCATAAGTCAAGAGAGATACGGCGCTGAGATTAAAAAGGTCTAACGTGTACGTATCACACTGACCACTCATATACGGATGTTTTGGAACGCCACTCGAACGACTCAAGTCCTTTGAGTTAAAAATTGAAGAACTTGACGCCGTAACCCCATAGGTGACGAGAGATACGACGTTGGGATTAAAATGGTTTAACGTGTATGTATTACACTGACCACTCAGATACGGATTTTTTGGAATGCCACTCGAACTACTCAAGCCCTTTGAGTTCAAAATTGAAGAACATGACGCTCTATCCCCATAAGTCAAGAGAGATACGGCGTTGGATTAAAATGGTATAAAGTGTAAAAAATATTACACTCCCCACCCGGATATAGACGTTTTGCAACGATACTCGAGCGGTACAACTCCTTCGAGTTGAAAATTGAAGGAATTGACGTCGTATCTCCATAGGTCACGAGAGATACGACGTTGGGATAAAGATGATCTAAAGTGTAACCAATTACACTCTCCACTCCGATATAGACATTTTGGAACGATACGCAAGCGGTACAAGTCCTTTGAGTTCAAATTTGGAGGACTTTACGTCGTATCCCCCTAGGTGGCGAGAGATACGACGTTGGGCTAAAATGGTCTAAAGTGTAACTTATTGCACTTTACACCCGGATATAGACTTTTTGGAACGAGACTCGAGCGGTACAAATCCTTTGAGTTAAAAATTGAAGGACTTGTCGTCGTAACGCCTTAGGTGACGAGAGATACGACGTTCGGATTAAAATGGTCTAACGTGTAAGAAAATAAACTTTCCACCCGAATATAGACTTTCTGGAACGATACTCGAGCGGTACAACTCCATTGAGTTAAAAATTGAAGGAATTGACGTCGTATCTCTATAGGTCACTTGAGATACTACGTTGGGATAAAGATATTATATGGTGTAACCAATTACACTCTCCACTCGGGTATAGACATTTTGGAACGATACGCGAGCGGTACAAGTCCGTTGAGTTGAAAAATGGAGGACTTGACGACGTATCCCCATAGGTTTCGAGAGATACGACGCTGGGCTAAACTTTCCACCCGGATATAAACTTTTTGGAACGAGACTGGAGCGGTACAAATCCTTTGAGTTAAAAATAAAAGGACTTGACGTAGTAACCCCATAGGTGACGAGAGATACGACGTTGTGATTAAAATGGTCTAACGTGTAAGTATTACACTGACCACTCGGGTACAAAATTTTTGGAACACCACTCGAACGACTCAAGTCGTTTAAGTCCAAAATTGAAGAACTTGACGTCGTATCTCCATAAGTCAAAAGAAATACGGCGCTGGGATTAAAAAGGTCTAACGTGTATGTATCACACTAACCACTCAGATACGGATTTTTTGGAACGCCACTCGAACGACTCAAGGCCTTTTAGTTAAAAATTGAAGAACTTGACGTCGTAACCCCATAGGTGACGAGAGATACGACGTTGGGATTAAAATGGTCTAACGTGTAAGTATTACACTGACCACTCAGGTACAGAATTTTTGGAACACAACTCCAACGACTAAAGTCGTTTAAGTCAAAAATTGAAGAACTTGACGCCGTATCTGCATAAGTCAAGAGAGATACGGCGTTGGGATTAAAAAGGTCTAACGTGTATGTATCACACTGACCACTCAGATACAGATTTTTTGGAACGTCACTCGAACGACTCAAGTCTTTTGAGTTAAAAATTGAAGAACTTGACGCCGTAACCCCATAGGTGACGAGAGATACGACGTTGGGATTAAAATGGTTTAACGTGTAAAATATTACACTCCCCACCCGGATATAGACGTTTTGGAACGATACTCGAACGGTACAAATCCTTTGAGTTAAAAATTGAAGGACTTGTCGTCGTAACGCCTTAGGTGACGAGAGATACGACGTTCGGATTAAAATGGTCTAACGTGTAAGAAAATATACTTTCCACCCGAATATAGACTTTCTGGAACGATACTCGAGCGGTACAACTCCTTTGAGTTAAAAATTGAAGGAATTGACGTCGTATCTCCATAGGTCACGAGAGATACGACGTTGGGATTAAAATGGTCTAACGTGTAAGTATTACACTGACCACTCGGGTACAGAATTTTTGGAACATCACTCGAACGACTCAAGTCGTTTAAGTCCAAAATTGAAGAACCTGACGCCGTATCTCCATAAGTCAAGAGAGATACGGCGCTGAGATTAAAAAGGTCTAACGTGTACGTATCACACTGACCACTCATATACGGATGTTTTGGAACGCCACTCGAACGACTCAAGTCCTTTGAGTTAAAAATTGAAGAACTTGACGCCGTAACCCCATAGGTGACGAGAGATACGACGTTGGGATTAAAATGGTTTAACGTGTATGTATTACACTGACCACTCAGATACGGATTTTTTGGAATGCCACTCGAACTACTCAAGCCCTTTGAGTTCAAAATTGAAGAACATGACGCTCTATCCCCATAAGTCAAGAGAGATACGGCGTTGGATTAAAATGGTATAAAGTGTAAAAAATATTACACTCCCCACCCGGATATAGACGTTTTGCAACGATACTCGAGCGGTACAACTCCTTCGAGTTGAAAATTGAAGGAATTGACGTCGTATCTCCATAGGTCACGAGAGATACGACGTTGGGATAAAGATGATCTAAAGTGTAACCAATTACACTCTCCACTCCGATATAGACATTTTGGAACGATACGCAAGCGGTACAAGTCCTTTGAGTTCAAATTTGGAGGACTTTACGTCGTATCCCCCTAGGTGGCGAGAGATACGACGTTGGGCTAAAATGGTCTAAAGTGTAACTTATTGCACTTTCCACCCGGATATAGACTTTTTGGAACGAGACTCGAGCGGTACAAATCCTTTGAGTTAAAAATTGAAGGACTTGTCGTCGTAACGCCTTAGGTGACGAGAGATACGACGTTCGGATTAAAATGGTCTAACGTGTAAGAAAATATACTTTCCACCCGAATATAGACTTTCTGGAACGATACTCGAGCGGTACAACTCCATTGAGTTAAAAATTGAAGGAATTGACGTCGTATCTCCATAGGTCACTTGAGATACTACGTTGGGATAAAGATATTATATGGTGTAACCAATTACACTCTCCACTCGGGTATAGACATTTTGGAACGATACGCGAGCGGTACAAGTCCGTTGAGTTGAAAAATGGAGGACTTGACGACGTATCCCCATAGGTTTCGAGAGATACGACGCTGGGCTAAACTTTCCACCCGGATATAGACTTTTTGGAACGAGACTGGAGCGGTACAAATCCTTTGAGTTAAAAATTGAAGGACTTGACGTAGTAACCCCATAGGTGACGAGAGATACGACGTTGTGATTAAAATGGTCTAACGTGTAAGTATTACACTGACCACTCGGGTACAAAATTTTTGGAACACCACTCGAACGACTCAAGTCGTTTAAGTCCAAAATTGAAGAATTTGACGCCGTATCTCCATAAGTCAAGAGAGATACGGCGCTGGGATTAAAAAGGTCTAACGCGTATGTATCACACTGACCACTCAGATACGGATTTTTTGGAACGCCACTCGAACGACTCAAGTCCTTTTAGTTAAAAATTGAAGAACTTGACGCCGTAACCCCATAGGTGACGAGAGATACGACTTTGGGATTAAAATGGTCTAACGTGTAAGTATTACACTGACCACTCGGGTACAGAATTTTTGGAACACCACTCGAACGACTAAAGTCGTTTAAGTCAAAAATTGAAGAACTTGACGCCGTATCTCCATAAGTCAAGAGAGATACGGCGCTGGGATTAAAATGGTCTAACGTGTATGTATCACACTGACCACTCAGATACAGATTTTTTGGAACGCCACTCGAACGACTCAAGTCTTTTGAGTTAAAAATTGAAGAACTGGACGCCGTAACCCCATAGGTGACGAGAGATACGACGTTGGGATTAAATTTGGTCTAACGTGTAAGTACTACACTAACCACTAGGGTACAAATTTTTTGGAACACCACTCGAATGACTCAAGTCGTTTAAGTCAAAAATTGAAGAGCTTGACGCCGTATCCCCATAAGTCAAGAGAGATACGACACTGGGATTAAAAAGGTCTAACGTGTATGTATCAAACTGACCACTCAGATACGGATTTTTTGGAACGCCACTCGAACGACTCAAGTCCTTTGAGTTAAAAATTGAAGAACTTGACGTCGTAACCCCATAGGTGACGAGAGATACGACGTTGGCATTAAAATGGTCTAACGTGTATGTATTACACTGACCACTCAGATACGGATTTTTTGGAATACCACTCGAACTACTCAAGCCCTTTGAGTTCAAAATTGAAGAACATGACGCTCTATCCCCATAAGTCAAGAGAGATACGGCGTTGGATTAAAATGGTATAAAGTGTAAAAAATATTACACTCCCCACCCGGATATAGAAGTTTTGGAACGATACTCGAGCGGCACAACTCCTTCGAGTTGAAAATTGAAGGAATTGACGTCGTATCTCCGTAGGTCACGAGAGATACGACGTTGGGATACGGATGATCTAAAGTGTAACCAATTACACTCTCCACTCGGCTATAGACATTTTGGAACGATAGGCAAGCTGTACAAGTCCTTTGAGTTCAAATTTGGAGGACTTTACGTCGTATCCCCCTTGGTGGCGACAGATACGATGTTGGGCTAAAATGGTATAAATTGTAACTTATTGCACTTTCCACCCGGATATAGACTTTTTGGAACGAGACTCGAGCGGTAAAAATCCTTTGAGTTAAAAATTGAAGGACTTGTCGTCGTAACGCCTTAGGTGACGAGAGATACGACGTTCGGCTTAAAATGGTCTAACGTGTAAGAAAATATACTTTCCACCCGAATATAGACTTTCTAGAACGTTACTCGAGCGGTACAACTCCTTTGAGTTAAAAATTGAAGGAATTGACGTCGTATCTCCATAGGTCACGAGAGATACGACGTTGGGATTAAAATGGTCTAACGTGTAAGTATTACACTGACCACTCGGGTACAGAATTTTTGGAACACCACTCGAACTACTCAACTCGTTTAAGTCAAAAATTGAAGAACTTGACGCCGTATCTCCAAAAGTCAAGAGAGATACGGCGCTGGGAATAAAAAGGTCTAAGGTGTATGTATCACACTGACCACTCAGATACGGATTTTTTGGAACGCCACTCGAACGACTCAAGTCCTTTGAGTTAAAAATTGAAGAACTTGACGCCGTAACCCCATAGGTGACGAGAGATACGACGTTGGGATAAAAATGGTGTAACGTGTATGTATTACACTGACCACTCAGATACGGATTTTTTGGAATGCCACTCGAACTACTCAAGCCCTTTGAGTTCAAAATTGAAGAACATGACGCTCTATCCCCATAAGTCAAGAGAGATACGGCGTTGGATTAAAATGGTATAAAGTGTAAAAAATATTACACTCCCCACCCGGATATAGACGTTTTGCAACGATACTCGAGCGGTACAACTCCTTCGAGTTGAAAATTGAAGGAATTGACGTCGTATCTCCATAGGACACGAGAGATACGACGTTGGGATAAAGATGATCTAAAGTGTAACCAATTACACTCTCCACTCCGATATAGACATTTTGGAACGATACGCAAGCGGTACAAGTCCTTTGAGTTCAAATTTGGAGGACTTTACGTCGTATCCCCCTAGGTGGCGAGAGATACGACGTTGGGCTAAAATGATCTAAAGTGTAACTTATTGCACTTTCCACCCGGATATAGACTTTTTGCAACGATACTCGAGCGGTACAACTCCTTCGAGTTGAAAATTGAAGGAATTGACGTCGTATCTCCATAGGTCACGAGAGATACGACGTTGGGATAAAGATGATCTAAAGTGTAACCAATTACACTCTCCACTCCGATATAGACATTTTGGAACGATACGCAAGCGGTACAAGTCCTTTGAGTTCAAATTTGGAGGACTTTACGTCGTATCCCCCTAGGTGGCGAGAGATACGACGTTGGGCTAAAATGGTCTAAAGTGTAACTTATTGCACTTTACACCCGGATATAGACTTTTTGGAACGAGACTCGAGCGGTACAAATCCTTTGAGTTAAAAATTGAAGGACTTGTCGTCGTAACGCCTTAGGTGACGAGAGATACGACGTTCGGATTAAAATGGTCTAACGTGTAAGAAAATAAACTTTCCACCCGAATATAGACTTTCTGGAACGATACTCGAGCGGTACAACTCCATTGAGTTAAAAATTGAAGGAATTGACGTCGTATCTCTATAGGTCACTTGAGATACTACGTTGGGATAAAGATATTATATGGTGTAACCAATTACACTCTCCACTCGGGTATAGACATTTTGGAACGATACGCGAGCGGTACAAGTCCGTTGAGTTGAAAAATGGAGGACTTGACGACGTATCCCCATAGGTTTCGAGAGATACGACGCTGGGCTAAACTTTCCACCCGGATATAAACTTTTTGGAACGAGACTGGAGCGGTACAAATCCTTTGAGTTAAAAATAAAAGGACTTGACGTAGTAACCCCATAGGTGACGAGAGATACGACGTTGTGATTAAAATGGTCTAACGTGTAAGTATTACACTGACCACTCGGGTACAAAATTTTTGGAACACCACTCGAACGACTCAAGTCGTTTAAGTCCAAAATTGAAGAACTTGACGTCGTATCTCCATAAGTCAAAAGAAATACGGCGCTGGGATTAAAAAGGTCTAACGTGTATGTATCACACTAACCACTCAGATACGGATTTTTTGGAACGCCACTCGAACGACTCAAGGCCTTTTAGTTAAAAATTGAAGAACTTGACGTCGTAACCCCATAGGTGACGAGAGATACGACGTTGGGATTAAAATGGTCTAACGTGTAAGTATTACACTGACCACTCAGGTACAGAATTTTTGGAACACAACTCCAACGACTAAAGTCGTTTAAGTCAAAAATTGAAGAACTTGACGCCGTATCTGCATAAGTCAAGAGAGATACGGCGTTGGGATTAAAAAGGTCTAACGTGTATGTATCACACTGACCACTCAGATACAGATTTTTTGGAACGTCACTCGAACGACTCAAGTCTTTTGAGTTAAAAATTGAAGAACTTGACGCCGTAACCCCATAGGTGACGAGAGATACGACGTTGGGATTAAAATGGTTTAACGTGTAAAATATTACACTCCCCACCCGGATATAGACGTTTTGGAACGATACTCGAACGGTACAAATCCTTTGAGTTAAAAATTGAAGGACTTGTCGTCGTAACGCCTTAGGTGACGAGAGATACGACGTTCGGATTAAAATGGTCTAACGTGTAAGAAAATATACTTTCCACCCGAATATAGACTTTCTGGAACGATACTCGAGCGGTACAACTCCTTTGAGTTAAAAATTGAAGGAATTGACGTCGTATCTCCATAGGTCACGAGAGATACGACGTTGGGATTAAAATGGTCTAACGTGTAAGTATTACACTGACCACTCGGGTACAGAATTTTTGGAACATCACTCGAACGACTCAAGTCGTTTAAGTCCAAAATTGAAGAACCTGACGCCGTATCTCCATAAGTCAAGAGAGATACGGCGCTGAGATTAAAAAGGTCTAACGTGTACGTATCACACTGACCACTCATATACGGATGTTTTGGAACGCCACTCGAACGACTCAAGTCCTTTGAGTTAAAAATTGAAGAACTTGACGCCGTAACCCCATAGGTGACGAGAGATACGACGTTGGGATTAAAATGGTTTAACGTGTATGTATTACACTGACCACTCAGATACGGATTTTTTGGAATGCCACTCGAACTACTCAAGCCCTTTGAGTTCAAAATTGAAGAACATGACGCTCTATCCCCATAAGTCAAGAGAGATACGGCGTTGGATTAAAATGGTATAAAGTGTAAAAAATATTACACTCCCCACCCGGATATAGACGTTTTGCAACGATACTCGAGCGGTACAACTCCTTCGAGTTGAAAATTGAAGGAATTGACGTCGTATCTCCATAGGTCACGAGAGATACGACGTTGGGATAAAGATGATCTAAAGTGTAACCAATTACACTCTCCACTCCGATATAGACATTTTGGAACGATACGCAAGCGGTACAAGTCCTTTGAGTTCAAATTTGGAGGACTTTACGTCGTATCCCCCTAGGTGGCGAGAGATACGACGTTGGGCTAAAATGGTCTAAAGTGTAACTTATTGCACTTTCCACCCGGATATAGACTTTTTGGAACGAGACTCGAGCGGTACAAATCCTTTGAGTTAAAAATTGAAGGACTTGTCGTCGTAACGCCTTAGGTGACGAGAGATACGACGTTCGGATTAAAATGGTCTAACGTGTAAGAAAATATACTTTCCACCCGAATATAGACTTTCTGGAACGATACTCGAGCGGTACAACTCCATTGAGTTAAAAATTGAAGGAATTGACGTCGTATCTCCATAGGTCACTTGAGATACTACGTTGGGATAAAGATATTATATGGTGTAACCAATTACACTCTCCACTCGGGTATAGACATTTTGGAACGATACGCGAGCGGTACAAGTCCGTTGAGTTGAAAAATGGAGGACTTGACGACGTATCCCCATAGGTTTCGAGAGATACGACGCTGGGCTAAACTTTCCACCCGGATATAGACTTTTTGGAACGAGACTGGAGCGGTACAAATCCTTTGAGTTAAAAATTGAAGGACTTGACGTAGTAACCCCATAGGTGACGAGAGATACGACGTTGTGATTAAAATGGTCTAACGTGTAAGTATTACACTGACCACTCGGGTACAAAATTTTTGGAACACCACTCGAACGACTCAAGTCGTTTAAGTCCAAAATTGAAGAATTTGACGCCGTATCTCCATAAGTCAAGAGAGATACGGCGCTGGGATTAAAAAGGTCTAACGCGTATGTATCACACTGACCACTCAGATACGGATTTTTTGGAACGCCACTCGAACGACTCAAGTCCTTTTAGTTAAAAATTGAAGAACTTGACGCCGTAACCCCATAGGTGACGAGAGATACGACTTTGGGATTAAAATGGTCTAACGTGTAAGTATTACACTGACCACTCGGGTACAGAATTTTTGGAACACCACTCGAACGACTAAAGTCGTTTAAGTCAAAAATTGAAGAACTTGACGCCGTATCTCCATAAGTCAAGAGAGATACGGCGCTGGGATTAAAATGGTCTAACGTGTATGTATCACACTGACCACTCAGATACAGATTTTTTGGAACGCCACTCGAACGACTCAAGTCTTTTGAGTTAAAAATTGAAGAACTGGACGCCGTAACCCCATAGGTGACGAGAGATACGACGTTGGGATTAAATTTGGTCTAACGTGTAAGTACTACACTAACCACTAGGGTACAAATTTTTTGGAACACCACTCGAATGACTCAAGTCGTTTAAGTCAAAAATTGAAGAGCTTGACGCCGTATCCCCATAAGTCAAGAGAGATACGACACTGGGATTAAAAAGGTCTAACGTGTATGTATCAAACTGACCACTCAGATACGGATTTTTTGGAACGCCACTCGAACGACTCAAGTCCTTTGAGTTAAAAATTGAAGAACTTGACGTCGTAACCCCATAGGTGACGAGAGATACGACGTTGGCATTAAAATGGTCTAACGTGTATGTATTACACTGACCACTCAGATACGGATTTTTTGGAATGCCACTCGAACTACTCAAGCCCTTTGAGTTCAAAATTGAAGAACATGACGCTCTATCCCCATAAGTCAAGAGAGATACGGCGTTGGATTAAAATGGTATAAAGTGTAAAAAATATTACACTCCCCACCCGGATATAGAAGTTTTGGAACGATACTCGAGCGGCACAACTCCTTCGAGTTGAAAATTGAAGGAATTGACGTCGTATCTCCGTAGGTCACGAGAGATACGACGTTGGGATACGGATGATCTAAAGTGTAACCAATTACACTCTCCACTCGGCTATAGACATTTTGGAACGATAGGCAAGCTGTACAAGTCCTTTGAGTTCAAATTTGGAGGACTTTACGTCGTATCCCCCTTGGTGGCGACAGATACGATGTTGGGCTAAAATGGTATAAATTGTAACTTATTGCACTTTCCACCCGGATATAGACTTTTTGGAACGAGACTCGAGCGGTAAAAATCCTTTGAGTTAAAAATTGAAGGACTTGTCGTCGTAACGCCTTAGGTGACGAGAGATACGACGTTCGGCTTAAAATGGTCTAACGTGTAAGAAAATATACTTTCCACCCGAATATAGACTTTCTAGAACGTTACTCGAGCGGTACAACTCCTTTGAGTTAAAAATTGAAGGAATTGACGTCGTATCTCCATAGGTCACGAGAGATACGACGTTGGGATTAAAATGGTCTAACGTGTAAGTATTACACTGACCACTCGGGTACAGAATTTTTGGAACACCACTCGAACTACTCAACTCGTTTAAGTCAAAAATTGAAGAACTTGACGCCGTATCTCCAAAAGTCAAGAGAGATACGGCGCTGGGAATAAAAAGGTCTAAGGTGTATGTATCACACTGACCACTCAGATACGGATTTTTTGGAACGCCACTCGAACGACTCAAGTCCTTTGAGTTAAAAATTGAAGAACTTGACGCCGTAACCCCATAGGTGACGAGAGATACGACGTTGGGATAAAAATGGTGTAACGTGTATGTATTACACTGACCACTCAGATACGGATTTTTTGGAATGCCACTCGAACTACTCAAGCCCTTTGAGTTCAAAATTGAAGAACATGACGCTCTATCCCCATAAGTCAAGAGAGATACGGCGTTGGATTAAAATGGTATAAAGTGTAAAAAATATTACACTCCCCACCCGGATATAGACGTTTTGCAACGATACTCGAGCGGTACAACTCCTTCGAGTTGAAAATTGAAGGAATTGACGTCGTATCTCCATAGGACACGAGAGATACGACGTTGGGATAAAGATGATCTAAAGTGTAACCAATTACACTCTCCACTCCGATATAGACATTTTGGAACGATACGCAAGCGGTACAAGTCCTTTGAGTTCAAATTTGGAGGACTTTACGTCGTATCCCCCTAGGTGGCGAGAGATACGACGTTGGGCTAAAATGATCTAAAGTGTAACTTATTGCACTTTCCACCCGGATATAGACTTTTTGCAACGATACTCGAGCGGTACAACTCCTTCGAGTTGAAAATTGAAGGAATTGACGTCGTATCTCCATAGGTCACGAGAGATACGACGTTGGGATAAAGATGATCTAAAGTGTAACCAATTACACTCTCCACTCCGATATAGACATTTTGGAACGATACGCAAGCGGTACAAGTCCTTTGAGTTCAAATTTGGAGGACTTTACGTCGTATCCCCCTAGGTGGCGAGAGATACGACGTTGGGCTAAAATGGTCTAAAGTGTAACTTATTGCACTTTACACCCGGATATAGACTTTTTGGAACGAGACTCGAGCGGTACAAATCCTTTGAGTTAAAAATTGAAGGACTTGTCGTCGTAACGCCTTAGGTGACGAGAGATACGACGTTCGGATTAAAATGGTCTAACGTGTAAGAAAATAAACTTTCCACCCGAATATAGACTTTCTGGAACGATACTCGAGCGGTACAACTCCATTGAGTTAAAAATTGAAGGAATTGACGTCGTATCTCTATAGGTCACTTGAGATACTACGTTGGGATAAAGATATTATATGGTGTAACCAATTACACTCTCCACTCGGGTATAGACATTTTGGAACGATACGCGAGCGGTACAAGTCCGTTGAGTTGAAAAATGGAGGACTTGACGACGTATCCCCATAGGTTTCGAGAGATACGACGCTGGGCTAAACTTTCCACCCGGATATAAACTTTTTGGAACGAGACTGGAGCGGTACAAATCCTTTGAGTTAAAAATAAAATGACTTGACGTAGTAACCCCATAGGTGACGAGAGATACGACGTTGTGATTAAAATGGTCTAACGTGTAAGTATTACACTGACCACTCGGGTACAAAATTTTTGGAACACCACTCGAACGACTCAAGTCGTTTAAGTCCAAAATTGAAGAACTTGACGTCGTATCTCCATAAGTCAAAAGAAATACGGCGCTGGGATTAAAAAGGTCTAACGTGTATGTATCACACTAACCACTCAGATACGGATTTTTTGGAACGCCACTCGAACGACTCAAGGCCTTTTAGTTAAAAATTGAAGAACTTGACGTCGTAACCCCATAGGTGACGAGAGATACGACGTTGGGATTAAAATGGTCTAACGTGTAAGTATTACACTGACCACTCAGGTACAGAATTTTTGGAACACAACTCCAACGACTAAAGTCGTTTAAGTCAAAAATTGAAGAACTTGACGCCGTATCTGCATAAGTCAAGAGAGATACGGCGTTGGGATTAAAAAGGTCTAACGTGTATGTATCACACTGACCACTCAGATACAGATTTTTTGGAACGTCACTCGAACGACTCAAGTCTTTTGAGTTAAAAATTGAAGAACTTGACGCCGTAACCCCATAGGTGACGAGAGATACGACGTTGGGATTAAAATGGTTTAACGTGTAAAATATTACACTCCCCACCCGGATATAGACGTTTTGGAACGATACTCGAACGGTACAAATCCTTTGAGTTAAAAATTGAAGGACTTGTCGTCGTAACGCCTTAGGTGACGAGAGATACGACGTTCGGATTAAAATGGTCTAACGTGTAAGAAAATATACTTTCCACCCGAATATAGACTTTCTGGAACGATACTCGAGCGGTACAACTCCTTTGAGTTAAAAATTGAAGGAATTGACGTCGTATCTCCATAGGTCACGAGAGATACGACGTTGGGATTAAAATGGTCTAACGTGTAAGTATTACACTGACCACTCGGGTACAGAATTTTTGGAACATCACTCGAACGACTCAAGTCGTTTAAGTCCAAAATTGAAGAACCTGACGCCGTATCTCCATAAGTCAAGAGAGATACGGCGCTGAGATTAAAAAGGTCTAACGTGTACGTATCACACTGACCACTCATATACGGATGTTTTGGAACGCCACTCGAACGACTCAAGTCCTTTGAGTTAAAAATTGAAGAACTTGACGCCGTAACCCCATAGGTGACGAGAGATACGACGTTGGGATTAAAATGGTTTAACGTGTATGTATTACACTGACCACTCAGATACGGATTTTTTGGAATGCCACTCGAACTACTCAAGCCCTTTGAGTTCAAAATTGAAGAACATGACGCTCTATCCCCATAAGTCAAGAGAGATACGGCGTTGGATTAAAATGGTATAAAGTGTAAAAAATATTACACTCCCCACCCGGATATAGACGTTTTGCAACGATACTCGAGCGGTACAACTCCTTCGAGTTGAAAATTGAAGGAATTGACGTCGTATCTCCATAGGTCACGAGAGATACGACGTTGGGATAAAGATGATCTAAAGTGTAACCAATTACACTCTCCACTCCGATATAGACATTTTGGAACGATACGCAAGCGGTACAAGTCCTTTGAGTTCAAATTTGGAGGACTTTACGTCGTATCCCCCTAGGTGGCGAGAGATACGACGTTGGGCTAAAATGGTCTAAAGTGTAACTTATTGCACTTTCCACCCGGATATAGACTTTTTGGAACGAGACTCGAGCGGTACAAATCCTTTGAGTTAAAAATTGAAGGACTTGTCGTCGTAACGCCTTAGGTGACGAGAGATACGACGTTCGGATTAAAATGGTCTAACGTGTAAGAAAATATACTTTCCACCCGAATATAGACTTTCTGGAACGATACTCGAGCGGTACAACTCCATTGAGTTAAAAATTGAAGGAATTGACGTCGTATCTCCATAGGTCACTTGAGATACTACGTTGGGATAAAGATATTATATGGTGTAACCAATTACACTCTCCACTCGGGTATAGACATTTTGGAACGATACGCGAGCGGTACAAGTCCGTTGAGTTGAAAAATGGAGGACTTGACGACGTATCCCCATAGGTTTCGAGAGATACGACGCTGGGCTAAACTTTCCACCCGGATATAGACTTTTTGGAACGAGACTGGAGCGGTACAAATCCTTTGAGTTAAAAATTGAAGGACTTGACGCAGTAACCCCATAGGTGACGAGAGATACGACGTTGTGATTAAAATGGTCTAACGTGTAAGTATTACACTGACCACTCGGGTACAAAATTTTTGGAACACCACTCGAACGACTCAAGTCGTTTAAGTCCAAAATTGAAGAATTTGACGCCGTATCTCCATAAGTCAAGAGAGATACGGCGCTGGGATTAAAAAGGTCTAACGCGTATGTATCACACTGACCACTCAGATACGGATTTTTTGGAACGCCACTCGAACGACTCAAGTCCTTTTAGTTAAAAATTGAAGAACTTGACGCCGTAACCCCATAGGTGACGAGAGATACGACTTTGGGATTAAAATGGTCTAACGTGTAAGTATTACACTGACCACTCGGGTACAGAATTTTTGGAACACCACTCGAACGACTAAAGTCGTTTAAGTCAAAAATTGAAGAACTTGACGCCGTATCTCCATAAGTCAAGAGAGATACGGCGCTGGGATTAAAATGGTCTAACGTGTATGTATCACACTGACCACTCAGATACAGATTTTTTGGAACGCCACTCGAACGACTCAAGTCTTTTGAGTTAAAAATTGAAGAACTGGACGCCGTAACCCCATAGGTGACGAGAGATACGACGTTGAGATTAAATTTGGTCTAACGTGTAAGTACTACACTAACCACTAGGGTACAAATTTTTTGGAACACCACTCGAATGACTCAAGTCGTTTAAGTCAAAAATTGAAGAGCTTGACGCCGTATCCCCATAAGTCAAGAGAGATACGACACTGGGATTAAAAAGGTCTAACGTGTATGTATCAAACTGACCACTCAGATACGGATTTTTTGGAACGCCACTCGAACGACTCAAGTCCTTTGAGTTAAAAATTGAAGAACTTGACGTCGTAACCCCATAGGTGACGAGAGATACGACGTTGGCATTAAAATGGTCTAACGTGTATGTATTACACTGACCACTCAGATACGGATTTTTTGGAATGCCACTCGAACTACTCAAGCCCTTTGAGTTCAAAATTGAAGAACATGACGCTCTATCCCCATAAGTCAAGAGAGATACGGCGTTGGATTAAAATGGTATAAAGTGTAAAAAATATTACACTCCCCACCCGGATATAGAAGTTTTGGAACGATACTCGAGCGGCACAACTCCTTCGAGTTGAAAATTGAAGGAATTGACGTCGTATCTCCGTAGGTCACGAGAGATACGACGTTGGGATACGGATGATCTAAAGTGTAACCAATTACACTCTCCACTCGGCTATAGACATTTTGGAACGATAGGCAAGCTGTACAAGTCCTTTGAGTTCAAATTTGGAGGACTTTACGTCGTATCCCCCTTGGTGGCGACAGATACGATGTTGGGCTAAAATGGTATAAATTGTAACTTATTGCACTTTCCACCCGGATATAGACTTTTTGGAACGAGACACGAGCGGTAAAAATCCTTTGAGTTAAAAATTGAAGGACTTGTCGTCGTAACGCCTTAGGTGACGAGAGATACGACGTTCGGCTTAAAATGGTCTAACGTGTAAGAAAATATACTTTCCACCAGAATATAGACTTTCTAGAACGTTACTCGAGCGGTACAACTCCTTTGAGTTAAAAATTGAAGGAATTGACGTCGTATCTCCATAGGTCACGAGAGATACGACGTTGGGATTAAAATGGTCTAACGTGTAAGTATTACACTGACCACTCGGGTACAGAATTTTTGGAACACCACTCGAACTACTCAACTCGTTTAAGTCAAAAATTGAAGAACTTGACGCCGTATCTCCAAAAGTCAAGAGAGATACGGCGCTGGGAATAAAAAGGTCTAAGGTGTATGTATCACACTGACCACTCAGATACGGATTTTTTGGAACGCCACTCAAACGACTCAAGTCCTTTGAGTTAAAAATTGAAGAACTTGACGCCGTAACCCCATAGGTGACGAGAGATACGACGTTGTGATAAAAATGGTGTAACGTGTATGTATTACACTGACCACTCAGATACGGATTTTTTGGAATGCCACTCGAACTACTCAAGCCCTTTGAGTTCAAAATTGAAGAACATGACGCTCTATCCCCATAAGTCAAGAGAGATACGGCGTTGGATTAAAATGGTATAAAGTGTAAAAAATATTACACTCCCCACCCGGATATAGACGTTTTGCAACGATACTCGAGCGGTACAACTCCTTCGAGTTGAAAATTGAAGGAATTGACGTCGTATCTCCATAGGACACGAGAGATACGACGTTGGGATAAAGATGATCTAAAGTGTAACCAATTACACTCTCCACTCCGATATAGACATTTTGGAACGATACGCAAGCGGTACAAGTCCTTTGAGTTCAAATTTGGAGGACTTTACGTCGTATCCCCCTAGGTGGCGAGAGATACGACGTTGGGCTAAAATGATCTAAAGTGTAACTTATTGCACTTTCCACCCGGATATAGACTTTTTGGAACGAGACTCGAGCGGTACAAATCTTTTGAGTTAAAAATTGAAGGACTTGACGTAGTAACCCCATAGGTGACGAGAGATACGACGTTGGGATTAAAATGGTCTAACGTGTAAGTATTACACTGACCACTCAGATACGGATTTTTTGGAATGCCACTCGAACTACTCAAGCCCTTTGAGTTCAAAATTGAAGAACATGACGCTCTTCCCCATAAGTCAAGAGAGATACGGCGTTGGATTAAAATGGTATAAAGTGTAAAAAATATTACACTCCCCACCCGGATAAAGACGTTTTGCAACGATACTCGAGCGGTACA
Organism: Triglochin maritima; assembly: GCA_963682175.1. Taxonomy (NCBI): domain Eukaryota; kingdom Viridiplantae; phylum Streptophyta; class Magnoliopsida; order Alismatales; family Juncaginaceae; genus Triglochin; species Triglochin maritima. Next base: position 52,555,678 of record OY821771.1, on the reverse strand, counting down.
ACTCCTTCGAGTTGAAAATTGAAGGAATTGACGTCGTATCTCCATAGGTCACGAGAGATACGACGTTGGGATAAAGATGATCTAAAGTGTAACCAATTACACTCTCCACTCCGATATAGACATTTTGGAACGATACGCAAGCGGTACAAGTCCTTTGAGTTCAAATTTGGAGGACTTTACGTCGTATCCCCCTAGGTGGCGAGAGATACGACATTGGGCTAAAACGATCTAAAGTGTAACTTATTGCACTTTCCACCCGGATATAGACTTTTTGGAACGAGACTCGAGCGGTACAAATCCTTTGAGTTAAAAATTGAAGGACTTGACGTAGTAACCCCATAGGTGACGAGAGATACGACGTTGGGATTAAAATGGTCTAACGTGTAAGAAAATATACTTTCCACCCGAATATAGACTTTCTGGAACGATACTCGAGCGGTACAACTCCTTTGAGTTTAAAATTGAAGGAATTGACGTCGTATCTCCATAGGTCACTTGAGATACTACGTTGGGATAAAGATATTATATGGTGTAACCAATTACACTCTCCACTCGGGTATAGACATTTTGGAACGATACGCGAGCGGTACAAGTCCGTTGAGTTGAAAAATGGAGGACTTGACGACGTATCCCCATAGGTTTCGAGAGATACGACGCTGGGCTAAACTTTCCACCCGGATATAGACTTTTTGGAACGAGACTGGAGCGGTACAAATCCTTTGAGTTAAAAATTGAAGGACTTGACGTAGTAACCCCATAGGTGACGAGAGATACGACGTTGTGATTAAAATGGTCTAACGTGTAAGTATTACACTGACCACTCGGGTACAAAATTTTTGGAACACCACTCGAACGACTCAAGTCGTTTAAGTCAAAAATTGAAGAACTTGACGCCGTATCTCCATAAGTCAAGAGAGATACGGCGCTGGAATTAAAAAGGTCGAACGTGTATGTATCACACTGACCACTCAGATACGGATTTTTTGGAACGCCACTCGAACGACTCAAGTCCTTTGAGTTAAAAATTGAAGAAAACTTGACGCCGTAACCCCATAGGTGACGAGAGATACGACGTTGGGATTAAAATGGTCTAACGTGTAAGTACTACACTGACCACTCGAGTACAGATTTTTTGGAACACCACTGGAACGACTCAAGTCGTTTAAGTCAAAAATTGAAGAACTTGACGCCGTATCTCCATAAGTCAAGAGAGATACGGCGCTGTGATTAAAAGGGTCTAAGGTGTATGTATCACACTGACCACTCATATACGGATTTTTTGGAACGCCACTCGAACGACTCAAGTCCTTTGAGTTAAAAATTGAAGAACTTGACGCCGTAACCCCATAGGTGACGAGAGATACGACGTTGGGATTAAAATGGTGTAACGTGTAAGTATTACACTGACCACTCGGGTACAGAATTTTTGGAACACCACTCGAACGACTCAAGTCGTTTTAAGTCCAAAATTGAAGAACTTGACGCCGTATCTCCATAAGTCAAGAGAGATACGGCGCTGGGATTAAAAAGGTCTAAGGTGTATGTATCATACTGACCACTCAGATACGGATCTTTTGGAACGCCACTCGAACGACTCAAGTCCTTTGAGTTAAAAATTGAAGAAAACTTGACGTAGTAACCCCATAGATGACGAGAGATACGACGTTGGGATTAAAATGGTGTAACGTGTAAGTATTACACTGACCACTCGGGTACAGAATTTTTGGAACACCACTGGAACGACTCAAGTCGTTTAAGTCAAAAATTGAAGAACTTGACGCCGTATCTCCATAAGTCAAGAGAGATACGGCGCTGGGATTAAAAAGGTCTAACGTGTATGTATCACACTGACCACTCAGATACGGATTTTTTGGAACGCCACTCGAACGACTCAAGTCCTTTGAGTTAAAAATTGAAGAAAACTTGACGCCGTAACCCCATAGGTGACGAGAGATACGACGTTGGGATTAAAATGGTCTAACGTGTAAGTATTACACTGACCACTTGGGTACAGAATTTTTGGAACACCACTCGAACGACTCAAGTCGTTTAAGTCCAAAATTGAAGAACTTGACGCCGTATCTCCATAAGTCAAGAGAGATACGGCGCTGGGATTAAAAAGGTCGAACGTGTATGTATCACACTGACCACTCAGATACGGATTTTTTGGAACGCCACTCGAACGACTCAAGTCCTTTGAGTTAAAAATTGAAGAAAACTTGACGCCGTAACCCCATAGGTGACGAGAGATACGACGTTGGGATTAAAATGGTCTAACGTGTAAGTACTACACTGACCACTCGAGTACAGATTTTTTGGAACACCACTGGAACGACTCAAGTCGTTTAAGTCAAAAATTGAAGAACTTGACGCCGTATCTCCATAAGTCAAGAGAGATACGGCGCTGGGATTAAAAGGGTCTAAGGTGTATGTATCACACTGACCACTCAGATACGGATTTTTTGGAACGCACTCGAACGACTCAAGTCCTTTGAGTTAAAAATTGAAGAAAACTTGACGCCGTAACCCCATAGGTGACGAGAGATACGACGTTGGGATTAAAATGGTCTAACGTGTAAGTATTACACTAACCACTTGGGTACAGAATTTTTGGAACACCACTCGAACGACTCAAGTCGTTTAAGTCCAAAATTGAAGAACTTGACGCCGTATCTCCATAAGTCAAGAGAGATACGGCGCTGGGATTAAAAAGGTCGAACGTGTATGTATCACACTGACCACTCAGATACGGATTTTTTGGAACGCCACTCGAACGACTCAATTCCTTTGAGTTAAAAATTGAAGAAAACTTGACGCCGTAACCCCATAGGTGACGAGAGATACGACGTTGGGATTAAAATGGTCTAACGTGTAAGTATTACACTGACCACTCGAGTACAAATTTTTTGGAACACCACTGGAACGACTCAAGTCGTTTAAGTCAAAAATTGAAGAACTTGACGCCGTATCTCCATAAGTCAAGAGAGATACGGCGCTGGGATTAAAAGGGTCTAAGGTGTATGTATCACACTGACCACTCAGATACGGATTTTTTGGAACGCCACTCGAACGACTCAAGTCCTTTGAGTTAAAAATTGAAGAACTTGACGCCGTAACCCCATAGGTGACGAGAGATACGACGTTGGGATTAAAATGGTCTAACGTGTAAGTATTACACTGACCACTCGGGTACAAAATTTTTGGAACACCACTCGAACGACTCAAGTCGTTTTAAGTCCAAAATTGAAGAACTTGACGCCGTATCTCCATAAGTCAAGAGAGATACGGCGCTGGGATTAAAAAGGTCTAAGGTGTATGTATCACACTGACCACTCAGATACGGATCTTTTGGAACGCCACTCGAACGACTCAAGTCCTTTGAGTTAAAAATTGAAGAAAACTTGACGTAGTAACCCCATAGATGACGAGAGATACGACGTTGGGATTAAAATGGTGTAACGTGTAAGTATTACACTGACCACTCGGGTACAGAATTTTTGGAACACCACTGGAACGACTCAAGACGTTTAAGTCAAAAATTGAAGAACTTGACGCCGTATCTCCATAAGTCAAGAGAGATACGGCGCTGGGATTAAAAAGGTCTAACGTGTATGTATCACACTGACCACTCATATACGGATTTTTTGGAACGCCACTCGAACGACTCAAGTCCTTTGAGTTAAAAATTGAAGAAAACTTGACGCCGTAACCCCATAGGTGACGAGAGATACGACGTTGGGATTAAAATGGTCTAACATGTAAGTATTACACTGACCACTCGGGTACAGAATTTTTGGAACACCACACGAACGACTCAAGTCGTTTAAGTCAAAAATTGAAGAACTTGACGCCGTATCTCCATAAGTCAAGAGAGATACGGCGCTGGGATTAAAAAGGTCTAAGGTGTATGTATCACACTGACCACTCAGATACGGATTTTTTGGAACGCACTCGAACGACTCAAGTCCTTTGAGTTAAAAATTGAAGAAAACTTGACGCCGTAACCCCATAGGTGACGAGAGATACGACGTTGGGATTAAAATGGTCTAACGTGTAAGTATTACACTGACCACTTGGGTACAGAATTTTTGGAACACCACTCGAACGACTCAAGTCGTTTAAGTCCAAAATTGAAGAACTTGACGCCGTATCTCCATAAGTCAAGAGAGATACGGCGCTGGGATTAAAAAGGTCGAACGTGTATGTATCACACTGACCACTCAGATACGGATTTTTTGGAACGCCACTCGAACGACTCAAGTCCTTTGAGTTAAAAATTGAAGAAAACTTGACGCCGTAACCCCATAGGTGACGAGAGATACGACGTTGGGATTAAAATGGTCTAACGTGTAAGTACTACACTGACCACTCGAGTACAGATTTTTTGGAACACCACTGGAACGACTCAAGTCGTTTAAGTCAAAAATTGAAGAACTTGACGCCGTATCTCCATAAGTCAAGAGAGATACGGCGCTGGGATTAAAAGGGTCTAAGGTGTATGTATCACACTGACCACTCAGATACGGATTTTTTGGATCGCACTCGAACGACTCAAGTCCTTTGAGTTAAAAATTGAAGAAAACTTGACGCCGTAACCCCATAGGTGACGAGAGATACGACGTTGGGATTAAAATGGTCTAACGTGTAAGTATTACACTGACCACTTGGGTACAGAATTTTTGGAACACCACTCGAACGACTCAAGTCGTTTAAGTCCAAAATTGAAGAACTTGACGCCGTATCTCCATAAGTCAAGAGAGATACGGCGCTGGGATTAAAAAGGTCGAACGTGTATGTATCACACTGACCACTCAGATACGGATTTTTTGGAACGCCACTCGAACGACTCAAGTCCTTTGAGTTAAAAATTGAAGAAAACTTGACGCCGTAACCCCATAGGTGACGAGAGATACGACGTTGGGATTAAAATGGTCTAACGTGTAAGTATTACACTGACCACTCGGGTACAGAATTTTTTAAACACCACTCGAACGACTCAAGTCGTTTAAGTCCAAAATTGAAGAACTTGAAGCCGTATCTCCATAAGTCAAGAGAGATACGGCGCTGGGATTAAAATGGTCTAAGGTGTATGTATCACACTGACCACTCAGATACGGATTTTTTGGAACGCCACTCGAACGACTCAAGTCCTTTGAGTTAAAAATTGAAGAAAACTTGACGTAGTAACCCCAAAGATGACGAGAGATACGACGTTGGGATTAAAATGGTGTAACGTGTAAGTATTACACTGACCACTCGGGTACAGAATTTTTGGAACACCACTGGAACGACTCAAGTCGTTTAAGTCAAAAATTGAAGAACTTGACGCCGTATCTCCATAAGTCAAGAGAGATACGGCGCTGGGATTAAAAAGGTCTAAGGTGTATGTATCACACTGACCACTCAGATACGGATTTTTTGGAACGCACTCGAACGACTCAAGTCCTTTGAGTTAAAAATTGAAGAAAACTTGACGCCGTAACCCCATAGGTGACGAGAGATACGACGTTGGGATTAAAATGGTCTAACGTGTAAGTATTACACTGACCACTTGGGTACAGAATTTTTGGAACACCACTCGAACGACTCAAGTCGTTTAAGTCCAAAATTGAAGAACTTGACGCCGTATCTCCATAAGTCAAGAGAGATACGGCGCTGGGATTAAAAAGGTCGAACGTGTATGTATCACACTGACCACTCAGATACGGATTTTTTGGAACGCCACTCGAACGACTCAAGTCCTTTGAGTTAAAAATTGAAGAAAACTTGACGCCGTAACCCCATAGGTGACGAGAGATACGACGTTGGGATTAAAATGGTCTAACGTGTAAGTACTACACTGACCACTCGAGTACAGATTTTTTGGAACACCACTGGAACGACTCAAGTCGTTTAAGTCAAAAATTGAAGAACTTGACGCCGTATCTCCATAAGTCAAGAGAGATACGGCGCTGGGATTAAAAGGGTCTAAGGTGTATGTATCACACTGACCACTCAGATACGGATTTTTTGGATCGCACTCGAACGACTCAAGTCCTTTGAGTTAAAAATTGAAGAAAACTTGACGCCGTAACCCCATAGGTGACGAGAGATACGACGTTGGGATTAAAATGGTCTAACGTGTAAGTATTACACTGACCACTTGGGTACAGAATTTTTGGAACACCACTCGAACGACTCAAGTCGTTTAAGTCCAAAATTGAAGAACTTGACGCCGTATCTCCATAAGTCAAGAGAGATACGGCGCTGGGATTAAAAAGGTCGAACGTGTATGTATCACACTGACCACTCAGATACGGATTTTTTGGAACGCCACTCGAACGACTCAAGTCCTTTGAGTTAAAAATTGAAGAAAACTTGACGCCGTAACCCCATAGGTGACGAGAGATACGACGTTGGGATTAAAATGGTCTAACGTGTAAGTATTACACTGACCACTCGGGTACAGAATTTTTTAAACACCACTCGAACGACTCAAGTCGTTTAAGTCCAAAATTGAAGAACTTGAAGCCGTATCTCCATAAGTCAAGAGAGATACGGCGCTGGGATTAAAATGGTCTAAGGTGTATGTATCACACTGACCACTCAGATACGGATTTTTTGGAACGCCACTCGAACGACTCAAGTCCTTTGAGTTAAAAATTGAAGAAAACTTGACGTAGTAACCCCAAAGATGACGAGAGATACGACGTTGGGATTAAAATGGTGTAACGTGTAAGTATTACACTGACCACTCGGGTACAGAATTTTTGGAACACCACTGGAACGACTCAAGTCGTTTAAGTCAAAAATTGAAGAACTTGACGCCGTATCTCCATAAGTCAAGAGAGATACGGCGCTGGGATTAAAAAGGTCTAAGGTGTATGTATCACACTGACCACTCAGATACGGATTTTTTGGAACGCACTCGAACGACTCAAGTCCTTTGAGTTAAAAATTGAAGAAAACTTGACGCCGTAACCCCATAGGTGACGAGAGATACGACGTTGGGATTAAAATGGTCTAACGTGTAAGTATTACACTGACCACTTGGGTACAGAATTTTTGGAACACCACTCGAACGACTCAAGTCGTTTAAGTCCAAAATTGAAGAACTTGACGCCGTATCTCCATAAGTCAAGAGAGATACGGCGCTGGGATTAAAAAGGTCGAACGTGTATGTATCACACTGACCACTCAGATACGGATTTTTTGGAACGCCACTCGAACGACTCAAGTCCTTTGAGTTAAAAATTGAAGAAAACTTGACGCCGTAACCCCATAGGTGACGAGAGATACGACGTTGGGATTAAAATGGTCTAACGTGTAAGTACTACACTGACCACTCGAGTACAGATTTTTTGGAACACCACTGGAACGACTCAAGTCGTTTAAGTCAAAAATTGAAGAACTTGACGCCGTATCTCCATAAGTCAAGAGAGATACGGCGCTGGGATTAAAAGGGTCTAAGGTGTATGTATCACACTGACCACTCAGATACGGATTTTTTGGAACGCACTCGAACGACTCAAGTCCTTTGAGTTAAAAATTGAAGAAAGACGCCGTAACCCCATAGGTGACGAGAGATACGACGTTGGGATTAAAATGGTCTAACGTGTAAGTATTACACTGACCACTTGGGTACAGAATTTTTGGAACACCACTCGAACGACTCAAGTCGTTTAAGTCCAAAATTGAAGAACTTGACGCCGTATCTCCATAAGTCAAGAGAGATACGGCGCTGGGATTAAAAAGGTCGAACGTGTATGTATCACACTGACCACTCAGATACGGATTTTTTGGAACGCCACTCGAACGACTCAAGTCCTTTGAGTTAAAAATTGAAGAAAACTTGACGCCGTAACCCCATAGGTGACGAGAGATACGACGTTGGGATTAAAATGGTCTAACGTGTAAGTACTACACTGACCACTCGAGTACAGATTTTTTGGAACACCACTGGAACGACTCAAGTCGTTTAAGTCAAAAATTGAAGAACTTGACGCCGTATCTCCATAAGTCAAGAGAGATACGGCGCTGGGATTAAAAGGGTCTAAGGTGTATGTATCACACTGACCACTCAGATACGGATTTTTTGGATCGCACTCGAACGACTCAAGTCCTTTTGAGTTAAAAATTGAAGAAAACTTGACGCCGTAACCCCATAGGTGACGAGAGATACGACGTTGGGATTAAAATGGTCTAACGTGTAAGTATTACACTGACCACTTGGGTACAGAATTTTTGGAACACCACTCGAACGACTCAAGTCGTTTAAGTCCAAAATTGAAGAACTTGACGCCGTATCTCCATAAGTCAAGAGAGATACGGCGCTGGGATTAAAAAGGTCGAACGTGTATGTATCACACTGACCACTCAGATACGGATTTTTTGGAACGCCACTCGAACGACTCAAGTCCTTTGAGTTAAAAATTGAAGAAAACTTGACGCCGTAACCCCATAGGTGACGAGAGATACGACGTTGGGATTAAAATGGTCTAACGTGTAAGTATTACACTGACCACTCGGGTACAGAATTTTTTAAACACCACTCGAACGACTCAAGTCGTTTAAGTCCAAAATTGAAGAACTTGAAGCCGTATCTCCATAAGTCAAGAGAGATACGGCGCTGGGATTAAAATGGTCTAAGGTGTATGTATCACACTGACCACTCAGATACGGATTTTTTGGAACGCCACTCGAACGACTCAAGTCCTTTGAGTTAAAAATTGAAGAAAACTTGACGTAGTAACCCCAAAGATGACGAGAGATACGACGTTGGGATTAAAATGGTGTAACGTGTAAGTATTACACTGACCACTCGGGTACAGAATTTTTGGAACACCACTGGAACGACTCAAGTCGTTTAAGTCAAAAATTGAAGAACTTGACGCCGTATCTCCATAAGTCAAGAGAGATACGGCGCTGGGATTAAAAAGGTCTAAGGTGTATGTATCACACTGACCACTCAGATACGGATTTTTTGGAACGCACTCGAACGACTCAAGTCCTTTGAGTTAAAAATTGAAGAAAACTTGACGCCGTAACCCCATAGGTGACGAGAGATACGACGTTGGGATTAAAATGGTCTAACGTGTAAGTATTACACTGACCACTTGGGTACAGAATTTTTGGAACACCACTCGAACGACTCAAGTCGTTTAAGTCCAAAATTGAAGAACTTGACGCCGTATCTCCATAAGTCAAGAGAGATACGGCGCTGGGATTAAAAAGGTCGAACGTGTATGTATCACACTGACCACTCAGATACGGATTTTTTGGAACGCCACTCGAACGACTCAAGTCCTTTGAGTTAAAAATTGAAGAAAACTTGACGCCGTAACCCCATAGGTGACGAGAGATACGACGTTGGGATTAAAATGGTCTAACGTGTAAGTACTACACTGACCACTCGAGTACAGATTTTTTGGAACACCACTGGAACGACTCAAGTCGTTTAAGTCAAAAATTGAAGAACTTGACGCCGTATCTCCATAAGTCAAGAGAGATACGGCGCTGGGATTAAAAGGGTCTAAGGTGTATGTATCACACTGACCACTCAGATACGGATTTTTTGGAACGCACTCGAACGACTCAAGTCCTTTGAGTTAAAAATTGAAGAAAGACGCCGTAACCCCATAGGTGACGAGAGATACGACGTTGGGATTAAAATGGTCTAACGTGTAAGTATTACACTGACCACTTGGGTACAGAATTTTTGGAACACCACTCGAACGACTCAAGTCGTTTAAGTCCAAAATTGAAGAACTTGACGCCGTATCTCCATAAGTCAAGAGAGATACGGCGCTGGGATTAAAAAGGTCGAACGTGTATGTATCACACTGACCACTCAGATACGGATTTTTTGGAACGCCACTCGAACGACTCAAGTCCTTTGAGTTAAAAATTGAAGAAAACTTGACGCCGTAACCCCATAGGTGACGAGAGATACGACGTTGGGATTAAAATGGTCTAACGTGTAAGTACTACACTGACCACTCGAGTACAGATTTTTTGGAACACCACTGGAACGACTCAAGTCGTTTAAGTCAAAAATTGAAGAACTTGACGCCGTATCTCCATAAGTCAAGAGAGATACGGCGCTGGGATTAAAAGGGTCTAAGGTGTATGTATCACACTGACCACTCAGATACGGATTTTTTGGATCGCACTCGAACGACTCAAGTCCTTTTGAGTTAAAAATTGAAGAAAACTTGACGCCGTAACCCCATAGGTGACGAGAGATACGACGTTGGGATTAAAATGGTCTAACGTGTAAGTATTACACTGACCACTTGGGTACAGAATTTTTGGAACACCACTCGAACGACTCAAGTCGTTTAAGTCAAAAATTGAAGAACTTGACGCCGTATCTCCATAAGTCAAGAGAGATACGGCGCTGGGATTAAAAAGGTCGAACGTGTATGTATCACACTGACCACTCAGATACGGATTTTTTGGAACGCCACTCGAACGACTCAAGTCCTTTGAGTTAAAAATTGAAGAAAACTTGACGCCGTAACCCCATAGGTGACGAGAGATACGACGTTGGGATTAAAATGGTCTAACGTGTAAGTATTACACTGACCACTCGGGTACAGAATTTTTTAAACACCACTCGAACGACTCAAGTCGTTTAAGTCCAAAATTGAAGAACTTGAAGCCGTATCTCCATAAGTCAAGAGAGATACGGCGCTGGGATTAAAATGGTCTAAGGTGTATGTATCACACTGACCACTCAGATACGGATTTTTTGGAACGCCACTCGAACGACTCAAGTCCTTTGAGTTAAAAATTGAAGAAAACTTGACGTAGTAACCCCAAAGATGACGAGAGATACGACGTTGGGATTAAAATGGTGTAACGTGTAAGTATTACACTGACCACTCGGGTACAGAATTTTTGGAACACCACTGGAACGACTCAAGTCGTTTAAGTCAAAAATTGAAGAACTTGACGCCGTATCTCCATAAGTCAAGAGAGATACGGCGCTGGGATTAAAAAGGTCTAAGGTGTATGTATCACACTGACCACTCAGATACGGATTTTTTGGAACGCACTCGAACGACTCAAGTCCTTTGAGTTAAAAATTGAAGAAAACTTGACGCCGTAACCCCATAGGTGACGAGAGATACGACGTTGGGATTAAAATGGTCTAACGTGTAAGTATTACACTGACCACTTGGGTACAGAATTTTTGGAACACCACTCGAACGACTCAAGTCGTTTAAGTCCAAAATTGAAGAACTTGACGCCGTATCTCCATAAGTCAAGAGAGATACGGCGCTGGGATTAAAAAGGTCGAACGTGTATGTATCACACTGACCACTCAGATACGGATTTTTTGGAACGCCACTCGAACGACTCAAGTCCTTTGAGTTAAAAATTGAAGAAAACTTGACGCCGTAAGCCCATAGGTGACGAGAGATACGACGTTGGGATTAAAATGGTCTAACGTGTAAGTACTACACTGACCACTCGAGTACAGATTTTTTGGAACACCACTGGAACGACTCAAGTCGTTTAAGTCAAAAATTGAAGAACTTGACGCCGTATCTCCATAAGTCAAGAGAGATACGGCGCTGGGATTAAAAGGGTCTAAGGTGTATGTATCACACTGACCACTCAGATACGGATTTTTTGGAACGCACTCGAACGACTCAAGTCCTTTGAGTTAAAAATTGAAGAAAGACGCCGTAACCCCATAGGTGACGAGAGATACGACGTTGGGATTAAAATGGTCTAACGTGTAAGTATTACACTGACCACTTGGGTACAGAATTTTTGGAACACCACTCGAACGACTCAAGTCGTTTAAGTCCAAAATTGAAGAACTTGACGCCGTATCTCCATAAGTCAAGAGAGATACGGCGCTGGGATTAAAAAGGTCGAACGTGTATGTACCACACTGACCACTCAGATACGGATTTTTTGGAACGCCACTCGAACGACTCAAGTCCTTTGAGTTAAAAATTGAAGAAAACTTGACGCCGTAACCCCATAGGTGACGAGAGATACGACGTTGGGATTAAAATGGTCTAACGTGTAAGTATTACACTGACCACTCGGGTACAGAATTTTTTAAACACCACTCGAACGACTCAAGTCGTTTAAGTCCAAAATTGAAGAACTTGAAGCAGTATCTCCATAAGTCAAGAGAGATACGGCGCTGGGATTAAAATGGTCTAAGGTGTATGTATCACACTGACCACTCAGATACGGATTTTTTGGAACGCCACTCGAACGACTCAAGTCCTTTGAGTTAAAAATTGAAGAAAACTTGACGTAGTAACGCCAAAGATGACGAGAGATACGACGTTGGGATTAAAATGGTGTAACGTGTAAGTATTACACTGACCACTCGGGTACAGAATTTTTGGAACACCACTGGAACGACTCAAGTCGTTTAAGTCAAAAATTGAAGAACTTGACGCCGTATCTCCATAAGTCAAGAGAGATACGGCGCTGGGATTAAAAAGGTCTAAGGTGTATGTATCACACTGACCACTCAGATACGGATTTTTTGGAACGCACTCGAACGACTCAAGTCCTTTGAGTTAAAAATTGAAGAAAACTTGACGCCGTAACCCCATAGGTGACGAGAGATACGACGTTGGGATTAAAATGGTCTAACGTGTAAGTATTACACTGACCACTTGGGTACAGAATTTTTGGAACACCACTCGAACGACTCAAGTCGTTTAAGTCCAAAATTGAAGAACTTGACGCCGTATCTCCATAAGTCAAGAGAGATACGGCGCTGGGATTAAAAAGGTCGAACGTGTATGTATCACACTGACCACTCAGATACGGATTTTTTGGAACGCCACTCGAACGACTCAAGTCCTTTGAGTTAAAAATTGAAGAAAACTTGACGCCGTAAGCCCATAGGTGACGAGAGATACGACGTTGGGATTAAAATGGTCTAACGTGTAAGTACTACACTGACCACTCGAGTACAGATTTTTTGGAACACCACTGGAACGACTCAAGTCGTTTAAGTCAAAAATTGAAGAACTTGACGCCGTATCTCCATAAGTCAAGAGAGATACGGCGCTGGGATTAAAAGGGTCTAAGGTGTATGTATCACACTGACCACTCAGATACGGATTTTTTGGAACGCACTCGAACGACTCAAGTCCTTTGAGTTAAAAATTGAAGAAAGACGCCGTAACCCCATAGGTGACGAGAGATACGACGTTGGGATTAAAATGGTCTAACGTGTAAGTATTACACTGACCACTTGGGTACAGAATTTTTGGAACACCACTCGAACGACTCAAGTCGTTTAAGTCCAAAATTGAAGAACTTGACGCCGTATCTCCATAAGTCAAGAGAGATACGGCGCTGGGATTAAAAAGGTCGAACGTGTATGTATCACACTGACCACTCAGATACGGATTTTTTGGAACGCCACTCGAACGACTCAAGTCCTTTGAGTTAAAAATTGAAGAAAACTTGACGCCGTAACCCCATAGGTGACGAGAGATACGACGTTGGGATTAAAATGGTCTAACGTGTAAGTACTACACTGACCACTCGAGTACAGATTTTTTGGAACACCACTGGAACGACTCAAGTCGTTTAAGTCAAAAATTGAAGAACTTGACGCCGTATCTCCATAAGTCAAGAGAGATACGGCGCTGGGATTAAAAGGGTCTAAGGTGTATGTATCACACTGACCACTCAGATACGGATTTTTTGGAACGCCACTCGAACGACTCAAGTCCTTTGAGTTAAAAATTGAAGAACTTGACGCCGTAATCCCATAGGTGACGAGAGATACGACGTTGGGATTAAAATGGTCTAACGTGTAAGTATTACACTGACCACTCGGGTACAGAATTTTTGGAACACCACTCGAACGACTCAAGTCGTTTTAAGTCCAAAATTGAAGAACTTGACGCCGTATCTCCATAAGTCAAGAGAGATACGGCGCTTGGATTAAAAAGGTCTAAGGTGTATGTATCACACTGACCACTCAGATACGGATCTTTTGGAACGCCACTCGAACGACTCAAGTCCTTTGAGTTAAAAATTGAAGAAAACTTGACGTAGTAACCCCATAGATGACGAGAGATACGACGTTGGGATTAAAATGGTGTAACGTGTAAGTATTACACTGACCACTCGGGTACAGAATTTTTGGAACACCACTGGAACGACTCAAGACGTTTAAGTCAAAAATTGAAGAACTTGACGCCGTATCTCCATAAGTCAAGAGAGATACGGCGCTGGGATTAAAAAGGTCTAACGTGTATGTATCACACTGACCACTCAGATACGGATTTTTTGGAACGCCACTCGAACGACTCAAGTCCTTTGAGTTAAAAATTGAAGAAAACTTGACGCCGTAACCCCATAGGTGACGAGAGATACGACGTTGGGATTAAAATGGTCTAACATGTAAGTATTACACTGACCACTCGGGTACAGAATTTTTGGAACACCACACGAACGACTCAAGTCGTTTAAGTCAAAAATTGAAGAACTTGACGCCGTATCTCCATAAGTCAAGAGAGATACGGCGCTGGGATTAAAAAGGTCTAAGGTGTATGTATCACACTGACCACTCAGATACGGATTTTTTGGAACGCACTCGAACGACTCAAGTCCTTTTGAGTTAAAAATTGAAGAAAACTTGACGCCGTAACCCCATAGGTGACGAGAGATACGACGTTGGGATTAAAATGGTCTAACGTGTAAGTATTACACTGACCACTTGGGTACAGAATTTTTGGAACACCACTCGAACGACTCAAGTCGTTTAAGTCCAAAATTGAAGAACTTGACGCCGTATCTCCATAAGTCAAGAGAGATACGGCGCTGGGATTAAAAAGGTTGAACGTGTATGTATCACACTGGCCACTCAGATACGGATTTTTTGGAACGCCACTCGAACGACTCAAGTCCTTTGAGTTAAAAATTGAAGAAAACTTGACGCCGTAACCCCATAGGTGACGAGAGATACGACGTTGGGATTAAAATGGTCTAACGTGTAAGTACTACACTGACCACTCGAGTACAGATTTTTTGGAACACCACTGGAACGACTCAAGTCGTTTAAGTCAAAAATTGAAGAACTTGACGCCGTATCTCCATAAGTCAAGAGAGATACGGCGCTGGGATTAAAAGGGTCTAAGGTGTATGTATCACACTGACCACTCAGATACGGATTTTTTGGATCGCACTCGAACGACTCAAGTCCTTTGAGTTAAAAATTGAAGAAAACTTGACGCCGTAACCCCATAGGTGACGAGAGATACGACGTTGGGATTAAAATGGTCTAACGTGTAAGTATTACACTGACCACTTGGGTACAGAATTTTTGGAACACCACTCGAACGACTCAAGTCGTTTAAGTCCAAAATTGAAGAACTTGACGCCGTATCTCCATAAGTCAAGAGAGATACGGCGCTGGGATTAAAAAGGTCGAACGTGTATGTATCACACTGACCACTCAGATACGGATTTTTTGGAACGCCACTCGAACGACTCAAGTCCTTTGAGTTAAAAATTGAAGAAAACTTGACGCCGTAACCCCATAGGTGACGAGAGATACGACGTTGGGATTAAAATGGTCTAACGTGTAAGTACTACACTGACCACTCGAGTACAGATTTTTTGGAACACCACTGGAACGACTCAAGTCGTTTAAGTCAAAAATTGAAGAACTTGACGCCGTATCTCCATAAGTCAAGAGAGATACGGCGCTGGGATTAAAAGGGTCTAAGGTGTATGTATCACACTGACCACTCAGATACGGATTTTTTGGAACGCCACTCGAACGACTCAAGTCCTTTGAGTTAAAAATTGAAGAACTTGACGTCGTAACCCCATAGGTGACGAGAGATACGACGTTGGGATTAAAATGGTCTAACGTGTAAGTATTACACTGACCACTCGGGTACAGAATTTTTGGAACACCACTCGAACGACTCAAGTCGTTTTAAGTCCAAAATTGAAGAACTTGACGCCGTATCTCCATAAGTCAAGAGAGATACGGCGCTGGGATTAAAAAGGTCTAAGGTGTATGTATCACACTGACGACTCAGATACGGATCTTTTGGAACGCCACTCGAACGACTCAAGTCCTTTGAGTTAAAAATTGAAGAAAACTTGACGTAGTAACCCCATAGATGACGAGAGATACGACGTTGGGATTAAAATGGTGTAACGTGTAAGTATTACACTGACCACTCGGGTACAGAATTTTTGGAACACCACACGAACGACTCAAGTCGTTTAAGTCAAAAATTGAAGAACTTGACGCCGTATCTCCATAAGTCAAGAGAGATACGGTGCTGGGATTAAAAAGGTCTAACGTGTATGTATCACACTGACCACTCAGATACGGATTTTTTGGAACGCCACTCGAACGACTCAAGTCCTTTGAGTTAAATATTGAAGAACTTGACGCCGTAACCCCATAGGTGACGAGAGATACGACGTTGGGATTAAAATGGTCTAACGTGTAAGTATTACACTGACCACTCGGGTACAGAATATTTGGAACACCACTCGAACTACTCAACTCGTTTAAGTCAAAAATTGAAGAACATGACGCTCTATCTCCATAAGTCAAGAGAGATACGGCGCTGGGATTAAAAAGGTCTAATGTGTATGTATCACACTGACCACTCATATACGGATTTTTTGACCGCCACTCTAACGACTCAAGTCCTTTGAGTTAAAAATTGAAGAAAACTTGACGCCGTAACCCCATAGGTGACGAGAGATACGACGTTGGGATTAAAATGGTCTAACGTGTAAGTATTACACTGACCACTTGGGTACAGAATTTTTGGAACACCACTCGAACGACTCAAGTCGTTTAAGTCCAAAATTGAAGAACTTGACGCCGTATCTCCATAAGTCGAGAGATACGGCGCTGGGATTAAAAAGGTCTAAGGTGTAGGTATCACACTGACCACTCAGATACGGATTTTTTGGAACGCCACTCGAACGACTCAAGTCCTTTGAGTTAAAAATTGAAGAACTTGACGCCGTAACCCCATAGGTGACGAGAGATACGACGTTGGGATTAAAATGGTCTAACGTGTAAGTATTACACTGATCACTCGGGTACAGAATTTTTTGAACACCACTCGAACGACTCAAGTCGTTTAAGTCAAAAATTGAAGAACTTGAAGCCGTATCTCCATAAGTCAAGAGAGATACGGCGCTGGGATTAAAATGGTCTTAGCTGTATGTATCACACTGACCACTCAGATACGGATTTTTTGGAACACCACTCGAACGACTCAAGTCCTTTGAGTTAAAAATTGAAGAAAACTTGACGTCGTAACCCCATAGGTGACGAGAGATACGACGTTGGGATTAAAATGGTCTAACGTGTAAGTACTACACTGTCCACTCGGGTACAGAATTTTTGGAACACCACTCGAACGACTCAAGTCGTTTAAGTCCAAAATTGAAGAACTTGAAGCCGTATCTCCATAAGTCAAGAGAGATACGGCGCTGGGATTAAAATGGTCTAAGGTGTATGTATCACACTGACCACTCAGATACGGATTTTTTGGAACGCCACTCGAACGACTCAAGTCCTTTGAGTTAAAAATTGAAGAAAACTTGACGTAGTAAACCCATAGATGACGAGAGATACGACGTTGGGATTAAAATGGTGTAACGTGTAAGTATTACACTGACCACTCGGGTACAGAATTTTTGGAACACCACTGGAACGACTCAAGTCGTTTAAGTCAAAAATTGAAGAACTTGACGCCGTATCTCCATAAGTCAAGAGAGATACGGCGCTGGGATTAAAAAGGTCTAACGTGTATGTATCACACTGACCACTCAGATACGGATTTTTTGGAACGCACTCGAACGACTCAAGTCCTTTGAGTTAAAAATTGAAGAAAACTTGACGCCGTAACCCCATAGGTGACGAGAGATACGACGTTGGGATTAAAATGGTCTAACGTGTAAGTATTACACTGACCACTCGGGTACA
This sequence comes from Triglochin maritima, assembly GCA_963682175.1. Taxonomy (NCBI): domain Eukaryota; kingdom Viridiplantae; phylum Streptophyta; class Magnoliopsida; order Alismatales; family Juncaginaceae; genus Triglochin; species Triglochin maritima. The sequence goes on along the minus strand of OY821771.1, from coordinate 52,537,722 downwards.
GAATTTTTTAAACACCACTCGAACGACTCAAGTCGTTTAAGTCAAAAATTGTAGAACTTGAAGCCGTATCTCCATAAGTCAAGAGAGATACGGCGCTGGGATTAAAATGGTCTAAGCTGTATGTATCACACTGACCACTCAGATATGGATTTTTTGGAACGCCACTCGAACGACTCAAGTCCTTTGAGTTAAAAATTGAAGAACTTCACGCCGTAACCCCATAGGTGACGAGAGATACGACGTTGGGATTAAAATGGTCTAACGTGTAAGTATTACACTGACCACTCGGGTACAGAATTTTTGGAACACCACTCGAACGACTCAAGTCGTTTTAAGTCCAAAATTGAAGAACTTGACGCCGTATCTCCATAAGTCAAGAGAGATACGGCGCTGGGATTAAAAAGGTCTAAGGTGTATGTATCACACTGACCACTCAGATACGGATTTTTTGGAACGCCACTCGAACGACTCAAGTCCTTTGAGTTAAAAATTGAAGAAAACTTGACGTAGTAACCCTATAGATGACGAGAGATACGACGTTGGGATTAAAATGGTGTAACGTGTAAGTATTACACTGACCACTCGGGTACAGAATTTTTGGAACACCACTGGAACGACTCAAGTCGTTTAAGTCAAAAATTGATGAACTTGACGCCGTATCTCCATAAGTCAAGAGAGATACGGCGCTGGGATTAAAAAGGTCTAACGTGTATGTATCACACTGACCACTCAGATACGGATTTTTTGGAACGCACTCGAACGACTCAAGTCCTTTGAGTTAAAAATTGAAGAAACTTGACGCCGTAACCCCATAGGTGACGAGAGATACGACGTTGGGATTAAAATGGTCTAACGTGTAAGTATTACACTGACCACTTGGGTAGAGAATTTTTGGAACACCACACGAACGACTTAAGTCGTTTAAGTCAAAAATTGAAGAACTTGACGCCGTATCTCCATAAGTCAAGAGAGATACGGCGCTGGGATTAAAAAGGTCTAACGTGTATGTATCACACTGACCACTCAGATACGGATTTTTTGGAACGCCACTCGAACGACTCAAGTCCTTTGAGTTAAATATTGAAGAACTTGACGCCGTAACCCCATAGGTGACGAGAGATACGACGTTGGGATTAAAATGGTCTAACGTGTAAGTATTACACTGACCACTCGGGTACAGAATATTTGGAACACCACTCGAACTACTCAACTCGTTTAAGTCAAAAATTGAAGAACATGACGCTCTATCTCCATAAGTCAAGAGAGATACGGCGCTGGGATTAAAAAGGTCTAATGTGTATGTATCACACTGACCACTCATATACGGATTTTTTGACCGCCACTCGAACGACTCAAGTCCTTTGAGTTAAAAATTGAAGAACTTGACGCCGTAACCCCATAGGTGACGAGAGATACGACGTTGGGATTAAAATGGTGTAACGTGTAAGTATTACACTGACCACTCGGGTACAGAATTTTTGGAACACCACTGGAACGACTCAAGTCGTTTAAGTCAAAAATTGAAGAACTTGACGCCGTATCTCCATAAGTCAAGAGAGATACGGCGCTGGGATTAAAAAGGTCTAACGTGTATGTATCACACTGACCACTCAGATACGGATTTTTTGGAACGCCACTCTAACGACTCAAGTCCTTTGAGTTAAAAATTGAAGAAAACTTGACGCCGTAACCCCATAGGTGACGAGAGATACGACGTTGGGATTAAAATGGTCTAACGTGTAAGTATTACACTGACCACTTTGGTACAGAATTTTTGGAACACCACTCGAACGACTCAAGTCGTTTAAGTCCAAAATTGAAGAACTTGACGCCGTATCTCCATAAGTCAAGAGAGATACGGCGCTGACATTAAAAAGGTCTAAGGTGTAGGTATCACACTGACCACTCAGATACGGATTTTTTGGAACGCCACTCGAACGACTCAAGTCCTTTGAGTTAAAAATTGAAGAACTTGACGCCGTAACCCCATAGGTGACGAGAGATACGACGTTGGGATTAAAATGGTCTAACGTGTAAGTATTACACTGATCACTCGGGTACAGAATTTTTTGAACACCACTCGAACGACTCAAGTCGTTTAAGTCAAAAATTGAAGAACTTGAAGCCGTATCTCCATAAGTCAAGAGAGATACGGCGCTGGGATTAAAATGGTCTTAGCTGTATGTATCACACTGACCACTCAGATACGGATTTTTTGGAACGCCACTCGAACGACTCAAGTCCTTTGAGTTAAAAATTGAAGAAAACTTGACGTCGTAACCCCATGGGTGACGAGAGATACGACGTTGGGATTAAAATGGTCTAACGTGTAAGTAGTACACTGTCCACTCGGGTACAGAATTTTTGGAACACCACTCGAACGACTCAAGTCGTTTAAGTCCAAAATTGAAGAACTTGACGCCGTATCTCCATAAGTCGAGAGATACGGCGCTGGGATTAAAAAGGTCTAAGGTGTAGGTATCACACTGACCACTCAGATACGGATTTTTTGGAACGCCACTCGAACGACTCAAGTCCTTTGAGTTAAAAATTGAAGAACTTGACGCCGTAACCCCATAGGTGACGAGAGATACGACGTTGGGATTAAAATGGTCTAACGTGTAAGTATTACACTGATCACTCGGGTACAGAATTTTTTGAACACCACTCGAACGACTCAAGTCGTTTAAGTCAAAAATTGAAGAACTTGAAGCCGTATCTCCATAAGTCAAGAGAGATACGGCGCTGGGATTAAAATGGTCTTAGCTGTATGTATCACACTGACCACTCAGATACGGATTTTTTGGAACACCACTCGAACGACTCAAGTCCTTTGAGTTAAAAATTGAAGAAAACTTGACGTCGTAACCCCATAGGTGACGAGAGATACGACGTTGGGATTAAAATGGTCTAACGTGTAAGTACTACACTGTCCACTCGGGTACAGAATTTTTGGAACACCACTCGAACGACTCAAGTCGTTTAAGTCCAAAATTGAAGAACTTGAAGCCGTATCTCCATAAGTCAAGAGAGATACGGCGCTGGGATTAAAATGGTCTAAGGTGTATGTATCACACTGACCACTCAGATACGGATTTTTTGGAACGCCACTCGAACGACTCAAGTCCTTTGAGTTAAAAATTGAAGAAAACTTGACGTAGTAAACCCATAGATGACGAGAGATACGACGTTGGGATTAAAATGGTGTAACGTGTAAGTATTACACTTTCCACTCGGGTACAGAATTTTTGGAACACCACTGGAACGACTCAAGTCGTTTAAGTCAAAAATTGAAGAACTTGACGCCGTATCTCCATAAGTCAAGAGAGATACGGCGCTGGGATTAAAAAGGTCTAACGTGTATGTATCACACTGACCACTCAGATACGGATTTTTTGGAACGCACTCGAACGACTCAAGTCCTTTGAGTTAAAAATTGAAGAAAACTTGACGCAGTAACCCCATAGGTGACGAGAGATACGACGTTGGGATTAAAATGGTCTAACGTGTAAGTATTACACTGACCACTCGGGTACAGAATTTTTTAAACACCACTCGAACGACTCAAGTCGTTTTAAGCCCAAAATTGAAGAACTTGACGCCGTATCTCCATAAGTCAAGAGAGATACGGCGCTGGGAATTAAAAAGGTCTAAGGTGTATGTATCACACTGACCACTCAGATACGGATTTTTTGGAACGCCACTCGAACGACTCAAGTCTTTTGAGTTAAAAATTGAAGGACTTGACGCCGTAACCCCATAGGTGACAAGAGATACGACGTTGGGATTAAAATGGTCTAACGTGCATGTATTACACTGACCACTCGGGTACGGATTTTTTGGAACACCACTCGAACGACTCAAGCCCTTTGAGTTCAAAATTGAAGAACATGACGCTCTATCTCCATAAGTCAAGAGAGATACGGTGTTGGATTAAAATGGTATAAAGTGTAAAATATTACACTCCCCACCTGGATATAGACGTTTTGCAACGATACTCGAGCGGTACAACTCCTTCGAGTTGAAAATTGAAGGAATTGACGTCGTATCTCCATAGGTCACGAGAGATACGACGTTGGGATAAAGATGATCTAAAGTGTAACCAATTACACTCTCCACTCCGATATAGACATTATGGAATGATACGCAAGCGGTACAAGTCCTTTGAGTTCAAATTTGGAGGGCTTTACGTCGTATCCCCCTAGGTGGCGAGAGATACGACGTTGGGCTAAAATGGTCTAAAGTGTAACTTATTGCACTTTCCACCCGGATATAGACTTTTTGGAACGAGACTCGAGCGGTACAAATCCTTTGAGTTAAAAATTGAAGGACTTGTCGTCGTAACGCCTTAGGTGACGAGAGATACGACGTTCGGATTAAAATGGTCTAACGTGTAAGAAAATATACTTTCCACCCGAATATAGACTTTCTGGAACGATACTCGAGCGGTACAACTCCATTGAGTTAAAAATTGAAGGAATTGACGTCGTATCTCCATAGGTCACTTGAGATACTACGTTGGGATAAAGATATTATATGGTGTAACCAATTACACTCTCCACTCGGGTATAGACATTTTGGAACGATACGCGAGCGGTACAAGTCCGTTGAGTTGAAAAATGGAGGACTTGACGACGTATCCCCATTGGTTTCGAGAGATACGACGCTGGGCTAAACTTTCCACCCGGATATAGACTTTTTGGAACGAGACGGGAGCGGTACAAATCCTTTGAGTTAAAAATTGAAGGACTTGACGTAGTAACCCCATAGGTGACGAGAGATACGACGTTGGGATTAAAATGGTCTAACGTGTAAGTATTACCCTGACCACTCGGGTACAGAATTTTTGGAACACCACTCGAACGACTCAAGTCGTTTGAGTCAAAAATTGAAGAAATTGACGCCGTATCTCCATAAGTCAAGAGAGATACGGCGCTGGGATTAAAAAGGTCTAAGGTGTATGTATCACACTGACCACTCAAATACGGATTTTTTGAACGCCACTCGAACGACTCAAGTCCTTTGAGTTAAAAATTGAAGAACTTGACGCCGTAACCCCATAGGTGACGAGAGATACGACGTTGGGATTAAAATGGTCTAACGTGTAAGTATTACACTGACCACTCGGGTACAGAATTTTTGGAACACCACTCGAACGACTCAAGCCCTTTGAGTTCAAAATTGAAGAACATGACGCGCTATCCTCATAAGTCAAGAGAGATACGGCATTGGATTAAAATGGTATAAAGTGTAAAATATTACACTCCCCACCCGGATATAGACGTTTTGGAACGATACTCGAGCGGTACAACTCCTTCGAGTTGAAAATTGAAGGAATTGACGTCGTAACTCAATAGGCCACGAGAGATACGACGTTGGGATAAAGATGATCTAAAGTGTAACCAATTACACTCTCTACTCCGATATATACATTTTGGAACGATACGCAAGCGGTACAATTCCTTTGAGTTCAAATTTGGAGGACTTTACGTCGTATCCCCCTAGGTGGCGAGAGATACGACGTTGGGCTAAAATGGTCTAAAGTGTAACTTATTGCACTTTCCACCCGGATATAGACTTTTTGGATCGAGACTCGAGCGGTACAAATCCTTTGAGTTAAAAATTGAAGGACTTGTCGTCGTAACGCCTTAGGTGACGAGAGATACGACGTTCGGATTAAAATTGTCTAACGTGTAAGAAAATATACTTTCCACTCCGAACGCCACTCGAACGCTCAAGTCATTTGAGTTAAAAATAGGAGTTGACGTCGTATCTCGATAGGTTAAGAGAAATACGGCATTGGATTAAAATGGTCTAAAGTGTAACATATTACACTTACCCCTCCGATAATGACATTTCAGAACGATACGCGAGCGGTAGAAGTCTTTTGAGTAAAAATTGAAGGGTTGGACATCGTATCTCTATAGGTGACGAGAGATACGATGTTGGGAAAAAAATGGTCTAAAGTGTAACATTTGACAAAATAAGATTTATTTATGTGGTTGATACTCGGTAGTCAACCTCTTTTAAGGTTATTTTATAAAACTGAGATATCATTCTTTAAAAGGTGAAAATGACGACATAAATGTATAGAGTGACTTGCATCAAAAGGTTATGCCTATAACTTGTTTTTTCTCCTGTTGGGAGATTAAGCAAAGATAAATATCATATTCCAAAAATGAGATGTAATCCAGTCCTAATGTTTCCATGGCTATTTTATGTTGCCTTGACTATCTCGACGATTGAACATAGTTAACATCTAATGAAAAAAGATCGAGAAACAAAATTAATGCTGAACAATTCTATCATCTTCTAAACTTACAAGAAAGAAAATGAGCCTACATGAAACTAAAGTGTAAATATAATATTACTTACCTTAGAAGCAATATGTCCAAGAGTATCCAATAAATCTTTCTTTTGCTAACACATATAATCGAGCACATGTTCTTGTGGGAGGTGCTAACGCAGAGTCACTCATTGCTGCCGTGTTCCTTCAAACAATCTGAGAGCATTCAAGGCTATGGCTTACTCAATCTTCTTTTGTTTACAAACATGTCCTATTCGTGTTGAAAATCAATATATAAACTTACATACATAAATAAATACATGTATATATAAAACTAGTTGAGGAACAAAATATCTAAAGAACATGAGTTGACATGTTAGTTTTTGGTTTCTTAAAGGCTAAAGTCTGAAAATGATCCGTTTATATAGGAGCAAATATCTTAAGAACATGTGTGGACAAGTTGGATTGTTGATTCTTGAAGATAAAAGTCTGGAAGTTGCCATGTGAAGATAGAATGAAATGTAAAAGGACTTATAGGCAAAGAAAAATGTCCCCAACAATGACATACCACGGCAAGTACTGGCATCTCTACATGGTCTGTTTCTTGCTTACTCTCTTGGACACAGTTCCAGAGCATCAGTTACAGAACACCAGGCCTAGAGAAAGAGTGTAAATTCATGAGTCAGTTGATGTATAAACAGTGATTGAATTTGAGGTCTAAAAAAAGAAAAGCAAACAGCTGCCAATTACAGAGACATGACGAAAGAACATATTTTTTACTAAAATTAGTGGGGTTCAGCACATTTTCACGAAGTGTTCAGATAAAATAGAGTCCATCCATGGAATATTCGGAAGGAGAAGAAAAAACCTCGAATAAAAGGCAAAGTGATCGATTTGGAGTGAAAAAGGTTCGGAGACCAAGAATCCGAAAATCCAAACCACGTCAAAAGAGTGAAAGAAACAAAAATTCCAAGAGATGACTCTCAAAACCCTACATCCAAACCAAATCGAAACAGAAGAAGACTTGAGTAGTGAAAGAAGATTAGTAATGAAGAAAGAATGGGTAAATGATGGAGAGAAGCGCTCACAGGTCAAGATTCTGCACCCTGGACAACAAATGTCCAACTGACGCTTGCCGTCGCGATAAGCATCCTCAATGCTGGTGTACCCATCTACCCAAACCCAATGAATGACATGTGCTTTCTGAACAGAGCAACAACTTCGACTATTGAAGAAATAACACCTTTTGTCAGATAACTAATATAAACAGATACTGGTATGGTATGAAAGAAGATGAAGTATTGACAGATGACGCAATACCTTTTCGAGAAGAAGATCTTGAAGGTTTCTGTCGCCGAAGGGTGCGGCGGAGAAAGAGAGCTTCTTGTTCTCGACGTAGCGGATGGTGTCGTAGGAGAAGTAGCCAACCCATTCACCGACAGTTCCGGAGACGGACATGGGATCGGAGACCATCGTCTCGGTTCGGCGTCCCTCCTGGTGGTCCTTGGCGACGACCTCCATGGCGGGCTGGGGGCGTCACGGTCGTCCAACCTCTCTCGATCTCCCACATCAGATCGGATTCGTGGTTAGGGTTTCCTGAGGGATGGAAGGATCGGGTTCGGGGATGATCGGAGAGGGAAAAGGTCGGGATTAGGGTTTGGGGGATCGGAATGGGGAAATCGGCGGATTAGGGTTTGGAGCGGGAAAGGGAGTGGAGTGGTGGGAAAGATTGGAATGGAAAGGAAACATCCGGGGGGTATATATACCCTTCCCTTCCGACCGTTGGGAGTAGTGACCAGCAAGGAGTCATGCCGACGTTGCCCACGCGGTTGGTCGGCGGAAGGAAGGGTTTTTTTATAGAAAAAAAATAAAATAAATTAGAAGCTGCCCAATGAAATATATTTTTATTGAGAATTAGCATATACTCACTTCCCCGCAGGGGCTGCCGCCCCCTGCCACCCCCGCACAAACTCAACAAACCTCCCACTGTATATTTTACCCCACAAGAATTACGTTTAGGAAAAAAATAGCATCTCAGATTTCCTGTTTATGTAGAACATCGGGAAGTCTTCGCACCGTCCCATTCACGCTGCTTACGTTGTGAAGAATCCTAGGAGTCGGCATCAGACGCTTCTTCGACCTAATGTCTTGCTCGAAATGGTGATTTATTCTGGAGAGAAAGAATGAAGAAGAAAGAAAGAGTGTCATCATATTTGTATTTGGGTGGAGAGAGAGAACGTGCTGAGTTGAAACACATTTAATGTGATTTGAGTGGACATCAGAAAGAAAAAACAAAAAAACATTCATGCTTTGGCCACGTAAGGGCTGACATGGATGTCCACGTAGAACGCGTCCGTGACGCGCTGCGTTCATAAAACATTTCCCTTTCTTTTATGAGTCGGAAGAATATATGTCATGACTTTTGTTTCGAACGGTTCTTCTTTTCATCATTACAAACATACTGAACATGCAAATATATTAGAATCATCAATTAATATAAATGAATAACCGTATGAATACAATGAAGTGTTTCGTCATTTGCAAATCTCATGTATTATTTCCAAATAAAATTGTGTAATACATTTCGTTTATGTTCAACCACATTTGTGCAACACATTCCTTGTTTAACAAATATTTAATAAATTCATATAATAAATTCTATTACTCATTAACCGGAAATGTTTACAGGAGACAACAACACGAGGTTTCTGTTTCAGGTGGCTCAGATGCCACACATTTGCTTTCCTTCTTCAGAAGTGGATTGAGATCAGTAATGCACTTTTAAGTGCACCATTCCTGGCTTTCGAATGCGCAATCAATGTAGCATATATATGATTCTCTGGTTTGAGTTTCACCTAGACAATTACGTACATAAATAATTAATTAGTCATATACAACATTAACAAATTCAAATATATCGTACGTGCACGTGACGTGTAGTTATCACCTGATGATATCAAATCGCAAAAAGCAAGAAAGACCACCATCGAGTGTAACCTCCCAAAACAGCGGAAATTTAAAATTTTTTAATCAAGGCAATAGAACTCAATAATCAAAGACGAGACTGTTACTTCTCATAAAACATATAAGCGATGCACCATATTACATCAGAGTTTGTCAAAACGATACATGATTACAACAGAACGACAAAAAGGAGATAAACGTGATCATGTTGACCTCAGTGGTCCGAATAGAGGATCTGATCCCAAGATACGCACGCCCGCTGATCACCACCCAACTGGACCTATTGTAGTCCTGAAAAAGATGCAACAACAATGCCTGAATTTCCATAAGGAAACCCCGTATGGCAAGCTCACTTATATGCATGCAGTAGTACAAAAACTTATCATACTAGTAGCATGTCATGTCATCAACCGTAAGGAAAACAGTTCCCCCGAAGGGTAACATGGGACATCAGTCCGACAATCATCATCGGGTCTCTCGAGGAGACCTACCGTAGGCACATACGGTCTAACGGAACAAGACGTCATACTTCCCACACGCGGCTACACTAATCATGGGGTTCGGCAGGGAGCATCCGCCAGGTCCGCGCCATAAGAAACAGATCTGTAACTTCGTGGTCGATACCACACCAACGGAGCTGTCGCTCGGTCGGTCCATCAATCATCATCTCAGTAGGTGCCCATATGAGGAACATAGCCGGAACATCATCATCAATCCATCAATCATCATCGCCGGAACAACATCGGCGGCATCACCGGCGCTGCAACGGTGGTCCATCAATACGTCCGACACATCATCGGACGGTCCAGACCGAAGTCTGTCAGGTCATCAGGCTCGACGAGCCGCAAACACCAACTGCGCCGCTATAAAGCAGGGCAGCGACCTCCGTAGCCCCGTGGGCCGGTAGTCACCTCACCCAACGACAGTTGCGTGTCCGCACAATCATCATACATTGGGATCTGTGATCCCTCAAGCCTGCTACTCTAAAATGAGTCCAATCAATCCATCATATTAGTCACGATCCATACATGGAGGTGACGCGTCCCCAACACCCACACTCTTCCACACGGCAGTCCCTGGGCAGGCACGCGGAATGCGCCCATCGTCACCTCCCGATTCACGCACAAGGCGAGAACACGGGTTTCTGTGGACAGAGTTGGCATTCAAAAGAGAACCAGGAATTCAGTCCTGTGCAAAAACGGTCGACCGAAAGAGGCAACTCGGTCGACCGTTTCCTCAAGGGAATCAGTCGACCGAAATTTGGATCGGTCGAACTATTTGCGCAAAACTTAAGTCCCAACGGTCTACCGAAGGTCTAAAACCGGTCGACCGAAACGAGGTCAAAATCTGGAGTCTGGTCAACATCAATTTAAAACTATCTGTTGACCGACTCAGGGGTCTCGGTCGACCGAACACTACCAGGGCATCCTAATATTTCAAAGTCAAATAACGGTCGACCGCAAACATGCATAAATAGTCCAGTACACTTAAGTTCCGGTCGACCGAACATAAGGAACCGGTCGACCGAAACACAACAAGCAATCAAAATACACTACATTCGGTCGACCGCCCGAAGGGCCCGGTCGACCGTTGGTCGTCTTCAACCTCGCGCCAGCCGAGGTTTTTCACCAAAACTCTTCGTCGGAGAGGTCTCTGACCTCCCCCGACCGACCAACACAACCCTCCCAGGAGGGTTAACAACAAAAACACGTTAAGGAGCGGCATACCTCGAAGAAACAACAAATCCGTCGGAGCCTCGCTCGCGCCTCCGTCACCTCTTCGACAGCAACCACCTTCGCACGCCTCACGTCCTCGCCTCCGCGACTCCGAGCTCGACACCACACGTCGCAACTCCCTCTGGTCGCCGGAAGAGAAAATGGAATGGTGAGAGGGAGATCAAAAGAGAGAGAGAGAGAAAACAAAACAACTTCTTAAATCCAACCCTCTTCTCAAAACGTCAACAGTAACCGACCCCTACTCAACAACCCCATCACCTCACCTCCTCCAACTTCCCATGCACACTATTGTTCTCCTCCTCTTCCCCATGCTAATCTCCCCCTAAACACCCATTAGCACCCTAAATGGGTTTAGGGTTCTAACAATCCACCCAACTTAAAAGGATTTCGTCCCGAAATCAAAGCAAACTACTCACCGAAAAGCTCTGGATACTGCTTTCTGACTTCCTCCTCAATCTCCCAAGTGGCCTCGCGCTCACTGTGATGCTGCCACCTGACCTTCACCATCAGAATGGTCCTCCTCCTGAGTTGATGGTCCATGCGATCGACTATCTCCACTGGTCTCTCCTCAAGAGACAGGTCCTGCTGAATCTCTGGCACTGCTATCTCAATCACGTGAGCTGGATCTGCAACGTACTTCCTTAGCATCGATACATGGAAGATGTTGTGAAGACCCGAGAACTGCGGTGGCAACGCAATCCGGTAGGCAACCTCTCCAACTCGGTCGAGGATCTCAAACGGCCCAACATACCTCGGACTGAGCTTCCCCTCCTTCCCAAACCTCATCACACCTCGGGCTGGGGAAATCTTCAGAAACACATGGACACCCACTTCGAAACTCAACACACGTCTGCGTCGATCAGCATAACTCTTCTGCCTGCTCTGTGCCGTGACCAGTCTCTTCCTGATCACATCAACCTTCTCTGCATACATCTGCATAATCTCTGGGCCCACTAACTGCCTCTCGCCCACATCACTCCAGCATTCCAATGATCTGCATGGCCTCCCATACAACGCCTCGTACGGTGTCATCCCAATGCTCGAATGGTAGTTATTGTTGTAGGCAAACTCTATCAGCGGCAAATGCTCGTCCCAGTGCCCTGCCCAATCCAGTGTACATGCTCTCAGCATATCCTCCAAGGTCTGAATCGTCCTCTCTGACTGGTCATCTGTCTGTGGGTGGAACGATGTACTGAACCTCAAACGCGTCCCCAAAGCCTGCTGCAGACTCCCCCAAAATCTGGAAGTGAAACGAGGATCTCGATCGGAGATGATGCTCACTGGCACTCTATGCAGCCTGACTATCTCCTCCATATACAACCTAGCCAGACCCTCCAAAGGCAACGTGGTCCTGATCGCTAAGAAGTGCGCCGACTTGGTCAGTCGATCGACTATCACCCAAATCGCGTCGTGGAATCTCCTCGTCTTCGGCAATCCCGTGACAAAATTCATCGTCACGTGCTCCCACTTCCACTCAGGAAGCTAAATGCACTGCATCGGTCCCACTGGTCGCTGATGTTCAATCTTCACCTGCTGACATATTAAACATCGCTCCACAAACTCTGCAATGTTCCTCTTCATGCCCTTCCACCAGAAGTTCCGCTGCAGGTCCTTATACATCTTCGTGCTCCCCGGGTGAATGGTGTATCTCGCTCTGTGTGCCTCCTCCATGATGTCATCTCTCAGCCCGTCGACCTTCGGCACCCAGATCCGACTCCTGAACCTCAAGCCACCATCAACCCCTACACTGAAGTCTGACTCATCTCTGGAAGCCAACTGTAGCAGACCTGCTAACTCCTCATCCTCATGCTGAGCCTGCACCACCCGTGAGACTATCTGCGGCTCCACCCGAAGCCCAGCAATCACTGCTCCCTCTGAACCCTCTGTGAATGGTCTCCACTTTGACAATGCCTTGAGTAGCCTCCATTCCTGGATGCATAGACTCGCAACTGAAACCTCCACCTTCCTGCTCGCGCATCTGCAACCGAATTCGCCTTTCCCGGATGATAAGAAATGGTGAAGTCGTAGTCCTTAATGAACTCGAGCCATCTGCGTTGCCTCATATTCAGCTCCTTCTCTGAGAACAAATACTTCAGGCTCTGATAATCTGTGAAGACTTTGAACTGCTCGCCATAAAGATAGTGCCGCCAGGTCTTCAACGCGGGAACTACCGCTGCTAACTCCAGATCGTGAGTAGGGTAGTTCTTCTCGTACACCTTCAGCTGCCTCGAAACGTACGCCACCACCTTCCCGTGCTGCATCAGAACACAACCGAAGCCAATCCCTGACGCATCGTTGTATATCACATAGCCTCCACTGCCACTCGGTAGAGTCAGAATCGGTGCCGTCGTCAAACACCTCTTCAGCTCCTGAAAGCTGTCCTCGCACTTCTGGGACCAAACGAACTCGACGTCCTTCTGCGTCAACGCTGTCAGCGGCGATGCTAGTCTGGAAAAATCATGGACGAACCGTCTGTAATACCCTGCCAGTCCCACGAAGCTCCTGATCTCCGTCACGCTCGTCGGGGCTCTCCACTGAGTCACTGCCTCGACCTTCGCCGGATCCACCGAAATCCCATCTGCTGACACAATATGTCCCATAAAAGCCACCTGATCCAACCAAAACTCACACTTCGTGTACTTGGCATAAAGTTGCTGATCCCTCAAGATGTCAATCACAATCCTCAGGTGCTCTCTATGTTGCTCTCTGTCAGGCGAGTATACTAAGATGTCGTCCACGAATACAACGACAAATCTGTCAAGGTACGGGTGAAAGGTCTTATTCATCAGATCCATGAATGTTGCAGATGTGTTACAATTAATCAACTCTTAAAAAGGATTTAAGTCGTACATTTATTTAAGTCATAACAAAATACATTACATTAATTCAAGTCTTACAATTAATCAACTCTTACATTCATTCGTCTCACTAAATAGTTACATACAAAATATTAAAACTATTTTGCTATATAGGTTCCTTGCATCGCTTTCGGTTATGCCCTATACCGCCGCATCTCCCACACCTTACCCTTCTTCCAGAGTGTTCGTCCATCTCGTTTCGGATTCACGTTGATTTAGGCCGACCGGGAGGTCTTTTGGTTTGGGGAGGCTTCATTGTAATGTTGCCTCGCTCTGACCAATACCTCACATCAGGAATTGGGATAAATATCGGTTTATACGCCTCCCTGTACATTTGAACCTCATAATACGGGGACACCAAATGTGAACTGTTGACAGTTGCATGTCTGCCACTGCAAACTGCTAGTACATGTGAACATGGGACGTGCATTGTAATTATGTATCCACAAGTGCAAGTAATAACTCATTCTTCAAATTTCACGAGGTATTTTTTCTGGTCATTGGCTTCAATCTGGTACATCAGCTGGTGGTACCAAGTTACTGTATGTGTTCTGGCCAGATTGCTGTTTGCCGTCACCACGGTGTGGACTGTCGGTACATATTTTTCATTCAACGACTCGACGACGTCCCTTCTTTTAATAAAGAATTTGTTCATTCCTTTAGAACTCGGCATCCTAGATGCCGAGTTCTATTTAAGCAATTGTTCTCCTGGCGCGTCAATCGTCTCATGCACGATGTGAGCGCCAGGAGAACAGTTCAAATAGAACTCGGCACTTAGAGTGTCGAGTTCTATTTGAATCACTATTCTCCTGGCAACTCAAGTCGAGTGGAATATTATTGTGAAATCGGCACTTGTGATGTCGTGTTCACAAGAAGAGAACTCGGCATCCTCAGTGCCAAGTTCTCTTGTAGAGTTCATTGATTTAAGAACTCAAGTTTTTTTTCATTTTCTGTTTGACAACAAAGACAATTCAACCACGACACACAAACAACGAAAACACAATTCAACCACAACACACAAACAACTACGATAAAACACAATTCAACCACGAGTGGAATATGAAGTTTAACATTTTAACATACAACCAAAAATACCATATAAAACAACCAAATAAGTTTAACACAACTAAAAATCTATCCTAAGTGACCTTTCAATCTCTTCTTCCTTTTAGGACGTGCTTGAGCACGTCCTCTCCCCCTGCCGTGTCCCCCTCCTCGTGCTGCATTCTCAGTATCTTGAGTCAGACCGCCAGCGTCTTCTTGAGAGTATGAATCTTCTTCTTCAACGACGCGATCCTGACTCAAATGTAATGTGGGTTCTTCAGTACCAAAACACATAAGCCAAACCTTCATTTTTTACTTCAATTTTCCAACCATCGAAGAGTCTGTCTTGTGATCTTTGATCACCTCATGAATTTGATGGAGTTCTTCGTGAAACTCATAAACTCCGTGCACCTACAGATAATTAAAAGTTAATGAAACAATAAACATAATTTTAAAACATGATAATTATTTAAATAAATGTTTAAATCTTACCATATCTCGCTCTCTACCCGCTCGAGGTCTGTATAAGGTATTAGTCGGAGCCAAGCAGTGATGAACTATCCAACGTACGGTGATGCTCCAGTACCATTCCATATACAGTTGTGTGCTCTCTTCAGGAGTAACACCTAGGAGTGGTCGCTCAAACTGTAGATAATCTCTTCTGTGCGACCAATGCTGAATAAATTGTTGATTTTCCGCCAACCAATTAACATCCGACCTCCCGTGAGCCGATTTCACTACGTGTCTCTCCATCGGCTCTGGAATGTGCTGCTGTAGACCGAACTGTCTCATCACTCGGTCTGGACAATGCATAACCACCTCACCAAAATTTATAAGTCAAGTACGGCTCGTCCAGATCTCTGAACCTTCCATACATAGTGGTGGTAACTGACTACGATCCAAATTTGCATAAGGGTCCCAAATCACTTGATCGAATTCCTGCACGTCCAGCTCATTCCGATAAAAAACAAGTGTCGTCGTCTTCGCACTACCCTTGAATATTCTTGGTCGTCTCCAACGGGACCCTAATGGTGCCCTCTCGTCCTCAGGGTATACTAATGGTCTTCTCTTCAAAGATCTCCCAATGTGTAGATGTTCCCAGCACCACAACTGCAGGAACGTAAGAAAACCACACAAATGTTTCGTCGGAATCAGTGAGGCTTCGTCTAACATGTGATATAAGTGGGTCACAGCCGCACTACCCTAACTGTACTCCGATGCGACTGCCAAATCTCCGAGCAAAGACAAGTACTTCAAGTGAACCATCATGCCACTCTTATCTGCCAAAATACTACATCCCAGCTGTAACATAATGAAAGCTCTAGTGTGTCGTGTAACTGTGTCCTCGTCAGCATCAAAAGGCAACTGCTGAAACTGAGCTTGCAACCAACCCAGAGTTACGGAACCCTTACGACCCAAGTCATGGGACCTGACCCAATAAATCCATGCAAACCTCTGACCAAACGTACTCCTGAGACTCACACACCGGCAAACCATCTACGCGCAAGCCGGTAATCATCGAGATATCACGCAAGGTGCACATGATCTCACCATGTCGCAGGTGAAATGAATGAGTCTCCGGTCTCCAACGCTCGACCATCGCCCCCAGCAAGGTATGATCCAACTGAACTCGGCCCAACCGAGTGACTGTGTCAAACCCTGCCATATCTAGCAAAAACAACATCCTCTCATCAGTGATCTGCCATTCCTTGAGCTTCGATCCATGCTCAACGCATTTCACACCATCACTATCCTTTAACATAAATTTAGAAAAATGTCAGAATATTGAAACTCAAGTGCAAATATTTAACTTGAAAACGTAAAATGCTTACAAAATCTTTAAACAAGTCAGACTTGTGGTTGACCTGCAAAACCAACACTGATCTGTCTACCGGACCCTGTGAAGCGTAGCTACCTCTAACTGAACCAGTACTGGAACCACCAAACTCCATCTGTACATAACACGTTAAAAAGTGAGATGGTTGTTCTTCATTACTAACTACTTAAAAAGTTGAGAATACTCTAATGTTTTAGAAATTACCTCAATCGAGTGTAGTAGCAAACGGCTGTAAACGTCGAACATTCTCTCCATTAAAATCAACTACAAGAAACAACGTTACAAATCATGTCAGAGATTTTTTTGAAATTTTGACAGAACCTCCCCTATATTTTTCAAATCGGTAAATTTAAACCTGCACGGTAGAAAAAACTAACAATACTACAAACTTCAATTCTCACATACATTCAAACTCACATACATTTAAACTCAAATAAATCACTTTTAAGTTTACATTCATTCAATTTAACACATTCAAACCTATATAACAACAAAAAATCTAATTTTAATCACAATAATCATACTTAAATTCAACTATTTTTAAGATAACTACCGTAAATCTATAATCAACAAAACTAAAATCAATAATCAACTAACAAACAAGAAATAAAATGTTTTGCCTAAAAACCCAAAATCGAATTCGAGTTTGCAACAAAACGGGTTCCTAAACCAACAAAAACACTATAATCATACATAAAACAACAATGTATATCATCCTAATACATAAAAAGGCAAAGAAAACGGTGAAAAACGAAAAAAAATAAAAACTCTAACCTTAAAAACTCGTGAACTCGGCGGATGTGGAGAGGGGGGCGTCGGGCTGCTTTTGTAGCCCGACGGAACTCAGCGTTCTCTTTTTTTTAAGTGAACTCGGCATTAGAAACGCCGAGTTCTTCCTTTAGAACTCAGCATCTAGGATGTCGAGTTCTATTTAAGAAACTGTTCTCCTAGCGCGTCAACCATCTCATGCACGATCTGAGCGCCAGGAGATTTCTTAAATAGAACTCGACACTCTCAGGGCCGAGTTCTATTTGAATCACCTCCTAAGTGAAAATTTTCAAATGTTGGCCAATAAAAAATTAAAAAGAACTCGATATCGCCCGTGTCGAGTTCTCTATGCATAAAAAAACAAAACCCGTCACCGCCACATGTCACCACGTGTTGGCAGCGGGTCTAGTTTGAGAAATACTTTTGATAGAGATCTATTTTGGAAAAAAATTAAAAAAAATTATTTTGAAAAAAACCCCTTAAATAAATAACCCCGTTGGATATATCCGTTAACGATTACTGTTGGGCTTTAAGGTTAGGTCTTTACGGCTCAGATTTTAGGTATTGTGTCGGGATATAACGAATAACCACAAAAATATCCATTATATGTTATTGTTTGGGTTTAAGGTTTAAGATTTACGAATTCGATTTTAGGTATAGTGTCTAGATATAACGAATAACCACGTTGGATATATCCATTAACAATTACTGTTTGGGTTTAAGGTTTAAGATTTACGAATTCTATTTTAGGTAGTGTCTGGATATAACGAATAACCACGTTGGACATATACATTAACAGTTACTATTTGTGTTTACGATTTAAGCTTTAGGGTCTATATCTACGGTCTAAGGTTTGGATTATGGTTTAGGGTGCAAGGTCTAGAGGCTAGGGTTTACCGATTGTATCCATCTTGATATATCTGGTACAATTGTATCCATCTGATCACAAGAATCATATATATCATCATCAAGCTCAACGCGCACGACCTTCACGTCCATGTTAAGCTTCTTCTGTGCTCAAAGCTTCAAGATTCTCACTCTTTCGCGTTGGCGTGGGTGGTAGCCTCTTTTTGGACAACACTTTGATTTTTTGATTTGAAATTACACATTGAACACCAATGATATGGAACTTCACGTACTGTGGGATTTATTATCTTAGAAAGATCTTTAAAAAATATTTTGCGTCAATTAAATGTAAAGAGAACCCAAGGTCTTAAGGAAAGTCACTTTCAAATCAATTAAAAATAGTAAAAAAATATAAATGAAAAAAAAAATTAAGCTAATCAAATAAGTTTTGTAGATGCCCCAATCCGTATATATTTTTGGCATCTGAACTACTGTGTAATCGTTCCACAAGATAGTATCCACAATCATATTATATTACATTAATATTATGAAACAAGGGAGACACATCACACAATTTGCATCTATGGTCTGAAGTTTTGAGGAAGTCATTGTCAGAAAATTTGGGGAAATGATTTTCGGACGCGGGCGTAAAAAGAATCAACCCTTTACTTAAAAAAGACACTCCCCTTACGTAAAAAGGACACCCCATAAGTGATAA
This sequence comes from Triglochin maritima, assembly GCA_963682175.1. Classification (NCBI taxonomy): domain Eukaryota; kingdom Viridiplantae; phylum Streptophyta; class Magnoliopsida; order Alismatales; family Juncaginaceae; genus Triglochin; species Triglochin maritima. The sequence continues at coordinate 52,518,665 of OY821771.1, read as the reverse complement.
AATACACCGTAAAATGATGGACAAACACCGTGTTTAAAAAGTACAATCTCTATATATAAAAAGAACACACTACATTTAAAAAGATAACGCGTCCTGGATACTGCGTCCGTGTATAAGGTAATAAATTTGGCATCCTGTATTTGTATTGCGGAGAGGATTACGTTGAATATTTTATTCCATTCCTGACATTCTACCAAGGCAAAATTGTGCCACAATTGGCTTTGACTTGACCTGAATTTAATGCTGCGAAATGTGGTGTAACGACGTTAGACATCTACTGAAAGTAGGGTGTGCATCCAGAACGGATCGGACCGAATTTTTTTCCTGGGCCCGACCTGGAGACCAGACCGGACCAGACCGGGACCGAATTTTCACCTGCGTTTGGATCGGAACCCGGACCGGTTGTTTCCGGTCCGGTCCAAAATATCGGACCGTATCAGTTTTTGCGCACCCCTAATTGAAAGGGTTAACATTTTTGAAAAAAAGGTAGAAAATATCCCAACAATTAGCACTGCTCAAAGCAATCCTCCGCCCCATGCAGGATTGTAAACCATTGTTGTTCCTTCCTTTTCCTCTTTCCTCCTTAAAAGTGCTGCCTTTTCAACTCAACATCCCCAACTCCGGTGCTTTAATGGCAAATGAAGGTGTTATCCCTACCTAAAAACGTCTTCATTTACTTCCATTCATAGCAACTCTTTGTTGTCTTCTCGTGCACACCTTTTTTCCTCATAAATAGTGTTTGGAGAAATAGATGTTGAAGATCAAAGTGCAAGTAGTGATGATGATTTTCTACTTACGTTCGAAACCATCGTAGACATAGATATATCTACAGATGCATTGGGCTTAGTGGTTCCACCCCTTCAAATATGCCTACAAAGGGGATGACATTTGAACTCGCTCAACCATTCTACGAGGACTATGCTACCAACGTTGGTTTTGGAATTAAAAAGAGGAATTCCGTTTGGGAACATGGTGTCCTTCTAAGAGGGGAACTTGCCTGTCACAAGTTGGTAACCTATTATCAGACATCTCCTTAAATTTTTTTAATTTTAGAGATTTACATATCCAAAAGCTAGGTAATTGAATGTTCTAATATATCTTAACCATATCACTACATGTTGCGAATTTCAGATCGAAATTGATTTACGTGAACCCAATATATCGCACCATACTTGAGTAACACCTATGATTAGTCATTCGTTTCGTCATTCTCGTTAGCGAGTACGATGTCTCAGATCTATATTTTCCATTTTATTCACCCCGTCGTTCATCCCTATTTATTACAATTCATGTTGCAAATAACTCACAATGACATGCAAGTCACTAATTGTTATTCATTTTCATTTATCCTCGCAGAAAGCAAAGAACCACTTGTAATACTGCAGGGACCAGTTGCTTAGCCGGTGTTATGTTCCAAATCAATTCAAATGGTTGTTACACATAATATGAAATCTTTCAAGCAGATCACTCATCACTAGTGCAGAAACGCCTATACTCGTCACCACATAGACGTCGGCCATATACATAGCCGACGTCTATAGGTATAGACGTTGGTTATTTATACAACCGACGTCTATTGAGACATATAGACGTCGACGTCGGTTGAGGGAAAATACATCCTTTTACCTCTTATGTACTTTACGTCCCACCACGCTCTATTTTTTCGTTCCACTATATCTGAAGACCTTTTCGTTCATTTACTGTTCTGCTCAAGTTGTACTGTACGATATATCCCAATATGTTTATGGGATATGCCAAAGTCTTTGGTATTGAATATGTTATAGGATTTAAGTAATACCATCAACGATATTAAATAAATAACCCCGTTGGATATATCCGTTAACGATTACTGTTGGGCTTTAAGGTTAGGTCTTTACGGCTCAGATTTTAGGTATTGTGTCTGGATATAACGAATAACCACAATAATATCCACTAAATGTTATTGTTTGGGTTTAGGGTTTAAGATTTACGAATTCAATTTTAGGTATAGTGTCTAGATATAACGAATAACCACGTTGGATATGTCCATTAACAATTACTGCTTGGGTTTAAGGTTTAAGATTTACGAATTCTATTTTAGGTAGTGTCTGGACATAACGAATAACCACGTTGGACATATACATTAACAGTTACTATTTGGGTTTACGATTTAAGCTTTAGGGTCTATATCTACGGTCTAAGGTTTGGATTATGGTTTAGGGTGCAAGGTCTAGAGTCTAGGGTTTACCGATTGTATCCATCTTGATATATCTGGTACAATTGTATCCATCCGATCAAAAGAATCATATATATCATCATCAAGCTCAACGCGCACGACCTTCACGTCCATGTTAAGCTTCTTCTGTGCTCAAAGCTTCAAGATTCTCACTCTTTCGCGTTGGTGATGTCGAGTTCTCTATGCAATAAAAAACAAACTCTCCGCCGCTACGTGTCACCACGTGGTGACAGCGAGTCTACTTTGAAAAATACTTTTAATTGAGGTCTAATTTGGAAAAAAATTAAAAAAAAATTATTTTGAAATTTTTTCCTAATTTTAAATGGGTCAATGACTAAACATAATGTTCAACGGACAAAATATTAAACTTCATACAAATCAACATTTAAAGTCGATGGCATTTCAAAAATGTTGTTTCATATTTGGTGCTCTACTTAAATATAATATCTCTCCGTGATTTTTAACATCAAATGATCTTAAGATCAAATGCTCATCTTTAGGTTCTCATGTGTAGTAGGACCAAAACATTCCACATGGGTTTGTTCTTATTCCATATGACCGGCACTATAAATTCCACTACATAGATTAGTTTAAGATAATATTACAGGCAGGGGCGGATCCAAAAAACAAATTTGGGTGGGGCAGACTGTCTCCACGTTGGTTGAATTTTTTTCGAAGACCCACAACTTTATGTTATTGATTTAAATTAATTAATTTAATTTTTTTTGAATATATCCTTCATATTTTTAACATTTTTTCAAACCTGAATACATTAAATTCAGACATCCAAAAGAAATTTAAGTAAAACACGACACATCAGTTAAACAACCAATTAGCAATTAAGAATCTAAAATACAACCACTTAATTCTAAGAATGATACTACCACTACGAGTCTAAGACCAAGAACAAATCAACATTTATGAATCTAAAATAACCACAATCCAAGTTTAAAAAAATCACAAATTTGGAGCTAACCCGCAGACTTCTAAAATAAACCACGATCCAAGTCTAGAACTCACAATTTCAAAACAAGAAAGTATTAACAACAATTAAAAACATGAAGCATTTAGCTTGCTAGTTGTCTCTTGGTAGCAACCATATATCTCTTCCTACTTTTCATACAACATTTGTGTTTTTATGCCCGTGATTTTCATTTCTTTCCCATCTTGAAATGCTAATCTTATCCAACTTGGTCTCGTTTTCAAATTCAATCATAATCATCTTTATTTTCAAAGTAAAAAAGACTCAAAACGTTGCAACGTTGGGGTTACATTACATAACACAAACTCAAGAGAGCAACACAAGTTTTGGTCAGACAATACATGCACAAAACATACAATTAACATCTTTCAAACCAGCACAAGCTACAGCCAGAACAACAAGAACAGTTACCAAACTAAAATCACATTTCTAAAAATTCAAAAATCACATTTCTAAAAATCACATCAACAACAACAGCCAAAACAACAACCCATTACCCATATCTAAAAATCACATTTCTAAAGCATCTTATGTCTAACTTTTAAAATGGATGTCTAACGTTGCAAATTATTAGTGTATGATGCATGTCTAACCGCCTATTGTGAAATTGAAATCAACATGCTTCTTTCGAATCTAGCATCTTATGCATTTCCATTCCATGAACACCTCGGAAACCTACTAACCCTCGGGATCTAACATCTTAAGCATTACGAATCTAACATGTTGTGCATTTTCATTCCACAAACACCACAGAAACTTACCAACCTAAAATTTCATCTCTCACCAACTCAACATGAAAACTAGACCACCGAACCATCCAACAAAACACCTAAAATATCAAATTTAGCATCAAACAAGATCAAAAACAAAACTCAACTCATACCACGATTATCGGCAAAATTAGAATGGTAATGCAACCTCTACCCTCGAGCATCTTTAAGACCTCCTGCGCAGTCTCGGATGACTTAAGAAATTGATCATCAACCTCACACAAAATCTGCAAAACATTCCAACTCCCACCACCCTTCCCTCTCCTCACCTCCAACAAGACAACATCCCTATACTCACTGCATGTTGGTGGTGCACAACCGACACATATTGTCCCACCCTCATCTTATCTATCACCACTGTCTACGACGTCACTTTCTCAGGAGTGATCGGAGATTTAGGGTTAGGGTATTAGGGATTAGAGAATTGGGAGGAGAGGAGAGGTGGAGGAATGAGCTGGGCACTTGGGCAGGGGATGGGGAAAAATATTTGGGCCCTTTTTTTTGCAAATTCTGGGTGGGGCAGCTGCCCCACCTGCCCTGGGAGTGGGTCCGCCCTTGATTAGAGCTTATTATATGAACATAGTTTTTTTTATAGAAAATATATGAATATAGGTTGTTTTTTGAAATAATTTGAATATAGGTTGTTGTTGTGGCATTTTTTGTTGGAGGGTTCTTCCCAGGTTCCAGTAACTTTGTACAATTGTACTTCTTTTCTTCCTTGTTTTTTTTGTATTCTATTTTTCTAATGTTGGCATTTAAAAACAACTTCCAAACATTTCAATTAAGATGACACAAATCGAAACCCTAACCTTAAATTCGCGAGAACTCGCCGGAGGAGGAGCGTCAGACTGCTTTTATACCCCAACGGAACTCGGCGTTTGTAACGTCGAGTTCATTTTTTTAAAGTGAACTCGGCGTTACAAACATTGAGTTCTATTTAAGACCTGACCCTCCAACCGTTTCATGCACGATCTGAGTTACCAGGAGAACAGTTCAAATAGAACTCGGCATCACACTATAAATTCCACTACATAGATTAGTTTAAGATAATATTACAACTTATTTTATGAACATGGTTTTTTTATAGAAAATATATGATCATAGGTTGTTTTTTGAAATAATTTGAATATAGGTTGTTGTTGTGGCATTTTTTGTTGGAGGGTTCTTCCCAGGTTCCAGTAACTTTGTACAATTGTACTTCTTTTCTTCCTTGTTTTTGTTTGTATTCTATTTTCTAATGTTTGCATTTAAAAACTACTTCCAAACATTTCAATTAAGATGACACAAATTGGCCTCTGCTTCTGAAAACTGATTAATCCTTTTGCGATTTGAAATGCTGTTACGGACAACATTGTCGAATAAATTGCTTTCAGACCTTAATTTCAGAGGTCATGAAATAATTAGTATATTTTTTAAAATACCCCTTCTAAATTTGCATATTTGCAGCTATCTTTATTACTTTTTAAAAGCTCTCATAAATACCCTGTTACTATAACAGTCTGCATTTCTTTGTCTCATCTGTCAGTTTGAACCACATATAAAGAACATCTAAACCTTGATGCAGGAGCCATTGGATCCTTGATATTAGGCCCGTTGGATCATGCCCAAATTAATTCAGTCCCAAAGACCAACTCCATCCGAAATTTGGATGCCAAGTCAGCAAGGGGCAATACCAAGTCAGCAAGGAAGCTTCCTTGCAACCGACTACCCAAATCAGCAAAGAAGTTTCCTTGCACTAACCGAATATGCATGATATGGAAGTTTCCTTGCACCAATTTGGCTTATGGAAACTTGCTAATTAGGCTTATGGAAGGATTTGGTTTATGGAAACTTGCTCCCATCCGAATAGCCAACACAACAAGGAAGTTTCCTTCCATCCAACCTACCAATGCAGCAAGAAATCTCCCCTCCCCAATCCGCATGATATTTTATTGCATTATTAATATTTCCAATTAGGTTTATGGAAGCTTTTGATTATAGAATAGTTGCTATTAAGACCAAAATTCAGTAGTTACTTATTTCCTTTGTTGTTAATTGATTAATTTAGATGTAAATCATAGGAGTTGCCTTGTTGGTTAACTTCCTAATTCCTATACCGATTTAAAGCTATAAAGACCTGGCTTGTAGGTCAAGAAGAGAACCAATTTTCGTTTGATTAATACACACAAATTCTGAGATTGTTTTATCTCAATTCTGGTGTTCATCTCTTCAATTTCTTTGTAGTCTTGGTGTCATACGCTTGTAGAGTCCATCACAACTCTACCCGGCGTCAGTTGGTACCAGAGCCAAAAGAATCCTCCCTTTCGTTGCTTCTTCATCAGCATTGATGGCTGGTGGACGTGGTGGTCGTGGTCGTCGTGGGCCTACTCCAGCTGAGGAAGTCCCGTACCATGGTCGTAGCAACGAAGATGCTGAGTTGATTGAGGGTCTACAAAGACAAATTGCTGATTTAACCCAACGTCTTGCTGCGCAAGACCTAAACCATCGAGAAACTGAAGATCCAGACTCCGACACAAGCTCAAATCTCCACAACATGTTTCATGATCGTGGTACTGGTCAAGGACATCGTGGTTGGGGTGATCGGCATGGAGACCTCGGTTTCAAGATGGAGCTGCCAGAATTTTCTGGTACGTTGCATGCTGATGCCTTCGTGGATTGGCTGAATGAAGTCGAACGAGTATTCGACTACAAGGAGGTCCCGGAGCATATGAAGGTTAAGCTAATCGCCGTCCGACTCAAGGGAAGAGCTTCTGCGTGGTGGGAGCAAATGAGACGCACACGCGAGAGGCAAGGCAAGGCCAAGCTGACCGAATGGTGCAAGATGAAGAAGAAGATGAAGGAGCACTTCCTTCCTTTCGGATATACTCAATCCCTGTTTCAGAGGCTTCATGCATTGAGACAAGGAGCAAGATCAGTAGATGACTACACGGAGGAGTTCTATCAATTGGTGGCTCGGAATGATCTATCGGAATCGGAGGAACAATCGGTGGCGCGATACTTGGGGGGGTTACGACCATCCCTACAAGATACCCTCAGCCTCCACTCATTATGGACGGTTTCTGAGGCCTATCAGCGAGCCCTCGCAACGGAGAAGCAGCAAAGAAGGCGAGTCACCACCAGCCATGAGCAGCAGCAGCCCAACCGAACTTCTAGACCTTCAGAGGTGCGCCCTCAGCAAGTGCCGTTCCAGGGCGGACCTAAGACGGGCGTGAAGTGTTTTAGGTGTGGAGAGGAGGGACACATCGCCTCCAGCTGTGGGAGAACCACCAGCAAAGGTGGCAAGAACCTCCTGATTGAGGATAATCTTGGGAGCGAGGACGAGGTTGATGGTGAACCCGTGTTTGATGAATATGAGGACGAAGATGGGATGTTGTATGGGGATGGACCAGAAACTCTACTCATCCGCAAGAGTCTTCTAACATCTAAAGGTAGGTCAGGAGATGAGTGGTTGGGACAACATAATTTTTGTACCACTTGCACGGTCGCGGATAAGGTGTGCAAGATGATCATCGATAGTGGCAGTTCTGAGAACGTGGTGTCCGAAGAGGTAGTCCAGAAGTTGCAGCTGAAGACCGATTCTCATCCCAAACCATACAAATCATCTTGGCTGAGCAAGGAGACAGAATTAAAGGTGCACAAGAGGTGCTTCGTGTCCTTTTCCATCTGCAAGAAGTACTTTGACATTGCTTGGCATGATGTGGTGGCTATGGATGCTTGTCACCTACTGCTGGGACAACCTTGGCAGTATGATCGAAGCATCGTTCACGATGGACGAATGAACACCTATTCACTCAGCATAAAAGGAAAGAAGATTGTCTTGGCACCCCACCAAGACGAAACTCCCTCAAATCTGGCAACCCCTCCCAACAACTTCCTGGCCCTATCCAATTTTCTGGCAGAAATGAAGCACGAAGAAGTGATCTTTGCATGGCTGCCCCGGGATGAAGGCAAGGTTGGCTCAAACTCAGACATACCTAAGGAGGTCCAGCAACTTCTGCAAGAACTCTCCAACCTGATTTCCAAAGAGCTCACCCATGGCTTACCACCTCTGAGACATACCCAACACCTAATTGATCTTATCCTAGAGTCGCCATCCCCAAAACCACGCCCAGAAATGCCCTCGCCTTCGCCGGCTTCCGCCAGACCCAAGATACGGCCGCCGCCATCGCCGGACGACGAGATATCTGCATCTTTGTTTCCTACGAGAGAATACAACAAGCTCAAGGAGTGTAAGCATCTGAGGCCGTACTTCAGCAACGAAGTGGAAGTTGAGGCAAACTCGAGGACGAGTTCTTTCCAACCCGGGGTGACTGATGCAGGAGCCATTGGATCCTTGATATTAGGCCCGTTGGATCATGCCCAAATTAATTCAGTCCCAAAGACCAACTCCATCCGAAATTTGGATGCCAAGTCAGCAAGGGGCAATACCAAGTCAGCAAGGAAGCTTCCTTGCAACCGACTACCCAAATCAGCAAAGAAGTTTCCTTGCACTAACCGAATATGCATGATATGGAAGTTTCCTTGCACCAATTTGGCTTATGGAAACTTGCTAATTAGGCTTATGGAAGGATTTGGTTTATGGAAACTTGCTCCCATCCGAATAGCCAACACAACAAGGAAGTTTCCTTCCATCCAACCTACCAATGCAGCAAGAAATCTCCCCTCCCCAATCCGCATGATATTTTATTGCATTATTAATATTTCCAATTAGGTTTATGGAAGCTTTTGATTATAGAATAGTTGCTATTAAGACCAAAATTCAGTAGTTACTTATTTCCTTTGTTGTTAATTGATTAATTTAGATGTAAATCATAGGAGTTGCCTTGTTGGTTAACTTCCTAATTCCTATACCGATTTAAAGCTATAAAGACCTGGCTTGTAGGTCAAGAAGAGAACCAATTTTCGTTTGATTAATACACACAAATTCTGAGATTGTTTTATCTCAATTCTGGTGTTCATCTCTTCAATTTCTTTGTAGTCTTGGTGTCATACGCTTGTAGAGTCCATCACAACTCTACCCGGCGTCAAACCTTAACTATAAAGATTGGTTGAATTTGGTGCAAACGTGTATGAAATTGGAGATTTAATGGGGGAAAAGGTAGATCTGATGAAACGAGGGAATAATTTGGGAACTTGGACGTTAAGTTCTCAAAATAGTTCAGTAAATGGGGGAGATATCATGAGTACAAGAATTTGAAGTGATATTTGCGAAGAAACTTTTATAAAAAAGTATATATTTGTGAAGAAACCCTGACAAACAATGATCCATAATTTCAAAAATTAAACAAACAATGATTCGTTTTAAAGTTATCAAAAATAGGTTGTACTTAATCATGCATTTGCTCTTGGTCATTAAAAAAACACACAGAACTCGAACATGGAACTCGACAAAATAACAAAAAAAGGGTCATCTACAACATAAAGTCAAACTATAGACAAGAGAGTGAAAACATGATTAATCTAAAGAGGTGCCACTTTGGTATTTATGGTGACAACTTCATCCATCGGTGACACAAACTAGAAATTCTCATGGCCAAGCTGAAATGAAACATGATTAATCAAAACGCAAGACTTCTACGTCTCGGAGAATCGGTGATTTTGAGGGTCTCTTCGATAAGTTTTTTTGCCCGTCTGCTTTTGATCTCCATCCTCATACTCTCTGTTTTTCCCACCTTATGATACGGTTTTTTCGTCTTTGATCCCATCAATTTGGACTTCAAACTCCCAACCCATCTTCCCATTTGATCTCCAACGTTCATCATATCTACTAACTTCTAGGATATGACAATCAGAAAACATTTTATGATGATCCAAAGAATAGAAAGAACAATGTGCACGTTACATTTGTATTAGAGAAAGGAAGAATCGAATTTAAGGAAAGGTGAAAGTTTTAAAGATAATATGATGGTATATATGTGGTTGGAAATGAAAACTCACCTTAGCCGGACAAAGAAGAGACTTTTGAAGTATAAGAGAGATAGCTGCTAATGTGGAAGAGAAGTTCAAGAGCTACATATATATGCAAAATTTTGTTTCCGAAAAATCCCTCTTCTTTTTCTCTAATTACTAACAACTAATAGATGGTTTTCTGCTTATTAACTTATGTATTACTCACAAATTGCATATTACCCCTTGTTTTCGTACTCAATTTAACAATTGAAATTTCCCCTTTCCATAAAATGTCATTGTCATATAGACCATTGTGGTTTCATGAACAGTTTCTACTTATTAGTTAGAGCATTTGACATATATTGTTGCAAATACTCAATGACACATAATTATTGGTTGACTAACTCTTCTTAACTCAAAGTTTTCAAGGAAAAATCTGAACGGATACATTTAAGTATATATCTAACTCCTAAATTTTAAATGGGAACCTCGGTATGTACGTAAACATAGGGGCAAAATAAAGAGATATATTTGTGTTGTTGGGGTTATACATATGCAAAATATTCCTCAAATAAAGTTGATGTTGGTTTTAAATTTTCTAGGGTTCATGTCATGTTGGGTTCCTTTAGACAAGTGACAAATTTTAAAACTCTTGACCTCAAGGCATGAAGAGGAGGATGTTTGACATTGAAAGAGTGTAATATTGATCTTTGGTGGTTGGAGAGGGTACGGATTTATTTTACCTAATTATATTCATAATCCATTTTATGTGCCCTTCTTAGTTGTACCAAAGGATGCGTACAACTAATCACCTTCAACTTTGGGCCAATGGGTATTCAAATTGTCTATGATTACGTGATTGGATGGTGAATGGTGGATCAAAAGAGCTTAACCAAAAAAGTAATGGTTCAGAAAAACCCAATGTGTGATATGTAGCACATCCAAATGACTGAATCTTGGGCCCCATCTTTGCTAACTACATAGAGAAGCTTCATAGGACAAAGAAATAGTGGTTTGTCACTTTGCTAATAAGTCGTCACAACCATTAATATAGTGTCTTAGAAGTATACTTAAAATCCTAGTGACTCGTACCTTGGTCCACTATTTTGGATATGACATATTGATTATGATCAGTTAAATTATTAATCCAAAAGTCATACCCTTTTTAAATCACTTAGAAAATCTTACATCTAAGCAAAAGCAAGAGCACTGGTATTACAAAACTATACCCACTGGAAGAGATGACACAAATAAAGACCAAAATAAATTGCAAGCGTGCATGTCCACTCCACATATAGGATTCAAAATTGGAACTAAAATGGCAGCCACATGTGCATTCAACCAAATCAAACCCAAATAGGCCCACCTAAAAGTTGCATGGCTTGATGTGTTTGGGATCTTCCTTTTACCACATCAATTCCCTAAATTTGAAGCACTCTTTTTATCCATATTTATGTGGCACATTTTTGTTCATGTCCACTTCTTCATTGGGTTAGCGTCTAGTACATTCTATTATACTATGGAGTTCTGTACCGCATTATTGTATCAAATGTATACTTTTGTTATTTTACTCTTGCAAGTTGCATTCTTGATTGGTTTATTAAGAGTTGTCATTTTTTAAGTCATTTTTATCATTTTCCATCTCCTTATTGCTTTTTTTTTGGAATCTATTTTTTTGAATCATTTCATCAAAATAAGTATGATTACATGACCAACTCGGTAAGACTATTGTTGTGACCTCTGTGCCCCCAAGTTAAGCTATGTAATTTGAGCGTAAGTAAGAAGACCCCGATTAGCAAAGAGTTTCCGCAGTTCCTTACGATAGCATAAGTAATGTCCTGGACCAATTTTTTAGGGATTAGCATCCCTCACGGCAAGCAAGGAAACCAGTGGCAAATCCAGAAAATAACATAGGGTCGGCACCATTGATCCAATATCAACTAAAAAAACAAAGATAATATAAGTTTTTTTTTTCAAAATTAAATATAACTAGGAGCCCTCATTTTTCATGGTATACATAGTAAAAAAAAATTGAATTATTTTACACCTATTGTTTTAGATCTCAAACAAAATTCTTGCAACTCCTTTTCGTTCATTTACTGTTCTGCTCAAGTTGTACTGTACGATATATCCCAATATGTTTATGGTGTCTTTGGTATTGAATATGTTATAGGATTTAAGCAATACCATCAACGATATTAAATAAATAACCCTGTTGGATATATCCGTTAACGATTACTGTTGGGCTTCAAGGTTGGGTCTTTAGGCTCAGATTTTAGGTAGTGTCTGGATATAACGAATAACCACAAAAATATCCATTAAATGTTATTGTTTGGGTTTAAGGTTTAAGATTTACGAATTCGATTTTAGCTATAGTGTCTAGATATAACGAATAACCACGATGGATATATCCATTAACAATTACTGTTTGGGTTTAAGGTTTAAGATTTACGAATTCTATTTTAGGTAGTCTGGATATAACGAATAACCACGTTGGACATATACATTAACAATTACTATTTGGGTTTACGATTTAAGCTTTAGGGTCTATATCTACGGTCTAAGGTTTGGATTATGGTTTAGGGTGCAAGGTCTAGAGTCTAGGGTTTACCGATTGTATCCATCTTGATATATCTAGTACAATTGTATCCATCCGATCACAAGAATCATATATATCATCATCAAGCTCAACGCGCACGACCTTCACGTCCATGTTAAGCTTCTTCTGTGCTCAAAGCTTCAAGATTCTCACTCTTTCGCGTTGGCGTGGTAGCCTCTTTTTGGACAACACTTTGCTTTTTTGGGAGAATCACCCTTCTGAGGATTACTAGACTCCACCTTCTCTTTCTTTACCTCCTTTACCCCCACCTTAGACGACTTCCCGTCTTTTGCAATATTCTTCTTCATATTGCTCAACACTGTCTTTCAAGTCAACATACCACTCACCACTGTCAGCCTTACTCTGTTGTTTAACTGGACATTTAATGGTGATGCCCATCTTCTTCAGCCTTTTGGTTTTTCGTAGCCGGTATATCTCCACACAAACCTACTGTTATTTATCAGATATGTCTATCAATTCTCTCTCCGCTTCCATAGCCAGAAATATTGCTTTCAACCAGGAATCCTCCAAATCTGCCACGTCCATGCGATCGTCCCTTTTTTTTTGACACACCACGTTGATACGCCTCGGCCCATTTCGATGCTCCGGGAAATAATCCATCTTCTTCCGCAAATCCTTGGATCTCTATTTTCTCCAGAAACCAAACCTGAAAAAAAATTAAAACACCATTACCAACAATATTCACATGAATGTAATTACAGTAATATGTGAATTTATCATACCCTGAAGAATGCAGTACTCGCTTAAGATTCCTCTTTCAAAATGAAATTTGGGATCAGATTTATCCCTCCACCAAGGACGCGATCCGTTCATCAAACTTGGTGTACAATAAGCAGTACTCGCTTAAGATTTACAAGATGAATAACTATTTATAAGTTTTTGAAGGACAAAACAAAGCAATTGTATTATATTAAAAAAACAAGCTTCTTAAATTATACCAAAAGGGTCTTGAGTTCAGATGTAATATTAGATTACTGACTGCTGTGATATGAATCCAGACAAATATTACATGAATTTTATTTTATCTTGGTAATTGGTGACTTGACAGTATTAAGGCTTGTTGTTGACTGACAGTATCTGTGGAAATAAAATTGGCAGGGATGATCAGATAATTTTGAATGGAATACTCTTCTACTTAGCCAACATGTACTTGTCGGGAGCCCAACACATTCCCATATGGAAAACAAATGGTGCAATTCTAGCTGCTCTCCTCCACACTGGTCCAGCCGAGTTCCACAACTATCGGCTCCACAGAGCTCTACACCACCACTTCCCTACTCACGTTACCACTCTTACCACCATGTACCGATTGTCACAGAGCCCATCACAAGTAAGCAACAAATTAACTAAACATGCATGGTTAATTAAGTTTGTAAAGTTGCTTATGTTGATCGGTTTGGAATGGAATTGGACTTGGAATTAGTTTGTAAAGTTGCCGGCCTATCCCTCCGTTGCCCAAAAAGGGTCGGTGAACCCGTTGTCTTCTAGCCGATCAACAACAAAGAAAAACATCAAACGGTGCAAAAACGGTCTAACGAAAACACCTCACCGGTCAACCGAAACCCCGACCAGAGGACTGGTCCAACCGAAAAACCCGTCAATAGGTCGAACCGCAAAGGAGACCCGTTCGACCGAAAAAAACCAGTAAAACAAATCCTTTACTCAAAAGAAACAAACGGTCGAACGATCCAAGACCTCCGGTCGACCGAACATCACCAGTAAAACCCTCCATCAATCCACACCACGTGGTCGACCAAAACAACACTTCCGGTCGAACGACCTTTAAGTTAACTTAAGTCGTCAATCAGACGAGTCAACAGGCGGTCGACCGTTTAGATAGTCAACGCCCCAACCGACCTACGACAGTACTTTCGGTCGACCGGCAAAAGGGTCAAGTTCGACCGAAAGCAACCAGAACCTCTATCTCTCGCTCAAAATGCCACAACCAGTCGACCACCCAAAGGTATCGTTCGACCGGTGCAAGGGATATCGTCCAAAAATACACTACAACCGGTCAACCGAATACACTACAACCGGTTGACCGAACCAAACCACCGGTCGACCGCTATAGTGCAGAAAAACTGCTGCACAGGTCCGACGAGCCATCCGACCTACCGTCGACCACTTCAACACACACGAAAGCATAAGTGAGTATCAAATTAAAACTTGACATACCTTTAAGGCTTGAAGAAGCCATTGAAGATCCAACGGCGAGCGTCTCCACGCAACTCTTCTTCTCCGGCGGAACCCGACCCGATCGACCGACCAACCCTCGTACACTTCACCACACCTCTTCACCTCGACAAACACAACTCCTAAAGTGTAACTTATTACACTTTCCACCCGGATAAAGACTTTTCGGAACGATACTCGAGCGGTACAAACCCTTTGAGTTAAAAATTGAAGAACTTGACGCTGTATCTCCATAAGTCAAGAGAGATACGGCGTTGGGATTAAAAAGGTCTAACGTGTATGTATCACACTGACCACTCAGATACGGATTTTTTGGAACGTCACTCGAACGACTCAAGTCCTTTGAGTTAAAAATTGAAGCACTTGACGCCGTATCTCCATAAGTCAAGAGAGATACGACGTTGGCATTAAAATGGTTTAACGTGTATGTATTACACTGACCACTCAGATACGGATTTTTTGGAATGCCACTCGAACTACTCAAGCCCTTTGAGTTCAAAATTGAAGAACATGACGCTCTATCCCCATAAGTCAAGAGAGATACGGCGTTGGATTAAAATGGTATAAAGTGTAAAAAATATTACACTCCCCACCCGGATATAGACGTTTTGCAACGATACTCGAGCGGTACAACTCCTTCGAGTTGAAAATTGAAGGAATTGACGTCGTATCTCCATAGGTCACGAGAGATACGACGTTGGGATAAAGATGATCTAAAGTGTAACCAATTACACTATCCACTCCGATATAGACATTTTGGAACGATACGCAAGCGGTACAAGTCCTTTGAGTTCAAATTTGGAGGACTTTACGTCGTATCCCCCTAGGTGGAGAGAGATACGACGTTGGGCTAAAATGGTCTAAAGTGTAACTTATTGCACTTTCCACCCGGATATAGACTTTTTGGAACGAGACTCGAGCGGTACAAATCCTTTGAGTTAAAAATTGAAGGACTTGTCGTCGTAACGCCTTAGGTGACGAGAGATACGACGTTCGGATTAAAATTGTCTAACGTGTAAGAAAATATAGTTTCCACCCAATTATAGACTTTCTGGAACGATACTCGAGCAGTACAACTCCTTTGAGTTTAAAATTGAAGGAATTGGCGTCGTATCTCCATAGGTCACGAGAGATACTACGTTTGGATAAAGATATTATATGGTGTAACCAATTACACTCTCCACTCAGGTATAGACATTTTGGAACGATACGCGAGCGGTACAAGTCCGTTGAGTTGAAAAATGGAGGACTTGACGTCGTATCCCCATAGGTTTCGAGTGATACGATGCTGGGCTAAACTTTCCACCCGGATAAAGACTTTTCGGACCGATACTCGAGCGGTACAAACCCTTTGAGTTAAAAATTGAAGCACTTGACGCCGTATCTCCATAAGTCAAGAGAGATACGGCGTTGGGATTAAAAAGGTCTAACGTGTATGTATCACACTGACCACTCAGATACGGATTTTTTGGAACGCGACTCGAACGACTCAAGTCATTTAAGTCAAAAATTGAAGAACTTGACGCCGTATCTCCATAAGTCAAGAGAGATACGGCGTTGGATTAAAATGGTATAAAGTGTAAAATATTACACTCCCCACCCGGATATAGACGTTTTGGAACGATACTCGAGCGGTACAAATCCTTTGAGTTAAAAATTGAAGGACTTGTCGTCGTAACGCCTTAGGTGACGAGAGATACGACGTTCGGATTAAAATGATCTAACGTGTAAGAAAATATACTTTCCACCCGAATATAGACTTTCTGGAACGATACTCGAGTGGTACAACTCCTTTGAGTTAAAAATTGAAGGAATTGACGTCGTATCTCCATAGGTCACGAGAGATACGACGTTGGGATTAAAATGGTCTAACGTGTAAGTATTACACTGACCACTCGGGTACAGAATTTTTGGAACATCACTCGAACGACTCAAGTCGTTTAAGTCCAAAATTGAAGAACCTGACGCCGTATCTCCATAAGTCAAGAGAGATACGGCGCTGGGATTAAAAAGGTCTAACGTGTATGTATCACACTGACCACTCATATACGGATGTTTTGGAACGCCACTCGAACGACTCAAGTCTTTTGAGTTAAAAATTGAAGAACTTGACGCCGTAACCCCATAGGTGACGAGAGATACGACGTTAGGATTAAAATGGTTTAACGTGTATGTATTACACTGACCACTCAGATACGGATTTTTTGGAATGCCACTCGAACTACTCAAGCCCTTTGAGTTCAAAATTGAAGAACATGACGCTCTATCCCCATAAGTCAAGAGAGATACGGCGTTGGATTAAAATGGTATAAAGTGTAAAAAATATTACACTCCCCACCCGGATATAGACGTTTTGCAACGATACTCGAGCGGTACAACTCCTTCGAGTTGAAAATTGAAGGAATTGACGTCGTATCTCCATAGGTCACGAGAGATACGACGTTGGGATAAAGATGATCTAAAGTGTAACCAATTACACTCTCCACTCCGATATAGACATTTTGGAACGATACGCAAGCGGTACAAGTCCTTTGAGTTCAAATTTGGAGGACTTTACGTCGTATCCCCTAGGTGGCGAGAGATACGACGTTGGGCTAAAATGGTCTAAAGTGTAACTTATTGCACTTTCCACCCGGATATAGACTTTTTGGAACGAGAATCGAGCGGTACAAATCCTTTGAGTTAAAAATTGAAGGACTTGTCGTCGTAACGCCTTAGGTGACGAGAGATACGACGTTCGGATTAAAATGGTCTAACGTGTAAGAAAATATACTTTCCACCCGAATATAGACTTTCTGGAACGATACTCGAGCGGTACAACTCCATTGAGTTAAAAATTGAAGGAATTGACGTCGTATCTCCATAGGTCACGAGAGATACGACGTTGAGATAAAGATGATCTAAAGTGTAACCAATTACACTCTCCACTCCGATATAGACATTTTGGAACGATACGCAAGCGGTACAAGTCCTTTGAGTTAAAATTTGGAGGACTTTACGTCTTATCCCCCTAGGTGGCGAGAGATACGACGTTGGGCTAAAATGGTCAAAAGTGTAACTTATTGCACTTTCCACCCGGATATAGACTTTTTGGAACGAGACTCGAGCGGTACAAATCCTTTGAGTTAAAAATTGAAGGACTTGTCGTCGTAACGCCTTAGGTGACGAGAGATACGACGTTCGGCTTAAAATGGTCTAACGTGTAAGAAAATATACTTTCCACCCGAATATAGACTTTCAGGAACGATACTCGAGCGGTACAACTCCTTTGAGTTTAAAATTGAAGGAATTGACGTCGTATCTCCATAGGTCACGAGAGAAACGACGTTGGGATTAAAATGGTCTAACGTGTAAGTATTACACTGACCACTCGGGTACAGAATTTTTGGAACACCACTCGAACGACTCAAGTCGTTTAAGTCAAAAATTGAAGAACTTGATGCCGTATCTCCATAAGTGAAGAGAGATACGGCGCTGGGATTAAAAAGGTCTAACGTGTATGTATCACACTGA
Organism: Triglochin maritima; assembly: GCA_963682175.1. Lineage (NCBI taxonomy): Eukaryota > Viridiplantae > Streptophyta > Magnoliopsida > Alismatales > Juncaginaceae > Triglochin > Triglochin maritima. The sequence continues at coordinate 52,500,483 of OY821771.1, read as the reverse complement.
CCACTCAGATACGGATTTTTTGGAACGCCACTCGAACGACTCAAGTCCTTTGAGTAAAAAATTGAACTTGACGCCGTAACCCAATAGGTGACGAGATATACGGCGTTGGGATTAAAATGGTCTAACGTGTAAGTACTACACTGACCACTCGGGTACAGATTTTTTGGAACACCACTCGAACGACTCAAGTCGTTTAAGTCAAAAATTGAAGAGCTTGACGCCGTATCTCCATAAGTCAAGAGAGATACGGCGCTGGGATTAAAAAGGTCTAACGTGTATGTATCAAACTGACCACTCAGATACGGATTTTTTGGAACGCCACTCGAACGACTCAAGTCCTTGAGTTAAAAATTGAAGAACTTGACGCCGTAACCCCAAAGGTGACGAGAGATACGACGTTGGCATTAAAATGGTCTAACGTGTATGTATTACACTGACCACTCAGATACGGATTTTATGGAATGTCACTCGAACGACTCAAGCCCTTTGAGTTCAAAATTGAAGAACATGACGCTCTATCTCCATAAGTCAAGAGAGATACGGCGTTGGATTAAAATGGTATAAAGTGTAAAATATTACACTCCCCACCCAGATATAAACGTTTTGGAACGATACTCGAGCGGTACAACTCCTTCGAGTTGAAAATTGAAGGAATTGACGTCGTATCTCCATAGGTCACGAGAGATACGACGTTGGGATAAAGATGATCTAAAGTGTAACCAATTACACTCTCCACTCCGATATAGACATTTTGGAACGATACGCAAGCGGTACAAGTCCTTTGAGTTCAAATTTGGAGGACTTTACGTCTTATCCCCCTAGGTGGCGAGAGATACGACGTTGGGCTAAAATGGTCTAAAGTGTAACTTATTGCACTTTCCACCCGGATATAGACTTTTTGGAACGAGACTCGAGCGGTACAAATGCTTTGAGTTAAAAATTGAAGGACTTGTCGTCGTAACGCCTTAGGTGACGAGAGATACGACGTTCGGCTTAAAATGGTCTAACGTGTAAGAAAATATACTTTCCACCCGAATATAGACTTCCTGGAACGATACTCGAGCGGTACAACTCCTTTGAGTTAAAAATTGAAGGAATTGACGTCGTATCTCCATAGGTCACTTGAGATACTACGTTGGGATTAAAATGGTCTAACGTGTAAGTATTACACTGACCACTCGGGTACAGAATTTTTGGAACACCACTCGAACGACTCAAGTCGTTTAAGTCAAAAATTGAAGAACTTGATGCCGTATCTCCATAAGTGAAGAGAGATACGGCGCTGGGATTAAAAAGGTCTAACGTGTATGTATCACACTGACCACTCAGATACGGATTTTTTGGAACGCCACTCGAACGACTCAAGTCCTTTGATATAAAAATTGAACTTGACCCCGTAACCCCATAGGTGACGAGAGATACGACGTTGGGATTAAAATGGTCTAACGTGTAAGTACTACACTGACCACTCGGGTACAGATTTTTTGGAACACCACTCGAACGACTTGAGTCAAGTTCTTCAATTGACGAACTTGACGCCGTAACCCCATAGGTGACGAGAGATACGACGTTGGAATTAAAATGGTCTAACGTGTAAGTATTACACTGACCACTCGGGTACAAAATTTTCGGAACACCACTCGAACGACTCAAGTCGTTGAAGTCAAAAATTGAAGAACTTGAAGCCGTATCTCCATAAGTCAAGAGAGATACGGCGCTGGGATTAAAATGGTCTAAGGTGTATGTATCACACTGACCACTCAGATACGGATTTTTTGGAACGCCACTCGAACGACTCAAGTCCTTTGAGTTAAAAATTGAAGAACTTGACGCCGTAACCCCATAGGTGACGAGAGATACGACGTTGGGATTAAAATGGTCTAACGTGTAAGTATTACACTGACCACTCGGGTACAGAATTTTTGGAACACCACTGGAACGACTCAAGTCGTTTAAGTCAAAAATTGAAGAACTTGACGCCGTATCTCTATAAGTCAAGAGAGATACGACGTTGGAATTAAAATGGTCTAACGTGTAAGTATTACACTGACCACTCGGGTACAGAATTTTTGGAACACCACTCGAACGACTCAAGTCGTTTAAGTCCAAAATTGAAGAACTTGAAGCCGTATCTCCATAAGTCAAGAGAGATACGGCGCTGGGAATAAAATGGTCTAAGGTGTATGTATCACACTGACCACTCAGATACGGATTTTTTGGAACGCCACTAGAACGACTCAAGTCCTTTGAGTTAAAAATTGAAGAACTTGACGCCGTAACCCCATAGGTGACGAGAGATACGACGTTGGGATTAAAATGGTCTAACGTGTAAGTATTACACTAACCACTCGGGTACAGAATTTTTGGAACACCACTCGAACGACTCAAGTCGTTTAAGTCAAAAATTGAAGAACTTGACGGCGTATCTCTATAAGTCAAGAGAGATACGGCGCTGGGAATAAAAAGGTCTAAGGTGTATGTATCACACTGACCACTCAGATACGGATTTTTTGGAACGCCACTCGAACGACTCAAGTCTTTTGAGTTAAAAATTGAAGAACTTGACGCCGTAACCCCATAGGTGACGAGAGATACGACGTTGGAATTAAAATGGTCTAACGTGTAAGTATTACACGGACCACTCGGGTACAGAATTTTTGGAACACCACTAGAACTACTCAACTCGTTTAAGTCAAAAATTGAAGAACTTGACGCCGTATCTCCATAAGTCAAGAGAGATACGGCGCTGGGATTAAAAAGGTCTAAGGTGTATGTATCACACTGACCACTCAGATACGGATTTTTTGGAACGCCACTCGAACGACTCAAGTTCTTTGAGTTAAAAATTGAAGAACTTGACGCCGTAACCCCATAGGTGACGAGAGATACGACGTTGGGATTAAAATGGTCTAACGTGTAAGTATTACACTGACCACTCGGGTACAGAATTTTTGGAACACCACTGGAACGACTCAAGTCGTTTAAGTCAAAAATTGAAGAACTTGACGCCGTATCTCTATAAGTCAAGAGAGATACGGCGCTGGGATTAAAAAGGTCTAAGGTGTATGTATCACACTGACCACTCAGATACGGATTTTTTGAACGCCACTCGAACGAGTCAAGTCTTTTCAGTTAAAAATTGAAGAACTTGACGCTGTAACCCCATAGGTGACGAGAGATACGACGTTGGGATTAAAATGGTCTAACGTGTAAGTATTACACTGACCACTCGGGTACAGAATTTTTGGAACACCACTCGAACTACTCAACTCGTTTAAGTCAAAAATTGAAGAACTTGACGCCGTATCTCCATAAGTCAAGAGAGATACGGCGCTGGGAATAAAAAGGTCTAAGGTGTATGTATCACACTGACCACTCAGATACGGATTTTTTGGAACGCCACTCGAACGACTCAAGTCCTTTGAGTTAAAAATTGAAGAAAACTTGACGTAGTAACCCCATAGGTGACGAGAGATACGACGTTGGGATTAAAATGGTGTAACGTGTAAGTATTACACTGACCACTCGGGTACAGAATTTTTGGAACACCACTCGAACGACTCATGTCGTTTAAGTCAAAAATTGAAGAAGTTGACGTCGTATCTCCATAAGTCAAGAGAGATACGGCGCTGGGATTAAAAAGGTCTAACGTGTATGTATCACACTGACCACTCAGATACGGATTTTTTGGAACGCCACTCGAACGACTCAAGCCCTTTGAGTTAAAAATTGAAGAAAACTTGACGCCGTAACCCCATAGGTGACGAGAGATACGACGTTGGGATTAAAATGGTCTAACGTGTAAGTATTACACTGACCACTCGGGTACAGAATTTTTGGAACACCACTGGAACGACTCAAGTCGTTTAAGTCAAAAATTGAAGAACTTGACGCCGTATCTCCATAAGTCAAGAGAGATACGGCGCTGGGATTAAAAAGGTCTAAGGTGTATGTATCACACTGACCACTCAGATACGGATTTTTTGGAACGCCAGTCGAACGACTCAAGTCCTTTGAGTTAAAAATTGAAGAACTTGACGCCGTAACCCCATAGGTGACGAGAGATACGACGTTGGGATTAAAATGGTCTAACGTGTAAGTATTACACTGACCACTCGGGTACAGAATTTTTGGAACACCACTCGAACGACTCAAGTCGTTTAAGTCCAAAATTGAAGAACTTGACGCCGTATCTCCAAAAGTCAAGAGAGATACGGCGCTGGGATTAAAATGGTCTAAGGTGTATGTATCACACTGACCACTCAGATACGGATTTTTTGGAACGCCACTCGAACGACTCAAGTCCTTTGAGTTAAAAATTGAAGAACTTGACGCCGTAACCCCATAGGTGACGAGAGATACGACGTTGGAATTAAAATGGTCTAACGTGTAAGTATTACACTGACCACTCGGGTACAGAATTTTTGGAACACCACTCGAACGACTCAAGTCGTTTAAGTCAAAAATTGAAGAACTTGAAGCCGTATCTCGATAAGTCAAGAGAGATACGGCGCTGGGATTAAAATGGTCTAAGGTGTATGTATCACACTGACCACTCAGATACAAATTTTTTGGAACGCCACTCGAACGACTCAAGTCCTTTGAGTTAAAAATTGAAGAACTTGACGCCGTAACCCCATAGGTGACGAGAGATACGACGTTGGGGTTAAAATGGTCTAACGTGTAAGTATTACACTGACCACTCGGGTACAGAATTTTTGGAACACCACTGGAACGACTCAAGTCGTTTAAGTCAAAAATTGAAGAACTTGACGCCGTATCTCCAAAAGTCAAGAGAGATACGGCGCTGGGAATAAAAATTGAAGAACTTGACGCCGTAACCACATAGGTGACGAGAGATACGACGTTGGGATTAAAATGGTCTAACGTGTAAGTATTACACTGACCACTCGGGTACAGAATTTTTGGAACACCACTCGAACGACTCAAGTCGTTTAAGTCAAAAATTGAAGAACTTGACGCCGTATCTCCATAAGTCAAGAGAGATACGGCGCTGGGATTAAAAAGGTCTAACGTGTATGTATCACACTGACCACTCAGATACGGATTTTTTGGAACGCCACTCGAACGACTCAAGTCCTTTGAGTTAAAAATTGAAGAACTTGACGCCGTAACCCCATAGGTGACGAGAGATACGACGTTGGAATTAAAATGGTCTAACGTGTAAGTATTACACGGACCACTCGGGTACAGAATTTTTGGAACACCACTCGAACGACTCAACTCGTTTAAGTCAAAAATTGAAGAACTTGACGCCGTATCTCCATAAGTCAAGAGAGATACGGCGCTGGGATTAAAAAGGTCTAAGGTGTATGTATCACACTGACCACTCAGATACGGATTTTTTGGAACGCCACTCGAACGACTCAAGTCCTTTGAGTTAAAAATTGAAGAACTTGACGCCGTAACCCCATAGGTGACGAGAGATACGACGTTGGGATTAAAATGGTCTAACGTGTAAGTATTACACGGACCACTCGGGTACAGAATTTTTGGAACACCACTCGAACGACTCAACTCGTTTAAGTCAAAAATTGAAGAACTTGACGCCGTATCTCCATAAGTCAAGAGAGATACGGCGCTGGGATTAAAAAGGTCTAAGGTGTATGTATCACACTGACCACTCAGATACGGATTTTTTGGAACGTCACTCGAACGACTCAAGTCCTTTGAGTTAAAAATTGAAGAACTTGACGCCGTAACCACATAGGTGACGAGAGATACGACGTTGGGATTAAAATGGTCTAACGTGTAAGTATTACACTGACCACTCGGGTACAGAATTTTTGGAACACCACTCGAACGACTCAAGTCGTTTAAGTCAAAAATTGAAGAACTTGACGCCGTATCTCCATAAGTCAAGAGAGATACGGCGCTGGGAATAAAAAGGTCTAAGGTGTATGTATCACACTGACCACTCAGATACGGATTTTTTGGAACGCCACTCGAACGACTCAAGTCCTTTGAGTTAAAAATTGAAGAAAACTTGACGTAGTAACCCCATAGGTGACGAGAGATACGACGTTGGAATTAAAATGGTGTAACGTGTAAGTATTACACTGACCACTCGGGTACAAAATTTTTGGAACACCACTCGAACGACTCAAGTCGTTTAAGTCAAAAATTGAAGAACTTGAAGCCGTATCTCCATAAGTCAAGAGAGATACGGCGCTGGGATTAAAATGGTCTAAGGTGTATGTATCACACTGACCACTCAGATACGGATTTTTTGGAACGCCACTCGAACGACTCAAGTCCTTTGAGTTAAAAATTGAAGAACTTGACGCCGTAACCCCATAGGTGACGTGAGATACGACGTTGGGATTAAAATGGTCTAACGTGTAAGTATTACACTGACCACTCGGGTACAGAATTTTTGGAACACCACTCGAACGACTCAAGTCGTTTAAGTCCAAAATTGAAGAACTTGACGCCGTATCTCCAAAAGTCAAGAGAGATACGGCGCTGGGAATAAAAAGGTCTAAGGTGTATGTATCACACTGACCACTCAGATACGGATTTTTTGGAACGCCACTAGAACGACTCAAGTCCTTTGAGTTAAAAATTGAAGAACTTGACGCCGTAACCCCATAGGTGACGAGAGATACGACGTTGGGATTAAAATGGTCTAACGTGTAAGTATTACACTAACCACTCGGGTACAGAATTTTTGGAACACCACTCGAACGACTCAAGTCGTTTAAGTCAAAAATAGAAGAACTTGACGCCGTATCTCCATAAGTCAAGAGAGATACGGCGCTGGGAATAAAAAGGTCTAAAGTTTTTGTATCACACTGACCACTCAGATACGGATTTTTTGGAACGCCACTCGAACGACTCAAGTCTTTTGAGTTAAAAATTGAAGAACTTGACGCCGTAACCCCATAGGTGACGAGAGATACGACGTTGGAATTAAAATGGTCTAACGTGTAAGTATTACACGGACCACTCGGGTACAGAATTTTTGGAACACCACTAGAACTACTCAACTCGTTTAAGTCAAAAATTGAAGAACTTGACGCCGTATCTCCATAAGTCAAGAGAGATACGGCGCTGGGATTAAAAAGGTCTAAGGTGTATGTATCACACTGACCACTCAGATACGGATTTTTTGGAACGTCACTCGAACGACTCAAGTTCTTTGAGTTAAAAATTGAAGAACTTGACGCCGTAACCCCATAGGTGACGAGAGATACGACGTTGGGATTAAAATGGTCTAACGTGTAAGTATTACACTGACCACTCGGGTACAGAATTTTTGGAACACCACTGGAACGACTCAAGTCGTTTAAGTCAAAAATTGAAGAACTTGACGCCGTATCTCTATAAGTCAAGAGAGATACGGCGCTGGGATTAAAAAGGTCTAAGGTGTATGTATCACACTGACCACTCAGATACGGATTTTTTGAACGCCACTCGAACGACTCAAGTCTTTTCAGTTAAAAATTGAAGAACTTGACGCTGTAACCCCATAGGTGACGAGAGATACGACGTTGGGATTAAAATGGTCTAACGTGTAAGTATTACACTGACCACTCGGGTACAGAATTTTTGGAACACCACTCGAACTACTCAACTCGTTTAAGTCAAAAATTGAAGAACTTGACGCCGTATCTCCATAAGTCAAGAGAGATACGGCGTTGGGAATAAAAAGGTCTAAGGTGTATGTATCACACTGACCACTCAGATACGGATTTTTTGGAACGCCACTCGAACGACTCAAGTCCTTTGAGTTAAAAATTGAAGAACTTGACGCCGTAACCCCATAGGTGACGAGAGATACGACGTTGGGATTAAAATGGTCTAACGTGTAAGTATTACACTGACCACTCGGGTACAGAATTTTTGGAACACCACTGGAACGACTCAAGTCGTTTAAGTCAAAAATTGAAGAACTTGACGCCGTATCTCCATAAGTCAAGAGAGATACGGCGCTGGGATTAAAATGGTCTAAGGTGTATGTATCACACTGACCACTCAGATACGGATTTTTTGGAACGCCACTCGAACGACTCAAGTCCTTTGAGTTAAAAATTGAAGAACTTGACGCCGTAACCCCATAGGTGACGTGAGATACGACGTTGGGATTAAAATGGTCTAACGTGTAAGTATTACACTGACCACTCGGGTACAGAATTTTTGGAACACCACTCGAACGACTCAACTCGTTTAAGTCCAAAATTGAAGAACATGACGCCGTATCTCCAAAAGTCAAGAGAGATACGACGCTGGGAATAAAAAGGTCTAAGGTGTATGTATCACACTGACCACTCAGATACGGATTTTTTGGAACGCCACTAGAACGACTCAAGTCCTTTGAGTTAAAAATTGAAGAACTTGACGCCGTAACCCCATAGGTGACGAGAGATACGACGTTGGGGTTAAAATGGTCTAACGTGTAAGTATTACACTGACCACTCGGGTACAGAATTTTTGGAACACCACTCGAACGACTCAAGTCGTTTAAGTCAAAAATTGAAGAACTTGACGCCGTATCTCCATAAGTCAAGAGAGATACGGCGCTGGGATTAAAAAGGTCTAACGTGTATGTATCACACTGACCACTCAGATACGGATTTTTTGGAACGCCACTCGAACGACTCAAGTCTTTTGAGTTAAAAATTGAAGAACTTGACGCCGTAACCCCATAGGTGACGAGAGATACGACGTTGGGATTAAAATGGTCTAACGTGTAAGTATTACACTGACCACTCGGGTACAGAATTTTTGGAACACCACTGGAACGACTCAAGTCGTTTAAGTCAAAAATTGAAGAACTTGACGCCGTATCTCCATAAGTCAAGAGAGATACGGCGCTGGGATTAAAAAGGTCTAAGGTGTATGTATCACACTGACCACTCAGATACGGATTTTTTGGAACGCCACTCGAACGACTCAAGTCCTTTGAGTTAAAAATTGAAGAAAACTTGACGTAGTAACCCCATAGGTGTCGAGAGATACGACGTTGGGATTAAAATGGTCTAACGTGTAAGTATTACACTGACCACTCGGGTACAGAATTTTTGGAACACCACTCGAACGACTCAAGTCGTTTAAGTCAAAAATTGAAGAAGTTGACGTCGTATCTCCATAAGTCAAGAGAGATATGGCGCTGGGATTAAAAAGGTATAACGTGTATGTATCACACTGACCACTCAGATACGGATTTTTTGGAACGCCACTCGAACGACTCAAGTCCTTTGAGTTAAAAATTGAAGAACTTGACGCCGTAACCCCATAGGTGACGAGAGATACGACGTTGGGATTAAAATGGTGTAAGGTGTATGTATCACACTGACCACTCGGGTACAGAATTTTTGGAACACCACTGGAACGACTCAAGTCGTTTAAGTCAAAAATTGAAGAACTTGACGCCGTATCTCCATAAGTCAAGAGAGATACGGTGCTGGGATTAAAAAGGTCTAAGGTGTATGTATCACACTGACCACTCAGATACGGATTTTTTGGAACGCCACTCGAACGACTCAAGTCCTTTGAGTTAAAAATTGAAGAAAACTTGACGCCGTAACCCCATAGGTGACGTGAGATACGACGTTGGGATTAAAATGGTCTAACGTGTAAGTATTACACTGACCACTCGGGTACAGAATTTTTGGAACACCACTCGAACGACTCAAGTCGTTTAAGTCCAAAATTGAAGAACTTGACGCCGTATCTCCAAAAGTCAAGAGAGATACGACGCTGGGAATAAAAAGGTCTAAGGTGTATGTATCACACTGACCACTCAGATACGGATTTTTTGGAACGCCACTAGAACGACTCAAGTCCTTTGAGTTAAAAATTGAAGAACTTGACGCCGTAACCCCATAGGTGACGAGAGATACGACGTTGGGATTAAAATGGTCTAACGTGTAAGTATTACACTGACCACTCGGGTACAGAATTTTTGGAACACCACTCGAACGACTCAAGTCGTTTAAGTCAAAAATTGAAGAACTTGACGCCGTATCTCCATAAGTCAAGAGAGATACGGCGCTGGGATTAAAAAGGTCTAACGTGTATGTATCACACTGACCACTCAGATACGGATTTTTTGGAACGCCACTCGAACGACTCAAGTCTTTTGAGTTAAAAATTGAAGAACTTGACGCCGTAACCCCATAGGTGACGAGAGATACGACGTTGGGATTAAAATGGTCTAACGTGTAAGTATTACACTGACCACTCGGGTACAGAATTTTTGGAACACCACTGGAACGACTCAAGTCGTTTAAGTCAAAAATTGAAGAACTTGACGCCGTATCTCCATAAGTCAAGAGAGATACGGCGCTGGGATTAAAAAGGTCTAAGGTGTATGTATCACACTGACCACTCAGATACGGATTTTTTGGAACGCCACTCGAACGACTCAAGTCCTTTGAGTTAAAAATTGAAGAAAACTTGACGCCGTAACCCCATAGGTGTCGAGAGATACGACGTTGGGATTAAAATGGTCTAACGTGTAAGTATTACACTGACCACTCGGGTACAGAATTTTTGGAACACCACTCGAACGACTCAAGTCGTTTAAGTCAAAAATTAAAGAAGTTGACGTCGTATCTCCATAAGTCAAGAGAGATATGGCGCTGGGATTAAAAAGGTATAACGTGTATGTATCACACTGACCACTCAGATACGGATTTTTTGGAACGCCACTCGAACGACTCAAGTCCTTTTAGTTAAAAATTGAAAAACTTGACGCCGTAACCCCATAGGTGACGAGAGATACGACGTTGGGATTAAAATGGTCTAACGTGTAAGTATTACACTGACCACTCGGGTACAGAATTTTTGGAACACCACTGGAACGACTCAAGTCGTTTAAGTCAAAAATTGAAGAACTTGACGCCGTATCTCCATAAGTCAAGAGAGATACGGCGCTGGGATTAAAAAGGTCTAACGTGTATGTATCACACTGACCACTCAGATACGGATTTTTTGGAACGCCACTCGAACGACTCAAGTCCTTTGAGTTAAAAATTGAAGAACTTGACGCCGTAACCCCATAGGTGACGAGAGATACGACGTTGGAATTAAAATGGTCTAACGTGTAAGTATTACACGGACCAATCGGGTACAGAATTTTTGGAACACCACTCGAACGACTCAACTCGTTTAAGTCAAAAATTGAAGAACTTGACGCCGTATCTCCATAAGTCAAGAGAGATACGGCGCTGGGATTAAAAAGGTCTAAGGTGTATGTATCACACTGACCACTCAGATACGGATTTTTTGGAACGCCACTCGAACGACTCAAGTCCTTTGAGTTAAAAATTGAAGAACTTGACGCCGTAACCACATAGGTGACGAGGGATACGACGTTGGCATTAAAATGGTCTAACGTGTAAGTATTACACTGACCACTCGGGTACAGAATTTTTGGAACACCACTCGAACGACTCAAGTCGTTTATGTCCAAAATTGAAGAACTTGACGCCGTATCTCCATTAGTCAAGAGAGATACGGCGCTGGGACTAAAAAGGTCGAACGTGTATGTATCACACTGACCACTCAGATACGGATTTTTTGGAACGCCACTCGAACGACTCAAGTCTTTTGAGTTAAAAATTGAAGAACTTGACGCCGTAACCCCATAGGTGACGAGAGATACGACGTTGGGATTAAAATGGTCTAACGTGTAAGAATTACACGGACCACTCGGGTACAAAATTTTTGGAACACCACTCGAACGACTCAAGTCGTTTAAGTCCAAAATTGAAGAACTTGACGCCGTATCTCCACAAGTCAAGAGAGATACGGCGCTGGGATTAAAAAGGTCTAAGGTGTATGTATCACACTGACCACTCAGATACGGATTTTTTGGAACGCCACTCGAACGACTCAAGTCCTTTGAGTTAAAAATTGAAGAAAACTTGACGTAGTAACCCCATAGGTGACGAGAGATACGACGTTGGGATTAAAATGGTGTAACGTGTAAGTATTACACTGACCACTCGGGTACAGAATTTTTGGAACACCACTGGAACGACTCAAGTCGTTTACGTCAAAAATTGAAGAACTTGACGCCGTAACTCCATAAGTCAAGAGAGATACGGCGCTGGGATTAAAAAGGTCTAACGTGTATGTATCACACTGACCACTCAGATACGGATTTTTTGGAACGCCACTCGAACGACTCAAGCCCTTTGAGTTAAAAATTGAAGAAAACTTGACGCCGTAACCCCATAGGTGACGAGAGATACGACGTTGGGATTAAAATGGTCTAACGTGTAAGTATTACACTGACCACTCGGGTACAGAATTTTTGGAACACCACTGGAACGACTCAAGTCGTTTAAGTCAAAAATTGAAGAACTTGACGCCGTATCTCCATAAGTCAAGAGAGATACGGCGCTGGGATTAAAAAGGTCTAAGGTGTATGTATCACACTGACCACTCAGATACGGATTTTTTGGAACGCCACTCGAACGACTCAAGTCCTTTGAGTTAAAAATTGAAGAACTTGACGCCGTAACCCCATAGGTGACGAGAGATACGACGTTGGAATTAAAATGGTCTAACGTGTAAGTATTACACGGACCACTCGGGTACAGAATTTTTGGAACACCACTCGAACGACTCAACTCGTTTAAGTCAAAAATTGAAGAACTTGACGCCGTATCTCCATAAGTCAAGAGAGATACGGCGCTGGGATTAAAAAGGTCTAAGGTGTATGTATCACACTGACCACTCAGATACGGATTTTTTGGAACGCCACTCGAACGACTCAAGTCCTTTGAGTTAAAAATTGAAGAACTTGACGCCGTAACCCCATAGGTGACGAGAGATACGACGTTGGGATTAAAATGGTCTAACGTGTAAGTATTACACGGACCACTCGGGTACAGAATTTTTGGAACACCACTCGAACGACTCAACTCGTTTAAGTCAAAAATTGAAGAACTTGACGCCGTATCTCCATAAGTCAAGAGAGATACGGCGCTGGGATTAAAAAGGTCTAAGGTGTATGTATCACACTGGCCACTCAGATACGGATTTTTTGGAACGCCACTCGAACGACTCAAGTCCTTTGAGTTAAAAATTGAAGAACTTGACGCCGTAACCACATAGGTGACGAGAGATACGACGTTGGCATTAAAATGGTCTAACGTGTAAGTATTACACTGACCACTCGGGTACAGAATTTTTGGAACACCACTCGAACGACTCAAGTCGTTTAAGTCAAAAATTGAAGAACTTGACGCCGTATCTCCATAAGTCAAGAGAGATACGGCGCTGGGAATAAAAAGGTCTAAGGTGTATGTATCACACTGACCACTCAGATACGGATTTTTTGGAACGCCACTCGAACGACTCAAGTCCTTTGAGTTAAAAATTGAAGACAACTTGACGTAGTAACCCCATAGGTGACGAGAGATACGACGTTGGGATTAAAATGGTGTAACGTGTAAGTATTACACTGACCACTCGGGTACAGAATTTTTGGAACACCACTCGAACGACTCAAGTCGTTTAAGTCAAAAATTGAAGAAGTTGACGTCGTATCTCCATAAGTCAAGAGAGATACGGCGCTGGGATTAAAAAGGTCTAACGTGTATGTATCACACTGACCACTCAGATACGGATTTTTTGGAACGCCACTCGAACGACTCAAGCCCTTTGAGTTAAAAATTGAAGAAAACTTGACGCCGTAACCCCATAGGTGACGAGAGATACGACGTTGGGATTAAAATGGTCTAACGTGTAAGTATTACACTGACCACTCGGGTACAGAATTTTTGGAACACCACTGGAACGACTCAAGTCGTTTAAGTCAAAAATTGAAGAACTTGACGCCGTATCTCCATAAGTCAAGAGAGATACGGCGCTGGGATTAAAAAGGTCTAAGGTGTATGTATCACACTGACCACTCAGATACGGATTTTTTGGAACGCCAGTCGAACGACTCAAGTCCTTTGAGTTAAAAATTGAAGAACTTGACGCCGTAACCCCATAGGTGACGAGAGATACGACGTTGGGATTAAAATGGTCTAACGTGTAAGTATTACACTGACCACTCGGGTACAGAATTTTTGGAACACCACTCGAACGACTCAAGTCGTTTAAGTCCAAAATTGAAGAACTTGACGCCGTATCTCCAAAAGTCAAGAGAGATACGGCGCTGGGATTAAAATGGTCTAAGGTGTATGTATCACACTGACCACTCAGATACGGATTTTTTGGAACGCCACTCGAACGACTCAAGTCCTTTGAGTTAAAAATTGAAGAACTTGACGCCGTAACCCCATAGGTGACGAGAGATACGACGTTGGAATTAAAATGGTCTAACGTGTAAGTATTACACTGACCACTCGGGTACAGAATTTTTGGAACACCACTCGAACGACTCAAGTCGTTTAAGTCAAAAATTGAAGAACTTGAAGCCGTATCTCCATAAGTCAAGAGAGATACGGCGCTGGGATTAAAATGGTCTAAGGTGTATGTATCACACTGACCACTCAGATACAAATTTTTTGGAACGCCACTCGAACGACTCAAGTCCTTTGAGTTAAAAATTGAAGAACTTGACGCCGTAACCCCATAGGTGACGAGAGATACGACGTTGGGGTTAAAATGGTCTAACGTGTAAGTATTACACTGACCACTCGGGTACAGAATTTTTGGAACACCACTGGAACGACTCAAGTCGTTTAAGTCAAAAATTGAAGAACTTGACGCCGTATCTCCATAAGTCAAGAGAGATACGGTGCTGGGATTAAAAAGGTCTAAGGTGTATGTATCACACTGACCACTCAGATACGGATTTTTTGGAACACCACTCGAACAACTCAAGTCCTTTGAGTTAAAAATTGAAAAACTTGACGCCGTAACCCCATAGGTGACGAGAGATACGACGTTGGCATTAAAATGGTCTAACGTGTAAGTATTACACTGACCACTCGGGTACAGAATTTTTGGAACACCACTCGAACGACTCAAGTCGTTTAAGTCAAAAATTGAAGAACTTGACGCCGTATCTCCATAAGTCAAGAGAGATACGGCGCTGGGAATAAAAAGGTCTAAGGTGTATGTATCACACTGACCACTCAGATACGGATTTTTTGGAACGCCACTCGAACGACTCAAGTCCTTTGAGTTAAAAATTGAAGAAAACTTGACGTAGTAACCCCATAGGTGACGAGAGATACGACGTTGGGATTAAAATGGTGTAACGTGTAAGTATTACACTGACCACTCGGGTACAGAATTTTTGGAACACCACTGGAACGACTCAAGTCGTTTAAGTCAAAAATTGAAGAACTTGACGCCGTATCTCCATAAGTCAAGAGAGATACGGCGCTGGGATTAAAAAGGTCTAACGTGTATGTATCACACTGACCACTCAGATACGGATTTTTTGGAACGCCACTCGAACGACTCAAGTCCTTTGAGTTAAAAATTGAAGAACTTGACGCCGTAACCCCATAGGTGACGAGAGATACGACGTTGGAATTAAAATGGTCTAACGTGTAAGTATTACACGGACCACTCGGGTACAGAATTTTTGGAACACCACTCGAACGACTCAAGTCGTTTAAGTCAAAAATTGAAGAACTTGACGCCGTATCTCCATAAGTCAAGAGAGATACGGCGCTGGGATTAAAAAGGTCTAAGGTGTATGTATCACACTGACCACTCAGATACGGATTTTTTGGAACGCCACTCGAACGACTCAAGTCCTTTGAGTTAAAAATTGAAGAACTTGACGCCGTAACCACATAGGTGACGAGAGATACGACGTTGGCATTAAAATGGTCTAACGTGTAAGTATTACACTGACCACTCGGGTACAGAATTTTTGGAACACCACTCGAACGACTCAAGTCGTTTATGTCCAAAATTGAAGAACTTGACGCCGTATCTCCATTAGTCAAGAGAGATACGGCGCTGGGACTAAAAAGGTCGAACGTGTATGTATCACACTGACCACTCAGATACGGATTTTTTGGAACGCCACTCGAACGACTCAAGTCTTTTGAGTTAAAAATTGAAGAACTTGACGCCGTAACCCCATAGGTGACGAGAGATACGACGTTGGGATTAAAATGGTCTAACGTGTAAGTATTACACGGACCACTCGGGTACAAAATTTTTGGAACACCACTCGAACGACTCAAGTCGTTTAAGTCCAGAATTGAAGAACTTGACGCCGTATCTCCATAAGTCAAGAGAGATACGGCGCTGGGATTAAAAAGGTCTAAGGTGTATGTATCACACTGACCACTCAGATACGGATTTTTTGGAACGCCACTCGAACTACTCAAGTCCTTTGAGTTAAAAATTGAAGAAAACTTGACGTAGTAACCCCATAGGTGACGAGAGATACGACGTTGGGATTAAAATGGTGTAACGTGTAAGTATTACACTGACCACTCGGGTACAGAATTTTTGGAACACCACTGGAACGACTCAAGTCGTTTACGTCAAAAATTGAAGAACTTGACGCCGTAACTCCATAAGTCAAGAGAGATACGGCGCTGGGATTAAAAAGGTCTAACGTGTATGTATCACACTGACCACTCAGATACGGATTTTTTGGAACGCCACTCGAACGACTCAAGCCCTTTGAGTTAAAAATTGAAGAAAACTTGACGCCGTAACCCCATAGGTGACGAGAGATACGACGTTGGGATTAAAATGGTCTAACGTGTAAGTATTACACTGACCACTCGGGTACAGAATTTTTGGAACACCACTCGAACGACTCAAGTCGTTTAAGTCCAAAATTGAAGAACTTGACGCCGTATCTCCAAAAGTCATGAGAGATACGGCGCTGGGATTAAAAAGGTCGAACGTGTATGTATCACACTGACCACTCAGATACGGATTTTTTGGAACGCAACTCGAACGACTCAAGTCTTTTGAGTTAAAAATTGAAGAACTTGACGCCGTAACCCCATAGGTGACGAGAGATACGACGTTGGGATTAAAATGGTCTAACGTGCATGTATTACACTGACCACTCGGGTACGGATTTTTTGGAACACCACTCGAACGACTCAAGCCCTTTGAGTTCAAAATTGAAGAACATGACGCTCTATCTCCATAAGTCAAGAGAGATACGGCGTTGGATTAAAATGGTATAAAGTGTAAAATATTACACTCCCCACCCGGATATAGACGTTTTGCAACGATACTCGAGCGGTACAACTCCTTCGAGTTGAAAATTGAAGGAATTGACGTCGTATCTCCATAGGTCACGAGAGATACGACGTTGGGATAAAGATGATCTAAAGTGTAACCAATTACACTCTCCACTCCGATATAGACATTATGGAATGATACGCAAGCGGTACAAGTCCTTTGAGTTCAAATTTGGAGGGCTTTACGTCGTATCCCCCTAGGTGGCGAGAGATACGACGTTGGGCTAAAATGGTCTAAAGTGTAACTTATTGCACTTTCCACCCGGATATAGACTTTTTGGAACGAGACTCGAGCGGTACAAATCCTTTGAGTTAAAAATTGAAGGACTTGTCGTCGTAACGCCTTAGGTGACGAGAGATACGACGTTCGGATTAAAATGGTCTAACGTGTAAGAAAATATACTTTCCACCCGAATATAGACTTTCTGGAACGATACTCGAGCGGTACAACTCCATTGAGTTAAAAATTGAAGGAATTGACGTCGTATCTCCATAGGTCACTTGAGATACTACGTTGGGATAAAGATATTATATGGTGTAACCAATTACACTCTCCACTCGGGTATAGACATTTTGGAACGATACACGAGCGGTACAAGTCCGTTGAGTTGAAAAATGGAGGACTTGACGACGTATCCCCATAGGTTTCGAGAGATACGACGCTGGGCTAAACTTTCCACCCGGATATAGACTTTTTGGAACGAGACTGGAGCGGTACAAATCCTTTGAGTTAAAAATTGAAGGACTTGACGTAGTAACCCCATAGGTGACGAGAGATACGACGTTGGGATTAAAATGGTCTAACGTGTAAGTATTACACTGACCACTCGGGTACAGAATTTTTGGAACACCACTCGAACGACTCAAGTCGTTTAAGTCAAAAATTGAAGAAATTGACGTCGTATCTCCATAAGTCAAGAGAGATACGGCGCTGGGATTAAAAAGGTCCAACGTGTATGTATGACACTGACCACTCAAATACGGATTTTTTGGAACACCACTCGATCGAGTCAAGTCCTTTTAGTTAAAAATTGAAGAACTTGACGCCGTAACCCCATAGGTGACGAGAGATACGACGTTGGGATTAAAATGGTCTAACGTGTAAGTATTACACTGACCACTCGGGTACAGAATTTTTGGAACACCACTCGAACGACTCAGGCCCTTTGAGTTCAAAATTGAAGAACATGACGCGCTATCCTCATAAGTCAAGAGAGATACGGCATTGGATTAAAATGGTATAAAGTGTAAAATATTACACTCCCCACCCGGATAGAGACGTTTTGGAACGATACTCGAGCGGTACAACTCCTTCGAGTTGAAAATTGAAGGAATTGACGTCGTATCTCAATAGGTCACGAGAGATACGACGTTGGGATAAAGATGATCTAAAGTGTAACCAATTACACTCTCTACTCCGATATATACATTTTGGAACGATACGCAAGCGGTACAAGTCCTTTGAGTTCAAATTTGGAGGACTTTACGTCGTATCCCCCTAGGTGGCGAGAGATACGACGTTGGGCTAAAATGGTCTAAAGTGTAACTTATTGCACTTTCCACCCGGATATAGACTTTTTGGATCGAGACTCGAGCGGTACAAATCCTTTGAGTTAAAAATTGAAGGACTTGTCGTCGTAACGCCTTAGGTGACGAGAGATACGACGTTCGGATTAAAATTGTCTAACGTGTAAGAAAATATACTTTCCACTCCGAACGCCACTCGAACGCTCAAGTCATTTGAGTTAAAAATAGGAGTTGACGTCGTATCTCGATAGGTTAAGAGAAATACGGCATTGGATTAAAATGGTCTAAAGTGTAACATATTACACTTACCCCTCCGATAATGACATTTCAGAACGATACGCGAGCGGTAGAGGTCTTTTGAGTAAAAATTGAAGGGTTGGACATCGTATCTCTATAGGTGACGAGAGATACGATGTTGGGAAAAAAATGGTCTAAAGTGTAACATTTGACAAAATAAGATTTATTTATGTGGTTGATACTCGGTAGTCAACCTCTTTTAAGGTTATTTTATAAAACTGAGATATCATTCTTTAAAAGGTGAAAATGACGACATAAATGTATAGAGTGACTTGCATCAAAAGGTTATGCCTATAACTTGTTTTTTCTCCTGTTGGGAGATTAAGCAAAGATAAATATCATATTCCAAAAATGAGATGTAATCCAGTCCTAATGTTTCCATGGCTATTTTATGTTGCCTTGACTATCTCGACGATTGAACATAGTTAACATCTAATGAAAAAAGATCGAGAAACAAAATTAATGCTGAACAATTCTATCATCTTCTAAACTTACAAGAAAGAAAATGAGCCTACATGAAACTAAAGTGTAAATATAATATTACTTACCTTAGAAGCAATATGTCCAAGAGTATCCAATAAATCTTTCTTTTGCTAACACATATAATCGAGCACATGTTCTTGTGGGAGGTGCTAACGCAGAGTCACTCATTGCTGCCGTGTTCCTTCAAACAATCTGAGAGCATTCAAGGCTATGGCTTACTCAATCTTCTTTTGTTTACAAACATGTCCTATTCGTGTTGAAAATCAATATATAAACTTACATACATAAATAAATACATGTATATATAAAACTAGTTGAGGAACAAAATATCTAAAGAACATGAGTTGACATGTTAGTTTTTGGTTTCTTAAAGGCTAAAGTCTGAAAATGATCCGTTTATATAGGAGCAAATATCTTAAGAACATGTGTGGACAAGTTGGATTGTTGATTCTTGAAGATAAAAGTCTGGAAGTTGCCATGTGAAGATAGAATGAAATGTAAAAGGACTTATAGGCAAAGAAAAATGTCCCCAACAATGACATACCACGGCAAGTACTGACATCTCTACATGGTCTGTTTCTTGCTTACTCTCTTGGACACAGTTCCAGAGCATCAGTTACAGAACACCAGGCCTAGAGAAAGAGTGTAAATTCATGAGTCAGTTGATGTATAAACAGTGATTGAATTTGAGGTCTAAAAAAAGAAAAGCAAACAGCTGCCAATTACAGAGACATGACGAAAGAACATATTTTTTACTAAAATTAGTGGGGTTCAGCACATTTTCACGAAGTGTTCAGATAAAATAGAGTCCATCCATGGAATATTCGGAAGGAGAAGAAAAAACCTCGAATAAAAGGCAAAGTGATCGATTTGGAGTGAAAAAGGTTCGGAGACCAAGAATCCGAAAATCCAAACCACGTCAAAAGAGTGAAAGAAACAAAAATTCCAAGAGATGACTCTCAAAACCCTACATCCAAACCAAATCGAAACAGAAGAAGACTTGAGTAGTGAAAGAAGATTAGTAATGAAGAAAGAATGGGTAAATGATGGAGAGAAGCGCTCACAGGTCAAGATTCTGCACCCTGGACAACAAATGTCCAACTGACGCTTGCCGTCGCGATAAGCATCCTCAATGCTGGTGTACCCATCTACCCAAACCCAATGAATGACATGTGCTTTCTGAACAGAGCAACAACTTCGACTATTGAAGAAATAACACCTTTTGTCAGATAACTAATATAAACAGATACTGGTATGGTATGAAAGAAGATGAAGTATTGACAGATGACGCAATACCTTTTCGAGAAGAAGATCTTGAAGGTTTCTGTCGCCGAAGGGTGCGGCGGAGAAAGAGAGCTTCTTGTTCTCGACGTAGCGGATGGTGTCGTAGGAGAAGTAGCCAACCCATTCACCGACAGTTCCGGAGACGGACATGGGATCGGAGACCATCGTCTCGGTTCGGCGTCCCTCCTGGTGGTCCTTGGCGACGACCTCCATGGCGGGCTGGGGGCGTCACGGTCGTCCAACCTCTCTCGATCTCCCACATCAGATCGGATTCGTGGTTAGGGTTTCCTGAGGGATGGAAGGATCGGGTTCGGGGATGATCGGAGAGGGAAAAGGTCGGGATTAGGGTTTGGGGGATCGGAATGGGGAAATCGGCGGATTAGGGTTTGGAGCGGGAAAGGGAGTGGAGTGGTGGGAAAGATTGGAATGGAAAGGAAACATCCGGGGGGTATATATACCCTTCCCTTCCGACCGTTGGGAGTAGTGACCAGCAAGGAGTCATGCCGACGTTGCCCACGCGGTTGGTCGGCGGAAGGAAGGGTTTTTTTATAGAAAAAAAATAAAATAAATTAGAAGCTGCCCAATGAAATATATTTTTATTGAGAATTAGCATATACTCACTTCCCCGCAGGGGCTGCCGCCCCCTGCCACCCCCGCACAAACTCAACAAACCTCCCACTGTATATTTTACCCCACAAGAATTACGTTTAGGAAAAAAATAGCATCTCAGATTTCCTGTTTATGTAGAACATCGGGAAGTCTTCGCACCGTCTCATTCACGCTGCTTACGTTGTGAAGAATCCTGGGAGTCGGCATCAGATGCTTCTTCGACCTAATGTCTTGCTCGAAATGGTGATTTATTCTGGAGAGAAAGAATGAAGAAGAAAGAAAGAGTGTCATCATATTTGTATTTGGGTGGAGAGAGAGAACGTGCTGAGTTGAAACGCATTTAATGGGATTTGAGTGGACATCAGAAAGAAAAAACAAAAAAACATTCATGCTTTGGCCACGTAAGGGCTGACATGGATGTCCACGTAGAACGCGTCCGTGACGCGCTGCGTTCATAAAACATTTCCCTTTCTTTTATGAGTCGGAAGAATATATGTCATGACTTTTGTTTCGAACGGTTCTTCTTTTCATCATTACAAACATACTGAACATGCAAATATATTAGAATCATCAATTAATATAAATGAATAACCGTATGAATACAATGAAGTGTTTCGTCATTTGCAAATCTCATGTATTATTTCCAAATAAAATTGTGTAATACATTTCGTTTATGTTCAACCACATTTGTGCAACACATTCCTTGTTTAACAAATATTTAATAAATTCATATAATAAATTCTATTACTCATTAACCGGAAATGTTTACAGGAGACAACAACACGTGGTTTCTGTTTCAGGTGGCTCAGATGCCACACATTTGCTTTCCTTCTTCAGAAGTGGATTGAGATCAGTAATGCACTTTTAAGTGCACCATTCCTGGCTTTCGAATGCGCAATCAATGTAGCATATATATGATTCTCTGGTTTGAGTTTCACCTAGACAATTACGTACATAAATAATTAATTAGTCATATACAACATTAACAAATTCAAATATATCGTACGTGCACGTGACGTGTAGTTATCACCTGATGATATCAAATCGCAAAAAGCAAGAAAGACCACCATCGAGTGTAACCTCCCAAAACAGCGGAAATTTAAAAAATTTTAATCAAGGCAATAGAACTCAATAATCAAAGACGAGACTGTTACTTCTCATAAAACATATAAGCGATGCACCATATTACATCAGAGTTTGTCAAAACGATACATGATTACAACAGAACGACAAAAAGGAGATAAACGTGATCATGTTGACCTCAGTGGTCCGAATAGAGGATCTGATCCCAAGATACGCACGCCCGCTGATCACCACCCAACTGGACCTATTGTAGTCCTGAAAAAGATGCAACAACAATGCCTGAATTTCCATAAGGAAACCCCGTATGCCAAGCTCACTTATATGCATGCAGTAGTACAAAAACTTATCATACTAGTAGCATGTCATGTCATCAACCGTAAGGAAAATAGTTCCCCCGAAGGGTAACATGGGACATCAGTCCGACAATCATCATCGGGTCTCTCGAGGAGACCTACCGTAGGCACATACGGTCTAACGGAACAAGACGTCATACTCCCCACACGCGGCTACACTAATCATGGGGTTCGGCAGGGAGCATCCGCCAGGTCCGCGCCATAAGAAACAGATCTGTAACTTCGTGGTCGATATCACACCAACGGAGCTGTCGCTCGATCGGTCCATCAATCATCATCTCAGTAGGTGCCCATATGAGGAACATAGCCGGAACATCATCATCAATCCATCAATCATCATCGCCGGAACAACATCGGCGGCATCACCGGCGCTGCAACGGTGGTCCATCAATACGTCCGACACATCATCGGACGGTCCAGACCGAAGTCTGTCAGGTCATCAGGCTCCACGAGCCGCAAACACCAACCGCGCCGCTATAAAGCAGGGCAGCGACCTCCGTAGCCCCGTGGGCCGGTAGTCACCTCACCCAACGACAGTTGCGTGTCCGCACAATCATCATACATTGGGATCTGTGATCCCTCAAGCTTGCTACTCTACAATGAGTCCAATCAATCCATCATATTAGTCACGATCCATACATGGAGGTGACGCGTCGCCAACACCCACACTCTTCCACACGGCAGTCCCTGGGCAGGCACGCGGAACGCGCCCATCGTCACCTCCCGATTCACGCACAAGGCGAGAACACGGGTTTCTGTGGACAGAGTTGGCATTCAAAAGAGAACCAGGAATTCAGTCATGTGCAAAAACGGTCGACCGAAAGAGGCAACTCGGTCGACCGTTTCCTCAAGGGAATCAGTCGACCGAAAGTTTGGATCGGTCGAACTATTTGCGCAAAACTTAAGTCCCAACGGTCTACCGAAGGTCTAAAACCGGTCGACCGAAACGAGGTCAAAATCTGGAGTCTGGTCAACATCAATTTAAAACTATCTGTTGACCGACTCAGGGGTCTCGGTCGACCGAACACTACCAGGGCATCCTAATATTTCAAAGTCAAATAACGGTCGACCGCAAACATGCATAAATAGTCCAGTACACTTAAGTTCCGGTCGACCGAACATAAGGAACCGGTCGACCGAAACACAACAAGCAATCAAAATACACTACATTCGGTCGACCGCCCGAAGGGCCCGGTCGACCGTTGGTCGTCTTCAACCTCGCGCCAGCCGAGGTTTTTCACCAAAACTCTTCGTCGGAGAGGTCTCTGACCTCCCCCGACCGACCAACACAACCCTCCCAGGAGGGTTAACAACAAAAACACGTTAAGGAGCGGCATACCTCGAAGAAACAACAAATCCGTCGGAGCCTCGCTCGCGCCTCCGTCACCTCTTCGACAGCAACCACCTTCGCACGCCTCACGTCCTCGCCTCCGCGACTCCGAGCTCGACACCACACGTCGCAACTCCCTTTGGTCGCCGGAAGAGAAAATGGAATGGTGAGAGGGAGATCAAAAGAGAGAGAGAGAGAAAACAAAACAACTTCTTAAATCCAACCCTCTTCTCAAAACGTCAACAGTAACCGACCCCTACTCAACAACCCCATCACCTCACCTCCTCCAACTTCCCATGCACACTATTGTTCTCCTCCTCTTCCCCATGCTAATCTCCCCCTAAACACCCATTAGCACCCTAAATGGGTTTAGGGTTCTAACAATCCACCCAACTTAAAAGGATTTCGTCCCGAAATCAAAGCAAACTACTCACCGAAAAGCTCTGGATACTGCTTTCTGACTTCCTCCTCAATCTCCCAAGTGGCCTCGCGCTCACTGTGATGCTGCCACCTGACCTTCACCATCAGAATGGTCCTCCTCCTGAGTTGATGGTCCATGCGATCGACTATCTCCACTGGTCTCTCCTCAAGAGACAGGTCCTGCTGAATCTCTGGCACTGCTATCTCAATCACGTGAGCTGGATCTGCAACGTACTTCCTTAGCATCGATACATGGAAGATGTTGTGAAGACCCGAGAACTGCGGTGGCAACGCAATCCGGTAGGCAACCTCTCCAACTCGGTCGAGGATCTCAAACGGCCCAACATACCTCGGACTGAGCTTCCCCTCCTTCCCAAACCTCATCACACCTCGGGCTGGGGAAATCTTCAGAAACACATGGACACCCACTTCGAAACTCAACACACGTCTGCGTCGATCAGCATAACTCTTCTGCCTGCTCTGTGCCGTGACCAGTCTCTTCCTGATCACATCAACCTTCTCTGCATACATCTGCATAATCTCTGGGCCCACTAACTGCCTCTCGCCCACATCACTCCAGCATTCCAATGATCTGCATGGCCTCCCATACAACGCCTCGTACGGTGTCATCCCAATGCTCGAATGGTAGTTATTGTTGTAGGCGAACTCTATCAGCGGCAAATGCTCGTCCCAGTGCCCTGCCCAATCCAGTGTGCATGCTCTCAGCATATCCTCCAAGGTCTGAATCGTCCTCTCTGACTGGTCATCTGTCTGTGGGTGGAACGATGTACTGAACCTCAAACGCGTCCCCAAAGCCTGCTGCAGACTCCCCCAAAATCTGGAAGTGAAACGAGGATCTCGATCGGAGATGATGCTCACTGGCACTCTATGCAGCCTGACTATCTCCTCCATATACAACCTAGCCAGACCCTCCAAAGGCAACGTGGTCCTGATCGCTAAGAAGTGCGCCGACTTGGTCAGTCGATCGACTATCACCCAAATCGCGTCGTGGAATCTCCTCGTCTTCGGCAATCCCGTGACAAAATTCATCGTCACGTGCTCCCACTTCCACTCAGGAAGCTAAATGCACTGCATCGGTCCCACTGGTCGCTGATGTTCAATCTTCACCTGCTGACATATTAAACATCGCTCCACAAACTCTGCAATGTTCCTCTTCATGCCCTTCCACCAGAAGTTCCGCTGCAGGTCCTTATACATCTTCGTGCTCCCCGGGTGAATGGTGTATCTCGCTCTGTGTGCCTCCTCCATGATGTCATCTCTCAGCCCGTCGACCTTCGGCACCCAGATCCGACTCCTGAACCTCAAGCCACCATCAACCCCTACACTGAAGTCTGACTCATCTCTGGAAGCCAACTGTAGCAGACCTGCTAACTCCTCATCCTCATGCTGAGCCTGCACCACCCGTGAGACTATCTGCGGCTCCACCCGAAGCCCAGCAATCACTGCTCCCTCTGAACCCTCTGTGAATGGTCTCCACTTTGACAATGCCTTGAGTAGCCTCCATTCCTGGATGCATAGACTCGCAACTGAAACCTCCACCTTCCTGCTCGCGCATCTGCAACCGAATTCGCCTTTCCCGGATGATAAGAAATGGTGAAGTCGTAGTCCTTAATGAACTCGAGCCATCTGCGTTGCCTCATATTCAGCTCCTTCTCTGAGAACAAATACTTCAGGCTCTGATAATCTGTGAAGACTTTGAACTGCTCGCCATAAAGATAGTGCCGCCAGGTCTTCAACGCGGGAACTACCGCTGCTAACTCCAGATCGTGAGTAGGGTAGTTCTTCTCGTACACCTTCAGCTGCCTCGAAACGTACGCCACCACCTTCCCGTGCTGCATCAGAACACAACCGAAGCCAATCCCTGACGCATCGTTGTATATCACATAGCCTCCACTGCCACTCGGTAGAGTCAGAATCGGTGCCGTCGTCAAACACCTCTTCAGCTCCTGAAAGCTGTCCTCGCACTTCTGGGACCAAACGAACTCGACGTCCTTCTGCGTCAACGCTGTCAGCGGCGATGCTAGTCTGGAAAAATCATGGACGAACCGTCTGTAATACCCTGCCAGTCCCACGAAGCTCCTGATCTCCGTCACGCTCGTCGGGGCTCTCCACTGAGTCACTGCCTCGACCTTCGCCGGATCCACCGAAATCCCATCTGCTGACACAATATGTCCCATAAAAGCCACCTGATCCAACCAAAACTCACACTTCGTGTACTTGGCATAAAGTTGCTGATCCCTCAAGATGTCAATCACAATCCTCAGGTGCTCTCTATGTTGCTCTCTGTCAGGCGAGTATACTAAGATGTCGTCCACGAATACAACGACAAATCTGTCAAGGTACGGGTGAAAGGTCTTATTCATCAGATCCATGAATGTTGCAGATGTGTTACAATTAATCAACTCTTAAAAAGGATTTAAGTCGTACATTTATTTAAGTCATAACAAAATACATTACATTAATTCAAGTCTTACAATTAATCAACTCTTACATTCATTCGTCTCACTAAATAGTTACATACAAAATATTAAAACTATTTTGCTATATAGGTTCCTTGCATCGCTTTCGGTTATGCCCTATACCGCCGCATCTCCCACACCTTACCCTTCTTCCAGAGTGTTCGTCCATCTCGTTTCGGATTCGCGTTGATTTAGGCCGACCGGGAGGTCTTTTGGTTTGGGGAGGCTTCATTGTAATGTTGCCTCGCTCTGACCAATACCTCACATCAGGAATTGGGATAAATATCGGTTTATACGCCTCCCTGTACATTTGAACCTCATAATACGGGGACACCAAATGTGAACTGTTGACAGTTGCATGTCTGCCACTGCAAACTGCTAGTACATGTGAACATGGGACGTGCATTGTAATTATGTATCCACAAGTGCAAGTAATAACTCATTCTTCAAATTTCACGAGGTATTTTTTCTGGTCATTGGCTTCAATCTGGTACATCAGCTGGTGGTACCAAGTTACTGTATGTGTTCTGGCCAGATTGCTGTTTGCCGTCACCACGGTGTGGACTGTCGGTACATATTTTTCATTCAACGACTCGACGACGTCCCTTCTTTTAATAAAGAATTTGTTCATTCCTTTAGAACTCGGCATCCTAGATGCCGAGTTCTATTTAAGCAATTGTTCTCCTGGCGCGTCAATCGTCTCATGCACGATGTGAGCGCCAGGAGAACAGTTCAAATAGAACTCGGCACTTAGAGTGTCGAGTTCTATTTGAATCACTATTCTCCTGGCAACTCAAGTCGAGTGGAATATTATTGTGAAATCGGCACTTGTGATGTCGTGTTCACAAGAAGAGAACTCGGCATCCTCAGTGCCAAGTTCTCTTGTAGAGTTCATTGATTTAAGAACTCAAGTTTTTTTTCATTTTCTGTTTGACAACAAAGACAATTCAACCACGACACACAAACAACGAAAACACAATTCAACCACAACACACAAACAACTACGATAAAACACAATTCAACCACGAGTGGAATATGAAGTTTAACATTTTAACATACAACCAAAAATACCATATAAAACAACCAAATAAGTTTAACACAACTAAAAATCTATCCTAAGTGACCTTTCAATCTCTTCTTCCTTTTAGGACGTGCTTGAGCACGTCCTCTCCCCCTGCCGTGTCCCCCTCCTCGTGCTGCATTCTCAGTATCTTGAGTCAGACCGCCAGCGTCTTCTTGAGAGTATGAATCTTCTTCTTCAACGACGCGATCCTGACTCAAATGTAATGTGGGTTCTTCAGTACCAAAACACATAAGCCAAACCTTCATTTTTTACTTCAATTTTCCAACCATCGAAGAGTCTGTCTTGTGATCTTTGATCACCTCATGAATTTGATGGAGTTCTTCGTGAAACTCATAAACTCCGTGCACCTACAGATAATTAAAAGTTAATGAAACAATAAACATAATTTTAAAACATGATAATTATTTAAATAAATGTTTAAATCTTACCATATCTCGCTCTCTACCCGCTCGAGGTCTGTATAAGGTATTAGTCGGAGCCAAGCAGTGATGAACTATCCAACGTACGGTGATGCTCCAGTACCATTCCATATACAGTTGTGTGCTCTCTTCAGGAGTAACACCTAGGAGTGGTCGCTCAAACTGTAGATAATCTCTTCTGTGCGACCAATGCTGAATAAATTGTTGATTTTCCGCCAACCAATTAACATCCGACCTCCCGTGAGCCGATTTCACTACGTGTCTCTCCATCGGCTCTGGAATGTGCTGCTGTAGACCGAACTGTCTCATCACTCGGTCTGGACAATGCATAACCACCTCACCAAAATTTATAAGTCAAGTACGGCTCGTCCAGATCTCTGAACCTTCCATACATAGTGGTGGTAACTGACTACGATCCAAATTTGCATAAGGGTCCCAAATCACTTGATCGAATTCCTGCACGTCCAGCTCATTCCGATAAAAAACAAGTGTCGTCGTCTTCGCACTACCCTTGAATATTCTTGGTCGTCTCCAACGGGACCCTAATGGTGCCCTCTCGTCCTCAGGGTATACTAATGGTCTTCTCTTCAAAGATCTCCCAATGTGTAGATGTTCCCAGCACCACAACTGCAGGAACGTAAGAAAACCACACAAATGTTTCGTCGGAATCAGTGAGGCTTCGTCTAACATGTGATATAAGTGGGTCACAGCCGCACTACCCTAACTGTACTCCGATGCGACTGCCAAATCTCCGAGCAAAGACAAGTACTTCAAGTGAACCATCATGCCACTCTTATCTGCCAAAATACTACATCCCAGCTGTAACATAATGAAAGCTCTAGTGTGTCGTGTAACTGTGTCCTCGTCAGCATCAAAAGGCAACTGCTGAAACTGAGCTTGCAACCAACCCAGAGTTACGGAACCCTTACGACCCAAGTCATGGGACCTGACCCAATAAATCCATGCAAACCTCTGACCAAACGTACTCCTGAGACTCACACACCGGCAAACCATCTACGCGCAAGCCGGTAATCATCGAGATATCACGCAAGGTGCACATGATCTCACCATGTCGCAGGTGAAATGAATGAGTCTCCGGTCTCCAACGCTCGACCATCGCCCCCAGCAAGGTATGATCCAACTGAACTCGGCCCAACCGAGTGACTGTGTCAAACCCTGCCATATCTAGCAAAAACAACATCCTCTCATCAGTGATCTGCCATTCCTTGAGCTTCGATCCATGCTCAACGCATTTCACACCATCACTATCCTTTAACATAAATTTAGAAAAATGTCAGAATATTGAAACTCAAGTGCAAATATTTAACTTGAAAACGTAAAATGCTTACAAAATCTTTAAACAAGTCAGACTTGTGGTTGACCTGCAAAACCAACACTGATCTGTCTACCGGACCCTGTGAAGCGTAGCTACCTCTAACTGAACCAGTACTGGAACCACCAAACTCCATCTGTACATAACACGTTAAAAAGTGAGATGGTTGTTCTTCATTACTAACTACTTAAAAAGTTGAGAATACTCTAATGTTTTAGAAATTACCTCAATCGAGTGTAGTAGCAAACGGCTGTAAACGTCGAACATTCTCTCCATTAAAATCAACTACAAGAAACAACGTTACAAATCATGTCAGAGATTTTTTTGAAATTTTGACAGAACCTCCCCTATATTTTTCAAATCGGTAAATTTAAACCTGCACGGTAGAAAAAACTAACAATACTACAAACTTCAATTCTCACATACATTCAAACTCACATACATTTAAACTCAAATAAATCACTTTTAAGTTTACATTCATTCAATTTAACACATTCAAACCTATATAACAACAAAAAATCTAATTTTAATCACAATAATCATACTTAAATTCAACTATTTTTAAGATAACTACCGTAAATCTATAATCAACAAAACTAAAATCAATAATCAACTAACAAACAAGAAATAAAATGTTTTGCCTAAAAACCCAAAATCGAATTCGAGTTTGCAACAAAACGGGTTCCTAAACCAACAAAAACACTATAATCATACATAAAACAACAATGTATATCATCCTAATACATAAAAAGGCAAAGAAAACGGTGAAAAACGAAAAAAAATAAAAACTCTAACCTTAAAAACTCGTGAACTCGGCGGATGTGGAGAGGGGGGCGTCGGGCTGCTTTTGTAGCCCGACGGAACTCAGCGTTCTCTTTTTTTTAAGTGAACTCGGCATTAGAAACGCCGAGTTCTTCCTTTAGAACTCAGCATCTAGGATGTCGAGTTCTATTTAAGAAACTGTTCTCCTAGCGCGTCAACCATCTCATGCACGATCTGAGCGCCAGGAGATTTCTTAAATAGAACTCGACACTCTCAGGGCCGAGTTCTATTTGAATCACCTCCTAAGTGAAAATTTTCAAATGTTGGCCAATAAAAAATTAAAAAGAACTCGATATCGCCCGTGTCGAGTTCTCTATGCATAAAAAAACAAAACCCGTCACCGCCACATGTCACCACGTGTTGGCAGCGGGTCTAGTTTGAGAAATACTTTTGATAGAGATCTATTTTGGAAAAAAATTAAAAAAAATTATTTTGAAAAAAACCCCTTAAATAAATAACCCCGTTGGATATATCCGTTAACGATTACTGTTGGGCTTTAAGGTTAGGTCTTTACGGCTCAGATTTTAGGTATTGTGTCGGGATATAACGAATAACCACAAAAATATCCATTATATGTTATTGTTTGGGTTTAAGGTTTAAGATTTACGAATTCGATTTTAGGTATAGTGTCTAGATATAACGAATAACCACGTTGGATATATCCATTAACAATTACTGTTTGGGTTTAAGGTTTAAGATTTACGAATTCTATTTTAGGTAGTGTCTGGATATAACGAATAACCACGTTGGACATATACATTAACAGTTACTATTTGTGTTTACGATTTAAGCTTTAGGGTCTATATCTACGGTCTAAGGTTTGGATTATGGTTTAGGGTGCAAGGTCTAGAGGCTAGGGTTTACCGATTGTATCCATCTTGATATATCTGGTACAATTGTATCCATCTGATCACAAGAATCATATATATCATCATCAAGCTCAACGCGCACGACCTTCACGTCCATGTTAAGCTTCTTCTGTGCTCAAAGCTTCAAGATTCTCACTCTTTCGCGTTGGCGTGGGTGGTAGCCTCTTTTTGGACAACACTTTGATTTTTTGATTTGAAATTACACATTGAACACCAATGATATGGAACTTCACGTACTGTGGGATTTATTATCTTAGAAAGATCTTTAAAAAATATTTTGCGTCAATTAAATGTAAAGAGAACCCAAGGTCTTAAGGAAAGTCACTTTCAAATCAATTAAAAATAGTAAAAAAATATAAATGAAAAAAAAAATTAAGCTAATCAAATAAGTTTTGTAGATGCCCCAATCCGTATATATTTTTGGCATCTGAACTACTGTGTAATCGTTCCACAAGATAGTATCCACAATCATATTATATTACATTAATATTATGAAACAAGGGAGACACATCACACAATTTGCATCTATGGTCTGAAGTTTTGAGGAAGTCATTGTCAGAAAATTTGGGGAAATGATTTTCGGACGCGGGCGTAAAAAGAATCAACCCTTTACTTAAAAAAGACACTCCCCTTACGTAAAAAGGACACCCCATAAGTGATAAAATACACCGTAAAATGATGGACAAACACCGTGTTTAAAAAGTACAATCTCTATATATAAAAAGAACACACTACATTTAAAAAGATAACGCGTCCTGGATACTGCGTCCGTGTATAAGGTAATAAATTTGGCATCCTGTATTTGTATTGCGGAGAGGATTACGTTGAATATTTTATTCCATTCCTGACATTCTACCAAGGCAAAATTGTGCCACAATTGGCTTTGACTTGACCTGAATTTAATGCTGCGAAATGTGGTGTAACGACGTTAGACATCTACTGAAAGTAGGGTGTGCATCCAGAACGGATCGGACCGAATTTTTTTCCTGGGCCCGACCTGGAGACCAGACCGGACCAGACCGGGACCGAATTTTCACCTGCGTTTGGATCGGAACCCGGACCGGTTGTTTCCGGTCCGGTCCAAAATATCGGACCGTATCAGTTTTTGCGCACCCCTAATTGAAAGGGTTAACATTTTTGAAAAAAAGGTAGAAAATATCCCAACAATTAGCACTGCTCAAAGCAATCCTCCGCCCCATGCAGGATTGTAAACCATTGTTGTTCCTTCCTTTTCCTCTTTCCTCCTTAAAAGTGCTGCCTTTTCAACTCAACATCCCCAACTCCGGTGCTTTAATGGCAAATGAAGGTGTTATCCCTACCTAAAAACGTCTTCATTTACTTCCATTCATAGCAACTCTTTGTTGTCTTCTCGTGCACACCTTTTTTCCTCATAAATAGTGTTTGGAGAAATAGATGTTGAAGATCAAAGTGCAAGTAGTGATGATGATTTTCTACTTACGTTCGAAACCATCGTAGACATAGATATATCTACAGATGCATTGGGCTTAGTGGTTCCACCCCTTCAAATATGCCTACAAAGGGGATGACATTTGAACTCGCTCAACCATTCTACGAGGACTATGCTACCAACGTTGGTTTTGGAATTAAAAAGAGGAATTCCGTTTGGGAACATGGTGTCCTTCTAAGAGGGGAACTTGCCTGTCACAAGTTGGTAACCTATTATCAGACATCTCCTTAAATTTTTTTAATTTTAGAGATTTACATATCCAAAAGCTAGGTAATTGAATGTTCTAATATATCTTAACCATATCACTACATGTTGCGAATTTCAGATCGAAATTGATTTACGTGAACCCAATATATCGCACCATACTTGAGTAACACCTATGATTAGTCATTCGTTTCGTCATTCTCGTTAGCGAGTACGATGTCTCAGATCTATATTTTCCATTTTATTCACCCCGTCGTTCATCCCTATTTATTACAATTCATGTTGCAAATAACTCACAATGACATGCAAGTCACTAATTGTTATTCATTTTCATTTATCCTCGCAGAAAGCAAAGAACCACTTGTAATACTGCAGGGACCAGTTGCTTAGCCGGTGTTATGTTCCAAATCAATTCAAATGGTTGTTACACATAATATGAAATCTTTCAAGCAGATCACTCATCACTAGTGCAGAAACGCCTATACTCGTCACCACATAGACGTCGGCCATATACATAGCCGACGTCTATAGGTATAGACGTTGGTTATTTATACAACCGACGTCTATTGAGACATATAGACGTCGACGTCGGTTGAGGGAAAATACATCCTTTTACCTCTTATGTACTTTACGTCCCACCACGCTCTATTTTTTCGTTCCACTATATCTGAAGACCTTTTCGTTCATTTACTGTTCTGCTCAAGTTGTACTGTACGATATATCCCAATATGTTTATGGGATATGCCAAAGTCTTTGGTATTGAATATGTTATAGGATTTAAGTAATACCATCAACGATATTAAATAAATAACCCCGTTGGATATATCCGTTAACGATTACTGTTGGGCTTTAAGGTTAGGTCTTTACGGCTCAGATTTTAGGTATTGTGTCTGGATATAACGAATAACCACAATAATATCCACTAAATGTTATTGTTTGGGTTTAGGGTTTAAGATTTACGAATTCAATTTTAGGTATAGTGTCTAGATATAACGAATAACCACGTTGGATATGTCCATTAACAATTACTGCTTGGGTTTAAGGTTTAAGATTTACGAATTCTATTTTAGGTAGTGTCTGGACATAACGAATAACCACGTTGGACATATACATTAACAGTTACTATTTGGGTTTACGATTTAAGCTTTAGGGTCTATATCTACGGTCTAAGGTTTGGATTATGGTTTAGGGTGCAAGGTCTAGAGTCTAGGGTTTACCGATTGTATCCATCTTGATATATCTGGTACAATTGTATCCATCCGATCAAAAGAATCATATATATCATCATCAAGCTCAACGCGCACGACCTTCACGTCCATGTTAAGCTTCTTCTGTGCTCAAAGCTTCAAGATTCTCACTCTTTCGCGTTGGTGATGTCGAGTTCTCTATGCAATAAAAAACAAACTCTCCGCCGCTACGTGTCACCACGTGGTGACAGCGAGTCTACTTTGAAAAATACTTTTAATTGAGGTCTAATTTGGAAAAAAATTAAAAAAAAATTATTTTGAAATTTTTTCCTAATTTTAAATGGGTCAATGACTAAACATAATGTTCAACGGACAAAATATTAAACTTCATACAAATCAACATTTAAAGTCGATGGCATTTCAAAAATGTTGTTTCATATTTGGTGCTCTACTTAAATATAATATCTCTCCGTGATTTTTAACATCAAATGATCTTAAGATCAAATGCTCATCTTTAGGTTCTCATGTGTAGTAGGACCAAAACATTCCACATGGGTTTGTTCTTATTCCATATGACCGGCACTATAAATTCCACTACATAGATTAGTTTAAGATAATATTACAGGCAGGGGCGGATCCAAAAAACAAATTTGGGTGGGGCAGACTGTCTCCACGTTGGTTGAATTTTTTTCGAAGACCCACAACTTTATGTTATTGATTTAAATTAATTAATTTAATTTTTTTTGAATATATCCTTCATATTTTTAACATTTTTTCAAACCTGAATACATTAAATTCAGACATCCAAAAGAAATTTAAGTAAAACACGACACATCAGTTAAACAACCAATTAGCAATTAAGAATCTAAAATACAACCACTTAATTCTAAGAATGATACTACCACTACGAGTCTAAGACCAAGAACAAATCAACATTTATGAATCTAAAATAACCACAATCCAAGTTTAAAAAAATCACAAATTTGGAGCTAACCCGCAGACTTCTAAAATAAACCACGATCCAAGTCTAGAACTCACAATTTCAAAACAAGAAAGTATTAACAACAATTAAAAACATGAAGCATTTAGCTTGCTAGTTGTCTCTTGGTAGCAACCATATATCTCTTCCTACTTTTCATACAACATTTGTGTTTTTATGCCCGTGATTTTCATTTCTTTCCCATCTTGAAATGCTAATCTTATCCAACTTGGTCTCGTTTTCAAATTCAATCATAATCATCTTTATTTTCAAAGTAAAAAAGACTCAAAACGTTGCAACGTTGGGGTTACATTACATAACACAAACTCAAGAGAGCAACACAAGTTTTGGTCAGACAATACATGCACAAAACATACAATTAACATCTTTCAAACCAGCACAAGCTACAGCCAGAACAACAAGAACAGTTACCAAACTAAAATCACATTTCTAAAAATTCAAAAATCACATTTCTAAAAATCACATCAACAACAACAGCCAAAACAACAACCCATTACCCATATCTAAAAATCACATTTCTAAAGCATCTTATGTCTAACTTTTAAAATGGATGTCTAACGTTGCAAATTATTAGTGTATGATGCATGTCTAACCGCCTATTGTGAAATTGAAATCAACATGCTTCTTTCGAATCTAGCATCTTATGCATTTCCATTCCATGAACACCTCGGAAACCTACTAACCCTCGGGATCTAACATCTTAAGCATTACGAATCTAACATGTTGTGCATTTTCATTCCACAAACACCACAGAAACTTACCAACCTAAAATTTCATCTCTCACCAACTCAACATGAAAACTAGACCACCGAACCATCCAACAAAACACCTAAAATATCAAATTTAGCATCAAACAAGATCAAAAACAAAACTCAACTCATACCACGATTATCGGCAAAATTAGAATGGTAATGCAACCTCTACCCTCGAGCATCTTTAAGACCTCCTGCGCAGTCTCGGATGACTTAAGAAATTGATCATCAACCTCACACAAAATCTGCAAAACATTCCAACTCCCACCACCCTTCCCTCTCCTCACCTCCAACAAGACAACATCCCTATACTCACTGCATGTTGGTGGTGCACAACCGACACATATTGTCCCACCCTCATCTTATCTATCACCACTGTCTACGACGTCACTTTCTCAGGAGTGATCGGAGATTTAGGGTTAGGGTATTAGGGATTAGAGAATTGGGAGGAGAGGAGAGGTGGAGGAATGAGCTGGGCACTTGGGCAGGGGATGGGGAAAAATATTTGGGCCCTTTTTTTTGCAAATTCTGGGTGGGGCAGCTGCCCCACCTGCCCTGGGAGTGGGTCCGCCCTTGATTAGAGCTTATTATATGAACATAGTTTTTTTTATAGAAAATATATGAATATAGGTTGTTTTTTGAAATAATTTGAATATAGGTTGTTGTTGTGGCATTTTTTGTTGGAGGGTTCTTCCCAGGTTCCAGTAACTTTGTACAATTGTACTTCTTTTCTTCCTTGTTTTTTTTGTATTCTATTTTTCTAATGTTGGCATTTAAAAACAACTTCCAAACATTTCAATTAAGATGACACAAATCGAAACCCTAACCTTAAATTCGCGAGAACTCGCCGGAGGAGGAGCGTCAGACTGCTTTTATACCCCAACGGAACTCGGCGTTTGTAACGTCGAGTTCATTTTTTTAAAGTGAACTCGGCGTTACAAACATTGAGTTCTATTTAAGACCTGACCCTCCAACCGTTTCATGCACGATCTGAGTTACCAGGAGAACAGTTCAAATAGAACTCGGCATCACACTATAAATTCCACTACATAGATTAGTTTAAGATAATATTACAACTTATTTTATGAACATGGTTTTTTTATAGAAAATATATGATCATAGGTTGTTTTTTGAAATAATTTGAATATAGGTTGTTGTTGTGGCATTTTTTGTTGGAGGGTTCTTCCCAGGTTCCAGTAACTTTGTACAATTGTACTTCTTTTCTTCCTTGTTTTTGTTTGTATTCTATTTTCTAATGTTTGCATTTAAAAACTACTTCCAAACATTTCAATTAAGATGACACAAATTGGCCTCTGCTTCTGAAAACTGATTAATCCTTTTGCGATTTGAAATGCTGTTACGGACAACATTGTCGAATAAATTGCTTTCAGACCTTAATTTCAGAGGTCATGAAATAATTAGTATATTTTTTAAAATACCCCTTCTAAATTTGCATATTTGCAGCTATCTTTATTACTTTTTAAAAGCTCTCATAAATACCCTGTTACTATAACAGTCTGCATTTCTTTGTCTCATCTGTCAGTTTGAACCACATATAAAGAACATCTAAACCTTGATGCAGGAGCCATTGGATCCTTGATATTAGGCCCGTTGGATCATGCCCAAATTAATTCAGTCCCAAAGACCAACTCCATCCGAAATTTGGATGCCAAGTCAGCAAGGGGCAATACCAAGTCAGCAAGGAAGCTTCCTTGCAACCGACTACCCAAATCAGCAAAGAAGTTTCCTTGCACTAACCGAATATGCATGATATGGAAGTTTCCTTGCACCAATTTGGCTTATGGAAACTTGCTAATTAGGCTTATGGAAGGATTTGGTTTATGGAAACTTGCTCCCATCCGAATAGCCAACACAACAAGGAAGTTTCCTTCCATCCAACCTACCAATGCAGCAAGAAATCTCCCCTCCCCAATCCGCATGATATTTTATTGCATTATTAATATTTCCAATTAGGTTTATGGAAGCTTTTGATTATAGAATAGTTGCTATTAAGACCAAAATTCAGTAGTTACTTATTTCCTTTGTTGTTAATTGATTAATTTAGATGTAAATCATAGGAGTTGCCTTGTTGGTTAACTTCCTAATTCCTATACCGATTTAAAGCTATAAAGACCTGGCTTGTAGGTCAAGAAGAGAACCAATTTTCGTTTGATTAATACACACAAATTCTGAGATTGTTTTATCTCAATTCTGGTGTTCATCTCTTCAATTTCTTTGTAGTCTTGGTGTCATACGCTTGTAGAGTCCATCACAACTCTACCCGGCGTCAGTTGGTACCAGAGCCAAAAGAATCCTCCCTTTCGTTGCTTCTTCATCAGCATTGATGGCTGGTGGACGTGGTGGTCGTGGTCGTCGTGGGCCTACTCCAGCTGAGGAAGTCCCGTACCATGGTCGTAGCAACGAAGATGCTGAGTTGATTGAGGGTCTACAAAGACAAATTGCTGATTTAACCCAACGTCTTGCTGCGCAAGACCTAAACCATCGAGAAACTGAAGATCCAGACTCCGACACAAGCTCAAATCTCCACAACATGTTTCATGATCGTGGTACTGGTCAAGGACATCGTGGTTGGGGTGATCGGCATGGAGACCTCGGTTTCAAGATGGAGCTGCCAGAATTTTCTGGTACGTTGCATGCTGATGCCTTCGTGGATTGGCTGAATGAAGTCGAACGAGTATTCGACTACAAGGAGGTCCCGGAGCATATGAAGGTTAAGCTAATCGCCGTCCGACTCAAGGGAAGAGCTTCTGCGTGGTGGGAGCAAATGAGACGCACACGCGAGAGGCAAGGCAAGGCCAAGCTGACCGAATGGTGCAAGATGAAGAAGAAGATGAAGGAGCACTTCCTTCCTTTCGGATATACTCAATCCCTGTTTCAGAGGCTTCATGCATTGAGACAAGGAGCAAGATCAGTAGATGACTACACGGAGGAGTTCTATCAATTGGTGGCTCGGAATGATCTATCGGAATCGGAGGAACAATCGGTGGCGCGATACTTGGGGGGGTTACGACCATCCCTACAAGATACCCTCAGCCTCCACTCATTATGGACGGTTTCTGAGGCCTATCAGCGAGCCCTCGCAACGGAGAAGCAGCAAAGAAGGCGAGTCACCACCAGCCATGAGCAGCAGCAGCCCAACCGAACTTCTAGACCTTCAGAGGTGCGCCCTCAGCAAGTGCCGTTCCAGGGCGGACCTAAGACGGGCGTGAAGTGTTTTAGGTGTGGAGAGGAGGGACACATCGCCTCCAGCTGTGGGAGAACCACCAGCAAAGGTGGCAAGAACCTCCTGATTGAGGATAATCTTGGGAGCGAGGACGAGGTTGATGGTGAACCCGTGTTTGATGAATATGAGGACGAAGATGGGATGTTGTATGGGGATGGACCAGAAACTCTACTCATCCGCAAGAGTCTTCTAACATCTAAAGGTAGGTCAGGAGATGAGTGGTTGGGACAACATAATTTTTGTACCACTTGCACGGTCGCGGATAAGGTGTGCAAGATGATCATCGATAGTGGCAGTTCTGAGAACGTGGTGTCCGAAGAGGTAGTCCAGAAGTTGCAGCTGAAGACCGATTCTCATCCCAAACCATACAAATCATCTTGGCTGAGCAAGGAGACAGAATTAAAGGTGCACAAGAGGTGCTTCGTGTCCTTTTCCATCTGCAAGAAGTACTTTGACATTGCTTGGCATGATGTGGTGGCTATGGATGCTTGTCACCTACTGCTGGGACAACCTTGGCAGTATGATCGAAGCATCGTTCACGATGGACGAATGAACACCTATTCACTCAGCATAAAAGGAAAGAAGATTGTCTTGGCACCCCACCAAGACGAAACTCCCTCAAATCTGGCAACCCCTCCCAACAACTTCCTGGCCCTATCCAATTTTCTGGCAGAAATGAAGCACGAAGAAGTGATCTTTGCATGGCTGCCCCGGGATGAAGGCAAGGTTGGCTCAAACTCAGACATACCTAAGGAGGTCCAGCAACTTCTGCAAGAACTCTCCAACCTGATTTCCAAAGAGCTCACCCATGGCTTACCACCTCTGAGACATACCCAACACCTAATTGATCTTATCCTAGAGTCGCCATCCCCAAAACCACGCCCAGAAATGCCCTCGCCTTCGCCGGCTTCCGCCAGACCCAAGATACGGCCGCCGCCATCGCCGGACGACGAGATATCTGCATCTTTGTTTCCTACGAGAGAATACAACAAGCTCAAGGAGTGTAAGCATCTGAGGCCGTACTTCAGCAACGAAGTGGAAGTTGAGGCAAACTCGAGGACGAGTTCTTTCCAACCCGGGGTGACTGATGCAGGAGCCATTGGATCCTTGATATTAGGCCCGTTGGATCATGCCCAAATTAATTCAGTCCCAAAGACCAACTCCATCCGAAATTTGGATGCCAAGTCAGCAAGGGGCAATACCAAGTCAGCAAGGAAGCTTCCTTGCAACCGACTACCCAAATCAGCAAAGAAGTTTCCTTGCACTAACCGAATATGCATGATATGGAAGTTTCCTTGCACCAATTTGGCTTATGGAAACTTGCTAATTAGGCTTATGGAAGGATTTGGTTTATGGAAACTTGCTCCCATCCGAATAGCCAACACAACAAGGAAGTTTCCTTCCATCCAACCTACCAATGCAGCAAGAAATCTCCCCTCCCCAATCCGCATGATATTTTATTGCATTATTAATATTTCCAATTAGGTTTATGGAAGCTTTTGATTATAGAATAGTTGCTATTAAGACCAAAATTCAGTAGTTACTTATTTCCTTTGTTGTTAATTGATTAATTTAGATGTAAATCATAGGAGTTGCCTTGTTGGTTAACTTCCTAATTCCTATACCGATTTAAAGCTATAAAGACCTGGCTTGTAGGTCAAGAAGAGAACCAATTTTCGTTTGATTAATACACACAAATTCTGAGATTGTTTTATCTCAATTCTGGTGTTCATCTCTTCAATTTCTTTGTAGTCTTGGTGTCATACGCTTGTAGAGTCCATCACAACTCTACCCGGCGTCAAACCTTAACTATAAAGATTGGTTGAATTTGGTGCAAACGTGTATGAAATTGGAGATTTAATGGGGGAAAAGGTAGATCTGATGAAACGAGGGAATAATTTGGGAACTTGGACGTTAAGTTCTCAAAATAGTTCAGTAAATGGGGGAGATATCATGAGTACAAGAATTTGAAGTGATATTTGCGAAGAAACTTTTATAAAAAAGTATATATTTGTGAAGAAACCCTGACAAACAATGATCCATAATTTCAAAAATTAAACAAACAATGATTCGTTTTAAAGTTATCAAAAATAGGTTGTACTTAATCATGCATTTGCTCTTGGTCATTAAAAAAACACACAGAACTCGAACATGGAACTCGACAAAATAACAAAAAAAGGGTCATCTACAACATAAAGTCAAACTATAGACAAGAGAGTGAAAACATGATTAATCTAAAGAGGTGCCACTTTGGTATTTATGGTGACAACTTCATCCATCGGTGACACAAACTAGAAATTCTCATGGCCAAGCTGAAATGAAACATGATTAATCAAAACGCAAGACTTCTACGTCTCGGAGAATCGGTGATTTTGAGGGTCTCTTCGATAAGTTTTTTTGCCCGTCTGCTTTTGATCTCCATCCTCATACTCTCTGTTTTTCCCACCTTATGATACGGTTTTTTCGTCTTTGATCCCATCAATTTGGACTTCAAACTCCCAACCCATCTTCCCATTTGATCTCCAACGTTCATCATATCTACTAACTTCTAGGATATGACAATCAGAAAACATTTTATGATGATCCAAAGAATAGAAAGAACAATGTGCACGTTACATTTGTATTAGAGAAAGGAAGAATCGAATTTAAGGAAAGGTGAAAGTTTTAAAGATAATATGATGGTATATATGTGGTTGGAAATGAAAACTCACCTTAGCCGGACAAAGAAGAGACTTTTGAAGTATAAGAGAGATAGCTGCTAATGTGGAAGAGAAGTTCAAGAGCTACATATATATGCAAAATTTTGTTTCCGAAAAATCCCTCTTCTTTTTCTCTAATTACTAACAACTAATAGATGGTTTTCTGCTTATTAACTTATGTATTACTCACAAATTGCATATTACCCCTTGTTTTCGTACTCAATTTAACAATTGAAATTTCCCCTTTCCATAAAATGTCATTGTCATA
Organism: Triglochin maritima; assembly: GCA_963682175.1. NCBI lineage: Eukaryota > Viridiplantae > Streptophyta > Magnoliopsida > Alismatales > Juncaginaceae > Triglochin > Triglochin maritima. The sequence goes on along the minus strand of OY821771.1, from coordinate 52,458,103 downwards.
TAGACCATTGTGGTTTCATGAACAGTTTCTACTTATTAGTTAGAGCATTTGACATATATTGTTGCAAATACTCAATGACACATAATTATTGGTTGACTAACTCTTCTTAACTCAAAGTTTTCAAGGAAAAATCTGAACGGATACATTTAAGTATATATCTAACTCCTAAATTTTAAATGGGAACCTCGGTATGTACGTAAACATAGGGGCAAAATAAAGAGATATATTTGTGTTGTTGGGGTTATACATATGCAAAATATTCCTCAAATAAAGTTGATGTTGGTTTTAAATTTTCTAGGGTTCATGTCATGTTGGGTTCCTTTAGACAAGTGACAAATTTTAAAACTCTTGACCTCAAGGCATGAAGAGGAGGATGTTTGACATTGAAAGAGTGTAATATTGATCTTTGGTGGTTGGAGAGGGTACGGATTTATTTTACCTAATTATATTCATAATCCATTTTATGTGCCCTTCTTAGTTGTACCAAAGGATGCGTACAACTAATCACCTTCAACTTTGGGCCAATGGGTATTCAAATTGTCTATGATTACGTGATTGGATGGTGAATGGTGGATCAAAAGAGCTTAACCAAAAAAGTAATGGTTCAGAAAAACCCAATGTGTGATATGTAGCACATCCAAATGACTGAATCTTGGGCCCCATCTTTGCTAACTACATAGAGAAGCTTCATAGGACAAAGAAATAGTGGTTTGTCACTTTGCTAATAAGTCGTCACAACCATTAATATAGTGTCTTAGAAGTATACTTAAAATCCTAGTGACTCGTACCTTGGTCCACTATTTTGGATATGACATATTGATTATGATCAGTTAAATTATTAATCCAAAAGTCATACCCTTTTTAAATCACTTAGAAAATCTTACATCTAAGCAAAAGCAAGAGCACTGGTATTACAAAACTATACCCACTGGAAGAGATGACACAAATAAAGACCAAAATAAATTGCAAGCGTGCATGTCCACTCCACATATAGGATTCAAAATTGGAACTAAAATGGCAGCCACATGTGCATTCAACCAAATCAAACCCAAATAGGCCCACCTAAAAGTTGCATGGCTTGATGTGTTTGGGATCTTCCTTTTACCACATCAATTCCCTAAATTTGAAGCACTCTTTTTATCCATATTTATGTGGCACATTTTTGTTCATGTCCACTTCTTCATTGGGTTAGCGTCTAGTACATTCTATTATACTATGGAGTTCTGTACCGCATTATTGTATCAAATGTATACTTTTGTTATTTTACTCTTGCAAGTTGCATTCTTGATTGGTTTATTAAGAGTTGTCATTTTTTAAGTCATTTTTATCATTTTCCATCTCCTTATTGCTTTTTTTTTGGAATCTATTTTTTTGAATCATTTCATCAAAATAAGTATGATTACATGACCAACTCGGTAAGACTATTGTTGTGACCTCTGTGCCCCCAAGTTAAGCTATGTAATTTGAGCGTAAGTAAGAAGACCCCGATTAGCAAAGAGTTTCCGCAGTTCCTTACGATAGCATAAGTAATGTCCTGGACCAATTTTTTAGGGATTAGCATCCCTCACGGCAAGCAAGGAAACCAGTGGCAAATCCAGAAAATAACATAGGGTCGGCACCATTGATCCAATATCAACTAAAAAAACAAAGATAATATAAGTTTTTTTTTTCAAAATTAAATATAACTAGGAGCCCTCATTTTTCATGGTATACATAGTAAAAAAAAATTGAATTATTTTACACCTATTGTTTTAGATCTCAAACAAAATTCTTGCAACTCCTTTTCGTTCATTTACTGTTCTGCTCAAGTTGTACTGTACGATATATCCCAATATGTTTATGGTGTCTTTGGTATTGAATATGTTATAGGATTTAAGCAATACCATCAACGATATTAAATAAATAACCCTGTTGGATATATCCGTTAACGATTACTGTTGGGCTTCAAGGTTGGGTCTTTAGGCTCAGATTTTAGGTAGTGTCTGGATATAACGAATAACCACAAAAATATCCATTAAATGTTATTGTTTGGGTTTAAGGTTTAAGATTTACGAATTCGATTTTAGCTATAGTGTCTAGATATAACGAATAACCACGATGGATATATCCATTAACAATTACTGTTTGGGTTTAAGGTTTAAGATTTACGAATTCTATTTTAGGTAGTCTGGATATAACGAATAACCACGTTGGACATATACATTAACAATTACTATTTGGGTTTACGATTTAAGCTTTAGGGTCTATATCTACGGTCTAAGGTTTGGATTATGGTTTAGGGTGCAAGGTCTAGAGTCTAGGGTTTACCGATTGTATCCATCTTGATATATCTAGTACAATTGTATCCATCCGATCACAAGAATCATATATATCATCATCAAGCTCAACGCGCACGACCTTCACGTCCATGTTAAGCTTCTTCTGTGCTCAAAGCTTCAAGATTCTCACTCTTTCGCGTTGGCGTGGTAGCCTCTTTTTGGACAACACTTTGCTTTTTTGGGAGAATCACCCTTCTGAGGATTACTAGACTCCACCTTCTCTTTCTTTACCTCCTTTACCCCCACCTTAGACGACTTCCCGTCTTTTGCAATATTCTTCTTCATATTGCTCAACACTGTCTTTCAAGTCAACATACCACTCACCACTGTCAGCCTTACTCTGTTGTTTAACTGGACATTTAATGGTGATGCCCATCTTCTTCAGCCTTTTGGTTTTTCGTAGCCGGTATATCTCCACACAAACCTACTGTTATTTATCAGATATGTCTATCAATTCTCTCTCCGCTTCCATAGCCAGAAATATTGCTTTCAACCAGGAATCCTCCAAATCTGCCACGTCCATGCGATCGTCCCTTTTTTTTTGACACACCACGTTGATACGCCTCGGCCCATTTCGATGCTCCGGGAAATAATCCATCTTCTTCCGCAAATCCTTGGATCTCTATTTTCTCCAGAAACCAAACCTGAAAAAAAATTAAAACACCATTACCAACAATATTCACATGAATGTAATTACAGTAATATGTGAATTTATCATACCCTGAAGAATGCAGTACTCGCTTAAGATTCCTCTTTCAAAATGAAATTTGGGATCAGATTTATCCCTCCACCAAGGACGCGATCCGTTCATCAAACTTGGTGTACAATAAGCAGTACTCGCTTAAGATTTACAAGATGAATAACTATTTATAAGTTTTTGAAGGACAAAACAAAGCAATTGTATTATATTAAAAAAACAAGCTTCTTAAATTATACCAAAAGGGTCTTGAGTTCAGATGTAATATTAGATTACTGACTGCTGTGATATGAATCCAGACAAATATTACATGAATTTTATTTTATCTTGGTAATTGGTGACTTGACAGTATTAAGGCTTGTTGTTGACTGACAGTATCTGTGGAAATAAAATTGGCAGGGATGATCAGATAATTTTGAATGGAATACTCTTCTACTTAGCCAACATGTACTTGTCGGGAGCCCAACACATTCCCATATGGAAAACAAATGGTGCAATTCTAGCTGCTCTCCTCCACACTGGTCCAGCCGAGTTCCACAACTATTGGCTCCACAGAGCTCTACACCACCACTTCCCTACTCACGTTACCACTCTTACCACCATGTACCGATTGTCACAGAGCCCATCACAAGTAAGCAACAAATTAACTAAACATGCATGGTTAATTAAGTTTGTAAAGTTGCTTATGTTGATCGGTTTGGAATGGAATTGGACTTGGAATTAGTTTGTAAAGTTGCCGGCCTATCCCTCCGTTGCCCAAAAAGGGTCGGTGAACCCGTTGTCTTCTAGCCGATCAACAACAAAGAAAAACATCAAACGGTGCAAAAACGGTCTAACGAAAACACCTCACCGGTCAACCGAAACCCCGACCAGAGGACTGGTCCAACCGAAAAACCCGTCAATAGGTCGAACCGCAAAGGAGACCCGTTCGACCGAAAAAAACCAGTAAAACAAATCCTTTACTCAAAAGAAACAAACGGTCGAACGATCCAAGACCTCCGGTCGACCGAACATCACCAGTAAAACCCTCCATCAATCCACACCACGTGGTCGACCAAAACAACACTTCCGGTCGAACGACCTTTAAGTTAACTTAAGTCGTCAATCAGACGAGTCAACAGGCGGTCGACCGTTTAGATAGTCAACGCCCCAACCGACCTACGACAGTACTTTCGGTCGACCGGCAAAAGGGTCAAGTTCGACCGAAAGCAACCAGAACCTCTATCTCTCGCTCAAAATGCCACAACCAGTCGACCACCCAAAGGTATCGTTCGACCGGTGCAAGGGATATCGTCCAAAAATACACTACAACCGGTCAACCGAATACACTACAACCGGTTGACCGAACCAAACCACCGGTCGACCGCTATAGTGCAGAAAAACTGCTGCACAGGTCCGACGAGCCATCCGACCTACCGTCGACCACTTCAACACACACGAAAGCATAAGTGAGTATCAAATTAAAACTTGACATACCTTTAAGGCTTGAAGAAGCCATTGAAGATCCAACGGCGAGCGTCTCCACGCAACTCTTCTTCTCCGGCGGAACCCGACCCGATCGACCGACCAACCCTCGTACACTTCACCACACCTCTTCACCTCGACAAACACAACTCCTAAAGTGTAACTTATTACACTTTCCACCCGGATAAAGACTTTTCGGAACGATACTCGAGCGGTACAAACCCTTTGAGTTAAAAATTGAAGAACTTGACGCTGTATCTCCATAAGTCAAGAGAGATACGGCGTTGGGATTAAAAAGGTCTAACGTGTATGTATCACACTGACCACTCAGATACGGATTTTTTGGAACGTCACTCGAACGACTCAAGTCCTTTGAGTTAAAAATTGAAGCACTTGACGCCGTATCTCCATAAGTCAAGAGAGATACGACGTTGGCATTAAAATGGTTTAACGTGTATGTATTACACTGACCACTCAGATACGGATTTTTTGGAATGCCACTCGAACTACTCAAGCCCTTTGAGTTCAAAATTGAAGAACATGACGCTCTATCCCCATAAGTCAAGAGAGATACGGCGTTGGATTAAAATGGTATAAAGTGTAAAAAATATTACACTCCCCACCCGGATATAGACGTTTTGCAACGATACTCGAGCGGTACAACTCCTTCGAGTTGAAAATTGAAGGAATTGACGTCGTATCTCCATAGGTCACGAGAGATACGACGTTGGGATAAAGATGATCTAAAGTGTAACCAATTACACTATCCACTCCGATATAGACATTTTGGAACGATACGCAAGCGGTACAAGTCCTTTGAGTTCAAATTTGGAGGACTTTACGTCGTATCCCCCTAGGTGGAGAGAGATACGACGTTGGGCTAAAATGGTCTAAAGTGTAACTTATTGCACTTTCCACCCGGATATAGACTTTTTGGAACGAGACTCGAGCGGTACAAATCCTTTGAGTTAAAAATTGAAGGACTTGTCGTCGTAACGCCTTAGGTGACGAGAGATACGACGTTCGGATTAAAATTGTCTAACGTGTAAGAAAATATAGTTTCCACCCAATTATAGACTTTCTGGAACGATACTCGAGCAGTACAACTCCTTTGAGTTTAAAATTGAAGGAATTGGCGTCGTATCTCCATAGGTCACGAGAGATACTACGTTTGGATAAAGATATTATATGGTGTAACCAATTACACTCTCCACTCAGGTATAGACATTTTGGAACGATACGCGAGCGGTACAAGTCCGTTGAGTTGAAAAATGGAGGACTTGACGTCGTATCCCCATAGGTTTCGAGTGATACGATGCTGGGCTAAACTTTCCACCCGGATAAAGACTTTTCGGACCGATACTCGAGCGGTACAAACCCTTTGAGTTAAAAATTGAAGCACTTGACGCCGTATCTCCATAAGTCAAGAGAGATACGGCGTTGGGATTAAAAAGGTCTAACGTGTATGTATCACACTGACCACTCAGATACGGATTTTTTGGAACGCGACTCGAACGACTCAAGTCATTTAAGTCAAAAATTGAAGAACTTGACGCCGTATCTCCATAAGTCAAGAGAGATACGGCGTTGGATTAAAATGGTATAAAGTGTAAAATATTACACTCCCCACCCGGATATAGACGTTTTGGAACGATACTCGAGCGGTACAAATCCTTTGAGTTAAAAATTGAAGGACTTGTCGTCGTAACGCCTTAGGTGACGAGAGATACGACGTTCGGATTAAAATGATCTAACGTGTAAGAAAATATACTTTCCACCCGAATATAGACTTTCTGGAACGATACTCGAGTGGTACAACTCCTTTGAGTTAAAAATTGAAGGAATTGACGTCGTATCTCCATAGGTCACGAGAGATACGACGTTGGGATTAAAATGGTCTAACGTGTAAGTATTACACTGACCACTCGGGTACAGAATTTTTGGAACATCACTCGAACGACTCAAGTCGTTTAAGTCCAAAATTGAAGAACCTGACGCCGTATCTCCATAAGTCAAGAGAGATACGGCGCTGGGATTAAAAAGGTCTAACGTGTATGTATCACACTGACCACTCATATACGGATGTTTTGGAACGCCACTCGAACGACTCAAGTCTTTTGAGTTAAAAATTGAAGAACTTGACGCCGTAACCCCATAGGTGACGAGAGATACGACGTTAGGATTAAAATGGTTTAACGTGTATGTATTACACTGACCACTCAGATACGGATTTTTTGGAATGCCACTCGAACTACTCAAGCCCTTTGAGTTCAAAATTGAAGAACATGACGCTCTATCCCCATAAGTCAAGAGAGATACGGCGTTGGATTAAAATGGTATAAAGTGTAAAAAATATTACACTCCCCACCCGGATATAGACGTTTTGCAACGATACTCGAGCGGTACAACTCCTTCGAGTTGAAAATTGAAGGAATTGACGTCGTATCTCCATAGGTCACGAGAGATACGACGTTGGGATAAAGATGATCTAAAGTGTAACCAATTACACTCTCCACTCCGATATAGACATTTTGGAACGATACGCAAGCGGTACAAGTCCTTTGAGTTCAAATTTGGAGGACTTTACGTCGTATCCCCTAGGTGGCGAGAGATACGACGTTGGGCTAAAATGGTCTAAAGTGTAACTTATTGCACTTTCCACCCGGATATAGACTTTTTGGAACGAGAATCGAGCGGTACAAATCCTTTGAGTTAAAAATTGAAGGACTTGTCGTCGTAACGCCTTAGGTGACGAGAGATACGACGTTCGGATTAAAATGGTCTAACGTGTAAGAAAATATACTTTCCACCCGAATATAGACTTTCTGGAACGATACTCGAGCGGTACAACTCCATTGAGTTAAAAATTGAAGGAATTGACGTCGTATCTCCATAGGTCACGAGAGATACGACGTTGAGATAAAGATGATCTAAAGTGTAACCAATTACACTCTCCACTCCGATATAGACATTTTGGAACGATACGCAAGCGGTACAAGTCCTTTGAGTTAAAATTTGGAGGACTTTACGTCTTATCCCCCTAGGTGGCGAGAGATACGACGTTGGGCTAAAATGGTCAAAAGTGTAACTTATTGCACTTTCCACCCGGATATAGACTTTTTGGAACGAGACTCGAGCGGTACAAATCCTTTGAGTTAAAAATTGAAGGACTTGTCGTCGTAACGCCTTAGGTGACGAGAGATACGACGTTCGGCTTAAAATGGTCTAACGTGTAAGAAAATATACTTTCCACCCGAATATAGACTTTCAGGAACGATACTCGAGCGGTACAACTCCTTTGAGTTTAAAATTGAAGGAATTGACGTCGTATCTCCATAGGTCACGAGAGAAACGACGTTGGGATTAAAATGGTCTAACGTGTAAGTATTACACTGACCACTCGGGTACAGAATTTTTGGAACACCACTCGAACGACTCAAGTCGTTTAAGTCAAAAATTGAAGAACTTGATGCCGTATCTCCATAAGTGAAGAGAGATACGGCGCTGGGATTAAAAAGGTCTAACGTGTATGTATCACACTGACCACTCAGATACGGATTTTTTGGAACGCCACTCGAACGACTCAAGTCCTTTGAGTAAAAAATTGAACTTGACGCCGTAACCCAATAGGTGACGAGATATACGGCGTTGGGATTAAAATGGTCTAACGTGTAAGTACTACACTGACCACTCGGGTACAGATTTTTTGGAACACCACTCGAACGACTCAAGTCGTTTAAGTCAAAAATTGAAGAGCTTGACGCCGTATCTCCATAAGTCAAGAGAGATACGGCGCTGGGATTAAAAAGGTCTAACGTGTATGTATCAAACTGACCACTCAGATACGGATTTTTTGGAACGCCACTCGAACGACTCAAGTCCTTGAGTTAAAAATTGAAGAACTTGACGCCGTAACCCCAAAGGTGACGAGAGATACGACGTTGGCATTAAAATGGTCTAACGTGTATGTATTACACTGACCACTCAGATACGGATTTTATGGAATGTCACTCGAACGACTCAAGCCCTTTGAGTTCAAAATTGAAGAACATGACGCTCTATCTCCATAAGTCAAGAGAGATACGGCGTTGGATTAAAATGGTATAAAGTGTAAAATATTACACTCCCCACCCAGATATAAACGTTTTGGAACGATACTCGAGCGGTACAACTCCTTCGAGTTGAAAATTGAAGGAATTGACGTCGTATCTCCATAGGTCACGAGAGATACGACGTTGGGATAAAGATGATCTAAAGTGTAACCAATTACACTCTCCACTCCGATATAGACATTTTGGAACGATACGCAAGCGGTACAAGTCCTTTGAGTTCAAATTTGGAGGACTTTACGTCTTATCCCCCTAGGTGGCGAGAGATACGACGTTGGGCTAAAATGGTCTAAAGTGTAACTTATTGCACTTTCCACCCGGATATAGACTTTTTGGAACGAGACTCGAGCGGTACAAATGCTTTGAGTTAAAAATTGAAGGACTTGTCGTCGTAACGCCTTAGGTGACGAGAGATACGACGTTCGGCTTAAAATGGTCTAACGTGTAAGAAAATATACTTTCCACCCGAATATAGACTTCCTGGAACGATACTCGAGCGGTACAACTCCTTTGAGTTAAAAATTGAAGGAATTGACGTCGTATCTCCATAGGTCACTTGAGATACTACGTTGGGATTAAAATGGTCTAACGTGTAAGTATTACACTGACCACTCGGGTACAGAATTTTTGGAACACCACTCGAACGACTCAAGTCGTTTAAGTCAAAAATTGAAGAACTTGATGCCGTATCTCCATAAGTGAAGAGAGATACGGCGCTGGGATTAAAAAGGTCTAACGTGTATGTATCACACTGACCACTCAGATACGGATTTTTTGGAACGCCACTCGAACGACTCAAGTCCTTTGATATAAAAATTGAACTTGACCCCGTAACCCCATAGGTGACGAGAGATACGACGTTGGGATTAAAATGGTCTAACGTGTAAGTACTACACTGACCACTCGGGTACAGATTTTTTGGAACACCACTCGAACGACTTGAGTCAAGTTCTTCAATTGACGAACTTGACGCCGTAACCCCATAGGTGACGAGAGATACGACGTTGGAATTAAAATGGTCTAACGTGTAAGTATTACACTGACCACTCGGGTACAAAATTTTCGGAACACCACTCGAACGACTCAAGTCGTTGAAGTCAAAAATTGAAGAACTTGAAGCCGTATCTCCATAAGTCAAGAGAGATACGGCGCTGGGATTAAAATGGTCTAAGGTGTATGTATCACACTGACCACTCAGATACGGATTTTTTGGAACGCCACTCGAACGACTCAAGTCCTTTGAGTTAAAAATTGAAGAACTTGACGCCGTAACCCCATAGGTGACGAGAGATACGACGTTGGGATTAAAATGGTCTAACGTGTAAGTATTACACTGACCACTCGGGTACAGAATTTTTGGAACACCACTGGAACGACTCAAGTCGTTTAAGTCAAAAATTGAAGAACTTGACGCCGTATCTCTATAAGTCAAGAGAGATACGACGTTGGAATTAAAATGGTCTAACGTGTAAGTATTACACTGACCACTCGGGTACAGAATTTTTGGAACACCACTCGAACGACTCAAGTCGTTTAAGTCCAAAATTGAAGAACTTGAAGCCGTATCTCCATAAGTCAAGAGAGATACGGCGCTGGGAATAAAATGGTCTAAGGTGTATGTATCACACTGACCACTCAGATACGGATTTTTTGGAACGCCACTAGAACGACTCAAGTCCTTTGAGTTAAAAATTGAAGAACTTGACGCCGTAACCCCATAGGTGACGAGAGATACGACGTTGGGATTAAAATGGTCTAACGTGTAAGTATTACACTAACCACTCGGGTACAGAATTTTTGGAACACCACTCGAACGACTCAAGTCGTTTAAGTCAAAAATTGAAGAACTTGACGGCGTATCTCTATAAGTCAAGAGAGATACGGCGCTGGGAATAAAAAGGTCTAAGGTGTATGTATCACACTGACCACTCAGATACGGATTTTTTGGAACGCCACTCGAACGACTCAAGTCTTTTGAGTTAAAAATTGAAGAACTTGACGCCGTAACCCCATAGGTGACGAGAGATACGACGTTGGAATTAAAATGGTCTAACGTGTAAGTATTACACGGACCACTCGGGTACAGAATTTTTGGAACACCACTAGAACTACTCAACTCGTTTAAGTCAAAAATTGAAGAACTTGACGCCGTATCTCCATAAGTCAAGAGAGATACGGCGCTGGGATTAAAAAGGTCTAAGGTGTATGTATCACACTGACCACTCAGATACGGATTTTTTGGAACGCCACTCGAACGACTCAAGTTCTTTGAGTTAAAAATTGAAGAACTTGACGCCGTAACCCCATAGGTGACGAGAGATACGACGTTGGGATTAAAATGGTCTAACGTGTAAGTATTACACTGACCACTCGGGTACAGAATTTTTGGAACACCACTGGAACGACTCAAGTCGTTTAAGTCAAAAATTGAAGAACTTGACGCCGTATCTCTATAAGTCAAGAGAGATACGGCGCTGGGATTAAAAAGGTCTAAGGTGTATGTATCACACTGACCACTCAGATACGGATTTTTTGAACGCCACTCGAACGAGTCAAGTCTTTTCAGTTAAAAATTGAAGAACTTGACGCTGTAACCCCATAGGTGACGAGAGATACGACGTTGGGATTAAAATGGTCTAACGTGTAAGTATTACACTGACCACTCGGGTACAGAATTTTTGGAACACCACTCGAACTACTCAACTCGTTTAAGTCAAAAATTGAAGAACTTGACGCCGTATCTCCATAAGTCAAGAGAGATACGGCGCTGGGAATAAAAAGGTCTAAGGTGTATGTATCACACTGACCACTCAGATACGGATTTTTTGGAACGCCACTCGAACGACTCAAGTCCTTTGAGTTAAAAATTGAAGAAAACTTGACGTAGTAACCCCATAGGTGACGAGAGATACGACGTTGGGATTAAAATGGTGTAACGTGTAAGTATTACACTGACCACTCGGGTACAGAATTTTTGGAACACCACTCGAACGACTCATGTCGTTTAAGTCAAAAATTGAAGAAGTTGACGTCGTATCTCCATAAGTCAAGAGAGATACGGCGCTGGGATTAAAAAGGTCTAACGTGTATGTATCACACTGACCACTCAGATACGGATTTTTTGGAACGCCACTCGAACGACTCAAGCCCTTTGAGTTAAAAATTGAAGAAAACTTGACGCCGTAACCCCATAGGTGACGAGAGATACGACGTTGGGATTAAAATGGTCTAACGTGTAAGTATTACACTGACCACTCGGGTACAGAATTTTTGGAACACCACTGGAACGACTCAAGTCGTTTAAGTCAAAAATTGAAGAACTTGACGCCGTATCTCCATAAGTCAAGAGAGATACGGCGCTGGGATTAAAAAGGTCTAAGGTGTATGTATCACACTGACCACTCAGATACGGATTTTTTGGAACGCCAGTCGAACGACTCAAGTCCTTTGAGTTAAAAATTGAAGAACTTGACGCCGTAACCCCATAGGTGACGAGAGATACGACGTTGGGATTAAAATGGTCTAACGTGTAAGTATTACACTGACCACTCGGGTACAGAATTTTTGGAACACCACTCGAACGACTCAAGTCGTTTAAGTCCAAAATTGAAGAACTTGACGCCGTATCTCCAAAAGTCAAGAGAGATACGGCGCTGGGATTAAAATGGTCTAAGGTGTATGTATCACACTGACCACTCAGATACGGATTTTTTGGAACGCCACTCGAACGACTCAAGTCCTTTGAGTTAAAAATTGAAGAACTTGACGCCGTAACCCCATAGGTGACGAGAGATACGACGTTGGAATTAAAATGGTCTAACGTGTAAGTATTACACTGACCACTCGGGTACAGAATTTTTGGAACACCACTCGAACGACTCAAGTCGTTTAAGTCAAAAATTGAAGAACTTGAAGCCGTATCTCGATAAGTCAAGAGAGATACGGCGCTGGGATTAAAATGGTCTAAGGTGTATGTATCACACTGACCACTCAGATACAAATTTTTTGGAACGCCACTCGAACGACTCAAGTCCTTTGAGTTAAAAATTGAAGAACTTGACGCCGTAACCCCATAGGTGACGAGAGATACGACGTTGGGGTTAAAATGGTCTAACGTGTAAGTATTACACTGACCACTCGGGTACAGAATTTTTGGAACACCACTGGAACGACTCAAGTCGTTTAAGTCAAAAATTGAAGAACTTGACGCCGTATCTCCAAAAGTCAAGAGAGATACGGCGCTGGGAATAAAAATTGAAGAACTTGACGCCGTAACCACATAGGTGACGAGAGATACGACGTTGGGATTAAAATGGTCTAACGTGTAAGTATTACACTGACCACTCGGGTACAGAATTTTTGGAACACCACTCGAACGACTCAAGTCGTTTAAGTCAAAAATTGAAGAACTTGACGCCGTATCTCCATAAGTCAAGAGAGATACGGCGCTGGGATTAAAAAGGTCTAACGTGTATGTATCACACTGACCACTCAGATACGGATTTTTTGGAACGCCACTCGAACGACTCAAGTCCTTTGAGTTAAAAATTGAAGAACTTGACGCCGTAACCCCATAGGTGACGAGAGATACGACGTTGGAATTAAAATGGTCTAACGTGTAAGTATTACACGGACCACTCGGGTACAGAATTTTTGGAACACCACTCGAACGACTCAACTCGTTTAAGTCAAAAATTGAAGAACTTGACGCCGTATCTCCATAAGTCAAGAGAGATACGGCGCTGGGATTAAAAAGGTCTAAGGTGTATGTATCACACTGACCACTCAGATACGGATTTTTTGGAACGCCACTCGAACGACTCAAGTCCTTTGAGTTAAAAATTGAAGAACTTGACGCCGTAACCCCATAGGTGACGAGAGATACGACGTTGGGATTAAAATGGTCTAACGTGTAAGTATTACACGGACCACTCGGGTACAGAATTTTTGGAACACCACTCGAACGACTCAACTCGTTTAAGTCAAAAATTGAAGAACTTGACGCCGTATCTCCATAAGTCAAGAGAGATACGGCGCTGGGATTAAAAAGGTCTAAGGTGTATGTATCACACTGACCACTCAGATACGGATTTTTTGGAACGTCACTCGAACGACTCAAGTCCTTTGAGTTAAAAATTGAAGAACTTGACGCCGTAACCACATAGGTGACGAGAGATACGACGTTGGGATTAAAATGGTCTAACGTGTAAGTATTACACTGACCACTCGGGTACAGAATTTTTGGAACACCACTCGAACGACTCAAGTCGTTTAAGTCAAAAATTGAAGAACTTGACGCCGTATCTCCATAAGTCAAGAGAGATACGGCGCTGGGAATAAAAAGGTCTAAGGTGTATGTATCACACTGACCACTCAGATACGGATTTTTTGGAACGCCACTCGAACGACTCAAGTCCTTTGAGTTAAAAATTGAAGAAAACTTGACGTAGTAACCCCATAGGTGACGAGAGATACGACGTTGGAATTAAAATGGTGTAACGTGTAAGTATTACACTGACCACTCGGGTACAAAATTTTTGGAACACCACTCGAACGACTCAAGTCGTTTAAGTCAAAAATTGAAGAACTTGAAGCCGTATCTCCATAAGTCAAGAGAGATACGGCGCTGGGATTAAAATGGTCTAAGGTGTATGTATCACACTGACCACTCAGATACGGATTTTTTGGAACGCCACTCGAACGACTCAAGTCCTTTGAGTTAAAAATTGAAGAACTTGACGCCGTAACCCCATAGGTGACGTGAGATACGACGTTGGGATTAAAATGGTCTAACGTGTAAGTATTACACTGACCACTCGGGTACAGAATTTTTGGAACACCACTCGAACGACTCAAGTCGTTTAAGTCCAAAATTGAAGAACTTGACGCCGTATCTCCAAAAGTCAAGAGAGATACGGCGCTGGGAATAAAAAGGTCTAAGGTGTATGTATCACACTGACCACTCAGATACGGATTTTTTGGAACGCCACTAGAACGACTCAAGTCCTTTGAGTTAAAAATTGAAGAACTTGACGCCGTAACCCCATAGGTGACGAGAGATACGACGTTGGGATTAAAATGGTCTAACGTGTAAGTATTACACTAACCACTCGGGTACAGAATTTTTGGAACACCACTCGAACGACTCAAGTCGTTTAAGTCAAAAATAGAAGAACTTGACGCCGTATCTCCATAAGTCAAGAGAGATACGGCGCTGGGAATAAAAAGGTCTAAAGTTTTTGTATCACACTGACCACTCAGATACGGATTTTTTGGAACGCCACTCGAACGACTCAAGTCTTTTGAGTTAAAAATTGAAGAACTTGACGCCGTAACCCCATAGGTGACGAGAGATACGACGTTGGAATTAAAATGGTCTAACGTGTAAGTATTACACGGACCACTCGGGTACAGAATTTTTGGAACACCACTAGAACTACTCAACTCGTTTAAGTCAAAAATTGAAGAACTTGACGCCGTATCTCCATAAGTCAAGAGAGATACGGCGCTGGGATTAAAAAGGTCTAAGGTGTATGTATCACACTGACCACTCAGATACGGATTTTTTGGAACGTCACTCGAACGACTCAAGTTCTTTGAGTTAAAAATTGAAGAACTTGACGCCGTAACCCCATAGGTGACGAGAGATACGACGTTGGGATTAAAATGGTCTAACGTGTAAGTATTACACTGACCACTCGGGTACAGAATTTTTGGAACACCACTGGAACGACTCAAGTCGTTTAAGTCAAAAATTGAAGAACTTGACGCCGTATCTCTATAAGTCAAGAGAGATACGGCGCTGGGATTAAAAAGGTCTAAGGTGTATGTATCACACTGACCACTCAGATACGGATTTTTTGAACGCCACTCGAACGACTCAAGTCTTTTCAGTTAAAAATTGAAGAACTTGACGCTGTAACCCCATAGGTGACGAGAGATACGACGTTGGGATTAAAATGGTCTAACGTGTAAGTATTACACTGACCACTCGGGTACAGAATTTTTGGAACACCACTCGAACTACTCAACTCGTTTAAGTCAAAAATTGAAGAACTTGACGCCGTATCTCCATAAGTCAAGAGAGATACGGCGTTGGGAATAAAAAGGTCTAAGGTGTATGTATCACACTGACCACTCAGATACGGATTTTTTGGAACGCCACTCGAACGACTCAAGTCCTTTGAGTTAAAAATTGAAGAACTTGACGCCGTAACCCCATAGGTGACGAGAGATACGACGTTGGGATTAAAATGGTCTAACGTGTAAGTATTACACTGACCACTCGGGTACAGAATTTTTGGAACACCACTGGAACGACTCAAGTCGTTTAAGTCAAAAATTGAAGAACTTGACGCCGTATCTCCATAAGTCAAGAGAGATACGGCGCTGGGATTAAAATGGTCTAAGGTGTATGTATCACACTGACCACTCAGATACGGATTTTTTGGAACGCCACTCGAACGACTCAAGTCCTTTGAGTTAAAAATTGAAGAACTTGACGCCGTAACCCCATAGGTGACGTGAGATACGACGTTGGGATTAAAATGGTCTAACGTGTAAGTATTACACTGACCACTCGGGTACAGAATTTTTGGAACACCACTCGAACGACTCAACTCGTTTAAGTCCAAAATTGAAGAACTTGACGCCGTATCTCCAAAAGTCAAGAGAGATACGACGCTGGGAATAAAAAGGTCTAAGGTGTATGTATCACACTGACCACTCAGATACGGATTTTTTGGAACGCCACTAGAACGACTCAAGTCCTTTGAGTTAAAAATTGAAGAACTTGACGCCGTAACCCCATAGGTGACGAGAGATACGACGTTGGGGTTAAAATGGTCTAACGTGTAAGTATTACACTGACCACTCGGGTACAGAATTTTTGGAACACCACTCGAACGACTCAAGTCGTTTAAGTCAAAAATTGAAGAACTTGACGCCGTATCTCCATAAGTCAAGAGAGATACGGCGCTGGGATTAAAAAGGTCTAACGTGTATGTATCACACTGACCACTCAGATACGGATTTTTTGGAACGCCACTCGAACGACTCAAGTCTTTTGAGTTAAAAATTGAAGAACTTGACGCCGTAACCCCATAGGTGACGAGAGATACGACGTTGGGATTAAAATGGTCTAACGTGTAAGTATTACACTGACCACTCGGGTACAGAATTTTTGGAACACCACTGGAACGACTCAAGTCGTTTAAGTCAAAAATTGAAGAACTTGACGCCGTATCTCCATAAGTCAAGAGAGATACGGCGCTGGGATTAAAAAGGTCTAAGGTGTATGTATCACACTGACCACTCAGATACGGATTTTTTGGAACGCCACTCGAACGACTCAAGTCCTTTGAGTTAAAAATTGAAGAAAACTTGACGTAGTAACCCCATAGGTGTCGAGAGATACGACGTTGGGATTAAAATGGTCTAACGTGTAAGTATTACACTGACCACTCGGGTACAGAATTTTTGGAACACCACTCGAACGACTCAAGTCGTTTAAGTCAAAAATTGAAGAAGTTGACGTCGTATCTCCATAAGTCAAGAGAGATATGGCGCTGGGATTAAAAAGGTATAACGTGTATGTATCACACTGACCACTCAGATACGGATTTTTTGGAACGCCACTCGAACGACTCAAGTCCTTTGAGTTAAAAATTGAAGAACTTGACGCCGTAACCCCATAGGTGACGAGAGATACGACGTTGGGATTAAAATGGTGTAAGGTGTATGTATCACACTGACCACTCGGGTACAGAATTTTTGGAACACCACTGGAACGACTCAAGTCGTTTAAGTCAAAAATTGAAGAACTTGACGCCGTATCTCCATAAGTCAAGAGAGATACGGCGCTGGGATTAAAAAGGTCTAAGGTGTATGTATCACACTGACCACTCAGATACGGATTTTTTGGAACGCCACTCGAACGACTCAAGTCCTTTGAGTTAAAAATTGAAGAAAACTTGACGCCGTAACCCCATAGGTGACGTGAGATACGACGTTGGGATTAAAATGGTCTAACGTGTAAGTATTACACTGACCACTCGGGTACAGAATTTTTGGAACACCACTCGAACGACTCAAGTCGTTTAAGTCCAAAATTGAAGAACTTGACGCCGTATCTCCAAAAGTCAAGAGAGATACGACGCTGGGAATAAAAAGGTCTAAGGTGTATGTATCACACTGACCACTCAGATACGGATTTTTTGGAACGCCACTAGAACGACTCAAGTCCTTTGAGTTAAAAATTGAAGAACTTGACGCCGTAACCCCATAGGTGACGAGAGATACGACGTTGGGATTAAAATGGTCTAACGTGTAAGTATTACACTGACCACTCGGGTACAGAATTTTTGGAACACCACTCGAACGACTCAAGTCGTTTAAGTCAAAAATTGAAGAACTTGACGCCGTATCTCCATAAGTCAAGAGAGATACGGCGCTGGGATTAAAAAGGTCTAACGTGTATGTATCACACTGACCACTCAGATACGGATTTTTTGGAACGCCACTCGAACGACTCAAGTCTTTTGAGTTAAAAATTGAAGAACTTGACGCCGTAACCCCATAGGTGACGAGAGATACGACGTTGGGATTAAAATGGTCTAACGTGTAAGTATTACACTGACCACTCGGGTACAGAATTTTTGGAACACCACTGGAACGACTCAAGTCGTTTAAGTCAAAAATTGAAGAACTTGACGCCGTATCTCCATAAGTCAAGAGAGATACGGCGCTGGGATTAAAAAGGTCTAAGGTGTATGTATCACACTGACCACTCAGATACGGATTTTTTGGAACGCCACTCGAACGACTCAAGTCCTTTGAGTTAAAAATTGAAGAAAACTTGACGCCGTAACCCCATAGGTGTCGAGAGATACGACGTTGGGATTAAAATGGTCTAACGTGTAAGTATTACACTGACCACTCGGGTACAGAATTTTTGGAACACCACTCGAACGACTCAAGTCGTTTAAGTCAAAAATTAAAGAAGTTGACGTCGTATCTCCATAAGTCAAGAGAGATATGGCGCTGGGATTAAAAAGGCATAACGTGTATGTATCACACTGACCACTCAGATACGGATTTTTTGGAACGCCACTCGAACGACTCAAGTCCTTTTAGTTAAAAATTGAAAAACTTGACGCCGTAACCCCATAGGTGACGAGAGATACGACGTTGGGATTAAAATGGTCTAACGTGTAAGTATTACACTGACCACTCGGGTACAGAATTTTTGGAACACCACTGGAACGACTCAAGTCGTTTAAGTCAAAAATTGAAGAACTTGACGCCGTATCTCCATAAGTCAAGAGAGATACGGCGCTGGGATTAAAAAGGTCTAACGTGTATGTATCACACTGACCACTCAGATACGGATTTTTTGGAACGCCACTCGAACGACTCAAGTCCTTTGAGTTAAAAATTGAAGAACTTGACGCCGTAACCCCATAGGTGACGAGAGATACGACGTTGGAATTAAAATGGTCTAACGTGTAAGTATTACACGGACCAATCGGGTACAGAATTTTTGGAACACCACTCGAACGACTCAACTCGTTTAAGTCAAAAATTGAAGAACTTGACGCCGTATCTCCATAAGTCAAGAGAGATACGGCGCTGGGATTAAAAAGGTCTAAGGTGTATGTATCACACTGACCACTCAGATACGGATTTTTTGGAACGCCACTCGAACGACTCAAGTCCTTTGAGTTAAAAATTGAAGAACTTGACGCCGTAACCACATAGGTGACGAGGGATACGACGTTGGCATTAAAATGGTCTAACGTGTAAGTATTACACTGACCACTCGGGTACAGAATTTTTGGAACACCACTCGAACGACTCAAGTCGTTTATGTCCAAAATTGAAGAACTTGACGCCGTATCTCCATTAGTCAAGAGAGATACGGCGCTGGGACTAAAAAGGTCGAACGTGTATGTATCACACTGACCACTCAGATACGGATTTTTTGGAACGCCACTCGAACGACTCAAGTCTTTTGAGTTAAAAATTGAAGAACTTGACGCCGTAACCCCATAGGTGACGAGAGATACGACGTTGGGATTAAAATGGTCTAACGTGTAAGAATTACACGGACCACTCGGGTACAAAATTTTTGGAACACCACTCGAACGACTCAAGTCGTTTAAGTCCAAAATTGAAGAACTTGACGCCGTATCTCCACAAGTCAAGAGAGATACGGCGCTGGGATTAAAAAGGTCTAAGGTGTATGTATCACACTGACCACTCAGATACGGATTTTTTGGAACGCCACTCGAACGACTCAAGTCCTTTGAGTTAAAAATTGAAGAAAACTTGACGTAGTAACCCCATAGGTGACGAGAGATACGACGTTGGGATTAAAATGGTGTAACGTGTAAGTATTACACTGACCACTCGGGTACAGAATTTTTGGAACACCACTGGAACGACTCAAGTCGTTTACGTCAAAAATTGAAGAACTTGACGCCGTAACTCCATAAGTCAAGAGAGATACGGCGCTGGGATTAAAAAGGTCTAACGTGTATGTATCACACTGACCACTCAGATACGGATTTTTTGGAACGCCACTCGAACGACTCAAGCCCTTTGAGTTAAAAATTGAAGAAAACTTGACGCCGTAACCCCATAGGTGACGAGAGATACGACGTTGGGATTAAAATGGTCTAACGTGTAAGTATTACACTGACCACTCGGGTACAGAATTTTTGGAACACCACTGGAACGACTCAAGTCGTTTAAGTCAAAAATTGAAGAACTTGACGCCGTATCTCCATAAGTCAAGAGAGATACGGCGCTGGGATTAAAAAGGTCTAAGGTGTATGTATCACACTGACCACTCAGATACGGATTTTTTGGAACGCCACTCGAACGACTCAAGTCCTTTGAGTTAAAAATTGAAGAACTTGACGCCGTAACCCCATAGGTGACGAGAGATACGACGTTGGAATTAAAATGGTCTAACGTGTAAGTATTACACGGACCACTCGGGTACAGAATTTTTGGAACACCACTCGAACGACTCAACTCGTTTAAGTCAAAAATTGAAGAACTTGACGCCGTATCTCCATAAGTCAAGAGAGATACGGCGCTGGGATTAAAAAGGTCTAAGGTGTATGTATCACACTGACCACTCAGATACGGATTTTTTGGAACGCCACTCGAACGACTCAAGTCCTTTGAGTTAAAAATTGAAGAACTTGACGCCGTAACCCCATAGGTGACGAGAGATACGACGTTGGGATTAAAATGGTCTAACGTGTAAGTATTACACGGACCACTCGGGTACAGAATTTTTGGAACACCACTCGAACGACTCAACTCGTTTAAGTCAAAAATTGAAGAACTTGACGCCGTATCTCCATAAGTCAAGAGAGATACGGCGCTGGGATTAAAAAGGTCTAAGGTGTATGTATCACACTGGCCACTCAGATACGGATTTTTTGGAACGCCACTCGAACGACTCAAGTCCTTTGAGTTAAAAATTGAAGAACTTGACGCCGTAACCACATAGGTGACGAGAGATACGACGTTGGCATTAAAATGGTCTAACGTGTAAGTATTACACTGACCACTCGGGTACAGAATTTTTGGAACACCACTCGAACGACTCAAGTCGTTTAAGTCAAAAATTGAAGAACTTGACGCCGTATCTCCATAAGTCAAGAGAGATACGGCGCTGGGAATAAAAAGGTCTAAGGTGTATGTATCACACTGACCACTCAGATACGGATTTTTTGGAACGCCACTCGAACGACTCAAGTCCTTTGAGTTAAAAATTGAAGACAACTTGACGTAGTAACCCCATAGGTGACGAGAGATACGACGTTGGGATTAAAATGGTGTAACGTGTAAGTATTACACTGACCACTCGGGTACAGAATTTTTGGAACACCACTCGAACGACTCAAGTCGTTTAAGTCAAAAATTGAAGAAGTTGACGTCGTATCTCCATAAGTCAAGAGAGATACGGCGCTGGGATTAAAAAGGTCTAACGTGTATGTATCACACTGACCACTCAGATACGGATTTTTTGGAACGCCACTCGAACGACTCAAGCCCTTTGAGTTAAAAATTGAAGAAAACTTGACGCCGTAACCCCATAGGTGACGAGAGATACGACGTTGGGATTAAAATGGTCTAACGTGTAAGTATTACACTGACCACTCGGGTACAGAATTTTTGGAACACCACTGGAACGACTCAAGTCGTTTAAGTCAAAAATTGAAGAACTTGACGCCGTATCTCCATAAGTCAAGAGAGATACGGCGCTGGGATTAAAAAGGTCTAAGGTGTATGTATCACACTGACCACTCAGATACGGATTTTTTGGAACGCCAGTCGAACGACTCAAGTCCTTTGAGTTAAAAATTGAAGAACTTGACGCCGTAACCCCATAGGTGACGAGAGATACGACGTTGGGATTAAAATGGTCTAACGTGTAAGTATTACACTGACCACTCGGGTACAGAATTTTTGGAACACCACTCGAACGACTCAAGTCGTTTAAGTCCAAAATTGAAGAACTTGACGCCGTATCTCCAAAAGTCAAGAGAGATACGGCGCTGGGATTAAAATGGTCTAAGGTGTATGTATCACACTGACCACTCAGATACGGATTTTTTGGAACGCCACTCGAACGACTCAAGTCCTTTGAGTTAAAAATTGAAGAACTTGACGCCGTAACCCCATAGGTGACGAGAGATACGACGT
The DNA here is from genome assembly GCA_963682175.1 of Triglochin maritima. Taxonomy (NCBI): domain Eukaryota; kingdom Viridiplantae; phylum Streptophyta; class Magnoliopsida; order Alismatales; family Juncaginaceae; genus Triglochin; species Triglochin maritima. Next base: position 52,435,790 of record OY821771.1, on the reverse strand, counting down.
TGGAATTAAAATGGTCTAACGTGTAAGTATTACACTGACCACTCGGGTACAGAATTTTTGGAACACCACTCGAACGACTCAAGTCGTTTAAGTCAAAAATTGAAGAACTTGAAGCCGTATCTCCATAAGTCAAGAGAGATACGGCGCTGGGATTAAAATGGTCTAAGGTGTATGTATCACACTGACCACTCAGATACAAATTTTTTGGAACGCCACTCGAACGACTCAAGTCCTTTGAGTTAAAAATTGAAGAACTTGACGCCGTAACCCCATAGGTGACGAGAGATACGACGTTGGGGTTAAAATGGTCTAACGTGTAAGTATTACACTGACCACTCGGGTACAGAATTTTTGGAACACCACTGGAACGACTCAAGTCGTTTAAGTCAAAAATTGAAGAACTTGACGCCGTATCTCCATAAGTCAAGAGAGATACGGTGCTGGGATTAAAAAGGTCTAAGGTGTATGTATCACACTGACCACTCAGATACGGATTTTTTGGAACACCACTCGAACAACTCAAGTCCTTTGAGTTAAAAATTGAAAAACTTGACGCCGTAACCCCATAGGTGACGAGAGATACGACGTTGGCATTAAAATGGTCTAACGTGTAAGTATTACACTGACCACTCGGGTACAGAATTTTTGGAACACCACTCGAACGACTCAAGTCGTTTAAGTCAAAAATTGAAGAACTTGACGCCGTATCTCCATAAGTCAAGAGAGATACGGCGCTGGGAATAAAAAGGTCTAAGGTGTATGTATCACACTGACCACTCAGATACGGATTTTTTGGAACGCCACTCGAACGACTCAAGTCCTTTGAGTTAAAAATTGAAGAAAACTTGACGTAGTAACCCCATAGGTGACGAGAGATACGACGTTGGGATTAAAATGGTGTAACGTGTAAGTATTACACTGACCACTCGGGTACAGAATTTTTGGAACACCACTGGAACGACTCAAGTCGTTTAAGTCAAAAATTGAAGAACTTGACGCCGTATCTCCATAAGTCAAGAGAGATACGGCGCTGGGATTAAAAAGGTCTAACGTGTATGTATCACACTGACCACTCAGATACGGATTTTTTGGAACGCCACTCGAACGACTCAAGTCCTTTGAGTTAAAAATTGAAGAACTTGACGCCGTAACCCCATAGGTGACGAGAGATACGACGTTGGAATTAAAATGGTCTAACGTGTAAGTATTACACGGACCACTCGGGTACAGAATTTTTGGAACACCACTCGAACGACTCAAGTCGTTTAAGTCAAAAATTGAAGAACTTGACGCCGTATCTCCATAAGTCAAGAGAGATACGGCGCTGGGATTAAAAAGGTCTAAGGTGTATGTATCACACTGACCACTCAGATACGGATTTTTTGGAACGCCACTCGAACGACTCAAGTCCTTTGAGTTAAAAATTGAAGAACTTGACGCCGTAACCACATAGGTGACGAGAGATACGACGTTGGCATTAAAATGGTCTAACGTGTAAGTATTACACTGACCACTCGGGTACAGAATTTTTGGAACACCACTCGAACGACTCAAGTCGTTTATGTCCAAAATTGAAGAACTTGACGCCGTATCTCCATTAGTCAAGAGAGATACGGCGCTGGGACTAAAAAGGTCGAACGTGTATGTATCACACTGACCACTCAGATACGGATTTTTTGGAACGCCACTCGAACGACTCAAGTCTTTTGAGTTAAAAATTGAAGAACTTGACGCCGTAACCCCATAGGTGACGAGAGATACGACGTTGGGATTAAAATGGTCTAACGTGTAAGTATTACACGGACCACTCGGGTACAAAATTTTTGGAACACCACTCGAACGACTCAAGTCGTTTAAGTCCAGAATTGAAGAACTTGACGCCGTATCTCCATAAGTCAAGAGAGATACGGCGCTGGGATTAAAAAGGTCTAAGGTGTATGTATCACACTGACCACTCAGATACGGATTTTTTGGAACGCCACTCGAACTACTCAAGTCCTTTGAGTTAAAAATTGAAGAAAACTTGACGTAGTAACCCCATAGGTGACGAGAGATACGACGTTGGGATTAAAATGGTGTAACGTGTAAGTATTACACTGACCACTCGGGTACAGAATTTTTGGAACACCACTGGAACGACTCAAGTCGTTTACGTCAAAAATTGAAGAACTTGACGCCGTAACTCCATAAGTCAAGAGAGATACGGCGCTGGGATTAAAAAGGTCTAACGTGTATGTATCACACTGACCACTCAGATACGGATTTTTTGGAACGCCACTCGAACGACTCAAGCCCTTTGAGTTAAAAATTGAAGAAAACTTGACGCCGTAACCCCATAGGTGACGAGAGATACGACGTTGGGATTAAAATGGTCTAACGTGTAAGTATTACACTGACCACTCGGGTACAGAATTTTTGGAACACCACTCGAACGACTCAAGTCGTTTAAGTCCAAAATTGAAGAACTTGACGCCGTATCTCCAAAAGTCATGAGAGATACGGCGCTGGGATTAAAAAGGTCGAACGTGTATGTATCACACTGACCACTCAGATACGGATTTTTTGGAACGCAACTCGAACGACTCAAGTCTTTTGAGTTAAAAATTGAAGAACTTGACGCCGTAACCCCATAGGTGACGAGAGATACGACGTTGGGATTAAAATGGTCTAACGTGCATGTATTACACTGACCACTCGGGTACGGATTTTTTGGAACACCACTCGAACGACTCAAGCCCTTTGAGTTCAAAATTGAAGAACATGACGCTCTATCTCCATAAGTCAAGAGAGATACGGCGTTGGATTAAAATGGTATAAAGTGTAAAATATTACACTCCCCACCCGGATATAGACGTTTTGCAACGATACTCGAGCGGTACAACTCCTTCGAGTTGAAAATTGAAGGAATTGACGTCGTATCTCCATAGGTCACGAGAGATACGACGTTGGGATAAAGATGATCTAAAGTGTAACCAATTACACTCTCCACTCCGATATAGACATTATGGAATGATACGCAAGCGGTACAAGTCCTTTGAGTTCAAATTTGGAGGGCTTTACGTCGTATCCCCCTAGGTGGCGAGAGATACGACGTTGGGCTAAAATGGTCTAAAGTGTAACTTATTGCACTTTCCACCCGGATATAGACTTTTTGGAACGAGACTCGAGCGGTACAAATCCTTTGAGTTAAAAATTGAAGGACTTGTCGTCGTAACGCCTTAGGTGACGAGAGATACGACGTTCGGATTAAAATGGTCTAACGTGTAAGAAAATATACTTTCCACCCGAATATAGACTTTCTGGAACGATACTCGAGCGGTACAACTCCATTGAGTTAAAAATTGAAGGAATTGACGTCGTATCTCCATAGGTCACTTGAGATACTACGTTGGGATAAAGATATTATATGGTGTAACCAATTACACTCTCCACTCGGGTATAGACATTTTGGAACGATACACGAGCGGTACAAGTCCGTTGAGTTGAAAAATGGAGGACTTGACGACGTATCCCCATAGGTTTCGAGAGATACGACGCTGGGCTAAACTTTCCACCCGGATATAGACTTTTTGGAACGAGACTGGAGCGGTACAAATCCTTTGAGTTAAAAATTGAAGGACTTGACGTAGTAACCCCATAGGTGACGAGAGATACGACGTTGGGATTAAAATGGTCTAACGTGTAAGTATTACACTGACCACTCGGGTACAGAATTTTTGGAACACCACTCGAACGACTCAAGTCGTTTAAGTCAAAAATTGAAGAAATTGACGTCGTATCTCCATAAGTCAAGAGAGATACGGCGCTGGGATTAAAAAGGTCCAACGTGTATGTATGACACTGACCACTCAAATACGGATTTTTTGGAACACCACTCGATCGAGTCAAGTCCTTTTAGTTAAAAATTGAAGAACTTGACGCCGTAACCCCATAGGTGACGAGAGATACGACGTTGGGATTAAAATGGTCTAACGTGTAAGTATTACACTGACCACTCGGGTACAGAATTTTTGGAACACCACTCGAACGACTCAGGCCCTTTGAGTTCAAAATTGAAGAACATGACGCGCTATCCTCATAAGTCAAGAGAGATACGGCATTGGATTAAAATGGTATAAAGTGTAAAATATTACACTCCCCACCCGGATAGAGACGTTTTGGAACGATACTCGAGCGGTACAACTCCTTCGAGTTGAAAATTGAAGGAATTGACGTCGTATCTCAATAGGTCACGAGAGATACGACGTTGGGATAAAGATGATCTAAAGTGTAACCAATTACACTCTCTACTCCGATATATACATTTTGGAACGATACGCAAGCGGTACAAGTCCTTTGAGTTCAAATTTGGAGGACTTTACGTCGTATCCCCCTAGGTGGCGAGAGATACGACGTTGGGCTAAAATGGTCTAAAGTGTAACTTATTGCACTTTCCACCCGGATATAGACTTTTTGGATCGAGACTCGAGCGGTACAAATCCTTTGAGTTAAAAATTGAAGGACTTGTCGTCGTAACGCCTTAGGTGACGAGAGATACGACGTTCGGATTAAAATTGTCTAACGTGTAAGAAAATATACTTTCCACTCCGAACGCCACTCGAACGCTCAAGTCATTTGAGTTAAAAATAGGAGTTGACGTCGTATCTCGATAGGTTAAGAGAAATACGGCATTGGATTAAAATGGTCTAAAGTGTAACATATTACACTTACCCCTCCGATAATGACATTTCAGAACGATACGCGAGCGGTAGAGGTCTTTTGAGTAAAAATTGAAGGGTTGGACATCGTATCTCTATAGGTGACGAGAGATACGATGTTGGGAAAAAAATGGTCTAAAGTGTAACATTTGACAAAATAAGATTTATTTATGTGGTTGATACTCGGTAGTCAACCTCTTTTAAGGTTATTTTATAAAACTGAGATATCATTCTTTAAAAGGTGAAAATGACGACATAAATGTATAGAGTGACTTGCATCAAAAGGTTATGCCTATAACTTGTTTTTTCTCCTGTTGGGAGATTAAGCAAAGATAAATATCATATTCCAAAAATGAGATGTAATCCAGTCCTAATGTTTCCATGGCTATTTTATGTTGCCTTGACTATCTCGACGATTGAACATAGTTAACATCTAATGAAAAAAGATCGAGAAACAAAATTAATGCTGAACAATTCTATCATCTTCTAAACTTACAAGAAAGAAAATGAGCCTACATGAAACTAAAGTGTAAATATAATATTACTTACCTTAGAAGCAATATGTCCAAGAGTATCCAATAAATCTTTCTTTTGCTAACACATATAATCGAGCACATGTTCTTGTGGGAGGTGCTAACGCAGAGTCACTCATTGCTGCCGTGTTCCTTCAAACAATCTGAGAGCATTCAAGGCTATGGCTTACTCAATCTTCTTTTGTTTACAAACATGTCCTATTCGTGTTGAAAATCAATATATAAACTTACATACATAAATAAATACATGTATATATAAAACTAGTTGAGGAACAAAATATCTAAAGAACATGAGTTGACATGTTAGTTTTTGGTTTCTTAAAGGCTAAAGTCTGAAAATGATCCGTTTATATAGGAGCAAATATCTTAAGAACATGTGTGGACAAGTTGGATTGTTGATTCTTGAAGATAAAAGTCTGGAAGTTGCCATGTGAAGATAGAATGAAATGTAAAAGGACTTATAGGCAAAGAAAAATGTCCCCAACAATGACATACCACGGCAAGTACTGACATCTCTACATGGTCTGTTTCTTGCTTACTCTCTTGGACACAGTTCCAGAGCATCAGTTACAGAACACCAGGCCTAGAGAAAGAGTGTAAATTCATGAGTCAGTTGATGTATAAACAGTGATTGAATTTGAGGTCTAAAAAAAGAAAAGCAAACAGCTGCCAATTACAGAGACATGACGAAAGAACATATTTTTTACTAAAATTAGTGGGGTTCAGCACATTTTCACGAAGTGTTCAGATAAAATAGAGTCCATCCATGGAATATTCGGAAGGAGAAGAAAAAACCTCGAATAAAAGGCAAAGTGATCGATTTGGAGTGAAAAAGGTTCGGAGACCAAGAATCCGAAAATCCAAACCACGTCAAAAGAGTGAAAGAAACAAAAATTCCAAGAGATGACTCTCAAAACCCTACATCCAAACCAAATCGAAACAGAAGAAGACTTGAGTAGTGAAAGAAGATTAGTAATGAAGAAAGAATGGGTAAATGATGGAGAGAAGCGCTCACAGGTCAAGATTCTGCACCCTGGACAACAAATGTCCAACTGACGCTTGCCGTCGCGATAAGCATCCTCAATGCTGGTGTACCCATCTACCCAAACCCAATGAATGACATGTGCTTTCTGAACAGAGCAACAACTTCGACTATTGAAGAAATAACACCTTTTGTCAGATAACTAATATAAACAGATACTGGTATGGTATGAAAGAAGATGAAGTATTGACAGATGACGCAATACCTTTTCGAGAAGAAGATCTTGAAGGTTTCTGTCGCCGAAGGGTGCGGCGGAGAAAGAGAGCTTCTTGTTCTCGACGTAGCGGATGGTGTCGTAGGAGAAGTAGCCAACCCATTCACCGACAGTTCCGGAGACGGACATGGGATCGGAGACCATCGTCTCGGTTCGGCGTCCCTCCTGGTGGTCCTTGGCGACGACCTCCATGGCGGGCTGGGGGCGTCACGGTCGTCCAACCTCTCTCGATCTCCCACATCAGATCGGATTCGTGGTTAGGGTTTCCTGAGGGATGGAAGGATCGGGTTCGGGGATGATCGGAGAGGGAAAAGGTCGGGATTAGGGTTTGGGGGATCGGAATGGGGAAATCGGCGGATTAGGGTTTGGAGCGGGAAAGGGAGTGGAGTGGTGGGAAAGATTGGAATGGAAAGGAAACATCCGGGGGGTATATATACCCTTCCCTTCCGACCGTTGGGAGTAGTGACCAGCAAGGAGTCATGCCGACGTTGCCCACGCGGTTGGTCGGCGGAAGGAAGGGTTTTTTTATAGAAAAAAAATAAAATAAATTAGAAGCTGCCCAATGAAATATATTTTTATTGAGAATTAGCATATACTCACTTCCCCGCAGGGGCTGCCGCCCCCTGCCACCCCCGCACAAACTCAACAAACCTCCCACTGTATATTTTACCCCACAAGAATTACGTTTAGGAAAAAAATAGCATCTCAGATTTCCTGTTTATGTAGAACATCGGGAAGTCTTCGCACCGTCTCATTCACGCTGCTTACGTTGTGAAGAATCCTGGGAGTCGGCATCAGATGCTTCTTCGACCTAATGTCTTGCTCGAAATGGTGATTTATTCTGGAGAGAAAGAATGAAGAAGAAAGAAAGAGTGTCATCATATTTGTATTTGGGTGGAGAGAGAGAACGTGCTGAGTTGAAACGCATTTAATGGGATTTGAGTGGACATCAGAAAGAAAAAACAAAAAAACATTCATGCTTTGGCCACGTAAGGGCTGACATGGATGTCCACGTAGAACGCGTCCGTGACGCGCTGCGTTCATAAAACATTTCCCTTTCTTTTATGAGTCGGAAGAATATATGTCATGACTTTTGTTTCGAACGGTTCTTCTTTTCATCATTACAAACATACTGAACATGCAAATATATTAGAATCATCAATTAATATAAATGAATAACCGTATGAATACAATGAAGTGTTTCGTCATTTGCAAATCTCATGTATTATTTCCAAATAAAATTGTGTAATACATTTCGTTTATGTTCAACCACATTTGTGCAACACATTCCTTGTTTAACAAATATTTAATAAATTCATATAATAAATTCTATTACTCATTAACCGGAAATGTTTACAGGAGACAACAACACGTGGTTTCTGTTTCAGGTGGCTCAGATGCCACACATTTGCTTTCCTTCTTCAGAAGTGGATTGAGATCAGTAATGCACTTTTAAGTGCACCATTCCTGGCTTTCGAATGCGCAATCAATGTAGCATATATATGATTCTCTGGTTTGAGTTTCACCTAGACAATTACGTACATAAATAATTAATTAGTCATATACAACATTAACAAATTCAAATATATCGTACGTGCACGTGACGTGTAGTTATCACCTGATGATATCAAATCGCAAAAAGCAAGAAAGACCACCATCGAGTGTAACCTCCCAAAACAGCGGAAATTTAAAAAATTTTAATCAAGGCAATAGAACTCAATAATCAAAGACGAGACTGTTACTTCTCATAAAACATATAAGCGATGCACCATATTACATCAGAGTTTGTCAAAACGATACATGATTACAACAGAACGACAAAAAGGAGATAAACGTGATCATGTTGACCTCAGTGGTCCGAATAGAGGATCTGATCCCAAGATACGCACGCCCGCTGATCACCACCCAACTGGACCTATTGTAGTCCTGAAAAAGATGCAACAACAATGCCTGAATTTCCATAAGGAAACCCCGTATGCCAAGCTCACTTATATGCATGCAGTAGTACAAAAACTTATCATACTAGTAGCATGTCATGTCATCAACCGTAAGGAAAATAGTTCCCCCGAAGGGTAACATGGGACATCAGTCCGACAATCATCATCGGGTCTCTCGAGGAGACCTACCGTAGGCACATACGGTCTAACGGAACAAGACGTCATACTCCCCACACGCGGCTACACTAATCATGGGGTTCGGCAGGGAGCATCCGCCAGGTCCGCGCCATAAGAAACAGATCTGTAACTTCGTGGTCGATATCACACCAACGGAGCTGTCGCTCGATCGGTCCATCAATCATCATCTCAGTAGGTGCCCATATGAGGAACATAGCCGGAACATCATCATCAATCCATCAATCATCATCGCCGGAACAACATCGGCGGCATCACCGGCGCTGCAACGGTGGTCCATCAATACGTCCGACACATCATCGGACGGTCCAGACCGAAGTCTGTCAGGTCATCAGGCTCCACGAGCCGCAAACACCAACCGCGCCGCTATAAAGCAGGGCAGCGACCTCCGTAGCCCCGTGGGCCGGTAGTCACCTCACCCAACGACAGTTGCGTGTCCGCACAATCATCATACATTGGGATCTGTGATCCCTCAAGCTTGCTACTCTACAATGAGTCCAATCAATCCATCATATTAGTCACGATCCATACATGGAGGTGACGCGTCGCCAACACCCACACTCTTCCACACGGCAGTCCCTGGGCAGGCACGCGGAACGCGCCCATCGTCACCTCCCGATTCACGCACAAGGCGAGAACACGGGTTTCTGTGGACAGAGTTGGCATTCAAAAGAGAACCAGGAATTCAGTCATGTGCAAAAACGGTCGACCGAAAGAGGCAACTCGGTCGACCGTTTCCTCAAGGGAATCAGTCGACCGAAAGTTTGGATCGGTCGAACTATTTGCGCAAAACTTAAGTCCCAACGGTCTACCGAAGGTCTAAAACCGGTCGACCGAAACGAGGTCAAAATCTGGAGTCTGGTCAACATCAATTTAAAACTATCTGTTGACCGACTCAGGGGTCTCGGTCGACCGAACACTACCAGGGCATCCTAATATTTCAAAGTCAAATAACGGTCGACCGCAAACATGCATAAATAGTCCAGTACACTTAAGTTCCGGTCGACCGAACATAAGGAACCGGTCGACCGAAACACAACAAGCAATCAAAATACACTACATTCGGTCGACCGCCCGAAGGGCCCGGTCGACCGTTGGTCGTCTTCAACCTCGCGCCAGCCGAGGTTTTTCACCAAAACTCTTCGTCGGAGAGGTCTCTGACCTCCCCCGACCGACCAACACAACCCTCCCAGGAGGGTTAACAACAAAAACACGTTAAGGAGCGGCATACCTCGAAGAAACAACAAATCCGTCGGAGCCTCGCTCGCGCCTCCGTCACCTCTTCGACAGCAACCACCTTCGCACGCCTCACGTCCTCGCCTCCGCGACTCCGAGCTCGACACCACACGTCGCAACTCCCTTTGGTCGCCGGAAGAGAAAATGGAATGGTGAGAGGGAGATCAAAAGAGAGAGAGAGAGAAAACAAAACAACTTCTTAAATCCAACCCTCTTCTCAAAACGTCAACAGTAACCGACCCCTACTCAACAACCCCATCACCTCACCTCCTCCAACTTCCCATGCACACTATTGTTCTCCTCCTCTTCCCCATGCTAATCTCCCCCTAAACACCCATTAGCACCCTAAATGGGTTTAGGGTTCTAACAATCCACCCAACTTAAAAGGATTTCGTCCCGAAATCAAAGCAAACTACTCACCGAAAAGCTCTGGATACTGCTTTCTGACTTCCTCCTCAATCTCCCAAGTGGCCTCGCGCTCACTGTGATGCTGCCACCTGACCTTCACCATCAGAATGGTCCTCCTCCTGAGTTGATGGTCCATGCGATCGACTATCTCCACTGGTCTCTCCTCAAGAGACAGGTCCTGCTGAATCTCTGGCACTGCTATCTCAATCACGTGAGCTGGATCTGCAACGTACTTCCTTAGCATCGATACATGGAAGATGTTGTGAAGACCCGAGAACTGCGGTGGCAACGCAATCCGGTAGGCAACCTCTCCAACTCGGTCGAGGATCTCAAACGGCCCAACATACCTCGGACTGAGCTTCCCCTCCTTCCCAAACCTCATCACACCTCGGGCTGGGGAAATCTTCAGAAACACATGGACACCCACTTCGAAACTCAACACACGTCTGCGTCGATCAGCATAACTCTTCTGCCTGCTCTGTGCCGTGACCAGTCTCTTCCTGATCACATCAACCTTCTCTGCATACATCTGCATAATCTCTGGGCCCACTAACTGCCTCTCGCCCACATCACTCCAGCATTCCAATGATCTGCATGGCCTCCCATACAACGCCTCGTACGGTGTCATCCCAATGCTCGAATGGTAGTTATTGTTGTAGGCGAACTCTATCAGCGGCAAATGCTCGTCCCAGTGCCCTGCCCAATCCAGTGTGCATGCTCTCAGCATATCCTCCAAGGTCTGAATCGTCCTCTCTGACTGGTCATCTGTCTGTGGGTGGAACGATGTACTGAACCTCAAACGCGTCCCCAAAGCCTGCTGCAGACTCCCCCAAAATCTGGAAGTGAAACGAGGATCTCGATCGGAGATGATGCTCACTGGCACTCTATGCAGCCTGACTATCTCCTCCATATACAACCTAGCCAGACCCTCCAAAGGCAACGTGGTCCTGATCGCTAAGAAGTGCGCCGACTTGGTCAGTCGATCGACTATCACCCAAATCGCGTCGTGGAATCTCCTCGTCTTCGGCAATCCCGTGACAAAATTCATCGTCACGTGCTCCCACTTCCACTCAGGAAGCTAAATGCACTGCATCGGTCCCACTGGTCGCTGATGTTCAATCTTCACCTGCTGACATATTAAACATCGCTCCACAAACTCTGCAATGTTCCTCTTCATGCCCTTCCACCAGAAGTTCCGCTGCAGGTCCTTATACATCTTCGTGCTCCCCGGGTGAATGGTGTATCTCGCTCTGTGTGCCTCCTCCATGATGTCATCTCTCAGCCCGTCGACCTTCGGCACCCAGATCCGATTCCTGAACCTCAAGCCACCATCAACCCCTACACTGAAGTCTGACTCATCTCTGGAAGCCAACTGTAGCAGACCTGCTAACTCCTCATCCTCATGCTGAGCCTGCACCACCCGTGAGACTATCTGCGGCTCCACCCGAAGCCCAGCAATCACTGCTCCCTCTGAACCCTCTGTGAATGGTCTCCACTTTGACAATGCCTTGAGTAGCCTCCACTCCTGGATGCATAGACTCGCAACTGAAACCTCCACCTTCCTGCTCGCGCATCTGCAACCGAATTCGCCTTTCCCGGATGATAAGAAATGGTGAAGTCGTAGTCCTTAATGAACTCGAGCCATCTGCGTTGCCTCATATTCAGCTCCTTCTCTGAGAACAAATACTTCAGGCTCTGATAATCTGTGAAGACTTTGAACTGCTCGCCATAAAGATAGTGCCGCCAGGTCTTCAACGCGGGAACTACCGCTGCTAACTCCAGATCGTGAGTAGGGTAGTTCTTCTCGTACACCTTCAGCTGCCTCGAAACGTACGCCACCACCTTCCCGTGCTGCATCAGAACACAACCGAAGCCAATCCCTGACGCATCGTTGTATATCACATAGCCTCCATTGCCACTCGGTAGAGTCAGAATCGGTGCCGTCGTCAAACACCTCTTCAGCTCCTGAAAGCTGTCCTCGCACTTCTGGGACCAAACGAACTCGACGTCCTTCTGCGTCAACGCTGTCAGCGGCGATGCTAGTCTGGAAAAATCATGGACGAACCGTCTGTAATACCCTGCCAGTCCCACGAAGCTCCTGATCTCCGTCACGCTCGTCGGGGCTCTCCACTGAGTCACTGCCTCGACCTTCGCCGGATCCACCGAAATCCCATCTGCTGACACAATATGTCCCATAAAAGCCACCTGATCCAACCAAAACTCACACTTCGTGTACTTGGCATAAAGTTGCTGATCCCTCAAGATGTCAATCACAATCCTCAGGTGCTCTCTATGTTGCTCTCTGTCAGGCGAGTATACTAAGATGTCGTCCACGAATACAACGACAAATCTGTCAAGGTACGGGTGAAAGGTCTTATTCATCAGATCCATGAATGTTGCAGATGTGTTACAATTAATCAACTCTTAAAAAGGATTTAAGTCGTACATTTATTTAAGTCATATCAAAATACATTACATTAATTCAAGTCTTACAATTAATCAACTCTTACATTCATTCGTCTCACTAAATAGTTACATACAAAATATTAAAACTATTTTGCTATATAGGTTCCTTGCATCGCTTTCGGTTATGCCCTATACCGCCGCATCTCCCACACCTTACCCTTCTTCCAGAGTGTTCGTCCATCTCGTTTCGGATTCGCGTTGATTTAGGCCGACCGGGAGGTCTTTTGGTTTGGGGAGGCTTCATTGTAATGTTGCCTCGCTCTGACCAATACCTCACATCAGGAATTGGGATAAATATCGGTTTATACGCCTCCCTGTACATTTGAACCTCATAATACGGGGACACCAAATGTGAACTGTTGACAGTTGCATGTCTGCCACTGCAAACTGCTAGTACATGTGAACATGGGACGTGCATTGTAATTATGTATCCACAAGTGCAAGTAATAACTCATTCTTCAAATTTCACGAGGTATTTTTTCTGGTCATTGGCTTCAATCTGGTACATCAGCTGGTGGTACCAAGTTACTGTATGTGTTCTGGCCAGATTGCTGTTTGCCGTCACCACGGTGTGGACTGTCGGTACATATTTTTCATTCAACGACTCGACGACGTCCCTTCTTTTAATAAAGAATTTGTTCATTCCTTTAGAACTCGGCATCCTAGATGCCGAGTTCTATTTAAGCAATTGTTCTCCTGGCGCGTCAATCGTCTCATGCACGATGTGAGCGCCAGGAGAACAGTTCAAATAGAACTCGGCACTTAGAGTGTCGAGTTCTATTTGAATCACTATTCTCCTGGCAACTCAAGTCGAGTGGAATATTATTGTGAAATCGGCACTTGTGATGTCGTGTTCACAAGAAGAGAACTCGGCATCCTCAGTGCCAAGTTCTCTTGTAGAGTTCATTGATTTAAGAACTCAAGTTTTTTTTTCATTTTCTGTTTGACAACAAAGACAATTCAACCACGACACACAAACAACGAAAACACAATTCAACCACAACACACAAACAACTACGATAAAACACAATTCAACCACGAGTGGAATATGAAGTTTAACATTTTAACATACAACCAAAAATACCATATAAAACAACCAAATAAGTTTAACACAACTAAAAATCTATCCTAAGTGACCTTTCAATCTCTTCTTCCTTTTAGGACGTGCTTGAGCACGTCCTCTCCCCCTGCCGTGTCCCCCTCCTCGTGCTGCATTCTCAGTATCTTGAGTCAGACCGCCAGCGTCTTCTTGAGAGTGCGAATCTTCTTCTTCAACGACGCGATCCTGACTCAAATGTAATGTGGGTTCTTCAGTACCAAAACACATAAGCCAAGCCTTCATTTTTTACTTCAATTTTCCAACCATCGAAGAGTCTGTCTTGTGATCTTTGATCACCTCATGAATTTGATGGAGTTCTTCGTGAAACTCATAAACTCCGTGCACCTACAGATAATTAAAAGTTAATGAAACAATAAACATAATTTTAAAACATGATAATTATTTAAATAAATGTTTAAATCTTACCATATCTCGCTCTCTACCCGCTCGAGGTCTGTATAAGGTATTAGTCGGAGCCAAGCAGTGATGAACTATCCAACGTACGGTGATGCTCCAGTACCATTCCATATACAGTTGTGTGCTCTCTTCAGGAGTAACACCTAGGAGTGGTCGCTCAAACTGTAGATAATCTCTTCTGTGCGACCAATGCTGAATAAATTGTTGATTTTCCGCCAACCAATTAACATCCGACCTCCCCTGAGCCGATTTCACTACGTGTCTCTCCATCGGCTCTGGAATGTGCTGCTGTAGACCGAACTGTCTCATCACTCGGTCTGGACAATGCATAACCACCTCACCAAAATTTATAAGTCAAGTACGGCTCGTCCAGATCTCTGAACCTTCCATACATAGTGGTGGTAACTGACTACGATCCAAATTTGCATAAGGGTCCCAAATCACTTGATCGAATTCCTGCACGTCCAGCTCATTCCGATAAAAAACAAGTGTCGTCGTCTTCGCACTACCCTTGAATATTCTTGGTCGTCTCCAACGGGACCCTAATGGTGCCCTCTCGTCCTCAGGGTATACTAATGGTCTTCTCTTCAAAGATCTCCCAATGTGTAGATGTTCCCAGCACCACAACTGCAGGAACGTAAGAAAACCACACAAATGTTTCGTCGGAATCAGTGAGGCTTCGTCTAACATGTGATATAAGTGGGTCACAGCCGCACTACCCTAACTGTACTCCGATGCGACTGCCAAATCTCCGAGCAAAGACAAGTACTTCAAGTGAACCATCATGCCACTCTTATCTGCCAAAATACTACATCCCAGCTGGAACATAATGAAAGCTCTAGTGTGTCGTGTAACTGTGTCCTCGTCAGCATCAAAAGGCAACTGCTGAAACTGAGCTTGCAACCAACCCAGAGTTACGGAACCCTTACGACCCAAGTCATGGGACCTGACCCAATAAATCCATGCAAACCTCTGACCAAACGTACTCCTGAGACTCACACACCGGCAAACCATCTACGCGCAAGCCGGTAATCATCGAGATGTCACGCAAGGTGCACATGATCTCACCATGTCGCAGGTGAAATGAATGAGTCTCCGGTCTCCAACGCTCGACCATCGCCCCCAGCAAGGTATGATCCAACTGAACTCGGCCCAACCGAGTGACTGTGTCAAACCCTGCCATATCTAGCAAAAACAACATCCTCTCATCAGTGATCTGTCATTCGTTGAGCTTCGATCCATGCTCAACGCATTTCACACCATCACTATCCTTTAACATAAATTTAGAAAAATGTCAGAATATTGAAACTCAAGTGCAAATATTTAACTTGAAAACGTAAAATGCTTACAAAATCTTTAAACAAGTCAGACTTGTGGTTGACCTGCAAAACCAACACTGATCTATCTACCGGACCCTGTGAAGCGTAGCTACCTCTAACTGAACCAGTACTGGAACCACCAAACTCCATCTGTACATAACACGTTAAAAAGTGAGATGGTTGTTCTTCATTACTAACTACTTAAAAAGTTGAGAATACTCTAATGTTTTAGAAATTACCTCAATCGAGTGTAGTAGCAAACGGCTGTAAACGTCGAACATTCTCTCCATTAAAATCAACTACAAGAAACAACGTTACAAATCATGTCAGAGATTTTTTTGAAATTTTGACAGAACCTCCCCTATATTTTTCAAATCGGTAAATTTAAACCTGCACGGTAGAAAAAACTAACAATACTACAAACTTCAATTCTCACATACATTCAAACTCACATACATTTAAACTCAAATAAATCACTTTTAAGTTTACATTCATTCAATTTAACACATTCAAACCTATATAACAACAAAAAATCTAATTTTAATCACAATAATCATACTTAAATTCAACTATTTTTAAGATAACTACCGTAAATCTATAATCAACAAAACTAAAATCAATAATCAACTAACAAACAAGAAATAAAATGTTTTGCCTAAAAACCCAAAATCGAATTCGAGTTTGCAACAAAACGGGTTCCTAAACCAACAAAAACACTATAATCATACATAAAACAACAATGTATATCATCATAATACATAAAAAGGCAAAGAAAACGGTGAAAAACGAAAAAAAATAAAAACTCTAACCTTAAAAACTCGTGAACTCGGCGGATGTGGAGAGGGGGGCGTCGGGCTGCTTTTGTAGCCCGACGGAACTCGGCGTTCACTTTTTTTTAAGTGAACTCGGCATTAGAAACGCCGAGTTCTTCCTTTAGAACTCAGCATCTAGGATGTCGAGTTCTATTTAAGAAACTGTTCTCCTAGCGCGTCAACCATCTCATGCACGATCTGAGCGCCAGGAGATTTCTTAAATAGAACTCGACACTCTCAGGGCCGAGTTCTATTTGAATCACCTCCTAAGTGAAAATTTTCAAATGTTGGCCAATAAAAAATTAAAAAGAACTCGATATCGCCCGTGTCGAGTTCTCTATGCATAAAAAAACAAAACCCGTCACCGCCACATGTCACCACGTGTTGGCAGCGGGTCTAGTTTGAGAAATACTTTTGATAGAGATCTATTTTGGAAAAAAATTAAAAAAAATTATTTTGAAAAAAAACCCTTAAATAAATAACCCCGTTGGATATATCCGTTAACGATTACTGTTGGGCTTTAAGGTTAGGTCTTTACGGCTCAGATTTTAGGTATTGTGTCGGGATATAACGAATAACCACAAAAATATCCATTATATGTTATTGTTTGGGTTTAAGGTTTAAGATTTACGAATTCGATTTTAGGTATAGTGTCTAGATATAACGAATAACCACGTTGGATATATCCATTAACAATTACTGTTTGGGTTTAAGGTTTAAGATTTACGAATTCTATTTTAGGTAGTGTCTGGATATAACGAATAACCACGTTGGACATATACATTAACAGTTACTATTTGTGTTTACGATTTAAGCTTTAGGGTCTATATCTACGGTCTAAGGTTTGGATTATGGTTTAGGGTGCAAGGTCTAGAGGCTAGGGTTTACCGATTGTATCCATCTTGATATATCTGGTACAATTGTATCCATCTGATCACAAGAATCATATATATCATCATCAAGCTCAACGCGCACGACCTTCACGTCCATGTTAAGCTTCTTCTGTGCTCAAAGCTTCAAGATTCTCACTCTTTCGCGTTGGCGTGGGTGGTAGCCTCTTTTTGGACAACACTTTGATTTTTTGATTTGAAATTACACATTGAACACCAATGATATGGAACTTCACGTACTGTGGGATTTATTATCTTAGAAAGATCTTTAAAAAATATTTTGCGTCAATTAAATGTAAAGAGAACCCAAGGTCTTAAGGAAAGTCACTTTCAAATCAATTAAAAATAGTAAAAAAATATAAATGAAAAAAAAAAATAAGCTAATCAAATAAGTTTTGTAGATGCCCCAATCCGTATATATTTTTGGCATCTGAACTACTGTGTAATCGTTCCACAAGATAGTATCCACAATCATATTATATTACATTAATATTATGAAACAAGGGAGACACATCACACAATTTGCATCTATGGTCTGAAGTTTTGAGGAAGTCATTGTCAGAAAATTTGGGGAAATGATTTTCGGACGCCGGCGTAAAAAGAATCAACCCTTTACTTAAAAAAGACACTCCCCTTACGTAAAAAGGACACCCCATAAGTGATAAAATACACCGTAAAATGATGGACAAACACCGTGTTTAAAAAGTACAATCTCTATATATAAAAAGAACACACTACATTTAAAAAGATAACGCGTCCTGGATACTGCGTCCGTGTATAAGGTAATAAATTTGGCATCCTGTATTTGTATTGCGGAGAGGATTACGTTGAATATTTTATTCCATTCCTGACATTCTACCAAGGCAAAATTGTGCCACAATTGGCTTTGACTTGACCTGAATTTAATGCTGCGAAATGTGGTGTAACGACGTTAGACATCTACTGAAAGTAGGGTGTGCATCCAGAACGGATCGGACCGAATTTTTTTCCTGGGCCCGACCTGGAGACCAGACCGGACCAGACCGGGACCGAATTTTCACCTGCGTTTGGATCGGAACCCGGACCGGTTGTTTCCGGTCCGGTCCAAAATATCGGACCGTATCAGTTTTTGCGCACCCCTATTTGAAAGGGTTAACATTTTTGAAAAAAAGGTAGAAAATATCCCAACAATTAGCACTGCTCAAAGCAATCCTCCGCCCCATGCAGGATTGTAAACCATTGTTGTTCCTTCCTTTTCCTCTTTCCTCCTTAAAAGTGCTGCCTTTTCAACTCAACATCCCCAACTCCGGTGCTTTAATGGCAAATGAAGGTGTTATCCCTACCTAAAAACGTCTTCATTTACTTCCATTCATAGCAACTCTTTGTTGTCTCCTCGTGCACACCTTTTTTCCTCATAAATAGTGTTTGGAGAAATAGATGTTGAAGATCAAAGTGCAAGTAGTGATGATGATTTTCTACTTACGTTCGAAACCATCGTAGACATAGATATATCTACAGATGCATTGGGCTTAGTGGTTCCACCCCTTCAAATATGCCTACAAAGGGGATGACATTTGAACTCGCTCAACCATTCTACGAGGACTATGCTACCAACGTTGCTTTTGGAATTAAAAAGAGGAATTCCGTTTGGGAACATGGTGTCCTTCTAAGAGGGGAACTTGCCTGTCACAAGTTGGTAACCTATTATCAGACATCTCCTTAATTTTTTTTAATTTTAGAGATTTACATATCCAAAAGCTAGGTAATTGAATGTTCTAATATATCTTAACCATATCACTACATGTTGCGAATTTCAGATCGAAATTGATTTACGTGAACCCAATATATCGCACCATACTTGAGTAACACCTATGATTAGTCATTCGTTTCGTCATTCTCGTTAGCGAGTACGATGTCTCAGATCTATATTTTCCATTTTATTCACCCCGTCGTTCATCCCTATTTATTACAATTCATGTTGCAAATAACTCACAATGACATGCAAGTCACTAATTGTTATTCATTTTCATTTATCCTCGCAGAAAGCAAAGAACCACTTGTAATACTGCAGGGACCAGTTGCTTAGCCGGTGTTATGTTCCAAATCAATTCAAATGGTTGTTACACATAATATGAAATCTTTCAAGCAGATCACTCATCACTAGTGCAGAAACGCCTATACTCGTCACCACATAGACGTCGGCCATATACATAGCCGACGTCTATAGGTATAGACGTTGGTTATTTATACAACCGACGTCTATTGAGACATATAGACGTCGACGTCGGTTGAGGGAAAATACATCCTTTTACCTCTTATGTACTTTACGTCCCACCACGCTCTATTTTTTCGTTCCACTATATCTGAAGACCTTTTCGTTCATTTACTGTTCTGCTCAAGTTGTACTGTACGATATATCCCAATATGTTTATGGGATATGCCAAAGTCTTTGGTATTGAATATGTTATAGGATTTAAGTAATACCATCAACGATATTAAATAAATAACCCCGTTGGATATATCCGTTAACGATTACTGTTGGGCTTTAAGGTTAGGTCTTTACGGCTCAGATTTTAGGTATTGTGTCTGGATATAACGAATAACCACAATAATATCCACTAAATGTTATTGTTTGGGTTTAAGGTTTAAGATTTACGAATTCAATTTTAGGTATAGTGTCTAGATATAACGAATAACCACGTTGGATATGTCCATTAACAATTACTGCTTGGGTTTAAGGTTTAAGATTTACGAATTCTATTTTAGGTAGTGTCTGGACATAACGAATAACCACGTTGGACATATACATTAACAGTTACTATTTGGGTTTACGATTTAAGCTTTAGGGTCTATATCTACGGTCTAAGGTTTGGATTATGGTTTAGGGTGCAAGGTCTAGAGTCTAGGGTTTACCGATTGTATCCATCTTGATATATCTGGTACAATTGTATCCATCCGATCAAAAGAATCATATATATCATCATCAAGCTCAACGCGCACGACCTTCACGTCCATGTTAAGCTTCTTCTGTGCTCAAAGCTTCAAGATTCTCACTCTTTCGCGTTGGTGATGTCGAGTTCTCTATGCAATAAAAAACAAACTCTCCGCCGCTACGTGTCACCACGTGGTGACAACGAGTCTACTTTGAAAAATACTTTTAATTGAGGTCTAATTTGGAAAAAAATTAAAAAAAATTTATTTTGAAATTTTTTCCTAATTTTAAATGGGTCAGTGACTAAACATAATGTTCAACGGACAAAATATTAAACTTCATACAAATCAACATTTAAAGTCGATGGCATTTCAAAAATGTTGTTTCATATTTGGTGCTCTACTTAAATATAATATCTCTCCGTGATTTTTAACATCAAATGATCTTAAGATCAAATGCTCATCTTTAGGTTCTCATGTGTAGTAGGACCAAAACATTCCACATGGGTTTGTTCTTATTCCATGTGACCGGCACTATAAATTCCACTACATAGATTAGTTTAAGATAATATTACAGGCAGGGGCGGATCCAAAAAACAAATTTGGGTGGGGCAGACTGTCTCCACGTTGGTTGAATTTTTTTCGAAGACCCACAACTTTATGTTAATGATTTAAATTAATTAATTTAATTTTTTTTGAATATATCCTTCATATTTTTAACATTTTTTCAAACCTGAATACATTAAATTCAGACATCCAAAAGAAATTTAAGTAAAACACGACACATCAGTTAAACAACCAATTAGCAATTAAGAATCTAAAATACCACCACTTAATTCTAAGAATGATACTACCACTACGAGTCTAAGACCAAGAACAAATCAACATTTATGAATCTAAAATAACCACAATCCAAGTTTAAAAAAATCACAATTTTGGAGCTAACCCGCAGACTTCTAAAATAAACCACGATCCAAGTCTAGAACTCACAATTTCAAAACAAGAAAGTATTAACAACAATTAAAAACATGAAGCATTTAGCTTGCTAGTTGTCTCTTGGTAGCAACCATATATCTCTTCCTACTTTTCATACAACATTTGTGTTTTTATGCCCGTGATTTTCATTTCTTTCCCATCTTGAAATGCTAATCTTATCCAACTTGGTCTCGTTTTCAAATTCAATCATAATCATCTTTATTTTCAAAGTAAAAAAGACTCAAAACGTTGCAACGTTGGGGTTGCATTACATAACACAAACTCAAGAGAGCAACACAAGTTTTGGTCAGACAATACATGCACAAAACATACAATTAACATCTTTCAAACCAGCACAAGCCACAGCCAGAACAACAAGAACAGTTACCAAACTAAAATCACATTTCTAAAAATTCAAAAATCACATTTCTAAAAATCACATCAACAACAACAGCCAAAACAACAACCCATTACCCATATCTAAAAATCACATTTCTAAAGCATCTTATGTCTAACTTTTAAAATGGATGTCTAACGTTGCAAATTATTAGTGTATGATGCATGTCTAACCGCCTATTGTGAAATTGAAATCAACATGCTTCTTTCGAATCTAGCATCTTATGCATTTCCATTCCATGAACACCTCGGAAACCTACTAACCCTCGGGATCTAACATCTTAAGCATTTCGAATCTAACATGTTGTGCATTTTCATTCCACAAACACCACAGAAACTTACCAACCTAAAATTTCATCTCTCACCAACTCAACATGAAAACTAGACCACCGAACCATCCAACAAAACACCTAAAATATCAAATTTAGCATCAAACAAGATCAAAAACAAAACTCAACTCATACCACGATTATCGGCAAAATTAGAATGGTAATGCAACCTCTACCCTCGAGCATCTTTAAGACCTCCTGCGCAGTCTCGGATGACTTAAGAAATTGATCATCAACCTCACACAAAATCTGCAAAACATTCCAACTCCCACCACCCTTCCCTCTCCTCACCTCCAACAAGACAACATCCCTATACTCACTGCATGTTGGTGGTGCACAACCGACACATATTGTCCCACCCTCATCTTATCTATCACCACTGTCTACGACGTCACTTTCTCAGGAGTGATCGGAGATTTAGGGTTAGGGTATTAGGGATTAGAGAATTGGGAGGAGAGGAGAGGTGGAGGAATGAGCTGGGCACTTGGGCAGGGGATGGGGAAAAATATTTGGGCCCTTTTTTTTTTGCAAATTCTGGGTGGGGCAGCTGCCCCACCTGCCCTGGGAGTGGGTCCGCCCTTGATTAGAGCTTATTATATGAACATAGTTTTTTTTATAGAAAATATATGAATATAGGTTGTTTTTTGAAATAATTTGAATATAGGTTGTTGTTGTGGCATTTTTTGTTGGAGGGTTCTTCCCAGGTTCCAGTAACTTTGTACAATTGTACTTCTTTTCTTCCTTGTTTTTTTTGTATTCTATTTTTCTAATGTTGGCATTTAAAAACAACTTCCAAACATTTCAATTAAGATGACACAAATCGAAACCCTAACCTTAAATTCGCGAGAACTCGCCGGAGGAGGAGCGTCAGACTGCTTTTATACCCCAACGGAACTCGGCGTTTGTAACGTCGAGTTCATTTTTTTAAAGTGAACTCGGCGTTACAAACATTGAGTTCTATTTAAGACCTGACCCTCCAACCGTTTCATGCACGATCTGAGTTACCAGGAGAACAGTTCAAATAGAACTCGGCATCACACTATAAATTCCACTACATAGATTAGTTTAAGATAATATTACAACTTATTTTATGAACATGGTTTTTTTATAGAAAATATATGATCATAGGTTGTTTTTTGAAATAATTTGAATATAGGTTGTTGTTGTGGCATTTTTTGTTGGAGGGTTCTTCCCAGGTTCCAGTAACTTTGTACAATTGTACTTCTTTTCTTCCTTGTTTTTGTTTGTATTCTATTTTCTAATGTTTGCATTTAAAAACTACTTCCAAACATTTCAATTAAGATGACACAAATTGGCCTCTGCTTCTGAAAACTGATTAATCCTTTTGCGATTTGAAATGCTGTTACGGACAACATTGTCGAATAAATTGCTTTCAGACCTTAATTTCAGAGGGCATGAAATAATTAGTATATTTTGTAAAATACCCCTTCTAAATTTGCATATTTGCAGCTATCTTTATTACTTTTTAAAAGCTCTCATAAATACCCTGTTACTATAACAGTCTGCATTTCTTTGTCTCATCTGTCAGTTTGAACCACATATAAAGAACATCTAAACCTTAACTATAAAGATTGGTTGAATTTGGTGCAAACGTGTATGAAATTGGAGATTTAATGGGGGAAAAGGTAGATCTGATGAAACGAGGGAATAATTTGGGAACTTGGACGTTAAGTTCTCAAAATAGTTCAGTAAATGGGGGAGATATCATGAGTACAAGAATTTGAAGTGATATTTGCGAAGAAACTTTTATAAAAAAGTATATATTTGTGAAGAAACCCTGACAAACAATGATCCATAATTTCAAAAATTAAACAAACAATGATTCGTTTTAAAGTTATCAAAAATAGGTTGTACTTAATCATGCATTTGGTCTTGGTCATTAAAAAAACACACAGAACTCGAACATGGAACTCGACAAAATAACAAAAAAAGGGTCATCTACAACATAAAGTCAAACTATAGACAAGAGAGTGAAAACATGATTAATCTAAAGAGGTGCCACTTTGGTATTTATGGTGACAACTTCATCCATCGGTGACACAAACTAGAAATTCTCATGGCCAAGCTGAAATGAAACATGATTAATCAAAACGCAAGACTTCTACGTCTCGGAGAATCGGTGATTTTGAGGGTCTCTTCGATAAGTTTTTTTGCCCGCCTGCTTTTGATCTCCATCCTCATACTCTCTGTTTTTCCCACCTTATGATACGGTTTTTTCGTCTTTGATCCCATCAATTTGGACTTCAAACTCCCAACCCATCTTCCCATTTGATCTCCAACGTTCATCATATCTACTAACTTCTAGGATATGACAATCAGAAAACATTTTATGATGATCCAAAGAATAGAAAGAACAACGTGCACGTTACATTTGTATTAGAGAAAGGAAGAATCGAATTTAAGGAAAGGTGAAAGTTTTAAAGATAATATGATGGTATATATGTGGTTGGAAATGAAAACTCACCTTAGCCGGACAAAGAAGAGACTTTTGAAGTATAAGAGAGATAGCTGCTAATGTGGAAGAGAAGTTCAAGAGCTACATATATATGCAAAATTTTGTTTCCGAAAAATCCCTCTTCTTTTTCTCTAATTACTAACAACTAATAGATGGTTTTCTGCTTATTAACTTATGTATTACTCACAAATTGCATATTACCCCTTGTTTTCGTACTCAATTTAACAATTGAAATTTCCCCTTTCCATAAAATGTCATTGTCATATAGACCATTGTGGTTTCATGAACAGTTTCTACTTATTAGTTAGAGCATTTGACATATATTGTTGCAAATACTCAATGACACATAATTATTGGTTGACTAACTCTTCTTAACTCAAAGTTTTCAAGGAAAAATCTGAACGGATACATTTAAGTATATATCTAACTCCTAAATTTTAAATGGGAACCTCGGTATGTACGTAAACATAGGGGCAAAATAAAGAGATATATTTGTGTTGTTGGGGTTATACATATGCAAAATATTCCTCAAATAAAGTTGATGTTGGTTTTAAATTTTCTAGGGTTCATGTCATGTTGGGTTCCTTTAGACAAGTGACAAATTTTAAAACTCTTGACCTCAAGGCATGAAGAGGAGGATGTTTGACATTGAAAGAGTGTAATATTGATCTTTGGTGGTTGGAGAGGGTACGGATTTATTTTACCTAATTATATTCATAATCCATTTTATGTGCCCTTCTTAGTTGTACCAAAGGATGCGTACAACTAATCACCTTCAACTTTGGGCCAATGGGTATTCAAATTGTCTATGATTACGTGATTGGATGGTGAATGGTGGATCAAAAGAGCTTAACCAAAAAAGTAATGGTTCAGAAAAACCCAATGTGTGATATGTAGCACATCCAAATGACTGAATCTTGGGCCCCATCTTTGCTAACTACATAGAGAAGCTTCATAGGACAAAGAAATAGTGGTTTGTCACTTTGCTAATAAGTCGTCACAACCATTAATATAGTGTCTTAGAAGTATACTTAAAATCCTAGTGACTCGTACCTTGGTCCACTATTTTGGATATGACATATTGATTATGATCAGTTAAATTATTAATCCAAAAGTCATACCCTTTTTAAATCACTTAGAAAATCTTACATCTAAGCAAAAGCAAGAGCACTGGTACTACAAAACTATACCCACTGGAAGAGATGACACAAATAAAGACCAAAATAAATTGCAAGCGTGCATGTCCACTCCACATATAGGATTCAAAATTGGAACTAAAATGGCAGCCACATGTGCATTCAACCAAATCAAACCCAAATAGGCCCACCTAAAAGTTGCATGGCTTGATGTGTTTGGGATCTTCCTTTTACCACATCAATTCCCTAAATTTGAAGCACTCTTTTTATCCATACTTATGTGGCACATTTTTGTTCATGTCCACTTCTTCATTGGGTTAGCGTCTAGTACATTCTATTATACTATGGAGTTCTGTACCGCATTATTGTATCAAATGTATACTTTTGTTATTTTACTCTTGCAAGTTGCATTCTTGATTGGTTTATTAAGAGTTGTCATTTTTTAAGTCATTTTTATCATTTTCCATCTCCTTATTGCTTTTTTTTTTGGAATCTATTTTTTTGAATCATTTCATCAAAATAAGTATGATTACATGACCAACTCGGTAAGACTATTGTTGTGACCTCTGTGCCCCCAAGTTAAGCTATGTAATTTGAGCGTAAGTAAGAAGACCCCGATTAGCAAAGAGTTTCCGCAGTTCCTTACGATAGCATAAGTAATGTCCTGGACCAATTTTTTAGGGATTAGCATCCCTCACGGCAAGCAAGGAAACCAGTGGCAAATCCAGAAAATAACATAGGGTCGGCACCATTGATCCAATATCAACTAAAAAAACAAAGATAATATAAGTTTTTTTCAAAATTAAATATAACTAGGAGCCCTCATTTTTCATGGTATACATAGTAAAAAAAATTGAATTATTTTACACCTATTGTTTTAGATCTCAAACAAAATTCTTGCAACTCCTTTTCGTTCATTTACTGTTCTGCTCAAGTTGTACTGTACGATATATCCCAATATGTTTATGGTGTCTTTGGTATTGAATATGTTATAGGATTTAAGCAATACCATCAACGATATTAAATAAATAACCCTGTTGGATATATCCGTTAACGATTACTGTTGGGCTTCAAGGTTGGGTCTTTAGGCTCAGATTTTAGGTAGTGTCTGGATATAACGAATAACCACAAAAATATCCATTAAATGTTATTGTTTGGGTTTAAGGTTTAAGATTTACGAATTCGATTTTAGCTATAGTGTCTAGATATAACGAATAACCACGATGGATATATCCATTAACAATTACTGTTTGGGTTTAAGGTTTAAGATTTACGAATTCTATTTTAGGTAGTGTCTGGATATAACGAATAACCACGTTGGACATATACATTAACAATTACTATTTGGGTTTACGATTTAAGCTTTAGGGTCTATATCTACGGTCTAAGGTTTGGATTATGGTTTAGGGTGCAAGGTCTAGAGTCTAGGGTTTACCGATTGTATCCATCTTGATATATCTAGTACAATTGTATCCATCCGATCACAAGAATCATATATATCATCATCAAGCTCAACACGCACGACCTTCACGTCCATGTTAAGCTTCTTCTGTGCTCAAAGCTTCAAGATTCTCACTCTTTCGCGTTGGCGTGGTAGCCTCTTTTTGGACAACACTTTGCTTTTTTGGGAGAATCACCCTTCTGAGGATTACTAGACTCCACCTTCTCTTTCTTTACCTCCTTTACCCCCACCTTAGACGACTTCCCGTCTTTTGCAATATTCTTCTTCATATTGCTCAACACTCTGTCTTTCAAGTCAACATACCACTCACCACTGTCAGCCTTACTCTGTTGTTTAACTGGACATTTAATGGTGATGCCCATCTTCTTCAGCCTTTTGGTTTTTCGTAGCCGGTATATCTCCACACAAACCTACTGTTATTTATCAGATATGTCTATCAATTCTCTCTCCGCTTCCATAGCCAGAAATATTGCTTTCAACCAGGAATCCTCCAAATCTGCCACGTCCATGCGATCGTCCCTTTTTTTTTGACACACCACGTTGATACGCCTCGGCCCATTTCGATGCTCCGGGAAATAATCCATCTTCTTCCGCAAATCCTTGGATCTCTATTTTCTCCAGAAACCAAACCTGAAAAAAAAATTAAAACACCATTACCAACAATATTCACATGAATGTAATTACAGTAATATGTGAATTTATCATACCCTGAAGAATGCAGTACATTTGTTCAGATAAGCTATCTGCACTATCAGATTTGTCCACTTCTTAATAACACATACTTTGTATTCATCCAACAACCGATGGAGGTACTCAAAGAACTCTCTGCCCCACGCTATGCGATTAAGGGTTTGAGCGTCCAGCAATCCTCTGCCGGTCATTCAGCTTTTTTAGGCAAGTCCCACTTTTACTGTATGTGCATCTCGTCTTAACACCACCTGCATCTGAACCAGATATATCTAGTTACTCTCGTTATAAAGTTCTTTAAGATAAATCACAAACAGTAGTATATCAATTATCTCATGGAGATGAATCTATTGGGACCAACAAAAAAACTAGGAATAGGCCCTAAGTATGAAAATTAACTTGTTCATAACATTAATTTCGAAAATCAACTTTCTCGTCAGAAATATCTATAAATCAATTGTATGTCATTACGTCCTTGTTCAACAACAGCAGTAATATCTCGATATATCTTACTAGTCGCTCAAATCAAAAATATATCAATTGCAGCTAACATATCTGATAACCAAGTAGGTCTCAGATTTATCTAGTCATTAACGGCGCATTCATATTTACGGACTTATCTACCACAAACCGAGCAATTATCAAATTACAGAGGTGTATAACACCCGGAAATATCTAATTTTCTAACGAAACGCACTCGAACAAAACCCAAACACAAAATCTGATTATAAAACTTTTAGATGTTCAATTAAAATGGTGGACAAGAAATAGTTTTGGGAATACAACACTTATGCACCGATTTTATTGAAACAAATATGTTCCCACCCCAGATTTATCTAACTAAACTCATTCAAATAGTCACATGTATAAAAATAAATAAATAATGGATATATCGAGTATATCCACAGAGAAAAATATCTGATGTATCTCACAACCTATTGTTACCAAAATATGCATCCTCTTCACCAATACAACCAACGTAACAACCAAAAATCTTCCACAACTACAAGATCATAACAATGCACCCAACTTTGCAATGTTGGCAATACAAACAGAAACAAATTGAAATTTGCATATTTAACAGTCAAACCCCTAAGAACACCGCAATCCATGGCTACCTATAAACACGAAAAAAATAACACTTCACCGTCGATCAAATGTATCCCTACGTAAAAACAAGCCAAAACAACCGCATCATTTGTACCCAAAATAACCACAGCAGCAAATAAAAAAGTCAAAACGGAGGCCATACCTGAGTGTGAGCCTGCCAATGCCATGAACATTAGCACACCAAGAAAAAGTTGTACAGGAAAACGTTGAAGTCGGAGGCGGAAAAAATGGAGGCCTAGAAAATGGGGAAGCGGAAACACTTCAGATTCCTCTTTCAAAATGAAATTTGGGATCAGATTTATCCCTCCACCAAGGACGCGATCCGTTCATCAAACTTGGTGTACAATAAGCAGTACTCGCTTAAGATTTACAAGATGAATAACTATTTATAAGTTTTTGAAGGACAAAACAAAGCAATTGTATTATATTAAAAAAACAAGCTTCTTAAATTATACCAAAAGGGTCTTGAGTTCAGATGTAATATTAGATTACTGACTGCTGTGATATGAATCCAGACAAATATTACATGAATTTTATTTTATCTTGGTAATTGGTGACTTGACAGTATTAAGGCTTGTTGTTGACTGACAGTATCTGTGGAAATAAAATTGGCAGGGATGATCAGATAATTTTGAATGGAATACTCTTCTACTTAGCCAACATGTACTTGTCGGGAGCCCAACACATTCCCATATGGAAAACAAATGGTGCAATTCTAGCTGCTCTCCTCCACACTGGTCCAGCCGAGTTCCACAACTATTGGCTCCACAGAGCTCTACACCACCACTTCCCTACTCACGTTACCACTCTTACCACCATGTACCGATTGTCACAGAGCCCATCACAAGTAAGCAACAAATTAACTAAACATGCATGGTTAATTAAGTTTGTAAAGTTGCTTATGTTGATCGGTTTGGAATGGAATTGGACTTGGAATTAGTTTGTAAAGTTGCCGGCCTATCCCTCCGTTGCCCAAAAAGGGTCGGTGAACCCGTTGTCTTCTAGCCGATCAACAACAAAGAAAAACATCAAACGGTGCAAAAACGGTCTAACGAAAACACCTCACCGGTCAACCGAAACCCCGACCAGAGGACTGGTCCAACCGAAAAACCCGTCAATAGGTCGAACCGCAAAGGAGACCCGTTCGACCGAAAAAAACCAGTAAAACAAATCCTTTACTCAAAAGAAACAAACGGTCGAACGATCCAAGACCTCCGGTCGACCGAACATCACCAGTAAAACCCTCCATCAATCCACACCACGTGGTCGACCAAAACAACACTTCCGGTCGAACGACCTTTAAGTTAACTTAAGTCGTCAATCAGACGAGTCAACAGGCGGTCGACCGTTTAGATAGTCAACGTCCCAACCGACCTACGACAGTACTTTCGGTCGACCGGCAAAAGGGTCAAGTTCGACCGAAAGCAACCAGAACCTCTATCTCTCGCTCAAAATGCCACAACCAGTCGACCACCCAAAGGTATCGTTCGACCGGTGCAAGGGATATCGTCCAAAAATACACTACAACCGGTCGACCGAATACACTACAACCGGTTGACCGAACCAAACCACCGGTCGACCGCTATAGTGCAGAAAAACTGCTGCACAGGTCCGACGAGCCATCCGACCTACCGTCGACCACTTCAACACACACGAAAGCATAAGTGAGTATCAAATTAAAACTTGACATACCTTTAAGGCTTGAAGAAGCCATTGAAGATCCAACGGCGAGCGTCTCCACGCAACTCTTCTTCTCCGGCGGAACCCGACCCGATCGACCGACCAACCCTCGTACACTTCACCACACCTCTTCACCTCGACAAACACAACTCCTAAAGTGTAACTTATTACACTTTCCACCCGGATAAAGACTTTTCGGAACGATACTCGAGCGGTACAAACCCTTTGAGTTAAAAATTGAAGAACTTGACGCTGTATCTCCATAAGTCAAGAGAGATACGGCGTTGGGATTAAAAAGGTCTAACGTGTATGTATCACACTGACCACTCAGATACGGATTTTTTGGAACGTCACTCGAACGACTCAAGTCCTTTGAGTTAAAAATTGAAGCACTTGACGCCGTATCTCCATAAGTCAAGAGAGATACGACGTTGGCATTAAAATGGTTTAACGTGTATGTATTACACTGACCACTCAGATACGGATTTTTTGGAATGCCACTCGAACTACTCAAGCCCTTTGAGTTCAAAATTGAAGAACATGACGCTCTATCCCCATAAGTCAAGAGAGATACGGCGTTGGATTAAAATGGTATAAAGTGTAAAAAATATTACACTCCCCACCCGGATATAGACGTTTTGCAACGATACTCGAGCGGTACAACTCCTTCGAGTTGAAAATTGAAGGAATTGACGTCGTATCTCCATAGGTCACGAGAGATACGACGTTGGGATAAAGATGATCTAAAGTGTAACCAATTACACTATCCACTCCGATATAGACATTTTGGAACGATACGCAAGCGGTACAAGTCCTTTGAGTTCAAATTTGGAGGACTTTACGTCGTATCCCCCTAGGTGGAGAGAGATACGACGTTGGGCTAAAATGGTCTAAAGTGTAACTTATTGCACTTTCCACCCGGATATAGACTTTTTGGAACGAGACTCGAGCGGTACAAATCCTTTGAGTTAAAAATTGAAGGACTTGTCGTCGTAACGCCTTAGGTGACGAGAGATACGACGTTCGGATTAAAATTGTCTAACGTGTAAGAAAATATAGTTTCCACCCAATTATAGACTTTCTGGAACGATACTCGAGCAGTACAACTCCTTTGAGTTTAAAATTGAAGGAATTGGCGTCGTATCTCCATAGGTCACGAGAGATACTACGTTTGGATAAAGATATTATATGGTGTAACCAATTACACTCTCCACTCAGGTATAGACATTTTGGAACGATACGCGAGCGGTACAAGTCCGTTGAGTTGAAAAATGGAGGACTTGACGTCGTATCCCCATAGGTTTCGAGTGATACGATGCTGGGCTAAACTTTCCACCCGGATAAAGACTTTTCGGACCGATACTCGAGCGGTACAAACCCTTTGAGTTAAAAATTGAAGCACTTGACGCCGTATCTCCATAAGTCAAGAGAGATACGGCGTTGGGATTAAAAAGGTCTAACGTGTATGTATCACACTGACCACTCAGATACGGATTTTTTGGAACGCGACTCGAACGACTCAAGTCATTTAAGTCAAAAATTGAAGAACTTGACGCCGTATCTCCATAAGTCAAGAGAGATACGGCGTTGGATTAAAATGGTATAAAGTGTAAAATATTACACTCCCCACCCGGATATAGACGTTTTGGAACGATACTCGAGCGGTACAAATCCTTTGAGTTAAAAATTGAAGGACTTGTCGTCGTAACGCCTTAGGTGACGAGAGATACGACGTTCGGATTAAAATGATCTAACGTGTAAGAAAATATACTTTCCACCCGAATATAGACTTTCTGGAACGATACTCGAGTGGTACAACTCCTTTGAGTTAAAAATTGAAGGAATTGACGTCGTATCTCCATAGGTCACGAGAGATACGACGTTGGGATTAAAATGGTCTAACGTGTAAGTATTACACTGACCACTCGGGTACAGAATTTTTGGAACATCACTCGAACGACTCAAGTCGTTTAAGTCCAAAATTGAAGAACCTGACGCCGTATCTCCATAAGTCAAGAGAGATACGGCGCTGGGATTAAAAAGGTCTAACGTGTACGTATCACACTGACCACTCATATACGGATGTTTTGGAACGCCACTCGAACGACTCAAGTCTTTTGAGTTAAAAATTGAAGAACTTGACGCCGTAACCCCATAGGTGACGAGAGATACGACGTTAGGATTAAAATGGTTTAACGTGTATGTATTACACTGACCACTCAGATACGGATTTTTTGGAATGCCACTCGAACTACTCAAGCCCTTTGAGTTCAAAATTGAAGAACATGACGCGCTATCCCCATAAGTCAAGAGAGATACGGCGTTGGATTAAAATGGTATAAAGTGTAAAAAATATTACACTCCCCACCCGGATATAGACGTTTTGCAACGATACTCGAGCGGTACAACTCCTTCGAGTTGAAAATTGAAGGAATTGACGTCGTATCTCCATAGGTCACGAGAGATACGACGTTGGGATAAAGATGATCTAAAGTGTAACCAATTACACTCTCCACTCCGATATAGACATTTTGGAACGATACGCAAGCGGTACAAGTCCTTTGAGTTCAAATTTGGAGGACTTTACGTCGTATCCCCTAGGTGGCGAGAGATACGACGTTGGGCTAAAATGGTCTAAAGTGTAACTTATTGCACTTTCCACCCGGATATAGACTTTTTGGAACGAGAATCGAGCGGTACAAATCCTTTGAGTTAAAAATTGAAGGACTTGTCGTCGTAACGCCTTAGGTGACGAGAGATACGACGTTTGGATTAAAATGGTCTAACGTGTAAGAAAATATACTTTCCACCCGAATATAGACTTTCTGGAACGATACTCGAGCGGTACAACTCCATTGAGTTAAAAATTGAAGGAATTGACGTCGTATCTCCATAGGTCACGAGAGATACGACGTTGAGATAAAGATGATCTAAAGTGTAACCAATTACACTCTCCACTCCGATATAGACATTTTGGAACGATACGCAAGCGGTACAAGTCCTTTGAGTTAAAATTTGGAGGACTTTACGTCTTATCCCCCTAGGTGGCGAGAGATACGACGTTGGGCTAAAATGGTCAAAAGTGTAACTTATTGCACTTTCCACCCGGATATAGACTTTTTGGAACGAGACTCGAGCGGTACAAATCCTTTGAGTTAAAAATTGAAGGACTTGTCGTCGTAACGCCTTAGGTGACGAGAGATACGACGTTCGGCTTAAAATGGTCTAACGTGTAAGAAAATATACTTTCCACCCGAATATAGACTTTCAGGAACGATACTCGAGCGGTACAACTCCTTTGAGTTTAAAATTGAAGGAATTGACGTCGTATCTCCATAGGTCACGAGAGAAACGACGTTGGGATTAAAATGGTCTAACGTGTAAGAATTACACTGACCACTCGGGTACAGAATTTTTGGAACACCACTCGAACGACTCAAGTCGTTTAAGTCAAAAATTGAAGAACTTGATGCCGTATCTCCATAAGTGAAGAGAGATACGGCGCTGGGATTAAAAAGGTCTAACGTGTATGTATCACACTGACCACTCAGATACGGATTTTTTGGAACGCCACTCGAACGACTCAAGTCCTTTGAGTAAAAAATTGAACTTGACGCCGTAACCCCATAGGTGACGAGATATACGACGTTGGGATTAAAATGGTCTAACGTGTAAGTACTACACTGACCACTCGGGTACAGATTTTTTGGAACACCACTCGAACGACTCAAGTCGTTTAAGTCAAAAATTGAAGAGCTTGACGCCGTATCTCCATAAGTCAAGAGAGATACGGCGCTGGGATTAAAAAGGTCTAACGTGTATGTATCAAACTGACCACTCAGATACGGATTTTTTGGAACGCCACTCGAACGACTCAAGTCCTTGAGTTAAAAATTGAAGAACTTGACGCCGTAACCCCATAGGTGACGAGAGATACGACGTTGGCATTAAAATGGTCTAACGTGTATGTATTACACTGACCACTCAGATACGGATTTTATGGAATGTCACTCGAACGACTCAAGCCCTTTGAGTTCAAAATTGAAGAACATGACGCTCTATCTCCATAAGTCAAGAGAGATACGGCGTTGGATTAAAATGGTATAAAGTGTAAAATATTACACTCCCCACCCAGATATAAACGTTTTGGAACGATACTCGAGCGGTACAACTCCTTCGAGTTGAAAATTGAAGGAATTGACGTCGTATCTCCATAGGTCACGAGAGATACGACGTTGGGATAAAGATGATCTAAAGTGTAACCAATTACACTCTCCACTCCGATATAGACATTTTGGAACGATACGCAAGCGGAACAAGTCCTTTGAGTTCAAATTTGGAGGACTTTACGTCTTATCCCCCTAGGTGGCGAGAGATACGACGTTGGGCTAAAATGGTCTAAAGTGTAACTTATTGCACTTTCCACCCGGATATAGACTTTTTGGAACGAGACTCGAGCGGTACAAATGCTTTGAGTTAAAAATTGAAGGACTTGTCGTCGTAACGCCTTAGGTGACGAGAGATACGACGTTCGGCTTAAAATGGTCTAACGTGTAAGAAAATATACTTTCCACCCGAATATAGACTTTCTGGAACGATACTCGAGCGGTACAACTCCTTTGAGTTAAAAATTGAAGGAATTGACGTCGTATCTCCATAGGTCACTTGAGATACTACGTTGGGATTAAAATGGTCTAACGTGTAAGTATTACACTGACCACTCGGGTACAGAATTTTTGGAACACCACTCGAACGACTCAAGTCGTTTAAGTCAAAAATTGAAGAACTTGATGCCGTATCTCCATAAGTGAAGAGAGATACGGCGCTGGGATTAAAAAGGTCTAACGTGTATGTATCACACTGACCACTCAGATACGGATTTTTTGGAACGCCACTCGAACGACTCAAGTCCTTTGATATAAAAATTGAACTTGACGCCGTAACCCCATAGGTGACGAGAGATACGACGTTGGGATTAAAATGGTCTAACGTGTAAGTACTACACTGACCACTCGGGTACAGATTTTTTGGAACACCACTCGAACGACTCAAGTCGTTTAAGTCAAAAATTGAAGAACTTGACGCCGTATCTCCATAAGTCAAGAGAGATACGGCGCTGGGATTAAAAAGGACTAAGGTCTATGTATCACACTGACCACTCAGATACGGATTTTTTGGAACGCCACTCGAACGACTCAAGTCCTTTGAGTTAAAAATTGAAGAACTTGACGTCGTAACCCCATAGGTGACGAGAGATACGACGTTGGGATTAAAATGGTGTAACGTGTAAGTATTACACTGACCACTCGGGTACAGAATTTTTGGAACACCACTCGAACGACTCAAGTCGTTTAAGTCAAAAATTGAAGAACTTGACGCCGTATCTCCATAAGTCAAGAGAGATACGGCGCTGGGAATAAAAAGGTCTAAAGTTTTTGTATCACACTGACCACTCAGATACGGATTTTTTGGAACGCCACTCGAACGACTCAAGTCTTTTGAGTTAAAAATTGAAGAACTTGACGCCGTAACCCCATAGGTGACGAGAGATACGACGTTGGAATTAAAATGGTCTAACGTGTAAGTATTACACGGACCACTCGGGTACAGAATTTTTGGAACACCACTAGAACTACTCAACTCGTTTAAGTCAAAAATTGAAGAACTTGACGCCGTATCTCCATAAGTCAAGAGAGATACGGCGCTGGGAATAAAAAGGTCTAAGGTGTATGTATCACACTGACCACTCAGATACGGATTTTTTGGAACGCCACTCGAACGACTCAAGTCCTTTGAGTTAAAAATTGAAGAACTTGACGCCGTAACCCCATAGGTGACGAGAGATACGACGTTGGAATTAAAATGGTCTAACGTGTAAGTATTACACTGACCACTCGGGTACAAAATTTTTGGAACACCACTCGAACGACTCAAGTCGTTTAAGTCAAAAATTGAAGAACTTGAAGCCGTATCTCCATAAGTCAAGAGAGATACGGCGCTGGGATTAAAATGGTCTAAGGTGTATGTATCACACTGACCACTCAGATACGGATTTTTTGGAACGCCACTCGAACGACTCAAGTCCTTTGAGTTAAAAATTGAAGAACTTGACGTCGTAACCCCATAGGTGACGTGAGATACGACGTTGGGATTAAAATGGTCTAACGTGTAAGTATTACACTGACCACTCGGGTACAGAATTTTTGGAACACCACTCGAACGACTCAAGTCGTTTAAGTCCAAAATTGAAGAACTTGACGCCGTATCTCCAAAAGTCAAGAGAGATACGGCGCTGGGAATAAAAAGGTCTAAGGTGTATGTATCACACTGACCACTCAGATACGGATTTTTTGGAACGCCACTAGAACGACTCAAGTCCTTTGAGTTAAAAATTGAAGAACTTGACGCCGTAACCCCATAGGTGACGAGAGATACGACGTTGGGATTAAAATGGTCTAACGTGTAAGTATTACACTAACCACTCGGGTACAGAATTTTTGGAACACCACTCGAACGACTCAAGTCGTTTAAGTCAAAAATTGAAGAACTTGACGCCGTATCTCCATAAGTCAAGAGAGATACGGCGCTGGGATTAAAAAGGTCGAACGTGTATGTATCACACTGACCACTCAGATACGGATTTTTTGGAACGCCACTCGAACGACTCAAGTCTTTTGAGTTAAAAATTGAAGAACTTGACGCCGTAACCCCATAGGTGACGAGAGATACGACGTTGGGATTAAAATGGTCTAACGTGCATGTATTACACTGACCACTCGGGTACGGATTTTTTGGAATGCCACTCGAACGACTCAAGCCCTTTGAGTTCAAAATTGAAGAACATGACGCTCTATCTCCATAAGTCAAGAGAGATACGGCGTTGGATTAAAATGGTATAAAGTGTAAAATATTACACTCCCCACCCGGATATAGACGTTTTGCAACGATACTCGAGCGCTACAACTCCTTCGAGTTGAAAATTGAAGGAATTGACGTCGTATCTCCATAGGTCACGAGAGATACGACGTTGGGATAAAGATGATCTAAAGTGTAACCAATTACACTCTCCACTCCGATATAGACATTATGGAATGATACGCAAACGGTACAAGTCCTTTGAGTTCAAATTTGGAGGGCTTTACGTCGTATCCCCCTAGGTGGCGAGAGATACGACGTTGGGCTAAAATGGTCTAAAGTGTAACTTATTGCACTTTCCACCCGGATATAGACTTTTTGGAACGAGACTCGAGCGGTACAAATCCTTTGAGTTAAAAATTGAAGGACTTGTCGTCGTAACGCCTTAGGTGACGAGAGATACGACGTTCGGATTAAAATGGTCTAACGTGTAAGAAAATATACTTTCCACCCGAATATAGACTTTCTGGAACGATACTCGAGCGGTACAACTCCATTGAGTTAAAAATTGAAGGAATTGACGTCGTATCTCCATAGGTCACTTGAGATACTACGTTGGGATAAAGATATTATATGGTGTAACCAATTACACTCTCCACTCGGGTATAGACATTTTGGAACGATACACGAGCGGTACAAGTCCGTTGAGTTGAAAAATGGAGGACTTGACGACGTATCCCCATAGGTTTCGAGAGATACGACGCTGGGCTAAACTTTCCACCTGGATATAGACTTTTTGGAACGAGACTGGAGCGGTACAAATCCTTTGAGTTAAAAATTGAAGGACTTGACGTAGTAACCCCATAGGTGACGAGAGATACGACGTTGGGATTAAAATGGTCTAACGTGTAAGTATTACACTGACCACTCGGGTACAGAATTTTTGGAACACCACTCGAACGACTCAAGTCGTTTAAGTCAAAAATTGAAGAAATTGACGCCGTATCTCCATAAGTCAAGAGAGATACGGCGCTGGGATTAAAAAGGTCCAACGTGTATGTATGACACTGACCACTCAAATACGGATTTTTTGGAACACCACTCGATCGAGTCAAGTCCTTTTAGTTAAAAATTGAAGAACTTGACGCCGTAACCCCATAGGTGACGAGAGATACGACGTTGGGATTAAAATGGTCTAACGTGTAAGTATTACACTGACCACTCGGGTACAGAATTTTTGGAACACCACTCGAACGACTCAGGCCCTTTGAGTTCAAAATTGAAGAACATGACGCGCTATCCTCATAAGTCAAGAGAGATACGGCATTGGATTAAAATGGTATAAAGTGTAAAATATTACACTCCCCACCCGGATAGAGACGTTTTGGAACGATACTCGAGCAGTACAACTCCTTCGAGTTGAAAATTGAAGGAATTGACGTCGTATCTCAATAGGTCACGAGAGATACGACGTTGGGATAAAGATGATCTAAAGTGTAACCAATTACACTCTCTACTCCGATATATACATTTTGGAACGATACGCAAGCGGTACAAGTCCTTTGAGTTCAAATTTGGAGGACTTTACGTCGTATCCCCCTAGGTGGCGAGAGATACGACGTTGGGCTAAAATGGTCTAAAGTGTAACTTATTGCACTTTCCACCCGGATATAGACTTTTTGGATCGAGACTCGAGCGGTACAAATCCTTTGAGTTAAAAATTGAAGGACTTGTCGTCGTAACGCCTTAGGTGACGAGAGATACGACGTTCGGATTAAAATTGTCTAACGTGTAAGAAAATATACTTTCCACTCCGAACGCCACTCGAACGCTCAAGTCATTTGAGTTAAAAATAGGAGTTGACGTCGTATCTCGATAGGTTAAGAGAAATACGGCATTGGATTAAAATGGTCTAAAGTGTAACATATTACACTTACCCCTCCGATAATGACATTTCAGAACGATACGCGAGCGGTAGAGGTCTTTTGAGTAAAAATTGAAGGGTTGGACATCGTATCTCTATAGGTGACGAGAGATACGATGTTGGGAAAAAATGGTCTAAA
Source organism: Triglochin maritima (assembly GCA_963682175.1). Taxonomy (NCBI): domain Eukaryota; kingdom Viridiplantae; phylum Streptophyta; class Magnoliopsida; order Alismatales; family Juncaginaceae; genus Triglochin; species Triglochin maritima. Next base: position 52,396,446 of record OY821771.1, on the reverse strand, counting down.
GTGTAACATTTGACAAAATAAGATTTATTTATGTGGTTGATACTCGGTAGTCAACCTCTTTTAAGGTTATTTTATAAAACTGAGATATCATTCTTTAAAAGGTGAAAATGACGACATAAATGTATAGAGTGACTTGCATCAAAAGGTTATGCCTATAACTTGTTTTTTCTCCTGTTGGGAGATTAAGCAAAGATAAATATCATATTCCAAAAATGAGATGTAATCCAGTCCTAATGTTTCCATGGCTATTTTATGTTGCCTTGACTATCTCGACGATTGAACATAGTTAACATCTAATGAAAAAAGATCGAGAAACAAAATTAATGCTGAACAATTCTATCATCTTCTAAACTTACAAGAAAGAAAATGAGCCTACATGAAACTAAAGTGTAAATATAATATTACTTACCTTAGAAGCAATATGTCCAAGAGTATCCAATAAATCTTTCTTTTGCTAACACATATAATCGAGCACATGTTCTTGTGGGAGGTGCTAACGCAGAGTCACTCATTGCTGCCGTGTTCCTTCAAACAATCTGAGAGCATTCAAGGCTATGGCTTACTCAATCTTCTTTTGTTTACAAACATGTCCTATTCGTGTTGAAAATCAATATATAAACTTACATACATAAATAAATACATGTATATATAAAACTAGTTGAGGAACAAAATATCTAAAGAACATGAGTTGACATGTTAGTTTTTGGTTTCTTAAAGGCTAAAGTCTGAAAATGATCCGTTTATATAGGAGCAAATATCTTAAGAACATGTGTGGACAAGTTGGATTGTTGATTCTTGAAGATAAAAGTCTGGAAGTTGCCATGTGAAGATAGAATGAAATGTAAAAGGACTTATAGGCAAAGAAAAATGTCCCCAACAATGACATACCACGGCAAGTACTGACATCTCTACATGGTCTGTTTCTTGCTTACTCTCTTGGACACAGTTCCAGAGCATCAGTTACAGAACACCAGGCCTAGAGAAAGAGTGTAAATTCATGAGTCAGTTGATGTATAAACAGTGATTGAATTTGAGGTCTAAAAAAAGAAAAGCAAACAGCTGCCAATTACAGAGACATGACGAAAGAACATATTTTTTACTAAAATTAGTGGGGTTCAGCACATTTTCACGAAGTGTTCAGATAAAATAGAGTCCATCCATGGAATATTCGGATGGAGAAGAAAAAACCTCGAATAAAAGGCAAAGTGATCGATTTGGAGTGAAAAAGGTTCGGAGACCAAGAATCCGAAAATCCAAACCACGTCAAAAGAGTGAAAGAAACAAAAATTCCAAGAGATGACTCTCAAAACCCTACATCCAAACCAAATCGAAACAGAAGAAGACTTGAGTAGTGAAAGAAGATTAGTAATGAAGAAAGAATGGGTAAATGATGGAGAGAAGCGCTCACAGGTCAAGATTCTGCACCCTGGACAACAAATGTCCAACTGACGCTTGCCGTCGCGATAAGCATCCTCAATGCTGGTGTACCCATCTACCCAAACCCAATGAATGACATGTGCTTTCTGAACAGAGCAACAACTTCGACTATTGAAGAAATAACACCTTTTGTCAGATAACTAATATAAACAGATACTGGTATGGTATGAAAGAAGATGAAGTATTGACAGATGACGCAATACCTTTTCGAGAAGAAGATCTTGAAGGTTTCTGTCGCCGAAGGGTGCGGCGGAGAAAGAGAGCTTCTTGTTCTCGACGTAGCGGATGGTGTCGTAGGAGAAGTAGCCAACCCATTCACCGACAGTTCCGGAGACGGACATGGGATCGGAGACCATCGTCTCGGTTCGGCGTCCCTCCTGGTGGTCCTTGGCGACGACCTCCATGGCGGGCTGGGGGCGTCACGGTCGTCCAACCTCTCTCGATCTCCCACATCAGATCGGATTCGTGGTTAGGGTTTCCTGAGGGATGGAAGGATCGGGTTCGGGGATGATCGGAGAGGGAAAAGGTCGGGATTAGGGTTTGGGGGATCGGAATGGGGAAATCGGCGGATTAGGGTTTGGAGCGGGAAAGGGAGTGGAGTGGTGGGAAAGATTGGAATGGAAAGGAAACATCCGGGGGGTATATATACCCTTCCCTTCCGACCGTTGGGAGTAGTGACCAGCAAGGAGTCATGCCGACGTTGCCCACGCGGTTGGTCGGCGGAAGGAAGGGTTTTTTTATAGAAAAAAAATAAAATAAATTAGAAGCTGCCCAATGAAATATATTTTTATTGAGAATTAGCATATACTCACTTCCCCGCAGGGGCTGCCGCCCCCTGCCACCCCCGCACAAACTCAACAAACCTCCCACTGTATATTTTACCCCACAAGAATTACGTTTAGGAAAAAAATAGCATCTCAGATTTCCTGTTTATGTAGAACATCGGGAAGTCTTCGCACCGTCCCATTCACGCTGCTTACGTTGTGAAGAATCCTAGGAGTCGGCATCAGACGCTTCTTCGACCTAATGTCTTGCTCGAAATGGTGATTTATTCTGGAGAGAAAGAATGAAGAAGAAAGAAAGAGTGTCATCATATTTGTATTTGGGTGGAGAGAGAGAACGTGCTGAGTTGAAACGCATTTAATGGGATTTGAGTGGACATCAGAAAGAAAAAACAAAAAAACATTCATGCTTTGGCCACGTAAGGGCTGACATGGATGTCCACGTAGAACGCGTCCGTGACGCGCTGCGTTCATAAAACATTTCCCTTTCTTTTATGAGTCGGAAGAATATATGTCATGACTTTTGTTTCGAACGGTTCTTCTTTTCATCATTACAAACATACTGAACATGCAAATATATTAGAATCATCAATTAATATAAATGAATAACCGTATGAATACAATGAAGTGTTTCGTCATTTGCAAATCTCATGTATTATTTCCAAATAAAATTGTGTAATACATTTCGTTTATGTTCAACCACATTTGTGCAACACATTCCTTGTTTAACAAATATTTAATAAATTCATATAATAAATTCTATTACTCATTAACCGGAAATGTTTACAGGAGACAACAACACGTGGTTTCTGTTTCAGGTGGCTCAGATGCCACACATTTGCTTTCCTTCTTCAGAAGTGGATTGAGATCAGTAATGCACTTTTAAGTGCACCATTCCTGGCTTTCGAATGCGCAATCAATGTAGCATATATATGATTCTCTGGTTTGAGTTTCACCTAGACAATTACGTACATAAATAATTAATTAGTCATATACAACATTAACAAATTCAAATATATCGTACGTGCACGTGACGTGTAGTTATCACCTGATGATATCAAATCGCAAAAAGCAAGAAAGACCACCATCGAGTGTAACCTCCCAAAACAGCGGAAATTTAAAAAATTTTAATCAAGGCAATAGAACTCAATAATCAAAGACGAGACTGTTACTTCTCATAAAACATATAAGCGATGCACCATATTACATCAGAGTTTGTCAAAACGATACATGATTACAACAGAACGACAAAAAGGAGATAAACGTGATCATGTTGACCTCAGTGGTCCGAATAGAGGATCTGATCCCAAGATACGCACGCCCGCTGATCACCACCCAACTGGACCTATTGTAGTCCTGAAAAAGATGCAACAACAATGCCTGAATTTCCATAAGGAAACCCCGTATGCCAAGCTCACTTATATGCATGCAGTAGTACAAAAACTTATCATACTAGTAGCATGTCATGTCATCAACCGTAAGGAAAATAGTTCCCCCGAAGGGTAACATGGGACATCAGTCCGACAATCATCATCGGGTCTCTCGAGGAGACCTACCGTAGGCACGTACGGTCTAACGGAACAAGACGTCATACTCCCCACACGCGGCTACACTAATCATGGGGTTCGGCAGGGAGCATCCGCCAGGTCCGCGCCATAAGAAACAGATCTGTAACTTCGTGGTCGATATCACACCAACGGAGCTGTCGCTCGGTCGGTCCATCAATCATCATCTCAGTAGGTGCCCATATGAGGAACATAGCCGGAACATCATCATCAATCCATCAATCATCATCGCCGGAACAACATCAGCGGCATCACCGGCGCTGCAACGGTGGTCCATCAATACGTCCGACACATCATCGGAGGGTCCAGACCGAAGTCTGTCAGGTCATCAGGCTCCACGAGCCGCAAACACCAACCGCGCCGCTATAAAGCAGGGCAGCGACCTCCGTAGCCCCGTGGGCCGGTAGTCACCTCACCCAACGACAGTTGCGTGTCCGCACAATCATCATACATTGGGATCTGTGATCCCTCAAGCCTGCTACTCTACAATGAGTCCAATCAATCCATCATATTAGTCACGATCCATACATGGAGGTGACGCGTCGCCAACACCCACACTCTTCCACACGGCAGTCCCTGGGCAGGCACGCGGAACGCGCCCATCGTCACCTCCCGATTCACGCACAAGGCGAGAACACGGGTTTCTGTGGACAGAGTTGGCATTCAAAAGAGAACCAGGAATTCAGTCCTGTGCAAAAACGGTCGACCGAAAGAGGCAACTCGGTCGACCGTTTCCTCAAGGGAATCAGTCGACCGAAAGTTTGGATCGGTCGAACTATTTGCGCAAAACTTAAGTCCCAACGGTCTACCGAAGGTCTAAAACCGGTCGACCGAAACGAGGTCAAAATCTGGAGTCTGGTCAACATCAATTTAAAACTATCTGTTGACCGACTCAGGGGTCTCGGTCGACCGAACACTACCAGGGCATCCTAATATTTCAAAGTCAAATAACGGTCGACCGCAAACATGCATAAATAGTCCAGTACACTTAAGTTCCGGTCGACCGAACATAAGGAACCGGTCGACCGAAACACAACAAGCAATCAAAATACACTACATTCGGTCGACCGCCCGAAAGGCCCGGTCGACCGTTGGTCGTCTTCAACCTCGCGCCAGCCGAGGTTTTTCACCAAAACTCTTCGTCGGAGAGGTCTCTGACCTCCCCCGACCGACCAACACAACCCTCCCACGAGGGTTAACAACAAAAACACGTTAAGGAGCGGCATACCTCGAAGAAACAACAAATCCGTCGGAGCCTCGCTCGCGCCTCCGTCACCTCTTCGACAGCAACCACCTTCGCACGCCTCACGTCCTCGCCTCCGCGACTCCGAGCTCGACACCACACGTCGCAACTCCCTCTGGTCGCCGGAAGAGAAAATGGAATGGTGAGAGGGAGATCAAAAGAGAGAGAGAGAGAGAGAAAACAAAACAACTTCTTAAATCCAACCCTCTTCTCAAAACGTCAACAGTAACCGGCCCCTACTCAACAACCCCATCACCTCACCTCCTCCAACTTCCCATGCACACTATTGTTCTCCTCCTCTTCCCCATGCTAATCTCCCCCTAAACACCCATTAGCACCCTAAATGGGTTTAGGGTTCTAACAATCCACCCAACTTAAAAGGATTTCGTCCCGAAATCAAAGCAAACTACTCACCGAAAAGCTCTGGATACTGCTTTCTGACTTCCTCCTCAATCTCCCAAGTGGCCTCGCGCTCACTGTGATGCTGCCACCTGACCTTCACCATCAGAATGGTCCTCCTCCTGAGTTGATGGTCCATGCGATCGACTATCTCCACTGGTCTCTCCTCAAGAGACAGGTCCTGCTGAATCTCTGGCACTGCTATCTCAATCACGTGAGCTGGATCTGCAACGTACTTCCTTAGCATCGATACATGGAAGATGTTGTGAAGACCCGAGAACTGTGGTGGCAACGCAATCCGGTAGGCAACCTCTCCAACTCGGTCGAGGATCTCAAACGGCCCAACATACCTCGGACTGAGCTTCCCCTCCTTCCCAAACCTCATCACACCTCGGGCTGGGGAAATCTTCAGAAACACATGGACACCCACTTCGAAACTCAACACACGTCTGCGTCGATCAGCATAACTCTTCTGCCTGCTCTGTGCCGTGACCAGTCTCTTCCTGATCACATCAACCTTCTCTGCATACATCTGCATAATCTCTGGGCCCACTAACTGCCTCTCGCCCACATCACTCCAGCATTCCAATGATCTGCATGGCCTCCCATACAACGCCTCGTACGGTGTCATCCCAATGCTCGAATGGTAGTTATTGTTGTAGGCGAACTCTATCAGCGGCAAATGCTCGTCCCAGTGCCCTGCCCAATCCAGTGTGCATGCTCTCAGCATATCCTCCAAGGTCTGAATCGTCCTCTCTGACTGGTCATCTGTCTGTGGGTGGAACGATGTACTGAACCTCAAACGCGTCCCCAAAGCCTGCTGCAGACTCCCCCAAAATCTGGAAGTGAAACGAGGATCTCGATCGGAGATGATGCTCACTGGCACTCTATGCAGCCTGACTATCTCCTCCATATACAACCTAGCCAGACCCTCCAAAGGCAACGTGGTCCTGATCGCTAAGAAGTGCGCCGACTTGGTCAGTCGATCGACTATCACCCAAATCGCGTCGTGGAATCTCCTCGTCTTCGGCAATCCCGTGACAAAATTCATCGTCACGTGCTCCCACTTCCACTCAGGAAGCTAAATGCACTGCATCGGTCCCACTGGTCGCTGATGTTCAATCTTCACCTGCTGACATATTAAACATCGCTCCACAAACTCTGCAATGTTCCTCTTCATGCCCTTCCACCAGAAGTTCCGCTGCAGGTCCTTATACATCTTCGTGCTCCCCGGGTGAATGGTGTATCTCGCTCTGTGTGCCTCCTCCATGATGTCATCTCTCAGCCCGTCGACCTTCGGCACCCAGATCCGATTCCTGAACCTCAAGCCACCATCAACCCCTACACTGAAGTCTGACTCATCTCTGGAAGCCAACTGTAGCAGACCTGCTAACTCCTCATCCTCATGCTGAGCCTGCACCACCCGTGAGACTATCTGCGGCTCCACCCGAAGCCCAGCAATCACTGCTCCCTCTGAACCCTCTGTGAATGGTCTCCACTTTGACAATGCCTTGAGTAGCCTCCACTCCTGGATGCATAGACTCGCAACTGAAACCTCCACCTTCCTGCTCGCGCATCTGCAACCGAATTCGCCTTTCCCGGATGATAAGAAATGGTGAAGTCGTAGTCCTTAATGAACTCGAGCCATCTGCGTTGCCTCATATTCAGCTCCTTCTCTGAGAACAAATACTTCAGGCTCTGTAATACCCTGCCAGTCCCACGAAGCTCCTGATCTCCGTCACGCTCGTCGGGGCTCTCCACTGAGTCACTGCCTCGACCTTCGCCGGATCCACCGAAATCCCATCTGCTGACACAATATGTCCCATAAAAGCCACCTGATCCAACCAAAACTCACACTTCGTGTACTTGGCATAAAGTTGCTGATCCCTCAAGATGTCAATCACAATCCTCAGGTGCTCTCTATGTTGCTCTCTGTCAGGCGAGTATACTAAGATGTCGTCCACGAATACAACGACAAATCTGTCAAGGTACGGGTGAAAGGTCTTATTCATCAGATCCATGAATGTTGCAGATGTGTTACAATTAATCAACTCTTAAAAAGGATTTAAGTCGTACATTTATTTAAGTCATAACAAAATACATTACATTAATTCAAGTCTTACAATTAATCAACTCTTACATTCATTCGTCTCACTAAATAGTTACATACAAAATATTAAAACTATTTTGCTATATAGGTTCCTTGCATCGCTTTCGGTTATGCCCTATACCGCCGCATCTCCCACACCTTACCCTTCTTCCAGAGTGTTCGTCCATCTCGTTTCGGATTCGCGTTGATTTAGGCCGACCGGGAGGTCTTTTGGTTTGGGGAGGCTTCATTGTAATGTTGCCTCGCTCTGACCAATACCTCACATCAGGAATTGGGATAAATATCGGTTTATACGCCTCCCTGTACATTTGAACCTCATAATACGGGGACACCAAATGTGAACTGTTGACAGTTGCATGTCTGCCACTGCAAACTGCTAGTACATGTGAACATGGGACGTGCATTGTAATTATGTATCCACAAGTGCAAGTAATAACTCATTCTTCAAATTTCACGAGGTATTTTTTCTGGTCATTGGCTTCAATCTGGTACATCAGCTGGTGGTACCAAGTTACTGTATGTGTTCTGGCCAGATTGCTGTTTGCCGTCACCACGGTGTGGACTGTCGGTACATATTTTTCATTCAACGACTCGACGACGTCCCTTCTTTTAATAAAGAATTTGTTCATTCCTTTAGAACTCGGCATCCTAGATGCCGAGTTCTATTTAAGCAATTGTTCTCCTGGCGCGTCAATCGTCTCATGCACGATGTGAGCGCCAGGAGAACAGTTCAAATAGAACTCGGCACTTAGAGTGTCGAGTTCTATTTGAATCACTATTCTCCTGGCAACTCAAGTCGAGTGGAATATTATTGTGAAATCGGCACTTGTGATGTCGTGTTCACAAGAAGAGAACTCGGCATCCTCAGTGCCAAGTTCTCTTGTAGAGTTCATTGATTTAAGAACTCAAGTTTTTTTTCATTTTCTGTTTGACAACAAAGACAATTCAACCACGACACACAAACAACGAAAACACAATTCAACCACAACACACAAACAACTACGATAAAACACAATTCAACCACGAGTGGAATATGAAGTTTAACATTTTAACATACAACCAAAAATACCATATAAAACAACCAAATAAGTTTAACACAACTAAAAATCTATCCTAAGTGACCTTTCAATCTCTTCTTCCTTTTAGGACGTGCTTGAGCACGTCCTCTCCCCCTGCCGTGTCCCCCTCCTCGTGCTGCATTCTCAGTATCTTGAGTCAGACCGCCAGCGTCTTCTTGAGAGTGCGAATCTTCTTCTTCAACGACGCGATCCTGACTCAAATGTAATGTGGGTTCTTCAGTACCAAAACACATAAGCCAAGCCTTCATTTTTTACTTCAATTTTCCAACCATCGAAGAATCTGTCTTGTGATCTTTGATCACCTCATGAATTTGATGGAGTTCTTCGTGAAACTCATAAACTCCGTGCACCTACAGATAATTAAAAGTTAATGAAACAATAAACATAATTTTAAAACATGATAATTATTTAAATAAATGTTTAAATCTTACCATATCTCGCTCTCTACCCGCTCGAGGTCTGTATAAGGTATTAGTCGGAGTCAAGCAGTGATGAACTATCCAACGTACGGTGATGCTCCAGTACCATTCCATATACAGTTGTGTGCTCTCTTCAGGAGTAACACCTAGGAGTGGTCGCTCAAACTGTAGATAATCTCTTCTGTGCGACCAATGCTGAATAAATTGTTGATTTTCCGCCAACCAATTAACATCCGACCTCCCCTGAGCCGATTTCACTACGTGTCTCTCCATCGGCTCTGGAATGTGCTGCTGTAGACCGAACTGTCTCATCACTCGGTCTGGACAATGCATAACCACCTCACCAAAATTTATAAGTCAAGTACGGCTCGTCCATATCTCTGAACCTTCCATACATAGTGGTGGTAACTGACTACGATCCAAATTTGCATAAGGGTCCCAAATCACTTGATCGAATTCCTGCACGTCCAGCTCATTCCGATAAAAAACAAGTGTCGTCGTCTTCGCACTACCCTTGAATATTCTTGGTCGTCTCCAACGGGACCCTAATGGTGCCCTCTCGTCCTCAGGGTATACTAATGGTCTTCTCTTCAAAGATCTCCCAATGTGTAGATGTTCCCAGCACCACAACTGCAGGAACGTAAGAAAACCACACAAATGTTTCGTCGGAATCAGTGAGGCTTCGTCTAACATGTGATATAAGTGGGTCACAGCCGCACTACCCTAACTGTACTCCGATGCGACTGCCAAATTTCCGAGCAAAGACAAGTACTTCAAGTGAACCATCGTGCCACTCTTATCTGCCAAAATACTACATCCCAGCTGGAACATAATGAAAGCTCTAGTGTGTCGTGTAACTGTGTCCTCGTCAGCATCAAAAGGCAACTGCTGAAACTGAGCTTGCAATCAACCCAGAGTTACGGAACCCTTACGACCCAAGTCATGGGACCTGACCCAATAAATCCATGCAAACCTCTGACCAAACGTACTCCTGAGACTCACACACCGGCAAACCATCTACGCGCAAGCCGGTAATCATCGAGATGTCACGCAAGGTGCACATGATCTCACCATGTCGCAGGTGAAATGAATGAGTCTCCGGTCTCCAACGCTCGACCATCGCCCCCAGCAAGGTATGATCCAACTGAACTCGGCCCAACCGAGTGACTGTGTCAAACCCTGCCATATCTAGCAAAAACAACATCCTCTCATCAGTGATCTGCCATTCCTTGAGCTTCGATCCATGCTCAACGCATTTCACACCATCACTATCCTTTAACATAAATTTAGAAAAATGTCAGAATATTGAAACTCAAGTGCAAATATTTAACTTGAAAACGTAAAATGCTTACAAAATCTTTAAACAAGTCAGACTTGTGGTTGACCTGCAAAACCAACACTGATCTGTCTACCGGACCCTGTGAAGCGTAGCTACCTCTAACTGAACCAGTACTGGAACCACCAAACTCCATCTGTACATAACACGTTAAAAAGTGAGATGGTTGTTCTTCATTACTAACTACTTAAAAAGTTGAGAATACTCTAATGTTTTAGAAATTACCTCAATCGAGTGTAGTAGCAAACGGCTGTAAACGTCGAACATTCTCTCCATTAAAATCAACTACAAGAAACAACGTTACAAATCATGTCAGAGATTTTTTTGAAATTTTGACAGAACCTCCCCTATATTTTTCAAATCGGTAAATTTAAACCTGCACGGTAGAAAAAACTAACAATACTACAAACTTCAATTCTCACATACATTCAAACTCACATACATTTAAACTCAAATAAATCACTTTTAAGTTTACATTCATTCAATTTAACACATTCAAACCTATATAACAACAAAAAATCTAATTTTAATCACAATAATCATACTTAAATTCAACTATTTTTAAGATAACTACCGTAAATCTATAATCAACAAAACTAAAATCAATAATCAACTAACAAACAAGAAATAAAATGTTTTGCCTAAAAACCCAAAATCAAATTCGAGTTTGCAACAAAACGGGTTCCTAAACCAACAAAAACACTATAATCATACATAAAACAACAATGTATATCATCCTAATACATAAAAAGGCAAGAAAACGGTGAAAAACGAAAAAAATAAAAACTCTAACCTTAAAAACTTGTGAACTCGGCGGATGTGGAGAGGGGGGTGTCGGGCTGCTTTTGTAGCCCGACGGAACTCGGCGTTCACTTTTTTTTAAGTGAACTCGGCATTAGAAACGCCGAGTTCTTCCTTTAGAACTCAGCATCTAGGATGCCGAGTTCTATTTAAGAAACTGTTCTCCTAGCGCGCGCGTCAACCATCTCATGCACGATCTGAGCGCCAGGAGATTTCTTAAATAGAACTCGACACTCTCAGGGCCGAGTTCTATTTGAATCACCTCCTAAGTGAAAATTTTCAAATGTTGGCCAATAAAAAATTAAAAAGAACTCGATATCGCCCGTGTCGAGTTCTCTATGCATAAAAAAACAAAACTCGTCACCGCCACATGTCACCACGTGTTGGCAGCGGGTCTAGTTTGAGAAATACTTTTGATAGAGATCTATTTTGGAAAAAAAATTATTTTGAAAAAAAACCCTTAAATAAATAACCCCGTTGGATATATCCGTTAACGATTACTGTTGGGCTTTAAGGTTAGGTCTTTACGGCTCAGATTTTAGGTATTGTGTCGGGATATAACGAATAACCACAAAAATATCCATTATATGTTATTGTTTGGGTTTAAGGTTTAAGATTTACGAATTCGATTTTAGGTATAGTGTCTAGATATAACGAATAACCACGTTGGATATATCCATTAACAATTACTGTTTGGGTTTAAGGTTTAAGATTTACGAATTCTATTTTAGGTAGTGTCTGGATATAACGAATAACCACGTTGGACATATACATTAACAGTTACTATTTGTGTTTACGATTTAAGCTTTAGGGTCTATATCTACGGTCTAAGGTTTGGATTATGGTTTAGGGTGCAAGGTCTAGAGGCTAGGGTTTACCGATTGTATCCATCTTGATATATCTGGTACAATTGTATCCATCCGATCACAAGAATCATATATATCATCATCAAGCTCAACGCGCACGACCTTCACGTCCATGTTAAGCTTCTTCTGTGCTCAAAGCTTCAAGATTCTCACTCTTTCGCGTTGGCGTGGGTGGTAGCCTCTTTTTGGACAACACTTTGATTTTTTGATTTGAAATTACACATTGAACACCAATGATATGGAACTTCACGTACTGTGGGATTTATTATCTTAGAAAGATCTTTAAAAAATATTTTGCGTCAATTAAATGTAAAGAGAACCCAAGGTCTTAAGGAAAGTCACTTTCAAATCAATTAAAAATAGTAAAAAAATATAAATGAAAAAAAAAAATTAAGCTAATCAAATAAGTTTTGTAGATGCCCCAATCCGTATATATTTTTGGCATCTGAACTACTGTGTAATCGTTCCACAAGATAGTATCCACAATCATATTATATTACATTAATATTATGAAACAAGGGAGACACATCACACAATTTGCATCTATGGTCTGAAGTTTTGAGGAAGTCATTGTCAGAAAATTTGGGGAAATGATTTTCGGACGCGGGCGTAAAAAGAATCAACCCTTTACTTAAAAAAGACACTCCCCTTACGTAAAAAGGACACCCCATAAGTGATAAAATACACCGTAAAATGATGGACAAACACCGTGTTTAAAAAGTACAATCTCTATATATAAAAAGAACACACTACATTTAAAAAGATAACGCGTCCTGGATACTGCGTCCGTGTATAAGGTAATAAATTTGGCATCCTGTATTTGTATTGCGGAGAGGATTTCGTTGAATATTTTATTCCATTCCTGACATTCTACCAAGGCAAAATTGTGCCACAATTGGCTTTGACTTGACCTGAATTTAATGCTGCGAAATGTGGTGTAACGACGTTAGACATCTACTGAAAGTAGGGTGTGCATCCAGAACGGATCGGACCGAATTTTTTTCCTGGGCCCGACCTGGAGACCAGACCGGACCAGACCGGGACCGAATTTTCACCTGCGTTTGGATCGGAACCCGGACCGGTTGTTTCCGGTCCGGTCCAAAATATCGGACCGTATCAGTTTTTGCGCACCCCTAATTGAAAGGGTTAACATTTTTGAAAAAAAGGTAGAAAATATCCCAACAATTAGCACTGCTCAAAGCAATCCTCCGCCCCATGCAGGATTGTAAACCATTGTTGTTCCTTCCTTTTCCTCTTTCCTCCTTAAAAGTGCTGCCTTTTCAACTCAACATCCCCAACTCCGGTGCTTTAATGGCAAATGAAGGTGTTATCCCTACCTAAAAACGTCTTCATTTACTTCCATTCATAGCAACTCTTTGTTGTCTCCTCGTGCACACCTTTTTTCCTCATAAATAGTGTTTGGAGAAATAGATGTTGAAGATCAAAGTGCAAGTAGTGATGATGATTTTCTACTTACGTTCGAAACCATCGTAGACATAGATATATCTACAGATGCATTGGGCTTAGTGGTTCCACCCCTTCAAATATGCCTACAAAGGGGATGACATTTGAACTCGCTCAACCATTCTACGAGGACTATGCTACCAACGTTGCTTTTGGAATTAAAAAGAGGAATTCCGTTTGGGAACATGGTGTCCTTCTAAGAGGGGAACTTGCCTGTCACAAGTTGGTAACCTATTATCAGACATCTCCTTAATTTTTTTTAATTTTAGAGATTTACATATCCAAAAGCTAGGTAATTGAATGTTCTAATATATCTTAACCATATCACTACATGTTGCGAATTTCAGATCGAAATTGATTTACGTGAACCCAATATATCGCACCATACTTAAGACGTCGTCTATAGGTATAGACGTTGGTTATTTATACAACCGGCGTCTATTGAGACATATAGACGTCGACGTCGGTTGAGGGAAAATACATCCTTTTACCTCTTATGTACTTTACGTCCCACCACGCTCTATTTTTTCGTTCCACTATATCTGAAGACCTTTTCGTTCATTTACTGTTCTGCTCAAGTTGTACTGTACGATATATCCCAATATGTTTATGGGATATGCCAAAGTCTTTGGTATTGAATATGTTATAGGATTTAAGTAATACCATCAACGATATTAAATAAATAACCCCGTTGGATATATCCGTTAACGATTACTGTTGGGCTTTAAGGTTAGGTCTTTACGGCTCAGATTTTAGGTATTGTGTCTGGATATAACGAATAACCACAATAATATCCACTAAATGTTATTGTTTGGGTTTAAGGTTTAAGATTTACGAATTCAATTTTAGGTATAGTGTCTAGATATAACGAATAACCACGTTGGATATGTCCATTAACAATTACTGCTTGGGTTTAAGGTTTAAGATTTACGAATTCTATTTTAGGTAGTGTCTGGACATAACGAATAACCACGTTGGACATATACATTAACAATTACTATTTGGGTTTACGATTTAAGCTTTAGGGTCTATATCTACGGTCTAAGGTTTGGATTATGGTTTAGGGTGCAAGGTCTAGAGTCTAGGGTTTACCGATTGTATCCATCTTGATATATCTGGTACAATTGTATCCATCCGATCAAAAGAATCATATATATCATCATCAAGCTCAACGCGCACGACCTTCACGTCCATGTTAAGCTTCTTCTGTGCTCAAAGCTTCAAGATTCTCACTCTTTCGCGTTGGTGATGTCGAGTTCTCTATGCAATAAAAAACAAACTCTCCGCCGCTACGTGTCACCACGTGGTGACAACGAGTCTACTTTGAAAAATACTTTTAATTGAGGTCTAATTTGGAAAAAAATTAAAAAAAAATTATTTTGAAATTTTTTCCTAATTTTAAATGGGTCAGTGACTAAACATAATGTTCAACGGACAAAATATTAAACTTCATACAAATCAACATTTAAAGTCGATGGCATTTCAAAAATGTTGTTTCATATTTGGTGCTCTACTTAAATATAATATCTCTCCGTGATTTTTAACATCAAATGATCTTAAGATCAAATGCTCATCTTTAGGTTCTCATGTGTAGTAGGACCAAAACATTCCACATGGGTTTGTTCTTATTCCATGTGACCGGCACTATAAATTCCACTACATAGATTAGTTTAAGATAATATTACAGGCAGGGGCGGATCCAAAAAACAAATTTGGGTGGGGCAGACTGTCTCCACGTTGGTTGAATTTTTTTCGAAGACCCACAACTTTATGTTAATGATTTAAATTAATTAATTTAATTTTTTTTGAATATATCCTTCATATTTTTAACATTTTTTCAAACCTGAATACATTAAATTCAGACATCCAAAAGAAATTTAAGTAAAACACGACACATCAGTTAAACAACCAATTAGCAATTAAGAATCTAAAATACCACCACTTAATTCTAAGAATGATACTACCACTACGAGTCTAAGACCAAGAACAAATCAACATTTATGAATCTAAAATAACCACAATCCAAGTTTAAAAAAATCACAATTTTGGAGCTAACCCGCAGACTTCTAAAATAAACCACGATCCAAGTCTAGAACTCACAATTTCAAAACAAGAAAGTATTAACAACAATTAAAAACATGAAGCATTTAGCTTGCTAGTTGTCTCTTGGTAGCAACCATATATCTCTTCCTACTTTTCATACAACATTTGTGTTTTTATGCCCGTGATTTTCATTTCTTTCCCATCTTGAAATGCTAATCTTATCCAACTTGGTCTCGTTTTCAAATTCAATCATAATCATCTTTATTTTCAAAGTAAAAAAGACTCAAAACGTTGCAACGTTGGGGTTGCATTACATAACACAAACTCAAGAGAGCAACACAAGTTTTGGTCAGACAATACATGCACAAAACATACAATTAACATCTTTCAAACCAGCACAAGCCACAGCCAGAACAACAAGAACAGTTACCAAACTAAAATCACATTTCTAAAAATTCAAAAATCACATTTCTAAAAATCACATCAACAACAACAGCCAAAACAACAACCCATTACCCATATCTAAAAATCACATTTCTAAAGCATCTTATGTCTAACTTTTAAAATGGATGTCTAACGTTGCAAATTATTAGTGTATGATGCATGTCTAACCGCCTATTGTGAAATTGAAATCAACATGCTTCTTTCGAATCTAGCATCTTATGCATTTCCATTCCATGAACACCTCGGAAACCTACTAACCCTCGGGATCTAACATCTTAAGCATTTCGAATCTAACATGTTGTGCATTTTCATTCCACAAACACCACAGAAACTTACCAACCTAAAATTTCATCTCTCACCAACTCAACATGAAAACTAGACCACCGAACCATCCAACAAAACACCTAAAATATCAAATTTAGCATCAAACAAGATCAAAAACAAAACTCAACTCATACCACGATTATCGGCAAAATTAGAATGGTAATGCAACCTCTACCCTCGAGCATCTTTAAGACCTCCTGCGCAGTCTCGGATGACTTAAGAAATTGATCATCAACCTCACACAAAATCTGCAAAACATTCCAACTCCCACCACCCTTCCCTCTCCTCACCTCCAACAAGACAACATCCCTATACTCACTGCATGTTGGTGGTGCACAACCGACACATATTGTCCCACCCTCATCTTATCTATCACCACTGTCTACGGCGTCACTTTCTCAGGAGTGATCGGAGATTTAGGGTTAGGGTATTAGGGATTAGAGAATTGGGAGGAGAGGAGAGGTGGAGGAATGAGCTGGGCACTTGGGCAGGGGATGGGGAAAAATATTTGGGCCCTTTTTTTTTGCAAATTCTGGGTGGGGCAGCTGCCCCACCTGCCCTGGGAGTGGGTCCGCCCTTGATTAGAGCTTATTATATGAACATAGTTTTTTTTATAGAAAATATATGAATATAGGTTGTTTTTTGAAATAATTTGAATATAGGTTGTTGTTGTGGCATTTTTTGTTGGAGGGTTCTTCCCAGGTTCCAGTAACTTTGTACAATTGTACTTCTTTTCTTCCTTGTTTTTTTTGTATTCTATTTTTCTAATGTTGGCATTTAAAAACAACTTCCAAACATTTCAATTAAGATGACACAAATCGAAACCCTAACCTTAAATTCGCGAGAACTCGACGGAGGAGGAGCGTCAGACTGCTTTTATACCCCAACGGAACTCGGCGTTTGTAACGTCGAGTTCATTTTTTTAAAGTGAACTCGGCATTACAAACATTGAGTTCTATTTAAGACCTGACCCTCCAACCGTTTCATGCACGATCTGAGTTACCAGGAGAACAGTTCAAATAGAACTCGGCATCACACTATAAATTCCACTACATAGATTAGTTTAAGATAATATTACAACTTATTATATGAACATGGTTTTTTTATAGAAAATATATGATCATAGGTTGTTTTTTGAAATAATTTGAATATAGGTTGTTGTTGTGGCATTTTTTGTTGGAGGGTTCTTCCCAGGTTCCAGTAACTTTGTACAATTGTACTTCTTTTCTTCCTTGTTTTTTTTGTATTCTATTTTTCTAATGTTGGCATTTAAAAACAACTTCCAAACATTTCAATTAAGATGACACAAATCGAAACCCTAACCTTAAATTCGCGAGAACTCGACGGAGGAGGAGCGTCAGACTGCTTTTATACCCCAACGGAACTCGGCGTTTGTAACGTCGAGTTCATTTTTTTAAAGTGAACTCGGCGTTACAAACATTGAGTTCTATTTAAGACCTGACCCTCCAACCGTTTAATGCACGATCTGAGTTACCAGGAGAACAGTTCAAATAGAACTCGGCATCACACTATAAATTCCACTACATAGATTAGTTTAAGATAATATTACAACTTATTATATGAACATGGTTTTTTTATAGAAAATATATGATCATAGGTTGTTTTTTGAAATAATTTGAATATAGGTTGTTGTTGTGGCATTTTTTGTTGGAGGGTTCTTCCCAGGTTCCAGTAACTTTGTACAATTGTACTTCTTTTCTTCCTTGTTTTTGTTTGTATTCTATTTTCTAATGTTTGCATTTAAAAACTACTTCCAAACATTTCAATTAAGATGACACAAATTGGCCTCTGCTTCTGAAAACTGATTAATCCTTTTGCGATTTGAAATGCTGTTACGGACAACATTGTCGAATAAATTGCTTTCAGACCTTAATTTCAGAGGGCATGAAATAATTAGTATATTTTGTAAAATACCCCTTCTAAATTTGCATATTTGCAGCTATCTTTATTACTTTTTAAAAGCTCTCATAAATACCCTGTTACTATAACAGTCTGCATTTCTTTGTCTCATCTGTCAGTTTGAACCACATATAAAGAACATCTAAACCTTAACTATAAAGATTGGTTGAATTTGGTGCAAACGTGTATGAAATTGGAGATTTAATGGGGGAAAAGGTAGATCTGATGAAACGAGGGAATAATTTGGGAACTTGGACGTTAAGTTCTCAAAATAGTTCAGTAAATGGGGGAGATATCATGAGTACAAGAATTTGAAGTGATATTTGCGAAGAAACTTTTATAAAAAAGTATATATTTGTGAAGAAACCCTGACAAACAATGATCCATAATTTCAAAAATTAAACAAACAATGATTCGTTTTAAAGTTATCAAAAATAGGTTGTACTTAATCATGCATTTGCTCTTGGTCATTAAAAAAACACACAGAACTCGAACATGGAACTCGACAAAATAACAAAAAAAGGGTCATCTACAACATAAAGTCAAACTATAGACAAGAGAGTGAAAACATGATTAATCTAAAGAGGTGCCACTTTGGTATTTATGGTGACAACTTCATCCATCGGTGACACAAACTAGAAATTCTCATGGCCAAGCTGAAATGAAACATGATTAATCAAAACGCAAGACTTCTACGTCTCGGAGAATCGGTGATTTTGAGGGTCTCTTCGATAAGTTTTTTTGCCCGCCTGCTTTTGATCTCCATCCTCATACTCTCTGTTTTTCCCACCTTATGATACGGTTTTTTCGTCTTTGATCCCATCAATTTGGACTTCAAACTCCCAACCCATCTTCCCATTTGATCTCCAACGTTCATCATATCTACTAACTTCTAGGATATGACAATCAGAAAACATTTTATGATGATCCAAAGAATAGAAAGAACAACGTGCACGTTACATTTGTATTAGAGAAAGGAAGAATCGAATTTAAGGAAAGGTGAAAGTTTTAAAGATAATATGATGGTATATATGTGGTTGGAAATGAAAACTCACCTTAGCCGGACAAAGAAGAGACTTTTGAAGTATAAGAGAGATAGCTGCTAATGTGGAAGAGAAGTTCAAGAGCTACATATATATGCAAAATTTTGTTTCCGAAAAATCCCTCTTCTTTTTCTCTAATTACTAACAACTAATAGACGGTTTTCTGCTTATTAACTTATGTATTACTCACAAATTGCATATTACCCCTTGTTTTCGTCCTCAATTTAACAATTGAAATTTCCCCTTTCCATAAAATGTCATTGTCATATAGACCATTGTGGTTTCATGAACAGTTTCTACTTATTAGTTAGAGCATTTGACATATATTGTTGCAAATACTCAATGACACATAATTATTGGTTGACTAACTCTTCTTAACTCAAAGTTTTCAAGGAAAAATCTGAACGGATACATTTAAGTATATATCTAACTCCTAAATTTTAAATGGGAACCTCGGTATGTACGTAAACATAGGGGCAAAATAAAGAGATATATTTGTGTTGTTGGGGTTATACATATGCAAAATATTCCTCAAATAAAGTTGATGTTGGTTTTAAATTTTCTAGGGTTCATGTCATGTTGGGTTCCTTTAGACAAGTGACAAACTTTAAAACTCTTGACCTCAAGGCATGAAGAGGAGGATGTTTGACATTGAAAGAGTGTAATATTGATCTTTGGTGGTTGGAGAGGGTACGGATTTGTTTTACCTAATTATATTCATAATCCATTTTATGTGCCCTTCTTAGTTGTACCAAAGGATGCGTACAACTAATCACCTTCAACTTTGGGCCAATGGGTATTCAAATTGTCTATGATTACGTGATTGGATGGTGAATGGTGGATCAAAAGAGCTTAACCACAAAAGTAATGGTTCAGAAAAACCCAATGTGTGATATGTAGCACATCCAAATGACTGAATCTTGGGCCCCATCTTTGCTAACTACATAGAGAAGCTTCATAGGACAAAGAAATAGTGGTTTGTCACTTTGCTAATAAGTCGTCACAACCATTAATATAGTGTCTTAGAAGTATACTTAAAATCCTAGTGACTCGTACCTTGGTCCACTATTTTGGATATGACATATTGATTATGATCAGTTAAATTATTAATCCAAAAGTCATACCCTTTTTAAATCACTTAGAAAATCTTACATCTAAGCAAAAGCAAGAGCACTGGTATTACAAAACTATACCCACTGGAAGAGATGACACAAATAAAGACCAAAATAAATTGCAAGCGTGCATGTCCACTCCACATATAGGATTCAAAATTGGAACTAAAATGGCAGCCACATGTGCATTCAACCAAATCAAACCCAAATAGGCCCACCTAAAAGTTGCATGGCTTGATGTGTTTGGGATCTTCCTTTTACCACATCAATTCCCTAAATTTGAAGCACTCTTTTTATCCATATTTATGTGGCACATTTTTGTTCATGTCCACTTCTTCATTGGGTTAGCGTCTAGTACATTCTATTATACTATGGAGTTCTGTACCGCATTATTGTATCAAATGTATACTTTTGTTATTTTACTCTTGCAAGTTGCATTCTTGATTGGTTTATTAAGAGTTGTCATTTTTTAAGTCATTTTTATCATTTTCCATCTCCTTATTGCTTTTTTTTTGGAATCTATTTTTTGAATCATTTCATCAAAATAAGTATGATTACATGACCAACTCGGTAAGACTATTGTTGTGACCTCTGTGCCCCCAAGTTAAGCTATGTAATTTGAGCGTAAGTAAGAAGACCCCGATTAGCAAAGAGTTTCCGCAGTTCCTTACGATAGCATAAGTAATGTCCTGGACCAATTTTTTAGGGATTAGCATCCCTCACGGCAAGCAAGGAAACCAGTGGCAAATCCAGAAAATAACATAGGGTCGGCACCATTGATCCAATATCAACTAAAAAAACAAAGATAATATAAGTTTTTTTTTCAAAATTAAATATAACTAGGAGCCCTCATTTTTCATGGTATACATAGTAAAAAAAAATTGAATTATTTTACACCTATTGTTTTAGATCTCAAACAAAATTCTTGCAACTCCTTTTCGTTCATTTACTGTTCTGCTCAAGTTGTACTGTACGATATATCCCAATATGTTTATGGTGTCTTTGGTATTGAATATGTTATAGGATTTAAGCAATACCATCAACGATATTAAATAAATAACCCTGTTGGATATATCCGTTAACGATTACTGTTGGGCTTCAAGGTTGGGTCTTTAGGCTCAGATTTTAGGTAGTGTCTGGATATAACGAATAACCACAAAAATATCCATTAAATGTTATTGTTTGGGTTTAAGGTTTAAGATTTACGAATTCGATTTTAGCTATAGTGTCTAGATATAACGAATAACCACGATGGATATATCCATTAACAATTACTGTTTGTGTTTAAGGTTTAAGATTTACGAATTCTATTTTAGGTAGTGTCTGGATATAACGAATAACCACGTTGGACATATACATTAACAATTACTATTTGGGTTTACGAATTCTATTTTAGGTAGTGTCTAGATATAACGAATAACCACGTTGGACATATACATTAACAATTACTATTTGGGTTTACGATTTAAGCTTTAGGGTCTATATCTACGGTCTAAGGTTTGGATTATGGTTTAGGGTGCAAGGTCTAGAGTCTAGGGTTTACCGATTGTATCCATCTTGATATATCTAGTACAATTGTATCCATCCGATCACAAGAATCATATATATCATCATCAAGCTCAACGCGCACGACCTTCACGTCCATGTTAAGCTTCTTCTGTGCTCAAAGCTTCAAGATTCTCACTCTTTCGCGTTGGCGTGGTAGCCTCTTTTTGGACAACACTTTGCTTTTTTGGGAGAATCACCCTTCTGAGGATTACTAGACTCCACCTTCTCTTTCTTTACCTCCTTTACCCCCACCTTAGACGACTTCCCGTCTTTTGCAATATTCTTCTTCATATTGCTCAACACTCTGTCTTTCAAGTCAACATACCACTCACCACTGTCAGCCTTACTCTGTTGTTTAACTGGACATTTAATGGTGATGCCCATCTTCTTCAGCCTTTTGGTTTTTCGTAGCCGGTATATCTCCACACAAACCTACTGTTATTTATCAGATATGTCTATCAATTCTCTCTCCGCTTCCATAGCCAGAAATATTGCTTTCAACCAGGAATCCTCCAAATCTGCCACGTCCATGCGATCGTCCCTTTTTTTTTGACACACCACGTTGATACGCCTCGGCCCATTTCGATGCTCCGGGAAATAATCCATCTTCTTCCGCAAATCCTTGGATCTCTATTTTCTCCAGAAACCAAACCTGAAAAAAAAATTAAAACACCATTACCAACAATATTCACATGAATGTAATTACAGTAATATGTGAATTTATCATACCCTGAAGAATGCAGTACATTTGTTCAGATAAGCTATCTGCACTATCAGATTTGTCCACTTCTTAATAACACATACTTTGTATTCATCCAACAACCGATGGAGGTACTCAAAGAACTCTCTGCCCCACGCTATGCGATTAAGGGTTTGAGCGTCCAGCAATCCTCTGCCGGTCATTCAGCTTTTTTAGGCAAGTCCCACTTTTACTGTATGTGCATCTCGTCTTAACACCACCTGCATCTGAACCAGATATATCTAGTTACTCTCGTTATAAAGTTCTTTAAGATAAATCACAAACAGTAGTATATCAATTATCTCATGGAGATGAATCTATTGGGACCAACAAAAAAACTAGGAATAGGCCCTAAGTATGAAAATTAACTTGTTCATAACATTAATTTCGAAAATCAACTTTCTCGTCAGAAATATCTATAAATCAATTGTATGTCATTACGTCCTTGTTCAACAACAGCAGTAATATCTCGATATATCTTACTAGTCGCTCAAATCAAAAATATATCAATTGCAGCTAACATATCTGATAACCAAGTAGGTCTCAGATTTATCTAGTCATTAACGGCGCATTCATATTTACGGACTTATCTACCACAAACCGAGCAATTATCAAATTACAGAGGTGTATAACACCCGGAAATATCTAATTTTCTAACGAAACGCACTCGAACAAAACCCAAACACAAAATCTGATTATAAAACTTTTAGATGTTCAATTAAAATGGTGGACAAGAAATAGTTTTGGGAATACAACACTTATGCACCGATTTTATTGAAACAAATATGTTCCCACCCCAGATTTATCTAACTAAACTCATTCAAATAGTCACATGTATAAAAATAAATAAATAATGGATATATCGAGTATATCCACAGAGAAAAATATCTGATGTATCTCACAACCTATTGTTACCAAAATATGCATCCTCTTCACCAATACAACCAACGTAACAACCAAAAATCTTCCACAACTACAAGATCATAACAATGCACCCAACTTTGCAATGTTGGCAATACAAACAGAAACAAATTGAAATTTGCATATTTAACAGTCAAACCCCTAAGAACACCGCAATCCATGGCTACCTATAAACACGAAAAAAATAACACTTCACCGTCGATCAAATGTATCCCTACGTAAAAACAAGCCAAAACAACCGCATCATTTGTACCCAAAATAACCACAGCAGCAAATAAAAAAGTCAAAACGGAGGCCATACCTGAGTGTGAGCCTGCCAATGCCATGAACATTAGCACACCAAGAAAAAGTTGTACAGGAAAACGTTGAAGTCGGAGGCGGAAAAAATGGAGGCCTAGAAAATGGGGAAGCGGAAACACTTCAGATTCCTCTTTCAAAATGAAATTTGGGATCAGATTTATCCCTCCACCAAGGACGCGATCCGTTCATCAAACTTGGTGTACAATAAGCAGTACTCGCTTAAGATTTACAAGATGAATAACTATTTATAAGTTTTTGAAGGACAAAACAAAGCAATTGTATTATATTAAAAAAACAAGCTTCTTAAATTATACCAAAAGGGTCTTGAGTTCAGATGTAATATTAGATTACTGACTGCTGTGATATGAATCCAGACAAATATTACATGAATTTTATTTTATCTTGGTAATTGGTGACTTGACAGTATTAAGGCTTGTTGTTGACTGACAGTATCTGTGGAAATAAAATTGGCAGGGATGATCAGATAATTTTGAATGGAATACTCTTCTACTTAGCCAACATGTACTTGTCGGGAGCCCAACACATTCCCATATGGAAAACAAATGGTGCAATTCTAGCTGCTCTCCTCCACACTGGTCCAGCCGAGTTCCACAACTATTGGCTCCACAGAGCTCTACACCACCACTTCCCTACTCACGTTACCACTCTTACCACCATGTACCGATTGTCACAGAGCCCATCACAAGTAAGCAACAAATTAACTAAACATGCATGGTTAATTAAGTTTGTAAAGTTGCTTATGTTGATCGGTTTGGAATGGAATTGGACTTGGAATTAGTTTGTAAAGTTGCCGGCCTATCCCTCCGTTGCCCAAAAAGGGTCGGTGAACCCGTTGTCTTCTAGCCGATCAACAACAAAGAAAAACATCAAACGGTGCAAAAACGGTCTAACGAAAACACCTCACCGGTCAACCGAAACCCCGACCAGAGGACTGGTCCAACCGAAAAACCCGTCAATAGGTCGAACCGCAAAGGAGACCCGTTCGACCGAAAAAAACCAGTAAAACAAATCCTTTACTCAAAAGAAACAAACGGTCGAACGATCCAAGACCTCCGGTCGACCGAACATCACCAGTAAAACCCTCCATCAATCCACACCACGTGGTCGACCAAAACAACACTTCCGGTCGAACGACCTTTAAGTTAACTTAAGTCGTCAATCAGACGAGTCAACAGGCGGTCGACCGTTTAGATAGTCAACGCCCCAACCGACCTACGACAGTACTTTCGGTCGACCGGCAAAAGGGTCAAGTTCGACCGAAAGCAACCAGAACCTCTATCTCTCGCTCAAAATGCCACAACCAGTCGACCACCCAAAGGTATCGTTCGACCGGTGCAAGGGATATCGTCCAAAAATACACTACAACCGGTCGACCGAATACACTACAACCGGTTGACCGAACCAAACCACCGGTCGACCGCTATAGTGCAGAAAAACTGCTGCACAGGTCCGACGAGCCATCCGACCTACCGTCGACCACTTCAACACACACGAAAGCATAAGTGAGTATCAAATTAAAACTTGACATACCTTTAAGGCTTGAAGAAGCCATTGAAGATCCAACGGCGAGCGTCTCCACGCAACTCTTCTTCTCCGGCGGAACCCGACCCGATCGACCGACCAACCCTCGTACACTTCACCACACCTCTTCACCTCGACAAACACAACTCCTAAAGTGTAACTTATTACACTTTCCACCCGGATAAAGACTTTTCGGAACGATACTCGAGCGGTACAAACCCTTTGAGTTAAAAATTGAAGAACTTGACGCTGTATCTCCATAAGTCAAGAGAGATACGGCGTTGGGATTAAAAAGGTCTAACGTGTATGTATCACACTGACCACTCAGATACGGATTTTTTGGAACGTCACTCGAACGACTCAAGTCCTTTGAGTTAAAAATTGAAGCACTTGACGCCGTATCTCCATAAGTCAAGAGAGATACGACGTTGGCATTAAAATGGTTTAACGTGTATGTATTACACTGACCACTCAGATACGGATTTTTTGGAATGCCACTCGAACTACTCAAGCCCTTTGAGTTCAAAATTGAAGAACATGACGCTCTATCCCCATAAGTCAAGAGAGATACGGCGTTGGATTAAAATGGTATAAAGTGTAAAAAATATTACACTCCCCACCCGGATATAGACGTTTTGCAACGATACTCGAGCGGTACAACTCCTTCGAGTTGAAAATTGAAGGAATTGACGTCGTATCTCCATAGGTCACGAGAGATACGACGTTGGGATAAAGATGATCTAAAGTGTAACCAATTACACTATCCACTCCGATATAGACATTTTGGAACGATACGCAAGCGGTACAAGTCCTTTGAGTTCAAATTTGGAGGACTTTACGTCGTATCCCCCTAGGTGGAGAGAGATACGACGTTGGGCTAAAATGGTCTAAAGTGTAACTTATTGCACTTTCCACCCGGATATAGACTTTTTGGAACGAGACTCGAGCGGTACAAATCCTTTGAGTTAAAAATTGAAGGACTTGTCGTCGTAACGCCTTAGGTGACGAGAGATACGACGTTCGGATTAAAATTGTCTAACGTGTAAGAAAATATAGTTTCCACCCAATTATAGACTTTCTGGAACGATACTCGAGCAGTACAACTCCTTTGAGTTTAAAATTGAAGGAATTGGCGTCGTATCTCCATAGGTCACGAGAGATACTACGTTTGGATAAAGATATTATATGGTGTAACCAATTACACTCTCCACTCAGGTATAGACATTTTGGAACGATACGCGAGCGGTACAAGTCCGTTGAGTTGAAAAATGGAGGACTTGACGTCGTATCCCCATAGGTTTCGAGTGATACGATGCTGGGCTAAACTTTCCACCCGGATAAAGACTTTTCGGACCGATACTCGAGCGGTACAAACCCTTTGAGTTAAAAATTGAAGCACTTGACGCCGTATCTCCATAAGTCAAGAGAGATACGGCGTTGGGATTAAAAAGGTCTAACGTGTATGTATCACACTGACCACTCAGATACGGATTTTTTGGAACGCGACTCGAACGACTCAAGTCATTTAAGTCAAAAATTGAAGAACTTGACGCCGTATCTCCATAAGTCAAGAGAGATACGGCGTTGGATTAAAATGGTATAAAGTGTAAAATATTACACTCCCCACCCGGATATAGACGTTTTGGAACGATACTCGAGCGGTACAAATCCTTTGAGTTAAAAATTGAAGGACTTGTCGTCGTAACGCCTTAGGTGACGAGAGATACGACGTTCGGATTAAAATGATCTAACGTGTAAGAAAATATACTTTCCACCCGAATATAGACTTTCTGGAACGATACTCGAGTGGTACAACTCCTTTGAGTTAAAAATTGAAGGAATTGACGTCGTATCTCCATAGGTCACGAGAGATACGACGTTGGGATTAAAATGGTCTAACGAGTAAGTATTACACTGACCACTCGGGTACAGAATTTTTGGAACATCACTCGAACGACTCAAGTCGTTTAAGTCCAAAATTGAAGAACCTGACGCCGTATCTCCATAAGTCAAGAGAGATACGGCGCTGGGATTAAAAAGGTCTAACGTGTACGTATCACACTGACCACTCATATACGGATGTTTTGGAACGCCACTCGAACGACTCAAGTCTTTTGAGTTAAAAATTGAAGAACTTGACGCCGTAACCCCATAGGTGACGAGAGATACGACGTTAGGATTAAAATGGTTTAACGTGTATGTATTACACTGACCACTCAGATACGGATTTTTTGGAATGCCACTCGAACTACTCAAGCCCTTTGAGTTCAAAATTGAAGAACATGACGCTCTATCCCCATAGGTCACGAGAGATACGACGTTGGGATTAAAATTGTCTAACGTGTAAGTATTACACTGACCACTCGGGTACAGAATTTTTGGAACATCACTCGAACGACTAAAGTCGTTTAAGTCCAAAATTGAAGAACCTGACGCCGTATCTCCATAGGTTTCGAGAGATACGACGCTGGGCTAAACTTTCCACCCGGATATAGACTTTTTGGAACGAGACTGGAGCGGTACAAATCCTTTGAGTTAAAAATTGAAGGACTTGACGTAGTAACCCCATAGGTGACGAGAGATACGACGTTGGGATTAAAATGGTCTAACGTGTAAGTATTACACTGACCACTCGGGTACAGAATTTTTGGAACACCACTCGAACGACTCAAGTCGTTTAAGTCAAAAATTGAAGAACTTGACGTCGTATCTCCATAAGTCAAGAGAGATACGGCGCTGGGATTAAAAAGGTTTAAGGTGTATGTATCACACTGACCACTCAAATACGGATTTTTTGAACGCCACTCGAACGACTCAAGTCCTTTGAGTTAAAAATTGAAGAACTTGACGCCGTAACCCCATAGGTGACGAGAGATACGACGGTGGGATTAAAATGGTCTAACGTGTAAGTATTACACTGACCACTCGGGTACAGAATTTTTGGAACACCACTCGAACGACTAAAGTCGTTTAAGTCAAAAATTGAAGAACTTGACGCCGTATCTCCATAAGTCAAGAGAGATACGGCGCTGGGATTAAAATGGTCTAACGTGTATGTATCACACTGACCACTCAGATACAGATTTTTTGGAACGCCACTCGAACGACTCAAGTCTTTTGAGTTAAAAATTGAAGAACTGGACGCCGTAACCCCATAGGTGACGAGAGATACGACGTTGGGATTAAATTTGGTCTAACGTGTAAGTACTACACTAACCACTAGGGTACAGAATTTTTGGAACACCACTCGAATGACTCAAGTCGTTTAAGTCAAAAATTGAAGAGCTTGACGCCGTATCCCCATAAGTCAAGAGAGATACGGCACTGGGATTAAAAAGGTCTAACGTGTATGTATCAAACTGACCACTCAGATACGGATTTTTTGGAACACCACTCGAACGACTCAAGTCCTTTGAGTTAAAAATTGAAGAACTTGACGTCGTATCCCCATAGGTGACGAGAGATACGACGTTGGCATTAAAATGGTCTAACGTGTATGTATTACACTGACCACTCAGATACGGATTTTTTGGAATGCCACTCGAACCACGCAAGCCCTTTGAGTTCAAAATTGAAGAACATGACGCTCTATCCTCATAAGTCAAGAGAGATACGACGTTGGATTAAAATGGTATAAAGTGTAAAAAATATTACACTCCCCACCCGGATATAGACGTTTTGGAACGATACTCGAACGGCACAACTCCTTCGAGTTGAAAATTGAAGGAATTGACGTCGTATCTCCGTAGGTCACGAGAGATACGACGTTGGGATACGGATGATCTAAAGTGTAACCAATTACACTCTCCACTCGGCTATAGACATTTTGGAACGATACGCAAGCTGTACAAGTCCTTTGAGTTCAAATTTGGAGGAATTTACGTCGTATCCCCCTAGGTGGCGAGAGATACGATGTTGGGCTAAAATGGTATAAAGTGTAACTTATTGCACTTTCCACCCGGATATAGACTTTTTGGAACGAGACTCGAGCGGTACAAATCCTTTGAGTTAAAAATTGAAGGACTTGTCGTCGTAACGCCTTAAGTGACGAGAGATACGACGTTCGGCTTAAAATGGTCTAATGTGTAAGAAAATATACTTTCCACCAGAATATAGACTTTCTAGAACGATACTCGAGCGGTACAACTCCTTTGAGTTAAAAATTGAAGGAATTGACGTCGTATCTCCATAGGTCACGAGAGATACGACGTTGGGATTAAAATGGTCTAACGTGTAAGTATTACACTGACCACTCGGGTACAGAATTTTTGGAACACCACTCGAACGACTCAAGTCGTTTAAGTCCAAAATTGAAGAACTTGACGTCGTATCTCCAAAAGTCAATAGAGATACGGCGCTGGGAATTAAAAGGTCTAAGGTGTATGTATCACACTGACCACTCAGATACGGATTTTTTGGAACGCCACTCGAACGACTCAAGTCCTTTGAGTTAAAAATTGAAGAACTTGACGCCGTAACCCCATAGGTGACGAGAGATACGACGTTGGGATTAAAATGGTCTAACGTGTAAGTATTACACTGACCACTCGGGTACAGAATATTTGGAACACC
The DNA here is from genome assembly GCA_963682175.1 of Triglochin maritima. Lineage (NCBI taxonomy): Eukaryota > Viridiplantae > Streptophyta > Magnoliopsida > Alismatales > Juncaginaceae > Triglochin > Triglochin maritima. The sequence goes on along the minus strand of OY821771.1, from coordinate 52,366,437 downwards.
ACTGGAACGACTCAAGTCGTTTAAGTCCAAAATTGAAGAACTTGACGCCGTATCTCCAAAAGTCAATAGAGATACGGCGCTGGGAATTAAAAGGTCTAAGGTGTATGTATCACACTGACCACTCAGATACGGATTTTTTGGAACGCCACTCGAACGACTCAAGTCCTTTGAGTTAAAAATTGAAGAACTTGACGCCGTAACCCCATAGGTGACGAGAGATACGACGTTGGGATTAAAATGGTCTAACGTGTAAGTATTACACTGACCACTCGGGTACAGAATTTTTGGAACACCACTCGAACGACTCAAGTCGTTTTAAGTCCAAAATTGAAGAACTTGACGCCGTATCTCCATAAGTCAAGAGAGATACGGCGCTGGGATTAAAAAGGTCTAAGGTGTATGTATCACACTGACCACTCAGATACGGATTTTTTGGAACGCCACTCGAACGACATAAGTCCTTTGAGTTAAAAATTGAAGAAAACTTGACGTAGTAACCCCATAGATGACGAGAGATACGACGTTGGGATTAAAATGGTGTAACGTGTAAGTATTACACTGACCACTCGGGTACAGAATTTTTGGAACACCACTGGAACGACTCGAGTCGTTTAAGTCAAAAATTGAAGAACTTGACGCCGTATCTCCATAAGTCAAGAGAGATACGGCGCTGGGATTAAAAAGGTCTAACGTGTATGTATCACACTGACCACTCAGATACGGATTTTTTGGAACGCACTCGAACGACTCAAGTCCTTTGAGTTAAAAATTGAAGAAAACTTGACGCCGTAACCCCATAGGTGACGAGAGATACGACGTTGGGATTAAAATGGTCTAACGTGTAAGTATTACACTGACCACTCGGGTACAGAACTTTTGGAACACCACTCGAACGACTCAAGTCGTTTAAGTCCAAAATTGAAGAACTTGACGCCGTATTTCCATAAGTCAAGAGAGATACGGCGCTGGGATTAAAAAGGTCGAACGTGTATGTATCACACTGACCACTCAGATACGGATTTTTTGGAACGCCACTCGAACGACTCAAGTCTTTTGAGTAAAAAATTGAAGAACTTGACGTCGTAACCCCATAGGTGACGAGAGATACGACGTTGGAATTAAAATGGTCTAACGTGCATGTTTTACACTGACCACTCGGGTACGGATTTTTTGGAACACCGCTCGAACGACTCAAGCCCTTTGAGTTCAAAATTGAAGAACATGACGCGCTATCTCCATAAGTCAAGAGAGATACGGCGTTGGATTAAAATGGTATAAAGTGTAAAATATTACACTCTCCACCCGGATATAGACGTTTTGGAAAGATACTCGAGCGGTACAACTACTTCGAGTTGAAAATTGAAGGAATTGACGTCGTATCTCCATAAGTCACGAGAGATACGACGTTGGGATAAAGATGATCTAAAGTGTAACCAATTACACTCTCCATTACGATATAGACATTTTGGAACGATACGCAAGCGGTACAAGTCCTTTGAGTTCAAATTTGGAGGACTTTACGTCGTATCCCCCTAGGTGGCGAGAGATACGACGTTGGGCTAAAATGATCTAAAGTGTAACTTATTGCACTTTCCACCCGGATATAGACTTTTTGGAACGAGACTCGAGCGGTACAAATCCTTTGAGTTAAAAATTGAAGGACTTGACGTAGTAACCCCATAGGTAACGAGAGATACGACGTTGGGATTAAAATGGTCTAACGTGTAAGTATTACACTGACCACTCGGGTACAGAATTTTTGGAACACCACTTGAACGACTCAAGTCGTTTAAGTCAAAAATTGAAGAACTTGACACCGTATCTCCATAAGTCAAGAGAGATACGGCGCTGGGATTAAAAAGTTCTAACGTGTATGTATCAAACTGACCACTTAGATACGGATTTTTTGGAACGCCACTCGAACAACTCAAGTCCTTTGAGTTAAAAATTGAAGAAAACTTGACGTAGTAACCCCATAGGTGACGAGAGATACGACGTTAGGATTAAAATGGTGTAACGTGTAAGTATTACACTGACCACTCGGGTACAGAATTTTTGGAACACCACTGGAACGACTCAAGTCGTTTAAGTCAAAAATTGAAGAACTTGACGCCGTATCTCCAAAAGTCAAGAGAGGTACGGCGCTGGGATTAAAAAGGTCTAACGTGTATGTATCACACTGACCACTCAGATACGGATTTTTTGGAACGCCACTCGAACGACTCAAGTCCTTTGAGTTAAAAATTGAAGAAAACTTGACGCCGTAACCCCATAGGTGACGAGAGATACGACGTTGGGATTAAAATGGTCTAACGTGTAAGTATTACACTGACCACTCGGGTACAGAATTTTTGGAACACCACTCGAACGACTCAAGTCGTTTAAGTCCAAAATTGAAGAACTTGACGCCGTATCTCCAAAAGTCAAGAGAGATACGGCGCTGGGATTAAAAAGGTCTAACGTGTATGTATCACACTGACCACTCAGATACGGATTTTTTGGAACGCCACTCGAACGACTCAAGTCCTTTGAGTTAAAAATTGAAGAACTTGACGCCGTAACCCCATAGCTGACGAGAGATACGACGTTGGGATTAATATGGTCTAACGTGTAAGTATTACACTGACCACTCGGGTACAGAATTTTTGGAACACCACTCGAACGACTCAAGTCGTTTAAGTCCAAAATTGAAGAACTTGACGCCGTATCTCCAAAAGTCAATAGAGATACGGCGCTGGGAATTAAAAGGTCTAAGGTGTATGTATCACACTGACCACTCAGATACGGATTTTTTGGAACGCCACTCGAACGACTCAAGTCCTTTGAGTTAAAAATTGAAGAACTTGACGCCGTAACCCCATAGGTGACGAGAGATACGACGTTGGGATTAAAATGGTCTAACGTGTAAGTATTACACTGACCACTCGGGTACAGAATTTTTGGAACACCACTCGAACGACTCAAGTCGTTTTAAGTCCAAAATTGAAGAACTTGACGCCGTATCTCCATAAGTCAAGAGAGATACGGCGCTGGGATTAAAAAGGTCTAAGGTGTATGTATCACACTGACCACTCAGATACGGATTTTTTGGAACGCCACTCGAACGACATAAGTCCTTTGAGTTAAAAATTGAAGAAAACTTGACGTAGTAACCCCATAGATGACGAGAGATACGACGTTGGGATTAAAATGGTGTAACGTGTAAGTATTACACTGACCACTCGGGTACAGAATTTTTGGAACACCACTGGAACGACTCGAGTCGTTTAAGTCAAAAATTGAAGAACTTGACGCCGTATCTCCATAAGTCAAGAGAGATACGGCGCTGGGATTAAAAAGGTCTAACGTGTATGTATCGCACTGACCACTCAGATACGGATTTTTTGGAACGCCACTCGAACGACTCAAGTCCTTTGAGTTAAAAATTGAAGAACTTGACGCCGTAACCCCATAGGTGACGAGAGATACGACGTTGGGATTAAAATGGTCTAACGTGTAAGTATTACACTGACCACTCGGGTACAGAATATTTGGAACACCACTCGAACGACTCAAGTCGTTTAAGTCCAAAATTGAAGAACTTGACGCCGTATCTCCAAAAGTCAATAGAGATACGGCGCTGGGAATAAAAAGGTCTAAGGTGTATGTATCACACTGACCACTCAGATACGGATTTTTTGGAACGCCACTCGAACGACTCAAGTCCTTTGAGTTAAAAATTGAAGAACTTGACGCCGTAACCCCATAGGTGACGAGAGATACGACGTTGGGATTAAAATGGTCTAACGTGTAAGTATTACACTGACCACTCGGGTACAGAATATTTGGAACACCACTCGAACGACTCAAGTCGTTTAAGTCCAAAATTGAAGAACTTGACGCCGTATCTCCAAAAGTCAATAGAGATACGGCGCTGGGAATTAAAAGGTCTAAGGTGTATGTATCACACTGACCACTCAGATACGGATTTTTTGGAACGCCACTCGAACGACTCAAGTCCTTTGAGTTAAAAATTGAAGAACTTGACGCCGTAACCCCATAGGTGACGAGAGATACGACGTTGGGATTAAAATGGTCTAACGTGTAAGTATTACACTGACCACTCGGGTACAGAATATTTGGAACACCACTCGAACGACTCAAGTCGTTTAAGTCCAAAATTGAAGAACTTGACGCCGTATCTCCAAAAGTCAATAGAGATACGGCGCTGGGAATTAAAAGGTCTAAGGTGTATGTATCACACTGACCACTCAGATACGGATTTTTTGGAACGCCACTCGAACGACTCAAGTCCTTTGAGTTAAAAATTGAAGAACTTGACGCCGTAACCCCATAGGTGACGAGAGATACGACGTTGGGATTAATATGGTCTAACGTGTAAGTATTACACTGACCACTCGGGTACAGAATTTTGGGAACACCACTCGAACGACTCAAGTCGTTTAAGTCCAAAATTGAAGAACTTGACGCCGTATCTCCATAAGTCAAGAGAGATACGGCGCTGGGATTAAAAAGGTCTAAGGTGTATGTATCACACTGACCACTCAGATACGGATTTTTTGGAACGACACTCGAACGACTCAAGTCCTTTGAGTTAAAAATTGAAGAACATGACGCCGTAACCCCATAGGTGACGAGAGATACGACGTTGGGATTAAAATGGTCTAACGTGTAAGTATTACACTGACCACTCGGGTACAGAATATTTGGAACACCACTCGAACGACTCAAGTCGTTTAAGTCCAAAATTGAAGAACTTGACGCCGTATCTCCAAAAGTCAATAGAGATACGGCGCTGGGAATAAAAAGGTCTAAGGTGTATGTATCACACTGACCACTCAGATACGGATTTTTTGGAACGCCACTCGAACGACTCAAGTCCTTTGAGTTAAAAATTGAAGAACTTGACGCCGTAACCCCATAGGTGACGAGAGATACGACGTTGGGATTAATATGGTCTAACGTGTAAGTATTACACTGACCACTCGGGTACAGAATTTTTGGAACACCACTCGAACGACTCAGGCCCTTTGAGTTCAAAATTGAAGAACATGACGCGCTATCCTCATAAGTCAAGAGAGATACGGCATTGGATTAAAATGGTATAAAGTGTAAAATATTACACTCCCCACCCGGATAGAGACGTTTTGGAACGATACTCGAGCGGTACAACTCCTTCGAGTTGAAAATTGAAGGAATTGACGTCGTATCTCAATAGGTCACGAGAGATACGACGTTGGGATAAAGATGATCTAAAGTGTAACCAATTACACTCTCTACTCCGATATATACATTTTGGAACGATACGCAAGCGGTACAAGTCCTTTGAGTTCAAATTTGGAGGACTTTACGTCGTATCCCCCTAGGTGGCGAGAGATACGACGTTGGGCTAAAATGGTCTAAAGTGTAACTTATTGCACTTTCCACCCGGATATAGACTTTTTGGATCGAGACTCGAGCGGTACAAATCCTTTGAGTTAAAAATTGAAGGACTTGTCGTCGTAACGCCTTAGGTGACGAGAGATACGACGTTCGGATTAAAATTGTCTAACGTGTAAGAAAATATACTTTCCACTCCGAACGCCACTCGAACGCTCAAGTCATTTGAGTTAAAAATAGGAGTTGACGTCGTATCTCGATAGGTTAAGAGAAATACGGCATTGGATTAAAATGGTCTAAAGTGTAACATATTACACTTACCCCTCCGATAATGACATTTCAGAACGATACGCGAGCGGTAGAGGTCTTTTGAGTAAAAATTGAAGGGTTGGACATCGTATCTCTATAGGTGACGAGAGATACGATGTTGGGAAAAAAATGGTCTAAAGTGTAACATTTGACAAAATAAGATTTATTTATGTGGTTGATACTCGGTAGTCAACCTCTTTTAAGGTTATTTTATAAAACTGAGATATCATTCTTTAAAAGGTGAAAATGACGACATAAATGTATAGAGTGACTTGCATCAAAAGGTTATGCCTATAACTTGTTTTTTCTCCTGTTGGGAGATTAAGCAAAGATAAATATCATATTCCAAAAATGAGATGTAATCCAGTCCTAATGTTTCCATGGCTATTTTATGTTGCCTTGACTATCTCGACGATTGAACATAGTTAACATCTAATGAAAAAAGATCGAGAAACAAAATTAATGCTGAACAATTCTATCATCTTCTAAACTTACAAGAAAGAAAATGAGCCTACATGAAACTAAAGTGTAAATATAATATTACTTACCTTAGAAGCAATATGTCCAAGAGTATCCAATAAATCTTTCTTTTGCTAACACATATAATCGAGCACATGTTCTTGTGGGAGGTGCTAACGCAGAGTCACTCATTGCTGCCGTGTTCCTTCAAACAATCTGAGAGCATTCAAGGCTATGGCTTACTCAATCTTCTTTTGTTTACAAACATGTCCTATTCGTGTTGAAAATCAATATATAAACTTACATACATAAATAAATACATGTATATATAAAACTAGTTGAGGAACAAAATATCTAAAGAACATGAGTTGACATGTTAGTTTTTGGTTTCTTAAAGGCTAAAGTCTGAAAATGATCCGTTTATATAGGAGCAAATATCTTAAGAACATGTGTGGACAAGTTGGATTGTTGATTCTTGAAGATAAAAGTCTGGAAGTTGCCATGTGAAGATAGAATGAAATGTAAAAGGACTTATAGGCAAAGAAAAATGTCCCCAACAATGACATACCACGGCAAGTACTGACATCTCTACATGGTCTGTTTCTTGCTTACTCTCTTGGACACAGTTCCAGAGCATCAGTTACAGAACACCAGGCCTAGAGAAAGAGTGTAAATTCATGAGTCAGTTGATGTATAAACAGTGATTGAATTTGAGGTCTAAAAAAAGAAAAGCAAACAGCTGCCAATTACAGAGACATGACGAAAGAACATATTTTTTACTAAAATTAGTGGGGTTCAGCACATTTTCACGAAGTGTTCAGATAAAATAGAGTCCATCCATGGAATATTCGGAAGGAGAAGAAAAAACCTCGAATAAAAGGCAAAGTGATCGATTTGGAGTGAAAAAGGTTCGGAGACCAAGAATCCGAAAATCCAAACCACGTCAAAAGAGTGAAAGAAACAAAAATTCCAAGAGATGACTCTCAAAACCCTACATCCAAACCAAATCGAAACAGAAGAAGACTTGAGTAGTGAAAGAAGATTAGTAATGAAGAAAGAATGGGTAAATGATGGAGAGAAGCGCTCACAGGTCAAGATTCTGCACCCTGGACAACAAATGTCCAACTGACGCTTGCCGTCGCGATAAGCATCCTCAATGCTGGTGTACCCATCTACCCAAACCCAATGAATGACATGTGCTTTCTGAACAGAGCAACAACTTCGACTATTGAAGAAATAACACCTTTTGTCAGATAACTAATATAAACAGATACTGGTATGGTATGAAAGAAGATGAAGTATTGACAGATGACGCAATACCTTTTCGAGAAGAAGATCTTGAAGGTTTCTGTCGCCGAAGGGTGCGGCGGAGAAAGAGAGCTTCTTGTTCTCGACGTAGCGGATGGTGTCGTAGGAGAAGTAGCCAACCCATTCACCGACAGTTCCGGAGACGGACATGGGATCGGAGACCATCGTCTCGGTTCGGCGTCCCTCCTGGTGGTCCTTGGCGACGACCTCCATGGCGGGCTGGGGGCGTCACGGTCGTCCAACCTCTCTCGATCTCCCACATCAGATCGGATTCGTGGTTAGGGTTTCCTGAGGGATGGAAGGATCGGGTTCGGGGATGATCGGAGAGGGAAAAGGTCGGGATTAGGGTTTGGGGGATCGGAATGGGGAAATCGGCGGATTAGGGTTTGGAGCGGGAAAGGGAGTGGAGTGGTGGGAAAGATTGGAATGGAAAGGAAACATCCGGGGGGTATATATACCCTTCCCTTCCGACCGTTGGGAGTAGTGACCAGCAAGGAGTCATGCCGACGTTGCCCACGCGGTTGGTCGGCGGAAGGAAGGGTTTTTTTATAGAAAAAAAATAAAATAAATTAGAAGCTGCCCAATGAAATATATTTTTATTGAGAATTAGCATATACTCACTTCCCCGCAGGGGCTGCCGCCCCCTGCCACCCCCGCACAAACTCAACAAACCTCCCACTGTATATTTTACCCCACAAGAATTACGTTTAGGAAAAAAATAGCATCTCAGATTTACTGTTTATGTAGAACATCGGGAAGTCTTCGCACCGTCCCATTCACGCTGCTTACGTTGTGAAGAATCCTGGGAGTCGGCATCAGACGCTTCTTCGACCTAATGTCTTGCTCGAAATGGTGATTTATTCTGGAGAGAAAGAATGAAGAAGAAAGAAAGAGTGTCATCATATTTGTATTTGGGTGGAGAGAGAGAACGTGCTGAGTTGAAACGCATTTAATGTGATTTAAGTGGACATCAGAAAGAAAAAACAAAAAAACATTCATGCTTTGGCCACGTAAGGGCTGACATGGATGTCCACGTAGAACGCGTCCGTGACGCGCTGCGTTCATAAAACATTTCCCTTTCTTTTATGAGTCGGAAGAATATATGTCATGACTTTTGTTTCGAACGGTTCTTCTTTTCATCATTACAAACATACTGAACATGCAAATATATTAGAATCATCAATTAATATAAATGAATAACCGTATGAATACAATGAAGTGTTTCCTCATTTGCAAATCTCATGTATTATTTCCAAATAAAATTGTGTAATACATTTCGTTTATGTTCAACCACATTTGTGCAACACATTCCTTGTTTAACAAATATTTAATAAATTCATATAATAAATTCTATTACTCATTAACCGGAAATGTTTACAGGAGACAACAACACGAGGTTTCTGTTTCAGGTGGCTCAGATGCCACACATTTGCTTTCCTTCTTCAGAAGTGGATTGAGATCAGTAATGCACTTTTAAGTGCACCATTCCTGGCTTTCGAATGCGCAATCAATGTAGCATATATATGATTCTCCGGTTTGAGCTTCACCTAGACAATTACGTACATAAATAATTAATTAGTCATATACAACATTAACAAATTCAAATATATCGTACGTGCACGTGACGTGTAGTTATCACCTGATGATATCAAATCGCAAAAAGCAAGAAAGACCACCATCGAGAGTATGGCAACGGAAGAAAAGTTAAGGGAGGTCATTTTTTGTTTGTGTTGTGGACTTGTGGTTAGTTGACTCGACGAACTTATGGAATGCATACGGGGCAATTATGATTATTTATAGATTGACAATTGGTGGTAGGGTTGTGCAACCGGATCGGACAAAATCCAGACCGGATCGGAACCGGATCGAGTCCGAACTCCAGACCGAAGACCAGACCGGTTGGATCCGGTCTGGACCGAAGATCGGACTGGTCCGGTCTGGACCGAAGATCGGACTGGTCCGGTCTTGGTTTTTACCTTAAAATTTTAAAAAAATTAAAAAATTCAGAACGGTCCGGACCCAAACCCGTACCGGACCAGTTGTTGCTTAGCCTAATTGGTGGGCTAAGCGAAATACCCGCGCATCCCACACAAACTGGGCCCTTATTTTGAGTAGTAGTTTATCTGAATCCTATATTTTGGAAGAAAAACAAAAGGCTTTGTGGATGAAGGCATGGGATAACGTGGCTATGATTTGCTTCTATTTATGGAAATTATGCTCAGAATGACCAACAGATGGACAATTTTGATAAGAAGGTTGTGCAAATTGTAATCTTGGAAACCCATGAACATGTATAAGAAAGGTCTGTATTTTTGGGATGGAAATCCAGCGACATCCAGCCATTTATCCAATACTCATTGCATTCTTGTGATCATAGATTCAAAGTTCAAACCAAGAAAGCCGCCAATACACTAACTGCAAACAGCTATAGGAAGAAAAAGAACAGCAGAAGATGCTATTAAATAATAATGTCCTTCATCGAAGTTAAAGTCACTACTCAATTTTTATCAGGAGATAATCAAGATTCAAGACACTTCTAACAATTTAATAACTAATAGTTATGCAAGCTAGGGGTGTCAGTGGATATTCGAATATCCGAGCATCCGTTCGTATCCGTATTCGAATTTGAACATTCGATCCGAGAAAAAATATCCGTTAGACCGTATTCGTATCCGATCCATAAAGTCGTGGAGCGGATATGGTTATTAGTACATCCGATCCGTATAATATCCGATCCGGGATCGAATATCCGTAGTTCAACATCTATATTTGTATATGTATTATATATATAGTTATTCTTTAAATTAATGATATATAAGTTAGGTATTTTTTCTATGAATTACCTAAATATATAAACTATTCTAAATTACTACCCCTAAAGTACTAATCCGATTAATATCCGCTTCGGAACTACATATCTGTATTTCAACATTTATATCCATATTTGTTTTATATACTTATGCAATACATTATTATACCTAGAAGTATTCCTATTTCAACATTGTGTGGTTATATTTTGAATATATATTTTAAATTTATTTATTCAAATAAAAATACATCTACTGATCACATTTATTCAAGCATTGAATATTTCTCATTCTCAGAATATGGAGTTAGAAGTTAAGATAAAGTAAATTAATATTTGAAACCAAATAAAGTTGTAAATGTGACTATGTATAAGAATTTGTCTAAGTGAAAATAAAAAAATGTTATAATGTTGGGAATTATGTTTACGGATGCGGATATTATCCGTATCCGCTCCGAATCCGTCAAATATCCGAACGGATATAGACTTTTCATATCCGTAAACAATCCGTATTCGTATCCGAATCCGTAAATTTCATGCGGATACGAATATGGATATACTTATATCCGGTCCATATCCGATCCGTTAACACCCCTAATGCAAGCACACATGCATACCAGCAATGTAGAAAATAGATTGCATTTCATGTCTACATAGTTAAGTCATGTGTCAATAACTTTAAATAAAAAAAATACATGTCAATGCTAATCTATATTAAATAAATTTCATCCTATCACGACGTAAATAAACATATTTCCATAAATACACCGTATTACTTAATTTCATTCTCAAGGTTTTAAAAAAGCTCCAATCAAGGAGATGTCTTGGAAAAACAAAGTTGTCTTTAAACAAAAGGTTAATTACAGTTTGACCTCCTAAACTATGTCTTGGTATCACTTTGCCCCCCTGAACTTTCAAAGTTAACAGTTACCTCCCCTGAACTTTAATTTTGTAACACTTTGCCCCCCTGAACTTCAAAAATTCATTATTTAACACACATTCGACGTTTTTTTTTCCTAATTTTTTTTGTTGTATCCCTAATACACTCCTAAACTTATATTTACGTGAAAGTTTGGATCGAAACGGATGTCGGATATGGTTGGAATTTGGGTCGGTTTGACACTCAATTCGACCAAAATTCCAACCATATCCGACCTCCGTTTCGATCCAAACTTTCACGTAAATATAGGTTTAGGAGTGTATTAGGCACTTGATAGAAAAATCTAACTATTCCACAAATAATGTCATAACTACTTGTGACACTAACAAGTTTGTATAAGAAAAGCTTGTAACCAACTACATTGACATAGATACATATCAGCTCACATCAGTTCTACATATATAAGCAATAATTAAGGATGACATTAGAACATTACATGTTTTACTTACACATATATAATTAGAATGGTAAATCAACATCAGCACATAACTATTTTATAGAATCAAAAGAAGGATTTACAGAATACGAATTTCAACATCCACATCTGCGTTGACCCCTGAGCCTATAAAGAGGCTTCCTATGTTCAGGAATGGGGCCACAGGTATCCTTCCTCTCTCTCTCTCTCCATTCAAAATCCCCTATTTTAGGTACTTTTGGGTTTTTTATTTCTAATTTCCCCCTTCTTTTTAGTAGTTTATTGGTGATTATAAGTTATTTATTTGTTTACAAATTATTTAAATTTCTTTAGTATGTGCTAACTCACTTGGTTTTTTTGTTACTTCTTACTTTTTGTTTACAAATACATACTTTCTGATGTGTTTCTACTTTTGTATATATATTATTTAGGTCAAGCTTTATAGTTAGGTACTTGTTAGTGAGTTTTATTCCATATCTTCGGTCTGATTTACTATAAATTATATGCAAGTACATAAATCACCTACTATTTATTGTTGCATACTTGTATCGTTTTGCCTTTTACTATTAAAAGGAAATAAATATATACTTAGAATAATTACCTTATTCGATCATTATCGCAATACATATAATATTATTTCATTTGCATATTGTTCGTATTATCTAACTGTTCGAATCTTAATACGACTACTTCCCTGCCCATCTCTTGCATACCTTATGGGTAAACCTTGGAGACTTCCGCCTTGAGAGAAGGAGTAGACGTACATCTTCTTATCTCCGAGAAAACAGAAGATGTTTCCAATTGAACCTAGATCAGCAAACAGAACTGCATGTTATTTTACACACAAAAAAGACAATCTAATAAGTTGTTTCAACTAGGTCCATTACAATTCAGAAGAAACAAATACTAAACATTCAGCTCAATAACAAATTCCTATAATGCTTCATCAAACATATTTCTACGAAGTTTCCCCCCTCTATTTCTTGAGTGAAAGACAATTTTATCAAGTGCATAGTATTTGTTTAGGTGGGCATTCCTATGGACATTTCCCCTACCAAAAATGTGGAGAACAAGGTGATGTACTACAAGAACTACAACTTCACCCTTTCAATCATCTGGTCTCCTTTCCTAGTCAGATCAGAAGACCCAGACAACCAGAATCCGCACCCCAGGTGGAACCTGTACCTGGACGAAGTTGACGAGCACTGGGTCTCCCAAATCACCAATTACGACTACATCATAATGTCGGATGGAAACTGGTTTGTGAGACCAGCAATGTTCTACGAGAAAGGTCAACTTGTCGGATGCAGCTACTGCGGAGAGCCCAACATCACGGATCTATCGGTACGTTACAGCAATAGGCAAGCATTCAGAACTGCATTCACTGCTATCAACAGAGTTGAGGGCTTCAAAGGGATGATGTTTCTGAGGACACTGTCACCTGACCACTTTGAGAATGGGGAGTGGAACAACGGAGGAGACTGTGTGAGAACGACACCCTACAAAAAGAATCAGACAAGCTTGGGTGATCGAAAAACCAATCTTTATGAAGCACAAATTGAAGAGTTCAGGAAAACAGAAACAGAGTGGTCTACAAGAGGACTGAAGTTTAGGTTATAGACTCTACTCAAGCCATGTTGCTGAGACCGGATGGTCACCCGATCCGATATGGCTACTGGCAGCAGCAACATGTTAACTCCCACAATGACTGCGTGCATTGGTGCCTGCCTGGTCCTGTTGATTTGTGGAACGACTTTTTGTTTTATATGATGACCATGTAAAACAACACTTGAGATGGTAATTGTGCAAGCTTGTAATGCCAAGGTAAGTTAGATATCATTACCTCATCAACAATGCACAAAAATGAAGGCTTTGATGAGGCAACATGAATAAAAGAATGTGGTTTTTCTGCCAAGTAGAATCAAAGCTATCATTAAAAGTTTAAAATTTCTTTCAGAGCTGCTTAGAACTCTGGGCACCACTCAATCTCCACAGTAACCAACAGTTCGGACCGGCCACCTAAGGGTGTGACGGGTAACAAGGAAATTAATAAGTGTATAATTCCACTTCCATGTCTTTCCTTCATTTTTAGAGTGAAAGTGAGGGAGGCCACTCTAACTCACTGAGTACATATTTTTAAATCATGTAACTTAAGTGTCAGAAATTTTAATGTTTTTCTAGTACCAATCATCAGACGTCATTTTAAAAGTCCAACTCTCAACTTCCTTAAAGTTTTTCTGACTACCAATCACACCCTAAAAGTGGCACATCAATAGCAAGTGTCTCAAGGATAGCATCATAGCCCCAAGCAGACATGTTCAATTTCAACATAACTAACCGGGGAAGAGGAAAACTACAATTATAATCTAGTAATTGTAGCCTCCCGACCAGTAGAAGTTGGCTTTTAGTAGTTGGCTTCAACCTAAGTAGCCAACTAACCCAAGTAATATGAGTAGTTAGCCCGACTAACTGCCAACTAGTCAGTACAGAGCCTTGGACCAACTAGTGTCGAAGGCTGACATCAAAGTAGATTAATGAAAAAAAAGTAGATTACACATTGAGAATAATAGTACAACATTAACGAATACAAAAACAGATAGTAAATATAAAGAAATTTAAGCAGATACCACAAAGATTGATTGTATCAAGGGCACGACCATGAATGAGGCCTATGATACCAACCACCAGTATGGATGCTCGAACTAAATGGAAGAGCAGAGCTACAACTGTAAGCATCTGAAAGAGTTCACTCATGACCTGATGGATAAAAAGAGAAAGGAGCGGAGAGGATTTTTGGAATCCCCCCAGTCAGCCTTACCTAAAATCCTGGACACAGAGAGCAGTGGGAACCTGATTTTACTGAAGAAAATCGTTTGAAATCAAAACAACCGTGATCTTATTTGCCCAACTGACCTCCACTAACCTTTCATTGCCTCAAGTTCAGTTAGGAATTAGGATGTTCGCCTAACTATCATTAGGATTTTATTTATGATCTTGCTTTTGATTACATGTCATTGCTACGATGACATAAATAACAGAACACTTTCAAATGCACCACTCTATTAGCACAAAGTCATCAAACTTGGATGCTGCTAGTCCCACTCTTATGTAGGTTCTCGTTGCCCTGCTCGTGTAGCTTTTTTGTTGTGTTAATTGTTTGCTTGATCTTTCTTGAGTTTGTAAATCTTCCTTGATCTTTGGGATATTAATTACATAAAAAATAACTTTTAAAAAACCATGTGATTAAATCTAACTAATGCAGCTTCCAAATAATTCCTAAACTAATGTCGTTCCGAGGGGCTGAACTACCTGCAGGTGTTCCCCAACCATATGAAATTACCGATAAATGTCAATACTATACTCCAATTACAATCATAAGTGAAAGGTTTCTACCTTGAGAAAATTTACGCTTCTATTTACCTGTGGAGCTTGCACACCGTCATAAAGACGGAAAAAAATAAACAACAGATCCCGATGGGTGTTTATACATCTAAATACAAACCATTTGGTAACTAAGAAAAAGATGGCTACCCTATAATTTAAGGCTTGGAGCCATTGGGAGAGTCGTTTGGTTCGGTAATAGGTACATATAACTTGTATTTGGTTTCAAAATGTGAATAATTCATTATTGTATGTAACTTGAAACTTGTAAGTACTATCATTTAAAACTTATGAGAGAAGGACATCACTTATAAATCTCGAAATTGTAACATCCTAACATTTGCAGTATCTTTATACTTTAGAAACGATACGCTGTCCACCACAAATAAACACCTTCTACTCTAAGCATTAAAATATTATTATAACCACAAGATGGAAATGAGGCCAAGTTGAGGACCCAAATAAAATAAAGCATGATTGGTGTAAGACCTAATCATGTAGTGGCCACGAATTCATACCAGAACATGCACAGCACATTCCAGAAGTAACATGGCAAGAACATGTTCACGAGACCAAAATAAATTGTGGCTCGTATCCTCCAAAATTTAACATCAGATAATATCAATACAATCTTAACCCCAAGCGTTAAAGAAGCCAAGAGAAATGTACATACAAGTTATTTTATACCTACTGGCATGAAAAAGGATCGGCTACAAGTAAATAAGGTTAAAAAGAATGGTATTCTCTCATGAAAGTTATAATCTTTATGGCATCATAACTAGAATATTTATGGACACGTAATACCGTTTACTAGATATTGCTTAGATACACTATCTTTTTCTTACTCCGACTCTTAATATGCTAAGATATCAAGTGGTATACCTAAGAATCAAATCTGTGATTTGAATACTTCAAACTCCAAACCACAAGAAATACAACAACGGTTATTCCTAAGCCGGTTAAAAAACCCAGGACACATGTTTCGTTGACTAATCAATATAGATAATTGATATTATAAAAAAATACATTAGAAAGGCAAAACGTATTGCAAACATATGTTAATATATAAATGTGAGTCAACAAGTAATGGAAACCAGAATGTATCGCATATCGAGAGAAGTAATGCAATTTTGGGAATTTTCTCTGCATATGCTCTACCACTAACAACAAACTGCATATACAAGGTCAGATTTCTCTTGTATTTCCAATCTTCCCCTCGATCAAGCCACCACAATGAAGACATGCACTACCAAAATTCCATTCTCAAAGCATCATAAGCTGCACCAAGTTCTTCTTGTTCTAGCATTTAGTCTAGTAATTTTGACAATCTTACCTCAATATCACCCTTCCATTCTCAACCAGTTCCGGTATGTTATTCCGCCACTATCCTCTTCCAAAACAATGCCAAGCCCATCCACCTCACTTCCACCTGTTACCAATGAAACGGAAAAATCATCCATAGAAGCGGAAACAAGTGGTCAGTGTGACATCTTTGTAGGGGACTGGGTACCTGATCCGGATGCGCCCCGCTACACGAACATAACGTGTCGGAATATCCAAGAACACCAGAACTGCCTGAAGTATGGGAAGCCAAACACCGATTTCCTCAAGTGGAGGTGGAAACCAGAGGGGTGTGAGCTACCTCGGATTGACCCTTACCGGTTATTCGAGATGGTGAGAGGGAAATCGATGGCCTTCATTGGTGACTCCTTGGCAAGAAACCAGATGCAGTCCTTGATATGCCTCTTGTCCAGGGTAGGTTATTTAAGCTTTTGGACTTCAAAAATGAATAAGGGCTTTGTCTCAAAATCACTTAGTGTACAGGGGAGGTGTCTAGGATCTTGTAGGTCACAAAAATAGTTCAAATTGTCCTATGTGGACTATTGTCAACAGATTTTATAACTAATCAGGCTGCAAAAATGTTGATATGAGCATGTTAAATAATGTTGACACGAGGTTAAAAAATGTTGCTAAAAAGCAACAGTAATCATTACGGATATGGCATGTTGATATAACACGCTGATATGAGCACATACCTATGGTATATAAATCTAGGAGGGATCATAGGAACATAACTATTCCACATTTAATTTGAATATGTGATGAACACCTGCGGCACTAAAATTTTGGCATAAAGAAAACAACAGGTGGTCCACGGAGGAGCATTCGTAAGGCCACTCTGCTTTGTGACCATAGGGTCACAGGTTCAAGCAGGAAAAAGTGCCACTTTATTAAAATAAAATGCAAGGAAAAGGATGTGTATGAATATGCCATCACCCGACGGTCAGAAAGTGGATGACCTTGTCCACAGGAGTTGCCCTTCGAAAGAAAACTCTAACACGATCAGATGCATCAATGTCAGCTCAAAATTCAGTAGAACCCAGAAAAGGGACTTACAGCAAAATAAAGGTTGTAGCCTACAACTACAAGGGACAATTACGGATGAGCATTGCACATTTAAGAATCGTAATCAAGTTAGATATGTCATGTTTTTATACATATTATTTTAGAATGGTAGATGAGCATCAGCATAGAGCAATTTTACATAACTGAAAGAAGAATATGCAGAAACATCACTAATTTGTGCAATGTTTTATTTGACATGGTTTACAAAGTTTTCCATCTCTTTCTTGATTGAAACAAAGCCTTATGGAGGGTCATGGTATTCATTTAGGTGGACAATCCTAAGGACATTTCCCCTACCAAAGATGAGGACAACAAGGTGATGTTCTACAAGAACTATAACTTCACCATCTCAGTTATCTGGTCTGCCTTCCTAGTCCGAACGAAAGCACCTGAAGACATAATGATTCCGCATGCCATGTGGACCCTATACCTGGACGAAGTAGACGAGCATTGGGTCTCTCAAATTGCCAATTTCGACTACGTCATAATGTCGGACGGGAACTGGTTTGCAAGGCCCGCGGTCTTCTACGAGAAGGGTCAAGTTGTTGGATGCAGTTACTGTGAAAAGCCCAATGTCCCAGATTTGACAGTGCGCTACAGCAACAGGAAAGCATTCAGAACTGCGCTCTCTGCCATCAACAGAGTTGAGGGTTTCAAAGGGATGGTGTTTTTGAGGACACTGTCACCAGACCACTTTGAAAACGGAGAGTGGGACACTGGAGGGGACTGTGTGAGAACAACACCCTACAGAAAAAATCAAACAAGCATGGGTGAGCTAGTAACTGACCTTTATGAAGCACAAATTGAAGAATTCAGGAAAGCACAAATAGAAGGGTCCATAAAAGGACTCAAGTTTAAGGTTATAGACCCTACCCAAGCCATGTTACTGAGACCAGACGGGCACCCGAGCCGATATGGGCACTGGCCTCAGCCAAATGTAACCTTTCGCAACGACTGTGTGCATTGGTGCTTGCCTGGTCCTGTTGATTTGTGGAATGATTTTTTGTTTCATATGATGACCATGTAAGAGTGCAAGGCAATATGACATAATGATGCTAAGCTCCATTATGTTAGGTTTTCGAAGTAGGGACTACAAATATATCCCGACACAGGATAAAGCAGCCCAGAAAATAAAAGTTTTTTAATATCGCTTTCAACAATATATATCAAAAAATGAAAAGTAGAAAATTAAAACAACTATAATCATCCTTTCACCAGAACTCTCCCGCTTCCAAGCCATATCTGAAACTTATCAACATATTTAATAGACAATAAAAGAAAAACAGTTAAAAAAGAAACATTAACAAATGGTGAAACAAGTACGACAAAGATGACGCATGCAGAAGACAAAACAAGAAGAACAATCTACGACAGTTTGGCAAGGTCAACAACACCAAGTCAATCAGTAGACTTGGAACAATTCCAGCACTAATTCTGCACAACAGAAAGTCATTCTGCACTCCACCCATCACAATAATCTGCGAAAGGGTTTCTGTTAACATATAACAGAGCATTTCCTTTATACTAGTATAATTAGAAGCAAGGAAATTGAACGAGAAGCATTTAACAACTTTACACAGATGACCACCAACATGCATGAAGATTTTCTTCCCAAGTCAAGGAAAATTTAGAAATTGTATTATCACTTACTAACAGTGCAACACTCACACACTTGGGAGTTGGGACACTTGCTTTAAGGGATATACAGTACCAATAGCTCAGCAGTTTATATGATGCATTACATAAACGACCAAAGTAGAACGGATCAAGCGCATCCAACTTTGGACTACACCAAATACGACAATAAAATTGGTATATTGATGAGCACGTCTCATAGCTTAGCAACTTGCTTTAGCTGTAATATTTGCTTTCTTAAAACCCTTAATTATCACTCACTAACAGTGCAACACACACACTTGGGAGTTGGGACACTTGCTTTAAGGGATATAAAGTACCAATAGCTCAACAGTTTATATGATGCATTACATAAACGACCAAAGTAGAACGGATCGAGCGCATCCAACTTTGGACTACACCAAATACGACAACAAAATTGGTATATTGATGAGCACGTCTCATAGCTTAGCAACTTGCTTTAACTGTAATATTTGCTTTCTTAAAACCCTTCTCATGACTTTGTTAGAAGTTGTTCGTGGAAGAGATGGAACTGTGACAACATATGCGACCTGCATGTGGGCAAGAAGTGCAATAACTTGAACAGTCACCACCCATCAACGGTGCAACAAGACAAACAAAGACTAGGTATGACAATTGATAAGGTACCTTGAATAAAGGATTGAGCTTTTTCTGCAGAGCAGAATTCAGTTTACTCTTCAAATGTTCCAAATTTCCCTCAGAGCTACCTAGATCGTTGAGAACCACCACAATAACCAATTGCTCAGAACCACCACCTAAAGGTGGTACACCGACCGCAGCTGTCTCGAGGATAGCATCATCAACCCCATTGCAGACACGTTCAATTTCAACGGAACTAACCTGAGAACAGGAAAGGTACAATTACTAGATTGCACATTAAGAAGAGAAATACAATATGAACTAAAATAAAAAATACTAAAAGAAATCTAAGCAGGTTGAGTACTTTGATGCCACCAAGATTCATTGTATCGTCGGCACGGCCATGAGCCCTATAGTACCCTCCACCAGTACGCTCAAATTCATCCCCATGCCTGCGGAGAACCTGATCACCAAAATCTTATTAAAGTACAATTGTTTCCGAGAAAAAGTCAACTATTTCCAAGGGAAAATTGAACAAGCTTACCTTGCTGTTTAATACTGGCATGCCTTGGAAATAAACTTGATGGTGATCGGCATTTAGTAATTTGGTAGATGCTCCAAACATTACAGGATCAAGAGCAAGTTCCCCAGTTCCAGGGACAGATTGTGGCTATAAATTATGAGTTGTTGGCATCGTTTTGAAAATCTATCAGTGAACATTAAAGACAAGCAAACAATTGATTCCACTACAAGAATATCCATATTGCAAGTACAGGACAAAATCTTAAATATTATCATGAGAAATAAGAGAGTAAAAATAGGGAAATCTATTTTTCTTGGGTACCTGGATATAGGGAACTCAAATCAAACCTTAACTCAATTTTAACCAACCCCAACAAAACAAGAAACTGAATGAGATCAAAATCCTTAACTTTCCTCTGCCTAGGTTCTTAGTCATTGCATTTGCATTTTAAAAGAAGAGAAAATACATATCTTGCAAGGGAATGCTTACCAGAGGATTCCCATCACTGCCAAGCAAACTGACCGACACTGCACGTTATTATTCCATATTACTGCACAATGTTCTTGCGGGCGGTCGCCTAGGTGACCGGGCGACGCCTAGGCGACCGCACCAGCGGTCGCCTGAGCGACCACCTGCTTACCGCCCAGCGAGGACCTCAGCTTCTGTGCACAGTAGCAGCAGAAAGCAATGGCTAGAAACTAGTCATTGCTACAGTAAGCACGATTTATTTTTTAACCCGCTACCTTCTACATTTGTTCTTATAAATACCCTCCCATCCATTTCATTTCACTCATTCCTTCTCCTACAACCATAATTCTCTCAATCTTAATTCTCAAGTTTTAAACTTCCAACTCCGCTACTCCGGTGCTCAAGAACTCCGGTGCTCAAGAATTCCGACGTTCAAGAATTCTGACGTTCACGGATTTCCGGCGTTCAAGTTTTTGTTTTCGCTTCCATCAAATCAAGTGCACACACTTTCTAACTCTTCTCTTTAGCTTAATTTTTGATTAACTTAGAATCACAATCGATGGCTTACGTACCTGGATCAATTTTACCAATGACACACGAAAGATTATGATCACTTAAGACCTAGTAGAAGTAATGATCCCGGTTGGAAATCTGCCCATTATTTAAATTTAAATGACAAAAATTCATTAGTTTGTGAATTGTGTGGTAAAATAACTAAGGGTGGTATTGCTCGCCACAAACAACATATTGCACACACACCGGGTAGTAATGCACGACCTTGTGATAAAGTCTCTGACACTTTAAGAACTGAAATAATTGCTTACATGTCTGATACTAGTACAATTCAAATGAATCAAAATGCATACTTAGATGATTATGTTGATTTGGGAGATGACATACCGACGGGAGGGTCGGGTACCGGTTCCGGTACTACCCCAACATCCCAATCCCTTCTGCCTCCTCGAAAGAGAAGAAGGCAAAATAAAATGGGGACCAATGGATCGATTTTGCAGTCGTCCTGGTATCGAGGTTAACCGACCCCAACAAACCACAATTGAACGACATTTCAAGAAAGAAGACCGTGAAACAATTAATCAAAAATGGGCCAATTTTTTTTATAGATGTGGAAATCCTTTTAATGTTGTTAATACAACTGAATTTAAGGAATTCATTGACGCTACCTCCACATACGGTCATGGCCTAAAACCAATCACTTATCATGAAATAAGCGATACATGCCTTAAAAAAGAAATTGAAGTAACTAGGGGTGTTATGACTACATATAGGCAAGATTGGAAAGTATATGGTTGTACAATCATGACGGATGCATGGACCGATAGGTCCGGTACGAGTTTGATAAACTTTTTAATGAATTGTCCCACAGGAACAATGTTTTTACGTTCAGTTGACGCTTCGGGACACTCACACACAGCCGACTACTTGTTCAAGATGATTGACAATGTCGTTGAAGAAGTAGGGGAAGAGGATGTGGTGCAAGTTGTCACCGACAACGCCGCCGCGTACGTAGCTGCTGGGAGGATGCTGATGCGAAAGAGGGAGCATCTTTTCTGGACTCCTTGCGTCGCACACTGCATCGACCTCATCCTCGAGGACATTGGGAAGTTATTTTTGAAAAGTAAAACCATCACCTTAGGTCGACGGATCGTGAGGCATTTTAACGACCACGCCTTATTACTCTTGCGGATGCGAAAAGCAATTGGCGGAAACTTGTTAAGGCCCGCAGTCACCCGATTTGCTACAACTTTCTTGACCTTACAGAGACTATTTCAAGAAGGAACTCCTCAGATCTTTTGTAGTATATGCCGACTACACCGACCCAAATGCGACGTGGATGAAGAACAAGAGGTTGAAGGAAACGTCGAACCAAGTGACTGAAGCCATTCTTTCACAACGCTTCTGGGCCAACGTTGTGAAAACACTTAAAGCCTCACAACCAACGGTCAGCATTCTTAGGTTGGTGGACGGCGACGAGAAACAATCAATGGGTTATCTTTATGACGCAATGGAGAAGGCCGAGGAAACCATCCGTCGGAACTTTGGGGGGAACCAAAGGCATTATGAAAAGGTCATCGATTGCATCGACAAGAGATGGGGTGAAGGAAAAATGATGAGTTCTCCACTACACTCAGCCGGATTCTTACTTAACCCGGGGGCATTATTCTCAACTCCGATAGATGAACGAACCACAACCATGAACGAGCATATGTCGGGCTTCTTAGACGTCATCTACCGCGTTGTTCGTACCCGTGAAGGTCAAGACAAGTGTTCATACTTATTGGATCGTTACGTCTCAGAACTAGGCATGTTTAGGAAGGACATTGTGAAGAGACAACGCACTGAAAGAAGACCAATTGATTGGTGGCGTGCGTACGGGGCGGACCAGAAGGACGAGACATTGCAGAGGTTGGCACTAAAGGTTCTTGGCCTAACTTGCTCTGCTTCAGCTTGCGAGCGTAATTGGAGTGTGTTCGAGCAAATGCACACGAAGAAAAGAAACAGATTGGCAACGAAGAAGTTGAATGATTTGGTCTTCGTGAACTACAACCAGAAGTTGCAGCAAAGATTTCAAACAAGAATGGAACGTCCCGGTTTCTTCGATCCAATTCGTGTGGACTACGACATGCTGGAGGAACACTCTTGGTTAGCCGAATCTGACAATCCGGTATTCACCGGGGAGGATTTGACGTGGGCTCAGGCGGAGGAAGGTGCCTTAGGACCTCCATCTTCACGAAGACGGACTCGTCGATCCACGACGTCCTCAACTACACCTTTCTTAAGCGAGGGATTAGATGAAGACATCAACATAATTTCTTATGGTTATGGAGATCCAGGTGCATCAAGTTCTAAAGCTCCCCAGAATGTCGATGAAGAGTTCATTGCGACCGATGATGAAGAAACGGATGAGGATGACGTCTATGTTGACGATCCAAACGACTCGGAGGAAGACGACAATAATGAAGTTCCTAACTGGACTTTAAAACAATGTGTCCAATTGGAATGACTGGGAGTCTAGGAAACTTGTATTGTGATTGTTTTGCTTTCTAAATTGTATTACAAACTCTAGCATTAATAAAATAAAAGGCATAAGTATTTGGGTGGGTAGAGGGGGTACCTAGTGAGGCTTTGGTCGATGAACTAAGTGTCTTTTCGAAGCCCAAACATGTAAGGCTTGTTTGAACTAGTTATTTCTATAATTTTTGGACATTTTCCCCAATTTTTTCCTGATTTTTCTTGATTTTTCTAGATTAAACAGAAGAAGAAAAAATCATTTTAAAAAAAAAAGTGGTTGGGCAACCGCACAAACGCATGGGCGACTGGGCACTCCCCTAGGATCGCTTAGGCGTCCCAGAAACATTGTTACTGCATGAAAGGGGATAAAGTAAATATTTTGGAAATTTTGATAGATACAAAATAGAAAACTCCACCTATCTTTTCTGAGGAGTAACTCATATTTCCTAGCCATCCATTCCACTCGTGAAAAAAAATCATTTTTTAACAAAAAAAATTATGTCCTCTCCTTCCCATCATTCTTTTCAAATACAAATTTCTTTCATGATTTCCTCTCTTCCAGGCACCAACCAACTCCCTTAACTAGCTCAAAAGGCAGTATATGACTTATCTTCTCTGGTTAGTTACTCCACAAGATCTGATATTGCATGTTAGATCACCAATACCACGCCCAAGACACATCACTGAAGCACGGGTAATAATATAAAAAGTAGAAGGAATGTAATAAGTCATAGAGACAAAAAAGGGAAGAGATGGAGGGAAAGAAGGGAGAGTACGTCTAGTATTTTTCTCTCAGTGTATTCCTCTTTGATAATAGAGCCTACAATGTCGACAGACTTGTCTTCTTACAATGTGACACCGTATTATCTATCCTCGTCTAGTTGAATTCACCCATCAATGCAGTGCAAAAATTCAAGTATAGATAAACCCTCTGAGCACCAAATGTGATTGAGTACTTCTCTTTTTCAAATCCATCTAAAGATACCTCAAACCTGGACAAGGAATTGTAACCTTATCTAGTACAGACTATACAGTTCACAAGATTAAGTGTTTAACTCCTCATGGGTCGGGGAACTGTTGTATATTCCTCAGTAGTTGACAAGTGAGTTCCCATCAAATAAACATTTCATGTTAAGAAGTGCTTGAAAGCATGATCTTTATGAAACGTACTAGAATGGTCCACAATCAGAAGGTACAAAATTTACTACGTCTGTGGAGTTTATGGAGAAGATGTTGGCAATTTCAGGTTTCGTCATCACAATTTGGGCCCAAAATCATCAATTCCAAACTACACAATGAAGTAGGTGGAAGAAAGTGTAGAGAAATTGACAAAACAAAAAAGAATACTGAAGCGAAAGATCCTTGGATTCACCTGTACAAACTTGGCAAAGTTGGAACCTAGTGGTGATCCATTATATAAGGCCATGGAAGCGCCATTAATTAAACTTGCATAAACAAGCCAAGGCCCCATCATCCAACCAAGATTAGTAGGCCAAGCAACAACATCACCTTTTTGTACATCCATGTGGCACCAGGCATCTGCAGCAACCTTTAGAGGACTTGAATGCGTCCATGGAATTGCCTTCGGCTTTCCTGCAAGAAATTGATCAGAGAAATAGAAAGCTAAATCAGATCCGCAAAATCCTGAATAAGGATACTCGTTTTGTTATTTCAACCTTAAAATCTTCTATAGTGACGAAATGCTATCTGATTGAGATATATAACAAATCCAAAGAACCTTAAATCTTCTATGTTAAGTTAAAAGTTTGGCGTAGCCTAAAACAACATTTCTCTATCGCTAGATTGAAAACAATTTGAATGCGAAAGAGTTTTTTTGTAAACCAGTTAGCCAGTTACTTTATGCAACAAATAAATCATATTTCATCTTATGTACAACCATATTGGCAGATAGCATGTGCCTTGTATGGCCATTTTTAGTATGCGAGACCATTATGCTAATTTGGAATAATCTGTGTGATCTGCATTGTCATCGATCTGTAATGTATGTATTTCCACTTTTTTAACAAGATTTTACTTTCCATGTGGTTTAAAAGAAATAGAGGGAAAAAATGAACCAAAAACAAGTTATGGAATGTAACATGTATTTCAGGGATAAGTTTCTTATGAAAATGCAACCCTACAGGTATGGTGACTTTCGTCAGTCCGAACTTTGACTCACACAATGGTCGTTTGAGTCCACAACAAATATATGCATTAGGGACAAATAGTAAGATAATGACACGAGATATGTATTCCAGTTGGTCCAATGGTTAGTTTTTTGGAGGTGGGATGCAGGTTTGATCCCCACCCCTGCAATATTACCTGTGATCGGTGAGATGTGTTTAAGCAACCCACCTTATAACTAAAATTAACCCTAAAATTTTATATAAAAAAATGTTCCAAAAAAGTATGGAGCTTATACTTTGAAAACTTCTGGAAAACATAATGATAAGGCCACAATATCAAGGTCATTTAACCTGTAGTTCCAGATGAGAACAGAATATTTGTATATGCTTCTACAGCTTGATGTGCAGCAGCATAGACATTTTGGCTGTATGTTGGCACCAAGAGAATTAACTGTGAGATTCTATATGCATGAGATTTCTCATGAGATAAAACATTATTAAGAAAACAGTAAGCCAAGCATGACGGCTGAAATCATGCTCTTTTTTACTTCGGAAAAATCTACTCACTAATAAAAGTACACTTATTTCCAACACATATATCAATCTACGGGACTACACCCAAACCAAGCAACACAGAATTATTGGGATGCTTACTTTGAATACTTCACTCTGGCCACAAAATCATTGAATGATACATCTGCTTGACGCATTTTTCTGATGAAAGTTGATCGGATACCACAAACCACTATTGCTTTGGGAGCATGTGCTTCAACAACTTTGCTGTAGGAAAATCATATGTAAACATTTACCAAAAATTTAATAAACCATTTTACCAACAATGGAGACCCGAACATGAGATTTTCAACCGAAGGGTTCCACCTGTACAAGGGTAGACGTTTGCCACCATGGAGAATATAATCCTGTTAACATATTTAAAGCTAAACATGAGATAAAAAAATTATCCACGTCTAATAAGATGATAACAAAGAGAAACTTAACATATATTAAAGCTATTGTATAATGCTTGAGATATCTACCTTAATAGATAAGCATGTCATTGTTCTCGTATTACAAAAGTTAAGAAGGTATGGTTATGCAAGAAACATTATGAGGCCTCCACGATATCTTAGGGCAAAAAATTATCATGATGACAAGTTTTAGAGATAATACCCAAAGCCATCAACACTTCACGGAAAAAGGGATTTCAAATTATGAATCTACAAAATTTCTTAGACGGATTTATGTCCATGACCAGGAATGAAGTCAAAACTACACCAAGAGATAAATAATACTGAAATATAATATATTAAGTATTAAGAAGGAAAATACAAAGTGGGAAGTACTTTGAGAAACAAACCGAAACCAAAAGATAAAAATAGGAGTAATTAAGCAATAACATGGAGACTATTATCATTTTTATCAGTTATGGAGACTATTATCTTTTGAAACAAGCTGCTTATGAAAAATGAAAGTGAATAGTGTGGTTGATTCAAAAGAAAAGTTATATGTTTCAACATAAATGACCATGCGGGAGAACTTGTGGCTGCCCCAATCTAAGTTCATAAGAGCTTGGTGTGGCCCAATGTCACCAAGGTCAAAGATTCTACAAACCTACAGGCTATAGCATCTTCATATGGGATATCCTAAGTCCTAAAAGAAACAGAATGCTATAGACATATACGAAAATCTTATGCAATGAGCTCTCAAAATCACATCTTCGCAAAGAAAAATTACGATTTGCAGAAAACCAAACATCAAATATACACATACCACCCACTTACCCACCAAATCACCTAAAAATCAAACTGAGAAAAACAGGAAAGCATCAACACAGCCACTTAAAACTCTCAAAATCACATCTTTCGACAAAAACATTACACGATCCATAAAAAATCAATATCCAAACCCAACAAACCAAACTCACTCAAAACAACACAACACAACAAACAGCACATCACTCCCAAAACCACATATATAAAAGAAGAAAAAGAAAAAGAAAAACTAAAAACCTCCCAAAATCCTCAAAAAGCAAGAGGAAGCTCACGCGGGAGGATCGGACCCGAACCCCTTGTAGCACCCATAGTACATCATCTGGTGGACCGCGAAGGGCATCTCCGGCCTCAGAACCCTCTCACAGAGGCACCGCCAAGTCTCCGGCGGCGAGGCACCGGCGGCGAGGGCGGTGTGGATGTCCGCGGCCTCCGGCTGAGGGACGCCGGCGGAGGCGATCTGGTCTAGGGTTTGGTAGGACTCCATTTCGAGTGTCGTGAGCTCGGATGGTGAGTTGGGTGAGAGTTGGAGAGATGAAGACGGAGGGTTTTGAAGACAAGTTCACAGTTGAGTTGGAGAGTATTTGATTTGCAGTTGGTAACTTCTGAATTTTTTTATTTGCACTTGTACCCCTGATTTTTTGAGTCGCCTTCAATTGGGAAGTCTCTCGGCTGTGAACGAGTGGAAGTATGAATCTGGAAAGAAGAGTCAAGATTCGCAATCACTTTCGCTGGTAAGTCAGGACCGGAGAAGGATTTTTTAGTCTCCCTAGAAATTGAAGTTTGAGTAGAATTCACGGAATATTTTATGTCAATTTTCTCGTGTTGGTCTTGATTTTGAAATTGGAATTCCGGTTTCCATATGAAAGTGATTTGTGTTCATGTGTTCAACAACTTTGTGTCTTGCTGACAAGTTATTAGTACAAATACTTTTAAGAAAGAAAAATGAGATCTAATATTTCTAACAGACAAGTTCTTATAGGGTATAGCTTTCGGTTCAAGAAAATTTAATATTTTCTCTCCTTTCCCAAACGTTGAGAGAGAAATGAATTTGAATTGAAGTCAGTTTATCTTCTAGTGTTGTGATTGATTGTAAGGCTTAAGGGAGGATCTCAGCATCTAACGTTTTGTACACTACATTGAGCATTTACTTTTGGAAATTTTTTCAAAATAATATTTTTTTTAAAAAAAATTCTCAAAATAAACCTCAAACAAAAGTATTTCTCAAACTAGACCCGCTGCCACCACGTGGTGACACGTGGCGGCGGCGGGTTTTGTTTTTTTGTGCATAGAGAACTCGGCATCACCAGTGCCGAGTTCTCCCAGAGAGAACTCGGCACTGGTGATGCCGAGTTCTCCCAGAGAACTCGTCACTGGTGATGCCGAGTTTTCTTTGGACGAACTCGGCACTGGTGATGCCGAGTTCTACTTGATATATAAAAATTATGTTATAAGAATTTGAATAGTATCTCGAATCCGAATTCGATTTTGTTTCAAATTTTATACAAAATTGAATAGTTATAAAAGAATCTGTTGAATTTGATGTTCTTATTTGAAATTCGGATTCATATTCGGATACAAACTATATCCGATTAGTCATTTGCTTCTACACTCGATTGAGGTAATTCTCAACTTTTAAAGTCATTTAAACTCGGCATTCTCAACTTTTTAAGTAGTAAGTAATGAAGAACAACCATCTCATTTTTTAACGTGTTATGTACAGATGGAGGTTGGTGGTTCCAGTACTGGTTCAGTTAGAGGTAGCTACGCTTCACAGGGTCCGGTAGACAGATCAGTGTTGGTTTTGCAGGCCAACCACAAGTCAGACTTGTTCAAAGATTTTGTAAGTATTTTACATTTTCAAATTAAATATTTGCGCGTGAGTTTCAATATTCTGAAAGTTATCTAAATTTATGCAGAAGGATGTTGATGGTGTAAAATGCGTTGAGCATGGATCGAAGCTCAACGCATGGCAGATCACTGATGAGAGGATGTTGTTCCTGCTAGATATGGCAGGGTTTGACACAGTAACTCGGTTGGGCAGAGTTCAGTTGGATCATACGTTGCTGGGGGCGATGGTCGAGCGTTGGAGACCGGAGACTCATTCATTTCACCTGCGACATGGTGAGATGACGTGCACATTGCGTGACATCTCGATGATTACCGGCTTGCGCGTAGATTACAGTTTTAAAGATTTGCGAAGGTTCGTCACAGTTCTCTGTCAGAATAATGAAGGATCTGTTGTCGAAATAGAGTCTGTCCAGATAAATTCAGACGAGGAGATGTTTAAGCGTGTATTTTGGGCGTTCGGGCCTTCAATTAGTGGGTTTCATTATTGTAGACCCGTTGTCAGTGTGGATGGAACGCACCTCTATAGCAAATATAGAGGTTTATTGCTAATTGCTGTGGGCACAGATGCAAACAACGGAATTTTTCCTTTGGCATTTGCTGTTGTAGAGAGCGAGAATACAGAGTCGTGGACGTGGTTCCTTCATTTGCTGGCAAGTAGAGTTACAAGGCGACCCGATTTGTGTATTATCACCGACAGATTTTCGGGAATAAATGCTTGTGTGCGAGCCGCATTTCCACCTTCGGAGGGCCATGTACATCGATTCTGTCTTCGACACATGAAAGCAAATCTTGCTAAACATCGAAATTGCAAGGAAAGATTGGGACAAATCAAGTTTTATGAAGCGGGTAAAACTCATTCATTTATGAAATTTGAAGAGTTAATGAAGGCTATTGCAGAGGAACATAAGCCGATATACGAGTGGATTCAACATCAAGGTCCTTTGGAAAGATGGACTTGTTGTCACGACGGGGGTCGACGTTTCGGATGTATGACAACTAACATGTCAGAAAGCTTCAACAATGTCTTACGAGGGGCACGCGGTATGCCAATTACAACCATGATTTTGATGACCTTTCTCCGCTTGAACAAATTCTTTGTTAAAAGAAGGGACGTCGCCGAGTCGTGGAATGAAACATATGTACCGACAGTCCACACCGTGGTGATGGCAAACAGCAATCTGGCCAGAACACATACAGTAACTCGGTACCATCAGCTGATGTACCAGCTGATGTACATAATTGCAATGCACGTCCCATGTTCACATGTACTAGCAGTTTGCAGTGGCAGACATGCAAATGTCAACACTTCACATTTGGTGTCCCCGTATTATGAGGTTCAAATGTACAAGGAGGCGTACAAACCGATATTTATCCCAATTCCTGATGTGAGGTATTGGCCAGATCGAGGCACCATCACAATGAAGCCTCCCCAAACCAAAAGACCTCCCGGTCGGCCTAAATCAACGCGAATCCGAAACGAGATGGACGAACACTCTGGAAGAAAGGTAAGGTGTGGGAGATGCGGCGGTATAGGGCATAACCGAAAGCGATGCAAGGAACCTATATAGCAAAATATTTTGTATGTAACTATTTAGTGAGACTTGTAATGTATTTGTAATGTATTTTGTTATGACTTGAATGAATGTACGACTTAAATCCTTTTTAAGAGTTGATCAATTGTAAGACGATAATTGTAAGACGAATGAATGTAATGTATTTTTTAGGACCGCAAATTTGCCTACTTAAGCCTATTGAATTGGACTTCTGCCTATGAAACTCGGCATCTAGAATGCCGAGTTCTATTGTAGACATGGGCCACCTGGCCGTCACCCATTTTCACACAAGATTTGAGTGCCAGGAGAACAGGACCAAATAGAACTCGGCATCCCCAATGTCGAGTTCTATCTGAATCACTGTTCTCCTGGCAACTCAATTCGACTGGAATGTCAAGTGTTGGGCGATAAAAAATCAAATCGAACTCGGTATCACCAGTGCCGAGTTCTTCCAAAGCGAACTCGGTATCACCCGTGCCGAGTTCTATCTGGGAGAACTCGGCATCACCAGTGCCGAGTTCTATTTGAATCACCTCAGAAAACGTCAAGTGTTGGGCAATAAAAAATCAAGTAGAACTCGGCATCACCAGTGCCGAGTTCGTCCAAAGAAAACTCGGCATCACCAGTGACGAGTTCTCTGGGAGAACTCGGCATCACCAGTGCCGAGTTCTCTCTGGGAGAACTCGGCACTGGTGATGCCGAGTTCTCTATGCACAAAAAAACAAAACCCGCCGCCGCCACGTGTCACCACGTGGTGGCAGCGGGTCTAGTTTGAGAAATACTTTTGTTTGAGGTTTATTTTGAGAATTTTTTTTAAAAAAAATATTATTTTGAAAAAATTTCCTTTACTTTTTGTATCGTACACTGGCATCAATGTTTATATTTTTTTCACAAAAAATAGTCAATGCGAGAGCCATGCATAGCTCCAAATCTAGATATGGGGGTCCTTAAACATTAGCAGTGTGATATGGAGAAGCAATCAAATCTAGAACTTCAAAATACCAGGGATTTTGTTTTGAATTAATAGATCTGCCATTGTAGTTATCAGAACTATGACGTCTCTTGTGATTTGACAACATTTGTGTTTGGATGGTTCGTATTTGGAACGATAAGATTGTCATTTGGTCTGACCGATTTGGCGGACGGTGACATGTTGGTGGGTTGATGTTTGCTTCTGACTAGAGTCAATATTGGAATTGGTCTGACCGATTTGGTTGGACGGTGACAAGTTTCAGAGGGCCTTTGAATGGGAGGGATGGAATGATATCATCTAAACATGGGATGAACTCTCACTCCGTTCTCAACACGACAATCGAGACATATTTTGTATTGGAATATAGAAGCCCATGGGAGGAGCTTTTGACAGCTCCTTCAGTTGTTGAATTTTTATAAGGATTTTACCTCTGTTGAATCCAGTATACACATGCATAAACTTTTATTTAATCAAAGTTTGTAGGCAATTTGGGAATTTGTTTCGACAAGACATCTGGAACTCCCAGAATTATTCTCTACATCCAAACGACTCACAACCTCTGGAGAAGAAGTTATTCTTGGATAAATATTCCCAGAAACTCATATCTGGGAACTTCATCCAAACCAAGTCTTAGGGGAAAGAATAGCAAATGATCTTATTTTCCCAAAAGAATAAACCTTACCTAGATCCATAATCTTGCATTTTCTATTGAATTTTAAGGGTATGACTAATTGACTGACAATATCTCGAAGGCCACTGTAGGTCGTCTAGGTAAATGTGTTTCCCAATGCACGGCATAGATGAAAATAGAATTTAAAAAAAATCAACCTCCTATAAACGTATTCTGGTGACAATTTATAAGATTAAAGGAGATTATAAAGTTATACTAACTATATAGACAAGCTCACGTGTCATACTATTAAGTTGTGGTAAAGAATAATTGAGTACCGTCTGAAGAAAGACAAATGTTAAAGATAATCAATTTTATTTTATGCCTGAAAGATCAACGATCGTGGTCATATTCTTGATTAGACAACGTAGGAGAGGTATAAGGAATAAAAGAAAGATTTACATATGGTCTTTATTGATTTAGAGAAGACACATGACAAAGTCCCAACAACTATTATAAGGTGGACCCCGAGAAGAAGAAACTATCAACCAAATATGTGAACTTGATTAAAAATATGTACGACTGAGTTGAAACTAGTGTTAGAGTTTGTGATTGCGAGACTAATGTCTTTCCGATTAGGATTGGACTTCATTAGATGTCGGCTTTAAGTTCTTACCATATTACTTTAGTAATGGACAAGGTAACGAAAAAACATATAGTTTGAGGTCTCATGGTGTATATTTTTTTGTAGATGATGTGGTACTAATTGATAAAAGTAAGATTGATGTTGAGAGGAAACTAGAGTGGTGGACGGACACTTTAGAAGCAAAAGGTTTAAAATTAAGTAGGTCTAAAACTGAATATATGAATTGTTATTTCACAATCGTCAACATTAATGAATAAGAGGTTATATTGGATGGTCAAATGGTTTACAGAAAGGATATTTTTAGATTTTAGGGTTTGAACCAATCTGGAACATATATCCAGAAGATACTTCGTAAAGATGGGGAGATCGACGTAGATGTTAGTCAAATGATTAGATCATGGTGGATGAATTTGTGACAAGCCTCGTGTGTTTTATGTTAAAAGAATATAACTTTCAAGCTAAAAGGAAAAAATTATAGAACCATTGTAAGACCTGGGATTTGTATGGTGTGGAATGTTACGCCACAAAAAGACAACATGTGTAAAAGATGAGTGTGAGCTGAAATGAGGATGATGTGGTAGATGTGTAGACATGCACGGATTGATCATATTAGAAATGAAAATAGTCATGAGAAAGTGAGAGTTGTCCCGATAGAGAAGAAGCTTAAACAACATAAACTGAGATGGTTAGAACATGTATAAAGAAAACTTATGGAGACACTGATGAGAGATGAGTGTTGTATCGTGATGAATACATAAAAAGGAAGATACATACCAAGATTAATTTGGGAAGAACTTATCAAAAGAGACCTAACAGATTGAAAGATCCCCCGAAATGTGGCATTGAATAGGAGTTCGTGAAAAAGATTATTCACACCTGAATTATAACTCTTTTAAGTTCATTTCTTGCCTACCCAACTAGTTTGGAATTAAATGTTTTGTTGTTATTCCAAGTTGGGATAACACAAGGAGGTAACAGAACATTCGTATAGTTGAGTTGTAGCATCTAGGTCTTTAGTAATCAAGTTGTATGCACTTGATTATGGAGTCAGATGTTTGATGTGAAGCTTAAAAGCGCAAGTCCACGATCGCATTAAAGCGATGCAAGAAAGGGTCGTGTCCACGAGGGCGGGTCGTCATCGACCATACTCAAGTGAGGAAAGAAAATGAAGAGTGACTATATCAAAATTAACTAATGGTACACAAATCGACAAATGAGACCTAATATAACTAGTCCCGAGAGGTCAAGAATGCATACAAAAGTGTATATTTGTAATACATTTATGTACAATTAAGCGTTAATTACATGTGTAACATGAAAATTTATAATGACCATAATCCTAAATGCATCTTTACATGGATTACATGTCAATCTTATCTCTTTCCAATTCAATTCCTAATCTCATTATTCCCCCCTTCTCCCTCAAATAAGTTCACTTACCAAAGCATGTGTTAAACATTCATTAAGATCATTAATACATCAAAAGGAAGAGAATGAATGACTATGGAAATCATATGAAACTCCAAGATTAAGATGAAACACACATCAACTACATCCACAATTCACATCATCTAATGTTGATGAATTACTCCTTAATCATGTAAACAACAAGAAAAAAACGCATGAATAAGTAAAGACCGAAAGACATCTAAATCTAACCAAACCTTATTAACGAAGAAAATATTACAAGATTTCATCTTCACCCCTTAACTACACTACTAAAAACAAGAAATACAACGTATTCTAATTGAGAAAAGAGAAACGAGAAGATTACAAGTTTATTTATAAAAGATTAAAATATCTAGATTAATCTGGACGAGATCCAACGACTACAAATCCACCATGAGTGCTCCAAACTGCTCCTACCCCCAATAACCAACCTGCTATAGAAAATTTAGCTCTGACAGACATGATCATTCGCCAACAGCAGATGGAAATTTGCTAGGTTGACCTGATTTGCTTGTGATCGGAGCAACATGTTAAGTTGTTTTGTCGTACGGTGCACCCCTTGTCCATTGGCTCAAGCCGTTTTGCTCTTAACTGTAGAATTATTCCACAAGTTCTCAAGAGTGAGGACTTTTTGCAACAAGAATTTTTTATTTGCAATGATGTCCCTACAATTTGCAATTAGGTCCTTAAACATTACCAATATGTCCAGAATGATTCCAAATCAGTCATTTCATCATACATGGGTCCATTTTATTACCTAAAATCAGAAATACATGCAACACAAACCCTAGTAGCACAAATATTTGATAAAATAAAAGATATATATCGTTAATGCACCATATGATATGCCACTAATCGTCAGATACAACTGGTGGCATCAATGTGAGAAGGCAGAGAAGAAGCACTAGCACCATCATCATATTGGCTATCGCCAAACACCACAAGGCCTCAACATTCCGAATCTCGCTTAAGGACGTCATGGCAGGTCCAATTATTGATCAACTTCCTCAAGTATCCTGTGGGAGGATTGTAGTGTTATCTGTATCACAAAAGAAATGGTGCAGTTCTTGAAGGTGTTTATAACCACTCAGGAACTGATGTCGAAATACTCAAAATCATGTATGACCAGTGACCACGCAACAACGATTAAGTAATACATTACCACAATGTTTGAGTTTAGGATAATAAAAATCAAACTTTCTGATGTATGCTCGTAAAAAAGGACAGTGGGACACATGATAAAAGACTAACAATAATGATACACAGTAATGCTACGTTCTAGTCTCTAAGAACAGTATGACACAACAAAAAAGGCATTTTATTGGTCTGCATTCCCATAAGGACCATAACAATCAACTACCACAAGATGGAGCTTAAAATTCCAAGCATTTACATTTTACAACAGAAAACATGCCTGAAGAACAGCAACTAGAAGCCCCACAAACAGATGTGATCTGGATTTTATAGTAAAAAAGAAGAGTCCCTAAAAAATTGAAATTATTTCCACATCACAAAAACATATATTTTTATGAGGATCGGCGATTAATGGTAGACGGATGGTTGCCAAACAAATAGAATCAGACCGAACAAACTTCCGGTATGGCAAAAACCTATATAGGCTGATTCATGGTAATGTTACATACAATAAATCTAAGGGAATGGAAAGTACATGAAATTAGTCAATTACTTATAATGATATTTTAACCATATGTAGTTACGTACTACTGATGAAATAAGTTGTTTGTAGGATATCACAGTTAGAAGAGCAAATAACATACACTGTAGTAATTCAGAGCAAGCGATAACAGGAGGGCAACGAGCTCAAAAAAAATGGCCAACGTTGAGTGCAGCAAGTTATGAAATAACAAAATCACACCATGTGTTTGAAAGACATAAAGAACATACCTGCTGAGAAATTGACCTTATAATACCCATTATAGTCACGAATTATAAGATGCTATTAGCTTCATCTTTTCTGGTCTAAACCAAAATAATGGGTCACCTTGAGATCTTCCATCTTTAATTTATGATTTCAAGCAGGGTATCTTCTACGAATCTGCAACGTCCTGCTACACTGGAAACGAATTTATAGTTAAACTATAGTAAAACAGAACCTTATTGTGGCATTAGTGGCTTATGAACCATAACTGTTGCAACTAAATAGGAATGACTAAGACGTAAAAGAAAGAATGTCATATTGGATTAAGTTATATCAGAGCAGAAACTGCTTGTACATTCCATGGTTCAGGTAAATTACAGGTTACTGTGAGCAGCAACACAATTCTGATTGTTGCTGTGACTACATCCCAAAAAAATCCCTTCTCATCCAAATAAAGATACCACATCCATAACTATTCTACACCCTAACCCAGAATGTTGTTAGTATGTCATCTTTGCTCTTATAAATATGTACAGAGAGACGCCAATGTCTTTGGAACAATGGAATTGATTGTCCCATCCAAGAGATGCACGAGAGCATATCACATTCTCTGAAATGATCCAATCAGCACTTCACTGAATGGAAACCTCAGGGGCATTCACAATGTCTGGCTGTTGCATCTTGCAAATAAACTGACTTCAGATATCATCAAACTCCTTCAAGAATAATTTGCATATACAAAAGATACACAACACTATGATACCCCATCCATATCTTTTCTTTTCTTTAATATCTTGTTCAGCGGCTTCGGATTATCCGTTACATCTGTATCACACTGGTATTCCTTTCTATAAATGATGGAAGCATCCAAACTATATATGCGAAGAGCAAGTGATGAAATGGTGGATGTCTTCGCTGCTGCTGTAAGAGAAGACCAGTACCACCACTCATTCCTTAAGTACTCTGTCTTGATCATGTCTTCGAAGAGGATTGTAGCTTGAACCATCTATTGTCAGAAACAGCAAAAGTTACTAGAAGCCACAGCCTATTTTTATTCATATAACTTATAAATGGAAACGAGATGACATGTTACGTCTTACAAAAAAGTCTGAATGGAGCACTATAACAGAATTTAAGCATAAAAGTTCACAAGAAAATTAACCTTCCAGTTAAATGAGAACTTTATTTTGTATATAAAAATTAAACATTGTCTAATCATTCAAGTCAACATAGTGAAAACTGAAAACTATGTCTACATCTTGTCATCTTTGCAACATTGAAATTTTATATAAAAGTCAAGGCATGCAGAGGACCCTTCAGTGACAGATTTTTTAAATACTCCTTTAGTTAGGACCAGTACCTTAAGATTTTGGAGTAACATACAATCGATGGTCAATGCCATTTGAAATCATATAAATCACAGCGGAAAGAGCTAATTCTTGTCTGAGAAATGCATAAGAGAAGGCAAAATATTTGCAGCAATTACCTCATAAATGGATTCTGCAGTTTTAACAAATGCACGCCACACACGTCTTCTCAAAGAAGAAGCCCTGAACTGTCTAAGTGCTTCATCTGGCAGAGCACTATCCATATCAAGTAGGTTGATCTTCAACCTTTTTAGAATGTGAAAAATCCTTCCTGAAACAAGCCTCAAGGATGACTCAG
Organism: Triglochin maritima; assembly: GCA_963682175.1. Lineage (NCBI taxonomy): Eukaryota > Viridiplantae > Streptophyta > Magnoliopsida > Alismatales > Juncaginaceae > Triglochin > Triglochin maritima. Next base: position 52,328,257 of record OY821771.1, on the reverse strand, counting down.
GAATAATAAAGGTGTGGCTTTCATTGAGATTTGGTAACTTCTTAGTATTTACTACAGTAACTACATCATTTTCAAATTGCAACCTCACAGGAGGGCCTCTTTTCATCTCTCTAGAAGCACCATTATCAAAATATCTCTGAGTCTCAGGAGAATTCTTGGAGTGCCCACTTCCATTTCTATGAACATCTCTGCTAGCTATGCTGAACTCTTCAATGGGATTTATGGGTCCTGCTTTAGAAGAAGCCCCAACACTTGATTGATTTGGATTACACAACAGAAATGAATCACCAACACATGATGGTAATTTATCTGTGAGTAATGGCATTCCATCTGAACCAATAAACCCAATATCTTGCACCAATTCCATGTTAGAAGATTTAGTTATGAAACTTCTTGAGACATCCTCGATGTTGTAAGGGCATGCCTTCTTTTGACCTCTAATCAATCTGGCATTCGTGTCTAAACTTCCATAATGGATCTGTTGTCCATCCACAACACCATCTCCATCAATGCTAGTTCCTTTACCTGTCACATTCCCTCCATCAATGCTAGTTCCTTTACCTGTCACATTCGCTTGCTCATTCGCTTCATCAGGACCAGGAGCATTTGGCCTACAACTTCCCTCGTTATGATCCTGAAGCTCTGCACCAGTGGTGAACGTTTGATGGCAAGAAAGACAGTGCGCTTTCGATGGCCATATGGGCTCTAGACACTCGCATCTGTACATCTTTGCTTCATGGTTAGCTTTCAATTTTTTTGAACGTTTTTTCGGGATATCACTTGTTTCCAACTCCAAACAAGGACCATACCTCTGTTCAAGTAAAGCATATGCCTTGGTATGCAAGCAGTGGAAAGGACTAGGATAGACACCTTTCTTGCAGATTTCAGGGTTGCAAGCTGTTTGAGAACCATATCCAAGCTGGTTCCACGCTTGATAGGAGCGATGTTTTTGCCACTGCAAGAGACAATCCTTCAATTCCTTTTCTCTAGGATCACTGTCACTCAACCAATTGGTAAGTTCTAAAATATCTGTATCAGATTCATACACAACCCAGGGCGATAAATTTGACGATTTGATAGAAAGATCATGATCACCATAGCTGTAGGGTTCAGGAATGTATGGAGGGTAACGTTTGTTCACCAAACAAATGCCCTGTGAAGACAAGCTTAGTTTAACTCCATCGTGATTTTCCACTCCAGAGAGAACACTTCCATCAACAAGCAACCAAGGACGTTTACTGGGCCTGCTTATTGACCAGAATATTCGACCAGACAAATCTCTACCCAAGAATTCTCTGCGAGAAGATGTCATGAGAAACTGAGACTCTATATGTGCAATTGAATCTTCCAAGACAGAAATATCATCCTTAAGGGAATCTAACTCCCCAAGGGAGGATTCCGAACCACTTAGATTCATGGCAGTGCTACAGGTACCCTGTCGGGGTGGATTCCTGTAATCCAAAGGAGACATCTCATCCAGGGGTATGCTGACAGCAGAGTTCCCAGCAATCACAGCCTTTTCCTCCATGTGTACCTTTTGAAGTGGCACTGCAGAGTCACCAGTCTCACCCTCTTCTAAATTTGTGACATTTCTTCTGCTTACTGTGCTGCATGACTTGCTTTGAACATTCACAGTTGTTTTCTGCACATTCACTTCAATATTATCTTGCCCATGAGGAATGACAAAATCTTGTTCATTTGCTTCACTGGACTTGGCTTTCCTGGTTACTGTTGAAGAAGGCACCTTTTCAAGTCTCTGAAACTCATCTTGAGAAGAACAAGCTTGATCAGGATCCTTGCAACCTGAAAGTGCCTGTCCATTACATAGGTTACTGCTACTAATATCACCATTAGCATGGTTTATTATTTTACTGCTTAAATGAAGCTGGGCAGAGTGTTGGTCAATATCACAATCCATCGATTCATTTGGAACATGACTTTGTTCCTTGCTGATACTGAGTTTTGTCTCCGAGTTGCCCAGAAATTTACCAGTATTTGATGCTTTGGGGGGATATTGTTGATGCACTGTTGAAGTATCCAAGCCTGCAACCCGAGCATCCAATACCTCTTCCCTTGCACCATCCTTAACCCCATTAGACAGGTTTCGGTTTTCATTTGAAATGGAAGCCATCATTGTTGCTTCCTTGAATTTCAAATTTCTCCATTCCATTGCAGCAGAGCGTAATCTATGTTGCAAATCAGTTGACATGTCTGCGCACTGGTCAAGATGCTCACGAATAATAACAGAATTAAGAACCTCATCACAGAGAAATTTCAGCAGGAATATTCTCTGCAACCACCAAAAGCATATATACAAAATATTGCTTTACTTCACCGCTTTGTTCAATGATAATTAAATCATTGCAAATGAATACAAATAGAAAGTAATTCTAAGGAGGATATTCCACAGAGATGAAAATAAATATGATCAAATATGATGTTACATGAGTTTTGAATCTATCATTATGAATCATTAAATTGATATGAGTTGTATGTTTTATAGTAGATCACATGGAATAATTTATCCGAAATATCTGCACTTGAGAAAATGGTATGAGCAAGCTGGTATTTTTATTTTTTTCTGAACAGATACACGCGCTAAAGCAATAATATTGTATGTGGCAGTAATGGACATTCACATTATAGACTTAGTGTAGTGATATATATGACATTTTTAGCTTATATAACAATTACAAGGAGAAATTTGCTAACTAACGACAAGTATCGCTATGTTTGTAATTAAATTTATAAATAATATCTGCAAATGGAAGTAAGCAAGTACAAATAAACAATCTCTAGATGTGCATTCATGTCAAATCAATAGAAGAGTTGTGCTGCGGTCCTCAAATAAATATTACAGATCAATATGTTAAGATCATATTTTTAGTTCATTATATGTATGTATATACGATACACAAATTTATCTCTTTGCAGAGATTCTTGTTTCCTGGCTCAACTATAGGTCCCCTCCAAAAAAAACTTTTTCAAAGTATGTAACCTCTCTTTTAAATCATGTCTGCTTTTACAGACATCAGGTTTTGGTATAAATTTCACATTTTTAATCATTAAAAAAACAATGACGTCTAACAATTGGTATAAATTCATCATTTTTGGTATAAACCTGATTTTTGCTTTTAAAGACATCGGGTTTTGGTATAAACTTCACAATTACAATTACTTTATGCATATCGTAGAACTGTGGTTTGAAGTATTTTGTTTTCATCAGAGAGACCTTGTAAGGTGGCCAAAAGTTCAAACCTAAGATATCCTTTTACTTGTAATGTAAATCTAACAAGTATAAAATTGCATGTGGGTATACTAATCAACCTCACAATTGCAATTACGGCGAAATAAAAACAGTGACCAACAAGGTATCAAGCTGCAATGAGGATACAATAACATATGACATATGATGTCATAAGAGAAGCTACGAATCTGTAACAATTACTGATGAACCAAATAAAGGATCAAAGTCAATAACAAACCTCTTCAATTTTTAAGTCCCAGTACTCATTTTCTTCTAATGATGATGCAAGTCGTCCAAGAGACTCTTTGAGGTTGCAAATTTCCTTTCCTAAGCGTCGCCTTCGTGTTTGATTCACATGGGCTCGATAAGATAAATCTTTGGCTTTGCTGGGACCCGCAATACAGGAAGGGCAGTACCAGTTCCCTGCTGGTATCTTTGATAGAGGAGGATTTAAGCAATAAGTATGGTACTCAGAATCACAGGTATCACATAATAAGACACTGTCATCATCCTTGTCGATCCCACAAACTTTGCAAACACCTTCTTCCCACGGAGCCTTAGGTAACTCATCAGCACAAAGAAGATTATCGAGCCTTTTTTGGACTTCAGGACAAGGAGTTTGACCTCCATTTTTCCCAGTAAAATTCTGGACCAAGCTGAGCACCTACAACAGACAAACAGATCAATCATGAAACAATGAAACAGTCATAGCAGAAGACATAGAACATGTCACTAGGGGATGCTAAGCGACTAAGTCATGATCTTTTACCTAAGGAATTAAATCAAAGGTTTATTTTCACCATGTCAGATTTATACCCTATTACCAAGTTGATGTGGTGTCAAATTATTTTTACAAGTATACGGTTTCAAATACCATCATTGTTTAGGTGTACAAGGCAAAGTACTCTTCACGTTGTCAATAGTCGGGCCTACAACAACAACAAAGCCTTTAATCCCAAAATAGCTGGGGTAGGCTGTCAATAGTTGGGAATAATTAAAATAATTTGGCATGACCTGGATTTTTTTTTAAAAACTGCCACACATTGTTTTAACATACTTCTCATATGTCAACCGAGAAATAGTTTTACTTCACTCCCTAATGGTGGTTCTTCTCAACTTTCCCCACAGCACTACTTGCTCCACTTCAAGCCCTCAAAAAGGGGCCATATAAAGAAAAGAATACACTAACTCCGTAAGTTACAAAAAATCCAAGATCACATCATCACATAACCAAATCATTGCTGGTGATGGCCTTCATGAAGCTACTTTCTGTGAAAGAAAAGCTCCTTAGTCCCTTTTGAAGTACATATAGTTTCAAACCACCAACTTAGAAATGAAGTCTAATTTGACAACTCCGAACAAATGTTTACTATCTATGAATTACAATGAGAATGGCTTATCATATCAAACCACTGAACAAATGTTTACTTCTGATGAAGTAGATTGAGCATCTGATTCTTGGACAAAAATGATGACACTAATATGAATAAAAGGTCTGTGAAGTGGTATATCAACAGGAAGACATCTTCCCTCCAGTGATATATGTTTTAGTAACTGTGCACACGCATGCAAGTAATTGTCTACCACATCCTAAGGTAGAAATGATAATTTATCAAAAAACATTTTCTAGACAGTTTTTGTTGCAGGGAAACAACCCAGCAAAGACCTGTAAAATTATGTCTTAGTGATAAAATAAAGAACTGTATAAAACTTGATGATAGAAATAACATATATAACAGGGTAACTTATAAGAAAGGAGGTTTCAAGGAATGCATCTCCTAAGGTTAACAGTGAATGCCTAAGGGCATGTCCTCATCTAACTATAATCCGGAATACTTTGGTATTACTAGGATAGAATCGAGAAGCTTCAAAATGTAACACTACTAGCGTCATTGTTTGTACTTAGTAGACACAATATCAAGCTTAACATAGAAGAGTAGGATGACACAACTAAAACAAATAAAACCAAACTGAGTAAAGGTTTGTTAAAATCTTATTAACAATTGGAAGTCATTTGCACTTGGTAAAAAATAGAGTTTCGTGATTTTCTGCCAATTGAAATATTGCAATATACTAGACATAAGTCAGCACATGACACAACTATATAGAATGTCCAGCTGATCGAAACTGTACATTTTGTAAAGAAAAAGTTGTCACTGAACCTGTGACGTAAATAATTAATCATGTTATTTGAGACATAATAAAAGGCATCACTGTTCCCTAGTGCTAATAATTAAAAATATACCTCTTTCTCGTAAAGCGACTCAAAATTTTGTGATAAAGTTTCAGCCAATTCCATCAAATCGGGTCGATCGCCATATGCTGCACGTATAATATGCCAAACCTGCAAAAAAGTAAAACACAAGTGAAAAGGACAAGTTAGTTTTTCCAAGGACAATACACCATCTAATTGTCACAATTTACACATGATTCGCAAACCCATAGAGTAACCTATGGGGAAGATTTAAGACATGAGGGGGCTGGAGGAAAGGCAACATATTCATAGGTAAATCTCAAGACTCAGCTGCTAAACCTTAAGCATACTATAAATCCCTGCCAACTACTAAAAAAATAACCCCAAAAGTACATAAAACATTTAATATTTCAATTCTTAAAATGTAATAAGAAAAATGCAAACGCAGCAGATTAAGAAATGGATTCGGTTATTATTTACTCCAGCCAACGAAAATCTCAAGCACGCCTATTGATCAAGTGAGATTATTCAACCAACCACAGAAGCAAATAGGTTAGAAAACATACAAAAAATCAAGAAGGGAAATACATATAAAAAAAATCAGAAAGCAAAGAATGGAACACATGCATGCAAAAATATATTCAAGTCATCAGAATGTTGTACGCACAAAACCAAACGACTGGAGATCACAATTAGGAATTTTTAGTGCTTCCAGTTGCTGAAAATTAATACAATAGAAAGATATATGTTGTCTTGAATTATTTAATGAGAATGTTTGAAAATCCTTTAGAGGCTACAAATTAAATTACAGACAATTCACCTCCCGCACGTCTTCGAGGAAAGCCTCATGAGAACCACCATAAGCCCCGACTGTTAATCTCAGATCAACTGTGCGAAAATCAAGAGGACGTGATACCATTCCAGAAGAGCCAAGAATCCCCTCGTCATCATTATCATTAAGACTTAACAATGTTGTCCCTAATAAGTTGCAGAAAACTTTGGCTTCATCTGCAGATACAGACTGACGGAGGACAATACGGCATTGTTTCATAATCACATTTGATAGTGAGTCACTTCGTTTAACTTTTCTCCGTTTCTCGGGTTTTGGGTGTGAAATTTCACAACGAACCTCAGTCAGCACAGATAGAACTGCTTTCTGAAGGACAATCAAACTCAGACATGAGAAGGATGACTATAATATAATTACTACAACAAATGAACTCAAGCCCCAGCCAGCAAAACCACAACTCATATGCAGTATAGGAGCAGCCATAGAACAGTCACGGTTGCAGTTTTGTTTAGATAATTTAATCATTTTTTAGGACGGCATAACCAAAAGTCTAAAAGAACCTATGGAGTGGCAATAACAATAAATATGGAACCTCTTATATCACCTCTTGTATCTTTTTTTATTCTATAAAAGATATAAAAAACAATAAATAAGAAATCTGATGTCATTCACGCATTTACCTTCGTGGGCCCTGATGCATTGCCTTTGTAAACCTCCTTGCTGATTGAGTGTTCCAATCTCCTCCTAGCCCATGCAGGTGGGCCTTTTTCTAGAGATTCATAAATACACCTCCTAATCCTGGTTCCAACATTTGTGGGAAGCTTTCTCACGGGCTCTAACACTTGTGCCCACTCCGGAAGAACATCACTCCTAGCCACTGGTTCATTGACGGTAACTGCTTCAGAGTCCATGTATTCCACATGGAAAATTTCATGTTCTGGCTTAGTAGAATCAGAAATTCGTCTTCCAGCTTCCGCAAACAACTGAGAATCGTACAAATTAGTTTATTTTCGTCAGTAACTCACAAATATCTTGTCATAGACAAGTCATAAATGATAACCAATGACAATGTCATATGACCAATTGACAATGTAAACTCCCTCCCTAAAGTTGAAGTTATTTGTAGCTATAAAATGCAACCCACCATCCAAAAATAGAAAAGCACCTTTAAAAAATAGTTTGAGGGGGAAAAATTAAAATTGTTTTCTGTTGGCATACAGGTCTGACAAAGAGCAGAGAATTGAAAGTCCAGTTAACCTGCCATTTGTACTGACCAAATGTCTCATGACTATATTGTGCAGCAAATCTTTTGCGTGTATAATGAGCTCTGAGCAGAAATTTTTCCATGAAATATGCTTTTATTTTATTATTGGACTGATTACCCTTACATTAAAATTTACTAATGTAATCGTTAAACAAAAACATGAAATATACAATTAAACCCAAAATATATGTTGCATGTCCTAAAAGAGATGACTTCACAACAATAATGAGTGCAGAAATAGCTTTTCTTCTTACCAGAGCATCTGCTTCCATACCAGCAACACCAGTCAGTGAACCACAAAGAATGCCTCCATCACCTTGCAGACAACGATACATTTTTGCACCTTTATGGATGGAAATATCAGCAGAATCCATGTTGCAGTTCATGGCAGCAACAGCCAAAACATATCTGCGTGCCAGCTCTGGCCATGTAAGCTCATTGATAGGAAGCAAATCGATTTTAAGTTTCTTAACTGCAGCAGAATTGTCTGCTTCCTTCCTCCTTCCACGTCTAGGTTTCAGATCTCCGGCATCAAAGCTTGGGTCAGCAAAAACAGCAAGCTTGGCTTGCAACTCGGACACCAACACCTTAAGCAATGAAATATGAGCCTTAGTCAAGGCTACACCAGTGCATCTTGGATAAGTTCGAGATGCTATTTTAGTTTGAGCAGCTTCCTTCATTGACTCTGTCTCAACTTGAATAAATATGAAATCCCCAGTAGCTGATGAATCACTTTGAGCCATAGAAGACTGAGATTTAGCACTTTCCTTTTGCCGTTCATGGGTTTTCTTTTCAGCTTCCTCCAGAATACTCGAATCGTGAAACCATGGATCCATTATCTCTGATTCCAGTTCCTCAAAAGACAATGGTTCTCTCAAACCCAAAACCTCATAGAAACGGCAAAAGAACTCCCATATCTATAAATAACAAATAATATTTGATATGCATAAGAAATAGATGCATTAAAAAAAGCTCTGGCATAACCAACACATGTAATGAAACTGTACACATACCTGAAGAGCATCACCAACCAACTCAGATGGAAGCCTACATCGCAGCGGTTGTCCAGGAGGGCAACGCTGGTTGCCTGAAAGATGTCCACTGGGCTGACCCATTACAGGGAAGTATGTGCGTCCTATATATGAATCGTATGGTATGACCTCATCCTCACCGTATGCTTCTCTCGTACGCTTAGCCACAAGCATACCATTTGCAACTGTGTGTAAATTAGTGTGGTTTCTGTCCTTCAAAAATTGATAGTTTGAACAAGTCTCAGTTCTAGGCAGCAGTTCCACAACTTCTTGAACGAACTCCATATCCAACCCAAATCTATCCTGATCTAACCATTCTGATATTGATTTACATGTAGCTTCTAGATCAATCTCATTCTCAATGATTTTTTTTATGCCAGTTGGACCAGCCATATGGCAGAATCTCGATAGCAAGCCAAGCTGAAGTCTGGTTTTTGCACTTATCCCATCTGAAGGAAATCTACGCTTAGAACTGACACTGTGACTGCAGGAAAATTGCAAACTATGGGACTCTTTGTAGACCTTTCGGCAAGCCTCGACAAAAGCTTGAGAAACCATTGTCCATACCGAAGAAGAAGAGCAACCCTCTATAAAAAATTCACCAATCGTGTCCCCTGAACCAGAAAAAATACTGGAGCAATCAAGACTGAAGGATGCCTTGGAATTTTCACTTGTGTTGTTGGACAAACAAGAAAAGAGATCTTGTGCAATAGGATTAGGATCTGAAAGTAACATCTGAATTTGGTCATCCTCATCGCACTGAATTTGGTCACCAGCATGACTTTTATCAACAGAGGTATCACTTTCTGGTGCTCTCGGGATAGTTGGCTTCTCAGATTTTGCGGCAAATAAAACAGTCCTAGCTATTGGAAAAGGCAAAAGAGAGCACGGGCGTCTTTTTACCCTGAAAACAGGTCCACGAGCACCCCCATCTGATAACACACACTCAAAAAGTGATCCTGTAATTTGATCATGCCAGCTACACATATAACCTAATGGCCATATTTGATTAGCACAGTGATAAGCTGGTCTTTGGTCAATCTTCCCCACACATGTAACAAAGAAATCTTCAAATTGAATCGGAAGTTCAATCTGAGAAAAAACAAAATCAGAGGCAACATTAATACAAAAAATGCAAATATAACAGGTTAAAATGCAGAAAGAATTCTTATTTATTATCATATAAAATCAACAGTCAACATATAAAAACTAGATATTACTTACATTAAGGTTGGAACATATGTTATCTTCTTTGAAAGTATATTCTTTAACTCTTGCAGCAGTACTGGGGTCGAATGCTTTATCATCTGTAACATTGACATTCCTGGCCTCGTGAAGAAAAGTAATTTGTACGTTGTCTTTATTTTCTACTAAGCCGGTTGCTCTAGATAGTCTAGCAAGTTCTTTCCTCCTCTTCCGAGAACTAGATGACTTCTTCACCACGCCAAGTGAGTCATCATTGCTATGAACATCTGTGTAAGCACTGTTTGATGTTAACCCAAGATAACAAGCAACATCAAACATGGTTTCAAACCTTTTCCCATCAGGTGAACAGTAAAGTGCACAGGGGGCATATTGGTTGGACCATTGTTTGAACTCCACATGCCAACCGTCACCCAAATAACCTTTCCTATCTGAAATGAATTCCCGCAGACGTTCCAAACAAGTTTCTTGCTGCAATACATCTGGTGCCTCTCCAGTCCTAATATTAGAAGGGTGGATTCTTTCCAATGTTGATCTCATAAAAGAATTTTCCGCACTCTTTTCTGTCAGCTCTTCGGGAGGTAAATGTCCAATCATCCTTCTCATTTTTTTAGTAATGCAACCATAATCAGTGGCTGAACCTACTCCGTTTCCGTTATAATCTATTTCCAAAAGCGAAAAAGGACTAGCAAAGTACCCAGAATGGTCCCCATCTTGTGTTTGCTTTCTACAAAACAACCACCGTAATGAAGTATTCGGTTTCAAGAAAATCTGTTAACTTGGTAGAATTAACCAGTTACTACCATAAGAACGCAACAAAACACACATAGTAAAAGTAAAGACTGACTTATATGTTAAACCAGACAATAATAAAAACAGAAAGCAACAAACCAATATATGAAAACTGTAACACGAACATTACCAACCAAAACTAGATGTTCAGAACAATCTACATTTACACATTCGCACACATCATTAGCTCACGTTCACAAAATAATTATTCTCATGTTTGTAGCATGTATCGATGAAACAAGTCTTCAAAACTTTGAGATGTGTTTTTGTGGAGATCATATACAGGCAAAAGCTTTTTAACTGTGATACAGCAAATAATTGACTCATTGGTATGATCTAAGCCATATAGAGAAGTAATAATGTTTCCATCTAGTGAAGGGTTTTCATAGTAAGCAGACAAATTCCAAAGCCTACAGTTCAAAAGAAATAGCAGCCTATAAATCTTCTTCAAAGTTTCTATGAATTCATATGATGGGTACATAAATATATATCCATTTCAAAGTTCAAACACATTATTTTACTCTAAAAACTATATTTTGATTGCAACATTTCTAATATATAGTTGTAAACGAATTAATTAAACATTAGTTTTTACATCATTCATGTGGTTCAGATATATAACATTCTGAGTACATGGGCAAATTTACATATGAGGAATTTGGATGTTTAATACGCTTTGTTTATCTCAGTCTAAATTGATCCATATCATGTTTAAGTAATAAAACATTAGCTTTTACATCACTCATGTGGTTCATATATTAAATATAACATTTAAGGGTACATAGGTAAATACATGGGAGAAATTTGGATTTTTAGTGCGCTTTGTTTATCATAGTCTGTATTGATCCATATCATGATGAGACGTGTGTTGTATACAGATAAATATTACATGACAATAGTATCTGGTCAATGGTCCTTTGGCGTCTACCGTGTTCACAGAAGCCAGTATCACTTGTTGCATGCAATATATCTACGTAATATATTTATGTGAAAGGCAAAGAAGCAAGATGGAATTAATGTAAGTACAGGGAATATAAACCCACCTAGTAAGGTCAATATCTCAAGCAAGAAAAAAGCACCGCAAGTATGGCTGTATGGAAAAGGGGAGATTCCGGCAGTTGGGTCTTAGCTTGTCAACAAAAAATCCATAAATTCTGGCCTAATGGCTAAGTCTTAACTTAGCATAAGCATATAAAGGACATGAATACCAGCCAATATTGTGTCAGTTTCTTAGATTACTCATGGCACATAAGGGTAGCACACTTCAGAATCTCAAACCATGGACAACCAAAGCTTTCAAAAGTATATAAGAGAGCAGCCAAGAAAGAGCTCAACAATCGGCAAAAATGCAACAATGTAAGCACCAGAACCGAACCAAGCAGCCACTAACGAAGTCTCGAACTTCAACCCAGACGCAAACCCATCCAACGCATTAAAACAGAGGAGACAAAGCACGGAAACGAAAAGCCAAAATACCTGCTTCCACCAGCAGAATAGTACAACTCCTCGCCCTCGAAATCCGCCGGAGGTGACTCGTTGATATCGAACCCCCTAACACCACCACCTCTCTCTTCCCGCTTCACAGCCCCAAGCCGCCACCTCCTACTCCCAACACCACCACTCCTACAAACCCCACAAACCCACTCCCCGACCTCCCTCGACCTAATCCCAACGCACCCCAAGTGAAACCCCTGCTCGCAACCATCGCACACCACCGTACCCCCGCGCGTCTCGGCCCTATCGCAAACCCTACACGCGAATTCCGCCCCGACCCCGGTCTCCCCGGGGAACAGCGCCGGCATTCCGGGCGCCGGCGGGGGCGCGCCGTGGAAAGAGAAGACGAGGGAGTAGGCATCGAGAGGGGGGGAGTCGGGGGGTGGCGACGGCGTCTCGTTGAGGTCGATCGAGAAGGGGACGGGGCGGGAGGGATCTACGCCAAGCTCCATGGATTCTAGGATTTGGGGATGAACATCGCCGGAGAGGGACAAACTAGGGTTTCGTTGGGGTTTCGAGACGTCGAGATTTGAGGGGAGAGAGAGAAGACGGGAGAGTGAGGGAGAAATGGGAGACATTAAAAAGGGGATTTTGCATTTATTGGCGTCCTGAATTTTGGTATTTCGGGAGGAAGAATGTGAGGGCACCAGCGGTTACTGGACTTGCACTTTTGTTTGAGCTGATGGCGTGGTCCGATTATACTTGTATGTTTTAAGAAAGATGTGCTAGAACGGTTGGGTAATATATATAGATAACAAAAATATTCTTGATCTAATTTATTTTTTTGAAAGACTACTGGACCTAAATTGTGAGAGATGATTTTTCCTTATGAGTTTGAGTTTAGAACATTATTCTTGATTGATTGTTTAATGATGATAAAGATAAGAGTCATATGAATGCTTGACCACTAATCTTATGTTGTTACAGAAAATGTGACATTTTAGGAGATTATTCATAAAGTAATCTTTATCCAGTCCGATCTAGATATTTACAACATAAATATGTTCAACTAGTTTCCTCTTAAAAATTATCTCTCTCCTGAAAGAATAAATAAATGTCATTTTACAACATGTGATACTCCAAATAGCAAGAAATCAATATGGTGATCGTGTTATTTGAAAAAATAATCAACTTGAATAGCTCTGTGATTACTAAAATATCACGAGCATGGCTTGATAATCTAAACTAGAATATATATTTTTAATATATTACAAGAAATCTCTAATGAGTTTAGGACTTAATTTAGAAAATTAAGCCCCCACAATATCCACCACTCATTTCAAATTATAAGGTAGATTAAGATAAAACGGTTATGCTAATGAATAATGAGATTAACTGTAAATAAGATCCGATGGTGAGATTGTAGGGGGCTTAAACTAAATTTGATGAGTTATGGGCTCACTAGAGCTTGACCCTAATATATTAATCAAATTACATGCGATTAGAAATTTTTACCTTTAAGCGTTGTCATTGATTTTCAAAAGTTCGTTAACATTTGAAATGTTACTCGAGTACAACATAAATGTAGAAATTGGATTTGTTTAGTTTCTCCCAAAACGTGAGAAAGCATCTCAAATGCAAAATATGTCAACTTGTTAAAGAAACGAAAAAAGAACAGGATCATTGAGTTGCGATTGCAATCTCAAGTCAAGCAACAAAAAAGTCAACAAATTGTGACTCAAGCAAAATCAACACCTTCTGAAAATGAGAAGAAGTAATGGATCCAGGTGCAAAATATCCGACCAAAAGAAGCAAACAACCGGGTCACGTTATCTTTCCTACGAGACACGAGAAAATGCAATCCGCACCAACCCAAACGTTACCACTTCCAATTTTTTCACGGAAATAATAAGATTAATTAATAACACCAGACCGAAACTTGCAATTGCATTTTTTTCCTAGGGTCCGTTCGTTACATGCTTTTGGGCTGAGCTTCCTACGAAGAAGTTAATTTTACAAGCTCACATGATCGAATAAACTCTTGGAAGCTTCATGTCATACATTGTTGAGCTTTAGGGGTCGCTTCTCAGCTCTCACATGTGAACAGTCAAATGAAATCTAACATGAGGTCGCTTTCGTAGCTTTTACTTTCCTACTTCCAACAATCCCCATCCATTTTCTGAAAATTACAACACCACCATGTGCTTTTATTCACCCATTCTACCACTATTTCTCCTCCTTCCCCAACCAACCAACATCACAACTCTCAGTCTCTCCCTCACCCCCAAACATTTGCCCCAACAAAAATCCATTCCCTAAAATTTCAAGTTATTGGACGTGGTTGTCGTGGTTTGGTTAGGTAAGATCGTTTTTTGTTCAAATTTGTTGAAATCATTCTTCTACGGTTCCTTTGTTTGTAGATATTAACCCTTACTAACCTCAGGTGGTGGTTGTGCTTGTTGATCCCGGACTTTTGTTCTTGTCGTGAAGCACCAGTTAAGGTTAGTTCCACCTTCGTCGACCCCGAATCTATACTTTTGCATGTCGTCAGGGCCGTCTCGGAAATTTTTGAGACCCTGTGCGAAAATAAACAACGAGGCTCCTAAATTTGAAAAAAAAATTGTCCTCCTAGTTTAAATAATAAAATTTTCACTAACTTAATGCAATATTAATTGATTTTTTTTGTTTTTTTAGCAATATTTGAGACAAATTTATCAATGTTTATGTGTTATTTATGTGTTAACACTAATTTTATTCACAACCCAATAAGCTCATGTACAATTTTTTTTTTGAGGCCCCTTCAAAATGAGGCCCGGAATGAGACCCGGAGCAGGAGCTCACCCTGCTCCTGCTATTGGGTCGGGCTTGCATGTCGTTCAGACCTTTGTGGTGGGAATTTTTTATTTGTATGACGATATGGGGTAGGCATTTGTTATTTGTATGACGAGTTCGGGCGTATTTTTGGTTGATTTGCATTCATGTCTTGCTCCTGCGTTAGAGTCACTTTCTACTTGACCACCTTGCCGATTTTCTTCCTTGTCTTTGCCTTTTGTAGCTACATTTGATCTTGTTTACCTTTTGTAGCTTTGCTTTAAGGTGAGTGTTTAAGTTGTATGTTTCAGACAGAGTCTCATGTTCCCGAAAATTTGTTTCCTTAACGGACGTTAACTAAAAAGTTAACAGTTTGCTAACGGAATGACATTAAGGTAAATGTTTTGATTGTTCTATGACATTAAGATAAATGTTTTGATTTTTTATGGCAATAGGCCAAATAGTTACTATCAGGTGGTATAAAACCAATTTCGTTATTTCTTAGTGGCACCCAAACAAATATCCCAAAAAAAACTTATGATGAGATAGATTTTATTGGGAAGGTTAACTGATGGGTGATTTTTTTTGTAATTTTGCAAACTGGGTTTCTGAAGTGATAAATGTTGTATCACTTAACGTAACTAACAGACAGCATTACTTAAACCAAACAAAGTTGAAGAAAACACGGAGAAGAATGAGTGAGTCAAACCGTGTGCTAGTAGATGGAGGAAACAATGTGTCCATCTGTAATATCCTGATTTTTAAGTTGAGGTAATAATCAAATATCTTAATGGACTAATTAAGATTATTGGATGATTGTGTGGTTTTAGGAGAAGATGAAATTTTGAGAAGAATATAGAGAAGAAAAAGATGAAGATTTTGAGGCAAGTACTGATTCGTTATAATTTAGTTTCATATCATGTTTGTCTCTCTTGATATTCGTAGTTGCATGCATGTTGAGCATTAATATCGATTTTATGGATATGCATATGATTGCATGGTGGTGTTTCGGTCGACATGTCATGTGGCTGTGTGTATGTTTCTGGTAGAGCAACTTAGGAAAGAGCTGCCTAGCGGACAGTGTGGAGCCACCCGAGAGAGGAAATGGCTGCATGTCGTTAGTGTGGAGCTACCATGTGTGCGTCTGACAGATTGATAGATTTCAGAAGCACAAGATGTGGTCGAATCTGAATGGGGGTTTCAGATTGTTATGCATGCATTTTATTTGTGATGCATGTCTCTTGATTGTGCTTATTGACTGAATGTCATATTCTATGTTATTTTCCACATGATTATGATTCTGATTGATTAACGGTTGGAACTTGCGGGCTGTCGAGCTCACAATTTGTTGATTATATTTTTCAGATTATTATGGACTTATCAGATGGATTTAAATATCAGAGTGCGCAGCGGTCAGGATCGTGGATCGTATCTTAACGCACCGAGTTCGGGCGGGTAAGCACCTGACCGGGCTCGGGGCGTTACACCATCACCAAAGAATATTGTCAAAGAGAGTATTCTGTATAATTATTTAATGTATCGACAACAATTGCAAAATCAACGGAAATGGAAGAATTCACAAATCAAAACAAATCACAAACAATAGTATGTTCCTATCAACATTAATTGATGAAGTCGGAGGCTAATCTCCAGAGCTCTTCCAATCCGGATCCGAAGGCATAAATCTTGCTGGCAATGACCTGTGATAACTCAACTGCCGTTCTGAAACAAACATTGTTCATTACCAAAACGAGATCAACAAACTTCATCTTCTCAAGATCAACATTCCAGATCCATGTCAAGATCTAACAAAAACCTTCCACAAACATTCCAGTACTTGTGGAAAACGATGAACCCTACCCTCAAATCCAAAAGGTTGGAGGAACCCTAGGCCGAAACCTTGACGATGTAAAGGTACCTGCTGAAAGTTGTCACCGAAGAAGAGAGTGTCAGTCATCGGAGTCGTCGAGCTGTCAAAACCTTCGGCGTTAGTAGCCGAGGACGTCGGCGTGGTCATAGCCGTCGAAGCCGACGGAGGAGTCGGAGGAAGAAATCTGGTGGGAGGAAGAAGTTGTGTACAAGAGGAAGGAAGGAAGGAAGGAGGTCTGCTTTCCTTCGGATTCGGAGGTGAGATTGGGAGAAAATGGAGGATAAAATTCCTTTTATACAACTGCTATTGGATTGTCAAACGGAAAATCGTTTACTTTCCTTCTGTTTCCCTCAGATTTTGAGTGCACCCTCTCTCTCAAGTAGTCTGTTAATTGATACACGGAGTGGGTAATTTGCATCAACAGTAATGTAGGATTGTAAGTGAAGAACATGTTTTTTGTACAAACTTCTGTTCTTCTCATTTACAATGACAACTTGAACGAAAATTTAGATTTAAGTTTAGTTTACCCATTAACATTAGGACGACACAATATCGTTTCTTTTGCATTGATGGGTGGTCCCTAATTATTCTAACCATTAAATGTTCTAAATAAGAAGTAATATGCAGCGGAAAAACATATAGAGCAAGTAGGATAAAGAAAATGCAAACCACAAAGACACAGATTTTTTTAATAGAGATTCGGCACCCCACCTGGATCCTAGTCCTCTCTTACAAGTCCCGCTCGAACACCATGAGACTCACTTGCGAATCTACTAATCTGATCTTCGTTCCGAACCGAGATCAAGCATTTACACTTCAAACTTGCGGACACCCTCGCTCAGCTTGGACCACATTCTCGCAATCCGAGAAGAACTTCACTCCGGAAACTATTACAACACTTTGCAGAAGATTTTCAGTATCCACTTCTAATATCAAGCACTTGGATGATTAATGAAAGCAATGAATGATTCAAATGGAAAGATTTAGCACAATGAAAAGTTTGAAAGCACAAAAAAGTAATATGAGTATGAGAGTTTTTGAGAATGGATTAATCTGGATATGTATCCTTTGAGGTTAGTTATAAGTTCTATTATAGGCTCTACAACTCATATAACCGTTAGAAAAGATTTGGTAGAATTGTGTGTAAGATACATAAATAAGAAACTAAAGTTCAGCAAATCTATCCAACACTGGTCGACCGACACAGGATGAACGGTCAACCATTTCCATGAAAATAAGGAAACGTTCGAACCAACTTAAAATATGGTCGAACCAAAAGGCTAGTAACTTAAGTTATCGGTTGGACTAGGTCAGGGGGTTGTCGACCAATATAAGGGAGCGAGTCCAGAGAAAATATAAGGTAACGGTCAAACAATGAAGATGTTAGTCCGACCAAAAATAACAGGGACTTTTCTGACTCTAAAAGTAACTCACCGGTCGACCGCTAAGGTCAAATGGTCCGACCGGTACCCTACGACAAAATGGTGATTAGGTGGGTTTTATAGTATTCGACCGTTGTATAATACGACAAAAATAACGGACAGATAAAATACGTACAACAGAGAAACGGTCGAACAAAATGCATTTATCGGTCGACAGAACTGTGTGCACTTGCCAACCGGTAGAACAGACACTCCGGCGGTCGATCGTTTGTGTGCACACTGTTCTATATATCTTGGTTTACCCTAGGGATTTGGGTCTCCTATTTAAGTCGGATTGATATAGAATTTTGTATGAGACTTTTATAGGTTATCTAGAGTATATGTATGAAGTTTATCAAGAGTTAAGTGTTCAAGTTACATAGATTCCTGAAGACTCAAATAAATATAAAATTACATGTCTTCAAATAGCTTGATTACATATCTTGACTTCATTTCATTCTTCATTGATCTTGATCACCTGTATATGTTAAAAAATACAAAATATATTCCATGCATATGTAGGATTTCATGTTTAATTGTACATATTTATTTTCGAAATTTTTATGCACAATAAGGATCAATTTACAATTTTCTATGATTTATTTCATGCATGCATCAATTTGTTTCAATAACTAATTTCAAAACTTTATTAAAACAAATATGGGTTCCGAAATTCATACCTAGAAGTTCTCTAAAACTTCTTGAAGGTTCGGAGACGTTGGGGATGCTCCTCGCTGCGCCGGATGCCTCCGAGTATTCACCAAATTCTAAACAAGATCGGAGAGAGGGAAGCTAGTCTCTCAATCTCCGATAGGGTTTAGAATCCAATTACTAACCCCTCTTTAATTCTCTTGAGAAGATGATCTCTTAAGAACTATAACTAAACTTAAGAATTAAGTGATTTTCGTGGAGAATTATGGAGAGAGAATTTTTGCATGAGAAAGCAATGAATGAATTAAGGAGGTAATGAGATAAACTTGTATTTATAAGTTTTCTCCAAATTACATATTCATGTGCAACCTTTTGCCCATGATTTCATGCAAAATTTCATCTAACCATCCATTATTTAATAATAAATAATATTAGCCACGAATTAAATCAATTATGGACCAATTCCATGCATGATCTAATTAATTCTTAAATTAATTCTGCATTAACCGTCTGGACCGGTCGACCGTTTGGAGGTTCGATCGACCGCTCGAACCAGGTTTCGGTCGACCGTTCAATAACTCGGTCGACCGTTCGTAACAGGAATTATTCCATCGCTATGTTCGGTCGACCGACCGATTACATTCGGTCTACCGTTCGAACAGATGAAAATTCCCTGTTATCGGTCGAGACATGTCCGGTCGACCGTGCCCTATCGGTCGACCGTTTACTGCTAATCGGTCGACTGTTGGAGCACTGTCCTGCAGACTTGTCAAATTTCGGTTTAACCCCTACAAAATTTGACATTTCGGGATTAGTAGTAAATTCACAACTTATGTAACATATTATCCTATGCAATGATCAATCATTACACCCCATAATATTTACATCACATATGAATTTAATTTAGATTCTGATTATGTTATTAATCACAACATAATTTTGATTTTTCTTGTTCACCCCATGTGTCATATTTTCTACATGAAACCCGACACATCTTATGAACTCAAAATCCCCATTTCTTGTTTCCCAGTTTTGTGGTGTGACCTATGGGAGGATCTAAACTAAGTTGGCAGTGATATTAAGAACTTAATATCACAAGCTATAAGCGATATCTAGCTACACATTATAGCTCTCAATTAGTTAGATGTCTTAATTCCACTCGAACCAAAACCCGATCCATTTAGTGATGGAGTGCACCACTTGTGTCCGTCCCTTGCCTCATGATATTAAGAATACACACAAAGTAGTATTGTATCATTTTTGTATTAGTATTCATTTCTTGATCTCTTTAAGCTAGTTATAAATATGTGACTTAACTCAAATCACATTGTGCACATTATAACTTTGTTTTATCAAGGGACCCACTAATATTATCACTCAATTAAGAGGGGCAATGATAATCTTTTGACTAACTATCTTCTCCAACGAAAGTTATGCTTAACCAACTAATGTCTTTACACTACACTCATCGATAGCTCAAGACACTAGTCTAATTAAGAACTCCTTAAGCGATCGGATATAAGTCTCATATCAAAGGACCAAGGACACGGTAAAATATTAATGACACAGAAATACATTCCTATAATATTTTACTTGTTAGGTCAATTCGGTATACAAAAGTACTATTTTCCTTTTTTGTGTACCCGTGTTGTCACTCACTTGTAGAGTTACAATGATCTATGACCAACACGACAATCTTAACTCGCTAATTAATGTTCCATGTTTATTACCATGATTGCGAATATCTTTTGTTTTATGTAAACCAATATCTTTTAGAGCTCTACGGTTAAGGACCAAGAGCATCTTCCTCAACACTTCCAAAAGACGAATAACATAAACAAGGAACAAAATGATTTCTAATTCAATTCATAATAATTGACATTTAAAAGTAAAACTTTTAGAACACATTGCCTTCAGCATAATGTATGATTGACTCAATTTGATTGTGATTAAAATTAGGTTGATTACATCATCAAAACTTAACTAATATGATTAAGGTAAAAAAACCAACAACTATTTAGACATTCTTTCTCGTGAACTTCTGTTATTTAAATGTCGATGGTGTGTCCTTGAGGATATTTCCATGTGAACTTTGTTAGTCTTATTTGATGAGTTTTCCTGTTACGCAACTTCATTTTAACTCCCCATAAATTATACTTAACTAATTTTGAAGGTATTTTATAGTTTTTAAAAAAAACAAGTTGTTAAAAACAAGTTGACATGGAAGGTAGCTTAAGTGACAATTGACAAGTTGAGAAAAATACAAGTAAAAGATAAATATCTTTTCTTACGGGCCCAAAAAAATTGATTTTTTCCTATTTTGCACCTGTGAATTAAAATTCTTTTTTTGCACATAAGAGGATTAAGTGAATTCATTTAATTTAATTGATACAATATTAAAACCAGTATTCGATCTTAGAATCTAACACAATTTTTTTATATAAATATATATATATATATATAATGGATATATTACGTGATATATATGAAATAGCAATTAAGTTCGTAGAATCTATCAATCACGTTAGCTGGAAGAAAAGATTTAGGCTTCGGATGTTTGCGGTCTGAAACGTGTCAGGGGAAGCTGCAAGGATCACAGTACGTTTTTTTCTGGACTATAAAAGAAGTATGACAAAACAGTTAAAAGTAGCTCTACAAACCACCCGGTTTAGAATACTTGTGTAGGCTTAAAAATGGGACCTGACAATTTTTCACCTCCTCTAGTATCTGCTTCATCAAGTTCCATCAATGGGATGAATGGTGGTATACATGTCATAAACCATGAAGTGGAGTATACCGACTCTGACAAACTGAAAGATCTGGTGTCCATAGATACGAGCTTCAGCGTATGACTTAAACAAAATGTTCATTTTCAGTAAATGTTTCATACTGCTTAATTTTTGCAATCATTCATATGGTCTAATAATCTACCATTAGACATTTCATTTAAATTCACTTCAATGATTCACATAAGTAACAATCTTGGTTACATTCTCTGACCCTCAGACATTGCTAGCTCGTCTTGATTCCGAAGACTGGATTGTGGTCTGTGAGGCACTTAATAACGTTCGCCAGCTATCAATATTTCACAAGGAAAAACTGAACGAGGTTTTGTAAGTCCTACTTCGCCAAAATGAAAATCATGGCACTTTTTTGGGTATTAATGCTTCTTAGCTGTAACTTAGTATTGTTTAAGAAAAAACTCCATGTCTTTACTTCGGAATTTTTTTAAACCTCACTCTTGTCCTTTGCTACAGCCGTGACGTGCTTATGTTAACGCTGAAGGCCTTGAAGAATCCTAGAAGTGCTGTTTGTAAAACAGCAATAATGACATCGGGCGATATAATTTTAGCCTATAATGATTCTATAGTCGATTCATTTGATCCTCACGTAAGTCTCCGTTTACAAAGAGCTGTCTACTTACATAATCCATGTTTTGTTTGAAATTTCATGTGTATGGGTCGGCAAGCAATGTTTATTTTTCGAAAGAATGGACTTTTTATTTGGGGTTGAATCAGCTTTTCCAGCTTTTACTCAAGTCCTCACAAGATAAATGATTTGTATGCCAAGCTGCAGAAGCTTCCCTAGTGACCATGACTACATTTGTTCCACCATCTTTGTTGTTGCCCAAGCTGCAGCCGTATCTCAAACACAAGAACCCCAGAATATGTGCAAAGGCATCAATGTGCTTCTGCAGAACTGTTCCACGACTCGTAAGAAACTAAGAATCATTTCTTTGCTGTTATCCATCTGCTTTAGCTCAGGGTATTTGACTGCTATTTTCGATGTAAATATACAAGTTCTGACTTATATGTTCATTTCACAATCTGCTTTAGATTGATAAGATTTTCCTCTATATTCATTTGAAATTTCATAAAACAACTTGCTTTGTTTGGTAATTCCCTTGTACTGCAAAGTTGCGACTTTGTCCTTGACGAAAGCTATTGAGCTTCTCCCATTTCAACTTTCCTTGTTAGAATCTGCTATGCTATTTTTTATTTTCTTTTGACAAGTCCGTCCATAAAGGCTTTGTTGTTGTTGACAAGTCCGTCCAACTTTGTAAAATGTATTTTACGAGTGAAGGTTGATATTATCAATCTCTTACAAATCTGCACTTTTTTTTATTTCACTTCCTATAACATTTTGCTTTCACATTCTTATTTGCTTCTCAACCTGCTGCTATTATGTTGTCTGCATTGTAAAAGAAAATAACAAGTACTAAGTGCTGAGTATCCACAGCAAGAGGAGAAAAGAATGCCTCTTCTTCTTCCTCTGTTCTCCCCACCTCTGTTGGTCGTCCATCACCCGAAACCCACCACCAACTTCTTCTTCCTCCTCCTCCTCCTCCTGTATCACCTGAAACCCACAAAATTCGTCCTCGTAATCCCCAAAGCCCACTCCATCACCCCTCTCGGCACTCCCACTCCCCAACTGGAGAAGGGAAAGACTCCTTCCGCAACTCCCTCTCCCTCCCCGACTTCGCCCTCATCTTCCTCGAGTTCTCCCGCCGCCGCGACTGGCAGCGCTCCCTCCGTCTCTTCAAGTACATGCAGCGCCAGCCCTGGTGCCGCCCCGACGAGCACATCCACGCCCTCCTCATCTTCCTCCTCGACATCTTCTTCACCGATATGCCCGCCAACAACGTCCCGCGCACCACGCTTTCCTTCACCGCTCTGATTGCTGCTTTTGCCCGCAATTCAGATCCGGTTTCCGCCCTCGAGTTGCTCGGGCAGATGAGAGTGAGGAGTTCGGGGTTGCGCCCAATGTGCTTATGATAGCCCGTGGATCCCCGCCGGCGATGAGGTGGGTGGACCGGCCTCGTCGACGAGTCAGCCTCGCCGTCGCTGCCAGAATTGGGGGCGAAAATGCCCCCAGAACGGATAAAAAGGGATCAATTCCGAGTTTCGAGTACTCGGTCAACTCCAATGGGTGGAACCCTAGTTTTACTCCGGAAAAACAAATCTGACTCCATTTGGGTCGATCTTCTTATTTATATCAAATTGAAAATACAAGAAAGTTAGTTACAATCCATCTGACGTGGACCACATGCCAATTTGACTTTTAACAAACTCTTACTAAAAACCCCCAAATTGCCCTCCTCGCTAAGAAGACGATGAACAATGCTCGTAGGTCCTGCGTACGTTGCCTTTGAATCTCAGCCCTTGGATCTCAACTGCCTCCCCAAAACTTGATTAAAACGTGTCCGTCGAATGTTTTTAAGTCAAGGATTCTGGGCCGTCGATGTTGAGTTAATCGGGTTGAGCAGCTGGAACCCGATTAACCGACGGTTATTTTAGTTGGGGCTATCAACTCCCCCTTCCTTAAAACCAACCTTGTCCTCAAGGTTTAAAGAAGGGAACCTGAGTTTCAATTCCTCTCCATCTTCCCAGGTGGCGTCCTCAGACGAGCTCCCAACCCATTGAACCAAGAATTGTATTCCAGCCCTGTTGTTTTTCTTAAAAATCCTCCTTCCCAGAATGGATTCAGGCATGACTTCAAGAAAGTCAACAGTGGGCAATTTAACTTGCTGCATGTGTACCTCACCATGTTTTTTCTTCAGTAGAGAGACATGAAATACATTGTGTATTTTAGACCCAATAGGCAACTGCAATCTGTAAGCAACATCACCAATTTTCTCAAGTACTTGGTAAGGCCCATAATATTTCATTCCTAGTTTGGAAGTGTTCCTCTTATAGGTTGATTGTTGTCTGAACTGATGCAATTTCAGAAAAACTCAGTCCCCCACTTTGTATTCTTTTTCTCTTCTTTTTTTGTTAGCTTGCACCCTCATCCTATGTTGAGCCATTTCCAGATTGTCCTTGAGCCTTCTCAGCACCTCTTCTCTATTTCTGAGTGCTCTGTCTACTTCTTCCACTTTGGTGGTTCCTGGAACATAGGACAGAAGTGTAGGGGGAGGTTTACCATATAAGGCTTCATATGGTGTCATTTGTATTGCTGAATGTTGGGTGGTATTGTACCAATACTCAGCCCAAGCTAACCATTCCTTCCACATCCCTTGCCTATAGTGGCAAAAGCACCTTAAATAAGTCTCCAAACATATATTAACTACCTCAGTTTGGCCATCTGTTTGAGGATGGTAAGCTGAACTCATCTTGAGTTTGGTTCCTTGCTTCTTAAACAGTTCTTGCCAAAAAGCACTAGTGAATAATGGGTCTCTATCACTCACAATGCTTCTGGGAATTCCATGTAACTTGACCACTTCTTCCACAAATTTTTGAGCCACCTTGGCAGCAGTGTATGGGTGTTTGAGGGGCACAAAGTGGGAATACTTGCTGAACCTATCTACCACCACTAAAATACAATTGACACCCTGTGAATTGGGTAAACCTTCTATGAAATCCATAGAAATGTCAGTCCAAACATCATCAGGAATGGGCAATGGTTGCAACAATCCAGCTGGAGACAACGTCTCATATTTACACTGCTGACATATATCACAATTTTAATGAACTCCTGGACCTCCTTACTCATTCCTTTCCATGAGAAATTTTGTTTCACTCTGTGCAAGGTTTTCTCATAGCTGTCATGCCCAGCTGTGGGGGTGGAGTGAAGCTCTTGTAACACTTTTTTACTCAATTCTGTGTTTCTGATCAGCCTAATCTTTCCCTTGTAGAACATAATTCCCTCATTCCGTTTGTACCTCTCCTGGTTCAATTCTCCTCTTTCCCATCTTGCTAGCAACTGCACATACTCAAGATTTTCCAAGTAATTGCTCCTGATCTCTTCCACCCAAGGAGTAACCAACAGTGAGATGACTTGAACTGTGGAGACTGGAAGGTCAAGTGAATTCTCCATAACTCTTGACAGTGCATCTGCAGCTTGGTTATGATGCCCAGACTTGTACTCAATCTTGAAATCATACCCCCATTAACTTGGCTAGCCATCTGTGTTGGGCTGAGGTGTGAATTCTTTGCTTCATTAGGTGTTGCAAGCTCTGGTGATCTGTTCTTAAGGTAAAAGGTTGATACATCAAGTAGGACTTCCACTTCTGGATAGCAAACAAGACAGCCTCCATTTCCTTCTCATAGATACTCATGCCCAACTGCCTTCCTCTGAATGCTTTACTAGCAAACGCTATTGGTCTCCCATTTTGCATGAGAATTGCTCCCATACCTCCTCCACTGGCATCACATTCCACCACAAATGATTGAGTGAAGTTGGGCAAGGCCAGGACAGAGGCTGAAACCATTGCCTTTTTTAATGCCTGGAAAGCTTCTTCAGCAGCACCACTCCATTTAAATTCATCCTTCTTGAGCAACTGGGTTAGAGGCCCAACAATAACCCCATAGTTCTTGACAAATTTTCTGTAATACCCAGTCAACCCCAAGAACCCTCTCAAGGCCTTAAGAGACTGTGGTTGTGGCCACTTCAACATATTGTCTACCTTCTTGGTGTCCATTGCTACTTGGCCTTCCTGAATGACATGACCAAGGTATTCCACCTGAGCTACAGCAAACTCACACTTGGACAGTTTGAGGAACAACTGATTCTTCTGCAGTACTTGGAACACTTGTCTCAAGTGAGTGATATGTTGCAACATACTAGGACTATATATGAGTATATCATCAAAGAATACCAACACAAATTGTCTCAAGTAGGGCTTGAATAACTCATTCATTAAGCTCTGGAATGTGGATGGTGCATTAGTTAACCCGAAAGGCATCACTACAAACTCATAGTGCCCATCATGAGTTTTTAATGCAGTTTTGTATATATCCCCTTCATTCATTCTAATCTGGTGGTATCCAGACCTCAGATCCAACTTAGAGAATACCCTTGACCCATGCAATTCGTCTAGCAGGTCATCTACCACTGGAATGGGAAATTTGTTTTTAATTGTAGCTTGATTCAAAGCCCTATAGTCCACACACATCCTCCAAGACCCATCTGGTTTTTTTACTAAGAGCACTGGAGAAGAGTAAGGGCTGTTACTATGCCTAATGAAGTCATTACTAAGAGGTTCCTTAATAATGTTTTCTATAGCAGTCTTTTGATAAGGAGGATACCTGTATGGTGAAAGAGAAACTGGATTAGTGCCCTCCTTTAAAGGAATAGCATGATCACAACTTCTGAATGGTGGCAATTGTTGGGGCAAGGCAAACAAATTCAGATGCTGGTGTAGCAAATTTTGGATTTCAACTGAGGGAAGGGCAGTTATTTCCTCCAGCAGCTCTTAAGTCTCTGCTTCTGACCCTTTTGCAGGCAGTGAATGGAGCAAGTACAACTATTTGGCTTGCCTGATCTGCCTTTCCACTTGCGAAGAGTCCATTAGTGACACTGCTGGAACATCACACCCCTTCAACCTCCATCTCTGCTCCTGGTATTGGAAGTCCATGGTCAAGGCTTCAAAATTCCAGCTAATTGTCCCCCATTTCTTAAGGAGGTCAACCCCAATCACTGCATCACAACCCCCCAAAGTCATGATGTGAAAGTCCCACTCAAAGTTCAGCTTTTGTAGGCTAATGGGAACTGCAGCACAAAAACCCTCACAGTCCACACTCTCTCCACTAGCAACTGTCACACCCCTAGTCTTTGATTTGTCACAGTTAAGGTTCCTAGCTTCAAGGAGGTTGTCACTTTGTTTCATGATATGTTGGAGGAGAATGTCGAACCCAATATGGAGACATACGACGGGCTTATGTTCGCCTGCTGACGGGGTGGGCGTCATGAGGATGCGAAGAAGATCATCTCGCATATGAATGCTCGAGGTGTGGTGCCTAGCTCCAAGGCTTACGATGGTCTGATTGAAGCTTATGGTCATGCCACGTTGTACGAGGTATATATGAAGATATACTTGCTAATTTTCTAAAGAAAACAATTGTCATATTAAATGTTTTTGTAGATTACTTTATAATTGCATCATTTGAAACTTAGAATGCAAGATGTTAGAATCTCCCTTCTTATTGTTATGTGATATGAAGTGTGGTCTGGGACTTTACGTAGATTATAACTACATTTTCTGTAATATAAGTAAATTTTTAATTGACTAAAGAAAGGAGAAAAAGAAGATACTAGTTGGCAAGGCAGTCTGATTTAATTAACGATTACTCCTTTCTCATCTCAGGAGGCTCTTGTTGCATTTAACAATATGAACGAGATTGGGAGCACGCCTACTGTCGAAACATTCAATGCCTTGCTGCACTTGTATGCTAGAGGAGGGCTTTTGAAGGAATCTCAATCTGTGATGTCACGGATGAATGATGCTGGAGTTCAACAAAATGATGACACATACAGTGGTTTGATAGAAGCACATTGCCAGGCAGGGCAATTTGAGGATGCATTGAAGACGTACATGGAAATGCAAGAGTCAAGGTGCAATCCCAATGAGAGGACCCTCAAAGCTGTGTTGAATGTGTACTGCAGTGTGGGGTTGGTCGACGAGAGCAGAGAACAGTTTGAGGAAATTAAATCCTTGGGCATCATGCCAAGTGTTATTGCTTACTGCATGCTCCTCTCTGCATATGCCAAAAATGACATGTAAGCATTCCAAACCACTTTTTGAGAATAAATTCTTACTCAAATCATGTTAATCAGACATAATGAATTGGGTATTCCGATTTCCGAACCACTTTTCAACAAGTTAGTCGCCTATAATACTGTGGTCAGTAATACATATTCTTATTTTATAGGTGGGATGATGCTAATCAATTGCTCGAAGAGATGAAAATGAAAAGAAATTCAAACACACACACCAGGTTATCGGATTAATGATTACTGGGGATTATGATGATGAATCAAACTGGCAGATGGTGGAGTACGTTTTTGATAATTTTAACTCAGAAGGATGTGGTTTTGGTTTGCGGTTGTACAATTCACTTTTGGATGCGCTTTGGTGGTCGAACCAGAAGACACGTGCTGGAGAGTTCTCTCTGAAGCTAAAAGACGTGGGCTTTTCCCAGAGATGCACCGTGAAAGCAAACTAGTTTGGTCTGTCGATGTGCACAGGTACTGCTTCGGGTTACTTTGTCTACACTGAAATTCTCATTGTTGATTTTTCTTCTTCAAAAACGACTAGTGGTATGTGATTGTATTTGTTTTCAGGATGTCGGTGGGCGGTGCTCTGGCAGCCATTTCAACGTGGTTGAATGGTATCCAGGAAATTTTTGAGAAGGGAGAGGATCTACCTCAGCTAGCTTCTGTTATTGTAGGGTAAGTTGTTTTTATGCCCTTATTTTTTATTTTTTTCTTATAATATTTTTTAATTAACGTATCATGTTATCAGGCCTTTGAGGCCAAGTCTATTGATTAGCTTAGCTCATCTTTGAGCCATATTACATGAGTAAAAAGTCTTGGCAACCATTTTTGGGATATAATTTGACCAACCACCATACACTGATGAGTATTGACAAGGAAGATGGTCATCTGGTCTGCTGGTCATGTTACTATTCATAATAAATTAAATTTGTACAAAACAGTTTTTCCATATTTAACTAATATCATTTATGGATTAATAATAGAGTTCAAGTTCTTTCAATTGGGACCAGTAAAGTAGTTGCACTGATGATTTAGCTTTAAATAGAGTCTCTGTCGTCGTGATGCTTTGCTATATCTAATACTGGAATGTAAAGGAGATCTTTGGGGAAATGCTAGGCAATATCTTAAAGTAGCGACTCTTTTATCATAATGAATATCATTTGAAGTTGGAATATCATATAATGCCCAATTTTGGCAGCAAAGTCTGATCCGGATGTGTTGTATTTGTGTCACAAGGAGTGATCAATAATATTTCTAAATATCTGGTTCTATTGCTTACTTTGATGGATAATTTTACATCTTTCATTTTATGAAGGTAAACCTAGTTTGACTGTACAACAGAGTTCTTGTTCATTTCATCAAGAAAGTCGTCAAAACTATTATTTAGCCATTTAATTTTTTAGCACATAATGTTTCATTTCCATATTTTCATTCTCAGACGTGGTGAAATGGAAAAGAGCACCGGGGCACGAACATTCCCCGTTGTTATGGCAGCCTATACATATCTCAGAGAGCACATATCTTCTTCATTCAGTTTTCCAGGATGGAACAAGGGCAGAAATTGGCAAAGCCATTGAGTTATTTCTGCTTGATTGGGGGATTGGAAAAGTTGGTTGCATCACCGTTGATAATGCTAGTCCAAACCTAATCGTTGTTGAGTACTTGAAGAACAAATTGGTAAAGAAAAATAGTCTAATATTGGGGGGACAACATTTCAATGTTAGATGTTGTGCTCATATACTGAATTTGATTGTCAAAGATGGACTAAAAGAGGTGGATGATTCAATAAAAAGAATTCATAGTGCTATAAAATACACAAGAAGCTCCACTGCAAGAGGACAACAAATTAAAGCGTCTGTTGAACAAGAAAGCATAACTTCAAAAAAAAAAGTTTATGTATGGATGTTTGTACTAGGTGGAATTCAACATTTGAAATGTTGGATAGTGCTTTAAAGTTTCAGAAAGTCTTCGAGCGAATGGAAGAACAAGTGTCATTATTTGTTAGTGATGTGGGTGCAAAAATTCCAACTGAAACTGATTGGGTTAAAGCTCGTACATTGGTTAGAATTCTGAGGCGTTTTTATGAGTCAACGAAGCGGTTGTTAGGTTCTAAGTATGTACATCAAACCTTTACTTCAAGGAAGTGTGTTTGGTTGATAATATGTTGACGGAATGGTCCAAGCATAGCGATGTACATCTGTCTTCTATGACTTTAAAAATGAAATTGAAGTTTGACAAATATTGAGGGAAAAATCTAAAAGTTAATGAAATGTTGTTAGTTGCAATGGTGTTAGATTCTCGATACAAAATTAAGTTCGTGAGGTTTTGTTATGACAAATTGTACGAAACTCAGAAGGAAATTGATGATGCTGATAAAGTGTTGGAGACATTGAAGACTGTTTTTGAGGAGTATAAAGTGTCTGAAATTGCCTCACGTAGTGAGAATGAGAATGCAAATGACGTGCAGATTGTTGGACATACAACTGTTGGTATTGATGAAGACATTGATGATGACCATTTCCGGTATGATTTCCAAAAAAAATTAAGAGAGGATGACAAAAATACAAAATCAGAAATAGACAAGTATTTGGATGAAGGTTGTGAAGATGATTATTCAAGTTTTTTGTTACTGGATTGGTGGAAGGTTACAGCAAGCAAGTACCCCATTTTTGCAGCAATAGTAAAAGATGTGTTTGTCATTCCGGTTTCAACAGTTGCTTCTGAATCAACTTTTAGTACAGGTGGACGTATTCTTAGTGATTATCGCAGTTCACTGACTCCTAAGCTTGTGGAGTGTCTGATTTGTACACAAGATTGGGTGAGAGGAAACCTTGAAGTTAAATTGCCTACAAGTATGGAAGAGCTTCAAGAACTTGAGGCTCTAGGTACGAATCAATTATATTTACAATCACTTCAATATTTATGAATTTCATCTTAATATCTTATATGTGTTTTTGTATTTCATGTTTCAGCTATTTCAGAGGATAAAAACATTATGGAAAGACTTACTCAAGTATTTTAGGAGTTTTTTTGTATTCCATTCGATTTTATGTTGACATTCAGTTTATGTATTATTGTACTAAGACATTGGAGCTGAACTATTTGCTGTATTATGTTGACATTCAGTTTATGTATTATTGTACTAAGACATTGGAGATGAACTATTTGCTGAACATTCAGTTTATGTATTACGTTGACACTTCAAGATAGTTTATTGAACATGAAAAATACCTTCTAAAACTATTTGCCAAAAATTCGGGTTCAACCTGATCCAACCCAACCCGAAAATTTTGGGTTGGGTTGGGTTGAACCTGATCTGGTTCGGGTTTGGGTTGGGTTGGTTTTTTTCCAAACCCGAAATTTTCGGTTGGGTCGGGTTGTAGCCCAAATCCGACCTAACCCGACCCATGTGCACCCCTACTAGGTGGACAAGATGTGTCCCAGTTTTCCAGAGCATCTTGGGTAGTTTCTGCACAAGGCCCGTCTTTTCCAATGTTCCCCCCTTTCAATAGGCCTAACCTATTGCTGCTGGTTGAATTTCGAATAAGAAGCTATTCACATTTCACGGAAGGCTTTGTCTAAATAATGGATCCTAGCTTATCTTTGTTTAAATATCGGTCTGTGGTCGGTGACAATTTTTCATTAGACTGTTTTCTACTTTTCTATGTTGATGAGCAGGGAAAACTCGAAAAATTGCATGCAAAATGCTATTGGTGAAAAACAAAACTTGGTTTAGTGGTCAGTGGTCACTGATCCTTTTGTCGTGGACATATATGAATTTGTAGTATCAAGGTGTCTGTCCGAGGTAGTTGCAAGCCTGCATCTTTTGCTTTAGCATCCGTCTCATGTAGTAATAGTGGATTTATCATTGATGTCTATTTTACGATCATACCATCTATTCTCTTACAAGCAGAGGTTTCAAATACTGAGCAAATTATATCAGGTAGCACGAGTCGGCTACAGATAGTAGCTTACTTTTTCTGTTATAAATCACTTGTCACTTGACTGTTGACTTTGAATCTGCTTACTTAAAATTCCCGTTCCTTGTTTTAAACATATACCATGTATGTACTTGAAGTA
This sequence comes from Triglochin maritima, assembly GCA_963682175.1. Lineage (NCBI taxonomy): Eukaryota > Viridiplantae > Streptophyta > Magnoliopsida > Alismatales > Juncaginaceae > Triglochin > Triglochin maritima. The sequence continues at coordinate 52,295,974 of OY821771.1, read as the reverse complement.
ACTTGCACACAATATTAGCTATCATCCAATTTTTATAGTTTATCATGTATCACGTATGGCAGGGGCTTGATGGGATTAAATCATATGGAATTGACAAATTGATACACAGCAGCATCACAACTTAGTGATCAGCTTCCCGAGTCAAGAGAAGCTGCTAGAAAGCTGGCATTGGAGCTCCAAACAGCCCATGAAACACCTTCACTTCTAGCAAGTGGTGAAAATGAGAATTGGGAGTGTTTCTGCCAATCAGAACTTTCTCCTTTGAACGCGCAAGCAATAATTCGTGTTACTTCTGTTGCAAAAGACGGGATGGTACCCGCTTGCATTTATATGTTTTTGGAAGACAATTTATATGTTTTTGGAGTGTTTACTGTCTCTTCACTTCTAAGAAAGCTGGCATGGGAGTGTTACTGTCTCTTACTTAAGTCTTCCTTTGTCTTTTCCAAATCACTTCTAGCTTCACTTGTAAATGCTTTCAGAGTAAGAGTTAATATAATATTACAATTATATCTACTTTTCTTGTTTGATCAGGCTATCGTTATTATGATCATCTATGTGGTCCTTCCGCAATTTTCTTAGGTGTACTCTAGTCAATAATTTTTTTTAGAAATTTGTGAATCTCGCAATCACATTTCATTGGGGCCTAGTTTTGGATCCTTGAGCTAGTATTTTGAATTTTTTATTCCAGATAACCTAGTTGATTATGTATGGTCTCTGAGGACTAGAATCCTAGATATTTTGTCTTCATTTTGGTTTAGCTAGCTTAATGGTAGAATGCATTATCTTTTATCCCTTTGGAAGAGAAAAAAAAATCTTGTTAACATGGTTTAAATTTGATTTGACAATGACACTGGTGCGGTGAGGTTGAAGTTGAGAGTGAACATGTAGTTGAGGCGGAATAGGTAGCCGAGTGCCAGATTCCATCTGCAAGATTTTTTGTTGGTAGGTGTATCGTCTTCTTATCACCGAGAATACTACGATTTTAGAAAGTAGGGTTTATGGTGATTATCGGGCACACTGCGGTCGACACATCTCCATGTCTTATCTTACCTTTTTTTGGTCGCACATAAATGAAAATTAATTCATGACGTGACTACTTGAGAGTGAGAAGTGAGAATCATCTAAAAAACCTTATTTTTTGTTTACCTTTTATTCTTTTTCACTTCATCCCAAAGTCTTATAAGATGATTCCCCACGCCCTCTAGGTATTTTCATTTCCTTTCCTCACTTCATTACCCATCCCCTCTCTCTCCTCTAACCCTACTCATCGGCCTTCCTCCTCACCGCCGGCCCCACTCCGGCGAGGAACTCCTCTACTTCTCTTTTCTCTCTCCCATTCCTCTCTTTTTTGTATTATTTGTGAAATAGATTTCCATGGCTACATGAGTTTTTTCTTTCTGCATTTTTGGATGATCAAAAGTTTGTTGGAGGTTTTGTTTAGTTTCTGCAACAGATTTTTTTTGTATTCCTCATTGTTTCATATATCGATCTGTGGTTTTGGGTTATCAAGTTTCCATGTGATTGTTTGGATATTTTTTAGACGCACACAAGGTGTTCGAGCAATTTTATAAATGAAATATAGCTTGAGTCTATTCTGGAATATCAACTTAGTCGTGGATTGACCTCTATCTACAGACATATGTGGTTTGGTATAATGAACCTAAGGTAAATTTCACGGTGGATGGGAATGAACGTTTCAAACTGAGAGAATTACAAATACTATTGAATTTAATAGTAGCAACACTGGAATGGTGATTTCTCTTGCTTCTTAAATAATTTGACCTCACCTATCATGACGTAGTTAATCACAGACTCTGGTGTCCATGCTACTTGGGTTAATTTTTTGTATTTTTTTTTTATATGGTTTCTTTCTTTGGACTGGATATGGTTTCCATGCATGTGTTCAGTTAATTTATGTAGCTAATCACAACAAAAAAATTGTTTTTCAATTTATTATTTATGTAGCTAATACCTAATAGACGTGTGATGACTTGAAATATGTTTTATATGTTTTTGGAAGACAAACATTATATGTTACTGGTATTTGGATGGGTAAAGATGTTGATTTTCATTTATTTATTATTTATTGAGGAAGAAATTTATTCATATTATATATATATATTTGACACAGATTCTTCATAAATAAAGATTATTCATGTCAAAAAATAATATAAATAAAAAATTAGAGTTTGATTTCCTTTTAAACCAAACAGTCACAAAGTTAATCAAGGGATCATTGATATTATATCGGTGAAATATCCGTAGGTATTCCTTGGTACTTATGATAGTTAACTCTTGGTGGCTACTGAAGATATTATTTAGCTCATGAAAATAAAATGCGGTGGTGGTTTATTAGTCGGTGGATCCACATTGTGGATGGTAGAATAATGGTCCGATTTTGTCCCATCTCTAGAAGCGCTACCTATTTCAAGCACAATTTGATTCGTCTTAATTAAGTATTGCTTTTGAAGTTTCTCATAAGTTAGATCGGATATCTCTTCCAACCACTCCGGTATCACATCCCTTTCGAAGTTGATTGGCAAATTCATAATGTAACAATTCTGTCGATGTCTACGAAAGTTACGTTCTTCATAAATGATTGGTGCACTAAGTTTCCACTATCGATCAGTCAACATATTGAATTTTGCTGCAGTAAACTTGTTTGTCTTTGACATATGTGGAAACTTTGATGTCTAGTCTACTGTCTTGACATTTATTTGGGGTGCACTTTTTCAACAAACTTATCCTAAAATATTAGTGCTATCCTTGTTATACCACATAATTGTAGTTTTTGCACGTCGGAGTCTTGATTTTTTTTTTTGAAAAGTGTCGGAATATTGATTGTTGACGAGGGCCGTTTCTACGTTGCTGGTGTAGGTTAGAATTAAAGATTTTATTAGTTTTATCGAGATTTGGGAGTTACGTTTGGTTTTGTTAGTTCAACAAATCCCATTATAATTCATATTTTTGGTGAACTTTTTAATATAGTTTCGCTAAGCCTCTAAGGTAGGTTTTCATGGAAGTAGAAAAGTAAGAAATATCAAAGGTAGATCTGAAAGTTGTGATATTATGGTGAATAAAATGCATCTTGAGTAAATTGCGTCCAACGCATGAAAGATGGTCTGTCAGTCGAATTTATTGGACTGAAAAATCTTTCCAACTTAAATTAATGTTTCGGTCTATCTATGCATGGTTAAAATCACATGTTTCGGTCTTCTGTGCATGTATCTGAAGGAAAATAGTCCTTGGTCTATTTGTTGTTGGTGTCTTGGTGAGTTTGGTTTATACGTTATACTGGTCTTCTTGGAAGATTAAGATCAGACATGCATGCTGATTGAGTGGTTGAGTTTGGTTTGACTAATGTTTTTTGTTTAGTGCACCATTTGTGAGTCTTATTTCAATGCTCCATCCTTACGTCAAATTAAAACTCAACTCCCGATAATTTCTTTAAAATTTAAAGGGATTTTTGCTTGGTTGCACCTCCAAAAATGGTTTATTAGGTCTTTGCACTTGTCTATTTTTTTATTACTCCAGAACGTCCACAAATCCAAATAATTGCTTAGGTGCACCTCCTTCAAACACCGTTAACTGATTTTGTGACACTGTCAGTTGCCCCCGTTAAGTTCGAATCCAAACGATCGATCGAAAGTCAAACAGTCGACCGAAAACCAAATTAACTTCCAATTCGAGCCGACCGAGTTTAAATATGTTACTTGATACCTAATTAAACATCAATTTGAACTCTAGTTAACATCCTAAAGCATCTAGAAAACTCGGTCGGCTCGAATTGAGAGTCAATTTGGTTTTAGTCGACCGTTTGGTTTCCGGTTGACTGTTGGATTTGAACTTAATTTGTGTATAATTAGGTGTCAAGTGACATATTTAGACTTGATCGACTCGAATTGAGAGTCAATTTGGTTTGCGGTCGACCGTTTGGATTTGAACTTAACGAGGACAACTAACGGTGTCACGAAATCCGTTAACGGTATTTGAGGGAGGTGCAACCAAACAATTAGTTGGATTTGTGGACGTTCTGAAGTAATAAAAAAATACACAAGTACAAAAGGTACAAAGACCTAATAAACGAGTTTTGAAAGTGCACACAACACAACACCGGTCAATTCTAAAACTTCAAATCACATAATTAGTTATTTACATGCAAACTCTCATACACCTAAACAAATGAAGTCGTAGACGTAGATCATACTTTTCCAATCGAAGAACTCGTATAAATAGAAGACATGTGTACATGTAGAGCACAACAAACTACCAATTAAAGACCAAAACTCAACCAAATTTCAGACAACAGAAATGGCAACACCCCCTCATCACATGGTGTTCCTCCCCTTCATGACCAAAGGCCACACCATCCCTCTCCTCCACCTCGCCCACCTCCTCCTCCACCGTCAACTCGCTACCGTCACCTTCCTGGCCACCTCCCTAAACTCCTCCTTCGTCCGATCGTCCCTCGCCAGCACCACCGCTAACGTAATCTCCCTACCTTTCCCCACCGACCTCCCTCCACCCCTTAAGGAGGTAGAAAGCTCAGTCTTCCTCACTTCCAAGTTATTTCTCCTTCCGCTCGCAGAAGCCACGAAACTTCTGCGAGCGGACGTGGACAAGGTCTTAGTGGGCCTGGAACCCAGCCCAAGTGCACTCATATCCGACATGTTCATGGGGTGGAGTTTGGAGTGTGCCAAGTTGGTGGGCATCCCCAGGCTTGTGTTCAGTGGGATGGGAATGTTTGCTGTAGTCGTTTCTGCGCTTGTTTCCGTGACTAGGCCACACGTTGGGGTTGAATCCGACACTGAGATCTTCCATGTTCCCGGTTTGTCTTGTCTTTCCATTGTGACGACGGCTTTTAAAAAATCTAATTAAACATCATAATTACTTCCCAAATGTAAATATTTTAAGTATTTAAAATCACACATATGGTTTTTGATCATGCATTAAGATGTGGTTCCAACTTCCAACAATTTAACGTTTCAGGATTTCCAAGAGTGAAACTGATGAAAGCCGATTTCGACGAGGCGATCGTGGAGCCTGACAATGCTTCAGAGCACGCGGTCTTCATAGCCGAGCAAAGAAAATCCTTCATGTCAAGCCAAGGAATGATTGTCAACAGTTTCTACGAGCTCGAATCCGATTATGCTGATCACTGGAAGGACCATGTCAATCCAAATTTTTGGATGGTCGGACCACTTTGCCTGTCTGGGCTAAATAACCCCGGTCACTGGCCAATTGATTCTGAAATATCCAAGTGGTTGGATGAGAAATTGGCTGGTGATCGACCTGTTTTGTACGTTGCTTTTGGTACTCAGGTGGGTGTGCATCACAATTTGCTTTTTTTTATTTTAATGAACCAGAATTCCGGGTACCCACCCCGCTTTGCGAGGTAAGCTACGGTTGTGCTGTACCCTTGATACAATTCACGATATCACAATGTTCTACGGACTCTTCATGTAAATAAATAAAAATTAGATGTGTCTTTGCAAAACCATATGAAATAAAATGAACTAAAATGTGTCATTGTGATTTGTGAAGGTAACACGCATGCACACCTACTGTTAATGAATCTTTAACAACGATGTGCATATAAACCCGTCATCTATTGTGAAGTTTTTATGCTTCATACTAATTAAACCTAGGAAATCACGTCTATCGAAACATGATTGATCTCGATCTTCAATATTTCAAAACTAAAAATCTTTCAACTGAGCAAAAGGATGATCACGCATTAACAAATGTACATGGAAACATGCAGGAAGAGATATCGATCGAGCAGCTTCGAGAGATAGCAAAAGGATTGGAGGAGTCAAACATGGACTTCATTTGGGTAATAACACCAACATTATTTAAAGAAGCATTAGAATCCAACTACCAAGAAAGAGTCTCTGAAAGAGGCTTGGTGGTGAAGGAATGGGTGGACCAAAAGGCCATACTTAACCATGAGGCCACCAAAGGATTCATGAGCCATTGCGGATGGAATTCGGTGATGGAGAGCGTGACGAGCGGCGTACCAATTGCTGCATGGCCGTTGGGGTCGGATCAACGAATAAATGCGGTATTACTTGAGGACTTGGGTGTGGCTTTGAGAGTGAAAGGGAGCGATGGGGAGCGGTACGAACTTGTCAAGAAAGAGAACGTAAGCAAGGTTGCAAGAGAATTGTTGGTCGGAGAACGAGGGGAGGCGGCCAGGGAGAAGATGAGGATGCTATATGAGACTAGTAAGAAGGCAATGCAAGAAGGTGGATCCTCCTGGAAAAGTTTAGAGATGTTGATTGAAGAGGTTTGCATAAGACATTAGAAAAGACTCACTTAATTCGATTTCCGTCCCTCAATCCTTTGTTGCAAAAGATACAAGTGGTGAATTGTAGCACAGCTCTTTCTGAGGAGAGGTGGTTACATCAAATGAGCTTTATTTTGTGAACTTTAGCAAAATGATAGTGAGTAGTAAGTACTAACTACTACAAAGTAATAGTTACGGTTATGATAGCAATTTAACCGTAGGAGATAAAGACGCAGCATCCTTACAATAGAATTATACCTTCAAAAAATAATAGCAAATACAATAGTCAAGCGGACAAATCAACATATTAGGGTGTAATTTTTCAAAGATACATGCGAAAGATACTTCCGTCAAACAGCAAAGCAGCATGATTATTTCCAAAATCCAAACGTTCAACAAGTAGATATTACAGTTACAATCATCATGAGAAAACTCCACGAGTGCAGTCTAGTTCGGCTTCGCAAATTGATTCGTTCAAACTAAACCATATCTTCCTAGGAAAACGCCACCATAAACTGAGATCCACATTTCAGAAAAGAACCAAAAAAATCCATGGATAATCGGAAACATGTCTACGTTAGGAGACGCTAGATAGCAACCGAACATTGTCGCTCAAACAGTTGGCAGTTCACTGCAAATCCCCTGCAGCAGCTAAGGAGCCCCGTGCAGACGTTCTTCTGCAACAAGTGATGGCGAAAAACCCCACGTGAGAAAATGTTATCAGTGATGTAAGTTTTTCATGGCGAGTCCTAAATGAGAACTGAAAAATGCCAATTATGCCAATTGTATCATGAAGAGGTGTATGAAGACATACCCATTGGCATGTAGAGGTGAACGACTGCGACTATAGCTTCGACCGCGACGAGGTAAAGGACTGCGACTGTAGCTTCGACCTCGACGAGGTAATGGACGGGCAGGGGAACGGCTGATGGATCGAGCACGACGGGGCGAAGGATACGGGGGTGGACTGATGGACCGGCCACGCCGAGGTGAGTATTGAGTGTAACGTGGAGATCTCCTTCCTTGTGGACTGTAGCTTAAAAGAGGTTTAACTATTAGACAGGATGGAACATTGCTGATACCATGAATGTTTCAAGAATATAAAGTAATCTGCTATTCTGAAATATCAAACCAATTAGCTAGCTTAAGATATTTGAAATTTTGTACAAAACACAATGGCAATTCGCTAGTATGACACGGGGAGTGATTACATAAGTTATTGAACTACTAATACATTTATGACATGCAACATGCAACATGCAACATGAAATAGTTATATGCTTGACATATAGAAGCCCCCCGATGATAGAAGGATAGGCAATTATAATGAAATTAATAAAAAATTGAAAATTTCTGCATAAGATTCTAAAACATTAAAATCAGGCAATTATGGGCCCGAAAAATGCAAAGCATGCTTTAAAAAAGTTGTCATAGTTCTCTTGTAAGTATCACATCAACAAATTGGAATGTACATTTACCTGCGACCATAGCCTGGACTTCCACGGTATCGTGGGCTAGGACTTCGACGTCTTCCACTTCCCATTCCACTAGGTCCAATGCGCAAGCGGCATTCTCGAGCAAAATGCCCCGATTCACCACATTCATAACATTTGCTGTCATCACCTACACCACGGCCACCACCACGGCCACCACCACGACCCCCACCACGACCCCCATTCTTTGAATTGTGAGAGAGCTCCACACGCCAGCCGTTTTTCCCTGTTTGATAGTAAGGAAGTTCAATGATCGTGTTGTCATGAAAAGAGAGGAAATAAAAGAAAACCATAAGATTTTCAAAGATAGCAACACCACTGGGTGAAGTTATAAGTGAACATGACAAAGATAAGTTATTACGCCAAAAGTAGAGGCAGGAAGAAACTCATGAATACCCATCCCACACAACCATTGAGTAACAGATATTATTGTCCTATCTTCTTAAAACCTATTACCGCAAGACCTCAGTAGAGTTATTTCTTTAACAAAAGAATCATAAATCACAAGCCTTTTGCCATGCAGCTCTTATTCTGATGGGACCTAATTTCCACACAAAGCGAGCAGCAAATCAGGGATGCACGAGATGTATTACAGTGCTACAGTTTGAGGACCTTCCAGAAAGTAATTAGCAACATGATAACTAAATGATCAGGTCAAAATGCTTGCAGGAGCATTGCGCTCAACTGACACAAAAATAGAAGAATTGGAACCAGATACCGGAGCAAACAGAAATGACAAAAAACAATGCTGCTACTGAATTGGTTATCCCTCGATTAAACAAGTTCCTGCGAACAAAATAAGAGAGATAAAACTAACATTTGACTATCAAAAGCACGGGGACTAGAAGACCATGCTGACCATTTCATATACACAAAGTGACAAAACAATGCAATCACCAGCTTTTACAACCCACAGAGAAAGGTACTGTAGCAAACAAGCAAGCTACATAAAAAAACATGATAGCATGGAAAATGGAAATGAAATCTCCGTTTAGAATGGTGATCAAAGGTTAAAGGGAGTGTGATTAAGATGTCGCTGGATCCAAGGAATGAGATTCACACATTCAGTTGAATACTCACCATCCACTGCACGGATTGCATCTAATGCATCTCTTTCATCATCAAATTCAATGAAGGCATATCCAGGAGGCCTCCGAGCAACCCAAACACTGAAAATTGTAACAGGACAATGTTCATATTTCATATACCTCAAGAGATGATCGGCAAAGCATGTAAACAAACATGATTACTACATCTAAAAGAAAATTTCAAGTGGGTGTTACAAATCATGTCTCCATATTTTGGATAAAAATAATATAATCATACAAATAGTTTAACAAGAACTAACATACGATAAACCAGGAAATGACATCGATTACCTTATTTTGAACCAAAATCACCAGTTATAGATGAACTTTCAAAGTAAGCCTTGCAGGAGAAGCAACACCAAGAACATTGCAGTGCAATAGGAATAGATCTTGATAGATAAAAAAAAACAATGCAAGAGATATTGTAGATGCTCACAATATAAAATATAATTTAGTATGCAAAACAAAAACCAGGGGATAATTTAGCTGAAGCATTTCGTGTACACTTGATCAAGCATGACCTTGGGAAGAAGTGACAAGGAAAGACTTAAATGATTGGAAAGTTTGCAAGGATTTGACTTTTGAATAGGAATGTGTTGATGAAGGTGATTCACGTTCCCGCATGTGATTCTTGATGAATTGCATTTCTGACCTACCCCAACAAGTTTGTGATTAAAGACGTTGTTGTTGTTAATAACATGAAATTAGATATGTTAAGTTCCAAATATATAGTCATATATTGTAAAAAGTAAGGTTGCAATGAAAAACGCATCCAGCCAAAACCATTTCTAAATAAAGTTTATCGCTAGCGAATATAACCCAGGAACAAAAAACTTTCTTAACAAAATATGACAGACAAAAATCACCAGGTAAATTGTACATACCTACGAATAACACCATAGGTACGAAATTCGTCTTCTAGATCTCTTTCTGAAACCCTTGGATCCAAGTTCCCAACGTAAACTCGAGACATTTCCAGAAGCAACCGAAAGCTGAAGCAGATAAAAGAACACTTAAAACCACCATTATTTTCAGAGCTTCACCACTCCACCTTCTAGATCACACTAGATGAGAAAATTAGAACCACTCGGATAAAACGGCACAAGAAAAGTAAAATGAGTTAAAAGGTCGATCTTTCCAACTCCAACTAAGCCAAACTCTACTTAAACACCAAAACAACCTCAGATTGTAAACTACATTATCTTGTTCCTCCTCTTTTTTCTTTGTCACGGATTTTGGTTTTATAATTAGGGTTTGGCATCTTTCTGGGGGGAAAAAGGTAAAAACGAAAATGAAATCTGTAAACGGTAGAAAACGAGAAAACGTTGCAAAGAAGCGATTTTGATGGGACAGACCTCACCGGAGGAGCAGAAATCGAAGAATCGTTGCATACCGAAGGGAAAAGGGAGGGAACGAAACCTGATCGCTGACGGAGACGGGGATGTGAGGGTTAGGGTTTTGGCTTTGGACGTTCGATGTTTTATGCGGAGGCGGACGATATTTTTGGGGAAATTGCACTTTTACGCGGATACTTTTGGCTATACATCTTTCCTTGACTTTATAAAACTAAATTGTTATTCGTCAGAAAACTACTTAAATCGTCAGTGTGAATTACCGTTTTGCCCTTCTCTCTTTTCTACTTATATATATCTTCATTTCATTTTCCTACCACCACTCTCTCTTCATCTTTCTCTCATAATCACCAAGAGGAATGTCTCGAATGTCAGGAAAGGAGTCAACAGACGACCTGGTGTCCTCGAATCTGGTAAAAAAAAATTCTCATTTAAATTTTTATTTTTTAAAATAAATAGAATTTTGGGTGGGTGTCTCCAGAAGACGCCCCCACCCTGGAGGATGCGTCTCCCGCAAACGCCCCTCCGATTTTTTTATTTTTTATTTTTAATTAATAATTAGTATTAATTGATAATTAGTTAAAAATAATTAATAAATTTGTTAATTTAGATGCTTAAATCCATTTGACAACATTTATTTCTCACGAGTATATCTTGCCCCGGTTTGGTATATGTTATGTAATTTAAATTTAAAATACATGATATAATCGTGGACAAATTATACATTAAAAATACAGTAATTTAACAAATACATTACAAAGTGCAATCAAAATGTACTATGTAATCGGTCCCAATACGCCCCTCCTACTTTCGTACTCTATCTCCCATCCAGCAACACTCTCATCTCGCATTTGAAACCACAGGTCGTTATAGGAGGTACTGGGAATCCCTCGGCTAATTCTAAGCGAATGAAATGTCTGTAACTCCCTAAATGAGCAATGATCAACTCTCTGCATGACTTCGTCATAGTAGACGGACTCTCCCAATGTAGCACTGTAATACATGGGTACAACGAATCATCCGTTCCCACTGAGAAATACATAACTGCACACTTGTAAATATTGACAAATCCGGATTCCTAGCTAGATACTCCCACTTTGGGGGTGGCGGTTACGCAGACGCCCGACACGAACTATTTTTCTAGGCTTACTTCACCGGATCCAGATGTTTCGTCAGACATTTTCGTGGTGTTGGTACTGGTGAAGTGAGGAAAACGTAGGCAGAATCCTTAGTTTAAGAAACGGGACGAAATGAGTATTACATGAATTGTGAAGGAAAAAATGATAATTAAACGGACGATTTAAGTAGTTTTGAGACGACGAATAGTAATTCCCTTATAAAATTATTTAACATTCTTAACTCAATGACTTATTTTGTCCCATGCTTTTGATATTTTTCGTGAATTTGTGTATGTAAACGTTCTGAGATTGAGCCTTCCTTAGTCCATCTTAGGTTAGTAAATTCATCTGATTTCATAATGTTGCAAAATTTTCTTGAAAGACATTCAAGTTAGAGATCAATTGATTTCCTGAGGTTAGATTTCAAAAAATTGATTGAGATATAAAATAAGAGATAAAAAGTCAAATGAAGTTCGATTTCTCGCATAGTGAATTCCCATTTCGTCTTACGTTTTATGACAACTATTTTATTTTGGATTCCAACCGTGAGTAATAATAGTAAGTCAAGGTTTCAAAACGAAAAAGTGAAAAAAAACTTCGATTTTGTAGACTTATTCTACACAACTTGATAATCAAAGGCTCACTGTGTGCTTTTGTAATTGCTATGAAAAGACACTTCCCACATTGTAATTATTGAAATGGAAACTAGAAGTATCATGTCATGTGTTAGATCCTAACCCATGCTTAGGCTAATCCCGGGATTAGTAGCGGTTTAACATATGGAAGAGAAGGTGAATAGTGGGCTGGTGATGGGTGATGGGTAGGGAGGCCGGTTACTGTTGGGTTGGGTTGGTTTTGAGGAGAAATCCATTTCTTCACCCAAACTTCTCCCTCTCACTTTCTTCTTCTCTTCCGGCGACCAGGGGGCGTGGAGGTTGCTTCAGCGTGAGGTGCGGAGGTCGGTGTGCGAGGAGGCGCGCATGCGGTCACGGATCGGAGGTGGTTTCGTGGGTTCTCCGGCGGGCGTCGTTGATCGCTTTGTTGAGGTATGTCGGCTTACTAGTGTGATTTTATTGTTCCCCACGTTGGTGGGAAGTTGTGGTCGGTCGCGGGAGGTCGGACCCGTCCGATGTTGTACCAGACGAATGTTGTACCGCCGAGGTTTTTGCCGGCCATGATGGTGCCGACGATGTTCCAGTTTGTGGTTGTCGTCCGATGTTGTGCCGGACGTATGTTGTACCGCCATTGTTGTGTCGGCAATGCCGCCAATGTTGTTCCGGTGATGATCCCCGATTGGGCACCTATCTTGGGATGTTCACCGACGGGGTTACGGCTCCGTCGATGGTGGTGTAGACCACGTGGTTCTTTGCGCGGAAGTGCGGACGCTCCTCACCAATCCCTTTGGCTCGAGTAGTCGCGTGTGGGGGGTGTGTCGCGTACTGACTGTAAGACCGTATGTGCCTACGGTAGGTTTTTGAGGGAGACTCGTTGTTGTTGCTGGACTGATGTCCTTGTGGACCCTGTTGAGGGTCGCTATTGTTGTTGGACTGAGGTCTCATTTACCCTTGGAGGGATTTGATGCATTGTAGATGTGATATGACATGCTACTAGTATGATAGGTTCATTTACCGTACTGTTGCATTCATATAGGCGAGCTTGGCATACGGGGTTTCCTAATGGGAAACTCAGACATCGTTATTTGATTCATGTTTCAGGGCCGCAGTAGGTTCTGTCGGGTGGTGACAGCGGGCACACTCATTTTGGGGTCACTCCTCTTCAGACTCTTCGAGGTCGTCGTGTTTGCTTGTACTTGTCTTTCATTGTATTGTTGTAATCACGTCTTTTGACAAACTTTGTTGTATTTTGGTCCATCGACTGTTGATTTTTTGAGTATCATTCACGTTGATGAGTTTATTCTAATAATCTCTTGATTGTTTAAATTTTTAAATTTCCGCTGTTTCGGGATGTTACAACTTGGTATCAGAGCGGTCGGTCCCTTTGTGTGGCTCCCAAAGAAATCACCCCAGTGTAGTAGTATGAGTTGCACTTTACATTTAGCATGCATTCATGGCAGATCTTCAGTTGTTTCTTGTATCATATGCCTCCGAGACGTGTAAGGAACGCCGCCAATGAGCGCAGTGCAAGTGACGCCACTGAGGGCGCTACCTGGGATAGGTTGGGCGAGTTCCTCGAGCGTCAGGCGATGAGGGCATAGCAGACAGGGACAGGTGCAGAGCATGATTGCTTCATGAGGCATCACCCGCCTAGTTTTGACGGCAAGAGTGACCCTGAGGGTGCAGAGGACTGAGTCTTTAAGGTCCAGAGGATTTTCCGGGCGATTGGCTGTGTCCCGGAGCAGATGGTGGGCCTGGCCACCTATGTGCTCAATGGGGAGACAACGAACTGGTGGAGGACCACATCTGCAGTGGTTTTTGCTGACCGAGATGACGTGAGCTGTGAGGAATTCCTTGAGGAGTTCAACCAGCAGTTCTTTCCGCAGCATGTCAGAGACAGGAAGAAGGAAGAGTTCTTGGCCCTCGAGCAGAAGGAGATGTCATTGGCTAGCTACATCAGCAGGTTTAACGCCCTGGAACATTATTGTTCTGTGACTTATGTGACGCTCGAGCAGCGTGCACGGAAGTTCATCAATGGGCTGAGGAAGCATCTCAGGTTGCGTGTGATCACCAGCATGCCGCAGACCCTGGCGGATGCGGTGAAGTATGTGACTATCGTCGATCAGGACTATCAGGAGAATTACCAGGAGGCGCGGAGGCCGCCAGTGAGCACGGGAGGACGTGCAGTTGGACGTTCCACTGGGAACCCGGGCAAGAGGCCCCGGGTTGAGGGAGGAGGATCACGCCAGTCTGGAGCGTGCAGTACTTGCGGGAGATCTCATCCAGGTCAGGAGTGCCCCCTACGTACATGTGCATGCTTGGGATGCGGTCAGATTGTCCATTTTATCCGAGAGTGCCCGAGCAGGCAGAGCGAGACGAGCAGGATGCCAGGACCACCGGTCTCAGGGAGGAGCGGAGGCAGCAAGTCCGTTGTTCCGCAGAGCCAGACCAGGAGAGTAGGGCGAGTCTTCACCGTCCGGGCTGAGGATGGGAAGGACTTCAACACTGTCGTGGAATGTACCCTTGTCATTTCAGGTTTGGTTGCTCGTGTTTTATTTGATTGCGGCGCCACACACTCATTCATTTCGGAGAAGTTTGCTGGCGAGTTGGTCAGACCCCTGAGCTACTGACTGGTTTGTTGGAAGTCAGTACACTCCTGGGTGAGGTGGGCACTGTGGGGAGCTTTCTTCCCGACACCACAGTTGTTTCGGGTGACCATGATTATCCGGTAGATCTGGTCTTGCTACCGATGGAGGACTTCGACGTCATACTGGGGATGAATTGGCTATCACAGTACGATGTGCAAGTCTTTTGCTGTGAGAAGAAGATCCTTATTCTGAGGAAGGACGTGCCTAATGTGTTGATCAGAGGGACGAAGAGTATAGGATGTCATCTGATTGTGTCTGCGATTAAGGCACAGAGGCTGATGCATCAGGGTTACAGAGCGTTTGTGGCGACTTTGGTTGTTCCTGACCCCGAGATGAGGAGGCTGGAGGATATAGAGGTTGTACGAGAGTTCCCTAAGGTGTTTCCTGCAGAGATTCCTAGTTTACCTCCGCACCGAGAGATCGAGTTCGGCATTGAGTTGGTGGCTGGCACGACACCCCAGTCGAAGGCTACGTATCGGATGACACCTGCTGAGTTGACAGAGCTGAAGAAGCAGTTGCAGGAGTTGATGGACTCTGGGTTTATCCGACCGAGTGTCTCTCCGTGGGGAGCACATGTGTTGTTTGTGAAGAATAAGGATGAGTCGTTGCGGATGTGCATCGACTACAGGATGCTGAATAAGGTTACCGTTAGGAACCGATACCCTTTGTCTAGGATTGATGATTTGTTTGATCAACTGCAGACGGTGAGAGTGTTCTCGAAGATTGATCTGCGTTCGGGTTATCACTAGTTGCGGATCAGAGATGCAGATGTTCAGAAGACAGTCTTCAGGACGCGGTACGGACACTATGAGTTCTTGGTGATGCCGTTTGGACTGACGAATGCACCTGCATCATTCATGGACCTGATGAATAGGACATTTCAACCGTACCTCTACAATTTTGTTGTTGTCTTCGTGGACGACATCTTGGTGTACTCACCTGACAAGGAGCAGCACCGGAAGCACCTGAGGATTGTGCTTGGCATTCTGAGAGATCAGCAACTCTATGCCAAGTACACGAAGTGCTTGTTTTGGTTGGATCAGGTGGCATTTCTGGGCTTTGTTCTGATGCAACACGGGAAGGTGGTGACGTACGCTTCAAGGCATCTGAAAGTGCACGAGAAGAACTACCCTACTCATGATCTGGAGTTAGTAGTGGTAGTTCACGCGTTGAAGACCTGGCGACATTATCTTTACGGGGAGCAGTTTGAGGTCTTCACAGATCATCAGAGTCTGAAGTATTTATTCTCGCAGAAGGAGCTGAATATGAAGCAACACAGATGGCTTGAGTTCATTAAGGACTACGACTTCACCATCTTCTATCATCCGGGGAAGGCGAATTCGGTTGTCGATGCACTGAGCAGGAAGGTTGAGGTGTCAGTTGCGAGCATATGTGTTCCGGAGTGGAGGCTGCTCGAGACGTTGTCAGAGTGGAGGTCGTTCACAGAGGGCTCTGAGAGGGCAGTGCTATCTGGGCTTCGGGTGGAGCCGCAGACCGTCTCGCAGGTGGTGCAAGCTCAGCGTGATGATGAGTTAGCTGGTCTGCTACAGTTGGCTTCCAGAGATGGATCAGACTTCAGTGTGGGGGTTGATGGTGGTCTGAGGTTCAGGAGTCGGATTTGGGTGCTGAAGGTTGATGGGCTGAGAGATGAATGTGGTACAATCATTTTAGTGAAAGTCTTCTCAAATAAGGGTTTAAAAATAATCTCATAAGTCCATGTGTTTTTATTAGAAAATCAACATCTGGCTTTGTAATTATTGTTGTATATGTTGATGACTTAAATATCATTGGGAACCCTGAAGAGATTGAAAGAACTGCTGAATATTTGAAGAATGAATTTGAAATAAAAGACCTTGGCGTAACTAAATTTTGTCTCATCTTGCAGATCGAGCACTTACCAAATGGAGTTTTCATTCATCAATCAAATTATATAGAGTAGACATTAAAACATTTTAATATGGATAAAGCTCATCCATTAAGTTCTCCAATGGTTGTTTGTTCACTTAGTGCTGAAAAAGATCATTTCCGTCCTCGAGAGAACGATGAAGACATTCTAGGTCCAAAAGTATCATATCTAAGTGTTATTGGGGCTTTAATGTATCTGACTAATAACACAAGACCTGATATTGCATTTTCAGTAAATGTATTGGCTAGATATAGTTCTGAACCAACACGTAGACATTAGAACAGAATTAAACATGTATTCTGTTACCTTTGTGGAACGCGTGATATGAGGTTATTTTTCCAAAAGAATTTAGAGCCCAAACTAATTGGATATGCCGATGCTGGATATTTGTCAGATCCACATAAAGCTAAATCACAAACATGATATGTGTTTACATATGACGGCACATCAATTTCATGACGATCAACGAAACAAACATTAACAGCAACATCTTCAAATCATGCAGAGTTGATTACATTATATGAGGCTAGTCGAGAATCTGTATGGTTGAGATCAATGATCCAAAGCATATGAGAAGAATGTGGACTTGACAAAATCAAAGATCATCCGACAATTTTATATGAAGACAATACTGCATGCATTGCTCAAATAAAAGAAGGATACATCAAATGCGATAAGACTAAACACATTTCACCAAAGTTTTTCTCGACTCATGATTTACAAAATGATGGTGAGATAGATGTCCGTCAGATCCAATCAAGCGAGAATTTAGCAGATTTATTCACAAACTCATTGCCTACAACAGCTTTAAGCAACTTGTTCACAATATAGGTGTTCGTCGTTTGAAAAATATATGTTGAAGTGAGGGGAAGCATCATACGCGCTGCACTATTTTTTCCTTCACCAAGTTTTTATCCCATCGAGTTTTTCTTGATAAGGTTTTTAACGAAGCAACATCCCTAGTGTATAAAGTGTTGGATCGTGTGGGTCTATGGGTCCACTAATCACTATTAATCTAATCACCTACTTGTTTAACTAAGTCAAGATGCACAGCGGAATTTTAAAGCAAACAAGCAAGTAAGGAAGAATAATGCAAACCACAAAGAGACACGACGTTTTTATAGAGGTTCGGCACCCCACCCGGGTCCTAGTCCTCTCTTGCAAGCTCCGCTCGGATCACCGAGCTCCGCTCACGACTTCACTAACCACTCCCCGTTCCGGGTCGGGAGAGAACGCCTTTACAACCGTCAAACTCGCGAACAACCCTCGCCGAGCTTGGAATCCTCTTCTCACAATCCGAGAAGGATGCTTCGGGCTTTCACTGGAGCCTTTACTCTTTTGACAACAAATGAGAACTTGAGTGGAGCAACACTCTCTAAATCTTGAGCACACTTGAGTAGGATTAAGGAATTGATCACTAAGTGTGTAAGTTTTGAAGCTTTGAGTGTTTGGGATTCTCTCTAATGTTTGGGACAAGTTTTAGTGGGAGAGTTGTGTTAAAATGTGTTTTACAACTCTATTTATAAGCATTAGAGAGGATAGATCCGTTGGGACAAGATTTGATTTGATTTTGTGCAAAGCACACAAAGCAGAAAATTTGGGCTGCAAATCTGTCCAAAAACGGTCGACCGAAAAGTGAAACGGTCGACCGAACGCTTGGGTTCGATAAGGATACGGTCTACCGAAATATGAATAGGTCGACTGAACACTTAAGTCTATTAAATAAATGGTCGACCGAACAGGGTTACCGGCCGACCGAATGTGCGTTTCGGTAGAGGGAAATTTGGATCGGTTGACCGAAATCGTATCGACCGATAACAGGGAATTCTTGACAAGGTTAAATGGTCGACCGAACAGGGCAAATGGTTCGACCGTTTGGTTAAGTATATGGAGGTGTATATAGTTTTAATACGAATACGACCGTTGGGCATATACGACAAGAATAACGGTCGGAACAGTAAGTTCAAACGGTCGACCGAAGGAGATGGTTTGGTCGACCGAAACTGGACAGGGAAAACACAAACTGGATTACTTGATCATCCGGTCGACCGAACGGCCTGTATCGGTCGACCGAATGTGGGCAGACAGTTAGGGTTCAGATTAGGTGTTTTCCGGTCAAAGTTTGAGTGATCTATTGAAGTCCAAATTATGTGAAATTTCGTGTGTGACTTCTATAGGGAACCTAGTGTGTGATTAAGTTGATTTTAGCTCAAGTATGCTCAATTACACTTTGTTCCTAAGACTCAAAAGAAATCAAGATTACATGTCTTCGATTTAGCTTTAATTACATGTCTTGACTTCATTTCCTTCTTTCTTGAGTCTTGATCACCTGTAGAGGTTAGCACAATACAATATATATGCAATGCATAGTGTGTGCTACTCTAATTAAGATTAGGTTGATTAAATCATCAAAACATAAGATTAAGGCCAAAAAGCCAACATAAAGGTGATCATCCAAGGGGAGTGTTGAGAATTCCAAAGGTTTTGTGGATGATTCACCTTCCTTAACCCCAAATAGTTTAAGTAGATTTTACTCTTATTAATATGGTGTAATTTCATTTATTGTTGTTGTAACCCCTACTACATCATCATCCTATATATAGGGAAATATTGTACATATTTGGTAACAAGAGAGGAAATACATACCTCTCTCCCTCCCTCCCTCCCTCAATCTTTCATCTTTGTTTTGTTTGTTTTACAATATTATCTATATTATCTTCGATTTGGGACAAGTTGATTCTGTGTTCAATTTCACAACTCTAATAGTGAGACACCAAAGTGGTTCGTCCATAATAAATCGTGGAATTTATGTCTGCTAATGATTAAACCTCATTGTAATGCATGTTTCCAATTTTTGCATTAAAATTGGTAGTCAATATTTTGGCCATGTTGATATAACCTATTTTGCGGGAAACAATCTGTTTAAAACGGTATTATTTAACATCGCTAAAGTTGTTGGTTGTTTGGGGGGGGGGGGGGGGGGGGGGGGGTCAGAAAACATCGCCAATGTTGTTTAACATCTAGTATCTTGCCAAACATGTGCGAAACTTCTTCACGGATTTTTTTTAAATTGTTTACAGTCTGACCCATACATTTTTAATACACGAATGAATGATGAAAATAATACACAACAATGTGAAACTTACGTTGACCATAGTTCCACGTCTCATTTTGTTTTGGCACCACTGTTGTTTCTATGATTAGAAATAACTACCACTTTTTAGGAGAGAAAAGTAGAAAACAATACTTCATCTACTGGCATTTTTTTAATCGGAAGTAATTAAACATCACAAATTGTAAACCCCTAAATAACGAGATGTTGACATCATTCCAAGTTCTAACGAATCACAGGATATCATTAATTCATTCATCGGTGACTTTTCGCCATTAAGCACCCTCTACTTTGACGCTAGCAAGAAAATTCACCTTCGCATTTGCATGCATTGTTAGATATTTCTTGTAACTCATGTATTAAGTGTCAACTTTATTAAATTAATAATATTACAAAATTAATAATCAATTAATTAAGAGAGATTTATGGTAAGTGGGTAGTTACACCATGATGAGTGGTTACTCCCTCTACTTCTATAAAAGGATTGGTTCACCCTCTTCCAAATACACAAGTTAGTTTTCCCCATCAAAACTTCTATCAAGCAAAAATGTCTGATGGTTGAGAGGGAGAAATCAATTCATAGCAATTGAAGATTTCTCTTCGTTGAATAGAATCATGGAACAAGGTATGTGTTCTTGTCTTCTCTTTAATATCATTGTGGAAATCATTTGTTCAAGATCCTATAATGTGCAATTAGGATTTTGTTGTGCATTAATCATGAAGCAAATAAAAGACTAACATTTGGTATCAAGAGCATGGTTTAAGAACTTATGATTTCACAATCATCGTATTAACAAGATTGTTTATGGCTTCCGCTGAATTTATGAATCTTATTATTATTATATATCACACACTTTTGATCATGTGTGTACAGCTGATTTTGTAAGACACATGTTTGCAATGTATAGTTGATGTCTTTTACCAGAAAATGATTAACTCTGTTGAGATCAAAGGAGCATCACATTTTATTAAGTTGATTCCGTGTTCTTTTCTTTTCTGGACATGTTTCAAGAACGTGACAAAGTAACGAATACAGTAGGATTCGTTATTATTAACTATTACAAGACCAAGTTAATTTGGGCAACTGATATTGTTTATGATGTTACGGTTCATATTTTATCATTATTGGTAGTTTGTTTAAAACTAAAGGCTGACATGGTAAATAAATAATAATAATAATAATAAAATAATTGAAAATGCATTGGTTTAACGGTTTTGAATGTGTATATATTTGATTTTATGATTCATGATGTGAGTTTATAAGTATAAACACATTGTATATTTACGAACTTTAATATCGTGTTTATTCAAGTTCGGCATCTATATTATGTATAAATCGTTAGTCGCCAAAGTGACCGATTTAGAATGTTTCTCGTAGATGTCAAATTAAGTTAGATTCTATTATTCATGATTACGTGATGCTATAATGAAATCACTTAATGATTTATCATGAATAATTGAAGTTCATAAATTACAAAATATTTAAGGTCACCCAAAGGTGGATCAACCTATTTGTAATCATGAACATTATTGTGGTTAATTGATATGTCGATTTGGATGTGTTTAGTATATCCAAAGATAACAAACATGTCTTATTGAAGCATATTTAATTTTCAATTATGTAAAATTTAATTAAGCATCAATTATGGTTCATTGTTATATATTGTTATATCACCCAAAGGAGATTTTCAATATATATTTAATTTAATATTTTTATAGCTATATAAGTCTGAATTACGTGATTAAGTTATGTCTCAAAGCATTAATGTAGGAGCATTTATTTATTTTTGCAGCATCTGTTAATGTTTCACTTCATTCGCAAGCTTCGTCTATTACAAAGTTTAATGGACTTAATTATAATGAATGGAGTGAAGAAGTCAAGTTTCATTTAGGTGTTTTTGATCTTGACTTAGCACTCATGATTGATAAGCTCGTTGCTCTTACCGAGATAAGCAATAATGAAGAAAAAAAAATTCATAAGAGTTGGGAAAGATCAAATAGACTGAGCTTAATGCTTATGCGAATGACAGTGTCAAATAACATTAAGACTACTATTCCTGAAACTAGTGATGCTAAGGAATTTATGAAGTATGTGAAAGATACTGCTCAATCTGAATATGCTGATAAGTCGCGTGCTGGTACATTAATGAGTATGTTAACCACCATGAAGTTCGATGGTTCAAATGTATGTGTGGATTGTATTAAAGGAAAATTCACAAAATACACAATTAAGAAATCAACCACAAGAAGCACACAACTCCTTGAAATTGTACACACCGATATATGTAGACATTTTGATGTTTCATCATTTAGTGGGGAAAAATATTTTATCACCTTTATTGATGATTTTTCACGTTATGGTTATGTCTACTTGTTGCATGAAAAATCTCAAGCGGTAAATACTTTAGAGGTGTTTGTTAATGAGGTTGAAAGACAACTAGACAAAAAGGTGAAAATAATTAGATCTGACAGAGGTGGTGAATATTATGGAAAGTATGATGAAAGTGGACAATGTCCTGGTCCATTTGCTAAATTTCTTGAAGGACGTGGTATTTGTGCTCAATACACAATGCCAGGCACACCACAACAAAATGGTGTTGCAGAAAGACGCAATCGTACTTTAATGGATATGGTTAGAAGTATGTTAAATAATTGCTCATTGCCTTTATCATTGTGGATGCATGCCTTAAAAACCGCTATGTATTTGTTAAACAAGATTCCTAGTAAGGCAGTTCCAAAGACTCCTTTTAAACTGTGGACGGGAAGGAAACCTAGTTTAAGGCACCTGCATGTTTGGGGTTGCCCGGCGGAAGTAATAATTTATAATACACATGAAAAGAAACTGGATTCAAGAACGACCAGTGGTTTCTTCATTGGTTATCCAGAAAAATCTAAAGGCTTTAGATTTTATTGTCCTAACCATAGTACGAGAATTGTTGAAACTGGAAATGCTAAATTCATTGAAAATTGCGAGATTAATGGGAGTAAAGAACCACGTAAAGTGGAAATTCAAGAAGTAAGGGTGCAAGTTTCTTTACCCATTACTTCTTCTAAATGTTGTTGTTCCTACAATTGTAGAGCAATTCGACAATGTACAAAAACAACAAATGAATGACCAAACACCTCACAATGAAGTCGTCAACAATGCAACTTTTGTAAATGAACAACATGAAGTGACATTAAGAAGGTCTGAAAGACCAAGGAAACTTGCTATTTCTGATGATTATGTGGTTTATTTTCAAGAGTCAGAACTTGACATTGGAATTAATGAAGATCCAATTTCATTTTCACAAGCCATGGAAAGTATTAATTCTAAGTGGTTGGATGTCATGAAAGAAGAATTGAAATCAAAGGATCACAATAAAGTTTGAGATCTTGTAGAATTGCCCGAAGGTTCTAAGAGAGTTGGGTGTAAGTGGGTCTTTAAGACTAAACTCGATTCTAATGGCAATATCGAAAGACACAAGGCTAGACTTGTTGCCAAATGTTTCACTCAGAAAAGTAGTATTGACTACAAAGAGACGTTTTCTCCTTTATCTAAAAAGGACTCTCTTAGAATTATTATGACATTAGTAGCTCATTATGATTTAGAATTACATTAAATGGATGTGAAAACTGTCTTTCTCAATGCAAATTTAGATGAAGAAGTATACATGGAACAACCTGAGGGTTTTGTAATTGAAGGAAAAGAACACATTGTGTGTAAACTTAAGAAATCAATATACGGACTTAAGCAAGCTTCCCGTCAATGGTATCTCAAGTTTAATGATACAATTACTTCCTTTGGATTTAATGAAAATGTCGTTGATCGATGTATATATCTGAAGGTCAGTGAGAGTAAATTTATATTTCTGATTTTGTATGTTGATGATCTCTTGCTAGCTACTAATGATCTTGGTTTATTACATGAAACCAAGAAATTTCTCTCTAATAACTTTGAAATGAAATATATGGGTGAGGCATCCTATGTGATAGGAATAGAAATATTCCGTGATAGATCAAAAGGATTGTTAGCGTTGTCTCAGAAAGCATATATTAACAAAGTTTTAGAGAGATTTAAGATGGAAAGTTGTTCAGCAGGGGTTGTTCCAATTCAAAAAGAGGATACATTTAATCTTAAGCAATGTCCAAAGAATGAATTGGAACATAAACAAATGGAGAATATTCCTTATGCATCCATTGTTGGAAGTTTGATGTATGCTCAGACTTGTACTCGACCAGACATCAGTTTTGTTGTCGGTATGCTGGGTAGATATCAAAGCAATCCTGGAATAGATCATTGGAGAGCTGCAAAGAAAGTATTAAGATACTTGCAAGGAACCAAGGATCACATGCTCACTTATAGGCGGTCTGATCACCTTGAGGTGATTGGGTATTCAGATTCAGACTTTGCAGGATGTGTAGATACTAGAAAATCTACATTTGGATATTTGTTTCTTTTAGCTGAAGGGGCAATATCTTGGAAGAGTGCGAAGTAGTCTGTCATTGCTGCGTCCACTATGGAGGCTGAGTTTGTAGCATGCTTTGAGGCTACAGTTCATGGTTTATGGTTGCAGAATTATATTTCAGGACTTGGAATTGTCGACTCTATTGCCAAGCCGCTGAAAATTTATTGTGATAATGCCGCAGCAGTCTTCTTTTCTAAGAACGACAAGTATTCGAAAGATGCTAAACACATGGAATTGAAACACTATGCTGTTAAAGAAGAAGTTCAGAAACAAAGGGTGTCAATTGAACATATAGGCACCAATTTAATGGTTGCGGATCCGTTGACTAAATGTTTGTCACCAAAGACATTTAGGGAACATGTCGAATGGATGGGCATTATTGAAAACAATTATTGATGATGCATATTAATGTAGTATGTATGTTATGTTGTTGACATCTTGAATTCGCTTATGAATTGTTTCTGAAATTATATTTTCCTGTTTCATTACTATAGTACATGTACATCAATGATTTATGTGATTAAACATGAAATGTCTTTTATAAAGACATTATCGTTAGACCATTATGATATCTCTCATTAATGATTATACTAAATATGAAATCTATATTGTGATACATGGAAGGGAATGTGTCAGAATCTATGACGTACAACCGCCATGATCCTTATAGGTTTTTTACTAATGTTTTAATTGATATAATGAAGATTTTAGCTTAAATTTTGCACATTATGTTTTGTTATTAAATACTTGAAGTTGAATTATGTTACATGAGCTAAGTGGGAGAATGTTAGATATTTCTTGTAACCCATGTATTAAGTGTCAACTTTATTAAATTAATAATATTACGAAATTAATAATCAATTAATTAATTAAGAGATATTTATGGTAAATGGGTAGTTACACCATGATGGGTGGTTACTCCATCTACTTCTATAAAAGGATTGATCCTCCATCTTCCAAATACACAAGTTAGTTTTTCTCATCAAAACTTCTATCAAGCAAAAGTGTGTGAGGGCTGAGAGAGAGAAATCAATTCATAGCAATTGAAGATTTCTCTTCGTCGAATAGAATCATGAAGCAAAGTATGTGTTTTTTGTCTTCTCTTCAATATCATTGCGGAAATCATTTGTTCAAGATCCTATAATGTGTCATTAGAATTTTGTTGTGCATTAATCATGAAGCAAATAAAAGACTAACACGCATAACATGATAAAGTGATAACGAAGTCCTTTGATTTTTATTCCATGCATTTATTTCGCACCGTAAAACAATCAAATGGTTTGATCTTCGTTCGGCAAAACAAGACGTGTCTTATAAAATCAATTAAAAAAAGATATTGTTTTTTTTAAAAACTCTTGATTTATACATGCATGCGAATCACACGTTATTTCAAATTCAACCGTTAAAGTTACCGTGTATACAATTAGATTACGAGAAACATGACAAGGCCTAAATTATTAAATTAAAAAAAATCATTCAAAAGTTTTACAGAAATATCTTTCAACGCCATGGAATGATTGATTTTGCGAGAAAGAAATGAATTGTGAGACCAGAACTTCACTTCCATGATTCTTACGAAATGTGAAGTGAAAGTTATGCATGTAACTCATGGAATCAGACTTCTAAAACGTAACTAAATTTAAAAAAAAAAAACTAATCACCAAAAATCATTATGAAATTCTAATGATTTTTTGTTTGCATGTCACTTGAAAATATCTGAATCATTAGAATGTCAATGTTACTTACCTATTTCAAGTCGTCATTGTAAAACCAATTTACTTTTTGAAACGTCGCTGTCAGTGACAATGTTAATTTTCCATCAATGTTGTTCAAAACTGTCGTAAGTTTTAACCAAAATTAATATGTAATTGCAACTTTTATATTCACCTATCTTTTTCTCCCCTCTCTAAAGTTATATTATTTTCTAAAACTTCATTAATTTGTCCTCATAAATCCTCACTTCTTGATTATTTTCATGGAAATTAAAAAGAAAAAGAAAAAGAAAAAGAAAGACAACACACAACAGTAGAGTAGAGTAGAGTGATTGGAACCACTTCTTCTCTTCTTCCACGAGAAACAGGAAACACACATGATGGTGGACATCCCCAACCCAATCTGGAACCCAAACTGGTCGAAACTCCAAAAACCAAAACCCAACAATCTTTCCCATCCAACTCGGACGGATCTCGGGAGATGGACGACGCCGACGCCGGGGCTCGCCTGCTGGGCCACTCGCAGGAGTCCAGGTGGGTCGACGGGGCGGAGGTCTTCGTCGTCTAGGAGGAGGAGGATACCCTCCCGTCGCTGGAGAAGAGGTCCCAGAGCGGCTCCTTGAGGAAACGGCTCGTCAAGAAGCCGCATAGGGTGGATTCCTTGGACGTCGAGGCCATGAATGTTAGAGGATTCAACAAGCACCATGCTGCTGTAAGCCACCTTTTTATTTATTTTTATTATTTTAAGACTCAGGCCAACAAGGGCTTATGGAGGATTTGGTTACAGAGCTTATGTACTCGTGTTTGGTTATGTTTGGATTGACTTTAATTGTAGTAGTTGGTGTGCTATGGAGTTTGCAAGTTTTGGGTTTGAGAAGTTGTCAACTGAGGGCTAGCTCAGTTCGGAGAAAGATTCCTTGTCTTGAGATAGTCGACTGAGGCATTCAGTTGTTGGGATTTAAAACGGAGTGGGTAGTAAATCAGATAAAACAAAGTACGAAGGTTGAGAAAATGGTGTTTGAGTTAAAAATTTAGTTCATAGAACTCTACTTCATTCGTATAGAATATAGATATATGTTTATGTTATCTTGAAGTACCAATTTTGGCTAGAACGGGTTGGAGATACATGGTCATGGGAAAGCCAGGACCAATGAGTGAATCCCAACGAACGCATCGGATGTTTTGGATTTGAAATGGTGTACGTAGGTAAAATAATTATTTATTTATTTTGAATTAGAGTTAAGTCATCCATTTTGGGTTACAATAATAGAACTTGACTTTTGTAAGTTTCAGGTGAAAGGGTCTTGCTATCATTTTTCAGAGTCATTGTTCAACTTCAGAAAGCAACTTTTATTTAATTTGCAGGTTGGTATGCAACACAGCAATTAAATTGACTCTTTTGCTCTTTTAACTTTACTTCAGGAGGTCTCTCTGTGGAGTACGCTTGCAATGGCATTCCAAACTCTTGGTGTGGTGTATGGTGACATGGGTACAAGTCCTTTATATGTGTTCAGTGATGTTTTCAGCAAAGCCCCATCAATTCTGAAGATGATGTAATCGGGGCTCTGTCGTTAGTGATGTATACAATTGCTATCATTCCATTTGCAAAATATGTGTTTATTGTGCTGAAAGCTAATGATAATGGTGAAGGTACTGTTTTAAACATTTTATCTGCACACCCTCCTTTTTAGACCAAGTATGATACTACATTGTAGTTTTATTTTATAATGTTTTTATTTGCCTTTTTCTTTCTAAATTACAGGAGGCACCTTTGCGTTGTATTCATTGATCTGCAGATATGCAAATGTAAATCTTCTTCCCAATCGGCAGCAAGCTGACGAAGGAATATCTAGCTTTAAGCTCAAATTACCTACTCCTGAGCTCGAAAGGGCGCTAAGCATAAAAGAATTCTTGGAAGAAAGATCATATTTAAAAACAATGTTATTGTTGTTGGTTCTTTTGGGGACGTCCTTGATCATTGGGGATGGTATTCTGACTCCATCTATGTCTGGTATGGTTTATTTTATTGATGTTTGACTTTTTTATCACAAAACATCATCTTGATATCTCATTAAATTCTCCTTTCCATTGCAGTTATGTCTGCTGTTAGTGGCCTTCAAGGTGAAATTCCAGGGTTTAATGAAGGTGCCGCAACTTGTCTTTTTTTCCATCCCTTCTTGCTTACCTTTTCATGTTATTCATTATATCAATATCAATATTTTTTTTCTGTTTGTAAACGTTTCTACATATATTTACTTATATTGTTATTGAATAATGCAGATGCTTTGGTAATTTTGTCGATTGTCATTCTCATACTATTGTTCAGCATACAAAGATTTGGAACTGGAAAAGTTGGTTTCCTGTTTGCTCCAGTTCTCGCTCTTTGGTTTTTCAGCATAGGTTCTATTGGGATATACAACATGATTAAGTATGATATTTATGTTTTAAGAGCTCTTAATCCAGCTTATATATACTTTTTTCGCGAGGAATGGTACAAAAGCATGGTCAGCTCTGGGCGGTTGTGTCCTGTGCATCACAGGTAGCGTTGTATCATTAACGCTTAACGCAGCACAATATATCTCTATTTTTATTTACCGGACAAACCTATTCCATCTGTCCCATATCGTTGAGGGCATGCACAATATTTCTGAAAAAATCCTTGAATATGATTTCTAGAAAATTTGCTGTTTTGTGTAAATTGATGTTATTTCTAATGAATGTCCTGGTGTTGTGGTTATTCTCATTTATTTTCAGTAATGTTTTCATTGAGCTTGCTTTACTTAGAACTTCCCTTGCCTTGGCTTGACTGCAGGAGCTGAAGCGATGTTTGCTGATCTTGGCCATTTCTCAGTAAAATCTATACAGGTGCTTCACCTTTTTCTATTTGAGTGCTTTCCCTTGGACTACCATTGGTTCTTCACTTTAACCATGTTCAGATCTTTCTTGCAGATAGCGTTCACCTTCATAGTTTTACCATGCCTTCTATTGGCCTACATCGGTCAAGCTGCTTTCTTGATAAAGAATCCAGATGCCGTGGAGAGGGTGTTCTATGATTCCGTCCCAGGTAAGCCATTGTTTGACCGTTTTGCAGTGTTCTTTCTCCAGAGGTTCTGGCTTTCGTTTTGGTTGAAAATCCAGGTTTATGTTTTTTTTTCAGTGCTTAGTGTTTACAGAATGTCGCTCCAATGATACCTGCTAGATACAGTAAGAAATAAGAAACTTAAGCTGAGAAGGATCTTAGAACAAAACTTGAGCATGCAAACAAGAATATTGAAAAAACTTCCCCAGAAGCGCCTATTCAACCTAGCAACCACACTTGATTGGCTGTTAAAGCTGGAAAATTTACTTTTTTCCTTCCACTCAGTTAACTTCCTAGAGATCAGAAGTTGGGAATCGGAACAAAATGGCGCAACCGTTCTGGTACCATTAATCTTATTTTACTGATTACCTTTTTTAAATACTCCCGCAGATATTTTCTTCTGGCCTGTATTTGTGATAGCGACACTGGCTGCCATGATTGCAAGTCAGGCTATGATATCCTCCACATTTTCCTGCATAAAGCAATCTATGGCTCTTGGTTGCTTTCCCAGGCTTAAGATAGTCCATACTTCCCGAAAATTCATGGGTCAGATATATATTCCCGTCATCAACTGGTTTTTGATGATCATGTGCATCATTATTGTTGCTACTTTCCGAAGCACCAACGACATAGCCAATGCATATGGTACAGTTACCTCCTTGTTCTTCTGACCATAATAGAACAAATTCTTTCACCATTTTATTCCTTTCATCTTTAATGGTTGACTGTGTTATATTCGTTTATGGGCACGCTAGACTAAAATAACCACACCTACCAAACATAATATTTGGGATTCAATCCAAATCATGGTTTCCAAATTGACGAATAATACAATCTGATGTATAACTTGCGAGCCTTTTTTATTGCAGGCATTGCCGAGGTTGGAGTAATGATGGTGAGCACGACATTGGTAACGCTTGTAATGCTTTTGATATGGCAAACGAACTTGTTCCTGGCTCTCTGTTTCCCTGCTATTTTTGGAACAGTTGAACTTATTTACTTATCTGCAGTCATGTCGAAGATAGCTGAAGGTGGGTGGCTGCCGCTTGCATTTGCGTCTTGCTTCCTATGCATTATGTACACATGGAACTATGGGAGCGTCTTGAAGTACCGAAGTGAAATGCACGACAAGATCTCGATGGACTTCATGCTAGACCTGGGATCCACTTTAGGTACTATAAGAGTTTCTGGAATCGGCCTTCTCTATAACGAACTTGTTCAGGGTATTCCCTCAATCCTCGGGCAGTTCTTAATCAATCTTCCGGCAATTCACTCTACAATTGTGATTGTATGCATAAAGTATGTTCCCGTACCCGTTGTTCCCCAAGAGGAAAGGTTCCTTTTCCGTCGGTTGTGCCCCAAAGACTACCATATGTTCCGTTGCGTAGCGCGGTATGGGTACAAGGACGTCCGGAAGGAGGATCACAGCACATTCGAGCTACTGCTGGTGGAGAGCCTAGAAAAGTTTCTGCGCAAAGAGGCACATGAACTGGCATTAGAATCTGCGGTAGTAAACATGGACTTTGACCGTGAGTCGGAGTCCAACGAGCCTGCTGCTCCCAGTGGAACTTCAGACCTTCAAGTGCCCTTGTTGTCCAATAAAAGTGGGGCAGAGGATGGCATTTCAACAGTAGAGGAGGTGCCCACCTTACCATCTAGCATCATGTCGTCTGACGATGATCCCATTTTGGAATATGAACTCTCGGCTTTAAGGGAAGCTATGGAGTCTGGTTTCACTTACCTTCTTGCTCATAGCGATGCAAGAGCAAGGAAGGAGTCTTTCTTCTTGAAGAAGTTCTTCATTAACTATTTCTACGCATTTTTGAGGAGGAATTGCAGAGCAGGTGCGGCCAATATGAGGGTGCCTCACATGAACATTATGGAGGTTGCAACGACTCATAATGTGTGACAGACATCTCACCTCGGATTATTAGCTGGAATTTTCCATGTTTCGTTTAGACCAAGCCTGCTCTTCTCTTGGAATTTATTCGTAGCTTCATGGTTTATGTTATTTATGAATCAAAAGTTTAAAATTATTCTATTGTTTGAGGTGGATTCAGAGAAATTGAATTACCCATGAATGATTCATATTTGTAATGAAAAATCTTTTGTGGTGATGGTTGTATTATTAATTCTATAAATCATATTGTGAATTTTAAGTGAATTTTTTTTTCTATAATGTGGAATAAATGGATGCTTTGGCTCCAGTGGTTACGAATGCTTCCTTTCCATGTGCTTCGCAATAAAAGTTTTTTCTATATCGTGGAGGTTCAGTTTTCTTGTTTGATTTGAAAGGCGGTAAGGTTGGTTGGCTTTTCGGAATTTCTGTTGCAGGATGTGTGTTTGGATGGGCTTGTCTAAGGTGAGATGGTACTAATACTTGGGATTAAGAAACATGTCATTTAAATACGACGACTATTTGGACGATTGCATCATTTTTCTTGAATTTCATTTGTTTAACTTTAAAATAATTATCACGAAAATCCAATTGTATGTCAAATTGGCAACTCTACCGAATTTAATGAACTCCTCGGTTGAAACTGGGATATTTAGTCCTTGCCTCGATTCCAAACCATTTTTTTAAAGTTTCTGGCGTCCCAACAACTCTTCTAACGATCCACAACATCTTCCATCTGAACAGACTATTCCTGAACATTATAAGAGTCGCAGCACTAGCCATCTGGTGAGTCACTTGTTGCACACACCTCACGCCGGTAAAGTCGAGCCCCCTAATTCTCTTCTTTGTACCACGAGGATACTTGGATTTTTTTGTATATATTTTTGTTTGACTTCATACGTCGTTTATTCTTACCGTAGGCATACTGATGGTGTAGAATAAGACGGAACGAGTTCTCGTATATTATTAAAAACATTAAATAGACGAAAATACCCCCAGAAAACACCAAAACAAGCTCCAAAATTAGCGAGGAAATATCACGACATAATAACATGTTTTGACACAAAAAATAAGGTTACACGCGGAAAGACACAATTCACACAAAACTAACATCCTTTGTAACTTGATCAATTATTATATATTTGAAAATAATTGTTCAAGACATCTTGTGGTACGAAAACATCTAACATATAATAATATTTAGTTACTAACTATGTTATATATCTTTAAAATTACGATAAATATAGGGAACTACTAATCGTCACCGGAAAACTACTTAAATCGTCCCAAAAATTACTTTTTTGCCCCTAACAAATCAATTAATACCGATTTCGTCCCGTGTCTTTAAACAAGGTGTTTGACTCAGTTTTACTCACATTCCCAGTACAAACACCACGAAAATGTCCGGCGAAGCACCAGAATCCGGCGAGGTAACGGGGGCGGAATTTTTTTTTCCGACTCGGGCGTCTGGCTAGGCCGCCTCCACATAGGTGGAGGCGTCTGGCTAAGCCGCCTCCACTTAGGTGGAGGCGGTTTAGACAGACGCCTCCACCTAGCTGGAGGCGGCTTAGATGCACGCCTCCACCATGGTGGAGGCGTCTGTCTAACACGCCTCCACCTATGTGGAGGCGTGTTAGGCAGACGCCTCCACCTTGGTGGAGGCGGCTTAGCCAGCCGCCCGTTTTTTTTTTGTTTTTTTTTAATTTTTTGTTAAATTCAAAATTATCAGGTTCCGTTGTAAGATTTCGGTGGTGATGGAGTAGATTACAGTGAGCTTTTTGACAGTAAAGAAATATTTACAACAATCGAGGAAGGTTGTAAATGGGCGAAACAAATTGCGATAGGAGCCGGATTTTTTTTGGTTATATCATCGTACAAACCAAAAGCAGATAACCGGATGGATTGTTACCTCAGATGCGATCGCATACGTGAGATGGGTTCTCGTGATACGAGTATTGCACTGCGAAAGAATACGAAAAGAAAAGGTTGCGGTTGTCGGTTTTTGGTAAAAGTGGTGGAGCGAAAAGATCGTGATGGATGGGTTATTGTTTCTAGTAGCATCTTTGGGCAGCACAACCACCCATTGACAGTTTATTCAGAGGGTCACCGACAGGTCAGCGGACTTAGTGCTGGGGCAAAGCAAATTGTTCGTGATATGACAGAGGCACAAGCAAGACCCCGTAACATTTTGTTGGCGGTAAAGAAGAAATTTCCGGACGATAATCCGAATCAAAGACACATTTACAACTTCAGAGAGTACATGAGGAGGACGAAATCTGAAGACAGGAATCCCGCGCAGCAGTTTCTCAGGGAGGCAGTGCAGCATAAGTAATTGCATTGATTGTGGCAGATGAAGAAACTAATGTCCTGACTCACGCATTTTTGGCACATCCGACTTCAGTTCAGTTGTTGCGTACATACCCATTCGTAATCTGTATGAATTCGACGTATAAGACGAACAAGTACAAGATGCCTTTGTTTGAGATGGTTGGGGTTACTCCAACAAACATGAATTTTCTCGTCGGATATGCGATTTTGTAGGATGAGACCGAGTCTAGTTACCGGTGGGTGTTGGAGAGGTTGCGAGATCTGTTATTGGATATTGTCAGCCCGACAGCAATAATTACGGACCGGGAGATGGGTCTGATGCGACCAGTGGCAGAGGTTTTTCCTGATTTTGCTCATTTACTATGCACCTGGCATATCAACAAAGACGTGTACAACTACGCATACCACGTATTCGGCAAGGACAAGCAGTCTGCAGAGATTTTCAGGCGTGGAAGGTGGAGGAAAGTCACGATTTCTGATTCACAGACGGATTATGATAGAGCAGTCCGTAATCTGAAGGATTCTTTCAAATCCTGGCCAGTGCTGACGAAGTATGTGGAAGACACGTGGTTGGTGCATAAGGAAAAATTCGTGTTGAATTGGACGAATAAAGTTTTTCATTTCGGCAACACTACGAACTGCAGGGTGGAAAGTGCACATTCGGCTCTGAAAGAGTGGATCACTACATCGACTGCCGCTCTCGACACTCTTTTCGACCGCGTGAACTCGTCTATTGAAATGCAGCTGACGAATATTCGGAACTTTCTTGAAGATTCGAGACGTCGAAATTTGGCACATTACATAGGTCCTCTGTTTCAGCATATAAATGGCCGAGTTTCGCATCACTGCTTGTCGTTAATGACTCAGGAGTTGAAGAGAATGGAGGACTTAAGTGATCAAATTGAATATCGTTGTGGGTGTGCTTTCCTCACAACACATGGGATTCCTTGTGCGTGTACCATGTACGAGTGTTTGGCGTCAGGTGATGGAATTTATTTAGAGCAGATTCATTCATTCTGGAAAACACTTGTTATCGGAGAAGGAGTCCAGATGTCAGAGTTTGTTGATCGGTCAGCACAAGACGCCGAGCATTTTCGGAAGCTAGTGGATGAGATCTCGGAGAGCGACCCTGCAGTAATTCGTAGTGCCTCTCGTATTTTATACGAACAGTTACACCCCGATCAGTCGAACTTTGGAGAACCCGAAGAAAATACTAAGGTACGAGGTCGACCTAGGGGAAAGTCGACACGTCGGGACCCGAGTGCCTTCGAGTATGCTGAGCGAGGTCGTGGTCGGTCTGGCAGTAGTGGGAGCAGGGGTCGTCGTCGGTCTGGCAGTACTGGGAGCAGGGGTCGTCGGTCTAATTCGTCTCGATCGTCCGTGAATACGGGCACAGGATCTTCTGGTATGTCGATATCTTTGTTGTTATGTTATTTAATATATATTAGTAATCTAAATGAGGTTGAATATATTATCTCCCAAATATGTTGTTTTAATTAATTGTTATTTACCTATCTTACAGTGTCCGGACGGGTTGACGTGGACAACTTCCCATATAATGATAGACTGCCAGGAATCATTTTACCATTTCTGGATAGGTGGAATGACGTACGTGTTGATGGCAACTGTGGATTTCGATGTGTTGCCGATGTCTTTCATGGTGGTCAGGAGCACTGGTCGTACGCCCGTCGTGCGATTTCTAATGAGATAGGTGCACATCCTATATATGAGAGTGTCTATTTCGGCAATGTGAGAGAGACTCGTCAACGAATTGATTGGGGCGGGGGAGTTTGTGGCGAGGATCATTATATGGAGGTTTGGTCCGACTTGTTTCCTATTGCTAATTTTTACAAGTGTGCGGTCATGTATTTCGCAGTGGGAACGGAAGGGTCGTTGTTCCCGTGTCTTACTGTTCTACCTTGGGAGTGTCCGTCTGGCATGACGAGGCCTGTCAGAGAGTTGGTCATTGCTCATTTAGGGAGTTACATACATTTTATTCGTTTGGAATTACTTGATGATTTCCCAATACCTCCTATAGCGACCTTATGGTATCAAATGCGAGATGAGAGTGTTGTTGGATGGGAGGATCAGTACCAAAGTAGGATGGAGTATTGGAACCGGTTACGTGGTACATTTTGATTGTAATTTGTAATGTTTTTGTAATGTATAATATATCATGTATTTCTACTTATATCGTGTTGTTCTTTTACCGTATTTTAAATTTAAATATTATTTGATATCTAAAGAAATAAGTTGAAAATATTTTCGTGAAAAATAAATATTAAAAAATACGATAGTCAAAGAAATACGTAGAAGATATGTTTGTCAGAAATAAATAACAAGAGTACACAAATAAACATAAGCAAATACCGACAAATGTAGTAACAGTGCAACAAAACGAAAGTAAAAGCAAGACAACTACAGCTCAACATCTGAATCATGGTCTGCAATGCCCAACTGGCTGTTCCAATCCTCGATCAGGCGATCCCAATCTGTACATGCAAGTCTCGTCGCCTCACTCGGCATGACGTCTCTCTCTCGCAAGAACGGCTGCGTACACCGTATCGCCCTACTCATCCACTGTATGTAAAATAAAAATTAGCGTACAATAACAAAATATACTTTACAATTAAATATAAAATTAGATAAACTTACCGCATCGGCACATGTCCTATCCAGTGCTCTCTCCGGTCTCGGAATGATACCGCGTACGAGTAGTGGATGTGAGCACCTACCGAACCACTGCAAATAATCTGGAGCACAAGTGGAGGGGTCGCGGCTACGACTCAGATCGGCCAGGTGTAGTCGTCCTAGTCTCGGAAATGTCCTCCAAACCGATTCCACAGACGAAACGCTGTGCCTGACGTCGTACATCGTGGCAGTCGCAGACCGTACTGCATGCTCGGGCGTCGGAATGTCAACCGAGATCACCTGAACGTAGCCTAACTGACGTAACACGCGATCAGGTATATAAGGCTTTGTGATATCCCTATAACGAATAATGCCGGCAAATGTAGTCCTCGGCACAGCTACAGCAGGATCGGGACCGTACGGTAACCACTCCACCTAAACGTTTATACGTTAATAATAATAAAATTAAATTTAAATAAACGTGAATGATATATACATCATATACCTGCGATGCAGTCATCTGATCTAGCCGTCTACGAATAGAAAGAAGTCGACTCTCGCTCTTATCCTCCGCCCGGACAGCCCACATACGCGAACGAGGATGGCCACGCTCAACAATCTTCCGCTCACGATGGGGGCGGAAAGCAGGAAAATATTCATATATCCAAGCCTGCAGCAGTGTAAGACAACACGTAATCTGACCACAATCAGCGCGACTGGATATGCCCAGCTGGCGATACAGATATGCCAACGTCGCCGACCCCCATGAGTAATCAGCAATGGTATCTGGGTCCCTCGCCTCCAATAAGTCGCGAGGTCTCAGTCTGGAACCACTCTTGTCGAGAAACAATACGCAGCCTAGCAGTAAGAAGAAATAAGCAGTCATCTGCGTATCCTCAGTCCGTGGTGGTCGCCCCCGTCTGCAACACTCGTCCACAGCGTCGATACTAACACCACCGCCACTCCAGAATGAGCTATCCCGCCCAAGACCCTCCAGGCTGACACCCAGCAACTCAGATACATATAACTTCAGCTCAGATGTCGGCGCCTGCGCACTGACCATGGGCCCCTCAACAGGAATGTGCAGAATCTGAAAGACGTCATGCAACATGATCGTCATCTCTCCGAACGGTAAGTGGAAAGTGTTGGTGTCAGGCTGCCACCGCTCCACGAATGCCGAAATTAACGGCATGTCGATGCAGGAAAACATGCTGTACGGCAAGTGACCCAATCCACTGTCGACCACGGTCGCCGTCATATCCTCAGTCATCACTGAACGCCATGCCTGCAATGACGTACAGGCTCTGTGCCGATTATGGCACTTCAAAACCTTCCGTTCCTCGCCATCCCAGATGTGTCTGGCGACGTGGCCTCCGAAACTCGGAATGACGCTGCCATCTACAGGACCACCGGGAATAATATCCGTGACGATCCAAGACTCGTCATCACCCCTCTTCTTCTTCTGAGCTCGGGCGTCTGCAGTGCACGAACTCGAATCACCGGTCACAAACCGGCCACCTCGATCCTTCCTAATGACCCACTCAGCTGAAGGACCACCGTGTCGCCCCCGTCCTCGACCGGACTGATGTACCGCCTCCCCCTGTGGCCCCAAGTCGTATCGGCCCCCATCGTCACTGTCGTCGTGACTCCTCGCCTCATCTGAATCATCCTCGTCGTCGAAAGACTCTCCAGGTGTCTGACGACGACGTAACAGATCACTCTCTCTCCTAACTGAAGCAGAAATACCACGTGTACGTGGATGACGAGGACCTGACTCGTCTGCTATACTACGTACCGGGCGTAAGGGAATTGATTTGCCTTTTCCTCCACGGTAACCCGATGACTATTAATTCAATTTAAAAATACAAATTTATTAATGATTTTACTATAATAATTAAACTAATTATTAACTTAATAATCGATTTATTTAGCAATTATCACAATTAATCAATAATCCGTTACTAAAATCGTACACAACTAATTACTAACATAATAATCAATTTATTTATTAATTAACACATTTTATAATTAATAAACGATTTACTAAACTAATTTAACTCATTATTAACATAATATTCAATTTATTTAAATTTTATCACAATTTATAATCAATTTAAAAACAAATTAAAAAAAATTCCAGGCGTCTGCGGGAGACGCCTACCCTACGTGGTAGGCGTCTGCCGGAGACGCCTGCCCTACGTGGGAGACGTCTCCCGCAGACGTTTGTGCCATGGGTCGGGCGACCGCGGGAGCCGCCCGACCCAACGATCGGGCGGTCGCGGGAACCGCCTCCCCCCTGGGGGAGGCGGTTCCCGCGACCGCCCGATCGTTGGGTCGGGCGGCTCCCGCGGTCGCCCGACTCAAAAAAAAAAATTAAAAAATTAATTGAAATAAACAAGGTGATTTACCAGATGTGAGTAGTCCGGGGTGTCCGCTGGCTCTTTCCCTGGCCTCCGAGACATGCTATTTGGTGAATAAAAGTGTGATATGAAGAGAAAGTTGTGTTAAAAGAGTGAAATGAGGAGTTATATTAGTAGAAAGTGTAGAGGGGCAAAATGGTAATCTTACGGGCGATTTAAGTAGTTTTACGGCGACGAATAGCAGTTCAGTAAATATAACATACACCAAAAGTACACAACCATTGTCAAACACAAAATATATACGTCACAATGTGATCGACAAAAGTTGGGCGAGTTCTCATATGTACATATATGGGTCAAGCTCTAGTGAGCTCATGGCTCATCAAATTTAGTTTAATCCCCTTATAATCTCACAATTGGATCTTATTTACAGTTAATCTCACCATTTATTAGCATAACCGTTTTTTTCTTAATCTACCTTACAATTTGAAATGAGTGGTGAATATTGTAAGGGATTAATTTAGAAAAGTTGAGCCCAAAACTAGAATTCCTGATACATATATATTAAATTAAAAGAAGTCCCCAAAGAATACAAAAACAAGCCTCGAAAGACCAAAGGATAGCTCCTCCCACTCCAACAATGGCCTCAACTTCCCTTTTCTCCTTCCCTTTCCTCCCGACCAAACCCACAACCTCCGCAAACCCTAACCTCTCCATCCCCTCCAATTCCAAACCCGCCAACACCGACTTGACAATGACCCAATCCCCCTCCGGCGTCTACACCCACACACCCCCCGAAGGTCTCCCTCCTCTGGGACCTCGACAACAAGCCCCCGCAAGGCCCGCCCTTCCCGGACGCCACCTCCCTCCTCCACTTCGCCTCCCTCTTCGGCACCCTCGCCTCCGCCTTCGCCAACCGCCACGCCTTCCTCCACGTCCCTGCCTGGGTCGCCCACCGCCTCCGCGAGGAGCGCAACCTAGAAACGCTAGAGCGCCGCGGGGAGGTCGTCCCCGACGATCCGTATGTGTGCGGGGTTTGCGGGCGGATGTGCCGGACGAGATTGGAGCTTAGGAAGCACTTTAGGGGGCTGCACGAGAGGGAGAGGGCGAAGAAGGTGGCGAGGATGAGGGCGTTGAAGGGGAAGAGGAGGAGGAAGTGTAAGGAGAGGTTCATCGAGGGGAATGTCAAGTACGAGGAGGCGGCCAGGGAGTTGCTGAGGCCTAAGACCGGGTATGGGTTGGCCGCCGAGTTGAGGAGGGCCGGCGTTAACGTGAGGATGGTCGAGGATAAGCCGCAGGTGAGTTTCGTGGTTTGGTTTTTCATGTAAAATCAATTACCAATTGTTGATTTCTAATCATGATGAAATGTGAACGGTTGGTTGAATTCTTCTTATTCATTGATGAATGGAATTTAGTAGCTTTTTAAGAGGTCACTTATCTAGTACAAGTACAATGTGTACATGGTTACATTATTTTTTAAGTACAATACAATGAGTTTCTAGTCATATGATAGATAATTAGTGGTTGGTAGCTGTTAGAGGATAGTCCAACATTGAAAAAGTTGTGAGCATTTTCCTGGATTGTGAGTTCTTAAGTCCCTCCACTCATCATCAATCAAATTGTGATAGCCACACTTCAATAGTAGCCTAGTAGATTTTGATTTATATACATTATGTAAACATGGTCAATTGGTCATAGAATATTACAACTCTTAAGAACCTCCTTTCATTTATCCACTTTTAATCTCCTCGAGGCTCAAAATTGTAACCTACCATAGGCACAGTGGACTCAATCTCGACTGAGATATGGTAGCTTATGTGACTTTATGAGTTACTTTTTTACGTATAGATGGTCAATATATGATATAACAGTATTGTGTTCATAAATCATGTTATCTACAATTTTACGTATTCGTTTTTCAAAAATAGTGGACACTTGTAGATCTTATGCATGACATGATGAATATAATCTCTAAGACTAGCATGATTATCATTTATCATGTCATGAATGGTAATTTGCACAACCTAATTGACACTCCGACCATAGGCAGCTGATGCAGCGTTGAAGAGGCAAATGCAACACTCGATGAGCAGTGGGGTTGATTGGTTGGTCTTGGTTTCAGATGATTCCGATTTTAGTGAGATGATTTGGAAAGCAAGAGGCAGATTTGAAGACAGTTGTGGTTGGGGATTGGCGGAATGCATTGGGAAGACGGGCGGATGTCTGGGTGCCATGGGTCAAGGTAGAGAATGGGGAGGTTGGGGAGGAGATTTTGGGGTACTAAGGGTGGAATGCGGCAGAAGAAGGTTTATTTTCCGTTACGGATGATGACGATTTATATTCCGGTGAAAGGTATTTAGATGGTGTTGTGAATGAGATAGTGGATGAGAAAAAAGGTTTCAGAAGAAGAGTTGGAATTTCCGAGTTTTCGAAGGAGGATGGTTCGTTAGCAGGTCTTAATGATGATGATTTCAGGATCTATGGTTTGGCTTTGCCTGGAGACGACATGTTATGGGACAGTGAAGATGAAGATGAGTACTTTGAGTAGTTCTGGCTCATCCAGTTTTTTTCCATTGAGGTATGGCGTTATCTTGATCTATATCTTTATGCGTGTACTTGTGCAAATGTTATGAAAAAAATAAAAAGCATATGCAATGTTTTGGTAACAACTCTACAAATGATCACCATGACAAATTACTGCAACTGGTGATGGAAGATATAAAAACAGTAGATGAGCTAAGTCTGTGATTCTGTGATTCATAATTTGTGATTTCAGAATGCTCTTGGTGATGGCGGTGGAACATTCCTAGCACAATTGGGGGGGAAGAACCAACAGAGTTGCAGAGGGTTCATCAAATGCCCATTTGAGTACTCACATCCCTTCACTCTGCTATTCTTGTGT
The DNA here is from genome assembly GCA_963682175.1 of Triglochin maritima. Lineage (NCBI taxonomy): Eukaryota > Viridiplantae > Streptophyta > Magnoliopsida > Alismatales > Juncaginaceae > Triglochin > Triglochin maritima. The sequence continues at coordinate 52,254,997 of OY821771.1, read as the reverse complement.
TTTCCATCTGTAACTGTTGGGGACATTTTGCAGTGTGATTAGAATTGGTTCTCTTTGTTGGATTGTGCTCTTGTTATGTGAATAGATTGTTGAATATTTTATTTGTAAATAAAAGTTAAAATTGGCAAGAGTATAAGAAGGCAGATGTGCATGTTTCGGTGTGTCGATCAAATTGATTAATTAAACTAGTACTACCATTTTTTGTAAGGAAAAGTAGCATTTCACACCAAAATCCACGCAAAACTCACGCATCTTACGTGTAAGCCGACGTGCCACGTCTGACGTGTTATCAGTCCACATTTTGAATTTCAAATCTCAAGAATAAACAAGGTATTTATCTGACATGTCATAATCTTGTCCTCTCTTTTTTCTCTAGCAATCATATCTTCTCTCATTTTCTTTTTTCTTCTCCAGCAAGCATATATCCTCCTTTTTTTCTTCTCCAGCAAGCATATCTCCAAATCCAACCTCGACCTTGCTGCCGTGGACCGCTCCAGAGAGGTTTTCCTCCGTCTTTGGCTTCTACTCCTACTTCTCCCCTTTCGCCGAGGACCCGGACCACCCGAGACTCCAAGTGTCTCATCCTTGGCCTCTGCTGTCAAGTTCTCCATCAATTTGGCATGGGAACAAAGGTTGGATTTTTATGGTCTGAAGGTGGTGTGGAGTTGGAGCTCGCTGAAGCTCCTCGATCCGATCGCCATGGCCACCGCGTCCTCCTCCGTCACCATGGAGGAGGCCCTCACTGTGAGCTTTTCCGACCCATTCTCTCCACCTATGACCTATTTTGTTTAATTTTGTTGCGTTTGTCTCGTGTTATTTGTATTTGTTCAAGCGATGATTGATCTTGTAGCTTCTATGTGTCAAACTCCTTGAAATTGATTTTGATCGATCCTCGTTGTTTTGGATCTTGTATTTTTTTAAGTTGGAATCTTTTGTAATTTGGGTTTTCTTTGGTGATTAAGTTCTTACGTTTTTTATGGTTAGAGTTCAGATCATATTCATCCTTTAGAAGCGTAGAACAAGTTGCAGCATGAATGAAGTTGTAAACATTTATCATGTTCATTGCTACTTGTGCAATGGTTAAATCTGATTTATTTTTTACTTTTGTTCATTAAGTGTTGTGAATGTGACCTTGCAGGCATTTGCTGGGACCAATGGTTTCCTGACTGCTAGAGTCATGGTACTTCAAGGTGTAGAGATATTGTTCTACCCGACCGCTTTTGGATCTGAACTGCAAGACAATGAGCTAGATTCTCGAGAGCATGGAAAACGTGTCATTTTGGGACATGTTGGGGCTAACAGAGGCTTAGATATTTTTTTCATGTCTGATGGATGATTTGGTTGTTTATATTTTGTGATAGTAATTGTTAATTGTTGGTGATAAAGATTGATGTGTTTTACTGATATGTTTGTTGCTTTACCACACATTTTATTCATGTGTTTGGTGTACATGTTTCTTTTTTCGGTTGACTTTATATACTTGTCGTGTTTTTTCCAACTTTTCCATGTGTTTCTAACATCGATTTCTTTCCAGCTTCCCACGATCATCTGATAACATGGATTAAATAGAATATATTAAATAATGTTTCGTGGTGGGGTGGGATAACTTGAATTCAATAGCATGATAATTTTAGTAGAATCGATGGTATGCTGAGGTAAATTTAGTTGCAACAGGTGATAAGTTGAATTCAATAGCAGGGTAACTTCGATTAAATAGAATGAATTAAATTATTGTTTGTAGGGGTAACCATAATTGATAGAACTTGTATTTTCTTTGGGTTTTTTCTCTCCATTTCATTAGTTAAGATTATGGTTATTATGTTGGTTATATTTGATGTATAGTGTGGAGTGATTAATATTGGAGTTTTAATAAATTATGTGTTATATAGTTTGGATAAAAGTCTGAGTGAGGTTTTGTTGGATTTTTTTGTCAGATTGGGATTGGAGTTGTAATAACAAAAGAAGCCTACATGCCTAAATTACCTTGTAATAACATAAATTATCTCGTTGACCAATTAAATTTACCCCAACTATGTAATCCAATTTACCTTCATAGTGACATTAAGTTACCCTATGAGTCATTTAGGATTACCCCCACAAACCATTATTTAATACATTGCTAACAATTTTTGGATGTCTTCTGCACCGACACACAATTGTAAACTTTTTTAACACCTTGCACACAATGTGAGGAGTCCTAATAGTCTATCTAACCTCACAAACGATAATAATGTAGAACGATAATTATGTAAGTTAACGAATTTTATGTAAAACGTAAAGCATTGGAGAAAAGATGTAAACACAATTCAAGGGTAATAACAATTCATTCAATATCTTCCATTTAATCCAATTTACCATGCTCGTGAATTTAACTTACCCCGACAATCGATAAGTTTACCCCCAAGAACCATTATCCTAATTGGTTGATGGGGTAAACTGAATGTAAAAACGGAGTACCCAAAAATAATACACGAGGTAAGCTGAATGAAATAGAGGGGTAACCTTAAGTAAAAGACGAGGTAAGTTGAATTCAATAGCATGTTAACCATAGTATAATGGAATTTAGTCTGCTAAATTCAGTTGGGTAATCCTAATTGGTTGGCTAGGGAAGTTGAATTTTGAATACCAATTTAGACGTAAATACTAGACGGGGTAAATGGAATCCAATAGCCGGGTAACCTGAATAATAAACGGGGTAAGTTGAAGTCCACAACAAGGAAATTATAGATCTGAAGGGTAGAATGGATGATCGATTGGGGTAAATTTAGTGTCACGAGTGGGTAATTTGATTCAATAGGAGGGGTAGATTGGATTATTTTCCTCTACTCTAGACTTTATCCTAGTATTACCTGAGCGGCATTTTTTCTTCACCAGATTAGGATCCAAACCCTTGTGCGGTGCCCTTATACGGTGATTCATTTAAATGTAAAATATTTGCAGCTAGTGTCCATGGATTGTCTTGAAGTATTATGTCAGTGGAGGAAGAGTTGCAGCTTATCAGTTTTTTGATTGAGGTCACCTTGCATCCGGCTTAGATACTAGTAACTCAATTTTTCAATCGTTAGACCTTACAACAATTCCATATATCGTTCTTGAGATTTGAACTACTCTACAAAGAAAGCATAAAATTTCATCGTTATTTGTTGTCTACCAATTGCATTCATTAGCAAGGGGAGATATTTCTGGCAATAAAATGAGGAACGTATGTCGACTCTGCTAATGAACAACTACCAATGTTCTTGTAATTACCAATTCCGCTTACCCCGTGAATTAAAAAATGGGGTAAACAAAAATAATGTACGAGGTGAGCTGAATACAACAGAGAGGTAATGTTAAATAACTGACGTAGTAAGTTGAATTCAATAGTAGGTTGACTTGGGTAACATGTGACGTCTCTACATACAACTTTTGTGGCTTAATAATACAACCAGTTGACCATGGTAAATACAAGAACATTGGTGGTTATTCTCAACTATTGTTTGTGGCTATTTGTCAACTCTTAAAGAGTATTTAATAGTTTGTATGTTAAGCATATGAATATATTCTTGAGTATTCTCAACTATTGACGCGTGTATTTTTAATTAATGATTAAAGAAAGTTACCTCTGTCCTATTTAATCAAATTATCCCTACCGTAACTAGGTTTGCCCCAACATATCCATTGCATGGATATGAATTAAGGTTAACTTGCAATTGAATTTCAGTTATCCCGTCTATCAATTAAAGTTACCCCCACAAACCATATCCTTTTATTTATTTCAAATTACCTTGCTATTAAATTCAACTTACCCTAGTTATCATCCAGGATTACCCCCACGCACCAACATTATATCCACTCGATTTACTCCAAGTTACTCGTCCTACAAAAATAAATTTTCCCTAACGGAGCTAGATTTTACCCCAACCTACCATCCATTCTACTAATTGGATCTCAAGTTAATTTCTTCTATTCAATTAGTGTTACCCCTGTTATTGAATTCAAGTTACCTATATTTTTGATGTATTTTTATGGTGTAAAGGTATAGATAGAACATAGTTTCGGCTCCAAGATTATTTTAATATGTGGGATCAATATTCTATTTATTAGGTAAAAATTTCAAACCAAATTACTTCCATTCAGATTATTTTAATATTCGGTATGCATTCAATACCTTCGTTGATTATCACCTCGAACAAAATAAAAATACATTAAACAAAAAAATAATTCATGCATGAACAAAAAACGACATCCTCGCGAGACACTTTGAAAAAATATCAAAATCAAGTTTCAGTCAGCTTACTTTAGTTCAGACGTATCAATCTTGTTTGGTTTGGGATTTGAGTTTTAGTCTAAATTCATTTGTCCTCGACCTTAATTTCAACATAAAAATACCCCCAAGCAATTCTAACAGAAAAACACAGAAAACTAAAACCCTAAAAAATAGACAATGATGGATTAATTAACTGTGTTTCCCAAGGCAAATATAGTATTGAATTTCAAATGTGGTAAAGTAATCACATGTAAGACTGTAACACAGTATAAATGACAAGAAATAACCAAAGATGTGAATGACTGAAATTACAAAATCACCCATGATCCTAGCTGGAATGCGAGGTTGTACATGCGTGGGAACATGGGTGGGGATGTGCGTAGGCATCCCGGAGTCCCTTTTGTAGAATGTCTTTCGTAAACAAGGCATGCGAGGTCAGCAAATTGCGGCCGAAATAGTTGATTAACATGACTAATCTTTGACAAATGTTAAACCAACTGGGATAGTATTGGCTTCAATGACAATGTTAGAAAATTTACAACATGCCACGTCACTTCTAACTACTACATTGTCCCGACAACCTGACCAACAATGGTATGGTATCGTTTCTATATACAGTACTGCCTGAAAATTGATGACACCGCCATTTTTGACATCTAAATTGCAAAAATATTCCAAAATCATTCTCAAACTGCAGACCATACGGCCTTCTCAACATATCTTTAAAATCTGAAATATATTTTGAAAATGAAATTGATATGACGTTTTTTTTAAATTAAACAAACAAAAAACACTCGTACCTTGATTGATTCCTCTACTACCTGCTTAACAAAAATATGCCATCTCAGGCTCTCAAATCTCCATTAAACGCCAGTTGGAACATCTATTTTCCAAATAACTAATACCATTTGGGACCTTGGGTACAACTATAAATATGTAAAAAATATAAAAACAAAACCTGAGTTACAATCTTTTGAAGCTTAATACAGCCTCATGACAATTCTAAAAATTTCTTAATCAAAATAGAAAACAAATTTATAAATTCTAAACTTGAAATGGAACAAAACATTGGCTAAAAGACAACATGACTCTCTCTCAAGTTATTACTCTCGATTCCAGACTGCCAATATTCCGCTCACTGGTGTAGAACCTATCACCATTACTGTGCCTCCTGCATCCCAAAAGAATGTACTACTAGTGCTCAAAGCGTGAACAACTGATTTATGGACAATTGACATACATCACCTAATTTTGGTGGTGTATCTCTGCCAGTATCATCACAATTACCTGCAATTTGCAAGAAAAACAAGCACATCTTACGAAGAGCAACAACATTAAGACAAAAGAACACATTTATAGAATATGGTGCAACCATGACACAAGAATCTTATCTACATGTTGCGTTCAAAACTATACATAGTTTTGCATGCATCAAATTTCTCAAAAAATAACACCATATTGAGTTTCAGGTAGATCCAGCATTTATAACCCTTCTGGAAATGTAAAGTGTAATTAAGGTCAAAAGAACAGAAACATGGATATGCAGCACTCCACTTACGGCTCTTGTTCTCGAGACTCGAGTTTCTTCCCAAATTTTCTGACTGCGAGAGTATATACAAGCTTCTTTTTCATGGACATTCCTTCTGAAACAAGTTTCACAGCCTAATACCAAAATAAATCATTTGATAAGGCAAACAGGACATTATGATACAGCAGTGAATTTATTTATTTGTTTGTTTAAATAAACAATACTTAATCAAGGAAAGATGTGGAAAATTATATATTTTTACTTGTCAACGTACTTTGTTTGCATTAATAATGAACTAGAGCTAAGGATCATAGTTTAAAAGAGATGCCAATTTGACATTGTCAACATTTTACAACAGCAGGATTCAAAAGGTTAAGGTAAAAATAAACACAAACTATAAAATAGCATCGTTGAGAAATACATACTTCAGAAAGACTGTGCCCCTTAGAGATCAATAGCCCCAGTTCGCTCTCAAGTTCAGACTCGGTTGGCATTTCAACAACTGGATTCTCATTTCCTTGAATTAAGATTGTAAGTTCACCCTTGGGCAGTTGCTCTGAAAAGGCAGTTTTTGCTTCAGCCAGAGATCCACGCCAGAACTGAAAAAGCTTCTCAATCAGTGCAAGACTGCAAGAAATGAAGGAAGTTCTGTGAAAATGCAAGTGGAAGAAAATATTACAAACTGATACTTGTTAAATGGGGGGGGGGGGGGATTCAGCATTTATTTGTAGGCTTCTTGTTCGCGGACAATGAAATTAAAAAGGTCAAGTGAAATGGCTAGTAATATAGTCCACATCATAATGCAGAAACATGGTTTCAAGATATGAGAACATTAGACATGAGACCCAAAATAGCATAAATCATGGAGTAGCGACATTTAGTACAAAAAAGGGATCAACTGGGAATTGCCTAGGTCAGCAGACTGATACCTAAACAGCTACACAAGCAAGCACAACTAAATTATTTCTAAATGTCATATTCTTGAGGAAGATTTCAATACCGTATCAAATGTTCCAAATTAGATACAAGCTAATTCAATCTAGTTATTGGCAAAGATCAGACCTTGAACTACAATCCAATGTGTGATCAAAGTTCTTATTTATTTTATTTTGGGTGCTAATTCAGAGTCATGCTTGCTATATACAACATGAATTGCATCCAGTCTCATACAACTTGTGTTTCTTTGGGTTTTAATGACTAGAATTCAAGCTTTTGTTTTGTTAGGTCGAAAAAGAAGAAAAACAACCATAACAAAATGGAATGCACTATCAAAAACATCATGTTCATCACCAAAATGTGAATATACTGGACATGGAAATTGAAAGCCATAATAAGAATATCTGCGTTGGTAATACCTCTTCATGAAGCTTCGTCAATTCTCGAGCTATCACACATGACCTAGGAATTTCATAAATTAGAATAACAAATTTGTACATACTCAAAAATCAAAATAGAAAAGTAAAAGAGAGAAAAAGAAAACACAATTTACAGATTGGTACTTGATGAGAAAGCTGAACCTTATTAACTATAACAAACCTTGTTGCACCAAATATGGGAGATGCTTCCTCGAGAAATTGATGAAGCTTATGAGGAGGGACATAAAATATTTGTGTTGACCTTTGATTTGCAGAAACAGTTAATCTTTCCTTCCTGGAGCTGGCATGTTTTGGAAGAAAACCAACTGTGCTGAACAAAAGATGAAAAATAAGCAAAAAAATAAAAATGTAACACAAGGGATATGTCTGTGTGCATATGTGCAAATCCACATGCTTATGGTGTTATAGGAACTCTTACTGAATGTGAATTCATCAGTAGATAATCCTGATGCTGAAAGTGCAGTAATCAGAGCAGATGGACCAGGAATGGGAACTACGTGCAAATTCTCACTTATACACTTCTTTGCCTGCCAAAGTATAAGAAGATTGATCAGCTAAGGCATCATATTTAGCTAGCAAGGACAGGAAAATTATCATCTAAGGATTCTAGAGCTAAGAAAACCTAAGTGTTTGTTTTCCTTGTCAAGAAATCAATTACAAATTTACAACCCATCAGCGTGAACCTTACATAACTTTTGGAACCATTTCAATTGACATGTTTGCTTTTGTAACATAGAATTTAAACGAAAAAGAAGTAAAATATTGGTCAGCAAAAGTAGAAATTGTATCCTCCCATGTCAGGTTTGCAGAAATTTTGATCCTTGTAGTATCCAAGTCAAATGCTTTTGAATTTTCTTTCGCTTCACTAGTTTAATGAAGAGAACAAACAAAAAACCTGTTGACATAATCTCAAGCTGAGGTAGTCGTAACATACAACCCTCTGCACAGTGTACAACAAGCTTAATGCTAACTAAAATAAGATTGCTCACCAATTCCATGCCTGGATCGCTAATCCGAGGAGTCCCTGCGTCACTGATCAATGCCACAACCTGGCCTTCGTGTAACCTTTTCAAAATTGTTGCTTCCCGTTGATACTCATTGAACTTATGATAACTAATCTGAAATAAAAGTTTATAAAGATTTAGAGTCAAGCATGCTGTAAATTCATTCAGGTAGAAAGTTCAGTAGTGTTTCTAAAATAAGCATGAAACATATGGAACATAGGAAGTTCTCACCAGAGGTGTCTCGATACTGAAGTGCTGGAGTAGCTTTCCCGAATGACTTGTATCTTCCGAAAGTATCACATCTGCAGATCTCAGAACCCGCAAGGCACTGTAGTACATAAAGATGCACAATGAACTTCCTTTAACAGCGAAGGGTCAATGGAAATCTTGCTTGGATAAAATATACATCCTTTCTGAATCGAAAAGGATGATGGATTGAAATGATAAAGTAGAAAGGATGCCTCAAACGGATTAAATTGGGGCTTTCTGTGAATACAAAAGATGATAGATCTTTGACAATACCATGATTATTCATGAGTGCTAAAAATATATGCTGCAAGATTAAGAGAATACAACACTAAAAGAGGATCACATAATTACCATCATCTTTGGCATTGAACATTAACAAGGCAAGTAAGTTGGTACTTGTATAAGAAAAAATAGAAGATATTCTCTCCTTTGACACCATATACTTGGCAAACCAATATGAAATGGCATACCTATTTAAACTAAGTAATCATCATGGGCAATGTTTCTTGGATTTAGGTTTTGCTTGAATTTGAAACTCGATTTGTGTATGCATAAAATAAATCTTCCAAAGCAATGACAGGAAAATAAAAATTTATGAAAGTTGGAAGCAGTTGGAAGCCTTAGCAGATAGTGAAATCTAGAAAAATCTGAAGTTCGTTCCTTTAAAATAATAAACTACGCTTTCAAAAATGCTCTTTGGAAAGATATGGTGTTAAGACGATTATTGAATTTGTACTTCAAGGTACCAACCGCTCCACAATAGCAAACATACCGTAAGGTGATATCTTCAAGATTGCCAATAGGAGTGGCAACGAGATATAGCCCAGGTACCAAAACAGCCTGTAAAATGAGGACAAGGTTTATCAATGAACAGCCGACTCCATTAGTTCCTAAAATTCAAGACAGATGTACCGAAACAACTCAAATAGCATACTCTAATTTTTCAGAATTTTTGATTCTTCGTAAAGAGTCTTTTAACAGCTAGTTACAATTCCAAAGATGACACTTGAGGCTCTGTGGTGCATTTGGTCAAGATTCCTATCCTAAACTTCCCAAGGATTTTTTTTAAGAAAATCTAGGCAAACTACTAATTTGAAGTTCCCTTTTACTATGATAATCATCTTGGCATGGACGTTATTGATGAAACGGCTCTACGCTTTATGGAGCAGCGCAACAAGGCCAAGCGGACCTTATTTGGTTCTATGAGGAGTTGGTGTGGTTAACTTCCTATAGCTTAGTAATTTTCCTTATTACATTCCAGCCTTGTAAACAAATAAAACGAACTGAGGTCGTTAGGAGTCGTTAAGGGCGTTACAAAGTTTTGTTGTTTTCGATGTGTGAGTGGGTAAGGTTGATACACATGATTGGGGTGAATTGTAACACGGCTATAAAAGGGAATGAATAGGAACAGAATATTCAGGTTGGTTGCGAAACAAATTTTGTTCTCCAACTTCCAGCTCGATGGATTCCGACCTTTGTGGTGGCTTTATGCTCGCAATAGCTCGCCGACTGGCGCTCGTGTCCGGTCACATCCCCGACTGCGTCACATCTGATAGGCTGAGACGACGAACACGGAAGACTTCCTGGAGTCTGTTGTCTTATATCTCCAATTTAGTACAAGATCCTACTATCATCACTCACTCATTTGATCATTTCTCGATTCTTTATACTTACAATTGCGACAATAGTTAACAGGAATCAGTTAATTACGAGTGAGAGACTAGCAGTGAAATAAAATCTCCTCGTTCGAACACAACTTCGATTTTCATAAAAATCTCAACTTTAATCCATCTATATACGTTTAATCTCAACAGTACCAAAGACGAATTAAGGCAATGACTTGTACCGATTTAGGGCTTTTGACGGCTCCATCGTGGTGTTGTTGCCCTTGCTGCTTACTGGCGGAACAGAAGGATGCGGGAGTGGGAATGGAGTAGGAGAGGACGGGTTTGGTGCGGATCAGGGAGGAACGGAGAAAAAGGGGGTGGATTGGAAGGGAAGAGGAGATTGGAAAGAGAAAACGAAGAGATGCCATCAATTGGGATTTGTTTGGGGTTTAGGGTTTTTTATTTGGCGCGTCGTTTTTATTTTTACTGGATAATAAATGCAATCCAAAATTAATTTGAGTTATTTATTTAACAAAAAAAAATACAACACGAAAGTCTGTAAATGCAATCCAAAATTTTGGATCAAGAGTATATAACTTTTACCCATGGAATCCAAATGATTTTGCAATAATCGAAATAAAAATATGGAAGGAAATGGAAGTTCAAAAATCTAAATTCCTATGGAAATCCTGTCTCGAAATCCTACGTGTACAACACCTCATGGTTCGTACAATCTTAGTTATCCATCTAACCTGGACTTTATTTATTTCTAATTAACAATAAGAGTTAATTTAAGGAATTTTTTCAAAATAACATATATTTTTTAAAATTTGTCAAAATAAACCTTATTCAAAAATATTTTTCTCGTTATACCCACTGCACACGTGGTGACGACGAATTTGTTTTTTAGTGTATACAGAACTCGACATCACTAATGCTGAGTTCTGCTTGAAAGACTCGACACTGGTGATACCGAATTCATTTTGGTTTTTATGAACACTTGCTATATTTTCCAAGTTGAACTCGGTATCATCAGGGTCGAGTTCTACCAAAAACATCGACGGTACTAGTGTCGAGTTGATTTTGGTTTTTATTCTCCCAACTCAGGGATCGTGCATGAGACGGTTGGTGGACTAGAAGAATAGTGTTTTAAATAGAATTCAGCATCCTCGATGTCGAGTTCTAAAAGCAGAACTCGACATCTAAAACACCGAGTTCACTTAAAATGAAGTGAACTCTACGTTTGTAACGTCGAGTTTTGTCAGGCTATAAAAAACAACTTGACGCCCCCTCACCCTCACCCCGAGTTCTAGTGATTTGGAGGTTAGAGTTTCGATTTTTTTCGTTTTCCACTGTTTTCTTGTCTTTTATGTATTAAGATTAGGCATGTGCATCCGGTCCGGACTGGATTTTTATTCGACGTCTGGATTGGAGACTGGACCGGACCAAACAGATCTGGACCAGAAACCGAACCAAACCGGTTGGATTCGGTATGGTCCGGTCCAGGACCGGTTTTTAACTTTAAAAATTTTAAAATAAAAAAACCTGGACCGGAACCGGATTTTCAAAATGTCTGGACCGATCCCAGACCGGACCGAGTTCTGCACACCCCTAATTAAGATGATATACATTGTTGTTTTAGGTATGATTGTAGTGTTTTGTTGGTTTAGAAACTCATTTCGGTGCAAACTTGATTTTGATTTTGGGTTTTTAAGTCAAATTATTTATTTCTTGTTTCTTAGTTGATTATTGATTTAATTTTTATTGATTGTAGGTCTACGGTAGTCATCTTAAAAATATTTAAATTTAAGTATGATTATTGTGATTGAAATTAATATTTTTGTTGTTATTTGGGTTTGAATGTATGTTAATTTAAATGAATGTAAACTTAAAAATGATTTATTTGTGTTTGAATGCACGTGACTTTGAATGTATGTAATAATTTAAGTTTGATTTTTGTAATCTTAAAAATAGAGTAATGAATGCATATGAGTTTTAATGGAAAAAATATTTTGAAGTTGAGAAAAATATATGCTAAATATGTGGTGTTTTGCATGTTGTTTGAATGTATGTCGTTTGAAGTTGTAAAATACGTCGTTATTTAGATGTTTGGAATTTGAAGATGTTATTTGTAGTATTATCAATTCGGTATACAGTGCAGGTTTAAAATTTATGAATTTCCCGATTGTGTTTGTTGTTTAATTTTTTGTAATTGGAATGATTGTTTTTGTTGTCAAAAAGTTTTGAAATAAGAAATGAAATTGTCGAGTTCTTAAATTAAATGAATTTCCTGATTTCTCTTCAATAGAACTAGACACTAGTGCTGCTGAGTTTTCTTGTTGTGAACTCGGCAGTAACTGTGCCGAGTTCTGCTTGAGAGAACTCGACATCACTAATGTCGAATTTTATTGAAGGAAACTCGACACTTATGTTGGCAAGTTCTATTTGAATATTGTTCTCTTGACAAATCACTTCAAGAGAAATATGACAAGTGTTTCCCCAATAAAAACCAAAATGAACTCGACACTGATGATGTCGTGTTCTCTCAAAAAGAACTCGACACTGGTGATACCGAGTTCTGTATACACTAAAAAACAAACTCACCGTCACCACGTGGTAGCAGCGGGTTTAACGTAAAAAATATCTTTGAAGGTGGTTTGTTTTGGCAATTTAAAAAAAATACTATTTTGAATTTTTTCCCCTTAATTTAATCATTAAGGCTAGTTGCCTGTTCACATTCCACGAATCAAGGTGGAGTCGAATGCACGTCCCACCACACCAACTAGTGTAGATCGGATGAAAGTAAAGCCCGCCCGCATGCTCACTAAGTCACTATCCTTGTGCACTCTTTGGAATGTCCGATATTGTTTACATTCATTTGGTAAGGATTGACATGTTAAAGAAAGAATTTTTCAATTTTAGCAAACAAACGAAAAAAATATTTTAGTATGGTATTCAAGCAAGACTGGTCATATATTTATCGTATGGAAAGATACAGATTTTAGTTTTTCATCAAACAAGTCCACATATGTAGGGAACACCAAGCATTGATATAGACAACAATATAAAACAATGGATAAACATGAAAGATCTATAAATAAATATAACTAAAACGAGAGAAAAAAGGTATTGGGAGCTTTTGTCGCATGCAGCTAGTCTTCTTAGGAAACCACAATATTGTATCACTTTGTCTCACCTGCTAATTACCACGAAAAAAAGTTTTAACTTTACTAGCAAATGAATGGAATAAAGATGTCAAAAATCTATTGTTCAGTATGGTAAACAACACCATTCTCTAATTTCAAAAAAGAAAATACATTCTCAGCAGAGTTTGCAATCGTTTTGCGATTTCCAAGCTGGGTTTGTTTGTAAATAAATTCACACGTTCTCACATCATATTACTAAGAAATACCATTACAAATTGCAAACCATTGATTCACAGGACTAACACCACAAACAAATTCACTCTCTTAAAACAGTTGACATGCAAAAAAAGAACATACACCTCACTACTCCTTACGTTTTGTCCAAAACAATGTGTTCAACGAATTCTTTCTCACCAAACCTTTAAAAGAGGGCAACAACATTATACACCTATAAAAGAAAAACAAAGGGGAAACGACAAGCATCATGGCAACATGATGAAATATAACTTGTATTTTGTTCTTGTATAGTGAACATAAATTCATAATAAATGGATTTAAAAAACCTCTAACCTATCTCAGCAACAACAATTCAGAGCACCAAAAAGATCTTCACAATCAATTCCAATTCAAAACTCAAACCCAAGATCTCAAACCCAATGAAAGAAAAAACAAGACTTGCTTTTTGAATAAACAAACCAGTCATAGCAACATGGTTGAGTATAATTCGTTTTATGTCACTTTCAAATAATAACTACCAACACCTTTTTGGCTGTCCCAAGATCTCTGCTATGAACTCCAAATGATAATAAAAACACAGATCCAATTAAACTTTCAGCACCTTGGTACCATTTTTTCCTCTCTACGTAAAACATATTAACTCCTCAAATCATCACATCTGCAACAACAGCACAACACCCTAAACTTCAACAGCTCAAAGCATCACAACTTCTGACAACCAATTCCAAACACCGAACTTACAATTTCCAAACACAGAGAACAAATTTTTTAAATAAATAAATAAATCAACTCCGAACCCATCATGTCTAAATAACAACAAATCCTACAATCGATCATAACCCAAAACCCAACAAAACTAACAATTCCAAACATGAAATTGATGAATTTTATGCAGTTTGCGCATTCCGATTAATGTTGAGTTTCTAAAATTCCAGAGCACAATGGTGCACCAAATTACAACCCCAAAGCAGCAATCCCAAACACAACCACTTTATGCACTGTAGTAGCATGACTAAGTTTTCAACTTCAAATTTCAAAAATTCTGATGACCAAAAACCTCACGAATTTCAATCCCCCATCGAAACATAACAGCAACAGCTTAAGTGTATTTAGTCTATTTGCTTCACCAATCACCACCGGAACCACATCTAAGCATTCTAGTTCTCAACTAGTCTCTACAACCACTTCCAACAGACAACTAAATCCCCAACCAAAATCTAATCTACGTATTGTAGAAAACACAAAGTAATATAACCAACGCCACACTTGGTCTCCAAATAAGGTTTTTGGTGATTGAAAAGCTAAGATTAAACCCAAACACTCCCATTCATTTGTCAGTGGTTTGGGAATCTCCCCCATTTCATCCTCTTTTAATAAAAGCTAGAAGCAGTTGCCAGTTTCCCAAACACAAAATCCTCGGATGCCAAAAACTCCCTTAACCGCAAAAGTGCATGACGATCTAAACCACACAACTTTTGGAACACTCAGACGCAGTCGATGGGTGTCTCAAATGAACCATAGACTATGTACTCCACCAATTCCCTCCATGATCACGCTTAAACAATCCAGTTTGAATTTACTTCAATCTAGACATTTTTTCCAACTTAATCTACTTTGAATGATTCCTTCAAATTAGAATTCGATACATTTTCCTAACACTTTCAACTTCCAACAATCCAAACCACCAAAAAAAGACAGAAAATTCAAAATCCAAACCATAAAAACCTCACCTTTGGGATC
Source organism: Triglochin maritima (assembly GCA_963682175.1). NCBI lineage: Eukaryota > Viridiplantae > Streptophyta > Magnoliopsida > Alismatales > Juncaginaceae > Triglochin > Triglochin maritima. Next base: position 52,239,861 of record OY821771.1, on the reverse strand, counting down.
CCACTCAGGCCCTTTCCTCTCCCCCGGCGCCGCCACATACCTGGCGGAGAACCCCCTCTGGAAGCCGCCGTCCCCTTCCTCCTCCTCATCCCTCACCCCATCGTCGAAGTTCATCGCGTAGCTCAACGGATCGTACCCGAACCTACTCCCGAATCTGGAGTGGTGGCCCCGGTTGAACCGGCGGATGAAGGTATTCCACCTTGGCCCGGCGAGAAGCTCCGACCACTCCCGGAGCTTCTCTAAGATCGCGAAACCCCGCCTCCACCACGGGTCGGGCCCGCGGCGGACGCGCTCCCACGTGGAGGAACGGAAACAGGGGAGACAGCGAGACGGAGGGCGGGATTCGTCTAGGGTTTCCATCGGAACCCTAAGGCGAGCCCTGGCCCGGGCTGCGGGTGGGTCTGTGGTGGTGGTTTGGGAGGGTTCGTTTGGAGGGAGACGGGTGATTCCGTGTGGACTGGTTTTGGGTTTTTTGCGTTTGGGTCCTCGTTTGTTTTTGTGAATTCGGAATATTAGAAATACGTATTCAACTTCCAGCTAGTGTAGACTTGCTATTATTGATTTGGGATGGAAAAGCTCGGGAAATTGTAACGTAGATTTGGTCGCAAGATGAACTTTGGGGGATTATGATTGGTGGCATGAAGTTGTTCAAGTTATTATTGATTTTGGGTTGTTTGGTAAAAACATACTGCAAACGAACTCCCTTCAAACACCTGTAGTTGGATGAAGAAAAAAATTTCCCGACAACTAGTGATTAGGCATGTATATGATTTAGAATGACGACATTCCTTTGAATTTAGCTAGCTATATATATTGGATTACACAATCGATGTGATTGTTATTCGTGCATTTAGATTGTATCGGCAAAAACTACCTGGTTGATCAACCCATTATTATATGTTGTCATATTTTGTTAGTCCGTCCACGTCGTGAAATTGTTGAGAAAAACTTAAGTAATTTAAGCAAACACCCTTAGATTTTCATTGCTAGTAATAATGGTTATAAAATACTCGAGGACTTTATTATAAAACTTTTCAATTTTCTTAAACTTAACGTTCTGAGGATATTTTGGGTATCGAATATGGCTTAAAAATGTTCAAGAGAAGTACAAAATATCTAAATGTGTCATGTATAATAAAATGTATGATAATTTTTAAAATTTAAATGTTTTTTCAACGTGTCATGAACTCACGATCGTTGCTAAAAGTTAGAGAGCATTACGTTTTTTAACTAATAATGATAGACATGGTCGCTTCAGCGATCATATCATGATGTGCTGTATTTTGTTTGATTTTGATAAATTTCAGGTTACGAGTTTAACGTTTATATTTATATTTTATCTCTGCCTAGTGGCATCACATTTCGAATTTGGAATATCCATCTTAGTACTCGCAGATCATTTTCTTGGGTTTCGTCTGAGGTTTGAGCACTGGAGAGTGGAGGCCCTTGTCAGTGTAGCCACCAACTGCTGGGTGAAGCAAAGCGTGTATGGAACTAGGGTTGTCAATTTTGACTCGGTTTGATAATTCGACTCGAAAAGTTTTCGACTTTAATTTAACTTGAAAATGATAGATCTTGATGAAAAATAAAAAAAACTTCAAACTTAGTTCGGTAAACGAATTGCTCGGATTTCGGAAAAAATTTGATGCTCGACTCGATAGTTCACTTGAATTTTTTATTGCTCCATTTATATATAAAAAATGTATTTGGTAATAACATAAGATAATACTTATGGTTCGAAATTTCACTCGACTCAGCTCGTTTACACTCCTATATGGAACCAATAATATGTTTTGCCACTTCTTATGATAATTTATTTGTTGTTTTGTGTTTTGCATCTATACCTTTCATTTTCAGCATTTTTTTTGGTGGGTGATTTTCAGTATATATTAACATCGCCATCTAAAAGTATTAGTATACTTGCCCAAGCTATTGGATGGATTATGACTTGTTTTAAGAGGCTGGATCGAGATAGTTGTTTAGTGGTTAGGTCATATATTGGTATCTACGCTAAGCTTCGAGCAAACAAAAAAGAAGCGTGTATTACAGAGGACAAGGCTTCAACAAATTACATATATCTTATCAAGCTGATATAATCATCTGATTTGTCGTTTAATTTAATTGGTGATATTTTTGTTCTATCAGAAATCGTTGGCCTTGGCTTCCAAATGGAATGATTTTTGGGAGTAAAGTGGAATTGAATGATTGTTTCTCTCAACATCGAAACACTAAACGAAAATGCTAAGCTTTGAGGATGCCATTAGAAGCCTAAGCGACAACCGACGATGACTAATTTTCCTTAGCTTGTTTTGATTTAAGATCCATTATCTTAAAAGTTCTTGAAAATTATGTGTGTTAGTGTGTTACATTTGTTTTATTTATCTGAAAAATGCTCGAACATGTTTTTCTTTACCTTATAGAAAAAACACACGTTCGAACATTTTTCCGGGAAAAACAATATATCGTTTTTTAAAAATGTTTTTGATGTTTTTTTTAAAAGTGAAAAACAATATATTGTTGCAGCTATAGATTTTTTTATCTGCATAAGTTTTTTTTTTAAATTGGATCGTAGTACGTGGACCAATGACGGTCTCATGCTGTTTCCACTTTCCGATAAACGAGTTTTTTTTTAAAATAATAGCAACCAAAGGGTTGTCCGTAAACTAATCAATTAATTTTCTTTGTTAAAAAACGTGAAGGTTAGGTTGTCACTGACCATGACCTCGGAGTGGTTATTAGCGTTCTTTTTTTTTCCACGTCAGTTTTCTCCCTTCCCACCTCATTTTTCTTTATTTCCTATACTATTAACATCTTAAGCATAACTCACCACAACCCATAATAACATATCTCTCTCATCCACATCATTTCGGAGTTTATCTTAGGAAAAAATTTAAAGAATTCTAAAAAATACTAAAAAATCAAACAATTATAAAACGTATTTTTCAAAAAAAAATATCAAAAAAAATATCAAAAAAACAAAATCAAAAAATAATAATAAAATGGACGACCGGGTCAACAACCCGGTCATCCACGACCTGGGATAACCTGGGATTAACGTCATCTTCAACCGACCTGGGATAACCTGGGAAAAACGCACTATCAGTGGTGCTCTTACGCGCGTACACCGTATGTGCTTTTATTTTCAAATATTTTTAAATTCTGATACCACATGGCATGTATATTGTAAAGTTGATTTGTGTAATTTTTGTGATTTCATCCCTACATGTTCTTCTATTCTTGTTTCAAAAAACCACATCAACTTTTCTATTATTTTTTTTTCATATTTGGAGAAGTGCAATTATTTTAAAAAAAGGTATATATATCTGAAAACTTCTATTTTTACGGATCAATTTAAGTACAATTTGAATATGTTCGGACCACTATTGAAAATTCTTAATTCTGCTCTCTCCACTTTTTGTATGTCATTTCATTTAGATTGTCCTACCTGAACTGCTAAACATCGCCCCAAAATTACTTAAATCGCCCTTTGAAATTACCAAATTGCCCTTCCTCCTATTTTTGCTTATATATCTCACAATTTCACTCTTTTTTCAAAACTTTCTCTTCCTATACCTACTACACAAGATTACGAATGTCTCGGAGGCCAGGGAAGCAGCCAGCAGTTCCCCCGGTGTACCCGTATGAGGTAACATTACGTTATTTATTTGTTTTTTTTTTAAAAAAAAAAAAAAAAGTCGTCGGCGTCCGAGGGAGACGCCCCCCGCATGCGGGGGGCGTCTCCCTCGGACGCCGACCCGTAGCGGGAGACGTCTGCGGAAGACGTCTCCCCGATGGGGGAGACGTCTTCCGAAGACGTCTCCCCGTAGGAGGAGGCGTCTCCGACAGACGCCTCCACCTTGCGGGAGGCGTCTCTCGCAGACGCCTCCTCCTTTTTTGTTTTTTTAATTAATAAATATCATAATTACTTTAATAAATAGTGATAAATCAAAAAAATTAATTTAACAAATTCTTATTAAGTTTAACATTTGTGATATTTAGTTTTAACAAATTTTGATTTAGTTTAACAATTGTTTTAATTTAGTTTAACAAATTTTGATTTAGTTTAACAATTTTGATAATTAAGTTTAACAAATTTTGATTTAGTTTAACAATTTTGATAAATATGATAATTTAGTTTAACAAATTTAACAAATTTGTATTTAAAATTTCAATAAATAGTCATCGGGTCACAGTGGAGGGAGAGACAAGTCGATACCATTACACGTCTTCCGTTCTTTAGAGGATGATTCAGCACCGCGTCATCCACGTAGACGGGGGATATCTGCTTCGGTCAGGAGGGAGAGGGAGGCATTACGTCGTCGTGAGGAGGAGGATGATTCCTTCGATGATGAGCATGTGGATAGTTTCGACGACGAGAGCGACGATGATGGCCCGTATGATGTGCGGCCGGAGGTGGAGAGGCAGGGGGATTATAGCGGAGGACGTGGTCGAACGGGTACTTCTACTTCCGCCGGATGGATGGTGCGGAAGGGTAGGGGTGGGAGGTTTACGACCGGGGATTCGAGCTCGTGCACTGTTGATCCCCGCGCTCAGAAGAAGAAGAGGGTCCAGGACGATTCTTGGATCGTGAGCAGTATGACGCCTGGTGGTCCTTTAGATGGGAGCGTCATTCCTAGTTTCTGGGGTCACATTGCTAGACGGATCTGGGACGGAGAGGATCGGAAGGTTCTGAAGTGCCAGAATCGGCACAGAGCCTGTACAACACTACAGGGTTGGCGGTCTACACTGAGTGCTGATATCAGAGAGGAGATTAGTGCCACGCATTTGGGGCACTTACCGTACAACATGTTCCCTTATCTCGACATGCCTTTGATTTCGGCGTTTGTGGAGCGGTGACAGCCTGACACCAACACTTTCCACATGCCTTTCGGAGAGATGACGATCATGCTTCACGATGTTTTCCAGATCCTGCGCATTCCTGTGGATTGTCGTCTGGTTAGTGCTCAGGGGTCGACGTCTGAGCTGAGGTGTTATGTGGCAGAGTTGCTTGGTGTCACACCTGATGGTCTGGCCAGAGATACAGCTTTATGGAGTGGTGGTGGTGTCGGCATCGACTCCCTTGAGGATCTATGCAGACGGACACGACCTCCGCGGGCCGATGATACACAGTTGACGGCGTACCTATTCTTGATGCTCGGAGCCGTCTTGTTTGTCGACAAGAGTGGTTGTCGGATCAGACCACGCGATCTACTGGAGGCTAGGGACCCGGAGACCGTTCGTGAGTACTCGTGGGGGTCAGCGACGTTGGCATACCTGTACCGGCAGCTTGGGATAGCTAGCCGTGCGGATTGTTCTGGGATTGCAGGTTGTCTTACGTTGCTGCAGGCGTGGATATACGAGTACTTTCCTGCATTCCGCCCGCATCGTGAGCGGAAGATTATCGACGAGGGTCATCCACGTTCGGGTATGTGGGCTGTCCGGAGCGAGGACAAGAGCGATGGACGATTGCGTTCCATCCGCGCACGGCTAGATCAGATGACTGCATCAGAGGTATCAAACTTTACACCATTTATTTAATTTTAAGATGTATTATTATTAATGTGTTAAACTTTAGGTGGAGTGGTTACCCTATGGTCCTGACCCAGCAGCGGATGTCCCGAGGACTTTATTGATGGGTCTTATTCGTTATCGGGATATCATAGAGCCTTATATGCCCGATCGGGTCTTGCGTCAGTTAGGATATGTTCAGGTGATCCCGGTTGACATTCCGACACCAGAGCATGCGGTGCGGTCTGCGACAGCAGCGACGTACGACGTCAGGTTCCCCGCTTCTACAGCGGAATCGACTTGACGGACATTTCCGAGATCATGCCGATTGTTCCTTGGCGACTTCAGACGTAGTCGCGACCCCTCCGAGTGTGATGCACGTTATCTTGATTGGTTCGGTAGTTACTCACATCATATCATCGTCCGTGGTGCCTCCCGGAGAGCAGATCGACCACCAGATAGGACGTGTGGCGATCTGGTAATTTTTTCATTTTATCTAAATTTATTTGTACCGTATAATTTGTTAATGTACGCTAATGTTATTGTTATGTGCAGTGGATGGGTAAGATGATACGGGCTGTAGACCCAATCTTGCAGATGAGGGATGAGCTGCCAGACGCTGCCAGAGCTGCATGCGGAGATTTGGATGAGATCATACAGTCGTGGCATACTCAGTTAGGCATATCCGACCATGATTCGGATGATGAGTAGGTTGATCTGTTGTACCGTACTCTTAGTATTTGCATTTATATTTGTTTATCTGTTGTACGCTTAGTATTTGTGTTTCCTTATCTGTTGTACGCTTAGTATTTGCATTTATATTTGTTTATCTGTTGTACGGTTATTATTTGTATTTGTGTTTGTTTTTGCTAACATGTCGTACGCTTATTGTTTGTATTTGTGTTTTGCTTATCTGTTGTACCCTTATTATTTGTATTTGTGTTTGATAACCTTTCGTACTATTATATATAATGCAAATAAAGCAAACATATCAAAACATATTACATAATAAAGCAACACTATATAATGTACAAACATATCAAAACATATTACATAATTATACAAACATATCAAAACATATTACATAATTGTTGCCAATATGCTATCCTATTTTGGTACTCCAGCTCCCATCCAATAACACTCTCATCTCGTATTTGATACCACAGAGTCGCTATAGGAGGTATGGGGAATCCCTCATTCAATTCCAAACGAATGTAATGAGCGTAACTCCCTAAATGAGCAATAATCAACTCTCTGCACGGTCTCGTCACGGTAGGCGGACTCTCCCAAGGTAGAACTGTAAGACATGGGTACAACGAACCATCATTTCCGAGAGAGAAGAACATAACTGCACACTTGTAAAAATTTGCAATGGGAAACAAGTCCGTCCACGTCTCCATATAGTGATTCTCGCCACAAGGTCCCCCGCCCCAATTAATCCGGTGACGAGCCTCCGCCACACCGTCGTAGTATACGTGCTCATAAAAAGATGGGTTCGCAGCTATCTCATTTGAAATCGAACGACGGGCGAGTTGCCAATTGTCTTCACCACCGTGGAAAACATCGGCGACACATCGAAATCCACAGTTTCCATCAGCACGTACATCATTCCACTGGTGTAGGAATGGCATAATGATTCCTGGAATTCTATCTCCATATGGGAAGTCGTCTACGTCAGCCCGCCCAGTCACTACAATATGAACAAAAAATACAGTTAGATATAATAACAAAAGATACATATTTACTGAAATAAATAACAAAATTATAATAATAATAAATATAAGGATGGTATACCTGATCCTCCTCTCACAGACGAAGAACCAGAAGATCGACCACGACCTTTGCTTCCACTACCGGAAGAACGACCACGACCTCTACTCCCACTACCTGAAGATCGACCACTACCTCGCTCTGCATACTCAAACGCACTAGGGTCCCGTCGTGTCGACTTTCCCCTTGGTCGACCTCGTAGCTTTGTTTTTACTGCAGGCTCTTTCAAATTCGAATGTTCGGGGTGTAGCTGCTCGAATAAAACCCGAGAGGCAGATCGAATTACGGTAGGGTCACTTCCTGCAATCTCATCAACCAGACTGCGAAAATGTTCGGCGTCTTGAGCTGCCTGAGACACAAACTCTGCGTTCCCGGCTCCTTCCCTAATGACAAGTGTCCTCCAGAATGAATGAATCTGCTCTAAGTAAATTCCGTTTTCTGATTCAAGACATCCACGGATAGTACATGCGCAAGGTATCCCATGAGAAGTCAGAAAAGCGCACTCGCAACTAGGGGTGAGCTTCGGTCCAAACCCGGACCGAACCGGACCGAACCGGACCGGACCGAAACCCGAATTTTCGGAAAGTCCGGACCGAAGACCGGACCGAATAGGTTCGGTCCGGTCCGGTCCGGTCCGGGTCGGTCCAAAACCCGAATTTTTACCTTAAATTTTCGGTCCGGTCCGGACCGAAGACCGAATTTTCAAAATTTTGAGGACCGAAGACCGGACCGAAAAAATTCGGTCCGGTTCGGTCCGGACCGAAAAATTCGGTTCGGTCCGGGTACCCGGACCGGACCGAATTTTGCTCACCCCTACTCGCAACGATATTCAACTTCATCATCTAACTGTTGCATTCTCTTCACCTCCTGACTCAGCAACTGCAAACAGTGATGCGAAACTCTACCATTTATGTGACGATATAGAGCATGTCCGAAATTAGTCAAATTTCGCCGTCTCGAGTCTTCAAGAAAGTTTCGAATATTCGTCAGCTGCATTTCAGTAGCCGCGTTGACGCGCTCGAAAAGAGTGTCCAGAGCTGCAGTCGATGTAGAAATCCACTCTTTTAGAGCCGAATGAGCACTTTCGACCCTACAATTCGTGGTGTTCCCAAAATGAAGGACTTTGTTCGTCCAATTCAGCACAAACTTTTCTTTATGCACCAACCACGTGGTGTCCAGATACTCCGTGATAGCCGGCCACGATCTATACAAATCTTTCAGAGCATACACAGCTCTATCATACTCGGCTTCTGAAGTAGAAAGCATGATCTTCCTCCATCTTCCACGCCTCAAAGTCTCTGCCATCTCCTTATTCTTGCCGAATACGTGGTACGCGTAATTCAATACGTCTTTGTTGATGTGCCATGTGCAGAGTAAATGAGCAGAGTCTGGAAAAACCTCTCTCACTGGTCGCATAAGGCCTAACTCCCGGTCTGTTATTATTGCAGTCGGGCTGACAGTCCCCAATAACAGATCTCTCAACTTCTCCATCACCCACAAATAACTGGAGTAAGATTCATCCATCAAAATCGCATATCCAATAAGGAAATTCATGTTTGCTGGTGTGACCCCAATCATTTCGAACAAAGGCATCTTATACTTGTTCGTCTTGTAAGTCGAATCCATGCAGATAACGAAAGGATATGTCCGCAACAACTGGACTGACGTCGGATGTGCCAAAAAAGCGTGAGTGACGACATCAGTTTCTGGATCCGCCATAATCCAATGTAAGTACTCACACTGCACTGCTTGGTAGAGAAACTGCTGGACGGGATTCCGATCTTCAGATTTTGTCCTCCTCATGTAATCTCTGAAATTATAAATATGCCTTTGATTTGGATTGTCCTCCGGGAATTTTTCTTTTACTGCCTTCAAGATGTTCCGTGGTTTTGCTTGAGCCTCTGTCATATCACGAACAATCTTCTTCGCCCCAGAACTTAGACCACTAATTTGACGATGACCCTCTGGATAAACTGCCAGTCTGTGGTTGTGATGTCCGTGACCACTATTAAAAACCACAACCCATCCATCACGATCCCGTCGCTCCACCACTTTTATTAAGAAACGGCAACCGCAACCCTTTCTTTTGGTGTTTCTTCGAAGTGCAGTATCCATATCCCGAGACTCCATTTGATTTCGCCGGTCGCATCTCAAATAACAATCCATCCGACTATCTGATCTTGTTTTGTACGACGACACGACCAAAAAAAACCCAGCTCCGATAGCTACTTGTTTGGCCCATTTACATGCTTCATCGATTGTTGCAAAGATTTGTGTAGTTTGAAATAACTCACTGTAATCCACTCCATCACCACCGAAATCTGGAACCTACAAAAATAAAATCGAAATTAAAAAAATTAAAAAATAAATTCGAAATTAAAAAATTTAAAAAATAAAGTCGAAATTAAAAAAACAAAATCAAAAAAAAAAAAGGCGTCTGTGTTAGACGCCTGCCCCATGGATGGGGCGTCTGTGTTAAACGCCCTCCCCAACGGTAAGGCGTCTGCGTAGGACGCCTTGCCGAAGGGAAGGGCGTCTACTACAGACGCCTTACCCATGGGGAGGACGTCTACATAAGACGCCTCTCCCATTGCGTAGGCGTCTGCGTTAGACGCCTAGGCCATGGGGAGGGCGTCCTACGCAGACGCCCTCACCATGGGGGAGGCGTCTAATGCAGACGCTCGGCCCAAAATTTGCCCCGCGCCAGGCTTACCTCACCCGATGCATCACCCTCGCCAGACATTTTCGTGGTGTTTTTACTGATAAATTATGAATATACAAGACCATATGCCTTATTTATAGACACGGGACGATATGGGTATTAAATATATTGTTAAGGGCAATTTGGTAATTTCAAGGGGCGATTTAAGTAGTTTTGGGGTGACGTTTAGTAGTTCCCTTGTCCTACATTTCGTTTAGGAATTTCACTGTTATTTTCTAGACTCCTAACTTAATTCATGTTAGTCTTCAACATTAATGAAAAAATGTAACATTGTTGGAGAAGGAAATCTTTATAATTAAATTGCAATATTCATGGTTCGTGAACACACATTTGCAACAAACTTGTTGAAATATAATTTCAATTTCAAATACATAGTTTTTTTAGATGGATTGTATATTCATTTCTATAAGTTAAAACACAAACCCTATATCTGTATTACACATTGAAACTAATGCTAAGTATTTTTATACATTAAAATTCACATTTATTTTCACGTACCAAACATTGATTTATATACTTTAAGACTTTTTTATATAAAACTAGTACATAAGAGTTTAAATTTGAAAATATTGATTTTTAGATAATCAAACATTGAATTTCGTGGTTTAAAACATATAAATAAATGTGTGGTCTTGGTTATGGTCTCAGTGATTGAATGTGGTAATGGTATTTGCGATTGTGGTGATTAACGTCGTAATAACGGTGATTGCAGTGGATATCGCAATGGGTAGTGGTGATGATTAAGGAGGTGGAGGTATTGGTCATTATGGTCGTAGGGGCAACGATGTTGGTGGTGGTGGTGATGGTTGCAATAATTGTCATCGTGATAGTAATGCGATGGTAGTGACAAGAGGTCGAGACTTGGGAGGTGGTCGTCTAGTAGTGGCGATGAAGATGGTGATGGTAACGGTTGCGGTTGTAAGTTTTATTTATTTGCTTCATGATTAATATTGCACAACAAAAAAATCTTAATTGCACATTATAGGATCTTGAACAAATGATTTCCACAATGATATTAAAGAGAAGACAAAAAACACATACTTTACTCCATGATTCTATTCGTCGAAGAGAAATCCAATTGCTATGAATTGATTTCTCCCTCTCAACCCTCACACATTTTTGCTTGATAAAAATTTTGATGACGAAAACTAACTTGTGTCTTTGGAAGAGGGATGACCAATCATTTTATAGAAGTAGAGGGAGTAACCGCTCATCATGGTGTAACTACTCACTTAACATAAATCTATCTATCTTAATTAATTAATTATTAATTCGTAATTTTATTAATTTAATAAAGTTGAGACTTAATACATTGGTTACGAGAAAATATCTAACATTCTCCCACTTAGCCCATGTAACATAATTCAATTTCAAGTATTTAATAACAAAATATAATGCGCAAAATTTAAGCAAAATATATTCCTTATATCAATTAAAACATTAGTCATTACTAAGTAGGAAAACCTATAAGGATCATGGCGGTTGTACGTCATAGATTCTGACACATTCCCTTCCATATATCACAATATAGATTTCATATTTAGTATGATCATTAATTAGAGATATCATAATGGTCTAACGATAATGTCTTTATAAAAGACATTTCCTGTTTAATCACATAAATCATTGATGTACATGTACTATGATAATGAAACATGAAAATATAATTTCAGAAACAATTCATAAGCGAATTCAAGAGGTCAACAACATAACATACATACTACATTAATATGCATCATCAATAATTGTTTTCAATAATGCCCATCCGTTCGACATTCCCTAAATGTCTTTGGTGGCAAACCTTTAGTCAACGGGTCCGCAATCATTAAATTGGTGTTTATGTGTTCAATTGACACTCTTTGTTTCTGAACTTCTTTAACGACATAGTATTTCAATTCCATGTATTTAGCACATTTTGAATACTTGTCGTTCTTAGAAAAGAAGACTGCTATGACATTATCACAATAAATTTTCAGCGACTTGGCAATAGAGTCGACAATTTCAAGTCCTGAAATATAATTCCGCAACCATAAACCATAAACTGTAGCCTCAAAGCATGCTACAAACACGGTCTCCATAGTGGACGAAGCAATGACAGACTGCTTCACACTCTTCCAAGATATTGCCCCTTCAGCTAAAAGAAACAAATATCCAAATGTAGATTTTCTAGTATCTACACATCCTGCAAAGTCTGAATCTGAATATCCAATCACCTCGAGGTGATCAAACTGCCTATAAGTGAGCATGTGATCCTTCGTTCCTTGCAAGTATCTTAATACTTTCTTTGCAGCTCTCCAATGATCTATTCCATGATTGCTTTGATATCTACCCAGCATACCGACAACAAAACTAATGTCTGGTCGAGTACAAGTCTGAGCATACATCAAACTTCCAACAATGGATGCATATGGAATATTCTCCATTTGTTTATGTTCCAATTCATTCTTTGGACATTGCTTAAGATTAAATTTATCCCATTTCTGAATTGGAACAACACCTGTTGAACAACTTTCCATCTTAAATCTCTCTAAAACTGTTAATATATGCTTTCTGAGACAACCCTAACAATCATTGTGATCTATCACAGAATATTTCTATTCCTATCACATAGGATGTCTCACCCATATCTTTCATTTCAAAGTTGTTAGAGAGAAATTTCTTGGTTTCATGTAATAAACCAAGATCATTAGTAGCTAGCAACAGATCATCAACATACAAAATCAGAAATATAAATTTACTCCTACTGACATTCAGATATATACATCGATCAACGACGTTTTCATTAAATCCAAAGGAAGTAATTGTATCATTAAACTTGAGATACCATTGACGGGAAGCTTGCTTAAGTCCGTATATTGATTTCTTACGTTTACACACAATGTGTTCTTTTCCTTCAATTACAAAACCCTCAGGTTGTTCCATTTATACTCCTTCATCTAAATTTCTATTGAGAAAGACAGTTTTCACATCCGTTTGATGTAACTCTAAATCATAATGAGCTACTAATACCATAATAATTCTAAGAGAGTCCTTTTTAGATACAGGGTAAAATGTCTCTTTGTAGTCAATACCACTTTTCTAAGTGAAACCTTTGGCAACAAGTCTAGTCTTGTGTCTTTCGATATTGCCATTAGAATCGAGTTTAGTCTTAAAGACCCACTTACACCCAACTCTTTTAGAACCATCAGGAAATTCTACAAGATCCCAGACTTTATTGTGATCCATTGATTTCAATTTTTTTTTCATGGCATCCAACCACTTAATAGAATTAGTACTTTCCATGGCTTGTGAAAATGAAACTGGATTTTCATTAATTCCAATGTCAAGTTCTAACTCTTGAAAATAAACAACATAATCATCAGAAATAACAGGTTTCCTTGGTCTTTCAGACATTCTTAATGTCACTTCATGTGGTTCATTTACTAAAATTTCATTGTTGACGACTTCATTGTGAGGTGTTTGGTCATTCATTTGTTGTTTTTGTACATTGTCAAATTGCTCTACAATTGTAGAACAACAACAATTAGGGCTAAGCATCGGTCCGGTCCGGAAAAAAAAAATTGGTCCGGACCGGAAACCGGACCGGAAAAATTTTGAAGGGTCGGACCGAAGACCGGACCAGACCGGACCGGTTCGGTCCGGTCCAAAAACCCGATTTTTTACCTTAAATTTAAAAAAAAAATTGGACCGGACCGGACCGGATCCAAATTTTTTGTTTCAGTCCGGACCGGAACCCGGACCGGTTGGTTCCGGACCGAACCCGGATTGACCGGTCCGGTCCAAAACCCAGACCAAACCGGGTTTTGCTCACCCCTAACAACAATAGAAGAAGTAATGGGTAAAAAACTTGGACCCTTACTTCTTGAATTTCCACTTTACGTGGTTCTTTACTCCCACTAATCTCGTCATTTTCAATGAATTTAGCATTTCCAGTTTCAACAATTCTCGTACTATGGTTAGGACAATAAAATGTAAAGCCTTTAGATTTTTCTGGATAACCAATGAAGAAACCACTGGTCGTTCTTGAATCCAGTTTCTTTTCATGTGGGTTATAAATTCTTACTTCCGCCGGGCAACCCAAACATGCAGGTGCCTTAAACTAAGTTTCCTTCCCGTCCACAGTTCAAAAGGAGTCTTTGGAACTACCTTACTAGGAATCATGTTTAACAAATACATGATGATTTTTAAGGCATGCATCCACAATCATAAAGGCAATGAGCAATTATTTAACAAACTTCTAACCATATCCATTAAAATACGATTACGCCTTTCTGCAACATCATTCTATTGTGGTGTGCCTGGCATTGTGTGTTGAGCACAAATATCACGTCCTTCAAGAAATTTAGCAAATGGACCAGGACATTGTCCACTTTCATCATACTTTCCATAATATTCACCACATCTGTCAGATCTAATTATTTTCACTTTTTTGTCCAATTGTCTTTCAACCTCATTAACAAACACCTCTAAAGTATTTGTTGCTTGAGATTTTTCATGCAACAAGTAGACATAACCATAACGTGAAAAATCATCAATAAAGGTGATAAAATATTTTTCCCCACTAAAGGATGGAACATCAAAAGGTCCACATATATCGGTGTGTACAATTTCAAGGAGTTGTGTGCTTATTGTGGTTGATTTCTTAATTGTGTGTTTTGTGAATTATCCTTTAATACAATCCACACATACATTAAGATCGGTAAAATCCAAATTAGGAAGGATTTCATTCTTTGCTAATCTTTGCATTCTTTCTTCAGATACATGACCCAATCGTTTATGCCACAAGTAAGCTGAACTTTCATCCACTAAACCACGTTTCATACCAACATTACGATGCAAGGTCAATAAGGTTTCAACAAACAAATTATAAAGATTTAACTTGTATAAACCATCACAACGGACACCAGAACCAACAAGAAGATTTTGTTTAAACAAACTCAAACTTCCATTCCCAAACTTAGAACAATAACCAGCTATATCAAGTTTAGATAAAGAAACTAAATTACGAGAAAGAGATGGAACATAAAGAGTATGATAAAGATCTAAATGGTGTCATGTATCTAAAAGTAAACGGTAAGTCCCAATTCCTTCAACTGGTGCTTTGACACGGTTCCCCATAAAGACAAAGTTCTCATTTGGGTTTGTGGTTTGGATCGTAACGAATCACTGCATCGTATTAGAAACATGAGTGGTACAACCAGAATCAATCCACCAAGTATTATAAGGAACTTCTTCCAAATATGATTCGAAACAAACATTATGTTTACCTTTGCTTTCGAACCATGCCTTACGTTTGTGGCAGTCTTTCTGATAGTGTCCAGGTTTGTGGCAGAAATGACACTTATCACCCTTTTGTTCTTTCTTGTGGATTTGAGCAGATGACTCGTGGATCTTTAACGGTCATTTATTACCCTTTTCCATACTTCTTTCCTGGTTTCATTTGAACTCCTGAATGACCTACGAGATTGATAGAGTGGATTCCTTGTTTCTTAAGCCTTGCCTCTTCTTGAATAAGCATACTTTGAAGTTCAGTCACATTCCATTTATCCTTCATTGTGTTATAATTTATTTGGAATGGACCGTACTCCTGAGGCAAAGAATTTATGATAAATTGTACAAGGAAACTATCATCCAATTTCATTCCCATGGTTCTTAATCTTTCTACTATGTTTGACATTTCTGTCACATGTTGATGCGTAGTACGCGAACCATCGAACTTCATGGTGGTTAACATACTCATTAATGTACCAGCACGCGACTTATCAGCAGATTCAGATTGAGCAGTATCTTTCACATACTTCATAAATTCCTTAGCATCACTAATTTCAGGAATAGTTGTCTTAATGTTATTTGTCACTGTCATTCGCATAAGCATTAAGCTCAGTCTATTTGATCTTTCCCAACTCTTACGAAAAGATTTTTCTTCATTATTGCTTGTCTCGGTAAGAGCAACGAACTTATCAGTCATGAGTGCTAAGTCAAGATCAAGAACACCTAAATGAAACTTGATCTTCACTCCATTCATTATAATTAAGCCCATTAAACTTTGTAATAGACAAAACTTGCGAATGAAGTGAAATATTAACAGATGCTGCAAAAATAAATAAATGCTCCTACATTAATGGTTTGAGACATAACTTAATCACGTAATTCAGACTTTTATAGCTATAAAAATATTAAATTAAATATATATTGAAAATCTCCTTTGGGTGATATAACAATATATAACAATGAACCATAATTGATGCTTAATTAAATTTTACATAATTGGAAATTAAATATGCTTCAATAAGACATGTTTGTTATCTTTGGATATACTAAACACATCCAAATCGACATATTAATTAACCACAATAATGTTCATGATCACAATAAGTTCCTCGAAATCTAAAGTTCCATGATCAAACGCTCGGCATATAATAATAATAAGATTCGTAAATTCAGCGGAAACCATAAACAATCTTTTTAATACGATGATTGGGAAATCATAAGTTCTTAAACCATGCTCTGATACCAAATGTTAGTTTTATTTATTTGTTTCATGATTAATGCACAACAAACAAATCCTAATTGCACATTATAGGATCTTGAACAAATAATTTCCACAATGATATTAAAGAGAAGACAAAGAACACATACCTTGCTCCATGATTCTATTCGACGAAGAGAAATCTCCAATTGCTATGAATTGATTTCTCCCTTTCAACCCTCACACACTTTTGCTTGATAGAAGTTTTGATAGGGAAAACTAACTTGTGTCTTTGGAAGATGGAGGATCAATCCTTTTATAGAAGTAGAGAGAGTAACCACCCATTATGGTGTAACTACCCACTTAACATAAATCTCTCTTAATTAATTAATTAATTAATTAATTAATTATTAATTCGTAATATTATTAATTTAATAAAGTTGAGACTTAATACATGGGTTAGCTTCATTATGTAAAATGTGATATTTGAAATTCTTATGAAGAAAAAATAAAACTTGAAGTTTCACTAAATGCACATGGGCTGATCTACAAGTTTCACTAAATGCACTAGGCAACCGGCAACCCGGGACAACCACATGGCGCGCGTATGAACGCGCGTTAATACACGCATGGTTGTCTCAGCTTTCTTCTTTGTTTTGGTGAGGCAATGACCATGCGCCAGCTGCGAGTCAACATGGCATTCTTAATCAAAAGTTTTAATTAAATTCCCATGAAGGATTTTGAAATATAAGTTCTCCAATTTTGTTGCATCGTCAAACGTCACAGTCCAGGGTTTACTTATCTTTAAGCTTACACCGACAAAGAAAAAACAAAAAATAATTTGTGGCCTTTCTATAGACGGATTATCCGTTGAAAATATTACTTTGGTTGTATCAATCAACAATTATTTCAGTTTCTTTTTTTGGAAGTATTACTTATTTTTTAGTAGAATCCTATACACGTAATCACATATTACTGTTTAATTGTTGATCATGACTAATTCAAGATATGAATCTTTAAACTTGGGTATACCTAACCTACCCTTCCAAAAAAGAAGGTATTCCCCAAATGACTCATTAACTCGTCAATAATGCGTTTGGACGCACGTATGGGTCTGTATAGGTGTTTTAATTTATTTATTTTTTTTCAAAAAAGAGAGTCAGTGTCACCTTGTTTCGTTGTTTGGCGTAAGAGAGTTGGTTTCTGCAAATTTTGCAGTTTCAATCCTCATATTCTTGTATTTTTTGTTTGGGAAAGTACATCAACTATCATTTTCACTTCTTTTTAAATTTAAAAAATTGCCATTTTTTCTAGTAAAACTAAAGATATATTTCAAATCTTCTATTTTTATTGATTAATTTAATAATATCAGTACGTGATAAATATATATGGTCATGACAGTTTTGACAGTTGGATTTTAAAAATAATTTCAACAAAAATCAAAACTCGGAGTACTAACCTATAATGTTCGTACTCACCATTCGCCCTCATTGCTCTGGTGACTAATCCGAGACAGCCACGTGGCAACGCGTAGCCACGCGCGTGGTTCTCAGGATTCAATAACCCGTCGACAGAATTCAAACTTGGGGATTTGCACAAATCACGCATTAACTCCATCATTTAACAACAGCCTAAGCGACGATCATACCATCCATGCACCAATGTAGACATATAATCAATATTATTAAATAATAGATTAATGCACGTATAGTTGACTTGATTTGTAGGATCGCCTTTTCCTCTATCTTCCTCACTTTAACAACACCAATTGAACTCTTTCTTTCTTCTTCTTCTTGTGAAATTTTTCCTCAAAACATGACATCCCGATGCGTATTATATCTTCTCGTGCTTGCAATTGCGATATTCGGCATGCTTGTTGGTATTTTGCTCCTCCAATCGTCATTCCTATATGTTATCTTTCCTTGTAAGTGATTCTTCTCTTGCTATGGTGATTTTTTTATCTTCCTTTTCCGATTGAAGAAAGTATAATTTTCTTGGCTTTGTTCATGGCATCTTTGTACGATGTTTGCATGCCTAGGTAATTACACTATTCTTTGAAATGATATTTTGTTTGTCATTTTTTATCTGAATTTGATAGATGCAAAAATTGGATACTGGAATTTTGATGGCGACGAAACATTAAAAAAACAAAACAACAAACACTATTTTTGTGAATATATTACAGAACAAGCGCAATCTGAAAAGAAATAAAAAATGAGTTTTAAATGGGAAAAACGAAAAACTAGAATTGGTAAATTCAAAAAGTTATAGATTATTCTCAAAGTTACAAGAGTTGACTTAATGCCTATTCTATTATATTTTAAAAAGAGCTCCACATTAAACTCCACAGTTCATGGGGATCCGAGCCTAGATTGTTGTTTTATTAAGCAGACATAATATAATAACATTTTTAAAACATCAATCGGGAAGACTGACACAAATACAACGTTAGTAAGTTTTTCAAAATACGTATTTTCTTTAGATGGAAAAAAGTTTTGATCCTCCCTTTCTGGAAACATAGATTTGGTTTTTCATAAAGAGATCACAACACATTTTAGTTTTGACAAAAAAAAAATCGAATTGATGAGGTGAGGTTCGAAGATTTGAATTCGTTAATATTTTGCGAAAATTATTTGTTGATCCTTATGTTCCAGTAAACTTTTGTTCTTCTTTGGCAGCCTCAAGAGATCAAAGTTTGAACTTAAACAGCAATACTAAAACGGAGAATCCAATCTACTGCGACAGAAATTCGAGCTACAAAAGTGATGTCTGCTTCATGCGAGGAGACGTGAGAATCGATTCCTCGTCCTCTACTATAAGTGTGGTTCTGCATGACTCGTACAGCAAAGACATTTTGGCCACTGAAGAGTTGATTCGTCCATACCCTCGGAAGTGGGAGACCGGAATAATGGCAACGGTGGAAGAGTTGAAGCTTGTTAACATGATTGCACATGACGGTGGAGGACCGATATGCGACGTACGACATAGTGTCCCTGCGGTCGTGTTCTATGCCGGAGGTTACACCGGGAACCTCTACCACGAGTTCAACGATGGCATTGTTCCGCTTTACATAACGTCCCAACATTTCAACAAGAAGGTGTCGTCCTGTAAGAATTGAGCTCCATTTCTGATTCAATATCGCGTCACTTCGTGATTTTCACTTCACTTATGGCTGTAGTTAGAAGACATAAACATTTTCTTATATTTTCAAAAAAATGTTCTGATTGCGTAAGCAGCATAATTGATAATTAAAAGAATTTTGTTATGTCATATGTGCACAACTCTTGACGAATATGCTTAGCACCACTTCACGAAAGTTAGGAAACTCTAAGTTTGACGGTGTTTGTTTTTTTTTTCTTCCATTTTTTAGTCTAAGGTTAGTTTTATATTGTATGTTAATTGTATGTACTCATGCTGTCATGCACTAATAATACCCAAATTGGTTGATTTATCAAATGAAACAAATATATACATGATGTCAACATTATAGATTTTGTTTTACCTACTAATTGTACGTGTTCTAATTTGGCTTTAAATTCAAAGGTGGTGTTTGTCATCCTCAAGTACAAAGTCTGGTGGATCAACAAGTACAAAGACATCCTCTCTCAGCTCTCCGACTACCCTCCGATTGACTTCTCGGGTGACAAAAGGATTCATTGTTTCCCTGACGTTATCGTAGGCCTTCGCATTCACGACGAGCTTTCAATAGACCCTTCCAAAATGCAAGGCAATAAGTCCATCCACGACTTCCATCGTCTCCTTGACCGTGCCTATCGCCCCAAAATCCACCAACCAACAGCCACTCCTTTGCCAAGACTACTCATCTTGTCGAGAAACGGGTCTCGGAGGATCGAGAACGAGAAAAATCTTATCCGTCTATGCGAAAAACTTAACTTTCAAGTGCGGAGCCTAAGCCCAGGACCAACAACGCTTCTGGCTGAAATGTATGAGTCTCTGGTCTACACCGATGTTATTATTGGAGTGCATGGAGCTGCATTGACTCACTTTTTGTTCATGCGACCGGGCTCAGTGCTCATCCAAATCGTCCCGTTGGGAAACGGGTGGGCTGCTGAAACGTGTTTTGGAAAACCTACAAAAAGAATGTCACTCAAGTATATGAAGTACGACATTTTGCCGAAAGAGAGCTCATTGTACCGGAAGTACGAGAGGGACGACCTGGTGCTCCGACGGCCGGATGAGGTGGCCAAGAAGGGGTGGGAGGTGACCAAGAAGTTGTATCTTGAAGGGCAGAGTGTTACTTTGGATTTGGAGAGGTTTGGGAAGTTATTGGTCGAGGCTTATGCATATTCCTTCACTAGCTAGGAAAAGAAGCGGTGGTGTGGAGGGAACATTGTGTTAGTGCTCAAACTTTGAAAAGTATTGGTGCATCTTTTTTAATTCTTAAGATTCGTTTTCTCTATTTACTTGTGGTATGAAAAAGGTAAGAATTACACCACTAAATAACATGCGGTTGATGGGTGGATCTGCAAGGCTGTCATCTTTTCGGACGTTTGGTTCAGGGTATTCATTTTAGAGTAAATGAATGAACTGATATGATTCTCTTTGTGTTGTTTATTGAACCTATTTTGTCATTTTCTTTACCATCTTTTCTTTTTCACTTTATCACAAAGTCTTCTAGGTTAATTCCCCACCCCCTAGGTATTTCCATTCCCCCATCTCTCCTCTAACCCTAGCTGTCCCCACCTCCCCGTCGTCCTTCCTCTGACGAGGTATATCTCCTCCCTTCTTTCTCTCTCCTCTATTTTTGGGTATAATTTTCGTACTCTTTCTTTGTTGATTTTTTCCATTTGTACATAATATTAATTTTTTGCTGATTTCTCCCTCTTTCCACTCGTACATAACACCTGTATAATTTTCGTATTTATTCATGAGATCCAAATGAAAACTAAAGATTTGTGGAGTATCATCTACAAAGAATTTTTAGAAAGCCAAGAGTTTTTTCGCACAAAAATGCTTTCAAAAGCACTATTTCTGAATCCCCACCCCCCACCCCATTTTTCAGTTATAGTTTAAAATTCCCTTTAAGAATCATGTTGTGTTGCATAGCCACAAATGCATGTTCTGCGGTGAATTCCTAATCAAGAGCTTGATTCGATTAATTAGCAATGGACTCAACAATTTCATATAACTTATGAAATGCTTAAATTTGTGTTTATATTTTGGACTTGTTCTATTTAGATTTTAGACTTGTATATTTTACTTTGATTATTTGGACTTGTATTAGTTTTTGTTTTTGAAATTATTATTTATTGAATGTTGTAGTAGTACAAGTTATTCATGTCAAAAAATAATACAAATAAAAATTTATAGTTTGATTCCATACTTTAAACCAAACAGTCAGTCACAAGGAGAAATAGGGAGCAATTCATTTCGTTCCTAGAACAGACCCAAACAGGTAAAAGGAATCAGGATCATTCTTTTCTTTTCTCATTGTTTCTCTTTCTGGGTTCCATTCTGTTTACCTGAACCAAACACCCCCTTAGTTTAACGACAATAAGAAATTTCATAAAGACAACATTCTAAAATTAGGTGAACAAATGGTTTTGGAGGGGAATTTCAACATTTCCTTAGTTATTATGCACTTGTTTTTTAGGTACCATCCGCCTTAGAGACTGTGGTTCCATTTTCGTTGTTATTTCAATGCCAAAATTTAGTTGTCCGAACTTTGTTTTGTTTGCTAGACTTCTGATATTAGGTAGATAAGCTCATTTGACTTTGGAATCAAACTATGATTCAAGTTTAGGTAGCACGTATTGTTCTTAAGAATTGTTCTTTTATAGACCTAAAGATACTTTTAAATGGTAATAATGCCACTTAATTTTTGTATCTATAAATTATCACATGCTTTAAAATCAGAACTTACACAAAGTTGCACCACATCACATTAAGAGCACAAATAACAGCGCCCGGGGTAGTCCGGGCGCCCTGCACACACTCTCTCTCTGCCACGTCAGTTCACCCAACCCACCCAAAGAAATCCCTTACCCATGCCTAGGCTACCCCCACCCACCCTACGCTCTCTTTCCTCCATGTCATTTCTTAATTAAACAATTTTAATTCTCACACAACATTTAACAAATTACATTTTATATAAATCTAATTATAATTACATTATGATTCTAATTCACGATATAATTATTATTATTAATTAATTAACAATAATAATTATTCATTAATAATATTAATCACTATTAAACCACAAAATTTTGAATATTTGAAATTCGAAACGCGCGTGAATGCACAGTATACACGTGAATGTACAGCATACGCATGCATGAAAAGTAATCCGCGTGATTGCACAATATACGCGTGAAAGAAAAGTAGTCCGCGTGAATGTACAGTATACACGTGCATGACAAGTAATCCGCGTGACTGCACAATGTCTAATTTTCTCTATATATACCTTACACAAAACTCAACTTACATCCCATATCTCTTCCACAAACACAACGTTGCAATGTCTTCTCCGGATTACAATCGTTCCCCCCTCATCCACAATCAAATCCGCGTCCACGTTATCCACAAGGATACCCCTCACATCCATTTTACCAACAACCATTTCAACAACTAGACTTCTCCCACTACGCACCACCATTCCCACCACCAGACCAAAATTCACAATTCCCACAATTTCCCCACTACGCACAACCAGATCAAAACTCACAATTCCCACAATTCTCTCACTATGCACCATCATTCCCACATAATCAACCGCAATTTCAGATGTTTGGCCGACACATGTCTCAACAAAGTAGTCCGAGTATGGCGGACACTGAAGAAGATGGTCACAACGACGACGAGTCTCTACCACGACACACCACCATCCCCACCTCCACAGCGCCGCCGCCGCAAGCAAGTCCAAACTGCCAAAGCCAATCTGAAGATGTGGACCACAGCTGAGGACGAGAGACTTGTCTTTGCATATATGGAAACTAGTTACGATGCGGTGACATGGACAAACCAGAAGTCTACTTCATTGTGTGCTAGAGTGAAACGTGTGTACGACATCTCCGTGGAAGGCACAAGCCTCCCCGAGAGGAATGCAGAGTCCTTAAAAGTACGGTGGAGAAGAATTGTACCTGCTGTGAACAAGTGGGTCAGGTGCTTCGATCAGGCATTCCGACGGAAAAGGAGCGGCCAGAATGACGACGATGTTGTATGTCAAGCGCACGTGATCTACAAGTGAACTCATGGGCCTAAAATTCTTTATTTTGATGCTTGAGTTATGTTGCGTAGGTACCCAAAATGAGAGTTTGTGATATCCGAAGCTAATGTCGTGCGTGTTGATTGGGAGTCCCTGGAGTTGCACGATGAAAATAGTCCGCAGTCAGGAAGCCTTGGGAAAAGAAAGAGCACGGATAGCTCCAGGACGCAATCACCCTCGGATGCAAAAGAGCTGGGGTCCTCTACACGTCCAGAAGGTGTGAAGAAAGCCAAGAAAAAGACTAAGAGTGCATTACGGCCCGAGACGACACCGATGTTAGAGAACTTGCACAGTAGCTTTGATACACCACCCAAGTCAGAGAAGATGGTTTCTCCAAGCAGGAGGAGTTAGCGGAAATGAATTTCCAGAGGCATTTAAAAAAACTAAGTTGGACATGCTTCACTCTCTGATGAGGAAGGACAACCCGACAGAGAATGATCAAAAAATAATCGATAAACTTCTTGCCTGGGCAGAATAGAATGAGTACGTGTAGTTTGTTGTACTCCGTATTTTGTATGGTTTGTATTTCGTGTTGTTGTAGTCCGTATGATTTGTATTTCCTTTAACATATGTTTCGTGTGGTGGGTTGTAGTTCGTATTTCAGTATTATTAATGTATTGTTCTTATGGTATTGTCGTATTAATATATATTCTATTTAACTTGATTTTTTTAATTTTTTACTATTAAACCACCTCGACAAGTCGTTCGGGGGTCTCGCTCCCCAGTGAGCGAGCGTCATTAAACCTCGCCGGTGAGGTGGCGGGGGTGGCAGCGCCCATTGGATTTTTTTTGGATATTGAAATTGTTGGTTGTGAATTTTTTTGAATCTTAATCACCTGTAAAAATTATTACCCGACATTAATAACAAATACCCAATCCATTAATAACAAAACCTCCCTTAAATAATTAAAATTTTAAATAAAAAATCGATGAATGGGAAGGAGACACATGCCCCCCACCCGAGGGCGCCCCAGGCGTCTGCCCGGGACGCCTGAAGCCCGGGTAAGCACCCGAGTGGGCATCCCAGACGGGCACCCGAGGGACGCCCGCCCCGTTAACAGGAGTGCGCCAGGGCACCTGGCGGGACACCCCGTCAAGGGTGCACTAATAATAGTCAATATCCAAGCTGACCTTCCACGTCATCAGTCCCTTTTCTCGTCAGGGTGATTTTTCTATTCTTTTTCCTCCGAATAAGTGAATAACATATGTTCTGTTCCACTAGAGAACCGCAAACCCTAATCGAGCCACGAAGCTCCGATTTGGGGGCACCGAAGATGTCCAGCGACGATGGCAGGAGGATTTCTCGCCAACAAATCCAACTCGTAAGCATGATTTCTCCCTCAAATCCCTGTTTTTTTTGTTGAGAACAGTTAAATTCGTGCCCTGGGACTTGGTTAGTGGAGATTTATAGTTAGTAGGTCGGCTTTTAGGTGTTTTTGGACTTTTTGTGTGTGAGCAATCGTGTTGTGGTTGGATTCTTTACTGGTTTGAAAGAGTGAAGGGAAGAACTCTGATTGTGGTTTGGAGCCCTTGAATCTGCTACTGATGTTTAAAACTATGCTTGGTTGTTTTTAAGGAATATTATTTTTTCCAGAAAATGTTATAACTGGTGAAACTGCAATGAGTCTTTGATTACATGATTCTAGTTGTTGGTAAGCTACCCTAAGTAGCACTAGTTACATGTCGAATTTCGCTTAAGATACGATTGGCACAATTTAATGTTGCGATGTCACAAAAATCTCAGCAATCCCCTTCAATTTATCTTGTTCCGCAATTTTGGCCCACTTCTTTTTGACCTTGTCTCCACCAAGGTTCGGTCTTGGGACCGGGGATATGACTCCTCAATTCCCGTTCAGATAATTTGGAATGCCAGGTTGACAAGGAGTGTTACTTTTTAAACGTAACGTGATGATTAATGAATGAAATATTGGCCAAGTATGGTGTGCAACAACGCTAGAGCGTTCCACTTCAAATTTGAAGGTTTTATGACCTCCAAGTGGAGGATGCCACAGGACAGAAAAATGAAATGTCTTATTTGTTACACAAATTACAATAGAGTTTCTTAAGCATTTGTAGGCACGTTTCTTTAACAACCATTCTGAAAAAAACTGTAGCAACTCCTTACCAAACTCCAACCTAATTGCAATCTGCCAATGCACAGGTTTAACTCTTTCAGCATTTTGACAATTTGTTTTTTCAGGAATTTAGTCCTGTCGAATGTGCCTGCTCATCAATCTCAATTCATAGCGCTATATCACTTTAAAATGTTAGTAAATTCTTGGTATAGGTTCAAAATCTGGACCCAATTCTATTAGTAAAATATGATCGTAAAATGACGACGGGTGGAATGATGATCGCGTGTTGACGCTCTAGATAATAATGCGTCGGGTTATGTGATATACAAGTGGTGGTTATTTTGTTGTTTGTGTCCTCAGAAGTGTATGTGTTAGAGATGGATGATGATGCACACTGAGTAGTGGACTTTACTGACATGATGGTGCACTTGTGTTTTGAAATTCTTTTCGTCGAGTAGGGCTTGCGTTGGGTTGTGATATGCAGCAGTGGAGGGAGTGTTTTAGACCTATTTTATAGAAACAACATCAATAGTTTAACTGTTTACTCTGTCTTTCTTAATTTTTTAGACTCAGAAGTCACCTATGAATATACCCTTTTTAAACTTCTATATTTTGTTTCTTCATATATACAACAGTGTTTTTGGCAATAATACCTCCAAAATCCTTGTATTCACATAAATGACTCTTCACATTTATGGTGCTCCCATGTATAGCCCTGATCTCTTCATTTTTAAAAAAAATTCCTTTTCATTTATACCCTTTAAAAATGTGTACTTTTTGACATACAAATTTATATTTCTCCGTAGTATTGAACATTCTCACATATGCTATTGTTTGTTAAATATCCTCTTAATCCAACTTTCATTATAACTTTGTTCCTCCTTTTGTTCTCATATCAGTAACAGTTCTAGATCTAGAAAAATAAAGTGTATTTCCGAAAATGTGACTATTTAATACGCGATACTGAAATTCCAGAAGCATAACGCTACTTGCAGTTTTAGCTTGCTTTTAGTGTCGTTTCATGGGCGTTTTCATTTATTTTTCTTGAAGTATCTGTTAGGCATGTATCAACTCTCTTACATTGTTGTGTTGTTCCAGGTGCGTAATCTCATAGAGCGCTGTCTACAACTCTACATGAGCCAAAAGGAAGTTGCAGACGCCCTTCTTGTTCAAGCCAAAATAGAACCCAGTTTCACTGACCTTGGTACTGCTTTCATATGTTCCTTAATCAAGCAATTATTTCTAGACAAGTATGACAAATGACATTTGGGCTTTTCTATCCATGATCTAATACTACATTATTTTTATATCTTATGCTGAAAATGTTTTAATTATCATGGTTTTGTAAAAACTTTCCAAAAATTGTTGAACAAGTCACACTCACATTACTTGCGATATGTACCGCTTTACATCCTGGAACGGAGTTCTAGATAGAAAATTGCAAATTGAGGATAAAAAATAATCTTTGCCTAATAAAGGAGAAGTAATGCCATTGCATTATATTGCACTTTATGTTAAATACTCTTAGTATTATCGTGGCTTGGGGTAATTGTTCTATATACCCTCAATCATATCTTGGATCTTGCATCTTATGTGTAGGTACCTACAATTGGTGGTCAACAAGGATGAGTTGATTTAAGGGTGAACGACAATTGATAAAATTATCGAACATCCTCATTTAATAATATTTATCGGATATGTGAACTACATTAGGAAAGTAACCAAATTGCAAACAATAAACCATGAACATTACCTGATTACCCAGTGCCTCAAAGGAGGCTCCCGTCTAGGGGGTGGTCAGGTGTACTCAACCTTACCACTGTAAAACAGTGATGTTGTTTCCAATTGACCCAATGATGCGAAGTGCAACTGATCATCTGCAATTTCACAATAGATAAGAAATTCATATTGTTTAGATAGCCAATTGATATAGTCCATGATATTCCAAATGTCAAAAAACAACTTCATCTTTAACATGGAAATGGACAACTTGTGCAAGATGTTATTTGAAAATTAATTTTCCACTTGTAAACTAAATCTATCATATTCATACGCAACACACCATCTCACAAGTATTGGCATAGGTGTCCACAAGCCAACGATAGAACGTATCTTACAATTTGAGAATGAGGTCTTCAACGTATGCATCAGCACAATGGCAGTAATTTGGAATGCTCTGCATACCTTGACATGGTTTTACACAATTAGCATGTTATGGGAGAAATATGTTTTTTTCTTGCATGGCCTTTTTCTGCCATGTATTTGTCTAGCATGTGCTTTGCAAGATGACCCAAATTTAGCACTTCTGACATACTTCAACATGCAAATTGAATACCTTGCTTATGCAGCATACAAAAATGCTCTATTATACATATGGCCTTATTATTCTCTTTTTGTCTTGGTTCTAGTATGGCAAAAGCTTGAAGAAGAGAATCGAGAGTTTTTCAAGGCATATCATGTTAGGCTAGTGGTCAAAAACCAGATCATGATGTTTAATCAGCTTCTTGAGAAACAGGATGAGCTCATGCATGAACTACAACCAACCGGAGTTACACCTACATCCCTTTCAAATGGTTCTGCAACATCATGTATTATCAACATGCGACTTTATGTTTTCTGTAGCTATCATTTCTACTTTTTTCATCATATAAATTATTTTTTAATTTTAATTCTTATAATTTTAAATGCTATATTTTCCATGATCTGCAAATCACAAATAACATGCGACATCATCACAATGAACATTGACTGACTGCTTACTTGGTATTTTTCTACCATGTTGTGGCAGTATAAGATCCCACATTGACGCTTATCTTTTACAAGGCAGCTTGAGGGAAACAATTTGGTTTTACTGGTACAAATATTATTTTATATGAAACGATGATTTACACTGTATGGTAGTTGGGATGAACGCTCTGGGCTTTATTTGAACATTTTTTGTTTTTTTAAGTCAGTAAAGTCATTTTTTGTTAACTTTATCTTTTACCAGTCTCGTTAGCCAGGGCTGGAATTTGGATTGTATATTGATTTTCACATACTTGCCGTGTAATTTTGTTGATTTACTCAAATTATTATGATTTGTTGCTCCTATGTGGATGGCACCTGCATTCGTATTTTTGCAACCAAATCATCAAGTCAAAATTCTTTACTTGAAAAAGATCTTTGTGTTTTGACATTTTCGGTGTTTATACTTTCCTAACCCCACCCATCTCAGCTGCTGTTGAGCTGGCTTTCTACATTATGACTTGGATTCATGTATACGGTTTCCAAGAAGCTGGTGCATGATGCATCTTGCATTTGTGTTGCTGTTTATCTGCATCTTTCATATTCAATATAACCTTTAATCATCAACATTACCATAGTGCCTCAAAAGAGGCTCCGGCTTAGGCGAGATAAGGGAGTGTCTGGTGTACGCAACTATACCACTGTAAAACAATGATGTTGTTTCTAATTGATCCAATGATTCGCATTGCAACTAACCATTTGCAATTTCACAATAAATAAGAAATGTAGATCGTTTCGATATAACCTTTGATATAGTGCTTTATTGAGTTATTCTCTGTCCAGTGCATCAGATTCCTTTGCCATACATATCAGCCCCTGGATCTGATCATCCACACTGTTCTGTTCTTCCATCTAGTATTGTTAATGGTAGGCAGCCTTCACACAAAGGCACAGAGAATGCAAATGGTACCTCCATAGATTCTCAGACTGCTCTTCCTCGAAGGATGCTGCCAGCTGGTCCAGCACCTAGTCAGGGCATGCAGATGGGAGTTCTACAGGGAATGAATGGTGCAGCGATGAAATCTGAACCTCAATACTCAAACAATACTGAGTTTCCGTTCTATTCAGACACTAGTTTTCTGGATGAACGTCACACTGTGGGAGATGCTCATGGTACATCTTTTCGTTGCCCGGAGTTGGGAGGGCAACCAATAAATGATCCACTTTATCCCGATCCATCTTCATTTGGTTTTTTAAGTCAAATAAATAGAAATTTCAGTTTTTCAGACTTAACAGATCAAGGTGCCGGTACGCTCTCCAACTTATGGCGCTAAAAGCTTGGATTTTGTCAACTATTTTGGTTAAGCTATTAAATGATAATTATTGTTGTTTGTTTTTTAAGATATGCTCGAGACTTATGCCAACTCACCTTTACTGGGGCCGGAAAATGATTTCTCTGACTCTCCAGGTAGGGATGTTCTGAAAAGATTTCAATTTCATTGCTTTGGTTTGACTATTCTATGTGGTTTTTCCGTTTGCTGACCCCCAGTGTCTTTGAATGCAGGTGACAATAAGAGGTTTGATTCCATATCCAAACAATACGACGGATTTGGAAGTGACTCATAATGGTATGAAATGTAGGAAAAGTTACATTATATCACACGATTACCTTATTGTTAGCTTTATTGTGCTTTTCTATACGTTCCATGCACATGTATTAGTCATCAACTCAAAATGCTTTTCTTTTGTATTTTTCAGCACGATCACTTAAGTTTTTACAGGAATCTGGATTTAAGCAGTCGGTGCCCTGGGTTGCTTGCATATGCACACAATATAAAACCGACTTATTAAAGCAGAAAATTAAACAATATAAAATGTTTACATTATTAGTACTGTTTTTCCTGAAGTGGTTCTAATTGTTAACTTACTACGTCGATGGTTTAATTTGTGCTTTTATCTAATTCAGAAATCATTATTGGGCTGGGACAATATAAGAAGTTGGCTTTCTGAAATTCACCATAATTATGTACGAAATTGCTACTGTGCTTTTTCATGGGAATATTGCTGTATATCTTCGGAGACATTTGATAAAATATTTGCTCATGCTGACCAAACTGTATTTGCTGTTTACTGTTACTTGAGCCTAGCTGCGTGATTAACAAATTTTGCGTGACACCAATCCCTTTGAATTGTTATGTCAATAGTAGCTACTTTAGATTAAGGTTGTGCATTTCGGAGTTGGAAGAAAGGTTCAGATTTAGGGCGGTTTCCAATGATTGAAAAGGTGGTGGATTAGTCCTCATTTTGAATGAGTAGGTGGACTAGGCGGCTGCCTTTTAATCACTGGGAATAAATCAAATTAAATTAAAATTTAAAAGGTTTTAGATCTAGTGGTCTTACCTTTCAAGGTGTATTTTTTGGCACGTCAGGAAGTAATGTAAAAATTGCTGTCATAGCCTTCATGTGGTCTGATCAGGCATCGTATTATTTCTTTAGCATGCAGTTATTTGTGATACGTGTTATGTTTAAATTGCCTACAGTTTACTTCAACATTATAAATTTCCTTTGGAATGTTATTATTTCACAAGACAGTGCTATAGAAATTGGAAAGGAATGTGATTAGTGGGAAGTCCAACACTTTAAAAAACTAACACAAAAAAACATATTCGAGAAAAAAATAGAGATGAATTTCCCAACTACCACCAGTTAAATCCACGTGATAGTGTGGAACCACTTTTCCTTACAAACTATATAAGTTTTCCAAAGTTGAATTTCAAATAAGAACACGTCTTCCTTTAAGTCTTGGGTGTTTGTGATTAGCATTTCTATGTATTCTTCTATTGAAATGTCATGGAGCATGTTTGTTTGTGACTTGTGTTGCAGGATAGGTGGATGAAAGACAAAAAAGATCATGTAAATACCTTGAGAACTAGTGAGTGTTTCCATGACCAGTGAGTGTTGTAATATGGTAGTAGTCTTGCAGTGTGTTTGGGTTGTTGGTCTAAATGTAAAGTTAACAGTTGATGTTTTTTTTGCAACTCTTGGTTTTTGTTTGATTTTCTCAAATAGTATTATCATACTTATGTTGCAAGTCCCATATTTGTATACCGATTATGTTGGGAATGAAATGTACAAACAAATTGCTCCAATTTTAGATGTGATGATTGCTCAGTGGTGATGTCCGAGTTGCAGTTGTTTCTTCTGTTCAAGTTACGATGTTAGTTCTAATGTCAAAAACCACGTTTAAGTCGCGACTGGGTCGGGGATCCGAACTGGGTTGGCCTATTTTTTTTGTTTAAAAAAAAATAAAGATTAAAAATTAATTTTTTATTTTGTTAAATAATATTTAATTGATATGTATATGTTTTTATATAATTATAAATAATTTCTGGAAATTAAAATAAACGAAAATAATTAATGAAAATTAGTAAAATAAATGTAAATAATTAATCAAAATTAGAAAAAATAAATGTAAGTAATTAAAGAAAATTAGTAAGATAATTGTAAATGTATATAATTAAAGAAAATTACCTAGTAAAATAGAACACATGAATTTACCCAGGTTCACCTAAAAACGCATTAGTAACCCAAAAAATTGGGAGAGAATTACTAATAAATCTTAAAAATAAAGTTTTGAAATTATTAAATTATTTACCCAGGTTCACCCAAAAACGTATTAGCGAGACCCCCGACCGACCCGTTGGAGTGACCATTATTAAATCTAAAGTTTCGAAATTATTTGACAATTAGCGTAATTTAATTAAATTAAGTTACTGTAGAAATAATTTATTTAATAGTTTGTGTATTTTTGTGATAGAATAGAAAATGAGATAATAAAAATGATGTGGATGGGAGAGAGAGTTGAAAGTGAGGTTGAGATTAATGAGTCAAAAATAGGTTGGGTTTGGGATGGGTTGCATAGTATTTTTCGCTGACGTGGCGGAAAGAGAAACTGAGTTGAATGGGGGATTTGTAGGATCGAGAGAGTCCCTAATTCTAATCACTTTTAAGCTAATTACCCACTTGTTTGATCGATCAAGTTATGCACAACGGAATTTAAACAAACAAGCAAGTAAGGAATGAATAATGCAAACCACAATGGACTCGGGTTTTTTTTACAGAGGTTCTGAAGAGAACGTGTTCTAAAAGTTTACTTTTAAATATCAATTATTATGAATTGAATGAGAAATCATTTTGTTCCTTGCTTATGTTATTCGTCTTTTAGAAGTGTTAAGGAAGAGACTCTTGGTCCTTAACCGTAGAGCTCTAAAAGATATTGGTTTAAATAAAACAAAAGATATTCGCAATCATGGTAATTAACATGAGACATTAATTACGAGTTAAGATTGTCGTGTTGGTCATAGATCATTGTAGCTCTACAAGTGAGTGACAACACGGGTACACAAAAGAGGAAAATATTACTTTTGTATACTGAATAAACCTAATAAGTAAAACATTATAGAATTGTGTTTTCTGTGTCATTGATGTTTTACTGCGTCTTTGGTCCTTTGATATGGGACTTATATCCGATCACTTAAGAATTGCTTAATTAGACTAGTGTCTTGAGCTATCGATGAGTGTAGTGTAAAGACATTGGTTGGTTAAGTATGACTTTTGTTGAAGAAGATAGTTAGTCAAAAGATTATCATTGCCCCTCTTAATTGAGTGATGATATTAGTGGGTACCTTAATAAAGCAAAGTTATAACGTGCACAATGTGATTTGAGTTAAGTCACATATTTATAACTAGCTTAAAGAGATCAAGAAAATGAAGATTTTGAGTTCATAAGGTGTGTCGGGTTTCATGTAGAAAATATGACACATGTGGTGAACAAGCAAAATCAAAATTATGTTGTGATTAATAACACAATTAGAATCTAAATTAAATTCATATGTGATGTAAATATTATGGGGTGTAATGATTTATCATTACATAGGATAATATATTACATAAGTTGTGAACTTACTACTAATCCCGAAATGTCAAATTATGTAGGGTTTAAACCGAAATTTGACAAGTCTGCAGCACTGTGCAAAAACGGTTGAACACTAAACCGTAAACGGTAGACCGGATGTTTCACGGTCGACCGGATGTGTCTCGATCGCTACAGGAATTTCGTTTGTTCGTTTTCGGTCAACCGAAGTAGTTCGGTCGGTCGACCGAACATTGCGATGAAATATTTTTTGTCGCGAACGGTCGACCGAAACTTGGGCTAAACAGTCGACCAAACCTAAAAAACGATCGACTGATTCAGACGGTTACTGCAGAATAAATTTAAGAATTAATTAGACCATGCATGGAATTTGTCCATAACTGATTTAATTCATGGCTAAGATTATTTGTTAGCAAATAATGGATGGTTAGATGGAAGTTTGCATGAAATCACGGGAAAGAGGTTGCACATGAATATGTAATTTGGAGAGAACTTATAAATACAAGTTTATCTCATTACCTTATTAATTAATTCATTATTTTCTTGTGCAAACTTCTCTCTCCATAATTATCCACGAAATTTCCTTAATTCTTAAGTTTAGTTTTAGTTTTCAGAGATCTTCTTCTCAAGAGAACTAAAGAAGGGTTAGTAGTTAGATTGTAAACCATATTGGAGATTGAGAGACTAGCTCTTCTCTCTCCAATCTTGTTTAGAGTTTGGTGAATACTCGAAGGCATCCGGCGCAGCGACAAGCATCCGCAACGTCTCCGGATCATCAAGAAGTTTTAGAGAACTTCTAGGTATGACATTCGGAGCCCATGTTTGTTTTAATAAAGTTTTGAAACTAGTTATTGAAACAAACTGATGCATGCATGAAACAAATCATAGAAAAATTGTAATTAATCCTTATTATGCATAAAAATTTCGAAAATAAATATGTGCAATTAAACTAGAAATCCTACAGGTTCGGCCACCGCCTACGTCCTCTCTTGCAAGCTCCACACGACACTTCGAGCTCCGCTCGCGTCTTCACTATCCACTCCCCGTTCCGGGTCGGGAGAGAACACATTTTACAAAACAACTCCACGAACACCCTCGTGAGCTTGACTTTTTTCTCTCACAATCCGAGAGGAACACTTCGGGTTTTCACCGAAGTCCTTGCTTCTTTACAAACGAAATCTTGAGTGGAACAACACTCTCTAAACTTGAGCACACTTGAGTGAGATTGAATTTATGACTAAAGTGTGGAAGGTTTGAGGCTTGGAGTGTTTGAATCTTCTCTCTAATGTATGAGGCAAATATGTGTGGGAGAGTTGTGTTAAAATGTGTTTTACAACTTTATTTATAAGTATTAGAGAGAATATAGCCGTTGAAATTAATTGGGTATAAGTTGGTGTAAGATACACAAAACAGAAACTCGCAGGACCCAATTCTGGATAAGTTCGGTCGACTGGATCGGGCTGAACGGTCGACCGAACAAGGTTTTCGGTCGACCGATACATGAAATGTATTTGGGGTATTTTTGGTTAATACGAATACGACCGTTGGGTATATACGACAAAACAAACGGTCGGAAAATACTTGGGCCTCGGTCGACCGAAAAGGTCTGAACGGTCGACCGAACTTAGGCTGTTAAACACTAACAGATTAATTGATCATTCGGTCGACCGAACGGTCTGTTTCGGTCGACCGAATGTGGGCAGACTGTTTGGGTTCATGTTTAGTGTTTTCCGTTCTATATTTGGGTGATCTATTGAAGTCCAAATTGTGTGAAATTTCGTGTGTGACTTCTTTAGGGAACCTAGTGTGTGGTTGAGTAGTTTTTAGCTCAAGTATGCTCAATTACACAAAGTTTTAAAGACTCAAAGAAATACAAAATACATGTCTTCAAATAAACTTGATTACATGTCTTGACTTGATTTCCTTTCTTTATTGAGTCTTGATCACCTGTATAGGTTAGCACAAAGCAATATATATACAATGCAATATGTGTGCTACTCTACATGATTATAAATAAAATTAGGTTGATTAAATTATCAGAATATAGATTAATGTCAAAAAAATCAACAAGATTTTGGATTGGAGTTAACGTTGCCCTCAGTAGTTACAGATTTGAGATTCGGTTTTTGCAACAAGGATTAGATTAGTAGTGAGAAAAAACTTTTAGGACGTGGATTAGACTTTTAAAATGACCTCTCTGACAATCTGAGGTGTTAGGCAGACGAACTTTAAAGAAATTGGAACTAAAATTTGTATAAAAGGGTGAGCTCCTTATGAACAAGCAGCCCCACAGCCATTTCACATCATGAGAAACAAGTAAGGTTAGATTATGTTAAGCTAACCTATGCTCATGCTGTGATGATGATGATGTTATATTAGAGGGTGTTCATTAATTCTTCTCAGATTGGTGCCGTTTAATCAGGAGTATTGTTCGGCTAGTATTACCCAGAAATTGCATTGGGCCTAGGTCTAGGATATACATATTTCTAGGTTTCATTTGAATGGATCCATATTAAACCTGAATCCGGTCGAACTAATGCATATGTACGTGTAACTAAAAGGATGGCCTTGGAAAGTAGAGTGAAATAAAGGATAATTTTTTTATAATAAACTAGCATCTGCAAAAGCTCCGTAGATAATGGTTAGAGAGAAGAATAAAAATAATGGTTAAGGATTTTGTAGGGGGTTGATTTGTACTGATGTGGCGGAGAGAGAAGCTGACGTGGCTGAGAGATAAACCAGGACGCCTGAAAACTACCCGAACGCTGTTAATGATTCTCTTAATACACTTAAGTGTCGTGCAGAAGTATATATAGTACTATATATGTGTACTGCATTGTATTAGACAAGCAGTCATTCGATTGCTGAGATTAAATAAATAGTTTCAGAGCAATTCCAACAGTTCTACTCGGATCGTGGACCGAAAAGATGGCCTTGGAAAGTAGAGTGAAATAAAGGATAAATATATATTTTTTAAATAAACTAGCATCTGCAAAAGCTCCGTACAATTCGTTGGTTATCCGTGAAATCCAACCAAGAATTAAAATTAATGTCAAAATCAAGCTACTATGTTTGGACACGAAATCCGT
Organism: Triglochin maritima; assembly: GCA_963682175.1. Taxonomy (NCBI): domain Eukaryota; kingdom Viridiplantae; phylum Streptophyta; class Magnoliopsida; order Alismatales; family Juncaginaceae; genus Triglochin; species Triglochin maritima. Next base: position 52,203,346 of record OY821771.1, on the reverse strand, counting down.
GGAAATTAAAATTAAGGTTAATACACTTAAGTGTCGTGCAGAAGTATATATAGTACTATATATATGTACTGCATTGTATTAGACAAGCAGTCATTCGATTGCTGAGATTAAATAAATAGTTTCGAAGCAATTCCAACCGTTCTACTCGGATCGTGGACCGAAAAGATGGCCTTGGAAAGTAGAGTGAACTAAAGGATAAATATTTTTTTTTAAAATAAACTAGTATCTACAAAAGCTCCGTACAATTCGTTGGTTATCAAAGGAAAATCCAACCAAGAATTAAAATTAAGGTCAAAATTAAGCTACTATATTTGGAGATGAAATCAACGACAGAGGAATCAGAAGTACGTCAACCATTGGTGTGAAATTGCGAGTTACGTGGAGGAGTGGAAGGTTTGCAATTAATTGCATGGTCGAGGCAAAGTACGTACGTATGTATAAATAGGAAGGAAGTGTAGTTTGATTTGAATATATAACAGAGTAATTAGAGAGAAAAAGCAGAACAAGAAATAAATAATCAAGCAAGCAAGCAAGATGGCAGCATTAATGGGTGTGCGTAGTAGGAGAGTAGTTGTGTTGTTTTTGGGTATGATTTTGTTGATGGGTTGCTGCATTAGCAACGCAAACGTGGGCAAAGACGGAACGATTAGTTATGGTGCTGTGGGTGCGGGGGGAGTACCATGCAAGCCGGGAAATACTGATCCCAGATGCAGGTCCTCAGCAACAAACTCACCTTACAATAGAGGTTGTTCACCTATTAATGGTTGCAGGAGTGCCAGCAATAATTTGTCTTGAACTCAATCCCATCATGCATGCATTTACGTCAAACAAATTAACCTGCCCGGCCGGGACTTATCTACTTTTGATCATCTCCAGCATTTCAATTACTTCATTCCTACAACTATGTATGTCGTGGGTTTTAATTTATTGCGTACGTCCACGTTCAGCTCAACGTACGTACGTAAGTGTATAATTAACCCACTTCTGTTTTTTTTATTTTATTCTCTTTTAGATGACAATAACTACCCTGTCAACCTGGGGATATATACTTTTGTTATTCATATAAATAAAATATTTTTGTTTCTTTAATTCTGTTGCTTTGGTAATGCTTATTTAATTGGTAATTTGTGTGTCTCTGTATATATGCAGTATACTAATCTTTACAAACGATAACATTAAATCACATGGTTTATAATTTTTTTGGTAGCAAAATAAAAATAAAAATGCTTGGACAGGTTGTTGACTTGTTTTTTTTTAAATAATAAATATTGTATGAGTATGGGTTTGATTTTCTCCTCGGATTTCAGTAGCCATACGGATTAATTTGGAGAGACAATTATTTATGATGCATGTCGTAGCTAGAAAGTGGTAAAACACTTGTAAATTAAGAAAGGTCAAACATGTATGAATTATTGGTGTCCTGCATGCCAAGTAGCTAGAAATACGGAATGCGGTTACTACGTGATGAGATACATGGAGGAAATCCTCGATGTGGCAACTCAAGACGTATGTCTAACCGAGGTAATGTAGATCGTTATTCAATTGTATATTCAATTGTAGTTTCAATATTTAGTTATTAATATTCAACACACTTGTAATTTTTTGATAGGTTTTCCCAAAAAGTAGTGATCCATTCTCGCAACAAGAGCTCGATGAAACTCGCGACCGATGGGCTCGCTATTTCATCAGAAACATGCTGACGAACTAAGAGGTTCTACTGCCAATTGTATTTTTTGTAATTTAGTTAACAAGTGCACTTGTATTACAAACCTACACTTTATGCCTTAATATAATCGCCTTAATTTTAGAATGAATTAATTGCAAGTGTGTTGAATGTCAATTGTGTGGTTGTATTTTTGTGTTTGTGTTTGTGCATGTATGCTTGTGGATGTATGTGGATGTATGCTTGTGAATGTCAATTGTATGGATGTATGTGGGATGTATATGGATGTATGTGGATGAAATTTATAGGTGAACGAATTTGGTGCAGTTGTATTTACACGACGACGATGACTAAAAACAATTTCGTCGGATCCTATTTATTTTTTTTTGTCCAGGTTTAGGAATAGACGTCGGCTGTCTCTATAAGCCGACGTCTATTCCTCTGAAGAAAAAAAATAGACGTCGGCTTTACATGTAATCCGACGTCTATCCCTAAAGTATAGGCGTCGTATGTTAGTTACCCGACGTCTAGCCCTAAAGTATAGGCGTCGTATGTTAGTTAACCGACGTCTATACATTAAAGAATAAACGTCGGCGTCTAATTAAGGCCGACGTCTATTCGTTAGGGATAGACGTCGGCTATACGATGGCCGACGTCTATGTATAGACGACGCACACATATACGTCGGATAGGGGTGTGCATAAATCCGACGTGTATAAGCCCTTACATCCGACGAATATTCCCTTTTCTGTAGTAGTGCTGGTGAATATGAGAGTAATATGAAGAGAGAGTGGTGTTAGGAGAGTGAAATGAAGAGTTATATAAGCAGAAAGGGTAGAAGGGCAAAATGGTAATTCGTACTGGCGATTTAAGTAGTTTTCTGGCGATAAATAACAGTTCAGAAAAAAAAATTATATAAAGCTAAATATTTATTAGAAAAATTGTCTTTTATAAAAATTAAATATTTTGTAATTTTAGAATATAAAAATTATCGAATTTCATTAGTTTAGTAACTGGGTCATTAAGTTTAGTGAGAGAAGAAGAAAAGATGATAGAGGAAAGATAAAGATGAGAAAGAGTATAGATAAATTATTTGAGTAATGTTTTGCAATTTTTACAACACATAATGAATTTTATGAATTCTGGGTTTATTCAGTGTGGTTCTGCAAAATTTCCATTAAATATTAATAAAACTAACGGACGTTAACGAAGACATTAACGAATGACTAACTGAATGACATTGGAAAATTTTAGTGACATTAGAACAAGTTTTTGAGTTTTTCTGTGGAAATAGTTGCCTTCAGATGACATATGTCCAATTTCGTTGTTTTTTGATGTAGAAAATGAAGGATTACTGATTACCTTATAAAAGAGAGGAACAAAAGGGGGTTTGGTTGAAGGGGAAGTAAGGAAAATTAGAAGAGAAAACAAAATGCGAACTTAAAAAAACTTCAAATAATCCGATGTCACGAACAATCCATAATCTGTAGTGGACACTCACTCTGAGAACCAAGCAAAGATATAAACTTTGGTCGTTATTTTGCTTATTTACTTAAGATAATATTAAATTATAATTATTTAAAAATAAAAAAAATCAACATTTAGATAATGGTGAGAGAGAAGAATAAAAATAATGGTTAATGATTTTGTAGGGGGGTTGGTTTGTGATGATGTGGCGGAGAGAGAAGCTGACGTGGCTGAGAGAGAACCAGGGCGCCCGGAAACTATCGGGACGCTGTTAATGATGCTCTTAATACACTTAAGTGTCGTACAGAAGTATATATAGTATTGTATATATGTACTGCATTGTATTAGACAAGCAACCATTCGCTTGCTGAGATTAAATAAATAGCTTCGGAGCAATTCCAACAGTTCTACTCGGATCGTGGACAAAATTGGTTATCCGTGAAATCCAACCAAAAATTTAAATTACGGTCAAAATCAAGCTAGGACACGAAATCCGTGGAAATTAAAATTAAGGTTAATACACTTAAGTGTCGTGCAGAAGTATATATAGTACTATATATATGTACTGCATTGTATTAGACAAGCAACCATTGGATTGCTGAGATTAAATAAATAGTTTCGGAACAATTACAACGGTTCTACTCGGATCCTGGACAGAAAAGGATGGCCTTGGAAAGTAGAGTGAAACAAAGGATAAATATTTTTTTATTAAATAAACTAGTATCTGCAAAAGCTCCGTACAATTCGTTGGTTATCAAAGGAAAATCCAACCAAGAATTAAAATTAAGGTCAAAATTAAGCTACTATATTTGGAGATGAAATCAACGACAGAGGAATCAGAAGTACGTCAACCATTGGTGTGAAATTGCGAGTTACGTGGAGGAGTGGAAGGTTTGCAATTAATTGCATGGTCGAGGCAAATTACGTACGTATGTATAAATAGGAAGGAAGTGTAGTTTGATTTGAATATATAACAGAGTAATTAGAGAGAAAAAGCAGAACAAGAAATAAATAATCAAGCAAGCAAGCAAGATGGCAGCATTAATGGGTGTGCGTAGTAGGAGAGTAGTTGTGTTGTTTTTGGGTATGATTTTGTTGATGGGTTGCTGCATTAGCAACGCAAACGTGGGCAAAGACGGAACGATTAGTTATGGTGCTGTGGGTGCGGGGGGAGTACCATGCAAGCCGGGAAATACTGATCCCAGATGCAGGTCCTCAGCAACAAACTCACCTTACAATAGAGGTTGTTCACCTATTAATGGTTGCAGGAGTGCCAGCAATAATTTGTCTTGAACTCAATCCCATCATGCATGCATTTACGTCAAACAAATTAACCTGCCCGGCCGGGACTTATCTACTTTTGATCATCTCCAGCATTTCAATTACTTCATTCCTACAACTATGTATGTCGTGGGTTTTAATTTATTGCGTACGTCCACGTTCAGCTCAACGTACGTACGTAAGTGTATAATTAACCCACTTCTGTTTTTTTTATTTTATTCTCTTTTAGATGACAATAACTACCCTGTCAACCTGGGGATATATACTTTTGTTATTCATATAAATAAAATATTTTTGTTTCTTTAATTCTGTTGCTTTGGTAATGCTTATTTAATTGGTAATTTGTGTGTCTCTGTATATATGCAGTATACTAATCTTTACAAACGATAACATTAAATCACATGGTTTATAATTTTTTTGGTAGCAAAATAAAAATAAAAATGCTTGGACAGGTTGTTGACTTGTTTTTTAAAAAAATAATAAATATTGTATGAGTATGGGTTTGATTTTCTCCTCGGATTTCAGTAGCCATACGGATTAATTTGGAGAGACAATTATTTATGATGCATGTCGTAGCTTGAAAGTAGTAAAACACTTGTAAATTAAGAAAGGTCAAACATGTAGGAATTATTGGTGTCCTGCATGCCAAGTAGCGAGAAACCAATCAACTCCAAAAATTAAAATTAAAATTATTTATGTAACACCTATAATCCACACTCGGGACACAACATTCAATAACAAACTATAAACAAACAAAAAAGAGACATTAATCATTATAGTCAAGTCGAGACCTCAAAATATATGTCGATATCAGCCCAAGTTACCTCCAGCCGCCTACCACGTCCTACCACTTCGGAGACATACTCTGTTTAGCAGTTCAACACTTGGTCATGCATAAGCTTGTTCATCGGATGTTGAAGATGATGAAAACTTTGAACTGGAAGACTTATCGGATGAAGACATTGTTCGTAGATGAATGAGTGAGATTTGGTAGAACCAACGAGGACTGGATTTATAGTTGTGAGAAATAACCTACAGTGCACGCGTGACTACACAAAACACAAGACAATGACATCGGTTCTTGGACTTCTCAAGCATCGAAAATCTACAGTGCGCGCGTGACTACACTAGACGATGACATCGGTTCTTGGACTTCTCAAGCATCGATGACCTACAATATGCACGTGACTACACAAAACACAAGACGATGACATCGGTTCTTGGACTTCTCAAACATCGATGACCTACAGTGTGCGAGTGACTACATAAAATACAAAACGATAACATCGGTTCTTGGACTTCTCAAGCATCGATAACCTACAGTATACGCGTGACTACACAAAACACAAGACGATGACATCACATCTTGGGGTTCTCAAGCATCGAGGACCTACAATATTTCGTATTCGTATTTGTATTGTATTTCGTATCCGAAGTTTATGAGTATTGTACTAGTCTTTCATATTTCGTATATGATTTTTTTAATTTTTAACTTTAATTATATCTTAATAAATAAAAAATAATTTAATTAATCATAAAATAATTTTACAATTAATTTTCAAAACCTAATTAATTAAATTACAATTTAACTAATCAATACATTAACCTAATTATATAAAACTAATCTTTTTCTTTTAAACAAAAAAATAAAATAAAAAACCAATCGGGGGGGGGGGGGGGGGGGGGGCACGTGGCCCCCCAGAATGGGCGCCCGAGCGCTTTTCTGGGCGGTTCTGCCCGGGAACCACCCTCCCGTTAAGGGAGGGCATTTCGGCCACCCGAAAAAGAACACTCGTTAAGGGTGCTCTTATAGATTTTTCTCTTTTTATATCTATTCACTAGCCAAAAAAATTTATTTTTATTTTTGTTGATCGTAGAGTATGTTGGTGCAGTATAATTGATTATTATTGTGTTTTTTCTTTTGTTGATCGTAGATTTTGTGATTACAATATACTTTTTATGCATAATAGAATTATAACGGAATACATTTAATCACAAACTTTAATTTCTAGAATATCACAATATAAGTCTTGAGTTCAAGTGGTTCATATTTGACAAAAACACAAGTATGTTGTCTTGAAGTCAAATGATATCTATATAACCTGATCGATTGTGTAAGACTCACAATAGTAATGGAGCTCGGTTGGAGAATTTTTTTGTTCCAAATGGGAAATGACCCTTCGGCTTGGGTCCTTGCGCACCATCATGGATTATAAGAATACAAAAGAACTTATGATGATCTATTCATCTCTCTAAGTCCCCATCTCAATTGAAAGCATACTAACCAAGTTATTTCTCTCGTCATATAATTTAAGAAAAGGTTTAAAATGATGTCAACCTTGTAATTCATACTATAAGTACATCATATTATTTGCATGACCACTAATGAAATCAAGATATTATACGAAAATGGAATATACGTCGGATGTACGGGGCTATATACGTCGGATATAAGCACTCCCAGATCCGACGTCTATGTGTGCGTCGTCTATACATAGACGTCGGCCTTCATATAGACCGACGTCTATACGTAAAGAATATACGTCGGCTGTATATATAAGACGACGTCTATTCTTTAACGTATAGATGTCGGTCGTTATATGGACCGACGTCTATTCGTTAGGTATAGACGTTGGTTCAATAAGCGACGACGTCTATTCCTAAAGCATATACGTCGGTTGAATAAGAGACGACGTCTATTCCTAAAGCATATACATCGGATTCATACCACAACCAACGTCTATGCCTTTCTTCAGAGGAATAAACGTCGGCTAATTACAACAGCCAACGTCTATTCCTAAACCTGGACAAAAAAAGCATCCGACGAAGTTATTTTTAGTCATCGTATTCGTGTACATACAACTGCACCAAATTCGTTCACCTATAAATTTGTTCACAAATACTCACAATTTCATCCACATGTACATACAAGCACAAACACACAAGCATACATGCACAAAGACAAACATACAACGATACATGCATAAACATACAAGCATACACAAGCATACACAATTGACATTCAACACACTTGCAATTAATTCATTCTAAAATTAAGACGATTATATTAAGGCATAAAGTGTAGGTTTGTAATACAAGTGTACTTGTTAACTAAATTACAAAAAATACTAGTGGCAGGAGAACCTCTTAGTTCGTCAACATGTTTCTAATAAAATAGCGAGTCCATCGGTCGTGAGTTTCATCGAGCTCCTGTTGCGAGAAGGGATCACTACTTTTTGGGAAGACCTATCAAAAAAATACAAGTGTGTTGAATATTAATAACTAAATATTGAAACTACAATTGAATATACAGTTGAATAACGATCTACATTACCTCGGTTAGACATACGTCTTGAGTTGCCACATCGAGGATTTCCTCCATGTATCTCATCACGTAGTAACCACATTTCGTATTTCCAACCTGCTTCCGGTACTACAAATATAGAAATTCGCTAAATATATGTTCCTAAGTTAATTAACAAAAATGAGATCGAACGTACTCTCATTCCATGCCATGTTATTCCTGATTTTGTGGTTGTTCTCCTACCACCTAAAGCTCTGTAAACCTTAATTGCCCTGAGTAGCACAAGTTAACATATCATTCAATAATACTAATAAAAATCCACGAATTACTTTTTTCGCGACTAAACGAACTTATATATTTAGAAGTTTCTTTATTGATTCCCTTGGTTTATTCGACCCCAACGGATCAAACCAATATGCCGAATTAGTCGTGGGGCATACAACGACAAGCATCCAATGAGCCCTGTTATATATATATAATTAGAAGCTTATTACAAAATAAAATTTCACTTTGAATTACAAAGTTTACCTCTCATGATAAGGGAACATATAATATCTTTTGTCTTCTTCTTTAAAGAATGTCCCAAGCTGACCCGATTTATCGTCATTCCCGTATATATATGTAGATGGACTGATAAATCCATCTCCGATGACCAAGATAGACAGTCTTAGAACCATTAACTAGTTGCAAAGACCATGTAATTTCCTCGCAAATTGGACAAGCTTTATGACCTTTGACTGAATATCCAGACAGATTACCCCTATACAATATACAATCGTTCGGGCATGCATGTATTTTCTTATATTCCATTCCCATAGGGAACAACACTTTCTTTGCATCATAAGTTTTATCTGTCAACTCATTATCATCTGGAAGCATCTCTTTCACTAACTTCAACATTGATGTGAAACTGACATCGGACCAACCATTTCCAGCTTTTAAATTGTAAAACTTCAACACCGCTGACAATCTAGTGAATTTGGTACAATTCTTATACAACGGCTTTGATGAGAATTTTATTTATACCGCAAGTGCACGACGTCAATGAAGACGTGGCAAGTACGAGTCGAACACAAGGAGGGAGAGATATTGTTATTTTTGTGATTTTCGATTAAGGAAAGAAAGAGAGAGAAATAAGGTTGGTTTGAGATTTTGGATTTTTAATTTTCTAAAGCAAGAATAACAAAAACAAACTAAGAATAAAGCAAATATGGATGAGAGTCCAGCGGGTGGGGGTTTAGATATCGGGTTTTGTTTAGAGAAATCTGAAACTTATAATAAATCACATTAGTTATAAAGCATTACATGATAAATGACTTAAAATAAACTCAAGTAAACAAAATATACTAACACGAAATTAAAATAATAACATCATTCTTCTTCTCGTCACCCTAAATCCGTCACCCCCACCCTTTGGAGAGAGTTAGAAACTCATGGATGGAGGGAAGGAGAAAGGGTCCTAGAGAAACTACGAAAGAAAACTAAAAATACGAAATAAACCAACAGAATTTTATTGCTAAAGAATGGAATAAAAAAAGTTCTCTTTACAACATAATCTCTGGGCTATTTATAGCCGATACAAGTGACCCAAGTATAAAATAGGAAAGTACACGCGTCAATACACAACTGGACAAAAACGCGACACGAGGATCCAGAGGGGTGTAGCAATTTCACCACAATTTATATGTAACGTGCGGCGTTTTCTCTGCCTTTCTGGCTCTGATTTGATCCAGATTTTTCCTGTGTGTTTATGGTATGATTTAGCTGTCCTTTGCGCGTCCGGATTGATTTCTTTCCTTTCTTTTGAGCTCTGAATTAATTTCTTCATATATTTGGAGATCCAAATTGGTTTTTCTTTAGAACTTCTCCAAAATAATATTTTGGTATTCGTAATTTGCAGTCGGGTCCTCGGTTTTTTGCAATTAAGTCCCTGACTACTTTTGTGCTTAAGTCCTTGACCTTTTTGTAATTAGGTCTTTGAATGCTTTTATGCTTGGATGGACTTCAATTTGAACCCCGATAATCTTGAACTTGGTCTTTATGACAGAAATGAGTCTCTTGCACGCGTTTATGCTCGGGATATGGGTAACTTGCTTTCAGGTCCATGTATTCTGTAAATAAGACTAAACACATACCTTAGTAACATTTATTGATATAAAATTAATCTAAATGACAGACATATGATGCAATGTATGCAATGCATCAAATACCCCCACACCTAGATTTTGCTAGTCCCTAGCAAAACAAAATATAAGAAAAATGAAAGCAGGGAAATCCTAACTCACTTTCGTAGGAATCACGGTTGCACTTAGCATGTGCAACAAGCCTTTAAACCCCTAAGTTTCCTTAGAGGACGAGTTTTGTCTCGTGAGGGTTTTCAGTTGACACACCCACAAAGTCTTAATTCAACATTTCATTAATAACTCTCAATATCTCCACCTCAACCTTATACATCTCACTTAGAATTCTTGCATGCTCATTATATAAATCTAACTCATAAAAAATCTGACTTGGTCTTCATTCCTCCAATATTCACACCACTAACCTTTCTACACATGTTATCACTTAAATTATTTTGCACGCCTCCCGTGGTGGTGAAGTATCATTCGGATCAACCATGACATGAATCATTCTTTTAACTTTGGGCCTTGAGTATCTTAAAGTATTTTTTTCTTTTTTCCGTGATTCAACACATTTGCTTTTTTTGACACTTTTACCATTTTTGCATTCGTGTAGCGAGTTTGGTTGATAATCTCGAGCTGGCATACTCAAGTTACCGGGTTTTAAGATACCCCTACGGACCAGTGACTCGAAGGCTTGGGCTTTTGTAATCATTTTGCAAGATGTGCTTTCCTCACTTTTATTCCCCTTTTATTTTCCTCAAGGCTTAATTGCTATTAGAAGTCCACAGTTCCCGGTATATTTTCCTCAACCTCTGCTTTTTATCAATCACTTCAAAGATTTGATTCATCCAATTTAAGTGCATACGTGTCTTAAAGGGTAATGGGTTATTTCTTTGGAACTTAGATTTATGTCATAGTTTCTACAAGCAGAACTATATAATAAGGAACAAAAACTCAATGCAATTTGTACACGGGTTTTTGCAGTTCAATCTTAAGCTATGTCATGGAGCATTGAATATTTTTTTTAAACCAACAGAATATATAGATAGATAAACACCCCCACACCTAAATCATGCATTGTCCTCAATGTATGCAAAGATAAAGCAAATGCACTTATTACCTGAGTCAACTTGCGGTAGAGGGATTGAATTTGCTCAGAGTCGACCATAGTCAGAACTGGATTAAATGTCACCATGTTGGTGCATGTATCCAGTTGAATTGTTCCCTATGTTGCCCTGAGAGTCCTGAGGTAAAGATTTCACACCCCTCACATGTGTTAGTTCTCTTATTTGCTCGAGTGGTGTGGTTGGGTAGATGAATTACTCCCCTTTTTTCTCACTTTCTTTTTGATTTTGTGATGATTTATTTGATTCAGAAATCTTATAGATACGCGATCTCATCACAACATCACTTTGATTGCATACTATTTCTGGTTCACTATCAACATGAAAGATATTAAATTCAGCTTTTAAGTTTCCAAAAGATAGTGGCATGAGTCCATTTTGACAATTTATCAAAGCTTCAGAAGTGGCTAAAAAGGGTCTGCCTAGTATTACAGGGATTTGTCTTTTAGGATTGAAAACAGGTTCAATGTCTAGAACGAAATAAATCCACTGGGTAAATGAAGTCACCAACCTTAATCAAAACATCCTCTACTATACCTCTTGGTTTCTTAACAGAGCAATCAGCAAATTGAAGGGTTGTCTTAGAGGGTTTTAGTGGACCAAGGTTTAGTTGCTCATAGACAGAGAACGGGAGTAAGTTAACACTAGCACCAAGGTCTAGAAGGGCTTTGTTGATAAAAGTATCTCCTATCACACATGAAATTGTGGGACACCCAGGGTCCTTATATTTTATAGGAGACGAGTTGGACAGAATATAGCTTATGTTTGCAGTTAAGAATGCCTGCTTTGGTACGTTCGATTTCTCTTCTTAGTGCACAAATCCTTTAAGAATTTAGCATAAGCAGGTATTTGTTGAATCATATCTAGGAGTGGAACATTCACCTTAACTTGCTTAAATACTTCCAAGATTTTCTCCATTTGTGCACTTGAGCTCTTCTTGAGTCTATTGGGGAATGAGGCTTTAGGAACATAGACTCGCTCAAGTTGAGCTATAGGGTCAAGTTGACTAGGTGGGTTGGGCTTTTCAAATTGGACTTCAGGTTCAATGGTTAGGTCACATGTGGGTGCTTGACGACTAGATTGATTAGGAGCCCTAGGATTTACCACATTGTTATCAACTTGTTTTCCTGACCGTAATGATACAACTGCATTTATTTGTTGGAACGATCCCTCCTTATGAACCATTTGAACCGGTCTAGGGTTGTTACTTCCTAGAGGTGGTTGATAGGGCTGATATTGATTATTAGGTCTTGGATTCACCTCAGGTTGACTTGGAAACTGACCATTTTCTCTTTCACCTACAATTTGTGCTAGTTGGCTGACTTGTGTTTCTAGCCTTTGGAAGGATTTGGTGGTTGTTTGCATAAACGTTTTAACCAAATTTTCCAAGCTTGTCAACCTAACATCATAATCTCCATTGTTACTAAACCCAGATGATGTATTATTTTGGTTATACGGGTTTGGTTGTTGTCTAGGAGGTTGACCTTGTTGGTTCCATGAAAAATTAGGATGATTACGCCAACCCGGGTTATAGGTTGATGCGTATGGGTCATTTCTAGAATGGTTAAATGCGACATTGACTTGTTCCACGTCCGCACAATCCTCCATTATATGACCAGTTTGACCACATCTAGAGCAAGGGATAGAAGATGCTTGATTCACTAGGGGTCGGGTTTTTAGCTCTAGACTTTCCATTCTACGCATAAGGGTAGCTAGTTTTGCTTCAACAGCAATAATAGCATCTACAACTAAGATACCTGGTTTGGGGTGACTTGCTATTCTAGATCCAATACTTGGGTTAATCGGTGCTCTAGCATTGTCCCATTGCATACTAATTTCGGCTAAATCCTCAAGAAAAATTCAAGCATCATTCTCATTTTTGGACATGAAGTTTCCTTGGCTTACATATTCTACCATAACCCTAGATGTAGGTGTCAATCCCTCATAAATAATTTGGCACAATTGCCATCTTGGAATTCCATGATGAGGGCATTGGGTCAACAAGCTTTTAAATCTTTCCAAATAGGAATAGAACGACTCGCTCTCAGATTGAACGAATGTAACAATTTCATTCCTAATCCTAATAGTCTTATGGTTGGGGAAATATTTCTTTAAGAACACTTGAACAAACTCGACCCAACTCCTAATAGATCTTTCGGCTAGACTATATAGCCATTAACAAAAATGATAGTTATTATTGGAGACAATAAATAAAATTTCAATTTAAAAGAATTTGTTCGTAGATGAGAATATTCGGAGACATTAAGATGAGAAAAGAATGACTCAGAGGAGAGGAGATGAAGTCCTTAATCTAGCGTGGGAATAAGGTAGATTAGAAACCTAACTAAGCAATCAAGGCCAAAACAGCCTAAAGTCCACTATAGGTCCTTAGTAATAGACGACGCCTAACTTTGAGGTCCCACCAAGGACCACTAGTCTGTAGGAAATCAAGAACCCGGAGGTCCCTAATATCTCAGGGAGACTAGATAGGCAACGACGTTCAGGCCGAAACGGTCTTCAACATCGAGGACCACTAATCTGTAGGAAATCAAGAACCCGGAGGTTCCTAAAATCTCAGGGAGACTAGATAGGCAACGACATTCAGGTCATAACGGTCTTAAACAGTTTCCTCTCCTTAATGCGTTCGAAAATCCTAGGGGCCAACGTCTAATTGATTTTAGTAAGACTCTTTTATTAAGTGGTTTTTGGGCTAAGGAAAGGGTGATGAAATCCCCCACCTCATCTCCTATAGGTGACTGCCCCCTAAGTGTTTTTCATACCTTAATCTAACAAACAACACACCAAACAAACACTCACCTCACTCTTGTTATAATGCAAGTCTTACTAACTAATGCGTGTGATTGGTTCGTTTTATATTAAACTGCAAGTTCACGACCACGTTGAAGCGGTGGTAAATACGGGTCGTCCACTGGGAGGTGTGTCGACTTTTGGTTTGTGCGAAGGCTAGTGGTAAAGAAAGGAGAGAAAGGTTGGTTACACTAAACTACACTAAGATGCAAAAGGAAATGAAAGATAAGCAATAAAACTAAACCCCATAGGGGGTAGAGAAATAATGTGAATATAAAGATGTGTGTGTGTTCAATTAAGCTCCTCACAACATGTAGTGCATGAAATCATAAAACTACATCCAACTTTGCCTCCACATGAATTAGGATAAGACTACATTATTAAAACATACAAGACAATAATTGGAATGAAGCTAAATGAACTCGTGTATAAAGACTAGACCCTACTATGCCTCCACATGAATTAAGATAACCCAATATCATTAAAACATACAAGACGTTAACTTAGGTAAAGGCAACAAGAGTACATACACTAAAATTGTGTTTCCAATATTAATTCCATCCATATCCTAACTTTATCATTCCCCATAAAATAGGTCCACTAATCAAAGCATAAGCTAACCTTCATTCAAGAGCATTAGCATATCAAAGATAAGAGTGAAAACCCATTAGATGGTTATGGAAATCATATAAAGCCCAATGGATTAAGATAACACACACTTAATACACTACATGATCATATCACATATTTCTCCACCCCCAAATGTGGATGGAACTACTCACTACTCATTACACTAACTATACTAATAAAATGAAGCATAATACTGAAATGAAACTACACTAAGCAAGCAAGAAATACTAAATAAACTTAAAAGGAAAGGAAAGACTAAACAAGCACGCACAAATTAAAAGACAAGATTAAAAGAAACTAGAACAATTATTTTATTAACAATGACTCACATTGAAGGTAGCATTCTTCTCCACCTTGAGTTTTTGCTTCAAGGCTCACTCCTTAGTAGAGAGAATGCCACCAAGCAATGAGTAGTTACAATGGAAGGTGAAGAGTTCTATTTATAGGCATGGAAAAAGCTAATCCGGGACAATCCCCCGATGTGGGACTAAACAAATACCAAAAATAGACTAAGCATACACAAATACACGTGCTCCACAAATCTTAGCGGATCCAGATCTATCTGGACCGCCAATTAGCGGTCCAAGACCACCAATTGGCGGTCTATAAGCTCCAGATCCATTTGATTTTTGTGATGGGCTTTGCTTGAAGTATTTCTTGGTATTGGATGCATCTACTTTGTTTATTGGAGCTCCGACCCGAATCGAGTTGTCAAAATACTCCCTCATGATGGTGTGGAGTTTTCTATTTTGCTCTTAGGTCCTTCGGTCTTACGTTCAGGTCCTTCTCTCTTGCATCTTAGTCCCCATGTCTCACAATTCAGTCCTTTTCCCTGCTTTTGAGTCCTTTCATGGCTCATCTCTACAAACCTCTTTATTTCTGAAATTCAAACATAAAACTCGTCACATAGCATTGCTTAGGTGTAAGATAATGGATATAAGATACAAATATGAGCATGAAATGATGTCAATTAGCGTGCTTTCTAATAAATGATGAGTGAAAGATAGTACGTACCTTACGCCAGCAATCTACGACAGAAATCGTAAATAAATAATAAATATGATGAATACAAATCCTATATGATGAATGACTTAGCAAATATTGTCTAATCTTTTGCTTTGGGTTATTAAAGGCCAAGTTGTTTAAGGGGGTTAATGAGTTAAACATAAAACTTTCTAAATAAAAGAATATCTTAAGCATAAATAAACATTTAACTAAATAAACATGTAACTAAATAAACATGTAACTAAATTTTAATCTATAACTTTAAACATAAAAGGCTAGGCTCGGATATAACATACAAGCAAGGCATAAAAAAATTAAAAAACCAAAGATTTTCAATTAGGGTATCAATGTTATACCACTGTTACAAAGCAACCTACACAAATAAAACATCAACGAAAATTCCTCATTTAGTATTAAAAACACACACTAAAGCATACGTATGAAGGAATATCCTGTAGAAAAACAAAGAGAAACCAAAATATGAGAAACTGAACCCGAATGATTTCTACCAAATTAATTCACTACCAAATTAACTTTCTAGAAGTTTGACGAGGTCAGCTTTCTTTAGCTTTGAGTAACCATTAACTCCCCTACCAAATGATTTCTACCAAATTAATCCACTACCAAATTAACAATTTCTAGTAAATTACGAGTCCAAAAGACTTCGATCAAAAGCTTAACTAGTTCAAGCTAGCAAGAGACTCCATTTCTTTCAAGAACATACGAAATATCTACAAACTTAAGCGTAAATCACGAAAATACGAATATATTCAAGATTAAAACCAAAAAATCGAAATGTTGCATTCACCAACAATAAACGAGAGGAGAAGTTTACTAACATTGAAAAGAATCGTAACTACAAGAAAAATCCGAAAACAAACCAACAAAAACGAACTTAACACTTACATTGGTTAGGATGAAGAGGAAGACGGAGGAAGAAGGAGAAGAGGGCCGAAGACGGGGAGGAGAGCTTGGGACGTCGCTGCGGTGCCGGAGACGGTGCGGATCGGTCGGAGATCGGTCGCGGAGGAGAGTTCTGTCGCGGGACGGCTAGGGTTTGGGTGGGTTTCTGAATAACAGAAAACACGTCTGTTCGATTTCTTTAAGACCTATAGACGTCGGATATTATAGATATCCGACATCTATACCTCGACGTCTATATGCAGGGGGTATAGACGTCAGTCATTTATAACGACCGACGTCTATAAGTCGACGTCTATACCTTATAGACGTCAGATTCACAGGGACTCTAACCCCCGACGTCTATAAGTCAACGTCTATAGTGTATAGATGTCAGATGAAATCAGTATTCCAATAGCCGACGTCTATAGTACCATATAGATGTCGGCCTTGGTAACGACCGATGTCTATGTTATCTTCGTCCAACTAGATGTCGTCTGTTATAACAGCCGACGTCTATTGGGCGACGAGTAAAGACTATTCTGTACTAGTAAAGTACATCATATTATCTGCATGACCACTAATGAAATCAAGATATTATACGATAATGAAATCAACATCAAGATATTCTCTAAATCATCGCATAACATCAAAATCCAATAATCTAAACTTGAATGGACTCAAGCAACTTCTCCGTGTCACTTGTGTTTCTGTTTAGCAAATCAAGGATCCACATTTTTGGTTTTTATTTACTCCAAAACACCCCTTGTGGCAGAAAACAAAGCACAACCTCAATATTTGGTTAATATAAAAAACTTCCAACTAAACTTTCGAATTGAATTAGCACATGGTTTAGATCGGGATCCATATAAAATATTGTACCATACTGTAAAAAACTCAATTATATGTAAGCAAATGTGTATACTATTTTATATATTAGATAATTATCTATGTGGTCCGTGAAAAATAAATCCATCACAAAGAGAGGAATTAGCCTAGGGTACAAAGTCGAACTTGTTGAATTTTGGTTTGTACAATTGTTAACTACAGGAAATCAGGGAGCATCGGTCGATCGTGACTTAAGTACAGGAAATCAGGGAGCATCGATCGACCGTGACTTAAGTCACAATAGACCGGAAAAGTCCAGAGCATCCAAGATTCGTCGAAATATGAGTATCGGTCGACCGGTGCTGGGCACGCGGTCGACTGAAAACTCCCAGAGCCTTCAGGGCTCGGATCGAAGCACGAGTCGGTCGACAGGTGCTGGGCACGCGGTCGACCGGAAACGTCCAGGAGCTTCAAGTCGAGAATCAACATTGCGGATCGGTCGACCGGAAACTTCTGTTGGTTTTTTGGCCTTAATCTATATTAATTTTGACGATTAATTAAAATAATCTTAATTAATCAACATAATCAATCAAAGTGGGTAAACACGATTACATGCATTGCATACATACTTGTATACTTGCAATTATCTTAATAGGTTGATCAAGACAATCAAGGAAATCAGCATTGAGACAAAGACATCAAGACTCAACACTTGTAATCAAAGCTTTGGACCAAGACATGTAATTTTGTATTTATTGAGTCCATAAGGTTTCATGTAAACTTGAGCACTAGGATTCTGTCCCGTCCTTCATCGGTAAACTGAATCATGTCTAGTTCGATCCACCAAACACCATTCGGATACCCGAATACTTCCCACCAGTAAAACTTAGGTGTTATCTGGAATTGCCCAACGGAAGACCGAACCATCTTCGGTCGACCGAATAGCCTTGGACCGTTTGGACTATGCTCCAACGGTCGCATTTGAATCAAGTTCTTAGAGCCCATTTGACTTCTCCTTATTCGGACGACCGAATACCTATCGGTCAATCGATTACTTATTGGTTTTAGGTGCACAACGACTATTTACACGTGACACTTGACCGTTGTACCCAACGACTTTTTGAGTTATAACTGTCAACGAAAACTCACGCTAACTTCAGTCTACTGAAGTGTACACGGTCAACCGAACAGGAGTAGATCAGAACCCAACTAATCCTACTGTCCACCTTAGGAATGGTGAACCAAATAGAATTCGATTAATCAAACTTAATTAGGGCTAAATTAATAAAAGCTACTAGAAGTTGGTGAACGGTGATCCGAACCACTTTCGATCAACCGTAGGCTTAATTCAGACCAATCTTTCGGACTACCATTCTGTTAACGGTCGATCGAATATGCATAGAAATTTGCCCAAGCTTAAGTGACATCTTGCATTCTTATTGGTCCATTTCCCCACCAACTCCCAAACAGCTAGTAGAGCTTGAAGGCTTATAAATAGGACACCATTTGTTGGTTTTGAGACATTTGAACACTTCCTATCTATCCAATACTCAAAGCAAAATCATCTTCATCTTCAAGCTCTCAATCCTCAACACTCGAGCCAAAACTTCACCACTTGCATATCCAATTCTATATCCATATCCAAGTGTGCTCAAGTATAGAGTGTTAGTTAGATTGTGATTCAATTATCATATTTAAAGAATCACCAAGTAATTGTAAAGTTTCGAGGAAGCTCCCTCTCGGGTTGTGAGACGAGACACGAGCGAGGCAAGGTTGTTCGCGAGGCACGGAGTTGTAACGACGTTGATCTTGGCTCGGAACGGAATTTGCAACGGTTTGCAACGGTCGACCGAATTTCTCCATCGGTCGACTGATTGCCTGTTTTGCGCATAATGGTCATCTTGAGGTCGACCGCTCACCCCGAGCCGGTCGACCGAATCACGCTTCTGAACAACGCCTAGGAGTCCTTGGAATATTTCGGTCGACCGTGACTTAAGTTAACTTAAGTTCCGGTCGATCGATCCGCGATGTTGATTCTCGACTTGAAGCTACTGTTGGTTTTCAGTCGAACGCGTACCCAACACTGGTCGACCGATTCTTGCTTCGATGCGAGCCCTGACACTCCTGGTGGTTTTCGGTCGAATGCGTGCCCCGCACCGGTCGACCGAAGCTCACATTTTGACGAATTCTGGACGCTCTGGACTTTTTCGGTCGACCGTGACGTTTCGATCAACCGATTCTCCATGTTTTCATGTACTTAACAATTCTACAAACCAATTCCAACACGACCCACGTAAGTACCTACCTACCTACCTACTTACATAGTTACATGAATGATAAATACGCATGTACGTAGGTACATCATTTTCAATAGTAATAGATGATAAATTTTTTTTTGAATAAACGACCATCTGCTAAAGCTCCGTACAATTCGTTGGTTATCCGTGAAATCCAACCAAGAATTAAAATTAGAGTCCTTATACACGGCCGCGTGCGTCCAGGACGCGACTGATGTGGCATCTAGTCAGCTGTCGAGTCAACTGCCCAGTCAGCCAAAAGTAAAGCGTGTGTGTTTTCGAAAAATGGAAAAACCCTTGTGGCTTTCGTGCGACGGTTCCCTCTCTGACGCATCGATAAGACCGGGAAGGGACACCATACTGGCGCCTGTTCACATCCCGAGTTGCGAAAGAAAACCAAAACCGTTTCCGATCTTTCTCACATTCATTTTCTCAACTTTTCTCTGATTCATCACCCCAGTTCTTTTTCGTAACCCTAGATATCCTTTGACGACATGGATTCTCCACTTCAAGCTTCTCCTTCGGGGGTGGTGGTGCACCAGGTTTGTGGTTTTAACCGTAACATTGAATTGCGATACTATAAAAAGGAATGTTCTCATACGGTTGGTGTCTTCTTAGGCTTCTACGCATTACTTCCATCCCTCCAAATGTTCGTGGACCCCAATAGAGAAGGTCCTTGGGAAGTTGAGGGACGCAGAGAAAGATGCCTTCCGAGCTACCCCCTTCGGTCACTTCATCACCCTGTCCAACGTTCCTGTCGATAATGACATTATCGACTGGTTCGTGGAACACTATGACCCCGAGGAGGTGGGGTTGAGGATCGGCTCTGGTGTAGTACACTTCACAGTTGAAGACGTTGCCCTAATTTTGGGGCTCAGATTACATGGGAAGGCTGTAAGAATGCATCCGAAGGAAGTCGCAACCCGACAGTGGGAGATTCTGAACAACACCCAACTATATGCCTAGATGATGGCTACGAGATATGTGGGTGATGAGGAGGAGGAGTACGTCGGGCTACTCATTTGTTACATTTTCAGCAATTTTTTGTTCTGCGATGACACCCATCGAACCAAAATTTGGTTCCTCGGCCACTTGGCCGACTTGACTAGGCTACACAAGTACGCGTGGGCCGAGGCTGTTCACGAGGCACTTGTGATGGGCCTGGAGAAGGCCAACCTGGATCTACGCGCTAAGAGATCTACCAGTTCTTCTATTTTAAGAAGGGGATACGTCGATGGGTGTGTTGCTGTACTACAGGTAATGGTTCTCCCCTTTTTAAGTTATATTTGTTCCTTTTTAAGTTATGCTTCTTCCTTTTTATGTTATACTTGTTCATTTTTAAGTTATGCTTGTTCCTTTTTATGTTATACTTGTTCTTTTTTAAGTTTCGTTTGTTCCTTTTTAAGTTGTTGTTTGTTCCTTTTTAAGTTTCATTTGTTCATTTTTATGTTATACTTGTTCCTTTTTAAGTTATGTTTCTTCCTTTTTATGTTATACTTGTTCCTTCTTAAGTTTCGTTTTTTTTATATTATACTTGTTCCTTTTTAAGTTATGCTTCTTCTTTTTTATGTTATATTTGTTCCTTTTTAAGTAATGCTTCTTTCTTTTTATGTTATACTTGTTCTTTTTTAAGTTTCGTTTGTTCCTTTTTAAGTTATGCTTGTTCTTTTTATGTTGTACTTGTACCTTTTTTATGTTATACCTATTCCTTTTTAAATTATTGTTTTTGAATTATTCGGTTTCTCCTTCTTAGGTATGGCTGTGCGAGAAGTTCAACCTGACAGAGCCTAAAATGGGTGGTCATCCTAGGTGGAATCGTGGGTCGAGCATGTTTGGAAAAAGGCTCATCCTGAAGAAATGGGAGGAAATGGGCATCACCCTTTCAAAAATTTACGAGGGCGAGTTCAATCAGACTCAGCCGACGCCCCTTACGCAGAAAGAGAGGGAAATCATTGGCCTGACTGAAAAAACTCAGCCAACCCTACGAACCAATAGTGATTGCCAATCAACAAGCACTGAACCAAGGATGCAATTGAGGGACTGCAGCATCCCTCGGGACCCACTGCGGCAAAATTGAAGTTTGCAGGGTTGAAGACAAAATGGCTACAAGCAGAAGTTGCCCTGAATGAGGCAAATGAAGAGGTTAAGATGTTGAATGAGGAACTGAGGAAGTACCAGGAGGAAAATGAGACCCTCAGGGAAGAGATTGCATCTCTTCGAGGATATGGTATAGAAGGTGGACAAGAAGGGAGAGAGGAGGAAAGAAGGGATGAAGAGCAGGAAAGAGATGAGGAGAATAGGAGGGAAAGAGAGAATGAGAGTGAGAGGGAAAGAGAGAGAGAGAAAAAGAAGAGGGCGGGAGAGAGGAGGAGAAAAAGAGAGAGGAGAGGGAAAGAGAAGAGGAAAGCGGAGGAAAAAAAGAGGGAGAGAGAACAGAAGAGGCAAGAGGAGGAGAAAAGAGGAGAGGGAAAGAGAAGAGAGGAGGAAAGAGGAGGAAAAAGAGAAAGAGAAGGAGAGGGAAAGAGAAGAGAAGAGGATAGAGGGGGAGAAAAAGAGAGAGGAGAGGGAAAGAGAAGAGGCAAGAGGAGGAAAAAGAGAAACAAAGGGAGAGAACAGAAGAGGATAGAAGAGGAAAAGAGGAGGGAGGAAAGAGAGAGGAAAGAAGACGAGAAGAGAGACATGGAGAGAAGAGAGAAGAGGAAAGTCGATGATAAAAGGAGGGAGGCCGAAGCTTCAAAGAAGAGGGTGAGAGAAGAGGTAGAAAGAAAGAGGGCAGAGGAGGAAAATGAGAAAGAGAAGGAGAGGGAGCAAGAAGAGAAACAAATAGAGGAGGAGAGAAGAGATAGGGATAAGCAGAAGGAAAAAAGGAGGATGAGGGAAAGGAAAAACCCAAGAGGGCAGACTGGGGGGCCAAAGGATCACGCTTATCGGCCAAAAAAGAAGAAGATGATGTGAAAGAAAGGAAGAAAAAAGAAGAGGAACATAAAAGGGGAGAAAGAAGGCTCCAGAGGAGCATGAACAAAAAAAGAAAGTGGGATGAGAATGACGAATTCATGTTGGCTCATCACGGGAGAGAGACTAGGTCAGACGTTGACATGGATGCAATGACCACGTTGAGCCCCGATGAGCTGAACATTGTACTTAAGGTAGAATTTCATACTTAAAAATGTACAACTTAGAATTAAAAAGGAGACCCGCAAACTTAAAAAGGAACAAGCTACTACTTAAAAAGGAACATACTACACTTAAAAAGGTATAACTCACATTTAAAAGGAGAACCGCAAACATAAAAGGAACAAGCAACTCTTAAAAAGGCTTAAAAAGGTACAACTCACAGTTAAAAAGAAGAACCGCAAAAAGGAGAAACGCAAACATAAAAAGGAACAAGCTACTCTTAAAAAGGAATAAACTACTATTAAAAAGGAACAACTCACGTTTAAAAAAGAGAACCGCAAACTTAAAAAGGAACAAACTACACTAAAAGGGAAAACTTCACACTTAAAAAGGTACAACTCACATTTAAAAAGGAGCACCACAAACTTAAAAAGGAACAAACTACTCATAAAAAGGAAAACTTCACACTTAAAAAGGAGAAACGCAAACTACTCATAAAAAGTAAAACTTCACACTTAAAAAGGTACAACTCACATTTAAAAAGGAGAATCACAAACTTAAAAAGGAACAAACTACTAATAAAAAGGAAAACTTCACACTTAAAAAGGAGAAACGCAAACTTAAAAAGGAACAAACTACACTTAAAAAGGAAAACTTCACACTTTAAAAGGTACAACTCACACTTAAAAAGGAGAACCATAAGCTTAAAAAAGGAACAAACTACACTAAAAAGGAAATTTTCACACTTAAAAATGTACAACTCACAATTAAAAATGAACAACTTTACACTTAAGAAGGAGAAACGCAAACTTCAAAGGAACAAACTACACTTACAAAGGAAAACTTCACAATTTAAAAGGTACAACTCACACTTAAAAAGGAGAATCGTAAGCTTAAAAAAGGAACAAACTACACTAAAAAGGAAAAGTTCACATTTAAAAATGTACAACTCACAATTAAAAATGAACAACTTTACACTTACGAAGGAGAAACGCAAACTTAAAAGGAACAAACTACACTTACAAAGGAAAACTTCACAATTTAAAAGGTACAACTGACACTTAAAAAGGAGAACCGTAAGCTTAAAAAGGAACAAACTACACTAAAAAGGAAAAGTTCACACTTAAAAAGGTACAACTCACAATTAAAAAGGAACAACTTTACACTTAAGAAGGAGAAACGCAAACTTAAAAAGGAACTACTACTCACGGATACCGTAAATTGTTTGGAGCCAACTATGGTCTTGAAGGTCAAAATCAACCAGGAAACCGTGCCAATTCCGCTCAAATTTAGCTGGGTTTTTTGAGTCGTAGACAATCAATTTTAGATCAAATAATATGTGCTGACGATACTTCATCGGCAACTTCACGGGAGCTTTGTTCATTATGTGCCAAATGCAAAATCGGTGTCTGGCATTTGAGAAGACATTCCTTACAGCAACAGTAATAGCCCCACATTGGTCCGTTATGATAGCTGGTGGAGGGATATCTGCAACAACACCGATATTACACAAAAAAGAAAAATCGATATAATGGAGACGAGGTAACTTAAGAAGGAAAAAGAAAGTTAAAAAGGATGGAAAGTACTTAAAAATCGCTATAAAGGAGACAAGGTAACTTAAGAAGGAAAAAGAAACTTAAAAAGGATGGAAAGTACTTAAAAAGGAAAAATCGTAACTTAAAAAGGATGAAATCAAACTTAAAAAGGAAAACTGCACTTAAAAAGGGTCAACAAAACTAAAAAAAGAAAAAAAACAAATTAAAAACGAACAAACAAAGCTTAAAAATGAACAAACATAACTTATAAAGTAACTCAAAAAGGAAAAACAGTAACTCAAATTAAAAAGGAACAGACATAACTTAAAAAGGAAAAACAGTAACTCAAAAACTTTTAGAAGAACTTAAAAAGGAACAAACAAAACTTAAAAAGGAACATACATAACTCAAAAGGTATAAAAAGGACAACCCCATCAATACGAGTACGAAAGCCAAAAGAAAAGTCACTATAAAGGAAACGACGTAACTTAAAAGGAACATACATCACTTAAAAAGGAACAAACATCACTTAAAAGGATAAACAGTAACTCAAAAGGTTTTAGAAGAAGTTAAAAAGGAAGAAATAAAACTTAAAAAGGAACATACATCACTTAAAAAGGAACAGACAACACTTAAAAAGGAAAAAATAGTAACTCAAAAGGTTTTAGAAGAAGTTAAAAAGGAACAAACAAAACTTAAAAAGGAACATACATCACTAAAAAAGGAACAAACATCACTAAAAAGGAAAAAACAGTAACTCAAAAGGTTTTAGAAGAAGTTAAAAAGGAACAAACAAAACTTAAAAAGGAAAAGACATCACTTAAAAAGGAACATACATCACTTAAAAAGGAAAAACAGTAACTCAAATTTCATAAAGGACAACTCAATCAATACGAGTACGAAC
Organism: Triglochin maritima; assembly: GCA_963682175.1. Classification (NCBI taxonomy): domain Eukaryota; kingdom Viridiplantae; phylum Streptophyta; class Magnoliopsida; order Alismatales; family Juncaginaceae; genus Triglochin; species Triglochin maritima. Next base: position 52,178,363 of record OY821771.1, on the reverse strand, counting down.
TCTACAAACGTACATCCCATACATGAAAGCCACGTCTGAAAGAGTCATATGTAGTTTTCAGTGGTCTCAGAAGACAGCAAAGCGCAACCGAGCAACACAGACTCGAAATGGTTATTAACTCCCACAAAAGGTGCAAAGGGCATGTCGTATTTTTTTGTGAATTACGTTGTTTTGAAACATATAACATCCCCAAAGTATGAATAGACAACCCTGGAACGACAGTCGGCCCAGAAAACGTTCCTTAGTCTTCCCTCGTCATCCATATCCATGACATAGAAAAACATTGCATCAATCTTCTGCATCTTAATGAAATAGTTCTGAAGAGCTTGTGCATCGCCGGATCCCATTTTCAAATTCCTTACTTCGGTTATAACATTCCCGCACACACAAAAAATATTAAGGCCGCAGATTTCTACAAACAAAATAACGTACAAAAAATTTCAAACCTTAGGTCTCTATCGTTAAAAGTAAGTTTGGCATGCCCCCAGCCTCGACAACAAACTATTGCATGGTCTTAGCAGCAGAGATCCCAGAAGCATCATTGCACGCTATTCATGCTATGACGGTCTCAGGTACAAATTGTTTCTGTCTTAGAAAACGCATCTGGTGCTCTTGAAGTATTTTGTGGTTATGGTTGAGATCGACAAAGTTAATCTGGTAACCCCTTGTTGGGTTTCCAGAAACCCTGATGCGAGCCGTGCACTGAACTCTACTCGATAAACGTGGCTTCATTATGCCTTGATCTTTGTCTGTTGGTGCCTTACCCTCCTTGGAACAAGTAAGAGTAGCCCGGGTAACACCACCGTCGTAATGAGTATGTCGTAGCTTAACCCCAAATCAACAAGCATCAACATAGTCATTGTAAAAGACTCTTGCTCCTTCGAAAAAGGGGAAAATCATCTTCTCCTTAGGAACGTTTAACGACATTTCTGACCGGGTAGACATCTTTACAATTTCCATTTGAGTGACCATTTCTCTCAAAATGAAGAGAAATGAATGAAAAAGAAAGGAAGAAGTGGCGGTGGTCATTCCGTGCATGTTCGTCAAAAAGAGGTATGGAGCAGGTGGGAGCGCCAAAAGGAATGATATGATTTGGAGCACGTTTGATTTGAGATGCATTAAATGCGGCTGTCCCCTCTGCTTAAAAAAATTAAAACTTTGGCTGAGCTGGATTTGTCCAACTAAGCAGCATCTCCCGACCGCGTCCCGGAGAGCGGCCATTAAACATTTTCCTTAAACTTAAGGTCAAAATCAAGCTACTATATTTGGACATGAAATCAACGACGGAGGAATCAAAACTATGTCAACCATTGGTGTGAAATTGCGAGTCACGTATGTATAAATAGGAAGGAAGTGTAGTTTGATTTCAATATATAACAGAGTCATTAGAGAAAAAGCAGAACAAGAAATAAATAATCAAGCAAGCAAGCAAGATGGTAGCATTAATGAGTGTGCGTAGTAGGAGAGTAGTTGTGTTGTTTTTGGGTATGATTATGTTGATGGGTTGCAACATTAGCAACGCAAACGTGGGCAAAGACGGAGCGATTAATTATGGTGCGGGGGGAGTACCATGCACGCCAGGAAGTACTGATCCCAGATGCAAGTCCTCAGCAACCAAACAGATTGTTACATGAGATGTGATCGCAAAAATGAAATGAGTTCTCGTGATACGAGTATTGAACTACGAAAGAGCACAAAAAGAAAAAAAAGTTGTGGTTGTCGTTTTTTGGTAAAAGTAGTCAAGCGACGGGATCGTGATGGATGGGTCGTTGTTTCTAATAACACTCATGGGCAGCACAACCACACACTTGCAGTTTATTCAGAGGGTCATCGACAGGTCAGCAACTTGTTCGTGATATGACTGAGGCACAAGCAAGACCACGTAACAATTTGTTGGAGTAAAGGAGAAATTCCCGGAGGATAATCTCAATCAAAGACACATTTATAACTTCAAAGAGTACATGAGGATGACGAAATCTGAAGACAGGAATCCCGCTCAGCAGTTTATCAGTCAGACAGTGCAGTATAAGTGTTTGCAATGGATTGTAGCAGATGAAGAAACTAATGTCCTCAGTCACGCATTTTTGGCACATCCGACTTCAGTTCAGTTGTTGCGTACATACCCTTTCGTAATCTGCATGGATTCGATGTATAAGACGAACAAGTACAAGATGCATTTGTTTGAGATGGTTCGAGTTACTCCAAGGGGGAGGCGTCTCCCGTGAATGCTCGACCCAAAAAAAACTAAACAAGACATTTTACCATATTTGAGTAATCTGGGGCGTCCGCTAGTTCTTTTCCCGTCCTTCGAGACATTCTTTCTGCACTAGTGCAGAATTGGCTTTACTCGTCGCCCAATAGACGTCGGCCGTTACAACAGCCGACGTCTATTGTGGAGAGGACAGAATAGACGTCGGCTGACATGGAAGCCGACGTCTATGTGACACTATAAACGTCGGGTTTTGGAATAACACGTTTAGCCGACGTCTATAGTGTATAGACGTCGACCTTTAGACGTCGGTGTTTTAGTACCTTGTGAATCCGACGTCTATAGGGTATAGACGTCGGACTATAGACGTCGGACATAATGTAAGACCGACGTCTATAGTCTATCCACATAGACGTCGAGGTATAGACGTCGGTGTTATGGAATATCCGACGTATATAGGTCTTAAAGAAAGCGGACAGACGCGTTTTCTTTCATTCTTTTCAGTCGAAACCCACCCAAACCCTAGCCGTCCCGCGACCGAACTCTCCTCCGCGACCATCCTCCGACCGATCCGCACCGTCTCCGGCACCGCAGCGAGCTCCCAAGCGCTCCTCCACTTCTCCGGCCCTCTTCTCCTTCTTCCTCCGTCTTCCTCCGTCTCTCTCCACATGTAGGTTTTAAGTTCGTTTTTTCTTGTTTTAAGTTCATCTTTCTCCACATATTCTCTCTAACTTAGCCTCCTCCGCATGTAGCTTCATCGTGTCGTTTACAGCCGTCTCCTCCGCGACGTCTTCGGGAAACACAAAGAGCTCCTCCGGCAATACAAATTTTCCCTCCTCTGGTTCGTGCTCAATTTTAGATTCTTAATTTAGGATTAGTTTAGACCAAGAATCCAACGCCAAATTAGGGTTAGTGCAAATATTGGTTAGATAACGATTCAATGTGGATGTACACTCTTGACATGTAGACGTGATAAACAACTTCTTCTCGGAGTTTTTTTGCATGTGTGTTATGTGTTGATATTTGATAAACATATTCATTGGATTGATTTAGTTTGGATTGAGTTGGGTTGGTTGGATGATTTAACCAAACTTTGTTTTCATTGGATTGATTTGGTTTGGATTATGTTAAGAATTTGGTTTGGATTGAGTAGAGAAATACATAATGTGAATGTGATTAGATAACTAGATATTAGGATTTGAATAAAATTTAAGTGGATAACTAGATGTGAATGTGATTAGATACCTAGATATTAGGATTTTCTTGTTGATTTCAGGATTTGAAGAATTTTACATATTAAATTTTAAGTGGAGGTTCTGCCAAAATTTCAATAAAATTTTATTCCCAATTATTATTAATAACATGATAGTTTGTGTTTAAAATGTTTTTCTGTCAATTCATGTAATTAGTTTTAATACTTGATTTTAATATTTTAAATGTTTATTGCCTTAATTTATTGAATTTTTAATATTATGATAATAACTCATTGCCCCCCTTAAACAACTTGGCCTTTAATAACCCAAAGCAAAAGATTAGAAAATATTTGTTAAGTCATTCATCATATAGGATTTGCATGCATTGTATTTTCTATTATTTACGCTTTCTGTCGTAGATTGCTGGCGTAAGGTACGTACTATCTTTCACTCATCATTCATTAGAAAGCACGCATTAGTTAGTAGGACTTGCATTGTAACAAGAGTGAGGTGAGTGTTTGTTTGGTGTGTTGTTTGTTAGATTAAGGTATGAAAAACACTTAGGGGGCAGTCACCTATAGGAGATGAGGTGGGGGATTTCATCACCCTTTCCTTGGCCCAAAAACCACTTAATAAAAGAGCCTTAATAAAATCAATTAGACGTTGGCCCCTAGGATTTTCGGACGCATTAAGGAGAGGAAACCGTTTAAGACCGTTATGGCCTGAATGTCGTTGCCCATCTATTCTCCCTGAGATTTTAGGAACCTCCGGGTTCTTGATTTCCTATAGATTAGTGGTCCTCGATGTTTAAGACCCTTTCGGCCTGAACGTCGTTGCCCATCTAGTCTCCCTGAGATATTAGGGACCTCCGGGTTCTTGATTTCCTACAGACTAGTGGTCCTCGGTGGGACCTCGAAGTTAGGCGTCGTCTATTACTAAGGACCTATAGTGGACTTTAGGTTTGTTTTGGCCTTGATTGTTTAGTTAGATTTCTAACCTTCCTTATTCCACGCTAGATTAAGGACTTCATCTCTTCTCCTCTGAGTCATTCTTTTCTCATCTTAATGTCTCCGAATCTTCTCATCTACGTACACATTCTTTTAAATTGAAATTTTATTTATGTTCTGCAATAATAACTATCATTTTTGCCTCTGTTTAGATTGAAATGGATCGAGAGTGGATAGTTTCAAACAGATTGAGTGATGAATATGAGAACGGAGTGAATATGTTCTTAGAGGTTGCCAAAAAACATTCTAAGAAAATGAAAGACAGCGACATGGCGTATTGTCCGTGCAATAAGTGTCATAATATGTCAGTGTTGACTTTTCGGAAAATGAAAGATCATTTGTTTGAGAAAAGTTTCGACCCAAATTACAGACGGTGGATATGGCACGGCGAAAATGAATCATGTAGTCGTTCCAAGAATGATGGAGAAGATGTTAGTGTGGAAGATCACTTAGAGGAAATGTTTCAGGATATGGCTGAAAAGTTTTCGTCCAACCCCGATTTACTTGGTAATTTGTTGAGTGACAATGAGAAGCCGTTGTATAAGAATTGTACCAAATTCACTAGATTGTCAGCGGTGTTGAAGTTGTACAATTTAAAAGCTGGAAATGGTTGGTCCGATGTGAGTTTCACATCAATGTTGAAGTTAGTGAAAGAGATGCTTCCAGATGACAATGAGTTGCCAGATAGAACTTATGATGCAAAGAAAGTGTTGTGCCCTATGGGAATGGAATATAGGAAGATACACGCATGCCCGAACGATTGTATATTGTATAGGGGTGAGTTTGAAAACTTACATTCTTGTCCCAGGTGTAATGTGTCAAGATACAAAATGAAACGTAGTGGACCAAACCACAATGAAGAGGCTGATGAGATGAAAATCAAAGGACCTCCTGCTAAGATTTTGTGGTATCTTCCGATAATACCAAGGCTTAAACGTTTGTTTGCGGGTAAAGAGGATTCCAAGAACATGACATGGCATGCTGATCGTGAGAAACCAAATGATCAGTTGCTACGTCACCCTGCAGATTCACCTCAGTGGAAAAAAATAAATGTCGACTTTCCTGTGTTTGGTGAAGAATCGAGGAATGTACGACTTGGGCTCTGTACTGACGGAATGAATCCTTTTGGTAGTTTGAGTAGCATTCACAGTTCTTGGCCCGTTCTGCTTGTAATTTACAATCTGCCCCCGTGGTTATGCATGAAACGCAAATATATCATGTTGTCCTTAATGATTTCTGGTCCGAAACAACCTGGAAACGACATCGATGTGTATTTAAGACCTTTAATTGATGACCTAAAGAAATTGTGGGGTGACGGAGAGTCAGTTTTTGATTCTTATCGTCAGGAGTCGTTCGTAATGCGGGCAATGATATTTTGCACGATTAATGACTTTCCAGGTTATGGTAATCTGTCTGGATATTCAGTTAAAGGTCATAAAGCTTGTCCAATTTGCGAGGAAAATACATGTTCTTTGCAACTAGTTAATGGTTCTAAGACTGTCTATCTCGGTCATCGGAGATTTTTGCCGAACTCTCATCCTTATCGTAGGTTGAAGAAAGCATTTAACGGAAAACAGGAGTTTCAGAATCCGCCAGTTGAAATCAGCGTCGAAAATGTGTATGAACGTGTAAGGAACATTGAATGTGAATTTGGAAAACCGTACAAACGAGCAAACGACAAAAGTAGTTGGAAAAAAAGATCAATATTTTTTGATCTCCCTTACTGGAAAACTTTAGAAGTTAGACATTGTATTGATGTGATGCACGTAGAGAAAAATGTTTGTGATAGTCTTGTTGGCACTCTGTTGAACATACCTGGTAAAACCAAAGATGGATATAATGCAAGACTTGATCTTGTTGATATTGGTATACGAGCAATGTTGGCACCAGAGAAGAAAGGAGATCGGAATTACTTACCTCCAGCTAGTTATACATTGTCTAGAAAGGAGAAAAAAATTCTCTGTCAGTGTTTGCACGATGTAAGGGTTCCACAAGGTTATTCTTCAAATATCAGTAATCTTGTTGTTATGAAGGATTTGAAACTTGTGGGGATGAAGTCTCACGATTGTCATACTTTAATGCAGCAGTTGTTACCTGTAGCACTGAGATCCATATTACCGAAAGATGTTAGACAAGCAATAATAAAGTTGTGTTCGTTTTTCAATAAGATTTGCAGTAAGGTGGTCGATCCTGTGCAGTTAGACAAGTTACAGAATGAAATTGTGGTCACATTATGTCAGTTGGAGATGTTCTTCCCCCCGGCTTTTTTCGACATTATGATTCATCTTGTTATTCATTTGGTTAGAGAAGAAACACCACCTTTCTCTAAGCAAGCACCTGAGTTGAACTCAGTAGATGAAGAAATAAATGTTGAGACTTGTATGTTTAGAGATGACCACGGTGAAGGTATATGGATTGAAAATCCATTAAGGAAAAAAAACAGTAAAGGTGCAAATTTTCTGTTGTAACACATTGTAATAGACATTTAATCCATGTCTTTACCTTATTTAATTACTTGAATTTATCTTTTATAGTATAATGGCTCCGAAAAAGAAACCCACTTCCTCCGAGTCTGAAGGTTCGAAGACATACAGTACACGAGGTCCTTGTCTCATGAAAGAATTCGTGGGCAGAAGAACTAGAGACGGTAGAATTCCAATCCAGTTTGATGACCGTCTTGAGCCCTTAGGCATGCTGTCTGATAATTGGAAAAGTTTTCTGGGTAGCTTAGCGAGGGCCAAAGTTGACATTTGTTTATCCAGTTGGGCTGATGTAGATGAGAAGTTGAAGGACACAATATGGGATAATGTGCAGGTAATGGTTCCATTATAGATTTCTATAGTTTTAGTTGAACTTTTGATATATATAAAGTTAACGTGTTGTAGGAATCTTTTGAGTTCCAATCCACTGACAAGTTGAAGAAGAAGTGGATGACATACATGTCAGTTCGTTGGAGGGATTTCAAAACAAATTTAACGAACAAGTACATATTCGGAGACTACCAGGATAGAAATCCATGCGATGTCTATAACTTTATCACTCCGAATCAATAGGAGCTTTTCAGAAAATCCAGAGATAGCCCGGAGTTTGAGGTATACTGAGTTTAATTTATAATATAGTAACTGAGTTTCAAAACAAACTTGTTAGTTATTGATTTTAGTGACAATCTAATAAACTTGATTTTAGGCCATCCGAGCAAAAAACCAAAAGATTAGATCTTCTAACAAGTATACCCATCGTATGTCTCGAGCGGGGTACCACAAGTTGGAAGCACAAATGATGGCTGAAAAAATTGCTCAGAAGAGACAGGAGGCAATTGACTCCGGTATGAGTGAGGAGCAAGCAAGTAACCTATCTCCTCCTTCTCCCATAGCTCGTTGTGATTCTTGGAAGAGAGCGAGAGTAAACTCCAGAGGGGAGTACGTCACAGACGAGTCGCAAGCTATCGGCTCGAAAATAGTAAGTTGCATCATTTATATATATGTTATTAATTCAGAATCATTAATTTTATATTGCTCAAATGATAGTAAATATTGTTTTAAACTTAGGACTCTCTGAAGTTGAGAGAATCTCAAGGCGAATTTGCTTCCGATGGTCGGAATGATATTCTACGCGAGGCCTTGGGAAACGACGAACACCCCGGTCGTGTGCGAGGGGTAGGGAGTAGAGTTGGACTTCGACAATATTTTGGGAAGACTCAACGGTCTACTTCGACGACTGGTCATACCAAATGCCAGCAGGAGATTGCAGATTTGAAGAAGTCTTTGCAGCTTCTTTCGGAGAGATTGGATCGTGCTTTGCCTACTTCTCCTACCCGTCGTAAGACCGGTTCTTCCACGGAGACTACTCCAGTTCCGCCAGTGTTCCACCATCATCGACATGATGATTTCGTGTCTCATTCTCGAGAATTGGCCCTCGTCGACGGTCCCTCGTTTGGAAAGTTCGTGGATGGATCTAGATGTGCTTTATTTGTCGAAGACCCTGATCGAAGATTGGTGGGACACGGGAAAGTTTATAACATCTCCATACACCACTTCACAGAGGTAGGAGAGGGAGAATTGAAGGTTGCAGTTGAGAGTTGCTTAGATCCTGGTGTTTTTGTGCCATTTCCGGAAGAAGAGATTGTTACTCTCGGCGATGCTATCGGTGGGTTCGTGCGTTGGCATAGTTATTTAGTAGAGCTAAACGACAAACATGAGGTATAGTTTAACTTTGAAAGACTTTAAACTTCAATTTTGTTAACAATTGTATTTTAACGGTTCTATACATCTTTGTAAGGTGTCAAGCCCCCGGAGCAAAGGGTCAAACAACCAATCTCCGATCAACATTAATTCGCTTCCAAGTAGGTGCAAAATGTTGTATCAATGTATGGTAGGTAGGGAGGCACAATCGTTAAGTACCTTGGAGTTGGAGGGGGATAAAGGGTTGCCTCCGGCTTTGTACGTCACCAAAGAGGATATCATGCAGTTCATGGCGATGGATTCGTTGTGTATCATGATTATCGACGTGCAAGTGAAGTAAGTGTTCTTTTGTATACAATGAAAAGTATTGAATAATTTTATCAAAACTGTAATAAATTATAATTTTTATACTTGTAGACATCTTTACGACGCCAGAAGGTCAATCTTTCCCGAGGATCAAGTATTTGGATTTATCAGTCCATCTACATATATATACGGGAATGACGATAAATCGGGTCAACTAGGGACATTCTTTAAAGAAGAAGACAAGAAATATTATCTGCTCCCTTATCATGAGAGGTAAACTTTGTAATTCAAAGTGAAATTTTATTTTGTAATAAACTTCTAATTATATATATAACACAGGGCTCATTGGATGCTTGTCGTTGTATGCCCAACGACTAATTCGGCATATTGGTTTGATCCGTTGGGGTCGAATAAACCAAGGGACTCAATAAAGAAACTTCTAAATATGTAAGTTCGTTTAGTCGTGAATAAAGTAATTCGTGGATTTTTATTAGTATTATTGATTGATATTTTAACTTGTGCTACTCAGGGCAATTAAGGTTTACAGAGCTTTAGGTGGTAGGAGAACAACCACAAAATCAGGAATAACATGGCATGGAATGAGAGTACGTTCTATCCCATTTTTGTTAATTAAGTTAGGAACAAATATTTAGCGAATTCCTATGTTTGTAGTACCGGAAGCAGGTTGGAAATACGGAATGCGGTTACTACGTGATGAGATACATGGAGGAAATCCTCGATGTGGCAACTCAAGACGTATGTCTAACCGAGGTAATGTAGATCGTTATTCAATTGTATATTCAATTGTAGTTTCAATATTTAGTTATTAATATTCAACACACTTGTAATTTTTTGATAGGTTTTCCCAAAAAGTAGTGATCCATTCTCGCAACAAGAGCTCGATGAAACTCGCGACCGATGGGCTCGCTATTTCATCAGAAACATGCTGACGAACTAAGAGGTTCTACTGCCAATTGTATTTTTTGTAATTTAGTTAACAAGTGCACTTGTATTACAAACCTACACTTTATGCCTTAATATAATCGCCTTAATTTTAGAATGAATTAATTGCAAGTGTGTTGAATGTCAATTGTGTGGTTGTATTTTTGTGTTTGTGTTTGTGCATGTATGCTTGTGGATGTATGTGGATGTATGCTTGTGAATGTCAATTGTATGGATGTATGTGGGATGTATATGGATGTATGTGGATGAAATTTATAGGTGAACGAATTTGGTGCAGTTATATTTACACGACGACGATGACTAAAAACAATTTCGTCGGATCCTATTTATTTTTTTTTGTCCAGGTTTAGGAATAGACGTCGGCTGTCTCTATAAGCCGACGTCTATTCCTCTGAAGAAAAAAATAGACGTCGGCTTTACATGTAATCCGACGTCTATCCCTAAAGTATAGGCGTCGTATGTTAGTTACCCGACGTCTAGCCCTAAAGTATAGGCGTCGTATGTTAGTTAATCGACGTCTATACATTAAAGAATAAATGTCGGCGTCTAATTAAGGCCGACGTCTATTCGTTAGGGATAGACGTCGGCTATACGATGGCCGACGTCTATGTATAGACGACGCACACATATACGTCGGATAGGGGTGTGCATAAATCCGACGTGTATAAGCCCTTACATCCGACGAATATTCCCTTTTCTGTAGTAGTGCTGGTGAATATGAGAGTAATATGAAGAGAGAGTGGTGTTAGGAGAGTGAAATGAAGAGTTATATAAGCAGAAAGGGTAGAAGGGCAAAATGGTAATTCGTACTGGCGATTTAAGTAGTTTTCTGGCGATAAATAACAGTTCAGAAAAAAAAATTATATAAAGCTAAATATTTATTAGAAAAATTGTCTTTTATAAAAATTAAATATTTTGTAATTTTAGAATATAAAAATTATCGAATTTCATTAGTTTAGTAACTGGGTCATTAAGTTTAGTGAGAGAAGAAGAAAAGATGATAAAGGAAATATAAAGATGAGAAAGAGTATAGATAAATTATTTGAGTAATGTTTTGCAATTTTTACAACACATAATGAATTTTATGAATTCTGGGTTTATTCAGTGTGGTTCTGCAAAATTTCCATTAAATATTAATAAAACTAACGGACGTTAACGAAGACATTAACGAATGACTAACTGAATGACATTGGAAAATTTTAGTGACATTAGAACAAGTTTTTGAGTTTTTCTGTGGAAATAGTTGCCTTCAGATGACATATGTCCAATTTCGTTGTTTTTTGATGTAGAAAATGAAGGATTACTGATTACCTTATAAAAGAGAGGAACAAAAGGGGGTTTGGTTGAAGGGGAAGTAAGGAAAATTAGAAGAGAAAACAAAATGCGAACTTAAAAAAACTTCAAATAATCCGATGTCACGAACAATCCATAATCTGTAGTGGACACTCACTCTGAGAACCAAGCAAAGATATAAACTTTGGTCGTTATTTTGCTTATTTACTTAAGATAATATTAAATTATAATTATTTAAAAATAAAAAAAATCAACATTTAGATAATGGTGAGAGAGAAGAATAAAAATAATGGTTAATGATTTTGTAGGGGGGTTGGTTTGTGATGATGTGGCGGAGAGAGAAGCTGACGTGGCTGAGAGAGAACCAGGGCGCCCGGAAACTATCGGGACGCTGTTAATGATGCTCTTAATACACTTAAGTGTCGTACAGAAGTATATATAGTATTGTATATATGTACTGCATTGTATTAGACAAGCAACCATTCGCTTGCTGAGATTAAATAAATAGCTTCGGAGCAATTCCAACAGTTCTACTCGGATCGTGGACAAAATTGGTTATCCGTGAAATCCAACCAAAAATTTAAATTACAGTCAAAATCAAGCTAGGACACGAAATCTGTGGAAATTAAAATTAAGGTTAATACACTTAAGTGTCGTGCAGAAGTATATATAGTACTATATATATGTACTGCATTGTATTAGACAAGCAACCATTGGATTGCTGAGATTAAATAAATAGTTTCGGAACAATTACAACGGTTCTACTCGGATCGTGGACAGAAAAGGATGGCCTTGGAAAGTAGAGTGAAACAAAGGATAAATATTTTTTTATTAAATAAACTAGTATCTGCAAAAGCTCCGTACAATTCGTTGGTTATCAAAGGAAAATCCAACCAAGAATTAAAATTAAGGTCAAAATTAAGCTACTATATTTGGAGATGAAATCAACGACAGAGGAATCAGAAGTACGTCAACCATTGGTGTGAAATTGCGAGTTACGTGGAGGAGTGGAAGGTTTGCAATTAATTGCATGGTCGAGGCAAATTACGTACGTATGTATAAATAGGAAGGAAGTGTAGTTTGATTTGAATATATAACAGAGTAATTAGAGAGAAAAAGCAGAACAAGAAATAAATAATCAAGCAAGCAAGCAAGATGGCAGCATTAATGGGTGTGCGTAGTAGGAGAGTAGTTGTGTTGTTTTTGGGTATGATTTTGTTGATGGGTTGCTGCATTAGCAACGCAAACGTGGGCAAAGACGGAACGATTAGTTATGGTGCTGTGGGTGCGGGGGGAGTACCATGCAAGCCGGGAAATACTGATCCCAGATGCAGGTCCTCAGCAACAAACTCACCTTACAATAGAGGTTGTTCACCTATTAATGGTTGCAGGAGTGCCGGCAATAATTTGTCTTGAACTCAATCCCATCATGCATGCATTTACGTCAAACAAATTAACCTGCCCGGCCGGGACTTGTCTACTTTTGATCATCTCCAGCATTTCAATTACTTCATTCCTACAACTATGTATGTCGTGGGTTTTAATTTATTGCGTACGTCCACGTTCAGCTCAACGTACGTACGTAAGTGTATAATTAACCCACTTCTGTTTTTTTATTTTATTCTCTTTTAGATGACAATAACTACCCTGTCAACCTGGGGATATATACTTTTGTTATTCATATAAATAAAATATTTTTGTTTCTTTAATTCTGTTGCTTTGGTAATGCTTATTTAATTGGTAATTTGTGTGTCTCTGTATATATGCAGTATACTAATCTTTACAAACGATCACATTAAATCACATGGTTTATAATTTTTTTGGTAGCAAAATAAAAATAAAAATGCATGGACAGGTTGTTGACTTGTTTTTTTTAAAATAATAAATATTGTATGAGTATGGGTTTGATTTTCTCCTCGAATTTCAGTAGCCATACGGATTAATTTGGAGAGACAATTATTTATGATGCATGTCGTAGCTAGAAAGTGGTAAAACACTTGTAAATTAAGAAAGGTCAAACATGTAGGAATTATTGGTGTCCTGCATGCCAAGTAGCGAGAAACCAATCAACTCCAAAAATTAAAATTAAATTTATTTATGTAACACCTATAATCCACACTCGGGACACAACACTCAATAACAAACTATAAACAAACAAAAAAGTGACATTAATCATTATAGTCAAGTCGAGACCTCAAAATATATGTCGATATCAGGGTACAAGTGGAAGAGAAAATGACAAGCTGAAATCTTACTACATCAATACTAAGAGATGAAATGAATACATCAAATTAGGTCATAGATCCAATCATAGCGTCTCAAGCCTAAGTTACCTCCAGCCGCCTACCACATCTCACTTGCACACGCAGAAGTCACGCATGAGTCTCAAATCAAGACTCCGTACACCAGTTTATTTGATATGTACTGTCTAATTTTCGGAGAACAGTGGGTATGTTATCAATTTCCAAAATTTTGATTAGTACGGAAGCAGAAAAACCAAATGAAAATAACGACGCATTATAGGAAATGTAAACGGAGGCACACAATTGTGGGGTCCACTGTGACGGATATGTATGAGTCCAGTTACAAGTTTATCTGATAGGGACACAGTTTAATTTTCGCAGAACCATGGGCACGTTGCAAATTTCCAATAGTTGTATGTAGTTACCTAGATTTGGTTTTAAATGATAATTTAAGTATGTTAACTTTTACCTTCATGTTTTGAAAATAATAGCAAGATTCAATAATTAAATAAGTGGAATCAATTAATATTTTGAAATATTGATATGTGGTCTTAGAGTGCAAATTATACGGATTAGATACATCATATCCACAATTGCTCGGTTTACCTCAGTTATGAATACAGTATTTAATGTTCAATTTTGAATATGGATGTAGTCAGATTCTAGGATTTTGAATATCCACAGATACCCTAAGTAAAACCAGCAATTAGGTAGTCATGTTTTGATTAATAACAAAAAAATCTAATTTGGATCCGACCCGACCCGACTTTGTGCTGTTACGTGTCAATAGGTGTAGCTGCATTGGGGTGTACACCGATTACCGAACGTCTGGTGGCAAAAGAAACAACAGAGCACGAACCGTTGGTTGGTCGGTCAGGCGAAAAGCAGTGACACCCAAAATGGCGTGCGTCCGAGCTTCCTTCCCGGCGATCTACCGCCGGCTCGCCCTCCGGCAATCCACCACCCTTCGCCTCTCGCCTCCTCCATCGGGAATCCGACCGCGAGGTAACCCTTTCGAACCGCTTCATGTTCGAAAGCTTCCCCCATGCGGCGTTCCTTAGCCTTGGAATCGACAAACCAACTTGCCATTATCACCTTCATACTTTGTTCTCTTCAATATCCTCCTTTCTTATCATTTCGTTTTGCTTCAAGATTATTCTAATCTCAATGTCTTCTTGTCTCTTACCTACTATTAGAGAATAGTCGGAATTTCTCCTGCTTTATAGTTGTTGTATGATCCCTCCTCCACTCGTCACCAATCGATTTCGAGTTAGATGTCCACATTTCACATGGTATCAGAGACTTTAAGGCCCAACGGCCGGCTTAACACTTTCACCCTTGTCGTGAGAAGATATAATCTCGGTCAAGCGTGCAGGAGAGTGTTGAAATGTCCCTTCACTCATGACCAATTGGTTTTGAATTGGATACTCACACTCCACATCTACACTACATATCCTTCTTAAATGATATGTTGTCGATACTCTTTCTTTTTATTTTAACTTGGTTATAATTACTAGTTAATTAGAACGTGGAAAGTTGGACTTGGATATTTCAAACCTCAATTAAACTCCTAACATCTATTATTACATTAAATACATGGTACCACTGTCCACTACTTCAGTTACTCTGAATAATGAATTTGAGTATCATGATTGCATCTGTTGGGGAATTTATATTTAAGGTGTTCAATATGTTATTTAATATAATGAAGAGCTCTTGAAAATGTAAATACTGCAAAAAGAAACAATAGTTGTTTTATATTATTTGTAATTATGAATAAAGTCGCTCTTTAGCCTCCAACAAGATAATGTTCGTCCTCCATCTTGTTTTTTATGGTTATCAGATGTTCGAAATATTGGTAGACACTAATTTGCTAGTGTTCTTTTTGAATGATTGTTCACTTGTTGGCAAATTTTGAAGTAAAATAGAAAATTGTTTGTATGTGTCAATTAGGTATGCTCCAACTAGATTGAGTTGTAAGGTATTGTTATTGTTGTGTAGTTACTGCCGTTGTTTCTGTGTAGGTCTTGAATTCCAAGCTTTGGCACTGCATCATGAAGCCAAAATGGACACACCAACAGAAACGAAATCTTCTTCTGAAAATTGGAAGATCAAAATGCTTTATGATGGGGACTGCCCACTTTGCATGCGTGAGGTCTATATTTTGTGTTGTTATGTTTTCGTCTTTTTGCAATGCTAAGAAAGTCTTTCTCACTTTGAAAGGGCTTACAACCCAAATGACTGCCATCAACCCAAATGACTTTTAGTGTCATTTTACTTTTTTATTGTAATGGTTTTCTTTTCTTTTTTTGCTTGCCTTGCTCACAAAGAATGTAGGTCTCACTCTTAAAGGCTTATCAAATATCAATCAAAATAACTTTTAGATCATTCTCTGGTAAGACTACATTGTGATCTGTTCCTATCTTGGACTGAAAACTTGGCCAGGATTAGAATATCCGGTGTTACAACTAGCTTACGACGTGACAAAAGGTTGAGACCTATATGGGACAATTTCAATAACTCATAATGTCTTCATGATATATATAACAACAAGACCTTTCGTTTTAATTCATCATAGAAACACAGAATCCAAGATATCAATTAATTACAGAGGCATCACCAATAGCAACCAAGCCAACAAACTAAACAAATATTTTACTAAATTTACTGCAAATTCTAGTCTTTTTAACACTTAGTGATATAACAATCCATTGTTTATGCTATGTTTCCCCTACTGTCATTCAAACAGGAAAGTAATGTATAACTGCGAGTCAATCGTGTAAAACATACCAATTTCTATCACTACATTTTAGTTTCAAGGAGTTTTCAGCTTGTTACAGGCTTTTTAGGTTTTCATTGAGACTTTTTATAACATTTTGGAGGAATAACAAGGTCCAGCTACTTTGATTTTTCTTGAGTAACCAACATTTCCTAGCTTAAAGTTTCTCATCATCCTGTATCACACTACTAGCTGTATTCTGAACATGTTGTTCAGATGGCAGAACAAACAAGACAGTTAAGAAATTGTGATTGCTGCTTTGTATTCAGTTTGTTCTTAAATAGTGCTCATGTAAATGACTTCCGGTGTATCTGCATTTAACATTTCTAGTTTGTTTTCGCCAGGTGAACATGCTGCAGGCAAGGAATGAGAAATACAGGGCTATTAAATTTGTCGACATAGGTTCAGAAGATTACTCGCCGGAAGATAACCAAGGCCTTGATTATAAGACGGTATACTACCATTGCTTCTTCTTGTATTTTCTGAATCTGAAATTAAGCATCCAACTCAGAAATAAATGCTTACACTGACATGAATTCATTTAGTTTAACAAAAATGAGTTAAGATGAGACTAAAAAACAGTAAGCCATCGGAATAAAGTACTTACAGACATAGATGAGCCCATCCATATCCATAGACTTGAAGCAGTTGACATGAAACCCCAGTTAGAAATCCTCACAACTCTATCCATAACGAACACCAGATGTGTGCTGAATGTATTATTAGCAAATTTTGTTGAAGAACAAACAATACAATTTGGAATATTGTGATTTTGAAATGATAGATATTTACTTTTCTTGTGTGGAAAAATATGTCACTTTCAACTTCTCAAGTTCAAGGTGCAGCATTTGAAGCAAGTGACATGTGAACGATATGATTCCATAAACGAGTTTATTTATATTCCTAATCCCAAAGTTTCATTACCACATCTAAACACACTCTAAGTTTAAGCTCCTTACTTACCTGCATGCTTCAAGTACAACCTAACATTTTAGTTTGAGTGCTAAAATTTGAAATACCAAAAGAGTCCAGTACTCATTACCCATTGTCACTTAAGAGCAATTTTTAAGTTGATATTCTCTATATGTTTCAATATACACACATTTTGGTCATTTCTGATATTTACTATGTTTTTAGGTTATGGGCAGGATCCATGCAATACTTTCTGATGGTACTGTGGTCAAAGATGTTGAAGTATGATATCTAGTTCTTTCTGGGTGCCTTCCTCTCATGAAACGACTTCGAATTCAATATCAAAGCTTTGTCATACCATTTTCCATATTATGTCCATTCATTTAGGCTTTTAGCTTCTTAAAGTGTTGGCTCATTTTTCTACCCATTGGTTACCCATATAGTATGCTTAACTACGATCATTGGCCTAATTGTTGTAGAAGTTCTTATTTTGCTGATTGTTTTGTCTTCAAACCCGAAATACAACTTGGTGTTTATGTCATGAATCAATCTTATGTGGGCTAATTTAAAATGTCGAGACAAGCATCTAGCATTAATATTTGATTAAAGCAAATAATTTTCTGTGACTACTTCAAAACCACGAGACATCATAGCTAATGCATTTCTATTGAATTAATCATTTTAGTTTATAATGAAATGTTTTAGAATGGTCTGAGCTGATTTTTTTAAGCTTCAACTTTTGCATGGTGCTTGATTGCTTGTTGAGTTTCATTTCTGACCTACCCCAACTAGTTTGGGATTGTTGTTGTTGATGTCAACTTTCTTATGGTGCATGTGGTCAAGTGCTAAGTCATAATTCTAAGGTGTCCCATGTACTTTGTTCATTTCTATTCAATTATTGGAATCACAAATAAAATGAAAATGCCGATCTTATGCATTGTTGACGCAGGCTTTTCGGAAATTATACGAGGAGGTTGGCCTTGGATGGGTATATGCTGTCACGAAGTATGAGCCTGTAAGTTTTTCTACAGCCTGTCTCCTTTTTTTCCCATTTGCAATTAGACATAACTAACTATTGAAAGAAGAAAGGCTGTCAAACTTAACTATCTATTGCAGCCTGAATTTTTTTATATTTACTAGTTCAAATATGCACATTATCATTTTCTTAGATCTTCAGCACACCACTCAGAAATACATCAGATAGCTAAAACATAAGATGCTCTGTTTCCATTGAAGCTTGTAAAGGTGAAATGTTGTGTTCATTAGGATTCACTGACCATGCGGCATGTATTAATGGTAATTGATTGTTGCTCATATATATTGATTATAATGCAGGTTGCGACGATAGCAGGCGTGGTATATGGGATTTGGGCCAAATATCGTCTCCAAATCACAGGTGTGTTGCTTATTTACCTGATTAATACTTGAACAAAAACATGAACCAAGACACATGCTATTCGTGTGTACTTATAGTCTCGTTTTGCTTCTTTATATTTTACATATTATGCATGGGAATGGGGTTGGAAAATTGTATCAAGTTTATTGAGCATCAACAGTTGTCTAATGTTGCTTGTACTGTCTTCTCATAAATTTAAAAATTTATTCAAACTACAAATTAAAGGGTGACCTGAGGAGCTGTGGTGAGGTTGCTGCTCAGCTACCAAAGGAAAGGCTATGTACTCGTACACCGTCTTCCAATCCTCGCCAAGAGGAGAGCCTTGTGCTCTGGGATTGACATTGTTTAAAGAGATGGGTAGACATTGTTGTATGTGTAGATATTTCCTGTATGATATCCTGTATTTCATTAATATCAGGTTATAAATCGATGGTTAACTTCTTTTTGGAAATTTAAGAGCTCCATTTGTCAATGCCAAATCAATCATTCAAGCTGCATTAAGACAAGGAGAACTTTTTGATACTCAATTGCAATTACTTGGTTCAATCAATATTGGTCTAGCATTTTTTTTTCCCTTTTTGTTGCAGGATATAGTCTAGTCATACCTTCTGTTGAGCATAGTCCTACATTGGACAATTCAAATTATTCTTATGACTTATAAAATTCTGGGTCACTTCACTCATAACCAATTGGTTTTAATTTGGGTACTCACACTTAAATATTATATCAAAGCCAAAAAGGTACAACGGTCAGCCTAACACTTCTACTCATTAATACATACACATGTTGGACTTATGAGACGCCACATGTGCGGGAGAGTGTTGAAAAAATAGTCACACGTTAGATAATTCTAACTATTCTTACTACTTATAAGATCCTGGGTCACTCCACTCATAACCAATTGGTTTTGAGTTGGATACCCACCCTTCAATACCTTCATATAGCCAATATAGGTTGCCAACAAGTGAAAGATCTTGACAATTCATTTGATATTTTTCTTGTTCTATCTTGGAGCAATTTAAACATTTCCATTGATAACTAATTATCTCTTTTGCAGTTATGAAAGCTCATTTTCTGCAACAATTATTTCTGCATGTTAGGACATCTTGCAATTAAAGATGGGCTATATTATTGTTCAACTGCTAGAATTTGCTCAGCCTTTAGATTTCGTTGTTTTAATCTCAACCTATTTGTAGAATCTAAACATATTGTATTAGTATTTTTTTTGATTTTTCATGCAATATTTTCTGTCTTTGTTGTTGAAACTTGTCGATGTACGTGCTTTCAGGACGACCATCTCTGGAAGTAATTCTGGATTCCAGAGTGAGAAAATTGGTATGAATCTTTTGTATCAATTCCTTATTTTAAATATCTTCTTTTACATGTTTTTGGATCTTTTGAACGATAAACACGTGAGATCACCTTCAGTGGTCTATCAAAAAAATTGGAACGTCCAAACAAGATATGAGAGTTTGTCACTCCACTCAAGGCCAATCAGTATTTACTTGGAACCCCAACGTCAATAGTTTGACCCTTTTTTCATTTATTTTCAGACAGAGTTCACCCAAGCCTTTTGTTGTAAGGGCTCGTTGAACTATTTGTGATATTCGAGGTCATGACCTAGATGATCTTGGATCTCTAAAAATCAAGTATTGACACTGTAATTTGTTTAAGGATCAAACTCCTGTCACAAGTTGTTTGATCAATTTTCAAAGCAAGCAGCAAGAGCCACAAGTGAGGGTTGTTGCCGAAGCGAGTTACTTAGCTTGAGGGTGCAATAAAATCATATGAAACCAATGCAGCTTTTGAGAACAAGCATTTACACAGTTGTATGTTTGTTTCAGGAGAAAGTTTGCAAAGATGATGATTCTTGTAAAATGTAGATCACTGTTGGCAGGTACGCATGTTGATTACTTAAAATGTTAGCTCGCTACTCCCTTATGTTAAAATCTGCGCAGTTCCATAAGATATAGTTCTGATACTTGTGTGTGCGTGTGGGTGGGTGAGAGGGTACAACAAGCAGATATTTGTTGGAAAAGTCTAATCGTTTTTGTATAATTATAGGTGCATTGAAGATGCATACATTTGTGACTATAACATTTCTGTTGCGAAAATACTACATGTGAAAATTTTCAAGTAGGCTTGTTATTAACATTTTATTATTTCCAATGAAGATGGCGGAATTTTACGTTGAAGCTTACTTTAAGTTTCTCAGCTTCTATTTTGAGTTTTTGACGCTACGAATATTATTTTTTCATAAGTGCCGTGGCATTGATTGGAAACTCTGTGAACTATGATATTCATTCTCAAATGAACTTGAGTAGATGCACGGTTAAGTCGCAAGTGCCACTAAAAAAATCAAAATCAAAATCTACTAACGATGCGAGGCATGCTTGATAAATATAGTGTGTTTTTAAACGACTGTAATGGATACTTGAACTTGGGCCCGGGTTTTCCTTTGAGTTCGGCATGATAAAATCTCTAAAGTTCGACTAGAAATACGCAATCCATGCCACGAGCCCAACTCTAAGCTCAATAAAGCTATCAATCAACTCGGCTTTTAAAAGCTCGTCATGCTAAATAATTGAATTTTATTCATATAAAAGTTTATGTATGCATCTTATTTATATTATGAGCTACAATGTTATTAATTTCTACAAAAATGTTTCAAAATTAAAGGTATATATTATATATCGTGATTGACATATTTCATTTTTAAATACAAAATGTTTCAATTATTTATTATTCATGATAATCAACCAAAAAATTAATATATATATTAGCTTTTCGAAAGCTCAGCTCGAATTCGATTTGGGATTTAATGAGTTGAACTAAAGCTTAAATTCATACTTAATAAGCTTAACAAGCCTAACTTGAACTTAGGTGGACTCAATTAGTTTCGGGACTACAGTAATAAAATATGCATATCTATCGTCAGTCCTTTGATTCGAATGAAACTCGAATTTAAGCTCAATAAGTCTAAGCGCAACTTGAATTTGGATGAGCCAGATTGGATTCATGTCTACGACAACGAAAAGCCCATATTTGTTGCCAACCGTTAGAACTCAAATGGAACTAGAATTTGGTAGTTCGAGGCTACAATAATGAAAATCCATATCTGATATCAACCGTTCTAACTCACTTAGAGCCATAATACACCAGCATAACATGCTTACGTATTAAGTGCAATGTTAATTTCTCACGAAAGTGATATTAAATAAGTTACAGCAAGTAATATGAAATTTCTAAATTCGAAATTCCTATTTCAACGACTTTTGCATTGAGATGATATCTTAAAATGACATGAAGGATCTGATTTAACAACTTCTGTGTGAAAATGACATCTTACGATAACACAAAAGATTTGCAAATTCTCAACAACAACAAAAATCACAAGGAATGCGATACTTCTAATACCAAACTAAAATATGGCTTCCAATCAACTTACCGCATAAGTTCCAAACACAAACTAAAAGATATAATTTGATAAATTTTAAGTCAAATGGTTAAGCCTGAAACAAGAATACCTTATCATGGCAATGCTACTTTTCCCAGGAGGAAGTTATCAACGTTGAGAAGCAAATGCATTAAAAGTCCTAAATCTTATAAACTCAATCACAGCCAACTATTTCTTCTTTAAAAACAGAAGAGAAAATGTTTGGTTAAGCTACTCAATCCAGTTTCACCTATCAAATGTACAAACTAAAAATGTGGAGTAAAACTACAGATGCATCACAAGGTTCATCTTCCCCTGTAGCTTAAAAAATAATATTTGAAAATTTCTGAGAACACCTGTTGGAGGCGAAAGCATACAAATCTCAAAACATAAAATGCTTCAAACTGAAGGAAAGAACTTGTTGAGATTGAAGGGCAAGGAGTAGAACTCCTCGCTTCGCGTATCCGTCCTAAATGACCGAAACCTGTCCCACCAATGAGAGCCTCGGTCTCTTCTTGTGCTGCTATCGTGCCTATTCAATGTGTTGTCCAAGAAAAATGCCACTACTCCGGCGACAAAAGCTTTGGACGAGAACATCACATTGATCATATCATTGAACTGCAAGCATTTGGAGATCCCATGGTTTGACGATGGTTTAGTCAGACCAACGAAAATAAGTACACTTTAACTTGTGCTACAAACCTATTCAAAACTAATGGTTGTGGAGAGTTTTTGCTTACCCATCTACCACCGGTGTGAACCGGTCCGTAACCGGCGACGGACGTGTACTCGTTGAAGTACTGAGGCACAGAAATGCCCATGAAGATCGAGAATCCGATAATGAACTTGGTCCGGAAACTGTTAAGGTTGCAGAACTGAAGGAAGCTGAGACCTGCCACGCCTGTTTTACAGATTTTAAAAACACATCATTATGAGAGTTTAGGAGGTAGAAACACTAAAAGAACAGGAAGATGAGATGCCAATTTTTTCCCTCATGCTTACCAACATATGCAAAGAAAAGGCAGTACAGAGCTGCAAATATAGGTGCTGGAATGGATGCGAAGACAGCACCAAATTTTCCTGAAACAAAAGAACATTTTATCCCAAAACAAAAATACAAGTTTATGTTCGAGTTGACACCAATTATATATATTTTTTGGTTTTCATAGTAACAAACTTGTATCACTTAGAAAGTTTACACTTGGTGTGTAATCTGGTACGTTATTTGTTGAAATCTGGAAACAGTTTCATGCTATATATACAGTATGACACTAATGTGCATTCATAGGTTTACGGGTTAGTTGTGATCTTGCATTTCTACAATGAGTTCGGGTCTCATCTTTTACCTTTTTGCTTAGGATTCAGACAATCACTACAAGGGAAAAGCTTCCTACTTTTTGATGGTGTGACATTTGAAGCTCCACTTCATTTTAATGAGGATTAATAAGATCTACATGCCTTTCTAATTCATTTTGGAACCACATACCACTATTATGTTGATTTGGTCGAGGTCAAAGAAATTATTACTCGTATCACAATGGATAACCATGACATAAAAGGTTCAACCCTGAAGCTCATCTTGCTCATCCTTCCTCTTTTGCTCATTCTAGCTCTTCTTGCAGATTACTAGTAAAAACTTCTTAAAGAAGCTAATCGCCTATTCAAACTAAGATAACAATGAGTTTTGTGCAATACACGTATGGTTTTCATTGACATACTGAAAACATCTTATTACATGAGTTTTTAGAGTTTAACATTCTTCTTATTGCATTAGCTATTCACCTAATGAATTTTAAAATAAGTGATTAGAGGCAGTAAAGTGTCCGATTTATGGCTCTCCGACCGAGCTTCATTCTTCTTAGAGGCACTAATAGTCCATGAATAATGATGGCACTGAGAAACAAGATATAACAACAAAAAATGAGTGTGATGATGTAAATACCCTCCTATTCACTTTTCACTTCAATACCCTCGTTGCATTTTTTATCACCATGTCCTTGTGTCAATTTCATAAAATTGCTACACACATCACCGGTGAGTACTAAAACTAATCTACCTTAACTAGCTTAATAATAGATTCAAATGCATCCTCCGTTGATGTGGACCAAAGGTGTCAGACTTGAGTCAAGTAATCCACCAATTGACTAGTCAAAATGATTCAATGGAGGAGACATTTGAATCTACAGTTGAGCTGATTAAGGTGGGTTAGTTTTAGCATTACCGGGAGACGAACTTGTAATGATAGTTTCCAAGATCCAGTTGGTCGACAATTCGCAGTCCAACAGGAATAATTGTAACAGTAGAACAGTGAACAAAATTATCTAACTCACCTAGAATTGAGAAGAAAATCATGAATCCAGCAGATATCTGCACAACTCTTCTGCTGCCCACGCGTGTCAAGGCCAACAGACCGGCATTTTCACTGCACAATGACAACACAATTCGAAATCACAACTCTACTAACTTCACACACTAACATAGTAAATCCTGTTCGTGCAAAAAAAGTAAGTAAATCCTGCAACGAGGTCCTACATTGAAACTGAAGATCCATTTGCTGTACCAAAAAGTCCATCCAACAAAATCCCAATGCCCTGTGCGATAATAAACAAGTTTCCATGAACCAAAATAACCCACGCCTCTCATTTAAGCAAAGGCAAACTATGTATTTGTTAAGTACCTGCCATCCTATTCCACGACTGAGAATAGCAGGTGGGACTGGTGTCGCACTTGCATATCTCGAAATAGCGATAAATCCACCGGTGGACTGCAATACTAAGAATGCTTAGCTCAAGAAAGCATCTCATATTGCTGACGGATATCCAATAAAAATGGTAATAATGTTTCACATTGACTGACCTCGACAAGTGCCACAAATGATGCAACCATCATTGCAAAAGTTTCACCTGCGTTAAATGTGGGTGCTCCCCATTGAAATGGATAGGGGACTCTAATCCTGCAAAGACAAACCAGTCATTCCTGCTAGATATGATCTATTATATTTGGTGATCAAACTGTTTTTTTTTCCTAAAATAACACAAAGGCAAACAATTCAAGCATGTCGGGCTATACTTCTATGGGATGCATAGAAATTTGGCACCTACCAAGGTGAACCACCAATAATTCCGGAACGATCAGTACGGCAGTGGAGCTGGGTTTTCGGAGCTGCATGGTTATATGCTCCACCAACCGTGAGAAGATATGCGTAAAGCCACACAATTGCAATAGAAAAAATAACAGCAAATCGATCAAACACGTGCCTTCCAGCATGCACTAAATGTGGCAAGTACTGCAGAAATTTTTGCAGATGATGAGATCAAAATTTTCACGGACAGAGAAGGCAATGTTTTATATAACCAAAAATCACATTTATCCTTCAAATCCATCACATCAACTATCAGTTATTAACATAGGTAGCTCACATCAAAGGTATAAGTACCTGAGACAAGAATATCAGTAGTATGAGCTGTGGGAGACCGATCTCTATACATTTTGCCACCTATAAGACCATCATAGAAACAAGCTACCCATGAACAAAAACATCGAAGCAAGAGACAAGATTGCCATACAATGAGTAGAATGCAAAAGATGTTAGCACTTATGCAGAAGGTTGTAAGAAAAAGATATATAATTTAAGAAGAAAGAGTAAGAGGGATAAAGATAATATACGTCTTTGGAAACTTTATATCTTCTATTATCCACCTAGAATTGTTTGACAGGTGCTAGGAGTTGAAGGTCTAATCCCAGGTTTATAACAAGTTTCGTAAAACCAAAGCTCAACCTTTTAGTGTTATGAAAACCACAAAGAGAGTTTGTTTATAAACATGGCTAACGTAAATACTTAAAATTCAGCACATGCTTACCCCAGGGAAAGCAAACTCATAGAGACCGAAGCCAACTAGAGCAACCAGAGGAACTGCTGAGAGTGGGCTCAGAAATCTGATTACACATGACAATTAACATGAATAAGCAGCTAAATGTTTTTAAAGTTATTGTAGAAAAATGTGAAGGTCACTGGGGAACCTGGTGACATTGCGCCAAAGCCCACTAAACCCAACGATAATTTGAAGAGTAGAAGCTACTATGAAGGCGCCTTGAGTTCCTCGCATGATCCTTAAGAATTTCTGCAATCCGGGAAAAGGAAAAATAAGTCGGAGCAGATAGAGAACAATCAACAGAAAAGTATTTCATAATGATGAGAAACTACCTCATGAGGGTCAGTAATGTCGCTGTATCTACCGGCTAGGATAATGGAAATGGTCGGCAGAACATATGTGTATGTGCCTCCAATTACAGCAGGTAAGCGCGTTCCAAAGAAGGTTTGAAATAAAGTGTTCAGACCAGAAACAAACAAAGATGTTTGAATTACTCTTGCCTTCTCTTCCTGGTAATTTTACAGACAAGAAAAAGTGAATACAAAAAAATTATTTTTATTTTTGGTCAACCATCAACCAATGGAAAATTCAAATGTTAACTCCTACATTTCCACCTCCCATTTGAGGAACAAGCGCCGTGGGGATGATCACGGTCGTACCAAGCATGACTAGAAAATGTTGGAAACCAAGAAGAATAGCCTCAGCTGCATTGGAAGGTCACAAAAGCGATTTTTAATCTCATTTCACTTCGTTAAATAATAACATATTTGAGTAAAAAACACAAACAACTATGAACGGACAGAATCCTAACAAAAGGTATCGAACTTACATCTAAACAACAAAAATAACTCAGGTAACTTGTGAAATTGCAAATTGGTGAATGTTATTCATCAAAACAGAGCACATCCCATCCAGGTTTCACAAATAAATGCCACCGTGAGTATAACTTCTAAAATCAGTGACTACCAACAAAACAATTAGACAAAAAATGCAAGTACAATTTGAAAGTGATGTCCAAAAAGTAAAATCAAAACCACCACAAATTTATTAAACATACATACGAAAGGCCAAATCTTTATACAGCCAAAGTAATGCCCACATGAAAATCAGAACCACCTAAACTATCACCAGTCCCAAAAATAATTACTTAGACAAAAAAATCAAAGTCCAAATACACACAGACATTGAAAGTGATGTGTAAACAGTAAAATCAAAACCACCCACAAATTTATTAGACATATAAAAGGCCTATCTTTACACAACCAAAGCAATACCCACATAAAAAATCAAAACCACCAACAAGACTATCAGGCAGAAAATTTATGGCTAAGACGCCCACTATCAGGCAGAAAATGAACACACACACACATGCATAACCAAACTTCAGCCCAAAAAAAATGAAAAACTCACGCCAAGGAGGTGGGCTAGTGATGCAGTAGGAGACATGGGGAAGCTGATCTTTCACTGGATGTGGTTGCAACTCATCTTGCTTTGGTGCAGGAGCACCTCCTCCACCTGCCATTTCCCCTTCACCTCCCACAACTTTCAAATCTCACCACTCCACAGCACAAACTAGAAAATGCCCACAAAAAGATAAGCGTGTTTAAGATGGAAAAAAACTCCCCAAGTCCAAAATTTGCTGCCACAAACCACAGTGGAAGAAACCCAGAAAAACCCACTTCACAAAACAACAAGAAGATGAGTTGGAACAGTAAAAAGGGTGAAACAACTATAGTTGTCATGAAGTAAAAAAGCAAACAAACCCCTACACGGGAAGAAAAGAATCTTCCTGTAGAGCCCAGAGTCCAGAGAGAGAACAAAAGTCACTCAGTCACGTAGGGGTTAGCAAAACCCGATCCGGGTTTTTGGACCGGACCGGACCGGTCGGTCCGGGTTTTTGGACCGGACCGGACCGGTCGGTCCGGGTTCCGGTCCGGACCGAAACAAAAAAATTGGATCCGGTCCGGTCTGGTCTCCGGTCCGACCTTTCGAATTTTTTCCGGTCCGGTCCGATTTCCGGTCCGGACCTGAATTTTTTTCCGGGTCCGGTCCGAATCGGACCAGACCGATGCTCAGCCCTACAGGCAGGTACCTTTTCAACGCGGAGAACTTTAGGTTTAGTTTTGCTGGTATCGTATATTTGAATGGAAGTAAAAAGTCTAAGATGATTTACGTCGAAAACTACTTAAATCGTTTCAACGAATTATCATTTT
Organism: Triglochin maritima; assembly: GCA_963682175.1. Lineage (NCBI taxonomy): Eukaryota > Viridiplantae > Streptophyta > Magnoliopsida > Alismatales > Juncaginaceae > Triglochin > Triglochin maritima. Next base: position 52,150,360 of record OY821771.1, on the reverse strand, counting down.
ACACTTCTTTCCTTTCTACTCATATATCGCGACATTTCACTCTCCTATCACCCATCTCTCTTCATATTCCTCTCATAATCATAAAATAATGTTTCGAATGTCAGTAAATGAACCAACGGACGCCCCGGTGTACTCGAATCTCGTAAAATGTCTAACTTATTTTTAATATAAAAAAATTAAAAAAATTAGAAGCGTCCGCCGGAGCGCCCCCCATGGGGGCGTTTTACTCAGACACCACCCCCATGGAGAGGGTGTCTGTCTAAGACGCCCCCCATGGGGGGGCTCCAGCAGACGCCCCCTAATTTTTTTAATAAAAAATTTAAAAAATATACAGTGTGTTATCTCAAATTATTTCAGATTCCGTTCCAAAAAAATTGGTATTAATTGATAATTATACAGGTTGGATTACAACGAGTTTTTATAAGTGATTAAGATTGTTGCAACAGAACCACAAATAATTTGAGATAACACACTGTATAAATTTAAGATTATTTATTTTTGGACAGACGTCTTAGCCAGACCCCCCCATGGGTGAGGCGTCTTAGCCAGACGCCCCATCCATGGGGAGGCGTCTAGCTAATACGCCCCCTGCCACCCCCACCACCTCACCGGTGAGGTGGAAATTTTCCAGCGACACCCCGAACGACATGTCGAGGTGGTATTTGTAAGTCGAGAACTTTTACCACCGGAAATTTGGATCTTGAAATTTTTGGATCTGGAAATTTTTGAATCTTAATTACTTGCCAAAACAACTCATTGTAATCCGACTCGTTACCACTGAAATCTTGCAACGGAACCTCAAATAATTTGAGATAACACATCGTATAATTTTAAGATTTTTTTTATTTTTTTTTTGAACGAGCGTCTTAGCCAGACCCCCCATGGGGGGCGTTTTACCCAGACGTCCGACACGATTTTTTTTTGCTAGACTTACTTCACCGAATTTAGGCATTTCGTCAGACTTTTTCGTGGTGTTTGTACTAGAAAAATGAGGAAAATGTAGGCAGAAACTTTATTTTAAGAGACGAAATGAAATTGGTATTAAATGAATTGTGAATGGCAAAATGGTAATTGTTGGGGGTAATTGTTGTTCTCATGATTTATCATGGGTATTACTATTCATCGTCCGCAAATTACTTAAATTGTCTGCAACGATTACCATTTTGCCATTTACAATCCATTTTGTCATGTCTCTTTAAAAAGGATTTCGGTCTCAGTTTTTCTCATTCTACCAGTAACAACACCATGAAAATGTCTGGCGAAGCGTCTAAATCTGACGAGGTTAGTAAAATGGGCAGAAAATTTCGACTAGGACGTCTGCAAGAAATGCCCCCATGGGGGGCGTCTGTTGGAGACGCCAAGTTTTTTTAAATTTATATGTTGTGTTATTTCAAATTATTTCATGTTTCGTTGTCAGATTTCGGTGGTGATGGGGTAGATCACAGTGAGTTTTTTGTAAGTCCGCAAGTATTTCCAACACTCGATGACGCGAATAAATGGGCAAAATAAGTTGTCATCGAAGTCTGGTTTTTTTGGTAGTATCCTCCTATAAACCACAACGAGATAGTCGAATGAATTGTTATTTGAGATGTGATCGCAGAAATGAAATGGGTTCGCGGGATATGGATATTGCAGTAAGGAAGAACACAAAAAGAATGTGTTGCGGGTGTTGTTTCTTGATATAGGTAGTCGGACGGCGGGAACGTGATGGATGAGTCGTAGTTTCTGATAGTTCCCATGGTCGACACAACCACAGACTTGTAGTTTATCCGGAGGGTCACCGACAGATCAGCTATCTTAGTCCTGGAGCAAAGAAAATTGTTCGTGACATGACTGAGGCACAAGCGAAACCGCGTAACTAGGGGTGCAAATGGTTACCAACTATCCGAGTATTCGATTCGAAAATTTCTATTTAGTTGGTATTTGGTAAGTTCAATGTTACCAATTTAATTTCGGATACGAATTTGGTTTAAAAAAATTACCAATTAGAATTCGGATACGAATTCGGATACAAGCTATTTAAAATTCGAATTATCCGAATTATTCGAATACATGGTCAAATACACAAATTAGTATTCCAAAATTTAGTATTCCAAAATTTTAATACGAAAATTTAGTATTCGAAAATTAATTACAATATATATATATATTCAATTTCGGATAATATCCGAATACCAATTAGTATTCGAAAATTTTGAAGTTTCGGATTCGGATTCGGATAGTTCTGCTGAATTCGGATTCGAATTCGAATTTGATAATGGAATATGGTATTCGGATTCGAATTCGGATACAGTAGGTATCCGAGTCATATTATCCGAGTTGCACCCCTACGCGTAACATCTTGTTGGCGGTTACGGAAAAATTCCCGGAGGATAATCCGAATCAGAGACACATTTATAATTGTAGATATTACATGAGGCATGTGATATCTGAAGATAAGCATCCCGCTCAGCACTTTCTGCATCAGACAGTGCAGTTTCAGCACTTGTATTGAATTATGGCGGATGAAGAAACTAATATCGTCACTCACGTATTCTTGGCACATCCGACGTCAGTTAAGTTGTTACGCACTTACTCTTCGGTAATTTGTACGGATTCGAAGTACAAAACGAACAAGTACAACATGCCTTTGTTCGAGATGGTTGGGGTGACACCAACAAACATGAACTTCCTTATCGGTTATGCAATTATAAAGGATGAGACAGAGTCTAGTTACCGGTGGGTGTTGGAGAAGTTGCGAAATTTGTTATGCAGTACTGTCAGCCCGACTGCAATAATAACGGACCGGGAGTTAGGCCTGATGCGACCAGTGAGAGAGGTATTTACTAACTTTACTCAATTACTTTGCACCTGGTATATCAACAAAGACGTATATCATGTCGCCCCCGTCATCTACCATACTCCCTTGCCTCCTCCTCATGTCGCTCCAACTCCAACTCATATCGGCCCTCATCGTCACTCTCGTCGTCGCCACTCTCCACCTCATCCGAAACTTCCTCATCATCGAAGGAGTTATCACGTGTCTGACGACGACATAAACTATCCCTCTCATTCTTAACAGAAGCGGATATACCCCGTCTACGTGGATGACGAGGTGATGAATCATCTCCGTAATCATGTAAAGCGCGTAAGGGGTATGGATTTCAATTTTCCTCTACAGTAACCCGGTGGCTATTAATTAAATTTTAGAAATAAAATTTCGTTAAATGGATTTCAGTTACTAAATTAACAAAAGTATTAATTATTTTTTCCTAATTACCAATTAATACTAATTATTATTAATAATTAACAATTATAACTATTTAAAAAAATTGGGGGGAGGCATCTCCGGCAGACGCCCCTGCCTTGGGATGGGTGGCTCCGCCGGATCCCCCCCCCCCCCCCCCCCCTTTATTTTTAAATAAAAAGAAGTTGAAATTTTTACCGTATTCGAGTACACTGGGGCGTCCACTGACTCATTTCCTGGCAACCGAGACATTTTTTTTGATAATTAAGAAGAAAATGAAGGGAGAGTTGTGGTGGAAGAGTGAAATGAAGAGAGATATAAGTAGAAATGAGAGAATGACAAAACGGTAATTGGCGCGGGCGATTTAAGTAATTTGCGGGCGACGTTTAGCAGTTCAGTATATCATTGATGGATACCGAGTTCTGATTTACCTTAATTATTGGGAGAATATCTTCAAATTAACCTAGGTGTGTAAAATATCTTTAACTTATAACTTGGGAGAATATCTTCAAATTAACCAATGCGTGACTATTATCTAAAGTTAATTGTGCAATGCAATATTATTTTTTAGAGCATTATATTTTGTGTTTACGAAAAAAAAGAAAACGATTCAAAAGTTGGTTCCACTGAATTTCTCCTCCTAATATTGTCTATGTAGGCGGAACATCAACATAGTGTGCAAAATGTGCATACTTCAAAGTTCAAACGTTTTAATGCACATGATGGTGTTTGACATAAAAGACAAAATGTTTCAAAGATAATACCTGAAATCTTAACACCAAAACGATGAGAAAGTTCAAAAAATCAAGCGAACTACTATTCGTCGTCTGAAAATTACTTAAATCGTCCCCAAAAATGACATTTTTGTCATTAACAAATCAATTAATACTAATTTCATCTCGTGTCTTTAAACAAGGTGTTTGACTCAGTTTTACTCACATTCCTAGTACCAACACCACGAAAATGTCTGGCGAAGCACCTGAATCCGGCGAGGTAACGGGGGAGGAAATTTTTTCCCGACTCGGACGTCTGGCTAAGCCGCCTCCACCCAGGTGGAGGCATCTCCACATAGGTGGAGGCGGTTTAGTCAGCCGCCTCCACCTATGTGCATGCGTCTTAGATGGACGCCTCCACTAAGGTGAAGGCGTCTGGGTAACACGCCTTCACGTATGTGGAGGCGTCTTAGGCAGACGCCTCCACCTTGGTGGAGGCGTCTTAGGCAGACGCCCGTTTTTTTAAAAAAATTTAAATTTCTGTTAAATTCAATTTTTCAGGTTCCGTTGCAAGATTTCGGTGGTGATGGAGTAGATTACAGTGAGCTTTTTGACAGTAAAGAAATATTTACAACAATCGAGGAAACTTGTAAATTGGCGAAACAAGTTGCACTAGGAGCCAGATTTTTTTTGGTTATATCATCATACAAACCAAAAGTAGATAACCGGATGGATTGTTACCTGAGATGTGATCGCAGACGTGAGATGAGTTCTCGTGATACGAGTATTGCACTGCGAAAGAATACGAAAAGAAAAGGTTGCGGTTGTCGGTTTTTGGTAAAAGTGGTGGAGCGACGGGATCGTGATGGATGTGTCATTGTTTCTAGTAGCATCTGTGGGCGGCACAATCACCTACTTGCAGTTTATTCAGAGGGTCACCGACAGGTCGGCGGACTTAGTGTTGGGGCAAAACAAATTGTTCGTGATATGACAGAGGCACAAGCAAGACCCCGTAACATTTTGTTGGCGGTCAAGAAGAAATTCCCGGACGATAATCCGAATCAAAGACACATTTATAACTTCAGAGAGTACATGAGGAGGACGAAATCTGAAGACAGGAATCCTGCGCAGCAGTTTCTGAGGGAGGCAGTGCAGCATAAGTATTTGCATTGGATTGTGGCAGATGAAGAAACTAATGTCTTGACTCACGCATTTTTTGCACATCCGACTTTAGTTCAGTTGTTGCGTACATACCCATTCGTAATCTGTATGGATTCGACGTATAAGACGAACAAGTACAAGATGCCTTTGTTTGAGATGGTTGAGGTTACTCCAACAAACATGAATTTCCTCGTCGGATATGCGATTTTTCAGGATGAGACCGAGTCTAGTTACCGGTGGGTGTTGGAGAGGTTGCGAGATCTGTTATTGGATATTGTTAGCCCGACTGCAATAATTACAGACCGGGAGATGGGTCTGATGCGACCAGTGGCAGAGGTTTTTCCTGAGTCTGCTCATTTACTATGCACCTGACATATCAACAAAGATGTATACAACTACGCATACCACGTATTCGGCAAGGACAAGCAATCTGCATAGAGTTTTAGGCGTGGAAGGTGGAGGAGAGTCATGCTTTCTGATTCACAGACGGATTATGATAGACCAGTCCGTAATCTGAAAGATTCTTACAAGGCCAAGCCAGTGCTGACGGAGTATGTGGAAGACACGTCGAGCATTTTCGGAAGCTAGTTGATGAGATTTCGGAGAGCGACCCTGCAGTAATTCGTAGTGCCTCTCGTATTTTATACGAACAGTTACACCCTGATCAGTCGAACTATGGAGAACCCGCAGAAAATATTAAGGTATGAGGTCGACCTAGGGGAAAGTCGACATGTCGGGACCCGAGTGCCTTCGAGTATGCTGAGCGAGGTCGTGGTCGGTCTGGCAGTAGTGGGATCAGGGGTCGTCGACGGTCTGGCAGTAGTGGGAGCAGGGGTCGTCGTCGGTCTGGCAGTAGTGGGAGCAGGGGTCGTGGTCGGTCTTCTAATTCGTCTCGATCGTCTGTGAACACGGGCACATGATCTTTTGGTATGACGATATCTTTGTTGTTATTTAATATATATCAATAATCTAGATGTGGTTGAATATATTATCTCCTAATTTTGTTGTTTTAATGAATTGTTATTTACTTATCTTACAGTGTCCGGACGGATTAACGTGGACAACTTCCCATATAATGATAGACTGCCAGGAATCATTTTACCATTTTTGGAAAGGTGGAATGACGTACGTGCTGATGGCAACTGTGGATTTCGATGTGTTGCCGATGTCTTCCATGGTGGTCAAGAGAACTGATCGTACGCCCGTCGTGCGATTTCTAATGAGATAGGTGCACATCTTATTTATGAGAGTGTCTATTTCGGAAATGTGGGAGAGGCACGTCGACGAATTGATTGGGGCGGGGGAGCTTGTGGCGAGGATCATTATATGGAGGTTTGGGTCGACTTGTTCCCGATTGCTAATTTTTACAAGTGTGCGGTCATGTATTTCTCAATGGGAACGGATGGTTCGTTGTTCCCGTGTCTTACTGTGCTACCTTGGGAGAGTCTGTCTGCCATGACGAAGCCTGTCAGAGAGTTGATCATTGCTCATTTAGGGAGTTACAGACATTTTATTCGTTTGGAATTAGTTGATAATTTCCCAGTACCTCCTATAACGACCTTATGGTATCAAATGCGAGATGAGAGTGTTGTTGGATGAGAGGATCAGTACGAAAATAGGATGGAGTATTGGAACCGGTTACGTAGTACATTTTGATTGTAATTTGTAATGTTTTTGTAATGTATAATATATTGTGTATTTGTACTTATATCGTGTTGTTCTTCTACCGTATTTTAAATTTAAATATTATTTGAAGAAATTTAAAGAAATAAGTTGAAGATATTTTTGTGACAAATAAATTTTAAAAATACGATAGTCAAACAAATACGTAGAAGATATGTTCGTAAAAAATAAATAATAAGAGTACACAAATAAGCATAAGCAAATACCAACAAATGTAGTAACAGTGCAACATATAACAAAACGAAAGTAAAAGCAAGACAACTACAGCTCAGCATCTGAATCATGGTCCAAAATGCCCAACTGACTGTTCCAATCCTCGAGGAGGCGATCCCAATCTGTACATGCAAGTCTCGTCTCCTCAGTCGGCATGATGTCTCTCTGTCGCAAGAACGGTTGTGTACACTGTATCGCCCTACTCATCCACTGTATGTAAAATAAAAATTAGCGTACATTAACAATAATAACAAAATATACATTACAATTAAAAATAAAATTAGATAAACTTACCGCATCGGCACATGTCCTATCCAGTGGTCTCTCCGGTCTCAGAATGATACCGCATACGATAAGTGGATGTGAGCACCTACCGAACCACTGCAAATAATCTGCAGCACAAGTGGAGGGGTCGCGGCTACGACTCAGATCGTCAAGGTGTAGTCGTCCTACTCTCGGAAATGTCCTCCAAACCGATTCCGCAAATGAAACGTTGTGCCTGACGTCGTATGTCATCGCAGTCAGACCGTACTGCATGCTCGGGCGTCAGAATGTCAACCGGGATCACCTGAACGTACCCTAATTGACGTAACACGCGATCAGGTAAATAAGGCTCCTATAACGAATAACGCCCATAAATGTAGTCCTCGGCACAGCTACAGCAAGCTCGGGACCATACGGTAACCACTCCACCTAAACGTTTATACGTTAATAATAATAAAGTTAAATTTAAATAAACGTGAATGATATATACATTATATACCTGCGATGCAGTCATCTGATCTAGTCGTCTACGAATAGAAAGTAGTCGACTCTTGCTCTTATCCTCGGCCCGGACAGCCCACATACGCGAACGAGGATGACCACGCTCAACAATCTTCCGCTCACGTTGTGGGCGGAAAGCAGAAAATACTCATATATCCAAGCTTGCAGCAGTGTAAGACAACCTGTAATCTGACCACAATCAGCACGACTAGATATGTCCAACTGGCGATACAGATATGCCAACGTCGCTGACCCCCATGAGTACTGACAAATGGTATCTGGGTCCCTCGCCTCCAATAGGTCGCGTGGTCTGACTCTGGAACCGCTCTTGTCGACAAACAAGATGCAGCCTAGCACTAAGAAGAGGTAAGCAATCATCTGCGTATCCTCAGTCCGTGGTGGTCGCCCCCGTCTCCAACACTCGTCCACAACATCGATACTAACACCACCGCCACTCCAAAATGAGCTATCCCGCCCAAGACCCTCCAGGCTGACACCCAGCAACTCAGATACATATAACTTCAGCTCAGATGTCGGCGCCTGCGCACTCACCATAGGACCCTCAACATGAATGTGCAGAATCTGAAAGACGTCATGCAGCATGATCGTCATCTCTCCGAACGGCAAGTGGAAAGTGTTGGTGTCAGGCTGCCACCGCTCCACGAAAGCCGAAATCAACGGCATGTCGATGCAAGAAAACATGTTGTACAACAAGTGACCCAATCCACTGTCAACCACGATCGTCGTCATATCCTCAGTCATCACTGAACGTCATGCTTGCAATGTCGTACAAGCTCTGTGCCGATTATGGCACTTTAAAAAACTTCCAATCCTTGTCATCCCAGATGCGTCTGGCGATGTGGCCTCCGAAACTCGGAATGACACTGCCATCTACAAGACCACCGGGTATAATATCTGTGACGATCCAAGACTCGTCATCACCCATCTTCTTCTTCTGAGCTCGGGCGTCTGCAGTGCACGAACTCGAATCACCGATCACAAACCGGCCACCTCGATCCTTCCTAATGACCCACTCAGCCGAAGGACCACAATGTCGCCCCCGTCCTCGACCGGACTGATGTACCGCCTCCTCATGTGGCCCAACGTCATACCGGCCCCCATCGTCACTCTCGTCGTGACTCCTCACCTCATCTGAATCATCCTCGTCGTCGAAAGAATCCCCAGGTGTCTGACGACGACGTAACATATCTCTCTCTCCTAACTGAAGCAGAAATACCACGTGTACGTGGATGACGAGGACCTGACTCGTGTGCTATACTACGTAGCGCGCGTAAGGGAATTGATTTCCCTTTTACTCTACGGTAACCCGATGACTATTAATTCAATTTTAAAAATAAAAATTTATTAATGGATTTACTAAAATAATTAAACTAATCATTAACTTAATAATCAATTTATTTAGCAATTATCACTATTAATCAATAATTCTTTACTAAAATTGTACACAACTAATTACTAACATAATAATCAATTTATTTAGCGATTTATTTATTAATTATCACAATTTATAAATAATAAAGGATTTACTAAACTAATTTAACTCATTATTAACATAATATTCAATTTATTTTAAATTTATCACAATTTATAATCAATTTAAATAAATTCAAAAAAAAATCAGGGCGTCTGCGGGAGACGCCTACCGTACGTGGGAGGCGTCTGCCGGAGACGCCTACCCTACGTGGGAGGCGTCTCCCTCAGACGTCTTGGCCATGGGCGGTCGCAGGAACCACCTCCTCCAATGGGGAGGTGGTTCGGACGACCGCCCTTTCGTTGGGTTGGGCGTCTCCCGCGGACGCCCGACCCAAAAATGTTTTTTTTATAAAAATTAATTAAAATAAATAGGGCAATTTACAAGATGTGAGTAGTCTGGGGTGTCCGCTGGTTCTTTTCCTGGCCTCCGAGACATTATATTTGGTGAATAGAAGAGTGATATGAAGATAAAGTTGTGTTAAAAGAGTGAAATGAAGAGTTATATAAGTAGAAATAGTAGATGGGCAAAATGGTAATCTGTTGGGGGCGATTTAAGTAGTTTTACGACGACGAATAGCAGTTCAGAAAATCAAACTAGACAGAGATTCCTGCGTCCATCCACTTAACCATTAATCTAAGCTTTACAAATTCACAAGAGCCACATTAGAGAGAGAGAGAGACCAGTTGAGTTAGGATGTGGCATCATACACTCAAATCTTGAGATTGTGCTCCTGATATCAAGTCACCTCCTATTTGGCTAAGCTTGACTGCTTGACTCACAAAAGGTAGGGTGAGTACTGCAAATTTCCGAGTAATAAAAAAAGAAGTTAGAGAGAGAGAATGAATAACTTTATGAATGTATCTAGGGCTGAGCATCGGTCTGGTCCGGTCCGGAAAAAAAATTAGGTCCGGACCGAAAACCGGACCGGACCGGAAAAAATTCGGATAGGCGGACCGAAGACCGGACCGGACCGGTTCGGTCCGGTCCAAAAACCCGATTTTTTACCTTAAATTTTAAAAAAAATTTGGACCGGTCCGGACCGAAAATTTTAAAATTTGCCGGACCGAAACCCGGACCGGACCGGATTTTTTCAAAAATTTCCGGACCGAACCCGGACCGACCGGTCCGGTCCGGTTGACCAGTTTGACCCGGTCAATGCACAGCCCTAACTGTATCTATATTTATGAGGGGGAAAGAGTCGGCATTTTGAACACATGTATGGTGTTTTGAAGCTGCCCCAAACTTTGCTAATTTTTTTATAGATGCAAACAACTGTGTGGTCAATGGAAGAGCATAACCACCGACATTTGTTGCTTTGTAAAAAATCTAATTAATTTCTCGAAAACTGGATTCCACAAAATCTATGGATTGGATGAGTTGTTTAAATATGTGAAATTTTTTCGTGGTTTTGTACCTTTGTGTCTGGTGGGGACCAAAAACGGACAGTTTCCAGTCTTGGATCAGTAGTTGTATTTGTCAAACCGGAGGATGCATTTAATATTCAAATCTCATGCTTTGATTTCAAAATTCAAAAGACTATCGGGTTGAAGTCCTGAGGTATAATTTACGGTATAATTGATAAGTGTAGTATAACTGTATCAGTCAAAGTCATGATAAAATTATATTTGGTGCAAACCCGAGATGTTACGAACCATAAGAATGTTTTAAATTATGATTTTTTTGCTGTAGTACATATCAAAAGGTTCAAAATTTATCTAATACTCGTGGTTTCTTAAAAAATGTTTTGATACCTATTACTAGGATTTAATTTTTTTTAATGCAGTTCCGTTAACGTGTCCCACTTCTGGATGTCGTTAACAGATTCCGTTACGAGAACGTTAATGGAATAATTAACAAATGTATTAACCTACTAATTAAGTAATTAAGAAAAATTGGTATGTTACTCATCCCAACAATTATAATTGGTATGCTACTCATCCCAAAAATTATAATTGGTATAATACTCATGAATTTTGAAAAAATGTCTTTTGTTAAAAATGTGGTAAATCCAACTTGTTACATGTTCTAACAAATAACATGATAAATTTCATTTAACTTTATAATTTGAAAATATCCAATTTATAATTTGAAAAAAAAATACATTTTGTTAAAAATGTGGTAAATCCAACTTGTTACATGTTCCAACAAATAACATGATAAATTTCATTTAATCTTTATAATTTGAAAATATCCAATTTATAATTTGAAAATATCAAATTATAAAGATTAAACGAAATTTATCATGTTATTTGTTGGAACATGTAACAAGTTGGATTTACCATATTTTTAACAAAATGTATTTTTTTCAAAATTCATGGGAATTATATTATACTAATTATAATTTTTGGGATGGGTAGCATACCAATTTTAATTGTTGGGATGAGTACCACAACAATATTTTTTAATTACTTAATTAGTGAGTTAATATATTTGTTAATTATTCCATTAACGACATCGTAACGGAATCCGTTAACGACAGCAAACAGAAGTGAGACCCCACGTTAACGGAACTATATTAAAACAATTTACTTCATAACGATAGGTATCAAAATAATTTTTGAGAAATCATGTGTATTAGGCCAATTTTGAACCTTTTGACACGTAATGTAGCATCAGCACTATGTCGACATATCCCGGCCCTTCGGGGTGTGACAGCTATCATCTTTCGGTTGAACATGCAAATTCATGAACTTTTTGGCAGCGTTTAGGTCATCATTAACATGACCCCAGACGACCTGGTCATGAGCATTCTCTCTCTTATCTCTCTCTTTCACATCAACTTTCTCTCTCCCCAACTCACTTTCTTCTCTTTCCTACACTATTCATATCTTAACCACAACCCACCACAACCCACAACAACTTATATCTCTCATCCATATCATTTCGGGGTCCATCTTCATAAAAATTAAAAAAAATTAAAAAAAATCTAAAAAATCAAAACAATTATAAAACGTATTTTCAAAAAAAAAATTAAAAAAAACTCAAACAAAAAATTCGTAAAACAAAAACAAAACAAAAAAACAAAAAAATGGACGACCGGGTTGTCAACTCGGTCGTGCACGACCCAGGATAACCTGGGGTTAAGAGTGTCATGCCGAGGCATCTTCAACCACGACCCGGTCGTGAGGTAAAAAACGCACCATTAGTGGTGCTCTTAGGAAGCAATTTTTTTGATTGTGCGCCTCTGGAGAGAAGTATTCTGCTGGTTTACCTTTTCTGTTGACGACTACAGGTCTATTTGGTTAGCCCTTCCATCTTCCCACTTCTTCAGAGAATCTAGCTCTCCAGAAGAAGATGAAGGACCTACGAATCTCCCATGGAAATATACCCATGGAAATTCGAAATCCTATAATCTGAATGCATTTGTATTCGAAATTAAACCTTTTATCCGGAAAAATATATATCTAAATACTGTATTTCATGTCCAAGGTGAAGTATCCATCAACTTGTAAAGCAAATGTGGATATTGATGTATCTAATCTGAATAATATCCACTCTCAAACTACGTATAAATATTTTAAAATATCAACATTTTCACAATGTGTGATTATATATTGCATATTTATGAACTCAAACAAATAGACATCCACTTATAATTTAAGTATTGAATCTTTCTACTATTTTCAGAACATGAAGGTTAAAATTAAGGAAAACATTTCAAAATAATAAGTTAAAAAAAGAAAATTGGAAAAATATGCACTTTTAAAACTTAATTGACAAAGTATGCACCTTAAAAACGACATCACAGGTGCTGTTTTCATTAACTAAAAACGGCATTGTAGATGTCGTTTTTACACTTAATAAAAAACGGTATCACTGATGTCGTTTTTACCTGGGCAATTTTTTTCTTGGTTTCGAGATGTCGTTTTTAGCTAAGACATGTTGAACTAGCTGTTGAATAATTACCAACATTTATGAGCGAGACCCCCGACCGACCCGTTGCTAGTTCAACATATCTTAGCTAAAAACGACATCTCGAAACCAAGAAAAAATTTGCCGAGGTAAAAACGACATCAGTGATACCGTTTTTTATTAAGTGTAAAAACGGCATCTACAGTGCCGTTTTTAGTTAATAAAAACGACACTTGTGGTGTCGTTTTTAAGGTGCATACTTTGTCAATTAAGTTTTCAAAGTACATATTTTTCCAATTTTCTTTTTTTAACTTATTATTTTGAAATTTTTTCCTAAAATTAACATACATTAAATTATCATTTAAAACCAAATAAATGTAACTACATACAACAATCGTTCCAAGTGAAAACAAAAGAATGTCATGATGTTAGTCATTGTGGTTAATTACATGATGCAGATATTATTCGTATTCGCTTCAAATTAATCGAACATTTGTGTGGATGTAGATTTTCCATACCCGCAAGAAATTCGTATTGGCATCGGTGTCAAAAACAATTATACAGATATGATGATGGATAAATCTATATCCGCTTTGTTGACGCTCTTAGTTTTAATGGACATTTGTTATATGAAACTCTAAACAATTGCAAAAATGAATGGAGTTTTCATTTTTTTAATACATTGTGGACCATGACATTTCAATTTTTAAGTACAACTAAATAACTGAATAGTATGATATAACATTGGTTATTTATATTCAGTTATTGTCAATACTCAACAAGTATACTTGTTTTGTTGTACAAAAATGAAATTCTTCAATAAAATAGTAATTGTGGTTTCCTGCACAGGACGTACGTATTATCTTCAAAACACATTGTATATATAATTACTCGCTACTTGGCATGCAGGACACCAATAATTCATACATGTTTGACCTTTCTTAATTTACAAGTGTTTTACCACTTTCTAGCTACGACATGCATCATAAGTAATTGTCTCTCCAAATTAATCCGTATGGCTACTGAAATCCGAGGAGAAAATCAAACCCATACTCATACAATATTTATTATTTTAAAAAACACAAGTCAACAACCTGTCCATGCATTTTTATTTTTATTTTGCTACCACAAAAATTATAAACCATGTGATTTAATGTGATCGTTTGTAAAGATTAGTATACTGCATATATACAGAGACACACAAATTACCAATTAAATAAGCATTACCAAAGCAATAGAATTAAAGAAACAAAAATATTTTATTTATATGAATAACAAAAGTATATATCCCCAAGTTGACAGGGTAGTTATTGTCATCTAAAAGAGAATAAAATAAAAAAACAGAAGTGGGTTAATTATACACTTACGTACGTACGTTGAGCTGAACGTGGACGTACGCAATAAATTAAAACCCACGACATACATAGTTGTAGGAATGAAGTAATTGAAATGCTGGAGATGATCAAAAGTAGACAAGTCCCGGCCGGGCAGGTTAATTTGTTTGACGTAAATGCATGCATGATGGGATTGAGTTCAAGACAAATTATTGCCGGCACTCCTGCAACCATTAATAGGTGAACAACCTCTATTGTAAGGTGAGTTTGTTGCTGAGGACCTGCATCTGGGATCAGTATTTCCCGGCTTGCATGGTACTCCCCCCGCACCCACAGCACCATAACTAATCGTTCCGTCTTTGCCCACGTTTGCGTTGCTAATGCAGCAACCCATCAACAAAATCATACCCAAAAACAACACAACTACTCTCCTACTACGCACACCCATTAATGCTGCCATCTTGCTTGCTTGCTTGATTATTTATTTCTTGTTCTGCTTTTTCTCTCTAATTACTCTGTTATATATTCAAATCAAACTACACTTCCTTCCTATTTATACATACGTACGTACTTTGCCTCGACCATGCAATTAATTGCAAACCTTCCACTCCTCCACGTAACTCGCAATTTCACACCAATGGTTGACGTACTTCTGATTCCTCTGTCGTTGATTTCATCTCCAAATATAGTAGCTTAATTTTGACCTTAATTTTAATTCTTGGTTGGATTTTCCTTTGATAACCAACGAATTGTACGGAGCTTTTGCAGATGCTAGTTTATTTAAAAAAAAATATTTATCCTTTATTTCACTCTACTTTCCAAGACCATCCTTTTCGGTCTACGATCCGAGTAGAACCGTTGGAATTGCTCCGAAACTATTTATTTAATCTCAGCAATCGAATGGCTGCTCGTCTAATACAGTGCAGTACATATATACAGTACTATATATACTTCTGCACGACACTTAAGTGTATTAACCTTAATTTTAATTTCCACGGATTTCGTGTCCTAGCTTGATTTTGACCTTAATTTTAATTCTTGGTTGGATTTCACGGATAACCAACGAATTGTACGGAGCTTTTGCAGGTTGTTTATTCAAATTTTTTTATTTATCCTTTATTTCACTCTACTTTCCAAGGTCATCTTTTTGGTCCACGATCCGAGTAGAACTGTTGGAATTGCTCCGAAACTATTTATTTAATCTAAGCAATCGAATGGCTGCTTGTCTAATACAATGCAGTACATATATATAGTACTATATATACTTCTGCACGACACGTAAGTGTATTAAGAGAATCATTAACAACGCCCGTGCAGTTTCCGGGCGCCTGATTTCTCATTCAGCCACGTCAGATTCTCTCTCCGCCACGTGAGCACAACCCAACCCCCTACAAAATCATTTACCGTTATTTTTATTCTTCTCTTTAACCATTATCTAAATGTTGATTTTTTTATTTTTAATTAATTATAATTTAATATTATCTTAAGTAAATAAACAAAATAACGACCAAAGTTTATATCTTTGCTTGGTTCTCAGAGTGAGTGTCCACTACAGATTATGGAATGTTCGTGACATCGGATTATTTGAAGTTTTTTTAAGTTCACCTTGTTCTTTTCTCTTCTAATTTTCCTTACTTCCCCTTCAACCAAACCCCTTTTGTTCCTCTCTTTTATAAGGTAATCACTAATCCTTCATTTTCTACGTAAAAAACAACGAAATTGGACATATGTCATCTGAAGGCAACTATTTCCACAGAAAAACTCAAAAACTTGTTCTAATGTCACTAAAATTTTCCAATGTCATTCAGTTAGTCATCTGTTAATGTCTTCGTTAACGTCCGTTAGTTTTATTAATATTTAATAGAAATTTTGCAGAATCACACTGAATAAACCCAGAATTCATAAAATTCATTATATGTGTTGTAAAAATTGCAAAACAATACTCAAATAATTTATCTATACTATTTCTCATCTTTATCTTTCCTCTATCATCTTTTCTTTTTCTCTCATTAAACTTATTGACTCAGTTACTAAACTAATGAAATTCGATAATTTTTATATTCTAAAATTACAAAATATTTAATTTTTATAAAAGATAATTTTTCTAATAAATATTTAGCTTTATATAAATTTTTTTCCTGAACTGTTATTCATCTCCGGAAAACTACTTAAATCTCCCGTACGAATTACCATTTTCCCCTTCTACCATTTCTGCTTATATAACTCTCAATTTCACTCTCCTAACACCACTCTCTTCATATTACTCTCATATTCACCAGAAAGAATGTCTCCGAGACCGGGAAAAGAACTAGCGGACGCCCCAGATTACTCAAATATGGTAAATGTCTTGTTTAGTTTTTTTTTGGGTCGAGCGTTCACTGGAGACGCCTCCCCCTTGGAGTAACTCCAACAATCTCAAACAAATGCATCTTGTACTTGTTCGTCTTATACGTCGAATCCATGCAGATTACGAAAGTGTATGTACGCAACAACTGAACTGAAGTTGGATGTGCCGAAAATGCGTGAGTGAGGACATTAGTTTCTTCATCTGCTACAATCCAATGCAAACACTGATACTGCACTGCCTGATTGATAAACTGCTGAGCGGGATTCTTGTCTTCAGATTTCGTCATCCTCATCTACTTTTTGAAGTTATAAATGTGTCTTTGATTGAGATTATCCTCCGAGAATTTCTCCTTTACTGCCAACAAAATGTTACGTGATCTTGCTTGTCCCTCAGTCATATCATGAACAAGTTTACATAAAACCTTATGGACTCAATAAATACAAAATTACATGTCTTGGTCCAAAGCTTTGATTACAAGTCTTGAGTCTTGATGTCTTTGTCTCAATGCTGATTTCCTCGATTGTCTTGATCAACCTATTAAGATAATTGCAAGTATACAAGTATGTATGCAATGCATGTAATCGTGTTTGCTCACTTTGATTGATTATGTTGATTGATTAAGATTATTTTATTTAATCGTCAAAATTAATATAGATTAAGGCCAAAAAGCCAACAGAAGCTTCCGGTCGACCGTGACTTAAGTTCCGGTCGACCGATCCGCAATGTTGATTCTCGACTTGCAGCTCCTGGACGTTTCCGGTCGACCGCGTGCCCAGCACCTGTCGACCGACTCGTGCTTCGATCCGAGCCCTGAAGGCTCTGGGAGTTTCCAGTCGACTGCGTGCCCAGCACCGGTCGACCGATACTCATATTTCGACGAATCTTGGATGCTCTGGACTTTTCCGGTTAAGTCACGGTCGACCGATGCTCCCTGATTTCCTGTACTTAACAATTGTACAAACCAAATTTCAACAAGTTCGACTTTGTACCCTAGGCTAATTCCTCTCTTTGTGATGGATTTATTTTTCACGGACCACATAGATAATTATCTAATATATACAATAGTACACACATTTGCTTACATATAATTGAGTTTTTTACAGTATGGTACAATATTTTATATGGATCCCGATCTAAACCATCTGCTAATTCAATTCGAAAGTTTAGTTGGAAGTTTTTTTATATTAACCAAATATTGAGGTTGTGCTTTGTTTTCTTCCACAAGGGGTGTTTTGGAGTAAATAAAAACCAAAAAAGTGCATCCTTGATTTGCTAAACAGAAACACAAGTGACAGGGAGAAGTTGCTTGAGTCCATTCAAGTTTAGATTATTGGATTTCGATGTTATGCGATGATTTAGAGAATATCTTGATGTTGATTTCATTTTCGTATAATATCTTGATTTCATTAGTGGTCATGCAGATAATATGATGTACATATAGTATGAATTACAAGGTTGACATCATGTTAAACCTTTTTCTTAAATTATATAACGAGAGAAATAACTTGGTTAGTATGCTTTCAATTGAGATGGGGACTTAGAGAGATGAATAGATCATCATAAGTTCTTTTGTATTCTTATAATCCATGATGGTGCGCAAGGACCCAAGCCGAAGGGTCATTTCCCCTTTGGAACAAAAAAAATCTCCAACCGAGCTCCATTACTACCGCGAGTCTTACACAATCGATCAGATTATATAGATATCATTTCACTTCAAGACAACATACTTGTGTTTTTGTCAAATAAGAACCATTTGTACTCAAGACTTATATTGTGATATTCTACAAATTAAAGTTTGTGATTAAATATATTCCATTATAATTCTATTATGCATAAAAAGTATATTGTATTCACAAAATCTACGATCAACAAAAGAAAAAACACAATAATAATCAATTATACTGCACCAACATACTCTACGATCAACAGAAATAAAAATAATTTTTTTGGCTAGTGAATAGATATAAAAAGAGAAAAATCTATAAGAGCATCCTTAACGGGTGTTCTTTTTCGGGCGCCCGATATGCCCTCCCTTAACGGGAGGGCGGTTCCCGGGCGGAACCGCCCAGAAAAGCGCTCGGGCGCCCAATCTGGGGGGCCACGTGCCCCCCCCCATTGGTTTTTTATTTTATTTTTTTGTTTAAAAGAAAAAGATTAGTTAAATATAATTAGGTTAATGTATTGATTAGTTAAATTGTAATTTAATTAATTGGGTTTTGAAAATTAATTGCAAAATTATTTTATGATTAATTAAATTATTTTTTATTTATTAAGATATAATTAAAGTTAAAAATTAAAAAAAATCATATACGAAATACGAAAGACTAGTAGAATACTCATAAACTTCGGATAGGAAATACAATACAAATACGAATACGAAATATTGTAGGTCCTCAATGCTTGAGAACCCCAAGATGTGATGTCATCGTCTTGTGTTTTGTGTAGTCACGCGCATACTGTAGGTTATCGATGCTTGAGAAGTCCAAGAACCGATGTTATTGTTTTGTGTTTTATGTAGTCACGCGCACACTGTAGGTCATCGATGTTTGAGAAGTCCAAGAACCGATGTCATCGTCTTGTGTTTTGTGTAGTCACGTGCATATTGTAGGTCATCGATGCTTGAGAAGTCCAAGAACCGATGTCATCGTCTTGTGTAGTCACGCGCACATTGTAGGTTCTCGATGCTTGAGAAGTCCAAGAACCGATGTCATTGTCTTGTGTTTTGTGAAGTCACGCGCGCACTGTAGGTTATTTCTCACAACTATAAATCCAGTCCTCATTGGTTCTACCAAATCTCACTCATTCATCTACGAACAATGTCTTCATCCGATAAATCTTCCAATTCAAAGTTTTCATCATCTTCATCATCCGATGAACAAGCTTATGACCAAGTGTTGAACTGTTTAACAGAGTATGTCTCCGAAGTGGTGGGACGTGGTAGGCGGCTGGAGGTAACTTGGGCTGATATCGACATATATTTTGAGGTCTCGACTTGACTATAATGATTAATGTCACTTTTTTGTTTGTTTATAGTTTGTTATTGAATGTTGTGTCCCGAGTGTGGATTATAGGTGTTACTTAAATAATTTTAATTTTAATTTTTGGAGTTAGATTGGTTTCTAGCTACTTGGCATGCAGGACACCAATAATTCATACATGTTTGACCTTTCTTAATTTACAAGTGTTTTACCACTTTCTAGCTACGACATGCATCATAAATAATTGTCTCTCCAAATTAATCCGTATGGCTACTGAAATCCGAGGAGAAAATCAAACCCATACTCATACAATATTTATTATTTAAAAAAAAACAAGTCAACAATCTGTCCAAGCATTTTTATTTTTATTTTGCTACCAAAAAATTTATAAACCATGTGATTTAATGTTATCGTTTGTAAAGATTAGTATACTGCATATATACAGAGACACACAAATTACCAATTAAATAAGCATTACCAAAGCCACAGAATTAAAGAAACAAAAATATTTTATTTATATGAATAACAAAAGTATATATCCCCAGGTTGACAGGGTAGTTATTGTCATCTAAAAGAGAATAAAATAAAAAAACAGAAGTGGGTTAATTATACACTTACGTACGTACGTTGAGCTGAACGTGGACGTACGCAATAAATTAAAACCCACGACATACATAGTTGTAGGAATGAAGTAATTGAAATGCTGGAGATGATCAAAAGTAGATAAGTCCCGGCCGGGCAGGTTAATTTGTTTGACGTAAATGCATGCATGATGGAATTGAGTTCAAGACAAATTATTGCTGGCACTCCTGCAACCATTAATAGGTGAACAACCTCTATTGTAAGGTGAGTTTGTTGCTGAGGACCTGCATCTGGGATCAGTATTTCCCGGCTTGCATGGTACTCCCCCCGCACCCACAGCACCATAACTAATCGTTCCGTCTTTGCCCACGTTTGCGTTGCTAATGCAGCAACCCATCAACAAAATCATACCCAAAAACAACACAACTACTCTCCTACTACGCACACCCATTAATGCTGCCATCTTGCTTGCTTGCTTGATTATTTATTTCTTGTTCTGCTTTTTCTCTCTAATTACTCTGTTATATATTCAAATCAAACTACACTTCCTTCCTATTTATACATACGTACGTACTTTGCCTCGACCATGCAATTAATTGCAAACCTTCCACTCCTCCACGTAACTCGCAATTTCACACCAATGGTTGACGTACTTCTGATTCCTCTGTCGTTGATTTCATCTCCAAATATAGTAGCTTAATTTTGACCTTAATTTTAATTCTTGGTTGGATTTTCCTTTGATAACCAACGAATTGTACGGAGCTTTTGTAGATACTAGTTTATTTTAAAAAAAAATATTTATCCTTTAGTTCACTCTACTTTCCAAGGCCATCTTTTCGGTCCACGATCCGAGTAGAACGGTTGGAATTGCTTCGAAACTATTTATTTAATCTCAGCAATCGAATGACTGCTTGTCTAATACAATGCAGTACATATATATAGTACTATATATACTTCTGCACGACACGTAAGTGTATTAAGAGAATCGTTAACAGCCCGGGCAGTTTCCGGGTGCCTGGTTTCTCTCAGTCACGTCAACTTCTCTCTCCGCCATGTCAGCACAACCCAACCCCCTACAAAATCATTAACCATTATTTTTATTCTTCTCTCTAACCATTATCTAAATGTTGATTTTTTTTATTTTTAATCAATTATAATTTAATATTATCTTAAGTAAATAAACAAAATAACGACCAAAGTTTATATCTTTGCTTGGTTCTCAGAGTGAGTGTCCACTACAGATTATGGAATGTTCGTGACATCGGATTATTTGAAATTTTTTAAAGTTCCCATTTTGTTTTCTCTTCTAATTTTCCTTACTTCCCCTTCAACCAAACCCCCTTTTGTTCCTCTCTTTTATAAGGTAATCAGTAATCCTTCATTTTCTACATCAAAAAACAATGAAATTGGACATATGTCATCTGAAGGCAACTATTTCCACAGAAAAACTCAAAAAACTTATTCTAATGTCACTAAAATTTTCCAATGTCATTCAGTTAGTCATCCGTTAATGTCTTCGTTAACGTCAGTTAGTTTTATTAATATTTAATAGAAATTTTGCAGAATCACACTAAATAAACCCAAAATTCATAAAATTCATTATATGTGTTGTAAAAATTGCAAAACAATACTCAAATAATTTATCTATACTCTTTCTCATCTTTATCTTTCCTCTATCATTTTTTCTTTTTCTCTCACTAAACTTAATGACTCAGTTACAAAACTAATGAAATTCGATAATTTTTATATTCTAAAATTACAAAATATTTAATTTTTATAAAATATAATTTTTCTAATAAATATTTAGCTTTATATAATTTTTTTTCCTGAACTGTTATTCATCATCGGATAACTACTTAAATCGCCCGTACGAATTACCATTTTGCCCTTCTACCATTTCTGCTTATATAACTCTCCATTTCACTCTCCTAACACCACTCTCTCTTCATATTACTCTCATATTCACCAGAGAGAATGTCTCGGAGCCCGGGAAAAGAACTAGCGGACGCCCCAGATTACTCAAATATGGTAAAATGTCTTGTTTAGTTTTTTTTTTGGGTCGAGCGTTCACGGGAGACGCCTCCCCTTGGAGTAACTCCAACCATCTCAAACAAATGCATCTTGTACTTGTTCGTCTTATACGTCGAATCCATGCAGATTACAAAAGAGTATGTACGCAACAACTGAACTGAAGTCGGATGTGCCAAAAATGCGTGAGTGAGGACATTAATTTCTTCATCTGCTACTATCCAATGCAAACACTTATACTGCACTGCCTAACTGATAAACTGCTGAGCGAGATTCATGTCTTCAGATTTCGTCATCCTCATGTACTATTTGAAGTTATAAATGTGTCTTTGATTGAGATTATCCTCCGGAAATTTCTCCTTTACTGCCAACAAAATGTCACGTGATCTTGCTTGTCCCTCAGTCATATCACGAACAAGTTGCTGACCTGTCGATGACCCTCTGAATAAACTGCAAGTGCGTGGTTGTGCTGCCCATGAGTGCTATTAGAAACAACGACCCATCCATCACGATCCCGTCGCTTGACTACTTTTACCAAAAAACGACAACCACAACATTTTTTTTGTGTTCTTTCGTAGTGCAATACTCGTATCACGAGAACTCATTTCATTTCTGCGATCACATCTCAGGTAACAATCCGTCTGGTTATCTGCTTTTGGTTTGTATGATGATATAACCAAAAAACCCGGCTCCTATGGCAACTCGTTTTGCCCATTTACAAGCTTCCTCGATTGTTGTAAAAAGTTGTTTACTATAAAAAAACTCACTGTAATATACTCCATCACCACCGAAATCTTGCAACGGAACCCTGAAAAAAAATTAACAAAAAATTAAAAAAATTAAATTAAAAAAACGACGCGTCTTAGCGTAGTGTCTCAGATAGACATTTTCGGGGAAAAAAATTCGTCTTCGTTACCTCACCGGATCTAGACGTTTTGCCAGACATTTTCGTGGTGTTGGTACTGGGAATTTGAGCAAAACTGAGTCAAAAACTTTATTTAAAGACACGAGACAAAATAGGTATTAAGTGATTTGTTAAGGGCAAAAATGTAATTTTTGTGGCGATTTAAGTAGTTTTCTGATGACGAATAGTAACCTCGTATTTTTTTCAAAATATATTTTTTAATAGATGAATCTGACAATTGATAAAAGATTTTTTATATAAAAAAATTTGGAAAAAAATATTTTATAAAAAACTATATTTTTTAGAAAATGTACTTTTATAAATAAATATTTTTTTAATTTTAAAATATAAAAATTATCGAATTTCATTAGTTTAGTAACTGAACCATTAAGTGTAGTGAGAGAAAAAGAAAAGATGATAGAGGAAAGATAAATATGAGAGAGTGTATAGATAAATTGTTTGAGTATTGTTTGTAATTTTTACAACTCATATAATGAAATTTATGAATTATTGGTTTTATCTGGTTATTTTGTAAAATTTCTATTAGATATTAATAAAACTAACGGAAGTAAACGAACAAAATAATATTTGAAAAAAGTTAATGACCTTAAAGCAAGTTTTTGAGTTTTTTGTGTGGTAATAGTTGTTTTCGGATGACATATGTCTAATTTCGTTGTTTTTTATGATAACCAAGCAATTCACCAAAAAAAATACGATGGGTTGCGCTTTAGAAAATAGTTGTACGATAAATCCCTGACAAGATTTTTACCGTGGGGGCTCTTGGGTGTGTTCATCACGTGGTCTTTGACTGTTTGGATTTAATTCGAGCAATGTTTTCATTTAGATTGTCCCTTTCTGTTTTGTCTGTCTTTGATTTTATTTTATCTTTTATTTATTCATCCTTCGTTGCATGTCGGTCATGTTTCTTCAATTTTGCATTCGTCTATATTACTTAAATTTTTACCTTCAGAGGTAATATGGATTCCATTGGAGAAAGCAGGCCATTAATTAGTTCCTCAATTTACACCCATGATTCATTGCTGAGAAATGTAATAATGTAAATTAACCGACCTCTATTGGTGTCAAATTCATCCGAAGTCATTAATGACCCATGGCCGTATAGGAATATTGTGGAAACGGGATGAAGCCAAACGCATTACAGATTTACAGGAAGAGGGGTGAACACAACTGTGTCTTGTGGTGTCTGGTTTATTTCCTATATTTGCTGTTTCTTTTTGTATTTTGCTGATATATATATGCTGATATATGATGCGCTTAATCTGGCATGACGGCAGCGAATGTGCTCTTGAAATTAGTGGTATGTTATAGAAGATGACAACTTTCTTAGTGACGGTCTATTGCTTTGTCTTGGAGCGTGAATCTGCATTTGGCTGGTTCTAGAGGTATGTTTTAATCTATTGGTATTTTGTTTAGACATGCACATAATCTGTTGGTATTTTGTTTACAATTGCAATCTATTGCTTGCGGTAAAGTTTAGACAATTTGAATGAAAATGTTTGATATAGGTTTGAAAAATGTTCTATATCCATATGTAGTTATAAAAAATTGTTTTGGATTCAGTAATTTTCAATGCAAAGTAAAAATTTCAATTAACAAGCACCACCTAGCCTAGGTATAACTTCACGTTTCACAATTTAATATTTTTGTATTCCTTTTAACTTGCTCAGATATTGGTCCTTCGTCACCACTTCAAGTAGAAAAATAATTATCCAATTCTATTGATTTCTCTAAATAGTTGTCTACTTGTCTTTTGCTTCTTGCAGCTATACCAAATATTTAATAGTAGTTCGACTTTTGTACCCTAGGCTAATTCCTCTCTTTGTGATGAATTTATTTTTCACGGACCACATAGATAATTATCTAATATCTAAAATAGTACACACATTTGTTTACATATAATTGAGTTTTTACAGTATGGTACTATATTTTATATGGATCCCGATCTAAACCATGTGCTAATTCAATTCGAAAGTTTAATTGGAAGTTTTTTATATTAACCAAATATTGAGTTTGTGCTTTGTTTTCTGCCACAAGGGATGTTTTGGAGTAAATAAAAACCAAAAAAGTGCATCCTTGATTTGCTAAACAGAAACACAAGTGACAGGGAGAAGTTGCTTGAGTCCATTCAAGTTTAGATTATTGGATTTTGATGTTATGCGATGATTTAGAGAATATCTTGATGTTGATTTCATTTTCGTATAATATCTTGATTTCATTAGTGGTCACGCAGACAATATGAAGTACTTATAGTATGAATTACAAGGTTGACATCATTTTAAACCTTTTCTTAAATTATATAACGAGAGAAATAACTTGGTTAGTATGCTTTCAATTGAGATCGGGAATTAGAGAGATGAATTGATCATCATAAGTTCTTCTGTATTCTTATAATCCATGACGGTACGCAAGGATCCAAGCCGAAGGGTCATTTCTCCTTTGGAATCAAAAAAAATTCTCCAACTGAGCTCCGTTACTACCGCAAGTCTTACACAATCGATCGGATTATATAGATATCATTTCACTTCATGACAACATACTTGTGTTTTTTTGTCAAATATGAACCATGTGTACTCAAGACCAGTGTTCACATAGACGATCGCCTAGGTGGTAGGCGACCGCCCGTCGCGGTGGTCGCCTGGGCGAAATAGGCGATCGCCTCGCCTAGGCGAGAGCCGTTGGATCGTGGTTATCAAAGGAACCACTACCCCCAAATCCTATATAAACCACTCCAAACCTCTTCATTTTTCACAAATCTCTCATTCTCTTCTTCTTCATAATTCTATTCTAATCATCAAGTTTCCTAATCATCAAGTTTTCGCGATTAAGTCTCCGGTCTGGTGCTTAGTTTTGAAGTTGGAAAGTAAATCTCTGATCCGGTTCTTCATTCTTCAAGCGCCAAATCAAGGACACTCTTCCTAACTTCTCTTTAGAATTAAATTAATTAGTATTTTATTTTCATATTAGTCTAAATTTTTATATTAGTCTAGTTTTAAGATATGACCTACGTACCCTTCACTAGTCTCCCTATGCATCACGAGAGTTACGATGACCTAAGACCTACTCGTACAAACGACCCTGGTTGGAATACTATCCATTACATTAGTGCTAATGACCTAAGACCTACCATTATTGCACCATTATTAGGTGGTGGCATGGATGATGTCATCGTTTACATTAGTTCTAGAGATCCAGGTGCATCGAGTTCTCAACCACCGATGGACATCGACGAGCAATATGTCCAATCCGACGATGAAGAAACTGAAGAAGATGATGTCTACGTCGACAATCCGAACGAGAACCACTCCGACGACTATGATGGTGGTGGAGGATATGATTCCCAGTTGGACATTAGATCAATGTGTCCAATGGAATTAGTTAGTTAACTTGTAATTTTAATTTCTTTCTTATCTGCTATTGTATGAACTCTGAGTTACCTTTGTAATCGTACTACTAAGCAATAAATTGTATACCTAAGTGTTTAGGTGGGTAGAAGGGGTGCCTAATGAGGCATTGGTCGATGAACTATGTGTCTTTTCGAAGCCTAAACATGTATGGTATGTTTAGATAATATTTGTACATTTTTTCCTATTTTCCCGATTTTTTTATCTATTTTATAAAAATTAATTGAATAAAAAAACCACCCAGAGTTGGACGGTCGCACGATCGCCTAGGCGATCGCCCAGACGATCGGACGCCCTCGGTCGCCTAGGCGTTCCTGAACATTGCTCAAGACTTATATTGTGATATTCTACAAATTAAAGTTTGTGATTAAATGTATTCCGTTATAATTCTATTATGCATAAAAAGCATATTGTATTCACAGAATCTACTATCAACAAAAGAAAAAACACAATAATAATCAATTATACTGCACCAACATACTTTACGATCAACAAAAATAATAATAAAAAAGATTTTGGCTAGTGAATAGATATAAAAAGAGAAAATTCTATAAACCCAAAATCTCACTTCTTCATCCGCCATGGCTGCTTCTGTTGCTGCCCATCTCTACTCAACCCTCCACTTCCGCCTCAAACCCCTCCTTCTCCTTCGCCGCCCCATCCTTTCCCACTCTAGGGTTTTCTGCTCCGCCGCGCGGACCTCTAACTCCTTCTTCGCCGCCGACGAGGTCTCCTGGAGAACGCTCGGGGTCTCCGACGACCTCTCCGCCGCTCTGTCCAACGCCGCGCTCCCAAATCCCTCGCTCGTGCAGGTGATCTGATGCTTTTCTCGGTGTTTCGGTACTGCTTTTGTTGATTGGGGCGAGGATTGGATTGGAGATCAATTGGAGGCTTGGATGTATTTAGGACTCCGTGGTTTATAGTGTTTTGAGCAAATACCTAGGGTTTGTAAGCTTTAATGACCAAAATAGATGATTTTGAAATGTAGTTTGTTCTGTGTAAGTTGTTATTGGTTCGTCAGTAGATGTTATGGAAGTGAAAACGAGAGTTCAAAAAATGACGATTCTGTGTTATTGTGTTGTCGTGACTTCAAATTTTGTACCTAAGATGACTTCAAGGACTCACTTTTGGCCAGTTGGAAACAAGTAAACAAGTTCAAGTAAAACGAAACTAATACAAAATCGAGGAGTTTTGAACTCCCAAGGTAAAACTATTTGAAGTACTAATTGTCGGAGTTTGAAGTCCACTTTTTTGAGTTAGAATTGATGAAGCAAATGCCTTTTTCTAAGTGAAATTAAGGAAAAAGCAGGCCATTCATGAAACATAACAATTTGTTTTGTCAGCTAAGATGTTGTTTTTGTCGACGAAGATGTTGTCATCAGAGATGATAGGTTACCAGTGTACACTTTTAGCAGCATTGAACTTCGGTGAAGCTTCCAAAGGATTCAGCATTTGAAGATGTTTCTTCTTCCTATTTAGTTGTTGACTTGGTGTGAAGTATGTAACACAAGGTTCTAATTACAGGTGGGCTTTAGCTTCAGGTTGGAACTTAGTTTGGGAGTAATTGTGTTGTGGAAAATGTTATGATTGTAGAAATTATTCCCAAAATTCAATAACAGACGCATTTTAAATTTGTGTGAAGATGTTCAATGTAAATACATTTCCGGAAAGTAAACCAAACTCCTTTCCCTGGAAAGTTAAGTTGTATATAGATCCCCAAATGTTTTTTATTTTTCAAACGTTTTCAGAACTAAGCATTATATTCTGTCGACTTCGTCTGTATCATGGTTTTTAGAGTTATATAGAATATCTCCAGTATTTGTTCAGTCTTTTCCTTGCACTTGTTTTTGTAGTCCCATGGTTTGTGTTTCTTGAGTGAAAAATCACAATTCACAGTACTGAACTAGCAAGTCCAACATAAACTTAGTTTTTGTTGTTGATTTGCAGGCTGCATGTATACCTCAAATCCTTTCTGGAAAGGATGTCGTCGTTGCAGCAGAAACTGGCAGTGGAAAGACACATGGTTACTTGGTTCCATTGATAGACACTTTATACAATGCATCAGAAGACTTAAGCAGCGGTGATGAAAAAGTTACCAAGGGCAGAAAAATGTTACTTGTTCTTTGCCCTAATGTGATGCTCTGTGAGCAAGTGGTGAATATGGCCAACTCATTGTGCGATGGAAGTGGGAAACCTCTACTGAGAGTTTCTTCTGTCTGTGGTCAGCATGTAAGTGATTTTTGGTCTTGGTTGTCTGTTGATTTAGCTTTTTTTCTGCAGGAATTCCATGAATCGTGATTAAAAGGAAATTACCAGTTCATTGGGTGTTGAAAGAACAGTGTCTTTATCTCGGTTATTAATTTTGAAGGATATCTGGTTCTTACTGATCTAAAAAAGGACATCTGGTTTTGGATATCTCTGTTTGAGGTTTCCATGTACAAGGGTGCAGATACTATTGATAATTTGATAGCATGTTTAGTTGTTTACTTTATATAAGAGGGGTCTCAGTAGTCTGGAGAAATGTTATCCTTCACAGTTTCTGTATCAACTTTATCATTGTATTTAAATTCAAATCTGTTGATATTGGTTTACTTAGTAGTTTGATAAGAGTATAACTCATACGAGAGAGATGTTGGTTACAGGGTTGGCCTGTTAATCAACCAGAAATTATTGTTTCAACACCAGCTGCTCTTTTGAATTCTCTATACGCACTTGGTGCTGGAAGACACCGGCGACCTCAATTTCTACGTGATGTAAAATACGTGGTAAGTATTTTTTATATCTGCCAGTCATTTACCCGAAGGATTCATAGCTTGAAATTCATTGATATTTAATATAAAAAAAAGAGTTTACTGAATGTAGTCTGGTGCTAAATGATTTGTTCTGTTTCTCAAATAGGTATTTGATGAAGCTGATATGCTTCTATGTGGGAGTTTCCAGAATCAAATAGTCCGTCTTATAAATTTATTCCGGTTTGAGGAAAAGAAACTGTCAAGAAGTGGAAAATCTCTAATAGACAGTTCTCCAAATTTGGATAATGAGTTGGTTTCATCTGGTTTAGATGATTCTTCTGTTCCTAAAGATTCACATATTGTAGAGACTGAGGCCGCCATGGATTCTGAGCTGCCAAATCACAATGAAGAACTATTTGATATCAATAGTATGGAAGATGAAACCAAGCCCAATGACATTTGTGAAGACACTCAAACAGAGGAGAACAAAGTGGGGGGTCCAAAGAGGACTGGCTGGCGCCGGGTTAGAGAAATTTACAAACGCAGTAAGCAGTACATTTTTGTTGCTGCCACACTTCCTGGAAGTGGCAAGAAAACTGCTGGAGGAGTGTTGAGACACTTGTTTCCTGGTGCCGTTTATGTCAATGGTGATTATCTTCATTGTCACAATCCCAGGTTCTCTATGCTCATCAGTTTTTTCCACAGATATCTGTGAAACATTTCTATTTTTGTCTGTTTATCTGGGCTTACATCTTTATGTTGGGTGGGGCTCTTTTTTCCTAAATATATTGTACAGCATAAGAAATGGTGACCTTGATCCATACAGTTTGTAGTCTCATTTTCCGCTTAGCTTCTCTTAAATTGAGCTCCTTTTAGCATATATTCACATGCATCCTTGAATTGGAAATCGTTGGTGTGGCATCCTTCGATTTGGCTCATCTTCTCTTGTATTTTTTTCCATTTATTACCAGCCTAAGGACAGATCCCTTTTCTCCCATCTTTTGTCTTCCTTTTTCTTACTATTCTTCTTGTTGCTGCAAGATTGGAGCAGAGGTGGACAGAAGTTACAGTTGACACACAGGTGGATGCTCTCATAAATGCTGTGAGATGTAATTTCAAGTCAGGAGATGTGAACTCTTGTTCTGACATAAATCGTACAATGGTGTTCGCAAACACTGTTGATGCTACCGAGTCTATTGCAAAAGTACTGCAACAAGTTGATATTGAATGTCTTTGTTATCATAGTGATGGTTCCTTGGAAGAAAGAATGAAAAAACTAGCCTCTTTTAGAGAAAAAGGTGGAGTTCTTGTGTGCACTGATGCTGCTGCTCGTGGTTTGGATGTTCCTGATGTCTCACATGTTATTCAGGTATCTTAGGCTCTTAGCTTTCCTCGATCAGCTACTGATGCGTCATATTCTCTTCCACGGTGTCTACAGCAAAAGTGAGCTATGTTTGTGGCAAAAGTCAGTCATGCCTGTGATACACTAGTCTTAATGAAAATTTAAGAATAAGTGATCCTTGTGAAATCATGAAGCTAGGTGCTCTTATCTTACATTGGTAGAGATGATTGCTTATGTTACCAACCGTAAGATAGGAAATTGTCATTTAAGTTCTTTAATTGAATGTGTCAGTTGGCGATATAAAACGTGATCACCACTGAATTTTTGTTTGCCGTTCTTGCAGTAATATATTTCATTCTTTCATCGACTAGTTTGATTGATGTAATATATATTTTTTCTTCCCTCCAAACTGCAATCAAAAGGAGACACTCATTTCTTGTCTTAATTCAAGTGAATAGATTTCCTCCTGTCTTTATCATGTATCCACCATTCCTCATTTCCTCCATTGGCCAAAATATAGGTGTGGAAAACATAAAGGAAAAGTACAAAATATGAAATCCCTCTTTTGATCCTTGTCAACCAAAATGAGTATCTTTCATGGTTGGCTGTTGCATGGTGACCTTGGAAGTTTGAAATGAGTCAAATGACATTAGCCATGCAAATCGAGCAGCAATGACAGAGCTATATCTTCTTGCTATTTTATTGTTGCCTTATTCTTAGAACCCTTATAGGCGGACGTGGGCGTCCAGCATGTGCTAATTTTTTAAACATGGTGTTTGTTCTTTTTATACTTACGGTCTGACCTTTTTAAATACGGGATATTCTATCATTTGCAGTTTATTTCATCACTTCTGGGGGTAATTTTTTACACTTACGGTCGATCCTTTTTAAACACCGGGGTTTTCCTTTTTATGGGCGTCAAGGACGCTCACGTCCACTAAATATTTTCCTTATTCTTATGTTCGTAGTTTGTATCTACTCAAGTTATAGGTAGCTCGATGTTCTTTCCTTTCCATAACTAATTCCTCTTTTTCGTATCGTTTTCAGGCAGAATTTGCAACATCTGCTGTGGATTTTTTGCACAGAATTGGGAGGACAGCCAGAGCTGGCCAGCACGGCATTGTTACAAGCTTGTACACAAAATCCAATAGAGATCTCGTTGTTGCAGTAAGGCAGGCGGAGAAAACGGGTCAACCTGTGGTAAATTACTGATTCTTGAACATAAAATTACATTTGGAAATTTCCATTTCTTTAAATTGTACGCTCAGGTTTGTTGGGTAGTTTGAAGCTACCGTTCACTGAAATATACAGAACTGAGAACACTTAAATAATGCCGATGATATGATGTTTCAAAAACTGTTACTCCTGAACTATTGTCTATCCATTTTGTGAAATCACATGTATCAATATGTTTAAGAATGTGGTAGTCTTATCATTTTATTATCAATTTTGTTCCATAATGCATTGTGTAAGTGTGTAACCTTGTATTCTATTTGCGTTTGATAATCTAGCCCATATTTGCTTTCTTGCTTAACATGAATAACTGCACCATTTTCTAACTTAGGATGGAAAGTGACTAGAGCCTATTGCTTATTCTGTATTATATGTATTATCCTCCAAAAGCTTTCTTCCATATTTTTTATGTTCTGTTTTCAGGAGAAAGCATTTAGTCGGAAAAGAAGTTTTCGTAATAAGCTAAAGAAGAGAGGTACACATTTTCTATATTTGTGTCCTTCGCTTTCATAGTTTTTATTCCTGTGCAAGATGTAACTGATACATTTTAACAGTCTCTTTCATAGCTTTCATAATTACATTAACTCCTTTTTTTGCTTGGTATATACCCCTTCAAAACTATTTATCAGTTCCTTACATAACTATTGATCTCATATTAACTGTCATTTTAACTGTTGGATCCTAGCATTCTTCTTGTTGTTGTGTCAGTTTTGGAAGTTCCAGGAGCTTGCACTGCCAGTTGAAATTACCTCAAATTCATTTCTAAACGGATAACTACCTTCTCTTAACTACAAACACCTAAAACTGCCACTAAGTATTGTCCCTGAGAGTTCTACTAGGAATACTATGTTCATTTGGCGTAATATACTGCCCTTCCAGGTTCACAGTACCCATGATATGTTTGTTATTTATGTAATTCCAGGAAAGGTTCCTATTTTCCCTGTTTCTCGTCTGCAAGTGCTACCATGGTCTGAATTGCATGTACATGGTGGATTTTTTTGTAATTTAACATTCGTCTTTATTTCTTAATATTTTTGCAGCTGCTATTGAGCTAAGCAATTCATCTTCTGTTGGAGCTATTCCTGCATGATGTCTTGGGATTCGGCCATAGCGCATAGTGGCCTAGTGGCCTCGGTAACTCACATATAAGAATATGTAACCTCATGTATATTTTGATCAGGAAACATCTCTGAGTTTTGAGAGTGTTGAACTGTTGATAAAAATTATTCTTTAATTTTTACT
This sequence comes from Triglochin maritima, assembly GCA_963682175.1. NCBI lineage: Eukaryota > Viridiplantae > Streptophyta > Magnoliopsida > Alismatales > Juncaginaceae > Triglochin > Triglochin maritima. Next base: position 52,117,108 of record OY821771.1, on the reverse strand, counting down.
ATTGACTTCATTTTACCCTTATTTTCTTTCAAAGTTGATGTGGCAACGTCTTATACTGTTACTTTGTCAGTGCAACCGTTTTTTTTAAAGTTGATAATTGCATTAATGTAAAAGATGGTTATAACCACAACCACCTTGGAAAAAGCAGCTCCAAAGCCAAATAAGTAGCCTTGGTTTGGGACCATTATGGACGCTAAATATTACAAAAATCGGGGATTAAGATCAACTCAAAAAAGCCTCGACCAACGCCCTCAGGTGTCTGCCGATAAGAAGGTGCAATCCGAGCAAGGAAGGAAGCCAGTTGCTTCAAATGCTCGAACACGTTCCTCGGTGGCGGCGGCAGCAGCCTCTGCCTCCTCGCGTTCCACGTGTTCATTAACCATTTCCTCTATGCAAGCATAGTGATGAATCTCTTCAAGTTCACTTTCTGATGGCTGGCTGAATGGCAGAACCGGGGCGTGGCTGTTGCTGGATCGGTGGCAGTGCAGCTGGCTGAATGGTCTGCATGGCTTGACGAATTGTGACGGTGTCAAGCAACTGCGGAAAATGTTCCACCCTCGCTCTTATAGTGTGAGTTTGAGATATAAGTCATCCGCTCCTTGCTTATGAGAACAACAATAAGTTGAAGCATTCATTTATAAAATGTAAATGAATTAGAACAACCATTGAAAGATTTGATTATTGCATTCTTTCCAAATCACCCAGCAAAAAAACATTTATAAGATCATTCATCATTGTCTAAATCAAGTTGATTCGTAACAAGCATACCGAATTCTCTATTAATTCCACGCACTATGTTAAGGCCAATATTTGAAGAAACCTCCCAAAATTGGTTTATGAACTAGCAAGTAGGGGTACAACTCGGATAATTTAACTCGGATACCTACTATATCCGAATTCGAATCCAAATATCATTTTCCATTACCAAATTTGAATTTGAATCCGAATTCAGTAGAACTATCTGAATCTGAATCCGAAACTTCAAATTTTTCGAATACTAATTTGTATTCAGATATTATCCGAAATTAAATAGATATTTATTGTAATTAATTTTCGAATCAAAATTTTCAAATACTAAATTTTCGTATCAAAATTTTCGAATACTAAATTTTCGAATACCAATTTGTGTATTTGACCATGTATTCGAATAATTCGGATAATTCGAATTTTAAATACCTTGTATCCGAATTCGTATCCAAATTCTAATTGGTAATTTTTTAAATCAAATTCGTATCCAAAATTAAATTGGTAACATTGAACTTACCAAATATCAACTAAATAGAAATTTTCGAATCGAATACTCGGATAGTTGGTAACCATTTGCATCCATACTAGCAAGTAAAAAAAAGATGTTCTATTGATTTCAGCTCAATTCCGCACAAGGGGTACTTTGGGTCGGTCGGCACACCTTGTTTGAGTAGCTTATCCCTCGTCAATAATCGTTTTTCAACTTTTTAAGGAAGAAACTACGCTACTGCTGTTCATTACTAATAAGAGTTACAAGTTAAAAATTGTTATCACGAAGTGGTACAACCCACTAAGATAATAAATAAAGAGTTAGTAAGATCATTCGTAACCATGATCCTAGATAACCTGGTCATGAATTTTTTTATTTCTTCTATCTCTTTTCTACATTGGTTTTCTCTCTCCCCAACCTATTTTCTTCTCTTTCCAACATTATCCACCTCTTACCACAACATATCTCTTTCCTCCACATCATTTTGATGTTGATCATAAAAAACAATTTAAAAAAAATAAAAAAATTTAAAAAATAAAAAAAAATTAAAAAGTATTTTGAAAAAAAAATTAAACTAATTTCAAAAAAAACGTGACATGCCATTTGGTGCATCCCTGTGACGATCTGGTCGTCGACCAGATCGTCAGGGTCGTGATCGGGCTCACAACCGGTTATTTTTGCTATAAGGAAACCTCTTTTTTCTTGGAAAGTACAATCTAGGCTTCATGGATTTTGTTTTCTGTTTTTTAAGTATTTTAATTAGTTGGGCATTAGAGGTACTTTTGGAGGGCTAAGCGCCGCTATATGTTTAGTGTTGATACAATTACAAATATGATCATGTAATACAGTGGGTTACATATGTCGAATAAATATTCCATAAGGATCCAGATAAAGCCAACATACAAAAACATGTAAAGGAAAACAAGAAACGAAGGAACATGAATCAGAAACGACCTCATAGACCGAGCCGTCGGAAGGCGACTTGCATCAGAGAAAATATCGGCCCACATACCAGTGCGTTTGATGGTCTGCCGGTTTTCTCCCAGGATAGAACGGTCTCACCGTCGAACAGGCGCACACCGGAGTCGACGGACCACGAAAGCAGCGCGAAACCTCGTAAGAATCAGACGTTGAACAACTTTGGATTCGGGGAGGGGAAATCGCCGGAGAGGGACGGTTTCCGTTTCCGTAGAGATGATGGGAAAATAGAACGTGTATGTTTTTTAGGAGGAAACTGTCATGATAAATAAATACACCCATCACCCTGAGGCTAAAGCCTCTAATTTCCCCCAAATCCCCCGCTGCCACGTCACGTCACGTCACGTCACGCCACGCCACGCCTCGCCCCGACCCGGACCGGGACGGGACGGGCGCGCGCGCGCGTGTGTGGAGAATTCTCTCCTCCTCTCTTTCCACCTACAAAGTGACAAGTGAATAGTATGTTTATCAACATCCTTCAACTTGTTAGCTTTACCAATGTGGGACTAAAAGTAGAGGTGAGGACATGGCACATGGGGCAATAGTTCTCATCTTCATCTCAACATTGGATTTCTTCAATTGAGCTATTCATGGGCCTAGCCCAAACTCAATATTCCAACAATCCCCCACAAATCCATTGTTGATCGAGCGACCAAACCTTGCAGCCTAGTGCTTTCAGTAATGGTACCTTTCGGGTTTGAACCACGACCTGAGTCCTTCAACTTTACCCCCACAGGAACTAAGTGAAACAAAGTCTTGAACTTGAACCTTTTGTGTGGAGATGTCCATTGAGAACAACACTAAGCAGGTTATGCTGCAATCTACAGGGTTGATGCTTTACGGCCATGCATCCGTATCCTGTTTCATGAATGCTTTCAAGGAATGACCCCCATTCCTCTAATTGCGGCCACACAATTGCATTCACATAGTTGGGCTTCTCCAAAGATGCACTGCTAACATCTTGTCTCAAAGACTTGAACCCATTCAGAGTCTACACTCTTACTAAACTTGCAGTTTCAGCAACATATCCATTCTTTGGGGTATTGACACAGATACAATGTATGACCTACAATGTATCACCAATGAGTTGCACTTGACTCACTCAAGAACTTGTTATTACCGCATTGAACCAACTTCGTGAGATCTCCACTCAGATTGGTTGGGTTGCCACTCTAGATGAGTCATGTAATGGGTCTCAGTCCCATCCCCAACTTGGATTTCAGAACTTGAACTAGATCAAGTCCTTTGGTGAAAGGATCAGCTGTATTGTCTTTGGTACCAACAAAATCAACAACTATCACCCTTTCCGAGATCAATTCCCTTACAGACTTCAGTCTGACTTGGATGTGTCTCCTTTGTTTGTGGTTATACTTTGAGCTTCTTAACTTTGCAATAGTAGTCATACTATCACAATGTACAGATATTGCAGGAACTGGTTTGCTAGTCATTGGCAATTCAGAAAGGAGTCATTTCAACCATTCAGCTTCCATTCCACTTGTATCCAAAGCACAAAGTTCAGCCTCAAATGTAGATCGAGACAATATGGTCTGTTTTGTAGACCTCCAGGAGACTACGCCTCCACCCAGAGTAAAAACATACCCTGTAACACCGTTACTCCCAGAGTTTTGGCTATCCAGCTTGCATCACTGTACCCTTCTAGTACAGCTGGGAATTTCCCATAATGCAGCCCAAGGGTAGAAGTACCCTTCAAGTACTTAAGTACTCTATCCAAAGCCTCCCAGTGAGTACGATCAGGACAACTTGTGTATCTACTAAGTTTGCTCACCGAGAATGAAATATCTGGTCGTGTGCAATTTGCAAGATACATCAAGCTACCTATAATCTGAGAATATCTCAGTTGTGAAACTGGAACACCACTCTTGTTCTTGTACAAAGGTTTTGATGAATCATATGGGGTTTTCACAAATCTACAATTCGTATAGCCAAATCTCTCAAGAATCTTCTCAACATAGTGAGATTGAGATATGGAAATACCATCAACTGACCTAGTCAGTTTGATACCCAAGATCACATTTGCAACACCCATATCCTTCATCTCAAACTTAGTACACAAGAAGGACTTAGTTTCATGTATTATATTCAAATTAGATCCAAACAGTAAAATGTCATCAACATATAAACACAATGCAATACACGCATTACTTTGAACTTTGCAATAGACACATTTATCAGAATCAATAACCTGGAATCCAAATGATAATATAATTTTGTCAAATTTCTCATGCCAAGCTTTTGGGGCTTGTTTAAGTCCATAAAGAGACTTAACAAGTTTACAAACTTTGTTCTCGTTTCCAGAAGCTACAAATCCTTCAGGTTGGTCCATATAAATTTCTTCTTCAAGGTCACCATGAAGAAAAGCAGTTTTTACATCCATTTGATGGATTGTAAAATCATATACAGACGCCAATGCCAAGAGCACTCGGATAGTAGTCATACGAGACACTGGAGAATAGGCATCGAAATAGTCTATTCCTTCCTTTAGTTTAAACCCTTTGGCAACTAATCTGGCTTTATACTTATCAATGGAACCATCTGGTTTTAATTTCTTTTTGAATATCCATTTACATCCGATTGTTGAACAACCTGGAGGAAGATTTACCAACTCCCATGTCCCATTAGAGACAATAGAGTCCATCTCGACCTTAACTGCATCTTTCCAATGCTTTGCTTCAGATGAAGCCATAGCATCCTTGAAAGTGTTAGGATCACCCTCGATGTGGTATGTGATAAAATCACTTCCCAAATCCTTGGCAATTCGAGAACGTTTGCTCTTTCTAGGTTCAATTTCAACTTGAGTTTGAGAAGACTCAAAATCGGCAATAGACAAATCTGCCCCCACATTTGTCATCCTTTCCACATGCTCGTGGATGGAACCAGACGTAGAGGGATCAACTGAAGAAGAAACTTGTTGAGGAACTCCAGATTTCATAGGAAATACATCCTCAAAAAATGTGGCATCACGAAATTCAACAATTGTGTTAACATCTATGCCAGATATCTCGGACTTGATTACCAAAAATCTGTACGCATAGCTATTAATCACATATCCGATAAATATTGCATCAACAGTCTTGGGACCAAGCTTTTTCCTCTTATGTTCAGGGATTAACACTTTTGCAAGACAACCCCAAACTTTAAGATATTTAAGGCTAGGTTTTCGACCACACCAGAGTTCGAATGGACTATCCTCCTTATGTTTCTGAGGAACTTTATTCAGAATATGGCAAGCCGTATTCAAAGCTTCTCCCCACATATATTTGGGTAATCCTGAACTCTCTAATAATGCATTAATCATATCAGATAATGTTCTATTTTTTCGTTCAGCAATTCCGTTAGATTGTGGAGAATACGGCACCGTCACCTCATGAACTATGCTAGAATCCTGACACACTTGTTCAAACAGGTTGGACGTATATTCACCACCTCTATCAGATCTCAACCTCTTAAGTTTCTTTTCAGTTTGTGTCTCTGCTTCATTCTTAAAAATAAGAAACTTAGATAACGCTTCATCTTTACTTTTCAAAAGATAAACATAGCAATACTTTGAACTATCATCAATGAAAGTGATAAAATATTTCTTTTTATCCTTAGTTAACATGCCATTGAATTCACAAGTATCAGTGTGTACTAAATCTAAAATACTAGTATTTCTAGTCACAGAATGAAACGGTCTTTTCGGTTGTTTAGCTTGTACACACACTTAACATTTTTTATTCTCAATAGCATACCTAGGAATCATATTTAAATTCATCATTCTTTTCAAACATTGATAATTCACATGTCCTAAACGTTTATGCCAAACATCACCAGATTCAATGGAATAAACAACATGAGAAGAAACATCTTTAACAGAAATAGCATTGCGATTATAAAAAGCAGGTTCAACATGAATTAAAAAAGCACCACAAGACAAGTACCCCTTGCCAATAAAAGTACCAGAAAGAGTAATCACAACTTTGTTACATTTAAATGTTACTTCATAACCCTCAACTACCAGACACGGACCACTAATAATATTACGACGAACAGCAGGCACATGATGCGTCCTGTGCAGAGAAAGAACTCGTCCTGAAGGTAACTTCAAGTCGATACGTCCAATTCCAAGCACCTTTGCAACATTCCCATTGGCCATCGCTACAGATCTACGATCAACAGGCTGGTAAGAGACAAACATGGACTTGTCAGCACATACATGCACATTAGCCCCAGTGTCAACCAACCACTCACGTGGTTCATAAATGGAAAAAAACATGAGGATTAACAGAAACAAACTTACTGTTGGTCTCATCCACCTCGGTCAATACATTGACCTGTGGAGTCGATTCAGTGGTACCTTGTTGGCGTTTGACTTTCTTGGATGGACAATCCTTAGCCCAGTGCCCAACCTGTCCACAATTCCAACATGGTTTGTTTGTTGGCCTTTTCTGGATTTTGACCTTGGGTTTAGTCTTATTAATAGGTTGTGGTTTTCCTTTAAAATGTGACTTAGATGAGGATCCAATTAATACGTTTGCCTTTGGTTGGAACTCTACAGGCATCACTGGTTTTTCACCCCGATGTTCCTCCTCGATTGCAATAGCAACCATGAGGTCATCCATAGTCAGTTTTCCTCTCCTATGCTTTAGAGACATCCCGAAGTCCTCCCAGGATCGAGGGAACTTCTCAATAATCGACATTACCAGAAACTTCTCAGGAAGCTTCATGTCAGCCTCTTTTAAGCCATGGATTAGAATCATAAACTGATGAGCTTGTTCAGTAACTGACTTGCTTTCCACCATTTGAAACTTCAGGAATTTTCCAACATAATACTTTTCATGACCTAAGTCCTCAGTATTATATTTTTTATCCAACTCATCCCATAAATCCTTTGCAGTCACAGAAGCAGAGGAGGACGAACTATAAACATCGAAGAGCACGTTGGACAAAGCCAACAGAATGCAACCTCGACATAATTTGTCCTTCTCTATCCACAGATCTTGTGCTGCTTTGATTTGGGGATCTTCAGTTTCAGAAAGTGGGAAAGCCTTTTCAATTACGTCCACTAAACCAATAGCGGTCAACCAGATCTTCATACGTTGTTGCCAACGTTTGAAATTCTGCCCGGAAAATTTTTCCGGCATGCCTGACATGTCCACTTTTGGCGCAAACGAATTATTAGACGACATAGTTAACAATAATTTCTCTGAGTTTGTTGATACAATTACAAATATGATCATGTAATACAGTGGGTTACATATGTCGAATAAATATTCCATAAGGATCCAGATAAAGCCAACATACAAAAACATGTAAAGGAAAACAAGAAACGAAGGAACATGAATCAGAAACGACCTCATAGACCGAGCCGTCGGAAGGCGACTTGCCACGCCACGCCACGCCACGCCTCGCCCCGACCCGGACCGGGACGGGCGCGCGCGCGCATGTGTGGAGAATTCTCTCCTCCTCTCTTTCCACCTACAAAGTGACAAGTGAATAGTATGTTTATCAACATCCTTCAACTTGTTAGCTTTACCAATGTGGGACTAAAAGTAGAGGTGAGCACATGACACATGGGGCAATAGTTCTCATCTTCATCTCAACATTGGATTTCTTCAATTGAGCTATTCATGGGCCTAGCCCAAACTCAATATTCCAACATTTAGTTGGTGCTTTATATTAGCTCTCATAATCGTTTTTCATTCAATAACCATAAAAGACCTTGACCTTGGGTGGACTTGATGATCTCTATACTTGTTTGAACAGTGGGTATCGAGTCCCCCTGTAATTTAGAAGTTTGTAATTTGGCAGTGCAACCGTTAGCGTAGCTTTCGTCACAAAAAAATGAAAAGGAATATTGCAAGTAGGGTCATCTCTGAATGCTGCGTATTCTTACCGTGGAATAAAAGTTTTGTTGTTGTTGCTGCTGCTGCTGCGACGCTGTGGAATAAAAAATGGTGTTGATATTGGGAATTACTATTTTGATAATGTTGTTGTGACGTTGTGTAATAAAAGTTGGCGTTGATATTCTAATGTCACAGTTAACTTTTTGTCTTTTACAATTCATTTAATACTCATTTCGTCATGTCGCTTATACTAAAACTTCTGTCTTAGTTTTTCTCACTCTACCAGTACCAACACCACTAAAATGTCTAGCGAAACGTCTAGATCCGGTGAAGTAAGCCCAACAAAAAAAAATCACCCTATGAGGGATGCGTCCTAGCCAGACGCCCAATTTTTTTTATTTTTATATGTTGTCTTATTTTAAATTATTTCAGGTTCCGTTGCAAAATTTCGGTGATGGAGTAGATTACAGTGCGCTTTTTATAAGTCTACAAGTACTTCCAACAATCGATGACTCGAATAGATAGGCGAAACAAGTTGCCAATGGAGTCAAGTTTTTTTTTGATAATATCATCATATAAACCACAAACAGATAATCAGATGAATTGTTATCTGAGATGCAATCACAGAAATGAAATGAGTTCTCAGGATATGGATATTGCAGTACGGAAGAACACGAAAAATGGGTTGTGGTTGTCTTTTTTGACAAAAGTGGTCGAGTGATGGGAACGTGATGGATGGATCGTAGTTTTTAATGGTTCTCATGGTCAGCACAATCACATACTTGTAGTTTATCTAGAGGGTCACCGACAGATCAACGGTCTTAGTCATGGAGCCAAGAAAATTGTTCGTGATATGACTGAGGCACAAACGAAACCACGTAACATCTTGTTGATGGTAAAGGAAAAATTCCCAGAGGATAATCCGAATCTGAGACACATTTATAACTGTAGAGAGTACATTAGGAGGCTAAAATCTGAAGACAAGAATCCCGCTCAGCAGTTTCTACATCAGGTAGTGTAGTATCGGTACTTGTATTGGATTATGACAGATGAAGAAATTAATGTCGTCATGCACGCATTCTTGGTCACTCCAAAATGGACTATCCCTCCCAAGACCAGTAACGGTCACCTTGAGTAGCTCGGCTACATAACTCTTCAGCTCAGTCATAGATCCTTGAGCACCGACCATACAACCCTCAACAGGAATGCGAAGAATCTGGAACATGTCATGCAACATGACCGTCATCTCTTCGAAAGGCATGTGGAAAAAGTTGGTGTCAGGATGCCACAGCCACAGCTACACAAACGCAGATATAAACGACATGTCAAGGCAAGGGAACATGATGTAAGGCAAGTGACCCAATCCGCTATCAGTAATGGCCCCCGTGATATCATCACTCAAAACTGAGGGTCAACCCTGCAATGTAGTACAGGCTCTGTGCCGATTATGACACTTCAGAACCTTCCGATCCTCGCCCTTCCAAATGCGTCTGGCGATGTGGCCCCCGAAATTAGGAATGAGGCTCCCATCTAAAGGACCATCGGGCATCACCGCAGTCACGATCCAAGAATCATCCTCAACCTTCTCTTCTTCTGAGCTCGGGCATCTACAGTGCACAAACTCGATTCACCAGTCACAAACCTATCACCTCTACCCTTCCGAATTACCCACTCAGCAGAAGAAGAACTATCATGTCGCCCCCGTCCTCTACCATACTGCTCATCTCTTCCACGTCCTCTACCATACACCCCATGTCTCTCCTCCTCCTGCCGCTCCAACTCCAACCCATACCGACCCCCATCGTCACTCTCCACCTCATCTGAAACCTCCTCATCATCGAAGGAATCATCACGTGTCTGACGACGACCTAAACTATATCTCTCCCTCTTAACTGAAGCAGATATACCCCGTCTACGTGGATGACGAGGTGTTGAATTCTCTTTGTAAGCATGTACAACGCGTTAAGAGTATGTATTTTCCTCTTCTTCCACGGTAATCTGATGACTATTAATTAAATTATAGAAATAAAATTTTGTTAAATGGATTTAAGCATCTAAATTAACAAAATTATTATTTATTTTTAACTAATTACCAATTAATACTAATTATATTTACTAATTATTACTTATAACTAATTAATAATAAAAAAAGAATTTGTTTTTGAGGGTCGTCTGCGGGAGACGCCGATCCCATGGGGGGCAGGAGCCGCCCCCCACAGGAGAGGCGGCTCCGCGGATGCCCCCTTAATTTTTATTTTTGTTTAAACTTGAAATAAATTAGATATTTTACCAGATTCGAGTACACCAGGACATCCGTTGACTCTTTTCCTGACATATGAGACATTGTTTTTTTATTATGAGAGGAAGATGAAGAGAGAGTTGTGGTAGGAGAGTGAAATGAAGAGATATAAGTAGAAATGAGAGAATGACAAAATGGTAATTGACAATGACGATTTAAGTAATTTTCGGACGACGTTTAGCAGTTAAGTTGATATTTCATCTTGTTTGACAAGTACATATCAAAATATGTATATTTATGGTTTACCTATTCCTGTCTCACAAAAGGCGAAACTTAGAGTTTGTGCCCTCAAGGCCTCGACTATGGTCCCAAACAAGAGGCCTTGAAACTTCAACAAGTATAAAAAAATGCCTCCAAGCTGTCAAAAGGCTTTCCTATGTTAGGCTTCAGTTGAAATCTCGATTTATTAGTTTGAAACTTTGAATTTATGGGATAGCATAGGTAAACTGTTGAGCAAATTGTCCCTTTTTTTGGCCAATTGAAGAACACCAAAAATAGTGTCAGATGAAGAGGTGATTTAGAGCAAAACGGCAGTCACCCATTAGGGTATCCAAAAACTTAGGGATTTGATTTGGGGTAGAAGTGGTGGGAGAGAGATATAATTAGGTGTATATGAGGTAGAGCTAAGAGAAAATAATAAGAGTGATACGCGTTTAAATTAAAATTTTAATTACGTCTAGGGTGTTCAAACTTCAACGGCTTAGTGGGAGGCCTTTGGGACTATTTTGTCCATGTTTGAAGTTCAAGAGAGATTTAGTTGGGGCTAAAAATGAAGGTGAAAATTGTAATAGTTTGACCCCTCTTTAGCTTTTGATTTCTTGACCCATCCATTGACCAGTGAAAAAGAATGTTTACGGTGACAATCCTAGGATTCAATCTTACGGAGGCTTATTCGATTTCAAGGATAAATGATTTTCTCCCGTTTTGGTTGGAACATCTTGTTTGAAGTTGACTTTTGATTCACTTTACTGTCGTCATCTTTGGTCATCCTCAACTATCACGAGTTCACGACTACAATATTAGGCGTGCCATCATAAAAACAAACCATCGAAATTAGGTAGGAAAATATTTCATCAAAGATTAGGAAAGAAAGGGGCGGTTTGCCCGTAATTGTCATACCAATACACCATTTCAAGCCCATCTAAGATAAATAATACTTCAAGCCATAGACTAATAATTCCATTTAAGCATTTTGAAAGGACTTACTAACCACAAGTTGCTTTAGTTGGATGAAAACCATTCAAACAAACTATAATTCCTGAGGAAGCACGACAACAGGGCAGTTGAACCACACTTAACCAATCATAATCTTATCTTTATCAGCTTATACGTTTGTTGTTGGATTTGACCCATGCCAAGAAGAACTAATTATTAAGCAAGTTGGTGTTTCGTACCATCAAGAAGTTTAAAAGGTGGCATACAAAGATAGTCTTTGTTGGTGGCTCCAACCACTACCCCATGACAATGTCAACATGCATGCACTCCTCCAACCTCCTTCATAAGCTTGCTCATTTTATTGGGACCAAACTAATTTCTACTTTTTCTTCTTAACCTATTACTGACTCCACTTCTTTCATGGGTGCAAAGCTCTGGTGTTGCTTCTTCTTAATAGCTCTGGTAATACAAGTTGTCTTCTCCGGTAGGCCTCTCGGGCGTGAGTACTACATAGGCGATGACATGAAGATTGAGAGTAATCAGGCGTGCAACGAGTTTTATGTGGTGAAAGAAGGTGAGACTCTTCAGACCATCAGTGCAAAGTGTAATGATCTTTTCATTCTTGAAGAGAACCCTTATGTAATAGAGGATAATGATGTGTACCCTGGCCTCGTTCTTAAGATCACACCTTCTAATGATAGTTAGTTTTGTGTAAAAAATGTAATTTTTTTGGTTAAATTTATATATATATATATATGTTTGTACTTATCTAGTTATCTTATCTTATGATTGGTAAGCCTTAATTTACCAGCCGAGATATGTTTGGAATGCATGTCCTAGTTCTTATATTTTGTAAATTTAATTTGTAGAAGCCCCGCAAAGTAAAGGTGCGGTTGATATCTGAACCCGAATCATATTCTAAGCAAGCTTATACCATAGGTGAATTTGAATATGAAGTTATTAGTTTCATACAAATTAATTTGAATATTTTTAGTTCGATTTTTCCGTATAATATCCAAATCTATGTAACATGGTTGTCTTTATATATTATTGGATTTATGATTATATCATATGCTGTTTGTATTTTTTTTTCTTATATATGAAACTATCATCTTGATATTAAACAAATTATACTTGACATGTATGTAGTTGTGTGTTTCGACAATTCAGGCATTATACAATGGTTTATGAATAAATCAATATTATTTTTGAATGGAACATTCAGGTGATCAATTACCATTCGTATACATCCTTATTATGAAATGGCTTTTATCGTCTGTGGTGTGCACGCTGGCTGTAGATCATGTAAATCGCTGTAGTTGGTGGCTCCTCTGAAACTCTAATCAGCCCACATAAATTGCATAATTTCTTATGCACAATATCGGTCTTGATACATCCAGTTAATGTAGAATATCTTTTTGGGGGTATAGATAGAAATATTTGTCCAATTGTTCATACTTGAATTTGATATGTCTAGAATAAAAAATGTTATAAACAAACAGATAATTAGCTTGGGGATGTTGCTGAAATTTGGAGTCCGGACCTTAGTATAAAATTCATTATTTTGGGCTCACAAGGTCAGTGTGTATAGATTGGGCTTTCAAGATAGAATCATCCCGAGTTCATAACCATTTGGTCTGAAACTTTGTGACATCATAATATTGGAGTCAAATGCGGTCTAATAACATTGTTGTTAAACTCAAACCACTTTTGAAATCAAATTCATGTTACAGCTTAAGCACAATGTCTCAACTCTTCTTGAGCTCCCATATTAACACAAGGTAATTAAATTGTAAGGTATAATATTAATGGGATGTGGTGTTAGGTCAGGTGTGGCAACTAGAAAGCTTAAAGGGTGTGGCATAGAGTGAATTGATATTTCACTATCAACTGCAAACTCTTTTTGTAAAGCGTGGGTAAATATGCACCAACCCAATATATCTCCACATCCAAGTGCAAATTAACTTTAAATACAAATAGTTAACCATTTAATGCATATACCAAAAAATGAAAATATTAGATGCATTTCTTCTAGATGTGTTGTAAAAATGACTGTATAAAGGTCTCAACATATATCTCTTTTTCCGCATGAGATGAGAACTTGGATATATTGTTATAAGAATATAATAAATCAAGAACAAAATGGTCAGGTCAGCTTCAAAATTAGATTCACGTACGTAGGGCAAGAGTTGAAATAATAATTTATAGCATGCTGAAGAAATTGTTATGACCCCAACCTTGATTAGGGTTTAATTGGTGTTTAGGTGGAGTTGATGATGGGTTTGCATGGGAAGTTGAAGTGGGAAGGAGGAGACGTGATGGGAGGGTGTAGGTGCTGTGGAGGAGTGCTGCGTGATAGGTAGGCTGGGTGTAGGTGCGGCTGTAGTGATGATGGCTTGGTTGGGGAGAAAACTCATTCATCTCTCTTTTTTCTTCTCACTCTCTCACGTTTCATTCCTCTCACTCCCATTTTTCCTCTCTTCATCTCCCTCATTTTTCCTCTCTTCTTGGTTGGAGCAGCAGCGGCGTTGAGCGGAGGTGACAGTGGTGCGAAGGCGTGTGGAGGAGGACGTGAGTGAGGTTGCGGCCGGAGGCGTGGTAGTCGGAGCTCCGGTGTTCTTCGTCGATCTTCAAAGAGAGCTATGCCAAGTTCTTGCATTAGAGGCCTTAGTTGATCACCCATGTTGGGGTGAGGTTGGGGTCGGTCGCGCGAGGTCGGAGGCCTCGCCGGCGACGAGTTTCGACGTCGAAACCTCGGCTGGCGTGAGGTTGAAGACGTCTGTCGGTCGACCGGGTCCCTTGGACGGTCGACCGATCGTGGTGTATTTTCACTGTCTGTCGTGTTTCGGTCGACCGCGTCCCTCGTTCGGTCGACCGGAACTTGAGTGTACCGGTAGGATACGTAAGCTTCGGTCGACCGAGACCCCTGAGTCGGTCGACCGATAGATTCAATTTGAGCGTTGACCAGACTCCGGATTTTGACCTCGTTCGGTCGACCGGTTTTAGACCTTCGGTAGACCGTTGGAATTTATGTGTTGCGCAAATAGTTCGATCGTGACAGACGCTTCGGTCGACCGATTCCCTTGTGGAAACGGTCGACCGAGTTGTCACTTTCGGTCGACCGATTCCCTTGTGGAAGCGGTCGACCGGTTGTCACTTCGGTTGACCGAATTCCCTTGAGGAAAACGGTCGACCGTGTCTCTTTCGGTCGACCGTTTTGCACAGGACAGGATTCCTGGTTCCACTTAGGATGCCAACTCTGTCCACGGAAACCCGTGTCCTCGCCTTGTGCGTGAGCCGGGAGGTGACGGTGGGCGCGTTATGCGTGCCTGCCCAGGGACCGCCGTGTGGAAGAGTGTGGGTGTCCGGAACGCGTCACCTCCGTGTATGGATCGTGACTATATCTGGTGGATCGTTTGACTCGCGTTAGAGTAGCAGCCTGAGGGATTACGGATCCCATTGCTTCAGCAACACGCAACTGCCGACGGGTGCAGTGACTACCGGCCGATGGCTACGGAGGCACAGAGACTACCGGCCAGGATTGGCGACGGAGGTCCAGAGAGGTACCGGCCTATTGACGGCGACGGAGGTCGCGACCCTGCTCGTTGGAGCCGGAGTTGGTGTTGCACGTGGAGCTCGTTGACCCTGCGGACTTTGGTTCGGATCTGTCGATTGTCTGGCCCTGTGTGTGGCGGATATGTTCGACTGGCCTTGATGGCAGTGATTTCACGTGCCGTGCGGCCTGTGTGGCGGCGGTAGGGCCCCTGTGTGGCGGCAGGAAGGATCGCGCGTAGCCTGTGTGGTTGCGGCGATGGACTGCCGATGATGTGTTCCGGCAGGTAGCTCGACTGGGCACCTATCGAGTGATATCCCGTGCGGTCTGTGTGGCGCCGGTTGATGGACCGACCTGAGCGACGGCTCCGTTGGTGTGGTGGTGGACCACAATGGTTTCAGATCTGATTCTACCTTGCGCGGAAGTGCGAACGCCTCCTCACAGATCCCTTGGCTTGTGTAGTCGCGTGTGGGGATGTGTTGCGTACTGTCCGTTAGACCGTATGTGCCTACGGTAGGTCTCTACGGAGACCCGATGTTTGGACCGTGCGGCCTGTGTGGCGGCGGTGAGGTTGGACCGTGTGGCCTGTGTGGCAGCGGTGGCGATTGTAGACCGCGGGGCCTGTGTGGCAGCGGAAACGATCGCGGGACGGATGTCCGGTTTGGCCCTTGGTGGCGTTGTTGTTTTACTGCTTTGTATTCCATGCCATGCTATACTAGTATGTTAGGGCATATAGGTGAGCTTGTCATACGGGGTTTCCTTATGGAAACTCAGGCATTGTTGTTGCATCTTTTTCAGGACCGCGTTAGGTTCCGGCGGGTGGTGACCGAGGGAGATTGCACTTTGGGACTGGATCCTGTCGTCTGCCTACTTTTAGGTTGTCGTGATTACATGTACCTTGTGTTTCGTGTTGTAATGTAATCACTCTTTTGACAAACTCGTATTTTATTATGGTGCACCAGACTTATTTATGTATTTCTTTCAGTAATGTCCCCACTCTTGATGGTTGTGTCCACGTGTTTCTCTTAATTTAAAAGTTTAAATTTTCCGCTGTTCGGGGATGTTACAGAAATTGTGTATGTATGGTTGTTGTATATTGATTTCAAAATAATACGGATACATGTATATATATGAGTTTGGTTTATTTCCTAATACAAGATCTAGTCGTTGCCATTTGAGCGTGAATGTTATGTTGCCTTTGGTGAAGATTTGCTGGATGGATGATTTGCTTGATTGAGGATGTGTGTCCATATATGGCTGTGATGACCGTTTGTGTCTGAGCCGTTTATATTTCAACACTCCCCCTCAAGTTGTGTCCGGAAGAGATTGAAGGATCCTAACTTGTCAAGGATGTTATTGAATTGTTTTTGATCTAATGACTTGGTGAAGATATCTGCGAGTTGGTTTTTGCTTTGAACATAAGGAACTTCGATTTCCTTTGCTTGGATCTTTTCTCTAATGAAATGACAGTCCACTTCGATATGCTTTGTTCGTTCGTGAAACACAGGGTTGGAAGCTATATGTCGAGCAGCGTGATTATCACAAAACATTTGCATTGGTCCTTGGCATGAGATATGCATTTCTTTTAGAAGTTGTTTGAGCCAAGTGAGCTCGCTTGTAGTAGATGTCATGGCTCTATATTCTGCTTCTGCACTTGATCTTGCCACCACATTCTGTTTCTTGCTTCTCCAAGTGACTAGGTTTCCACCAACGAATGTACAAAAACCAGTAGTGGATTTGCGGTCGTGGCTGTCAGCCCAATCTGCATCAGAGTAGCCAATTATTGAGTTAGAATTATTATTTTTCATCCATATTCCTTGACCAGGTGTTCTTTTCAGGTATCTGAGAATTCTATCTACAATGTCAAGATAATGAGTGCGGGGAGCATGCATAAATTGACTTATTGTACTAACAACATAAGTAATGTCGGGTCTGGTGACAGTGAGGTAAATAAGTTTCCCTACTAACCTTTGAAATTGTCCTATGTCTTTTAGAGGTTCTCCATCAGTGAGACTTATCTTTCGGTTTGTCTCAATATGAGTATTTGCAGGTTTGGAACCTAATTTCCCTGTTTCTTGGAGTAGGTCAAGGACATATTTTCTTTGGGATAAAAACATACCCTTTTTGGAGTGTGCAATTTCAATGCCTAAAAAGTATTTCAGGAACCTAGGTCTTTAATGTCAAATTTGGTTTTTAGGTAAGTTTTTACTAGGTTGATTTCATTATCACTATTCCCAGTTATTATGATATCATCTACATATACAAGAACAATGATGGTGTTGGTATCGTAATGCTTAATAAACATGGATGCATCAGCAGAACTTTTCGAAAAACCAAAGTAGAGAAGAGAGTGGCTGAGTTTTGCATACCATGCTCTGGGGGATTGCTTCAAACCGTAGATAGATTTGTGAAGTTTGCAAACATGATTCTGGGAACAAGCATAGCCTGGAGGTGGGGTCATGAAGACTTCCTCTTCAAGGGTCCCTTGAAGGAAGGCATTTCGGACATCCATTTGAAAAAGATTCCAACCATGGTTAATAGCAATAGATAAAAGAACCCTAACAGTATTCATCTTTGCAACAGGAGCAAATGTCTCCTGATAGTCAATGTCGTAAGTTTGAGTGTACCCTTTAGCGACTAACCTAGCTTTGTATCTATCAACCGTCCCATTACTATTGTATTTGATTTTATATACCCATTTGGATCCTACAAGTTTGGTTCCCATTTTAAGGGGGACCCTGGACCATGTATGATTCCTTTCTAAAGCTTGTAATTCATCTTCCATGGCCTTAACCCATTTTGGATTCCTTAGAGCTTCGTGATACGAGGTTGGTTCTTGGTGAGAGTCTATTGTAGTTAGAAAATTGTGATGATTAGGAGTGACGACTTTGTAAGAAACATAATTTTGAATAGGATAAGTAACATTGTAAGTAACAAAGTCTCGTAGGAGACACGAAGCACGAGTTGATCGTGAAGACCTTCTTGTAGGGGTTATTCCTGTATTACCTTGATCTTCATTGTGCACAATATTCTCATTACCTGTATTACCTGTGATATTGTCGTCTCCCCTTCTTGAGGGATGATTGTTTCCTCTAAGACCTGAAGGTATTTCTTCAAATAAATCCATAGTTGGGAGGGAAGGAGATGTCTCATCTTGACATGCAGAGAGGTTATCTGTAGTCCTAAAATAAGATTCGTTTTCAAAGAAGGAGACATCCCTGGAGATATATAGTTTACATTCTTGAGGGTCATAGCATTTGTACCCTTTTTTTGGTATGAGTATCCAAGGAAAACAGTTCTAACAGAGTTAGAGTCGAATTTGTCGACCCATTTTTTATGAACATAACAAACACATCCAAAAATTCTAAGGTGATTGATGCTCATATGTCTACCATTTAATATCTCAAGGGGTTGTTTATGCTGAATAAGAGGACTAGGAAGACGATTAACAAGATAAACGACAGTTAATATGGCTTCAGACCAGAAAATTTTAGGAATATGGTTTTGAAATAACAAAGACCTAGTGACATTAAGAAGGTGACGATTTTTCCGTTCAGAAACACCATTCTGTTCAGGGGCGTTGATGCAAGTAGTTTGGTGAAAAATACCTTCAGTTTTCAAAAAATGTTGAAAAACATTGCTAGTATATTCTGAGCCATTGTCATACCTAAGGATTTTAATTCTAGAGTCATACATATTTTCTACCAAGGTGACATATTCACAGAAAACGGAGAAAGTATCACACTTTGATTTAAGTAAATACAACCACGTTGTGCGGGAAAAATCATCGATAAAAGTGATAAAGTATTTAAAACCATTATATGATTCTACTAGGGCAGGTCCCCAGATATCTGAGTGGATTAATTCCAAGGGCTTCCCTATTTTAATTGTGGAAGAATAAAAAGGCAGTCTGCTTTGTTTTGCCAAACGACAAATATCACAACATAAATCAACTTGAATACGCAAATTTGGAAATAAATGTTTTAAAACGGCATATGATGGGTGACCCATGCGCTTGTGCGGACAGTTCAGGAGACTGATAGGACACATTATTAGCCTGTAAGAAATTTTCGGAACTATCAAATACGTAAAGGCCATTTATGAGAGTGCCCCTACCAATCGTCCTCCCTGATAGACGGTCCTGAAACAGTACATCAAAGGGTGAGAAAATAACATTACAGTTCAATTTTCTAGTGATCCTTGCAACATATAATAGGTTAGATGTGAATGATGGAATAAAGAGTACTTCTTCAGGTATATTATTCAAAAAAATTGATTCTCCTACTCCATCAATTTCGACTTGGTTTCCATTAGCAACAGTAACTCGATTATTTATTTTGGGGTCAAGATGAATATTATTTAATAAATTTTTATTTCCTGTCATATGGTCTGTGGCACCCGTATCTATAATCCATGTATTACTAGAATTAACGTGATTAGCTCTGGAATTAAAAAGATCATTAGGAGAGTCAATACCTGAGAGATTACCTGAGTGTTGACCCTGATTTTGACTCTGGAGAAGGCTATTCAACTGGGCTAGTACCTGACCCATTTGTTGTTGGACCGTGGGCTGAGAAAAACGGTGGTGGTCTAGATTTATCGGATGCATTCGTCTGTGGTGATCGGATTCAGATCCGGGTTGATCCGCGCAAGTCTCGGATATAAAACCCCGAGAAAGAGTCCCAGATCCGACTTGTCCCCATTTGTTCCAATCGCCTCCGCCGCTAGGGTTTGGGTTTCCGGAGGTAGGGTTAGGGCCTCTACCGCTCCCGCTCATGTTTCTGCCTCCCTCTCCTCTCCGATCTCCCACCCCATCTCGTGACGGTCTGAGATGAGGGTAGAGGAACCAACACCGATCCCGGTTGTGCCCATGCTTTTTACAGTTGTCGCAGTGTTCGTCTTTTCTTTTGCCGAACTGATTTTTGCCTTTTGTGCTTTGGTTTTGGTTGCGAGACACCGCGAATGCTTGGTTTTCCTTTTTGGTGGGTTGTGTTATGGCTTGTCGTCTTGTTTCTTCTCGTTGGGTCATGGCGACTACTGTGTTGAAGGGCGGAAGCTCTGATGATAACAATATTTGTGATTTGAGTGCTTCGAAACTTGAATCGAGCCCTACGAGGAAATGGTAGATCCTGTTCTGGTCGAGCCGCTCTTGGAGAACCTTCGGGTCTAGGTGGTTCGTAAACACCTAGCTCGTCCCATCGGCTCTTGAGTGCTCCTAGATAGTCGGTGATAGATTTTTGCCCTTGTTTGGTTTGTGCAATTTCTTGCTTGATTCTGAATGTATGTGCGAAGTTTTTTTGTTGGCCGTACATCTCGTGGGTGGCATCCCACAGTTCTTTGGCGGAGTCTGAGTAGATGAAAAGTTCGCCAATATTTGGTTGCATGGAGCTTAGTATCCACGTCATTACGAGGTGGTCGGCCGTCTACCACTCCTCTTGTTGTGTACTGTTGGTGGTCGGTTTTGGCGTTTTTCCGGTGATGTGACCCAGCTTCCCCTTGCCACTGAGGGAAAGGGTTACTGAGCGTGCCCATGAGAGGTAGTTCGCCCCTGTTAGGAGCTGGGTGGTCAACCTTTGAGGGTTGTGTGCTGCTCCTTCGGCCATGATGAAGGTATGGATGTCGTTTCGTTGTCAACCCCTTCTCAGGTTTTAGGGTTTTTTCTGAGGTTTGATTGACCAGTGATGATCAGTTTTGGTGGATTTTGTTTTGGGTTTTAGTGGTGAAGCGGAAGGTGGGTGGGACTCTGATGATGTTGGTGAGTTTGTTTCTGAGGGATGGTCGGAGACCGTCACCGGTGAGGAGGCTCCCTTTTTTTCCTGAGTCCCAGTTATTGCTCTGGTACCATGAAGAAATTGTGTATGTATGGTTGTTGTATATTGATTTCAAAATAATACGGATACATGTATATATATGAGTTTGGTTTATTTCCTAATACAAGATCTAGCCGTTGTCATTTGAGCGTGAATGTTGTGCTGTCTTTGGTGAAGATTTGCTGGATGGATGATTTGCTTGATTGACGATGTGTGTCCATATATGACTGTGATGACCGTTTGTGTCTGAGCCGTTTATATTTGAACACATGCAAGCATGTGATGATCTTAGTTACGTAGAAGTAGCTTGTAGATTATTAAAATTAGTTTGGTAAGAGTCAACTTTTGTTTTCACTATCTTTACTGACAGCACTAGATCTTGATCTCTTAAAAATTAAGTTAATGTTTCTGTTAGCATGCATATCTTGACTTTAATAGCATTTGAATATTGGGATATTTGCATGCAAATCAATGTAAATTATTGATATTCCGACATTGCGTGTGCACAACATCAATGTCTAAATAATTGTCTATTAATGTATACAGCTGTTTAACGTAAACATGCATCGTGGGATATATGTATCACATCAAATACGTTGTAATTCATCCATCATAAAATACTGCTAAGTTTCAGCAAGACGATTCGGATGACCTCAAAAGTAAAACGATCCCATGCATGTTAGAATACCTATGCAATAACGCATGTAGACTTTACAAATATTTTTCAAATATCTATAATCATACCAAATACTCTCTAAATCAAAATTTTGACCTTGCTAATATATATGGTACAGCGTAAACCAGTTTTAGCACGTAGTTTTGTTTCAATGTTTTACGTCATATTGGATATGAAATAGTGTGCAAGCTTTGGATTAGTTAAACAAGATAGCATAATCGAATTAAATTTTATGCCATCAAATGATAACTATGATATTGTAGAATTTAAATTATAATGGTGACATTGAGTTGTTTTGAGAATATTTAAAAAATTATCACACAAACAAAATAAGTCCTACTAAAAATCCCCCTTGCTAAGAAAGATATTTCTCATTCTCTCTCTCTCTTTAGGGGGTGTTAGTGGTACGAAAAAATTCTAGAAAGTGATTTTCGAAATCAAACGGTAAGTAAAAGAAAACAGAATATAGTAGAAAATAGTTTCATTTCGATTGAATTCTGTTGTCTGTGTATGTATGGACAAATAACTTCCAACCGATTTAGATACCGAAATACGGATGACCGAAAGACGATCAGTGGATCGAAACGAGAATTCTAGTAAAAAAATTGGAATTTCTATTAGGAAATGTGTCAGATGAAAGAATGAATTCCGGTCGTCTGCACTGGTGATTCCAGTAAGGATTTCGGTCATCCAAATGTGTTCAGTCATCCGTTACGATGATTCTGATGGACCAAAATGTGTTTGATTGTCTGTTACGTACGTTGGATTTTCAGTTGTTTTCAGACCTCATACGCTGAGAAAGAAAATGAATCCGATGGAAAGTTGGATGGACTCCCAGGAGTGCACAAACTATCTCTTTGTGAAACTCAGAGGAAAAATATTTTTCTTTCTCTTAGTTTCGCGGAGTCAACCCCCCCCCCCCCCCCCCCTCAAAAAAAAAAAAAACATGAACACCAATGGCATTGTTTGGCTTGGGACACCAACTTGGCCCACCCGGCTAACCCTGATCCTTAATCCTGTCTAGTCGACTACACAAGAATGAGATGTACTATGGCATTGTTTGGCTTTGGTGCCCTCTTGTTTTGCTTGTTTGCATGTGTACGTAGGTGCCCAAAATTCACCTAATGACTAGCTTGAAGGCACACAATGATGCACGTACCAAAGTTGGTGCTGCACCCTTGACTTAATTGGGACACCAACTTGGCCAATTACTCCCAAAACTATGCCAACAAGAGGGCCTCCGGTGACTGCCGTCGGTTCCAGCTCTCCGGTGGCCCTACGGTGAGAACTCCTTCTGGCCGATGCCGTGGCTTCGTGGGTCAGCCAAAAACAGTACGTCGTTTTTATTATTATTATCATTTTTTACATATTTGGATTGTTTTTAATCTATTTTCAACCATTTCAACCCCAAATACCCCTTATGTCTTTTAGATTAACTTGCATGATAGATCTAATCTCAGCATAAGAGTTACGTTTAGGGATATAATTAAAAGACCACATATTGACATATATATTGCTTTTGGGGGGAAAACTTATTTGGTTATGACATTAAATACGATCTGAAAATTTTACATAAAGGCCCTTATATGTACTTGCAACTTTTCTTTCTTTTTAAAATAAAATAAAACAACTTTACTTCAAGTAAATCTTAGCAAGTCATGATTTCTAATCTGTCTATTCCAAATCCGATAAATTCCCACGACCGCCCGATCGTTGGGTCGGGCGTCTCCCGCGGACGCCCGACCCTAGGCCAAGACGTCTGAGGGAGACGCCTCCCACGTAGGGTAGGCGTCTCCCGCAGACGTCCCGTATTTTTTTTTTGAATTTTTATTTAAATTGATTATAAATTGTGATAAATTTAAAATAAATTGAATATTATGTTAATAATGAGTTAAATTAGTTTAGTAAATCCTTTATTGATTATAAATTGTGATAATTAATAAATAAATCGCTAAATAAATTGATTATTATGTTAGTAATTAGTTGTGTACGATTTTAGTAAAAGATTATTGATTAATTATGATAATTACTAAATAAATCAATTATTACGTTAACGATTAGTTTAATTATTTTAGTAAATCCATTAATAAATTTTTATTTTTAAAATTGAATTAATAGTCATCGGGTTACCGTGGAGGAAAAAGAAAATCAATTCCCTTATGCGCGGTACGTAGTATAGCAGACCAGTCAGGTCCTCGTCATTCACGTACACGTGGTATTTCTGCTTCAGTTAGGGGAGAGAGACAGAGATATGTTACGTCGTCGTCAGACACATGAGGATTCTTTCGACGACAACGATGATTCAGATGAGGTGAGGAGTCACGACGAGAGTGACGATGGGGGCCGGTATGACTTGGGGCCACAGGAGGAGGCGGTACATCTGTCCGGTCGAGGACGGGGGCGACATTGTGGTCCTTCGGCTGAGTGAGTCATTATGAAGGATCGAGGTGACCGGTTTGTAACCGGTGATTCGAGTTCGTGCACTGCAGATCCCATCCATCACGATCCCGTCCATCACGATCACGTCGCTCCACCACTTTTACCAAAAACCGACAACCGCAACTTTTTCTTTTCGTATTCTTTCGCAGTACAATACTCGTATCACGAGAACTCATCTCACGTCTGCGATCACATCTCAGGTAACAATTCATCCGGTTATCTGCTTTTGGTTTGTAGGATGATATAACTAAAAAAAATCCGGCTCCTAGTGCAACTTGTTTCGCCCATTTACAAGCTTCCTCGATTGTTGTAAATATTTCTTTACTGTCAAAAAGCTCACTGTAATCTACTCTATCACCACCGAAATCTTGCAACGGAACCTGAAAAAATTGAATTTAACAGAAAATTAAAAAAAAATTAAAAAAAGGGCGTCTGGCTAAACCGCCTCCACCAAGGTGGAGGCGTCTGCCTAACACGCCTCCACATACGTGAAGGCGTGTTAGCGAGACGCCTTCACCTTAGTGGAGGCATCCATCTAAGACGCCTGCACATAGGTGGAGGCGGTTGGCTAAACCGTCTCCACCTATGTGGAGACGGCTTAGTCAGACGTTCGAGTCGGGAAAAAAATTCTGCCCCCATTACCTCGCCGGATTCAGGTGCTTCGTCAGATATTTTCGTGGTGTTGGTACTAGGAATGTGAGTAAAACTGAGTCAAACACTTTGTTTAAAGACACGGGACGAAATGTGTATTAATTGACTTGTTAAGGGCAAAAATGTTATTTTTGGGACAATTTAAGTAATTTTCCGGCGACGAAAAGTAGCTCCCAATAAAATTCAAAAGAAAGATTGTTTTTGTTGAATTCCATTGAAAATTGACAGAGCAAAAGAATTAGATTAGATTAGATGGGTTGTTGTTACGTATGGGGATGGGGCGCCGGCACGGACGGGCAGATCGGGAACGGCACCGTGGAAGACCACCACACACCCCAACCCCTTCTTCTTTTTGTTCTTCCCTCTCCAACCCCTCTCACCGTCTCCCACCTCGCCTGCGGCGGCGCCCACACCATCGCCCTAACCCGTCCGTCCGTCACACTCTTTTCTAAACCATAACGAATCGAATCCGCTTAAATTAAATAAAAATAAACCGATCGTTTTTATTCTCAGGTGTGGGAAAGGTGCTCACGTGGGGGAGAGGCACTCATGGTCAACTCGGCCACGGCCATCTCCAAAACTGCTGCTCACCTAAGGTTGTTGAGAACTTGAAGGTTTTTGTTGTGTCTGCGGCCGCCGCTGGGTGGAACCACTCTGCCTTCATTACAGGTCTTGTTTAATTGTGTCCTTCCCTTCGTAATAAGTATGTGTATGTTTTCACCATCCGCAGCAGGTAAGTTAACTAAAAATAATATTGATGCTTGTACAATCATTGCTTTTCCATGTTTGTAAGGTGATTTATTATTATTATTATTATTACTATAACATGACCACGCAATTATGTGTTGTACTACTGGTTTTTTTTTTGGGTCTGAGTCTGACTACCAGCTAAGTGAGCTTTAATTGTTGTTTTGTCATTACCATCCTTGAGTCAATGGTTAGTCAACAAAGTCATTGCATCCTTTAATTGTTGATATAATGCTATTCATTTTCTTCCAGCGATTTGCTATTATTAGTAAATGGGAACTTAGTTACTGCGTCAACTAATTGTTTGCTCTCATGGGTTTATTTTAGACAATGGACGTCTTTTAACTTGTGGAGATGGTTCTTTGGGGCAACTTGGGCACGGTGATAATCAATCACACTCTTCTCCTATTGAGGTGTCATTCCTTTCCTCGAAGCATTTCGTTAAGCAAGTTGCTTGCGGAACGCGGCATTCTCTTGTTTTAACAGAAGGTTACAGCCAGAACCTATATGTCTATTCAGTTTTTGCATAATCGATTATGTTGTTCATTATCAACTTTCGGTTGATCCTTTTTGTACTATAAATTTATGTATAAATTATAATTATTATTTATCGGATAGGTCTCATTACTTAGGAGTTCTGCTCTACTAACAATGCAATGTGTAGAATGACTTTTATTCAGCAGGTCCATTAGGAAATTCAGTTTATAGTTTTGGATCCGGAAGGCAAGGGCAACTTGGAATTCCTTTAGATGGAACAAGTAGGGCATTCAATCTTCCTCAAACCATTGCTGTCTTACAGAATGAACAGATAGGTTGTGTCAATGCGAATGGGGATCATAGTGCTGCTTTGACGTGTAAATGGTTTCTTGCCTTTTTTAAAAATTTGTAGCTTCCCTAATATTTTATTTGATGGGTGATTTTTGAGGATTAAGATGTGTTTTTTGGGGGGGTTCAGCTGATGGACAGTTGTATGTATGGGGAAGAGCATTTAATAAGAGACAAAATGATTATTTGCCACTTAAGTTGGCAGTAGAGATGAAAATTTCTCAAGTTGCTCTTGGATGGAACCATGCATTACTTCTCACAGGTTTTGCTTCTGAATCTAAACTATGTTTTCCATCCTTTATATCATTCAGTTTTTCCAATAGTTTTTGTGTATTTCTAGATGAGGGCGAACTATTCATTCTTGGAGGAAAACTTCATGGAAAGCTTGGGGCCTTAAAACAAGTCAAAGCCGAAGAGGCTTCTTCTATTTTAAAGGGTAAATTCTTTCTTGAAAGCAACTTCATGTTTGCATCCAAAGCAATCTTTCAAGTGTACGGTTATATTTGATTGGTTAAACACGATGCTCAGACATCTTGAATCATTTAAGACTAGCAACCTCTTGTATAAAAAAACTATTTCTGAAGTTTCCATTGTGCAATGCCTATGATTCTTGACGAAATCTGAATGAATATTCTTAATTAGTTACTTTTTATCTTTTGTGTTCATAGTTAATCCTATGTTTTTATTAAGACTAAAAATACAAACAAATTATTTGTTCACAGAAGAGACAACTACAACATATTCAGTAGAATTGGTACCTGGCATTAATAGGAAGAGGGTTATGCAGATTGCTGCTGGAGCTGAACATTCTGCTTTGGTTATAGGTGAGATTTGCACACAAATAAATTTTCATAACCCCCCCTGTAGTTAATTATGCCTGAGTAGCTGATTTTCTCGTGGCTTAAACGCATGATTAGAGGATGGAGCGGTGATGACATGGGGTTGGGGAGAGCATGGTCAACTTGGATTGGGAAACGTACTCGATCACACTATACCTCAAATGGTGAATCTCTGCAATCAGGGACCTAATGATCCTACAAAACTCAAGGTCTACTGTGGCAGTGGTTTTACATTTGTCGTAGAAGATATCATTTAGTTCCCACCTCTAGTCAAATTCGGAGCTGCAGTTGATGTCAAGAGATGCTGATCAATGAACAAGCTGTATCCTTTGGATTCCTCCAAAATTCATGTATGAGAATTGTGAACTAAGCACAAAGACGAGGCATCCATTTGCAGAATTTTGAATGTGCCCGAGGAAAAATGTCATTAATGTTTATTAGTTACAAGTATTATGTGTTTATACGACGAAAATGTTAAACTGATCCGTTCGAATTGAGATATTTAAATATTTTCTTTTTTAGAAAAAAATCAAAGGGTATTGCAAACGAATTTTGGTAAAAACCATTAATTTTTAAAAAAATCACTATTTCATTATTTTTTGAAGACTCTGAATACACAAATGGATTTTATACGACGAAAATATTAAACTGATGCGTTCCAAATGAGATTTTTAGATATTTCTTTTTTTAGCAAAAAAACCAAATGGTATCACACGAATTTCGATAAAAATCCTTAGTTTTTTAAAAATGTCACTATTTTATTATTTTTTAGGACTCTGAGGATACAAATGAATTTTATAAGATGAAAATGTTAAACTGATGCGTTCGAAGATTGATTTTTAGATATTTCATTTTTAGCAAAAAATCAAACGGTTCACACGAATTTCGGTAAAAACCATCAGTTTTTAAAAATATCACTATTTCTTTATTTT
This sequence comes from Triglochin maritima, assembly GCA_963682175.1. NCBI lineage: Eukaryota > Viridiplantae > Streptophyta > Magnoliopsida > Alismatales > Juncaginaceae > Triglochin > Triglochin maritima. The sequence continues at coordinate 52,089,124 of OY821771.1, read as the reverse complement.
TAAGGACTCTAAAGACAAATGGATTTTATACGACGAAAATTTTAAACAGATACGTTCGAAATGTGATTTTTAGATATTTTCTTTTTTAGCAAAAAACGAAAGGGTATGCACACGAATTTCGGTAAAACTCTCCGTTTTAAAAATAACACTATTTCATTATTTTTTAAGGACTCTAAGCACACAAATGGATTTTGTAGGGCGAAAATGTTAAACTGATGCGTTCGAAAAGTGATTTTTAGATATTTCTTTTTTTAGTAAAAAACCAAAGTATATAACACATGAATTTCAGTAAAAAATCAGTAGTTTTTAAAAAAATCACTTTCATTATTTTTTGAGAACTCTAAGGACAGAAATGGATTTTATACGATGAAAATGTTAAACTGATGCGTTCGAAAAGTGATTTTAGATATTTTCTTTTTTAGCAAAAAACCAAAGGGTATAGCACACAAATTTCGGTAAAAATCCTTAGTTTTTAAAAATGTCACTATTTCATTATTTTTTGGGGACTCTGATGACACAAATGGATTTTATACGACGAAAATGTTAAATTGATTCTTTCGAAGAGTTATTTTTAGATATTTTCTTTTTTTAGCAAAAAACGAAAGCATATAGCACGCGAATTTCGGTAAAAATCCTTAGTTTTAAAAATGTCACTATTTCATTATTTTTTGAGGACTCAGAGGACACAAATGGATTTTATACGACGAAAATGTTAAATTGATGCGTTCGAAGAGTGATTTTTAGATATTTTCATTTTTAGCAAAAAAGCAAAGGGTATAGCACACGAATTTCGGTAAAAATCCTTAGTTTTTAAAAATGTCACTATTTCAATATTGTTTGAGGACTCTGAGGACACAACTGGATTTTATAAGACGAAAATGTTAAACTGATGCGTTCGAAAAGTGATTTTTAGATATTTCTTTTTTTAGCAAAAAACCAAAGGGTATATAGCACACAAATTTCTGTAAAAACCCATAGTTTTAAAAAAAATCACAATTTCATTATTTTTTGAGGACTCTAAGGACACAAATGGATTTTATACGACGTAAATGTTAAACTGATGCGTTCGAAGAGAGATTTTAGATATTTCTTTTTAGCAAAAAACAAAAGGGTAGCACACGAATTTCGGTAAAAATCCTTAGTTTTTAAAAATGTCACTATTTCATTATTTTTTGAGGACACAAACAGATTTTATAGGACGAAAATGTTAAACTGATGCGTTCGAAGTGTGATTTTAGATATTTCGTTTTTAGTAAAAAAACAAAGGGTATATCACACGAATTTCAGTAAAAAATCTTAGTTTTTCAAAAATGTCACTATTTCATTATTTTTTGAGGACTCTGAGGACACAAATGGATTTTATACGACGAAAATGTTAAACTGACGCATTCGATGAGTGATTTTTAGATATTTTATTTTTTAGGAAAATGCAAAACGGTATAACACACGAATTTCGGTAAAAATTATTTGTTTTTAAAATAATCTCTATTTCATTATTTTTTGATGACTCTGAGGACACAAATGGATTTTATACGACGAAAATGTTAAACTGATGCGTTCGAAGAGTGATTTTTAGATAATACATTTTTAGCAAAAAACCAAATGTATAGCACACGAATTTCGGTAAAAATCGTTAGTTTTTAAAAATGTCACCATTTCATTATTTTTGAGAACACAAATGGATTTTATACGACGAAAATGTTAAACTGATGTGTTCGAAGTGTGATTTTAGATATTTCCTTTTTTAGCAAAAAAACAAAGGGTATAGCACACGAATTTCGGTAAAAATCCTTAGTTTTTAAAAATGTCACTATTTCATTATTTTTTGGGGACTTTGAGAACACAAATGGAGTTTATACGACGAAAATGTTAAACTGATGAGTTCGAAGTGTGATTTTAGATATTTTTTTAGCAAAAAAACAAAGGGTATATATAGCACACGAATTTCGGTAAATATCCTTACTTTTTAAAAATATCATTATTTCATTATTTTTTGAGGCTCTGAGGACACAAATGAATTTTATACGACGAAAATGTTAAACTATTTCGTTCGAAGAGTGATTTTTAGATATTTCTTTTTTAGCAAAAAACGAAAGGGTAAGACACACGAATTTCAGTAAAAACCCATAGTTTTCAAAAATGTCAATATTTCATTATTTTTTAGGACTCTTAGGAAACAAATGTATTTTATACGACGAAAATGTTAATCTGATTCGTTCGAAGTGAGATTTTTAGATATTTTCTTTTTTAACAAAAAAACAAAGGGTATATATAGCACACGAATTTCGGTAAATATCCTTACTTTTTAAAAATGTCATTATTTCATTATTTTTTGAGGATCTGAGGACACAAATGAATTTTATACGACGAAAATGTCAAACTATTTCGTTCGAAGAGTGATTTTTAGATATTTCTTTTTTAGCAAAAAACCAAAGGGTAGGGCACACGAATTTCAGTAAAAACCCTTAGTTTTAAAAAATGTCAATATTTCACTATTTTTTGAGGACTCTGAGGACACAAATGTATTTTATACGACGAAAATGTTAAACTGATGCGTTCGAAGAGTGATTTTTAGATATTTCCTTTTTTAGCAAAAAAACAAAGGGTATCGCACGCGAATTTCGGTAAAAATCCTTAGTTTTTAAAAATGTCACTATTTCAATATTGTTTGAGGACTCTGAGGACACAAATGAATTTTATACGACGAAAATATTAAACTGATGCGTTCGAAGAGTGATTTTTAGATATTTTCTTTTTTAGCAAAAAACCAAAAAGTATATAGCACACAAATTTTTGTAAAAACCCATAGTTTTTAAAAAGGTCACAATTTCATTATTTTTTGAGGACTCTAAGGACACAAATGGATTTTATACGACGAAAATGTTAAACTGATACGTTCGAAGAGTGATTTTTAGATATTTTCTTTTTTTAGCAAAAAACGAAAGGGTATGCACACGAATTTCGGTAAAACTCTCAGTTTTTAAAAATAACACTATTTCATTATTTTTTAAGGACTCTAAGGACACAAATGGATTTTGTAGGGCGAAAATGTTAAACTGATGCGTTTGAAAAGTGATTTTTAGATATTTCTTTTTTTAGCAAAAAACGAAAGTATATAACACATTAATTTCGGTAAAAAATCCGTAGTTTTAAAAAAAATCACTGTCATTATTTTTTGAGAACTCTAAGGACAGAAATGGATTTCATACGACGAAAATGTTAAACTGATGCGTTCGAAGAGTGATTTTAGATATTTTCTTTTTTAGCAACAAACCAAAGGGTATAACACACAAATTTCGGTAAAAATCTTTAGTTTTTAAAAATGTCACTATTTCATTATTTTTTGGGGACACAGATGACACAAATGGATTTTATACGACGAAAATGTTAAACTGATTCTTTCGAAGAGTTATTTTTAGATATTTCCTTTTTTTAGCAAAAAACGAAAGCATATAGCACGTGAATTTCGGTAAAAATCCTTAGTTTTAAAAATGTCACTATTTCATTATTTTTTGAGGACTCAGAGGACACAAATGGATTTTATACGACGAAAATGTTAAACTGATGCGTTCGAAGAGTGATTTTTAGATATTTCCATTTTTAGCAAAAAAGCAAAGGGTATAGCACACGAATTTCGGTAAAAATCCTTAGTTTTTAAAAATGTCACTATTTCAATATTGTTTGAGGACTCTGAGGACACAACTGGATTTTATACGACGAAAATGTTAAACTGATGCGTTCGAAGAGTGATTTTTAGATATTTCTTTTTTTAGCAAAAAACCAAAGGGTATATAGCACACAAATTTCTGTAAAAACCCATAGTTTTAAAAAAAATCACAATTTCATTATTTTTTGAGGACTCTAAGGACATAAATGGATTTTATACGACGTAAATGTTAAACTGATGCGTTCGAAGAGAGATTTTAGATATTTCTTTTTAGCAAAAAACAAAAGGGTAGCACACGAATTTCGGTAAAAATCCTTAGTTTTTAAAAATGTCACTATTTCATTATTTTTAAGGACACAAACGGATTTTATAGGACGAAAATGTTAAACTGATGCGTTCGAAGTGTGATTTTAGATATTTCGTTTTTAGTAAAAAAACAAAGGGTATATCACACGAATTTCAGTAAAAAATCTTAGTTTTTCAAAAATGTCACTATTTCATTATTTTTTGAGGACTCTGAGGACACAAATGGATTTTATACGACGAAAATGTTAAACTGATGCATTCGATGAGTGATTTTTAGATATTTTAATTTTTAGCAAAATGCAAAACGGTATAACACACGAATTTCGGTAAAAATCATTTGTTTTTAAAATAATCACTATTTCATTATTTTTTGATGACTCTGAGGACACAAATGGATTTTATACGACGAAAATGTTAAACTGATGCGTTCGAAGAGTGATTTTTAGATAATACATTTTTAGCAAAAAACCAAATGTATAGCACACGAATTTCGGTAAAAATCGTTAGTTTTTAAAAATGTCACCATTTCATTATTTTTGAGAACACAAATGGATTTTATACGACGAAAATGTTAAACTGATGTGTTCGAAGTGTGATTTTAGATATTTCCTTTTTTAGCAAAAAACAAAGGGTATAACACACAAATTTCGGTAAAAATCCTTAGTTTTTAAAAATGTCACTATTTCATTATTTTTTGAGGACTTTGAGAACACAAATGGATTTTATACGACGAAAATGTTAAACTGATGAGTTCGAAGTGTGATTTTAGATTTTTTTAGCAAAAAAACAAAGGGTATATATAGCACACGAATTTCGGTAAATATCCTTACTTTTTCAAAATGTCATTATTTCATTATTTTTTGAGGCTCTGAGGACACAAATGAATTTTATACGACGAAAATGTTAAACTATTTCGTTCGAAGAGTGTTTTTTAGATATTTCTTTTTTAGCAAAAAACGAAAGGGTAGGACACACGAATTTGAGTAAAAACCCTTAGTTTTCAAAAATGTCAATATTTCATTATTTTTTGAGGACTCTTAGGACACAAATGTATTTTATACGACGAAAATGTTAAACTGATGCGTTCGAAATGTGATTTTAGATATTTCCTTTTTTAACAAAAAAACAAAGGGTATATAAAGCACATGAATTTCGGTAAATATCCTTACTTTTTAAAAATGTCATTATTTCATTATTTTTTGAGGATCTGAGGACACAAATTAATTTTATACGACGAAAATGTTAAACTATTTCGTTCGAAGAGTGATTTTTAGATATTTCTTTTTTAGCAAAAAACGAAAGGGTAGGGCACACGAATTTCAGTAAAAACCCTTAGTTTTCAAAAATGTCAATATTTCATTATTTTTTGAGGACTCTGAGGACACAAATGTATTTCATACGACAAAAATGTTAAACTGATGCGTTCGAAGAGTGATTTTTAGATATTTCCTTTTTTAGCAGAAAAACAAAGGGTATCGCACGCGAATTTCGGTAAAAATCCTTAGTTTTTAAAAATTTCACTATTTCAATATTGTTTGAGGACTCTGAGGACACAAATGAATTTTATACGACGAAAATATTAAACTGATGCGTTCGAAAAGTGATTTTTAGATATTTTCTTTTTTAGCAAAAAATCAAAAGGTATATAGCACACAAATTTCCGTAAAAACCCATAGTTTTTAAAAAAGTCACAATTTCATTATTTTTTGAGGACTCTAAGGACACAAATGGATTTTATACGACGAAAATGTTAAACTGATGCGTTCGAAGAGTGATTTTTAGATATTTCTTTTTTAGCAAAAAACCAAAGGGTTATAGCACACGAATTTCAGTAAAAACCCTTAGTTTTCAAAAATGTCACTATTTCATTATTTTTTGAGGACTCTGAGGACACAAATGTATTTTATACGACGAAAATGTTAAACTGATGCGTTCGAAGAGTGATTTTTAGATATTTCCTTTTTTAGCAAAAAACCAAAGGGTATAACACACGAATTTCGGTAAAACCCCTTAGTTTTAAAAAAAATCACAATTTCATTATTTTTTGAAGACCCTAAGGACACAAATGGATTTTATACGACGTAAATGTTAAACTGATGCGTTCGAAGAGAGATTTTAGATATTTTCTTTTTTAGCAAAGAACCAAAGGGTAGCACACGAATTTCGGTAAAAATCCTTAGGTTTTAAAAATGTCACTATTTCATTATTTTTTTGAGGAAACAAATGGATTTTATACGACGAAAATGTTAAACTGATGCGTTCGAAGAGTGATTTTTAGATATTTCTTTTTTTAGCAAAAAAGAAAAAGGTATAGCACACAAATTTCGGTAAAAATCCTTAGTTTTTAAAAATGTCACTATTTCAATATTGTTTAAGGACTCTGAGGACGCAAATCGATTTTATACGACGAAAATGTTAAACTGATGTGTTCGAAGAGTGATTTTTAGATATTTCATTTTTAGAAAAAAACCAAAGTGTATATAGCACACAAATTTCTGTAAAAACCCGTAGTTTTAAAAAAAATCACAATTTCATTATTTTTTGAGGACTCTAAGGACACAAATGAATTTTATACGACGTAAATGTTAAACTGATGCGTTGGAAGAGAGATTTTAGATACTTCCGTTTTAGCAAAAAACCAAAGGGCAGCACACGAATTTCAGTAAAAATCCTTAGTTTTTAAAAATGTCACCATTTCATTATTTTTTGAGGACACAAATGGATTTTATACGACGAAAATGTTAAACTGATGCGTTCGAAGTGTGATTTTAGTTATTTCGTTTTTAGCAAAAAAACAAAGGGTATAGCACACGAATTTCGGTAAAAATCCTTACTTTTTAAAAATGTCATTATTTCATTATTTTTTTAGGCTCTGAGGACACAAATGAATTTTATAAGACGAAAATGTTAAACTATTTCTTTCGAAGAGTGATCTTTAGATATTTCTTTTTTAGAAAAAACAAAAGGGTATAGCACACGAAGTTCAGTAAGAACCCTTAGTTTTCAAAAATGTCACGATTTTATTATTTTTTGAGGACTCTGAGGACACAATTGTTTTTTATACGACAAAAATGTTAAACTGATGCGTTCGAAGAGTGATTTTTAGATATTTCCTTTTTAGCAAAAAACCAAAGGGTATATATAACACACGAATTTCGGTAAAACCCTTAGTTTTTAAAAATGTCAGTATTTCATTATTTTTTAGGACTCTGAGGGACACAAATGGATTTTATACGACGAAAATGTTAAACTGATGCATTCGAAGAGTGATTTTTAGATATTTCCTTTTTTAGCAAAAAAAACAACGGGTATAGCACACGAATTTCGGTAAAAATCCTTACTTTTTAAAAATGTCATTATTTCATTATTTTTTTAGGCTCTAAGGACACAAATGAATTTTATAAGACGAAAATGTTAAACTATTTCTTTCGAAGAGTGATCTTTAGATATTTCTTTTTTAGAAAAAACAAAAGGGTATAGCACACGAAGTTCAGTAAGAACCCTTAGTTTTCAAAAATGTCACGATTTTATTATTTTTTGGGGACTCTGAGGACACAATTGTTTTTTATACGACAAAAATGTTAAACTGATGCGTTCGAAGAGTGATTTTTAGATATTTCCTTTTTAGCAAAAAACCAAAGGGTATATATAACACACGAATTTCGGTAAAACCCTTAGTTTTTAAAAATGTCAGTATTTCATTATTTTTAGGACTCTGAGGGACACAAATGGATTTTATACGACGAAAATGTTAAACTGATGCATTCGAAGAGTGATTTTTAGATATTTCCTTTTTTAGCAAAAAAAACAACGGGTATAGCACACGAATTTCGGTAAAAGTCCTTACTTTTTAAAAATGTCATTATTTCATTATTTTTTGAGGCTCTCAGGACACAAATGTATTTTATACGACGAAAATGTTACACTGTTTCGTTCGAAGAGTGATTTTTAGATATTTCCTTTTTAAGCAAAAAACAAAATGGTATAGCACACGAATTTAAGTAAAAACACTCAGTTTTCAAAAATGTCACTATTTCATTATTTTTTGAGGAGTCTGAGGACACAAATGGATTTTATACGACGAAAATGTTAATCTGATGCGTTCGAAGAGTGATTTTTAGATAATACATTTTTAGCAAAAAACCAAATGGTATAACACACAAATTTCGGTAAAAATCCTTAGTTTTTAAAAATGTCACTATTTCATTATTGTTTGAGGACTGTGAGGACACAAATGGATTTGAGACGACGAAAATGTTAAACAGATGCGTTCGAAGAGTGATTTTTAGATATTTCCTTTTTTAGCAAAAAACCAAAGTGTATATAGCACACAAATTTTTGTTAAAACCCATAGTTTTAAAAAAAATCACAATTTCATTATTTTTTGAGGACTCTAAGGACACAAATGGATTTTATACGACGTAAATGTTAAACTGATGCGTTGGAAGAGAGATGTTAGATATTTCCTTTTTAGCAAAAAAACCAAAGGGTAGCACACGAATTTCGGTAAAAATCCTTAATTTTTAAAAATGTCACTATTTCATTATTTTTTGAGGACACAAATGGATTTTATACGACGAAAATGTTAAACTGATGCGTTCGAAGTTTGATTTTAGATATTTCCTTTTTAGCAAAAAAACAAAGGGTATATATAGGACACGAATTTCGGTAAAAATCCTTACTTTTTAAAAATGTCATTATTTCATTATTTTTTGAGGCTCTGAGGACACAAATGAATTTTATACGACGAAAATGTTAAACTATTTCGTTCGAAGAGTGATTTTTAGATATTTCTTTTTTAGCAAAAAATCAGAGGGTATAACACACGAATTTCAGTAAAAACCTTTAGTTTTAAAAAATGTCACTATTTCATTATTTTTGAGGACTCTGAGGACACAAATGTATTTTATACGACGAAAATGTTAAACTGATGCGTTCGAAGAGTGATTTTTAGATATTTCCTTTTTTAGCAAAAAACCAAAGGGTATAAAACACGTATTTCGGTAAAAACCCTTAGTTTTTAAAATGTCACTATTCCATTATTTTTTGAGGACTCTGAGGGACACAAATGGATTTTATACGACGAAAATGTTAAACTGATGCAGTAGAAGAAGTATTTTTAGATATTTCCGTTTTAGCAAAAAAAAAAACAAATGGTATAGCAGACGAATTTCGGTAAAAGTCCTTACTTTTTAAAAATGGCATTATTTCATTATTTTTTGAGGACTCTGAGGACACAAATGGATTTTATACGACGAAAATGTTAAATTGTTTCGTTCGAAGAGTGATTTTTAGATATTTCCTTTTTAAGCAAAAAACCATATGGTATAGCACACGAATTTAAGTAAAAACACTCAGTTTTCAAAAATGTCACTATTTCATTATTTTTTTAGGAGTCTGAGGACACAAATGGATTTTATACGACGAAAATGTTAAACAGATTCGTTCGAAGAGTGATTTTTAGATATTTCTTTTTTAGCAAAAAACCAAAGGGTATATATAAGTCACGAATTTCGGTAAAACCCTTAGTTTTTAAAAATGTCACTATTTCATTATTTTTTGAGGACTCTGAGGACACAAATGGATTTTATACGACGAAAATGTTAAACTGATGCGTTCGAAGAGTGATTTTTAGATATTTCCTTTTTAGCAAAAAAGCAAAGGGTATAGCACACGAATTTTTGTAAATATCCTTAGTTTTTAAAAATGTCACTATTCCATTATTTTTGGAGGACTCTGAGGACAGAAATGGATTTTATACGACGAAAATGTAAACTGATGCGTTCGAAGAGTGATTTTTAGATATTTCATTTTTTAGCAAAAAACAAAACGGTATAACACACGAATTTCGGTAAAAATCATTTGTTTTTAAAAAAATCACTATCTCATTATTTTTTGAGGACTATGAGGACACAAATGGATTTTATACGACGAAAATGTTAAACTGATGCGTTCGAAGTGAGATTTTTAGTTATTTCATTTTTTAGCAAAAAACTAAAGGGTTATAACACACGAATTTTGGAAAAAAACCCTTAGTTTTTTAAAAAATCACCATTTCATTATTTTTTGAGGACTCTGAGGACACAAATTTATTTTATACGACGAAAATGGTAAACTAATGCGTTTGAAGTGAGATTTTAAGATATTTCCTTTTGTACCAAAAAACCAAAGAGTATAACACACGAATTTCGGTAAAAACCCTTAGTTTTTAAAAAAATCATTAGTTTATTATTTTTTGAGGACGCTGAGTAAACAAATGTATTTTATTTGACGAAAATGTTAAACTGATGCGTTCGAAGAGAGATTTTTAGATATTTCCTTTTTTATCAAAAAATCAAATGGTAGCACACGAATTTCGGTAAAAATCCTTAGTTTTTAAAAATGTCACTATTTCATTATTTTTTGAGTACTATGAGGACACAAATGGATTTTATACGACGAAAATGTTAAACTGATGCGTTCGAAGAGTGATTTTTTGAGATTTCCTTTTTTAGCAAAAAAACAAAGGGTATACCACACGAATTTCGGTAAAAATCCTTAGTTTTTAAAAATGTTACTATTTCATTATTTTTTGAGGACTCTGATGACAAAAATGAATTTTATACGACGAAAATATTAGACTGATTCGTTTGAAGAGTTATTTTTAGATATTTGCTTTTTAGCAAAAAACGAAAAGTTATAACACGCGAATTTCAGTAAACTCCTTAGTTTTTAAAAATGTCACTATTTCATTATTGTTTGGAGGACTCTGAGGACACAAATGGATTTTATACGACGAGAATGTCAAAACTGATGCGTTCGAAGAGTAATTTTTAGATATTTCCTTTTTAGCAAAAAAATAAAAGGGTATAACACACGAATTTTTGTAAAATCCTTAGTTTTTAAAAATTCACTATTTCATTATTTTTGGAGGACTCTGAGGACACAAATGGATTTTATACAACAAAAATGTTAAACTGATGCGTTCAAAGAGAGATTTTAGATATTTCCATTTTTAGCAAAAAACCAAATGGTATAGCACTCGAATTTTGGTAAAAATCCTTAGTTTTTTAAAATGTCACTATTTCATTATTTTTGAGGACTCTGAGGACAGTAATGGATTTTATACGACGAAAATGTTAGACTGATGCGTTCGAAGAGTGATTTTTAGATATTTCCATTTTAACAAAAAACCAAAGGATATAAGCGCACGAATCTCCGTAAAAATCCCCCGTTTTCAAAAATGTCACTATTTCATTATTTTTGGAGGACTCTGAGGACATAAATGTATTTTATACGACGATAATCTTAAACTGATGCGTTCGAAGAGTGATTTTTAGATATTTCCTTTTTAGCAAAAAACAAACAAAGGGTGCACACGAATTTTTGTAAAATCCTAAATTTTTAAAAATGTCACTATTTCATTATTTTTGGAGGACTCTGAGGACACAAATGGATTTTATACAACGAAAATGTTAAACTGATGCGTTCGAAGAGAGATTTTAGATATATCCATTTTTAGCAAAAAACCAAATGGTATAACACTCGAATTTCGGAAAAAATCCTTAGTTTTTAAAAATGTCACTATTTCATTATTTTTGAGGACTCAGAGGACACTAATGGATTTTATACGACGAAAATGTTAAACTGATGCGTTCGAAGAGTGATTTTTAGATATTTCCATTTTAACAAAAAACTAAAGGGTATAACACACGAATTTCAGAAAAAACCCTTAGTTTTTAAAAAAATCACTATTTCATTATTTTTTGAGGACTCTGAGAACATAAATGGAATTATACGACAAAAATGGTAAACTGATGCGTTCGAAGTGAGATTTTAAGATATTTCCTTTTGTAGCAAAAAACCAAAGGGTATATATAACACACGAATTTCGGTAAAAACCCTTAGTTTTTTAAAAAATCAAAATTTTATTATTTTTTGAGGACTCTGAGGACACAAATGTATTTTATACGACGAAAATGTTAAACTGATGCGTTCGAAGTGAGATTTTTAGATATTTCCTTTTTTTATTAAAAAACAAAATGGTAGCACACGAATTTCGGTAAAAATCCTTAGTTTTTAAAAATGTCACTATTTCATTATTTTTTGAGGGCTCTGATGAAACAAATGGATTTTATACGACAAAAACGTTAAACTAATGCGTTCGAAGAGTGATTTTTAGATATTTCCTTTTCAGCAAAAAAACAAAGGGTATATAGCACACTAATTTGGGTAAAAACCTTAGTTTTTAAAAATGTCACTATTTCATTATTTTTTGAGGAGTCTGAGGACAGAAAGGGATTTCATACGACGAAAATGTTAAACTGATGCGTTCGAAGAGGGGTTTTTAAGATATTTCATTTTCTAGAAAAAAACCAAATGGTATAGCACAAATGGATTTTATATGACGAAAATGTTAAACTGATTTATTCGAAGAGTGATTTATAGATATTTCGTTTTTAGCAAAAACCCGAAGAGTATATCACACGAATTTCGGTAAAAATCCTTAGTTTTTAAAAATGTCACTATTTCAATATTTTTGAGGACTCTGAGGACACAAATGGATTTTACACGACGAAAATGTTAAACTGATGCGTTCGAAGAGTGATTTTTTGAGATTTCCTTTTTTAGCAAAAAAACAAAGGGTAGCACACGAATTTCGGTAAAAATCCTTAGTTTTTAAAAATGTCACTATTTCATTATTTTTTGAGGACTCTGATGACACAAATGGATTTTATACGACGAAAATGTTAAACTCATGCGTTCGAAGTGAGATTTTTAGTTATTTCATTTTTTAGCAAAAAACTAAAGGGTATAACACACGAATTTTGGAAAAAAACCCTTAGTTTTTAAAAAAATCACTATTTCATTATTTTTTGAGGACTCTGAGAACACAAATTTATTTTATACGACGAAAATGGTAAACTGATGCCTTTGAAGTGAGATTTTAAGATATTTCCTTTTGTACCAAAAAACCAAAGGGTATAACACACGAATTTCGGTAAAAAACCTTAGCTTTTAAAAAATCATTAGTTTATTATTTTTTGGGGACGCTGAGTAAACAAATGTATTTTATTTGACGAAAATGTTAAACTGATGCGTTCGAAGAGAGATTTTTAGATATTTCCTTTTTTTATCAAAAAACCAAATGGTAGCACACGAATTTCGGTAAAAATCCTTAGTTTTTAAAAATGTCACTATTTCATTATTTTTTGAGTACTATGAGGACACAAATGGATTTTATACGACGAAAATGTTAAACTGATGCGTTCGAAGAGATTTTTTGAGATTTCCTTTTTAGCAAAAAAACATAGGGTATACCACAAGAATTTCGGTAAAAATCCTTAGTTTTTAAAAATGTTACTATTTCATTATTTTTTGAGGACTCTGATGACACAAATGGATTTTACACGACGAAAATATTAGACTGATTCGTTCGAAGAGTTATTTTTAGATATTTCCTTTTTAGCAAAAAACGAAAAGTTATAACACGCGAATTTCAGTAAACTCCTTAGTTTTTAAAAATGTCAATATTTCATTATTGTTTGGAGGACTCAGAGGACACAAATGGATTTTATACGACGAGATTGTTAAACTGATGCGTTCGAAGAGTGATTTTTAGATATTTCCTTTTTAGCAAAAAAACAAAGGGTTATAGCACACGAATTTTTGTAAAATCCTTAGTTTTTAAAAATTCACTATTTCATTATTTTTGGAGGACTCTGAGGACACAAATGGATTTTATACAACGAAAATATTAAACTGATGCGTTCAAAGAGAGATTTTAGATATTTCCATTTTTAGCAAAAAACCAAAGTGTATAGCACACGAATTCCGGTAAAAATCCTCAGTTTTTTAAAATGCCACTATTTCATTATTTTTTGAGGACTCTGAGGACAGAAATGGATTTTATACGATGAAAATATTAAACTGATGCGTTCGAAAAGAGATTTTATATATTTCCTTTTTAGCAAAAAAACAAAGGGTGCACACGAATTTTTGTAAAATCCTAAGTTTTTAAAAATGTCACTATTTCATTATTTTTGGAGGACTCTGAGGACACAAATGGATTTTATACAACGAAAATGTTAAACTGATGCATTCGAAGAGAGATTTTAGATATTTCCATTTTTAGCAAAAAATGAAATGGTATAGCACTCGAATTTCGGTAAAAATCCTTAGTTTTTAAAAATGTCACTATTTCATTATTTTTGAGGACTCTGAGAACACTAATGGATTTTATACGACGAAAATGTTAAACTGATGCGTTCGAAGAGTGATTTTTGGATATTTCCATTTTAACAAAAAACCAAAGGATTTAGAACACGAATTTCCGTAAAAATCCTCCGTTTTCAAAAATGTCACTATTTCATTATTTTTTGAGTACTCTGAGGACACAAATGTATTTTATACGACGATAATCTTAAACTGATGCGTTCGAAGAGAGATTTTTAGATATTTCCTTTTTTTATCAAAAAACCAAATGGTAGCACACGAATTTCGGTAAAAATCCTTAGTTTTTAAAAATGTCACTATTTCATTATTTTTTGAGTACTATGAGGACACAAATGGATTTTATACGACGAAAATGTTAAACTGATGCGTTCGAAGAGTGATTTTTTGAGATTTCCTTTTGTAGCAAAAAAACAAAGGGTATAGCACACGAATTTCGGTAAAAATCCTTAGTTTTTAAAAATGTCACTATTTCATTATTTTTTGAGTACTATGAGGACACAAATGGATTTTATACGACGAAAATGTTAAACTGATGCGTTCGAAGAGTGATTTTTTGAGATTTCCTTTTTTAGCAAAAAAACAAAGGGTATACCACACGAATTTCGGTAAAAATCCTTCGTTTTTAAAAATGTCACTATTTCATTATGTTTTGAGGACTCTGATGACACAAATGGATTTTATACGACGAAAATGTTTGGCTGATTCATTCGAAGAGTTATTTTTAGATATTTCCTTTTTTAGCAAAAAACGAAAAGTTATAACACGCGAATTTCGGTAAAAATCCTTAGTTATTAAAAATGTCACTATTTCATTATTGTTTGGAGGACACTGAGGACACAAATGGATTTTATACGACGAGAATGTTAAACTGATGCGTTCGAAGAGTGATTTTTAGATATTTCCTTTTTAGCAAAAAAACAAAGGGTATAGCACACGAATGTTTGTAAAATCCTTAGTTTTTAAAAATGTCACTATTTCATTATTTTTGGAGGACTCTGAGGACACAAATGAATTTTATACAACGAAAATGTTAAACTGATGCGTTCGAAGAGATATTTTAGATATTTCCATTTTTAGCAAAAAACCAAATGGTATAGCACTCGAATTTCGGTAAAAATCCTTACTTTTTAAAAATGTCACTATTTCATTATCTCTGAGGACTCTGAGGAAACAAATGGATTTTATACAACGAAAATGTTAAACTGATGCGTTCGAATAGTGATTTTTAGATATTTCCTTTTTTAGCAAAAAAGCAAAGTGTATAACACACGAATTTCGGTAAAAATCCATAGTTTTTAAAAATATCACCATTTCATTATTTTTTGAGGAGTCTGAGGACAGAAAGGGATTTCATACGACGAAAATGTTAAACTGATGCGTTCGACGAGGGGTTTTAAAGATATTTCCTTTTCTAGAAAAAAACCAAATGGTATAGCACACGAATTTCGGTAAAAAACCGTAGTTTTTAAAAATGTCACTATTTCATTATTTTTTGAGGACTCTGACGACACAAATGTATTTTATACGACGAAAATGTTAAACTGATGCGTTTGAAGAGTGATTTTTAGATATTTCCTTTTTTAGCAAAAAAACAAAGTGTATAACACACGAATTTCGGTAAAAATCCCTGGTTTTTTAAAATGTCACTATTTCATTATTTTTTGAGGACTCAGAGGACACAAAGGGATTTTATACGACGAAAATGTTAAACTGATGCGTTCGAAGAGTGATTTTTAGATATTTCGTTTTTTTGGAAAAAAACCAAAGGGTAGCACACGGATTTCGGTAAACAATCCATAGTTTTTGAAAATGTCACTATGTCTTTTTTTTTGAGGACTTTGAGGACACTGATGGATTTTATACGACGAAAATGTTAAACTGATGCGTTCGAAGAGTGATTTTTAGATATTTCCATTTCAACAAAAAACCAAAGGGTATAGCACACGAATTTCCGTAAAAATGCTTCGTTTTCAAAAATGTCACGATTTCATTATTTCTTGAGGACTCTGAGGACACAAATGTATTTGATACGACGATAATCTTAAACTGATGCGTTTGAAGAGAGATTTTTAGATATTTCCTTTTTTTATCAAAAAACCAAATGGTAGCACACGAATTTCGGTAAAAATCCTTAGTTTTTAAAAATGTCACTATTTCATTATTTTTTGAGTACTATGAGGACACAAATGGATTTTATACGACGAAAATGTTAAACTGATGCGTTCGAAGAGTGATTATTTGAGATTTCCTTTTTTAGCAAAAAAACAAAGGGTAAGCATACGAATTTCGGTAAAAATCCTTAGTTTTTAAAAATGTCACTATTTCATTATTTTTTGAGTACTATGAGGACACAAATGGATTTTATACGACGAAAATGTTAAACTGATGCGTTCGAAGAGTGATTTTTTGAGATTTCCTTTTTTAGCAAACAACGAAAAGGTGTAACACGCGAATTTCGGTAAAAATCCTTGGTTTTTAAAAATGTCATTATTTCATTATTGTTTGGAGGACTCTGAGGACACAAATGGATTTTATACGACGAGAATATTAAACTGATGCGTTCGAAGAGTGATTTTTAGATATTTCCTTTTTAGCAAAAAAATAAAGGGTATAGCACACGAATGTTTGTAAAATCCTTAGTTTTTAAAAATGTCACTATTTCATTATTTTTGGAGGACTCTGAGGACACAAATGAATTTTATACAACGAAAATGTTAAACTGATGCGTTCGAAGAGATATTTTAAATATTACCATTTTTAGCAAAAAACCAAATGGTATAGCACTCCAATTTCGGTAAAAATTCTTACTTTTTAAAAATGTCACCATTTCATTATTTTTGAGGACTCTGAGGACACAAATGGATTTTATACAACGAAAATGTTAAACTGATGCGTTCGAATAGTGATTTTTAGATATTTCCTTTTTTAGCAAAAAAGCAAAGTGTATAACACACGAATTTCGGTAAAAATCCCTAGTTTTTAAAAATATCACTATTTCATTATTTTTTGAGGAGTCTGAGGACAGAAAGGGATTTCATATGACGAAAATGTTAAACTGATGCGTTCGAAGAGGGGTTTTAAAGATATTTCCTTTTCTAGAAAAAAACCAAATGGTATAGCACACGAATTTCGGTAAAAATCCTTATATTTAAAAATGTCAATATTTCATTATTTTTTGAGGACTCTGACGACACAAATGTATTTTATACGACAAAAATGTTAAACTGATGCGTTCGAAGAGTGATTTTTAGATAATTTCTTTTTAGCAAAAAAGCAAAGTGTATATAACACACGAATTTCGGTAAAAATCCCTGGTTTTTAAAAATGTCACAATTTCATTATTTTTTGAGGACTCTGAGGACACAAAGGGATTTTATACGACGAAAATGTTAAACTGATGTGTTCGAAGAGTGATTTTTAGATATTTCGTTTTTTAGGAAAAAACCAAAGGGTATAGCACACGGATTTTGGTAAAAAATCCATAGTTTTTGAAAATGTCACTATGTCATTTTTTTGAGGACTTTGAAGACACTAATGGATTTTATACGACGAAAATGTTAAACTGATGCGTTCGAAGAGTGATTTTTAGATATTTCCATTTTTAAAAAAAACCAAAGGGTATAGCACACGAATTTCCGTAAAAATCCTCCGTTTTCAAAAATGTCACTATTTCATTATTTTTTGAGGACTCTGAGGACACAAATGTATTTGATACGACGATAATCTTAAACTGATGCGTTCGAAGAGTGATTTTTAGATATTTCCTTTTTAGCAAAAAAATAAAGGGTATAGCACACGAATGTTTGTAAAATCCTTAGTTTTTAAAAATGTCACTATTTCATTATTTTTGGAGGACTCTGAGGACACAAATGAATTTTATACAACGAAAATGTTAAACTGATGCGTTCGAAGAGATATTTTAAATATTACCATTTTTAGCAAAAAACCAAATGGTATAGCACTCGAATTTCGGTAAAAATTCTTACTTTTTAAAAATGTCACTATTTCATTATTTTTGAGGACTCTGAGGACACAAATGGATTTTATACAACGAAAATGTTAAACTGATGCGTTCGAATAGTGATTTTTAGATATTTCCTTTTTTAGCAAAAAAGCAAAGTGTATAACACACGAATTTCGGTAAAAATCCCTAGTTTTTAAAAATATCACCATTTCATTATTTTTTGAGGAGTCTGAGGACAGAAAGGGATTTCATATGACGAAAATGTTAAACTGATGCGTTCGAAGAGGGGTTTTAAAGATATTTCCTTTTCTAGAAAAAAACCAAATGGTATAGCACACGAATTTCGGTAAAAATCCTTATATTTAAAAATGTCAATATTTCATTATTTTTTGAGGACTCTGACGACACAAATGTATTTTATACGACGAAAATGTTAAACTGATGCGTTCGAAGAGTGATATTTAGATAATTTCTTTTTTAGCAAAAAAGCAAAGTGTATAACACACGAATTTCGATAAAAATCCCTGGTTTTTAAAAATGTCACTATTTCATTATTTTTTGAGGACTCTGAGGACAAAAAGGGATTTTATACGACGAAAATGTTAAACTGATGTGTTCGAAGAGTGATTTTTAGATATTTCGTTTTTTAGGAAAAAACCAAAGGGTATAGCACACGGATTTCGGTAAAAAATCCATAGTTTTTGAAAATGTCACTATGTCATTTTTTTTGAGGACTTTGAAGACACTAATGGATTTTATACGACGAAAATGTTAAACTGATGCGTTCGAAGAGTGATTTTTAGATATTTCCATTTTTAAAAAAAACCAAAGGGTATAGCACACGAATTTCCGTAAAAATCCTCCGTTTTCAAAAATGTCACTATTTCATTATTTTTTGAGGACTCTGAGGACACAAATGTATTTGATACGACGATAATCTTAAACTGATGCGTTCGAAGAGTGATTTTTAGATATTTCCTTTTTAGCAAAAAAATAAAGGGTATAGCACACGAATGTTTGTAAAATCCTTAGTTTTTAAAAATGTCACTATTTCATTATTTTTCGAGGACTCTGAGGACACAAATGAATTTTATACAACGAAAATGTTAAACTGATGCGTTCGAAGAGATATTTTAAATATTACCATTTTTAGCAAAAAACCAAATGGTATAGCACTCGAATTTCGGTAAAAATTCTTACTTTTTAAAAATGTCACTATTTCATTATTTTTGAGGACTCTGAGGACACAAATGGATTTTATACAACGAAAATGTTAAACTGATGCGTTCGAATAGTGATTTTTAGATATTTCCTTTTTTAGCAAAAAAGCAAAGTGTATAACACACGAATTTCGGTAAAAATCCCTAGTTTTTAAAAATATCACTATTTCATTATTTTTTGAGGAGTCTGAGGACAGAAAGGGATTTCATATGACGAAAATGTTAAACTGATGCGTTCGAAGAGGGGTTTTAAAGATATTTCCTTTTCTAGAAAAAAACCAAATGGTATAGCACACGAATTTCGGTAAAAATCCTTATATTTAAAAATGTCAATATTTCATTATTTTTTGAGGACTCTGACGACACAAATGTATTTTATACGACGAAAATGTTAAACTGATGCGTTCGAAGAGTGATATTTAGATAATTTCTTTTTTAGCAAAAAAGCAAAGTGTATAACACACGAATTTCGGTAAAAATCCCTGGTTTTTAAAAATGTCACTATTTCATTATTTTTTGAGGACTCTGAGGACACAAAGGGATTTTATACGACGAAAATGTTAAACTGATGTGTTCGAAGAGTGATTTTTAGATATTTCGTTTTTTAGGAAAAAACCAAAGGGTATAGCACACGGATTTCGGTAAAAAATCCATAGTTTTTGAAAATGTCACTATGTCATTTTTTTTGAGGACTTTGAAGACACTAATGGATTTTATACGACGAAAATGTTAAACTGATGCGTTCGAAGAGTGATTTTTAGATATTTCCATTTTTAAAAAAAACCAAAGGGCACACGAATTTCCGTAAAAATCCTCCGTTTTCAAAAATGTCACTATTTCATTATTTTTTGAGGACTCCGAGGACACAAATGTATTTGATACGACGATAATCTTAAACTCATGCGTTCGAAGAGAGATTTTCAGATATTTCATTTTTTATCAAAAAACCAAATGGTAGCACACGAATTTGGTAAAAATCCTTAGTTTTTAAAAATGTCACTATTTCCTTATTTTTTGAGTACTATGAGGACACAAATGTATTTTATACGACGAAAATGTTAAACTGATGCGTTCGAAGAGTGATTTTTTGAGATTTCCTTTTTAGCAAAAAAAACAAAGGGTATAGCACACGAATTTCAGTAAAAATCCTTAGTTTTTAACAATGTCACTATTTCATTATTTTTTGAGGACTCTGATGACACAAATAGATTTTATACGACGAAAATGTTAGACTGATTCATTCGAAGAGTTATTTTTAGATATTTCCTTTTTTAGCAAAAAACGAAAAGGTATAACACGCGAATTTCGGTAAAAATCCTTAGTTTTTAAAAATGTCACTATTTCATTATTGTTTGGAGGACTCTGAGGACACATATGAATTTTATACGACGAGAATGTTAAACTGATGCGTTCGAAGAGTGATTTTTAGATATTTCCTTTTTAGCAAAAAAACAAAGGGTATATAGCACACGAATGTTTGTAAAATCCTTAGTTTTTAAAAATATCACTATTTCATTATTTTTTGAGGAGTCTGAGGACAGAAAGGGATTTCATACGACGAAAATGCTAAACTGATGCGTTCGAAGAGGGGTTTTAAAGATATTTCCTTTTCTAGAAAAAAACCAAATGGTATAGCACAGGAATTTCGGTAAAAATCCTTACTTTTTAAAAATGTCACTATTTCATTATTTTTGAGGACTCTGAGGACACAAATGGATTTGATACGACGAAAATGTTAAACTGATGCTTTCGAATAGTGATTTTTAGATATTTCGTTTTTTAGCAAAAAACCAAAGGGTATAGCAGACGGATTTCGGTAAAAAATCCATAGGTTTTGAAAATGTCACTATTTCATTTTTTTGAGGACTCCGAGGACACTAATGGATTTTATACGACGAAAATGTTAAACTGATGCGTTCGAAGAGTGATTTTTAGATATTTCCATTTTAACAAAAAACCAAAGGGTATAGCACACGAATTTCCGTAAAAATCCTCCGTTTTCAAAAATGTCACTATTTCATTATTTTTTTAGGACTCTGAGGACACAAATGTATTTTATACGATGATAATCTTAAACTGATGCGTTCGAAGAGTGATTTTTAGATATTTCCTTTTTTAGCAAAACACCAAAGGATAGCACAGGAATTTCGGTAAAATCCATAGTTTTTAAAAATGTCACTATTTCATTATTTTTTGAGGACTGAAATGGATTTTATACGATGAAAATGTTAAACTGATGCGTTCGAAGAGTGATTTTTAGATATTTCCTTTTTATTAAAAAAGCAAAGAGTATAGCACACGAATGTTTGTAAAATCCTTAGTTTTTAAAAATATCACTTTTTCATTATTTTTTGAGGAGTCTGAGGACGGAAAGGGATTTCATACGACGAAAATGTTAAACTGATGCGTTCGAAGAGGGGTTTTAAAGATATTTCCTTTTCTAGAAAAAAAACCGAATGGTATAGCACACGAATTTCGGTAAAAATCCTTACTTTTTAAAAATGTCACTATTTCATTATTTTTGAGGACTCTGAGGACACAAATGGATTTTATACAACGAAAATGTTAAACTGATGCGTTCGAATAGTGATTTTTAGATATTTCCTTTTTTAGCAGAAAAGCAAAGTGTATATAACACACGAATTTCGGTAAAAATCCCTAGTTTTTAAAAATATCACTATTTCATTATTTTTTGAGGAGTCTGAGGACAGAAAGGGATTTCATACGACGAAAATGTTAAACTGATGCGTTCGAAGAGGGGTTTTAAAGATATTTCCTTTTCTAGAAAAAAACCAAATGGTATAGCACACGAATTTCGGTAAAAATCCTTAGTTTTTAATAATGTCACTATTTCATTATTTTTTGAGGACTCTGACGACAAAAAATGTATTTCATACGACGAAAATGTTAAACTGATGCGTTCGAAGAGTGATTTTTAGATATTTCTTTTTTTAGCAAAAAAGCAAAGTGTATAACACACGAATTTCCGTAAAAATCCTCCGTTTTCAAAAATGTCACTATTTCATTATTTTTTGAGGACTCTGAGGACACAAGGGGATTTTATACGGCGAAAATGTTAAACTGATGCGTTCGAAGAGTGATTTTTAGATATTTCGTTTTTTAGGAAAAAACCAAAGGGTATAGCACACGGATTTCGGTAAAAAATCCATAGTTTTTGAAAATGTCACTATGTCTTTTTTTTGAGGACTTTGAAGATACTAATGGATTTTATACGACGAAAATGTTAAACTGATTCGTTCGAAGAGTGATTTTTAGATATTTCCATTTTAACAAAAAACCAAAGGGTATAGTACACGAATTTCCGTAAAAATCCTCCGTTTTCAAAAATCTCACTATTTCATTTTTTTTTGAGGACTCTGAGGACTCAAATGTATTTGATACGACGATAATCTTAAACTCATGCGTTCGAAGAGAGATTTTTAGATATTTCCTTTTTTATCAAAAACCCAAATGGTAGCACACGAATTTCGGTAAAAATCCTTAGTTTTTAAAAATGTCACTATTTCATTATTTTTTGAGTACTATGAGGACACAAATGGATTTTATACGACGAAAATGTTAAACTGATGCGTTCGAAGAGTGATTTTTTGAGATTTCCTTTTTAGCAAAAAAACAAAGGGTATACCACACGAATTTCGGTAAAAATCCTTAGTTTTTAACAATGTCACTATTTTATTATTTTTTGAGGACTCTGATGACACAAATAGATTTTATACGACGAAAATGTTAGACTGATCCGTTCGAAGAGTTATTTTTAGATATTTCCTTTTTTAGCAAAAAACGAAAAGGTTATAACACGCGAATTTTGGTAAAAATCCTTAGTTTTTAAAAATGTCACTATTTCATTATTGTTTGGAGGACTCTGAGGACACATATGAATTTTATACGACGAGAATGTTAAACTGATGCGTTCGAAGAGTGATTTTTAGATATTTCCTTTTTAGCAAAAAAACAAAGGGTATAGCACACGAATGTTTGTAAAATCCTTAGTTTTTAAAAATATCACTATTTCATTATTTTTTGACTAGTCTGAGGACAGAAAGGGATTTCATATGACGAAAATGTTAAACTGATGCGTTCGAAGAGGGGTTTTAAAGATATTTCCTTTTCTAGAAAAAAACCAAATGGTATAGCACACGAATTTCGGTAAAAATCCTTACTTTTTAAAAATGTCACTATTTCATTATTTTTGAGGACACTGAGGACACAAATGGATTTGATACGACGAAAATGTTAAACTGATGCGTTCGAATAGTGATTTTTAGATATTTCGTTTTTTAGCAAAAATCCAAAGGGTATAGCAGACGGATTTCGGTAAAAAATCCATAGTTTTTGAAAATGTCACTATTTCATTTTTTTGAGGACTCCGAGGACACTAATGGATTTTATACGACGAAAATGTTAAACTGATGCGTTCGAAGAGTGATTTTTAGATATTTCCATTTTAACAAAAAACCAAAGGGTATAGCACACGAATTTCCGTAAAAATCGTCCGTTTTCAAAAATGTCACTATTTCATTATTTTTTTAGGAATCTGAGGACACAAATGTATTTTATACGATGATAATCTTAAACTGATGCGTTCGAAGAGTGATTTTTAGATATTTCCTTTTTTAGCAAAACACCAAAGGATAGCACAGGAATTTCGGTAAAATCCTTAGTTTTTAAAAATGTCACTATTTCATTATTTTTTGAGGACTGAAATGGATTTTATACGATGAAAATGTTAAACTGATGCGTTCGAAGAGTGATTTTTTGAGATTTCCTTTTTTAGCAAACAACGAAAAGGTGTAACACGCGAATTTCGGTAAAAATCCTTGGTTTTTAAAAATGTCATTATTTCATTATTGTTTGGAGGACTCTGAGGACACAAATGGATTTTATACGACGAGAATATTAAACTGATGCGTTCGAAGAGTGATTTTTAGATATTTCCTTTTTAGCAAAAAAATAAAGGGTATAGCACACGAATGTTTGTAAAATCCTTAGTTTTTAAAAATGTCACTATTTCATTATTTTTGGAGGACTCTGAGGACACAAATGAATTTTATACAACGAAAATGTTAAACTGATGCGTTCGAAGAGATATTTTAAATATTACCATTTTTAGCAAAAAACCAAATGGTATAGCACTCGAATTTCGGTAAAAATTCTTACTTTTTAAAAATGTCACCATTTCATTATTTTTGAGGACTCTGAGGACACAAATGGATTTTATACAACGAAAATGTTAAACTGATGCGTTCGAATAGTGATTTTTAGATATTTCCTTTTTTAGCAAAAAAGCAAAGTGTATAACACACGAATTTAGGTAAAAATCCCTAGTTTTTAAAAATATCACTATTTCATTATTTTTTGAGGAGTCTGAGGACAGAAAGGGATTTCATATGACGAAAATGTTAAACTGATGCGTTCGAAGAGGGGTTTTAAAGATATTTCCTTTTCTAGAAAAAAACCAAATGGTATAGCACACGAATTTCGGTAAAAATCCTTATATTTAAAAATGTCAATATTTCATTATTTTTTGAGGACTCTGACGACACAAATGTATTTTATACGACAAAAATGTTAAACTGATGCGTTCGAAGAGTGATTTTTAGATAATTTCTTTTTAGCAAAAAAGCAAAGTGTATAACACACGAATTTCGGTAAAAATCCCTGGTTTTTAAAAATGTCACAATTTCATTATTTTTTGAGGACTCTGAGGACACAAAGGGATTTTATACGACGAAAATGTTAAACTGATGTGTTCGAAGAGTGATTTTTAGATATTTCGTTTTTTAGGAAAAAACCAAAGGGTATAGCACACGGATTTTGGTAAAAAATCCATAGTTTTTGAAAATGTCACTATGTCATTTTTTTGAGGACTTTGAAGACACTAATGGATTTTATACGACGAAAATGTTAAACTGATGCGTTCGAAGAGTGATTTTTAGATATTTCCATTTTTAAAAAAAACCAAAGGGTATAGCACACGAATTTCCGTAAAAATCCTCCGTTTTCAAAAATGTCACTATTTCATTATTTTTTGAGGACTCTGAGGACACAAATGTATTTGATACGACGATAATCTTAAACTGATGCGTTCGAAGAGTGATTTTTAGATATTTCCTTTTTAGCAAAAAAATAAAGGGTATAGCACACGAATGTTTGTAAAATCCTTAGTTTTTAAAAATGTCACTATTTCATTATTTTTGGAGGACTCTGAGGACACAAATGAATTTTATACAACGAAAATGTTAAACTGATGCGTTCGAAGAGATATTTTAAATATTACCATTTTTAGCAAAAAACCAAATGGTATAGCACTCGAATTTCGGTAAAAATTCTTACTTTTTAAAAATGTCACTATTTCATTATTTTTGAGGACTCTGAGGACACAAATGGATTTTATACAACGAAAATGTTAAACTGATGCGTTCGAATAGTGATTTTTAGATATTTCCTTTTTTAGCAAAAAAGCAAAGTGTATAACACACGAATTTCGGTAAAAATCCCTAGTTTTTAAAATATCACTATTTCATTATTTTTTGAGGAGTCTGAGGACAGAAAGGGATTTCATATGACGAAAATGTTAAACTGATGCGTTCGAAGAGGGGTTTTAAAGATATTTCCTTTTCTAGAAAAAAACCAAATGGTATAGCACACGAATTTCGGTAAAAATCCTTATATTTAAAAATGTCAATATTTCATTATTTTTTGAGGACTCTGACGACACAAATGTATTTTATACGACGAAAATGTTAAACTGATGCGTTCGAAGAGTGATATTTAGATAATTTCTTTTTTAGCAAAAAAGTAAAGTGTATAACACACGAATTTCGGTAAAAATCCCTGGTTTTTAAAAATGTCACTATTTCATTATTTTTTGAGGACTCTGAGGACACAAAGGGATTTTATACGACGAAAATGTTAAACTGATGTGTTCGAAGAGTGATTTTTAGATATTTCGTTTTTTAGGAAAAAACCAAAGGGTATAGCACACGGATTTCGGTAAAAAATCCATAGTTTTTGAAAATGTCACTATGTCATTTTTTTTGAGGACTTTGAAGACACTAATGGATTTTATACGACGAAAATGTTAAACTGATGCGTTCGAAGAGTGATTTTTAGATATTTCCATTTTTAAAAAAAACCAAAGGGTTATAGCACACGAATTTCCGTAAAAATCCTCCGTTTTCAAAAATGTCACTATTTCATTATTTTTTGAGGACTCTGAGGACACAAATGTATTTGATACGACGATAATCTTAAACTGATGCGTTCGAAGAGTGATTTTTAGATATTTCCTTTTTAGCAAAAAAATAAAGGGTATAGCACACGAATGTTTGTAAAATCCTTAGTTTTTAAAAATGTCACTATTTCATTATTTTTCGAGGACTCTGAGGACACAAATGAATTTTATACAACGAAAATGTTAAACTGATGCGTTCGAAGAGATATTTTAAATATTACCATTTTTAGCAAAAAACCAAATGGTATAGCACTCGAATTTCGGTAAAAATTCTTACTTTTTAAAAATGTCACTATTTCATTATTTTTGAGGACTCTGAGGACACAAATGGATTTTATACAACGAAAATGTTAAACTGATGCGTTCGAATAGTGATTTTTAGATATTTCCTTTTTTAGCAAAAAAGCAAAGTGTATAACACACGAATTTCGGTAAAAATCCTTAGTTTTTAAAAATATCACTATTTCATTATTTTTTGAGGAGTCTGAGGACAGAAAGGGATTTCATATGACGAAAATGTTAAACTGATGCGTTCGAAGAGGGGTTTTAAAGATATTTCCTTTTCTAGAAAAAAACCAAATGGTATAGCACACGAATTTCGGTAAAAATCCTTATATTTAAAAATGTCAATATTTCATTATTTTTTGAGGACTCTGACGACACAAATGTATTTTATACGACGAAAATGTTAAACTGATGCGTTCGAAGAGTGATTTTTAGATAATTTCTTTTTTAGCAAAAAAGCAAAGTGTATAACACACGAATTTCGGTAAAAATCCCTGGTTTTTAAAAATGTCACTATTTCATTATTTTTTGAGGACTCTGAGGACACAAAGGGATTTTATACGACGAAAATGTTAAACTGATGTGTTCGAAGAGTGATTTTTAGATATTTCGTTTTTTAGGAAAAAACCAAAGGGTATAGCACACGGATTTCGGTAAAAAATCCATAGTTTTTGAAAATGTCACTATGTCATTTTTTTGAGGACTTTGAAGACACTAATGGATTTTATACGACGAAAATGTTAAACTGATGCGTTCGAAGAGTGATTTTTAGATATTTCCATTTTTAAAAAAAACCAAAGGGTATAGCACACGAATTTCCGTAAAAATCCTCCGTTTTCAAAAATGTCACTATTTCATTATTTTTTGAGGACTCCGAGGACACAAATGTATTTGATACGACGATAATCTTAAACTCATGCGTTCGAAGAGAGATTTTCAGATATTTCATTTTTTATCAAAAAACCAAATGGTAGCACACGAATTTGGTAAAAATCCTTAGTTTTTAAAAATGTCACTATTTCCTTATTTTTTGAGTACTATGAGGACACAAATGTATTTTATACGACGAAAATGTTAAACTGATGCGTTCGAAGAGTGATTTTTTGAGATTTCCTTTTTAGCAAAAAAAACAAAGGGTATAGCACACGAATTTCAGTAAAAATCCTTAGTTTTTAACAATGTCACTATTTCATTATTTTTTGAGGACTCTGATGACACAAATAGATTTTATACGACGAAAATGTTAGACTGATTCATTCGAAGAGTTATTTTTAGATATTTCCTTTTTTAGCAAAAAACGAAAAGGTATAACACGCGAATTTCGGTAAAAATCCTTAGTTTTTAAAAATGTCACTATTTCATTATTGTTTGGAGGACTCTGAGGACACATATGAATTTTATACGACGAGAATGTTAAACTGATGCGTTCGAAGAGTGATTTTTAGATATTTCCTTTTTAGCAAAAAAACAAAGGGTATATAGCACACGAATGTTTGTAAAATCCTTAGTTTTTAAAAATATCACTATTTCATTATTTTTTGAGGAGTCTGAGGACAGAAAGGGATTTCATACGACGAAAATGCTAAACTGATGCGTTCGAAGAGGGGTTTTAAAGATATTTCCTTTTCTAGAAAAAAACCAAATGGTATAGCACACGAATTTCGGTAAAAATCCTTACTTTTTAAAAATGTCACTATTTCATTATTTTTGAGGACTCTGAGGACACAAATGGATTTGATACGACGAAAATGTTAAACTGATGCTTTCGAATAGTGATTTTTAGATATTTCGTTTTTTAGCAAAAAACCAAAGGGTATAGCAGACGGATTTCGGTAAAAAATCCATAGGTTTTGAAAATGTCACTATTTCATTTTTTTGAGGACTCCGAGGACACTAATGGATTTTATACGACGAAAATGTTAAACTGATGCGTTCGAAGAGTGATTTTTAGATATTTCCATTTTAACAAAAAACCAAAGGGTATAGCACACGAATTTCCGTAAAAATCCTCCGTTTTCAAAAATGTCACTATTTCATTATTTTTTTAGGACTCTGAGGACACAAATGTATTTTATACGATGATAATCTTAAACTGATGCGTTCGAAGAGTGATTTTTAGATATTTCCTTTTTTAGCAAAACACCAAAGGATAGCACAGGAATTTCGGTAAAATCCATAGTTTTTAAAAATGTCACTATTTCATTATTTTTTGAGGACTGAAATGGATTTTATACGATGAAAATGTTAAACTGATGCGTTCGAAGAGTGATTTTTAGATATTTCCTTTTTATTAAAAAAGCAAAGAGTATAGCACACGAATGTTTGTAAAATCCTTAGTTTTTAAAAATATCACTTTTTCATTATTTTTTGAGGAGTCTGAGGACGAAAAGGGATTTCATACGACGAAAATGTTAAACTGATGCGTTCGAAGAGGGGTTTTAAAGATATTTCCTTTTCTAGAAAAAAAACCGAATGGTATAGCACACGAATTTCGGTAAAAATCCTTACTTTTTAAAAATGTCACTATTTCATTATTTTTGAGGACTCTGAGGACACAAATGGATTTTATACAACGAAAATGTTAAACTGATGCGTTCGAATAGTGATTTTTAGATATTTCCTTTTTTAGCAGAAAAGCAAAGTGTATATAACACACGAATTTCGGTAAAAATCCCTAGTTTTTAAAAATATCACTATTTCATTATTTTTTGAGGAGTCTGAGGACAGAAAGGGATTTCATACGACGAAAATGTTAAACTGATGCGTTCGAAGAGGGGTTTTAAAGATATTTCCTTTTCTAGAAAAAAACCAAATGGTATAGCACACGAATTTCGGTAAAAATCCTTAGTTTTTAATAATGTCACTATTTCATTATTTTTTGAGGACTCTGACGACAAAAAATGTATTTCATACGACGAAAATGTTAAACTGATGCGTTCGAAGAGTGATTTTTAGATATTTCTTTTTTTAGCAAAAAAGCAAAGTGTATAACACACGAATTTCCGTAAAAATCCTCCGTTTTCAAAAATGTCACTATTTCATTATTTTTTGAGGACTCTGAGGACACAAAGGGATTTTATACGGCGAAAATGTTAAACTGATGCGTTCGAAGAGTGATTTTTAGATATTTCGTTTTTTAGGAAAAACCAAAGGGTATAGCACACGGATTTCGGTAAAAAATCCATAGTTTTTGAAAATGTCACTATGTCTTTTTTTTGAGGACTTTGAAGATACTAATGGATTTTATACGACGAAAATGTTAAACTGATTCGTTCGAAGAGTGATTTTTAGATATTTCCATTTTAACAAAAAACCAAAGGGTATAGTACACGAATTTCCGTAAAAATCCTCCGTTTTCAAAAATCTCACTATTTCATTTTTTTTTGAGGACTCTGAGGACTCAAATGTATTTGATACGACGATAATCTTAAACTCATGCGTTCGAAGAGAGATTTTTAGATATTTCCTTTTTTATCAAAAACCCAAATGGTAGCACACGAATTTCGGTAAAAATCCTTAGTTTTTAAAAATGTCACTATTTCATTATTTTTTGAGTACTATGAGGACACAAATGGATTTTATACGACGAAAATGTTAAACTGATGCGTTCGAAGAGTGATTTTTTGAGATTTCCTTTTTAGCAAAAAAACAAAGGGTATACCACACGAATTTCGGTAAAAATCCTTAGTTTTTAACAATGTCACTATTTTATTATTTTTTGAGGACTCTGATGACACAAATAGATTTTATACGACGAAAATGTTAGACTGATCCGTTCGAAGAGTTATTTTTAGATATTTCCTTTTTTAGCAAAAAACGAAAAGGTTATAACACGCGAATTTTGGTAAAAATCCTTAGTTTTTAAAAATGTCACTATTTCATTATTGTTTGGAGGACTCTGAGGACACATATGAATTTTATACGACGAGAATGTTAAACTGATGCGTTCGAAGAGTGATTTTTAGATATTTCCTTTTTAGCAAAAAAACAAAGGGTATAGCACACGAATGTTTGTAAAATCCTTAGTTTTTAAAAATATCACTATTTCATTATTTTTTGAGGAGTCTGAGGACAGAAAGGGATTTCATATGACGAAAATGTTAAACTGATGCGTTCGAAGAGGGGTTTTAAAGATATTTCCTTTTCTAGAAAAAAACCAAATGGTATAGCACACGAATTTCGGTAAAAATCCTTACTTTTTAAAAATGTCACTATTTCATTATTTTTGAGGACACTGAGGACACAAATGGATTTGATACGACGAAAATGTTAAACTGATGCGTTCGAATAGTGATTTTTAGATATTTCGTTTTTTAGCAAAAATCCAAAGGTTATAGCAGACGGATTTCGGTAAAAAATCCATAGTTTTTGAAAATGTCACTATTTCATTTTTTTGAGGACTCCGAGGACACTAATGGATTTTATACGACGAAAATGTTAAACTGATGCGTTCGAAGAGTGATTTTTAGATATTTCCATTTTAACAAAAAACCAAAGGGTATAGCACACGAATTTCCGTAAAAATCGTCCGTTTTCAAAAATGTCACTATTTCATTATTTTTTTAGGAATCTGAGGACACAAATGTATTTTATACGATGATAATCTTAAACTGATGCGTTCGAAGAGTGATTTTTAGATATTTCCTTTTTTAGCAAAACACCAAAGGATAGCACAGGAATTTCGGTAAAATCCTTAGTTTTTAAAAATGTCACTATTTCATTATTTTTTGAGGACTGAAATGGATTTTATACGATGAAAATGTTAAACTGATGCGTTCGAAGAGTGATTTTTAGATATTTCCTTTTTAGCAAACAAGCAAAGAGTATAGCACACGAATTTCGGTAAAAATCCTTACTTTTAAAAATGTCACTCTTTCATTATTTTTTGAGGCTCTGAGAACACAAATGGAATTTATACGACGAAAATGTTAAACTGATTCTTTCGAAGAGTGATTTTTAGATATTTCATTTTTAGCAAAAAACCAAAGGGTATATATAACTCACGAATTTCGGTAAAAACCCTTAGTTTTTAAAAGTGTCACTATTTCATTATATTTTTAGGACTCTTAGGACACAAATGGATTTTATACGACGAAAATGTAAACTGGTGCGTTCGAAGAGTGATTTTTAGATATTTCCTTTTTTAGCAAAAAACAAAAGGGTATAGCACACGAATTTCGGTAAAAATCCTTAGTTTTTAAAAATGTCACTATTTCATTATTTTATGAGGACTTTGAGGACACAAATGGATTTTACCTGACGAAAATGTTAAACCGATGCGTTCGAAGAGTGATTTTTAGATATTTCCTTTTTAGCAAAAAAGCAAAGGGTATAACACACGAATTTTTTTAAATATCCTTAGTTTTTAAAAATGTCACTATTCCATTATTTTTGGAGGACTCTGAGGACACAAATGGATTTTATACGACGAAAATGTTAAACTGATGCGTTCGAAGAGTCATTTTTAGATATTTCGTTTTGAAGCAAAAAAGAAAAGGGTATAACACACGAATTTCGGTAAAAATCCCTGGTTTTTAAAAATGTCACTATTTCATTATTTTTTGAGGACTCTGAGGACACAAAGGGATTTTATACGACGAAAATGTTAAACTGATGCGTTCGAAGAGTGATTTTTAGATATTTCCTTTTTTAGCAAAAAACCAAAGTATAGCACACGAATTTCGGTAAAAAACCTCCGTTTTTAAAAAATGACACTATTTCATTATTTTTTGAGGACTCTGAGGACACAAATGGATTTTATACGAAGAAAATGTTAAACTGATGCGTTCGAAGAGTGATTTTTAGATATTTCCTTTTTTAGCAAAAAAACAAAGAGTATAACATACAAATTTCGGTAAAAATCCCTAGTTTTTAAAAATGTCACTATTTCATTATTTTTTGAGGACTCTAATGACACAAATGGATTTTATACGACGAAAATGTTAAACTGATTGGTTCGAAGAGTGATTTTTAGATATTTCCATTTTAGCAAATAACCAAAGGGTAGCACACGAATTTCCGTAAAAATCCTCCGTTTTCAAAAATGTCACTATTTCATTATTTTTTGAGGACTCTGAGGACACAAATGTATTTTATACGACGATAATCTTAAACTCATGCGTTCGAAGAGTGATTTTTAGATATTTCCTTTTTTAGCAAAACACCAAAGGATAGCACATGAATTTCGGTAAAATTCTTAGTTTTTAAAAATGTCACTATATCATTATTTTTTGAGGATAGATATGGATTTTATATGATGAAAATGTTAAACTGATGCGTTCGAAGAGTGATTTTTAGATATTTCCTTTTTAGCAAAAAGGCAAAGTGTATAGCACACGAATTTCGGTAAAAATCCCTACTTTTTAAAAATGTCACTATTTCATTATTTTTTGAGGCTCTGAGAACACAAATGGATTTTATACGACGAAAATGTTAAACTGATTCGTTCGAGGTGTGATTTTTAGATATTTCATTTTTAGCAAAAAACCAAAGGGTATATATAACTCACGGATTTCGGTAAAAACCCTTAGTTTTAAAAAGTGTCACTATTTCATTATTTTTTTAGGACTCTTAGGACACAAATGGATTTTATACGACGAAAATGTAAACTGATGCGTTCGAAGAGTGATTTTCAGATATTTCATTTTTTAGCAAAATACCAAACCCCGCACACGAATTTCGGTAAAAATCCTTAGTTTTTAAAAATGTCACTATTTCATTATTTTTTGAGGACTTTGAGGACACAAATGGATTTTATACGACGAAAATGTTAAACGGATGCGTTCGAAGAGTGATTTTTAGATATTTCCTCTTTAGCAAAAAAGCAAAGGGTATATAGCACACGAATTTTTGTAAATATCCTTAGTTTTTAAAAATGTCACTATTCCATTATTTTTGGAGGACTCTGAGGACACATATGGATTTTATGAGAAAGAAAATGTTAAACTGATGCGTTCGAAGAGTGATTTTTAGATGTTACCTTTTTTAGCAAAAAAACAAAGAGTATAGCATACAAATTTCGGTAAAAATCCCTAGTTTTTAAAAATGTCACTATTTCATTATTTTTTGAGGACTCTGAGGACCCAAAGAGATTTTATACGATGAAAATGTTAAACTGATTCGTTCGAAGAGTGATTTTTAGATATTTCCTTTTTAACAAAAAACCAAAGGGTATATATAACTCACGAATTTCGGAAAAAACCATTAGTTTTTAAAAGTGTCATTATTTCATTTTTTTTTGAGGACGCTGAGGACACAAATGGATTTTATAAGACGAAAATGTAAACTGATGCATTCGAAGAGTGATTTTTAGATATTTCCTTTTTAGCAAAAAACCAAAGGGTATAACACACGGATTTCGGTAAAAATCCTCCGTTTTCATAAATGTGACTATTTCATTATTTTTTGAGAACTATGAGGACACAAATGTATTTTATACGACGATAATGTTTAACTGATGCGTTCGAAGAGTGATTTTTAGATATTTCCTTTTTTAGCAAAATACCAAAGGATAGCACACGAATTTCGGTAAAATACTTAGTTTTTAAAAATGTCACTATTTCATTATTTTTTGAGGACAGAAATGGATTGTATGCGACGAAAATGTTAAACTGATGCATTCGAAGAGTGATTTTTAGATATTTCCTTTTTTAGCAAAAAACAAACGGTATAACACCCGAATTTCGATAAAAATCCTTTGTTATTAAAAATGTCACTATTTCAATATTGTTTGAGGCTCTGAGAACACAAATGGATTTTATACGACGAAAATGTTAAACTGATTCGTTTGAAGAGTGATTTTTAGATATTTCATTTTTAGCAAAAAACCAAAGGGTATATATAACTCACGAATTTCGGTAAAAACCCTTAGTTTTTAAAAGTGTCACTATTTCAATATTTTTTGAGGACTCTTAGGACACAAATGGATTTTATACGACGAAAATGTTAAACTGATTGGTTCGAAGAGTGATTTTTAGATATTTCCATTTTAGCAAATAACCAAAGGGTAGCACACGAATTTCGGTAAAAATCCTTACTTTTCAGAAATGTCACTATTTCATTATTTTTTGAGGACTCTGAGGACACAAATGTATTTTATACGACGATAATCTTAAACTCATGCGTTCGAAGAGTGATTTTTAGATATTTCTTTTTTTAGCAAAACACCAAAGGATAGCACATGAATTTCGGTAAAATCCTTAGTTTTTAAAAATGGCACTATATCATTATTTTTTGAGGATAGATATGGATTTTATATGATGAAAATGTTAAACTGATGCGTTCGAAGAGTGATTTTTAGATATTTCCTTTTTAGCAAAAAAGCAAAGTGTATAGCACACGAATTTCGGTAAAAATCCTTACTTTTTAAAAATGTCACTATTTCATTATTTTTTGAGGCTCTGAGAACACAAATGGATTTTATACGACGAAAATGTTAAACTGATTCGTTCGAGGTGTGATTTTTAGATATTTCATTTTTAGCAAAAAACCAAAGGGTATATATAACTCACGGATTTCGGTAAAAACCCTTAGTTTTAAAAAGTGTCACTATTTCATTATTTTTTTAGGACTCTTAGGACACAAATGGATTTTATACGACGAAAATGTAAACTGATGCGTTCGAAGAGTGATTTCTAGATATTTCATTTTTTAGGAAAATACCAAACCCCGCACACGAATTTCGGTAAAAATCCTTAGTTTTTAAAAATGTCACTATTTCATTATTTTTTGAGGACTTTGAGGACACAAATGGATTTTATACGACGAAAATGTTAAACCGATGCGTTCGAAGAGTGATTTTTAGATATTTCCTTTTTAGCAAAAAAGCAAAGGGTATATAGCACACGAATTTTTGTAAATATCCTTAGTTTTTAAAAATGTCACTATTCCATTATTTTTGGAGGACTCTGAGGACACATATGGATTTTATACGACGAAAATGTTAAACTGATGCGTTCGAAGAGTGATTTTTAGATATTTCGTTTTTTAGCAAAAAACCAAAGTGTTAGCACACGAATTTCGGTAAAAATCCTCAGTTTTTTAAAATGCCACTATTTCATTATTTTTTGAGGACTCTGAGGACAGAAATGGATTTTATACGATGAAAATATTAAACTGATGCGTTCGAAGAGAGATTTTTAGATATTTCCTTTTTTAACAAAAAACCAAAAGGTAGCACACGAATTTCGGTAAAAGC
Organism: Triglochin maritima; assembly: GCA_963682175.1. Taxonomy (NCBI): domain Eukaryota; kingdom Viridiplantae; phylum Streptophyta; class Magnoliopsida; order Alismatales; family Juncaginaceae; genus Triglochin; species Triglochin maritima. Next base: position 52,053,016 of record OY821771.1, on the reverse strand, counting down.
CCTCCGTTTTTAAAAAATGACACTATTTCATTATTTTTTGAGGACTCTGAGGACACAAATGGATTTTATGAGAAAGAAAATGTTAAACTGATGCGTTCGAAGAGTGATTTTTAGATGTTACCTTTTTTAGCAAAAAAACAAAGAGTATAGCATACAAATTTCGGTAAAAATCCCTAGTTTTTAAAAATGTCACTATTTCATTATTTTTTGAGGACTCTGAGGACCCAAAGGGATTTTATACGACGAAAATGTTAAACTGATTCGTTCGAAGAGTGATTTTTAGATATTTCCTTTTTAACAAAAAACCAAAGGGTATATATAACTCACGAATTTCGGTAAAAACCATTAGTTTTTAAAAGTGTCATTATTTCATTTTTTTTTGAGGACGCTGAGGACACAAATGGATTTTATAAGACGAAAATGTAAACTGATGCGTTCGAAGAGTGATTTTTAGATATTTCCTTTTTTACCAAAAAACCAAAGGGTATACCACACGGATTTCGGTAAAAATCCTCCGTTTTCAAAAATGTGACTATTTCATTATTTTTTGAGAACTATGAGGACACAAATGTATTTTATACGACGATAATGTTAAACTGATGCGTTCGAAGAGTGATTTTTAGATATTTCCTTTTTTAGCAAAATACCAAAGGATAGCACACGAATTTCGGTAAAATACTTAGTTTTTAAAAATGTCACTATTTCATTATTTTTTGAGGACAGAAATGAATTGTATGCGACGAAAATGTTAAACTGATGCATTCGAAGAGTGATTTTTAGATATTTCCTTTTTTAGCAAAAAAGCAAACGGTATAACAAACGAATTTCGGTAAAAATCCTTAGTTATTAAAAATGTCACTATTTCAATATTGTTTGAGGCTCTGAGAACACAAATGGATTTTATACGACGAAAATGTTAAACTGATTCGTTTGAAGAGTGATTTTTAGATATTTCATTTTTAGCAAAAAACCAAAGGGTATATATAACTCACGAATTTCGGTAAAAACCCTTAGTTTTTAAAAGTGTCACTATTTCAATATTTTTTTAGGACTCTTAGGACACAAATGGGTTTTTTACGACGAAAATGTAAACTGATGCGTTCGAATAGTGATTTTTAGATATTTCCTTTTTCAGCAAAAAACCAAAGGGTATAGCACACGAATTTCGGTAAAAATCCTTACTTTTTAAAAATGTCACTATTTCATTATTTTTTGAGGACTCTGAGGACACAAATGGATTTATACGACGAAAATGTTAGACTGATTCGTTCGAAGAGTTATTTTTAGATAATTCCTTTTTTAGCAAAAAACGAAAAGGTATAACACGCGAATTTCGGTTAAAAATCCTTAGTTTTTAAAAATGTCACTATTTCATTGTTGTTTGAGGACTCTGAGGACACAAATGGATTTTATACGAAGAAAATGTTAAACTGATGCGTTCGAAGAATGATTTTTAGATATTTCCTTTTTAGCAAAAAACAAAAAGGTATAACACGCGAATTTCGGTAAAAATCCTTAGTTTTTAAAAATGCCACTATTTCATTATTTTTGAGGACTCTGAGGACAGAATTGGATTTTATACGACGAATTGTTAAACTGATGCGTTCGAAGAGTGATTTTTAGATATCTCCTTTTTTAGCAAAAAAGCAAAGGGTATATAGCACACGAATTTCGGTAAAAATCCTTTCTTTTTAAAAATGTCACTATTTCATTATTTTTTGAGGCTCTGAGAACACAAATAGATTTTATACGACGAAAATGTTAAACTGATTCGTTCGAAAAGTGATTTTTAGATATTTCCTTTTTAGCAAAAAACCAAAGGGTATATGTAACTCACGAATTTCGGTAAAAACCTTTAGTTTTTAAAAGTGTCACTATTTCATTATTTTTTGAGGACTCTTAGGACACAAATGAATTTTATACGACAAAAATGTAAACTGATGCGTTCGAAGAGTGATTTTTAGATATTTTGTTTTTTAGCAAAAAACAAAAGTGTATAGCACACGAATTTTGGTGAAAATCCTCAGTTTTTAAAAACGCCACTATTTCATTAATTTTTAGGACTCTGAGGACACAAATGGATTTTATACGACGACAATGTAAACTGATGCGTTCGAAGAGTGATTTTTAGATATTTCCTTTTTTAGCAAAAAAAGAAAGGGTATAGCACACGAATTTATGTAAAAACCATTAGTTTATAGAAATGTCACTATTTCATTATTTTTTGAGGACTCTTAGGAAAGAAATGGATTTTATAGGACGAAAATGTTAAACTGATGCGTTCGAAGAGTGATTTTTAGATATTTCCTTTTTTAGCAAAAAACCAAAGGGTAGCACACGAATTTCTGTAAAAATCCTTACTTTTTAAAAATGTCACTATTTCATCATTTTTTGAGTACTTTGAGGACACAAATGGATTTTATACGATGAAAATGTTAAACTGATGCGTTCGAAGAGTGATTTTTAGATATTTCCTTTTTAGCAAAAAAGCAAAGGGTATAGCACACGAATTTTTGTAAATATCCTTAGTTTTTAAAAATGTCACTATTCCATTATTTTTGGAGGGCTCTGAGGACACAAATAGATTTTGTACGACGAAAATGTTAAACTGATGCGTTCGAAGAGTAATTTTTAGATATTTCCTTTTTTAGCCAAAAACCTTAGGGTATAGCACACGAATTTCTGTAAAATCCTTACTTTTTAAAAATGTCACTATTTCATTATTTTTTGAGGACTTTGAGGACACAAATGGATTTTATACAACGAAAATGTAAACTGATGCGTTCGACGAGTCATTTTTAGATATTTCCTTTTTTAGCAAAAAACCAAAGGGTATAAACCCTCAGTTTTAAAAAATGTCACTATTTCATTATTTTTTGAGGACTCTGAGGACAGAAATGGATTTTATACGACGAAAATGTTAAACTGATGCGTTCGAAGAGTGATTTTTGTATATTTCGTTTTTTAGCCAAACACCAAAGTGTATTAACACACGAATTTCGGTAAAAATCCTTAGTTTTTAAAAATGCCACTATTTCATTATTTTTGAGGACTCTGAGGACACAAATGGATTTTATACGACGAAAATGTTAAACTGATGCGTTCGAAGAGTGATTTTTAGATATTTCCTTTTTTAGCCAAAAAGCAAAGGGTATATAGCACACAAATTTTGGTAAAAATCCTAACTATTTAAAAATGTCACTATTTCATTATTTTTTGAGGCTCCGAGGACACAAATGGATTTTATACGACGAAAATGTTAAACTGATTCGTTCGAAAAGTGATTTTTAGATATTTCCTTTTTAAGCAAAAACCAAATCGTATAACACGAATTTCCGTAAAAATCCTCAGTTTTAAAAAATGTCACTATTTCATTATTTTTTGAGGACTACGAGGACATAAATGGATTTTATACGACGAAAATGTTAAGTTGATGCGTTCGAAGAGTGATTTTTAGATTTTTCGTTTTTAGCAAAAAACGAAAGTGTATAGCATACGAATTCGGTAAAAATCCTTAGTTTTTAAAAGTGTCACTATTTCATTATTTTTGAGGACTCTGAGGACACAAATAGATTTTATACGACGAAAATGTTAAACTGAATAGTTCGAAGAGTGATTTTTAGATATTTCATTTTTAGCAAAAAAGCAAAGGGTATAACACACAAATTTCGATAAAAATCCTTACTTCTTAAAAATGTTACTATTTCATTATTTTTTGAGGCTCTGAGGACACAAACGGATTTTATACGACGAAAATGTTAAACTGATTCGTTCGAAGAGTGATTTTTAGATATTTCCTTTTTAAGGAAAAACCAAATGGTATAACACGAATTTCCGTAAAAACCCTCAGTTTTAAAAAATGTCACTATTTCATTATTTTTTGAGGACTCTTAGGACACAAATGGATTTTACACGACGAAAATATTAAACTGAGTCGTTCGAAGAGTGATTTTTAGATATTTCCTTTTTAGCAAAAAACCAAAGGGTATATATAACTCACGAATTTCGGTAAAAACCCTTAGTTTTTAAAAGTGTCACTATTTCATTATTTTTTGAGGACTCTCAGGACACAAATGGATTTTATACGACGAAAATGTCAAACTATTGCGTTCGAATAGTGATTTTTAGATATTTCCTTTTTTAGCAAAAAACCAAAGGGTATAACACACGAATTTCGGTAAAAATCTTATTTTTTAAAAATGTTACTATTTCATTATTTTTTGAGGCTCTAAGGAGACAAATGGATTTTATACGACGAAAATGTTAAACTGATTCGTTCGAAGAGTGATTTTTAGATATTTCCTTTTTTAGCAAAAAAGCAAAGGTATAACACACAAATTTCGATAAAAATCCTTACTTCTTAAAAATGTTACTATTTCATTATTTTTTGAGGCTCTGAGGACACAAATGGATTTTATAGGACGAAAATGTTAAACTGATTCGTTCGAAGAGTGATTTTTAGATATTTCCTTTTTAAGCAAAAACAAAATGGTATAACAGGAATTTCCGTAAAAATCCTTAGTTTTTAAAAATACCACTATTTCATTATTTTTTTAGGACTGTGAGGACACAAATGGATTTTATACGACGAAAATGTTAAACTGATGCGTTCGAAGAGAGATTTTTAGATATCTCTTTTTTTAGCAAAAAAACAAAGGGTATATAGCACACGAATTTTGGTAAAAATCCTAACTTTTTAAAAATGTTACTATTTCATTATTTTTTGAGGCTCTGAGGACACAAATGGATTTTATACGACGAAAATGTTAAACTGATTCGTTCGAAGAGTGATTTTTAGATATTTCCTTTTTAAGCAAAAATCAAATGGTATAACACGAATTTCCGTAAAAACCCTCACTTTTAAAAAATGTCACTATTTCATTATTTTTTGAGGACTCTGAGGACACAAATGGATTTTATACGACGAAAATGTTAAACTTATTCGTTCGAAGAGTGATTTTTCGATATTACCTTTTTAAGCAAAAACAAAATGGTATAACAGGAATTTCCGTAAAAATCTTTGGTTTTTAAAAATGCCACTATTTCATTATTTTTTGAGGACTGGGAGGACACAAATGGATTTTATACGACGAAAATGTTAAACTGATGCGTTCGACGAGAGATTTTTAGATATTTCCTTTTTAGCAAAAAACCAAAGGGTATAGCACACGAATTTCGGTAAAAACTCTCAGGTTTTAAAAATGTCACTATTTCATTATTTTTTGAGGACTCTGAGGACACAAATGGATTTTATACGACGAAAATGTTAAACTGATTCGTTCGATGTGAGATTTTTAGATATTTCCCTTTTTAGCACAAAACCAAAGGGTATAGCACACGAATTTCTGTAAAAACTCTAAGGTTTTAAAAATGTCACTATTTCATTATTTTTGAGGACTCTGAGGACACAAATGGATTTTATACGACGAAAATGTTAAACTGATGCGTTCGAAGAGTGATTTTTAGATATTTCATTTTTTAGCAAAAAACCAAAGGGTATAGCACACGAATTTTGGTAAAAATCCTAACTTTTTAAAAATGTCACTATTTCATTATTTTTTGAGGCTCTGAGGACACAAATGGATTTTATACGACGAAAATGTTAAACTGATTCGTTCAAAGAGTGATTTTTAGATATTTCCTTTTTAAGCAAAAACCAAATGGTATAACACGAATTTCCGTAAAAACCCACATTTTAAAAAAATGTCACTATTTCATTATTTTTTGATGACTCTGAGGACACAAATGGATTTTATACGACGAAAATGTTAAACTGATGCGTTCGAAGAGTGATTTTTAGATATTTCGTTTTTTAGCCAAAACCCAAAGTGTATAGCACACGAATTTCGGTAAAAATCGTTAGTTTTTAAAAATGTCACTATTTCATTATTTTTGAGGACTCTGAGGACATAAATATATTTTATACGACGAAAATGTTAAACTGATGCGTTCGAAGAGTGATTTTTAGATATTTCGTTTTTTAGCCAAAACCCAAAGTGTATAGCACACGAATTTCGGTAAAAATCCTTAGTTTTTAAGAACGCCACTATTTCATTATTTTTGAGGACTCTGAGGACATAAATATATTTTATATGACGAAAATGTTAAACTGATTCGTTCGAAGAGTGATTTTTAGATATTTCGTTTTTTAGCCAAAACCCAAAGTTTATAGCACACGAATTTCGGTAAAAATCCTTAGTTTTTAAAAATGCCACTATTTCATTATTTTTCAGGACTCTGAGGACACAAATAGATTTTATACGACGAAAATGTTAAACTGATGCGTTCGAAGAGTGATTTTTAGATATTTCCTTTTTTAGCCAAAAAGCAAAGGGTATATAGCACACAAATTTTGGTAAAAATCCTAACTATTTAAAAATGTCACTATTTCATTATTTTTTGAGGCTCCGAGGACACAAATGGATTTTATACGACGAAAATGTGAAACTGATTCGTTCGAAAAGTGATTTTTAGATATTTCCTTTTTAAGCAAAAACCAAATCGTATAACACGAATTTCCGTAAAAATCCTCAGTTTTAAAAAATGTCACTATTTCATTATTTTTTGAGGACTATGAGGACACAAATGGATTTTATACGACGAAAATGTTAAATTGATTAGTTCGAATAGTGATTTTTAAATATTTCCTTATTAAGCAAAAAACCAAAGGGTATCACACGAATTTATGTAAAAATCCTTAGTTTTTAAAAGTGTCACTATTTCATTATTTTTATAGGCTCTGAGGACACAAATGGATTTTATACGACGAAAATGTTAAACTGATGAGTTCGAAGAGTGATTTTTAGATATTTCCTTTTTTAGCAAAAAAACAAAGGGTATATATAACACACGAATTTCGGTAAAAACCCTTAGTTTTTAAAAGAGTCACTATTTCATTATTTTTTGAGGACTCTGAGGACACAAATGGATTTTATACGACGAAAATGTTAAACTGATTCGTTCGATGTGAGATTTTTAGATATTTCCCTTTTTAGCACAAAACCAAAGGGTATAGCACACGAATTTCTGTAAAAACTCTAAGGTTTTAAAAATGTCACTATTTCATTATTTTTGAGGACTCTGAGGACACAAATGGATTTTATACGACGAAAATGTTAAACTGATGCGTTCGAAGAGTGATTTTTAGATATTTCATTTTTTAGCAAAAAACCAAAGGGTATAGCACACGAATTTTGGTAAAAATCCTAACTTTTTAAAAATGTCACTATTTCATTATTTTTTGAGGCTCTGAGGACACAAATGGATTTTATACGACGAAAATGTTAAACTGATTCGTTCAAAGAGTGATTTTTAGATATTTCCTTTTTAAGCAAAAACCAAATGGTATAACACGAATTTCCGTAAAAACCCACATTTTAAAAAAATGTCACTATTTCATTATTTTTTGATGACTCTGAGGACACAAATGGATTTTATACGACGAAAATGTTAAACTGATGCGTTCGAAGAGTGATTTTTAGATATTTCGTTTTTTAGCCAAAACCCAAAGTGTATAGCACACGAATTTCGGTAAAAATCGTTAGTTTTTAAAAATGTCACTATTTCATTATTTTTGAGGACTCTGAGGACATAAATATATTTTATACGACGAAAATGTTAAACTGATGCGTTCGAAGAGTGATTTTTAGATATTTCGTTTTTTAGCCAAAACCCAAAGTGTATAGCACACGAATTTCGGTAAAAATCCTTAGTTTTTAAGAACGCCACTATTTCATTATTTTTGAGGACTCTGAGGACATAAATATATTTTATATGACGAAAATGTTAAACTGATTCGTTCGAAGAGTGATTTTTAGATATTTCGTTTTTTAGCCAAAACCCAAAGTTTATAGCACACGAATTTCGGTAAAAATCCTTAGTTTTTAAAAATGCCACTATTTCATTATTTTTCAGGACTCTGAGGACACAAATAGATTTTATACGACGAAAATGTTAAACTGATGCGTTCGAAGAGTGATTTTTAGATATTTCCTTTTTTAGCCAAAAAGCAAAGGGTATATAGCACACAAATTTTGGTAAAAATCCTAACTATTTAAAAATGTCACTATTTCATTATTTTTTGAGGCTCCGAGGACACAAATGGATTTTATACGACGAAAATGTGAAACTGATTCGTTCGAAAAGTGATTTTTAGATATTTCCTTTTTAAGCAAAAACCAAATCGTATAACACGAATTTCCGTAAAAATCCTCAGTTTTAAAAAATGTCACTATTTCATTATTTTTTGAGGACTATGAGGACACAAATGGATTTTATACGACGAAAATGTTAAATTGATTAGTTCGAATAGTGATTTTTAAATATTTCCTTATTAAGCAAAAAACCAAAGGGTATCACACGAATTTATGTAAAAATCCTTAGTTTTTAAAAGTGTCACTATTTCATTATTTTTATAGGCTCTGAGGACACAAATGGATTTTATACGACGAAAATGTTAAACTGATGAGTTCGAAGAGTGATTTTTAGATATTTCCTTTTTTAGCAAAAAAACAAAGGGTATATATAACACACGAATTTCGGTAAAAACCCTTAGTTTTTAAAAGAGTCACTATTTCATTATTTTTTGAGGACTCTGAGGACACAAATGGATTTTATACGACGAAAATTTTAAACTGATGCGTTCGAAGATTGATTTTTAGATATTTCCCTTTTTACCAAAAAAGCAAAGGGTATAACATACGAATTTCGGTAAAAATCCTTAGTTTTTAAAAATGCCACCATTCCATTATTTTTGGAGGACTCTGAGGACACAAATAGATTTTTTACGACGAAAATGTTAAACTGATGAGTTCGAAGAGTGATTTTTAGAAATTTCCTTTTTAAGCAAAAAACCAAAGGGTATCACACAAATTCCTGTAAAAATCCTTCTTAAAAATGTCACTATATCATTATTTTTTGTGGCTCTTAGGACACAAATGGATTTTATACGACGAAAATGTTAAACTTATTCGTTCGATGAGTGATTTTTAGATATTTCCTTTTTAGCAAAAAACCAAAGGGTATATATAACTTACGAATTTCGGTAAAAACCCTTAGTTTTTAAAAGTGTCACTATTTCATTATTTTTGAGGACTCTGAGGACACAAATAGATTTTATACGACGAAAATGTTAAACTGATGCGTTCGAAGAGTGATTTTTAGATATTTCCTTTTTTAGCAAAAAAGCAAAGGGTATATAGCACACGAATTTTGGTAAAAATCCTTACTTTTTAAAAATGTCACTATTTCATTATTTTTTGAGGCTCCGAGGACACAAATGGATTTTATACGATGAAAATGTTAAACTGATTCGTTCGAAGAGTGATTTTTAGATATCTCCCTTTTACGTAAAAAACCAAAGGGTATCACACGAATTTATGTAAAAATCCTTAGTTTTTAAAAATGTCACTATTTCATTATTTTTTGAGTCACTGAGGACACAAATGGATTTTATACGACGAAAATGTTAAACTTATTCGTTCGAAAAGTGAATTTTAGATATTATCTTTTTAGCAAAAAACCAAAGTGTATATATAACTCACGAATTTCGGTAAAAACCCTTAGTTTTAAAAGTGTCACTATTTCATTATTTTTTGAGTACTCTGAGGACACAAATGGATTTTATACGACGAAAATGTTAAACTGATGCGTTCGAAGAGTGATTTTTAGATATTTCGTTTTTTAGCAAAAAACAAAAGTGTATAGCACACAAATTTCGGTAAAAATCCTTAGTTTTTAAAAATTCCACTATTTCATTATTTTTGAGGACTCTGAGGACACAAATAGATTTTATACGACGAAAATGTTAAACTGATGAGTTCGAAGAGTGATTTTTAGATATTTCCTTTTTTAGCAAAAGAGCAAAGGGTAAAGCACACAAATTTCGATAAAAATCCTTACTTCTTAAAAATGTTACTATTTAATTATTTTTTGAGGACTCTGAGGACACAAAGGGATTTTATACGACGAAAATATTAAACTGATGCGTCCGAAGAGTGATGTTTAGATATTTTCTTTTTTAGCAAAAAACCAAAGGGTATATATAGCACATGAATTTCGGTAAAAATCATTAGTTTTTAAAACGGTCCATATTTCATTTTTTTTAGGACTCTGAGGACAGAAATGTATTTTATACGACGAAAATGTTAAACTGATGCGTTCGAAGAGTGATTTTTAGATATTTCCTTTTTTAGCAAAAAACCAAAGGGTATAGCACACGAATTTCGGTAAAAATCCTAAGTTTTTAAAAAATGTCACTTTTTCATTATTTTTGAAGGACTGTGAGGACACAAATGGATTTTATACGACGAAAATGTTAAACTGATGCGTTCTAAGAGTGATTTTTAGATATTTCCTTTTTAGCAACAAACAAAAGAGTATATGCACACGAATTTCGGTAAAAAACCTTAGTTTTCTGAAATGTCACTATTTCATTATTTTTTGAAGACTCTGAGGACACAAATGGATTTTATACGACGAAAATGTTAAACTGATGCGTTCGAAGAGTGATTTTTAGATATTTCGTTTTTTACCAAAAAACCAAAGGGTATAACATAGGAATTTCGGTAAAAATCCTTTGTTTTTAAAAATGCCACTATTCCATTATTTTTGGAGGACTCTGAGGACACAAATAGATTTTATACGACGAAAATGTTAAACTAATGCGTTCGAAGAGTGATTTTTAGATATTTCATTTTTTAGCAAAAAACAAAAGTGTATAGCACACAAATTTCGGTAAAAATCCTTAGTTTTTAAAATTCCACTATTTCATTATTTTTGAGGACTCTGAGGACACAAATAGATTTTATACGACGAAAATGTTAAACTGATGAGTTCGAAGAGTGATTTTTAGATATTTCCTTTTTTAGCGAAAAAGCAAAGGGTATAGCACACAAATTTCGATAAAAATCCTTACTTCTTAAAAATGTTACTATTTAATTATTTTTTGAGGACTCTGAGGACACAAAGGGATTTTATACGACGAAAATATTAAACTGATGCGTCCGAAGAGTGATGTTTAGAAATTTTCTTTTTTAGCAAAAAACCAAAGGGTATATATAGCACATGAATTTCGGTAAAAATCCTTAGTTTTTAAAACGGTCCATATTTCATTTTTTTTAGGACTCTGAGGACAGAAATGTATTTTATACGACGAAAATGTTAAACTGATGCGTTCGAAGAGTGATTTTTAGATATTTCCTTTTTTAGCAAAAAACCAAAGGGTATAGCACACGAATTTCGGTAAAAATCCTAAGTTTTTAAAAAATGTCACTTTTTCATTATTTTTGAAGGACCGTGAGGACACAAATGGATTTTATACGACGAAAATGTTAAACTGATGCGTTCTAAGAGTGATTTTTAGATATTTCCTTTTTAGCAAAAAACAAAAGAGTATATGCACACGAATTTCGGTAAAAAACCATAGTTTTCTGAAATGTCACTATTTCATTATTTTTTGAAGACTCTGAGGACACAAATGGATTTTATACGACGAAAATGTTAAACTGATGCGTTCGAAGAGTGATTTTTAGATATTTCCTTTTTTAGCAGAAAACCAAAGGGTATATAGAACACGAATTTCCGTAAAAACCTTAGTTTTTAGTAATGTCACTATTTCATTATTTTTTGAGGACTCTAAGGACACAAATGGATTTTATACGACGAAAATGTTAAACTGATGCGTTCGAAGAGTGATTTTTAGATATTTTCTTTTTTAGCAGAAAACCAAGGGGTATATAGAACACGAATTTCCGTAAAAACCTTAGTTTTTAGTAATGTCACTATTTCATTATTTTTTGAGGACTCTAAGGACACAAATGGATTTTATACGACGAAAATGTTAAACTGAAGCGTTCGAAGAGTGATTTTTAGATGTTTCCCATTTAGCAAAAACCAAAGGGTAAAGCACACGAATTTCATTAAAACCCTCAGTTTTTAAAAATGTCACTATTTCATTTGTTTAGGACTCTCAGGACACAAATGGATTTTATACGAAGAAAATGTTAAACTGATGCGTTCAAAAGTGATTTTTAGATATTTTCTTTTTTAGCAAAAACCAAAGTGTATAGCACACGAATTTCCGTAAAAATCCTTAGTTTTTAATAATGTCACTATTTCATTATTTTTTGAAGACTCTAAGGACAAATGGATTTTATACGACGAAAATGTTAAGTTGATGCGTTCGAAGAGTAATTTTTAGATATTTCCTTTTTTAGCAAAAAACCAAAGGGTGCACACGAATTTCGGTAAAAACCCTAAGTTTTTAAAAAATGTCACTTTTTCATTATTTTTTAAGGGACTCTGAGCACACAAATAGATTTTATACGACGAAAATGTTAAGCTAATGCGTTCTAAGAGTGATTTTTAGATATTTCATTTTTTAGCAAAAAACCAAAGGTTATAGCACACGAATTTCGGTAAAAAATAGTTTTCTAAAATGTCACTATTTCATTATTTTTTGAGGACTTTGAGGACACAAATGGATTTTATACGACGAAAATTTTAAACTGATGCGTTCGAAGAGTGATATTTAGATATTTCCTTTTAAGCAAAAAACCAAAGCGTATATATAACACACGAATTTCGGTAAAAACCCTTAGTTTTTAAAAATAACACTATTTCATTATTTTTTGAGGACTATGAGGACACAAATAGATTTTACACGACGAAAATTTTAAACTGATTCGTTCGAAAAGTGAATTTTAGATATTCCTTTTTTTAGCAAAAAGGAAAGGGTATATTAGCAATCGAATTTCGGTAAAACCCTTAGTTTTTAAAAATAAGACTATTTCATTATTTTTTGAGGACTCTGAGGACACAAATGGATTTTATACGACGAAAATGTTAAACTAATGCGTTCGAAGAGTGATTTTTAGATATTTCCTTTTTAGCAAAAGAACAAAGGCTATATATAGCACACGAATTTCTTTAAAAACCCTTAGTTTTTAAAAATTTCACTATTTCATTATTTTCTGAGGACTCCGAGGACACAAATGAATTTCTTTAAAAACCCTTAGTTTTTAGATGTTTCATTTTTAGCAAAAAACCAAAGGGTATAGCACACGAATTTCAGTAAAACCCTTAGTTTTTAAAAATGTCACTATTTCATTTTTTTAGAACTCTCAGGACACAAATGGATTTTATACGAACAAAATGTTAAACTGATGCTTTCAAGTGTGATTTTTAGATATTTCCTTTGTAAGCAAAAAATCAAAGGGTGCACACGAATTTCGGTAAAACCCTAAGTTTTTAAGAAATGTCACTTTTTCATTATTTTTTAAGGACTCTGAGGACAAAATTGGATTTTATACGACGAAAATGTTAAGCTGATGCGTTCTAAGAGTGATTTTTAGATATTTCCTTTTTAGAAAATAACGAAAGTGTATATGCACACGAATTTTGGTAAAAAACCTTAGTTTTCTAAAATGTCACTATTTCATTATTTTTTGAGGACTCTAAGGACACAAATGGATTTTATACGACGAAAATGATAAACTGATGCGTTTGAAGAGTGATTTTTAGAAATTTCCTTTTTTAGCAAAAAAGCAAAGGCTATATAGCACACGAATTTCTGTAAAAACCCTTAGTTTTTAAAAATGTCACTATTTCATTATTTTTTGATGACTCTAAGGACACAAATGGATTTTATACGAGGAAAATGTTAAACTAATGCGTTCGAAGAGTGATTTTTAGATGTTTCCTTTTTAGCAAAAAACCAAAGGTTATATAGCACACGAATTTCAGTAAAACCCTCAGTTTTTAAAAATGTCACTATTTCATTTTTTAGGACTCTCAGGACAGAAATGGATTTTATACGAACAAAATGTTAAACTGATGCGTTCAAGAGTGATTTTTAGATATTTCCTTTGTAAGCAAAAAACCAAAGGGCGCACACGAATTTCGTTAAAAACCCTAAGTTTTTAAAAAATGTCACTTTTTCATTATTTTTGAAGGACTCAGAGGAAACAAATGGATTTTATACGACGAAAATGTTAAGCTGATGCGTTGTAACAGTGATTTTTAGATATTTCCTTTTTAGCAAAAAACGAAAGCGTATATGCACACGAATTTCGGTAAAATACCATATTTTTCTAAAATGTCACTATTTCATTATTTTTTGAGGACTCTGAGGACACAAATGGATTTTATACGACGAAAATGTTAACCTGATGCGTTGTAATAGTGATTTTTAGATATTTCATTTAGCAAAAAACGAAAGCGTATATGCTCACGAATTTCGGTAAAATACCATATTTTTCTAAAATGTCACTATTTCATTATTTTTTGAGGACTCAGAGGAAACAAATGGATTTTATACGACGAAAATGTTAAGCTGATGCGTTGTAACAGTGATTTTTAGATATTTCCTTTTTAGAAAAAAACAAAAGCGTATATGCCCACGAATTTCGGTAAAATACCATATTTTTCTAAAATGTCACTATTTCATTATTTTTTGAGGACTCTGAGGACACAAATGGATTTTATACAACGAAAATGTTAAACGGATGCGTTCGAAGGGTGATTTTTAGATATTTCCTTTTTAGCAAAAAAACCAAAGGGTATATAGCACACTGATGAGAATTTTATTTATACCGCAAGTGCACGGCGTCCATGAAGACGTGGCAAGTACGGGTCGAACACAAGGAGGGAGAGATTTCGTAGTTGATGTTGTTTTCGATTAAGAGGAAGAAGGGAAGAAGAAATAAGTTGGGTTTTTGGTATTTTTTTGGTTTAATTATCTAAAGTACGAAATAAGAACAATTAAAATTAAAACAAGAACAAAGAGGAAAATCCGTGGGGTGGAGGTTTAGATTTAGGTTTAGAGTAGAGAATTACTGAAACTTATTGTAAATCATGTTAGTTATGAAGCATTACAAGATAAATGACTTAACATAAACTCAAGTAATCAAAATATACTAATCATGAACTTAAAATAATAACATGCATTCATCATTCTCTAACCCTAATTCCATCACCTCCACCCTTTGGAGAGAGTTAGAAACTCATGGAGGGAGGAAGAAGAAGGGATCCTAGAGACATTAAAAGAAAAGAGAGACAAAACAAAATAAAACAGAAATTTATTACTAATGATCCAAGACCAAAGGTTCAAAGATGTGTTACATTCGTCCTACAGGGCTATTTATAGCCGATACAGGGGATACCAATACAAAAAAAGGATAGTACACGCGTCGACCTGAGACTGGACGAAAATCGGGCACGCGGATCCTCAAGAGTGCGGCGAATCCGCCGCCTGGTCCATGCAATATGCGGCTAAAACGCCGCATAGGTTGGAAGTATCGCGTCCGGATTTTTGTGGTGCGTTTATAGTATGATTTGATCTTTATTTGCGCGTCTGGATGATTTGTTTCCATTGTCTTGAGCTCCAGATTAATTCCTTCCATTGTTGGGGATTTATTTTTGACTTTTCTTTTTGACTTTTCCAACAAAATAACTTGATCCTTTTCTTTTGCAATCAGGTCCTTGGAATTTTGCAATTAAGCCCTTGACCTTTTTGTGATTAGCTCCTTGAATGCTTTTATGCTTGGATTCATTTCCATTTGGAACCCGATAAACTTGAACTCGGTCTTTATGATAGAAATGAATCTTTTGCACGCGTTTACGCTCGGAATGTGGGTAATTTGCATTCAGGTCCCTGTATTCTGTAAATACGACTAAACACATACCTTAGTAGCATTTATTGATATAAAAGTAATCTAAATGAAAGACATATGATGCAATGTATGCAATGCATCAAATACCCCCACACCTAGATTTTGCTAGTCCCTAGCAAAGCAGAATATAAGAAAATGAAAGCAGGGAAATCCTTACTCACTTTCGTAGGAATCACGGTTGCACTTAGCATGTGCAACAAGCCTTTAAACCTCCAGGTTGCCTTAGAGGACGAGTTTTGTCTCGTGAGGGTTTTCAGTTGACACACCCACAAAGTCTTAATTCAACATTCCATTAATAACTCTTAATATTTCTGCCTTAACCTTATACATCTCACTTAAAGTTCTCGCATGCTCATTATATAAATCTAGCTCATTAAAAATATGACTTGGTCTTTGTTCCTCCAACATTCACACCACTAACCCTTCTAACATGTTATCACTTAAATTATTTTGCACGCCTCCTCTGGTGGTGAAGTATCATTTGGATCAACCATGGCATGGATCATTCCTTTAGCTTTGGGCCTTGAGTATCTTAACGTATTTATTTATTTTTATCCTTTTCCCGTGATTCAACACATTTGCTTTTCTTTTTGACACTTATACCCTTTTTGCATTCGTGTAACGAGTTTGGTCGATAATCCCGAGCTGGCAGACTCAAGTTACCGGGTTTCAAGATACCCCTACGGACCAGTGACTCGAAGGCTTGGGCTTTTGTAATCATTTTGCAAAATGTGTTTTCCTCACTTTATTTTTATTTTATTTTACTTTTATTTTCCTCAAGGCTTAATTGCTATTAGAAGTCCACACTTCCCGGTATATTTTCCTCAACCTCTGCTTTTTATCAACCACTTCAAAGATTTGATTCATCCAATTTAAGTGCATACATGTCTTACAAGGGTCATGGGTTATTTCTTTGGAACTTAGATTTATGTCATAATTTCTACAAGCAGAACTATATAATAAGGAACAAAAAACTTAATGCAATTTGTACACGGGTTTTGGCAGTTCAATCTTAAGCTATGTCATAGAATATTTTTTTTTATTTTTAAAACAAGAATAAAACAGAACAGAAAATCAAATAGATAGATATGTACATATATAAACACCCCCCACACCTAAATCATGCATTGTCCTCAATGTATGCACAGATACAATAAATGCACTTATTACCTGCGTCGGCTTGCGGTAGAGGGGTTGAGTTTGCTCAAAGTCAACCATAATCAGAACTGGATTGAATGACACCATGTTGGTGCATGTATCCAGTTGAATTGTTCCCCATGTTGACTTGAGGAAAAGATTCCACTCTTCTCACTTGAATTGGTTCGCTTGTTTGCTCGAGTGATGGTGGTTGAGTAAATGAATCACTCCCTTTTTTCTTACTTCCTTTTTGCTTATGTGATGATTTATTTGATTCAGAATTCTGATAAATACGTGCTCTCATCACAACATCACTTGGGTTGCATATTATTTCTGGCTCATTATCAATATGGAAGATATTAAATTCTGCTTTTAAGTTCCCGAAAGATAATTGCATGAGCCCATTTCGACAGTTTATTAATGCTTCCGAAGTGGCTAAAAAGGGTCTACCTAGAATTACAGGGATTTGTCGATTAGGATTTACAACAGGTTCAGTATCAAGTACGACAAAATCCACTGGATAAATGAAGTCACCAACCTAAATCAAAACGTCCTCTACTATACCTCTCGGTTTCTTAACAGAACAATCAGCGAATTGGAGGGTTGTCCTAGAGGGTTTCAGTGGACCAAGGTTGAGTTGCTCGTAGACAGAAAATGGGAGCAAGTTAACGCTTGCACCAAGGTCTAGAAGGGCTTTATTGATAAACGTATCTCCTATTGAACATGAAATTGTGGGACACCCCGGGTCCTTATATTTTATAGGAGATGTGTTGGAAAGAATTGAGCATATGTTTGCAGTTGTAAGAGTGATTTTTAGATATTTCCTTTTTAGCAAAAAACGAAAGAGTATATGCACACGAATTTCGGTAAAAAACCTTATTTTTCTAAAATGTCACTATTTCATTATTTTTTGACGACTCTGAGGACACAAATGGATTTTATACGACGAAAATGTTAAACGGATGCGTTCGAAGTGTGATTTTTAGATGTTTCCTTTTTAGCAAAAAAACCAAAGGGTATTATAGCACACGAATTTCAGTAAAACCCTTAGTTTTTAAAAATGTCACTATTTCATTTTTTTAGAACTCTCAAGACACAAATGGATTTTATATGAACAAAATGTTAAACTGATGCGTTCAAGAGTGATTTTTAGATATTTCCTTTGTAAGCAAAAAAACCAAAGGGCGCACACGAATTTCGTTAAAAACCCTAAGTTTTTAAAAAATGTCACTTTTTCATTATTTTTGAAGGACTCTGAGGAAACAAATGGATTTTATACGACGAAAATGTTAAGCTGATGCGTTGTAAGAGTGATTTTTAGATATTTGCTTTTTAGCAAAAAACGAAAGAGTATATGCACACGAATTTCGGTAAAAAACCTTATTTTTCTAAAATGTCACTATTTCATTATTTTTTGAGGACTCTGAGGAAACAAATGGATTTTATACGACGAAAATATTAAACGGATGCGTTCGAAGTGTGATATTTAGATGTTTCCTTTTTAGCAAAAAAACCATAGGGTATTATAGCACACGAATTTCAGTAAAACCCTTAGTTTTTAAAAATGTCACTATTTCATTTTTTTAGAACTCTCAGGATACAAATGGATTTTATACGAACAAAATGTTAAACTGATGCGTTCAAGAGTGATTTTTAGATATTTCCTTTGTAAGAAAAAAACCAAAGGGTGCACACGAATTTCGGTAAAAACCCTAAGTTTTTAAAAAATGTCACTTTTTCATTATTTTTTAAGGACTCTGAGGACAAAATTGGATTTTATACGACGAAAATGTTAACCTGATGCGTTCGAAGAGTGATTTTTAGATATTTCCTTTTTAGCAAAAAACGAAAGAGTATAGCACACGAATTTCGGTAAAAATTAGTTTTCTAAAATGTCACTATTTCATTATTTTTTGAGGACTCTGAGGACACAAATGCATTTTATACGACGAAAATGTTAAACTGATGCGTTCGAAGAGTGATTTTTAGATATTTCCTTTTTAGCAAAAATCAAAAGCGTATATATAACACACGAATTTCGGTAAAAACCCTTAGTTTTTTAAAATAACACTATTTCATTAGTTTTTGAGGACTCTGAGGACACAAGTGGATTTTATACGACGAAAATGTTAAACTGATGAGTTCGAAGGGTGATTTTTAGATACTTCCTTTTTTAGCAAAAGAACAAAGGCTATAGCACACGAATTTCTGTAAAAACCCTTAGTTTTTAAAAATGTCACTATTTCATTATTTT
Organism: Triglochin maritima; assembly: GCA_963682175.1. Lineage (NCBI taxonomy): Eukaryota > Viridiplantae > Streptophyta > Magnoliopsida > Alismatales > Juncaginaceae > Triglochin > Triglochin maritima. Next base: position 52,033,954 of record OY821771.1, on the reverse strand, counting down.
TTGAGGACTCCGAGGACACAAATGTATTTTCTAAGAGAAAAATGTTAAACTGATGCGTTCGAAGAGTGATTTTTAGATCTTTCCCTTTTAGCAAAAAACCGAAGGGTATAGCACACGAATTTCAGTAAAACCCTCAGTTTTTAAAAATGTCACTATTTCATTTTTTTAGGACTCTGAGGACACAAATATATTTTATATGAAGAAAATGTTAAACTGATGCGTTCAAGAGTGATTTTTAGATATTTCCTTTGTAGGCAAAAAACCAAAGGGTGCACACGAATTTCGGTAAAAACCCTAGGTTTTTAAAAAAATGTCACTTTTTCATTATTTTTGAAGGACTCTGAGGAAACAAATGGATTTCATACGACGAAAATGTTAAGCTGATGCGTCGTAAGAGTGTTTTTTAGATAGTTCCTTTTTAGCAAAAAACGAAAGAGTATATGCACAAGAATTTCGGTAAAAACGTTGTTTTTCTAAAATGCCACTATTTCATTATTTTTTGAGGACTCTAAGGACACAAATGGCTTTTCTAGGACGAAAATGTTAAACGGATGCGTTCGAAGAGTGATTTTTAGATATTTCCTTTTTTAGCAAAAAACCAAAGGGTATAGCACACGATTTTCCGTAAAAAACCATAGTTTTTACTAATGTCACTATTTCGTTATTTTTTGAGACTCTAAGGACACAAATGGATTTTATACGACGAAAATGTTAGACTGATGCGTTCGAAGAGTTATTTTTAGATATTTCTTTTTTACCAAAAAACCAAAGGGTATAGCACACGAATTTCCGTAAAAATCCTTGGTTTTAATAATGTCACTATTTCATTATTTTTTGAGGACTCTAAGGACACAAATGAATTTTATACGATGAAAATGTTAAGCTGATGCGTTCGAAGAGTGATTTTTAAATATTTCATTTTTTAGCAAAAACCAAAGGGTGCACACGAATTTCGGTAAAAACCCTAAGTTTTTAATAAAAATGTCACTTTTTCATTATTTTTTAAGGGACTCTGAGAACACAAATAGATTTTATACGACGAAAATGTTAAGCTGGTGCGTCCTAAGAGTGATTTTTAGATATTTCATTTTTTAGCAAAAAACCAAAGGGTATAGCACACGATTTTTGGTGAAAACCCATAGTTTTCTAAAATAACACTATTTCATTATTTTTTGAGGACTCTGAGGACACAAATGGATTTTATACGACGAAAATGTTAAACTGATTCGTTCGAAGAGTGAATTTTAGATATTTCGTTTTTTAGCAAAAAAGGAAAGGGTATATTAGCACACGATTTTCGGTAAAAACCCATGGTTTTTAAAAATAACACTATTTCATTATTTTTTGAGGACTCTGAGGACACAAATGGATTTTATACGACGAAAATGTTAAACTGATGCGTTCGAAGAGTGATTTTTAGATATTTCTTTTTTTAGCAAAAGAACAAAGGCTTATAGCACATGAATTTCTGTAAAAACCCTTACTTTTTCAAAATGTTTCTATTTCATTATTTTTTGAGGACTCCGAGGACACAAATGGATTTTATACGAGGAAAATGTTAAACTAATGCGTTCGAAGAGTGATTTTTATATGTTTCCTTTTTATCAAAAAACCAAAGGGTATAGCACACGAATTTCAGTAAAACCCTCAATTTTTTAAAATGTCACTATTTAATTTTTTTAGGACTCTTAGGACACAAATGGATTTTATACGAACAAAATGTAAACTGATGCGTTCCAGAGTGATTTTTAGATATTTCTTTTGTAAGCAAAAAACCGAAGGGTGCACACGAATTTCGGTAAAAACCTTAAGTTTTTAACAAATGTCACTTTTCATTATTTTTTAAGGACTCTGAGGAGACAAATGGATTTTATACGACGAAAATTTTAAGTTGATGCGTTCTAAGAGTGATTTTTAGATATTTCCTTTTTAGCAAAAAACGAAAGATTATATGCACACGAATTTCGGTAAAAATTAGTTTTCTAAAATGTCACTATTTCATTATTTTTTAAGGACTCTGAGGACAAAAATGGATTTTATACGACGAAAATGTTAAGCTGATGCGTTCTAAGAGTGATTTTTAGATATTTCCTTTTTAGCAAAAAACGAAAGAGTATATGCACACGAATTTCGGTAAAAATTAGTTTTCTAAAATGTCACTATTTCATTATTTTTTGAGGACTCTGAGGACCCAAATGGATTTTATGCGACGAAAATGTTAAACGGATGCGTTCGAAGAGTGATTTTTAGATATTTCCTTTTTTAGTAAAAAACCAAAGTGTATATAGCACACGAATTTCCGTAAAAATCCTTACTTTTTAATAATGTCACTATTTCATTATTTTTTTAGGACTCTACACAAATGGATTTTATATGACGAAAATGTTAAACTGATGCGTTCGAAAAGTGATTTTTAGATGTTTCCTATTTAGCAGAAAACCAAAGGGTATAGCACACGAATTTAATTAAAACCCTCAGTTTTTAAAAATGTCACTATTTCATTTTTTTAGGACTCTCAGGACACAAATGGATTTTATACGAAGAAAATGTTAAACTGATGCGTTCAAGAGTGATATTTAGATATTTTCGTTTTTAGCAAAAACCAAAGGGTATAGCACACGAATTTCGCCAAAAACTCTCAGGTTTTAAAAATGTCACTATTTCATTATTTTTTGAGGACTCTGAGGACACAAATGGATTTTATACGACGAAAATGTTAAACTGATGTGTTCGAAGAGTGATATTTAGATATTTCCTTTTTTAGCAAAAGAACAAAGGCTATAACACACGAATTTCTGTAAAACCCCTTAGTCTTTAAAAATGTCACTATTTCTTTATTTTTTGAGGACCCCGAGGATACAAATGGATTTTATACGAGGAAAATGTTAAACTGATGTGTTCGAAGAGTGATTTTTAGATGTTTCCTTTTTAGCAAAAAACCAAAGGGTATAGCACACGAATTTTCGTAAAAATCCTTGGTTTTAATAATGTCACTATTTCATTATTTTTTGAGGACTCTAAGTACACAAATGAATTTTATACGATGAAAATGTTAAGCTGATGCGTTCGAAGAGTGATTTTTAAATATTTCATTTTTTAGCAAAAACCAAAGGGTGCACACGAATTTCGGTAAAAACCCTAAGTTTTTAATAAAAATGTCACTTTTTCATTATTTTTTAAGGGACTCTGAGAACACAAATAGATTTTATACGACGAAAATGTTAAGCTGGTGCGTCCTAAGAGTGATTTTTAGATATTTCATTTTTTAGCAAAAAACCAAAGGGTATAGCACACGATTTTCGGTGAAAACCCATAGTTTTCTAAAATAACACTATTTCATTATTTTTTGAGGACTCTGAGGACACAAATGGATTTTATACGACGAAAATGTTAAACTGATTCGTTCGAAGAGTGAATTTTGGATATTTCGTTTTTTAGCAAAACAGGAAAGGGTATATTAGCACACAATTTTCGGTAAAAACCCATGGTTTTTAAAAATAACACTATTTCATTATTTTTTGAGGACTCTGAGGACACAAATGGATTTTATACGACGAAAATGTTAAACTGATGCGTTCGAAGAGTGATTTTTAGATATTTCTTTTTTTAGCAAAAGAACAAAGGCTTATAGCACATGAATTTCTGTAAAAACCCTTACTTTTTCAAAATGTTTCTATTTCATTATTTTTTGAGGACTCCGAGGACACAAATGGATTTTATACGAGAAAATGTTAAACTAATGCGTTCGAAAGTGATTTTTATATGTTTCCTTTTTATCAAAAAACCAAAGGGTATAGCACACGAATTTCAGTAAAACCCTCAATTTTTTAAAATGTCACTATTTAATTTTTTTAGGACTCTTAGGACACAAATGGATTTTATACGAACAAAATGTAAACTGATGCGTTCCAGAGTGATTTTTAGATATTTCTTTTGTAAGCAAAAAACCGATGGGTGCACACGAATTTCGGTAAAAACCTTAAGTTTTTAACAAATGTCACTTTTTCATTATTTTTTAAGGACTCTGAGGAGACAAATGGATTTTATACGACGAAAATTTTAAGTTGATGCGTTCTAAGAGTGATTTTTAGATATTTCCTTTTTAGCAAAAAACGAAAGATTATATGCACACGAATTTCGGTAAAAATTAGTTTTCTAAAATGTCACTATTTCATTATTTTTTAAGGACTCTGAGGACAAAAATGGATTTTATACGACGAAAATGTTAAGCTGATGCGTTCTAAGAGTGATTTTTAGATATTTCCTTTTTAGCAAAAAACGAAAGAGTATATGCACACGAATTTCGGTAAAAATTAGTTTTCTAAAATGTCACTATTTCATTATTTTTTGAGGACTCTGAGGACACAAATGGATTTTATGCGACGAAAATGTTAAACGGATGCGTTCGAAGAGTGATTTTTAGATATTTCCTTTTTTAGTAAAAAACCAAAGTGTATATAGCACACGAATTTCCGTAAAAATCCTTACTTTTTAATAATGTCACTATTTCATTATTTTTTAGGACTCTACACAAATGGATTTTATATGACGAAAATGTTAAACTGATGCGTTCGAAAAGTGATTTTTAGATGTTTCCTATTTAGCAGAAAACCAAAGGGTATAGCACACGAATTTAATTAAAACCCTCAGTTTTTAAAAATGTCACTATTTCATTTTTTTAGGACTCTCAGGACACAAATGGATTTTATACGAAGAAAATGTTAAACTGATGCGTTCAAGAGTGATATTTAGATATTTTCGTTTTTAGCAAAAACCAAAGGGTATAGCACACGAATTTCGCCAAAAACTCTCAGGTTTTAAAAATGTCACTATTTCATTATTTTTTGAGGACTCTGAGGACACAAATGGATTTTATACGACGAAAATGTTAAACTGATGTGTTCGAAGAGTGATATTTAGATATTTCCTTTTTTAGCAAAAGAACAAAGGCTATAGCACATGAATTTCTGTAAAACCCCTTAGTCTTTAAAAATGTCACTATTTCTTTATTTTTTGAGGACCCCGAGGATACAAATGGATTTTATACGAGGAAAATGTTAAACTGATGTGTTCGAAGAGTGATTTTTAGATGTTTCCTTTTTAGCAAAAAACCAAAGGGTATAGCACACGAATTTCAGTAAAACCTTCAGTTTTTAAAAATGTCACTATTTCATTTTTTAGGACTCTCAGGACACAAATGGATTTTATACGAACAAAATGTTAAACTGATGCGTTCAAGAGTGATTTTTAGATATTTCCTTTGTAAGAAAAAAACCAAAGGGTGCACACGAATTTCGGTAATATCCCAAAGTTTTTAAAAAATGTCAATTTTTCATTATTTTTTAAGGACTCTGAGGAAAAAAAAGGATTTTATACGACGAAAATGTTAAGCTGATGCGTTCTGAGAGTGATTTTTAGATGTTTCCTTTTTAGCAAAAAACGAAAGAGTATATGCAGACGAATTTCGGTAAAAAACCTTAGTTTTCTGAAATGTCACTATTTCATTATTTTTTGAGGACTCTGAGGACACAAGTGGATTTTATACGACGAAAATGTTAAACTGATGCGTTCGAAGAGTGATTTTTAGATATTTCCTTTTTAGCAAAAGAACAAAGGCTATAGCACACGAATTTCTGTAAAAACCCTTAGTTTTTAAAAATGTCACTATTTCATTAATTTTTGAGGACTCCGAGGACACAAATGGATTTTATACGAGGAAAATGTTAAACTGATGCGTTCGAAGAGTGATTTTTAGATGTTTCCTTTTTAGCAAAAAACCAAAGGGTATAGCACACGAATTTCAGTAAAACCCTCAGTTTTTAAAAATGTCACTATATCATTTTTTTAGGACTCTGAGGACACAAGTGGATTTTATACAACGAAAATGTTAAACTGATGCGTTCAAGAGTAATTTTTAGATATTTCCTTTGTAAGCAAAAAACCAAAGGGTGCACACGAATTTCGGTAAAATCCCAAAGTTTTTAAAAAATGTCAATTTTTCATTATTTTTTAAGGACTCTGAGGAAAAAAAAGGATTTTATACGACGAAAATGTTAAGCTGATGCGTTCTGAGAGTGATTCTTAGATATTTCCTTTTTAGCAAAAAACGAAGGAGTATATGCACACGAATTTCGGTAAAAAACCTTAGTTTTCTGAAATGTCACTATTTCATTATTTTTTGAGGACTCTGAGGAGACAAATGGATTTTATACGACGAAAATGTTAAACTGATGCGTTCGAAGAGTGATTTTTAGATGTTTCCTATTTAGCAAAAAACCATAGGGTATAGCACACGAATTTCATTAAAACCCTCAGTTTTTAAAAATGTCACTATTTCATTTTTTTAGGACTCTCAGGACACAAATGGATTTTATACGAAGAAAATGTTAAACTGATGCGTTCAAGAGTGATTTTTAGATATTTTATTTTTTAGCAAAAACCAAAGGGTATAGCACACGAATTTCGGTAAAAATTAGTTTTCTAAAATGTCACTATTTCATTATTTTTTTAGGACTCTGAGGACACAAATGAATTTTATACGACGAAAATGTTAAACAGATGCGTTCGAAGAGTGATTTTTAGATATTTCCTTTTTTAGAAAAAAGGAAAAAGTAGCACACGAATTTCGGTAAAAACCCTTAGTTTTTAAAAATAACACTATTTCATTATTTTTTGAGGTCTCTGAGGACACAAGTGGATTTTATACGACGAAAATGTTAAACTGATGCGTTCGAAGAGTGATTTTTAGATACTTCCTTTTTTAGCAAAAGAACAAAGGCTATAGCACACGAATTTCTGTAAAAACCCTTAGTTTTTAAAAATGTCACTATTTCATTATTTTTTGAGGATTCCGAGGACACAAATGGATTTTATACGAGGAAAATGTTAAACTGATGCGTTCGAAAAGTGATTTTTAGGTATTTCCTTTGTAAGCAAAAAACCAAAGGGTGCACACGAATTTCGGTAAAATCCCAAAGTTTTTTAAAAATGTCAATTTTTCATTATTTTTCAAGGACTCTGAGGAAAAAAATGGATTTTATACGACGAAAATGTTAAGCTGATGCGTTCTGAGAGTGATTTTTAGATATTTCCTTTTTAGCAAAAAATGAAAGAGTATATGCACACGAATTTCGGTAAAAAACCTTAGTTTTCTGAAATGTCACTATTTCATTATTTTTTGAGGACTCTGAGGACACAAATGGATTTTATACGACGAAAATGTTAAACTGATGCGTTCGAAGAGTGATTTTTAGATATTTCCTTTTTAGCAAAAAACCAAAGCGTATATATAACACACGCATTTCGGTAAAAAACCTTAGTTTTTAAAAATAACACTATTTCATTATTTTTTGAGGACTCTGAGGACACAAGTGGATTTTATACGACGAAAATGTTAAACTGATGCGTTCGAAGAGTGATTTTTAGATATTTCCTTTTTTAGCAAAAGAACAAAGGTTATAGCACACGAATTTCTGTAAAAACCCTTAGTTTTTAAAAATGTCACTATTTCATTAATTTTTGAGGACTCCGAGGACACAAAGGGATTTTATACGAGGAAAATGTTAAACTGATGCGTTCGAAGAGTGATTTTTAGATGTTTCCTTTTTAGCAAAAAACCAAAGGGTATAGCACACGAATTTCCGTAAAAATCCTTACTCTTTAATAATGTCACTATTTCATTATTTTTTGAAGACTCTAAGGACACAAATGGATTTTATACGACGAAAATGTTAAACTGATGCGTTCGAAGAGTGATTTTTAGATACTTTCCTTTTTTAGCAGAAAACCAAAGGGTATATAGCAGACGAATTTCCGTAAAAATCCTTAGTTTTTAGTAATGTCACTATTTTATTATTTTTTGAGGACTCTAAGGACACAAATGGATTTTATACGACGAAAATGTTAAACTGATGCGTTCGAAAAGTGATTTTTAGATGTTTCCTATTTAGCAAAAAACCAAAGGGTATAGCACACGAATTTCATTAAAACCCTCAGTTTTTAAAATTGTCACTATTTCATTTTTTTTAGGACTCTCAGGACACAAATGGATTTTATACGAAGAAAATGTTAAACTGATGCGTTCAAGAGTGATTTTTAGATATTTTTCTTTTTTAGCAAAAACCAAAGGGTATATAGCACACGAATTTCCGTAAAAATCCTTACTCTTTAATAATGTCACTATTTCATTATTTGTTGAAGACTCTAAGGACACAAATGGATTTTATACGTCGAAAATGTTAAGTTGATGCGTTCGAAGAGTGATTTTTAGATATTTCCTTTTTAAGCAAAAAACCAAAGGGTGCACACGAATTTCGGTAAAACCCTAAGTTTCTAAAAAATGTCACTTTTTCATTATTTTTTAAGGACTCTGAGAACACAAATAGATTTTATACGACGAAAATGTTAAGCTGATGCGTTCTAAGAGTGATTTTTAGATATTTCATTTTTTAGCAAAAAATCAAAGGGTATAGCACACGAATTTCGGTAAAAAATAGTTTTCTAAAATGTCACTATTTCATTATTTTTTGAGGACTCTGAGAACACAAATCGATTTTATACGACGAAAATGTTAAACTGATGCGTTCGAAGAGTGATTTTTAGATATTTCCTTTTTAGCAAAAAACCAAAGCATATATTAGCACACGAATTTCGGTAAAAACCCTTAGTTTTTAAAAATAACACTATTTCACTATTTTTTGAGGACTCTCAGGACACAGATGGATTTTATACGACGAAAATGTTAAGCTGATGCGTTCTAAGAGTGATTTTTAGATATTTCATTTTTTAGCAAAAAACCAAAGGGTATAGCACACGAATTTCGGTAAAAACCCTTAGTCTTTAAAAATGTCACTATTTTATTATTTTTTGAGGACCCCGAGGACACAAATGGATTTTATACGACGAAAATGTTAAACTGATGCGTTCGAAGAGTGATTTTTAGATATTTCCTTTTTTAGCAAAAGAACAAAGGCTATAGCACACGAATTTCTGTAAAAACCCTTAGTCTTTAAAAATGTCACTATTTTATTATTTTTTGAGGACCCCGAGGACACAAATGGATTTTATACGAGGAAAATGTTAAACTGATGCGTTCGAAGAGTGATTTTTAGATATTTCCTTTTTAGCAAAAAACCAAAGCGTATATATAACACACGAATTTCGGTAAAAACCCTTAGTTTTTAAAAATAACACTATTTCATTATTTTTTGAGGACTCTGAGGACACAAGTGGATTTTATACGAGGAAAATGTTAAACTGATGCGTTCGAAGAGTGATTTTTAGATATTTCCTTTTTTAGCAAAAGAACAAAGGCTATAACACACGAATTTCTGTAAAAACCCTTAGTCTTTAAAAATGTCACTATTTCATTAATTTTTGAGGACTCCAAGGACACAAATGGATTTTATACGAGGAAAATGTTAAACTGATAAGTTCGAAGAGTGATTTTTAGATGTTTCCTTTTTAGCAAAAAACCAAAGGGTATAGCACACGAATTTCAGTAAAACCCTCAGTTTTTAAAAATGTCACTATATCATTTTTTTAGGACTCTGAGGACACAAGTGGATTTTATACAACGAAAATGTTAAACTGATGCGTTCAAGAGTAATTTTTAGATATTTCCTTTGTAAGCAAAAAACCAAAGGGTGCACACGAATTTCGGTAAAATCCCAAAGTTTTTAAAAAATGTCAATTTTTCATTATTTTTTAAGGACTCTGAGTAAAAAAATGGATTTTATACGACGAAAATGTTAAGCTGATGCGTTCTGAGAGTGATTTTTAGATATTTCATTTTTAGCAAAAAACGAAAGAGTATATGCACACGAATTTCGGTAAAAAACCTTAGTTTTCTGAAATGTCACTATTTCATTATTTTTTGAGGACTCTGAGGACACAAATGGATTTTATACGACGAAAATGTTAAACTGATGCGTTCGAAGAGTGATTTTTAGATACTTTCCTTTTTTAGCAAAAAACCAAAGGGTGCACACGAATGTCGGTAAAACCCTAAGTTTCTAAAAAATGTCACTTTTTCATTATTTTTTAAGGGACTCTGAGAACACAAATAGATTTTATACGACGATAATGTTAAGCTAATGCGTTCTAAGAGTGATTTTTAGATATTTCATTTTTTAGCAAAAAACCAAAGGGTATAGCACACGAATTTCGGTAAAAAATAGTTTTCTAAAATATCACTATTTCATTATTTTTTGAGGACTCTGAGGACACAAATGAATTTTATACGACGAAAATGTTAAACAGATGCGTTCGAAGAGTGATTTTTAGATATTTCCTTTTTAGCAAAAAACCAAAGCGTATATATAACACACGAATTTCGGTAAAAACCCTTAGTTTTTAAAAATAACACTATTTCATTATTTTTTGAAGAATTTAAGGACACAAATGGATTTTATACGACGAAAATGTTAAGCTGATGCGTTCGAAGAGTGATTTTTAGATATTTCCTTTTTTAGCAAAAAACCAAAGGGTGCACACGAATGTCGGTAAAACCCTAAGTTTCTAAAAAATGTCACTTTTTCATTATTTTTTAAGGGACTCTGAGAACACAAATAGATTTTATACGACGATAATGTTAAGCTAATGCGTTCTAAGAGTGATTTTTAGATATTTCATTTTTTAGCAAAAAACCAAAGGGTATAGCACACGAATTTCGGTAAAAAATAGTTTTCTAAAATATCACTATTTCATTATTTTTTGAGGACTCTGAGGACACAAATGAATTTTATACGACGAAAATGTTAAACAGATGCGTTCGAAGAGTGATTTTTAGATATTTCCTTTTTAGCAAAAAACCAAAGCGTATATATAACACACGAATTTCGGTAAAAACCCTTAGTTTTTAAAAATAACACTATTTCATTATTTTTTGAGGACTCTGAGGACACAAGTGGATTTTATACGACGAAAATGTTAAACTGATGCGTTCAAAGAGTGATTTTTAGATATTTCCTTTTTTAGCAAAATAACAAAGGCTATAGCACACGAATTTCTGTAAAAACCCTTAGTCTTTAAAAATGTCACTATTTCATTATTTTTTGAGGACCCCGAGGACACAAATGGATTTTATACGAGGAAAATGTTAAACTGATGCGTTCGAAGAGTGATTTTTAGATGTTTCCTTTTTTGCAAAAAACCAAAGGGTATAGCACACGAATTTCAGTAAAACCCTCAGTTTTTAAAAATGTCACTATTTCATTATTTTTTGAAGAATTTAAGGACACAAATGGATTTTATACGACGAAAATGTTAAGCTGATGCGTTCGAAGAGTGATTTTTAGATATTTCCTTTTTTAGCAAAAAACCAAAGGGTGCACACGAATGTCGGTAAAACCCTAAGTTTCTAAAAAATGTCACTTTTTCATTATTTTTTAAGGGACTCTGAGAACACAAATAGATTTTATACGACGATAATGTTAAGCTAATGCGTTCTAAGAGTGATTTTTAGATATTTCCTTTTTTAGCAAAAAACCAAAGAGTATAGCACACGAATTTCGGTAAAAATTAGTTTTCTAAAATATCACTATTTCATTATTTTTTGAGGACTCTGAGGACATAAATGAATTTTATACGATGAAAATGTTAAACAGATGCGTTCGAAGAGTGATTTTTAGATATTTCCTTTTTAGCAAAAAACCAAAGCGTATATATAACACACGAATTTTGGTAAAAACCCTTAGTTTTTAAAAATAACACTATTTCATTATTTTTTGAGGACTCTGAGGACACAAGTGGATTTTATACGACGAAAATGTTAAACTGATGCGTTCGAAGAGTGATTTTTAGATATTTCCTTTTTTAGCAAAATAACAAAGGGTATAGCACAAGAATTTCTGTAAAAACCCTTAGTCTTTAAAAATGTCACTATTTCATTATTTTTTGAGGACCCCGAGGACACAAATGGATTTTATACGAGGAAAATGTTAAACTGATGCGTTCGAAGAGTGATTTTTAGATGTTTCCTTTTTAGCAAAAAACTAAAGGGTATAGCACACGAATTTCAGTAAAACCCTCAGTTTTTAAAAATGTCACTATTTCATTATTTTTTGAAGAATTTAAGGACACAAATGGATTTTATACGACGAAAATGTTAAGCTGATGCGTTCGAAGAGTGATTTTTAGATATTTCCTTTTTTAGCAAAAAACCAAAGGGTGCACACGAATGTCGGTAAAACCCTAAGTTTCTAAAAAATGTCACTTTTTCATTATTTTTTAAGGGACTCTGAGAACACAAATAGATTTTATACGACGATAATGTTAAGCTAATGCGTTCTAAGAGTGATTTTTAGATATTTCATTTTTTAGCAAAAAACCAAAGGGTATATTACACGAATTTCAGTAAAACCCTCAGTTTTTAAAAATGTCACTATTTCATTATTTTTTGAAGAATTTAAGGACACAAATGGATTTTATACGACGAAAATGTTAAGCTGATGCGTTCGAAGAGTGATTTTTAGATATTTCCTTTTTTAGCAAAAAACCAAAGGGTGCACACGAATGTCGGTAAAACCCTAAGTTTCTAAAAAATGTCACTTTTTCATTATTTTTTAAGGGACTCTGAGAACACAAATAGATTTTATACGACGATAATGTTAAGCTAATGCGTTCTAAGAGTGATTTTTAGATATTTCATTTTTTAGCAAAAAACCAAAGGGTATAGCACACGAATTTCGGTAAAAATTAGTTTTCTAAAATATCACTATTTCATTATTTTTTGAGGACTCTGAGGACACAAATGAATTTTATACGACGAAAATGTTAAACAGATGCGTTCGAAGAGTGATTTTTAGATACTTTCCTTTTTAGCAAAAAACCAAAGCGTATATATAACACACGAATTTCGGTAAAAACCCTTAGTTTTTAAAAATAACACTATTTCATTATTTTTTGAGGACTCTGAGGACACAAGTGGATTTTATACGACGAAAATGTTAAACTGATGCGTTCAAAGAGTGATTTTTAGATATTTCCTTTTTTAGCAAAATAACAAAGGCTATAGCACACGAATTTCTGTAAAAACCCTTAGTCTTTAAAAATGTCACTATTTCATTATTTTTTGAGGACCCCGAGGACACAAATGGATTTTATACGAGGAAAATGTTAAACTGATGCGTTCGAAGAGTGATTTTTAGATGTTTCCTTTTTTGCAAAAAACCAAAGGGTATAGCACACGAATTTCAGTAAAACCCTCAGTTTTTAAAAATGTCACTATTTCATTATTTTTTGAAGAATTTAAGGACACAAATGGATTTTATACGACGAAAATGTTAAGCTGATGCGTTCGAAGAGTGATTTTTAGATATTTCCTTTTTTAGCAAAAAACCAAAGGGTGCACACGAATGTCGGTAAAACCCTAAGTTTCTAAAAAATGTCACTTTTTCATTATTTTTTAAGGGACTCTGAGAACACAAATAGATTTTATACGACGATAATGTTAAGCTAATGCGTTCTAAGAGTGATTTTTAGATATTTCCTTTTTTAGCAAAAAACCAAAGAGTATAGCACACGAATTTCGGTAAAAATTAGTTTTCTAAAATATCACTATTTCATTATTTTTTGAGGACTCTGAGGACATAAATGAATTTTATACGATGAAAATGTTAAACAGATGCGTTCGAAGAGTGATTTTTAGATATTTCCTTTTTAGCAAAAAACCAAAGCGTATATATAACACACGAATTTTGGTAAAAACCCTTAGTTTTTAAAAATAACACTATTTCATTATTTTTTGAGGACTCTGAGGACACAAGTGGATTTTATACGACGAAAATGTTAAACTGATGCGTTCGAAGAGTGATTTTTAGATATTTCCTTTTTTAGCAAAATAACAAAGGGTATAGCACAAGAATTTCTGTAAAAACCCTTAGTCTTTAAAAATGTCACTATTTCATTATTTTTTGAGGACCCCGAGGACACAAATGGATTTTATACGAGGAAAATGTTAAACTGATGCGTTCGAAGAGTGATTTTTAGATGTTTCCTTTTTAGCAAAAAACTAAAGGGTATAGCACACGAATTTCAGTAAAACCCTCAGTTTTTAAAAATGTCACTATTTCATTATTTTTTGAAGAATTTAAGGACACAAATGGATTTTATACGACGAAAATGTTAAGCTGATGCGTTCGAAGAGTGATTTTTAGATATTTCCTTTTTTAGCAAAAAACCAAAGGGTGCACACGAATGTCGGTAAAACCCTAAGTTTCTAAAAAATGTCACTTTTTCATTATTTTTTAAGGGACTCTGAGAACACAAATAGATTTTATACGACGATAATGTTAAGCTAATGCGTTCTAAGAGTGATTTTTAGATATTTCATTTTTTAGCAAAAAACCAAAGGGTATATTACACGAATTTCAGTAAAACCCTCAGTTTTTAAAAATGTCACTATTTCATTATTTTTTGAAGAATTTAAGGACACAAATGGATTTTATACGACGAAAATGTTAAGCTGATGCGTTCGAAGAGTGATTTTTAGATATTTCCTTTTTTAGCAAAAAACCAAAGGGTGCACACGAATGTCGGTAAAACCCTAAGTTTCTAAAAAATGTCACTTTTTCATTATTTTTTAAGGGACTCTGAGAACACAAATAGATTTTATACGACGATAATGTTAAGCTAATGCGTTCTAAGAGTGATTTTTAGATATTTCATTTTTTAGCAAAAAACCAAAGGGTATATTACACGAATTTCAGTAAAACCCTCAGTTTTTAAAAATGTCACTATTTCATTATTTTTTGAAGAATTTAAGGACACAAATGGATTTTATACGACGAAAATGTTAAGCTGATGCGTTCGAAGAGTGATTTTTAGATATTTCCTTTTTTAGCAAAAAACCAAAGGGTGCACACGAATGTCGGTAAAACCCTAAGTTTCTAAAAAATGTCACTTTTTCATTATTTTTTAAGGGACTCTGAGAACACAAATAGATTTTATACGACGATAATGTTAAGCTAATGCGTTCTAAGAGTGATTTTTAGATATTTCATTTTTTAGCAAAAAACCAAAGGGTATAGCACACGAATTTCGGTAAAAATTAGTTTTCTAAAATATCACTATTTCATTATTTTTTGAGGACTCTGAGGACACAAATGAATTTTATACGACGAAAATGTTAAACAGATGCGTTCGAAGAGTGATTTTTAGATATTTCCTTTTTAGCAAAAAACCAAAGCGTATATATAACACACGAATTTCGGTAAAAACCCTTAGTTTTTAAAAATAACACTATTTCATTATTTTTTGAGGACTCTGAGGACACAAGTGGATTTTATACGACGAAAATGTTAAACTGATGCGTTCAAAGAGTGATTTTTAGATATTTCCTTTTTTAGCAAAATAACAAAGGCTATAGCACACGAATTTCTGTAAAAACCCTTAGTCTTTAAAAATGTCACTATTTCATTATTTTTTGAGGACCCCGAGGACACAAATGGATTTTATACGAGGAAAATGTTAAACTGATGCGTTCGAAGAGTGATTTTTAGATGTTTCCTTTTTTGCAAAAAACCAAAGGGTATAGCACACGAATTTCAGTAAAACCCTCAGTTTTTAAAAATGTCACTATTTCATTATTTTTTGAAGAATTTAAGGACACAAATGGATTTTATACGACGAAAATGTTAAGCTGATGCGTTCGAAGAGTGATTTTTAGATATTTCCTTTTTTAGCAAAAAACCAAAGGGTGCACACGAATGTCGGTAAAACCCTAAGTTTCTAAAAAATGTCACTTTTTCATTATTTTTTAAGGGACTCTGAGAACACAAATAGATTTTATACGACGATAATGTTAAGCTAATGCGTTCTAAGAGTGATTTTTAGATATTTCCTTTTTTAGCAAAAAACCAAAGAGTATTATAGCACACGAATTTCGGTAAAAATTAGTTTTCTAAAATATCACTATTTCATTATTTTTTGAGGACTCTGAGGACACAAATGAATTTTATACGATGAAAATGTTAAACAGATGCGTTCGAAGAGTGATTTTTAGATATTTCCTTTTTAGCAAAAAACCAAAGCGTATATATAACACACGAATTTTGGTAAAAACCCTTAGTTTTTAAAAATAACACTATTTCATTATTTTTTGAGGACTCTGAGGACACAAGTGGATTTTATACGACGAAAATGTTAAACTGATGCGTTCGAAGAGTGATTTTTAGATATTTCCTTTTTTAGCAAAATAACAAAGGGTATAGCACAAGAATTTCTGTAAAAACCCTTAGTCTTTAAAAATGTCACTATTTCATTATTTTTTGAGGACCCCGAGGACACAAATGGATTTTATACGAGGAAAATGTTAAACTGATGCGTTCGAAGAGTGATTTTTAGATGTTTCCTTTTTAGCAAAAAACTAAAGGGTATAGCACACGAATTTCAGTAAAACCCTCAGTTTTTAAAAATGTCACTATTTCATTATTTTTTGAAGAATTTAAGGACACAAATGGATTTTATACGACGAAAATGTTAAGCTGATGCGCTCGAAGTGTGATTTTTAGATATTTCCTTTTTTAGCAAAAAACCAAAGGGTGCACACGAATGTCGGTAAAACCCTAAGTTTCTAAAAAATGTCACTTTTTCATTATTTTTTAAGGGACTCTGAGAACACAAATAGATTTTATACGACGATAATGTTAAGCTAATGCGTTCTAAGAGTGATTTTTAGATATTTCATTTTTTAGCAAAAAACCAAAGGGTATAGCACACGAATTTCGGTAAAAATTAGTTTTCTAAAATATCACTATTTCATTATTTTTTGAGGACTCTGAGGACACAAATGAATTTTATACGACAAAAATGTTAAACCGATGCGTTCGAAGAGTGATTTTTAGATATTTCCTTTTTAGCAAAAAACCAAAGCGTATATATAACACACGAATTTCGGTAAAAACCCTTAGTTTTTAAAAATAACACTATTTCATTATTTTTTGAGGACTCTGAGGACACAAGTGGATTTTATACGACGAAAATGTTAAACTGATGCGTTCGAAGAGTGATTTTTAGATATTTCCTTTTTTAGCAAAATAACAAAGGCATAGCACACGAATTTCTGTAAAAACCCTTAGTCTTTAAAAATGTCACTATTTCATTATTTTTTGAGGACCCCGAGGACACAAATGGATTTTATACGAGGAAAATGTTAAACTGATGCGTTCGAAGAGTGATTTTTAGATGTTTCCTTTTTAGCAAAAAACCAAAGGGTATAGCACACGAATTTCAGTAAAACCCTCAGTTTTTAAAAATGTCACTATTTCATTTTTTTAGGACTTTCAGGACACAAATGGATTTTATACGAACAAAATGTTAAACTGATGCGTTCAAGAGTGATTTTTAGATATTTCCTTTGTAAGCAAAAAACCAAAGGGTGCACACGAATTTCGGTAAAATCCCAAAGTTTTTAAAAAATGTCAATTTTTCATTATTTTTTAAGGACTCTGAGGAAAAAAATGGATTTTATACGACGAAAATGTTAAGCTAATGCGTTCTGAGAGTGATTTTTAGATATTTCATTTTTAGCAAAAAACGAAAGAGTATATGCACACGAATTTCGGTAAAAAACCTTAGTTTTCTGAAATGTCACTATTTCATTATTTTTTGAGGACTCTGAGGAAACAAATTGATTTTACACGACGAAAATGTTAAACTGATGCGTTCGAAGAGTGATTTTTAGATACTTTCTTTTTTTAGCAGAAAACCAAAGGGTATATAGCAGACGAATTTCCGTAAAAATCCTTAGTTTTTAGTAATGTCATTATTTGATTATTTTTTGAGGACTCTAAGGACACAAATGGATTTTTTACGACGAAAATGTTAAACTGATGCGTTCGAAAAGTGATTTTTAGATGTTTCCTATTTAGCAAAAAACCAAAGGGTATAGCACACGAATTTCATTAAAACCCTCAGTTTTTAAAAATGTCACTATTTCATTTTTTAGGACTCTCAGGACACAAATGGATTTTATACGAAGAAAATGTTAAACTGATGCATTCAAGAGTGATTTTTAGATATTTTCTTTTTTAGCAAAAACCAAAGGGTATAGCACACGAATTTCCGTAAAAATCCTTAGTCTTTAATAATGTCACTATTTCATTATTTTTTGAAGACTCTAAGGACACAAATGGATTTTATACGACGAAAATGTTAAGCTGATGCGTTCGAAAAGTGATTTTTAGATATTTCCTTTTTTAGCAAAAAACCAAAGGGTGCACACGAATTTCGGTAAAACCCTAAGTTTCTAAAAAATGTCACTTTTTCATTATTTTTTAAGGACTCTGAGAACACAAATAGATTTTCTACGACGAAAATGTTAAGCTGATGCGTTCTAAGAGTGATTTTTAGATATTTCATTTTTTAGCAAAAAACCAAAGGGTATAGTACACGAATTTCGGTAAAAATTAGTTTTCTAAAATGTCACTATTTCATTATTTTTTGAGGACTCTGAGGACACAAATCGATTTTATACGACGAAAATGTTAAACTGATGCGTTCGAAGAGTGATTTTTCGATATTTCCTTTTTAGCAAAAAACCAAAGCGTATAGATAACACACGAATTTCGGTAAAAACCCTTATTTTTTTAAAATAACACTATTTCATTATTTTTTGAGGACTCTGAGGACACAAATGAATTTTATACGACGAAGATGTTAAACTGATTCGTTCGAATAGTGAATTTTAGATATTTCCTTTTTTAGAAAAAAGGAAAAGGCCATATTAGCACACGAATTTCGGTAAAAACCCTTAGTTTTTAAAAATAACACTATTTCATTATTTTTTGAGGACTCTGAGGACACAAGTGGATTTTATACGACGAAAATGTTAATCTGATGCGTTCGAAGAGTGATATTTAGATATTTCCTTTTTTAGCAAAAGAACAAAGGCTATATCACACGAATTTCTGTAAAAACCCTTAGTTTTTAAAAATGTCACTATTTCATTATTTTTTGAAGACTCTAAGGACACAAATGGATTTTATACGAGGAAAATGTTAAACTGATGCGTTCGAAGAGTGATTTTTAGATGTTTCCTTTTTAGCAAAAAACCAAAGGGTATAGCACACGAATTTCAGTAAAACCCTCAGTTTTTAAAAATGTCACTATTTCATTTTTTTTAGGACTCTCAGGACACAAATGGATTTTATACGACGAAAATGTTATGCTGATGCGTTCGAAGAGTGATTTTTAGATATTTCCTTTTTTAGCAAAAAACCAAAGGGTGCACACGAATTTCGGTAAAACCCTAAGTTTCTAAAAAATGTCACTTTTTCATTATTTTTTAAGGGACTCTGAGAACACAAATAGATTTTCTACGACGAAAATGTTAAGCTGATGCGTTCTAAGAGTGATTTTTAGATATTTCATTTTTTAGCAAAAACCCAAAGGGTATAGTGCACGAATTTCGGTAAAAATGAGTTTTCTAAAATGTCACTATTTCATTATTTTTTGAGGACTATGAGGACACAAATGCATTTTATATGACGAAAATGTTAAACAGATGCGTTCGAAGAGTGATTTTAGATATTTCCTTTTTAGCAAAAAACCAAAGCGTATATATAACACACGAATTTCGGTAAAAACCCTTAGTTTTTAAAAATAACACTATTTCATTATTTTTTGAAGACTCTGAGGACAGAAGTGGATTTTATACGACGAAAATGTTAAACTGATGCGTTCGAAGAGTGATTTTTAGATATTTCCTTTTTTAGCAAAATAACAAAGGCTATAGCACACGAATTTCTTTAAAAACCCTTAGTCTTTAATAATGTCACTATTTCATTATTTTTTGAGGACCCCGAGGACACAAATGGATTTTATACGAGGAAAATGTTAAACTGATGCGTTCGAAGAGTGATTTTTAGATGTTTCCTTTTTAGCAAAAAACCAAAGGGTATAGCACACGAATTTCAGTAAAACCCTCAGTTTTTAAAAATGTCACTATTTCATTATTTTTTTAAGAATTTAAGGACACAAATGGATTTTATACGACGAAAATGTTAAGCTGATGCGTTCGAAGAGTGATTTTTAGATATTTCCTTTTTTAGCAAAAAACCAAAGGGTGCACACGAATTTCGGTAAAACCCTAAGTTTCTAAAAAATGTCACTTTTTCATTATTTTTTAAGGGACTCTGAGAACACAAATAGATTTTATACGACGATAATGTTAAGCTAATGCGTTCTAAGAGTGATTTTTAGATATTTCATTTTTTAGCAAAAAACCAAAGGGTATAGCACACGAATTTCGGTAAAAAATAGTTTTCTAAAATATCACTATTTCATTATTTTTTGAGGACTCTGAGGACAAAAATGAATTTTATACGACGAAAATGTTAAACCGATGCGTTCGAAGAGTGATTTTTAGATATTTCCTTTTTAGCAAAAAACCAAAGCGTATATATAACACACGAATTTCGGTAAAAACCCTTAGTTTTTAAAAATAACACTATTTCATTATTTTTTGAGGACTCTGAGGACACAAGTGGATTTTATACGACGAAAATGTTAAGCTGATGTGTTCGAAGAGTGATTTTTAGATATTTCCTTTTTTAGCAAAAGAACAAAGGCTATAGCACACGAATTTCTGTAAAAACCCTTAGTCTTTAAAAATGTCACTATTTCATTATTTTTTGAGGACCCCGAGGACACAAATAGATTTTATACGAGGAAAATGTTAAACTGATGCGTTCGAAGAGTGATTTTTAGATGTTTCCTTTTCAGCAAAAAACCAAAGGGTATATTGCACACGAATTTCAGTAAAACCCTCAGTTTTTAAAAATGTCACTATTTCATTATTTTTTAAGGGACTCTGAGAACACAAATAGATTTTATACGACGAAAATGTTAAGCTGATGCGTTCTAAGAGTGATTTTTAGATACTTTCCTTTTTTAGCAGAAAACCAAAGGGTATATAGCAGACGAATTTCCGTAAAAATCCTTAGTTTTTAGTAATGTCACTATTTTATTATTTTTGAGGACTCTAAGGACACAAATGGATTTTATACGACGAAAATGTTAAACAGATGTGTTCGAAAAGTGATTTTTAGATGTTTCCTTTTTAGCAAAAAACCAAAGGGTATAGCACACGAATTTCATTAAAACCCTCAGTTTTTAAAAATGTCACTATTTCATTTTTTTAGGACTCTCAGGACACAAATGGATTTTATACGAACAAAATGTTAAACTGATGCGTTCAAGAGTGATTTTTAGATATTTCCTTTGTAAGCAAAAAACCAAAGGGTGCACACGAATTTCGGTAAAATCCCAAAGTTTTTAAAAAATGTCAATTTTTCATTATTTTTTAAGGACTCTGAGGAAAAAAATGGATTTTATACGACAAAAATGTTAATCTGATGCGTTCTGAGAGTGATTTTTAGATATTTCATTTTTAGCAAAAAAACGAAAGAGTATATGCACACGAATTTCGGTAAAAAACCTTAGGTTTCTGAAATGTCACTATTTCATTATTTTTTGAGGACTCTGAGGACACAAATGGATTTTATACGACGAAAATGTTAAACTGATGCGTTCGAAGAGTGATTTTTAGATACTTTCCTTTTTTAGCAGAAAACCAAAGGGTATATAGCAGACGAATTTCCGTAAAAATCCTTAGTTTTTAGTAATGTCACTATTTTATTATTTTTTGAGGACTCTAAGGACACAAATGGATTTTATACGACGAAAATGTTAAACTGATGCGTTCGAAAAGTGATTTTTAGATGTTTCCTATTTAGCAAAAAACCAAAGGGTATAGCACACGAATTTCATTAAAACCCTCAGTTTTTAAAAATGTCACTATTTCATTTTTTTAGGACTTTCAGGACACAAATGGATTTTATACGAACAAAATGTTAAACTGATGCGTTCAAGAGTGATTTTTAGATATTTCCTTTGTAAGCAAAAAACCAAAGGGTGCACACGAATTTCGGTAAAATCCCAAAGTTTTTAAAAAATGTCAATTTTTCATTATTTTTTAAGGACTCTGAGGAAAAAAATGGATTTTATACGACGAAAATGTTAAGCTCATGCGTTCTGAGAGTGATTTTTAGATATTTCATTTTTAGCAAAAAACAAAAGAGTATATGCACACGAATTTCGGTAAAAAACCTTAGTTTTCTGAAATGTCACTATTTCATTATTTTTTGAGGACTCTGAGGACACAAATTGATTTTACACGACGAAAATGTTAAACTGATGCGTTCGAAGAGTGATTTTTAGATACTTTCTTTTTTTAGCAGAAAACCAAAGGGTATATAGCAGACGAATTTCTGTAAAAATCCTTAGTTTTTAGTAATGTCACTATTTTATTATTTTTTGAGGACTCTAAGGACACAAATGAATTTTATACGACGAAAATGTTAAACTGATGCGTTCGAAAAGTGATTTTTAGATGTTTCCTATTTAGCAAAAAACCAAAGGGTATAGCACACGAATTTCATTAAAACCCTCAGTTTTTAAAAATGTCACTATTTCATTTTTTTAGGACTCTGAGGACACAAATGGATTTTATACGAACAAAATGTTAAACTGATGCGTTCAAGAGTGATTTTTAGATATTTCCTTTGTAAGCAAAAAACCAAAGGGTGCACACGAATTTCGGTAAAATCCCAAAGTTTTTAAAAAATGTCGATTTTTCATTATTTTTTAAGGACTCTGAGGAAAAAAATGGATTTTATACGACAAAAATGTTAATCTGATGCGTTCTGAAAGTGATTTTTAGATATTTCATTTTTAGCAAAAAAACGAAAGAGTATATGCACACGAATTTCGGTAAAAAACCTTAGTTTTCTGAAATGTCACTATTTCATTATTTTTTGAGGACTCTGAGGACACAAATGGATTTTATACGACGAAAATGTTAAACTGATGCGTTCGAAGAGTGATTTTTAGATACTTTCCTTTTTTAGCAGAAAACCAAAGGGTATATAGCAGACGAATTTCCGTAAAAATCCATAGTTTTTAGTAATGTCACTATTTTATTATTTTTTGAGGACTCTAAGGACACAAATGGATTTTATACGACGAAAATGTTAAACTGATGCGTTCGAAAAGTGATTTTTAGATGTTTCCTATTTAGCAAAAAACCAAAGGGTATAGCACACGAATTTCATTAAAACCCTCAATTTTTAAAAATGTCACTATTTCATTTTTTTAGGACTTTCAGGACACAAATGGATTTTATACGAACAAAATGTTAAACTGATGCGTTCAAGAGTGATTTTTAGATATTTCCTTTGTAAGCAAAAAACCAAAGGGTGCACACGAATTTCGGTAAAATCCCAAAGTTTTTAAAAAATGTCAATTTTTCATTATTTTTTAAGGACTCTGAGGAAAAAAATGGATTTTATACGACAAAAATGTTAAGCTCATGCGTTCTGAGAGTGATTTTTAGATATTTCATTTTTAGCAAAAAACGAAAGAGTATATGCACACGAATTTCGGTAAAAAACCTTAGTTTTCTGAAATGTCACTATTTCATTATTTTTTGAGGACTCTGAGGACACAAATTGATTTTACACGACGAAAATGTTAAACTGATGCGTTCGAAGAGTGATTTTTAGATACTTTCTTTTTTTAGCAGAAAACCAAAGGGTATATAGCAGACGAATTTCCGTAAAAATCCTTAGTTTTTAGTAATGTCACTATTTTATTATTTTTTGAGGACTCTAAGGACACAAATGAATTTTATACGACGAAAATGTTAAACTGATGCGTTCGAAAAGTGATTTTTAGATGTTTCCTATTTAGCAAAAAACCAAAGGGTATAGCACACGAATTTCATTAAAACCCTCAGTTTTTAAAAATGTCACTATTTCATTTTTTTAGGACTCTGAGGACACAAATGGATTTTATACGAACAAAATGTTAAACTGATGCGTTCAAGAGTGATTTTTAGATATTTCCTTTGTAAGCAAAAAACCAAAGGGTGCACACGAATTTCGGTAAAATCCCAAAGTTTTTAAAAAATGTCAATTTTTCATTATCTTTTAAGGACTCTGAGGAAAAAAATGGATTTTATACGACAAAAATGTTAATCTGATGCGTTCTGAGAGTGATTTTTAGATATTTCATTTTTAGCAAAAAAACGAAAGAGTATATGCACACGAATTTCGGTAAAAAACCTTAGTTTTCTGAAATGTCACTATTTCATTATTTTTTGAGGACTCTGAGGACACAAATGGATTTTATACGACGAAAATGTTAAACTGATGCGTTCGAAGAGTGATTTTTAGATACTTTCCTTTTTTAGCAGAAAACCAAAGGGTATATAGCAGACGAATTTCCGTAAAAATCCTTAGTTTTTAGTAATGTCACTATTTTATTATTTTTTGAGGACTCTAAGGACACAAATGGATTTTATACGACGAAAATGTTAAACTGATGCGTTCGAAAAGTGATTTTTAGATGTTTCCTATTTAGCAAAAAACCAAAGGGTATAGCACACGAATTTCATTAAAACCCTCAGTTTTTAAAAATGTCACTATTTCATTTTTTTAGGACTCTGAGGACACAAATGGATTTTATACGAACAAAATGTTAAACTGATGCGTTCAAGAGTGATTTTTAGATATTTCCTTTGTAAGCAAAAAACCAAAGGGTGCACACGAATTTCGGTAAAATCCCAAAGTTTTTAAAAAATGTCAATTTTTCATTATTTTTTAAGGACTCTGAGGAAAAAAATGGATTTTATACGACGAAAATGTTAAGCTAATGCGTTCTGAGAGTGATTTTTAGATATTTCATTTTTAGCAAAAAACGAAAGAGTATATGCACACGAATTTCGGTAAAAAACCTTAGTTTTCTGAAATGTCACTATTTCATTATTTTTTGAGGACTCTGAGGACACAAATTGATTTTACACGACGAAAATGTTAAACTGATGCGTTCGAAGAGTGATTTTTAGATACTTTCTTTTTTTAGCAGAAAACCAAAGGGTATATAGCAGACGAATTTCCGTAAAAATCCTTAGTTTTTAGTAATGTCACTATTTTATTATTTTTTGAGGACTCTAAGGACACAAATGGATTTTATACGACGAAAATGTTAAACTGATGCGTTCGAAAAGTGATTTTTAGATGTTTCCTATTTAGCAAAAAACCAAAGGGTATAGCACACGAATTTCATTAAAACCCTCAGTTTTTAAAAATGTCACTATTTCATTTTTTAGGACTTTCAGGACACAAATGGATTTTATACGAAGAAAATGTTAAACTGATGCATTCAAGAGTGATTTTTAGATATTTTCTTTTTTAGCAAAAACCAAAGGGTATAGCACACGAATTTCCGTAAAAATCCTTAGTCTTTAATAATGTCACTATTTCATTATTTTTTGAAGATTCTAAGGACACAAATGGATTTTATACGACGAAAATGTTAAGCTGATGCGTTCGAAGAGTGATTTTTAGATATTTCATTTTTTAGCAAAAAACCAAAGGGTGCACACGAATTTCGGTAAAACCCTAAGTTTCTAAAAAATGTCACTTTTTCATTATTTTTTAAGGACTCTGAGAACACAAATAGATTTTCTACGACGAAAATGTTAAGCTGATGCGTTCTAAGAGTGATTTTTAGATATTTCATTTTTTAGCAAAAAACCAAAGGGTATAGTACACGAATTTCGGTAAAAATTAGTTTTCTAAAATGTCACTATTTCATTATTTTTTGAGGACTCTGAGGACACAAATCGATTTTATACGACGAAAATGTTAAACTGATGCGTTCGAAGAGTGATTTTTAGATATTTCCTTTTTAGCAAAAAACCAAAGCGTATATATAACACACGAATTTCGGTAAAAACCCTTAGTTTTTTAAAATAACACTATTTCATTAGTTTTTGAGGACTCTGAGGACACAAATGAATTTTATACGACGAAGATGTTAAACTGATTCGTTCGAATAGTGAATTTTAAATATTTCCTTTTTTAGAAAAAAGGAAAAGGCCATATTAGCACACGAATTTCGGTAAAAACCCTTAGTTTTTAAAAATAACACTATTTCATTATTTTTTGAGGACTCTGAGGACACAAGTGGATTTTATAGGACGAAAATGTTAATCTGATGCGTTCGAAGAGTGATATTTAGATATTTCCTTTTTTAGCAAAAGAACAAAGGCTATATCACACGAATTTCTGTAAAAACCCTTAGTTTTTAAAAATGTCACTATTTCATTATTTTTTGAAGACTCTAAGGACACAAATGGATTTTATACGAGCAAAAAGTTAAACTGATGCGTTCGAAGAGTGATTTTTAGAAGTTTCCTTTTTAGCAAAAAACCAAAGGGTATAGCACACGAATTTCAGTAAAACCCTCAGTTTATAAAAATGTCACTATTTCATTTTTTTTAGGACTCTCAGGACACAAATGGATTTTATACGACGAAAATGTTAAGCTGATGCGTTCTAAGAGTGATTTTTAGATATTTCATTTTTTAGCAAAAAACCAAAGGGTATAGGACACGAATTTCGGTAAAAATTAGTTTTCTAAAATGTCACTATTTCATTATTTTTTGAGGACTCTGAGGACACAAATGAATTTTATACGACGAAAATGTTAAACTGGTGTGTTCGAAGAGTGATTTTTAGATATTTCCTTTTTAGCAAAAAACCAAAGTGTATATATAACACACGAATTTCGGTAAAAACCCTTAGTTTTTAAAAATAACACTATTTCATTAGTTTTTGAGGACTCTGAGGACACAAGTGGATTTTATACGACGAAAATGTTAAGCTGATGTGTTCGAAGAGTGATTTTTAGATATTTCCTTTTTTAGCAAAAGAACAAAGGCTGTAGCACACGAATTTCTGTAAAAACCCTTAGTCTTTAAAAATGTCACTATTTCATTATTTTTTGAGGACCCCGAGGACACAAATAGATTTTATACGAGGAAAATGTTAAACTGATGCGTTCGAAGAGTGATTTTTAGATGTTTCCTTTTCAGCAAAAAACCAAAGGGTATTGCACACGAATTTCAGTAAAACCCTCAGTTTTTAAAAATGTCACTATTTCATTATTTTTTAAGGGACTCTGAGAACACAAATAGATTTTATACGACGAAAATGTTAAGCTGATGCGTTCTAAGAGTGATTTTTAGATACTTTCCTTTTTAGCAGAAAACCAAAGGGTATATAGCAGACGAATTTCCGTAAAAATCCTTAGTTTTTAGTAATGTCACTATTTTATTATTTTTGAGGACTCTAAGGACACAAATGGATTTTATACGACGAAAATGTTAAACTGATGCGTTCGAAAAGTGATTTTTAGATGTTTCCTATTTAGCAAAAAACCAAAGGGTATAGCACACGAATTTCATTAAAACCCTCAGTTTTTAAAAATGTCACTATTTCATTTTTTTAGGACTCTCAGGACACAAATGGATTTTATACGAACAAAATGTTAAACTGATGCGTTCAAGAGTGATTTTTAGATATTTCCTTTGTAAGCAAAAAACCAAAGGGTGCACACGAATTTCGGTAAAATCCCAAAGTTTTTAAAAAATGTCAATTTTTCATTATTTTTTAAGGACTCTGAGGAAAAAAATGGATTTTATACGACAAAAATGTTAATCTGATGCGTTCTGAGAGTGATTTTTAGATATTTCATTTTTAGCAAAAAAACGAAAGAGTATATGCACACGAATTTCGGTAAAAAACCTTAGTTTTCTGAAATGTCACTATTTCATTATTTTTTGAGGACTCTGAGGACACAAATGGATTTTATACGACGAAAATGTTAAACTGATGCGTTCGAAGAGTGATTTTTAGATACTTTCCTTTTTTAGCAGAAAACCAAAGGGTATATAGCAGACGAATTTCCGTAAAAATCCTTAGTTTTTAGTAATGTCACTATTTTATTATTTTTTGAGGACTCTAAGGACACAAATGGATTTTATACGACGAAAATGTTAAACTGATGCGTTCGAAAAGTGATTTTTAGATGTTTCCTATTTAGCAAAAAACCAAAGGGTATAGCACACGAATTTCATTAAAACCCTCAGTTTTTAAAAATGTCACTATTTCATTTTTTTAGGACTCTGAGGACACAAATGGATTTTATACGAACAAAATGTTAAACTGATGCGTTCAAGAGTGATTTTTAGATATTTCCTTTGTAAGCAAAAAACCAAAGGGTGCACACGAATTTCGGTAAAATCCCAAAGTTTTTAAAAAATGTCAATTTTCCATTATTTTTTAAGGAC
Organism: Triglochin maritima; assembly: GCA_963682175.1. NCBI lineage: Eukaryota > Viridiplantae > Streptophyta > Magnoliopsida > Alismatales > Juncaginaceae > Triglochin > Triglochin maritima. The sequence goes on along the minus strand of OY821771.1, from coordinate 52,005,756 downwards.
TCTGAGGAAAAAAATGGATTTTATACGACAAAAATGTTAAGCTGATGCGTTCTGAGAGTGATTTTTAGATATTTCCTTTTTAGCAAAAAACGAAAGAGTATATGCACACGAATTTCGGTAAAAAACCTTAGTTTTCTGAAATGTCACTATTTCATTATTTTTTGAGGACTCTGAGGACACAAATGGATTTTACACGACGAAAATGTTAAACTGATGCGTTCGAAGAGTGATTTTTAGATACTTTCCTTTTTTAGCAGAAAACGAAAGGGTATATAGCAGACGAATTTCCGTAAAAATCCTTAGTTTTTAGTAATGTCACTATTTTATTATTTTTTGAGGACTCTAAGGACAAAAATGGATTTTATACGACGAAAATGTTAAACTGATGCGTTCGAAAAGTGATTTTTAGATGTTTCCTATTTAGCAAAAAACCAAAGGGTATAGCACACGAATTTCAGTAAAACCCTCAGTTTTTAAAAATGTCACTATTTCATTTTTTTTAGGACTCTCAGGACACAAATGGATTTTATACGACGAAAATGTTAAGCTGATGCGTTCTAAGAGTGATTTTTAGATATTTCATTTTTTAGCAAAAAACCAAAGGGTATAGCACACGAATTTCGGTAAAAATTAGTTTTCTAAAATGTCAATATTTCATTATTTTTTTAGGACTCTGAGGACACAAATGAATTTTATACGACGAAAATGTTAAACAGATGCGTTCGAAGAGTGATTTTTAGATATTTCCTTTTTTAGAAAAAAGGAAAAAGGCATATTAGCACACGAATTTCAGTAAAAACCCTTAGTTTTTAAAAAATAACACTATTTCATTATTTTTTGAGGACTCTGAGGACACAAGTGGATTTTATACGACGAAAATGTTAAACTGATGCGTTCGAAGAGTGATTTTTAGATATTTCCTTTTTTAGCAAAAGAACAAAGGCTATAGCACACGAATTTCTGTAAAAACCCTTAGTTTTTAAAAATGTCACTATTTCATTATTTTTTGAGGACTCCGAGGACACAAAGGGATTTTATACGAGGAAAATGTTAAACTGATGCGTTCGAAGAGTGATTTTTAGATGTTTCCTTTTTAGCAAAAAACCAAAGGGTATACACGAATTTCAGTAAAACCCTCAGTTTTTAAAAATGTCACTATTTCATTATTTTTTGAAGACTTTAAGGACACAAATGGATTTTATACGAACAAAATGTTAAACTGATGCGTTCAAGAGTGATTTTTAGATATTTCCTTTTTTAGCAAAAAACCAAAGGGTGCACACGAATTTCAGTAAAACCCTAAGTTTCTAAAAAATGTCACTTTTTCATTACTTTTTAAGGGACTCTGAAAACACAAATAGATTTTATACGACGAAAATGTTAAGCTGATGCGTTCTAAGAGTGATTTTTAGATATTTCCTTTTTAGCAAAATAACAAAGGCTATAGCACACGAATTTCTTTAAAAACCCTTAGTCTTTAAAAATGTCACTATTTCATTATTTTTTGAGGACCCCAAGGACACAAATGGATTTTATACGAGTAAAATGTTAAACTGATGCGTTCGAAGAGTGATTTTTAGATGTTTCCTTTTTAGCAAAAAAGCAAAGGGTGTATAGCACACAAATTTCTGTAAAACCCTCAGTTTTTAAAAATGTCACTATTTCATTTTTTTAGGACTCTCAGGACACAAATGGATTTTATACGAACAAAATGTTAAACTGATGCGTTCAAGAGTGATTTTTAGATATTTCCTTTGTAAGCAAAAAACCAAAGGGTGCACACGAATTTCGGTAAAATCCCAAAGTTTTTAAAAAATGTCAATTTTTCATTATTTTTTAAGGACTCTGAGGAAAAAAATGGATTTTATACGACGAAAATGTTAAGCTGATGCGTTCTAAGAGTGATTTTTAGATATTTCCTTTTTTGCAAAAAACGAAAGAGTATATGCACACGAATTTCGGTAAAAAACCTTAGTTTTCTAAAATGTCACTATTTCATTATTTTTTGAGGACTCCGAGGACACAAATCGATTTTATACGACGAAAATGTTAAACTGATGCGTTCGAAGAGTGATTTTTAGATACTTTCCTTTTTTAGCAGAAAACCAAAGGGTAGATAGCAGACGAATTTCCGTAAAAATCCTTAGTTTTTAGTAATCTCACTATTTTATTATTTTTTGAGGACTCTAAGGACACAAATGGATTTTATACGACGAAAATGTTAAACTGATGCGTTCGAAAAGTGATTTTTAGATGTTTCCTATTTAGCAAAAAACCAAAGGGTATATAGCACACGAATTTCATTAAAACCCTCAGTTTTTAAAAATGTCACTATTTCATTTTTTTAGGACTCTCAGGACACAAATGGATTTTATACGAACAAAATGTTAAACTTCTGCGTTCAAGAGTGATTTTTAGATATTTTCTTTTTTAGCAAAAACCAAAGGGTATAGCACACGAATTTCCGTAAAAATCCTTAGTCTTTAATAATGTCACTATTTCATTATTTTTTGAAGACTCTAAGGACACAAATGGATTTTATACGACGAAAATGTTAAGCTGATGCGTTCGAAGAGTGATTTTTAGATATTTCCTTTTTTAGCAAAAAACCAAAGGGTGCACACGAATTTCGGTAAAACCCTAAGTTTCTAAAAAATGTCACTTTTTCATTATTTTTTAAGGACTCTGAGAACACAAATAGATTTTATACGACGAAAATGTTAAGCTGATGCGTTCTAAGAGTGATTTTTAGATATTTCATTTTTTAGCAAAAAACCAAAGGGTATAGCACACGAATTTCGGTAAAAATTAGTTTTCTAAAATGTCACTATTTCATTATTTTTTGAGGACTCTGAGGACACAAATCGATTTTATACGACGAAAATGTTAAACTGATGCGTTCGAAGAGTGATTTTTAGATATTTCCTTTTTAGCAAAAAACCAAAGCGTATAGATAACACACGAATTTCGGTAAAAACCCTTAGTTTTTTAAAATAACACTATTTCATTATTTTTTGAGGAATCTGAGGACACAAATGGATTTTATACGACGAAGATGTTAAACTGATTCGTTCGAAGAGTGAATTTTAGATATTTCCTTTTTTAGCAAAAAAGGAAAAGCGCATATTAGCACACGAATTTCGGTAAAAACCCTTAGTTTTTAAAAATAACACTATTTCATTATTTTTTGAGGACTCTGTGGACACAAGTGGATTTTATACGACGAAAATGTTAAACTAATGCGTTCGAAGAGTGATTTTTAGATATTTCTTTTTTTAGCAAAAGAACAAAGGCTATAAGCACACGAATTTCTGTAAAAACCCTTAGATATTGCCTTTTTAGCAAAAAACAAAGGGTATAGCACACGAATTTCGGTAAAAGCTCTCAGGTTTTTAAAATGTCACTATTTCATTATTTTTTGAGGACTCTGAGGACACAAATGGATTTTATACGACGAAAATGTTAAATTGATGCGTTCGAAGAGAGATTTTTAGATATTTCTTTTTTTAGCAAAAACCAAAGGGTATAACACACGAATTTCGGTAAAAACTCTCAGGTTTTATAAATGTCACTATTTCATTATTTTTTGAGGACTCTGAGGACACAATGGATTTTATACGACGAAAATGTTAAACTGATCGTTCGAAGAGAGATTTTTAGATATTTCCTGTTTTAGCAAAAACCAAAGGGTATAGCACACGAATTTCGGTAAAAGCTCTCAGGTTTTTAAAATGTCACTATTTCATTATTTTTTGAGGACTCTGAGGACAGAAATGGATTTTATACGACGAAAATGTTAAACTTATTCGTTCGAAGAGTGATTTTTAGATATTTCCCTTTTTAGCAAAAAAGCAAAGGGTACACACGAATTTCGGTAAAAATTAGTTTTCTAAAATGTCCATATTTCATTATTTTTTTAGGACTCTGAGGACACAAATGAATTTTATACGACGAAAATGTTAAACAGATGCGTTCGAAGAGTGATTTTTAGATATTTCCTTTTTTAGAAAAAAGGAAAAAGGCATATTAGCACACGAATTTCAGTAAAAACCCTTAGTTTTTAAAAATAACACTATTTCATTATTTTTTGAGGACTCTGAGGACACAAGTGGATTTTATACGACGAAAATGTTAAACTGATGCGTTCGAAGAGTGATTTTTAGATATTTCCTTTTTTAGCAAAAGAACAAAGGCTATAGCACACGAATTTCTGTAAAAACCCTTAGTTTTTAAAAATGTCACTATTTCATTATTTTTTGAGGACTCCGAGGACACAAAGGGATTTTATACGAGGAAAATGTTAAACTGATGCGTTCGAAGAGTGATTTTTAGATGTTTCCTTTTTAGCAAAAAACCAAAGGGTATACACGAATTTCAGTAAAACCCTCAGTTTTTAAAAATGTCACTATTTCATTATTTTTTGAAGAATTTAAGGACACAAATGGAATTTATACGACGAAAATGTTAAGCTGATGCGTTCGAAGAGTGATTTTTAGATATTTCCTTTTTAGCAAAAAACCAAAGGGTGCACACGAATTTCAGTAAAACCCTAAGTTTCTAAAAAATGTCACTTTTTCATTACTTTTTAAGGAACTCTGAAAACACAAATAGATTTTATACGACGAAAATGTTAAGCTGATGCGTTCTAAGAGTGATTTTTAGATATTTCCTTTTTAGCAAAATAACAAAGGCTATAGCACACGAATTTCTTTAAAAACCCTTAGTCTTTAAAAATGTCACTATTTCATTATTTTTTGAGGACCCCAAGGACACAAATGGATTTTATACGAGTAAAATGTTAAACTGATGCGTTCGAAGAGTGATTTTTAGATGTTTCCTTTTTAGCAAAAAAGCAAAGGGTGTATAGCACACAAATTTCTGTAAAACCCTCAGTTTTTAAAAATGTCACTATTTCATTTTTTTAGGACTCTCAGGACACAAATGGATTTTATACGAACAAAATGTTAAACTAATGCGTTCAAGAGTGATTTTTAGATATTTCCTTTGTAAGCAAAAAACCAAAGGGTGCACACGAATTTCGGTAAAATCCCAAAGTTTTTAAAAAATGTCAATTTTTCATTATTTTTTAAGGACTCTGAGGAAAAAAATGGATTTTATACGACGAAAATGTTAAGCTGATGCGTTCTAAGAGTGATTTTTAGATATTTCCTTTTTTGCAAAAAACGAAAGAGTATATGCACACGAATTTCGGTAAAAAACCTTAGTTTTCTGAAATGTCACTATTTCATTATTTTTTGAGGACTCCGAGGACACAAATGGATTTTATACGACGAAAATGTTAAACTGATGCGTTCGAAGAGTGATTTTTAGATACTTTCCTTTTTTAGCAGAAAACCAAAGGGTAGATAGCAGACGAATTTCCGTAAAAATCCTTAGTTTTTAGTAATCTCACTATTTTATTATTTTTTGAGGACTCTAAGGACACAAATGGATTTTATACGACGAAAATGTTAAACTGATGCGTTCGAAAAGTGATTTTTAGATGTTTCCTATTTAGCAAAAAACCAAAGGGTATATAGCACACGAATTTCATTAAAACCCTCAGTTTTTAAAAATGTCACTATTTCATTTTTTAGGACTCTCAGGACACAAATGGATTTTATACGAACAAAATGTTAAACTTCTGCGTTCAAGAGTGATTTTTAGATATTTTCTTTTTTAGCAAAAACCAAAGGGTATAGCACACGAATTTCCGTAAAAATCCTTACTCTTTAATAATGTCACTATTTCATTATTTTTTGAAGACTCTAAGGACACAAATGGATTTTATACGACGAAAATGTTAAGCTGATGCGTTCGAAGAGTGATTTTTAGATATTTCCTTTTTTAGCAAAAAACCAAAGGGTGCACACGAATTTCGGTAAAACCCTAAGTTTCTAAAAAATGTCACTTTTTCATTATTTTTTAAGGACTCTGAGAACACAAATAGATTTTATACGACGAAAATGTTAAGCTGATGCGTTCTAAGAGTGATTTTTAGATATTTCATTTTTTAGCAAAAAACCAAAGGGTATAGCACACGAATTTCGGTAAAAATTAGTTTTCTAAAATGTCACTATTTCATTATTTTTTGAGGACTCTGAGGACACAAATCGATTTTATACGACGAAAATGTTAAACTGATGCGTTCGAAGAGTGATTTTTAGATATTTCCTTTTTAGCAAAAAACCAAAGCGTATAGATAACACACGAATTTCGGTAAAAACCCTTAGTTTTTTAAAATAACACTATTTCATTATTTTTTGAGGAATCTGAGGACACAAATGGATTTTATACGACGAAGATGTTAAACTGATTCGTTCGAAGAGTGAATTTTAGATATTTCCTTTTTAGCAAAAAAGTAAAAGCGCATATTAGCACACGAATTTCGGTAAAAACCCTTAGTTTTTAAAAATAACACTATTTCATTATTTTTTAAGGACTCTGTGGACACAAGTGGATTTTATACGACGAAAATGTTAAACTAATGCGTTCGAAGAGTGATTTTTAGATATTTCTTTTTTTAGCAAAAGAACAAAGGCTATAAGCACACGAATTTCTGTAAAAACCCTTAGATATTGCCTTTTTAGCAAAAACCAAAGGGTATAGCACACGAATTTCGGTAAAAGCTCTCAGGTTTTTAAAATGTCACTATTTCATTATTTTTTGAGGACTCTGAGGACACAAATGGATTTTATACGACGAAAATGTTAAATTGATCGTTCGAAGAGAGATTTTTAGATATTTCCTGTTTTAGCAAAAACCAAAGGGTATAGCACACGAATTTCGGTAAAAGCTCTCAGGTTTTTAAAATGTCACTATTTCATTATTTTTTGAGGACTCTGAGGACACAAATGGATTTTATACGACGAAAATGTTAAACTTATTCGTTCGAAGAGTGATTTTTAGATATTTCCCTTTTTAGCAAAAAAGCAAAGGGTACACACGAATTTCGGTAAAAATCCTTAGTTTTTAAAAATATCACTATTTCATTATTTTTGAGGACTCTGAGGACACAAATGGATTTTATACGACGAAAATGTTAAACTGATACGTTCGAAGAGTGATTTTTAGATATTTTCTTTTTTAGAAAAAACCAAAGGATATAGCACACGAATTTCGGTAAAAACCTTCAGTTATGAAAAATATCTCTATTTCATTATTTTTTGGAGGACTCTGAGGACACAAATGGATTTTATACGACGAAAATGTTAAACCGATGCGTTCGAAGAGTCATTTTTAGATATTTCCTTTTTTAGCAAAAAAGCAACACAGGAATTTCGGTAAAAATCCTTCGTTTTTAAAAATGACACTATTTCATTAATTCTTGAGCACTCTGAGGACACAAATGGATTTTACACGACGAATATGTTAAACTGATGCGTTCGAAGAGAGATTTTTAGATATTTCATTTTTTAGCAAAAACCAAAGGGTATAGCACACGAAATTCGGTAAAAACTCTCAGGTTTTACAAATGTCACTATTTCATTATTTTTTGAGGACTCTGAGGACACAAATGGATTTTATACGACGAAAATGTTAAACTGATGCGTTCGAAGAGTGATTTTTAGATATTTCCTTTTTTAGCAAAAACCAAAGGGTATAGCACACGAATTTCGGTAAAAACTCTCAGGTTTTAAAAATGTCACTATTTCATTATTTTTTGAGGACTCTGAGGACACAAATGGATTTTATACGACGAAAATGTTAAACTGATCGTTCGAAGAGAGATTTTTAGATATTTCATGTTTTAGCAAAAACCAAAGGGTAGCACACGAATTTCGGTAAAAGCTCATGTTTTTAAAATGTCACTATTTCATTATTTTTTGAGGACTCTGAGGACACAAATGGATTTTATACGACGAAAATGTTAAACTTATGCGTTCGAAGAGTGATTTTTAGATATTTCCCTTTTTAGCAAAAAAGCAAAGGGTATAACACACGAATTTCGGTTAAAATCCTTAGTTTTTTAAAATGACACTATTTCATTAATTTTTGAGCACTCTGAGGACACAAATGGATTTTATACGACGAAAATGTTAAACTGATGCGTTCGAAGAGAGATTTTTAGATATTTTCTTTTTTAGCAAAAACCAAAGGGCATAGCACACGAATTTTGGTAAAAACTCTCAGGTTTTAAAAATGTCACTATTTCATTTTTTTTAGGACTCTGAGGACACAAATGGAGTTTATACGACGAAAATGTTAAACTGATCGTTCGAAGAGAGATTTTTTGATATTTCGTTTTTTAGCAAAAAAACAAATGGTATAACACATGAATTTCGGTAAAAATCCTTAGTTTTTAAAAATGTAACTATTTTATTATTTTTGAGGACTCTGAGGACACAAATGGATTTTATACGACAAAAATGTTAAACTGATGCGTTCGAAGAGAGATTTTTAGATATTTCCTTTTTAGCAAAAAAGCAAATGGTATAGCACACGAATTTCTGTAAAAATCCTTAGTTTCTAAAAATGTCACTGTTTTACTATTTTTTGATGACTCTGAGAACACAAATGGATTTTATACGACGAAAATGTTAAACGGATGCGTTCGAAAAGTCATTTTTAGATATATCCTTTTTAGCAAAAACCAAAGGGTATATAGCACACGAATTTCGGTAAAAACTCTCAGGTTTTAAAAATGTCACTATTTCATTATTTTTTGAGGACACTGAGGACACAAATGGATTTTATACAACGAAAATGTTAAACTGATGCGTTCGAAGAGATATTTTTAGATATTTTCTTTTTGAGCAAAAAAGCAAATGGTATAGCACACGAATTTTGGTAAAATCCTTAGTTTTTAAAAATATCACTATTTCATTCTTTTTGAGGACTCTATGGACACAAATGGATTTTATACGACGAAAATGTTAAACTGATGCGTTGGAAGAGTGATTTTAAGATATTTCCTTTTTTAGAAAAAAAAACCAAAGGGTATAGCACACGAATTTTGGTAAAAACCCTCAGTTATGAAAAATGTCACTATTTCATTTATTTTGAGGACTCTGAGGACACAAATGGATTTTATACGACGAAAATGTTAAACTGATGCGTTCGAAGAGTGATTTTTAGATATTTCCTTTTTTAGCAAGAAACAAAAAGTTATAGCACACGAATTTCAGTAAAAACCCTTAGTTTTAAAAAATCTCACTATTTCATTATTTTTTGAGGACTCTGAGAACACAAATGGATTTTATACGACGAAAATGTTAAACTGATGCGTTCGAAGAGTGATTTTTAGATATTTCTTTTTTTAGAAAAAAAACAAAAGTGTATAGCACACGAATTTCGGTAAAAACCCTCAGTTATGAAAAATGTCACTATTTCATTATATTTTGAGGACTCTGAGGACACAAATGGATTTTATACGACGAATATGTTAAACTGGTGCGTTCGAAGAGTGATTTTTAGATATTTCTTTTTTTAGCAAAAAACAAAAAGTTATAGCACACGAATTTCGGTAAAAAACCTTAGTTTTTTAAAATGTCACTATTTCATTATTTTTTGAGGACTCTGAGAACACAAATGGATTTTAAACGACGAAAATGTTAAACTGATGCGTTGGAAGAGTGATTTTTAGATATTTCCTTTTTTAGAAAAAAAAACCAAAGGGTATAGCACACGAATTTTGGTAAAAACCCTCAGTTATGAAAAATGTCACTATTTCATTTATTTTGAGGACTCTGAGGACACAAATGGATTTTATACGACGAAGATGTTAAACTGATGCGTTCGAAGAGTGATTTTTAGATATTTCTTTTTTTAGCAAAAAACAAAAAGTTATAGCACACGAATTTCGGTAAAAAACCTTAGTTTTTAAAAATCTCACTATTTCATTATTTTTTGAGGACTCTGAGAACACAAATGGATTTTATACGACGAAAATGTTAAACCGATGCGTTCGAAGAGTGATTTTTAGATATTTCTTTTTTTAGAAAAAAAACAAGTGTATAGGACACGAATTTCGGTAAAAACCCTCAGTTATGAAAAATGTCACTATTTCATTATATTTTGAGGTCTCTGAGGACACAAATGGATTTTATACGACGAAAATGTTAAACTGATGCGTTCGAAGAGTGATAGAAATTTTCTTTTTAGCAAAAAAACAAATGGTTAGCACACGAATTTTGGTAAAACCCCTCAGGTTTTAAAAATGTTACTATTTAATTATTTTTTGAGGACTCTGAAGACACAAATGGATTTTATACGACGAAAATGTTAAACTGATGCGTTCGAAGAGTGATTTTTAAATATTTCATTTTTTAGCAAAAAACGAAATGTTATAGCACACGAATTTTGGTAAAAATCCTTACTTTTTAAAAATGTCACTGGTTTATTATTTTTTGAGGACGCTGATGACACAAATGGATTTTATACGACGAAAATATTAAACGGATGCGTTCGAAGAGTCATTTTTAGATATTTCCTTTTTTAGCAAAAAAGCAAAGGGTATATATAACACACGAATTTCTGTAAAAACCCTTAGTTTTTAAAAATGTCACTATTTCATTATTTTTTGAGGAGTCTGAGGGCACAAATGGATTTTATACGACGAAAATGTTAAACTGATGCGTTCGACGAGTGATTTTTAGAAATTTTCTTTTTAGCAAAAAAGCAAATGCTATAGCACACGAATTTCGGTAAAAATCCTTAGTTTTTAAAAATGTCACTATTTCATTATTTTTTGAGGACTCTGAGAACACAAATGGATTTTATACGACGAAAATGTTAAACTGATGCGTTCGAAGAGTGATTTTTAGATATTTCTTTTTTTAGAAAAAAACAATAGTGTATAGCACACGAATTTCGGTAAAAACCCTCAGTTATGAAAAATGTCACTATTTCATTATATTTTGAGGACTCTGAGGACACAAATGGATTATATACAACGAAAATGTTAAACTGATGCGTTCGAAGAGTGATTTTTAGATATTTCCTTTTTTAGCAAAAAACAAAAAGTTATAGCACACGAATTTCGGTAAAAAACCTTAGTTTTTAAAAATGTCACTATTTCATTATTTTTTGAGGACTCTGAGAACATAAATGGATTTTATACGACGAAAATGTTAAGCTGATGCGTTGGAAGAGTGATTTTTAGATATTTTCTTTTTTAGAAAAAAAATCAAATGGTATAGCACACGAATTTTGGTAAAAACTCTCAGTTATGAAAAATGTCACTATTTCATTATTTTTTGAGGACTCAGAGAACACAAATGGATTTTATAAGACGAAAATGTTAAACTGATGCGTTCGAAGAGTGATTTTTAGATATTTCTTTTTTGAGAAAAAAACAAAAGTGTATAGCACACGAATTTCGGTAAAAACCCTTAGTTATGAAAAATTTCACTATTTCATTATTTTTTGAGGACTCTGAGGACACAAATGGATTTTATACGACGAAAATGTTAAACGGATGCGTTCGAAGAGTCATTTTTAGATATTTCTTTTTTTAGCAAAAAAGTAAAGGGTATAACAGACGAATTTCTGTAAAAACCCTTAGTTTTTAAAAATATCACTATTTCATTATTTTTTGAGGATACTGAGAACACAAATGGATTTTATACGACGAAAATATTAAACTGATGCGTTCGAAGAGTGATTTTTAGATATTTCTTTTTTTAGAAAAAAAACAAAAGCGTATAACACACGAATTTCTGTAAAAACCCTTAGTTTTACAAATGTCACTATTTCATTTATTTTTTGAGGATTCTGAGGACACAAATGGATTTTATAAGACGAAAATGTTAAACTGATGCGTTCGAAGAGTGATTTTTAGATATTTCCGTTTTTAGAAAAAAACCAAAAGGTATTGCACACGAATTTCGGTAAAACCCCTCAGTTATGAAAAATGTCACTATTTCGTAATTTTTTGAGGACACTGAGGACACAAATGGATTTTATACGACGAAAATGTTAAACTGATGCGTTCGAAGAGTGATTTTTACATATTTCCTTTTTTAGCAAAAAACGAAAAGTTATAGCACACGAATTTTGGTAAAAAACCTTAGTTTTTAAAAATGTCACAATTTTATTATTTTTTGAGGACTCTGAGGACACAAATGGATTTTATACGACGAAAATGTTAGACTGATGCGTTCGAAGAGTGATTTTTAGATATTTCCTTTTTTAGCAAGAAACAAAAAGTTATAGCACACGAATTTCAGTAAAAACCCTTAGTTTTAAAAAATCTCACTATTTCATTATTTTTTGAGGACTCTGAGAACACAAATGGATTTTATAAGACGAAAATGTTAAACTGATGCGTTCGAAGAGTGATTTTTAGATATTTCTTTTTTGAGAAAAAAACAAAAGTGTATAGCACACGAATTTCGGTAAAAACCCTTAGTTATGAAAAATTTCACTATTTCATTATTTTTTGAGGACTCTGAGGACACAAATGGATTTTATACGACGAAAATGTTAAACGGATGCGTTCGAAGAGTCATTTTTAGATATTTCTTTTTTTAGCAAAAAAGTAAAGGGTATAACAGACGAATTTCTGTAAAAACCCTTAGTTTTTAAAAATATCACTATTTCATTATTTTTTGAGGATACTGAGAACACAAATGGATTTTATACGACGAAAATATTAAACCGATGCGTTCGAAGAGTGATTTTTAGATATTTCTTTTTTTAGAAAAAAAACAAAAGTGTATAACACACGAATTTCGGTAAAAACCCTCAGTTATGAAAAATGTCACTATTTCATTATTTTTTGAGGACTCTGAGGACACAAATGGATTTTTTACGACGAAAATTTTAAACTGATGCGTTCGAAGAGTGATTTTTAGATATTTCCTTTTTTAGCAAAAAATGAAAAGTTATAGCACATGAATTTCGGTAAAAAACCTTAGTTTTTAAAAATGTCACTATTTCATTATTTTTGAGGACTCTTAGGACACAAATGGATTTTATACGACGAAAATGTTAAACTGATGCGTTCCAAGAGTGATTTTTAGATATTTCCTTCTTTAGCAAAAAACCAAATGGTATAGCACACCAATTTCGGTAAAAACCCATAGTTTTTAAAAATAACACTATTTCATTATTTTTTGAGGACTCTGAGGACACAAATGGATTTTATACGACGAAGATGTTAAACTGATGCGTTCGAAGAGTGATTTTTAGATATTTCTTTTTTTAGCAAAAAACAAAAAGTTATAGCACACCAATTTCGGTAAAAACCCATAGTTTTTAAAAATAACACTGTTTCATTATTTTTTGAGGACTCTGAGAACACAAATGGATTTTATACGACGAAAATGTTAAACTGATGCGTTCGAAGAGTGATTTTTAGATATTTCCTTTTTTAGAAAAAAAACTAAAGGGTACATACAACACACCAATTTCGGTAAAAACCCACAGTTATAAAAACTGTCACTATTTCATTATTTTTGGAGGATTCTGAGGACAGAAATGGATTTTATACGACGAAAATGTTAAACTGATGCGTTGGAAGGGTGATTTTTAGATATTTCCTTTTTTAGCAAAAACAAAAATTTATTGCACACGAATTTCTGTAAAAACCCTTAGTTTTTAAAAATGTCACTATTTCATTATTTTTGAGGACTCTTAGGACACAAATGGATTTTATACGACGAAAATGTTAAACTGATGCGTTCCAAGAGTGATTTTTAGATATTTCCTTCTTTAGCAAAAAAGGAAAGGGTATATCACACGAATTTCGGTAAAAATTCTTAGTTTTTAAAAATGTCACTATTTCATTATTTTTTGAGGACTCTGAGGACACAAATGGATTTTGTACGACAAAAATGTTAAACTGATGCGTTCGAAGAGTGATTTTTAGATATTTCCTTTTTTAGCAAAAAAGCAAATTGTATAGCACACGAATTTCGGTAAAAATTCTTAGTTTTTAAAAATATCACTATTTCATTACTTTTGAGGGCTCTGAGGACACAAATGGATTTTATACGTCGAAAATGTTAAACTGATGCGTTCGAAGAGAGATTTTTAGATATTTCTTTTTTTAGCAAAAAACAAAAGGGTATATCACACGAATATCGGTAAAAACTCTCAGGTTTTAAAAATGTCACTATTTCATTATTTTTGAGGACTCTAAGGACACAAATGGATTTTATACGACGAAAATGTTAAACTGATGCGTTCGAAGAGTCATTTTTAGATATTTGTTTTTTTAGCAAAAAAGCAAAGGGTATAGCACACGAATTTTGGTAAAACCCCTCAGGTTTTAAAAATAACACTATTTCATTATTTTTTGAGGGCTCTGAGGACAAAAATGGATTTTATACGACGAAAATGTTAAACTGATGCGTTCGAAGAGTGATTTTTAAATATTTCATTTTTTAGCAAAAAACGAAATGTTATAGCACACGAATTTTGGTAAAAATCCTTACTTTTTAAAAATGTCACTGGTTTATTATTTTTTGAGGACGCTGATGACACAAATGGATTTTATACGACGAAAATGTTAAACGGATGCGTTCGAAGAGTCATTTTTAGATATTTCCTTTTTTAGCAAAAAAACAAAGGGTATATATAACACACGAATTTCTGTAAAAACCCTTAGTTTTTAAAAATGTCACTATTTCATTTATTTTTTGAGGATTCTGAGGACACAAATGATTTTATACGACGAAAATGTTAAACTGATGCGTTCGAAGAGTGATTTTTAGATATTTCCGTTTTTAGAAAAAAACCAAAAGGTATTGCACACGAATTTCGGTAAAACCCCTCAGTTATGAAAAATGTCACTATTTCGTAATTTTTTGAGGACACTGAGGACACAAATGGATTTTATACGACGAAAATGTTAAACTGATGCGTTCGAAGAGTGATTTTTACATATTTCCTTTTTTAGCAAAAAACGAAAAGTTATAGCACACGAATTTTGGTAAAAAACCTTAGTTTTTAAAAATGTCACAATTTTATTATTTTTTGAGGACTCTGAGAACACAAATGGATTTTATACGACGAAAATGTTAAACTGATGCGTTCGAAGAGTGATTTTTAGATATTTCCTTTTTTAGCAAAAAACGAAAAGTTATAGCGCACGAATTTTGGTAAAAAAACTTAGTTGTTAAAAATATCACTATTTCATTACTTTTGAGGACTCTGAGGACACAAATGTATTTTATACGACGAAAATGTTAAACTGATGCGTTCGAAGAGAGATTTTTAGATATTTCCTTTTTTAGCAAAAAAGCAAAGGGTATAGCACACGAATTTCGGTAAAAACTCTCAGGTTTTAAAAATGACACTATTTCATTATTTTTTGAGGACTCTGAGGACACAAATGGATTTTATACGACGAAAATGTTAAACGGATGCGTTCGAAGAGTGCTTTTTATATATTACCTTTTTAGCAAAAAACCAATGGGTATAGCACACGAATTTCGGTAAAAATCCTTAGTTTTTAAAAATATCACTATTTCATTACTTTTGGAGGACTCTGAGGACACAAATGGATTTTATACGGAGAAAATGTTAAACTGATTCGTTCGAAGTGAGATTTTTAGATATTTCCCTTTTTAGCAAAAAACCAAATGGTATAGCACACCAATTTCGGTAAAAACCCATAGTTTTTAAAAATAACACTATTTCATTATTTTTTGAGGACTCTGAGGACACAAATGGATTTTATACGACGAAAATGTTAAACTGATGCGTTCGAAGAGTGATTTTTAGATATTTCCTTTTTTACAAAAAAAAGCAAAGGGTATAGGACACGAATTTCGGTAAAAACCCTCAGTTATGAAAAATGTCACTATTTCATTATTTTTTGAGGACTCTAAGGACACTAATAGATTTTATACGACGAAGATGTTAAACTGATGCGTTCGAAGAGTGATTTTTAGATATTTCCTTTTTTCGCAAAAAACCAAAGGGTATGGCACACGAATTTCGGTAAAAAGTCTCAAGTTTTAAAAATAACACTATTTCATTATTTTTGGAGGACTCTGAGGACACAAATGAATTTTATACGACGAAAATGTTAAACTGATTCGTTCGAAGTGAGATTTTTAGATATTTCCTTTTTTAGCAAAAAACAAAAGGGTATAGCACACGAATTTCGGTAAAAACCCATAGTTTTTAAAAATAACACTATTTCATTATTTTTTGAGGACTCTAAGGACACAAAATGCATTTTATACGACGAAAATGTTAAACTGATGCATTGGAAGGGTGATTTTTAGATATTTCCCTTTTTAGCAAAAACGAAAATTTATAGCACACGAATTTCTGTAAAAACCCTTAGTTTTTAAAAATGTCACAATGTCATTATTTTTTGAGGACTCTGAGGACACAAATGGATTTTATACGACGAAAATGTTAAACTGATGCGTTCGAAGAGTGATTTTTAGATATTTCCTTTTTTAGCAAAAAACCAAAGGGTATAGCACACGAATTTCGGTAAAAAGTCTCAGGTTTTAAAAATGTCACTATTTATTGTTTTTTGAGGACTCTGAGGACACAAATGAATTTTATACGACGAAAATGTTAAACTGATTCGTTCGAAGTGAGATTTTTAGATATTTCCTTTTTTAGCAAAAAACAAAAGGGTATAGCACACGAATTTCGGTAAAAAACCATAGTTTTTTAAAATAACACTATTTCATTATTTTTTGAGGACTCTGAGGACACAAAATGCATTTTATACGACGAAAACGTTAAACTGATGCGTTGGAAGAGTGATTTTTAGATATTTCCTTTTTTAGTAAAACGAAAATTTATAGCACACGAATTTCTGTAAAAACCCTTAGTTTTTAAAAATGTCATAATGTCATTATTTTTTGAGGACTCTGAGGACACAAATGGATTTTATACGACAAAAATGTTAAACTGATGCCTTCGAAGAGTGATTTTTAGATATTTCCTTTTTTAGAAAAAAAACGAAAGGGTATAGCACACGAATTTCGGTAAAAACCCTCAGTTATGAAAAATGTCTCTATTTCATTATTTTTGAGGACTCTGAGAACACAAATGGATTTTATACGACGAAAATGTTAAACTGATGCGTTCGAAGAGTGATTTTTAGATATTTCCTTTTTTAGAAAAAAACCAAAGGGTATAACACACGAATTTCGGGAAAAACCCTCAGTTATGAAAACTGTCACTATTTCATTATTTTTGGAGGATTCTGAGGACACAAATGGATTTTATAGGACGAAAATGTTAAACTGATGCGTTCGAAGAGTGATTTTAAGATATTTCCTTTTTTAGCAAAAAACCAAAGGTTATAGCACCCGAATTTCGGTAAAAAACCTTAGTTTTTAAAAATGACACTATCTCATTATTTTTTGGAGGACTCTAAGGACACTAATTGATTTTATACGACGAAAATGTTAAACTGATGCGTTCGAAGAGTGCTTTTTATATATTACCTTTTTAGCAAAAAACCAAAGGGTATAGCACACGAATTTCGGTAAAAACCCTCAGTTATGAAAAATGTCACTATTTCATTAATTTTGGAGGACTCTAAGGACACAAATGGATTTTATACGACAAAAATGTTAAGCTGATTCGTTCGAAGTGAGATTTTTAGATATTTCCCTTTTTAGCAAAAAAAAACAAAGGGTATAGCACACCAATTTCGGTAAAAACCCATAGTTTTTAAAAATAACAATGTTTCATTATTTTTTGAGGACTCTGAGGACACAAATGGATTTTATACGACGAAAATGTTAAACTGATGCGTTGGAAGGGTGATTTTTAGATATTTCCCTATTTAGCAAAAACGAAAATTTATAGCACACGAATTTCTGTAAAAACCCTTAGTTTTTAAAAATGTCACTATTTCATTATTTTTGAGGACTCCGAGGACACAAATGGATTTTATACGACGATAATGTTAAACTGATGCGTTCCAAGAGTGATTTTTAGATATTTCCTTGTTTAGCAAAAAACCAAAGGTTATAGCACACGAATTTCGGTAAAAAACCTTAGTTTTTAAAAATGACACTATCTCATTATTTTTTGGAGGACTCTAAGGACACTAATGGATTTTATACGACGAAAATGTTAGACTGATGCGTTCGAAGAGTGATTTTTAGATATTTCCTTTTTTAGCAAGAAACAAAAAGTTATAGCACACGAATTTCAGTAAAAACCCTTAGTTTTAAAAAATCTCACTATTTCATTATTTTTTGAGGACTCTGAGAACACAAATGGATTTTATACGACGAAAATGTTAAACTGATGCGTTCGAAGAGTGATTTTTAGATATTTCTTTTTTTAGAAAAAAAACAAAAGTGTATAGCACACGAATTTCGGTAAAAACCCTCAGTTATGAAAAATGTCACTATTTCATTATATTTTGAGGACTCTGAGGACACAAATGGATTTTATACGACGAATATGTTAAACTGGTGCGTTCGAAGAGTGATTTTTAGATATTTCTTTTTTTAGCAAAAAACAAAAAGTTATAGCACACGAATTTCGGTAAAAAACCTTAGTTTTTTAAAATGTCACTATTTCATTATTTTTTGAGGACTCTGAGAACACAAATGGATTTTAAACGACGAAAATGTTAAACTGATGCGTTGGAAGAGTGATTTTTAGATATTTCCTTTTTTAGAAAAAAAAACCAAAGGGTATAGCACACGAATTTTGGTAAAAACCCTCAGTTATGAAAAATGTCACTATTTCATTTATTTTGAGGACTCTGAGGACACAAATGGATTTTATACGACGAAGATGTTAAACTGATGCGTTCGAAGAGTGATTTTTAGATATTTCTTTTTTTAGCAAAAAACAAAAAGTTATAGCACACGAATTTCGGTAAAAAACCTTAGTTTTTAAAAATCTCACTATTTCATTATTTTTTGAGGACTCTGAGAACACAAATGGATTTTATACGACGAAAATGTTAAACCGATGCGTTCGAAGAGTGATTTTTAGATATTTCTTTTTTTAGAAAAAAAACAAGTGTATAGGACACGAATTTCGGTAAAAACCCTCAGTTATGAAAAATGTCACTATTTCATTATATTTTGAGGTCTCTGAGGACACAAATGGATTTTATACGACGAAAATGTTAAACTGATGCGTTCGAAGAGTGATAGAAATTTTCTTTTTAGCAAAAAAACAAATGGTATAGCACACGAATTTTGGTAAAACCCCTCAGGTTTTAAAAATGTTACTATTTAATTATTTTTTGAGGACTCTGAAGACACAAATGGATTTTATACGACGAAAATGTTGAACTGATGCGTTCGAAGAGTGATTTTTAAATATTTCATTTTTTAGCAAAAAACGAAATGTTATAGCACACGAATTTTGGTAAAAATCCTTACTTTTTAAAAATGTCACTGGTTTATTATTTTTTGAGGACGCTGATGACACAAATGGATTTTATACGACGAAAATATTAAACGGATGCGTTCGAAGAGTCATTTTTAGATATTTCCTTTTTTAGCAAAAAAGCAAAGGGTATATATAACACACGAATTTCTGTAAAAACCCTTAGTTTTTAAAAATGTCACTATTTCATTATTTTTTGAGGAGTCTGAGGACACAAATGGATTTTATACGACGAAAATGTTAAACTGATGCGTTCGACGAGTGATTTTTAGAAATTTTCTTTTTAGCAAAAAAGCAAATGCTATAGCACACGAATTTCGGTAAAAATCCTTAGTTTTTAAAAATGTCACTATTTCATTATTTTTTGAGGACTCTGAGAACACAAATGGATTTTATACGACGAAAATGTTAAACTGATGCGTTCGAAGAGTGATTTTTAGATATTTCTTTTTTTAGAAAAAAACAATAGTGTATAGCACACGAATTTCGGTAAAAACCCTCAGTTATGAAAAATGTCACTATTTCATTATATTTTGAGGACTCTGAGGACACAAATGGATTATATACAACGAAAATGTTAAACTGATGCGTTCGAAGAGTGATTTTTAGATATTTCCTTTTTTAGCAAAAAACAAAAAGTTATAGCACACGAATTTCGGTAAAAAACCTTAGTTTTTAAAAATGTCACTATTTCATTATTTTTTGAGGACTCTGAGAACATAAATGGATTTTATACGACGAAAATGTTAAGCTGATGCGTTGGAAGAGTGATTTTTAGATATTTTCTTTTTTAGAAAAAAAATCAAATGGTATAGCACACGAATTTCGGTAAAAACTCTCAGTTATGAAAAATGTCACTATTTCATTATTTTTTGAGGACTCAGAGAACACAAATGGATTTTATAAGACGAAAATGTTAAACTGATGCGTTCGAAGAGTGATTTTTAGATATTTCTTTTTTGAGAAAAAAACAAAAGTGTATAGCACACGAATTTCGGTGAAAACCCTTAGTTATGAAAAATTTCACTATTTCATTATTTTTTGAGGACTCTGAGGACACAAATGGATTTTATACGACGAAAATGTTAAACGGATGCGTTCGAAGAGTCATTTTTAGATATTTCTTTTTTTAGCAAAAAAGTAAAGGGTATAACAGACGAATTTCTGTAAAAACCCTTAGTTTTTAAAAATATCACTATTTCATTATTTTTTGAGGATACTGAGAACACAAATGGATTTTATACGACGAAAATATTAAACTGATGCGTTCGAAGAGTGATTTTTAGATATTTCTTTTTTTAGAAAAAAAACAAAAGCGTATAACACACGAATTTCTGTAAAAACCCTTAGTTTTTACAAATGTCACTATTTCATTTATTTTTTGAGGATTCTGAGGACACAAATGGATTTTATAAGACGAAAATGTTAAACTGATGCGTTCGAAGAGTGATTTTTAGATATTTCCGTTTTTAGAAAAAAACCAAAAGGTATTGCACACGAATTTCGGTAAAACCCCTCAGTTATGAAAAATGTCACTATTTCGTAATTTTTTGAGGACACTGAGGACACAAATGGATTTTATACGACGAAAATGTTAAACTGATGCGTTCGAAGAGTGATTTTTACATATTTCCTTTTTTAGCAAAAAACGAAAAGTTATAGCACACGAATTTTGGTAAAAAACCTTAGTTTTTAAAAATGTCACAATTTTATTATTTTTTGAGGACTCTGAGAACACAAATGGATTTTATACGACGAAAATGTTAAACTGATGCGTTCGAAGAGTGATTTTTAGATATTTCCTTTTTTAGCAAAAAACGAAAAGTTATAGCGCACGAATTTTGGTAAAAAAACTTAGTTGTTAAAAATATCACTATTTCATTACTTTTGAGGACTCTGAGGACACAAATGTATTTTATACGACGAAAATGTTAAACTGATGCGTTCGAAGAGAGATTTTTAGATATTTCCTTTTTTAGCAAAAAAGCAAAGGGTATAGCACACGAATTTCGGTAAAAACTCTCAGGTTTTAAAAATGACACTATTTCATTATTTTTTGAGGACTCTGAGGACACAAATGGATTTTATACGACGAAAATGTTAAACGGATGCGTTCGAAGAGTGCTTTTTATATATTACCTTTTTAGCAAAAAACCAATGGGTATAGCACACGAATTTCGGTAAAAATCCTTAGTTTTTAAAAATATCACTATTTCATTACTTTTGGAGGACTCTGAGGACACAAATGGATTTTATACGGAGAAAATGTTAAACTGATTCGTTCGAAGTGAGATTTTTAGATATTTCCCTTTTTAGCAAAAAACCAAATGGTATAGCACACCAATTTCGGTAAAAACCCATAGTTTTTAAAAATAACACTATTTCATTATTTTTTGAGGACTCTGAGGACACAAATGGATTTTATACGACGAAGATGTTAAACTGATGCGTTCGAAGAGTGATTTTTAGATATTTCTTTTTTTAGCAAAAAACAAAAAGTTATAGCACACCAATTTCGGTAAAAACCCATAGTTTTTAAAAATAACACTGTTTCATTATTTTTTGAGGACTCTGAGAACACAAATGGATTTTATACGACGAAAATGTTAAACTGATGCGTTCGAAGAGTGATTTTTAGATATTTCCTTTTTTAGAAAAAAAACTAAAGGGTACATACAACACACCAATTTCGGTAAAAACCCACAGTTATAAAAACTGTCACTATTTCATTATTTTTGGAGGATTCTGAGGACAGAAATGGATTTTATACGACGAAAATGTTAAACTGATGCGTTGGAAGGGTGATTTTTAGATATTTCCTTTTTTAGCAAAAACAAAAATTTATTGCACACGAATTTCTGTAAAAACCCTTAGTTTTTAAAAATGTCACTATTTCATTATTTTTGAGGACTCTTAGGACACAAATGGATTTTATACGACGAAAATGTTAAACTGATGCGTTCCAAGAGTGATTTTTAGATATTTCCTTCTTTAGCAAAAAAGGAAAGGGTATATCACACGAATTTCGGTAAAAATTCTTAGTTTTTAAAAATGTCACTATTTCATTATTTTTTGAGGACTCTGAGGACACAAATGGATTTTGTACGACAAAAATGTTAAACTGATGCGTTCGAAGAGTGATTTTTAGATATTTCCTTTTTTAGCAAAAAAGCAAATTGTATAGCACACGAATTTCGGTAAAAATTCTTAGTTTTTAAAAATATCACTATTTCATTACTTTTGAGGGCTCTGAGGACACAAATGGATTTTATACGTCGAAAATGTTAAACTGATGCGTTCGAAGAGAGATTTTTAGATATTTCTTTTTTTAGCAAAAAACAAAAGGGTATATCACACGAATATCGGTAAAAACTCTCAGGTTTTAAAAATGTCACTATTTCATTATTTTTGAGGACTCTAAGGACACAAATGGATTTTATACGACGAAAATGTTAAACTGATGCGTTCGAAGAGTCATTTTTAGATATTTGTTTTTTTAGCAAAAAAGCAAAGGGTATAGCACACGAATTTTGGTAAAACCCCTCAGGTTTTAAAAATAACACTATTTCATTATTTTTTGAGGGCTCTGAGGACAAAAATGGATTTTATACGACGAAAATGTTAAACTGATGCGTTCGAAGAGTGATTTTTAAATATTTCATTTTTTAGCAAAAAACGAAATGTTATAGCACACGAATTTTGGTAAAAATCCTTACTTTTTAAAAATGTCACTGGTTTATTATTTTTTGAGGACGCTGATGACACAAATGGATTTTATACGACGAAAATGTTAAACGGATGCGTTCGAAGAGTCATTTTTAGATATTTCCTTTTTTAGCAAAAAAACAAAGGGTATATATAACACACGAATTTCTGTAAAAACCCTTAGTTTTTAAAAATGTCACTATTTCATTTATTTTTTGAGGATTCTGAGGACACAAATGGATTTTATACGACGAAAATGTTAAACTGATGCGTTCGAAGAGTGATTTTTAGATATTTCCGTTTTTAGAAAAAAACCAAAAGGTATTGCACACGAATTTCGGTAAAACCCCTCAGTTATGAAAAATGTCACTATTTCGTAATTTTTTGAGGACACTGAGGACACAAATGGATTTTATACGACGAAAATGTTAAACTGATGCGTTCGAAGAGTGATTTTTACATATTTCCTTTTTTAGCAAAAAACGAAAAGTTATAGCACACGAATTTTGGTAAAAAACCTTAGTTTTTAAAAATGTCACAATTTTATTATTTTTTGAGGACTCTGAGAACACAAATGGATTTTATACGACGAAAATGTTAAACTGATGCGTTCGAAGAGTGATTTTTAGATATTTCCTTTTTTAGCAAAAAACGAAAAGTTATAGCGCACGAATTTTGGTAAAAAAACTTAGTTGTTAAAAATATCACTATTTCATTACTTTTGAGGACTCTGAGGACACAAATGTATTTTATACGACGAAAATGTTAAACTGATGCGTTCGAAGAGAGATTTTTAGATATTTCCTTTTTTAGCAAAAAAGCAAAGGGTATAGCACACGAATTTCGGTAAAAACTCTCAGGTTTTAAAAATGACACTATTTCATTATTTTTTGAGGACTCTGAGGACACAAATGGATTTTATACGACGAAAATGTTAAACGGATGCGTTCGAAGAGTGCTTTTTATATATTACCTTTTTAGCAAAAAACCAATGGGTATAGCACACGAATTTCGGTAAAAATCCTTAGTTTTTAAAAATATCACTATTTCATTACTTTTGGAGGACTCTGAGGACACAAATGGATTTTATACGGAGAAAATGTTAAACTGATTCGTTCGAAGTGAGATTTTTAGATATTTCCCTTTTTAGCAAAAAACCAAATGGTATAGCACACCAATTTCGGTAAAAACCCATAGTTTTTAAAAATAACACTATTTCATTATTTTTTGAGGACTCTGAGGACACAAATGGATTTTATACGACGAAAATGTTAAACTGATGCGTTCGAAGAGTGA
This sequence comes from Triglochin maritima, assembly GCA_963682175.1. NCBI lineage: Eukaryota > Viridiplantae > Streptophyta > Magnoliopsida > Alismatales > Juncaginaceae > Triglochin > Triglochin maritima. The sequence continues at coordinate 51,981,468 of OY821771.1, read as the reverse complement.
TTTTTAGATATTTCCTTTTTTACAAAAAAAAAGCAAAGGGTATAGGACACGAATTTCGGTAAAAACCCTCAGTTATGAAAAATGTCACTATTTCATTATTTTTTGAGGACTCTAAGGACACTAATAGATTTTATACGACGAAGATGTTAAACTGATGCGTTCGAAGAGTGATTTTTAGATATTTCCTTTTTTCGCAAAAAACCAAAGGGTATGGCACACGAATTTCGGTAAAAAGTCTCAAGTTTTAAAAATAACACTATTTCATTATTTTTGGAGGACTCTGAGGACACAAATGAATTTTATACGACGAAAATGTTAAACTGATTCGTTCGAAGTGAGATTTTTAGATATTTCCTTTTTTAGCAAAAAACAAAAGGGTATAGCACACGAATTTCGGTAAAAACCCATAGTTTTTAAAAATAACATTATTTCATTATTTTTTGAGGACTCTAAGGACACAAAATGCATTTTATACGACGAAAATGTTAAACTGATGCATTGGAAGGGTGATTTTTAGATATTTCCCTTTTTAGCAAAAACGAAAATTTATAGCACACGAATTTCTGTAAAAACCCTTAGTTTTTAAAAATGTCACAATGTCATTATTTTTTGAGGACTCTGAGGACACAAATGGATTTTATACGACGAAAATGTTAAACTGATGCGTTCGAAGAGTGATTTTTAGATATTTCCTTTTTTAGCAAAAAACCAAAGGGTATAGCACACGAATTTCGGTAAAAAGTCTCAGGTTTTAAAAATGTCACTATTTATTGTTTTTTGAGGACTCTAAGGACACAAATGAATTTTATACGACGAAAATGTTAAACTGATTCGTTCGAAGTGAGATTTTTAGATATTTCCTTTTTTAGCAAAAAACAAAAGGGTATAGCACACGAATTTCGGTAAAAAACCATAGTTTTTTAAAATAACACTATTTCATTATTTTTTGAGGACTCTGAGGACACAAAATGCATTTTATACGACGAAAACGTTAAACTGATGCGTTGGAAGAGTGATTTTTAGATATTTCCTTTTTTAGTAAAACGAAAATTTATAGCACACGAATTTCTGTAAAAACCCTTAGTTTTTAAAAATGTCATAATGTCATTATTTTTTGAGGACTCTGAGGACACAAATGGATTTTATACGACAAAAATGTTAAACTGATGCCTTCGAAGAGTGATTTTTAGATATTTCCTTTTTTAGAAAAAAAAACGAAAGGGTATAGCACACGAATTTCGGTAAAAACCCTCAGTTATGAAAAATGTCTCTATTTCATTATTTTTGAGGACTCTGAGAACACAAATGGATTTTATACGACGAAAATGTTAAACTGATGCGTTCGAAGAGTGATTTTTAGATATTTCCTTTTTTAGAAAAAAACCAAAGGGTATAACACACGAATTTCGGGAAAAACCCTCAGTTATGAAAACTGTCACTATTTCATTATTTTTGGAGGATTCTGAGGACACAAATGGATTTTATAGGACGAAAATGTTAAACTGATGCGTTCGAAGAGTGATTTTAAGATATTTCCTTTTTTAGCAAAAAACCAAAGGTTATAGCACCCGAATTTCGGTAAAAAACCTTAGTTTTTAAAAATGACACTATCTCATTATTTTTTGGAGGACTCTAAGGACACTAATTGATTTTATACGACGAAAATGTTAAACTGATGCGTTCGAAGAGTGCTTTTTATATATTACCTTTTTAGCAAAAAACCAAAGGGTATAGCACACGAATTTCGGTAAAAACCCTCAGTTATGAAAAATGTCACTATTTCATTAATTTTGGAGGACTCTAAGGACACAAATGGATTTTATACGACAAAAATGTTAAGCTGATTCGTTCGAAGTGAGATTTTTAGATATTTCCCTTTTTAGCAAAAAAAAACAAAGGGTATAGCACACCAATTTCGGTAAAAACCCATAGTTTTTAAAAATAACAATGTTTCATTATTTTTTGAGGACTCTGAGGACACAAATGGATTTTATACGACGAAAATGTTAAACTGATGCGTTGGAAGGGTGATTTTTAGATATTTCCCTATTTAGCAAAAACGAAAATTTATAGCACACGAATTTCTGTAAAAACCCTTAGTTTTTAAAAATGTCACTATTTCATTATTTTTGAGGACTCCGAGGACACAAATGGATTTTATACGACGATAATGTTAAACTGATGCGTTCCAAGAGTGATTTTTAGATATTTCCTTTTTTAGCAAAAAACCAAAGGTTATAGCACACGAATTTCGGTAAAAAACCTTAGTTTTTAAAAATGACACTATCTCATTATTTTTTGGAGGACTCTAAGGACACTAATGGATTTTATACGACGAAAATGTTAAACTGATGCGTTCGAAGAGTGCTTTTTATATATTACCTTTTTAGCAAAAAACCAATGGGTATAGCACACGAATTTCGGTAAAAACCCTCAGTTATAAAAAATGTCACTATTTCATTAATTTTGGAGGACTCTAAGGACACAAATGGATTTTATACGACGAAAATGTTAAGCTGATTCGTTCAAAGTGAGATTTTTAGATATTTCCCTTTTAGCAAAAAAACAAAGGGTATAGCACACCAATTTCGGTAAAAACCCATAGTTTTTAAAAATAACAATGTTTCATTATTTTTTAAGGACTCTGAGGACACAAATGGATTTTATACGACGAAAATGTTAAACTGATGCGTTGGAAGGGTGATTTTTAGATATTTCCCTTTTTAGCAAAAACGAAAATTTATAGCACACGAATTTCTGTAAAAACCCTTAGTTTTTAAAAATGTCACTATTTCATTATTTTTGAGGACTCCGAGGACACAAATGGATTTTATACGACGAAAATGTTAAACTGATGCGTTCCAAGAGTGATTTTTAGATATTTCCTTTTTTAGCAAAAAAGGAAAGGGTATATTACACGAATTTTGGTAAAAAACCTTAGTTTTTAAAAATGACACAATCTCATTATTTTTTGAAGGACTCTAAGGACACTAATAGATTTTATACGACAAAAATGTTAAACTGATGCGTTCGAAGAGTGCTTTTTATATATTACCTTTTTAGCAAAAACCAAAGGGTATATAGCACACGAATTTCGGTAAAAACCCGCAGTTATGAAAAATGTCACTATTTCATTAATTTTGGAGGACTCTAATGACACAAATGGATTTTATACGACGAAAATGTTAAACTGATTCGTTCGAAGTGAGATTTTTAGATATTTCCTTTTTTAGCAAAAAACAAAAGGGTATAGCACACGAATTTCGGTAAAAACCCATAGTTTTTAAAAATAACACTATTTCGTTATTTTTTGAGGACTCTGAGGACACAAAATGCATTTTATACGACGAAAATGTTAAACTGATGCGTTGGAAGAGTGATTTTTAGATATTTCCTTTTTTAGCAAAAAACAAAAAGTTATAGCACACGAATTTCGGGAAAACCCCTCAGTTATGAAAATTGTCACTATTTCATTATTTTTTGAGGATTCTGAGGACACAAATGGATTTTATAGGACGAAAATGTTAAACTGATGCGTTCGAAGAGTGATTTTTAGATATTTCCTTTTTTAGCAAAAAACCAAAGGTTATAGCACACGAATTTCGGTAAAAAACCTTAGTTTTTAAAAATGACACTATCTCATTATTTTTTGGAGGACTCTAAGGACACTAATGGATTTTATACGACGAAAATGTTAAACTGATGCGTTCGAAGAGTGCTTTTTATATATTACCTTTTTAGCAAAAAACCAATGGGTATAGCACACGAATTTCGGTAAAAACCCTCAGTTATAAAAAATGTCACTATTTCATTAATTTTGGAGGACTCTAAGGACACAAATGGATTTTATACGACGAAAATGTTAAGCTGATTCGTTCAAAGTGAGATTTTTAGATATTTCCCTTTTAGCAAAAAAACAAAGGGTATAGCACACCAATTTCGGTAAAAACCCATAGTTTTTAAAAATAACAATGTTTCATTATTTTTTAAGGACTCTGAGGACACAAATGGATTTTATACGACGAAAATGTTAAACTGATGCGTTGGAAGGGTGATTTTTAGATATTTCCCTTTTTAGCAAAAACGAAAATTTATAGCACATGAATTTCTGTAAAAACCCTTAGTTTTTAAAAATGTCACTATTTCATTATTTTTGAGGACTCCGAGGACACAAATGGATTTTATACGACGAAAATGTTAAACTGATGCGTTCCAAGAGTGATTTTTAGATATTTCCTTTTTTAGCAAAAAAGGAAAGGGTATATTACACGAATTTCGGTAAAAAACCTTAGTTTTTAAAAATGACACAATCTCATTATTTTTTGAAGGACTCTAAGGACACTAATAGATTTTATACGACAAAAATGTTAAACTGATGCGTTCGAAGAGTGCTTTTTATATATTACCTTTTTAGCAAAAACCAAAGGGTATATAGCACACGAATTTCGGTAAAAACCCGCAGTTATGAAAAATGTCACTATTTCATTAATTTTGGAGGACTCTAATGACACAAATGGATTTTATACGACGAAAATGTTAAGCTGATTCATTCGAAGTGAGATTTTTAGATTTTCCCATTTTAGCAAAAAACCAAAGGGTATAGCACACGAATTTCGGTAAAAACCCATAGTTTTTAAAAATAACACTATTTCATTATTTTTTGAGGACTCTGAGGACACAAAATGCATTTTATACGACGAAAATGTTAAACTGATGCGTTGGAAGAGTGATTTTTAGATATTTCCTTTTTTAGTAAAACGAAAATTTATAGCACACGAATTTCTGTAAAAACTCTTAGTTTTTAAAAATGTCACAATGTCATTATTTTTTGAGGACTCTGAGGACACAAATGGATTTTATACGACGAAAATGTTAAACTGATGCGTTCGAAGAGTGATTTTTAGATATTTCCTTTTTTAGCAAAAAACCAAAGGGTATAGCACACGAATTTCGGTAAAAAGTCTCAGTTATGAAAAATGTCTCTATTTCATTATTTTTGAGGACTCTGAGAACACAAATGGATTTTCTACGACGAAAATGTTAAACTGATGTGTTCGAAGAGTGATTTTTAGATATTTCCTTTTTTAGAAAAAAAAACAAAGGGTATAACACACGAATTTCGGGAAAACCCCTCAGTTATGAAAATTGTCACTATTTCATTATTTTTTGAGGATTCTGAGGACACAAATGGATTTTATAGGACGAAAATGTTAAACTGATGCGTTCGAAGAGTGATTTTTAGATATTTCCTTTTTTAGCAAAAAACCAAAGGTTATAGCACACGAATTTCGGTAAAAAACCTTAGTTTTTAAAAATGACACTATCTCATTATTTTTTGGAGGACTCTAAGGACACTAATGGATTTTATACGACGAAAATGTTAAACTGATGCGTTCGAAGAGTGCTTTTTATATATTACCTTTTTAGCAAAAACCAAAGGGTATATAGCACACGAATTTCGGTAAAAACCCGCAGTTATGAAAAATGTCACTATTTCATTAATTTTGGAGGACTCTAATGACACAAATGGATTTTATACGACGAAAATGTTAAACTGATTCGTTCGAAGTGAGATTTTTAGATATTTCCTTTTTTAGCAAAAAACAAAAGGGTATAGCACACGAATTTCGGTAAAAAACCCATAGTTTTTAAAAATAACACTATTTCATTATTTTTTGAGGACTCTGAGGACACAAAATGCATTTTATACGACGAAAATGTTAAACTGATGCGTTGGAAGAGTGATTTTTAGATATTTCCTTTTTTAGTAAAACGAAAATTTATAGCACACGAATTTCTGTAAAAACCCTTAGTTTTTAAAAATGTCACAATGTCATTATTTTTTGAGGACTCTGAGGACACAAATGGATTTTATACGACGAAAATGTTAAACTGATGCGTTCGAAGAGTGATTTTTAGATATTTCCTTTTTTAGCAAAAAACCAAAGGGTATAGCACACGAATTTCGGTAAAAAGTCTCAGGTTTTAAAAATGTCACTATTTCATTATTTTTTGAGGACTCTGAGGACACAAATGAATTTTATACGACGAAAATGTTAAATTGATTCGTTCGAAGTGAGATTTTTAGATATTTCCTTTTTTAGCAAAAAACAAAAGGGTATAGCACACGAATTTCGGTAAAAACCCATAGTTTTTTAAAATAACACTATTTCATTATTTATTGAGGACTCTGAGGACACAAAATGCATTTTATACGACGAAAATGTTAAACTGATGCGTTGGAAGAGTGATTTTTAGATATTTCCTTTTTTAGTAAAACAAAAATTTATAGCACACGAATTTCTGTAAAAACCCTTAGTTTTTAAAAATGTCACAATGTCATTATTTTTTGAGGACTCTGAGGACACAAATGGATTTTATGCGACAAAAATGTTAAACTGATGCGTTCGAAGAGTGATTTTTAGATATTTCCTTTTTAGCAAAAAAGCAAATGGTATAGCACACGAATTTCTGTAAAAATCCTTAGTTTTTAAAAATGTCACTATTTCATTTTTTTTAGGACTCTGAGGACACAAATGAATTTTATACGACAAAAATGTTAAACTGATTCGTTCGAAATGAGATTTTTAGATATTTCCTTTTTTTAGCAAAAAACCAAAGGGGTATAGCACACGAATTTTGGTAAAAACCCTCAGGTTTTAAAAATAACACTATTTCATTATTTTTTGAGGACTCTGAGGACACAAATGGATTTTTTACGACGAAAATGTTAAACTGATGCGTTCGAAGAGTGATTTTTAGATATTTCCTTTTTTAGAAAAAAAACCAAAGGGTATAGCACACGAATTTCGGTAAAGACCCTCAGTTATGAAAAATGTCACTATTTCATTATTTTTGAGGACTCTGAGGACACAAATGGATTTTATAGGACGAAAATGTTAAACTGATGCGTTCGAAGAGTGATTTTTAGATATTTCCTTTTTTAGCAAAAAACCAAAGGTTATAACACACGAATTTCGGTAAAAAACCTTAGTTTTTGAAAATGACACTATCTCATTATTTTTTGGAGGACTCTAAGGACAGTAATAGATATTATACGACGAAAATGTTAAACTGATGCGTTCGAAGAGTGCTTTTTATATATTACCTTTTTAGCAAAAAACCAATGGGTATAGCACACGAATTTCGGTAAAAACCCTCAGTTATGAAAAATGTCACTATTTCATTAATTTTGGAGGACTCTAATGACACAAATGGATTTTATACGACGAAAATGTTAAGCTGATTCATTCGAAGTGAGATTTTTAGATTTTCCCATTTTAGCAAAAAACCAAAGGGTATAGCACACCAATTTCGGTAAAAACCCATAGTTTTTAAAAATAACACTGTTTCATTATTTTTTGAGGACTCTGAGGACACAAATGGATTTTATACGATGAAAATGTTAAACTGATGCGTTGGAAGGGTGATTTTTAGATATTTCCCTTTTTAGCAAAAACGAAAATTTATAGCACACAAATTTCTGTAAAAACCCTTAGTTTTTAAAAATGTCACTATTTCATTATTTTTGAGGACTCCGAAGACACAAATGGATTTTATACGACGAAAATGTTAAACGGATGCGTTCTAAGAGTGATTTTTAGATATTTCCTTTTTTAGTAAAAAAGGAAAAGGGTATAGCACACGAATTTTGGTAAAAATCCTTAGTTTTTAAAAATGTCACTGTTTTATTATTTTTTGAGGACTCTGATGACACAAATGGATTTTATACGACGAAAATGTTAAACAGATGTGTTCGAAGAGTCATTTTTTAGCAAAAACCAAAGGGTATAGCACACGAATTTTGGTAAAAACCCTCTGGTTTTAAAAACAACACTATCTAATTATTTTTTGGAGGACTCTAAGGACACTAATAGATTTTATACGACGAAAATGTTAAACTGATGCGTTCGAAGAGTGATTTTTAGATATTTCATTTTTTAGCAAAAAACGAAAAGTTGTAGCACACGAATTTTGGTAAAAATCCTTACTTTTTAAAAATGTCACTGTTTTATTATTTTTTGAGGACTCTGATGACACTAATGGATTTTATTCGACGAAAATGTTAAACTGATGCGTTCAAAGAGTGATTTTTAGATATTTCCTTTTTTACAAAAAAAACAAAAAGGTATAGCACACGAATTTCGGTAAAAACCCTTAGTTATGAAAAATGTCACTATTTCATTATTTTTTGAGGACTCTGACGACACAAATGGATTTTATACGACGAAAATGTTAAACTGATGCGTTCGAAGAGTGATTTTTAGATATTTCCTTTTTAGCAAAAAAGCAAACGGTATAGCACACGAATTTCTGTAAAAATCCTTAGTTTTTAAAAATGTCACTATTTCATTATTTTTTAGGACTCTGAGGACACAAATGAATTTTATACGACAAAAATGTTAAACTGATTGGTTCGAAATGAGATATTTAGATATTTCCTTTTTTTAGCAAACAACCAAAAGGTATAGCACACGAATTTTTGTAAAAACCCTCAGGTTTTAAAAATAACACTATTTCATTATTTTTTTAGGACTCTGAGGACACAAATGGATTTTATACGACGAAAATGTTAAACTGATGCGTTCGAAGAGTGATTTTTAGATATTTCCTTTTTTAGAAAATAAAACGAAAGGGTATAGCACACGAATTTCGGTAAAAACCCTCAGTTATGAAAAATGTCTCTATTTCATTATTTTTGAGGACTCTGAGAACACAAATGGATTTTCTACGACGAAAATGTTAAACTGATGTGTTCGAAGAGTGATTTTTAGATATTTCCTTTTTTAGAAAAAAAAACAAAGGGTATAACACACGAATTTCGGGAAAACCCCTCAGTTATGAAAATTGTCACTATTTCATTATTTTTTGAGGATTCTGAGGACACAAATGGATTTTATAGGACGAAAATGTTAAACTGATGCGTTCGACGAGTGATTTTTAGATATTTCCTTTTTTAGCAAAAAACCAAAGGTTATAGCACACGAATTTCGGTAAAAAACCTTAGTTTTTGAAAATGACACTATCTCATTATTTTTTGGAGGACTCTAAGGACAGTAATAGATATTATACGACGAAAATGTTAAACTGATGCGTTCGAAGAGTGCTTTTTATATATTACCTTTTTAGCAAAAAACCAATGGGTATAGCACACGAATTTCGGTAAAAACCCTCAGTTATGAAAAATGTCACTATTTCATTAATTTTGGAGGACTCTAATGACACAAATGGATTTTATACGACGAAAATGTTAAGCTGATTCATTCGAAGTGAGATTTTTAGATATTTCCCATTTTAGCAAAAAACCAAAGGGTATAGCACACCAATTTCGGTAAAAACCCATAGTTTTTAAAAATAACACTGTTTCATTATTTTTTGAGGACTCTGAGGACACAAATGGATTTTATACGATGAAAATGTTAAACTGATGCGTTGGAAGGGTGATTTTTAGATATTTCCCTTTTTAGCAAAAACGAAAATTTATAGCACACAAATTTCTGTAAAAACCCTTAGTTTTTAAAAATGTCACTATTTCATTATTTTTGAGGACTCCGAAGACACAAATGGATTTTATACGACGAAAATGTTAAACGGATGCGTTCTAAGAGTGATTTTTAGATATTTCCTTTTTTAGTAAAAAAGGAGAAGGGTATAGCACACGAATTTTGGTAAAAATCCTTAGTTTTTAAAAATGTCACTGTTTTATTATTTTTTGAGGACTCTGATGACACAAATGGATTTTATACGACGAAAATGTTAAACAGATGTGTTCGAAGTGTCATTTTTTAGCAAAAACCAAAGGGTATAGCACACGAATTTTGGTAAAAACCCTCTGGTTTTAAAAACAACACTATCTAATTATTTTTTGGAGGACTCTAAGGACACTAATAGATTTTATACGACGAAAATGTTAAACTGATGCGTTCGAAGAGTGATTTTTAGATATTTCATTTTTTAGCAAAAAACGAAAAGTTGTAGCACACGAATTTTGGTAAAAATCCTTACTTTTTAAAAATGTCACTGTTTTATTATTTTTTGAGGACTCTGATGACACTAATGGATTTTATTCGACGAAAATGTTAAACTGATGCGTTCAAAGAGTGATTTTTAGATATTTCCTTTTTTACAAAAAAAACAAAAGGGTATAGCACACGAATTTCGGTAAAAACCCTTAGTTATGAAAAATGTCACTATTTCATTATTTTTTGAGGACTCTGACGACACAAATGGATTTTATACGACGAAAATGTTAAACTGATGCGTTCGAAGAGTGATTTTTAGATATTTCCTTTTTAGCAAAAAAGCAAACGGTATAGCACACGAATTTCTGTAAAAATCCTTAGTTTTTAAAAATGTCACTATTTCATTATTTTTTAGGACTCTGAGGACACAAATGAATTTTATACGACAAAAATGTTAAACTGATTGGTTCGAAATGAGATATTTAGATATTTCCTTTTTTTAGCAAACAACCAAAAGGTATAGCACACGAATTTTTGTAAAAACCCTCAGGTTTTAAAAATAACACTATTTCATTATTTTTTTAGGACTCTGAGGACACAAATGGATTTTATACGACGAAAATGTTAAACTGATGCGTTCGAAGAGTGATTTTTAGATATTTCCTTTTTTAGAAAATAAAACGAAAGGGTATAGCACACGAATTTCGGTAAAAACCCTCAGTTATGAAAAATGTCTCTATTTCATTATTTTTGAGGACTCTGAGAACACAAATGGATTTTCTACGACGAAAATGTTAAACTGATGTGTTCGAAGAGTGATTTTTAGATATTTCCTTTTTTAGAAAAAAAAACAAAGGGTATAACACACGAATTTCGGGAAAACCCCTCAGTTATGAAAATTGTCACTATTTCATTATTTTTTGAGGATTCTGAGGACACAAATGGATTTTATAGGACGAAAATGTTAAACTGATGCGTTCGACGAGTGATTTTTAGATATTTCCTTTTTTAGCAAAAAACCAAAGGTTATAGCACACGAATTTCGGTAAAAAACCTTAGTTTTTAAAAATGACACTATCTCATTATTTTTTGGAGGACTCTAAGGACACTAATGGATTTTATACGACGAAAATGTTAAACTGATGCGTTCGAAGAGTGCTTTTTATATATTACCTTTTTAGCAAAAAACCAATGGGTATAGCACACGAATTTCGGTAAAAACCCTCAGTTATAAAAAATGTCACTATTTCATTAATTTTGGAGGACTCTAAGGACACAAATGGATTTTATACGACGAAAATGTTAAGCTGATTCGTTCAAAGTGAGATTTTTAGATATTTCCCTTTTAGCAAAAAAACAAAGGGTATAGCACACCAATTTCGGTAAAAACCCATAGTTTTTAAAAATAACAATGTTTCATTATTTTTTAAGGACTCTGAGGACACAAATGGATTTTATACGACGAAAATGTTAAACTGATGCGTTGGAAGGGTGATTTTTAGATATTTCCCTTTTTAGCAAAAACGAAAATTTATAGCACACGAATTTCTGTAAAAACCCTTAGTTTTTAAAAATGTCACTATTTCATTATTTTTGAGGACTCCGAGGACACAAATGGATTTTATACGACGAAAATGTTAAACTGATGCGTTCCAAGAGTGATTTTTAGATATTTCCTTTTTTAGCAAAAAAGGAAAGGGTATATTACACGAATTTCGGTAAAAAACCTTAGTTTTTAAAAATGACACAATCTCATTATTTTTTGAAGGACTCTAAGGACACTAATAGATTTTATACGACAAAAATGTTAAACTGATGCGTTCGAAGAGTGCTTTTTATATATTACCTTTTTAGCAAAAACCAAAGGGTATATAGCACACGAATTTCGGTAAAAACCCGCAGTTATGAAAAATGTCACTATTTCATTAATTTTGGAGGACTCTAATGACACAAATGGATTTTATACGACGAAAATGTTAAACTGATTCGTTCGAAGTGAGATTTTTAGATATTTCCTTTTTTAGCAAAAAACAAAAGGGTATAGCACACGAATTTCGGTAAAAACCCATAGTTTTTAAAAATAACACTATTTCATTATTTTTTGAGGACTCTGAGGACACAAAATGCATTTTATACGACGAAAATGTTAAACTGATGCGTTGGAAGAGTGATTTTTAGATATTTCCTTTTTTAGTAAAACGAAAATTTATAGCACACGAATTTCTGTAAAAACCCTTAGTTTTTAAAAATGTCACAATGTCATTATTTTTTGAGGACTCTGAGGACACAAATGGATTTTATACGACGAAAATGTTAAACTGATGCGTTCCAAGAGTGATTTTTAGATATTTCCTTTTTTAGCAAAAAACCAAAGGGTATAGCACACGAATTTCGGTAAAAAGTCTCAGGTTTTAGAAATGTCACTATTTCATTATTTTTTGAGGACTCTGAGGACACAAATGAATTTTATACGACGAAAATGTTAAATTGATTCGTTCGAAGTGAGATTTTTAGATATTTCCTTTTTTAGCAAAAAACAAAAGGGTATAGCACACGAATTTCGGTAAAAACCCATAGTTTTTTAAAATAACACTATTTCATTATTTATTGAGGACTCTGAGGACACAAAATGCATTTTATACGACGAAAATGTTAAACTGATGCGTTGGAAGAGTGATTTTTAGATATTTCCTTTTTTAGTAAAACAAAAATTTATAGCACACGAATTTCTGTAAAAACCCTTAGTTTTTAAAAATGTCACAATGTCATTATTTTTTGAGGACTCTGAGGACACAAATGGATTTTATGCGACGAAAATGTTAAACTGATGCGTTCGAAGAGTGATTTTTAGATATTTCCTTTTTAGCAAAAAAGCAAATGGTATAGCACACGAATTTCTGTAAAAATCCTTAGTTTTAAAAAATGTCACTATTTCATTTTTTTTAGGACTCTGAGGACACAAATGAATTTTATACGACAAAAATGTTAAACTGATTCGTTCGAAATGAGATTTTTAGATATTTCCTTTTTTTAGCAAAAAACCAAAGGGGTATAGCACACGAATTTTGGTAAAAACCCTCAGGTTTTAAAAATAACACTATTTCATTATTTTTTGAGGACTCTGAGGACACAAATGGATTTTTTACGACGAAAATGTTAAACTGATGCGTTCGAAGAGTGATTTTTAGATATTTCCTTTTTTAGAAAAAAAACCAAAGGGTATAGCACACGAATTTCGGTAAAGACCCTCAGTTATGAAAAATGTCACTATTTCATTATTTTTGAGGACTCTGAGGACACAAATGGATTTTATAGGACGAAAATGTTAAACTGATGCGTTCGAAGAGTGATTTTTAGATATTTCCTTTTTTAGCAAAAAACCAAAGGTTATAGCACACGAATTTCGGTAAAAAACCTTAGTTTTTGAAAATGACACTATCTCATTATTTTTTGGAGGACTCTAAGGACAGTAATAGATATTATACGACGAAAATGTTAAACTGATGCGTTCGAAGAGTGCTTTTTATATATTACCTTTTTAGCAAAAAACCAATGGGTATAGCACACGAATTTCGGTAAAAACCCTCAGTTATGAAAAATGTCACTATTTCATTAATTTTGGAGGACTCTAATGACACAAATGGATTTTATACGACGAAAATGTTAAGCTGATTCATTCGAAGTGAGATTTTTAGATATTTCCCATTTTAGCAAAAAACCAAAGGGTATAGCACACCAATTTCGGTAAAAACCCATAGTTTTTAAAAATAACACTGTTTCATTATTTTTTGAGGACTCTGAGGACACAAATGGATTTTATACGATGAAAATGTTAAACTGATGCGTTGGAAGGGTGATTTTTAGATATTTCCCTTTTTAGCAAAAACGAAAATTTATAGCACACAAATTTCTGTAAAAACCCTTAGTTTTTAAAAATGTCACTATTTCATTATTTTTGAGGACTCCGAAGACACAAATGGATTTTATACGACGAAAATGTTAAACGGATGCGTTCTAAGAGTGATTTTTAGATATTTCCTTTTTTAGTAAAAAAGGAGAAGGGTATAGCACACGAATTTTGGTAAAAATCCTTAGTTTTTAAAAATGTCACTGTTTTATTATTTTTTGAGGACTCTGATGACACAAATGGATTTTATACGACGAAAATGTTAAACAGATGTGTTCGAAGTGTCATTTTTTAGCAAAAACCAAAGGGTATAGCACACGAATTTTGGTAAAAACCCTCTGGTTTTAAAAACAACACTATCTAATTATTTTTTGGAGGACTCTAAGGACACTAATAGATTTTATACGACGAAAATGTTAAACTGATGCGTTCGAAGAGTGATTTTTAGATATTTCATTTTTTAGCAAAAAACGAAAAGTTGTAGCACACGAATTTTGGTAAAAATCCTTACTTTTTAAAAATGTCACTGTTTTATTATTTTTTGAGGACTCTGATGACACTAATGGATTTTATTCGACGAAAATGTTAAACTGATGCGTTCAAAGAGTGATTTTTAGATATTTCCTTTTTTACAAAAAAAACAAAAGGGTATAGCACACGAATTTCGGTAAAAACCCTTAGTTATGAAAAATGTCACTATTTCATTATTTTTTGAGGACTCTGACGACACAAATGGATTTTATACGACGAAAATGTTAAACTGATGCGTTCGAAGAGTGATTTTTAGATATTTCCTTTTTAGCAAAAAAGCAAACGGTATAGCACACGAATTTCTGTAAAAATCCTTAGTTTTTAAAAATGTCACTATTTCATTATTTTTTAGGACTCTGAGGACACAAATGAATTTTATACGACAAAAATGTTAAACTGATTGGTTCGAAATGAGATATTTAGATATTTCCTTTTTTTAGCAAACAACCAAAAGGTATAGCACACGAATTTTTGTAAAAACCCTCAGGTTTTAAAAATAACACTATTTCATTATTTTTTTAGGACTCTGAGAACACAAATGGATTTTATACGACGAAAATGTTAAACTGATGCGTTCGAAGAGTGATTTTTAGATATTTCCTTTTTTAGAAAATAAAACGAAAGGGTATAGCACACGAATTTCGGTAAAAACCCTCAGTTATGAAAAATGTCTCTATTTCATTATTTTTGAGGACTCTGAGAACACAAATGGATTTTCTACGACGAAAATGTTAAACTGATGTGTTCGAAGAGTGATTTTTAGATATTTCCTTTTTTAGAAAAAAAAACAAAGGGTATAACACACGAATTTCGGGAAAACCCCTCAGTTATGAAAATTGTCACTATTTCATTATTTTTTGAGGATTCTGAGGACACAAATGGATTTTATAGGACGAAAATGTTAAACTGATGCGTTCGAAGAGTGATTTTTAGATATTTCCTTTTTAGCAAAAAACCAAAGGTTATAGCACACGAATTTCGGTAAAAAACCTTAGTTTTTAAAAATGACACTATCTCATTATTTTTTGGAGGACTCTAAGGACACTAATGGATTTTATACGACGAAAATGTTAAACTGATGCGTTCGAAGAGTGCTTTTTATATATTACCTTTTTAGCAAAAAACCAATGGGTATAGCACACGAATTTCGGTAAAAACCCTCAGTTATAAAAAATGTCACTATTTCATTAATTTTGGAGGACTCTAAGGACACAAATGGATTTTATACGACGAAAATGTTAAGCTGATTCGTTCAAAGTGAGATTTTTAGATATTTCCCTTTTAGCAAAAAAACAAAGGGTATAGCACACCAATTTCGGTAAAAACCCATAGTTTTTAAAAATAACAATGTTTCATTATTTTTTAAGGACTCTGAGGGCACAAATGGATTTTATACGACGAAAATGTTAAACTGATGCGTTGGAAGGGTGATTTTTAGATATTTCCCTTTTTAGCAAAAACGAAAATTTATAGCACACGAATTTCTGTAAAAACCCTTAGTTTTTAAAAATGTCACTATTTCATTATTTTTGAGGACTCCGAGGACACAAATGGATTTTATACGACGAAAATGTTAAACTGATGCGTTCCAAGAGTGATTTTTAGATATTTCCTTTTTTAGCAAAAAAGGAAAGGGTATATTACACGAATTTCGGTAAAAAACCTTAGTTTTTAAAAATGACACAATCTCATTATTTTTTGAAGGACTCTAAGGACACTAATAGATTTTATACGACAAAAATGTTAAACTGATGCGTTCGAAGAGTGCTTTTTATATATTACCTTTTTAGCAAAAACCAAAGGGTATATAGCACACGAATTTCGGTAAAAACCCGCAGTTATGAAAAATGTCACTATTTCATTAATTTTGGAGGACTCTAATGACACAAATGGATTTTATACGACGAAAATGTTAAACTGATTCGTTCGAAGTGAGATTTTTAGATATTTCCTTTTTTAGCAAAAAACAAAAGGGTATAGCACACGAATTTCGGTAAAAACCCATAGTTTTTAAAAATAACACTATTTCATTATTTTTTGAGGACTCTGAGGACACAAAATGCATTTTATACGACGAAAATGTTAAACTGATGCGTTGGAAGAGTGATTTTTAGATATTTCCTTTTTTAGTAAAACGAAAATTTATAACACACGAATTTCTGTAAAAACCCTTAGTTTTTAAAAATGTCACAATGTCATTATTTTTTGAGGACTCTGAGGACACAAATGGATTTTATACGACGAAAATGTTAAACTGATGCGTTCGAAGAGTGATTTTTAGATATTTCCTTTTTTAGCAAAAAACCAAAGGGTATAGCACACGAATTTCGGTAAAAAGTCTCAGGTTTTAAAAATGTCACTATTTCATTATTTTTTGAGGACTCTGAGGACACAAATGAATTTTATACGACGAAAATGTTAAATTGATTCGTTCGAAGTGAGATTTTTAGATATTTCCTTTTTTAGCAAAAAACAAAAGGGTATAGCACACGAATTTCGGTAAAAACCCATAGTTTTTTAAAATAACACTATTTCATTATTTTTTGAGGACTCTGAGGACACAAAATGCATTTTATACGACGAAAATGTTAAACTGATGCGTTGGAAGAGTGATTTTTAGATATTTCCTTTTTTAGTAAAACAAAAATTTATAGCACACGAATTTCTGTAAAAACCCTTAGTTTTTAAAAATGTCACAATGTCATTATTTTTTGAGGACTCTGAGGACACAAATGGATTTTATGCGACGAAAATGTTAAACTGATGCGTTGAAGAGTGATTTTTAGATATTTCCTTTTTAGCAAAAAAGCAAATGGTATAGCACACGAATTTCTGTAAAAATCCTTAGTTTTTAAAAATGTCACTATTTCATTTTTTTTAGGACTCTGAGGACACAAATGAATTTTATACGACAAAAATGTTAAACTGATTCGTTCGAAATGAGATTTTTAGATATTTCGTTTTTTTAGCAAAAAACCAAAGGGTATAGCACACGAATTTTGGTAAAAACCCTCAGGTTTTAAAAATAACACTATTTCATTATTTTTTGAGGACTCTGAGGACACAAATGGATTTTTTACGACGAAAATGTTAAACTGATGCGTTCGAAGAGTGATTTTTAGATATTTCCTTTTTTAGAAAAAAAACCAAAGGGTATAGCACACGAATTTCGGTAAAGACCCTCTGTTATGAAAAATGTCACTATTTCATTATTTTTGAGGACTCTGAGGACACAAATGGATTTTATAGGACGAAAATGTTAAACTGATGCGTTCGAAGAGTGATTTTTAGATATTTCCTTTTTTAGCAAAAAACCAAAGGTTATAGCACACGAATTTCGGTAAAAAACCTTAGTTTTTGAAAATGACACTATCTCATTATTTTTTGGAGGACTCTAAGGACAGTAATAGATATTATACGACGAAAATGTTAAACTGATGCGTTCGAAGAGTGCTTTTTATATATTACCTTTTTAGCAAAAAACCAATGGGTATAGCACACGAATTTCGGTAAAAACCCTCAGTTATGAAAAATGTCACTATTTCATTAATTTTGGAGGACTCTAATGACACAAATGGATTTTATACGACGAAAATGTTAAGCTGATTCATTCGAAGTGAGATTTTTAGATATTTCCCATTTTAGCAAAAAACCAAAGGGTATAGCACACCAATTTCGGTAAAAACCCATAGTTTTTAAAAATAACACTGTTTCATTATTTTTTGAGGACTCTGAGGACACAAATGGATTTTATACGATGAAAATGTTAAACTGATGCGTTGGAAGGGTGATTTTTAGATATTTCCCTTTTTAGCAAAAACGAAAATTTATAGCACACGAATTTCTGTAAAAACCCTTAGTTTTTAAAAATGTCACTATTTCATTATTTTTGAGGACTCCGAAGACACAAATGGATTTTATACGACGAAAATGTTAAACGGATGCGTTCTAAGAGTTATTTTTAGATATTTCCTTTTTTAGTAAAAAAGGAAAAGGGTATAGCACACGAATTTTGGTAAAAATCCTTAGTTTTTAAAAATGTCACTGTTTTATTATTTTTTGAGGACTCTGATGACACAAATGGATTTTATACGACGAAAATGTTAAACAGATGTGTTCGAAGAGTCATTTTTTAGCAAAAACCAAAGGGTATAGCACACGAATTTTGGTAAAAACCCTCTGGTTTTAAAAACAACACTATCTAATTATTTTTTGGAGGACTCTAAGGACACTAATAGATTTTATACGACGAAAATGTTAAACTGATGCGTTCGAAGAGTGATTTTTAGATATTTCATTTTTTAGCAAAAAACGAAAAGTTGTAGCACACGAATTTTGGTAAAAATCCTTACTTTTTAAAAATGTCACTGTTTTATTATTTTTTGAGGACTCTGATGACACAAATGGATTTTATTCGACGAAAATGTTAAACTGATGCGTTCAAAGAGTGATTTTTAGATATTTCCTTTTTTACAAAAAAAACAAAAGGGTATAGCACACGAATTTCGGTAAAAACCCTTAGTTATGAAAAATGTCACTATTTCATTATTTTTTGAGGACTCTGACGACACAAATGGATTTTATACGACGAAAATGTTAAACTGATGCGTTCGAAGAGTGATTTTTAGATATTTCCTTTTTAGCAAAAAAGCAAACGGTATAGCACACGAATTTCTGTAAAAACTCTCAGGTTTTAAGAATGTCACTATTTCATTATTTTTGAGGACTCTGAGGACACAAATTGATTTTATACGACGAAAATGTTAATCTGATGCGTTCGAAGAGTGATTTTTAGATATTTCCTTTTTAGCAAAAAACCAAAGGGTATATAGCACACGAATTTTGGTAAAAACCCATAGTTTTTAAAAATGACACTATTTCATTATTTTTTGAGGACTGTTAGGACACAAATGGATATTCTACGACGAAAATGTTTAACTGATGCGTTCGAAGAGAGATTTTTAGATATTTCCTTTTTTAGCAAAAAAACCAAAGGGATAGCACACGAATTTCAGTAAAAATTCTCAGGTTTTAAAAATGTCACTATTTCATTATTTTTTGAGGACACTGAGGACACAAATGGATTTTATACGGCGAAAATATTAATCTGATGCGTTCGAAGAGTGATTTTTAGATATTTTCTTTTTTAGCAAAAAAGCAAAGGGTATATAGCACACGAATTTCGGTAAAAATCCTTAGTTTTTTAAAATATCACCATTTCATTATTTTTGAGGACTCTGAGGACACAAATGGATTTTATAGGACGAAAATGTTAAACTGATTCGTTCGAAGTCAGATTTTTAGATACTTCCCGTTTTATCAAAAAACCAAAGGGTATAGCACACGAATTTTGCTAAAAACCCATCGTTTTTTAAAATGACACTATTTCATTATTTTTTGAGGACTGTGAGGACACAAATGGATATTATACGGCGAAAATGTTAAACTGATGCGTTGGAAGAGAGATTTTTAGATATTTCCTTTTTTAGCAAAAAACCAAAGGGTATAGCACTCGAATTTCTGTAAAAACTCTCAGGTTTTAAAAATGTCACTATTTCATTATTTTTTGAGGACTCTGAGGACACAAATTGATTTTATACGACGAAAATGTTAATCTGATGCGTTCAAAGAGTGATTTTTAGATATTTCCTTTTTTAGCAAAAAACCAAAGGGTATAGCACACGAATTTCTGTAAAAACTCTCAGGTTTTAAAAATGTCACTATTTCATCATTTTTTGAGGACTCTGAGGACACAAATTGATTTTATACGACGAAAATGTTAATCTGATGCGTTCGAAGAGTGATTTTTAGATATTTTCTTTTTTAGCAAAAAAGTGAAGGGTATAGCACACGAATTTCGGTAAAAATCCTTAGTTTTTAAAAATATCATTATTTCATTATTTTTGAGGACTCTGAGGACACAAATTGATTTTATACGACGAAAATGTTAAACTGATTCGTTCGAAGTGAGATTTTTAGATATTTCCTTTTTTAGCAAAAAACCAAAGGGTATAGCACACGAATTTTGCTAAAAACCCATAGTTTTTAAAAATGACACTTTTTCATTATTTTTTGAGGACTGTGAGGACACAAATGGATATTATAAGGCGAAAATG
This sequence comes from Triglochin maritima, assembly GCA_963682175.1. Classification (NCBI taxonomy): domain Eukaryota; kingdom Viridiplantae; phylum Streptophyta; class Magnoliopsida; order Alismatales; family Juncaginaceae; genus Triglochin; species Triglochin maritima. Next base: position 51,960,952 of record OY821771.1, on the reverse strand, counting down.
TTAAACTGATGCGTTCGAAGAGATATTTAGATATTTCCTTTTTTAGCAAAAAAATCAAAGGGTATATCACACGAATTTCTGTAAAAACTCTAAGGTTTTAAAAATGTCACTATTTCATTATTTTTTGAGGACTCTGAGGACACAAATTGATTTTATACGACGAAAATGTTAATCTGATGCGTTCAAAGAGTGATTTTTAGATATTTCCTTTTTTAGCAAAAAACCAAATGGTGTAGCACACGAATTTCTGTAAAAACTCTCAGGTTTTAAAAATGTCACTATTTCATTATTTTTTGAGGACTCTGAGGACACAAATTGATTTTATACGACGAAAAAGGTTAATCTGATCCGTTCGAAGAGTGATTTTTAGATATTTCCTTTTTTAGCAAAAAACCAAAGGGTATAGCACACGAATTTCTGTAGAAACTCTCAGGTTTTAAAAATGTCACTATTTCATCATTTTTTGAGGACTCTGACGACACAAATTGATTTTATACGACGAAAATGTTAATCTGATGCGTTCAAAGAGTGATTTTTAGATATTTCATTTTTTAGCAAAAAAGCGAAGGGTATAGCACACGAATTTCGGTAAAAATCCTTAGTTTTTAAAAATATCACTATTTCATTATTTTTGAGGACTCTGAGGACACAAATTGATTTTATACGACGAAAATGTTAAACTGATTCGTTCGAAGTGAGATTTTTAGATATTTCCCTTTTTAGCAAAAAACCAAAGGGCATATTTCCTTTTTTAGCACACGAATTTTTGTAAAAACTCATAGTTTTTAAAAATGACACTATTTCATTATTTTTGAGGACTATGAGGACACAAATGGATATTATAAGACGAAAATGTTAAACAGATGCGTTCGAAGAGAGATTTTTAGATATTTCCTTTTTTAGCAAAAAACCAAAGGGTATATAGCACACGAATTTCTGTAAAAACTCTCAGGTTTTAAAAATGTCACTATTTCATTATTTTTTGAGGACTCTGAGGACACAAATTGATTTTATACGACGAAAATGTTAATCTGATGCGATCGAAGAGTGATTTTTAGATATTTCCTTTTTTAGCAAAAAAGCAAAGGGTATAATAGCACACGAATTTCGGTAAAAATCATTAGTTTTTAAAAATATCACTATTTCATTATTTTTGAGGACTCTAAGGACACAAATGAATTTTATACGACGAAAATGTTAAACTGATTCGTTCGAAGTGAGATTTTTAGATATTTTCTTTTTTAGCAAAAAACCAAAGGGTATATAGCACACGAATTTTGGTAAAAACCCATAGTTTTTAAAAATGACACTATTTCATTATTTTTTGTGGACTAAGAGGACACAAATAGATATTATACGACGAAAATGTTAAACTGATGCCGTTCGACGAGAGATTTTTAGATATTTCCTTTTTTAGCAAAAAACCAAAGGGTATAGCACACGAATTTCTGTAAAAACTCTCAGGTTTTAAAAGAATCATTATTTCATTATTTTTTGAGGACTGTGAGGACACAAATGGATTTTATACGACGAAAATGTTAAACTGATGCGTTCGAAGAGTTATTTTTAGATATTGCCTTTTTAGCAAAAAACCAAAGGGTATAGCACACGAATTTTGTTAAAAACCCATAGTTTTTAAAAATGACACTATTTCATTATTTTTGAGGACTATGAGGACACAAATGGATATTATAAGACGAAAATGTTAAACAGATGCGTTCGAAGAGAGATTTTTAGATATTTCCTTTTTTAGCAAAAAACCAAAGGGTATATCACACGAATTTCTGTAAAAACTCTCAGGTTTTAAAAATTTCACTATTTCATTATTTTTGAGGACTCTGAGGACACAAATTGATTTTATACGACGAAAATGTTAAACTGATTCGTTCGAAGTGAGATTTTTAGATATTTCCCTTTTTAGCAAAAAACCAAAGGGCATATTTCCTTTTTTAGCACACGAATTTTTGTAAAAACTCATAGTTTTTAAAAATGACACTATTTCATTATTTTTGAGGACTATGAGGACACAAATGGATATTATAAGACGAAAATGTTAAACAGATGCGTTCGAAGAGAGATTTTTAGATATTTCCTTTTTTAGCAAAAAACCAAAGGGTATAGCACACGAATTTTGGTAAAAACTCTCAGGTTTTAAAAATGTCACTATTTCATTATTTTTTGAGGACTCTGAGGACACAAATTGATTTTATACGACAAAAATGTTAATCTGATGCGTTCAAAGAGTGATTTTTAGATATTTCCTTTTTAGCAAAAAACCAAAGGGTATAGCACACGAATTTCTGTAAAAACTCTCAGGTTTTAAAAATGTCACTATTTCATCATTTTTTGAGGACTCTGAGGACACAAATGGATTTTATACGACGAAAATGTTAATCTGATGCGTTCGAAGAGTGATTTTTAGATATTTTCTTTTTTAGCAAAAAAGTGAAGGGTATAGCACACGAATTTCGGTAAAAATCCTTAGTTTTTAAAAATATCATTATTTCATTATTTTTGAGGACTCTGAGGACACAAATTGATTTTATACGACGAAAATGTTAAACTGATTCGTTCGAAGTGAGATTTTTAGATATTTCCTTTTTTAGCAAAAAACCAAAGGGTATAGCACACGAATTTTGCTAAAAACCCATAGTTTTTAAAAATGACACTTTTTCATTATTTTTTGAGGACTGTGAGGACACAAATGGATATTATAAGGCGAAAATGTTAAACTGATGCGTTCGAAGAGATATTTAGATATTTCCTTTTTTAGCAAAAAAATCAAAGGGTATATCACACGAATTTCTGTAAAAACTCTAAGGTTTTAAAAATGTCACTATTTCATTATTTTTTGAGGACTCTGAGGACACAAATTGATTTTATACGACGAAAATGTTAATATGATGCGTTCAAAGAGTGATTTTTAGATATTTCCTTTTTTAGCAAAAAACGAAATGGTGTAGCACACGAATTTCTGTAAAAACTCTCAGGTTTTAAAAATGTCACTATTTCATTATTTTTTGAGGACTCTGAGGACACAAATTGATTTTATACGACGAAAAAGGTTAATCTGATCCGTTCGAAGAGTGATTTTTAGATATTTCCTTTTTTAGCAAAAAACCAAAGGGTATAGCACACGAATTTCTGTAGAAACTCTCAGATTTAAAAATGTCACTATTTCATCATTTTTTGAGGACTCTGACGACACAAATTGATTTTATACGACGAAAATGTTAATCTGATGCGTTCAAAGAGTGATTTTTAGATATTTCATTTTTTAGCAAAAAAGCGAAGGGTATAGCACACGAATTTCGGTAAAAATCCTTAGTTTTTAAAAATATCACTATTTCATTATTTTTGAGGACTCTGAGGACACAAATTGATTTTATACGACGAAAATGTTAAACTGATTCGTTCGAAGTGAGATTTTTAGATATTTCCCTTTTTAGCAAAAAACCAAAGGGCATATTTCCTTTTTTAGCACACGAATTTTTGTAAAAACTCATAGTTTTTAAAAATGACACTATTTCATTATTTTTGAGGACTATGAGGACACAAATGGATATTATAAGACGAAAATGTTAAACAGATGCGTTCGAAGAGAGATTTTTAGATATTTCCTTTTTTAGCAAAAAACCAAAGGGTATAGCACACGAATTTCTGTAAAAACTCTCAGGTTTTAAAAATGTCACTATTTCATTATTTTTTGAGGACTCTGAGGACACAAATTGATTTTATACGACGAAAATGTTAATCTGATGCGATCGAAGAGTGATTTTTAGATATTTTCTTTTTTAGCAAAAAAGTGAAGGGTATAGCACACGAATTTCGGTAAAAATCCTTAGTTTTTAAAAATATCATTATTTCATTATTTTTGAGGACTCTGAGGACACAAATTGATTTTATACGACGAAAATGTTAAACTGATTCGTTCGAAGTGAGATTTTTAGATATTTCCTTTTTTAGCAAAAAACCAAAGGGTATAGCACACGAATTTTGCTAAAAACCCATAGTTTTTAAAAATGACACTTTTTCATTATTTTTTGAGGACTGTGAGGACACAAATGGATATTATAAGGCGAAAATGTTAAACTGATGCGTTCGAAGAGATATTTAGATATTTCCTTTTTTAGCAAAAAAATCAAAGGGTATATCACACGAATTTCTGTAAAAACTCTAAGGTTTTAAAAATGTCACTATTTCATTATTTTTTGAGGACTCTGAGGACACAAATTGATTTTATACGACGAAAATGTTAATCTGATGCGTTCAAAGAGTGATTTTTAGATATTTCTTTTTTTAGCAAAAAACCAAATGGTGTAGCACACGAATTTCTGTAAAAACTCTCAGGTTTTAAAAATGTCACTATTTCATTATTTTTTGAGGACTCTGAGGACACAAATTGATTTTATACGACGAAAAAGGTTAATCTGATCCGTTCGAAGAGTGATTTTTAGATATTTCCTTTTTTAGCAAAAAACCAAAGGGTATATAGCACACGAATTTCTGTAGAAACTCTCAGGTTTTAAAAATGTCACTATTTCATCATTTTTTGAGGACTCTGACGACACAAATTGATTTTATACGACGAAAATGTTAATCTGATGCGTTCAAAGAGTGATTTTTAGATATTTCATTTTTTAGCAAAAAAGCGAAGGGTATAGCACACGAATTTCGGTAAAAATCCTTAGTTTTTAAAAATATCACTATTTCATTATTTTTGAGGACTCTGAGGACACAAATTGATTTTATACGACGAAAATGTTAAACTGATTCGTTCGAAGTGAGATTTTTAGATATTTCCCTTTTTAGCAAAAAACCAAAGGGCATATTTCCTTTTTTAGCACACGAATTTTTGTAAAAACTCATAGTTTTTAAAAATGACACTATTTCATTATTTTTGAGGACTATGAGGACACAAATGGATATTATAAGACGAAAATGTTAAACAGATGCGTTCGAAGAGAGATTTTTAGATATTTCCTTTTTTAGCAAAAAACCAAAGGGTATAGCACACGAATTTTGGTAAAAACTCTCAGGTTTTAAAAATGTCACTATTTCATTATTTTTTGAGGACTCTGAGGACACAAATTGATTTTATACGACAAAAATGTTAATCTGATGCGTTCAAAGAGTGATTTTTAGATATTTCCTTTTTTAGCAAAAAAGCAAAGGGTATAATAGCACACGAATTTCTGTAAAAACTCTCAGGTTTTAAAAATGTCACTATTTCATCATTTTTTGAGGACTCTGAGGACACAAATGGATTTTATACGACGAAAATGTTAATCTGATGCGTTCGAAGAGTGATTTTTAGATATTTTCTTTTTTAGCAAAAAAGTGAAGGGTATAGCACACGAATTTCGGTAAAAATCCTTAGTTTTTAAAAATATCATTATTTCATTATTTTTGAGGACTCTGAGGACACAAATTGATTTTATACGACGAAAATGTTAAACTGATTCGTTCGAAGTGAGATTTTTAGATATTTCCTTTTTTAGCAAAAAACCAAAGGGTATAGCACACGAATTTTGCTAAAAACCCATAGTTTTTAAAAATGACACTTTTTCATTATTTTTTGAGGACTGTGAGGACACAAATGGATATTATAAGGCGAAAATGTTAAACTGATGCGTTCGAAGAGATATTTAGATATTTCCTTTTTTAGCAAAAAAATCAAAGGGTATATCACACGAATTTCTGTAAAAACTCTAAGGTTTTAAAAATGTCACTATTTCATTATTTTTTGAGGACTCTGAGGACACAAATTGATTTTATACGACGAAAATGTTAATCTGATGCGTTCAAAGAGTGATTTTTAGATATTTCCTTTTTTAGCAAAAAACCAAATGGTGTAGCACACGAATTTCTGTAAAAACTCTCAGGTTTTAAAAATGTCACTATTTCATTATTTTTTGAGGACTCTGAGGACACAAATTGATTTTATACGACGAAAAAGGTTAATCTGATCCGTTCGAAGAGTGATTTTTAGATATTTCCTTTTTTAGCAAAAAACCAAAGGGTATAGCACACGAATTTCTGTAGAAACTCTCAGATTTAAAAATGTCACTATTTCATCATTTTTTGAGGACTCTGACGACACAAATTGATTTTATACGACGAAAATGTTAATCTGATGCGTTCAAAGAGTGATTTTTAGATATTTCATTTTTTAGCAAAAAAGCGAAGGGTATAGCACACGAATTTCGGTAAAAATCCTTAGTTTTTAAAAATATCACTATTTCATTATTTTTGAGGACTCTGAGGACACAAATTGATTTTATACGACGAAAATGTTAAACTGATTCGTTCGAAGTGAGATTTTTAGATATTTCCCTTTTTAGCAAAAAACCAAAGGGCATATTTCCTTTTTTAGCACACGAATTTTTGTAAAAACTCATAGTTTTTAAAAATGACACTATTTCATTATTTTTGAGGACTATGAGGACACAAATGGATATTATAAGACGAAAATGTTAAACAGATGCGTTCGAAGAGAGATTTTTAGATATTTCCTTTTTTAGCAAAAAACCAAAGGGTATATAGCACACGAATTTCTGTAAAAACTCTCAGGTTTTAAAAATGTCACTATTTCATTATTTTTTGAGGACTCTGAGGACACAAATTGATTTTATACGACGAAAATGTTAATCTGATGCGATCGAAGAGTGATTTTTAGATATTTCCTTTTTTAGCAAAAAAGCAAAGGGTATAATAGCACACGAATTTCGGTAAAAATCATTAGTTTTTAAAAATATCACTATTTCATTATTTTTGAGGACTCTAAGGACACAAATGAATTTTATACGACGAAAATGTTAAACTGATTCGTTCGAAGTGAGATTTTTAGATATTTTCTTTTTTAGCAAAAAACCAAAGGGTATATAGCACACGAATTTTGGTAAAAACCCATAGTTTTTAAAAATGACACTATTTCATTATTTTTTGTGGACTAAGAGGACACAAATAGATATTATACGACGAAAATGTTAAACTGATGCCGTTCGACGAGAGATTTTTAGATATTTCCTTTTTTAGCAAAAAACCAAAGGGTATAGCACACGAATTTCTGTAAAAACTCTCAGGTTTTAAAAGAATCATTATTTCATTATTTTTTGAGGACTGTGAGGACACAAATGGATTTTATACGACGAAAATGTTAAACTGATGCGTTCGAAGAGTTATTTTTAGATATTGCCTTTTTAGCAAAAAACCAAAGGGTATAGCACACGAATTTTGGTAAAAACCCATAGTTTTTAAAAATGACACTATTTCATTATTTTTGAGGACTATGAGGACACAAATGGATATTATAAGACGAAAATGTTAAACAGATGCGTTCGAAGAGAGATTTTTAGATATTTCCTTTTTTAGCAAAAAACCAAAGGGTATATCACACGAATTTCTGTAAAAACTCTCAGGTTTTAAAAATTTCACTATTTCATTATTTTTTGAGGACTCTGAGGACACAAATTGATTTTATACGACGAAAATGTTAATCTGATGCGTTCAAAAAGTGATTTTTAGATATTTCCTTTTTTAGCAAAAAGCAAATGGTATAGCACACGAATTTCGATAAAAATCCTTAGTTTTTAAAAATATCACTATTTCATTATTTTTGAGGACTCTGAGGACACAAATGGATTTTATACGACGAAAATGTTAAACTGATTCGTTCGAAGTGAGATTTTTATATACTTCCCTGTTTAGCAAAAAACCAAAGAGTATGGCACACGAATTTTGGTAAAAACCCATAGTTTTTAAAAATGACACTATTTCATTATTTTAGAGGACTCTTAGTACACAAATGGATGTTATACGACGAAAATGTTAAACTGATGCGTTCGAAGAGAGATTTTTAGATATTTCCTTTTTTAGAAAAAAACCAAAGGGTATAAGCACACGAATTTCTGTAAAAACTCTCAGGTTTTAAAAATGTCACTATTTCATTATTTTTTGAGGGCTCTAAGGACACAAATGGATTTTATACGACGAAAATGTTAATCTGATGCGTTCGAAGAGTGATTTTTAGATATTTCCTTTTTTAGCAAAAAGCAAATGGTATAGCACACGAATTTCGGTAAAAATCCTTAGTTTTTAAAAATATCACTATTTCATTATTTTTGAGGACTATGAGGACACAAATGGATTTTATACGACGAAAATGTTAAACTGATTCGTTCGAAGTGAGAGTTTTAGATACTTCCCTTTTTAGCAAAAAACCAAAGGGTATAGCACACGAATTTTGCTAAAAACCCATAGTTTTTAAAAATGACACTTTTTCATTATTTTTTGAGGACTGTGAGGACACAAATGGATATTATAAGGCGAAAATGTTAAACTGATGCGTTCGAAGAGATATTTAGATATTTCCTTTTTTAGCAAAAAAATCAAAGGGTATATCACACGAATTTCTGTAAAAATTCTCAGGTTTTAAAAATGTCACTATTTCATTATTTTTTGAGGACACTGAGGACACAAATGGATTTTATACGGCGAAAATATTAATCTGATGCGTTCGAAGAGTGATTTTTAGATATTTTCTTTTTTAGCAAAAAAGCAAAGGGTATATAGCACACGAATTTCGGTAAAAATCCTTAGTTTTTTAAAATATCACTATTTCATTATTTTTGAGGACTCTGAGGACACAAATGGATTTTATAGGACGAAAATGTTAAACTGATTCGTTCGAAGTCAGATTTTTAGATACTTCCCTTTTTATCAAAAAACCAAAGGGTATAGCACACGAATTTTGCTAAAAACCCATCGTTTTTTAAAATGACACTATTTCATTATTTTTTGAGGACTGTGAGGACACAAATGGATATTATACGGCGAAAATGTTAAACTGATGCGTTGGAAGAGAGATTTTTAGATATTTCCTTTTTTAGCAAAAAACCAAAGGGTATAGCACTCGAATTTCTGTAAAAACTCTCAGGTTTTAAAAATGTCACTATTTCATTATTTTTTGAGGACTCTGAGGACACAAATTGATTTTATACGACAAAAATGTTAATCTGATGCGTTCAAAGAGTGATTTTTAGATATTTCCTTTTTAGCAAAAAACCAAAGGGTATAGCACACGAATTTCTGTAAAAACTCTCAGGTTTTAAAAATGTCACTATTTCATCATTTTTTGAGGACTCTGAGGACACAAATGGATTTTATACGACGAAAATGTTAATCTGATGCGTTCGAAGAGTGATTTTTAGATATTTTCTTTTTTAGCAAAAAAGTGAAGGGTATAGCACACGAATTTCGGTAAAAATCCTTAGTTTTTAAAAATATCATTATTTCATTATTTTTGAGGACTCTGAGGACACAAATTGATTTTATACGACGAAAATGTTAAACTGATTCGTTCGAAGTGAGATTTTTAGATATTTCCTTTTTTAGCAAAAAACCAAAGGGTATAGCACACGAATTTTGCTAAAAACCCATAGTTTTTAAAAATGACACTTTTTCATTATTTTTTGAGGACTGTGAGGACACAAATGGATATTATAAGGCGAAAATGTTAAACTGATGCGTTCGAAGAGATATTTAGATATTTCCTTTTTTAGCAAAAAAATCAAAGGGTATATCACACGAATTTCTGTAAAAACTCTAAGGTTTTAAAAATGTCACTATTTCATTATTTTTTGAGGACTCTGAGGACACAAATTGATTTTATACGACGAAAATGTTAATCTGATGCGTTCAAAGAGTGATTTTTAGATATTTCCTTTTTTAGCAAAAAACCAAATGGTGTAGCACACGAATTTCTGTAAAAACTCTCAGGTTTTAAAAATGTCACTATTTCATTATTTTTTGAGGACTCTGAGGACACAAATTGATTTTATACGACGAAAAAGGTTAATCTGATCCGTTCGAAGAGTGATTTTTAGATATTTCCTTTTTTAGCAAAAAACCAAAGGGTATAGCACACGAATTTCTGTAGAAACTCTCAGGTTTTAAAAATGTCACTATTTCATCATTTTTTGAGGACTCTGACGACACAAATTGATTTTATACGACGAAAATGTTAATCTGATGCGTTCAAAGAGTGATTTTTAGATATTTCATTTTTTAGCAAAAAAGCGAAGGGTATAGCACACGAATTTCGGTAAAAATCCTTAGTTTTTAAAAATATCACTATTTCATTATTTTTGAGGACTCTGAGGACACAAATTGATTTTATACGACGAAAATGTTAAACTGATTCGTTCGAAGTGAGATTTTTAGATATTTCCCTTTTTAGCAAAAAACCAAAGGGCATATTTCCTTTTTTAGCACACGAATTTTTGTAAAAACTCATAGTTTTTAAAAATGACACTATTTCATTATTTTTGAGGACTATGAGGACACAAATGGATATTATAAGACGAAAATGTTAAACAGATGCGTTCGAAGAGAGATTTTTAGATATTTCCTTTTTTAGCAAAAAACCAAAGGGTATAGCACACGAATTTCTGTAAAAACTCTCAGGTTTTAAAAATGTCACTATTTCATTATTTTTTGAGGACTCTGAGGACACAAATTGATTTTATACGACGAAAATGTTAATCTGATGCGATCGAAGAGTGATTTTTAGATATTTTCTTTTTTAGCAAAAAAGTGAAGGGTATAGCACACGAATTTCGGTAAAAATCCTTAGTTTTTAAAAATATCATTATTTCATTATTTTTGAGGACTCTGAGGACACAAATTGATTTTATACGACGAAAATGTTAAACTGATTCGTTCGAAGTGAGATTTTTAGATATTTCCTTTTTTAGCAAAAAACCAAAGGGTATAGCACACGAATTTTGCTAAAAACCCATAGTTTTTAAAAATGACACTTTTTCATTATTTTTTGAGGACTGTGAGGACACAAATGGATATTATAAGGCGAAAATGTTAAACTGATGCGTTCGAAGAGATATTTAGATATTTCCTTTTTTAGCAAAAAAATCAAAGGGTATATCACACGAATTTCTGTAAAAACTCTAAGGTTTTAAAAATGTCACTATTTCATTATTTTTTGAGGACTCTGAGGACACAAATTGATTTTATACGACGAAAATGTTAATCTGATGCGTTCAAAGAGTGATTTTTAGATATTTCCTTTTTTAGCAAAAAACCAAATGGTGTAGCACACGAATATCTGTAAAAACTCTCAGGTTTTAAAAATGTCACTATTTCATTATTTTTTGAGGACTCTGAGGACACAAATTGATTTTATACGACGAAAAAGGTTAATCTGATCCGTTCGAAGAGTGATTTTTAGATATTTCCTTTTTTAGCAAAAAACCAAAGGGTATAGCACACGAATTTCTGTAGAAACTCTCAGGTTTTAAAAATGTCACTATTTCATCATTTTTTGAGGACTCTGACGACACAAATTGATTTTATACGACGAAAATGTTAATCTGATGCGTTCAAAGAGTGATTTTTAGATATTTCATTTTTTAGCAAAAAAGCGAAGGGTATAGCACACGAATTTCGGTAAAAATCCTTAGTTTTTAAAAATATCACTATTTCATTATTTTTGAGGACTCTGAGGACACAAATTGATTTTATACGACGAAAATGTTAAACTGATTCGTTCGAAGTGAGATTTTTAGATATTTCCCTTTTTAGCAAAAAACCAAAGGGCATATTTCCTTTTTTAGCACACGAATTTTTGTAAAAACTCATAGTTTTTAAAAATGACACTATTTCATTATTTTTGAGGACTATGAGGACACAAATGGATATTATAAGACGAAAATGTTAAACAGATGCGTTCGAAGAGAGATTTTTAGATATTTCCTTTTTTAGCAAAAAACCAAAGGGTATAGCACACGAATTTCTGTAAAAACTCTCAGGTTTTAAAAATATCACTATTTCATTATTTTTTGAGGACTCTGAGGACACAAATTGATTTTATACGACGAAAATGTTAATCTGATGCGATCGAAGAGTGATTTTTAGATATTTCCGTTTTTAGCAAAAAAGCAAAGGGTATAATAGCACACGAATTTCGGTAAAAATCATTAGTTTTTAAAAATATCACTATTTCATTATTTTTGAGGACTCTAAGGACACAAATGAATTTTATACGACGAAAATGTTAAACTGATTCGTTCGAAGTGAGATTTTTAGATATTTTCTTTTTTAGCAAAAAACCAAAGGGTATATAGCACACGAATTTTGGTAAAAACCCATAGTTTTTAAAAATGACACTATTTCATTATTTTTTGTGGACTAAGAGGACACAAATAGATATTATACGACGAAAATGTTAAACTGATGCCGTTCGACGAGAGATTTTTAGATATTTCCTTTTTTAGCAAAAAACCAAAGGGTATAGCACACGAATTTCTGTAAAAACTCTCAGGTTTTAAAAGAATCATTATTTCATTATTTTTTGAGGACTGTGAGGACACAAATGGATTTTATACGACGAAAATGTTAAACTGATGCGTTCGAAGAGTTATTTTTAGATATTGCCTTTTTAGCAAAAAACCAAAGGGTATAGCACACGAATTTTGGTAAAAACCCATAGTTTTTAAAAATGACACTATTTCATTATTTTTTGTGGACTGAGAGGACACAAATAGATATTATACGACAAAAATGTTAAACTGATGCCGTTCGAAGAGAGATTTTTAGATATTTCCTTTTTTAGCAAAAAACCAAAGGGTATAGCACACGAATTTCTGTAAAAACTCTCAGGTTTTAAAAGAATCATTATTTCATTATTTTTTGAGGACTGTGAGGACACAAATGGATTTTATACGACGAAAATGTTAAACTGATGCGTTCGAAGAGAGATTTTTAGATATTTCCTTTTTTAGCAAAAAACCAAAGGGTATAGCACACGAATTTCGGTAAAAACTCTCAGGTTTTAAAAATGTTACTATTTCATTATTTTTTGAGGACTCTGAGGACACAAATGGATTTTATACGACGAAAATGTTAAACTGATTCTTTTGAAGTGAGATTTTTAGATATTTCCATTTTTAGCAAAAAAACCAAAGGGTATAGCACACGAATTTCTGTAAAAACTCTCAGGTTTTAAAAATGTCACTATTTCTTTATTTTTTGAGGACTCTGAGGACACAAATGGATTTTATACGCCGAAAATGTTAAACTGATGCGTTCGAAGAGTGATTTTTAGATATTTCCTTTTTTAGCAAAAAAAGCGAAGGGTATAGCACACGAATTTCGGTAAAAATCCTCAGGTTTTAAAAGAGTCACTATTTCATTATTTTTGGAGGACTCTGAGGACACAAATCCTTAGTTTTTAAAAAAATCACTATTTCATTTATGTAAAAACTCTCAGGTTTTAAAAATGTCACTATTTCATTATTTTTTGAGGACTCTGAGGACACAAATTGATTTTATACGACGAAAATGTTAAACTGATTCGTTCGAAGTCAGATTTTTAGATACTTCCCTTTTTAGCAAAAAACCAAAGATTTATAGCACACGAATTTTGGTAAAAACCCATAGTTTTTAAAAATGACACTATTTCATTATTTTTTGAGGACTCTGAGTACACAAATGGCTATTATACGACGAAAATGTTAAACGGATGCGTTCGAAGAGAGATTTTTAGATATTTCCTTTTTTAGCAAAAAAACCAAAGGGGATAGCACACGAATTTCTGTAAAAACTCTCAGGTTTTAAAAATGTCACTATTTCATTATTTTTTGAGGGCTCTGAGGACACAAATGGATTTTATACGACGAAAATGTTAAACAGATGCGTTCGAAGAGAGATTTTTAGATATTTCCTTTTTTAGCAAAAAACCAAAGGGTATAGCACACGAATTTCTGTAAAAACTCTCAGGTTTTAAAAATGTCACTATTTCATTATTTTTTGAGGACTCTGAGGACACAAATTGATTTTATACGACGAAAATGTTAATCTGATGCGATCGAAGAGTGATTTTTAGATATTTCCTTTTTTAGCAAAAAAGCAAAGGGTATAATAGCACACGAATTTCGGTAAAAATCATTAGTTTTTAAAAATATCACTATTTCATTATTTTTGAGGACTCTAAGGACACAAATGAATTTTATACGACGAAAATGTTAAACTGATTCGTTCGAAGTGAGATTTTTAGATATTTTCTTTTTTAGCAAAAAACCAAAGGGTATATAGCACACGAATTTTGGTAAAAACCCATAGTTTTTAAAAATGACACTATTTCATTATTTTTTGTGGACTAAGAGGACACAAATAGATATTATACGACGAAAATGTTAAACTGATGCCGTTCGACGAGAGATTTTTAGATATTTCCTTTTTTAGCAAAAAACCAAAGGGTATAGCACACGAATTTCTGTAAAAACTCTCAGGTTTTAAAAGAATCATTATTTCATTATTTTTTGAGGACTGTGAGGACACAAATGGATTTTATACGACGAAAATGTTAAACTGATGCGTTCGAAGAGTTATTTTTAGATATTGCCTTTTTAGCAAAAAACCAAAGGGTATAGCACACGAATTTTGGTAAAAACCCATAGTTTTTAAAAATGACACTATTTCATTATTTTTTGTGGACTGAGAGGACACAAATAGATATTATACGACAAAAATGTTAAACTGATGCCGTTCGAAGAGAGATTTTTAGATATTTCCTTTTTTAGCAAAAAACCAAAGGGTATAGCACACGAATTTCTGTAAAAACTCTCAGGTTTTAAAAGAATCATTATTTCATTATTTTTTGAGGACTGTGAGGACACAAATGGATTTTATACGACGAAAATGTTAAACTGATGCGTTCGAAGAGAGATTTTTAGATATTTCCTTTTTTAGCAAAAAACCAAAGGGTATAGCACACGAATTTCGGTAAAAACTCTCAGGTTTTAAAAATGTTACTATTTCATTATTTTTTGAGGACTCTGAGGACACAAATGGATTTTATACGACGAAAATGTTAAACTGATTCTTTTGAAGTGAGATTTTTAGATATTTCCATTTTTAGCAAAAAAACCAAAGGGTATAGCACACGAATTTCTGTAAAAACTCTCAGGTTTTAAAAATGTCACTATTTCTTTATTTTTTGAGGACTCTGAGGACACAAATGGATTTTATACGCCGAAAATGTTAAACTGATGCGTTCGAAGAGTGATTTTTAGATATTTCCTTTTTTAGCAAAAAAAGCGAAGGGTATAGCACACGAATTTCGGTAAAAATCCTCAGGTTTTAAAAGAGTCACTATTTCATTATTTTTGGAGGACTCTGAGGACACAAATCCTTAGTTTTTAAAAAAATCACTATTTCATTTATGTAAAAACTCTCAGGTTTTAAAAATGTCACTATTTCATTATTTTTTGAGGACTCTGAGGACACAAATTGATTTTATACGACGAAAATGTTAAACTGATTCGTTGGAAGTGAGATTTTTAGATACTTCCCTTTTTAGCAAAAAACCAAAGAGTTATAGCATACGAATTTTGGTAAAAACCCATAGTTTTTAAAAATGACACTATTTCATTATTTTTTGAGGACTCTGAGTACACAAATGGCTATTATACGACGAAAATGTTAAACTGATGCGTTCGAAGAGAGATTTTTAGATATTTCCTTTTTTAGCAAAAAAACCAAAGGGTATAGCACACGAATTTCTGTAAAAACTCTCAGGTTTTAAAAATGTCACTATTTCATTATTTTTTGAGGGCTCTGAGGACACAAATGGATTTTATACGATGAAAATGTTAATCTGATGCGTTCGAAGAGTGATTTTTAGATATTTCCTTTTTTAGCAAAAAGCAAATGGTATAGCACACGAATTTCGGTAAAAATCCTTAGTTTTTAAAAATATCACTATTTCATTATTTTTGAGGACTCTGAGGACACAAATTGATTTTATACGACGAAAATGTTAAACTGATTCGTTCGAAGTGAGATTTTTAGATACTTCCCTTTTTAGCAAAAAACCAAAGGGTATAGCACACGAATTTTGCTAAAAACCCATAGTTTTTAAAAATGACACATTTTTCATTATTTTTTGAGGACTGTGAGGACACAAATGGATATTATAAGGCGAAAATGTTAAACTGATGCGTTCGAAGAGATATTTAGATATTTCCTTTTTAGCAAAAAAACCAAAGGGTATATCACACGAATTTCTGTAAAAACTCTCAGGTTTTAAAAATGTCACTATTTCATTATTTTTTGAGGACTCTGAGGACACAAATTGATTTTATACGACGAATAAGGTTAATCTGATCCGTTCGAAGAGTGATTTTTAGATATTTCCTTTTTTAGCAAAAAACCAAAGGGCATAGCACACGAATTTTTGTAAAAACTCATAGTTTTTAAAAATGACACTATTTCATTATTTTTTGAGGACTGTGAGGACACAAATGGATATTATCAGACGAAAATGTTAAACAGATGCGCTCGAAGAGAGATTTTTAGATATTTCCTTTTTTAGCAAAAAAACCAAAGGGTATAGCACACGAATTTCTGTAAAAACTCTCAGGTTTTAAACGAGTCACTATTTCATTATTTTTGGAGGACTCTGAGGACACAAATGGATTTTATACGACGAAAATGTTAAACAGATTCGTTCGAAGAGAGATTTTTAGATATTTCCTTTTTTAGCAAAAAACCAAAGGGTATGGCACACGAATTTCTGTAAAAACTCCCAGGTTTTAAAAGAATCGTTATTTCATTATTTTTTGAGGACTGTGAGGACACAAATGGATTTTATACGACGAAAATATTAAACTGATGCGTTCGAAGAAAGATTTTTAGATATTTCCTTTTTTACCAAAAAACCAAAGGGTATAGCACACGAATTTTGGTAAAAACTCTCAGGTTTTAAAAATGTCACTATTTCATTATTTTTTGAGGACTCTGAGGACACAAATTGATTTTATACGACGAAAATGTTAATCTGATGCGATCGAAGAGTGATTTTTAGATATTTCCTTTTTTAGCAAAAAAGCAAAGGGTATAATAGCACACGAATTTCGGTAAAAATCATTAGTTTTTAAAAATATCACTATTTCATTATTTTTGAGGACTCTAAGGACACAAATGAATTTTATACGACGAAAATGTTAAACTGATTCGTTCGAAGTGAGATTTTTAGATATTTTCTTTTTTAGCAAAAAACCAAAGGGTATATAGCACACGAATTATGGTAAAAACCCATAGTTTTTAAAAATGACACTATTTCATTATTTTTTGTGGACTGAGAGGACACAAATAGATATTATACGACGAAAATGTTAAACTGATGCCGTTCGACGAGAGATTTTTAGATATTTCCTTTTTTAGCAAAAAACCAAAGGGTATAGCACACGAATTTCTGTAAAAACTCTCAGGTTTTAAAAGAATCATTATTTCATTATTTTTTGAGGACTGTGAGGACACAAATGGATTTTATACGACGAAAATGTTAAACTGATGCGTTCGAAGAGTTATTTTTAGATATTGCCTTTTTAGCAAAAAACCAAAGGGTATAGCACACGAATTTTGGTAAAAACCCATAGTTTTTAAAAATGACACTATTTCATTATTTTTTGTGGACTGAGAGGACACAAATAGATATTATACGACAAAAATGTTAAACTGATGCCGTTCGAAGAGAGATTTTTAGATATTTCCTTTTTTAGCAAAAAACCAAAGGGTATAGCAGATGAATTTCTGTAAAAACTCTCAGGTTTTAAAAGAATCATTATTTCATTATTTTTTGAGGACTGTGAGGACACAAATGGATTTTATACGACGAAAATGTTAAACTGATGCGTTCGAAGAGAGATTTTTAGATATTTCCTTTTTTAGCAAAAAACCAAAGGGTATAGCACACGAATTTCGGTAAAAACTCTCAGGTTTTAAAAATGTTACTATTTCATTATTTTTTGAGGACTCTGAGGACACAAATGGATTTTATACGACGAAAATGTTAAACTGATTCGTTTGAAGTGAGATTTTTAGATATTTCCATTTTTAGCAAAAAAACCAAAGGGTATAGCACACGAATTTCTGTAAAAACTCTCAGGTTTTAAAAATGTCACTATTTCTTTATTTTTTGAGGACTCTGAGGACACAAATGGATTTTATACGCCGAAAATGTTAAACTGATGCGTTCGAAGAGTGATTTTTAGATATTTCCTTTTTTAGCAAAAAATCAAAGGGTATAGCACACGAATTTCGGTAAAAGTCTCAGGTTTTAAAAATGTCACTATTTCATTATTTTTTGAGGACTCTGAGGACACAAATGGATTTTATACGACGAAAATGTTAATCTGATGCGTTCGAAGAGTGATTTTTAGATATTTCCTTTTTTAGCAAAAAACCAAAGGGTATAGCACACGAATTTCTGTAAAAACTCTCAGGTTTTAAGAATGTCACTATTTCATTATTTTTTTAGGACTCTGAGGACACAAATGGATTTTATACGACGAAAATGTTAATCTGATGCGTTCGAAGTGAGATTTTTAGATATTTCCCTTTTTTAGCAAAAAACCAAAGGGTATAGCACACGAATTTCTGTAAAAACCCATAGTTTTTAAAAATGACACTATTTCATTATTTTTTGAGGACTGTGAGGACACAAATAGATATTATACGACGAAAATGTTAAGCTGATGCGTTCGAAGAGAGATTTTTAGATATTTCCTTTTTTAGCAAAAAACCAAACGGTATAGCACACGAATTTCTATAAAAACTCTCAGGTTTTAAAAATGTCACTATTTCATTATTTTTTGAGGACTCTGAGGACACAAATGGATTTTATACGACGAAAATGTTAATCTGATGCGTTCGAAGAGTGATTTTTAGATATTTCCTTTTTTAGCAAAAAACCAAAGGGTATAGCACACGAATTTCTGTAAAAACTCTCAGGTTTTAAGAATGTCACTATTTCATTGTTTTTTTTAGGACTCTGAGGACACAAATGGATTTTATACGACGAAAATGTTAATCTGATGCGTTCGAAGTGAGATTTTTAGATATTTCCCTTTTTTAGCAAAAAACCAAAGGGTATAGCACACGAATTTCTATAAAAACTCTCAGGTTTTAAAAATGTCACTATTTCATTATTTTTTGAGGACACTGAGGACACAAATGGATTTTATACGACGAAATTGTTAAACTGATTCGTTCGAAGTGAGATTTTTAGATATTTCCTTTTTTAGCAAAAAACCAAAGGGTTATAGCACACGAATTTTGGTAAAAACCCATAGTTTTTAAAAATGACACTATTTCATTATTTTTTGTGGACTGTGAGGACACAAATAGATATTATACGACGAAAATGTTAAACTGATGCCGTTCGAAGAGAGATTTTTGGATATTTCATTTTTTAGCAAAAAACCAAAGGGTATAGCACACGAATTTCGATAAAAACTCTCAGGTTTTAAAAATGTCACTATTTCATTATTTTTTGAGGACTCTGGGGATACAAATGGATTTTATACGACGAAAATGTTAAACTGATTCGTTCGAAGTGAGATTTTTAGATATTTCCCTTTTTAGCAAAAAACCAAAGGGTATAGCACACGAAATTTTGTAAAAACCCATAGTTTTTAAAAATGACACTATTTCATTATTTTTTGAGGACTGTGAGGACACAAATGGATATTATACGACGAAAATGTTAAGCTGATGCGTTCGAAGAGAGATTTTTAGATATTTCCTTTTTTAGCAAAAAACCAAAGGGTATAGCACACGAATTTCTGTAAAAACTCTCAGGTTTTAAGAATGTCACTATTTCATTATTTTTTTAGGACTCTGAGGACACAAATGGATTTTATACGACGAAAATGTTAATCTGATGCGTTCGAAGAGGGATTTTTAGATATTTCCTTTTTTAGCAAAAAACCAAAGGGTATAGCACACGAATTTCTATAAAAACTCTCAGGTTTTAAAAATGTCACTATTTCATTATTTTTTGAGGACTCTAAGGACACAAATGGATTTTATACGACGAAAATGTTAAACTGATTCGTTCGAAGTGAGATTTTTAGATATTTCCTTTTTTAGCAAAAAACCAAAGGGTATAGCACACGAATTTTGGTAAAAACCCATAGTTTTTAAAAATGACACTATTTCATTATTTTTTGTGGACTGTGAGGACACAAATAGATATTATACAACGAAAATGTTAAACTGATGCCGTTCGAAGAGAGATTTTTGGATATTTCATTTTTTAGAAAAAACCAAAGGGTTATAGCACACGAATTTCTGTAAAAACTCTCAGGTTTTAAAAATGTCACTATTTCTTTATTTTTTGAGGACTCTGAGGACACAAATGGATTTTATACGACGAAAATGTTAAACTGATTCGTTCGAAGTGAGATTTTTAGATATTTCCCTTTTAGCACAAAACCAAAGGGTATAGCACACGAATTTCTGTAAAAAGCCATAGTTTTTAAAAATGACACTATTTCATTTTTATTTTAGGACTGTTAGGACACAAACGAATATTATACGACGAAAATGTTAAGCTGATGCGTTCGAAGAGAGATTTTTATATATTACCTTTTTTAGCAAAAAACCAAAGGGTATAGCACACGAATTTCTGTAAAAACTCTCAGGTTTTAAAAATGTCACTATTTCATTATTTTTTGAGGACTCTGAGGACACAAATGGATATTATACGACGAAAATGTTAATCTGATGCGTTCGAAGAGTGATTTTTATATATTACCTTTTTTAGCAAAAAACCAAAGGGTATAGCACACGAATTTCTGTAAAAACTCTCAGGTTTTAAAAATGTCACTATTTCATTATTTTTTGAGGACTCTAAGGACACAAATGGTTTTTGTACGACGAAAATGTTAAACTGATGCGTTCGAAGAGAGATTTTTAGATATTTCCTTTTTTAGCAAAAAACCAAAGGGTATAGCACACGAATTTCGGTAAAAACTCTAAGGTTTTAAAAATGTCACTATTTCATTATTTTTTGATGACTGTGAGGACACAAATGGATATTATACGACGAAAATGTTAATCTGATGCGTTCGAAGAGTGATTTTTAGATATTTCCTTTTTTAGCAAAAAACCAAAGGGTATAGCACACGAATTTTGGTAAAAACCCATAGTTTTTAAAAATGACACTATTTCATTATTTTTTGAGGACTCTGAGGACACAAATGGGTATTATACGACGAAAATGTTAATCTGATGCGTTCGAAGAGTGATTTTTAGATGTTACCTTTTTTAGCAAAAAACCAAAGGGTATAGCACACGAATTTCGGTAAAAACTCTCAGGTTTTAAAAATGTCACTATTTCATTATTTTTTGAGGACTCTGAGGATACAAATGGATTTTATACGACGAAAATGTTAAACTGATTCGTTCGAAGTGAGATTTTTAGATATTTCCCTTTTTAGCAAAAAACCAAAGGGTATAGCACACGAAATTTTGTAAAAACCCATAGTTTTTAAAAATGACACTATTTCATTATTTTTTTAGGACTGTGAGGACACAAATGGATATTATACGACGAAAATGTTAAGCTGATGCGTTCGAAGAGTGATTTTTAGATATTTCCTTTTTTAGCAAAAAACCAAAGGGTGTAGCACACGAATTTCGGTAAAAACTCTAAGGTTTTAAAAATGTCACTATTTCATTATTTTTTGAGGACTGTGAGGACACAAATGGATATTATACGACGAAAATGTTAAGCTGATGCGTTCGAAGAGAGATTTTTAGATATTTCCTTTTTTAGCAAAAAACCAAAGGGTATAGCACACGAATTTCTGTAAAAACTCTCAGGTTTTAAGAATGTCACTATTTCATTATTTTTTTAGGACTCTGAGGACACAAATGGATTTTATACGACGAAAATGTTAATCTGATGCGTTCGAAGAGGGATTTTTAGATATTTCCTTTTTTAGCAAAAAACCAAAGGTTAAAGCACACGAATTTCTATAAAAACTCTCAGGTTTTAAAAATGTCACTATTTCATTATTTTTTGAGGACTCTAAGGACACAAATGGATTTTATACGACGAAAATGTTAAACTGATTCGTTCGAAGTGAGATTTTTAGATATTTCCTTTTTTAGCAAAAAACCAAAGGGTATAGCACACGAATTTTGGTAAAAACCCATAGTTTTTAAAAATGACACTATTTCATTATTTTTTGTGGACTGTGAGGACACAAATAGATATTATACAACGAAAATGTTAAACTGATGCCGTTCGAAGAGAGATTTTTGGATATTTCATTTTTTAGAAAAAACCAAAGGGTTATAGCACACGAATTTCTGTAAAAACTCTCAGGTTTTAAAAATGTCACTATTTCTTTATTTTTTGAGGACTCTGAGGACACAAATGGATTTTATACGACGAAAATGTTAAACTGATTCGTTCGAAGTGAGATTTTTAGATATTTCCCTTTTAGCACAAAACCAAAGGGTATAGCACACGAATTTCTGTAAAAAGCCATAGTTTTTAAAAATGACACTATTTCATTTTTATTTTAGGACTGTGAGGACACAAACGAATATTATACGACGAAAATGTTAAGCTGATGCGTTCGAAGAGAGATTTTTATATATTACCTTTTTTAGCAAAAAACCAAAGGGTATAGCACACGAATTTCTGTAAAAACTCTCAGGTTTTAAAAATGTCACTATTTCATTATTTTTTGAGGACTCTGAGGACACAAATGGATTTTATACGACGAAAATGTTAATCTGATGCGTTCGAAGAGTGATTTTTAGATATTTCCTTTTTTAGCAAAAAACCAAAGGGTATAGCACACGAATTTCTGTAAAAACTCTCAGGTTTTAAGAATGTCACTATTTCATTATTTTTTTAGGACTCTGAGGACACAAATGGATTTTATACGACGAAAATGTTAATCTGATGCGTTCGAAGTGAGATTTTTAGATATTTCCCTTTTTTAGCAAAAAACCAAAGGGTATAGCACACGAATTTCTGTAAAAACCCATAGTTTTTAAAAATGACACTATTTCATTATTTTTTGAGGACTGTGAGGACACAAATAGATATTATACGACGAAAATGTTAAGCTGATGCGTTCGAAGAGAGATTTTTAGATATTTCCTTTTTTAGCAAAAAAACAAAGGGTATAGCACACGAATTTCTGTAAAAACTCTCAGGTTTTAAGAATGTCACTATTTCATTATTTTTTTAGGACTCTGAGGACACAAATGGATTTTATACGACGAAAATGTTAATCTGATGCGTTCGAAGAGGGATTTTTAGATATTTCCTTTTTTAGCAAAAAACCAAAGGGTATAGCACACGAATTTCTATAAAAACTCTCAGGTTTTAAAAATGTCACTATTTCATTATTTTTTGAGGACACTGAGGACACAAATGGATTTTATACGACGAAAATGTTAAACTGATTCGTTCGAAGTGAGATTTTTAGATATTTCCTTTTTTAGCAAAAAACCAAAGGGTATAGCACACGTATTTTGGTAAAAACCCATAGTTTTTAAAAATGACACTATTTCATTATTTTTTGTGGACTGTGAGGACACAAATAGATATTATACGACGAAAATGTTAAACTGATGCCGTTCGAAGAGAGATTTTTGGATATTTCATTTTTTAGCAAAAAACCAAAGGGTATAGCACACGAATTTCGATAAAAACTCTCAGGTTTTAAAAATGTCACTATTTCATTATTTTTTGAGGACTCTGGGGATACAAATGGATTTTATACGACGAAAATGTTAAACTGATTCGTTCGAAGTGAGATTTTTAGATATTTCCCTTTTTAGCAAAAAACCAAAGGGTATAGCACACGAATTTCGGTAAAAGTCTCAGGTTTTAAAAATGTCACTATTTCATTATTTTTTGAGGACTCTGAGGACACAAATGGATATTATACGACGAAAATGTTAAGCTGATGCGTTCGAAGAGAGATTTTTAGATATTTCCTTTTTTAGCAAAAAACCAAAGGGCACACGAATTTCTGTAAAAACTCTCAGGTTTTAAGAATGTCACTATTTCATTATTTTTTTAGGACTCTGAGGACACAAATGGATTTTATACGACGAAAATGTTAATCTGATGCGTTCGAAGAGGGATTTTTAGATATTTCCTTTTTTAGCAAAAAACCAAAGGGTATAGCACACGAATTTCTATAAAAACTCTCAGGTTTTAAAAATGTCACTATTTCATTATTTTTTGAGGACTCTAAGGACACAAATGGATTTTATACGACGAAAATGTTAAACTGATTCGTTCGAAGTGAGATTTTTAGATATTTCCTTTTTTAGCAAAAAACCAAAGGGTATAGCACACGAATTTTGGTAAAAACCCATAGTTTTTAAAAATGACACTATTTCATTATTTTTTGTGGACTGTGAGGACACAAATAGATATTATACAACGAAAATGTTAAACTGATGCCGTTCTAAGAGAGATTTTTGGATATTTCATTTTTTAGAAAAAACCAAAGGGTTATAGCACACGAATTTCTGTAAAAACTCTCAGGTTTTAAAAATGTCACTATTTCTTTATTTTTTGAGGACTCTGAGGACACAAATTGATTTTATACGACGAAAATGTTAAACTGATTCGTTCGAAGTGAGATTTTTAGATATTTCCCTTTTAGCACAAAACCAAAGGGTATAGCACACGAATTTCTGTAAAAAGCCATAGTTTTTAAAAATGACACTATTTCATTTTTATTTTAGGACTGTTAGGACACAAACGAATATTATACGACGAAAATGTTAAGCTGATGCGTTCGAAGAGAGATTTTTATATATTACCTTTTTTAGCAAAAAACCAAAGGGTATAGCACACGAATTTCTGTAAAAACTCTCAGGTTTTAAAAATGTCACTATTTCATTATTTTTTGAGGACTCTAAGGACACAAATGGTTTTTATACGACGAAAATGTTAAACTGATGCGTTCGAAGAGAGATTTTTAGATATTTCCTTTTTTAGCAAAAAACCAAAGGGTATAGTACACGAATTTCGGTAAAAACTCTAAGGTTTTAAAAATGTCACTATTTCATTATTTTTTGATGACTGTGAGGACACAAATGGATATTATACGACGAAAATGTTAATCTGATGCGTTCGAAGAGTGATTTTTAGATATTTCCTTTTTTAGCAAAAAACCAAAGGGTATAGCACACGAATTTTGGTAAAAACCCATAGTTTTTAAAAATGACACTATTTCATTATTTTTTGAGGACTCTGAGGACACAAATGGATATTATACGACGAAAATGTTAATCTGATGCGTTCGAAGAGTGATTTTTAGATGTTACCTTTTTTAGCAAAAAACCAAAGGGTATAGCACACGAATTTTGGTAAAAACTCTCAGGTTTTAAAAATGTCACTATTTCATTATTTTTTGAGGACTCTGAGGATACAAATGGATTTTATACGACGAAAATGTTAAACTGATTCGTTCGAAGTGAGATTTTTAGATATTTCCCTTTTTAGCAAAAAACCAAAGGGTATAGCACACGAATTTCTGTAAAAACTCTCAGGTTTTAAGAATGTCACTATTTCATTATTTTTTTAGGACTCTGAGGACACAAATGGATTTTATACGACGAAAATGTTAATCTGATGCGTTCGAAGAGGGATTTTTAGATATTTCCTTTTTTAGCAAAAAACCAAAGGGTATAGCACACGAATTTCTATAAAAACTCTCAGGTTTTAAAAATGTCACTATTTCATTATTTTTTGAGGACACTGAGGACACAAATGGATTTTATACGACGAAAATGTTAAACTGATTCGTTCGAAGTGAGATTTTTAGATATTTCCTTTTTTAGCAAAAAACCAATGGGTATAGCACACGAATTTTGGTAAAAACCCATAGTTTTTAAAAATGACACTATTTCATTATTTTTTGTGGACTGTGAGGACACAAATAGATATTATACGACGAAAATGTTAAACTGATGCCGTTCGAAGAGAGATATTTGGATATTTCATTTTTTAGCAAAAAACCAAAGGGTATAGCACACGAATTTCGATAAAAACTCTCAGGTTTTAAAAATGTCACTATTTCATTATTTTTTGAGGACTCTGGGGATACAAATGGATTTTATACGACGAAAATGTTAAACTGATTCGTTCGAAGTGAGATTTTTAGATATTTCCCTTTTTAGCAAAAAACCAAAGGGTATAGCACACGAAATTTTGTAAAAACCCATAGTTTTTAAAAATGACACTATTTCATTATTTTTTGAGGACTGTGAGGACACAAATGGATATTATACGACGAAAATGTTAAGCTGATGCGTTCGAAGAGAGATTTTTAGATATTTCCTTTTTTAGCAAAAAACCAAAGGGTATAGCACACGAATTTCTGTAAAAACTCTCAGGTTTTAAGAATGTCACTATTTCATTATTTTTTTAGGACTCTGAGGACACAAATGGATTTTATACGACGAAAATGTTAATCTGATGCGTTCGAAGAGGGATTTTTAGATATTTCCTTTTTTAGCAAAAAACCAAAGGGTATAGCACACGAATTTCTATAAAAACTCTCAGGTTTTAAAAATGTCACTATTTCATTATTTATTGAGGACTCTAAGGACACAAATGGATTTTATACGACGAAAATGTTAAACTGATTCGTTCGAAGTGAGATTTTTAGATATTTCCTTTTTTAGCAAAAAACCAAAGGGTATAGCACACGAATTTTGGTAAAAACCCATAGTTTTTAAAAATGACACTATTTCATTATTTTTTGTGGACTGTGAGGACACAAATAGATATTATACAACGAAAATGTTAAACTGATGCCGTTCGAAGAGAGATTTTTGGATATTTCATTTTTTAGAAAAAACTAAGGGGTTATAGCACACGAATTTCTGTAAAAACTCTCAGGTTTTAAAAATGTCACTATTTCTTTATTTTTTGAGGACTCTGAGGACACAAATGGATTTTATACGACGAAAATGTTAAACTGATTCGTTCGAAGTGAGATTTTTAGATATTTCCCTTTTAGCACAAAACCAAAGGGTATAACACACGAATTTCTGTAAAAAGCCATAGTTTTTAAAAATGACACTATTTCATTTTTATTTTAGGACTGTGAGGACACATACGAATATTATACGACGAAAATGTTAAGCTGATGCGTTCGAAGAGAGATTTTTATATATTACCTTTTTTAGCAAAAAACCAAAGGGTATAGCACACGAATTTCTGTAAAAACTCTCAGGTTTTAAAAATGTCACTATTTCATTATTTTTTGAGGACTCTAAGGACACAAATGGTTTTTATACGACGAAAATGTTAAACTGATGCGTTCGAAGAGAGATTTTTAGATATTTCCTTTTTTAGCAAAAAACCAAAGGGTATAGCACACGAATTTCGGTAAAAACTCTAAGGTTTTAAAAATGTCACTATTTCATTATTTTTTGATGACTGTGAGGACACAAATGGATATTATACGACGAAAATGTTAATCTGATGCGTTCGAAGAGTGATTTTTAGATATTTCCTTTTTTAGCAAAAAACCAAAGGGTATAGCACACGAATTTTGGTAAAAACCCATAGTTTTTAAAAATGACACTATTTCATTATTTTTTGAGGACTCTGAGGACACAAATGGATATTATACGACGAAAATGTTAATCTGATGCGTTCGAAGAGTGATTTTTAGATATTACCTTTTTTAGCAAAAAACCAAAGGGTATAGCACACGAATTTCGGTAAAAACTCTCAGGTTTTAAAAATGTCACTATTTCATTATTTTTTGAGGACTCTGAGGATACAAATGGATTTTATACGACGAAAATGTTAAACTGATTCGTTCGAAGTGAGATTTTTAGATATTTCCCTTTTTAGCAAAAAACCAAAGGGTATAGCACACGAAATTTTGTAAAAACCCATAGTTTTTAAAAATGACACTATTTCATTATTTTTTTAGGACTGTGAGGACACAAATGGATATTATACGACGAAAATGTTAAGCTGATGCGTTCGAAGAGTGATTTTTAGATATTTCCTTTTTTAGCAAAAAACCAAAGGGTATAGCACACGAATTTCGGTAAAAGTCTCAGGTTTTAAAAATGTCACTATTTCATTATTTTTTGAGGACTCTGAGGACACAAATGGATATTATACGACGAAAATGTTAAGCTGATGCGTTCGAAGAGAGATTTTTAGATATTTCCTTTTTTAGCAAAAAACCAAAGGGCACACGAATTTCTGTAAAAACTCTCAGGTTTTAAGAATGTCACTATTTCATTATTTTTTTAGGACTCTGAGGACACAAATGGATTTTATACGACGAAAATGTTAATCTGATGCGTTCGAAGAGGGATTTTTAGATATTTCCTTTTTTAGCAAAAAACCAAAGGGTATAGCACACGAATTTCTATAAAAACTCTCAGGTTTTAAAAATGTCACTATTTCATTATTTTTTGAGGACTCTAAGGACACAAATGGATTTTATACGACGAAAATGTTAAACTGATTCGTTCGAAGTGAGATTTTTAGATATTTCCTTTTTTAGCAAAAAACCAAAGGGTATAGCACACGAATTTTGGTAAAAACCCATAGTTTTTAAAAATGACACTATTTCATTATTTTTTGTGGACTGTGAGGACACAAATAGATATTATACAACGAAAATGTTAAACTGATGCCGTTCTAAGAGAGATTTTTGGATATTTCATTTTTTAGAAAAAACCAAAGGGTTATAGCACACGAATTTCTGTAAAAACTCTCAGGTTTTAAAAATGTCACTATTTCTTTATTTTTTGAGGACTCTGAGGACACAAATTGATTTTATACGACGAAAATGTTAAACTGATTCGTTCGAAGTGAGATTTTTAGATATTTCCCTTTTAGCACAAAACCAAAGGGTATAGCACACGAATTTCTGTAAAAAGCCATAGTTTTTAAAAATGACACTATTTCATTTTTATTTTAGGACTGTTAGGACACAAACGAATATTATACGACGAAAATGTTAAGCTGATGCGTTCGAAGAGAGATTTTTATATATTACCTTTTTTAGCAAAAAACCAAAGGGTATAGCACACGAATTTCTGTAAAAACTCTCAGGTTTTAAAAATGTCACTATTTCATTATTTTTTGAGGACTCTAAGGACACAAATGGTTTTTATACGACGAAAATGTTAAACTGATGCGTTCGAAGAGAGATTTTTAGATATTTCCTTTTTTAGCAAAAAACCAAAGGGTATAGTACACGAATTTCGGTAAAAACTCTAAGGTTTTAAAAATGTCACTATTTCATTATTTTTTGATGACTGTGAGGACACAAATGGATATTATACGACGAAAATGTTAATCTGATGCGTTCGAAGAGTGATTTTTAGATATTTCCTTTTTTAGCAAAAAACCAAAGGGTATAGCACACGAATTTTGGTAAAAACCCATAGTTTTTAAAAATGACACTATTTCATTATTTTTTGAGGACTCTGAGGACACAAATGGATATTATACGACGAAAATGTTAATCTGATGCGTTCGAAGAGTGATTTTTAGATGTTACCTTTTTTAGCAAAAAACCAAAGGGTATAGCACACGAATTTTGGTAAAAACTCTCAGGTTTTAAAAATGTCACTATTTCATTATTTTTTGAGGACTCTGAGGATACAAATGGATTTTATACGACGAAAATGTTAAACTGATTCGTTCGAAGTGAGATTTTTAGATATTTCCCTTTTTAGCAAAAAACCAAAGGGTATAGCACACGAATTTCTGTAAAAACTCTCAGGTTTTAAGAATGTCACTATTTCATTATTTTTTTAGGACTCTGAGGACACAAATGGATTTTATACGACGAAAATGTTAATCTGATGCGTTCGAAGAGGGATTTTTAGATATTTCCTTTTTTAGCAAAAAACCAAAGGGTATAGCACACGAATTTCTATAAAAACTCTCAGGTTTTAAAAATGTCACTATTTCATTATTTTTTGAGGACACTGAGGACACAAATGGATTTTATACGACGAAAATGTTAAACTGATTCGTTCGAAGTGAGATTTTTAGATATTTCCTTTTTTAGCAAAAAACCAATGGGTATAGCACACGAATTTTGGTAAAAACCCATAGTTTTTAAAAATGACACTATTTCATTATTTTTTGTGGACTGTGAGGACACAAATAGATATTATACGACGAAAATGTTAAACTGATGCCGTTCGAAGAGAGATATTTGGATATTTCATTTTTTAGCAAAAAACCAAAGGGTATAGCACACGAATTTCGATAAAAACTCTCAGGTTTTAAAAATGTCACTATTTCATTATTTTTTGAGGACTCTGGGGATACAAATGGATTTTATACGACGAAAATGTTAAACTGATTCGTTCGAAGTGAGATTTTTAGATATTTCCCTTTTTAGCAAAAAACCAAAGGGTATAGCACACGAAATTTTGTAAAAACCCATAGTTTTTAAAAATGACACTATTTCATTATTTTTTGAGGACTGTGAGGACACAAATGGATATTATACGACGAAAATGTTAAGCTGATGCGTTCGAAGAGAGATTTTTAGATATTTCCTTTTTTAGCAAAAAACCAAAGGGTATAGCACACGAATTTCTGTAAAAACTCTCAGGTTTTAAGAATGTCACTATTTCATTATTTTTTTAGGACTCTGAGGACACAAATGGATTTTATACGACGAAAATGTTAATCTGATGCGTTCGAAGAGGGATTTTTAGATATTTCCTTTTTTAGCAAAAAACCAAAGGGTATAGCACACGAATTTCTATAAAAACTCTCAGGTTTTAAAAATGTCACTATTTCATTATTTATTGAGGACTCTAAGGACACAAATGGATTTTATACGACGAAAATGTTAAACTGATTCGTTCGAAGTGAGATTTTTAGATATTTCCTTTTTTAGCAAAAAACCAAAGGGTATAGCACACGAATTTTGGTAAAAACCCATAGTTTTTAAAAATGACACTATTTCATTATTTTTTGTGGACTGTGAGGACACAAATAGATATTATACAACGAAAATGTTAAACTGATGCCGTTCGAAGAGAGATTTTTGGATATTTCATTTTTTAGAAAAAACTAAGGGGTTATAGCACACGAATTTCTGTAAAAACTCTCAGGTTTTAAAAATGTCACTATTTCTTTATTTTTTGAGGACTCTGAGGACACAAATGGATTTTATACGACGAAAATGTTAAACTGATTCGTTCGAAGTGAGATTTTTAGATATTTCCCTTTTAGCACAAAACCAAAGGGTATAACACACGAATTTCTGTAAAAAGCCATAGTTTTTAAAAATGACACTATTTCATTTTTATTTTAGGACTGTGAGGACACATACGAATATTATACGACGAAAATGTTAAGCTGATGCGTTCGAAGAGAGATTTTTATATATTACCTTTTTTAGCAAAAAACCAAAGGGTATAGCACACGAATTTCTGTAAAAACTCTCAGGTTTTAAAAATGTCACTATTTCATTATTTTTTGAGGACTCTAAGGACACAAATGGTTTTTATACGACGAAAATGTTAAACTGATGCGTTCGAAGAGAGATTTTTAGATATTTCCTTTTTTAGCAAAAAACCAAAGGGTATAGCACACGAATTTCGGTAAAAACTCTAAGGTTTTAAAAATGTCACTATTTCATTATTTTTTGATGACTGTGAGGACACAAATGGATATTATACGACGAAAATGTTAATCTGATGCGTTCGAAGAGTGATTTTTAGATATTTCCTTTTTTAGCAAAAAACCAAAGGGTATAGCACACGAATTTTGGTAAAAACCCATAGTTTTTAAAAATGACACTATTTCATTATTTTTTGAGGACTCTGAGGACACAAATGGATATTATACGACGAAAATGTTAATCTGATGCGTTCGAAGAGTGATTTTTAGATATTACCTTTTTTAGCAAAAAACCAAAGGGTATAGCACACGAATTTCGGTAAAAACTCTCAGGTTTTAAAAATGTCACTATTTCATTATTTTTTGAGGACTCTGAGGATACAAATGGATTTTATACGACGAAAATGTTAAACTGATTCGTTCGAAGTGAGATTTTTAGATATTTCCCTTTTTAGCAAAAAACCAAAGGGTATAGCACACGAAATTTTGTAAAAACCCATAGTTTTTAAAAATGACACTATTTCATTATTTTTTTAGGACTGTGAGGACACAAATGGATATTATACGACGAAAATGTTAAGCTGATGCGTTCGAAGAGTGATTTTTAGATATTTCCTTTTTTAGCAAAAAACCAAAGGGTATAGCACACGAATTTCGGTAAAAACTCTAAGGTTTTAAAAATATCACTATTTCATTATTTTTTGAGGACTGTGAGGACACAAATGGATATTATACGACGAAAATGTTAAGCTGATGCGTTCGAAGAGAGATTTTTAGATATTTCCTTTTTTAGCAAAAAACCAAAGGGTATAGCACACGAATTTCTGTAAAAACTCTCAGGTTTTAAGAATGTCACTATTTCATTATTTTTTTAGGACTCTGAGGACACAAATGGATTTTATACGACGAAAATGTTAATCTGATGCGTTCGAAGAGGGATTTTTAGATATTTCCTTTTTTAGCAAAAAACCAAAGGTTATAGCACACGAATTTCTATAAAAACTCTCAGGTTTTAAAAATGTCACTATTTCATTATTTTTTGAGGACTCTAAGGACACAAATGGATTTTATACGACGAAAATGTTAAACTGATTCGTTCGAAGTGAGATTTTTAGATATTTCCTTTTTAGCAAAAAACCAAAGGGTATAGCACACGAATTTTGGTAAAAACCCATAGTTTTTAAAAATGACACTATTTCATTATTTTTTGTGGACTGTGAGGACACAAATAGATATTATACAACGAAAATGTTAAACTGATGCCGTTCGAAGAGAGATTTTTGGATATTTCATTTTTTAGAAAAAACCAAAGGGTTATAGCACACGAATTTCTGTAAAAACTCTCAGGTTTTAAAAATGTCACTATTTCTTTATTTTTTGAGGACTCTGAGGACACAAATGGATTTTATACGACGAAAATGTTAAACTGATTCGTTCGAAGTGAGATTTTTAGATATTTCCCTTTTAGCACAAAACCAAAGGGTATAGCACACGAATTTCTGTAAAAAGCCATAGTTTTTAAAAATGACACTATTTCATTTTTATTTTAGGACTGTGAGGACACAAACGAATATTATACGACGAAAATGTTAAGCTGATGCGTTCGAAGAGAGATTTTTATATATTACCTTTTTTAGCAAAAAACCAAAGGGTATAGCACACGAATTTCTGTAAAAACTCTCAGGTTTTAAAAATGTCACTATTTCATTATTTTTTGAGGACTCTGAGGACACAAATGGATTTTATACGACGAAAATGTTAATCTGATGCGTTCGAAGAGTGATTTTTAGATATTTCCTTTTTTAGCAAAAAACCAAAGGGTATAGCACACGAATTTCTGTAAAAACTCTCAGGTTTTAAGAATGTCACTATTTCATTATTTTTTTAGGACTCTGAGGACACAAATGGATTTTATACGACGAAAATGTTAATCTGATGCGTTCGAAGTGAGATTTTTAGATATTTCCCTTTTTTAGCAAAAAACCAAAGGGTATAGCACACGAATTTCTGTAAAAACCCATAGTTTTTAAAAATGACACTATTTCATTATTTTTTGAGGACTGTGAGGACACAAATAGATATTATACGACGAAAATGTTAAGCTGATGCGTTCGAAGAGAGATTTTTAGATATTTCCTTTTTTAGCAAAAAACCAAACGGTATAGCACACGAATTTCTGTAAAAACTCTCAGGTTTTAAAAATGTCACTATTTCTTTATTTTTTGAGGACTCTGAGGACACAAATGGATTTTATACGACGAAAATGTTAATCTGATGCGTTCTAAGAGTGATTTTTAGATATTTCCTTTTTTAGCAAAAAACCAAAGGGTATAGCACACGAATTTCTGTAAAAACTCTCAGGTTTTAAGAATGTCACTATTTCATTATTCTTTTAGGACTCTGAGGACACAAATGGATTTTATACGACGAAAATGTTAATCTGATGCGTTCGAAGAGGGATTTTTAGATATTTCCTTTTTTAGCAAAAAACCAAAGGGTATAGCACACGAATTTCTATAAAAACTCTCAGGTTTTAAAAATGTCACTATTTCATTATTTTTTGAGGACACTGAGGACACAAATGGATTTTATACGACGAAAATGTTAAACTGATTCGTTCGAAGTGAGATTTTTAGATACTTCCCTTTTTAGCAAAAAACCAAAGAGTATGGCACACGAATTTTGGTAAAAACCCATAGTTTTTAAAAATGACACTATTTCATTATTTTTTGTGGACTGTGAGGACACAAATAGATATTATACAACGAAAATGTTAAACTGATGCCGTTCGAAGAGAGATTTTTGGATATTTCATTTTTTAGAAAAAACCAAGGGGTTATAGCACACGAATTTCTGTAAAAACTCTCAGGTTTTAAAAATGTCACTATTTCTTTATTTTTTGAGGACTCTGAGGACACAAATGGATTTTATACGACGAAAATGTTAAACTGATTCGTTCGAAGTGAGATTTTTAGATATTTCCCTTTTAGCACAAAACCAAAGGGTATAACACACGAATTTCTGTAAAAAGCCATAGTTTTTAAAAATGACACTATTTCATTTTTATTTTAGGACTGTGAGGACACAAACGAATATTATACGACGAAAATGTTAAGCTGATGCGTTCGAAGAGAGATTTTTATATATTACCTTTTTTAGCAAAAAACCAAAGGGTATAGCACACGAATTTCTGTAAAAACTCTCAGGTTTTAAAAATGTCACTATTTCATTATTTTTTGAGGACTCTAAGGACACAAATGGTTTTTATACGACGAAAATGTTAAACTGATGCGTTCGAAGAGAGATTTTTAGATATTTCCTTTTTTAGCAAAAAACCAAAGGGTATAGCACACGAATTTCGGTAAAAACTCTAAGGTTTTAAAAATGTCACTATTTCATTATTTTTTGATGACTGTGAGGACACAAATGGATATTATACGACGAAAATGTTAATCTGATGCGTTCGAAGAGTGATTTTTAGATATTTCCTTTTTTAGCAAAAAA
Organism: Triglochin maritima; assembly: GCA_963682175.1. Lineage (NCBI taxonomy): Eukaryota > Viridiplantae > Streptophyta > Magnoliopsida > Alismatales > Juncaginaceae > Triglochin > Triglochin maritima. Next base: position 51,925,959 of record OY821771.1, on the reverse strand, counting down.
CCAAACGGTATAGCACACGAATTTCTGTAAAAACTCTCAGGTTTTAAAAATGTCACTATTTCTTTATTTTTTGAGGACTCTGAGGACACAAATGGATTTTATACGACGAAAATGTTAATCTGATGCGTTCGAAGAGTGATTTTTAGATATTTCCTTTTTTAGCAAAAAACCAAAGGGTATAGCACACGAATTTCTGTAAAAACTCTCAGGTTTTAAGAATGTCACTATTTCATTATTTTTTTAGGACTCTGAGGACACAAATGGATTTTATACGACGAAAATGTTAATCTGATGCGTTCGAAGAGGGATTTTTAGATATTTCCTTTTTTAGCAAAAAACCAAAGGGTATAGCACACGAATTTCTATAAAAACTCTCAGGTTTTAAAAATGTCACTATTTCATTATTTTTTGAGGACACTGAGGACACAAATGGATTTTATACGACGAAAATGTTAAACTGATTCGTTCGAAGTGAGATTTTTAGATACTTCCCTTTTTAGCAAAAAACCAAAGAGTATGGCACACGAATTTTGGTAAAAACCCATAGTTTTTAAAAATGACACTATTTCATTATTTTTTGTGGACTGTGAGGACACAAATAGATATTATACAACGAAAATGTTAAACTGATGCCGTTCGAAGAGAGATTTTTGGATATTTCATTTTTTAGAAAAAACCAAGGGGTTATAGCACACGAATTTCTGTAAAAACTCTCAGGTTTTAAAAATGTCACTATTTCTTTATTTTTTGAGGACTCTGAGGACACAAATGGATTTTATACGACGAAAATGTTAAACTGATTCGTTCGAAGTGAGATTTTTAGATATTTCCCTTTTAGCACAAAACCAAAGGGTATAACACACGAATTTCTGTAAAAAGCCATAGTTTTTAAAAATGACACTATTTCATTTTTATTTTAGGACTGTGAGGACACAAACGAATATTATACGACGAAAATGTTAATCTGATGCGTTCGAAGTGAGATTTTTAGATATTTCCCTTTTTTAGCAAAAAACCAAAGGGTATAGCACACGAATTTCTGTAAAAACCCATAGTTTTTAAAAATGACACTATTTCATTATTTTTTGAGGACTGTGAGGACACAAATGGATATTATACGACGAAAATGTTAAGCTGATGCGTTCGAAGAGAGATTTTTAGATATTTCCTTTTTTAGCAAAAAACCAAAGGGTATAGCACACGAATTTCTGTAAAAACTCTCAGGTTTTAAGAATGTCACTATTTCATTATTTTTTTAGGACTCTGAGGACACAAATGGATTTTATACGACGAAAATGTTAATCTGATGCGTTCGAAGAGGGATTTTTAGATATTTCCTTTTTTAGCAAAAAACCAAAGGGTATAGCACACGAATTTCTATAAAAACTCTCAGGTTTTAAAAATGTCACTATTTCATTATTTATTGAGGACTCTAAGGACACAAATGGATTTTATACGACGAAAATGTTAAACTGATTCGTTCGAAGTGAGATTTTTAGATATTTCCTTTTTTAGCAAAAAACCAAAGGGTATAGCACACGAATTTCTGTAAAAACTCTCAGGTTTTAAGAATGTCACTATTTCATTATTTTTTTAGGACTCTGAGGACACAAATGGATTTTATACGACGAAAATGTTAATCTGATGCGTTCGAAGAGTGATTTTTAGATATTTCCTTTTTTAGCAAAAAACCAAAGGGTATAGCACACGAATTTCTGTAAAAACTCTCAGGTTTTAAGAATGTCACTATTTCATTATGTTTTTAGGACTCTGAGGACACAAATGGATTTTATACGACGAAAATGTTAATCTGATGCGTTCGAAGAGGGATTTTTAGATATTTCCTTTTTTAGCAAAAAACCAAAGGGTATAGCACACGAATTTCTATAAAAACTCTCAGGTTTTAAAAATGTCACTATTTCATTATTTTTTGAGGACACTGAGGACACAAATGGATTTTATACGACGAAAATGTTAATCTGATGCGTTCGAAGAGTGATTTTTAGATATTTCCTTTTTTAGCAAAAAACCAAAGGGTATAGCACACGAATTTCTGTAAAAACTCTCAGGTTTTAAGAATGTCACTATTTCATTATTTTTTTAGGACTCTGAGGACACAAATGGATTTTATACGACGAAAATGTTAATCTGATGCGTTCGAAGAGGGATTTTTAGATATTTCCTTTTTTAGCAAAAAACCAAAGGGTATAGCACACGAATTTCTATAAAAACTCTCAGGTTTTAAAAATGTCACTATTTCATTATTTTTTGAGGACACTGAGGACATAAATGGATTTTATACGACGAAAATGTTAAACTGATTCGTTCGAAGTGAGATTTTTAGATACTTCCCTTTTTAGCAAAAAACCAAAGAGTATGGCACACGAATTTTGGTAAAAACCCATAGTTTTTAAAAATGACACTATTTCATTATTTTTTGTGGACTGTGAGGACACAAATAGATATTATACAACGAAAATGTTAAACTGATGCCGTTCGAAGAGAGATTTTTGGATATTTCATTTTTTAGAAAAAACCAAGGGGTTATAGCACACGAATTTCTGTAAAAACTCTCAGGTTTTAAAAATGTCACTATTTCTTTATTTTTTGAGGACTCTGAGGACACAAATGGATTTTATACGACGAAAATGTTAAACTGATTCGTTCGAAGTGAGATTTTTAGATATTTCCCTTTTAGCACAAAACCAAAGGGTATAACACACGAATTTCTGTAAAAAGCCATAGTTTTTAAAAATGACACTATTTCATTTTTATTTTAGGACTGTGAGGACACAAACGAATATTATACGACGAAAATGTTAATCTGATGCGTTCGAAGTGAGATTTTTAGATATTTCCCTTTTTTAGCAAAAAACCAAAGGGTATAGCACACGAATTTCTGTAAAAACCCATAGTTTTTAAAAATGTTATACAACGAAAATGTTAAACTGATGCCGTTCGAAGAGAGATTTTTGGATATTTCATTTTTTAGAAAAAACCAAGGGGTTATAGCACACGAATTTCTGTAAAAACTCTCAGGTTTTAAAAATGTCACTATTTCTTTATTTTTTGAGGACTCTGAGGACACAAATGGATTTTATACGACGAAAATGTTAAACTGATTCGTTCGAAGTGAGATTTTTAGATATTTCCCTTTTAGCACAAAACCAAAGGGTATAACACACGAATTTCTGTAAAAAGCCATAGTTTTTAAAAATGACACTATTTCATTTTTATTTTAGGACTGTGAGGACACAAACGAATATTATACGACGAAAATGTTAATCTGATGCGTTCGAAGTGAGATTTTTAGATATTTCCCTTTTTTAGCAAAAAACCAAAGGGTATAGCACACGAATTTCTGTAAAAACCCATAGTTTTTAAAAATGACACTATTTCATTATTTTTTGAGGACTGTGAGGACACAAATGGATATTATACAACGAAAATGTTAAACTGATGGATTTTGGTAAAAATCCTTAGTTTTTAAAAATGTCACTATTTCATTATTTTTGAGGACTCTGAGGACACAAATGGATTTTATACGACGAAAATGTTAAACTGATGCGTTCGAAGAGAGATTTTTAGATATTTCCTTTTTTAGCAAAAAACCAAAGGGTATAGCACACGAATTTTGGTAAAAACCCATAGTTTTTAAAAATGACACTATTTCATTATTTTTTGAGGACTCTGAGGACACAAATGGATATTATACGACGAAAATGTTAATCTGATGCGTTCGAAGAGTGATTTTTAGATATTACCTTTTTTAGCAAAAAACCAAAGGGTATAGCACACGAATTTCGGTAAAAACTCTCAGGTTTTAAAAATGTCACTATTTCATTATTTTTTGAGGACTCTGAGGATACAAATGGATTTTATACGACGAAAATGTTAAACTGATTCGTTCGAAGTGAGATTTTTAGATATTTCCCTTTTTAGCAAAAAACCAAAGGGTATAGCACACGAAATTTTGTAAAAACCCAAAGTTTTTAAAAATGACACTATTTCATTATTTTTTTAGGACTGTGAGGACACAAATGGATATTATACGACGAAAATGTTAAGCTGATGCGTTCGAAGAGAGATTTTTAGATATTTCCTTTTTTAGCAAAAAACCAAAGGGTATAGCACACGAATTTCGGTAAAAACTCTCAGGTTTTAAAAATGTCACTATTTCATTATTTTTTGAGGACTCTGAGGATACAAATGGATTTTATACGACGAAAATGTTAAACTGATGCGTTCGAAGTGAGATTTTTAGATATTTCCCTTTTTAGCAAAAAACCAAAGGGTATAGCACACGAAATTTTGTAAAAACCCATAGTTTTTAAAAATGACACTATTTCATTATTTTTTGAGGACTGTGAGGACACAAATGGATATTATACGACGAAAATGTTAAGCTGATGCGTTCGAAGAGAGATTTTTAGATATTTCCTTTTTTAGCAAAAAACCAAAGGGTATAGCACACGAATTTCTGTAAAAACTCTCAGGTTTTAAGAATGTCACTATTTCATTATTTTTTTAGGACTCTGAGGACACAAATGGATTTTATACGACGAAAATGTTAATCTGATGCGTTCGAAGAGGGATTTTTAGATATTTCCTTTTTTAGCAAAAAACCAAAGGGTATAGCACACGAATTTCTATAAAAACTCTCAGGTTTTAAAAATGTCACTATTTCATTATTTTTTGAGGACTCTGAGGACACAAATGGATTTTATACGACGAAAATGTTAAACTGATTCGTTCGAAGTGAGATTTTTAGATATTTCCTTTTTTAGCAAAAAACCAAAGGGTATAGCACACGAATTTTGGTAAAAACCCATAGTTTTTAAAAATGACACTATTTCATTATTTTTTGTGGACTGTGAGGACACAAATAGATATTATACAACGAAAATGTTAAACTGATGCCGTTCGAAGAGAGATTTTTGGATATTTCATTTTTTAGCAAAAAACCAAAGGGTTATAGCACACGAATTTCTGTAAAAACTCTCAGGTTTTAAAAATGTCACTATTTCTTTATTTTTTGAGGACTCTCAGGACACAAATGGATTTTATACGACGAAAATGTTAAACTGATTCGTTCGAAGTGAGATTTTTAGATATTTCCCTTTTAGCACAAAACCAAAGGGTATAGCACACGAATTTCTGTAAAAAGCCATAGTTTTTAAAAATGACACTATTTCATTTTTATTTTAGGACTGTGAGGACACAAACGAATATTATACGACGAAAATGTTAAGCTGATGCGTTCGAAGAGAGATTTTTATATATTACCTTTTTTAGCAAAAAACCAAAGGGTAATAGCACACGAATTTCTGTAAAAACTCTCAGGTTTTAAAAATGTCACTATTTCATTATTTTTTGAGGACTCTAAGGACACAAATGGTTTTTATACGACGAAAATGTTAAACTGATGCGTTCGAAGAGAGATTTTTAGATATTTCCTTTTTTAGCAAAAAACCAAAGGGTATAGCACACGAATTTCGGTAAAAACTCTAAGGTTTTAAAAATGTCACTATTTCATTATTTTTTGATGACTGGGAGGACACAAATGAATTTTTACGACGAAAATGTTAAACTGATGCCTTCGAAGAAAGATTTTTAGATATTTCTTTTTTTAGCAAAAAACCAAAGGGTATAGCACACGAATTTTGGTAAAAATCCTTAGTTTTTAAAAATGTCACTATTTCATTATTTTTGAGGACTCTGAGGACACAAATGGATTTTATACGACGAAAATGTTAAACTGATTCGTTCGAAGTGAGATTTTTAGATATTTACTTTTTTAGCAAAAAACCAATGGGTATAGCACACGAATTTTGGTAAAAAGCCATAGTTTTTAAAAATGACACTATTTCATTATTTTTTTAGGACTGTGAGGACACAAATGGATATTATACGACGAAAATGTTAAGCTGATGCGTTCGAAGAGAGATTTTTAGATATTACCTTTTTTAGAAAAAAACGAAAGGGTATAGCACACGATTTTCTGTAAAAACTCTCAGGTTTTAAAAATGTCACTATTTCATTATTTTTGAGGACTCTGAGGACACAAATGGATTTTATACGACGAAAATGTTAAACTGATGCGTTCGAAGTGAGATTTTTAGATATTTCCCTTTTTAGCAAAAAACCAAAGGGTATAGCACACGAATTTCGGTAAAAACTCTCAGGTTTTAAAAATGTCACTATTTCATTATTTTTTGAGGACTGTGAGGATACAAATGGATTTTATACGACGAAAATGTTAAGCTGATGCGTTCGAAGAGAGATTTTTAGATATTACCTTTTTTAGCAAAAAACCAAAGGGTATACCACACGAAATTTTGTAAAAACCCATAGTTTTTAAAAATGACACTATTTCATTATTTTTTGAGGACTGTGAGGACACAAATGGATATTATACGACGAAAATGTTAAGCTGATGCGTTCGAAGAGAGATTTTTAGATATTTCCTTTTTTAGCAAAAAACCAAAGGGTATAGCACACGAATTTCTGTAAAAACTCTCAGGTTTTAAAAATGTCACTATTTCATTATTTTTTTAGGACTCTGAGGACACAAATGGATTTTATACGACGAAAATGTTAATCTGATGCGTTCAAAGAGGGATTTTTAGATATTTCCTTTTTTAGCAAAAAACCAAAGGGTATAGCACACGAATTTCTATAAAAACTCTCAGGTTTCAAAAATGTCACTATTTCATTATTTTTTGAGGACTCTGAGGATACAAATGGATTTTATACGACGAAAATGTTAAACTGATTCGTTCGAAGTGAGATTTTTAGATATTTCCTTTTTTAGCAAAAAACCAAAGGGTATAGTACACGAATTTCTGTAAAAACTCTCAGGTTTTAAAAATGTCACTATTTCTTTATTTTTTGAGGACTCTGAGGACACAAATGGATTTTATACGACGAAAATGTTAAACTGATTCGTTCGAAGTGAGATTTTTAGATATTTCCCTTTTAGCACAAAACCAAAGGGTATAGCACACGAATTTATGTAAAAAGCCATAGTTTTTAAAAATGACACTATTTCATTATTTTTTTAGGACTGTGAGAACACAAACGAATATTATACGACGAAAATGTTAAGCTGATGCGTTCGAAGAGAGATTTTTAGATATTACCTTTTTTAGCAAAAAACCAAAGGGTATAGCACACGAATTTCTGTAAAAACTCTCAGGTTTTAAAAATGTCACTATTTCATTATTTTTTGAGGACTCTGAGGATACAAATGGATTTTATACGACGAAAATGTTAAACTGATTCGTTCGAAGTGAGATTTTTAGATATTTCCCTTTTTTTAGCAAAAAAACCAAAGGGTATAGCACACGAATTTCTGTAAAAAGCCATAGTTTTTAAAAATGAGACTATTTCATTATTTTTTGAGGACTGTGAGGACACAAATGGATATTATACGACAAAAATGTTTAACTGATGCGTACGAAGAGAGATTTTTAGATATTTCCTTTTTTAGCAAAAAAACCAAAGGGTATAGCACACGAATTTCTGTAAAAACTCTCAGGTTTTAAAAATGTCACTATTTCATTATTTTTTGTGGACTCTGAGGACACAAATGGATTTTATACGACGAAAATGTTAAACTGATTCGTTCGAAGAGAGATTTTTAGATATTTCCTTTTTTAGCAAAAAACCAAAGGGTATGGCACACGAATTTCTGTAAAAACTCCCAGGTTTTAATAGAATCGTTATTTCATTATTTTTTGAGGACTGTGAGGACACAAATGGATTTTATACGACGAAAATTTTAAACTGATGCGTTCGAAGAGAGATTTTTAGATATTTCCTTTTTTACCAAAAAACCAAAGGGTATAGCACACGAATTTTGGTAAAAACTCTCAGGTTTTAAAAATGTCACTGTTTAATTATTTTTTGTGGACTCTGAGGACACAAATGGATTTTATACGACGAAAATGTTAAACTGATGCGTTCGAAGGGAGATTTTTAGATATTTCCTTTTTAGCAAAAAACCAAAGGGTATAGCACAGGAATTTCGGTAAAAACTCTCAGGTTTTAAAAATATCACTATTTCATTATTTTTGGAGGACTCTGAGGACACAAATGGATTTTATACGACGAAAATGTTAAACTGATGCGTTCAAACAGAGTTTTTTAGATATTTGCTTTTTTACCAAAAAACCAAAGTTATAGCACACGAATTTTGGTAAAAACTCTCAGGTTTTAAAATGTCACTATTTCATTATTTTTTGAGGACTATGAGGACACAAATGGATTTTATACGACGAAAATGTTAAACTGATTCGTTCGAAGTGAGATTTTTATATATTTCCCTTTTTTAGCAAAAAGCAAATGGTATAGCACACGAATTTCGATAAAAATCCATAGTTTTTAAAAATATCACTATTTCATTATTTTTGAGGACTCTGAGGACACAAATGGATTTTATACGACGAAAATGTTAAACTGATTCGTTCGAAGTGAGATTTTTAGATACTTCCCTTTTTAACAAAAAAACCAAAGGGTATAGCACACGAATTTTGGTAAAAACCCATAGTTTTTAAAAATGACACGATTTCATTATTTCTTGAGGACTCTGAGGACACAAATGGATATTATACGACGAAAATGTAAAACTGATGCGTTCGAAGAGAGATTTTTAGATATTTCTTTTTTTAGCAAAAAAAACCAAAGGGTAGCACACGAATTTCTGTAAAAACTCTCAGGTTTTAAAAATGTCACTATTTCATTATTTTTTGAGGACTCTGAGGACACAAATGGATTTATACGACGAAAATGTTAATCTGATATGTTCGAAGAGTGATTTTTAGATATTTCCTTTTTTAGCAAAAAACCAAAGGGTATAGCACACGAATTTCTGTAAAAACTCTCAGGTTTTAAAAATGTTACTATTTCTTTATTTTTTGAGGACTCTGAGGACACAAATGGATTTTATACGACGAAAATGTTAATCTGATGCGTTCGAAGAGTGATTTTTAGATATTTCTTTTTTAGCAAAAAACCAAAGGGTATAGCACACGAATTTGTTGGATTTCATGTTTAATTATACATATATATTTTCGAAATTTTTATGTATAATAAGGATCAATTACAATTTTCTTTGATTTATTTCATGCATGCATCGGTTTGTTTTAACATCTAGTTTCAAAACTCTATTAAAACAAACAAGGGCTCCGAAATTCATACCTAGAAGTTCTCAAAAACTTCTTGAAGATTCGGAGAAGTTGGGGATGCTTCTCGCCGCGCCGGATGCCTCCGAGTGTTCACCGAAACCCTAAACAAGGTTGGAGAGAAAGGAGCTAGTCAATCAATCTCCAAACAAGCTTAGAATCTAGCTACAAACCCCTTCCTTAGCCTCTGAGATTTCTCCTTCCAAAGACTTAGAAAACTAAGAGAATTTTCGTGGGTTTTAGTAGTGAATTAGGAGAGAAAATAATTTCTGAGTTGTGTGTCACAATTAGGGAGAATAAGGACCCATTTATAGGTTCCAATCTTACTCTTAATCATGGCTATTCTTTAGCCACGGTTTTATGACAATTTCTCTCACAAACTAATTCCATAATGCATTATATGCACCCACAAAACGTTTGACCAAATTTGGAGCTAATCCAACCATCGATCAAATTAATCTCTTAATAATCAAAGGCAGAAAATCGACCGCTGTTCGGTTTACCGAGTCCCACTCGGTTAACCGAATTTGTCACGATCGTTTAACCGAGTACGTGACGGATGACCGAATCTTAAGGGGAAAAATTCTCCTTAACCGATCGGACTCATTCACGTCTAAGACCGAGTGCTATTCGGTTAACCGAAAATATCGGAACTTGACATTGTTCGGTCGACCGTTTCTGGTTTGGTACACCGTACCAAAGCTCCAGGCACTTTGGTCAAGTTCGGTCAATCAATTACGATTATCCGTTCCACGTTCGGTTGACCGATCCATAGATCCTTCGGTCGACCGAACCTCAACGGATTACCGAACTTCTACCCGATTTTGCCTATTTCAAATTTTGGATTTATTTCCAACAAAATTTGAACTTAAGGGGGTTTTAGCAAATTCACAACTTATGCAATGTATTATCCTATGCAACAATAAATTATTGCACCCCATAATATATGCATCTAATATGAATTTATCATGACTCTAATTATGTTTATATACAACATAATTGATTTTACTTGTTCACCACATGTGTTATATTTTCTATGAGAAACCCGACACATCATCTGAACCAAAAATCAAGCTTCTTATTTCACGGTTTTTGCGGTGTGACCTATGGGAGGATCTAAACTAAGTTGGCAGTGATATTAAGAGCTTAATATCACAAGCTATAAGCGGTATCTAGCTACACATTATAGCTCCCAATTAGTTAGATGTCTTAATTCCACTCGAACCAAAACCCGATCCATTTAGTGATGGAGTGCACCACTTGTGTCCGTCCCTTGCCTCATGATATTAAGAATACACACAAAGTAGTGTTGTGTCATCTTTGTATTAGTATTCATTTGTTGATCTCTTTAAGCTAGTTATAAATATGTGACTTAACTCAAATCACATTGTGCACATTATAACTTTGCTTTATCAAGGGGCCCACTAATATCATCACTCAATTAAGAGGGGCAATGATAATCTTTTGACTAACTATCTTCTCCAACGAAAGTTATACTTAACCAACCGATGCCTTTACACTACACTGATCGATAGTTCAAGACACTGATCTAATTAAGTATTCCTTAAGTGATTAGATATAAGTCTCATATCAAAGGACCAAAGACACAATAAAATATTAATGACACAGAAACACATTTCTATAATATTTTACTTATTAGGCCTATTCAGTATACAAAAGTAATATTTTCCTCTTTTGCATACCCGTGTTGTCACTCACTTGTAGAGCTACAATGATCTATGACCAACACGACAATCTTAACTTGGTAATTAATGTTCCATGTTAATTACCATGATTGCGAATATCTTTTGTTTTATGTAAACCAATATCTTTTAGAGCTCTACGGTTAAGGACCAAGAGCCTCTTCCTTAACACTTCTAAAAGAGGAATAACATAAACAAGGAACAAAATGATTTCTCATTCAATTCATAATAATTGACATTTAAAAGTAAAACTTTTAGAACACATTCCCTTCAATCTCCCACTTGTTATTAAAGTTTTCTTTCTCATACATACTCAATGCATAAAACAATAATAACTAGGGTAAACCCCATTACATATCAATCATCAAGCCAATCTACATGGTTCCTCAATCCCATGGACTCGAAATGCATTTCGCCTTTGGCTTGGGATAAGGGTTTTGTGAATGGATCAGCTGTGTTGTTGTTGGTGTCCACCCATAACAGATTTATTTTGCCTTCGTCGATGAGGTCACGCGTCACGAAGTACTTACGATCCATGTACTTCACTTTGTGGTGTGATTTGGGATCCTTGATTTGCGAGATAGATGCACTATTGTCGCAAAATAACTCTATTGGTCCCTCGCTCGAGGGAACTACTCCAAGCTCTTCAAGGAACTTCTTAATCCACACTCCTTCCTTGCTCGCTTCAGCGACAGCCATCACTTCGGAAGCAGTGGTTGAGTCGGCAGTAGTGCTTTGCTTCCAACTACGCCAACTCACAGCTCCACCATTCAGAAGGAAGACGTATCCTGATTGCGACCTTCTATCGTCTGGATCACTCATGAAACTCGCATCCGAGTAACCTTCAGCTATCAATTCCCTTTGTCCTCCATAAACAAGAATCTTATCCTTAGTCCGGTTAAGGTACTTCAGGATACACAGAAACACATTTCTATAATATTTTACTTATTAGGCCTATTCAGTATACAAAAGTAATATTTTCCTCTTTTGCATACCCGTGTTGTCACTCACTTGTAGAGCTACAATGATCTATGACCAACACGACAATCTTAACTCGGTAATTAATGTTCCATGTTAATTACCATGATTGCGAATATCTTTTGTTTTATGTAAACCAATATCTTTTAGAGCTCTACGGTTAAGGACCAAGAGCCTCTTCCTTAACACTTCTAAAAGACGAATCACATAAACAAGGAACAAAATGATTTCTCATTCAATTCATAATAATTGACATTTAAAAGTAAAACTTTTAGAACACATTCCCTTCAAAATTTCGAAAAAATCCTTAGTATTTAAAAATATCACTATTTCATTATTTTTGAGGACTCTAAGAACAAAAATGGATTTTATACGACGAAAATGTTAATCTGATGCGTTCGAAGAGTGATTTTTAGATATTTCTTTTTTTAGCAAACAACAAATGGTATAGCACACGAATTTCGATAAAAATCCTTAGTTTTTAAAAATGACACTATTTCATTATTTTTTGAGGACTGTGAGGACACAAATGGATATTATACGACGAAAAAGTTAAGCTGATGCGTTCGAAGAGAGATTTTTAGATATTTCCTTTTTTAGCAAAAAACCAAAGGTTATAGCACACGAATTTCTGTAAAAACTCTCAGGTTTTAAAAATGTCACTATTTCATTATTTTTGAGGACTCCGAGGACACAAATGGATTTTATACGACGAAAATGTTAAACTGATTCGTTCAAAGTGATATTTTTAGATATTTCCCGTTTTAGCAAAAAATGAAAGGGTATTTATAGCACACGAATTTTGGTAAAAACCCATAGTTTTTAAAAATGACACTATTTCATTATTTTTTGAGGACTCTGAGGACACAAATGGATTTTATACGACGAAAATGTTAATCTGATGCGTTCGAAGAGTGATTTTTAGATATTTCCTTTTTTAGCAAATAACCAAAGGGTATAGCACACGAATTTTTGTAAAAACTCTCAGGTTTTAAAAATGTCACTATTTCTTTATTTTTTGAGGACTCTGAGGACACAAATGGATTTTATACGACGAAACTGTTAATCTGATGCGTTCGAAGAGTGATTTTTAGATATCTCCTTTTTTAGCAAAAAACCAAAGGGTATAGCACACGAATTTCTGTAAAAACTCTCAGGTTTTAAAAATGTCACTATTTCATTATTTTTTGAGGACTCTGAGGACACAAATGGATTTTATACGACGAAAATGTTAATCTAATGCGTTCGAAGAGTGCTTTTTAGATATTTCTTTTTTAGCAAAAAACCAAAGGGTATAGCACACGAATTTTGGTAAAAAGCCTTAGTTTTTAAAAATGTCACTATTTCATTATTTTTTGAGGACTCTGAGGACACAAATGGATTTTATACGACGAAATTGTTAATCTGATGCGTTCGAAGAGTGATTTTTAGATATTTCCTTTTTTAGCAACAAACCAAAGGGTATAGCACACGAATTTCTGTAAAAACTCTCAGGTTTTAAAAATGTCACTATTTCATTATTTTTTGAGGACTCTGAGGACACAAATGGATATTATACGACGAAAATGTTAAACTGATGCGTTCGAAGAGAGATTTTTAGATATTTCCTTTTTTAGAAAAAACCAAAGGGTATAGCACACGAATTTCTATAAAAACTTTCAGGTTTTAAAAGAATTATTATTTCATTATTTTTTGAGGACTGTGAGGACACAAATTGATTTTATACCACGAAAATGTTAAACTGATGCGTTCGAAGAGAGATTTTTAGATATTTCCTTTTTTAGCAAAAAACCAAAGGGTATAGCACACGAATTTCGGTAAAACCTCTCAGGTTTTAAAAATGTCACTATTTCATTATTTTTTGAGGACTCTGAGGACACAAATGGATTTTATACGACGAAAATGTTAATCTGATGCGATCGAGGAGTGATTTTTAGATATTTCCTTTTTTAGCAAAAAAGCAAAGGTTATAATAGCACACGAATTTCGGTAAACATCATTAGTTTTTAAAAATATCACTATTTCATTATTTTTGAGGACTGTGAGGACACAAATGGATTTTATACGACGAAAATAGTAAACTGATGCCGTTCGAAGAGAGATTTTTAGATATTTCCTTTTTTAGCAAAAAACCAAAGGGTATAGCACACGAATTTCTGTAAAAACTCTCAGGTTTTAAAAGAATCATTATTTCATTATTTTTTGAGGACTGTGAGGACACAAATGGATTTTATACGACGAAAATGTTAAACTGATGCGTTCGAAGAGAGATTTTTAGATATTTCCTTTTTTAGCAAAAAACCAAAGGGTATAGCACACGAATTTCGGTAAAAACTCTCAGGTTTTAAAAATGTCACTATTTCATTATTTTTTGAGGACTCTGAGGACACGAATGGATTTTATACGACGAAAATGTTAAACTGATTCGTTCGAAGTGAGATTTTTAGATACTTCCCTTTTTAGCAAAAAACCAAAGGGTATAGCACACGAATTTTGGTAACAACCCATAGTTTTTAAAAATGACACTATTTAATTATTTTTTGAGGACTCTGAGGACACAAATGGATATTATACGACGAAAATGTTAAACTGATGCGTTCGAAGAGAGATTTTTAGATATTTCCTTTTTTAGCAAAAAAATCAAAGGGTATTAGCACACGAATTTCTGTAAAAACTCTCAGGCTTAAAAATGTCACTATTTCATTATTTTTTGAGGACTCTGAGGACACAAATGGATTTTATACGACGAAAATGTTAATCTGATGCGTCCGAAGAGTGATTTTTAGATATTTCATTTTTTAGCAAAAAGCAAATGGTATAGCACACGAATTTCGATAAAAATCCATAGTTTTTAAAAATATCACTATTTCATTATTTTTGAGGACTCTGAGGACACAAATGGATTTTATACGACGAAAATGTTAAACTGATTCGTTCGAAGTGAGATTTTTAGATACTTCCCTTTTTAGCAAAAAACCAAAGGGTATAGCACACGAATTTTGGTAAAAACCCATAGTTTTTAAAAATGACACGATTTCATTATTTTTTGAGGACTCTAAGGACACAAATGGATATTATACGACGAAAATGTAAAACTGATGCGTTCGAAGAGAGATTTTTAGATATTTCTTTTTTTAGCAAAAAAACCAAAGGGTAGCACACGAATTTCTGTAAAAACTCTCAGGTTTTAAAAATGTCACTATTTCATTATTTTTTGAGGACTCTGAGGACACAAATGGATTTTATACGACGAAAATGTTAATCTGATTCGTTCGAAGAGTGATTTTTAGATATTTCTTTTTTTAGCAAAAAACCAAAGGGTATAGCACACGAATTTTTGTAAAAACTCTCAGGTTTTAAAAATGTCACTATTTTTTTATTTTTTGAGGACTCTGAGCACACAAATGGATTTTATACGACGAAAATGTTAATCTGATGCGTTCGAAGAGTGATTTTTAGATATCTCCTTTTTAGCAAAAAAGGAAAGAGTATAATAGCACACGAATTTCGGTAAAAATCATTAGTTTTTAAAAAACCAAAGGGTATAGCACACGAATTTTGGTAAAAATACTTAGTTTTTAAAAATGTCACTATTTCATTATTTTTTGACGACTCTGAGGACACAAATGGATTTTATACGACGAAAATGTTAATCTGATGCGTTCGAAGAGTGATTTTTAGATATTTCCTTTTTAGCAAAAAAGGAAAGAGTATAATAGCACACGAATTTCGGTAAAAATCATTAGTTTTTAAAAATATCACTATTTCATTATTTTTGAGGACTCTAAGAACACAGATGGATTTTATACGACGAAAATGTTAATCTGATGCGTTCGAAGTGAGATTTTTAGACATTTCCTTTTTTAGCAAGAAACCAAAGGGTATAGCACACGAATTTTGGTAAAAACCCATAGTTTTTAAAAATGACACTATTTCATTATTTTTTGTGGACTGTGAGGACACAAATGGATATTATACGACGAAAATGGTAAACTGATGCCGTTCGAAGAGAGATTTTTAGATATCTCCTTTTTTAGCAAAAAACCAAGGGGTATAGCACACGAATTTCTGTAAAAACTCTCTGGTTTTAAAAATGTTACTATTTCATTATTTTTTGAGGACTCTGAGGACACAAATGGATTTTATACGACGAAAATGTTAATCTGATGCGTTCGAAGAGTGCTTTTTAGATATTTCTTTTTTAGCAAAAAATCAAAGGGTATAGCACACGAATTTTGGTAAAAATCCTTAGTTTTTAAAAATGTCACTATTTCATTATTTTTTGAGGACTCTGAGGACACAAATGGATTTTATACGACGAAAATGTTAATCTGATGCGTTCGAAGAGTGATTTTTAGATATTTCCTTTTTTAGCAACAAACCAAAGGGTATAGCACAGGAATTTCTGTAAAAACTCTCAGGTTTTAAAAATGTCACTATTTCATTATTTTTTGAGGACTCTGAGGACACAAATGGATATTATACGACGAAAATGTTAAACTGATGCGTTCGAAGAGAGATTTTTAGATATTTCCTTTTTTAGAAAAAACCAAAGGGTATAGCACACGAATTTCTGTAAAAAATGTCACGAATTTTGGTAAAAACCCATAGTTTTTTAAAATGACACTATTTCATTATTTTTTGTGGACTGTGAGGACACAAATGGATATTATACGACGAAAATGGTAAACTGATGCCGTTCGAAGAGTGATTTTTAGATATTTCCTTTTTTAGCAAAAAACCAAACGGTATAGCACACGAATTTCTGTAAAAACTCTCAGGTTTTAAAAATGTCACTATTTCTTTATTTTTTGAGGACTCTGAGGACACAAATGGATTTTATACGACGAAAATGTTAATCTGATGCGTTCGAAGAGTGATTTTTAGATATTTCGTTTTTTAGCAAAAAGCAAATGGTATAGCACACGAATTTCGGTAAAATCCTTAGTTTTTAAAAATATCACTATTTCATTATTTTTGAAGACTCTAAGGACACAAATAAATTTTATACGACGAAAATATTAAACTGATGCGTTCGAAGTGAGATTTTTAGATATTTCCTTTTTTTAGCAAAAAACCAAAGGGTATAGCACACGAATTTCTATAAAAACTCTCAGGTTTTAAAAATGTCACTATTTCATTATTTTTTGAGGACTCTGAGGACACAAATGGATTTTATACGACGAAAATGTTAAACTGATTCGTTCGAAGTGAGATTTTTAGATATTTCCCTTTTTAGCAAAAAACCAAAGGGTATAGCACACGAATTTCTGTAAAAAGCCATAGTTTTTAAAAATGACACTATTTCAGTATTTTTTGAGGACTGTGAGGACACAAATGGATATTATACGACAAAGCTGATGCGTTCGAAGAGAGATTTTTAGATATTTCCTTTTTAGCAAAAAACCAAAGGTTATAGCACACGAATTTCTGTAAAAACTCTAAGGTTTTAAAAATGTCACTATTTCATTATTTTTGAGGACTCTGTGGACACAAATGGATTTTATACGACGAAAATGTTAAACTGATTCGTTCGAAGTGAGCTTTTTAGATATTTCCCGTTTTCGCAAAAAATGAAAGGGTATAGCACACGAATTTTGGTAAAAACCCATAGTTTTTTAAAATGACACTATTTCATTATTTTTTGAGGACTCTGAGGACACAAATGGATTTTATACGACGAAAATGTTAAACTGATGCGTTGGAAGAGTGATTTTTAGATATTTTCTTTTTTAGCAAAAAACTAAAAGTTATAGCACACGATTTTTTGTAAAAATACTTAGTTTTTAAAAATGTCACTATTTCATTATTTTTTGAGGACTCTGAGGACACAAATGGATTTTATACGACGAAAATGTTAATCTGATGCGTTCGAAGAGTGATTTTTAGATATTTCCTTTTTTAGCAAAAAAGGAAAGAGTATAATAGCACACGAATTTCGGTAAAAATCCTTAGTTTTTAAAAATGTCACTATTTCATTATTTTTTGAGGACTCTGAGGACACAAATGGATTTTATACGACGAAAATGATAATCTGATGCGTTCGAAGAGTGATTTTTAGATATTTCCTTTTTTAGCAAAAAAGGAAAGGGTATAATAGCACACGAATTTCGGTAAAAATCATTAGTTTTTAAAAATATCACTATTTCATTATTTTTGAGGACTCTAAGAACACAAATGGATTTTATACAACGAAAATGTTAATCTGATGCGTTCGAAGTGAGATTTTTAGATATTTCCTTTTTTAGCAATGTAAAACGAAAGGGTATAGCACACGAATTTTGGTAAAAACTCATAGTTTTTAAAAATGTCACTATTTCATTATTTTTTTAAAACTCTGAGGACACAAAAGGATTTTTTACGACGAAAATGTTAAACTAATGCGTTCCAAGAGTGATTTTTAGATATTTTCTTTTTTAGCAAAAAAGCAAATGGTATAGCACACGAATTTCGATAAAAATCCATAGTTTTTAAAAATATCACTATTTCATTATTTTTGAGGACCCTGAGGACACGAATGGATTTTATACGACGAAAATGTTAAACTGATTCGTTCGAAGTGAGATTTTTAGATACTTCCCTTTTTAGCAAAAAACCAAAGGGTATAGCACACGAATTTTGGTAACAACCCATAGTTTTTAAAAATGACACTATTTCATTATTTTTTGAGGACTGTGAGGACAAAAATGGATATTATACGACGAAAATGTTAAACTGATGCGTTCGAAGAGAGATTTTTAGATATTTCCTTTTTTAGCAAAAAAATCAAAGGGTATTAGCACACGAATTTCTGTAAAAACTCTCAGGTTTTAAAAATGTCACTATTTCAATATTTTTTGAGGACTCTGAGGACACAAATGGATTTTATACGACAAAAATGTTAATCTGATGCGTCCGAAGAGTGATTTTTAGATATTTCATTTTTTAGCAAAAAGCAAATGGTATAGCACACGAATTTCGATAAAAATCCATAGTTTTTAAAAATATCACTATTTCATTATTTTTGAGGACTCTGAGGACACAAATGGATTTTATACGACGAAAATGTTAAACTGATTCGTTCGAAGTGAGATTTTTAGATACTTCCCTTTTTAGCAAAAAACCAAAGGGTATAGCACACGAATTTTGGTAAAAACCAATAGTTTTTAAAAATGACACGATTTCATTATTTTTTGAGGACTCTGAGGACACAAATGGATTTTATACGACGAAAATGTTAATCTGATGCGTTCGAAGAGTGCTTTTTAGATATTTCTTTTTTAGCAAAAAATCAAAGGGTATAGCACACGAATTTTGGTAAAAATCCTTAGTTTTTAAAAATGTCACTATTTCATTATTTTTTGAGGACTCTGAGGACACAAATGGATTTTATACGACGAAAATGTTAATCTGATTCGTTTGAAGAGTGATTTTTAGATATTTCTTTTTTTAGCAAAAAACCAAAGGGTATAGCACACGAATTTTTGTAAAAACTCTCAGGTTTTAAAAATGTCACTATTTTTTTATTTTTTGAGGACTCTGAGGACACAAATGGATTTTATACGACGAAAATGTTAATCTGATGCGTTCGAAGAGTGATTTTTAGATATCTCCTTTTTAGCAAAAAAGGAAAGAGTATAATAGCACACGAATTTCGGTAAAAATCATTAGTTTTTAAAAAACCAAAGGGTATAGCACACGAATTTTGGTAAAAATACTTAGTTTTTAAAAATGTTACTATTTCATTATTTTTTGAGGACTCTGAGGACACAAATGGATTTTATACGACGAAAATGTTAATCTGATGCGTTCGAAGAGTGATTTTTAGATATTTCCTTTTTTAGCAAAAAAGGAAAGAGTATAATAGCACACGAATTTCGGTAAAAATCATTAGTTTTTAAAAATATCACTATTTCATTATTTTTTAGGACTCTAAGAACACAGATGGATTTTATACGACGAAAATGTTAATCTGATGCGTTCGAAGTGAGATTTTTAGACATTTCCTTTTTTAGCAAAAAACCAAAGGGTATAGCACATGAATTTTGGTAAAAACCCATAGTTTTTAAAAATGACACTATTTCATTATTTTTTGTGGACTGTGAGGACACAAATGGATATTATACGACGAAAATGATAAACTGATGCCGTTCGAAGAGAGATTTTTAGATATCTCCTTTTTTAGCAAAAAACCAAGGGGTATAGCACACGAATTTCTGTAAAAACTCTCAGATTTTAAAAATGTCACTATTTCATTATTTTTTGAGGACTCTGAGGACACAAATGGATTTTATACGACGAAAATGTTAATCTGATGCGTTCGAAGAGTGCTTTTTAGATATTTCTTTTTTAGCAAAAAACCAAAGGGTATAGCACACGAATTTTGGTAAAAATCCTTAGTTTTTAAAAATGTCACTATTTCATTATTTTTTGAGGACTCTGAGGACACAAATGGATTTTATACGACGAAAATGTTAATCTGATGCGTTCGAAGAGTGATTTTTAGATATTTCCTTTTTTAGCAAAAAAGGAAAGAGTATAATAGCACACGAATTTCGGTAAAAATCATTAGTTTTTAAAAATATCACTATTTCATTATTTTTGAGGACTCTAAGAACACAGATGGATTTTATACGACGAAAATGTTAATCTGATGCGTTCGAAGTGAGATTTTTAGACATTTCCTTTTTTAGCAAAAAACCAAAGGGTATAGCACACGAATTTTGGTAAAAACCCATTGTTTTTAAAAATGACACTATTTCATTATTTTTTGTGGACTGTGAGGACACAAATGGATATTATACGACGAAAATGGTAAACTGATGCCGTTCGAAGAGAGATTTTTAGATATCTCTTTTTTTAGCAAAAAACCAAGGGGTATAGCACACGAATTTCTGTAAAAACTCTCAGATTTTAAAAATGTCACTATTTCATTATTTTTTGATGACTCTGAGGACACAAATGGATTTTATACGACGAAAATGTTAATCTGATGCGTTCGAAGAGTGCTTTTTAGATATTTCTTTTTTAGCAAAAAACCAAAGGGTATAGCACACGAATTTTGGTAAAAATCCTTAGTTTTTAAAAATGTCACTATTTCATTATTTTTTGAGGACTCTGAGGACACAAATGGATTTTATACGACGAAAATGTTAATCTGATGCGTTCGAAGAGTGATTTTTAGATATTTCCTTTTTTAGCAACAAACCAAAGGGTATAGCACAGGAATTTCTGTAAAAACTCTCAGGTTTTAAAAATGTCACTATTTCATTATTTTTTGAGGACTCTGAGGACACAAATGGATATTATACGACGAAAATGTTAAACTGATGCGTTCGAAGAGAGATTTTTAGATATTTCCTTTTTTAGAAAAAACCAAAGGGTATAGCACACGAATTTCCGTAAAAAATGTCACGAATTTTGGTAAAAACCCATAGTTTTTTAAAATGACACTATTTCATTATTTTTTGAGGACTCTGAGGACACAAATGGATTTTATACGACGAAAATGTTAAACTGATGCGTTGGAAGAGTGATTTTTAGATATTTTCTTTTTTAGCAAAAAACTAAAAGTTATAGCACACGATTTTTTGTAAAAATACTTAGTTTTTAAAAGTATCACTATTTCATTATTTTTTGAGGACTCTGAGGATACAAATGGATATTATACGACGAAAATGTTAAACTGATTCGTTCGAAGTGAGATTTTTAGAAATTTCCTTTTTTAGCAAAAAACCAAAGGGTATAACACACGAATAACTGTAAAAAGCCATAGTTTTTAAAAATGTCACTATTTCATTATTTTTTGAGGACTCTGAGGACACAAATGGATTTTATACGACGAAAATGTTAATCTGATGCGTTCGAAGAGTGATTTTTAGATATTTCGTTTTTTAGCAAAAAGCAAATGGTATAGCACACGAATTTCGGTAAAATCCTTAGTTTTTAAAAATATCACTATTTCATTATTTTTGAAGACTCTAAGGACACAAATAAATTTTATACGACGAAAATGTTAAACTGATGCGTTCGAAGTGAGATTTTTAGATATTTCCTTTTTTTAGCAAAAAACCAAAGGGTATAGCACACGAATTTCTCTAAAAACTCTCAGGTTTTAAAAATGTCACTATTTCATTATTTTTTGAGGACTCTGAGGACACAAATGGATATTATACGACGAAAATGTTAAACTGATGCGTTCGAAGAGAGATTTTTAGATATTTCCTTTTTTAGAAAAAACCAAAGGGTATAGCATACGAATTTCTGTAAAAAATGTCACGAATTTTGGTAAAAACCCATAGTTTTTTAAAATGACACTATTTCATTATTTTTTGAGGACTCTGAGGACACAAATGGATTTTATACGACGAAAATGTTAAACTGATGCGTTGGAAGAGTGATTTTTAGATATTTTCTTTTTTAGCAAAAAACTAAAAGTTATAGCACACGATTTTTTGGAAAAATACTTAGTTTTTAAAAATATCACTATTTCATTATTTTTTGAGGACTCTGAGGATACAAATGGATATTATACGACGAAAATGTTAAACTGATTCGTTCGAAGTGAGATTTTTAGAAATTTCCTTTTTTAGCAAAAAACCAAAGGGTATAGCACACGAATAACTGTAAAAAGCCATAGTTTTTAAAAATGTGACTATTTCATTATTTTTTGAGGACTCTGAGGACACAAATGGATTTTATACGACGAAAATGTTAATCTGATGCGTTCGAAGAGTGATTTTTAGATGTTTCGTTTTTTAGCAAATAGCAAATGGTATAGCACACGAATTTCGGTAAAATCCTTAGTTTTTAAAAATATCACTATTTCATTATTTTTGAAGACTCTAAGAACACAAATGGATTTTATACGACGAAAATGTTAATCTGATGCGTTCGAAGTGAGATTTTTAGATATTTCCCTTTTTAGCAAAAAAGGAAAGAGTATAATAGCACACGAATTTCGGTAAAAATCATTAGTTTTTAAAAATATCACTATTTCATTATTTTTGAGGACTCTAAGAACACAAATGGATTTTATACGACGAAAATGTTAATCTGATGCGTTCGAAGTGAGATTTTTAGACATTTCCTTTTTTAGCAAAAAACCAAAGGGTATAGCACACGAATTTTGGTATAAACCCATAGTTTTTAAAAATGACACTATTTCATTATTTTTTGAGGACTCTGAGGACACAAATGGATTTTATAAGACGAAAATGTTAATCTGATGCGTTCGAAGAGTGATTTTTAGATATTTCCTTTTTTAGCAAAAAAGGAAAGAGTATAATAGCACACGAATTTCGGTAAAAATCATTAGTTTTTAAAAATATCACTATTTCATTATTTTTGAGGACTCTAAGAACACAAATGGATTTTAT
This sequence comes from Triglochin maritima, assembly GCA_963682175.1. NCBI lineage: Eukaryota > Viridiplantae > Streptophyta > Magnoliopsida > Alismatales > Juncaginaceae > Triglochin > Triglochin maritima. The sequence goes on along the minus strand of OY821771.1, from coordinate 51,902,736 downwards.
ACGACGAAAATGTTAATCTGATGCGTTCGAAGTGAGATTTTTAGACATTTCCTTTTTTAGCAAAAAACCAAAGGGTATAGCACACGAATTTTGGTAAAAACCCATAGTTTTTAAAAATGACACTATTTCCTTATTTTTTGTGGACTGTGAGGACACAAATGGATATTATACGACGAAAATGGTAAACTGATGCCGTTCGAAGAGAGATTTTTAGATATCTCTTTTTTTAGCAAAAAACCAAGGGGTATAGCACATGAATTTCTGTAAAAACTCTCAGGTTTTAAAAATGTCACTATTTCATTATTTTTTGAGGACTCTGAGGACACAAATGCATATTATACGATGAAAATGTTAAACTGATGCGTTGAAGAGAGATTTTTAGATATTTCCTTTTTAGCAAAAAACCAAAGGGTATAGCACACGAATTTCTATAAAAACTTTCAGGTTTTAAAAGAATTATTATTTCATTATTTTTTGAGGACTGTGAGGACACAAATGGATTTTATACGACGAAAATGTTAAACTGATGCGTTCGAAGAGAGATTTTTAGATATTTCCTTTTTTAGCAAAAAACCAAAGGGTATAGCACACGAATTTCGGTAAAAACTCTGAGGTTTTAAAAATGTCACTATTTCATTATTTTTTGAGGACTCTGAGGACACAAATGGATTTTATACGACGAAAATGTTAAACTGATTCGTTCGAAGTGAGATTTTTAGATATTTCCCTTTTTAGCAAAAAACCAAAGGGTATAGCCCACGAATTTCTGTAAAAAGCCATAGTTTTTAAAAATGACACTATTTCATTATTTTTTGAGGACTGTGAGGACACAAATGGATATTATAAGACGAAAATGTTAAGCTGATGCGTTCGAAGAGAGATTTTTAGATATTTCTTTTTTTAGCAAAAAACCAAAGGTTATAGCACACGAATTTCTGTAAAAACTCTTAGGTTTTAAAAATGTCACTATTTCATTATTTTTGAGGACTCTGAGGACACAAATGGATTTTATACGACGAAAATGTTAAACTGATTCGTTCGAAGTGAGATTTTTAGATATTTCCCGTTTTAGCAAAAAATGAAAGGGTATAGCACACGAATTTTGGTAAAAACCCATATTTTTTAAAAATGACACTATTTCATTATTTTTTGAGGACTCTGAGGACACAAATGGATTTTATGCGACGAAAATGTTAAACTGATGCGTTGGAAGAGTGATTTTTAGATATTTTCTTTTTTAGCAAAAAACTAAAAGTTATAGCACACGATTTTTTGTAAAAATACTTAGTTTTTAAAAATGTCACTATTTCATTATTTTTTGAGGACTCTGAGGACACAAATGGATTTTATACGACGAAAATGTTAATCTGATGCGTTCGAAGAGTGATTTTTAGATATTTCCTTTTTTAGCAAAAAATGAAAGAGTATAATAGCACACGAATTTCGGTAAAAATCATTAGTTTTTTAAAATATCACTATTTCATTATTTTTGAGGACTCTAAGAACACAAATGGATTTTATACGACGAAAATGTTAATCTGATGCGTTCGAAGTGAGATTTTTAGACATTTCCCTTTTTAGCAAACAACCAAAGGGTATAGCACACGAATTTTGGTAAAAAGCCATAGTTTTTAAAAATGACACTATTTCATTATTTTTTGTGGACTGTGAGGACACAAATGGATATTATACGACGAAAATGGTAAACTGATGCCGTTCGAAGAGAGATTTTTAGATATCTCCTTTTTAGCAAAAAACCAAAGGGTATAGCACACGAATTTCTATAAAAACTTTCAGGTTTTAAAAGAATTATTATTTCATTATTTTTTGAGGACTGTGAGGACACAAATGGATTTTATACGACGAAAATGTTAAACTGAGTTGTTCGAAGTGAGATTTTTAGATATTTCCTTTTTTTAGCAAAAAACCAAAGGGTATAGCACACGAATTTCTGTAAAAACTCTCAGGTTTTAAAAATGTCACTATTTCAATATTTTTTGAGGACTCTGAGGACACAAATGGATTTTATACGACGAAAATGTCAAACATCAGGCCTCGTCCGTCCCACTTGCAATACAGTATAGGCGTTATTTCGATGCTCGTTGGTGTTTTCTCTCCCCAGTCCCCTTAGGGAAACTACTGAAAGCGAGTCTGCTAATGAAGGTTACAGATTCGGTCAAGAGGAAGAAACTGACAATATCGTAGCTGCTCATGGTTATTTTGGCCGATTGATCTTCCAATATGCTAGTTTCAACAACTCTCGTTCCCTACACTTTTTCCTAGCTGCGTGGCTTGTAGTGGCCTTCTGGTTGACAGCTTTAGGTATTAGTACTATGGCTGACAACCTAAATGGTATCAATTTGAACCAATCCGTAGTAGTCAAGGTCGTTTTATTAACACTTGGGCTGATATCATCAATCGTGCTAACCTTGGTATGGAAGTGATGCATGAACGTAATGCTCACAACTTCCCTCTAGACTTAGCTGGTGTTGAAGCTCCTTCTATAAACGTATAAGACTTCTCTTTTAGTGTATACGAATAGGAATTAAAGAGACAACTGGCTTACATTGATTATGGTGCTAACCTGGGCAAAACAATGTTCGACTTGCCTGTGAAAGCATATTGCTATTCATTCTAATATGGGACAGCAACTGTGAAGGACTCGGATGATTGCTTATATCGAGTCTCTATGTTGACTGGGGAAGCCTCTCTATGTGCAACCTTACTTTTAGCTCATGATATTTCCTTTTTTAGCAAAAAAGCAAATGTTATAGCACTCGAATTTCGGTAAAAATCCTTAGTTTTTAAAAATATCATTATTTCATTATTTTTGAGGACTGTGAGGACACAAATGGATTTTATACGACGAAAATGTTAAACTGATTCGTTCGAAGTGAGATTTTTAGATATTTCCCTTGTTAGAAAAAAACCAAGGGGTATAGCACACGAATTTTGGTAAATACCCATAGTTTTTGAAAATGACACTATTTCATTATTTTTTGAGGACTGTGAGGACACAAATGGATATTATACGACGAAAATGTTAAACTGATGCGAAGAGAGATTTTTAGATATTTCCTTTTTTAGCAAAAAATCAAAGGGTATAGCCCACGAATTTCTGTAAAAACTCTCAGGTTTTAAAAATATCACTATTTCATTATTTTTGAGGACTCTGAGGACACAAATGGATTTTATACGACGAAAATGTTAAACTGATGCGTTCGAAGAGAGATTTTTAGATATTTCCTTTTTTAGCAAAAAACCAAAGGGTATAGCACACGAATTTTTGTAAAAACTCTCAGGTTTTAAAAATATCACTATTTCATTATTTTTGAGGACTCTAAGGACACAAATGGATTTTATACGACGAAAATGTTAAACTGATTCGTTCGAAGTGAGTTTTTTAGATATTTCCCGTTTTAGCAAAAAATGAAAGGGTATTGCACACGAATTTTGGTAAAAACCCATAGTTTTTAAAAATGAAACTATTTCATTATTTTTTGAGGACTCTGAGGACACAAATGGATTTTATACGACGAAAATGTTAAACTGATGCGTTGGAAGAGTGATTTTTAGATATTTTCTTTTTTAGCAAAAAACTAAAAGTTATAGCACACGAATTTTTGTAAAAATACTTAGTTTTTAAAAATGTGACCACTTCATTATTTTTTGAGGACTCTGAGAACACAAATGGATTTTATACGACGAAAATGTTAAACTGATGCGTTCCAAGAGAGATTTTTAGATATTTCCTTTTTTAGCAAAAAAGGAAAGGGTATAGCACACGAATTTCGGTAAAAATCCTTAGTTTTTAAAAATATCACTATTTCATTATTTTTGAGGACTCTAAGAACACAAATGGATTTTATACGACGAAAATGTTAATCTGATGCGTTCGAAGAGTGATTTTTAGATATTTCCTTTTTTAGCAAAAAGCAAATGGTATAGCACATGAATTTCGGTAAAAATCCTTAGTTTTTAAAAATATCACTATTTCATTATTTTTGAGGTCTCTAAGGACACAAATGGATTTTATACGACGAAAATGTCAAACTGAGTTGTTCGAAGTGAGATTTTTAGATATTTCTTTTTTTTAGCAAAAACCCAAAGGGTATAGCACACGAATTTCTGTAAAAACTCTCAGGTTTTAAAAATGTCACTATTTCAATGTTTTTTGAGGACTCTGAGGACACAAATGGATTTTATACGACGAAAATGTCAAACTGATGCGTTCCAAGAGTGATTTTTAGATATTTCCTTTTTTAGCAAAAAAGCAAATGTTATAGCACTCGAATTTCGGTAAAAATCCTTAGTTTTTAAAAATATCATTATTTCATTATTTTTGAGGACTGTGAGGACACAAATGGATTTTATACGACGAAAATGTTAAACTGATTCGTTCGAAATGAGATTTTTAGATATTTCCCTTGTTAGAAAAAAACCAAAGGGTGCACACGAATTTTGGTAAAAACCAATAGTTTTTGAAAATGACACTATTTCATTATTTTTTGAGGACTGTGAGGACACAAATGGATATTATACGACGAAAATGTTAAACTGATGCGTTCGAAGAGAGATTTTTAGATATTTCCTTTTTTAGCAAAAACCAAAGGGTATAGCCCACGAATTTCTGTAAAAACTCTCTGGTTTTAAAAATATCACCATTTCATTATTTTTTGAGGACTCTGAGAACACAAATGGATTTTATACGACGAAAATGTTAAACTGATGTGTTCCAAGAGTGATTTTTAGATATTTCCTTTTTTAGCAAAAAAGGAAAGGGTATAGCACACGAATTTCGGTAAAAATCCTTAGTTTTTAAAAATATCACTATTTCATTATTTTTTAGGACTCTATGCACACAAATGGATTTTATACGACGAAAATGTTAAACTGAGTGGTTCGAAGTGAGATTTTTAGATATTTCCTTTTTTAGCAAAAAACCAAAGGGTATAGCACACGAATTTCTGTAAAAACTCTCAGGTTTTAAAAATGTCACTATTTCCATATTTTTTGAGGTCTCTAAGGACACAAATGGATTTTATACGACGAAAATGTTAAACTGATGCGTTCCAAGAGTGATTTTTAGATATTTCCTTTTTTAGCAAAAAAGCAAATGTTAGAGCACACGAATTTCGGTAAAAATCCTTAGGTATTAAAAATATCACTATTTCATTATTTTTGAGGACTCTGAGGACACAAATGGATTTTATACGACGAAAATGTTAAACTGATGCGTTCCAAGAGTGATTTTTAGATATTTCCCTTGTTAGAAAAAAACCAAAGGGTATAGCACACGAATTTTGGTAAAAACCCATAGTTTTTTGAAAATGACACTATTTCATTATTTTTTGAGGACTGTGAGGACACAAATGGATATTATACGACGAAAATGTTAAACTGATGCGTTCGAAAAGAGATTTTTAGATATTTCCTTTTTTAGCAAAAAACCAAAGGGTATAGCACAAGAATTTTTGTAAAAACTCTCAGGTTTTAAAAATATCACTATTTCATTATTTTTGAGGACTCTAAGGACACAAATGGATTTTATACGACGAAAATGTTAAACTGATTCGTTCGAAGTGAGTTTTTTAGATATTTCCCGTTTTAGCAAAAAATGAAAGGGTATAGCACACGAATTTTGGTAAAACCCATAGTTTTTAAAAATGAAACTATTTCATTATTTTTTGAGGACTCTGAGGACACTAATGGATTTTATACGACGAAAATGTTAAACTGATGCGTTGGAAGAGTGATTTTTAGATATTTTCTTTTTTAGCAAAAAACTAAAAGTTATAGCACACGAATTTTTGTAAAAATAATTAGTTTTTAAAAATGTGACCATTTCATTATTTTTTGAGGACACTGAGAACACAAATAGATTTTATAAGACGAAAATGTTAAACTGATGCGTTCCAAAAGAGATTTTTAGATATTTCCTTTTTTAGCAAAAAAGGAAAGGGTATAGCACACGAATTTCGGTAAAAATCCTTAGTTTTTAAAAATACCACTATTTCATTATTTTTGAGGACTCTAAGAACACAAATGGATTTTATACGACGAAAATGTTAATCTGATGCGTTCGAAGAGTGATTTTTAGATATTTCCTTTTTTAGCAAAAAGCAAATGGTATAGCACACGAATTTCGGTAAAAATCCTTAGTTTTTAAAAATATCACTATTTCATTATTTTTGAGGTCTCTAAGGACACAAATGGATTTTATACGACGAAAATGTTAAACTGAGTTGTTCGAAGTGAGATTTTTAGATATTTCCTTTTTTTAGCAAAAAACCAAAGGGTATAGCACACGAATTTCTGTAAAAACTCTCAGATTTTAAAAATGTCACTATTTCAATATTTTTTGAGGACTCTGAGGTCACAAATGGATTTTATACGACAAAAATGTCAAACTGATGCGTTCCAAGAGTGATTTTTAGATATTTCCTTTTTTAGCAAAAAAGCAAATGTTATAGCACTCGAATTTCGGTAAAAATCCTCAGTTTTTAAAAATATCATTATTTCATTATTTTTGAGGACTGTGAGGACACAAATGGATTTTATACGACGAAAATGTTAAACTGATTCGTTCGAAGTGAGATTTTTAGATATTTCCCTTGTTAGAAAAAAACCAAAGGGTATAGCACACGAATTTTGGTAAAAACCCATAGTTTTTGAAAATGACACTATTTCATTATTTTTTGAGGACTCTGAGGACACAAATGGATATTATACGACGAAAATGGTAAACTGATGCGTTGGAAGAGTGATTTTTAGATATTTTCTTTTTTAGCAGAAAACTAAAAGTTATAGCACACGATTTTTTGTAAAAATACTTAGTTTTTAAAAATGTCACTATTTCATTATTTTTTGAGGACTCTGAGGACATAAATGGATTTTATACGACGAAAATGTTAATCTGATGCGTTCGAAGAGTGATTTTTAGATATTTCCTTTTTTAGCAAAAAAGGAAAGGGTATAATAGCACACGAATTTCGGTAAAAATCATTAGTTTTTAAAAATATCACTATTTCATTATTTTTGAGGACTCTAAGAACACAAATGGATTTTATACGACGAAAATGTTAATCTGATGCGTTCGAAGTGAGATTTTTAGATATTTCCCTTTTTAGCAAAAAACCAAAGGGTATAGGACACGAATTTCTGTAAAAACTCTCAGGTTTTAAAAATGTCACTTTTTCATTATTTTTTGAGGACTCTGAGGACACAAATGGATTTTATACGACGAAAATGTTAATCTGTTGCGTTCGAAGAGTGATTTTTAGATATGTTTTTTAGCAAAAAACCAAAGGGAATAGCACACGAATTTTGGTAAGAACCCATAGTTTTTAAAAATGTCACTATTTCATTAATTTTTTAGGACTCTGAGGACACAAATGAATTTTATACGACGAAAATGTTAAACTTATTCGTTCGAAGTGAGATTTTAGATATTTCCCTTTTTAGCAAAAAAACCAAATGGTATAGCACACGAATTTCTGTAAAAAGCCATAGTTTTTAAAAATGACACTATTTCATTTTTTTTTGAGGACTGTGAGGACACAAATGGATATTATACGACGATAATGTTAAACTGATTCGTTCGAAGTGAGATTTTTATATATTTCCCGTTTTAGCAAAAAATGAAATGGTATAACACACGAATTTTGGTAAAAACCCATAGTTTTTAAAAATGACACTATTTCATAATTTTTTGAGGACTCTGATTACACAAATGGATTTTATACGACGAAAATGTTAAACTGATGCGTTGGAAGAATGATTTTTAGATATTTCCTTTTTTAGCAAAAAACCAAAGGGTATAGCACACGAATTTCTGTAAAAACTCTCAGGATTAAAAAATGTCACTATTTCATTATTTTTGAGGACTCTGAAGACACAAATGGATTTTATACGACGAAAATGTTAAACTGATTCGTTCGAAGTGAAATTTTTAGATATTTCCCGTTTTAGCAAAAAATGAAAGTGTATAGCACACGAATTTTGGTAAAAACCCATAGTTTTTAAAAATGACACTATTTCATTATTTTTTGAGGACTCTGAGGACACAAATGGATTTTATACGACGAAAATGTTAAACTGATGCGTTGGAGGAGTGATTTTTAGATATTCTTTTTAGCAAAAAACCAAAGGGTATAGCACACGAATTTTGGTAAAAACCAATAGTTTTTAAAAATAACACTATTTCATTATTTTTTGAGGACTGTGAGGACACAAATGGATATTATACGACGAAAATGTTAAACTGATGCGTTCGAAGAGAGATTTTTAGATATTTCCTTTTTTAGCAAAAAACCAAAGGGTATAGCACACGAATTTCTGTAAAAACTCTCAGGTTTTAAAAATGTCACTATTTCATTATTTTTGAGGACTCTGAGGACACAAATGGATTTTATACGACGAAAATGTTAAACTGATTCGTTCGAAGTGAGCTTTTTAGATATTTCCCATTTTAGCAAAAAATGAAAGGGTATAGCACACGAATTTTGGTAAAAACCCATAGTTTTTAAAAATGACACTATTTCATTATTTTTTGAGGACTGTGAGGACACAAATGGATATTATACGACGAAAATGTTAAACTGATGCGTTCGAAGAGATTTTTAGATATTTTCTTTTTTAGCAAAAAACCAAAGGGTATAGCACACGAATTTCTGTAAAAACTCTCAGGTTTTAAAAATGTCACTATTTCATTATTTTTTGAGGACTGTGAGGACACAAATGGATATTATACGACGATAATGTTAATCTGATGCGTTCCAAGAGTGATTTTATATATTTCCTTTTTAGCAAAAAACCAAAGGGTATAGCACATGAATTTCGGTAAAAACTCTTAGGTTTTAAAAATGTCACTATTTCATTATTTTTTGAGGACTCTGAGGACACAAATGGATTTTATACGACGAAAATGTTAATCTGATGCGTTCGAAGAGTGATTTTTAGATATTTTCTTTTTTAGCAAAAACCTAAAGTTGTGATATATGATTTTTTGTAAAAATACTTAGTTTTTAAAAGAATCATTATTTCATTATTTTTGAGGACTCTGAGGACACAAATGGATTTTATACGACGAAAATGTTAAACTGATTCGTTCGAATTGAGATTTTTAGATATTTCCCTTTTCAGCAAAAAACCAAAGGGTATAGTACACGAATTTTTGTAAAAACCCATAGTTTTTAAAAATGACACTATTTCATTATTTTTTGAGGACTGTGAGGACACAAATGGATATTATACGACGAAAATGTTAAACTGATGCGTTCGAAGAGTGATTTTTAGATATTTCCTTTTTTAGCAAAAAACCAAAGGGTATATCACACGAATTTCTGTAAAAATCTCAGGTTTTAAAAATGTCACTATTTCATTATTTTTTGAGGACTGTGAGGACACAAATGGATATTATACGACGAAAATGTTAATCTGATGCGTTCCAAGAGTGATTTTTAGATATTTCCTTTTTAGCAAAAAACCAAATGGTATAGCACATGAATTTCGGTAAAAAATCTTAGGTTTTAAAAATGTCACTATTTCATTATTTTTTGAGGACTCTGAGGACACAAATGGATTTTATACGACGAAAATGTTAATGTGATGCGTTCGAAGAGTGATTTTTAGATATTTCTTTTTTTAGCAAAAAACCAAAGGGTTAGCACACGAATTTCGGTAAAAACTCTCAGGTTTTAAAAATGTCACTATTTCATTATTTTTTAAGGACTCTGAGGACACAAATGGATTTTATACGACGAAAATGTTAATCTGAAGCGTTCGAATAGTGATTTTTAGATATTTCCCTTTTTAGCAAAAAAGCAAAGGGTATAGCACACGAATTTCGGTAAAAATCCTTAGTTTTTAAAAATATCACTACTTCATTATTTTTGAGGACTCTGAGGACACAAATGGATTTTATACGACGAAAATGTTAAACTGATTCGTTCGAAGTGAGATTTTTAGATATTTCCCTTTTTAGCAAAAAACCAAAGGTTATATAGCACACGAATTTTTGTAAAAACCCATAGTTTTTAAAAATGACACTATTTCATTATTTTTTGAGGACTGTGAGGACACAAATGGATATTATACGACGAAAATGTTAAACTGATGCGTTCGAAGAGAGATTTTTAGATATTTCCTTTTTTAGCAAAAAACTAAAGGGTATAGCACACGAATTTCTGTAAAAACTCTCAGGTTTTAAAAATATCACTATTTCATTATTTTTGAGGACTCTGAGGACACAAATGGATTTTATACGACGAAAATGTTAATATGATGCGTTCGAAGAGTGATTTTTAGATATTTCTTTTTTTAGCAAAAAAGCAAAGGGTATAGCACACGAATTTCTGTAAAAACTCTCAGGTTTTAAAAATGTCACTATTTCATTATTTTTGAGGACTCTCAGGACACAAATTGATTTTATACGACAAAAATGTTAATCTTATGCGTTCGAAGAGTGATTTTTAGATATTTCCTTTTTTAGCAAAAAACCAAAGGGTATAGCACACGAATTTCTGTAAAAACTCTCAGGTTTTAAAAATGTCACTATTTCATTATTTTTTAGGACTGTGAGGACACAAATGGATATTATACGACGAAAATGTTAAACTGATGCGTTCCAAGAGTGATTTTTAGATATTTCCTTTTTAGCAAAAAAACCAAATGGTATAGCACATGAATTTCGGTAAAAAATCTTAGGTTTTAAAAATGTCACTATTTCATTATTTTTTGAGGACTCTGAGGACACAAATGGATTTTATACGACGAAAATGTTAATCTTATGCGTTCGAAGAGTGATTTTTAGATATTTCCTTTTTTAGCAAAAAACCAAAGCGTATAGCACACGAATTTCTGTAAAAACTCTCAGGTTTTAAAAATGTCACTATTTCATTATTTTTTAGGACTGTGAGGACACAAATGGATATTATACGACGAAAATGTTAATCTGATGCGTTCCAAGAGTGATTTTTAGATATTTCCTTTTTAACAAAAAACCAAATGGTATAGCACATGAATTTCGGTAAAAAATCTTAGGTTTTAAAAATGTCACTATTTCATTATTTTTGAGGACTCTAAGAACACAAATGGATTTTATACGACGAAAATGTTAATCTGATGCGTTCGAAGAGTGATTTTTAGATATTTCCTTTTTTAGCAAAAAGCAAATGGTATAGCACACGAATTTCGGTAAAAATCCTTAGTTTTTAAAAATATCACTATTTCATTATTTTTGAGGTCTCTAAGGATACAAATGGATTTTATACGACGAAAATGTTAAACTGAGTTGTTCGAAGTGAGATTTTTAGATATTTCCTTTTTTTAGCAAAAAACCAAAGGGTATAGCACACGAATTTCTGTAAAAACTCTCAGATTTTAAAAATGTCACTATTTCAATATTTTTTGAGGACTCTGAGGTCACAAATGGATTTTATACGACGAAAATGTCAAACTGATGCGTTCCAAGAGTGATTTTTAGATATTTCCTTTTTTAGCAAAAAAGCAAATGTTATAGCACTCGAATTTCGGTAAAAATCCTTAGTTTTTAAAAATATCATTATTTCATTATTTTTGAGGACTGTGAGGACACAAATGGATTTTATACGACGAAAATGTTAAACTGATTCGTTCGAAGTGAGATTTTTAGATATTTCCCTTGTTAGAAAAAAACCAAAGGGTATAGCACACGAATTTTGGTAAAAACCCATAGTTTTTGAAAATGACACTATTTCATTATTTTTTGAGGACTCTGAGGACACAAATGGATTTTATACGACGAAAATGTTAAACTGATGCGTTGGAAGAGTGATTTTTAGATATTTTCTTTTTTAGCAAAAAACTAAAAGTTATAGCACACGATTTTTTGTAAAAATACTTAGTTTTTAAAAATGTCACTATTTCATTATTTTTTGAGGACTCTGAGGACACAAATGGATTTTATACGACGAAAATGTTAATCTGATGCGTTCGAAGAGTGATTTTTAGATATTTCCTTTTTTAGCAAAAAAGGAAAGGGTATAATAGCACACGAATTTCGGTAAAAATCATTAGTTTTTAAAAATATCACTATTTCATTATTTTTGAGGACTCTAAGAACACAAATGGATTTTATACGACGAAAATGTTAATCTGATGCGTTCGAAGTGAGATTTTTAGATATTTGCCTTTTTAGCAAAAAACCAAAGGGTATAGGACACGAATTTCTGTAAAAACTCTCAGGTTTTAAAAATGTCACTTTTTCATTATTTTTTAAGGACTCTGAGGACACAAATGGATTTTATACGACGAAAATGTTAATCTGTTGCGTTCGAAGAGTGATTTTTAGATATGTTTTTAGCAAAAAACCAAAGGGTATACGACGAAAATGACACTAGTTTTTAAAAACCCCTTTTATAGCACACGAATTTTTGTAAAAACCCATAGTTTTTAAAAATGACACTATTTCATTATTTTTTGAGGACTGTGAGGACACAAATGGATATTATACGACGAAAATGTTAAACTGATGCGTTCGAAGAGAGATTTTTAGATATTTCATTTTTTAGCAAAAAACGAAAGGGTATAGCACACGAATTTCTGTAAAAACTCTCAGGTTTTAAAAATATCACTATTTCATTATTTTTGAGGACCCTGAGGACACAAATGGATTTTATACGACGAAAATGTTAATATGATGCGTTCCAAGAGAGATTTTTAGATATTTCCTTTTTTAGCAAAAAACCAAAGGGTATAGCACACGAATTTCTGTAAAAACTCTCAGGTTTTAAAAATGTCACTATTTCATTATTTTTGAGGACTCTCAGGACACTAATGGATTTTATACGACGAAAATGTTAATCTTATGCGTTCGAAGAGTGATTTTTAGATATTTCCTTTTTTAGGAAAAAACCAAAGGGTATAGCACACGAATTTCTGTAAAAACTCTCAGGTTTTAAAAATGTCACTATTTCATTATTTTTTAGGACTGTGAGGACACAAATGGATATTATACGACGAAAATGTTAATCTGATGCGTTCCAAGAGTGATTTTTAGATATTTCCTTTTTAGCAAAAAACCAAATGGTATAGCACATGAATTTCGGTAAAAAATCTTAGGTTTTAAAAATGTTACTATTTCATTATTTTTTGAGGACTCTGAGGACACAAATGGATTTTATACGACGAAAATGTTAATGTGATGCGTTCGAAGAGTGATTTTTAGATATTTCTTTTTTTAGCAAAAAACCAAAGGGTTAGCACACGAATTTCGGTAAAAACTCTCAGGTTTTAAAAATGTCACTATTTCATTATTTTTTAAGGACTCTGAGGACACAAATGGATTTTATACGACGAAAATGTTAATCTGATGCGTTCGAATAGTGATTTTTAGATATTTCCCTTTTTAGCAAAAAAGCAAAGGGTATAGCACTCGAATTTCGGTAAAAATCCTTAGTTTTTAAAAATATCACTATTTCATTATTTTTGAGGACTCTGAGGACACAAATGGATTTTATACGACGAAAATGTTAAACTGATTCGTTCGAAGTGAGATTTTTAGATATTTCCCTTTTTAGCAAAAAACCAAAGGGTATAGCACACGAATTTTTGTAAAAACCCATAGTTTTTAAAAATGACACTATTTCATTATTTTTTGAGGACTGTGAGGACACAAATGGATATTATATGACGAAAATGTTAAACTGATGCGTTCGAAGAGAGATTTTTAGATATTTCCTTTTTTAGCAAAAAACGAAAGGGTATATATAGCACACGAATTTCTGTAAAAACTCTCAGGTTTTAAAAATATCACTATTTCATTATTTTTGAGGACTCTGAGGACACAAATGGATTTTATACGACGAAAATGTTAATATGATGCGTTCGAAGAGTGATTTTTAGATATTTCTTTTTTTAGAAAAAAAGCAAAGGGTATAGCACACGAATTTCTGTAAAAATCCTTAGTTTTTAAAAATATCACTATTTCATTATTTTTGAGGACTCTGAGGACACAAATGGATTTTATACGACGAAAATGTTAAACTGATTCGTTCGAAGTGAGATTTTTAGATATTTCCCTTTTTAGCAAAAAACCAAAGGGTATAGCACACGAATTTCGGTAAAAACTCTCAGGTTTTAAAAATGTCACTATTTCGTTATTTTTTGAGGACTCTGAGGATACAAATGGATTTTATACGACGAAAATGTTAATCTGATGCGTTTGAAGAGTGATTTTTAGATATTTCCTTTTTTAGCAAAAAACCAAAGGGTATAGCACACGAATTTCGGTAAAAACTCTCAGGTTTTAAAAATGTCACTATTTCATTATTTTTGAGGACTCTGAGGACACAAATGGATTTTATACGACGAAAATGTTAATCTGATGCGTTCGAAGAGTGATTTTTAGATATTTCCTTTTTTAGGAAAAAGCAAATGGTATAGCACACGAATTTCGGTAAAAATCCTTAGTTTTTAAAAATATCACTATTTCATTATTTTTGAGGAATCTGAGGACAAAAATGGATTTTATACGACGAAAATGTTAAACTGATTCGTTCGAAGTGAGATTTTTAGATATTTCCCTTTTTAGCAAAAAACCAAAGGGTATAGCACACGAATATTTGTAAAAACCCATAGTTTTTAAAAATGACACTATTTCATTATTTTTTGAGGACTGTGAGGACACAAATGGATATTATACGACGAAAATGTTAAACTGATGCGTTCGAAGAGATTTTTAGATATTTCCTTTTTTAGCAAAAAACCAAAGGGTATACCACACGAATTTCTGTAAAAACTCTCAGGTTTTAAAAATGTCACTATTTCATTATTTTTTGAGGACTCTGAGGACACAAATGGATTTTATACGACGAAAATGATAATCTGATGCGTTCCAAGAGTGATTTTTAGATATTTCCTTTTTAGCAAAAAACCAAAGGGTATAGCACATGAATTTCGGTAAAAACTCTTAGGTTTTAAAAATGTCACTGTTTCATTATTTTTTGAGGACTCTGAGGACACAAATGGATTTTATACGACGAAAATGTTAATTTGATGCGTTCGAAGAGTGATTTTTTAGATATTTTCTTTTTTAGCAAAAAACTAAAAGTTATGGCACATGATTTTTTGTAAAAATACTTAGTTTTTTAAAGAATCATTATTTCATTATTTTTGAGGACTCTGAGGACACAAACGGATTTTATACGACGAAAATGTTAAACTGATTCGTTCGAATTGAGATTTTTAGATATTTCCCTTTTCAGCAAAAAACCAAAGGGTATAGCACACGAATTTTGGTAAAACCCCCATAGTTTTTAAAAATGACACTATTTCATTATTTTTTGAGTACTGTGAGGACACAAATGGATATTATACGACGAAAATGTTAAACTGATGCGTTCGAGAAGAGATTTTTAGATATTTCCTATTTTAGCAAAAAACCAAAGGGTATAGCACACGAATTTCTGTAAAAACTCTCACGTTTTAAAAATATCACTATTTCATTATTTTTGAGGACTCTCAGGACACAAATGGATTTTATACGATGAAAATGTTAATCTGATGCGTTCGAAGAGTGTTTTTTAGATATTTCCTTTTTTAGGAAAAAGCAAATGATATAGCACACGAATTTCTGTAAAAATACTTAGTTTTTAAAAATATCACTATTTCATTATTTTTGAGGACTCTGAGGACACAAATGGATTTTATACGACGAAAATGTTAACCTGATTCGTTAGAAGTGAGATTTTTAGATATTTCCCTTTTTAGCAAAAAACCAAAGGGTATAGCACACGAATTTCGGTAAAAATCCTTAGTTTTTAAAAATGACACTATTTCATTATTTTTTGAGTACTGTGAGGACACAAATGGATATTATACGACGAAAATGTTAAACTGATGCGTTCGAGAAGAGATTTTTAGATATTTCCTTTTTTAGCAAAAAACCAAAGGGTATAGCACACGAATTTCGGTAAAAACTCTTAGGTTTTAAAAGAATCATTATTTCATTATTTTTTGAGGACTCTGAGGACACAAATGGATTTTATACGACGAAAATGTTAATCTGATGCGTTCGAAGAGTGATTTTTTAGATATTTTCTTTTTTAGCAAAAAACTAAAAGTTATGGCACATGATTTTTTGTAAAAATAATTAGTTTTTAAAAGAATAATTATTTCATTATTTTTGAGGACTCTGAGGACACAAATTGATTTTATACGACGAAAATGTTAAACTGATTCGTTCGAACTGAGATTTTTAGATATTTCCCTTTTCAGCAAAAAACCAAAGGGTATAGCACACGAATTTTGGTAAAAACCCATAGTTTTTAAAAATGACACTATTTCATTATTTTTTGAGTACTGTGAGGACACAAAGGGATATTATACGACGAAAATGTTAAACTGATGCGTTCGAGAAGAGATATTTAGATATTTCCTTTTTTAGCAAAAAACCAAAGGGTATAGCACACGAATTTCTGTAAAAACTCTCAGGTTTTAAAAATATCACTATTTCATTATTTTTGAGGACTCTCAGGACACAAATGGATTTTATACGACGAAAATGTTAATCTTATGCGTTCGAAGAGTGATTTTTAGATATTTCCTTTTTTAGCAAAAAACCAAAGGGTATAGCACACGAATTTCTGTAAAAACTCTCAGGTTTTAAAAATGTCACTATTTCATTATTTTTTGAGGACTGTGAGGACACAAATGGATATTATACGACGAAAATGTTAATCTGATGCGTTCCAAGAGTGAGTTTTAGATATTTCCTATTTAGCAAAAAACCAAATGGTATAACACATGAATTTCGGTAAAAAATCTTAGGTTTTAAAAATGTCACTATTTCATTATTTTTTGAGGACTCTGAGGACACAAATGGATTTTATACGACGAAAATGTTAAACTGATGCGTTCGAAGAGAGATTTTTAGATATTTCCTTTTTTAGCAAAAAACCAAAGGGTATAGCACACGAATTTCGGTAAAAACTCTCAGGTTTTAAAAATGTTACTATTTCATTATTTTTGAGGACTCTGAGGACACAAATGGATTTTATACGACGAAAATGTTAATCTGATGCGTTCGAAGAGTGATTTGTTGATATTTCCTTTTTAGGGAAAAGGCAAATGGTATAGCACACGAATTTCGGTAAAAATCCTTAGTTTTTAAAAATCTCACTATTTCATTATTCTTGAGGACATTGAGGACACAAATGGATTTTATACGACGAAAATGTTAATCTGATGCGTTCGAAGAGTGATTTTTAGATATTTCTTTTTTTAGCAAAAAAACGAAAAGTTGTAGCACACGAATTTCTGTAAAAACCCTTAGTTTTTAAAAATGTCACTATTTCATTATATTTTGAGGACTCTGAGGACACAAATGGATTTTTTACGACGAAAATGTTAAACTGATGCGTTCGAAGAGTGATTTTTTGATATTTCCTTTTTTAGCAAAAAACCTAAGGGTATAGCACACGAATTTCGGTAAAAACTCTCAGGTTTTAAAAATGTTACTATTTCATTATTTTTGAGGACTCTGAGGACACAAATGGATTTTATACGACGAAAATGTTAATCTGATGCGTTCGAAGAGTGATTTGTTGATATTTCCTTTTTAGGGAAAAGCAAATGGTATAGCACACGAATTTCGGTAAAAATCCTTAGTTTTTAAAAATCTCACTATTTCATTATTCTTGAGGACATTGAGGACACAAATGGATTTTATACGACGAAAATGTTAATCTGATGCGTTCGAAGAATGATTTTTAGATATTTCTTTTTTTAGCAAAAAAACGAAAAGTTGTAGCACACGAATTTCTGTAAAAACCCTTAGTTTTTAAAAATGTCACTATTTCATTATTTTTTGAGGACTCTGAGGACACAAATGGATTTTATACGACGAAAATGTTAAACTGATGCGTTCGAAGAGAGATTTTTAGATATTTCCTTTTTTAGCAAAAAACCAAAGGGTATAGCACACGAATTTCGGTAAAAACTCTCAGGTTTTAAAAATGTTACTATTTCATTATTTTTGAGGACTCTGAGAACACAAATGGATTTTATACGACGAAAATGTTAATCTGATGCGTTCGAAGAGTGATTTGTTGATATTTCCTTTTTAGGGAAAAGCAAATGGTATAACACATGAATTTCGGTAAAAAATCTTAGGTTTTAAAAATGTCACTATTTCATTATTTTTTGAGGACTCTGAGGACACAAATGGATTTTATACGACGAAAATGTTAAACTGATGCGTTCGAAGAGAGATTTTTAGATATTTCCTTTTTTAGCAAAAAACCAAAGGGTATAGCACACGAATTTCGGTAAAAACTCTCAGGTTTTAAAAATGTTACTATTTCATTATTTTTGAGGACTCTGAGGACACAAATGGATTTTATACGACGAAAATGTTAATCTGATGCGTTCGAAGAGTGATTTGTTGATATTTCCTTTTTAGGGAAAAGCAAATGGTATAGCACACGAATTTCGGTAAAAATCCTTAGTTTTTAAAAATCTCACTATTTCATTATTCTTGAGGACATTGATGACACAAATGGATTTTATACGACGAAAATGTTAATCTGATGCGTTCGAAGAGTGATTTTTAGATATTTCTTTCTTTAGCAAAAAAACGAAAAGTTGTAGCACACGTATTTCTGTAAAAACCCTTAGTTTTTAAAAATGTCACTATTTCATTATTTTTTGAGGACTCTGAGGACACAAATGGATTTTATACGACGAAAATGTTAAACTGATGCGTTCGAAAAGAGATTTTTAGATATTTCCTTTTTTTGCAAAAAACCAAAGGGTATAGCACACGAATTTCGGTAAAAACTCTCAGGTTTTAAAAATGTTACTATTTCATTATTTTTGAGGACTCTGAGGACACAAATGGATTTTATACGACGAAAATGTTAATCTGATGCGTTCGAAGAGTGATTTGTTGATATTTCCTTTTTAGGGAAAAGCAAATGGTATAACACATGAATTTCAGTAGAAAATCTTAGGTTTTAAAAATGTCACTATTTCATTATTTTTTGAGGACTCTGAGAACACAAATGGATTTTATACGACGAAAATGTTAATCTGATGCGTTCGAAGAGTGATTTTTAGATATTTCTTTTTTTAGCAAAAAAACGAAAAGTTGTAGCACACGAATTTCTGTAAAAACCCTTAGTTTTTAAAAATGTCACTATTTCATTATATTTTGAGGACTCTGAGGACACAAATGGATTTTATACGACGAAAATGTTAAACTGATGCGTTCGAAGGGTGATTTTTTGATATTTCCTTTTTAGCAAAAAACAAAAAGTTATAGCACACGAATTTCGGTAAAAAACCTTAGTTTTTAAAAATGTCACTATTTCATTATTTTTTGAGGACTTTGAGAACACAAATGGATTTTATACGACGAAAATGTTAAGCTGATGCGTTGGTAGAGTGATTTTTAGATATTTTCTTTTTTTAGAAAAAAAACCAAAGGGTATAGCACACGAATTTCGGTAAAAACCCTCAGTTATGAAAAATGTCACTATTTCATTATTTTTGAGGACTCTGAGAACACAAATGGATTTTATACGACGAAAATGTTAAACTGATGCGTTCGAAGAGTGATAGAAATTTTCTTTTTAGCAAAAAAAACAAATGGTATAGCACACGAATTTCGGTAAAAATCCATAGTTTTTAAAAATGTCACTATTTCATTATTTTTGAGGACTCTGAGGACAAAAATGGATTTTATAAGACGAAAATGTTAAACAGATTCGTTCGAAGTGAGATTTTTAGATATTTCCCTTTTTAGCAAAAAACCAAAGGGTATAGCACACGAATTTTTGTAAAAACCCATAGTTTTTAAAAATGACACTATTTCATTATTCTTTGAGGACTGTGAGGACACAAATGGATATTATACGACGAAAATGTTAAACTGATGCGTTCGAAGAGATTTTTAGATATTTCCTTTTTTAGCAAAAAACCAAAGGGTATACCACACGAATTTCTGTAAAAACTCTCAGGTTTTAAAAATGTCACTATTTCATTATTTTTTGAGGACTCTGAGGACACTAATGGATTTTATAGTACGAAAATGATAATTTGATGCGTTCCAAGAGTGATTTTTAGATATTTCCTTTTTAGCAAATAACCAAAGGGTATAGCACACGAATTTTGGTAAAAACCCATAGTTTTTAAAAATGACACTATTTCATTATTTTTTGACTACTGTGAGGACACAAATGGATATTATACGACGAAAATGTTAAACTGATGCGTTCGAGAAGAGATTTTTAGATATTTCCTTTTTTAGCAAAATACCAAAGGGTATAGCACACGAATTTCGGTAAAAACTCTCAGGTTTAAAAAATGTCACTATTTCATTATTTTTTGAGGACTGTGAGGACACAAATTGATTTTATACGACGAAAATGTTAATCTGATGCGTTCGAAGAGTGATTTTTAGATATTTCTTTTTTAGCAAAAAACCAAAGGGTAGCACATGAATTTCGGTAAAAACTCTTAGGTTTTAAAAATGTCACTATTTCATTATTTTTTGAGGACTCTGAGGACACAAATGGATTTTATACGACGAAAATGTTAATCTCATGCGTTCGAAGAGTGATTTTTAGATATTTTCTTTTTTAGCAAAAAACTAAAAGTTATGGCACATGATTTTTTGTAAAAATATTTAGTTTTTAAAAGAATCATTATTTCATTATTTTTGAGGACTCTGAGGACACAAATGGATTTTATACGACGAAAATGTTAAACTGATTCGTTCGAATTGAGATTTTTAGATATTTCCGTTTTCAGCAAAAAACCAAAGGGTATATATAGCACACGAATTATGGTAAAAACCCCTAGTTTTTAAAAATGACACTATTTCATTATTTTTTGAGTACTGTGAGGACACAAAGGGATATTATACGACGAAAATGTTAAACTGATGCGTTCGAGAAAAGATTTTTAGATATTTCCTTTTTTAGCAAAAAACCAAAGGGTATAGCACACGAATTTCTGTAAAAACTCTCAGGTTTTAAAAATATCACTATTTCATTATTTTTGAGGACTCTCAGGACACAAATGGATTTTATACGACGAAAATGTTAATCTTATGCGTTCGAAGAGTGATTTTTAGATATTTCCTTTTTTAGCAAAAAAACCAAAGGGTATAGCACACGAATTTCTGTAAAAACTCTCAGGTTTTAAAAATGTCACTATTTCATTATTTTTGACAACTGTGAGGACACAAATGGATATTATACGACGAAAATGTTAATTTGATGCGTTCCAAGAGTGATTTTTAGATATTTCCTTTTTAGCAAAAAACCAAATGAATTTCGGTAAAAAATCTTAGGATTTAAAAATGTCACTGTTTCATTATTTTTTGAGGACTCTGAGGACACAAATGGATTTTATACGACGAAAATGTTAATCTAATGCGTTCGAAGAGTGATTTTTAGATATTTCTTTTTTAGCAAAAAACCAAAGGGTTAGCACACGAATTTCGGTAAAAACTCTCAGGTTTTAAAAATGTCACTATTTCATTATTTTTTAAGGACTCTGAGGACACAAATGGATTTTATACAACGAAAATGTTAATCTGATGCGTTCGAAGAGTGATTTTTAGATATTTCTTTTTTAGCAAAAGAGCAAAGGGTATAGCACACGAATATCGGTAAAAATCCTTAGTTTTTAAAAATATCACTATTTCATTATTTTTGAGGACTCTAAGGACACAAATGGATTTTATACGACGAAAATGTTAAACTGATTCGTTCGAAGTGAGATTTTTAGATATTTCCCTTTTTAGCAAAAAACCAAAGGGTATAGCACACGAATTTTTGAAAAAACCCATAGTTTTTAAAAATGACACTGTTTCATTATTTTTTGAGGACTGTGAGGACACAAATGGATATTATACGACGAAAATGTTAAACTGATGCGTTCGAAGAGATTTTTAGATATTTCCTTTTTTAGCAAAAAACCAAAGGGTATACCACACGAATTTCTGTAAAAACTCTCAGGTTTTAAAAATGTCACTATTTCATTATTTTTTGAGGACTCTGAGGACACAAATGGATTTTATAGGACGAAAATGATAATTTGATGCGTTCCAAGAGTGATTTTTAGATATTTCCTTTTTAGCAAATAACCAAAGGGTATAGCACACGAATTTTGGTAAAAACCCATAGTTTTTAAAAATGACACTATTTCATTATTTTTTGACTACTGTGAGGACACAAATGGATATTATACGACGAAAATGTTAAACTGATGCGTTCGAGAAGAGATTTTTAGATATTTCCTTTTTTAGCAAAATACCAAAGGGTATAGCACACGAATTTCGGTAAAAACTCTCAGGTTTAAAAAATGTCACTATTTCATTATTTTTTGAGGACTGTGAGGACACAAATTGATTTTATACGACGAAAATGTTAATCTGATGCGTTCGAAGAGTGATTTTTAGATATTTCTTTTTTAGCAAAAAACCAAAGGGTATAGCACATGAATTTCGGTAAAAACTCTTAGGTTTTAAAAATGTCACTATTTCATTATTTTTTGAGGACTCTGAGGACACAAATGGATTTTATACGACGAAAATGTTAATCTCATGCGTTCGAAGAGTGATTTTTAGATATTTTCTTTTTTAGCAAAAAACTAAAAGTTATGGCACATGATTTTTTGTAAAAATATTTAGTTTTTAAAAGAATCATTATTTCATTATTTTTGAGGACTCTGAGGACACAAATGGATTTTATACGACGAAAATGTTAAACTGATTCGTTCGAATTGAGATTTTTAGATATTTCCGTTTTCAGCAAAAAACCAAAGGGTATATATAGCACACGAATTATGGTAAAAACCCCTAGTTTTTAAAAATGACACTATTTCATTATTTTTTGAGTACTGTGAGGACACAAAGGGATATTATACGACGAAAATGTTAAACTGAAGCGTTCGAGAAGAGATTTTTAGATATTTCCTTTTTTAGCAAAAAACCAAAGGGTATAGCACACGAATTTCTGTAAAAACTCTCAGGTTTTAAAAATATCACTATTTCATTATTTTTGAGGACTCTCAGGACACAAATGGATTTTATACGACGAAAATGTTAATCTTATGCGTTCGAAGAGTGATTTTTAGATATTTCCTTTTTTAGCAAAAAAACCAAAGGGTATAGCACACGAATTTCTGTAAAAACTCTCAGGTTTTAAAAATGTCACTATTTCATTATTTTTGACAACTGTGAGGACACAAATGGATATTATACGACGAAAATGTTAATTTGATGCGTTCCAAGAGTGATTTTTAGATATTTCCTTTTTAGCAAAAAACCAAATGAATTTCGGTAAAAAATCTTAGGATTTAAAAATGTCACTGTTTCATTATTTTTTGAGGACTCTGAGGACACAAATGGATTTTATACGACGAAAATGTTAATCTGATGCGTTCGAAGAGTGATTTTTAGATATTTCTTTTTTAGCAAAAAACCAAAGGGTTAGCACACGAATTTCGGTAAAAACTCTCAGGTTTTAAAAATGTCACTATTTCATTATTTTTTAAGGACTCTGAGGACACAAATGGATTTTATACAACGAAAATGTTAATCTGATGCGTTCGAAGAGTGATTTTTAGATATTTCTTTTTTAGCAAAAGAGCAAAGGGTATAGCACACGAATATCGGTAAAAATCCTTAGTTTTTAAAAATATCACTATTTCATTATTTTTGAGGACTCTAAGGACACAAATGGATTTTATACGACGAAAATGTTAAACTGATTCGTTCGAAGTGAGATTTTTAGATATTTCCCTTTTTAGCAAAAAACCAAAGGGTATAGCACACGAATTTTTGAAAAAACCCATAGTTTTTAAAAATGACACTGTTTCATTATTTTTTGAGGACTGTGAGGACACAAATGGATATTATACGACGAAAATGTTAAACTGATGCGTTCGAAGAGATTTTTAGATATTTCCTTTTTTAGCAAAAAACCAAAGGGTATACCACACGAATTTCTGTAAAAACTCTCATGTTTTAAAAATATCACTATTTCATTATTTTTGAGGACTCTCAGGACACAAATGGATTTTATACGACGAAAATGTTAATCTTATGCGTTCGAAGAGTGATTTTTAGATATTTTCTTTTTAGCAAAAAACTAAAAGTTATGGCACATGATTTTTTGTAAAAATACTTAGTTTTTAAAAGAATCATTATTTCATTATTTTTGAGGACTCTGAGGACACAAATGGATTTTATACGACGAAAATGTTAAACTGATTCGTTCGAATTGAGATTTTTAGATATTTCCGTTTTCAGCAAAAAACCAAAGGGTATAGCACACGAATTATGGTAAAAACCCCTAGTTTTTAAAAATGACACTATTTCATTATTTTTTGAGTACTGTGAGGACACAAAGGGATATTATACGACGAAAATGTTAAACTGGTGCGTTCGAGAAGAGATTTTTAGATATTTCCTTTTTTAGCAAAAAACCAAAGGGTATAGCACACGAATTTCTGTAAAAACTCTCATGTTTTAAAAATATCACTATTTCATTGTTTTTGAGGACTCTCAGGACACAAATGGATTTTATACGACGAAAATGTTAATCTTATGCGTTCGAAGAGTGATTTTTAGATATTTCCTTTTTTAGCAAAAAAACCAAAGGGTATAGCACACGAATTTCTGTAAAAACTCTAAGTTTTTAAAAATGTCACTATTTCATTATTTTTGACGACTGTGAGGACACAAATGGATATTATACGACGAAAATGTTAATTTGATGCGTTCCAAGAGTGATTTTTAGATATTTCCTTTTTAGCAAAAAACCAAATGAATTTCGGTAAAAAATCTTAGGATTTAAAAATGTCACTGTTTCATTATTTTTTGAGGACTCTGAGGACACAAATGGATTTTATACGACGAAAATGTTAATCTGATGCGTTCGAAGAGTGATTTTTAGATATTTCTTTTTTAGCAAAAAACCAAAGGGTTAGCACACGAATTTCGGTAAAAACTCTCAGGTTTTAAAAATGTCACTATTTCATTATTTTTTAAGGACTCTGAGGACACAAATGGATTTTATACGACGAAAATGTTAATCTGATGCGTTCGAAGAGTGATTTTTAGATATTTCGTTTTTAGCAAAAAAGCAAAGGGTATAGCACACGAATATCGGTAAAAATCCATAGTTTTTAAAAATATCACTATTTCATTATTTTTGAGGACTCTAAGGACACAAATGGATTTTATACGACGAAAATGTTAAACTGATTCGTTCGAAGTGAGATTTTTAGATATTTCCCTTTTTAGCAAAAAACCAAAGGGTATAGCACACGAATTTTTGTAAAAACCCATAGTTTTTAAAAATGACACTGTTTCATTATTTTTTGAGGACTGTGAGGACACAAATGGATATTATACGACGAAAATGTTAAACTGATGCGTTCGAAGAGATTTTTAGATATTTCCTTTTTTAGCAAAAAACCAAAGGGTATACCACACGAATTTCTGTAAAAACTCTCAGGTTTTAAAAATGTCACTATTTCATTATTTTTTGAGGACTCTGAGGACACAAATGGATTTTATACGACGAAAATGATAATCTGATGCGTTCCAAGAGTGATTTTTAGATATTTCCTTTTTTAGCAAAAAACCAAAGGGTTAGCACATAAATTTCGGTAAAAACTCTCAGGTTTTAAAAATGTCACTATTTCATTATTTTTTAAGGACTCTGAGGACACAAATGGATTTTATACGACGAAAATGTTAATCTGATGCGTTCGAAGAGTGATTTTTAGATATTTCTTTTTTAGCAAAAAAGCAAAGGGTATAGCACACGAATATCGGTAAAAATCCTTAGTTTTTAAAAATATCACTATTTCATTATTTTTGAGGACTCTAAGGACACAAATGGATTTTATACGACGAAAATGTTAAACTGATTCGTTCGAAGTGAGATTTTTAGATATTTCCCTTTTTAGCAAAAAACCAAAGGGTATAGCACACGAATTTTTGTAAAAACCCATAGTTTTTAAAAATGACACTGTTTCATTATTTTTTGAGGACTGTGAGGACACAAATGGATATTATACGACGAAAATGTTAAACCGATGCGTTCGAAGAGAGATTTTTAGATATTTCCTTTTTTAGCAAAAAACTAAAGGGTATAGCACACGAATTTCTGTAAAAACTCTCAGGTTTTAAAAATGTCACTATTTCATTATTTTTGAGGACTGTGAGGACACAAATGGATTTTATACGACGAAAATGTTAATCTGATGCGTTCGAAGAGTGATTTTTAGATAATTCCATTTTTAGGAAAAAGCAAATGGTATAACACACGAATTTCGGTAAAAATCCTTAGTTTTTAAAAATATTACTATTTCATTATTTTTGAGGACTTTGAGGACACAAATGGATTTTATACGACGAAAATGTTAATCTGATGTGTTAGAAGAGTGATTTTTAGATAATTCTTTTTTTATCATAAAAGCAAAGGGTATAGCACACGAATTTTTGTAAAAACCCATAGTTTTTAAAAATGACACTATTTCATTATTTTTTGAGGACTGTGAGGACACAAATGGATATTATATGACAAAAATGTTAAACTGATGCGTTCGAAGAGATTTTTAGATATTTCCTTTTTTAGCAAAAAACCAAAGGGTATACCACACGAATTTCTGTAAAAACTCTCAGGTTTTAAAAATGTCACTATTTCATTATTTTTTGAGGACTCTGAGGACACAAATGGATTTTATACGACGAAAATGATAATCTGATGCGTTCCAAGAGTGATTTTTAGATATTTCCTTTTTAGCAAAAAACCAAAGGGTATATCACATGAATTTCGGTAAAAACTCTTAGGTTTTAAAAATGACACTATTTCATTATTTTTTGAGGACTCTGAGGACACAAATGGATTTTATACGACGAAAATGTTAATCTGATGCGTTCGAAGAGTGATTTTTAGATATTTTCTTTTTTAGCAAAAAACTAAAAGTTATGGCACATGATTTTTTGTAAAAATCCTTAGTTTTTAAAAATATCACTATTTCATTATTTTTGAGGACTCTGAGGACACAAATGGATTTTTTACGACGAAAATGTTAAACTGATTCGTTCGACGTGAGATTTTTAGATATTTCCCTTTTTAGCAAAAAACCAAAGGGTATAGCACACGAATTTTTGTAAAAACCCATAGTTTTTCAAAATGACACTATTTCATTATTTTTTGAGGACTGTGAGGACACAAATGGATATTATACGACGAAAATGTTAAACCGATGCGTTCGAAGAGATTTTTAGATATTTCCTTTTTTAGCAAAAAACTAAAGTTATATAGCACACGAATTTCTGTAAAAACTCTCAGGTTTTAAAAATGTCACTATTTCATTATTTTTGAGGACTCTGAGGACACAAATGGATTTTATACGATGAAAATGTTAATCTGATGCGTTCGAAGAGTGATTTTTAGATATTTCCATTTTTAGGAAAAAGCAAATGGTATAGCACACGAATTTCGGTAAAAATCCTTAGTTTTTAAAAATATCACTATTTCATTATTTTTGAGGACTGTGAGGACACAAATGGATTTTATATGATGAAAATGTTAATCTGATGCGTTCGAAGTGAGATTTTTAGATATTTCCCTTTTTAGCAAAAAACCAAAGGGTATAAGCACACGAATTTTTGTAAAAACCCATAGTTTTTAAAAATGACACTATTTCATTATTTTTTGAGGACTGTGAGGACACAAATGGATATTATACAACGAAAATGTTAAACTGATGCGTTCGAAGAGATTTTTAGATATTTCCTTTTTTAGCAAAAAACCAAAGGGTATACCACACGAATTTCTGTAAAAACTCTCAGGTTTTAAAAATGTCACTATTTCATTATTTTTTGAGGACTCTGAGGACACAAATGGATTTTATACGACGAAAATGATAATCTGATGCGTTCCAAGAGTGATTTTTAGATATTTCCTTTTTAGCAAAAAACCAAAGGGTATAGCACATGAATTTCGGTAAAAACTCTTAGGTTTTAAAAATGACACTATTTCATTATTTTTTGAGGACTCTGAGGACACAAATGGATTTTATACGACGAAAATGTTAATCTGATGCGTTCGAAGAGTGATTTTTAGATATTTTCTTTTTTAGCAAAAAACTAAAAGTTATGGCACATGATTTTTTGTAAAAATCCTTAGTTTTTAAAAATATCACTATTTCATTATTTTTGAGGACTCTGAGGACACAAATGGATTTTTTACGACGAAAATGTTAAACTGATTCGTTCGACGTGAGATTTTTAGATATTTCCCTTTTTAGCAAAAAACCAAAGGGTATAGCACACGAATTTTTGTAAAAACCCATAGTTTTTCAAAATGACACTATTTCATTATTTTTTGAGGACTGTGAGGACACAAATGGATATTATACGACGAAAATGTTAAACCGATGCGTTCGAAGAGATTTTTAGATATTTCCTTTTTTAGCAAAAAACTAAAGTTATATAGCACACGAATTTCTGTAAAAACTCTCAGGTTTTAAAAATGTCACTATTTCATTATTTTTGAGGACTCTGAGGACACAAATGGATTTTATACGATGAAAATGTTAATCTGATGCGTTCGAAGAGTGATTTTTAGATATTTCCATTTTTAGGAAAAAGCAAATGGTATAGCACACGAATTTCGGTAAAAATCCTTAGTTTTTAAAAATATCACTATTTCATTATTTTTGAGGACTGTGAGGACACAAATGGATTTTATATGATGAAAATGTTAATCTGATGCGTTCGAAGTGAGATTTTTAGATATTTCCCTTTTTAGCAAAAAACCAAAGGGTATAAGCACACGAATTTTTGTAAAAACCCATAGTTTTTAAAAATGACACTATTTCATTATTTTTTGAGGACTGTGAGGACACAAATGGATATTATACAACGAAAATGTTAAACTGATGCGTTCGAAGAGATTTTTAGATATTTCCTTTTTTAGCAAAAAACCGAAGGGTATACCACACGAATTTCTGTAAAAACTCTCAGGTTTTAAAAATGTCACTATTTCATTATTTTTTGAGGACTCTGAGGGCACAAATGGATTTTATACGACGAAAATGATAATCTGATGCGTTCCAAGAGTGATTTTTAGATATTTCCTTTTTAGCAAAAAACCAAAGGGTATAGCACATGAATTTCGGTAAAAACTCTTAGGTTTTAAAAATGTCACTATTTCATTATTTTTTGAGGACTCTGAGGACACAAATGGATTTTATACGACGAAAATGTTAATCTTATGCGTTCGAAGAGTGATTTTTAGATATTTTCTTTTTAGCAAAAAACTAAAAGTTATGGCACATGATTTTTTGTAAAAATACTTAGTTTTTAAAAGAATCATTATTTCATTATTTTTGAGGACTCTGAGGACACAAATGGATTTTATACGACGAAAATGTTAAACTGATTCGTTCGAATTGAGATTTTTAGATATTTCCCTTTTCAGCAAAAAACCAAAGGGTATAGCACACGAATTTTGGTAAAAACCCATAGTTTTTAAAAATGACACTATTTCATTATTTTTTGAGTACTGTGAGGACACAAATGGATATTATACGACGAAAATGTTAAACTGATGCGTTCGAGAAGAGATTTTTAGATATTTCCTTTTTTAGCAAAAAACCAAAGGGTATAGCACACAAATTTCTGTAAAAACTCTCAGGTTTTAAAAATATCACTATTTCATTATTTTTTAGGACTCTCAGGACACAAATGGATTTTATACGACGAAAATGTTAATCTGATGCGTTCGAAGAGTGATTTTTAGATATTTCCTTTTTTAGGAAAAAACAAATGGTATAACACACGAATTTCGGTAAAAATCCTTAGTTTTTAAAAATATCACTATTTCATTATTTTTGAGGACTCTGAGGACACAACTGGATTTTATACGACGAAAATGTTAAACTGATTCGTTCGAAGTGAGATTTTTAGATATTTCCCTTTTTAGCAAAAAACCAAAGGGTATATAGCACACGAATTTTTGTAAAAACCCATAGTTTTTAAAAATGACACTATTTCATTATTTTTTGAGTACATTGAGGACACAAATGGATATTATACGACGAAAATGTTAAACTGATGCGTTCGAGAAGAGATTTTTAGATATTTCCTTTTTTTAGCAAAAAAACCAAAGGGTATAGCACACGAATTACGGTAAAAACTCTCAGGTTTAAAAAATGTCACTATTTCATTATTTTTTGAGGACTGTGAGGACACAAATGGATTTTATACGACGAAAATGTTAATCTGATGCGTTCGAAGAGTGATTTTTAGATATTTCCTTTTTAGCAAAAAACCAAAGGGTATAGCACACGAATTTCTATGAAAACTCTCAGATTTTTAGATATTTCCCTTTTCAGCAAATAACCAAAGGGTATAGCACACGAATTTTGGTAAAAACCCATAGTTTTTAAAAATGACACTATTTCATTATTTTTTGACTACTGTGAGGACACAAATGAATATTATACGACGAAAATGTTAAACTGATGCGTTCGAGAAGAGATTTTTAGATATTTCCTTTTTTAGCAAAAAACCAAAGGGTATAGCACACAAATTTTTGTAAAAACTCTCAGGTTTTAAAAATATCACTATTTCATTATTTTTTAGGACTCTCAGGACACAAATGGATTTTATATGACGAAAATGTTAATCCGATGCGTTCGAAGAGTGATTTTTAGATATTTCCTTTTTTAGGAAAAAACAAATGGTATAGCACACGAATTTCGGTAAAAATCCTTAGTTTTTAAAAATATCACTATTTCATTATTTTTGAGGACTCTGAGGACACAAATGGATTTTATACGACGAAAATGTTAATCTGATGCGTTCGAAGAGTGATTTTTAGATATTTCCTTTTTAGCAACAAACCAAAGGGTATAGCACACGAATTTGGTAAAAACCCATAGTTTTTAAAATGACATTATTTGATTATTTTTTGAGGACTCTGAGGACACAAATGGATTTTATACGACGAAAATGTTAATCTGATGCGTTCGAAGAGTGATTTTTAGATATTTCCTTTTTAGCAAAAACCAAATGGTATAGCACACGAATTTCGGTAAAAATCCTTATTTTTTAAAAATTTCACTATTTCATTATTTTTTAAGGACTCTGAGGACACAAATGGATTTTATACGACGAAAATGTTAATGTGATGCGTTCGAAGAGTGATTTTTAGATATTTTCTTTTTTAGCAAAAAACTAAAAGTTATGGCACATGATTTTTTGTAAAAATACTTAGTTTTTAAAAGAATCATTATTTCATTATTTTTGAGGACTCTGAGGACACAAATGGATTTTATACGACGAAAATGTTAAACTGATTCGTTCGAAGTGAGATTTTTAGATATTTCCCTTTTTAGCAAAAAACCAAAGGGTATAGCACACGAATTTTTTTAAAAACCCACAGTTTTTAAAAATGACACTATTTCATTATTTTTTGAGTACTGTGAGGACAAATATGGATATTATACGACGAAAATGTTAAACTGATGCGTTCGAAGAGAGATTTTTAGATATTTCCTTTTTTAGCAAAAAACTAAACGGTATAGCACACGAATTTCTGTAAAAACTCTCAGGTTTTAAAAATGTCACTATTTCATTATTTTTTGAGGACTCTGAGGACACAAATGGATTATATACGACGAAAATGTTAATCTGATGCGTTCGAAGAGTGATTTTTAGATATTTCCTTTTTAGCAAAAAGCAAATGGTATAGCACACGAATTTCGGTAAAATCCTTATTTTTTAAAAATATCACTATTTCATTATTTTTGAGGACTCTGAGGACACAAATGGATTTTATACGAAGAAAATGTTAAACTGATTCGTTCGAAGTGAAATTTTTAGATATTTCCCTTTTTAGCAAAAAACCAAAGGGTATAGCACACGAATTTTGGTAAAAACCCATAGTTTTTAAAAATGACACTATTTCATTATTTTTTGCGTACTGTGAGGACACAAATGGATATTATACGACGAAAATGTTAAACTGATGCGTTCGAGAAGAGATTTTTAGATATTTCCTTTTTTAGCACAAAAAACCAAAGGGTATAGCACACGAATTTCTGTAAAAACTCTTAGGTTTTAAAAATGTCACTATTTCATTATTTTTTGAGGGCTCTGAGGACACAAATGGATATTATACGACGAAAATGTTAAACTGATGCGTTCGAAGAGAGATTTTTAGATATTTCTTTTTTTAGCAAAAAAACAAAGGGTAGAGCACACGAAACTCAGTAAAAACTCTCAGGTTTTAAAAATGTCACTATTTCACTATTTTTTGTTGACTATGAGGACACAAATAGATTTTATACGACGAAAATGTTAATCTGATGCGTTCGAAGAGTGATTTTTAGATATTTCCTTTTTAGCAACAAACCAAAGGGTATAGCACACGAATTTTGGTAAAAACCCATAGTTTTTAAAATGACATTATTTGATTATTTTTTGAGGACTCTGAGGACACAAATGGATTTTATACGACGAAAATGTTAATCTGATGCGTTCGAAGAGTGATTTTTAGATATTTCCTTTTTAGCAAAAACCAAATGGTATAGCACACGAATTTCGGTAAAAATCCTTATTTTTTAAAAATTTCACTATTTCATTATTTTTTAAGGACTCTGAGGACACAAATGGATTTTATACGACGAAAATGTTAATCTGATGCGTTCGAAGAGTGATTTTTAGATATTTTCTTTTTTAGCAAAAAACTAAAAGTTATGGCACATGATTTTTTGTAAAAATACTTAGTTTTTAAAAAAATCATTATTTCATTATTTTTGAGGACTCTGAGGACACAAATGGATTTTATACGACGAAAATGTTAAACTGATTCGTTCGAATTGAGATTTTTAGATATTTCCCTTTTCAGCAAAAAACCAAAGGGTATAGCACACGAATTTTGGTAAAAACCCATAGTTTTTAAAAATGACACTATTTCATTATTTTTTGAGTACTACGAGGACACAAAGGGATATTATACGACGAAAATGTTTAACTGGTGCGTTCGAGAAGAGATTTTTAGATATTTCCTTTTTAGCAAAAAACCAAAGGGTATAGCACACGAATTTCTGTAAAAAGGTTTTAAAAATGTCACTATTTCATTATTTTTGAGGACTCTCAGGACACAAATGGATTTTATACGACGAAAATGTTAATCTTATGCGTTCGAAGAGTGATTTTTAGATATTTCCTTTTTTAGCAAAAAACCAAAGGGTATAGCACACGAATTTCTGTAAAAACTCTCAGGTTTTAAAAATGTCACTATTTCATTATTTTTTAGGACTGTGAGGACACAAATGGATATTATACGACGAAAATGTTAATCTGATGCGTTCCAAGAGTGATTTTTAGATATTTCCTTTTTAGCAAAAAACCAAATGGTATAGCACATGAATTTCGGTAAAAAATCTTAGGTTTTAAAAATGTCACTATTTCATTATTTTTTGAGGACTCTGAGGACACAAATGGATTTTATACGACCAAAATGTTAATATGAAGCGTTCGAAGAGTGATTTTTAGATATTTCTTTTTTTAGCAAAAAACCAAAGGGTTAGCACACGAATTTCGGTAAAAACTCTCAGGTTTTAAAAATGTCACTATTTCATTATTTTTTAAGGACTCTGAGGACACAAATGGATTTTATACGACGAAAATGTTAATGTGATGCGTTCGAAGAGTGATTTTTAGATATTTTCTTTTTTAGCAAAAAACTAAAAGTTATGGCACATGATTTTTTGTAAAAATACTTAGTTTTTAAAAGAATCATTATTTCATTATTTTTGAGGACTCTGAGGACACAAATGGATTTTATACGACGAAAATGTTAAACTGATTCGTTCGAAGTGAGATTTTTAGATATTTCCCTTTTTAGCAAAAAACCAAAGGGTATAGCACACGAATTTTTTTAAAAACCCACAGTTTTTAAAAATGACACTATTTCATTATTTTTTGAGGACTGTGAGGACAAATATGGATATTATACGACGAAAATGTTAAACTGATGCGTTCGAAGAGAGATTTTTAGATATTTCCTTTTTTAGCAAAAAACTAAACGGTATAGCACACGAATTTCTGTAAAAACTCTCAGGTTTTAAAAATGTCACTATTTCATTATTTTTTGAGGACTCTGAGGACACAAATGGATTATATACGACGAAAATGTTAATCTGATGCGTTCGAAAAGTGATTTTTAGATATTTCCTTTTTAGCAAAAAGCAAATGGTATAGCACACGAATTTCGGTAAAATCCTTATTTTTTAAAAATATCACTATTTCATTATTTTTGAGGACTCTGAGGACACAAATGGATTTTATACGAAGAAAATGTTAAACTGATTCGTTCGAAGTGAAATTTTTAGATATTTCCCTTTTTAGCAAAAAACCAAAGGGTATAGCACACGAATTTTGGTAAAAACCCATAGTTTTTAAAAATGACACTATTTCATTATTTTTTGCGTACTGTGAGGACACAAATGGATATTATACGACGAAAATGTTAAACTGATGCGTTCGAGAAGAGATTTTTAGATATTTCCTTTTTTAGCAAAAAAAACCAAAGGGTATAGCACACGAATTTCTGTAAAAACTCTCAGGTTTTAAAAATGTCACTATTTCATTATTTTTTGAGGGCTCTGAGGACACAAATGGATATTATACGACGAAAATGTTAAACTGATGCGTTCGAAGAGAGATTTTTAGATATTTCTTTTTTTAGCAAAAAAACAAAGGGTAGAGCACACGAAACTCAGTAAAAACTCTCAGGTTTTAAAAATGTCACTATTTCACTATTTTTTGTTGACTATGAGGACACAAATAGATTTTATACGACGAAAATGTTAATCTGATGCGTTCGAAGAGTGATTTTTAGATATTTCCTTTTTAGCAACAAACCAAAGGGTATAGCACACGAATTTTGGTAAAAACCCATAGTTTTTAAAATGACATTATTTGATTATTTTTTGAGGACTCTGAGGACACAAATGGATTTTATACGACGAAAATGTTAATCTGATGCGTTCGAAGAGTGATTTTTAGATATTTCCTTTTTAGCAAAAACCAAATGGTATAGCACACGAATTTCGGTAAAAATCCTTATTTTTTAAAAATTTCACTATTTCATTATTTTTTAAGGACTCTGAGGACACAAATGGATTTTATACGACGAAAATGTTAATCTGATGCGTTCGAAGAGTGATTTTTAGATATTTCTTTTTTTAGCAAAAAAGCAAAGGCTATAGCACACGAATTTCGGTAAAAATCCTTAGTTTTTAAAAATATCACTATTTCATTATTTTTGAGGACTCTGAGGACACAAATGGATTTTATACGACGAAAATGTTAAACTGGTTCGTTCGAATTGAGATTTTTAGATATTTCCCTTTTCAGCAAAAAACCAAAGGGTATAACACACGAATTTTGGTAAAAACCCATAGTTTTTAAAAATGACACTATTTCATTATTTTTTGTGTACTGTGAGGACACAAATGGATATTATACGACGAAAATGTTAAACTGATGCGTTCGAGAAGAGATTTTTAGATATTTTCTTTTTTAGCAAAAAACCAAAGGGTATAGCACACGAATTTCTGTAAAAACTTTCAGGTTTTAAAAATGTCACTATTTCATTATTTTTGAGGACTCTGAGGACACAAATGGATTTTATACGACGAAAATGTTAATCTGATGCGTTCCAATAGTGATTTTTAGATATTTCCTTTTTAGCAAAAAACCAAAGGGTATAGCACATGAATTTCGGTAAAAACTCTTAGGTTTTAAAAATGTCACTATTTCATTATTTTTTGAGGACTCTGAGGACACAAATGGATTTTATACGACGAAAATGTTAATCTGACGCGTTCGAAGAGTGATTTTTAGATATTTTCTTTTTTAGCAAAAAACTAAAAGTTATGGCACATGATTTTTTGTAAAAATACTTAGCTTTTAAAAGAATCATTATTTCATTAATTTTGAGGACTCTAAGGACACAAATGTATTTTATACGACGAAAATGTTAAACTGATTCGTTCGAATCGAGATTTTTAGATATTTCCCTTTTCAGCAAAAAACCAATGGGTAGCACACGAATTTTGGTACAAACCCATAGTTTTTAAAAATGACACTATTTCATTATTTTTTGAGTACTGTGAGGACACAAATGGATATTATACGACGAAAATGTTAAACTGATGCGTTCGAGAAGAGATTTTTAGATATTTCCTTTTTTAGCAAAAAACCAAAGGGTATAGCACACGAATTTCTGTAAAAACTCTCAGGTTTTAAAAATATCACTATTTCATTATTTTTGAGGACTCTCAGGACACAAATGGATTTTATACGACGAAAATGTTAAACTGATTCGTTCGAAGTGAGATTTTTAGATATTTCCCTTTTTAGCATAAGAACCAAAGGGTATAGCACACGAATTTTTGTAAAAACCCATAGTTTTTAAAAATGACACTATTTCATTATTTTTTGAGGACTGTGAGGACACAAATGGATATTATACGACGAAAATGTTAAACTGATGCGTTCGAAGAGAGATTTTTAGATATTTCCTTTTTTAGCAAAAAACTAAAGGGTATAGCACACGAATTTCTGTAAAAACTCTCAGGTTTTAAAAATGTCACTATTTCATTATTTTTTAAGGACTCTGAGGACACAAATGGATTTTATACGACGAAAATGTTAATCTGATGCGTTTGAAGAGTGATTTTTGGATATTTTCTTTTTTAGCAAAAAACTAAAAGTTATGGCACATGATTTTTTGTAAAAATACTTAGTTTTTAAAAGAATCATTATTTCATTATTTTTGAGGACTTTGAGGACACAAATGGATTTTATACGACGAAAATATTAAACTGATTCGTTCGAATTGAGATTTTTAGATATTTCCCTTTTCAGCAAAAAACCAAAGGGTATATCACACGAATTTTGGTAAAAACCCATACTTTTTAAAAATGACACTATTTCATTATTTTTTGAGTACTGTGACGACACAAAGGGATATTATACGACGAAAATGTTAAACTGATGCGTTCGAGAAGAGATTTTTAGATATTTCCTTTTTAGCAAAAAACCAAAGGGTATAGCACACGAATTTCTGTAAAAACTCTCAGGTTTTAAAAATATCAATATTTCATTATTTTTTAGGACTCTCAGGACACAAATGGATTTTATACGACGAAAATGTTAATCTTATGCGTTCGAAGAGTGATTTTTAGATATTTCCTTTTTAGCAAAAAACCAAAGGGTATATAGCACACGAATTTCTGTAAAAACTCTCAGGTTTTAAAAATGTCACTATTTCATTATTTTTTAGGATTGTGAGGACACAAATGGATATTATACGACGAAAATGTTAATCTGATGCGTTCCAAGAGTGATTTTTAGATATTTCCTTTTTAGCAAAAAACCAAATGGTATAGCACATGAATTTCGGTAAAAAATCTTAGGTTTTAAAAATGTCACTATTTCATTATTTTTTGAGGACTCTGAGGACACAAATGGATTTTATACGACGAAAATGTTAATATGATGCGTTCGAAGAGTGATTTTTAGATATTTCTTTTTTTAGCAAAAAACCAAAGGGTTAGCACACGAATTTCGGTAAAAACTCTCAGGTTTTAAAAATGTCACTATTTCATTATTTTTTAACGACTCTGAGGACACAAATGGATTTTATACGACGAAAATGTTAATCTGATGCGTTCGAAGAGTGATTTTTAGATATTTCACTTTTTAGCAAAAAAGCAAAGGGTATAGCACACGAATTTCGGTAAAAATCCTTAGTTTTTAAAAATATCACTATTTCATTATTTTTGAGGACTCTGAGGACACAACTGGATTTTATACGAAGAAAATGTTAAACTGATTCATTCGAAGTGAGATTTTTAGATATTTCCCTTTTTAGCAAAAAACCAAAGGGTATAGCACACGAATTTTTGTAAAAACCCATAGTTTTTAAAAATGACACTATTTCATTATTTTTTGAGGACTGTGAGGACAC
This sequence comes from Triglochin maritima, assembly GCA_963682175.1. Lineage (NCBI taxonomy): Eukaryota > Viridiplantae > Streptophyta > Magnoliopsida > Alismatales > Juncaginaceae > Triglochin > Triglochin maritima. The sequence continues at coordinate 51,864,667 of OY821771.1, read as the reverse complement.
AAATGGATATTATACGACGAAAATGTTAAACTGATGCGTTCGAAAAGAGATTTTTAGATATTTCCTTTTTTAGCAAAAAACTAAAGGGTATAGCACACGAATTTCTGTAAAAACTCTCAGGTTTTAAAAATGTCACTATTTCATTATTTTTTGAGGACTCTGAGGACACAAATGGATTTTATATGACGAAAATGTTAATCTGATGCGTTCGAAGAGTGATTTTTAGATATTTCCTTTTTAGCAAAAAGCAAATGGTATAGCACACGAATTTCGGTAAAAATCCTTATTTTTTAAAAATATCACTATTTCATTATTTTTGAGGACTCTGAGGACACAAATGGATTTTATACGAAGAAAATGTTAAACTGATTCGTTCGAAGTGAAATTTTCAGATATTTTCCTTTTTAGCAAAAAACCAAAGGGTATAAGCACACGAATTTTTGTAAAAACCCATAGTTTTTAAAAATGACACTATTTCATTATTTTTTGAGTACTGTGAGGACACAAATGGATATTATACGACGAAAATGTTAAACTGATGCGTTCGAGAAGAGATTTTTAGATATTTCCTTTTTTAGCAAAAAAAAACCAAAGGGTATAGCACACGAATTTCTGTAAAAACTCTCAGGTTTTAAAAATGTCACTATTTCATTATTTTTTGAGGGCTCTGAGGACACAAATGGATTTTATACGACGAAAATGTTAAACTAATGCGTTCGAAGAGAGATTTTTAGATATTTCCTTTTTTAGCAAAAAACCAAAGGGTATAGCACACGAATTTCGTTAAAAACTCTCAGGTTTTAAAAATGTTACTATTTCATTATTTTTGAGGACTCTGAGGACACAAATGGATTTTATACGACGAAAATGTTAATCTGATAAGTTCGAAGAGTGATTTTCAGATATTTTCTTTTTTAGCAAAAAACTAAAAGTTCTGGCACATGATTTTTTGTAAAAATACTTAGTTTTTAAAAGAATCATTATTTCATTATTTTTGAGGACTCTGAGGACACAAATGGATTTTATACGACGAAAATGTTAATCTGATGCGTTCGAAGAGTGATTTTTAGATATTTCCTTTTTAGCAAAAACCAAATGGTATAGCACACGAATTTCGGTAAAAATCCTTATTTTTTAAAAATATCACTATTTCATTAGTTTTGAGGACTCTGAGGACACAAATGGATTTTATACGAAGAAAATGTTAAACTGATTCGTTCGAAGTGAAATTTTTAGATATTTCCCTTTTTAGCAAAAAACTAAAGGGTATAGCACACGAATTTTGGTAAAAACCCATAGTTTTTAGAAATGACACTATTTCATTATTTTTTGAGTACTGTGAGGACACAAATGGATATTATACGACGAAAATGTTAAACTGATGCGTTCGAGAAGAGATTTTTAGATATTTCTTTTTTTATCAAAAAACCAAATGGTATAGCACACGAATTTCTGTAAAAACTCTCAGGTTTTAAAAATATCACTATTTCATTATTTTTGAGGACTCTCAGGACACAAATGGATTTTATACGACGAAAATGTTAATCTTATGCGTTCGAAGAGTGATTTTTAGATATTTCCTTTTTTAGCAAAAAACCAAAGGGTATAGCACACGAATTTCTGTAAAAACTCCCAGGTTTTAAAAATGTCACTATTTCATTATTTTTTAGGACTGTGAGGACACAAATGGATATTATACGACGAAAATGTTAATCTGATGCGTTCCAAGAGTGATTTTTAGATATTTCCTTTTTAGCAAAAAACCAAATGGTATAGCACATGAATTTCGGTAAAAAATCTTAGGTTTTAAAAATGTCACTATTTCATTACTTTTTGAGGACTCTGAGGACACAAATGGATTTTATACGACGAAAATGTTAATATGATGCGTTCGAAGAGTGATTTTTAGAAATTTCTTTTTTTAGCAAAAAACCAAAGGGTTAGCACACGAATTTCGGTAAAAACTCTCAGGTTTTAAAAATGTCACTATTTCATTATTTTTTAAGGACTCTGAGGACACAAATGGATTTTATACGACGAAAATGTTAATCTGATGCGTTCGAAGAGTGATTTTTAGATATTTCCCTTTTTAGCAAAAAAGCAAAGAGTATAGCACACGAATTTCGGTAAAAATTCTTAGTTTTTAAAAATATCACTATTTCATTATTTTTGAGGACTCTGAGGACACAAATGGATTTTATACGACGAAAATGTTAAACTGATTCGTTCGAAGTGAGATTTTTAGATATTTCCCTTTTTAGCATAAAACTAAAGGGTATAGCACACGAATTTCTGTAAAAACTCTCAGGTTTTAAAAATATCACTATTTCATTATTTTTGAGGACTCTCACGACACAAATGGATTTTATACGACGAAAATGTTAATCTTATGCGTTCGAAGAGTGATTTTTAGATATTTCCTTTTTTAGCAAAAAACCAAAGGGTATAGCACACGAATTTCTGTAAAAACTCTCAGGTTTTAAAAATGTCACTATTTCATTATTTTTTAGGACTATGAGGACACAAATGGATATTATACGACGAAAATGTTAAACTGATTCGTTCGAATTGAGATTTTTAGATATTTCTTTTTTTAGCAAAAAACCAAATGGTATAGCACACGAATTTCGGTAAAAAAATCTTAGGTTTTAAAAATGACACTATTTCATTATTTTTTGAGGACTCTGAGGACACAAATGGATTTTATACGACGAAAATGTTAATCTGATGCGTTCGAAGAGTGATTTTTAGATATTTCATTTTTTAGCAAAAAACTAAAAGTTATGGCACATGATTTTTTGTAAAAATACTTAGTTTTTAAAAGAATCATTATTTCATTATTTTTGAGGACTCTGAGGACACAAATGGATTTTATACGACGAAAATGTTAAACTGTGTTATTACCCTTTGGTTTTTTGTTAAAAAAAGAAATATCTAAAAATCTCTCTCGAAACGCACCAGTGTAATATTTTTGTCGTATAAAATCCATTTGTGTTCTCAAAGTCCTCAAAAAATAATGAAATACTGATTTTTCTAGTACTAAGGATTTTTAGCGAAATTCGTGTGCTATGCCCTTTGTTTTTTGGCAAAAAAAGGAAATATCTAAAAATCTCACTTCGAACGCAGCAGTTTAACATTTTCGTCGTATAAAATCCATTTTTATCCTTAGAGTCCTCAAAAAATAATGAAATAGTGATTTTTTTAAAAACTAAGCATTTTTACCGAAATTCGTGTGCTAATACCCTTTGGTTTTTTGCTAAAAAGGAAATATCTAAAAATCTCTCTTCGGACGCATGAGTTTAACATTTTCGTCTTATAAAATCCATTTCTGTCCTCAGAGTCCTCAAAAAATAATGAAATAGTAATATTTTTGAATACTAAGGATTTTTAGTGAAATTTGTGTGTTATACCCTTTGGTTTTTTGCTAAAAACGGAAATATCTAAAAAACATTCTTCGAACGCATCAGTTTAACAATTTCATCGTATAAAATCCATTTATGTCCTCTGAGTCCTCCAAAAATAATGAAATAGTGATTAAAAACTAAGTGTTTTTACCGAAATTCGTGTGATGCCCTTTGGTTTTTTGCTAAAAAAATTTTTAAAAATCTCACTTCGAACGCATCAGTTTCACATTTTCGTTTTATAAAATCCATTTGTGTCCACAGAGTCCACAAAAAATAATGAAATGGTGACATTTTTAAAAACTAAGGGCTTTTACCGAAATTTGTGTGCTTAACCTTTAATTTTTTGCTAAAAAAAGAAATATCTAAAATTGTCACTTCGAACGCATCAGTTTAACATTTTTGTCGTATAAAATCCATTTGTGTCCTAAGAGTCCTCAAAAAATAATGAAATAGTGTCATTTTTTTAAAACTAAGCATTTTTACCGAAATTCGTGTGCTAATACCCTTTGGTTTTTTGCTAAAAAAGGAAATATCTAAAAATCACTATCCGAACGCATCAGTTTAACATTTTCGTCGTATAAAATCCCTTTGTGTCCTCAGAGTCCTCAAAAAATAAAGAAATAGTGTCATTTTTTTAAAAACTAAGAATTTTTACCGAAAATCGTGTGCTAATAACCCTTTGGTTTTTTGCTAAAAAAGAAAATATCTAAAAATCTCTTTTCGGACGCATCAGTTTAACATTTTCCTCGTATAAAATCAGTTTCACATTTTAGTCGTATAAAATCCATTTGTGTCCTCCGAGTCCCCAAAAAATAATGAAATAGTGACATTTTTAAAACCTAAGGTTTTTTACCGAAATTCGTGTGTTATACTCTTTGGTTTTTTGTTAAAAAAGGAAATATCTAAAAATCTCTCTCGAAACACACCAGTGTAACATTTTTGTCGTATAAAATCCATTTGTGTCCTCAAAGTCCTCAAAAAATAATGAAATACCGATTTTTCTAATACTAAGGTTTTTTAGGGAAATTCGTGTGCTATGCCCTTTGTTTTCTGGCAAAAAAAGGAAATATCTAAAAATCTCACTTCGAACGCATCATTTAACATTTTCGTCGTATAAAATCCATTTTTATCCTTAGAGTTCTCAAAAAATAATGAAATAGTGATTTTTTTAAAAACTAAGCATTTTTACCGAAATTCTTGTGCTAATACCCTTTGGTTTTTTGCTAAAAAGGAAATATCTAAAAATCTCTCTTCGGACGCATGAGTTTAACATTTTCGTCTTATAAAATCCATTTCTGTCCTCAGAGTCTTCAAAAAATAATGAAATAGTAATATTTTTGAATACTAAGGATTTTTAGTGAAATTCGTGTGTTATACCCTTTGGTTTTTTGCTAAAAACGGAAATATCTAAAAAACATTCTTCGAACGCATCAGTTTAACAATTTCATCGTATAAAATCCATTTATGTCCTCTGAGTCCTCCAAAAATAATGAAATAGTGATTAAAAACTAAGTGTTTTTACCGAAATTCGTGTGATGCCCTTTGGTTTTTTGCTAAAAAAATATTTAAAAATCTCACTTCGAACGCATCAGTTTCACATTTTCGTTTTATAAAATCCATTTGTGTCCACAGAGTCCTCAAAAAATAATGAAATAGTAATATTTTTGAATACTAAGGATTTTTAGTGAAATTCGTGTGTTATACCCTTTGGTTTTTTGCTAAAAAAGGAAATATCTAAAAATCACTCTTCGAACGCATCAGTTTAACATTTTCGTCGTATAAAATCCATTTGTGTCCTCAGATTCCTCAAAAAATGATGAAATAGTAATTTTTTTGAATACAAAGGATTTTTAGCGAAATTCGTGTGTTATACCCTATGGTTTTTGCTAAAAAGGGAAATACCTAAAAATCTCTCTTCGGACGCATTAGTTTAACATTTTCGTCGTATAAAATTCATTTCTGTCCTCAGAGTCCTCAAAAAATAATGAAATAGTGATTTTTTTAAAAACTAAGGATTTTTACCGAAATTCGTGTGCTTTCCTTAGGTTTTTTGCTAAAAAGGAAATATCAAAAAATCACTCTTCGAACGCATCAGTTTAACATTTTCATCGTATAAAATCCATTTGTGTCCTCAGATTCCTCAAAAAATAATGAAATAGTAATTTTTTTGAACACAAAGGATTTTTAGCAAAATTCGTGTGTTATACCCTTTGGTTTTGGCTAAAAAGTGAAATATCTAAAAATCACTCTTCGAACGCATCAGTTTAACATTTTCGTCGTATAAAATCCATTTGTGTCCTCTGAGTCGTCCAAAAATAATGACATAGTGATTTTTTTAAAACCTAAGGATTTTTACCGAAATTTGTGTGCTTATAACCTTTGATTTCTTGCTAAAAAAAAATATCTAAAAAACATTCATCGAACGCATCAGTTTAACAATTTCGTCGTATAAAATCCATTTGTGTCCTCTGAGTCCTCCAAAAATAATGAAATAGTGATTAAAAACTAAGTGTTTTTACCGAAATTCGTGTGATACCCTTTGGTTTTTTGCTAAAAAAATATCTAAAAATCTTACTTCGAACGCATCAGTTTCTCATTTTCGTCTTATAAAATCCATTTGTGTCCACAGAGTCCACAAAAAATAATGAAATTGTGACATTTTTAAAAACTAAGGGTTTTTAACGAAATTTGTGTGCTTATAACCTTTGATTTTTTGCTAAAAAAAGAAATTTCTAAAAATCTCACTTCGAACGCATCAGTTTAACATTTTCGTCGTATAAAATCCATTTGTGTCCTAAGAGTCCTAAAAAAATGAAATAGTAAGTTTTTTAAAACTATGGGCTTTTAGCGAAATTCGTGTGCTTATACCCTTTGATTTTTTGCTATCAAAGAAAAATATCTAAAAATCTCACTTCGAACGCTTCATTTTAACATTTTCGTCGCTAAAGATCCATTTGTATCATCACACCACTCAGAAAATAATGAAAATGTGACAGTTCTAAAAACTGAGGGTTTTTAACGAAATTCGTGTGCTACCCTTTGGTTTTTTGCTAAAGGAAATATCCATTTGTGTCCTGAGAGTCCTCAAAAATAATGAAATAGTGATATTTTTAAAACCTGAGAGTTTTTACAGAAATTCGTGTGCTATACCCTTTGGTTTTTTGCTAAAAAAGGAAATCTCTAAAAATCTCTTCTCGAACGCATCAGTCTAACATTTTCTTCGTATAAAATAAATTTGTATCCTGCAAGTCCAGCAAAAATAAAGGAACAGTGATTTTTTTTAAAGCTAAGTATTTTACCAAGATTCGTGTGCTATACCCATCGGTTTTTTGCTAAAAAATGAAAATATCTAAAAATCACTATTCGAACGCATCAGTTTAACATTTTCGTCGTATAAAATCCATTTGTATCCTCAGAGTCCTCAAAAAATAATGAAATAGTGTCATTTTTTAAAAACTAAGCATTTTTACCGAAATTCGTGTGCTAATAACCTTTGGTTTTTTGCTAAAAAAGGAAATATCTAAAAATAAATATTCGAACGCATCAGTTTAACATTTTCGTCGTATAAAATCCCTTTGTGTCCTCAGAGTCCTCAAAAAATAATGCAATAGTGTCATTTTTTAAAAAACTAAGCATTTTTACCAAATTCGTGTGCTAATAACCCTTTAGTTTTTTGCTAAAAAAGAAAATATCTAAAAATGTCTTTTCGGACGCATCAGTTTAACATTTTCGTCGTATAAAATCCATTTTTGTCCTCAGAGTCCTCAAAAAATAATGACATAGTGATTAATTAAAAAACTAAGGATTTTACTGAAATTCGTGTGCTAAGCCATTTGGTTTTTTTGCTAAAAAATGAAATATCTAAAAATCTCTTTTCGGACGCAACAGTTTCACATTTTAGTCGTATAAAATTCATTTGTGTCCTCTGAGTCCTCAAAAAATAATGAAATAGTGACATTTTTAAAAACTAAGGATTTTTACCGAAATTTGTGTGACCTTTGATTTCTTGCTAAAAAATGAAATATCTAAAAAACATTCTTCGAACGCACCAGTTTAACAATTTCGTCGTATAAAATTCATTTGTGTCCTCTGAGTCCTCCAAAAATAATGAAATAGTGATTAAAAACTAAGTGTTTTTACCGAAATTCGTGTGATACCCTTTGGTTTTTTGCTAAAAAAGGAAATATCTAAAAATCTCACTTCGAACGCATCAGTTTCACATTTTCGTCTTATAAAATCCATTTGTGTCCACAGAGTCCACAAAAAATAATGAAATGGGGACATTTTTAAAAACTAAGGGGTTTTACCGAAATTTGTGTGCTTATAACCTTTGCTTTTTGCTAAAAAAGAAATATCTAAAAATCTCACTTCGAACGCATCAGTTTAACATTTTCGTCGTATAAAATCCATTTGTGTCCTAAGAGTCCTAAAAAATGAAATAGTAAATTTTTAAAAAACTATGGGTTTTAGCGAAATTCGTGTGCTTATACCCTTTGGTTTTTTGCTATCAAAGAAAAATATCTAAAAATCTCACTTCGAACGCTTCATTTTAACCTTTTCGTCGCTAAAGATCCATTTGTATCATCACACCACTCAGAAAATAATGAAAATGTGACATTTTTAAAAACTAAGGGTTTTTACCGAAATTCGTGTGCTACCCTTTGGTTTTTTGCTAAAGAAGAAAATATCTAAAAATCTCACTTCGAACGCATCAGTCTAACATTTTCTTCGTATAAAATAAATTTGTATCCTGAGAGTCCTGCAAAAATAATGGAAATAACTAAAAAAACACTTTGGTTTCTTCATATAAAATAGTGATTTTTTAAAAAACTAAACATTTTTACCGAAATTCGTGTGCTAATACCCTTTGGCTTTTTGCTAAAAAAAGGAAAAATCTAAAAATCTCTCTTCGGACGCATTAGTTTAACATTTTCGTCGTATAAAATCCATTTCTGTCCTCAGAGTCCTCAAAAAATAATGAAATAGTGATTTTTTTAAAAACTAAGGGTTTTTACCGAAATTCGTGTTCTACCCTTCGGTTTTTTGCAAAAAAGGAAATAACAAAAAATCACACTTCGAACGCATCAGTTTAACATTTTCGTCGTATAAAATCCATTTGAGTCCTCAGATTCCTCAAAAAATAATGAAATAGTGATTTTTTTAATACTAAGGATTTGTAGCGAAATTCGTGTGTTAACCCTTTGGTTCTTTGCTAAAAAATGAAATATCTAAAAAACATTCTTCGAACGCACCAGTTTAACAATTTCGTCGTATAAAATTCATTTGTGTCCTCTGAGTCCTCCAAAAATAATGAAATAGTGATTAAAAACAAAGTTTTTTTACCGAAATTCGTGTGATACCCTTTGGTTTTTTGCTAAAAAGGAAATATCTAAAAATCTCACTTCGAACGCATCAGTTTCACATTTTCGTCTTATAAAATCCATTTGTGTCCACAGAGTCCACAAAAAATAATGAAATGGTGACATTTTTAAAAACTAAGGGTTTTTACCGAAATTTGTGTGCTTATAACCTTTGTTTTTTTGCTAAAAAAGAAATATCTAAAAATCTCACTTCGAACGCATCAGTTTAACATTTTCGTTGTATAAAATCCATTTGTGTCCTAAGAGTCCTAAAAAAATGAAATAGAATTTTTTTTAAAAACTATGGGTTTTAGCGAAATTCGTGTGCTTATACCCTATGGTTTTTTGCTATCAAAGAAAAATATCTAAAAATCTCACTTCGAACGCTTCATTTTAACATTTTCGTCACTAAAGATCCATTTGTATCATCACACCACTCAGAAAATAATGAAAATGTGACATTTTTAAAAACTAAGGGTTTTTATCGAAATTCGTGTGCTACCCTTTGGTTTTTTGCTAAAGAAGGAAATATCTAAAAATCTCACTTCGAACGCATTAGTCTAACATTTTTTCGTATAAAATAAATTTGTATCCTGAGAGTCCTGCAAAAATAATGGAAATAACTAAAAATCACCCTTTGGTTTCTTCGTATAAAATAGTGATTTTTTTAAAAAACTAAGCATTTTTACCGAAATTCGTGTGCTAATACCCTTTGGTTTTTTGCTAAAAAAAGAAATATCTAAAAATCTCTCTTCGGACGCATTAGTTTAACATTTTCGTCGTATAAAATCCATTTCTGTCCTCAGAGTCCTCAAAAAATAATGAAATAGTGATTTTTTTAAAAACTAAGGGTTTTTACCGAAATTCGTGTTCTACCCTTCGGTTTTTTGCTAAAAAGGAAATAACTAAAAATCACACTTCGAACGCATCAGTTTAACATTTTCGTCGTATAAAATCCATTTGAGTCCTCAGATTCCTCAAAAAATAATGAAATAGTGATTTTTTTTAATACTAAGGATTTTTAGCGAAATTCGTGTGTTAACCCTTTGGTTTTTTGCTAAAAAATGAAATATCTAAAAAACATTCTTCGAACGCACCAGTTTAACAATTTCGTCGTATAAAATTCATTTGTGTCCTCTGAGTCCTCCAAAAATAATGAAATAGTGATTAAAAACAAAGTGTTTTTACCGAAATTCGTGTGATACCCTTTGGTTTTTAGCTAAAGAAGTAAATATCTAAAAATCTCACTTCGAACGCATCAGTTTCACATTTTCGTCTTATAAAATCCATTTGTGTCCACAGAGTCCACAAAAAATAATGAAATGGGGACATTTTTAAAAACTAAGGGGTTTTACCGAAATTTGTGTGCTTATAACCTTTGCTTTTTGCTAAAAAAGAAATATCTAAAAATCTCACTTCGAACGCATCAGTTTAACATTTTCGTCGTATAAAATCCATTTGTGTCCTAAGAGTCCTAAAAAATGAAATAGTAAATTTTTAAAAAACTATGGGTTTTAGCGAAATTCGTGTGCTTATACCCTTTGGTTTTTTGCTATCAAAGAAAAATATCTAAAAATCTCACTTCGAACGCTTCATTTTAACCTTTTCGTCGCTAAAGATCCATTTGTATCATCACACCACTCAGAAAATAATGAAAATGTGACATTTTTAAAAACTAAGGGTTTTTACCGAAATTCGTGTGCTACCCTTTGGTTTTTTGCTAAAGAAGAAAATATCTAAAAATCTCACTTCGAACGCATCAGTCTAACATTTTCTTCGTATAAAATAAATTTGTATCCTGAGAGTCCTGCAAAAATAATGGAAATAACTAAAAAAACACTTTGGTTTCTTCATATAAAATAGTGATTTTTTAAAAAACTAAACATTTTTACCGAAATTCGTGTGCTAATACCCTTTGGCTTTTTGCTAAAAAAAGGAAAAATCTAAAAATCTCTCTTCGGACGCATTAGTTTAACATTTTCGTCGTATAAAATCCATTTCTGTCCTCAGAGTCCTCAAAAAATAATGAAATAGTGATTTTTTTAAAAACTAAGGGTTTTTACCTAAATTCGTGTTCTACCCTTCGGTTTTTTGCAAAAAAGGAAATAACAAAAAATCACACTTCGAACGCATCAGTTTAACATTTTCGTCGTATAAAATCCATTTGAGTCCTCAGATTCCTCAAAAAATAATTAAATAGTGATTTTTTTAATACTAAGGATTTGTAGCGAAATTCGTGTGTTAACCCTTTGGTTCTTTGCTAAAAAATGAAATATCTAAAAAACATTCTTCGAACGCACCAGTTTAACAATTTCGTCGTATAAAATTCATTTGTGTCCTCTGAGTCCTCCAAAAAATAATGAAATAGTGATTAAAAACAAAGTTTTTTTACCGAAATTCATGTGATACCCTTTGGTTTTTTGCTAAAAAGGAAATATCTAAAAATCTCACTTCGAACGCATCAGTTTCACATTTTCGTCTTATAAAATCCATTTGTGTCCACAGAGTCCACAAAAAATAATGAAATGGTGACATTTTTAAAAACTAAGGGTTTTTACCGAAATTTGTGTGCTTATAACCTTTGTTTTTTTGCTAAAAAAGAAATATCTAAAAATCTCACTTCGAACGCATCAGTTTAACATTTTCGTTGTATAAAATCCATTTGTGTCCTAAGAGTCCTAAAAAAATGAAATAGAATTTTTTTTAAAAACTATGGGTTTTAGCGAAATTCGTGTGCTTATACCCTATGGTTTTTTGCTATCAAAGAAAAATATCTAAAAATCTCACTTCGAACGCTTCATTTTAACATTTTCGTCACTAAAGATCCATTTGTATCATCACACCACTCAGAAAATAATGAAAATGTGACATTTTTAAAAACTAAGGGTTTTTATCGAAATTCGTGTGCTACCCTTTGGTTTTTTGCTAAAGAAGGAAATATCTAAAAATCTCACTTCGAACGCATTAGTCTAACATTTTTTCGTATAAAATAAATTTGTATCCTGAGAGTCCTGCAAAAATAATGGAAATAACTAAAAATCACCCTTTGGTTTCTTCGTATAAAATAGTGATTTTTTTAAAAAACTAAGCATTTTTACCGAAATTCGTGTGCTAATACCCTTTGGTTTTTTGCTAAAAAAAGAAATATCTAAAAATCTCTCTTCGGACGCATTAGTTTAACATTTTCGTCGTATAAAATCCATTTCTGTCCTCAGAGTCCTCAAAAAATAATGAAATAGTGATTTTTTTAAAAACTAAGGGTTTTTACCGAAATTCGTGTTCTACCCTTCGGTTTTTTGCTAAAAAGGAAATAACTAAAAATCACACTTCGAACGCATCAGTTTAACATTTTCGTCGTATAAAATCCATTTGAGTCCTCAGATTCCTCAAAAAATAATGAAATAGTGATTTTTTTTAATACTAAGGATTTTTAGCGAAATTCGTGTGTTAACCCTTTGGTTTTTTGCTAAAAAATGAAATATCTAAAAAACATTCTTCGAACGCACCAGTTTAACAATTTCGTCGTATAAAATTCATTTGTGTCCTCTGAGTCCTCCAAAAATAATGAAATAGTGATTAAAAACAAAGTGTTTTTACCGAAATTCGTGTGATACCCTTTGGTTTTTAGCTAAAGAAGTAAATATCTAAAAATCTCACTTCGAACGCATCAGTTTCACATTTTCGTCTTATAAAATCCATTTGTGTCCACAGAGTCCACAAAAAATAATGAAATGGGGACATTTTTAAAAACTAAGGGGTTTTACCGAAATTTGTGTGCTTATAACCTTTGCTTTTTGCTAAAAAAGAAATATCTAAAAATCTCACTTCGAACGCATCAGTTTAACATTTTCGTGGTATAAAATCCATTTGTGTCCTAAGAGTCCTAAAAAATGAAATAGTAAATTTTTAAAAAACTATGGGTTTTAGCGAAATTCGTGTGCTTATACCCTTTGGTTTTTTGCTATCAAAGAAAAATATCTAAAAATCTCACTTCGAACGCTTCATTTTAACCTTTTCGTCGCTAAAGATCCATTTGTATCATCACACCACTCAGAAAATAATGAAAATGTGACATTTTTAAAAACTAAGGGTTTTTACCGAAATTCGTGTGCTACCCTTTGGTTTTTTGCTAAAGAAGAAAATATCTAAAAATCTCACTTCGAACGCATCAGTCTAACATTTTCTTCGTATAAAATAAATTTGTATCCTGAGAGTCCTGCAAAAATAATGGAAATAACTAAAAAAACACTTTGGTTTCTTCATATAAAATAGTGATTTTTTAAAAAACTAAACATTTTTACCGAAATTCGTGTGCTAATACCCTTTGGCTTTTTGCTAAAAAAAGGAAAAATCTAAAAATCTCTCTTCGGACGCATTAGTTTAACATTTTCGTCGTATAAAATCCATTTCTGTCCTCAGAGTCCTCAAAAAATAATGAAATAGTGATTTTTTTAAAAACTAAGGGTTTTTACCTAAATTCGTGTTCTACCCTTCGGTTTTTTGCAAAAAAGGAAATAACAAAAAATCACACTTCGAACGCATCAGTTTAACATTTTCGTCGTATAAAATCCATTTGAGTCCTCAGATTCCTCAAAAAATAATTAAATAGTGATTTTTTTAATACTAAGGATTTGTAGCGAAATTCGTGTGTTAACCCTTTGGTTCTTTGCTAAAAAATGAAATATCTAAAAAACATTCTTCGAACGCACCAGTTTAACAATTTCGTCGTATAAAATTCATTTGTGTCCTCTGAGTCCTCCAAAAATAATGAAATAGTGATTAAAAACAAAGTTTTTTTACCGAAATTCATGTGATACCCTTTGGTTTTTTGCTAAAAAGGAAATATCTAAAAATCTCACTTCGAACGCATCAGTTTCACATTTTCGTCTTATAAAATCCATTTGTGTCCACAGAGTCCACAAAAAATAATGAAATGGTGACATTTTTAAAAACTAAGGGTTTTTACCGAAATTTGTGTGCTTATAACCTTTGTTTTTTTGCTAAAAAAGAAATATCTAAAAATCTCACTTCGAACGCATCAGTTTAACATTTTCGTTGTATAAAATCCATTTGTGTCCTAAGAGTCCTAAAAAAATGAAATAGAATTTTTTTTAAAAACTATGGGTTTTAGCGAAATTCGTGTGCTTATACCCTATGGTTTTTTGCTATCAAAGAAAAATATCTAAAAATCTCACTTCGAACGCTTCATTTTAACATTTTCGTCACTAAAGATCCATTTGTATCATCACACCACTCAGAAAATAATGAAAATGTGACATTTTTAAAAACTAAGGGTTTTTATCGAAATTCGTGTGCTACCCTTTGGTTTTTTGCTAAAGAAGGAAATATCTAAAAATCTCACTTCGAACGCATTAGTCTAACATTTTTTCGTATAAAATAAATTTGTATCCTGAGAGTCCTGCAAAAATAATGGAAATAACTAAAAATCACCCTTTGGTTTCTTCGTATAAAATAGTGATTTTTTTAAAAAACTAAGCATTTTTACCGAAATTCGTGTGCTAATACCCTTTGGTTTTTTGCTAAAAAAAGAAATATCTAAAAATCTCTCTTCGGACGCATTAGTTTAACATTTTCGTCGTATAAAATCCATTTCTGTCCTCAGAGTCCTCAAAAAATAATGAAATAGTGATTTTTTTAAAAACTAAGGGTTTTTACCGAAATTCGTGTTCTACCCTTCGGTTTTTTGCTAAAAAGGAAATAACTAAAAATCACACTTCGAACGCATCAGTTTAACATTTTCGTCGTATAAAATCCATTTGAGTCCTCAGATTCCTCAAAAAATAATGAAATAGTGATTTTTTTTAATACTAAGGATTTTTAGCGAAATTCGTGTGTTAACCCTTTGGTTTTTTGCTAAAAAATGAAATATCTAAAAAACATTCTTCGAACGCACCAGTTTAACAATTTCGTCGTATAAAATTCATTTGTGTCCTCTGAGTCCTCCAAAAATAATGAAATAGTGATTAAAAACAAAGTGTTTTTACCGAAATTCGTGTGATACCCTTTGGTTTTTAGCTAAAGAAGTAAATATCTAAAAATCTCACTTCGAACGCATCAGTTTCACATTTTCGTCTTATAAAATCCATTTGTGTCCACAGAGTCCACAAAAAATAATGAAATGGTGACATTTTAAAAAACTAAGGGTTTTTACCGAAATTTGTGTGCTTATAACCTTTGTTTTTTGCTAAAAAAGAAATATCTAAAAATCTCACTTCGAACGCATCAGTTTAACATTTTCGTGGTATAAAATCCATTTGTGTCCTAAGAGTCCTAAAAAAATGAAATAGTAAATTTTTAAAAAACTATGGGTTTTAGCGAAATTCGTGTGCTTATACCCTTTGGTTTTTTGCTATCAAAGAAAAATATCTAAAAATCTCACTTCGAACGCTTCATTTTAACATTTTCGTCGCTAAAGATCCATTTGTATCATCACACCACTCAGAAAATAATGAAAATGTGACATTTTTAAAAACTAAGGGTTTTTACCGAAATTCGTGTGCTACCCTTTTGGTTTTTTGCTAAAGAAGGAAATATCTAAAAATCTCACTTCGAACGCATCAGTCTAACATTTTCTTCGTATAAAATAAATTTGTATCCTGAGAGTCCTGCAAAAGTAATGGAAATAACTAAAAATCACCCTTTGGTTTCTTCGTATAAAATAGTGATTTTTTTAAAAACTAAGCATTTTTACCGAAATTCGTGTGCTAATACCCTTTGGTTTTTTGCTAAAAAAAGAAATATCTAAAAATCTCTCTTCGAACGCATTAGTTTAACATTTTCATCCTATAAAATCCATTTCTGTCCTCAGAGTCCTCAAAAAATATTGAACTAGTGATTTTTTTAAAAACAAAGGATTTTTACCGAAATTCGTGTTCTACCCTTCGGTTTTTTGCTAAAAAAGGAAATAACTAAAAATCACTCTTCGAACGCATCAGTTTAACATTTTCGTCGTATAAAATCCATTTGAGTCCTCAGATTCCTCAAAAAATAATGAAATAGTGTTTTTTTAATACTAAGGATTTTTAGCGAAATTCGTGTGTTATAATACCCTTTGGTTTTTTGCTAAAAATGACATATCTAAAAAACATTCTTCGAACGCACCAGTTTAACAATTTCGTCGTATAAAATCCATTTGTTTCCTCTGAGTCCTCCAAAAATAATGAAATAGTGATTAAAACAAAGTGTTTTTTCCGAAATTCATGTGATACCCTTTGGTTTTTTGCTAAAAAAGGAAATATCTAAAAATCTCACTTCGAACGCATCAGTTTCACATTTTCGTCTTATAAAATCCATTTTTGTCCATAGAGTCCACAAAAAATATTGAAATAGTGATATTTTTAAAAACTAAGGTTTTTACCGAAATTTGTGTGCTTATAACCTTTGTTTTTTGCTAAAAAGAAATATCTAAAAATCTCACTTCAAACGCATCAGTTTAACATTTTCGTTGTATAAAATCCATTTGTGTCCTAAGAGTCCTAAAAAAATGAAATAGAATTTTTTTTAAAAACTATGGGTTTTAGCGAAATTCGTGTGCTTATACCCTATGGTTTTTTGCTATCAAAGAAAAATATCTAAAAATCTCACTTCGAACGCTTCATTTTAACATTTTCGTCGCTAAAGATCCATTTGTATCATCACACCACTCAGAAAATAATGAAAATGTGACATTTTTAAAAACTAAGGGTTTTTACCGAAATTCGTGTGCTACCCTTTGGTTTTTTGCTAAAGAAGGAAATATCTAAAAATCTCACTTCGAACGCATCAGTCTAACATTTTCTTCGTATAAAATAAATTTGTATCCTGAGAGTCCTGCAAAAATAAAGGAAATAACTAAAAATCACCCTTTGGTTTCTTCGCATAAAATAGTGATTTTTTTAAAAACTAAGCATTTTTAACGAAATTCGTGTGCTAATACCCTTTGGTTTTTTGCTAAAAAAAGAAATATCTAAAAATCTCTCTTCGGACGCATTAGTTTAACATTTTCGTCGTATAAAATCCATTTCTGTCCTCAGAGTCCTCAAAAAATAATGAACTAGTGATTTTTTTAAAAACTAAGGATTTTTACCGAAATTCGTGTTCTACCCTTCGGTTTTTTGCTAAAAAAGGAAATAACTAAAAATCACTCTTCGAACGCATTTGTTTAACATTTTCGTCGTATAAAATCCATTTGACTCCTCAGATTCCTCAAAAAATAATGAAATAGTGATTTTTTTAATACTAAGGATTTTTAGCGAAATTCGTGTGTTATAATACCCTTTGGTTTTTTGCTAAAAAATGAAATATCTAAAAAACATTCTTCGAACGCATCAGTTAAAAATTTCGTCGTATAAAATTGATATCCTTTGGTTTTTTGCTAAAAAAGGAAATATCTAAAAATCACACTTCGAACGCATCAGTTTCACATTTTCGTCTTATAAAATCCATTTTTGTCCATAGAGTCCACAAAAAATATTGAAATAGTGATATTTTTAAAAACTAAGGTTTTTACCGAAATTTGTGTGCTTATAACCTTTGTTTTTTGCTAAAAAGAAATATCTAAAAATCTCACTTCAAACGCATCAGTTTAACATTTTCGTTGTATAAAATCCATTTGTGTCCTAAGAGTCATAAAAAAATGAAATAGAATTTTTTTTAAAAACTATGGGTTTTAGCGAAATTCGTGTGCTTATACCCTTTGGTTTTTTGCTATCAAAGAAAAATATCTAAAAATCTCACTTCGAACGCTTCATTTTAACATTTTCGTCGCTAAAGATCAATTTGTATCATCACACCACTCAGAAAATATTGAAAATGTGACATTTTTAAAAACTAAGGGTTTTTACCGAAATTCGTGTGCTACCCTTTGGTTTTTTGCTAAAGAATGAAATATCTAAAAATCTCACTTCGAACGCATCAGTCTAACATTTTCTTCGTATAAAATAAATTTGTATCCTGAGAGTCCTGCAAAAATAAAGGAAAAGTGATTTTTTTAAAAACTAAGTATTTTTACCAAAATTCGTGTGTTATACCCTTTGGTTTTTTGCTAATAAATCAAAATATTTAAAAATCACTCTTCGAACACATCAGTTTAACATTTTCGTCATATAAAATCCATTTGTGTCCTCAAAGCTTCAAAAAATAATGAAATAGTGACATTTTTAAAAACTAACCATTTTTGCTGAAATTCGTGTGCTACACCCTTTGGTTTTTTGATAAAAAAGGAAATATCTAAAAATCACTATTCGAACGCATCAGTTTAACATTTTCGTCGTATAAAATCCCTTTGTGTCCTCAGAGTCCTCAAAAAATAATGAAATAGTGTCATTTTTTATAAACTAAGCATTTTTACCGAAATTCGTATGCTAATAATAACCCTTTGGTTTTTTGCTAAAAAATAAAATATCTAAAAATCTCTTTTCGGACACATCAGTTTAACATTTTCGTCGTATAAAATCCATTTTTGTCCTCAGAGTCCTCAAAAAATAATGAAATAGTGATTTTCTTAAAAACTAAGGATTTTACCGAAATTCATTTGCTAAGCT
This sequence comes from Triglochin maritima, assembly GCA_963682175.1. NCBI lineage: Eukaryota > Viridiplantae > Streptophyta > Magnoliopsida > Alismatales > Juncaginaceae > Triglochin > Triglochin maritima. The sequence goes on along the minus strand of OY821771.1, from coordinate 51,846,361 downwards.
ATTTCGTTTTTTGCTAAAAAATGAAATATCTAAAAATCTATTTTCGGACGCATCAGTTTAACATTTTAATCGTATAAAATTCATTTGTGTCCTCCGAGTCCTCAAAAAATAATGAAATAGTGACATTTTTAAAAACTAAGGATTTTTACCGAAATTCGTGTGCTAATACCCTTTGGTTTTTTGTTAAAAAAGGAAATATCTAAAAATCTCTCTCTAAACGCACCAGTGTAACATTTTTGTCGTATAAAATCCATTTGTGTCCTCTAAGTCCTCAAAAAAATAATGAAATAGCGATTTTTTTAATACTAAGGATTTTTAGCGAAATTCGTGTGTTATGCCCTTTGTTTTTGTTGCAAAAAAATGAAATATCTAAAAATCTCATTTCGCACGCATCAGTTTAACATTTTCGTCCTATAAAATCCATTTTTATCCTTAGAGTCCTCAAAAAATAATGAAATAGTGATTTTTTTTAAAAACTAAGCATTTTTACCGAAATTCGTGTGCTAATACCCTTTGGTTTTTTGCTAAAAAAGGAAATATATAAAAATATCTCTTCGGACGCATTAGTTTAACATTTTCGTCGTATAAAATACATTTCTGTCCTCAGAGTCCTCAAAAAATAATGAAATAGTGATTTTTTAAAAAACTAAGGATTTTTAAAAGAAATTCGTGTGCTATACCCTTTGGTTTTTTGTTAAAAAAAGAAATATCTAAAAATCTCTCTCGAAACGCACCAGTGTAACATTTTTATCGTATAAAATCCATTTGTGTCCTCAAAGTCCTCAAAAAATAATGAAATAGTGAGTTTTCTAATACTAAGGATTTTTAGCAAAATTCGTGTGTTATGCCCTTTGTTTTTTTTGCTAAAAAAGGAAATATCTAAAATTCTCACTTCGATTTCATCAGTTTAACATTTTCGTCGTATAAAATCCATTTGAGTCCTCAGATTCCACAAAAAATAATGAAATAGTGATTTTTTTAAAAACTAAACATTTTTACCGAAATTCGTGTGCTAATACCCTTTGGTTTTTTTGCTAAAAAGGAAATATCTAAAAATCTCTCTTCGAACGCATCAGTTTAACAATTTCGTCGTATAAAATCCATTTGTGCCCTCTGAGTCCTCCAAAAATAATGAAATATTGATTAAAAACTAAGTGTTTTTACCGAAATTCGTGCGATACCCTTTGGTTTTTTGCTTAAAAAATATCTAAAAATCTCATTTCGAACGCATCAGTTTGACATTTTCGTCGTATAAAATCCATTTGTGTCCACAGAGTCCACAAAAAATAATGAAATGGTGACATTTTTAAAAACTAAGGGTTTTTACCGAAATTTGTGTGCTTATAACCTTTGATTTTTTCAAAAAAAAGAAATATCAAAAAATCTCACTTCGAACGCATCAGTTTAACATTTTCGTCGTATAAAACCATTTGTGTCCACAGAGTCCACAAAAAATAATGAAATAGTGTCATTTTTTAAAAACTAAGCATTTTTACCAAAATTCGTGTGCTAATACCATTTGGTTTTTGGCTAAAAAAGAAAATATCTAAAAATCTCTTTTCGGACGCATCAGTTTAATATTTTTATCGTATCAAATCCATTTTTGTCCTCAGAGTCCTAAAAAAATAATGAAATAGTGATTTTTTTTAAAACTAAGGATTTTACCGAAACTTGTGTGCTAAGCCATTTGGTTTTTTGCTAAAAAATGAAATATCTAAAAATCTCTTTTCGGACGCATCAGTTTTAACTATTTAATCGTATAAAATTCATTTGTGTTTTCTCAGTCCTCAAAAAATAATGAAATAGTGACATTTTTAAAAAGTAAGGATTTTTACCGAAATTCGTGTGCTATATACCCTTTGGTTTTTTGTTAAAAAAGAAATATCTAAAAATTTCTCTCGAAACGCACCAGTGTAACATTTTTGTCGTATAAAATCCATTTTTGTCCTCAAAGTCCTCAAAAAATAATGAAATAGTGATTTTTTAATACTAAGGATTTTATACGAAATTCGTGTGCTATGCCTTTTGTTTTTTATGCAAAAAAAGGAAATATCTAAAAATCTCACTTCGAACGCATTAGTTTAACATTTTCGTCGTATAAAATCCATTTTTAACCTTAGAGTCCTCAAAAAATAATGAAATAGTGATTTTTTTTAAAAACTAAGCATTTTTACCGAAATTCGTGTGCTAATACCCTTTGGTTTTTTGCTAAAAAAGGAAATAACTAAAAATCACTCTTCGAACGCATCAGTTTAACATTTTCGTCGTATAAAATCATTTGTGTCGTCAGATTCCTCAAAAAATAATTGAAATAGTGATTTTTTTTAATACTAAGGATTTTTAGCAAAATTCGTGTGTTATAATACCCTTTGGTTTTTTGCTAAAAAAGGAAATATCTAAAAAACATTCTTCGAACGCACCAGTTAAAAATTTCGTCGTATAAAACAAAGTGTTTTTACCGAAATTCGTGTGATACCCTTTGGTTTTTTGCTAAAAAAATATCTAAAAATCTCACTTCGAACGCATCAGTTTCACATTTTCGTCTTATAAAATCCATTTGTGTCTACATAGTCCACAAAAAATAATGAAATGGTGACATTTTTAAAAACTAAGGGTTTTTACCGAAATTTGTGTGCTTATAACCTTTGCTTTTTGCTAAAAAAGAAATATCTAAAAATCTAACTTCGAACGCATCAGTTTAACATTTCCGTCGTATAAAATCCATTTGTGTCCTAAGAGTCCTAAAAAAATGAAATAGTAAATTTTTTAAAAACTATGGGTTTTGAGCGAAATTCGTGTGCTATGACCTTTGTTTTTTTGCAATCAAAGAAAAATATCTAAAAATCTCACTTCGAACGCTTCATTTTAACATTTTCGTCGCTAAAGATCCATTTGCATCATCACACCACTCAGAAAATATTGAAAATGTGATATTTTTAAAAACTGAGGGTTTTTACCGAAATTCGTGTGCTACCCTTTGGTTTTTTTGCTAAAGAAGGAAATATCTAAAAATCTCACTTCGAACGCATCAGTCTAACATTTTCTTCGTATAAAATGAATTTGTATCCTGAGAGTCCTGCAAAAATAAAGGAATAGTGATTTTTTTAAAAACTAAGTATTTTTACCAAAATTCGTGTGCTATACCCTTTGGTTTTTGCTAAAAAATGAAAATATCTAAAAATCACTCTTCGAACACATCAGGTTAACATTTTCGTATAAAATCCATTTGTGTCCTCAAAGCCTCAAAAAATAATGAAATAGTAACATTTTTAAAAACTAACGATTTTCGCTGAAATTCGTGTTCTATACCCTTTAGTTTTTTGCTAAAAGAGGAAATATCTAAAAATCACTATTCGAACGCATCAGTTTAACATTTTTGTCGTATAAAATCCATTTGTGTCCTAAGAGTCCTCAAAAAATAATGAAATAGTGTCATTTTTTAAAAACTAAGCATTTTTACCGAAATTCGTGTGCTAATACCCTTTCGTTTTTTGCTAAAAAAGAAAATATCTAAAAATCTCTTTTCGGACGCATCAGTTTAACATTTTCGTCGTATAAAATCCATTTTTGTCCTCAGAGTCCTCATAAAATAATGAAATAGTGATTTTTTTAAAAACTAAGGATTTTACCGAAATTCGTGTGCTAAGCCATTTGGTTTTTTGCTAAAAAATGAAATATCTAAAAATCTCTTTTCGGACGCATCAGTTTAACATTTTAATCGTATAAAATTCATTTGTATTCTCCGAGTCCTCAAAAAATAATGAAATAGTGTCATTTTTAAAAACGAAGGATTTTTACCGAAATTCGTGTGTTATACCCTTTGGTTTTTTGTTAAAAAAGAAAATATCTAAAAATCTCTCTCGAAACGCACCAGTGTAACATTTTTGTCGTATAAAATCCATTTGTGTCCTCAAAGTCCTCAAAAAATAATGAAATAGTGATTTTTTTAATACTAAAGAGTTGTAGCGAAATCCGTGTGCTATGTCCTTTGTTTTTTTTTTGCAAAAAAAGGAAATATCTAAAAATCTCACTTCGCACGCATCAGTTTAACATTTTCGTCGTATAAAATCCATTTTTATCCTTAGAGTCCTCAAAAAATAATGAAATAGTGATTTTTTAAAAAAACTAAGCATTTTTACCGAAATTCGTGTGCTAATACCCTTTGGTTTTTTTGCTAAAAAAGGAAATATCTAAAAATCTCTCTTCGGACGCATTAGTTTAACATTTTCGTCGTATAAAATCCATTTTTGTCCCCAGAGTCCTCAAAAAATAATGAAATAGTGATTAATTAAAAAACTAAGGATTTTACTGAAATTCGTGTGCTAAGCCATTTGGTTTTTTTGCTAAAAAATGAAATATCTAAAAATCTCTTTTCGGACGCAACAGTTTCACATTTTAGTCGTATAAAATTCATTTGTGTCCTCTGAGTCCTCAAAAAATAATGAAATAGTGACATTTTTAAAAACTAAGGATTTTTACCGAAATTTGTGTGACCTTTGATTTCTTGCTAAAAAATGAAATATCTAAAAAACATTCTTCGAACGCACCAGTTTAACAATTTCGTCGTATAAAATTCATTTGTGTCCTCTGAGTCCTCCAAAAATAATGAAATAGTGATTAAAAACAAAGTGTTTTTACCGAAATTCGTGTGATACCCTTTGGTTTTTTGCTAAAAAATATCTAAAAAACTCACTTCGAACGCATCATTTTCACATTTTCGTCTTAATAAATCCATTTGTGTCCACAGAGTCCACAAAAAATAATGAAATGGTGACATTTTTAAAAACTAATGGTTTTTACCGAAATTTGTGTGCTTTATAACCTTTGATTTTTTGCTAAAAAAAGAAATATCTAAAAATCTCACTTCGAACGCATCAGCTTAACATTTTCGTCGTATAAAATCCATTTGTGTCCTAAGAGTCCTAAAAAAATGAAATAGTAATTTTTTTAAAAACAATGGGTTTTTAGCGAAATTCGTGTGCTTATACCCTTTGGTTTTTTGCTAAAAAATGAAAATATCTAAAAATCACTCTTCGAACACATCAGTTTAACATTTTTCGTCGTATAAAATCCATTTGTGTCCTCAGAGTCCTCAAAAAATAATGAAATAGTGATTTTTTTAAAAACTAAGGATTTTACCGAAATTCGTGTGCTAAGCCATTTGGTTTTTTGCTAAAAAATGAAATATCTAAAAATCTCACATCGAACGCATTAGTTTAACATTTTCGTCGTATAAAATCTTTTTTTATCCTTAGAGTCCTCAAAAATAATGAAATAGTGTTTTTTTTAAAACTAAGCATTTTTACCGAAATTCGTGTGCTAATACCCTTTGGTTTTTTGCTAAAAAAAGAAATATCTAAAAATCTCTCTTCGGACGCATTAGTTTAACATTTTCGTCGTATAAAATCCATTTCTGTCCCCAAAAAATAATGAAATAGTGATTTTTTTAAAAACTAAGGATCTTTACCAAAATTCGTGTTCTACCCGTTGGTTTTTTGCTAAAAATGAAGTAACTAAAAATCACTCTTCGAACGCATCAGTTTAACATTTTCGTCGTATAAAATCCATTTGTGTCCTCAGATTCCTCAAAAAATAATGAAATAGTGATTTTTTTAATACTAAGGATTTTTAGCGAAATTCGTGTGTTATAATACCCTTCGGTTTTTTGTTAAAAAAAGAAATATATAAAAATCTCGCTTCGGACGCATCGGTTTAACATTTTCGTCATATAAAATCCAATTGTGTCCTCAGAATCCATATACTGAAATTCGTGTGCTATACCCTTTGGTTTTTTTGCTAAAAAAGGAAATATTTAAAAATCACTCTGAACGCATCAGTTTAACATTTTCGTCGTATCAAATCCATTTGCGTCCTCAGAGTACTAAAAAATAATGAAATAGTGACATTTTTAAAAACTAAGGTTTTTTCCAAAATTCGTGTGTTATTCCGTTTGATTTTTTGCTAAAAAGGAAAATATCTAAAAAAGGAAATATCTAAAAATCACTCCGGACGCATCAGTTTAACATTTTAATCGTATAAAATCTATTTGTTTCCTCAGGGTCCCCAAAAAATAATAAAATAGTGAATTTTTTAAAAAACTAAGGATTTTTACCGAAATACGTGTGCCTATACCCTTTCGTTTTTTGCTAAACAAGTAAATATCTAAAAATCTCTCTTCGGACGCATTAGTTAAACATTTTCGTCGTATAAAATTTATTTGTGTTCTCATAGTCCTCAAAAAATAAAGAAATAGTGATTTTTTTAAAAACTAAGGCTTTTTACCAAAATTCATAGTCCTCAAAAAATAAAGAAATAGTGACATTACTAAAAACTAAGGATTTTTACGGAAATTCGTCTGCTATATACCCTTTGGTTTTCTGCTAAAAAAGGAAAGTATCTAAAAATCACTCTTCGAACGCATCAGTTTAACATTTTCGTCGTATAAAATCCATTTGTGTCCTCAGAGTCCTCAAAAAATAATGAAATGGTGACATTTTTAAAAACTAAGGGTTTTTACCGAAATTTGTGTGCTTATAACCTTTGTTTTTACCAAAGGGTATAACCCACACGAATTTCGGTAAAAATCATTAGTTTTCTAAAAAATCACTATTTCATTATTTTTTCAGGCCTCTGAGGACGCAAATAGATTTTATACGACGAAAATGTTAAACTGATGCGTTCGAAGTGAGATATTTAGATATTTCTTTTTTTAGTAACAAACCAAAATTTAGCACACGAATTTTGGTAAAAACCCTTAGTTTTAAAAAAAATCACTATTTCATTATTTTTTGAGGACTCTGGGGACATAAATGTATTTTATACGACGCAATTGTTAAACTGATGCATTTAAAGAGTCATTTTTAGATTTAACCTTTTTAAGCAAAAAACCAAAGGGTCAGCACACGAATTTTGGTAAAATTATTAGTTTTTAAAAATCACTATTTCATTATTTTTTTGAGGTCTCTGAGGACACATATGGATTTTATTCGACGAAAATGTTAAACTGATGCGTTCGAATAGTGATTTTTAGATATTTCTTTTTTTAGCAAAAAAACAATAGGGTATAGCACACGAATTTTGGTAAAAATCCTTAGTTTTTAAAAACATCACTATTTCTTTATTTTTTGTGGGTGTCTGAGGATACAAATGGATTTTATACGACGAAAATGTTAAACTGATGCGTTCGAAAAGTTATTTTTAGATATTTCCTTTTTTAGAAAAAAAACAAAAGGTATAGCACACGAATTGCGGTATAAACACTCAGTTCTTAAAAATGTCACATTTTCATTATTTTTTGAGCGAGGTGATGATTCAAATGGATCTTTAGCGACGAAAATGTTAAACTGAAGCGTTAGAAGTGAGATTTTTAGATATTTCTTTTTTTATCAAAAAAACCAAAGGTTATAGCACACGAATTTCGGTAAAAACCATTTCTTTCTAAAAAAATCACTATTTCATTTTTTTAGGACTCTGAGCACACAAATGAATCTTATACGACGAAAATGTTAAACTAATGTGTATGAAGTGAGACATTTAGATATTCCGTTTTCTAGCAAAAATCAAAGCACACGAATTTCGGTAAAAAACCTTAGTTTTTACAAAAATCACTATTTCATTATTTTTTGAAGACACAAATGGATTTTATAAGACGAAAATGTCAAACTGATGCGTACGAAGTGAGATTTTTAGATATTTCCTTTTTTAGCAAAACACCAAAGGTGCACGCGAATTTCGGTAAAAACCTTTAGTTTTTAAAAAAATCAATATTTCATTATTTTTTGAGGACTCTGAGGACGCAAATGGATTTTATACCAGCAAAATGTTAAACTGATGCGTTCCAAGTGAGATTTTTAGATATTTCTTTTTTTAGCAAAAAAACCAAAGGTTTAGCACACGAATTTCGGTAAAAACCCTTAGTTTTTAAAAAAATCACTATTTCATTATTTTTTTAGGACTCTAAGGACACAAATGTATTTTATACGACGAAAATGTTAAACTTATGCGTTCGAATAGTGATTTTTAGATATTTCCTTTTTTAGCAAAAAACCAAAGGGTATATAGCACACGAATTTCGGTAAAACCCCTCTGTTTTTAAAAATGTCACATTTTCATTATTTTTTAAGGTGTGTGATGATACAACTGGATCTTTAGCGACAAAAATGTTAAACGGATGCGTCCGAAGAGAGCTTTTTAGATATTTCTTTTCTTAGCAAGAAGCAAAGGGTATATAACACACAAATTTAGGTAAAAATCCTTAGTTTTTAAAAAAAATCACTATTTCATTATTTATGGAGGACTCTGAGGACACAAATGTATTTTATACGACGAAAATGTTAAACTGATGCGTTGGAAGAGTGATTTTTAGAAATTTCCTTTTTTTGCAAAAAAACCAAAGGGTATAACCCACACGAATTTCGGTAAAAATCCTTAGTTTTCTAAAAAATCACTATTTCATTATTTTTTGAGGCTTCTGAGGACGCAAATAGATTTTATACGACGAAAATGTTAAACTGATGCGTTCGAAGTGAGATATTTAGATATTTCTTTTTTTAGTAACAAACCAAAATTTAGCACACGAATTTTGGTAAAAACCCTTAGTTTTAAAAAAAATCACTATTTCATTATTTTTTGAGGACTCTGAGGACATAAATGTATTTTATACGACGCAATTGTTAAACTGATGCATTTAAAGAGACATTTTTAGATTTAACCTTTTTAAGCAAAAAACCAAAGGGTCAGCACACGAATTTTGGTAAAATTATTAGTTTTTAAAAAATCACTATTTCATTATTTTTTTGAGGTCTCTGAGGACACATATGGATTTTATTCGACGAAAATGTTAAACTGATGCGTTCGAATAGTGATTTTTAGATATTTCTTTTTTTAGCAAAAAAACAATAGGGTATAGCACACGAATTTTGGTAAAAATCCTTAGTTTTTAAAAACATCACTATTTCATTATTTTTTGTGGGTGTCTGAGGATACAAATGGATTTTATACGACGAAAATGTTAAACTGATGCGTTCGAAAAGTTATTTTTAGATATTTCCTTTTTTAGAAAAAAAACAAAAGGTATAGCACACGAATTGCGGTATAAACACTCAGTTCTTAAAAATGTCACATTTTCATTATTTTTTGAGCGAGGTGATGATTCAAATGGATTTTTAGCGACGAAAATGTTAAACTGAAGCGTTAGAAGTGAGATTTTTAGATATTTCTTTTTTTATCAAAAAAACCAAAGGTTATAGCACACGAATTTCGGTAAAAACCATTTCTTTCTAAAAAAATCACTATTTCATTTTTTTAGGACTCTGAGCACACAAATGAATCTTATACGACGAAAATGTTAAACTAATGTGTATGAAGTGAGACTTTTAGATATTCCGTTTTCTAGCAAAAATCAAAGCACACGAATTTCGGTAAAAAACCTTAGTTTTTACAAAAATCACTATTTCATTATTTTTTGAAGACACAAATGGATTTTATAAGACGAAAATGTCAAACTGATGCGTACGAAGTGAGATTTTTAGATATTTCCTTTTTTAGCAAAACACCAAAGGTGCACGCGAATTTCGGTAAAAACCTTTAGTTTTTAAAAAATCAATATTTCATTATTTTTTGAGGACTCTGAGGACGCAAATGGATTTTATACCAGCAAAATGTTAAACTAATGCGTTCCAAATGAGATTTTTAGATATTTCTTTTTTTAGCAAAAAAACCAAAGGTTTAGCACACGAATTTCGGTAAAAACCCTTAGTTTTTAAAAAAATCACTATTTCATTATTTTTTAGGACTCTAAGGACACAAATGTATTTTATACGACGAAAATGTTAAACTTATGCGTTCGAATAGTGATTTTTAGATATTTCCTTTTTTAGCAAAAAACCAAAGGGTATATAGCACACGAATTTCGGTAAAACCCCTCTGTTTTTAAAAATGTCACATTTTCATTATTTTTTAAGGTGTGTGATGATACAACTGGATCTTTAGCGACAAAAATGTTAAACGGATGCGTCCGAAGAGAGCTTTTTAGATATTTCTTTTCTTAGCAAGAAGCAAAGGGTATAACACACAAATTTAGGTAAAAATCCTTAGTTTTTAAAAAAAATCACTATTTCATTATTTATGGAGGACTCTGAGGACACAAATGTATTTTATACGACGAAAATGTTAAACTGATGCGTTGGAAGAGTGATTTTTAGAAATTTCCTTTTTTTGCAAAAAAACCAAAGGGTATAACCCACACGAATTTCCGTAAAAATCCTTAGTTTTCTAAAAAATCACTATTTCATTATTTTTTGAGGCCTCTGAGGACGCAAATAGATTTTATACGACGAAAATGTTAAACTGATGCGTTCGAAGTGAGATATTTAGATATTTCTTTTTTTAGTAACAAACCAAAATTTAGCACACGAATTTTGGTAAAAACCCTTAGTTTTAAAAAAAATCACTATTTCATTATTTTTTGAGGACTCTGAGGACATAAATGTATTTTATACGACGCAATTGTTAAACTGATGCATTTAAAGAGACATTTTTAGATTTAACCTTTTTAAGCAAAAAACCAAAGGGTCAGCACACGAATTTTGGTAAAATTATTAGTTTTTAAAAAATCACTATTTCATTATTTTTTTGAGGTCTCTGAGGACACATATGGATTTTATTCGACGAAAATGTTAAACTGATGCGTTCGAATAGTGATTTTTAGATATTTCTTTTTTTAGCAAAAAAACAATAGGGTATAGCACACGAATTTTGGTAAAAATCCTTAGTTTTTAAAAACATCACTATTTCATTATTTTTTGTGGGTGTCTGAGGATACAAATGGATTTTATACGACGAAAATGTTAAACTGATGCGTTCGAAAAGTTATTTTTAGATATTTCCTTTTTTAGAAAAAAAACAAAAGGTATAGCACACGAATTGCGGTATAAACACTCAGTTCTTAAAAATGTCACATTTTCATTATTTTTTGAGCGAGGTGATGATTCAAATGGATTTTTAGCGACGAAAATGTTAAACTGAAGCGTTAGAAGTGAGATTTTTAGATATTTCTTTTTTTATCAAAAAAACCAAAGGTTATAGCACACGAATTTCGGTAAAAACCATTTCTTTCTAAAAAAATCACTATTTCATTTTTTTAGGACTCTGAGCACACAAATGAATCTTATACGACGAAAATGTTAAACTAATGTGTATGAAGTGAGACTTTTAGATATTCCGTTTTCTAGCAAAAATCAAAGCACACGAATTTCGGTAAAAAACCTTAGTTTTTACAAAAATCACTATTTCATTATTTTTTGAAGACACAAATGGATTTTATAAGACGAAAATGTCAAACTGATGCGTACGAAGTGAGATTTTTAGATATTTCCTTTTTTAGCAAAACACCAAAGGTGCACGCGAATTTCGGTAAAAACCTTTAGTTTTTAAAAAAATCAATATTTCATTATTTTTGAGGACTCTGAGGACGCAAATGGATTTTATACCAGCAAAATGTTAAACTGATGCGTTCCAAGTGAGATTTTTAGATATTTCTTTTTTTAGCAAAAAAACCAAAGGTTTAGCACACGAATTTCGGTAAAAACCCTTAGTTTTTAAAAAAATCACTATTTCATTATTTTTTTAGGACTCTAAGGACACAAATGTATTTTATACGACGAAAATGTTAAACTTATGCGTTCGAATAGTGATTTTTAGATATTTCCTTTTTTAGCAAAAAACCAAAGGGTATATAGCACACGAATTTCGGTAAAACCCCTCTGTTTTTAAAAATGTCACATTTTCATTATTTTTTAAGGTGTGTGATGATACAAATGGATCTTTAGCGACAAAAATGTTAAACGGATGCGTCCGAAGAGAGCTTTTTAGATATTTCTTTTCTTAGCAAGAAGCAAAGGGTATAACACACAAATTTAGGTAAAAATCCTTAGTTTTTAAAAAAAATCACTATTTCATTATTTTTGGAGGACTCTGATGACAGAAATGGATTTTATACGACAAAAATGTTAAACTGATGCGTTCCAAGTGTTATTTTTAGATATTTCCTTTTTTAGTAAAAAGTCAAAGGGTAGCACACGAATTTCGGTAAAACCCCTTAGTTTTTAAAAAAAATCACTATTTCATTATTTTTTAAGGACTCTGAGACACAAATGGATATTATACGACGAAAATGTTAAACTGATGCGTTCTCATTAGATTTTTAGATATTTCTTTTTTTAGCAAAAAACCAAAGGGTATATAAGCAAACGAATTTCAGTAAAAACCCTCAGTTTTTTAAAATGTCACATTTTCATTATTTTTTCAGGTGTGTGATGATAAAAATGGATCTTTAGCGACAAAAATGTTAAACTGATGCGTCCGAAAAGAGATTTTTAGATTTCCTTTCTAGGCAAAAACCTAAGGGTTAGCACACGAATGTCTGTAAAATCATTAGTTTTTAAAAATATCACTATTTCATTATTTTTTGAGGGACTCTGAGGATACAAATGGATTTTATACGACGAAAATGTTAAACTGAAGCGTTCGAAAAGTGATTTTTAGATATTTTCTTTTTTTAGCAAAAAACAAAGGGTATATAGCACACGAATTTCGGTAAAATCCCTTAGTTTTTAAAATGACAATTTTTCATTATTTTTTGAGGACTCTGAGGACACAAATGGATTTTATACGACGAAAATGTTAAACTGATGCGTTTGAAGAGTGATTTTTATATATTTCTTTTTTTAGCAAAAAAACAAAGGGTATATCACACGAATTTCTGTAAAAACCCTTAGTTTTTAAAGATGTCACTATTTCATTATTTTTTCAGGTCTCTGACGACAGAAATGGATTTTATACGACGAAAATGTTAAACTGATGCGTTCGAAGAGTGATTTTTAGATATTTCCTTTTTAGCAAAAAACCAAAAGGTATATAGCACACGAAATTTGGTAAAAACCCTTAGTTTTTAAAAATGTCACATTTTTATTATTTTTTAGTGGTGTGCTGATACAAATGGATCTTTAGCGACGAAAATCTTAAACTGATGTGTCCGAAGAGAGATTTTTAGATATTTCTTTTTTTAGCAAAAAAACCAAATGGTATGTAGCACACGAATTTCGGTAAAAACCCATAGTTTTTTACAAATTCACTATTTCATTATTTTTTGAGGACTCTGAGGACACAAATAGATTTTATACGACGAATATGTTAAACATATGTGTATGAAGTGAGATTTTTAGATATTTCTTTTTTTAGCAAAAAACCAAAGATGCACACGAATTTCGGTAAAAACCTTTAGTTTTAAAAAAATCACTATTTCATTACTTTGTCTGGACTCTGAGGATACAAATGGATTTTATATGACGAAAATGTTAACATGAAGCGTTCGAAGTGAGATATTTAGATATTTCCTTTTTTAGCAAAAAACCAAGGAGTATATAGCACACGAATTTCGGTAAAAACCCTCAGTTTTTTAACATGTCACATTTTCAATATTTTTTGAGGAGTCTAAGGACACAAATGGATTTTATACGACGAATTTTTAAACTGATGCGTTCGAAAAGAGATTTTTAGATATTTCTTTTTTTAGCAAAAAACCAAAGTGTATAGCACACGAATTTTGGTAAAAATTCTGAGTTTTTAAAAAAATCACTATTCCTTTATTTTTGGAGGGCTCTGAGGACACAAATTGATTTTATACGACGAAAATGTTAAATTGATTCGTTCGAAGTGAGATTTTTAGATATTTTCTTTTTTAGCAAAAAACCAAAGGATATATGGCATAGGAATTTCGGTAAAAACCTCAGTTTTTATAATATCACGTTTTCATTATTTTTTTAGGAGTCTAAGGACACAAATGGATTTTATACGACGAATTGTTAAACTGATGTGTTCGAAGAGAGATTTTTAGATATTTTCTTTTTTAGCAAAAAAATCAAAGGGTATAAGCACACGAATTTCGGTAACAACCCTTAGTTTTAAAAAAACACTATTTCATTATTTTTTGAGGACTCTGAGGACACAAATGGATTTATACGACGAAAATATTAAACTGATGTGTTCGAAGTGAGATTTTTAGATATTAACTTTTGAGCATAAAACCAAAGGATATAGCACACGAATTACGGTAAAAACCCTCAGTTTTAAAAAATGACACATTTTATTATTTTTTGAGGGGTGTGATGATTCAAATGGATCTTTAGCGACGAAAATGTTAAACTGATGCGTTCAAAGTGATATTTTTAGATATTTCTTTTTTTAGCAAAAAACCAAAGGGTATAAAACACGAATTTCGGTAAAAACCCTCAGTTTCTAAAAATGTCACATTATCATTATTTTTTAGTGGTGATATGATACAAATGGATCTTTAGCCATGAAAATGTTAAACTGAATCGTTCGAAGTGAGATTTTTAGATATTTCATTTTTTAGCAAAAAATCAAAGGGTATTATAGCACACGGATTTCGGTAAAAATCTTTAGTTTTTAAAAAAATCACTATTCTTTTTAATTTTGGAGGACTCTGAGGACACAAATTGATTTTATACGACGAAAATGTTAAACTGATGCGTTCGAAGTGAGATCTTCAGATATTTCTTTTTTAGCAAAAAACCAAAGGGTATAGCACACGAATTTCGGTAAAAACTCAAAGTTTTTTCAAAAAATCACTATTTCATTATTTTTGGAGGACTCTGAGGACACAAATGGATTTTATACACCTAAAATGTTAAACTGATGCGTTCGAAGTGAGATTTTTAGATATATTTTTTTAGCAAAAAACCAAATCGTATAACACACGAATTTCGGTAAAACCCCTTAGTTTTTAAAAATGTCACATTTCCATTATTTTTGGAGGGACGTGATGATACAAATGGATCTTTAGCGTCGAAGATGTTAAACTGATGCGTCCGAAGAGAGATTTTTAGATATTTTGTTTTTTAGCTAAAAACAAAAGGATGCACATGAATTTCGGTAAAACCCCTTAGTTTTTAAAAAAACACTATTTCATTAATTTTTGAGGACTCTAAGGACACAAATTGATTTTATACGACGAAAATGTTAAACTGATGCGTTCGAAGAGTGGTTTTTAGATATTTCTTTTTTTAGGAAAACACCAAAGGGTATAACAAAAATGGATTTACTTATAACAAAAAAATTACAAGGCAACCATGAATATTCGTACAACAAATTGTTAACAATTGGTTTGGCTCTTGAAGGTTAATTCACACCTATGACCTATCTTACAACAGAGGCGATGTGTGCGTTTGGCTACTTGGAACTCCATAGATTTATCGTTTGGTTGGATTTCAGTTAAAATCTCGAGTAGGAAAGTCCTAAACCCAAGAGCAAAAACAAACACAACTTTCCTACTATCCAACTGCGGATTACAGGGCATCCGCATTGTGCGGGTGGGCAAATAAATAATTTAGGAATTGTGAGCCGAGTGAATCCATACCCGTCCTTGAAAGTGATTTTATGAGAAGATAACAAAATTAAGAACAGCCATACATCATTTTTTTATACATAAAATGACATAAAAGTGTAAAAAGTGCAATAGCACTTTTCAGATATAAAAGGCAACCTGTTGCACAATAAAGTAATTATGTTTCTTTATACATTAAATGAATATGAGCTTGGGCTTGATTACAGAAGCTCCAGTTCCTTCCTGCAAAGGTAACCAATGACAAGGCTATCAAGTGGATTTTGCCATTAGATGAACTCCTTATGTCAGTTGCAACTGGAAAAAAAGTATGCAACGATATATATAACTAGGCTACTTACATTTCAGTTTTCAGGTACTCCGCTAAAGTTATAGGTTTAGGCCCACCAAACCAGTCAATCAAAAATATGTTGGAGATGTCGAGCTTAAACATCTGGAAGTTATGATCTTTAGGCCAACCTGTTGATATAAAAACAACAAATCAAATATGAATCGTCCCTACATCTTTTGCAGATTTACTAACAACTAATTTAATTGCAGCCTTTACCCTTCATCTCGGGATGCTTCGTGAAAAGTGCTTCTTTAGCGAATTCTGCTTCTGATGAATCAACGTCAACCAACTTCAGCTGCAAGAACCAGGGTAAAATAATATCAAGTAAAGCACTCACAAAGACATGAGAACATAGGTTTTATAGAGAACTAAGTACCCATAAACATAACAAACGTATAACGACACATATGTTCTGCGTTGTAGGGCTTAGTGGTGTTTCTAGGAAAGAGCCTTTAGTCCACCTGCATTGTATTATATTTATATTTAATTGCAGTCTAGTGTCCAATTATCATCAAACATTGTCCAAATTGTTAGTTGACTACTTGCCTAAGCAAAGGCCACATTCATCCACGAATTACATGAACACGGTTACTAAAGCTACCATTAACCATTGTTGAAATGACACACCAAATACATATGTTCAGGTGTAAACCCATAAAAAGAAAAACCGCATGTTAAGGCAAAAGGGTTTTTTGTCCCTAAAATAGGGTATTGAATTGTGCATTGCATTTATTTTACATCAGTTACTACCTTGCCACTGAGAGTGAGTTTTGCACATGTCGGATTCTCAGGATCTATTTTGCCACAAGATCCAATAGGAAACTCACTGATTGCAAAAGAAGCTCTCTCATCCTTCAGTGCATCTCTTGCTGTGGGATCAAGAGTTGTCAAGTAGAAGTAAGGAATTCCACGGCCAGCATGAGGCGGACCGTCGCTAAAAGACACCACATTCCTGCAAATGAAGTCATCAATATGTGATTGTGAGCAGGCAGACAGACAGACAGACAGAACCATTTTTTTTTAAAATGTTGCATGAACAAATGCTAAATGTTGTTTTTTCTTTGAAGTGAAGATCACAATATTTTTCTCCTTTCGACCATATACTAAGATTGGTGGCCAATGAGATCAAAATACAATTTTCAAGTTGTTGTATAAGGAGAGGAAGTATTACCCGAATGGAGCTCCTCCCATTTCACTTGAGATTGTACTGCAGCAAATTCATGAAACATCAATAAAGATACTATGAACCATGCAATAAGGAATTAAAACTAGAAACTACTGTGGAGAAAAATAGCCAAATACAACTGGGACACGCTATTAAGGTGTTCCAAAATACAAAGCATTCAAATTCAAGAGGCAGAGTGTAGACACCCTAGCAGTCTAGCACACACAAAAAGGATCATATTAATTAATCACCTTATATTTTTTCAACATCTAGAGTTGAATCATCCGATCTTGATTTGAAATCATACTAGGTTAAAAAGATTATATATTTAGTCTTGAAATCTTGATCTTGCTTAACCCAAGTTCCACATAGTGTAGGCCGTAGGGTTTTCTCACTACTGTATAACTTCTTTATCGTTTCTGTACTCGATGTCAACAAAGATCAACATAAATACTTCATTTGTGTTTCACCATCACTATAACTATAATATGCATCATTTTCCTAAACATCACCATAATACCCTCCTGGGAAGTTTACTATATACATGATGCATCTATACATGATGCATCTTTCAAATTAAAAAAACAATTAAATTGAAGAAGCCGGGGTAAGAAAATAATACATGAGTCACGACCTAGAAAGAGGTATTGAGTTTAATTATTTCTTCTACTAACTTGTCTTACTCCAGAACTTGATATTTCCCCCTGGATCGGTTCCAGTAGTTAATGCATTGTTTTATGTTTATTGCATCCAACAAATTGTCTGCGAAAGCAAGTCATTAATTCCCACAGGTTATCTTATAACGCATATTTGCATGTTATTACAATTGGTCTTCGCCGGATCTATTCAAATCTCATTTCAGAAGCATTTTGACAACGCCAACACGATTATGTTCCATACTTATACTCCCACATCAACATATGGAAACCAGAACGGGTTGATATAGCCTAAGCGCTCTCTCTCTCTCTCCTCGACAGCTAATTTTGGGGATGAATTCTACTAAATTCGAATCGAATGGTATAAATTCAATCCTAACGACTCCAGTTCCAATGCCATCAGATTAAGCTTCAATAGCATTGTTCACCTCAACATCTGATTTTTAGTAAAGTTGCCATCAAAATCTACATATAAAAATAAATTAAAAAAATGTTGGGAGAGAAGGAAGGAGAATCTGACCTAAGGACGCCCCAGCTGTTCTGGGCAGCCAACCAGCGGGCAGTGGCGGCGGCGGAGTCGGGAGACGGTTTCGGAGGGAAGACGACGGAGGCGATCGTCCTTCCCGAAGCTCCCGAGGCCAGAAGCGACGACAAGTAGAGGACGGCAGCGATGAAGGTGAGGGATCCCATTGCTTGCTTGGGTTTGTTTTGTGATGGGCAGTTGCGTTGTGGATGATGAATTGATTATGAGTTTTCGCCATTGGAGTGGACGTCGTCGCTTTCAACTAACCTTTTTTGTTTAGCTCATCCATCAAACTATCCAATGCTATTATTATTATTATTATTATTATTATTATTATTATTATTATTATGTCTGCTGTCATTTTGAAGGTAAATTGAAGTTTAACTCCTTGAATTATGTTAACTTCATAGTTGTCGATTGTCACTACGTATCAGTGGATAATAAACTTTTTGAATGGATTGTATAACTACTTGATTTGGCTGTGGAATCATAACCACATCTTTATCGTTTTATGAAATATATATCAACTTTCAAAAAAAAAAAAACTATGTTAACCGATTGTTGCAAAGTCAGATTCCAAGTTGGTTTCACAGTCCTATATCTATATGCCTTATCAGTCTTTACTTGCGCTTTGTTAGCAAAATATTGATGCTTTCAAATTATAGTCTCGATTTGTTCAGATTCTTGAAAAGTATTTCTCGCTACATTGAATCTACTAGTATGATTTCACTCTTTTTTTATTTTGAATAACTACCTTTTACATATGATGATGCTCCATGTGGTGAAATACATAAATACTAGCCAAATATGATGTAAACTCATATTACAAGACCCTTAATCATTTCAATTTGTTGAGTTCTTTAGAAATTGAAAACAAAAAAAATTAAAAAATTGGAATACAAACATTTTCATCATTTGAACTCGGAATATGCAACTTTTTCGGATTTTACAATATTATTTGGCCATATTATTTAGCAAACCGAATGCAACGACAACACATTTCGCCCGGCAAAATGCTTAAAGAGCCATAGATTTTTTGGTGACTATTAAAGACGAAGAATTTAAGAAAAAAAACAATACCATAAAGATATGGCCACACAAAGTCCAAGCAGGATACTTGCATTCCAACCACAGCTAATACTACATAGTCCAATTAAAGAGGTTTAGTTAAGTCTATTTAATCCTCTTTGAATGGGCTTATGTAAATTCATGTAGTATTAGTCAATTGAAATACATGTCCTCTACTTGTACTTTGCGTGGGTACATCTTTATAGCTAAATTTATGACTTTGAACTTTGCATGGGTATATCGTTATGGCTAAATTTATGGCTTTGCACTTTGCCTTTCAAGGAGGTTTAAGTTAATTCTTCTTAACGACACACCTCACAGAATTAGAGGACATGTATTTCAATTGACTACATGAATTTTAACAGGTCTCCAGAAACACATGATAAAATTGAAACGATATAGAGAAAGATTAGCATGATCGATGCACAAGGATGACTCGAACACAAACTTGTACACTGCAAAATTGTCTACTACTCTGTCAACGGATATTTGCTACAATAATATGCATTGATACAGAAATGTCCCGATCTGCTCGATGAAAGTCATGAAGCACATCAACATCTAAAAATGCAGTGGAAGACCGAAACTTTTCTGTGGAACGAGAAAACAGTGAAATTTCTCTTGGATAAAAATACGCTCACATATTCCTATCAATGGGGGAAAACACTCGGAGCAAACATCGAATTTATCACTTACATGGAGAAAAAACATAGTATTATTAACATGAATTGCAATCTTTACATAATTGGGATTCAGGAGAATTTGTATTCTTCCTCAATGTTTCCCATCTGCTAAACAGAAAAAAAGGTAGTTAAAGAAAATCATGTCGTCAAAAGATTTACACAAATATAGCTACGCTTGAGCTTATAGGAAGCTCACTATGGTGAACTATAAACTGGAGAAGGAACAGAGCATGTGGCCGAAAGCAAAGGCTTAAAGCATGAAGCTCACATCCATCTAGATGCTGCTGCTTTGGAGTTGCACGAAGATCCATCTCACTTCGCTGCAAATGATAAACTAGTAACTGGAAGATGTTAGTACAGGGAAAAATGTCATTCATTATAACAATTATCTGTAAATAGTGAGACATTTTAAGATTAATGGAAACACCATATCTCAGGTTCCAAGAATTTTGGTCGAAACAACACATGCAAACAAGTTTGGAAATAGATGCTTTCATAACCATGAAGACCTATTTTAACAATCACTACATAAAAATTATTACTAGGTTAAAACAAAAGTCAATTCATGCACCTGTTTCAACATGGTTTCTTCTTTTCCATCTTCAAACGAATATTGTACCATTTACTTTTTCTCAACCGTTCTCCCGAACTAGACCTTTTCCCTTTGGTGTCCCACTCTTCTTCATTTTTAGGTTCTTGGATTAAAGTTTTGATCTTTTTGCTCCTGGAATTTCGTTTTGGGTGGGGATCATTGGAATAAGCAGCATGAATAGTTTCTCTCTCCTTTAGAAGGTCACCTATCTAAACACAAAACATGTAAAAAGGTTTAGAAGTCAAAAGATAGTAGAAACTTATTTACTCATAAATAAAAAATAACGCAAGTTGGGCTCACGGATTGCATTTCATTAGCATATCTACTGGTCATCTCAGTGAACTGTGCCAACACCTAGTGAAACAAAAATCTCATATTAAACTCAACTTACATCAAATGGAGAAAGTTATATCACGAGTATGGCACAAAATCAAACCTCTCTGTATTCCAATTCAAACTTAGAAAGATCTGCTCTTTTTGCCAATATTTTTTCCTCTACAGCTCGGAGTTTCTGCTTTTGTTCATAAAACGAAGCAGCACATGTAACCTCGATGGAATAGTTTGCGCTTTTGAAAAAGTTGTCACCTACAAAGAAGTAGCAAAAATGGATGCATTAATGCAATACTACAAAATCATGTACAGAGCAATGCGTAAAGCTGTCAGATTTCTTTTGAGCACCCAGAACTACCATAGATAGAGAAAACATGTATTCCTGCTTTCAGCTCAGTTATTTCACATGGCTGGAATCCATCCAACATCTTAAAAAAGGCAGAATCAGGGTCTTTAGAAGCTGTACCCTAGACTTAAGGAAAAATAAACCTTTAGGGTCATGTAGTCTAAAAGAAAATAGAACCATAGAAAATATATATTTAATCTTACCGAAGTAGTTTGGTCAAAATGATAAACAGGAAATCGAAGGAAAAACATCCCAGCAGAGGTGACCTTTCCTGATTTCACACTATCCTCCTGCATTAAATATGTGAGCAAACTTAGAGAAAAAAGTAATGGCATGATCATTTTCATTTTGAAGTAAAGACAGGTCTAAAATGTGAAGTTTCTTGAACTCTAGTTTCTCATTGAGAGCATCATATGTAGTGCTAATGACAAAGAGCGTGGAAGATTTCATAACATGAAGATGGCATTACACGACAAGGACGGTAGAGGATCAAACATTAAGCTGAGCAATAAGCAATGGAAGATCAATGGGAAAGATGTCAAATGTGCGAACACATAAGCTCTTGGCATCCAACAGCCAAACTTTTTAATTTAAAAAATGCACAGGTGAACATGCTAAGCTGATATTTAAATGCACCATACATCCGTCCATGCACAATATAATGTGTTACCCTTAGCAATACGAAATGGAAGATCAATGGGAAAGATGTGAAAAGACAGACACAAGCATCCTGTCATCCAAATATCCAATAGCTATATTTTTTTATCATGGTCTGTTCCTATTGTGATAGGTGCACCTGACATGGCATATTCACGAAATGGCACAGATCAGCATGCTAAACTTAGATTTCCATGCACTATACATCAGTACACAATATAATGTGTTTCCCTGTGATATAAACTGGATGTATACTTCTTTCGGAATTGAAGAAGAAATTATTGCAACTATTGAACCAGATCATCAAGATCTTAAAAATAGCATCATGACCAAGCTTAGACCAAAATTTTCAAGTACTATGTCTAAGTTATCTTGCCTCAACTGTTTGCTTTAATTCACAAAGAAGTGAAAGAACTGATCCAACACACACATGATAGACATCTTTCCTTTTTTATAATGCAGAATTCACAGCCTCACTCAATTTTGTACATGGCAAAACTGAAAGTGGCAGAATTTACAGCAAATAGTGACAAAGATGTTGATGCTTATTTAATTCTGACAAAAGAATTCCGAAATTAGTTACCCAATGTCCCAATCAAAACTTACAAATAACCATGCACCAGAAAGCTACTTGAATTTAAACCTTGCTTCTTAAAATATCGGATTGTGCTAAAATTCTACTTCGAAGCTAGACTACTACTACAAATACTACTCAAAAGTTGGACTACCACTATTAACTTCTCAACCTTCACTCCAGTTTATAAGGCTCGTAAAATTCTCACATGCGGAAAATTTATTTATGTTGCTCTTGCATGAAAGGAAGTGTAACATAAAAAACCGCTCAAAAAAGTGTAACATAAAAACATATTATAACAGAATCTCGGATTTCATGTTATTAAATCAAAATCAGCAACACATTGGTAATTAGCAAGGTAAAATAAATGGTAGAACGCAAATTTATGTTGGCATCTAGAAGAAAAAACACCTTCTTAACATGAATCTCACAAACACTCGCACATCATTTGCGCCCGTGGTTTGAATATATTACCTGTAATGCAAGGCTTAGTCCTCCATGTTCCTCCAGTTCAAAGTACAAGAGCTACAGAAGGAAGTAAAAAACTGATGAGTGATGATTTGGCAACACACATAAATAACCTCAAAATACACCCCCCCCCCCCCCCCCCCCCCCCCACCCCCACGTGAAGGTGCCGTTTTAAACTTAACTTCCATGAGAAGAAATAGTAAAAGTTAACCAATGATTGTCGGTATCAAATCGATTCTGTCAAAATAAAAATTTAAATTAAGGAACATTTACACATGGTGATGTGAATCCTTCATATCAAGCATAATTTCAAATAAACTGCCAAAGGCTTAGTCTAGTATGACCTCCACTTAAAGTCTTAGACCAGATCATCTACTATCGTAATTTCTTACGATACCCAAATAGGGAAACCCAAATATTTTGGACCGAGAGTCTCAAAAAGATAAATATACCTTGAACTTGCTCTTATCAGGTGAACGAACTCGACAAACAAGTCCAGCTTGTGCTTCCGCTTGTGTAATCTTTACGGAATAAAAGTGGGCAGACTGCTTATCGACCTGTTTAACAGAAATTGGGAAGCATTGATTACATTCAAATAAAGGTACGATATAAATGAATCGTCGAGACCAACCTTTCCTGAAAGAGATTGCCCCAACTTGAGAACTCGAATTTCAACGTTTCCACTTAGAGCTTCCTCTAACACAGTAGCTGAAACAGTTGTCTTAATAGGAACTCCAAGTTTACTGAAAAAAGCAAATTTAGACCGTACGGCTATCAACAAATGCAGGAAAATGAAGGACAAAGCCTCAAACAAAAGACAAGGGACCTGAAAATAGCAGCAAACATTGTGTTCAAGGCACCTAGACTTGAGAGATCTAACTCCAGCTCTTGGCCTTCTGATTCAATAGCCTGCATTAATGACTCTTAGTGGACACCTCAAACTAATGATTGAGGAAAACAACTAACATTAATTAATCATATCAAAAAACAAAGTCATGAATTACCAAGTGCATTTGGAAACTAGAAGGTAACTGTAGTTTTTGGCTAAACAATAATAAGGAGACAAAATAAGGAAGTAGGAAACTGATTGAAATAGCTTACATCAAATCCGCTGGTATCATATTGTTGTCTTTTATCTGGGTCTGACAATATATTATATGAAAACGTAACCTCCTTAAACATGTCGGCTGCAACAGGATCATTTGCATTTTTGTCAGGATGGTACCTGAAAACATCATAATAGTTTACCTTACAACAAACACATATATGGCACATATGGTGGTGAGATATCATATTTTGCAGCTTTCGTTAAGAACATTATACACAGCTCGAAATGACAGAATAAGGGATCATAGTGATCAATAATCGAATGCATATAATGGCATCTCCGTTAATTTAATGCAGAGACACATTATAAGGTCATATCTCCTTAATACCCACTAACTAAATCCAAAGTGATCTAGGATCAGATTAAAACACATATTACTATTTCCAAACTAGATAAAAATGAATCATACTCTACAGGTATTGAACTGTTTTTATACTTCAGATACATATCAATTTATGCAAATACTAGATTACCAATAATACATAGAACCACGATAAAGACTTGGCATCTTTAACCCAAAAAGGCTCTGATTTATGAAGTTAAGTGAATAGCCTGGGGACAAAAGGATCTCCCAACCAACCGAAGTACATGGATTCCACCAAAGACCATAATGGACAAAACCTCATTGATGCCAAGCCTAAGCCAATATATGTATATTGTGTAAGCGATTTCAAGGCATATTTGGACTCCCGCAGTGGTTCATTCATTTCCCAAGGGGTGTCATGTTGTATCATTTTTATATCGTATATGTATCCATGCTTACAGGTGGATGATTTCCTATCTATTTGTTTATGATCAATATACATGATTTCATTTCACAGCAATTCTGGCAAAAATTGCACCAAAAGACAAAGGAAATAGGATCACAGGCTGGACCTTTCCTAAAAGAGTGCCATGCTCCTACATTGGACCTTCAAAAAAAATGTTACACCTACATTGGCATATCATTGTGATGTAAAATTAACGGAGGAAAGGTCCATCACAATGATATGCCAATGTAGGTGTAACATTTTTTTTGAAGGTCCAATGTAGGTGTAACATCACAAGAGATGGTAGACCTTTCATCTCATCCTAATTTTCTCAATGCTCAATTCAAATACATCATTGAACGTGATTTTGATGCCCACAATAGTTGGATGTTGCTTTCTCTCAATCTTCCAAATGCAACTTTTGAACATATGGATGTAGCCCAAAATACTCCTTATACAGTATACCCGTGTTGTGTGGTGTTGCATCTTATTTTCTCGACATTCATTTTAATTTCAAAGTTGAAAAACAATATCAAATGCATTAAAATGAAGAAAAGTTGGGTCATGAGGTGTTTTTCGTCACAATCTACTCAACATGCCTTTGAATCAAATGACATAGGCATACAAATTCATCATATTATACAAATTATGTTGTGGTTTTCAGACTTAAACATATCAAAATAGTCCAAGTGCCATTTTCGCCTCAATCTTCTAAACATGCATCTAAATTCTAAACATCCATCTTAAAAACAAACAACATCATATGTACTTATAAATCCATGAAAGCAAGAAATCAGTTGTGTTGTTTCACTATTTTGTCTCAACCATCCTACAAAAATTGAACCTAAATACGTCGTGGAACTTACTAAATCATAAATAACACGAAAGATGTAATATGCACACCACCCGAGACAAGCTTCAGTTCAAATGTTCAAAGAACACACTAGCTGCAATTCTAAAAGGAAAAACAAGCAAAAAAGAAGATGAAATATATGCAGACAGAAGTTGGGTTCGTAAGAATTACTTCAGAGCCATCTTCCGGTACGCCGACTTGATCTCCTGATCAGAAGCATTAGGCGGCACTCCCAACACCTCGTAGGCATCCCTCCTCTTTTGCTTCGCCATGTCCCCCTTCCTATCCCTCTTTGGCACAAATCCCGGCGCCGGCATTTCCACCAACTCAAAATCAAAGTGAAACCTCAGAAACTACGAAAACCACCGAGATCAGGTCGAATCGCCTCCAATCGCAGCTTCCGCACAC
This sequence comes from Triglochin maritima, assembly GCA_963682175.1. Taxonomy (NCBI): domain Eukaryota; kingdom Viridiplantae; phylum Streptophyta; class Magnoliopsida; order Alismatales; family Juncaginaceae; genus Triglochin; species Triglochin maritima. The sequence goes on along the minus strand of OY821771.1, from coordinate 51,820,429 downwards.
CACCTCCACAGCAACACTCACAACCTCAGAAACCACAAAATCAGCTCAGAACAGCGCAAAATCCTGCAAAACCGCGGCAGCTCAAACCGCCGGGAGCTCGTAGGTTCCCATCACCACCACAAAACGACGACCAAAACCTCGGAAACAACAAAGGAAGCGAATCGGCTGCCTCCGAATTCGCAGGCTCTCACCGGAAAGAAGATCGCTACCTCGGAAGCAATAAGAACACCGCCGAATCGGGGGGAGGAGAACGTAATCGGATGGAATCGAGGACCCGCGTCAGGGATCTGACGCGGAGATGCCGATTGGGTCCCGCATTCGTGCCCTAGAGTTGAATTGCGGGAGAATTAGTAGTTCTGGTTTGGACTTTGGAGAGAAAGAGAGGGATTCTTTTGGATATTTTTTTCGGTGAGAGGGAAGTTATAGTTTTTTTTTGATAGGTAAGTAGGTAACCAGTAACTAATAGGAAAGCTTTTCAAAATAACAATAAAAAAATTGAAAAACCACATGAGTTGCGTAAATAATTGGTAAAATATAAACCTGGTAATAGAGTTAATATTTTCAAAACTAGAAAAGTAATCCAACATCGATTATTATTTATCCTTATTTTTAGAAGTAATATAAGTCAATTAAAAAATATTGGACTTGTTTTTAACACGATAGAATTCAAATATCTCATTCCTAAAATCCTAATCTCCAAGCTAAACTTTCACACTTTAGTTTCAATTCTTAGCATACTCTAAGTGTGCTCAAGTTAGAAGGTGGATGATCAACGCAAACATTATATTGTAGGAAAAAAATTCAAAATAAATTTTTTTAAAATTTTGTTTTGCCAAATTAGACCTCAATTAAAAGTATTTTTCAAACTAGACTCGTTGCCACCACGTGGCGGCGGCGGGTTTGTTTTTTAGTACATAGAGAACTCGGCATCACTAGTGTCGAGTTCTCCTTGGAAGAACTTGGCATCACCAGTGTCGAGTTCTCTTTGGTTTTTTATTGCCAAACACTTGTCATATTCCACTCGACGTGAGTTGCCAGGAGAACGGAGTTTCAAATAGAACTCGGCAATGGCGATACTGAGTTTTATTTGAAACATTGTCCTGGCAACTCAGATCATGTATGAGACGGTTGGAGAGCCAGGAAAATAGTGTTTTAAAGAGAACTCGGCATCCCCAGTGCCGAGTTATCTTGAAGAGTGAGTGCAAGTTCATTTAATTTAAGAACTCGACAATTTTTTTTTTCTATTTGACAACAGAGACAATTTCATTTTCTGTTTGACAACAAAGATAATCATTCCAATTACCAAAACACAATTCAACCACAAAACACAAACAACTACGATAAAACCAAAACAACAAACGTTTTAAACAACAAACAACCACAAGAACGAGTTTGACATTTTAACATAAACCAAAAGTAGTGTAATAACAACCAAATAAGTTTAACACAACTAAATATCTATCCTAAGTGACCTCTCAATCTCTTCTTCCTTTTAGGACATGCTTGAGCACGTCCACTCCCCCTGCAGTGTCCTCTTTCTCGTGTTGCATTCTCTGTATCCTGAGTCAGACCGTCTGCGTCTTCTTGAGTGTGAATCTTCTTCTTCAACGACGCGATCCTGACTCAAATGTAATATGGGTTCTTCAGAACCAAAACACATGAGCCAAGCCTTCATTTTCTCCTTCAATTTTCCAACCATCGAAGAGCATGTCTTGTGATCTCTGATCGCCTCGTGAATTTGATGAAGTTCTTCGTGGAACTCATAAACTTTGTGCACCTACAGATAATTAAACAGTTCATCAAACACTAAACACAATTTTAAAACGTGATAATTGTTTAAATAAATATTTAAATCTTACCATCTCTCGCTCTCTACCGCTCGAGGTTTGTATAAGTTATGAGTTAGAGCTAATGTGTGATGAACAATCCAACGTACGGTGATGCTCTAGTACCATTCCATATACAGTCGTGTGCTCTCTTCGTGAGTGACACCTAGGAGTGGTCGTTCAAACTGTAGATGATCTCTTTTATGCAACCAATGCTGAATGAATCGGTGATTTTCCGCCACCAATTAACGTCTACCCTCCCCTGAGCCGATTTCCCTACATGTCTCTCCATCGGCTCTGTAAAATGTGTTGTTGTAGACTGAACTGTCTCATCACTCGGTCTGGACAATGCATAACCACCTCACCAAAATTTATAAGTCAGGTACGGCTCGTCCAGATCTCTGAACCTTCCGTACATAGTGGTGGTAACTGACTAAGATCCAAATGTGCATAAGGATCCCAGATCACTTGATCGAATTATTGAACGCCCAGCTCATTCCGATAAAAATCAAGTGTCGTCGTCTTCGCACTACCCTTGAATGTTCTTGGTCGTCTCCAACGGGCACCTAATGGTGCCCTATCGTCCTCCGAGTATAATAATGGTCTGCTCTTCAAAGGTCTCCCAATGTGTAGATGTTCCCAGCACTACAACTGCAGGAACGTAAGAAAACCACACAAATGTTTGGTCCGAATCAGTGAAGCTTCGTCTAATATGTGATATAAGTGGGCCAGAGCCGTAATACCCCAATTGTATTCCGATGCGACGGCCAAATCTCCGAGCAAAGACAGGTATTTCAAGTAAATCGTCGTGTCACTCTTATCTGCCAAAATACTGCATCCCAGCTGGAACAGAATAAAGGCTATGGTGTGTCGTGTAACTGTCTCCTCGTCAGCATCAAAAGACAACTGCGGAAATTGAGCTTGCAACCAACCCAGAGTTACGGAACCCTTACGACCCAAGTCATCAGGGACCTGACCCAATAAATCCATGCAGCCTCTGACCAAACATACTCCTCAGAATCACACACCGGTAAACCATCTACACGCAAGCCGATAATCAAAGAGATGTCACGCAAGGTGCACGTGATCTCACCATGTCGCAGGTGAAATGAATGAGTCTCCGGTCTCCAACGCTCGACCATCGCTCCCAGCAAAGTATGGTCCAACTGGACTCAGCCCAACCGAGTGACTGTGTCAAACCCTGCCATATCTAGCAGAAACAACAACCTCTCATCAGTGATCTGTCATTCGTTGAGCTTCGATCCATGCTCAACGTATTTTACACCATCAACCTCCTTCTACATAAATTTAGAGAAATGTCAGAATATTGAAACTCACGTGCAAATATTTAACTTGAAGACGTAAAATGCTTACAAAATCTTTGAACAAGTCAGACTTGTGGTTGACCTGCAAAACCAACATTAATCTGTCTACCGGAACCTGAAGTGTAGCTACCTCTAACCGAACCAGTACTGGAATCACCAAACTTCATCTGTACATAACACGTTGAATATTAGAAATCATTGAATTGTTGCAAATATTAAACTCAAGTTTTACAATTAATCAACTCTTAAAAAGGTTTCAATTCATAATAAAATACATTACATTAATTCATATTTTACATTCAATCATGTCTTAACAAGCATTCAAGTCTTACATTCATTCAAGTCTCACTAAATAGTTACATACAAAATATTCAAACTATATCACTATATAGGTTCTCTGCATCGCTTTCGGTTATGCCTTATACCGTCACATCTCCCACACCTTACCCCTCTTACAGAGTGTTCGTCCATCTCGTTTCGGATTCACGTTAATTTAGGTCGACCGGGAGGTCTTTTGGTTTGGGGAGGCTTCATTGTGATGTTGCCTCGATCTAACCAATACCTTACATCATGAATTAGGATAAATATTGGTTTGTACGCCCCCTGTACATTTGAACCTCATAATACGGGGACACCAAATGTGAAGTGTTGACATTTGCATGTCTGTCACTGCAAACTGCTAGTACATGTGAACATGGGACGTGCATTGTAATTATGTATCCACAAGTGCAAGTAATAACTCCTTCAAATTTCACAAGATATCTGTAACGTACCCGAAAACAGCGGAAAATTTAAACAATAATAAAGACCGTCCACGGTCAACACAGGGCACGTCACGGGAAAACAAACCAACATATATATAAAATATATAAGATACAGACCCACGTGGAAGTCAAACTATATAAATGAGTCAACTGTGATTACAACAAAAGTGAATATACATGTAATCACTACCTCAAACAAAAGAAGATATAAAAGAGAACAGGATCTGATCCCGGGGGCACCGTCCTCGGTCACCACCTGACTCTAAACCTGCTCGCTACCTGAAATGCAAACAAACAAACATGCCTGAGTTCCTTGCAGGAACCCTGTATACCAAGCATCCTAAAATATAAAAAGGAATTAAAGACAATGCAATGCTATGCACATGATCATCCACCTCGGGCCCACAATAATGCCCTCACCGCCTCCGCGGCACTGAACCACTCCTGTCACTAGGGTCAAGTCAGTCCACCGCTGCCTCACAAGGGTCAGTCGACACCGCTGCTCCCCAAAAGTGCAGGAAGGAACCCCCGGTACACGCCGCCACTCCAGGAGCGAGTCAGCCCGCCGAATACACAACTCGGGTCAGACGACAGCCGCTGCTCCCCCAAGAGCCGCCAGACGCGCACCCTGCCGGAACATCCTCGGCCTACCGCTAAACCCTCGCAAACTGCCCAAGGTTTACGGCACACATCCCTCACACCCCGCTCGGTAAGAGAGGCAACAGTAATACAATAATACGCCTTCGTCGAAGGTGAAATCCGTCGCTCTCAAAGCCGGTAATCAACCGTCGCCTCGGAGCCGGTAGTCGACCTATACTCAACGGATCGCGTGTGGATAAATCCACCAACCTGCGGCAGATCAGTCGACCGCTAAAAGCACACCGGTCGACCGGTCCCCCACACAGTACACAGTACTGTACAAACAAGTCTACCGGTCGAACCACGCCAACCGAATTACCGACCAATCGGTCGAACAAAAGTCATCTAGCGGTCGACCGTTTGGATGGTCTACGCTATACAAATTTATATAATATATATATCCGATCGGTCGAACCAAGGGGTCGTTCAACCGATAACAGGACTTCTCAGTATCTTGCCCAAGTGACATTCGGTCGACCGGAACTGCTATACAGTTCGACCGAAACATCACAGGCACTCTACTGCTTAATTAAAATGCTCAGTCGGTCGACCGAAAGTTAAAGAGCGGTCGGCCGTTTTGATGGTCAAAGCTCCCAACCGACTTAGCATCGAATGGATCGGTCGAACAAGGTTAAGGGCGTTCAACCATTTAATAAGTCAAAACCCCCAACCGACTCATTCTCATTGTTATTCGGTCGACCGGCTAAGTGGTCCCGTTCGACCGATAACAGCATAACCCCTTTTTCCCGCACAAATCTGGCATAACGGTCGACCGTCCTAAGACATCGTTCGACCGTTCGCGGGTAAACATCAATATAATAATAGGATCGGTCGACTGCCCACAGGCACCGGTCGACCGATCGTCGTCTTCAACCTCTGAATTGGTTGAAATCCGACGGGGAATTCGACACCAACGTCGATCCCCAACACTCACAAGGCATAAGTGAGTTATATTGAAGATTTGGCATACCTTTTTGACGGTTGTGGAAGCCTCCCAAGCTTGAGTCACTTCACTCCTCTTCTTCTTCCTTCTTCTCCTCTTCTTCTTCTTCACCTTCTTCTTCTTCTCCAAATTCACCTCCTTCACGCTCTGGATAGGGTTTAGGTGAAGAAAAACGCCAACCCTAAACTCCTTCACAACTTCTCCTTAAATAGGCAAACCAACCTACACCTCAACCAATCCAAACCCACCAATTCTCTCTCCTCTCACATTCCAACACCTCATGCTTCACTGTTCCAAGATTAGATTAGTGTTAATTAGGTTTAGGTTTTGTTAATTAAGGTGTTTTAGATTAGGTTATTACAGTATCTTTTCTGGTCATTGGCTTCAACCTGGTACATCAGCTAGTGGTACCGAGTTACTGTATGTGTTCTGGCCAGATTGATGTTTGCCGTCACTACGGTGTGGACTGTCGGTACATATGTTTCAAACGGAGAAAGGTCATCAAAATCATAGTTGTAATTGGCATACCGTGTGCCCCTCGTAAGACATTGTTGAAGATTTCTGATATGTTTGTTGTCATACATCGCAGATGCCGAGTTCTATTTGGACTCATGTTCTCCTGGCAACTCAAATCGGGTGAAGTGTGCTAAGTGTTGGGCAATAAAAAATCAAAGAGAACTCGGCACTGGTGATGCCGAGTTCTCTATGCACTAAAAAACAAACCCGCCGCCGCCACGTGTCACAACGTGGTGGCAGCGAGTCTAGTTTGAAAAATACTTTTAATTGAGGTTTATTTTGGCAAAAAAAATTATTTTGAAAATTTGTCCTATACTGTAAAAAATCAATGACTTCAGTGAAAGCCCGAAGTGTTCCTCTCAGATTGTGAAAGGAAGAAAGTCAAGCTAGCGAAGGTGTTCGCGGTGCTTGTGGTGTAAAGGCGTAATCTCGGCCCAGAAGTTGATAGTGAAGATGTGAGCGGAGCTCGAGGGAGATCGAGCGGAGCTTGCAAGAGATGAAGTAGGCGAGAGACCGAACTTCTATAAAAATCGTTGGGTCATATTTTGATTTGTCTTGTATTCTTTACTTGCTTGTTTTGTTTTTAATTTCCGCTGCATCTTTGATTGTTAAGCAAGTAAAGTTTAATTAAGCTTAAAAGTGATTAGAACTAAGTCATAAACACGATCCTACAACAAGTGGTCGTCTACATCCAATGCAACGACACATGACATGTGTCCACCGTATCTCGTCTTCAAGAATGTGTAATCGATACATATCACAGGACGACACCATCTAAATCCCCTTCTTGAAGCTCCAAGAGAGAAGAAACAATATAGAAAGTGTCCATCTTCTGTTAGAAAATGAGTGATTGTTCCTGGATTCTTTTGCTCCAACATGTACAGGTGCGCATGTAACTTTGAATAAGATTCCTCAATTGTGCCCCTCACATACGTAAGTGCCTTCTCTTTGCATCTTCACGTCTTTTCGTAACTTATATTTATGTCGTATTGTTCCTTCATATCTTCCCTTATGTTTTTTTGCCAAGTATGTAGTTTCATCACTGACGTATTTGTTCTTGATGAGGTGACCAACTAACCAAGGTGCGGCTTGGCGGTGGTTTTCTGTCTGAGTTCCAATGTGCAATTATGTACATTATGGAAGACAGTAAGCTCAAATATGAGTGAGCGCAATTGTTTCTTGGCCCTCAATCTCCAACCACAATTATGATCCTTGCAAGTGATATACGACACCCTTTTACCAGACTTCTTCATTATAAACTCAAAATTATTCTAAATTGCAAAGATAACAACTTTGGTTTTCAATTCAACCTTGCTTTCGAAAGTCTTGCCAATGTGGAATTCGAAAGATGATTCGGCAGCAGAGGACGTGTGAGTTTGGCTACAATCCAATATATCCTCTCTTGTTAATATTGGAGTAGTCCATCTTCTATGATCTTCTAATGAAAATAATTGAGAACTCCGTCTTGTGTTATTTCTCATTCTACTTGGACGACTGCTGCTTGTCCCAACTGTTAGGCTTCCTAGAGTTTCGGGTTGTAGGTGTCTCTTTGTTGGGTGTTGTGAATATAGGAGTGACAAATCTTCACTTAAGTTCACATGGGGTTCATACTCAATCAATTGGTAGGGGACATCTGTTTGGGGAACAAAAGTTTCAACCTGACTCCAAACTTCGTTATTAAAGTTCGAAAAAGGTTGGGGTTCTACATGTGCATTCTTCTTTACCGGAGTCACACATAAAGGAACCCTTCCATTTAAATTTTCAGAGACGAAGAAATAGATGTCAGAATCGTTTGTAATTTCAAAAGATTTAAGTGGTTGGCCATGTGTTTTGTAAAGAGCCTCCAGTGTAAGTTCACACTTCAATTTATCAACTTCAACGTCTTATGCAAAATTTCAAGCAGTTGTAGGTATGTTACATCATTTTCTATCGTGATCCCTTTACTCTTGCCATCCTTGAAAAACCACTCTCTACCGTCTATTTCCTAAACACCACCGTACGGAGCCAACACGTTAACGGATGAAGCTGATGACAGGAGAAAATGGTTAAAACAGTGGAAACAAGAATAATAATCCTAACCTATCGAGTGTTAATCGAACACATATGGAGTCCAATCGAAGTAAAACTAATGAGCAAACAATTCGACCCACAATACCTACAGCGTAACGTCGAGCACCATCAAGCTCTATCGAACTCTAAAACTATTGACTTGCACTGTCTATCGGGTATCGTCGAGCAACATCGACCATTATCGAACTATAAGACAAATAAAATTGGCAAGCTTATCGCGTACCGTCGAGTACCATCACCATCATTAAATTCTCAATCATCGACCAATATCGAGCTAAATCGAGCACAATTACATGGCAAACGGGAGATTTAACAAAAACTCCGCAAATCAACAGAACACTTCAAGATAATTCGAAAATGGAAAGAGAATGCAAGAAAGTAATACGTCCATCAATTTTTAACAATTTCACTTACTCATTCTCTTGGATGTCCGGTATCTCAGACAAGAACAGTAAAACACCTTGTGCAAACTGGTGGGGGACGATCTCAGCGGGTCAATGTGTGTTGGTGGTGGTGTTCAGTCTCAGATGGAGAATTTTAACCGGTTGTGCCTGAAAAAGAGAAAGACTGAGAGAGAGAAAAGAGAGTCTGAGAGTGTTGTTGCTTCCAATGGGGTGGTCTCACGATTTAAGTAGGGGTATTTTTCAATGTTAATCACATTTGCTTTTAATAAATTAACTTGTATAGATTTTGAATATTTATGGCGATGAGAAAACGTTTACAGTTTTAATTTTTTTTCCATTTTGCCCACAACCAAAAATAGATATTGACAAGTGACAACCTTTCTCAAAAGCACCTTCACCTTCAAATTTCAAACTTTACTTTTGTTCCAAAGAGAATTAGAATAATGTGTTGTATTAACGTGATTCCGAATTGCGTGAGGATGTGGATATATGTCTTTGCATAAAAAACATGTATACACGTTTAAGTAACTTTGTTTGTACATATACAACAAACTAAGCCCTTAATTACAGTATTTGTCCGTTAATTACAGTACATGCCACTCTTGGAAAGTGCTTCATTGCATATAATTCCTTTTTTTGTGTGGATAAATTCATCAGATCATATATCTCTACCCATGATAATATGTAATGATGGTGTGGGTCGGTCGTTGAGATATCTATTCCTTTTGTTACGACCAAAACCAACCAACACAATCATATATATAAAACAGAAAGAAATAATAACGTAATTAACTAGCAAGCAAGAAAAAATGTTCACAAAGATCAATACCTCTATAATAAAATTTACACTTGTTATACATCATTCATGAGAGGGTGAGCAGACACTAGACTGAAGTGGAGTTGAGTCCTAGTTGAAGGTCAAGCTTGTTGTGGGACTTAGGCAAGATGGTGACTGGAAAAGGGTTGGCCATCCCATGCCTGTTCTCCTTAACCACGCCTTCGAATTGTAGGAGCGCGGAGGATCCCGAAACCGCCATCGGCCTCGTGAACGTCCTACTGAGGTCCTCCGTAAGAGAGAAGTCTGGGACGGATCGGGGAGGGCCGTAGAACCATGAGGTGCAATTGGAGGTGCAGTCTGTTGTTGCATGGCTTTTGATGAAGGGTTGGAGGTAGAGGCTTATTCCGTCGTTCTGGGACTCCAATTCCCGTCTTTTCTGCTTCATCCTCTCCTTCTTGTGGGCATTCTGGTGGCCTCCCAAAGCCTGCGAGTTTAAGAATTCCTTCAAGCAGAATTGGCAACTATACTTTTTCTCGTCCATGTCGGCTTTTGGTTTTGGGATTGGAGTGCTGGAAGAGCTTTTGACGTCAAAATAGTCGTCTACATGCTCCTTGATCATCACATCAGGATTATGACCAACAGGCAGATCGACATCAAACCCGAACAACCGGATCTTCTTGAGGTCTCTTGCTTCTCCATCACCTTCCATTTTTTTTGATGGGGTCACTGAAGAGTAGTTAGGGGAGAGGGGTTTTTATATTTGGTTAGAAGCCTATAAAATATTTTGATATGGAGACATTGGAGTCAAAGTTTGAGTTGAAATTTAAAAAGAGAGAAGATTGAAGTAAAGCTCTAGAGGTTTTGCTTTATGCATCCAACCAAAATGTATATATTTTAATTTTAATGAGAATCATTGGTACGTGATAAGTGCAAAACATGGTACTCCTAATTATATTCGTCTTTGTAAAGTTGGACAGGATGGAAGTTTCGACCAGAAGAAAGAATACATATGATATTGTTTCCACAATATAGTACATCAAAGATATGATTGTCTCAACTGAGACTATTGCAGACTCGTAGTCTTGAATTAAAGCATAATAAATAAGGCACCTTTTCCCTACTAACTGATGTCTACAGATAAAGTAGCACAACACTTTTTCTTTGGAACGTAATTAGACAAGTCCGAAAGAAAGTAAAAACTAGTAAACAGTTTTCAGGTCACACCATCCAGTCGTGTGGGGATTAAACAACGATCTCAAGTCCAAACTAATCTCGTTTCAAGAAGAGATTTATTCGACGTGAGGCTTATGACTAGGAGTATGGACATTATACTGAATTGAGACTAGACTAACATGTAGATTTTCAATCTTACAGTAGCTAAAGTCAGAAATTAAATCCTAATACAATTAGTGCTCTCTGATATGATTAGAACTATATCGGTTAAATGTCAAGAGACATAATTTGAAGGTATTACCTCTGCTTGGGAAATTAATTTAGAACCATTTTGCTAAAAAAACAAGCTAGCATATGACGGAAGATATAAAATTACTCATTCCGAGGCATTTTATGTTATTCTCTAGTTTATAAGATGATCTTCCTTAAACACTATCTTCCTTTTAACATATTTTTATGCACATATCAATCGGAGAATGAAGGGCTTTGAATAAATAATATTCTATTTAAATCAAATGAGAGCCGAGGAAAAGCGCCGGGTTTATCTCAAGGTGTGCTTTGTCAGCACCGACTATCGAGCAAGAAAGCGTACACATTAAGGACCTGTTTGGTTCACCTTAATTGGATTCCGTAGAATTCAATTGAATGTAATTATATTAGATTCCAATAAATTGAATTCCTTGTAGTCAAATTACGTTGTTTGGTAACATTGAAATTCAACACATATATATCTATGCAATTCAAAATAATAATTTGTAATTTAATAAATCCATCAAATATTGAAAGAGATGGTTAGAATTCCGACATGCTTCCTAATAAGATCAAAGTTAAGTTTAACAATGTGACAATGTTTGAAGTATATGAAATGAGTTAATTGCATTGCTATGTAATTAGATTACAACCTACATTCCTACAACAATGTAATTCAATTACCTTGAAATGTGTGTAATTGAATTACCTCTGTAATTGGATTATGGAATGATTAATCCTTCAATTTCCACAATCTATTAGTGGAATGCAATCCAACACGTATATGATTATATTACACCATTGATTACATCGAATCAACCATGACAAAATTGCAAAAATAAAAGGCAAGACTCTCTGGGGTGTTAGTGGCATGGAAGTGACGGAAAGTGATTTTCGGAGTCAACCGGAAAGCAGAGGAAAATAGAATACAGCGGAAAGCAATTTCCATTTGACTGAATTTTGTTGTTTGTGCATGTTCGGAAAGTGACAGAAAGTGAAATTTCAGTTGTTTGGATAGCAAAAACGGTCGTCCAAACTGATCATTTCAGTTACGAACCTAAATAGTCGACCAAACTAATTTCGATCGTCCTAACTGATCATTTCAGTTACGAATTTTGGTTCACCAAAATATGTTCAGTCATCCGTTCCAGTTGTTTCGGTTGACCAACCGATTGACGGCCAACCGAAAAAATCCACTTTCCGTCCTCAAACTGACGGAAAACTCAAAAAAATAATATACATATCACGAAATCTGATAGAATCCACCACTCCGTGCACAAACCCACTTTCCGAAGTCAACCGGAATCCAGATCCGGTTTCCCTCAGAATCCAAGTGCACAACCCCCAGCGTAATTTTAAGAACCAAAGGCACAAAGAGACAGAAATCGCAAGGGTAAACTGTGCGAATCATGCAATTTATTGTATAAATTTTGATCATATGCGCAAAGTTACACCTCATGTATCTCTTCCACATGCTGCGCAATCATTAGCAATTCTTTGAACATGTAATAAGAATTATAGAAGCCGATAGGACAAAAGAAAAGGCAGTTGATAAGTAGTTCAGATAGAAGACCCAAAATTGCACTTGGTTAATGCTTACCATGTTTACAAGAATCCTACCTAAGCACTTGGGATACAACTAGATGTGCAACATAACTACGGAATCCATTACATGCACATAAAAAATATCCTCCATGACATACCAATTCGGTGGAGGCAAATACAGGATTATTTGGTGGGTCAGCGGCCCTTTACAACCCATTGTTGGTCAACTACCACATGTAATGTAGCACTAGACAATCCATGATCAAGATTAACACACATTACCAAGACTATGAAAGCAAATTTTAAACTTGACTTAAAAGGGAGAAAAAACCTAATTATGGCACCATGGAATATTAGAAGTGGGAGATGATGAAACCAAAACTATAATATTGCTTCCATATCAAACCATATCTTCTTTGCAAACAAAAGCAATTCCATGACAACCTAACCAAGTCATGAACTCCAATTATCATATTCACAAAGCAAAGATATTTGACAGACACTTAATCTAGACATATTATTGTAGCTAATTAAATAGATTGATTGAATTGTGGACATCTTCTACACTAGGCTTGCAACAATCCCATCAACTCCCACTACAATTTTAAATTATATCTTCAATGTACTCTGCAGCCTGAACCACTTTGGTTTCCACCAATCAATCAAACCAACATAGAATAACACAATCAACCAACCAAACCTAGTCAGAACGCATTGGCTATGCATCTCAACATATAACTCGAAGTGATGCCATCTAAAGGAGAACAACCGGAGTGAAGTTGATTGATGAAGTGATTTTGTACAGGTTTTCAGGATTAAAGGGAACAACCGAACAAACATCAGGGAGTTAGTAAACTATTTTCGTAGTTTTCCAACATACACCTTTCAAACCATGTTTACTAAAATAAAAGTTATGCCCACTCCAAAAGTGGTTGACATCCGGGCCACACTCAGCAACCCCACGAGTTAAGTGGGTTGATGGATTTGACAATAGATTCCAGTGAATGTGGAAAGGATTATTTTTCTTGCTTGATTTCAAGACAGTAATTAGAAACGGGACAGATAGGATTGGTGGGACTAGATGAATGAGTACCTCTGTTCTTGTTGCAAAGCTGGCATGATTTCCCATGCGTATAAAGAAGACAATTCAACTCAAATTTTAGTTCATCTGGGATCCTCTTGTTCAGGTGATGATATGTCTTTGTCCGATCAGCTTTAGTAGGAACCCAACCAATGGCCCGTGCAATTCGAAGCACCTAACAATGCATAAAATTGCGAATTGTATATTTCCCGGCCTTCTAGAATCTAGTGACGAGATAAGATACAAAGAAAAGGTACTTACATGAGTGTCCACAGGGAAATCATCTTTTTGAAGATTAAACATTAAGAGACAAGCAACCTGTAATTGTTACAAATATTTGTTAGTGGAAGAATAGAAACAATATGGTCAAAAGTTCATATGTTTCAAGCTAAACCAATTACATAATTCGACGTAATCTGAAGGGGAAGTAAACAAGGTGGAAATATCTCACACAAGAAGTCATATCATAGATTGTAAAGCGCAATCAATATGAGTTTATCATTTAAGTGAGAGAAAAGCACATACTTTCCTGAAGGTACATCCACAAACATTAGTGCTTACCTCCAACCTATTCTAACCTTTTCTTCAATTCTCTATGCATAAATCGGTGATAATTGCACATAGGGGCATTTTAAAAGAGATGAAAGGCTAAAGCACTGGACAAGATAATCGAAAAGGCTATGAAATACTAATCTAAATATAAGATCAACCACTATAAGGTTTTTTTGTACTTGCTTTTGGTACAACTTTTTCTTGGTAGTATTTATATTCCTGACCACCATCATGGACGGTTGTAGGATTTGGAAAAGGGAAAAAAGTCCTTCCCCACTAAGACAACAAGGTTAGACACTACAGCACATCGGTGAGTGGATTCAAATCAAAATCAACACTTGACATGTAATACATTATACAGATGACATTTGTTTCATTTACAAAGAAATATAAGATTGGGGATATTTCCATGTACACGCCAGGTTGGGTTTTTTTGTATATAAAAAAAAGGAATCTAACAGGACTTGATGTGGGACGGAATTTTCATTTTACTCCAGACATGGCTCCATTGTCTCCCTGCAATATAAGCAGAGGCATAACAAACTGAGGTTAAAAGAAAGATGGTGAAACTAATAATTTTTCTCACAACATGTGTTTGCGGAGTTACATGGGGGTTTTCTGCCCACGCAATCCTGTAAAATTCCGTGACAAATCAAGCAATGGAGTAACATGCATTTCAGAAAACCTAACAAATTATAGTGCAAAAAGAACCTTGGCATTTGTCTTACAGCTTTACAAGCTTTAGGAAATAGCCACTGAAAGATGTGAGAATACAAGAGATTAAATCAGACACCGAAATATATCAATCTGACAATCATGTCCAGTGTACAACAATTATCCAAGGTACGGACAAACAACCATTTTGACACAACTTTGTAAAGGCGAGTTTGACCTTCAATGTTCAATACTTTATAAGTTACAAGTAAGGAATCTAAATCCTAGCCTCTTGATAAGCTTTTTATTTATGAGATGACAGGAAAGTTTGTGGCTCAAAATGTCCCTAGAATATAAGCTTTACCTTAAATTACTATTTAGAGGACATCAATATTGTTTTACCATTAAAACAACTAAGGCAACAACATCATTTGATCTGAGACTCTTGAGATATACTGATTGGAACGGTGCATGCCCAACAAAACCAATGATGGGAGTTTCAAACCAAAGTGCATACATGATAAAAATGCTTGATAGAGGGGAACTAGCTAATTTCATAGCTTGGTCTCCACGTGATTGATAAAAAAAACGTCATCTGCACTTGCGATTCAAGTTTAAACGTGTATGGTCAGGAAAAGAAACCATTGCGAAAAATAAAAAAGACAAAAGATCTGCTTGCAATAGCCACTAGGCTAAACAACCATCTTTCTCTTACAGATTATTCAAATATAGAACATATCGAGAAACACTACACGATATCTTCTTTACAAGAAGACCTTTTACTTTAATCTTTACAAACCTTAATACCAAAACCACAGCTAAGATATGAGTACATGACGAAACTCCAAAGCATATCTTTATGGCTATCCTACATAAAACTAATTCTTTTCAGTCCAAATTTGCCAGCAAACAGCATGAACAGACTTCAAAAAGACTAGATCTTTGATCTTTCAGCTATCCCCAAAGGCATGCACATTAAGGCACAAATGGAATATAGAAGGTGAAGTGCAGGCGGGCAAAACAGGTTAATGATGAATATCAATAAGCATTTTTTTCCTCCATCCATGCCATATTCTAAGTATAAAAGGCATTTATTTTATTCAAAATTTTAAGTACTAGTAGAAAATTGAATCCAATCACCTAAAAAATTGTACAGATCTTCACAGGGACTTGAATCAACAAAATTCCATTACAAGTTCAATTCTTTGTTTTTAAAGTTTTAAATCAGCACAAGAAATTGTTAAATGAAAAACGCCTTATGTTGCCCCTTCACACGCCCCATCTAGGACTAAGATCACAATAAACCCACTAACACCAAAATCTTAAGAAGGAAATATACAAATTATATATCCTCTTTGTTCCTCGTCCCTTCACATCGCAATTTTTAAGCAAAAGACTCAACAGATTGTGGTTTGCTGGCAGAAATCCTGGTATTAGACCATATCTTCTTGCATTGCACAAAGGTGTACGGTTACAAGGTTATCTTGCAAGCTAGCTAATAATTCTTGGGTTTCATTCTTTTTTCCCGTGTGACTTGCTTTTTATTTGACATGTGGTTTATTTGGGCTTTTTTTAATCCATGTGGTTTATTTGGTTCTTTGTTTAACAGCAACATTAGCAAAACATAATGGAGAAGAATAAAAAAAAGTAAGATGCGAAAAGGAGAATGACAAAATGATACGGAGGTAAAGATTGCATACTAGGCATAACTAAAGTAAGTTTCTTGTTCAAATAGCAACATGTTGCTTCTGTGAAAATTAACAGTAAACATGATAAAAATGAGGGAATGGACCATAAATGATGAATTTTGAACAGTTAAGATATAGGATTGGAAGGAGTGAAGCGATTTAGTAGACAAATGGAAAAGTTCCTTTTTTATCAATGTAGAGTGTAGACAAACTGAAAGTTGACCTTGAAATATGAAATTTAGAACAAAGAAGTGTTGTTATCTCATATTCCAGTAGATCACAATTGTTTTCAGTTAAGACACTAAATATAGTAATTGAATGTAGAAAAGGAAATACACAAGGTTCTTAACATAATAATTTAAATATTTAATAATTAATGTGATATCAAAGTGGAAGGCCAGATATCACTTTTAGTTACAAAAGTTTTGGGACTTACAAGATATATAAGGAAGTTATTTTTACATTGCATTGTAACCTAAAGAATACTATCTAGTGTGTTTAACTAAAACTTTTCACAACATCACAACATAAATAACAATCAACTAGAATCACTACACATGTAATGTATGAAGTCATTCGAGCTTACATAACATTCTACAGCACATATATGCCCAGCAATCAAAGCATTTCAAATTGGTCAACCATAAACTGAACAATAACACAAAAATAAACTGAGCTTTGTAAATGAACCAACCGTCTTCGGCCCAATCCCTTTGAAACGAGAAAGTTCAGCCTTAACCTCATCCACAGACAATTCTCTTAGGTACTCCAAGCAAAGACAACCTCTTCTCACCATCAAATCTTTCAAAATACTTTTGATTCGTGTTGTCTTTGTTGGTGCCAAACCCCCACACCTTATAGCATTCTCCACACTTCTAGACTCCGCTATCAAAACCTTTACCTCAAGAGAGAGAAAAACCATAAGACTACTTATACCAACGGGAAAAAATAAGAAATCACCAGCCAATGTTGACAACAGGATGAGAAGAAGTTAAGAACAGCAGTAATATTTTTTTTGCTTAAACTGTCGCTGAAAATAGCAGAATGTAAAATCACACCCATCTAGAATTTGAAATTACACAATTGACCCCATATTAATTTCAGATAATTCATGTCTCTCTGCATGAAACGCTCAAGGGAATCTATTAACCGTTGTACAAGACTACAAGTACAATGGGGGTAATGCTTTCCAACGTGACTTCGTATTTTTACATTCTGTCCATGAATTATAAAAACTGTAATTTTGCCACACTCTTTGTCCTGAAAGCTTCAAATGCCCAGGCTACTCCCTTTCTATATGTTTGTAACTTGCAAGAGATGTTATCTTCCTCGCAGATCCATGTAAGCCCGTTACAAGATTACAGTTCTTTACCCCCACTGAAACACCCATAGCTCATTAGTTTGCATGGTGGCTGCGCAGTTGATATTGCTTTAGAACTTTTAAGCAGTGTTGACTACTGTTGAATTATGAATCCAAAGCATTAGGTTGCATCTTTTACCTAGTTGGAGAAAATTCATTATTGTGACCTATACTTCCTAATCTAGATTTCTTCGTAATTTACGTATTGATGTTGAAAATGAGCTGCTATGTATGATTAACCCTCTATGTTCTTCTGTAGCATCTTTATTTTTTGATGTTTTAGTATAGACTAAAACATTTCCACTGTGTCAAAGATTTGTCCATTTCCACTGTGTCAAAGATTAAATTGTTTTTTAACATTTTGAGCATCATGGACTATATCAAATGGCTATTTAAACGATCTGCATTTCTTTTATTGTGGAATCGCAGATGGTCAGTTGCATTTGCATCATTTGGGTCAATTGGAAACAACCTCACTGTTTTACAGTTGTAGGGTTGCGTACATCCGACCCCCCTTACCTCGCTTAGACGGGAGCCTCTTCTGAGGCATTTGGGGTTATGTTGATGTATGTATGTTAGTATAGACTAAACCCTAAACTCGATCTGTTTTCTGAGATCCCCTTGTCTAATACACAAAACAATGTATGATATCATTTCATTGTAGAACATGAATTTCATCCCATTTTAATCACTGTAATCTATGACAAGTCGATTATATCATCACATGATTCACCAAATCATTTGATTTTGTGCTACCTGAGCAAGCACAGGTGATATGGAAAATTCATAGTGGTCGGATCCATCCATAATTAAACCATGAGAGACACTAAGGCCATATTTGGATTACTAAAGGTTTCAAAACTTTGATTTCAAAAACACATTTTTGAGGTTGGCATCCAATTCGAATAATGTATTTTGAAGACACATTATTGTATGTAATAATGTGTTTGGATAAAAAAAATGCAGTATTCGTAAAACCATAGGTTTCATGGGAAATGAGGAGGGAGAAGATACACGACAAAAGGACAAAACGCAACAACGTAAGAAAAACACATACAAAAACAACTAAATAAATATTAATATAAAAAGCAGAAACAACGACAAGTAGCATTCGCGTAAGAAATGCTCACATCTTGCCAAGTCGGGAAGGCGGACTTGAGCAAAGCGAAGGCCTTGCTGGAGTTGGCCTCCGTGGTGTTCTGCGACAGAATGGTGCTCACCAGCCCATCCAGCACCGTTTGCCCCTTCTCCTCGGGGTCTTCGGCGGACCTGTCGCGGCGGAAGGGGGCGAACTGCTCCGGGAAGCCGTCGGAGGAGAGGAGGGAGTCGCGGAGGGACCGGCATTGGTGGGGAGTGGGGCTCGGGTGGTCCGGGAAGGGATCGGTGGTGGGAGGAGACGAGGATTTGGGGGTTTTGGGGTTCTTCCGACGCATTGGGTTTGGCGTTTAGGGTTTCGGGCTTTCCCCCTTTTGTGCCGGGAAGAAATGGCGCCTCGTCGCGTCGGCCGTCATGGAGTTGGGAATTTGCGGTTAAGCACTCGTGGGCCTGGAAAAAATAGCGAATTTAAATGTGAACCCGCTTACTTGGTCTTATTGTGATTGCTTTCTATTACTTCTTCACTTTAACATAATGTGTATTTGTCTCCATAAGAAGTGATTCGGAATTATCGTGAATTCACGCCAACTTTCTTGCAATCACCCTACTATAATATCTGAAGGTGTAATTGATACTTGAAGAACATTTAGGAAGTCGAAAATTCGGCTTCAGGAGAAGAAAAAATCCAAGTGATTAGTAACCAGAAAAATTTGTAACTTAGGGCACCCTTAACGGGGGTGCCCCGCCCGGGCGCCCTGGTCGGGCGCCCGGGCGCACCCCCGTTAACGGGCGGGACGCCCGTGGGGCGTCCGCCCGGGCCACCCGCCCGGGCGCGTGCCCGGGCGGTGGGCGTCCCGGGCAGACGCCCGGGCGCCCATGGGAGGGGACGTGTCCCCCTCCCATTGGTTTTTTTTTGAATTTTTTTTAGTTTTGGTTTTGTTATTAATGGATTGGGTATTTGTTATAAATGTGGGGTAATAATTTTTTGAAAGTGATTAAAATTAAGAAATTTCCAAAACCAACAATTTCAAGTTAAATAGAAAAAAAATTAATACAACAATACATTAATAATACTAAAATACGAAATACAACCAACCACATGAAACATATGTTAAAGGGAAATACAAACCATACGGACTACTACAACCCGAAATACAAACTAAGGGAAATACAAACCATAGGAAATACGGACTACATCAAACTACACGTACCCATTCTCTTTTGCCCAGGCGAGAAGTTTATCGATTACTTTTTGATCCTTATCCGTCGGGTTGTCCTTCCTCATCAGAGAGTGAAGCATGTCCAACTTATTTTTTATTAAATGCCTCTGGAAATTCCTTTCCGTTAACTCCTCTTGCTTGGAGAAACCATCTTCTCTGACTTGGGCGGTGTATCGCATCTGTTGTGCAAGTTCTCTAACATCGGTGTCTCTTTCGGGGCGTAATGCACTCTTAGCCTTTTTCTTAGCCTTCTTCACACCTTCTGGGCGTGTAGACGACTCCGGCATCGGCTCTTCTGCATCCGAGGGTGATTGCGTCCTCGAGCCGTTCGTGCTCTTTCTTTTCCCAAGGCTTCCTGACTGGGGACTATTTTCATCGTGCAACTCCGGGGACTCCCAGTCAACACGCACGGCATTAGCTCCGGAGATCACACTCTCCCATTTTGGGTACCTACGCAACATAACCCAAGCATCAAAATAAAGAAATTTACTAGGCCCATGAGTTCGCTCATAGATCACGTGCGCTTGTCGGACAACATCGTCGTCATTCTGGCCGCTCCTTTTCCGTCGGAATGCCTGATCGAAGCACCTGACCCACTTGTTCACAGCAGGTATAATTCTCCTCCACCGTCCTTTTAAGGACTCTGCGTTCCTTTCGGGTAGGCCTGTGCCTTCCACGGAGATGTCGTAGATGTAGGATTTCATGTTTAATTATACATATATATTTTCGAAATTTTTATGTATAATAAGGATCAATTACAATTTTCTTTGATTTATTTCATGCATGCATCGATTTGTTTTAACATCTAGTTTCAAAACTCTATTAAAACAAACAAGGACTCCGAAATTCATACCTAGAAGTTCTCAAAAACTTCTTGAAGATTTGGAGACGTTGGGGATGCCTCTCGCCGCGCCGGATGCCTCCGAGTATTCACCAAACTCTAAACAAGATCGGAGAGAGGGAAGCTAGTCTCTCGATCTCCGATAGGGTTTAGAATCTAATTACTAACCCCTCTTTAATTCCGTTGAGAAGATGATCTCTTAAGAACTAAAACTAAACTTAAGAATTAAGGGATTTTCGTGGAGAATTATGGAGAGAGAATTTTGCTCAAGAGAATAATGAATGAATTAATTAGGTAATGAGATAAACTTGTATTTATAAGTTTTCTCCAAATTACCTATTCATGTGCAACCATTTGCCCATGATCTCATGCAAAATTCCATCTAACCATCCATTATTTATTAATAAATAATATTAGCCACGAATTAAATCAATTATGGACCAATTCCATGCATGATCTAATTAATTCTTAAATTAATTCTGCACAAACCCGTCTTGACCGGTCGACCGTTTCAAGGTTCGGTCGACCGCTCGAACCCAGTTTCGGTCGACCGTTCTATAACTCGGTCGACCGTTCGTAACACGAACTATTCCATCGCAATGTTCGGTCGACCGACCGATCACATTCGGTCGACCGTTCGAACAGATGAAAATTCCCTGTTATCGGTCGAGACACGTCCGGTCGACCGCGCCCGATCGGTCGACCGTTTACTGCTATCCGGTCGACCGTTTGAGCACTGTTCTGCAAACTTGTCAAATTTCGGTTTAACCCCTACAAAATTTGACATTTCGGGATTAGTAGTAAATTCACAACTTATGTAACATATTATCCTATGTAATGATCAATCATTACACCCCATAATATTTACATCACATATGAATTTGATTTAGATTCTAATTATGTTATTAATCACAACATAATTTTGATTTTGTTTGTTCACCCCATGTGTCATATTTTCTACATGAAACCCGACACATCCTATGAACTCAAAATCCTCATTTCTTGTTTCCCAGTTTTGTGGTGTGACCTATGGGAGGATCTAAACTAAGTTGGCAGTGATATTAAGAGCTTAATATCACAAGCTATAAGCGGTATCTAGCTACACATTATAGCTCCCAATTAGTTAGATGTCTTAATTCCACTCGAACCAAAACCCGATCCACTTAGTGATGGAGTGCACCACCTGCGTCCGTCCCTTGCCTCATGATATTAAGAATACACACAAAGTAGTGTTGTGTCATCTTTGTATTAGTATTCATTTCTTGATCTCTTTAAGCTAGTTATAAATATGTGATTTAACTCAAATCACATTGTGCACATTATAACTTTGCTTTATCAATGGGCCCACTAATATCATCACTCAATTAAGAGGGGCAATGATAGTCTTTTGACTAACTATCTTCTCCAACAAAAGTTGTACTTAACCAACCAATGCCTTTACACTACACTGATCGATAGTTCAAGACACTGATCTAATTAAGTATTCCTTAAGTGATTAGATATAAGTGGCATATCAAAGGACCAAAAGACACAGTAAAATATTAATGACACAGAAACACATTTCTATAATATTTTACTTATTAGGTCTATTCAGTATACAAAAGTAATATTTTCCTCTTTTGTGTACCCGTGTTGTCACTCACTTGTAGAGCTACAATGATCTATGACCAACACGACAATCTTAACTCGGTAATTAATGTTCCATGTTAATTAACATGATTGCGAATATCTTTTGTTTTATGTAAACCAATATCTTTTAGAGCTCTACGGTTAAGGACCAAGAGCCTCTTCCTCAACACTTCCAAAAGACGAATAACATAAACAAGGAACAAAATGATTTCTCATTCAATTCATAATAATTGACATTTAAAAGTAAAACTTTTAGAACACATTTCCTTCAATCTCTCACTTGTTATCAAAGTTTTCTTTCACATACATTCTCAATGTATACTGTGCGGTCACGCGCGTTTCGAAATTCAAATATTCAAATTTCAAATATTCAAAATTTTGTGTTTAATAGTGATTAATATTGTTAATTAATTAATAGTAATAATAAGTATATCGCGAATTAGAATTATAATGTAATTAGAATTAGATTTATATATAATGTATTTTGTTAAATGTTGTGTGAGAATTAAATTTATTTAATTAAGAAATGATGTAGATGAAAGAGAGTGTAGGGTGGGTGGGGGTAGCCTGGGCATGGATAATGGGATTTTTTGGGTGGGTTGGGTGAGCTGACGTGGCAGAGAGAGAAGCTGACGTGACAGAGAGAGAGTACAGGGCGCCCAGGGGTAGTCCGGGCACTGTTAAATATGCTCTTAGATTGCAGAATGACTTTCACGACTTTAAAAGCGTACTTTGAGTAATTTCTCTCACTTCCACTCTAAAATGTGAGGAAATCATTAAAGTGACGTTCTAAACTTCTCCCAACTTTTTAGGTACTATTATACTAACAACACGACTAAATCACACCCTTAGGGCCTTTTTGAGGTGCACAAAACTTTTTAAGTGAGAAGAATTTTCACTAGAAGTGCACAACCATCCTAAACTAATAAAAACATTTACAGTGTGACTTTCAATGCAGTATTGTAAGTTCCTGGGAATTTCTACTTGATTGAATTGATAAATCTTAGGATTTATAAGTGTCGTGGTTTATATTTACTATGTTTGGATAATCATTTTTTTAAAATGACAACTAAAACTTTATATGGTACCTTATTAGTTTCCCAATTTGTAATTGTGTCTAAAGGATAGAGTCATGTTTGGAACAAAACAAGTTGCATGGAATTTCGGAATTCCACGTATCAGCAAATATTAGTTTTGACATAAAAAATAGAAAAAATGAAATTTCAAAATACCGCAAAGATGTCAACGAAACATGATATTGCAAATGTGACACTTTGATATTTCATCTTTCAAGTGAAATACAAGGTTGAAGCGACAAACGTAAACCCAACCCGAAACGATATCAAGTCTCCTCCACATCAATCATAAAATAATGGAACAAAAAAAATCTTATTTGCAACGGGGTAAGATTGTCAATCTCAAACGTAAAGGCTTCATCAGCAAGGAACGAGCCTAAGTACGAATTCACACAATTGGAGTGTAGAAAGCAAGACAAAAGATTGGTGATAATATTCACTTTCTATAAAGGAAGGGCTTTAACAAAAGGGATTCCTAAAGTGATAGCAACTACCAACTTTCTGGTGTGAATCATCTCTTCCTGGAAATTAAACCCTCATTGGTTGGTTCGACGTTGTTCTGATTATAATCAAGATTTATCTTCGAAATAAAACACATTATGGGCTCTGATAGTACAAAAACAGAGATCGTGAACTGTAAAGTGCAACCATGATTTATAAGTCAGCATTAACAAATGATCACGGAAGTACATTAGAGGAGTGTCAAGTTGTAATCATTGGTATGAAAATGTCAATTTCAACTTGCAGAAGTGGTGGAGTAGTGAGGTGCAGGGATTTGGGTTTGCAACAACTCTCATTGTTGTCTGTCATAAAATTTTAAGATGAGTTAACTGTTAACATCCATCAACAGTTTCAGATGATCCAGTTTCAATAGAATTCAGATCCAAAAATTAGGAGACATAATTTGAAGCAAAGAGAGCAATATTACAACAGTAGAAGAAACACCAACATGATTAAAATGAGACAACTTCCATCAAATTATTATACAATTTACATTCCATCAAGATTCATCATTATTCCCAACAATCGCATCTCAACTCCCCAAAGAATGAAATCTCCAAACTTTTCTTGAAGGAATATCCAAGCAACTTATACATTACAGAGTCTAAAACACCCCAAAATAAAGAAAACCACGTCATAATTGTACACCACCCAAAAGACTAAAACTCACTGGAATTCACTCCGGGAATAGATTGCGTCCGGCTATTTCGCCGCAATGACATTGTCGGATCTGACATTATACTTTTGGCACCATCATCGTCGTCATCGACATCCAATTGGCACACATACTTTTCCCCTCTAATCACCTTCAACATCCTCCTTGCCATGTCTTTCACATTCTCTTCTCCACCATCTTCCATTATTATTGCCAAGAAAACGTCCTCAGCTCCGGCTGACTTGGCCAACCCCTTAAACCTCAAGCTCCCCTTACTAAGTGCCCACAAGACCCACACACATTGATCTCTCGTCGAATTCACCATCTTATCTCCCACAGTCCCCTCTCCTCCGAGCATCCTAACCATCTCAACCGCTGCCTCCACCGCACCTGCATCCATCAAAGCTGCACGCCCCACCCCACATCCCGCCAAATTCCCAATCACCTTCATCGTAAATCCGCTCATCACAGATGGACCCTCCGAAACAACTTTAAGAAGCACCCGAGCGGTGGAAGTTCGTGTGAGTTTCGCACGGTTAGAGGAGCAATTGAGGGACAAATTATACAGAGCAAGTGCGGCATCCCGCCTTGTACCCTCACCCTCCTCACAATCCGCAAGAATTCCGAGGAGCAGCGAGAGGGCCCCTAACGCACCAATTGCCGCCTTATTCACGTCCTCAACCGATAGACTAAAAATAGCAGCAACGGCATGAGAGCGTGTGTCGGAATGCTGAGATCTCAACGCGAAAAGAACGGGCGGCACGACGCCGGACCTAACCATATGTGCCTTGTTCTCGGGGTGCAACGACAGGTTCACAACCGAAGCCAAAGCGTTGGATTGGAGCCCAGTCTGGGGAGACAGCAAGAAAGGCCGGAGCGCAACGAGCAAAGCTTGAGTACAAAGAGAAACCCTCTGGCTTTCCGAATCCCGGGTCTCGCACCGGAGCAGGAGCAACGCGTTTTCCCGAACAGACAACTCAGACGACTTCAACTCCAACAATATGCCATCGTGCAGCGGTGAATTCTCTCTGGATTCCAATTCCGGAGAAAAAGATGGCGTGCGAGTACCCGCCGGCGCCGAATTACCGGAAAAATCCCGAGGCGCCGAGAACGACGAGGACGAGGACGACGGCGGCGAGACCGAACTCGTCGATTCAAGCTCCTTAACCAGATCCGTGTTCGAATCCGACACGAGTTCCTTACCCGACTCCTCCCGGTCAGGGAATTCGAACGACCCGGCGAGGCGGAGGAGGGAGACGCGGTCGGGGGGGTGAGGATCCGGGACGCGGTGGGAGTGGGCCCAGGATCGGATGGCGGATAGGAGAGCGAGGTTGGGGACGAGTGGGGTGGAGGCGGGGAGGAGGCGGAGGTCGATGGCGGCGAGGAGGGATGCGCGGTCGAAGGTGAGACCGGAGGGGAGGATGACGGGATCGGACATGAGGGTGGAGGAGATGGGGCAGAGGAACTCCGGCGGGGGGGAGGAGTGGAGGAAGCGTGGGAGTTTCCACTTCTTCTTCTTCGTCGTCCCCATATGGTTTGGGGAGATGTGTGGGAGGAAAGGTTTTTGACTGTGCGTGTGGGGATGTGTTGGACTGGACCAAGTCAAGGAAGTGGGTGGCTTGATGAATTGATGGAGTGATGATGTATTAACATTTTGGATCCGAATTTTAAAATTACTGTTAAGATTCTTTCTTTTTTTTAGTTGTAAGATAATGTTTTGACTTTGGATGTCATGGAATTCGAGGACATATTGTAAGATACAGGAGTTTTGTTTCTTTTAAAAGAAGGTGATATATTGAATAAAAAGTTTTGAGTTATCGATCCATCGCTCAAACGAAAGTCAAGTAACAAACAAATCAGGAGTCTAAATGAGCCTAGTCGAGTGAAATTTTAAACAATAAGTATTATCTTATGTTATTACCAAATACAAAAAAAATTATAAATCGAACAATAAAAAATTCGAACAAACTATCGAGTCGAACATCAAAAAATTTCGAGTTCGAGCGGCTCGTTTATCGAACCATTTTTGAAGATTTTTTTTATTTTTTATCAAGATACTTCATTTTCAAGATAAACTAGAGTCGAACGTTTTTCAATTCGAATTCGAGTCGAACTATCGAACCGAGTCAAAGTTTTGACAGCCCTAAAATAAATAGTCGAAGGACAAATAAAAGTGTCGTGTTACTACTTTCGGGTCGAATAATATTTGTTAAGAGGTGGAAGTTAACGTTATTTTGTAGCAGAACGTTATCTGTTACTTGCGGTTTAACCTATTTCAATTGTCAAAATGTATTCGACTATACGTACTCAAAAAGACAATTGTGGAATTATTTTTACTTCATTTTAATGATTTGTTTAGGATTCTTTGGACAAATTCAGACCACCATACATGAATTCCTACATGTATTGGGAGGAACGATCAATCTACTATATTAGATGCACACGTAGATACCGAAAAACTCATTTGCATTGTGTATATTTGTCGAGGAATTGTAAATATCGTTTTGTCATGGTAACGGTGGATATGGTAGAGTTGTGGATTGAACAACAATTTTCTTTCTAAAATCTCATGACCCAACTTGTATGGAGGAGGGTTGAACCCTAACCAGTTGATCCGGTTGCAATCGGACTAGACCAAATAAGGTTGGATTAGAACGAGTTTTATGCAAGTAATTTTTGATTAAAAAATTTCAAGATCAAACAATTTGAAGATCCAAAAAAAAATCCAGGGGGCGCTGCCCCCTTGAACCCCCGTCACCTCACCGGTGAGGTGGAATGCCGCTCGCTCACTGGGGAGCGAGACCCCCGTGAAGGATTTCATGTTTAATTGTACATATTTATTTTCGAAATTTTTATGCACAATAAGGATCAATTTACAATTTTCTTCGATTTATTTCATGCATCGGTTTGTTTTAACAACTAGTTTCAAAAACTCATTAAAACAAACACAAAGGGACTCCAAAATTCATACCTAGAAGTTCTCAAAAACTTCTTGAAGATTCGGAGACGTTGAGGATGCTTGTTGCTGCGCCGGATGCCTCCGAGATTTCACCAAACTCTAAACAAGATTGGAGAGAGAAGAGCTAGCCTCTCAATCTCCAATAAGGTTTAGAATCTAATTACTAACCCCTCTTTAGTTCCCTTGAGAAGATGATCTCTTAAAAACTAAAACTAGACTTTAAGAATTAAAATAATTTCGTGGAGAATTATGGAGAGAGTTTTTGCATGAGAAAACAATGAATGAATTAAGGAGGTAATGAGATAAACTTGTATTTATAAGTTCTCTCCAAATTACCTATTCATATGCAACCTCTTGCCCATGATTTCATGCAAAATTCCATCTAACCATCCATTATTTAATAATAAATAATCTTAGTCACGAATTAAATCAATTATGGACCAATTCCATGCATGATCTAATTAATTCTTAAATTAATTCTGCATTAACCGTCTGGACCGGTCGACCGTTTGGAGGTTCGGTCGACCGCTCGAACCTGGTTTCGGTCGACCGTTCAATAACTCGGTCGACCGTTCGTAACAGGAATTATTCCATCGCAATGTTCGGTCGACCGACCGATTACTTTCGGTCGACCGTTCGAACAGATGAAAATTCCCTGTTATCGGTCGAGACATGTCCGGTCGACCGTGCCCGATCGGTCGACCGTTTACTGCTAACCGGTCGACCGTTGGAGCACTGTTCTGCAGACTTGTCAAATTTCGGTTTAACCCCTAAAAAATTTGACATTTCAGGATTAGTAGTAAATTCACAACTTATATAACATATTATCCTATGCAATGATCAATCATTACACCCCATAATATTTACATCACATATGAATTTAATTTAGATTCTGATTATGTTATTAATCACAATATAATTTTGATTTTGTTTGTTCACCCCATGTGTCATATTTTCTTCATGAAACCCGACACATCTTATGAACTCAAAATCCCCATTTCTTGTTTCCCAGTTTTGTGGTGTGACCTATGAGAGGATCTAAACTAAGTTGGCAGTGATATTAAGAGCTTAATATCACAAGCTATAAGCGGTATCTAGCTACACATTATAGCTCCCAATAGTCAGATGTCTTAATTCCACTTGAACCAAAACCTGATCCATTTAGTGATGGAGTGCACCACTTGTGTCCGTCCCTTGCCTCATGATATTAAGAATACACACAAAGTGTTGGATTTCATGTTTAATTATACATATATATTTTCGAAATTTTTATGTATAATAAGGATCATCTACAAATTTCTACGATTTATTTCATGCATGTATTGGTTTGTTTCAATAACTAGTTTTAAAAACTTATTAAAACAAACATGAGTCTACGAAATTCATACCTAGAAGTTCTCTAAAACTTCTTGAAGATTCGGAGAAGCTGTGGATGCTTGTTGCTGCGCCAGATGCCTCCGAGATTTCACCAAACTCTAAACGAGATTGGAGAGAGAAGAGCTAGTCTCTCGATCTCCAATAGAGTTTAGAATCCAATTACTAACCCATTTAGTTTCCTTGAGAAGATGGCCTCTTGAAACTAAATTTAAACTTAAGAATTTGTGGAAATTTCGTGGAAAATTAAGGAGAGAGATTTTGCATGAAAAACAATGAATTAATTCAACTAAGGAGGTAATGAGATAACTTGTATTTATAAGTTCTCTCCAAATTACCTATTCATGTGCAACCTCTTGCCCATGATTTCATGCAAAATTCCATCTAACCATCCATTGTTTGATGACAAATAATCTTAGCCACGAATTAAATCAATTATGGACCAATTCCATGCATGATTTAATTAATTCTTAAATTAATCCTGCAGAAAACCGTCTGGACCGGTCGACCGTTTGGATGAAGCGGTCGACCGTTTGTAACAGGAATTATTCCATCTCAATGTTCGGTCGACCGACCGATTACACTCGGTCGACCGTTCGAACAGATGAAAATTCCCTGTTATCGGTCGAGACACATCCGGTCGACCGTGCCACATCTGGTCGACCGATCAACAGTAAACGGTCCACCGTTTGTGCACAGTTTTGCAGTTGGTCAAATTTCGGTTAAACCCCTACAAAATTTGACATTTCGGGATTAGTAGTAAATTCATAACTTATGTAAAATATTATCCTATGTAATGATAAATCATTACACCCCATAATATTTACATCACATATGAATTTGATTTATTTTCTAATTATGTTATTAATTACAACATAATTTTGATTTTGCTTGTTCACCCCATGTGTCATATTTTCTACATGAAACCCGACACATCCTATGAACTCAAAATCCCCATTACTCGTTTCCCAGTTTTGTGGTGTGACCTATGAGAGGATCTAAACTAAGTTGACAGTGATATTAAGAGCTTAATATCACAAGCTATAATTGGTATCTAGCTACACATTATAGCTCCCAATTAGTTAGATGTCTTAATTCCACTCGAACCAAAACCCGATCCAATTAGTGATGGAGTGTACCACTTGTGTCCGTCCCTTGCCTCATGATATTAAGAATACACACAAAGTAGTATTGTGTCATCTTTGTATTAGTATTCATTTCTTGATCTCTTTAAGCTAGTTATAAATATGTGACTTAACTCAAATCACATTGTGCACATTATAACTTTTCTTTATCAAGGGGCCCACTAATATCATCACTCAATTAAGAGGGACAATGATAATCTTTTGACTAACTATCTTCTCCAACGAAAGTTATACTTAACCAACTAATATCTTTACACTACACTCATCGATAGCTCAAGACACTAGTCTAATTAAGAACTCCTTAGGCGATCGGATATAAGTCTCATATCAAAGGACCAAGGACACAGTAAAATATTAATGACACAGAAACACATTCCTATAACATTTTACTTATTAGGTCAATTCAGTATACAAAAGTAATATCTTCCTCTTTTGTGTACCCGTGTTGTCACTCAATTGTAGAAATGATTTATGACTAACACGACAATCTTAACTCGGTAATTAATGTCTCGTGTTAATTACCATGATTGCGAATCTCTTTTGTTTTATGTAAACCAATATCTTTTAGAGCTCTACGGTTAAGGACCAAGAGCCTCTTCCTCAACACTTCCAAAAGACGAATAACATAAACAAGGAACAAAATGATTTCTCATTCAATTCATAATAATTGACATTTAAAAGTAAAACTTTTAGAACACATTCCCTTCAATCTCCCACTTGTTATTAAAGTTTTCTTTCTCATACATACTCAATGCATAAAACAATAATAACTAGGGTAAACCCCATTACATATCAATCATCAAGCCAATCTACATGGTTCTTCAATCCCATGGACTCGAAATGCATTTCGCCCTTGGCTTGAGATAATGGTTTTGTGAATGGATCAGCTGTGTTGCTGTTGGTGTCCACCCATAACAGATTTATTTTGCCTTCGTCGATGAGGTCACGCGTCATGAAGTACTTATGATCCATGTACTTCACTTTGTGGTGTGATTTGGGATCCTTGATTTGCGAGATAAATGCACTATTGTCGCAAAATAGCTATATTAGTCCCTCGCTCGAGGGAACTACTCCAAGCTCTTCAAGGAACTTCTTAATCCACACTCCTTCCTTGCTCGCTTCAGCGACAACCATTACTTCGGAAGCAGTGGTTGAGTCGGTCGCAGTGCTTTGCTTCCAACTACGCCAACTCACAACTCCACCATTCAAAAGGAAGACGTATCCTGATTGCGACCTTCTATCGTCTGGATCACTCATGAAACTCGCATCCGAGTAACCCTCAGAAATCAATTCCCTTTGTCCTCCATAAACAAGAATCTTATCCTTAGTCCGGTTAAGGTACTTCAGGATATTCTTGACCGCAGTCCAATGCTCAGGACCTGCGTTGGATTGGTGACGACTTGTCACGCTTAGAGCATACGAGACATCGGGTCTTGTGCAAGTCATCGCGTACATGATCGACCCAATTGCCGAAGCATATGGGACATCCTTCATGTACTCTAAGTCCTTACGTGATTGCGCACGTTGAGACTTCTTGAGCTGCACACCCATACTCATTGGCACACTGCCCTTTTTGGAGTTGTTCATCTTGAATCTTTCCAAGACCTTGTCAATGTATGCACGTTGACTGAGGCCAATGAGTATACGGGATCTATCTCGATATATCTTGATTCCCAAGATGTATTGAGCCTCACCCATGTCTTTCATTGAAAATGCAGATTTCAATGAACTTCTCGTTTGCTCAAGCAAAGGAATATGATTACCCATGAGCAATATGTCATCGACATATAAGATTAGGAATACTACATGACTCCCACTAACCTTCTTGTATATACAAGGTTCTTCCTTACTTTGAATGAAGTGAAGCTTCTTCACTTCCTCGTCAAAGCGTTTGTTCCAACTCCTTGACGCTTGCTTCAATCCATACATGGATCTTTGAAGCTTGCATACCTTCTCTCTATTCTTTGGATCTTCAAAACCTTGAGGTTGTACCATGTACACATCCTCCTCCAAGTTCCAATTAAGGAACGCCATTTTGACATCCATTTGCCATATTTCATAATCATGAAATGCGGCAATAGCGAGCATGATCCGAATAGACTTGAACATGGCAACCGGTGAAAAAGTTTCATCATTAGGGGTGAGCAAAATTCGGTCCGGTCCGGGCACCCGGACCGAACCGAATTTTTCGGTCCGGACCGAATTTTTTCGGTCCGGTCTTCAGTCCACAAAATTTTGGAAATTCGGTCTTCGGTCCGGACCAGACTGAAAATTTAAGGGGAAAATTCGGGTTTTGGACCGACCCGGACCGGACCGAACCTATTCGGTCCGGTCTTCGGTCCGGACTTCCCGAAAATTCGGGTTTCGGTCCGGTCCGGTCCGGTCCTGGACCGAAGCTCACCCCTATTCATCATAGTCAATCCCTTAAACTTGAGTGAAACCCTTCGCTACAAGCCTTGCTTTGTAGGTTGTCAGGTTCCCATCCATGTTCATTTTCCTCTTAAAAACCCATTTATTATGAATGGCATTTTTACCTTGAGGAATGTCAACCAAGTCCCATACTTGATTATCATACATGGATTCTATTTCAGATTCCATGACCTTAAGCGATAGTTTGGAGTCATCCCTTTCTATTGCTTCTTGGAAGGTCAAGGGATCATTGGTATCTAGTACCATGATCTCATGAAGTCCCAAATACATATCGGGTTTCTTCTTTTCCCTTGTTGACCTTCTTAGTTCTTTTGGTTCTTCTCGTGTCTCTCGAACTTCTTCCACAATTTCTTGAGGAATCGATTCATGCTCAACTCTTGAACGTACACTTGGTGGGGACGATTGAGATTCTCTCACAATTTCTTGTGATGGTCTCTCGCTCACGCTCCCACTAACCAAAGGAATCTCGGTTGGGCCTTCATGATCTTGAATGTCATCATTCATGTCATGATTTTGTAGAGTATCTTGAGTTTCCTCAAGCACAACCCTACTCCCACTACTTTTTACTCTTTCTAGAAATTCCTTTTCCAGAAATGTGGCATCCCTCTCTACAATCACTCGATTGGAGGTGATATGCCAAAAGTAGTATCCTCTTGTCTCACGAGGATAACCAATACAGAAGCACTTATCCGCTTTTGGTTGAAGTTTGGTCGACATCAATCTCTTGACGTAAGCCTCACAACCCCAAATCTTGAGAAAATTGAGCTCAAGTGTTTTACCACTCCATAGC
Organism: Triglochin maritima; assembly: GCA_963682175.1. Taxonomy (NCBI): domain Eukaryota; kingdom Viridiplantae; phylum Streptophyta; class Magnoliopsida; order Alismatales; family Juncaginaceae; genus Triglochin; species Triglochin maritima. The sequence continues at coordinate 51,787,147 of OY821771.1, read as the reverse complement.
TCATAAGGAGTTTTCTCCACGGATTTGGATGAAACATTATTTAGTGTGTAAGCCGCAGTTTGTAGTGCATAACTCCAAAAGTAAAGAGGTAATTCTGCATGACTCATCATTGACCGAACCATGTCGAGCAATGTCTTATTCCTCCTTTCGGATACCCCAATCCACTGAGGTGTTTCGGGAGGGGTGAGTTGAGGTACAATACCAAACTCCTTTAGGTATGAGTCAAATTCGGCACTTAAGTACTCACCTCCACGATCCGTTCGTAGAGACTTGATTTTCTTGTCGAGTTGGTTCTCTACTTCATTCTTGTATTCTTTGAACTTGTCAAAGGATTATAACTTTTGTTTCTCATTAGATAAACATAGCCATAACGGCTATAATCATCCGTGAACGTAATGAAGTACCTGAAACCATCTCGTGCACTAGTACTCATTGGACCACATACATCGGAATGTATCAAATCCAACAAGCCATTCGCCCTTGGACCTTTCTTCTTGAAAGGCTTTTTGGTCATTTTTCCCATTAGACATGGTTGACACGTCTCCAATGATTTAAAATCAAGTAGACCAAGAAGGTTAGCTTCTTGCAATTTCTTGATGCGCTTTTCATTTATGTGACCAAGACGATAGTGCCACAAGAGAGTATCATTCTCGTGAGTGGTCTTAAGTCTTTTGTTATTGATATTAAAGATTTGTTTATTATTCAATTCGAGCAAATAGAGATCATTCCTTATGAACGCATTTGCATAGAAAACACCATTCTTCGATATAGACAGACAAGAATTTGAAATATTTATATTAAAATTATCCATATCCAGACATGATACAGAAATAATATTCTTGCTAATCGAAGGTACATAATAAACATTCTTTAGACATAAATTTAAATCACTACATAATTGAAGCACCACAGAACCTTGTACAACCGCAGACACGTCCACACCATTTCCGACCTTCAATTCTACCTCGTTCCTTACGAGTTCCTTCCTATCCATGAGTAGCTGCACATTAGAAACTATGTGAGCACAAGATCTGGTATCTATTACCCAATCCTGGACAGAGGTGGCTAAATTTATTTCAATAACAAATATACCTTTGGCCTTTTTGGGGCGCCGTCGTTCAATCACTCCGTTGTCAAGGTCTTTCTTGTACTTGGGGCAATTTGGCCGGATGTGTCCTTTTTCACCGCAGTGAAAGCACTCCGTATTGGGAGTTGGAGATTTCTGAGACTTCCCCCTCGAGGTACTCTTTTGAGCACCTCATACTCCCTTGCTCTTGATTGAACCACTTTTGGTAGATTTGCCATTTCCTTTACCAATCTTGTGGCTCCTCTCATGGATGGCAAAGACTTGCTTGTCCCTACCCTTACCCATGTCAACTTCAGCAGTTTTGAGAGTGTTGTGCAGCTCCTCAAGACTCACCCCTTTTTCACGCACGTGGTAGTGCATCACAAAGTCCTTAAAGGACCGGGCTAGAGAGCCAAAAATCAGATCTTCAACAATGTCCTCAGGCATTGGCGAAGAGAGCTTTGCCAACTTCTCAAGGTACCCTTGCATCGTGAGAAAATGCATAGATACCAATGTTCCCTCCGCCATGTGGCACCTTGTGAGTGCTATGGTGGTCTTATAGCGCTCCTTTCGGGTACTATCCATGAACATCTTGGATAAAGCCTCCATGGTCTTCTTGGGTTTTGAATCCAAGTATTTCGCCTGAAGCGAGTCACCCATGGATGCTAGCATAAGACCGTGAACTTGGTTCTCTTGGTCTTCCCACTTGGTTTTTGACTCTTTCTCTTCATCGGTTAATCTCTCATTCCATTTTGGGATTGGACCTTCCAAAATGTGAGATAGTTTCTCAAACTTTAACACGATGTTGAGCTTGAGTTGCCAACTAATGAAGTTTGAACCATCGTTTCCTAAAGGGTGTTTTTCTATCATGGATCGTACGATAGGTTGGATGTTCGACATTTTTCTACAAAACAAATCATATGGGTTTTAATGCCAATTTTATGTTTTAAACACATACACATATATCAAATATAAATGTAAATACTGTAAATAAAATTTTGCCCATAAATACAGTAATCCAAGATCCTATCAATTGTAATATAGACTAGCTAAGGGCTATCGAATATATCACAATGTCAAGGTAAGAAAAACTCTTTCTAATCACAACCTTTTTGAATTTTAGCAATATTAGCATCTTCAAACTCTTGTGATTCTTGTCGTTTTAATTATGAGGGAATATGACCTAACCTCGTAAGAAAAACTCTTTCCCAAAACCGAGCGAGGGCTCTAGGTAATGTTAAGAAAACTTATTTTCATTTGATACGAGATACGTTTATCCATTGTATTCACAACTAAACATACTTGGGGTTCACTAGGGTGAAACACACATCATACATTTAATTGTGGCACAACAACAGACAACCTTTATATCTCCCACTATTCCCAAAGATGAAGGGAGCTATCTCCCGCTAAGGGCGAGCAGAGTATCCCTCAATCAATGGCTGCTAGTGGATGAAATAAGAAGGAAATTATTCTTAATTTTTGTTGGACAATTTCATATATTTACATGTGATTTGGAATTTTAGGTTATCATGCATATTAATATTCATACACATCCTAACATTCACCACATTCATCACATGCATAGCAGAAATTGAAAACATAAATTAAACATTCACACAATCCACATCGTGTGAGTTTATATGTTCACTTCGATCCATGATCCTCGATCCTTGATCCTCGATCGATGCGCTACAGCGGCGACTTCCACTTGCACCGGAGATGTAGATTTTACAGAAAATAAACATGCTCCTCACATTTGATAAAAACTGACTAGTGCAAGTCCTATGTAAAAACCTCTCATATGCAAATGCAATTATCTAAAGGATTAAAATTTCGGCTTTTACACACAAATAAGCCCCTGTATAATAATAATTACATACATTTGTAGTGTCTGATTTGGAACATATAAACTCACAATCCTGCAAAACAACTCAAACATCCATGCACGCAATTGATATAAACTACAGAATCTAATTTATCAACCATCTAAAATCCTAAACAATTCTTTGAAAAATATTTTGAAATCCATTAAAAACATTTTTCATTCATCCATAGTTCAAAAATTAATTTTGAACCGCTGTCCATCCAATTTCCAATGGAAAGATGAACTGCAGTTTTTCGGTTTTGTTGATTCTCTTACAAAATAATCGTTTTTAAATAAAACGAAATTATTGTAAGTTAGACTAATGTCTTAATCTTAATTCTAATAATTACATGGCATGTTTTAAAACTCTTAAAACATTCATACAAATTATTACAGAGAATTATATCAACAAAACATCCATACACCGAAAAATCGGTAAACCGAATTGTTTAAGTCCTAGATGGCAAACTAAATTCGTTTACAGCCTTAAATCATAAGAAAATTGAACCCTAATGCTCTGATACCACTGTTGGATTTCATGTTAAATTATACATATATATTTTCGAAATTTTTATGTATAATAAGGATCATCTACAATTTTCTACGATTTATTTCATGCATGTATTGGTTTGTTTCAATAACTAGTTTTAAAAACTTATTAAAACAAACATGAGTCTACGAAATTCATACCTAGAAGTTCTCTAAAACTTCTTGGAGATTCGGAGACGTTGTGGATGCTTGTTGCTGCGCCGGATGCCTCCGAGATTTCACCAAACTCTAAACGAGATTGGAGAGAGAAGAGCTAGTCTCTCGATCTCCAATAGAGTTTAGAATCCAATTACTAACCCCTTTAGTTTCCTTGAGAAGATGACCTCTTGAAACTAAATTTAAACTTAAGAATTTGTGGAAATTTCGTGGAGAATTAAGGAGAGAGATTTTGCATGAAAAACAATGAATTAATTCAACTAAGGAGGTAATGAGATAACTTGTATTTATAAGTTCTCTCCAAATTACCTATTCATGTGCAACCTCTTGCCCATGATTTCATGCAAAATTCCATCTAACCATCCATTGTTTGATGACAAATAATCTTAGCCACGAATTAAATCAATTATGGACCAATTCCATGCATGATTTAATTAATTCTTAAATTAATCCTGCAGAAAACCGTCTGGACCGGTCGACCGTTTGGATGAAGCGGTCGACCGTTCGTAACAGGAACTGTTCCATCTCAATGTTCGGTCGACCGACCGATTACACTCGGTCGACCGTTCGAACAGATGAAAATTCCCTGTTATCGGTCGAGACACATCCGGTCGACCGTGCCACATCTGGTCGACCGATCAACAGTAAACGGTCCACCGTTTGTGCACAGTTTTGCAGTTGGTCAAATTTCGGTTAAACCCCTACAAAATTTGACATTTCGGGATTAGTAGTAAATTCATAACTTATGTAAAATATTATCCTATGTAATGATAAATCATTACACCCCATAATATTTACATCACATATGAATTTGATTTATTTTCTAATTATGTTATTAATTACAACATAATTTTGATTTTGCTTGTTCACCCCATGTGTCATATTTTCTACATGAAACCCGACACATCCTATGAACTCAAAATCCCCATTACTCGTTTCCCAGTTTTGTGGTGTGACCTATGAGAGGATCTAAACTAAGTTGGCAGTGATATTAAGAGCTTAATATCACAAGCTATAAGTGGTATCTAGCTACACATTATAGCTCCCAATTAGTTAGATGTCTTAATTCCACTCGAACCAAAACCCGATCCAATTAGTGATGGAGTGTACCACTTGTGTCCTGATGAAGATTTAAATTTATAACGCAAGTGCACGGCGTCAATGAAGACGTGGCAAATACGGGTCGAACACAAGGAGGGAGAGATTTGTTATTAATGTGATTTCGATTGGGGGAAAGAAGGAGAGAAGAAATAAATTGGGTTTTGAACTTTTTGGTTTTTAATTATCTAAAGCAAGAAACAAGAACAATTAAAACTAAAACACGAACAAAGATGTGAATTCCGTCGGGTGGAGGTTTAGATTTAAGGTTTAGATTAGAGAATTTAGAAACTTATAATAAATCATATTAGTTATAAAGCATTACATGATAAATGATTTAACATAAACTCAAGTAATCAAAATATACTAACACGAAATTAAAATAATAACATTCATTCATCTTCTCTTCACCCTAATCCGTCACCTCCACCCTTTGGAAGGAGTTAGAAACTCATAGAGGGAGGAAGAAGGGGTCCTTGAGACATTACAAAAGAAAAACTAAAAGTAAGAAATAAAAGACAGAATTTTATTAATGAAAAGAAGAATACAAAACTAAGATTAAGAATAAAAACTACAACCAAAGACTAAGGACCCTTCTAACATCGTTCTCGGGTCTATTTATAGTTGCTACAAGCGATCTAGGTATAATATTGGAAAGTACACGTATCCAGACACGACTGGACGAAATTGGAGCACACGGATCGAAGCTTGGGCGGCGGAAACGCCGCATATTGTATGTGTGGTGCGGCGGAAACGCCGCACAATCTGGCCTGATTTTGTCCGGATTTTAGTTGAATGTTTATGGTATGATTTGATCCTTTTTTGCGCGTCTGGATTGATTCTTTCCATTCTTTTGAACTCCGGATTAATTCCTTCACATATTTGGAGATATACATTGATTTTTCTATATATTTTCTCCAAGAGAATAAAAGCTACTCGTGATTTGCAATTAGGTCCTTGACTTTTTGCAGTTAAGTCCCTGGTTACTTTTGTGCTTATGTCCTTGTTCTTTTTGCAATTAGGACTTGAATGCTTTTATGCTTGGATATATTTCCATTTGTACCCCGATAAACTTGAACTTGGTCTTTATGATAGAAATGAATCTTTTGCACGCGTTTATGCTCGGGATGTGGGTAAATTGCATTCAGGTCCCTGTATTCTGTAAATAAGACTAAACACATACCTTAGTAGCATTTATTGATGTAAAAGTAATCTAAATGAAAGACATATGATGCAATGTATGCAATGCATCAAATACCCCCACACCTAGATTTTGCTAGTCCCTAGCAAAACAGAATATAAGAAAAATGAAAACAGGGAAATCCAAACTCACTTTCGTAGGAATCACGGTTGCACTTAGCATGTGCAACAAGCCTTTAAACCTCCTTGTTGCCAAGGGGGAGGAGTGTTGTCTCCTGAGGGTTTTCAGCGGATATACCCACAAAATCCTGAATCAATATTTCATTAATAGTTCTCAATATCCCTACCTCGACCATATACATCTCATTGAGAATTCTTGCATGCGTATTATATAAATCTAACTCATTAAAAATATGACTTGGTCTTTGTTCCTCCAACATTCACACCACTAACCCTTCTACACATGTTTATCACTTGAATTATTTTGCATGCCTCCTCTGGTGGTGAAGTATCATTCGGATCAACCATGGCATGGATCATTCTTTTAGCTTTGGGCCTTGAGTATTATTTTTTTTTTCTTTTCTTTTCTTCCGTGATTCAACACATTTGCTTTTTGACACTTTTACCCTTTTTGCATTTGTGTAACGAGTTTGGTCGATAATCCCGAGCTGGTAGACTCAAGTTACCGGGTTTCAAGATACCCCTACGGACCAGTGACTCAAAGGCTTGGGCTTTTGTAATCATTTTGCAAAATGTGTTTTCCTCACTTTATTCCTTTATTTTTATTTTCCTCAAGGCTTAATTGCCATTAGAAGTCCACACTTCCCGGTATATTTTCCTCAACCTCTGCTTTTTATCAACCACTTCAAGGATTTGATTCATCCAATTTAAGTGCATACATGTCTTAAAGGGCAATGTGTTATTTCTTTGAAACTTAGATTTATGTCACAATTTCTACAAGCAGAACTATATAATAAAGAACAAAAACTCAATGCAATTTGTACACGGGTTTTAGCAGTTCAATCTTAAGCTATGTCATGAAACATTGTTTTTTTTTTAAGAAATAAAAGACAGATCTATACATAAACACCCCCCACACCTAAATCATGCATTGTCCTCAATGTATGCAAATATAAAGTAAATGCACTTATTACCTTGATGAACTGCGGTGGACGGATGGAATTTGCTCAAAGTCAACCATAGTCAGAACTGGATTGAATGACACCATATTGGTGCATGTATCCAGTTGAATTGTTCCTCATGTTGCAATGAGCATCCTGAGTTACAGGTTCCACACCCCTCACATAAATTGGTTCTCTTATTTGCTCGAGTGACGGTGGGTGTGTAGATGAATTACTCCCCCTTTTCTCATTTGATTTTTGATTTTGTGATGATTTATTTGATTCAGAAATCTTATAGATACGTGATCTCATCACAACATCACTTTGATTGCATACTATTTCTGGTTCATTATCCACATGAAAGATATTAAATTCAGCTTTTAAGTTTCTAAAAGATAGTTGCATGAGCCCATTTCGGCAATTTATCAAATCTTCAGAAGTGGCTAAAAAGGGTCTGCCTAGTATTACAGGGATTTGTCTCTTAGGATCTACAACAGGTGCGGTATCTAGTACGACAAAATCCACTGGGTAAATGAAGTCACCCACCTTGATCAAAACGTCCTCGACTATACCTCTTGGTTTCTTAGTAGAGCAATCAGCAAATTGAATGGTTGTCTTAGAGGGTTTTAATGGACCAAGGTTGAGTTGTTCGTAGACAGAGAATGTGAGTAGGTTAACACTAGCACCAAGGTCTAGAAGGGCTTTGTTGATAAAAGCATCTCCTATTGCACATGAAATTGTGGGACATCCAGGATCCTTATATTTTATAGGAGATGTGTTGGACAATATAGAACTTATGTTTGCAGTTAAGAATGCCTTCTTTGGTACGTTCGTTTTTCTCTTTTTAGTGCACAAATCTTTTAAGAATTTAGCATAAGCAGGTATTTGTTGAATCATATCTAAGAGTGAAATGTTCACCTTAACTTGCTTAAATACTTCCAAGATTTTCTCTATTTGTGCACTTGAGTTCTTTTTGAGTCTATTGGGAAATGGGCTTTAGGGACATAGACTCGCTCAGGTTCAAGTTGAGCATGTGGGTTGGGCGTTTCAGATTGGACGTCGGGTTCAATGGTTAGGTCATATGTGGTAGCTTGATGGCTCGATTGATTAGATGTTCTCGGATTTACCACATTATTATCAATCTGTCTTCCGGACCGTAATGACACTACTGCATTTATTTGTTGGAACGATCCTTCTTCATTAACCATTTGAACCGGTCTAGGGTTGTTATTTCCTGAAGGTGCTTGATAGGATTGATAGGAATTATTAGATCTAGGGTTCACCTCAGGTTGACTTGGAAACCGACCCTTTTCTCTTTCACCTACTATTTGTGCTAGTTGACTGACTTGTGTCTCTAGCCTTTGGAAGGTCTGGTTGGTTGTTTGTATAAAGGTTTTCATCAAATTTTCCAAGCTTGTCAACCTAACCTCATGATCGTTATTGTTACTAAACCCAGAAGATGTATTATTTTGGACATACGGGTTTGGTTGTTGTCTAGGAGGTTGACCTTGTTGGTTTGATGAGAAATTGGAATTATTACGCCAACCAGAGTTATAGGTTGATGCGTAGGGGTCATTTCTAGCATGGTTATACATGGCATTAACTTGTTCCCAGTCCGCACAATCCTCCATTACATGACCAGTCTGACCACATCTAGAGCAGGGGATAGATGATGCTTGATTCACTCGGGTTTGGGCTTGTGGCTCTAGACTTTCCATTCTGCGCATAGGGGTAGCTAGTTTTGCTTCAGCCGCTATATTGGCATCTACAGCTAAGACACCTGGTCTGGGTTGACTTGCTATTCTAGATCCAATACTCGGGTTAAGAGGTGTTCTAGCATTGTCCCATTGCATACTGTTTTCAGCTAAATCCTCAAGAAAAGTCCAGGCATCATTTTCATTTTTCGACATGAAGTTCTCTTGGCTTACGGATTCTACCATAACCCTAGATGTGGGTGTCAATCCCTCATAAATAATTTGGCATAATTGTCATCTCGGAATTCCATGATGAGGGCATTGGGTCAGAACACTCTTAAATCTTTCTAGATAGGAATAGAACGGCTCGCTCTCAGACTGAACGAATGCAACAATTTCATTCCTAATCCTCATAGTCTTATGGTTGGGGAAATATTTTTTCAGAAATACTTGAACAAACGCAGCCCAACTCCTAATAGATCTTTCGGCTAGACTATAGAGCCATTTCTTAGCATCGTCTTTTAGTGCCAGAGGCACAAATTTCAGACGCACTGCCTCTTCAGGGATATGCTGGTATTGCATAAGAGAGCAGATTTCCTCAAATTCTCTAAGGAAGAGATATGGATCTTCCCTAGAGGTGAACTTAGGCAACATACTCATGTATTGTGCCTTAAGTTCGAAGTCGCGACCCGGTATGGTGGGCATAACAATGCACGATGGCTGAGCAGCCATCGCTGGATAGCATCGATCCCTCAGAGTTATTGGTTGTGCAACAGGCGGGTCCACTACGTTCTCACCCATTGGATCTGGGTGAGGTGGTGCAACAGGTGGATTGGGGTTAAGTTCCAGACTGGAATCTAGATGAACTCGTGAGAGTCGATTACTCAAGTCCCGAATCCAAATCTGAGTGCACCGGGTTGAATCAATTTTTGAATTCAAATTCGAAATTTAAATTCCAAATTTAATTTCAAGAATTAATTAATTTTTTTTTTATATTTTCGTTTTTTTTCTTTTCAAAAGGGAAACGAACAATAGAATGGGGAAAGATGAGAAAAGAATCCTAATCTAGAGAATTTAGGTGAGAAGAGAAAGAAGACTCAGATGAGAAGGGAAACCTAACTCTAAAGATAGAAAAATGGTTGGTCAGAAAATTCCTAAGAAAGCACGGTTCAAACAATCCTAGACCTAGTGTCGCTTAGATCTAGATGACTCCTAACTGGTTGAGTCGAATTGATTCGCTTGATTCACCTCCCTCACTAATCAAACCAACTTGGCCAGGCCGTGTATAGCTAGTGGGGGCGCTTCCGACAGAGTCGGTGCCAATTAGACAACCACTTCGCTTGGAAGACTTACGTCAACACAAAAACTCTTTCTAGACACCAAATTAAATTCAATCAGCTTCAAGTCATAGCAAGTCAAACCAATCTTCTCCTTAATTGAGTCAGAGTCCTTAGGGGTCAATGTCTAATTGATTTTAATTTTAAGGCTTAGGTGACACTTTAAGATTGTGATTTGTGGGTCACGGAAGGGTGATGAAATCCCCACCGTATCTTCGCCTACGGAGTTGCCCTTAAGATAGTTTAACTTAGATCTAGCAAAGATAGTCAAACAATGGTCTTTAGATGGGGGCAATTGCAAGGTTGTATGCAAACTAAATTATATGCTTAAATGCAATCGTTAAAACGCGATACGTACCTTGCCTCCAGCACTCTTCAACAAGAATTAATTTGCAAGAATTTAGCAAGAATAATGCATACAAAACACTAGATAATGCATGCACTAAGGCCTTTCTAATTTTGCCAATTTTAGGTCAGAGTTGAATTATTGCCAATTATAGAATTTTGCCCTAACACATGCAGTTCTATGAAAAGGAAATTTTCTGAAACTAGAAATTACGAGGAAAAAGGCAACAAAGGTTACCTACGCAATGCTCAGTCGGGTTCGCCGCCCGCTCTCGAAATTTCAGTAGCTCCACGCGTCCAACCAGAGATGAGTCGCGTCCCAGAAAAAGTTGAAGCCCAGACGCTCCAAGTGTGCGGCGGATTCGCCGCAAGTTGTTCTTAAGGTGCAGCGATTTCCCCGCTCGTTTAGCTCACATGGTGCTCGGATTTCGCCGTGCACTCTGTTGTCTCCTGAAACACAAATCCAAATACTTAGATCGCACACAAGATAAACAGGATAAAATCGAAATACAAAAACAACAAAATCTAGGTGTGGGGGTATTTGATGCATTGCATACATTGCATCATATGTCTTTCATTTAGATTAATTTTATATCAATAAATGCTACTAAGGTATGTGTTTAGTCTTATTTACAGAATACAGGGACCTGAATGCAAATTACCCATATCCCAAGCATAAATGCGTGCAAGAGACTCATTCCTGGCATAAAGACCAAGTTCAAGATTATCGGGTTTCAAATGGAAATTCATCCAAGCATAAAAGCATTCAAGACCTAATTACAAAAAAGGACATGGACTTAATTGCAAAAAGCCAAGGACCTAATTGCAAATTACGAGTAGCTTTTATTATTATGGAGAAAATCTAAAGAAAATCAATGTGGATCTCCAAATATATAAAGAAATAAAGTCGCAGCTCAAAAGAAAGGAAAGAATCAATCCAGATGCGCAAAGGATATTGAAATCATACCATAAACACACAGGAAAAATCCGGATTAAATCGGAGCTAAAAAGGTGGCGAATCCGCCGCACCAAATTAGATTCGTGCTCTAAAATTTTTACCGGTTGCGTGTTGACGCGTGTACTTTCCTATTTTATACCTAAGTCCCTTGTATAGGCTATAAATAGCCCTGAAACGATGTTGTGAGAGTCATTAGCTTATGTTCTAGTTTTTATTCCTTAGTTTAATAAATTTCTGTTGTTTTATTTCTTGTTTTTAGTTTTCTTTTGTAATTCCTCTAGGACCCCTTCTCCTCCTTTCCATCCATGAGTTTTTAACTCTTTCCAAAGGGTGGAGGTGACGGATTTAGGGTGAAGAGAAGAAGAATAAAAGTTATTATTTTAATTTCGTGTTAGTATATTTTGATTACTTGAGTTTATGTTAAATCATTTATCATGTAATGCTTTATAACTAATATGATTTATTATAAGTTTCTGAATTCTCTAATCTAAACCCAATACCTAAACTTCCACCCAACGGAATTCACCATCTTTGTTCTTGCTTTAGTTTTATTTGTTCATGTTTCATGCTTCAGGAAATTAAAAATCAAAAATCTCAAAACCCAATTTATTTCTTCTCTCCTTCTTCCCCTTAATCGAAAATCACACAAATAACAAGATCTCTCCCTCCTTGTGTTCGACCCGTATTTGCCACGTCTTCATTGACACCGTGCACTTGCGGTATAAATTTAATTCTCATCATAGGTCAATTCAGTATACAAAAGTAATATCTTCATCTTTTGTGTACCCGTGTTGTCACTCACTTGTAGAGCTACAATGATTTATGACCAACACGACAATCTTAACTCGGTAATTAATGTCCCATGTTAATTACCATGATTGCGAATCTACGGTTATAGCTCTACGGTTAAGGACCAAGAGTCTCTTCCTCAACATTTCCAAAAGACGAATAACATAAACAAGGAACAAAATGATTTCTCATTCAATTCATAATAATTGACATTTAAAAGTAAAACATTTAGAACACATTCCCTTCACAAAGTAGTATTGTGTCATCTTTGTATTAGTATTCATTTCTTGATCTCTTTAAGCTAGTTATAAATATGTGACTTAACTCTAATCACATTGTGCACATTATAACTTTGCTTTATCAAGGGGCCCACTAATATCATCACTCAATTTAGAGGGACAATGATAATCTTTTGACTAACTATCTTCTCCAACGAAAGTTATACTTAACCAACTAATGCCTTTACACTACACTTATCGATAGCTCAAGACACTAGTCTAATTAAGAACTCCTTAAGCGATCAAATATAAGTCTCATATCAAAGGACCAAGGACACAGTAAAATATTAATGACACATAAACACATTCCTATAATATTTTACTTGTTAGGTCAATTCGGGATACAAAAGTACTATTTTCCTTTTATGTGTACCCGTGTTGTCACTCACTTGTAGAGCTACAATGATCTATGACCAACACGACAATCTTAACTCGGTAATTAATGTCCCATGTTAATCACCATGATTGTGAATATCTTTTGTTTTATGTAAACCAATATTTTTTAGAGCTCTACGGTTAAGGACCAATAGCCTCTTCCTTAACATTTCTAAAAGACGAATAACGTAAACAAGGAACAAAATGATTTCTCATTTAATTCATAATAATTGACATTTAAAAGTAAAACTTTTAGAACACATCCAAATTTGTACTTATTATTTGAGTTATTTCCATTAATTTACAACAAAATAAAGACCATAAACACGTGGAGTGTGTATATTGGGTCATGTCGTCGGACTTTCATAATATATATCGGATTTTGCATTAAAGTCATTTCATTTTTCAATATTTTCGACAATTGTATTTTTGTGACCTACAAAATGAAAGTAAAATACTCGACATAACATTATTCAAATACAAAAATAAGATAATGATCAAGGTAAAAATTATAAATTACGACACTCATAAAAAAATTAGACCGACCACCAGTCCCCTTGAGTTTCTACCATACTCGCCGACTGTCAAATCTTTGTCATCCCCACCGGTTGTCGATTATTGGTTTTCAATACAAAGGTTCATTGATTTTTAAACCTTGCTTTCTTTGATTAACAATTTAACATATAGTTGTTTGATGTTAATAGTGTGTTTTGAAGTTTGAATTTCATGTGTCGATGTTTGCTTCACGTGATTTTGTAAATTGGGATTATTGTTTTAAGTGGATCTGTGACTCTGTACAAGCAAAAATCGTTCTTCTCGTGCATGATGCATCCTTGTGTTTGTACTTTGCTATTTAATATTTATATCACATTTGCGAGACGAGTTTGTGTTACAACGTGGAATTACAAAACCTATTGCCGATTCTAATATCGGCGTTTAATCCTAACGGTATGCGTCTAATTGTAGTTTTTAAACACACGGACCCAAAGTGGTTTCCAGTAGAAGTCCACTGGGTTCGGCCTTGAATTATTTAGGCCGGACCTTTTACAAAACAACAAAGGTCAAGGGCTCAAAGCCGCAAGGGACCGGTTTTTCTGTTTATTACTTATTTACTCAAAACCAAATAAACCCCAAACCTCTTCTCTTCTCTTCGTCTTCCTTCCACCATCTCCAACCCCAAATGTTGGTCCCAATTCCACGCCTCACCGGCGCCCTAAGGGAGCCCTTCGACGTCGACCGGGAGTACCTCCGCCGCAAATCCCTCCTCCGCACCCTCCGCCCTCAGAGGTATGTAACCCCTCTCCTCGACCGACTTCCAGTAGAAAATATAACGAGATTCAGGCCGAAATTGTTTTGTTGATTATTATTATTATTATTATTTCGGTTTGATTTTTTGAAGGTCACATGGAGACTACGAGTTCGCGAGGAAGATTGTCCGCGGTTGGGATGAAGGTGAGGTTCAGTCCTGTGTTTCGATATCTGATTGTTTGTTCTGGGATTTCGTTTTTTTTTTGTTAAAATCTGATAGTATGGGGAGTTTGCTGTTGTTGGATCGATTCGATTAGTGTTGGTGTTCTAATTTGACTTTTAACTTAAAAGTTACCTCCGGACTAACGGATATTTGTCGAGTTGTCATGTTGTCGAATGGGAATGTCCACTTGGTCTGTTAGCATCATAGTTGGGTTTTAGATAATTTATTTTCTCTTAGAAATTCTGGTTTGTCTACTCATTGTAACCAAATGGAGAATTGTTGTGTTGTTGACTTTAAATTTGGCATTGTTTCTGTGATTGAGGATCAGGGTGTTTCAAGTTATGATTTTATATTCCAGTGAAGACTTGCTCTGTTTTTTATGGGCATCCACCATGTCTCTTAATTTCGTAGTTTGTATTAAATTTAATTTCATATCTAACCAGCGACAATCCTGTGTAGTGCGAAGTTAAGGTTGTAGGAAAGATGTTTATGTTTTATTTAATACATTTATTTATCTAGGAAAATATTTTGTAGTATGATAAGTTAACGTATGGTATACCTGTTTGGAGAATAACCTCATATAAAGGTTTAATGTGATATGCATATACCAGTTGACCAAAGATCCATCTCCAGCCAACTAATCAAGATTGGTAAAAAATTGCATCTAAAGCAAAGGAAGACATGCTTACTAAGTTTGAGCTTGGTGGACTTGTACACCATCCAATCTTTTGTTTCAAACAGATATACATCAGAAATGGGACTGCACATGCCCATGGGGTTATAGACTTATAGTTATGAAAAGATGTTTTCTTGTTCAAATTATTTGTAAGAAGCACCCTCACAATGCTTCTGTAGTCTCCAGCCAATTTGTTACAAGGGTGTGGATGGATGCAGACAAGCATGACAACTTATCCTTGAAAAAACTACATACTTGTAGAAGCTAAACAGCATTTTAGGACACTGTCAAGTTCTAATCTCATTTTCGAAGGTTGACCTTTGTTGAGGAATGTTACATTTTTTTAACGCACGAGCTCCTAAAAAAGTACTACGATATTTTTTTAGAAGCTACTTGGTGTTTAAAGTTGAGTTGCTTTATTTATTAGCTAGGGATCTGTCTGTACCGCACTCCTAGATGCTAACTCGAAATGAATCAGACAACCTGTTGTTTTCTTGTTTGAAGGACTATGTTACATTGACAGCGAAGCCTGCTATTTTGCAGCTTATGGACTAAGTACAATTTATCTTTGTTTACTTGGATTCTCTGATATATGCTCAGTGCTTACACAGTTGTATATGTTCCACCATTGTGCTACTATATACTTTCACCAGGAGGCAGCTCTCTGAATTTGCATGGTTCCAATTTTAAGCCTATTTTCTTTTAGAACTTGTAGTTCTAGAACTTTACTTTCCTGCTTTCTTTCTTTTGTGCAGCATCTACTGAAATCCGCCAAACATATATACAGTTCCTTGGAGCAGTAGTTGAAACAATGGGTGGTGAGGTTGTACATGACGAATTTCAAGATGCAGCAAAGGACATATACTATTTGTTCTCTAATGTTGGCATGGATTTTGACACCGACAAAAGAGTTTCCGAAAAAAAGTAAGTAGCAGCTCTTAGTTTTGTTTCTTGAAAAGCTCATGGACATCTTTGTTAAAGGTTTTGTCATGGAACCATGGTAGTGTAATATATATGTGGCTTAAAATTTTGTTGGTATTTTGACTATGACCTTCGACATGGTGGTTAGTCATAGGTGGTTGTTGCTTCCTATTTTGCTGATGTATGGGATTTTATGAGTTGGATTTTATTTTGTCAGTATGATTTGAGGTATCTCATCACAGTAGCAAAAAAAGTGATAGTACCTCAGTGTTGAGTCTCTTGACTAAAGGTCGCATGTTCCTTGTTGCATATCTGGTAGTGGTATGCATCCCCCCTACTGATTTGGCCCGGGCCCCGTGCAAGGTCTTGAGCACTATCCCTTTCTATTTTTGCATGTCTGAAGAAAAAATATACATTTTAACCTAATATAAGGTAGTTATTATCAAAATAAGTGCATTTTTTCAACAAATGAGAAATTATTTCTGGTAACTTTATTTTGTTAGATTCAAAAATATATATTTCCTCTCTAAATTTTCATATTTTCATCTTCAAAATGCATTTTCTAGTGTGCTCAGATGACATTGACCTCACTGGAAAAAGTTTTCCACATACATTTTGCATCACGGTTATAGTTTACTTAATGTATATTTTTCATGTTTCTGCAGTACAGACTTTTGCTTACAATATGGTACAATAGTTATTTGCATCCTGTTTCAGTCATCCCATTGGCTGGTGGCTGGTGGGCATAGCCTGGTTCAATTTAAATTCACACACACACACACACACATTTGGAATAGAATCTAAAGGGGTGATAGTAGGCTTGCAGGCATTTAACTTGCGTCCTTCCTGCTTTACCTTGAACGTCAATGACAAAAACAGTTTTGCAGAATCGTGGGGAACTTGTTAATGCCACCCAACATGTATTATTTGTGCTAAAATCCGAGAAGACACCCTCGAATAATCAGTCACGCATGCCTAGTTATGGAACACAGGTATTGAAGTGCTATTTATTTATTTTTTTCATTTTCATTTTTGTTTCATATGAGATATGTATGATTATTTGTTCTTTCTCTTAGGTCACTATTTAAACAGAAACTGAACGCCAAGTGGATAAACTCCGTCGCAAAGAAGAAAGAAGATATAGGTGTGGAGTGGATCATTGCAATGATCTTGATTTTGGTGCAGACAATTTTATGTCATTACTCCAAGCTAGTGAGAAAAAGCAACCATTTGATGATCTGGTTGGAACTGGGCAGGGTTCAGAATCCTTTTTGGTCAGTGCTCTTCCTCAAGGTACTGTAAGATCAGTTCACAAAGGTTACGAAGAAGTTAAAATTCCACCATCATTTTCAGCACCAATGAATCCTAACGAAAAGCTGGTATCATTCTCTCTTTTCTAATTGTTTTTATGTCTACCTATTCTTATACCTTAGAAGGTTTGATGGCCTATATTTAATTCTTTGTCTTGGTTGGTTTTACTTCTGGGTCCCAGTAGATCTTTTCATTATGTAAAATTAAGGATTAGTTGGAATGATGAAAATAAGTTGAGTCCTCTCTTTTATAAACTAGATGTCGTCGTCTTTGTTTTCCTCAGAGATCCATGTAGAGTAAATTAACACAAACAAGCACACTTGCATACACACGATGTCAACCAAATTTGTTTCAACAACTGCGATGTGAAAAATCTATACTTTATTCTTGGCAACATGAACCAACTTCTTTCTCACATTTTTTTGCACAAAACAGAGCAAGTATTAGATTGACTACATTGATCTTCATTGCTAGCTTATAGCACATTATGTTATTCCCCTTTCCCTCTTATCTTAATATTTTGGTCTCTGGGTCGTCGGTGCTGCTTATGTTCCGATCATGGAGAATAACTGTGCCATGGTCACCTCTTTTTTTGTTCAGTGTGACCATAAAGTTGTTGATAACGTTTGCTGTAATTTTTGGTGAAAGCTATGCCAATTCGGGTGGTGAGGTAAACCATTTCCGGACTTATTGAGCACTTTTCAGTCTTCCTACTCAGGAGTGGAAATTATGGTCTGTTTCTTCTGTGCTACGATGGAATAGTTGGACTCTACACAGAGTCCTTCTAGAAAAAGGAGACATCCTGTTAACTCATATTTGGGTATCAATATTACAATGAGTATGTTGATTTTGATGTGTGCATTGGCTTCTCAGGCAATTTATGTTTCAAGGAAAAGGTTGTTTTCTTGTTAGCATACTTTTGTTGGTGGGGCTACTATTTACCTAGGAAGCACGGATACGGATACGGGTATCAGATACGACATGACACGGACACGGGGATACAACATTTTTGTAAAAAGTAGGATACGGATACGGTGATTAAAATATTAATTAAAATATAAATAATATATTTAATTTTTTATAACTCAGTGTAATAATTAAAATACTTAAATATTACCAAATTAGCAATTGTTAATCCAAACAAAACATTCATAATTCATTGATAGAAGTAAACAACGTTTTCACTAACACAAGATAAATGTCACAAATACGTGTTTCTCAATCATTGTTTGACATCCAAGAGATCTTCAAGTGAAACATTGTCATTAGCAAAAAGAATAACTTCCATATGTGGTTCATCAAGCGAAAAACCCTAAAACATTTAAAGGAAAACCCTTAAAACATTTAAAAACTACACAATCAGTCATGTCCAACACAAGATACGCGTGTCCGTGAAGTATCTGGGTGTATCCACGACGTATTCGATAATGTGAATTTCCCATACTACCCGGATACACGTACCATATTGGACAAGTATCCGTGCGTAGTAGACGTGTATCGGTATCCGATGCGAGTACGGTATGGGTACGGAAGGTGTTTTGAAGTATCCGTGTTTCCCAGCTATTTACCTATGTCTTATGTTGTTTCTTTTCTGTTTTCCTTTCTGGACTGAATAGTGGATGTACCTCTTTTAGATATTCTATACGAGAAAAAAGTCATATGGGTATATGACTTAATATTTATATAAAAGAAGATTTAGAAACGAAATTCCTCGATCTCTTCCTTGAAACATACCTGTAGTATAAACTACTTTTTTATTGGAAGGATTTATAAACCAGTATATGTTGCTTCTAGGAATTCCTTGTTTTTGTATACCTCCCATTTCATATCGAAAAAAGGAAATCCCGTTGTTTTGTGTGTGTGCAATAGTCCATGTAGGACCTTAGATCGGCATCATGAGCACCCCTTTTATTTTTTTAATTAATTACTAGCATGTCTGGCCATCTTGTATCATAAACACATCTTTATACACCTCAATAAAATGTTCCCACAATCTCATTTTGTGCCTTATCCTATGCCAAATCACTTCATGAGATGAAGAATGTGTCCACAGTAAATCCTTAATACATCATAAGATGAGGTCCAAAATCATATAACAATTTAAATGTTTCTGATTAGATTTCCCATATGCCTTGTTTTCCTGCATTGCATGTACATTGTTTCGGAGCTTGTTCATTTGGGTAAAAACTTTTAATTTATAATCTTTGACATTCTTTCAAGATTGAGATAAAAGAATTGGATGATTTTGCTCAAGCTGCTTTCCAAGGATACAAGACCCTTAATCGCATCCAAAGCCGTATATTCCAAGCAACTTATAACACAAATGAGAATATCCTGGTAAATTCTTAAACTGTCTTATACTAATTGTATTGTTCTCCACTTGAATCTTCTTGAGGATTTGAATAAATGCAGGTTAGTGCTCCAACTGGTGCAGGAAAAACATAGCTATGATTGCTGTCCTACATGAGGTATCATATCAAATCATAGCAAGTTATAAAAATTACAAAATGTTGTCTACGTAGGCTTGCTGTAGATAATTAATGGATGCCATTTTTGTAGATAAAGCAACACTTCCGTGATGGCGTCTTGCACAAAAATGAGTTTAAAGTAGTATATGTTGCTCCTATGAAGATAGTGTTTCATTTTTTTATTTTTTAGGAATCATTTCTTCGTAAGTGTTATCTCTTGACAGAGTGTCTTCACAGGCACTTGCACCGGAGGTGACGTCTACTTTTAGCCATCAGTTAGCTCCACTGAATCTCACTGTGAGAGAACTAACAGGGGACATGCAGCTATCTAAGAATGAGCTAGAAGAAACTCAAGTGACATACTCACTCTTGCTTGTTGTACCTCTGAATTTTCCAATGTACATATTTGTGTGTAAAATTTTACCTTTTTTCTGTGTCTGCAGATGATTGTTACTACACCTGAGAAATGGGATGTTATTACACGTAAAAGTAGTGACATGTCGATGTCAATGTTGGTGATGCTCTTAATAATTGATGAGGTGCACCTACTGAATGATGATAGAGGTCCTGTTATTGAAGCCTTAGTTGCTCGAACCCTTCGTCAGGTAATTTTACATGGACATTATGTGAATGACAACTTTGATAATAATACACCACTAAAAAGAAATCACAATAATTGTAAACAGAACTGGTATTAGCTTTTATTCTCTGAAAATCTTTCTTATGTAAGAGAATATTGAAATTGTAAAAAAGGCTATTCACGTTTTGCCTTTTATGGTGGTCCTTGACTCGAGGAATACTTTTCTTGATCTGTGATTTTTTCCTAGATATTGGAGTTGTGCAGTTGGAAATATGTTTATTTTTCATTCTTTGTTTATATCATCATAATTTTATCCAATCCATCCAACTTACAGGTTGAATCAACACAGTCCATGATCCGAATTGTTGGCCTGTCTGCAACCTTGCCGAATTATTTGGAGGTTGTATTTGGTATACTATTATATTTTGTTTCATTTCTCTAACTGATCTTTTGCCCTTCCTCATGCTAAGTTTCAATGTCCAGGTTGCACAATTTTTACGAGTAAATCCCGAAGGAGGGTTGTTCTACTTTGATTCCACATACCGTCCAGTTCCTCTTGCACAGCAGTACGTTGGTATAAGTGAACCAAATTTCGCGAAGAAAAATGAGCTTCTAAACAGTATCTGCTACAATAAGGTGTATGCTGCCTGACTAAATTCAGATGATGGTTTTTGATACAAAACAAGTAGTAGTTTTGAATTTCTTGTGATTCTATTTTAGGTTGTGGATTCAATAAAACAAGGTCATCAAGCAATGGTTTTTGTCCATTCACGAAAGGACACAGGGAGAACTGCAAGAGCGCTGGTTGGTTTCTTGAAAAATATCTGAACTCCTAAAGTACCCTATTTTGTCTAGGATGATAGAAATAAAACTTGTGTACTTTTGATAATTGTTGAGTTTTTCTTTGTTTAACTCATAGCCTGCTAATAAAAGTGGAATCCAATATATTGATAGCACAAAAACTATAATTTTGACATTGTAGATGTGATTGTAGCTTTCAAATCTTAATCTGAAGCCACATCAAATGGGTCAGCGATAAAATACATAAACACAAAGGAACCAAAAGTTTAGTTGGACCTATGGAGTTTGTTTGCCCTTTTACCGCTTATGCCGACCTATTTATGCCAATGATTTCAGTTAAAAATAATATTTGTGCAACTACCTTTTGTTGGAAGTAATTAAATATGTCATTGTGAATTTTAATGTTTTCTCATTGATATATTTTTCCTGGTGTTTGAATCATTTAGTGATTACCTCATAAGGCTTAAGGACATTTAAATAAGTAGAATATTTCACAATATGAAATTATAGAGGATATCTCATGTTTGTTTTACAAATCATGAAAGATGTGTTATACTTCAAACTCATAGATTGTTAAGTGACCGTCTGATCCTTCTTTGGTAATGTAACCTCGAAGTAGATTGTTTTGTGATGTTCAACCTGGGTGTAATGGCATTGGCCTTGGCTAGTGAAGAGTGGCAGAGTGACCTTGAGGGAATGAGTGTTGTTCCCCACAGAAGGGGCTAGACTGATCATTAAGTGGAGGGTTGCAGAGGAAGGAGATTATATGAGCGTTCCTGGAAGAGAATTGTCCAACACAAAGTTGGAATTCGTTGTTGGGGGTAGTGAGGGAGGGGGAGGGGGGGGGGGGGGTATTGCAACTTTAGCTTTCCTTTAGAATGCATTGTATCTATAAGACTTTGGACTCTACAACTAGGGGAGGGAGATAAGGTCGTGGGTTCGCGCCTCGCTGTTGACAACCCATTGATCATAATTAAATTAATAAAATCAACCCATCCATCAAAAATATGAGCATAATTTGTTTTGTAAATTGTAATAGTAAATTTTATAATTCTTGACGGTTGAGGAAGATTTCTTTCAATGTGGAATCGTGTTTAGACGATCATGGGTGATTATTGATGGTTAAGGACAGTCTGTGGAATCTCATCAGTGGTTGTGGTAGATCTCTACATATTCAATGGCTAGGAACACCAAACCTTACTTAAGGGCTAGCGAGGTTACCCTCATTTGAAAGAGCCTCTATACGAGTCTGTCGAGGTGGTTACAATAACCTTTTCTAGTGGAATACAAGCCCATAATAGAATGGATATGAGTGGCTTAGCAAACCAAAACAAAGTGACAAGCAACAATTATAGAACTTAATCACTTTACTTTTGTGTATCTTTGGTAACCTTAATAGAGTGTTTGCAGCACTTTACATGCTTAACATTTATTGGTCTTATTCTTGATATTGTTGGTGGCGGACTGAGCTGGCTCAAAAAGCAGAGCAAACCGAACTCTTTGCGAATGAAACGCACCCACAATTTAAATTAATGCAGGTATCCTCCTCCTTATATTTAGAGTGTAATTCCTCCTCCTCCTTATATTTAGAGTGTAATTAAAATCAACTTACCCAATGCCTCAAAGAGGCTCTCACATGAGCGAGGTGGGTTGGGGTGGGTGGGGGTCAAACTTATGCAGCCATACCTTGATAATCAGAGAGGTTGTTTTCAATTGACCAATTGATTCATTGCACAATCAATAGTTTTCCATTACACAATAAGTAAGAAAGTTTATGGCTTACCGAGTCATTTTGAGTGAGTCCATTTGAATCCAATATGTCAAAAAATAGACTCGTTGGAAACGGACATCATTAGAGTGTTACTAAAATAAAGGATTGATTATTGCAGAAGGAAGTCCAAAAGTCAAGAAATCGAGAACTGGTTGAGCTATTTGAATATGGCATTGGTATTCATCATGCTGGTATGCTAAGGGCTGACATAGCCTTGACTGAACGCCTATTTTCTGGAGGTCTTCTTAAAGTACGTCAAGTTCTTCACCTAATAGCTTAAATTTATGAATATAACATATACGATATGGTTTCTTTCATCTATCCAGGTCCTTGTATGTGCTGCAACATTGGCTTGGGGTGTAAATTTACCTGCACATACGGTTGTCATAAAGGTAAGGTATATCAAAAATTTATATTTTTTTGTTTATTTTGGTCGAATCATTTCTGCGGTTGAACTGCATGACAAGTTGGTTCTGTATAAAATCATGTTGCTGCCTTATTTGCACAGATATTCCAACTTTACTTTTACTATTCCCTTAGAATGTATTTTAACTACCAGAGTTAGGACCCTATAGCTAAATCATTTAATCTTCTATTCAATCTAAAACTCTTCAAAACACCCAAGTTATAGTTTCTGGTAAAATCTTATGTAGGGAACACAAATATATGATCCAAAAGCTGGAGGTTGGAGAGATCTAGGAATGCTTGATGTTATGCAGGTAATATCTGTTGGTAAATTGTTGTATACTTGAAAATCCGCATTTTTTTACATTTTAAATGTTGTTTAGATTTTTGGGCGTGCTGGAAGGCCACAATTTGATAAAAGCGGTGAAGGAATCATAATAACTTCACACGATAAGCTGGCATATTACCTACGACTATTGACTGATCAACTCCCTATAGAAAGTCAGGTATGTTGCATTATAAAAAACCATGCAACTTGAGTTGTCCATGGGAAAATATTCTTCCTTTTCTTCATTTAATCTTCAATTAATGATTCAAGATTGTGATTATTTGCTCTATATGCCACTATCATCATACCAAGTTATGAAGTTCTTGGGATTTGAGTTAAGTGAATTTCTGTACAAAGTTACATTTGTTGTATTATTTGGCTGAATTGTAAACTTGCACTACTACGTTCTCAAGCTTAGAAGTCTTAAGGCAGAGAGAAATTGGTGGTTAAGAAAAAGGTGTTGGTGTCTTTACAGTCAAAGGTCCTAAAACAATAGCATTGTTACTTGCTAATAAAATGTATTTGGGTCTGTGTAAAAAAAGGGAGATATACTACCAAAGTTTAATAACACCCTTGCTGCACAATCTGTTTTCTGTCTGATAGTAACAAGTAGCAACCTGTCAATCACGTGATAAGGTATATATCACATGATTCCACTATTTTTATTATTTCTAATTTACTTCCATGAAAGTATCAATATCCTGTAGGTAGCTACACCTTGTGTCATGTTTTAGAATTTATTATTCTTCAACTATATCCTGTTATATCGATCATGTGGTACATTGCAGGCGCGTAAGGATGATGTACGCAACCATATTTAAGGCTAGGACAAGCATAACGATATTTCTAGTGTTAACATCTCTTTCCATACGCTTCTCAAGAGAGAGAAGAAAAAATAAAAGAAAGGTCGCTTAATATAAATAGAATTTACTCTTTTCTCCCGAGATTTTGCTGTGCATGGCCACTTTATTATAATCAACGAGTTGCTTGTCTAGTACCACGGCATTTCCATATTAAAGTTCCTGATTAATCTGAAGTCACTGATACATGATCATCACCCTTTAGTTGAATTTCTTTGTGCCGTTTATGTAAGGATACTTGTTTATTATGGCCTTTTTGATTTCACAATTATGTTTACACTTTTACCTGTGTTTATGCAGTTCATTAGCTCATTGAAGGACAATCTAAATGCAGAAGTTGCTTTGGGAACAGTAACAAATGTCAGAGAAGCTTGTGCTTGGCTTGGCTATACTTATCTCTTTATCAGGATGAAGAGAAACCCTTTGGTGTATGGTATTGGATTTTATCATTTACATGACTGAGCATTTTATCATTTGCATTTTCAACATTCATAATGGATTACAACTTGTGGAACATCAGTATCTATGTCAATGTTGTTTAATTTATGTAATCGTACCCTGAGAAGAAAATCAGCATTCTCATCCCTTGTCATGCAAAAGATAACAAAGAACTGTAATTCTTTGGTGCCAATTTGTAAGCGCTTAATAGTGTGTTCTCAATTACCATGCAATTATCCTTATACTGCCATGAGTCAGGAATGTTGTCACCTCATCATGTATGATATTGTATGGTACTTATTCTAGGTACTACAATGTGCTGGTGATAGTAACGAGATGTCCCATTACCATTTGTAACAACGAACATGTTTGCCTCTTACAAATGACCAAGTCATATATGTCACAAGTTATTTTAATTTCTCAAAGCTTGGTATGGGTAACCTTCATGTTTTGTGGCTTCTAGCTTCTAAAAATCTAAACTTGTAGTAGCCATCACATGGAATTGATCTGGTAGGAGAACATCAAGTGTCCAATATTGGTGGTTCAGTTTTGCATGGGTAAACTTCTGTTTTCCTTCGATTTTACTCTAAAAATGCAGAGGCCGTCCCAGTAAATGTCAGCAGGCCTTTATGATATTAAAATGAGATTGCAGATTTGCCTGCACTACAGAGGGAAAAGTTCTGATATGCCGTTCATCTTTGTTGTTTTGGGCTCTAATATTTAACTTATAATGTCCTTTTTTTAGGTTATTGGAGACCCTTCACTTATTTCCAAGCAGCGATCTCTTATTATTGATGCTGCACGTGCACTTGACAAGGCCAAAATGATGAGATTTGATGAGAAAAGTGGCAACTTTTACTGTACAGAATTTGGTCGTATTGCTAGCCATTTTCTATATACAGTATACAAGTGTTGAGACTTACAATGAAATGCTAAGGCGACACATGAGTGATAGTGAAGTAACTACTGAACATATTCTTTTATTACATTATGTCCAAACGTCCATTAACAGCTTCCATAAAGTTTCATCTTTTTATTTTTCATATTAGCAAGTATCATGGATCGGTGCTTTTCAGGTTATTAACATGGTTTTCACAAATGATGCATTTGTGTTACAAATTAACGATTATGAATATGATATAAACTTTTGAGTTTATAAAAATAATGGAATTTTTTATTGCCACTTATTCTAAAAATGATGCAAGTTTAGGTTATGTATATACCAATGTGACAATAGTACAAATGGTATATCAGAAAAAGACATGACCTGGTTAACATGTACCAAATGAGGTATACTTCATTTGAAAATTCACCTTTCTTTTAAATGCATGTTTTTCTTCTGACATAAATATCTACGAAATTTCAGGCATTTCATGTTCTGTATCACTCAGACAGTAATGTCCTTTTAGGAGCACCAACAGGTAGTGGAAAGACAATATCAGCTGAACTCGCAATGCTTCACCTGTTCAACACCCAACCTGACATGAAGGTTGTTATCCTTTCTCTAAAAAATCGCCCTTGGCAACAGAATATACAAATCTAGGCTTACATGAAGACTCGCAAAAAAATACATTGTTTCAAATAAAATGCTTTCCTGGCATTCTTCAAGGACACTTGTGGTTTCCTCAATATCATATATTCTTTCAGGTCATCTATATTGCCCCCTTGAAGGCCATTGTTCGTGAAAGAATGAACGATTGGAGGAAATGGCTGGTTGGTCAACTAAGGAAAAAGATGGTAGTATTTCCTTTTGTTTACCAGGAGTCAAGCACATGATAATATGATACAATTGGAACCTTATATTCCCTTAACAACATTAACTCTAGGTGGAGATGACTGGTGATTTTACTCCTGATATGATGGCACTTCAATCCGCGGACATCATAATTTCAACCCCAGAAAAATGGGATGGCATCAGCCACAATTGGAATAGTAGAAGTTATGTGATGAAGGTTGTATGCTTCTTATTTAGCATTTTCTTTTTCTAGAATTCTGTATCTGTTTTGAACGAATAAATGTGTTTCCAAACAATTTTAGGTAGGTCTTATGATCTTAAGATGAAATCCACCTTCTTGGCGCTGATCGAGGACCAATTCTTGAGGTATTTCTCTAATTATCTAATCTTTGCTTACTTGTGGACATGTATCTTTCCTTATTTTTGTTTTTTAGAGAAAAGGTATCAAATAGTTGAAAGATGAATGACCCCATTAGTGTTTTGTTTATTGAAATATTATGTTTAATATCTTAATAAAAAGACTGAAAAATGATACAATTTTCTTAATTTATTTACTTTGGATGTAAATTTCCAGACTTCTTGGCACTAAAGTTGAAAAGCACATAGTAGGATTACAATGCAGAAGCAAGGGCATTGTGTTTACCACCTAATGCTGTTGCAATTTGGCAGTGGTTTTGACACCTAAGCAATTTGTAAGGACTGTGGCACGTCTCAACGAAATTTATAAATGTATAACTATAAACCCCGATCTCACTTCATTGTGATTTGTTTCCAAAAAGACAATTTTCAGAAGAAACTTACTAACAAATATAAAATCTAGGTCTATTATTTTATGGCCATTTTGACATATCAAACTGCTCATATTTAATTATAAATGTTTGTTTTGAAGATTTCTAGCTACACCTTTTCTATAAAGATTTCAATCCACCAACTCAGCTACGTCTGATGTTGGTATGCATGTATTTAGTTTTCTGACATGTTGGGTAGATCTTCTTAATGTTCCATGTCATGTTTCCAACTTGATTAATATTTTATATTTCTAGGTTATTGTCTCCAGGATGAGATATATATCATCCCAAACAGAGTGTGCAATACGTTTTGTTGGCTTATCAACCGCATTAGCAAATGCAAGGTATTTAGCATGTAATTCCAGTGACAGGCTTAAGTTTTTATTCATAAGTAATGCATATTTTTTAACTTATACAATTAAATTCTTCATAGGCGAATAATGATATTTTTTAAATTTATGCATCACCAATGAAAAAATAGTAGTAAAAAAATAAGGCAGCATGGGTTTTTCTACATTAGTATCGTACTTAAAGCCAAATTTGAATGAAGTTCATATATCTCTCAGATGTTGTAGTTCATGTCGAAAATGAAGTACTCTTTTCTTGCAAGTAGAACGAAAAGACAGTTCTAAAATGATTATTCTTTTCTCCCAGTAATTTCTAATTATTTGTACTTCGCTATCATTCTTCCTCTTAGAGAGTGAACAACCCGTAGGCCAACTTAAATTAATCATGTGCTATGCACTGAACAGGACTCAGTACTTCTACGCGGCATGTCAAAATTAATTTATAATGCTTCTTTTTGCACCATTGACTTGTCCCAAATTGCTTCAGGGATTTAGCTGACTGGCTAGGTGTTGGCGAGGCTGGTCTTTTCAACTTCAAGCCCAGTGTTAGGCCTGTCCCTCTTGAAGTTCACCTCCACGTAAGTTGAAGTTATTAGCTTGAACTTGAAGTGACCATCCTTTTCCTTTTATATACTTAGTACAAATATTTATAGACTTTTCATTATGAATTCTATGGTCTACATGGTCATTCACTCTATGTAATGTATTTATGATTTATGATATTTTTGTACTTTGTGCATGTTTGGAATTCTCTTGGTTAAACATGTATCCATAGTTAATCCATCTAATTTCGATAAAATCATTACTGCTAGAGCTACTATGAGGTCATATCGAGCATTTGATCAGTAGAATTCGCAAACATATGCTGCAGGGGTTTCCTGGAAAATTTTATTGCCCAAGAATGAACAGTATGAATAAGGCTGCATATGCTGCTATATGTACTTATTCTCCTTGCAAGCCTGTGTTGATCTTTGTTTCATCTCGACGCCAAACCAGACTTACCGCACTGGATCTCATTCAGGTGAGGAGCTCCTACAAATATCTTCTTTATAATGGCAGAATCTTAGCGATCAAAAGTATAGTGACAGAATCATTATGGATTATACATTTAATAATTGGTACGATGCCTGGCCTTTTTTCTGAATCACAGTATGTAGCATCTGATGAACATCCTAGACAGTTTCTCAATATACCAGAAGAATCTCTGGACATGGTTCTGACACAAATTACTGATAACAATTTGAGACAATACTCTTCGATTTGGCATTGGGCTGCATCATGCGGGATTGAATGATAAAGACAGGTCCTTGGTAGAAGAACTTTTTGGAAACAATAAAATTCAGGTAACTCAGGCATATCTTGATTTATGGTTTGTAAACATGTAGATGAAAAAAGTAGCAACTGACTGTTTCTTCTCTGGTACATCTCTGACAGGTACTAGTAAGTACAAGCACTCTAGCATGGGGTATAAACCTCCCTGCTCACCTGGTTATTATTAAGGTGGCATCGGACTCCTTGTTCTCCAGAGACTAGTTTGAGTGGTCTATAAACTTATCCAGTGGAATGTCCTTGCAATGCAGGGAACAGAATTTTACGATGGAAAAACCAAGAGATACGTGGACTTCCCAATAACAGACATATTGCAAATGATGGAGCGTGCAGGTCGTCCGCAATATGACCAGCATGGCAAAGCAGTTATTTTAGTTCATGAACCTAAAAAGAGTTTCTACAAAAAGGTTAAGCAATTTTTTTATATTACATATGAAATTCTTGATTTGACTTTTATTTAATAACGATTTACATCTTTCTGACAGTTTTTGTATGAGCCCTTCCCAGTAGAAAGTAGTTTGAGGGAGCAGTTGCATAACCACATCAACGCTGAGATTGTTTCTGGTACGATAAGTGGCAAAGAAGATGCAATGCATTATCTGACATGGACTTACTTGTTTCGCCGGCTGGTATGACTATTGCTATGATTTTGTGTGATTCACATGTTTTTAATATATTTCTTGAAATCTGAATATGTTTCTTTTAATTGGATAACGGAGAGAAGTCCTCCAAATAGTTCAACAGAGATGTGCCATCATAGAGTTGATCAGGTTGCATAGTACCATATCATGCTAATAAATGCATGACTAATAGGTTACAATAGTAGATAATAGAACTTTTTGGTCATATTAGCAAGCAATATCTATATGTTCAGATCTTTGCAAGCTGTCTGTAAGGAACTCCGTGCCCCTTAGGTGAAGGGCCTCCAACATCCTCTTGGTGTTGTCCCTACTTCCGTGATCACCTGATAAATGTCCCCATTAAATCTCTTCAATAGTTTTTTTTATGTAGGTCATATAGACTTCACTGCCACTACCAGCCTTGTCAGGGTCCCTGTGAACCCTTTGGAGGCTTGGAAATATGAATTTCTAGGATATCCGTCTGAAGCCCTCCTTGATGAATTTGGCCAGTTTTAAGTATTCTTCACATTCTACCATATAATCCCATGGTAAAGGTAGTCAAGAAAGAGTTATTGTTGCCCCCATTCATGCAACATCGAAATACTAGGATCATCCTCAACTCCGTTGTCTGTCCTGTGTTGGTAGTTTATTTAGTGAAGTTTGTCCTAAAATAAAAGAGACGTGTACCATGTGATGGGGAAATCAAGTAATTTCATCTCTACCCAAACTGCTTTTGCCCTTTAAATCTAGTGATCCGCCCTGCAGATCACGATGTGAAATCTCCTATCATTCAATATTACCGTTATAAGTTTGTAATTAGATCGATTTGTCAATTGTGCATATTTTGCCTGAATTTTCTTGATTTGGGCGACACTGTAAGTATATCTAGAGTTGGAGACTTGGAGTGTGGCAACTTTACATTCCATTGCTTAGGTATTTGTTTACTGTAAAATCTATAGTGGTATTTCAATATCTTATTTAAGCCGGTTGCTGTAGTTTTCCATGAGAGGTGGATAGGGGTGCAAACGGACCGAGTACAGATCAGATATGGGTATGGACCATATACGGACACTGATCAGATACAAATATGAACCATATAGTCATATATGGATACAAAGAGTGGAGAAATGTATCACATTCAAAAATTTTAAGAAGGTTCACAATGTTTCTTGAAGTGTATGAGGTGGCCAAGGAGTGAAGGTGTATCCTCCTGCGGTTTGTTCGGTTTTCTACTCATTTTCTTGAATCATAATATTCAGGTGTCCACTATAATCTTTTCAAATAATTACTTGCTCTTTTTTCTTTTCTGATCATCTTTCTCTAAAGATTGTGCCGCGATTGTGGTGTTGGGGGTTGTAAATTAGCTTCCAGATTATGAATTTTATTGCATGTCCCAAAGTATGACTTTTGAGACGAGCTTACGGAGAATTGTGTTCAAAATCCTTGTGCTAGAAGAGTTTAGTTGTCTTAAAGTGTCATCTACCTATCTGAAAATTCAAGAGAGTACACTGCTATGGTTTTTTTAAATTACCTGAATCCTGCCCAGGATTGTTACAGGACATATCACAACTTAGGTGATAGTTGATTGACTTAGAAATCAGCATGCTCAAAAAGATGATTGCATGTGTATGGTGATGTTTGAAAGATATGCGCATGTGCAATTAGCTATCCTGTTTGGAATTGTCATCCATCAGCGCATCACTGCATACTTCACTCATTTCTTATTATATTATATAATGCACGTCTTCTGCATCAAGTGTTATTATCTGTCAACATCTATTTGGGTGAAACGATACAGTCTGAAAGTTTTTTCTGTACAGGTTGTTAATCCTTCATATTATGGTCTTGAAGATGGTGAAACACAAACTCTTAATTTGTTTTTGTCAAGGTTAGTAATTTATCAAACTTATTATATGTGTTTTTGTGAATTTTCGTTTTCCTGTATCCCACTGTAGTGTTTTTCCTTTTTTTGGGAAATCAGGTTGGTCCAGAACACTTTCGAGGATTTAGAAGACAGTGGTTGTATCAAAATGCAGGATGACACTGTTCAGGCACTAATGTTGGGATCAATAGCTTCTCAATATTATCTCAGGTACACTTCAGTATCAATGTTTGGGTCAAATATTGGACCAAACAATTCTCTGGAAGTAAGTGTCTTATAAAATGTCCATTGTATACGAACAAATTTTGGTTATGCATCTTACATCCTGCCAATTTTGGAATCGTAGGTTTTATTGAACATTCTTTCTGGTGCTTCCGAATACGATGAGCTCCCTGTGAGGCATAATGAGGTATTTTGTGTTGAACTGGGTTTGTTTACCTTTATGCTGGACCATACTCCATGGTTACTACTTGTGACAGCTTTGTGCTTTGCACACAATTATTTTCAATTTAGATGAAATCAGTGAGTTTCTTTTAATAGATAATCATGGTTTTAATGTTGCATATGTGAACCTGTGTGGTTGGGTGCCCCAGGGTTGCATATGTGACCGTGCGGTCACAAAGCGGCCGTACAACTGTAAAATTAATTATTATTTTTTAATTACAAGAAATGCAAAAAATAGGAAAAATCAGGAACAATATATATAAAATACCTAGGTGATTTGGCTCTGACAAAACAGCCAGTTCATCAGTGTCATTGCCTCACTGGAAATCTCGTCTACCCATCAAACCACTAGGTATATTTTCATTTATTAAGTTTTAACTTTTAAGTATTACAAGTACAAGTACAAAACTTCAGAATGTGAAGCTTGAGCACTTGGAAGATGGAGAATGGGAGTGATTGAGAGTTGAGAGATTATGTGAGAATGAGAGTTGTGAGGAGAGTAGAGGGTTTCAGGGGTATTTATAGGGCAAATTAGGGGGGGAAATGCAATTTCCCTCTCATTATTTTAATCTCCAACGACTATATAGCCGTTGGAGTTTGTGCGGTCACACAGTGTATTGTGCAACCACACACTCTAATTGTGTGACACACAGTTCGCACTGTGCGTCACACAGTGCTGTTGCCCAACGGATAGTTGACCCAACTAACCGTTGGGCCGCATATGTGACGCACAAGTCACACTGTCTTTGGTGCGACTGTGCGGGGGTTGCATATGCGACCCCAACCTTCCCGGTCGCATTGTGTGGCCACATACCGAGTATGTAGCCGCACATTAAAACATATGAGCTAATGATATAACACAAAAAAATGCTACTGTTATTGAACGGTAGTTGTTAATGCGTAGTTCACAATTACATTGTGACAACTTGAGATGTTGACACCTATCATGGTTTATCTTCCCAATACATAGTATATTCAAGTGATAAGTAGAATTTGAACATCAAAAGACACTTGATTCAAGATGTTTACATTGTTTATAAAATTATAAGCTAAAAAACAAAACTAATACATTTGTTGCACAGACAAAAATAATTTTCTAATTAATCTTAAACGACAGAAAAATGAGTTATATCAAGAAATTATAGTATATAAATAACAAAGAAGATAGTCATTCACAAAGTAGAGAATGATTATGGCATCCTGATTGAAGTTTGTCAATAGCAAAGAAGGATAAATTATTAGATAATTTTTGAAATATCATGTTGTGTTCTAAATACAATTTTTATAGTTTTTAACATTCTTTATAGAAGTTTGTTGGTTCAGGTTAAAAATTCAAAAATGGAAGGATCCAAATGGCATAATTTAAATTTCACGGGATCTGACCAAGTTTATTCAACAATAGTTATTTTAGGTAGGGTGATGGGACTATAGGACAATATACTTAAAAAAAGGCCGAGGGACTTTTGAAACTTTGATTTTCATTTTTTGAACTTGGCACCCAATTCAAATCATGTACAACACATTATTTGTGGTTTGACCAAATTGAATTTCTGGAACCCGGATCCTCTCCTGCACTCAGCGAATACTGATTCCTAAACAAATATTGCTTGATCTTAGCGAATTTATGAACTTGTTTGAAGCTATTGTTGTGTATTGATTGGTTGAAGCTTGTATGAGGCTATCTTTACGCACTTAAAACTCAGTATTTTGCTGTTGGAGTTGTGTACTCATTATCACTCCCATTTTTTATTAATGGTTATCTATTATTAATAAAAAAAAGTCATTCTAAAGGGTGTACAAACTGTATTGTGTTTATATATAAGAGGGATGTGATGGTTGGATTTTTAAGATTAAAGAGATGTTATGGAGGTAATAATGAGGAGGTATTGCGAATTTGTGATGTTATGGGGTTAAAGGTAATAAGAAGAGATTAAAAGGTGTCGATGGCTTGTTTTAGTGGTTATTATTGCTTGGAAGAGGAAGAGTTAGGTTTTGAAGAGGATGGCTAGGATTGTGTTTAGAAAATCTAAGGGTCAAGATTAAAATGACTAGAGGACCAAAGACCATTCTACGCGGAACTAATGTATTTTACTATTATTATAGATAAGCATGTGAAAAACACATTAGCAAAATAATGTAAATGTCATATTTGAATCTTGATGGCACAATTTCTCTGGAACCTTGAATTCACTCCATTCCCCAGTTGAACTTTGTTGATGCTGGCAGGGGGTGTGAATGAGCAAAAATCATGTATAGTCTCTAATTATTCAGTCTGGTGTGTCCATGCTCAACTTGAGCCTCTAAATTGGTTATTGCTTTATTGGTTTGATTGCTCATTAGACACAGCCAGCGTGGCTCCGGTTATAAGTTTCTGGAGTCTGTTGTGGTGCAAGTTTTGTGAGGCTAGCCTCAATTAAATAAGAGTTTAGCATCCCAGTCCAAGTTTAAGCGAGCTAAAATACAGTACAAGACTTCAAGTTTTGTATGAATGGGACCCATCCGTGTCAGTTATGACTTAAGCAAGGTCGAAATTTAGCTGAGTACAATATTTGAGGCAAACCGAGCCTACAAGCGTAAGTGAGCTTGTCGAGACTGTTAGAGTTGCTAGACCTGCTTGATAACTAACTGCCAACAAATTAAACATGACCACACTTTTTTTTCCAGAGACAATTATCTGATGCTATCAAACAAATTACAACTTACATTTTAAGACTTACATAACTACAACAATGAACCAACTACGCTAGAAATGGGCGTCATCAAGAATCACAGCTCAAGCACATGAAACCTTCACAAAAATCACACTATCAATTATCAAATATATGTTGACAAACATATATACCTTTAGTTTAGAATGTGAACTTATCACTATGTAAGATAAAAAAAAGGAGAGCTAGTGTTCACAGGTGGTAAATGATGTATCCTTTGAAAATACCAGGATTTTGTGAATGGTGGATCGAAAACTTCTTGGCCATGGTGAAATTTTAGGTCTGAGAACAATGAGGGCTAGGCCATGTTGATTTCAACAACACATGTAATGGTATAAGTTCTTTAAGGAAAAGTGGACTGACATTGAGAATGAGTATGGTAGGAGGAATTTACTTTCTCCTTCAAATACTAATGTTTGTCTTTATCATGAAAAGTAGTGGTTTTGTGTTTGTCCACCATTTAAACAATGATTAGTTTTAATTATGTTTTGTGTAGAAATGATAAGTTAGTGTTTGTTAAAACAAAAAAATGAGTCTGAACGATGTTCACATGTGAACATGATTAGGTTTTGGAGTATGCTACAATGTGAATTTGTTATTAAACTAAGGAAAATAAATTTTAAAAATCAAACCTCAATGTGAAGCTATATTACTTTTCGGAACATATGACTTTGTCCTAATTATAAAAGAAACCAGAAAAATATCAAGATAGTGATTCACTTTCAATTAAAAAAATATCTTCAGTCAAATTGCAACAACATTTCTGTAGTTGCAACACACATTTTGAAGAATGGCAAAACATATATAGTATGTAATTCTCTAGTAAATAGATAGTCTTTTGGTGTAACTTTTGTGTTATTCTCATTGATATTTTCCAAAAAATGCATGTTTTTTTGTAACTTAGCATTAATTCTTATTTTAGTATTTTGGCTTACAATTGTACAAGCCATCTAAAAGCTGAACTTGTTACATGTCTAACTAAGCTATTCATTTGAAACCTTCCAATGTACAGAGTTGACACAATTACAAGCATGACTTCTATCAATTTGTTTGGAATTTAGAATCTTCAGATCTTCTCCATTAAATCTCAAGTGCACAAACCTCCATTGCCCCTTATAAATTATATGAAAATACGATGAGGGTTTCATAATAATTGAAAATAGTGATATAATTGGTATAGATATATGTTCATGTCAAATACATATAAGGGGTTCTATCAAAAAATTGCACTGTTGATCTATTTTGGAATCTGCAAATTTGGATGGCTTTCCGTTTGAAACTGCATCAACATGCTTCGTGAGATAAATCTTCCCATCCTCATTTCTTTGTTCATATGTTTCTTAGGAAAATTACAATTGGCAGAAAAAGTTCCATATGCTGTTGACAAAAATTGCCTTGATGACCCACATATAAAGACAAATTTGCCTTTTCAGGTATCGGGAACATGCTACCTTGTAAATTTCATGGAATGATTATGCAACTATGAAGTATGTGAGCTAGTAGTCATATTTGTTGATAATGTTTTTTTGTTTTTTCAGGCCCATTTTTCGCAAATAGAAATGCCGATCAGTGACTATGTCACTGACCTGAAGTCTGTGCTTGATCAGAGTATACGTATTATTCAGGCCATGATAGATGTATCCGCTAATAGCGGATGGCTTTCAAGTGCTCTAACTTGTGTGCATCTCTTGCAGATAGTTATGCAGGTGAATTTCATCTTCTTCAGCTTTCAGCTTAGCCCTGAAGATTGATTAGTACTTAGTAATTTTAATAAAATAAACCATTTCATATAGTATACCATATCCATGTGGATATGAGCCAGTATTGTCAAGGTGTCTTATCAAGCTCATTAAGGTAGCAAGGAGGAAGATATGAGCAAATTATTCACGAATATGCCATGACAATACAAGTTTGATAGGGTGGAGTGAACTTTTACTTGTCCTTATCATTATCCCAGATCAGTTTCTCTTTAAACACGTCGATTGGTTATATTCTTTCCTATATATTGCTAGATAAGCTTCCGATCTACATAATTTCCTGTCCTTTCCCGGTTTTATTTTGTTATTCCAGGGTTTATGGTTTGAACGAGATTCTTCCCTTTGGATGCTACCATGTATGACTGATGATCTTATGAGCTACCTCAACAATAAAGGTGTATCAAGCATGAAAGAACTGTTGGAGTTCGCTGATAAAGAAGTGCGCAAATTTCTCTATGATTGCCCAATTTCTGATCTTTATCAGGTTAGTTGACTGAATGCCAAGTCACTTTCTGGTTTCTGTTCAATAAGAAACTAGTTCTTGTGAGATGAATTTCAATTTTTGCTCTTACCTATTGAATCATCTTATCAATTTGAACAGAATATGCAGTTCTTTCCTCGTGTTAACGTGAAACTCAAAATTCAGAGAAAAGGTGACGTAAACCAGATTCTTTCAATATCACTAGAGAAGACAAATCCAAGGCGTTCATCTAGAGCTTCCACTCCTCGATTCCCAAAGGTGAGGTCATTTTGGTTTTCAATCAAGAATAGACATTTCACAAAATTTTCAAAATAAGAACCGGACTGTCTTTTTATATACCAAGAGTTTAGGAGTGGACTATGCAACTAAAGTGACACAAAGATAATTGCTAGCTGAAGAAGCTCAAATTTGGCAAATTCTCTTCTAAAAGGGGCTGTACTGAATACAGATTTGATGTGCTGAATATAACTTACTCTTGTGACTTATTTTTCTTGATAGTTGAAATATATTCATTTTATATAATTTTTTTGCATATAGTTGGTTGAGAACTGTTTGCAGAACTATTGTTCTGAGGAATGATTGGTTTCTTAGAAAAAATTAAGTTGGTTATATTGTTTTCACTTTCTCTTCTTTTTTGTTTCCTTTAAAATTAAAATATCTAGCTTTATTAAATGATTGCGGGGCTTTGGTTTTGAAAAGAATAGAAAAGGTTGTGGACTTTGTTTTTTCTATAGAAAGAATATTTCCATAGGTCTTGAAATATATAATGATCTTCAATAATAAAAGTAGAAAGTCTCAAATGGGTGCCAGGAATGCAGGACAGATACACTATAAACTCGAACTGTGTGAGGTCGTTGACTCATTCTATTGTTACCACTGCCAATAGATCATAGGCCAATATTGTAAAACTCAAAACTTTATTATTTATTGACCAAAAGTTGAGAGCATCACTTGGCCAATTAGGTTTGTGTTTCTTTACGTTTTATGAATACTTTCACGATTATTCATTTCATTCCATTATTTACAATGGCGTTTCCATTAGTCACCCGCCATATTTTTATCATAACAAAATTTGCCAATTTGAAGGTACAAGCATTTTGCTGATGTTTCTAGGGCTTCACATTTTTATTGTTATATTGCTGGATGATGATCATCTTTAAGAACTGACATTCTCTTCTTTTTATATCTTTTTTATGCTTTGGGGCATACTTGTCTCACATATCTCGTTATCTGGATGACTGTATGAGTCTTTCGATAGGTCAAAGATGAGGCATGGTGGCTAGTTCTTGGAAATGTAAGAACGTCCGAGCTATTCGCTCTGAAAAGTGTGAGTTTCACTGATCGTCTGGTCACCAAAATGGACTTGTCATCGGCACTAGCTAATTTGAAGGTGAGAACGAGTGCTACCTTTAAGCATTTCTTTTTTCAAACTGTTTTTCTTTAGACAACTACAGATTCATAATAGTCTTCACAATAAGATTGAAATAGTTATCTTCAACATTCACGTGAGGTAATATCCAAATTCAATATCGAGGCCTATCTTCCAAGTTAAACTTTTTGATAAAGAATTTATCAGGATTCTGGAGTACTCACACATCAGAAAACTATGGGTCATTTCTAAGAATAAGAACTTACTCACTCAATGCCAATTGGTTTTGACGTGCAAGCTTGATCTTTAATAATTCATATGGTGTCATCATAACCAAGATACCAAAAGCCAACTTAATACCTTCATCCATGTCAAGACCTAATAATGGTCATATGTGAAAGTATCGAGAATTCTCATTCAGCCGAAGTGACTTTTTCTACCATATAAAGACTCGGAGTTGTCCAGTGAACACCAGTTGCCTTCGATATGCAAGTCAAGATTAAAAAAATTGTGGTTTTTCATTTCAAAATTTGGATAGCTTTGAAAATTGCAAGATAAGGGGAGGACATGCTAGAAAATCACACCCTTGCAATGCTATTTTTCCCCTCAACAGTCTTCCTGGAGGCTTTTTAAATGTATAACAATTTATTGGGCTGTAACCACATCACTTGTGAATTTAAGATTTGTAGCAGCATGAGATTTGCAAAGCATTTGTCTAATGAATTGGAATTTAATAGTTCTAATCTCATTTCTTTGCTCTGCTCCCTTTCTAAATGCATCTTTTGCTGGTGTTGTATTTCAGGAGTTGAAGCTAATTTTAGTATCAGATTGTTACCTCGGACTTGAACAACAACACTCTCTCGAGGAATTAATGTAGTTGTTCCTTCTTTCACTTTTGCGCCTTGTATTTTTTCATAGATTTTTTTTTCAAAATAATAATTTTTTTTAAAAAAATTGTCAAAATAAACCTACTGAAAAAATATTTTTCACACTATATCTACTGCTATCATGTGGTGAGACGTGACGACGGTGAGTTTTATTTTTTAGTGTCAAGAGAACTCAGCATCACCAGTGCCGAGTTCTGCTTGAGAGAACTCGGCAATGGTGTTGTCGAGTTCAGTTTGGTTTTTATTGCGGGAACACTCTACATCTCTCGAAGTGATCTGCCAGGAGAACATGATTTCAAATTGAATTCGACACTGGTGATGCCGAGTTTTATTGAAAAGCAAGTTCATTTAATCTATCCTAAGTGACATCTCAATCTTTTCTTCATTCTCTTCGCCAGCTGCGTCACACTCCTCGTGATGTATTCTCTGTATCTTGAGTCAGACCGTCAACGTCTTCTTGAATGCGTGGATTTTCTTCTTCAACGACGCGATCCTGACTCAAATGTAATGTCTGTTCTTTAGCACCAAAACACATCAGTCAAGTTTTCATTTTTTCCTTCAATTTTGCAACCATCGAAGTGTGTCTTTTGATCTCTGATCGCCTCGTGAATTTTATGAAGTTCTTCGTGGAACTCATAAGTTCCGTGCACTTACAAATAATTAAACAGTTCATCAAACACTAAACACAATTTGAAAAAGTGATAATTGTTAAAATAAATATTTAGATCTTACTATCTCCAGCTCTCTACCCGCTCGAGGTCTGTGTAAGTTATAAGTCAGAGTCAAGTTGTGATGAAGAATGTAGGATCGTGTGGGTTATGAGTCCACTAATCACTATTACGCTAATCCCTAACTTAATCAAACAATAAATGCAGCGGAAACAATTTAAAGAATAGTAGGGAAAAGGAACACGAGTAGGAAATTAATGCAAACCACAAATCGACTCGGCGTTTTTATAGAGGTTCAGCACCCCACCTGGGTCTTAGTCCTCTCTTGCAAGCTCTGCTCGACTCCGCGAGCTCCGCCTACTACGACTTCACTATCTGCTCCCCGTTCCGGGCCGGGAGACAACGCCTTACAACCGTCAAACTCGCGAACAACCCTCGCCGAGCTTGGAAACCTCTTCTCACAATCCGAGAAGGATCACTTCGGGCTCTCTCCGAAGTCTATACTCTTTTGACAACAAATGTAACTTGAGTGGAACTCACTCTCTAATTGAGCACAACAATTGCTAGATTGATTGTATGATGAATGATGTGGAAATTAGGCTTTGGATGACTAATTTGGAGCTTGGAGGTTGTGGAAAATCTCACTATAAGTTTTACACTTTGGAGTTGTGAAATCTTGTGGAAACTAAGTGTGATCTTATATTTATAAGCTCCTAAAGATTTCTAGCCGTTTGGACAAGATTTGATTGGGGTTTGTGCAAAGCACACAAAACAGAAAATCGGATTCAGAAATCTGTCCAGAAACGGTCGACCGAAAGGTGTATCGGTCGACCGAACCCTTGAGTAAGTTAATGGATTGGTTGACCGAACATAGGTACTGGTCGACCTAACACTTAAGTTCTATAAGTCAACGGTCGACCGAACAGGTACCGGTCGACCGAACTACAGGGTTCGGTAGAGGGAAAACTCGATCGGTTGAACTAAACTTGTGTCGACCGATAGCAGGTAGATTTTACCTAATAGAACGGTCGACCGAACAAGGTATTTTGTTCGACCGGTTCAAAAGTATTTGGGGGTGTATTAAGAGAAAAAATGTGTATACGACCGTTGTATAATACGACAAATATAACGGTCGTATTTTTACCAAAAATAGCAAACGAAACGGTCGACCGAACAGGTCTGGGTAAGTGGTTAACAGAAGTGTGATCGGTTGAACTGATTGGTCTGGTATAACAAATATTGTGTATAATCGGTCGACCGAAAAGTGAACGGTCGACCGAACTCAGGCAGACTGGCGACCAATGTTTTAGGTGTTTAGGTGATCTAATGAAGTCCAAATGATATGATATTTTGTGTGTGACTCCTACAAGGAACCTAGTGTGTGAATGCATGCATATTAGCTTAAGTTATGCTCAATTCACATAAGTTCCTAATACTCAAAGAAAGGTAAAATTACATGTCTTCAATCCTAGCTTGATTACATGTCTTGACTTGATTTTCTTCTTTTTTGAGTCTTGATCACCTGTAGAGGTTAGCACAAAGCAATATATATGCAATGCAATATGTGTGCTACTCTACATGATCATAATTAAGATTAGGTTAATTAAATCATCAAAACATAGATTAAGGCCAAAAAGCCAACAGAATTCAACATACGATGATGCTCCAGTACCATTTCATATACAGATGTGTGCTCTCTTCAGGAGTGATAC
Organism: Triglochin maritima; assembly: GCA_963682175.1. Taxonomy (NCBI): domain Eukaryota; kingdom Viridiplantae; phylum Streptophyta; class Magnoliopsida; order Alismatales; family Juncaginaceae; genus Triglochin; species Triglochin maritima. The sequence goes on along the minus strand of OY821771.1, from coordinate 51,745,617 downwards.
TTAGGAGTTGTCGCTCAAACTGTAGATGATCTCTTATGTGCGACCAATGCTGAATGAATCGGTGATTTTCTGTCATTTAATTAACATACAACCTCTCCTGAGTCGATTTCATAAAATGTCTCTCCATCAATTCTGGGATGTGCTGTTGTAGACCGAATTGTCTCATCACTCGGTCTGGACAATGTATAACCACCTCACCAAAATTTATAAGTCAAGTACGGCTCGTCCAGATCTCTGAATCATTCTAGTCAGTTACCACCACTATGCACGAAAAGTTGGAGGAAAATGTCTCATCACTATGCACGAAAGACCGAACTGTCTCATCATTCGGTCTACAACAACACATCCCAGAACCGATGGAGAGACATGTAGTGAAATCGACTCAGGAGAGGTTGGATGTTAATTGAATGACAGAAAATCACTGATTCATTCAGCATTGGTCGCACATAAGAGACCATCTACAGTTTGAGCGACAACTCCTAAGTATCACTCCTGAAGAGAGCACACATCTGTATATGGAATGGTACTGGAGCATCATCGTACGTTGAATTCTTCATCACACCTTGACTCTGACTTATAACTTACACAGACCTCGAGCGGGTAAAGAGCTGAAGATGGTAAGATCTAAACATTTATTTTAACAATTATCACTTTTTCAAATTGTGTTTAGTGTTTGATGAACTGTTTAATTATTTGTAGGTGCACGGAGTTTATGAGTTCCACGAAGAACTCCATAAAATTCACGAGGCGATTAGAGATCAAAAGACAGACTCTTCGATGGTTGCAAAATTGAAGGAAAAAATGAAAGCTTGATTGATGTGTTTGGGTGCTAAAGAACCGACATTACATTTGAGTCAGGATCTCGTCGTTGAAGAAGATTCACACACTCAAGAAGACATTGACGGTCTGACTCAAGATACAGAGAATGCAGCACGAGGAGTGGGACGCGGCTGACGAAGAGGACGTGCTCAAACACGTCCTAAAATGAAGAAGAGATTGAGAGATCACTTTGGATAGATATTTAGTTGTATTAAACTTATTTGGTTGTTATTACACTAATTTTGGTTTTATTTATGTTAAACTCGTTATTGTGGATGTTATTTTCATTTTATCGTAGTTTTGTGGTTGAATTGTGTTTCCTGTTTAAAAATCTTCGATGATTGTATTGCTGCAATTTTTGGTACTTCAAATTCTTGGTGTTGAAATTTAGGAAGTGGGAAATGATGATATTTGTTGTATTTTTCTACGTGGAAATTGTTGTGTTGAATTTTTTGTAATTAAAACGTTTGTCTTTGTTGTCAAAATGTCTTTAAACAGGAAATGAAATTGTCGAGTTCTAAAATTAAATGAACTTACTTTTCAATAAAACTCGATATCACCAGTGCCGATCACTTCGAGAGATATAGGGTGTTCCCGCAATAAAAACCAAACTGAAGTCGACAACACCTGTGTCGAGTTCTCTCAAGCAGAACTCGACACTGGTGATTTCGAATTCTCTTGACACTAAAAAATAAAATCCGCCGTCGTCACCTCTCACTACGTGGTGTCAGCGAGTATAGTGTGAAAAATATTTTTTAAGTAGGTTTGTTTTGGCAATTTTTTAAAAAAAATTAATTTTTTACTTTTTTATATACAATGATAAAAGTGCATATGTGAATAGCTCAAGCTTACTTCAGTATCCTCTCACCAAAATGTGATTATGTAAGATTAGGGTTAGCTGTTATTATCGTCACAAAAAAATGTGAATCTCTTTTGTTTTTGTGTTTATAGTTAAGATCTAAGCAATTATAAGAAAAATATAGAAGGGATGTAATTTTTTTTCCTGCGACGAACATGTATTTTGCAGCTTTGTTTGGAAGTTGATCTGTTTTTGTTTCTTTTCCTTCCCAAGGGTGATACTTTCCTTTGTTATATGTGTACCTTCATGGTTAATTCTGTCATTTTCATTATGCATTTTTAATATCATGTATTACAATTAGGGGCGTAATCGAGTGAGTTGGAGCAAGCACACCCAACTCGAGCTCGGCTTGTTAAGCAATCTTTAATGCTCGCAGCTCAAGCTCGGCTCAAGCCTGACTCCCATGAACACGTGAGCTGCTTGGCTGATGAACCGGCTCAAGAACGAGTTCAGGCCGTGGCTTGTTATTTGTAGGGAAATGTTTGTTGAACGCTCACATCACGGACGCTGCTAACCCAGTCAGCACACTCGCTGATGTGGGCAACCCAGTCAGCAGACGCGGCTGAGTGCGCACTCAGCCCAGAAACATTTTTCCTTTCTTTGTTTAGTTTATTCCTCGTTTCGTACAAATTTCTCCATCCCTCATTAATGCGTCTCAAATCACTCACTTCATTTTGCCGCTCCTACACAGACTGAAGACTAGTTACTCAACATCCGTCCTATTTTTTTCCCTTCTGTTTATTAATAAATTCATTTTTTTCCGGACACACACAGCAGTCATTTTCTTTAGTTTCTGGACTAGCGCATAACTTATTCTGGACACAGTTACTATTTATTCCGGACAGTTAGAACTCTTATTCCGGACAGACGTACTACTTACTGCTGATTTTTTTTGCTGTTGTTTTATTTTCCCGATGCGTCCACCATCACATTTAATGTTTTTCAAATCAGCACGTCCTCCGTCTTCTTTCTTATTCTTTGGCGCTTCACGGAGATACAAATATGAGTGTCTTGGTTATTCCGATCCTACGAACCATTCCTTCTTCTCTCCTTCCTCCATTTGTGTTGTACCGTAATGACACTCGTAAATGTGTCCTCACAGCCGGCTCATGCCTCCAACGTCCCTCAAGTGATGATGGATTTTCCTTCCTTCGAAGAAGCCAAAGCATTTTACGTTTCATACGCCGATTCCTGTTGTTTTGGTGTGAAGATAAGGCAATCTCATTACGATCATGGTGTTGTAATACGAGCCACTCTTACTTGCTCAAAGGAGGGTAATGCTCCCGGAAACCAAGGTGAAGGTAGACCGAAACATAGGTTATCCGGTAGGGTCGAATGCACTGCTCGGATTAGGGTCTCCGGTAATCCATCCAGAGGCTACGTAATTAACTACGTAGATCTCGAACATAATCACGCCATGCTGTCGGAAGACCAGATGCGCTTCCTCCGACAAAAATGATCCGTCCCGGAGTCCGCCAGAGCACGCATTTCGTGCAATGATGCTGCCGGTATATCTTCCGCCAAGACCATGCAATCTTTTGTGGTCGAAGCTGGAGGTCACGATAAATTGTCTTTCAACGAGCGGGACCTAAGGTTATTTATTCTCCACTTAACCTGGTTGAAGTTACGCATTTAGCTTTGTCATAAAAATTATGTTTCGCAGGAATGTTGTGAACGAGGTTAGAAACCTCAAAATGGGACCAGGAGATGCGCAAGCTATCCAAGATTATTTCATCAGGATGCAGAAGAATGATTCCCGCTTCTTTTACGTAATGGATATGGACGACGAAGACAGACTACGAAATGTGTTCTGGGCCGACAGTCGTTCTCGAGCTGCTTACTCTTACTTTGGAGATGCAATATGTTTCGACACAACATACATAACAAACAAGTATGACATGCCTTTTGCCCCATTTGTGGGGGTAAATCACCACTACCAGTCCGTCCTACTCGGTTGCGCACTCCTCTCTTCCGAGACGACACAAAATTGCATTTGGTTGTTCCAAACATGGTTGACGTGCATGAACGGTACGTGTTTTATTTTGTCCGGCTTTGTCCGTTTTACGTTATGTGCCTGTCCGGTTACCCTTTACGTCTGTCCGGTTTACGTCTTTTGGTCGTCCGGTTTATCCCTTACGTCTGTCCGGTTTACGTTTTTTGCTCGTCCGGTTTACCCTTGACGTATGTCCGGTTTACGTTATTTCTGTCCGGATTAACATATGTTTTTATCTTGATCGCGTTGTGTGCAGATACAAGCCCCCCGGCGATCATAACAGACCAATGTGGCGCCATAGCTGCGGCTGTGAGGACTGTGTTCCCTAAAGCGCGACACAGATTTTGTATATGGCACATAATGAATAAGGCCCCTGTGAAGCTGCCCACGAAGTACCAGGAGCATACGTTGTTTGACCTCAACAACTGTGTATTCGATTCCAAGACTCCGGCAGAATTCGAGCGGAATTGGCAGGGTTTTCTAGATGATTTCGAGTTCCACGACAATAATTGGCTCCGATCCATTTATGCAATTCGAGAGCGTTGGGTACCTGCATTTTGGCGGGATTGTTTTTCCGCAGGAATGACATCAACCCAGAGAAGTGAGGGTATGAACGCCTTCTTCGATAAGCACCTCACATCAAGGACGACACTTAAGCAGTTCGTGAAACAATACGAACTCGCAGTACGCCACAAGTATGAGAATGAAGCTCTGTCTGATTTCGATTGTCAGCATAAGGCTCCGCAATTGATTTCGAAATATCCATTCGAGAGGCAATTGGGCGAGTTGTATACGGTGGGTGTCTTCAAGAAGGTGCAGTTAGAAATTGGGAAGATGATGTACTGCGACATCAAGGATGAGTTCAACGAGGACGACACATTGCACTTCAACGTGACAGAACATGTATTGACACATATCCTCCCATTGTCGAAACGGTTCACAATGCAAATTAGAGATGAGAAGTGGTATGCGATTGCAGAATGTTTGATCACGTCGGTATCCTATGTTGTCACGTTTATGTTGTTATTGCCCGAATACGTCCAAACGCGTTGCTCTCCGAGTCTTACATCGTCCACCGATGGAGGAAGGATATCCGAAGGAGCTATGGAGTCAAGTTTTCCCTTCAAAGTGGCATAACGGGGAACGATGCGCTTCGTCGCCACGACGACATAATGGGTCGTGCGGTTTGGATCGCCGAGGCCGCTTTCGACTCAAACGACAGATATCTTCAGGCGGTAGAGGCACTTGAGTTGCTTAAGGAACGTATGCAACGACCTGATCCTGTGTTCGATGGTACATCCGTTCTCAATCCGGATAAGACAAGACGGAAAGGCAGACCGCCGAGCAAACGACGGATTTCTTTGTCTGAGAAAATAATTAAAAGTAACGTTAAGAAAATCATCAGGAATAAGGTTCTACCCCCGTTACACCCTGCAGCACCCAAACCGGGGGATCACGATTTCGATGACTGGGACATGAATTTGCATTACGAGAGAGTTCCTCCTTGATTATTGTATTTGTCCTTGGTTGGAATTATTCCTATGTAATTTTGTTGAAAGTCATTGTATGTCTGTCCGTATTATTGCATAAGATTCAACTCTTTCTTTGCTTGTTCGTTTGTGAATTAATTTCTGATGACGACAAATATATTTAAGTAATTTTGGTTTGTTGTATGCCTGTCTGGAATAAGTTATATTTATGTCCGGATTAAGTTACAAGAATGTCCGGATTACGTTATATGTCCGTCCGGATTACGATTCATCCATGTCCGGATTACGTTTTATTTTTCTCCGGATTAAGTGACCAGTATGTCCGGAATACATAAACAAGTTATATTTATGTCTGGAATAAGTGTATTTGCTGTCCGGAATAAGTGTATTTGTTGTCCGGAATTAGTGTATTTGTTGTCCGGTTTAAGAATAAAGTGTGTCCCGAAACGGAACATAAAGTTTGTCCGGAATAAGTGTATTTGCTGTCCGAAATAAGTGTATTTGTTGTTCGGAGTAAGTGTATTTGTTGTCCGGTTTAAGAATAAAGTTTGTCCAGAAACGGAACATAAAGTTTTTCCGGAATAAGTGTATTTGCTGTCCGGAATAAGTGTATTTGTTGTCCGGAATAAGTGTATTTGTTGTTCGGAGTAAGTGTATTTGTTGTCCGGTTTAAGAATAAAGTTTGTCCAGAAACGGAACATAAAGTTTTTCCGGAATAAGTGTATTTGCTGTCCGGAATAAGTGTATTTGTTGTCCGGAATAAGTGTATTTGTTGTTCGGAGTAAGTGTATTTGTTGTCCGGTTTAAGAATAAAGTTTGTCCAGAAACGGAACATAAAGTTTTTTCCGGAATAAGTGTATTTGCTGTCCGGAATAAGTGTATTTGTTGTCCGGAATAAGTGTATTTGTTGTTCGGAGTAAGTGTATTTGTTGTCCGGTTTAAGAATAAAGTTTGTCCAGAAACGGAACATAAAGTTTTTCCGGAATAAGTGTATTTGCTGTCCGGAATAAGTGTATTTGTTGTCCGGAATAAGTGTATTTGTTGTTCGGAGTAAGTGTATTTGTTGTCCGGTTTAAGAATAAAGTTTGTCCAGAAACGGAACATAAAGTTTTTCCGGAATAAGTGTATTTGCTGTCCGGAATAAGTGTATTTGTTGTCCGGAATAAGTGTATTTGTTGTTCGGAGTAAGTGTATTTGTTGTCCGGTTTAAGAATAAAGTTTGTCCAGAAACGGAACATAAAGTTTTTCCGGAATAAGTGTATTTGCTGTCCGGAATAAGTGTATTTGTTGTCCGGAATAAGTGTATTTGTTGTTCGGAGTAAGTGTATTTGTTGTCCGGTTTAAGAATAAAGTTTGTCCAGAAACGGAACATAAAGTTTTCCGGAATAAGTGTATTTGCTGTTCGGAATAAGTGTATTTGTTGTTCGGAGTAAGTGTATTTGTTGTCCGGTTTAAGAATAAAGTTTGTCCAGAAACGGAACATAAAGTTTGTCCGGAATAAGTGTATTTGCTGTCCGGAATAAGTGTATTTGTTGTCCGGAATTAGTGTATTTGCTGTCCGGAATAGGTGTGTTTGTTGTCCGGAATTAGTGCATTTGTTGTCCGGAATAAGTGTATTTGTTGTCCGGAATAAGTTTTATTGCTGTCCGGAATAAGTGTATTTTCTGTCCGGAATAAGTGTATATGTTGTCCAGAATAAGTGTATTTGCTGTCCGGAATAAGTGTATTTGCAGTCCGGAATAAGACTGCAATTAACGTCCGGATTACGTATCATGTTGGTCCGGAAACAAGAAAATAATTTTATACATGTCCTTGTATTGATAATTTAACCCAACACCAAATCTCCTTGTATTGATAAATCATTCCAATAGTCTATGTAATTTTAACATGTATACATGTATAACTTTGTAAAAAAAAATTAAAACATCCAGAGTCGTTTATTGTTGATCGCACATCCCAGAGTCTTCGAGTAAGAAATTGGCCAAATTGCCTCTAAAACGGTGAATAACCTTGCTCTGCTTCGGCTTCGTCGGATCAACATTCTCCATCAAACGCTTCATCCAGTACAAAACGTATGGCCCGCAGTCGTTACTCCCCGGTTGCTGTCGTTGGCTACCCTTCCTCTCAACTCTCAGCGGCAACTCGACCTTCAACAACCCTCGTCAGAATCCCGCTATCTTAGACGCGGTGCATTCATGAGTTCCGACTAAACGGTTAGGATTGTCACCTCTTTTAAGTGTGCGGGAGAGGCTGTTGTACTGAATGAACTCTGATCGAGGTCTGTGGGCAACGAACAGAGTCTAGTGGCCGGCCAAACAGCATGACTGTGCGATGATGACTTCCTCCACATTTATTCCTTCAATTTTTGGGAGTAAATAATCTTTCCTTATATCTTCTCCCTGTCCCTCCACAATCATTTCCGATTCGAAGGATGATAAGCAGACCACCTTTTGTTGCCCTCCTCTTCTGAGGAGTACCTCAATTAGGCCGTCAAGAGTTTCGTTGGTGAATTCTGTTTTTGCCAAAATTATTTCCTTCAGATCACCCCTGGTGATATTGCTCAGAACCCCCCTCCAGATAATATCTTTGGCTTCTCGTTCGGGAGCCGTTGCATTCAATAAACGACGTACCTCATCATTGGTCAGCGTTCTCAAGGCGGTCGCATCCACATCGGGCCTCGTGGACGAAACATGGGCGGCCAGTTCATCTTTCGCTGTTTCGTCGGCCTCGTATATTTCTTCACTGGCTTCTTCAGCCCCTTTTATTTTTGTGGTGGCTTCTTCGGCCTCCTTTATTTCTTTTTGTTTTTCTGCGGCATTCTTCTGTGCCTCATCTTGGCCAGATTTGCTTTGCGCTTCGTCTATATGTTCTATGCGCAATCGTGGTTTAATGGTCCGTATTTTTTTAGGGTGCAAAAGCGGTAGCGATACCACAACCTTCCTCTTTCTTTCCTGCTGTCTCCTCTTCTCTTCCTCCTCCCTCGTCTTCTCTTCCTCCTCCATCTTCTTCCTCTCCTCCTCCTCCTTCCTCGTCTTCTCTTCCTCCGCCCTCCTCTTCTTCTCTTCCTCCTCCCTCGTATTCCTCTCTTCCTCCTCCCTCCTCTTCTTCTCATCCTCTTCTTCTCTTCCTCCTCCCTCTTATTCCTCTCATCCTCCTCCCTCTTCTTCTTCTCTTGCTCCTCCCTCTTCTTCCCCTCTTCCTCCTCCCTCTTCTTCCCCTCTTCCTCCTCCCTCTTCTTCCTCTCTTCCTCCCTCCGTTTTTTTCTCTCTTCCTCCTCCCTCCTCATCCTCCTCTTCTTCTCTTCCTCCTCCCTCTTATTCCTCTCATCCTCCTCTCTCTTCTTCTTCTCTTGCTCCTCCCTCTTCTTCCTCTCTTCCTCCCTCCGTTTTTTTCTCTCTTCCTCCTCCCTCCTCATCCTCCTCTTCTTCTCTTCCTCCTCCCTCTTCTTCCTCTCTTCCTCCTCCCTCTTCTTCCTCTCTTCCTCCCTCCGTTTTTTTCTCTCTTCCTCCTCCCTCCTCATCCTCCTCTTCTTCTCATCCTCCTCCCTCCTCTTCCTCGCATCCTCCTCCCTCTTATTCCTCTCATCCTCCTCCCTCATCTTCTTCTCATCCTCCTCCCTCCTCTTCCTCGCATCCTCCTCCCTCTTATTCCTCTCATCCTCCTCCCTCCTCTTCTTCTCATCCTCCTCCCTCTTATTCCTCTCATCCTCCTCCCTCCTCTTCTTCTCATCATCCTTCCTCTTCTTCTTCTCTTGCTCCTCCCTCTTCTTCCTTTCTTCCTCCTCTCTCTTCTCCCTCTCTTTCTCCTCTGTCTTCTTCCTCTCCTCCGCCTCCCTCTTATTTCTCTCTTCCTCCCTCTTTTCCCTCTCCTCCGCCTCCCTCTTATTTCTCTCTTCCTCCTCCCTCTTTTCCCTCTCTTCCTCCTCCCCACGGACTCTCAGCCTACGACACTCTTCTTGAGAGATCCGGAGTTCTTCCTCCAGGTTGTTAATTTTAACGGTCGCCTCCCTAAGTGCTGCTTCGGCTCGCAGCCAATTCGTCTTCACCTCACTAAGTTCCAACTCTTGTAGCAGTGGGTCACATGGAATGCTGCATTCACTGAGTTGTACCCTTGGTAGAGTGGATGTTGAAGGTGTTTCCTTCGAGGCAACCTTTGCTGCGGGAGTTGTTTCTGCAGTGAATGCTCCCGTGCACTGAGTTTTGGGGTGCCCTTCAACTCAAATTGACCCGAGTAAATCCGGGACAAGTTGATGCCTCGATCTTCCCATTTTCTAAGGATTTGGCGTCTGCTAAACATTTCCGTCCAACACTTGAACCGTGGAAATGCTGACCGGGGATCCCCCAATTTGAACTTCTCGCAAAGCCACACCTGAAAACAGGAATGAGTTAAAAACCAGAAACATAACTTCCCCAGGACAGACACAACTCTTATTCCGGACAGACGCAACACTATTCCGGACAGACACAACTCTTATTCCGGACAGACGCAACTCTTATTCCGGACAGACGCAACATTATTCCGGACAGACAAAATACTTATTCCGGACATAAACCAACTCTTATTCCGGACAGATGCAACACTATTCCGGACAGACAAAATACTTATTCCGGACAGACGCAACTCTTATTCCAGACAGACGCAACACTATTCCGGACAGACAAACTCAATACGTATTCCGGACAGACGCAACACTATTCCGGACCGACAAACTCTTATTCCGGATAGACAAAACTTTTATTCCGGACAGACAAAATACTTATTCCGGACAGACGCAACTCTTATTCCGGACAGGCGCAACACTATTCCGGACAGACAAACTCAATACGTATTCCGGACAGACGCAACACTATTCCGGACAGACAAACTCTTATTCCGGACAGACAAAATTCTTATTCCGGACAGACAAAATACTTATTCCGGACAGACACAATACGTATTCCGAACATACAAGATACTATTTCGGACAGACAAAATACTATTCCGGACATACGTAATACTTTTCCCGGATAACCTCAAGACACTTATTCCGGACAGAGACAACACTATTCCGGACAGACACAAGACCTATCCCGGACAGACAAAACACTTATTCTGGACATAAACCAACACTACTCCGGACTGACACAACACTCATTCCGGACCAAGATGCTTACTTGTAATACGGCAACGCAACCATACACGTAGCCCTGCTTCATAGAGAAGTTCGCTGACAATCTCCTCCTCGAGAGGTCCCGTTGGGCTTCCTCCAGGCCTTCAACCAAGAAAGTGTGAACCGCATTTGCCCACGCATATCTCTTCAGGCGCTTGAGGTTCTTAAGGTGCTTCGTGTACCACGCTTTACTTCGCAGTGATCCATCGAAGAACAAAAAATGATTGAAAATCATAGAAATAAGGAGTCGGACGTGCTCCTCCTCCTCGCCCTTCTTGCTCGTGGCGGTAAGATGACCCAGTAGTTGGGTGTTGTCGAGGTTCACCCCGTCACATTTCTCTACGTACATGGCTTCCATATCCACTCTCTGCCCATGTGCTCTTAGTCCAAGTAGAAGGGCGACGTCTTCTACCGTAAATGGGACCACCCCAGTGGCTATTCTCAGACCGACTTCATTGGCGTCGAAGTGTTCTACGAACCAACCCAGTATCTCGTTGTCAGTTGTGACGTGAGGAAAGGAGAGGAAGTGACCGAAAGGCGTCCGTTGGAAGACATTTTTCTCCTCCTCCTTCATCCGGTCGAACTGCTTGTGAAGGGCCGTGAAACCGCACTTGGTTTCGCGGAAGTAGTACATGCTTCCCTTAAACCACCAAAAAAAATTGTTAGAGGCCAATAATGAACCTTAAAATGAACCAGAAAGAACGTGGTTGACACAACACCTGCGTGGCTACAATTTCAGGAGCGATGGAGGTTTCAGGTAGAGAAGGATCCATTTTCGCCTGATTATAATTTTCGTTCGACTAAAACAGGAATGAAGGTTTTGGATGAGCGTATGGAAAGGAACTCCGGCTGAAATGGAGAATGGAAAAGGAGAAGACTTGGGAGGAAAGTTACTCGAATGCTGTCCCGCCGCTAATGATGTACGTGAAGTTTAACCGTCTAATCGTGATTTCGGGAAATGAACCGTCGCACCCAATAATTCGTAATTTACTTTTCCCCGCGCAGAAGTTTTGGCTGACTGGACGCTGAACTGGCAGCTGACTTGTCCGTCCACGTAGGAAGCGTCACGGACGCGCGCGTCCGTGTATAACTACTCTTATTTGTAAGCCCAAGCCAACTAGACATCCTTCCTCATTTATGGTAGACACTAGACGTGTGTTTCGTTATTGAACGATGTCCGTCTAGTCCCCACTTCAATCAATAAAAATAGAGAAGTTGCAAATAAATCAAGAAAAATAACATTCTCTCCACAACAGGGCTTGAACCGATGACCATTGCATCCTAGAGCCAACCCATTGATCACCATACCAACAACTTCTATTGCTCACTGTTTATAGCTTAGATATATATGATACATTACTAGTGATTTCTAAACTTGGTTACTGCCATTTATGAGTGGGAAAACATAGCTATGCTAAATTAGATAGTTAAATCTTCACATAAATATACCATACATGTATGATAATATGATGATCACATATACACAAAAGTTTTAATCTTATTTAGCTAGTATTAATACATATCATTACCTATAAATTAATAGAAGTGAAATGTAATATATATGTATAGCATATATAAAATAAATGTGTGTATATTTAAGTAATTGAGCAATCAAGTTAATCGAGTAAAATTTTGTGCTCGTGCTGAACTTGTTAGGAACCGAGGCAAGCCAAGCGAGCTATCGAGCACAAATTAACAGTCCCAATTCCAATGGCATTATGTTTGATGGTTTTAGAATAACATTTAAATTGTATTGCGACAACGAATGATTTCGGTGCTTAACTACTGTGTTGTGGGCTTTCTTTCTACTTTGAAAGGAAGTGGAGAACAAAGTTGATGGGCGAAAAGAAAAAAAGTGATGTTACGTAAAAAATCCAAAATTTACGAAGAAAGCAAATAAAATTTGGAAGTCAAGGAATTACTCTTTTGGTTTCGGCTACGTACCCATTCGTTCAGAACATTATGATCGAGAGCCAACTAGGTCCAAATTGCGAAACTGAATAAAAAACGTTGCACATGTAAAATACACCTCTTAAATCTTATCTTAATCACAAAAACTACAGATGAATAATATCACATAGACATAAGTGGTATCAGGATTTCATTTCAAATCAGAGGGACAATTTGTATGAAATCGAAAAACAATTAAGAGGTTCAAATATTTAGTATGAAGTTAAGAGTACTCACCCACTACGCTGAGGGGTGAGCATCCGGTTCGGACTGGATCAGATCAAATTTTTATCTGGGATCCGGATCGAAGACCGGACCGGATGCTCCCGGACCGAAGACCGGATCGGATGCCCCCGGTCCGGTCAAAAACCTATTTTTTTAAATAAATAAAAAAAGACCGGTCCAGACCGGATCGGACCGCAATTTTAAGAATTTCTCGGACCGAAACCCGAACCAGACCAGGTCGGACCAAATCTTTCCGGACCGAACCGGTGGTCCTGATTTTGCTCAGCCCTAACTACACGTCTCTCTAGTTTCCTTTTTTTCTTCATCCTTCTTCTCGATGAGTCGACGTAAGCATAAAGCACGTATCCTCTTCCCGAGAAAAAAACCCAATTTATTTGTTTATTTTATTCTAAAAAAACAAAAAACTCGCCATCACATCTCTCCCTCCCGAATCCAATCCCAAATTCCCAATTCCAACCCCATCCCGATCCAATCCAGTCATGGATCCACGGCGGCTCCACCACCACCGCGCGGCCCCACCACCTCCACCTCCCTCACGTCGCTTCCACCCCGACGACGCCTTCCTGGACGCGACCCACCAGCCCGACCCCCACCTCCAGGTCCACCACGCCCGCATCCTCTTCGAGGCCGCCGAGCGCCGCCACCGTCTCCAGTCCCTAGTCGCCGACGTCCGCGTCGCCTCCCCCTTCCCCGACCCCGCCGTCCGCGTCCGCCTCGTCGACGTTGACCTCCACCGCCAGCGCGGCTTCGTCGAGGAGGAGCTCGCCCGCCGGAACCGCTCCACCGGGAGGGTTCAGGAGTTCGAGATCATCGACACGACTCACTTCCGGTTTCCTCCCAGAGACGACGCTCCCAGAGTTCTCCTCCCGCCGCCTCCACTTCGCGTCGCTTCGGTGGAGGCGAGTTGGAGGGGCGGTGGGGGTTATAGCTCGGAGAAGTGGGTGGAGAGGAAGGGGAAGAGGGCTGTGGTCGGAGGGGAGAGCGCAAGGGATGGTGGCGTGTCAGGTAATGCTAAGCCTAGTGTTCATAGTAGGATTCAGTTCAACGAGCCGGTTTGGAATAGACTCGAGGAAAGGTTGCCGGAGAAGCGTGTTGAAAATGATGTTGGTTTGAAGTCGAACAGTTTGGTTGGTAAGGAGGTTTCGGCTTTGCCTGCTGGAGTTGGGCAGGAGAGGACTCCCAAAAAATCTCCCAAGCAGTGTGCTGTTACTCCGGATGCTAACCGTAATCTTGATGGGAAGAGTGCTAATAAGTTGGATGTGAACCGTAGTCTTGATGTGAAGGGTGCTAATAAATTGGATGTGAACCATAATCTTGATGGAAAGAGTGCTAATAAGTTGGATGTGAACCATAATCTTGATGGAAAGAGTGCTAATAAGTTGGATGGGAACCGCAATCTTTATGGGAAGAGTGCTAATAAGATGTCTGGTTTGAATAATAGTGGTCCCAATAAGACTCCCAACAAATCTTCTACTAAGGTTCTTGTTAGGAAAAGGAAGAAAGTGGTGGGAGTTGGGAGCCCCAGTGTGACCAAGAAAAAGATCTCTATGGGGATGCCCAAGAAGAGTAAATTGGCAGGTGGAACAAGTGGCAAGGATTTGAGTAGGGTTGACACCCTGCTACCACGTCCAACGATAAAATCTGTTGCTGTTGTGAAGGACGACGAGAAAATGTCGAAGGCCAAGGAGAGTTCAGCTTCTCCAAGAAAAGATGTCTCAAAATCCGACAAGAAGGTTATATCTTCACCAACTCCTCAATTAGAACTCGGTAGTGCTTCAAGTGGTCTTGATTTAGCTAGGGAAGTCACTTCAAATCCCGGTGAGAAGGTTATATCTTTTCCCAACCCTGAATTAGAAGTTAGTACAAATAGTTCTTATTCTCCTATGCAAGTCATATCAACACCCAATGAGAAGGATATACCTGCATCAACACCTAAAATAGAAGTTATTAGTCATCCGGATGGTCTGTACTCTTCTTTGACTAAACCTGAAGGGAGTGATAAGGAAAATACTACAGTACAAAATTGTAACAGTGCAATAAAGGCAGAGAGAAATGTTAATCTTTTAGAGCCCTTTGTGCAGGGACTGCCTGAGAAGACCATCATGGATTCTGTCGTGTGGAAGTTGAACAATACTAATGCTCCAGTTGGTGGTGACAATGAAAACGTAACCACAAAAGCATTGGTTACTCACGGTATTGCTAATTCAGATTTGAAAACCACTAACTTAGGGACACCATCTGAAGGAGCATCAAAGGTTAACATTGATTCTGAAAGAAAGGTCCATCTAGTGGAAATTCCTCTGGAAAAGATGGTTAAGAAAGACTTGGTTAGTTCCAAAAGTCATTTGGAAAGACCTAATAGAAAATTTGCTACAGTGGCTCTGAGTTGCGCTTATTTAGATTTAGAAACTACTAAACTAGGAACTCCATCCGAGGAAGTATCAAAGGTTAACATTGGTTCTGAAAGAAAGGTTGATCAAATGGAAATTCCTCTTGACGAGATGGATAAGAAAGACTTGATTTCTGAAACTCATTTGGAAATGTCCAATAGAAAGTTTGCTAGTATTGCTCCCGGTAGTTCTAATTTGCATTTGAAAACCATTGAAGTAGGGACTCCATCCGAGGAAGTATCAAATGTTAACATTGATTCTGAAAGAAAGGTCAATCAAGTGGAATTTCCTCTGATAAAGATGGATAAGAAAGTTTTGACTAGTTGCGAAAGATATTTGGACACATCTAATAGAAAGTTTGCTCAAACAGAAACAGAATCAATGGAACCATCCTCAGAAAATTTTGCCATTCCAGGTGCAGTCACCGAAATACAAAGTTTACCATTACTAAATTACACACAAACGTCTACAAAAACAAACTTTAGTGGCCAAGAGCAAAAAGTTCTCCAGCCACTGTTAAAGTACCCTCAAGCTGTATCAGATGGCCAGGCTCTTCAATCTGAATGCAGGAAATCTGGTGTTGGCTTACCCCAGGTTTTGAGCATTTCGAACTATGAGAAACCCGAAGCAGATAATCCAAAGTTGCTGTTATCTTTTGAGCAAAAATCTGGCCAGGAAGTTGCATCCGATGGCCTTGGTATCGGCAATTTATGTTCTCGTTTTAAGCAGAGCACACTTTTGGCACCCTCTTCTACATCTACTGGATACTTCATGACAAAGAAAAACCAGCTGATTCGTGATCCATCTTTGTCCAATAATCATCCCAAGAAAGTTGTTTTTAATGATAACAGACATAACCAACGAGCTCCTGTTACTTCCTTGGGAGTTAAGACTGGGACGTCATGCAAACAAAAGACCCATAAAGGTCTGCATTTGTTTCGTGATCTTTTTTGGATTTCTTTTTTGTAGACAGAAAGGAGCCCCATTGCATTTTAAATAGCTATCACAAATCATGAAAGGTAATATTTCCTCTGAATAACATAAAAGGAGATGTAGCGTCGGGCAAGATGAGAATACATGAATTCAAAGAGATAATGTGATTGTTCTATCACTCCTGTATAATTTTTAACTAGATCAGGTTTTTTCTAAGTTCACCAATTGCATAATCAAATTCTATTTACTTATTGTCCTTACTTTATCAACATGTCCCGGAATATTGTGAATCATACTTCAATTTACAGTAGAGGTACATATATGTGATATGGTTTGTTAGCATTATCTTATTATATGGTAGATTGTGTGATACATAAATCCCTGTACCCTAACTGTCTATTTTGTATTTTCTTAAGTCTGCTCTGTATTTTACTTGTTCTAAATTGTACTGCCAAATTATATAAGTTCTGCCAATAAATATGCTAAACGAAGTTCACTTGACTTACCTATTCAAGAGATCCTAAGAGAATTCTGTTAAATCTGCCAAGAAATATGCTAAACCAATTTAACTTGATTTACCCAGTTAAAAGATCCCTATGAGAATTCCTTCGAATCCTCGTTCAAGCTTTAGGAAATGCATCCTAGCAATCCATTACCCATGTTTAATCACATGAAACATTAGCGCTAGAAATAGTATGACATTGTAAAGTACATTGTTGACATTATCATCAGTCTCAGAATGTTTGCCGTTGAACTGTGACCACTCCCTAATTTGAATACTATAAGCACATGGACAGATGCATCTCTTAGAATTTTGTGAATTGGAGGAATTCATTTTGTGGGTGGGTGGGTGGGTGCTGAGGCTGGCGAGGATACAAATTGTTGTAAGGCTGGTTTTTGGCTTATCAACATCATCAAAGTAAATACAACGAAATAAAATTTCTGATTTTTAAGCAGACTGGCAGAAGTTTGCACAAAATACCTTGGTGTCTTTTGGTTTAAGATGCTTAAGTGATCTAAGAAAGATGATTTAAATGACAGAAAGCACCTCAATGGAAAAGTATCGATTTTAAAGGAGAAGGTTAACAGAAGTTACAATCTAAGAAATGGCCCGTGCAGATTCTGGAGATAAATTTGCACATTGAAGAGACTTGATTTTTAAGAACCTTTTTGGCCTTATCCTGATAAAAATCCAGTAAGAAAAATCATAGGTCATCTTACCGATAAAAAAATAATCAAAGGTCACTCATGCCTTGATCGATTTCTGAAATTCCTTTTGTTTCATTGATAAAAATATTCCTGTTAATGGCTTTATGAGATATTGAGATTTGAAGAGTTAGTTTTTCTTAGCTAGCTTTCTGGGGGGGGGGGGGGGGGGGGGGGTGGAATTGAGAATGAGTGTACCCTTTTATTGTAGTCTTTTAAGTCTCTTCATAAATATCTTGCATGTTTTTGTTAGACTACTTTTAGATATTAATGCAAGGAAATTTGATGAGAAGCGAGCTATGCTATGTATCAGCAAAAGTGTGTATAAATATCCTTTATTGAGTTATTCTTTGATCGGTAAGAAGAAGATTCACTTAGGTTAAATAAAAACACCAAGCAAAGTATGAAGGAGATGCCGACCAGCAGTAAAGTGAGTATTTGTGTTGGAGGAAAAAATCATTGATAAAGTAAATACTGCAACAAAGTCAAGGGAAATGAAGACCAACCCAGACCTATTCATTTGCAACACACTTTTTATGCCAAATACTTAGGCACTCTTAGTATCTTTGCCCAAGTTTGCACTACTGAGATTGTAAATTTTTAGCATGTTACAAGACTTGATTTAAATCAACAATTCGTAATGTATAACTACATCCTATTTAAGATAGTTGCTACCCAATATAACACACTCAATTGAATGCCATCAATCCTTTTGTTTGATGTATACTGAAGTAAAATGTTTTCTGAGGAATGGACATTTGAATATCTAACCATTCTGTTCTTTGTTTGTTGTGAGCGAGGCTAAGTAAGAAGTGAGCCACATGTTTCATCCATCCTGATAAAAGCTTACCTTTTTACTGTCACGTAGCTACTGGGTTGAAGTCAAACAAGCATCCTTTCTCAATGGTTTGGAGGCTTAACGGTGTGAAGCCTCATGAAGAAATTTCTTCTACGAGTAGTATTTTGCCACGCATTTCCCCATGGAAAAGAGCAACATATTGGCAGAAGTCTTTGAGTGGTACCTTGAGAAAAGAATCTGTCACTCCTATCAGGTCCAATACACACATGAATATCAGTTTCCTTGTAATCTTTATGTTATATTTCTGCTTATCATTTTCAATTGTCTTTTGCACTACTAGTTATGCATCCATGTTACTTACTGCTTTTAGATTTTGTTTGCTACTTGGTTTTCTTTAGGAAACTGCAGCTCTCTCGAAAAAGGGATACTATCTATACAGTATCAAGCAATGGATACTCACTAAAAAAATCAGGTGTTGTAAGTATTGGTAGACCTAATTTGAAATGGTCTAAATCAATTGAGAGGCACTCTAAGAAGGCTAATGAGGTTGGTTTTTTAATCTCTGTTAACAACATGTTTTATTGTGGCATACTTCTATCTGTTATATGGATTCACGATCCTCGTTGAGATGTTTTAAACTTAGGCATGACCATGTGGCCAGGGTTGAAATCACATTTAGTAATTTAATGGCTGGTTGTCATAGTAGTTGGGTGGAGCTTCTGAAATTCTAAACAGCACATTCAAAGTAATTGACATTTTGTTATAGAGAGATACAATTAAGGTGGCACGTCTTGGTTATTAGTAGAATCCAAGCACCACAGCTAATGATGATGAAGCTCTAGAATATAATACCAACAGGACAGGAGTGTAAGGTGTATAAAATTGGAAATCAAATATGTCACTATGGCCTATTTTGTTTGCCTTCTGTAATCAGATATTTTTAAATGGGCTTCCTTTGATTTGCAGGCATAAAATGGACAGTATGGGAAACCATAGGAGAAATATAACCTTATCCTTATTGCACATATTTCAAATCTTAGTAGTAAGTGCATGCATTGTGGAATTAGAAACCATGGGTCGGCTTAGAAGTTAGAATACTTCTTTAGTGTGTGAATCATTTTTTTAACAAAGCTTGTTCAAGTACAAACATGGAATTTAAAGGTGTTTTTTATTTTGTGCTTATTTTAATCATTTGACCTTTTATCGTTATTATGTTATTAGAGTTATGTCAAGTGCCAACTGAATTGGCCTTTGTCAGCGGTGCTTGATACAGAAAAAATAATCTTCGCCACTGTGTGACGATTCTAGGCTGGAGATGTATAGAGGCCCAAACACCTGCTAATGTTTGGTGGACCTTATCACTTGATGTGTTGTCCTATTCTCTTCACAATTGCTACATATTGTGCTTGCAATTTAGACATACTTCGTGTTGGAAAGCCCATTTTAGTTTGCCATATCTTTGATTTGAGGTCACTTTAGCCAGACAATGACTTGAATTAGTTAATCTGGAGGAGAACAGAGACATGAGTGGAATGTTCCTGTGGACCATACAATGCCTAATTGTCTGCAGGGTCCTTCTGCTCGGCCCTGGCAGAGGGTTATCTTAGAATTCAGGACTGTTTCTAAGTCTTTTTTTTCCTTGTGTTGCAGGAAGCTACTCTAGCTCTTGCGGAGTCCCAAAAGAGAAAAAGAGAGCAGAAAAGTTCAGGCACTTTTAGTACCAAAAGAAATATTGGCAGTCATCTTCCCAGTAAGTTTGAATTTGTTACATGAAATGTCCATGTCTTCATGTCCTTTTTTAACGTTTGCTGAAATTTAGTGTACCTCTCCTTTAATGACTAAATCCAATGAAACATTTTATCTTGTATACAATGATTACAGGGAAGCGCATCTTTCGTATTGGTAGTGCTCGTTACAAAATGGATTCATCTAGAAGGACATTAGTAAGGATTCCAGGTATCCTTACCATTTCTTTGCTTTTATTATCCATTCAAGTATTATCTAACACCACCTTATGGAGCGCACTGAGATGTAAGTTTGCTGCAAAGCACAAGTTGAGTAATATACTAATATCTCTTATGCTAAGAGTTAATTAATTACAGATATTGACAAGAATGCAGTATTAATCTCTCTTATGCTAAGAGTGTTAATTACAGAATGCAAGATATTGACATACTAGAACTACCCCCTTTGTAGCAGGAAACTAGTATATCCATCTGTTGGTGTTTTGCTGTAAACTTTTAATTGATCTTGTTTCGTATGATTCTTTTTAACCCTCATTGGAATAAAAAAAATTTCCAAAAAAAAAGAGCTTTCCTGTAAACTTGTAATTGATCTTGTTTCATATGATTCTTTTTAACCCTCATTGGAATCAATTTTTTTTCCAAGAGCTTTCCTGTAAACGAAACTAAGCATTCAGACTTATACATGCCTTAAAAGGCATATAAATAATTAAATATTGTCTATTGGTGCATTGTATTGTTTTTCAAGTAATGTTGATCGTTGGGTTCTTTGAAGTGTTGAGCTGATGTATCATATCAAAACTGTTTTATTGCATTACCTGATCAGCCAGTCTTCATTTAAAACCACCTGTAGCATCTTTTGCTGTTCTTTATTATGCGAATTGTAAAACTGTTTAGCCTCCGTTAGAGTTTGATGTGGTACTTTTAGGATCTAATCTTATATCTCCTTTGAAAAAAAGATGTTATATTATCTTGAATCTAGAAGAATGTTGTCTTGTACTTTAATAGTAATTTAGCAAACATTCTCTTGTAGCTGAAACTAACATGGTATTAAGCTGTAGCTTTTGTGGTTGACCTGGTGGTGCTGTTACATAAATATGAATTGGCTGTTTCTTCTATCACCTCTACTGTTTTGCTTATCACAGGTGAGGTGTCCCCATCACCCATTAAACATCAATCTAGCCTGGCAAGTAAAATATCATTTATTCCAAAGAGATTGTCGATAGGGCATGATGAGTACGTCTGTGTTCCTCATGAAAGTTTATCAATGTTGCATGTTGTCTAACATTACTTACTACATTTGTATGTGTCATTTGGAAACAGATATGTCTGCATCGGAAACGGTAATAAACTTGTTCGGGATCCAAAGAAACATGTGCGTGTTCTGGCTAGTGAAAAGATCCGATGGAGTTTGCACACTGCTAGACTTCGTCTGGCTAAAAAGAAACAATACTGCCTGTTCTTTACAAGATTTGGCAAGTGTAATAAGGATAATGGAAAATGTCCATACACACACGACATTGGTAAAGTAGCAATATGCACAAAGTTCCTGAAAGGTTCATGTTCTGGCACTAAGTGCAAATTAACTCACAAGGTGAACACTCTTTCCTCTTGAAATGTGATCAGCATGATTTCTTTTTCAGATCAATTATGTTATATTATTTTGTCATTCAGGTTATTCCAGAAAGAATGCCAGATTGCTCGTACTTTTTACAAGGTAACTAAATCCTGCAGCACTTCCTTTACAAGAATTATATGGTACTACAATAGCTAATACAAATGAACACCTCTGTAAACATGTAGGGCTTTGCACGAAGACCATCTGTCCTTACAGACACGTAAATGTAAACCCCAATTCTTCTGTTTGTGAAGGGTTTCTTAAAGGTTACTGCCCAGATGGTGATGAGGTATGTTTTCATGTTGAGTCTTTTGTGATAAAAAAGCTTGATGCTTTTATTCTCACGAAGCATCAGGATTTCCAAAATATATATAACTGCATTTTACATGCAGTATCAAATATTTGATTGTGAATCCGTTCTTTCATTGTAATGTAGTGCCGAAAAAAACATACATACGTCTGTCCTGAATTCGAGGCAACTGGGAAATGCAAGGAAGGTTCTTCATGCAAGCTTCATCATCGTAAGCTTCAAAATAAATCAACAAAGAGGAAAAGGAGCAATGATATTTTTTGCCGGAAAGACCGTTATTTTGATTTCGGCATCATCAAGGCCCCTATGGCCGAAAAAGGCCATTCAAGTGTACATATCGAGGAGACAAATGACAAAGATGTATTTTTAAATGAAGGGCGCTTTGCTGATTATATTAGCATTAGGACAAGTGATGCATATGACAACGAAGATGATCCACTTCAAAGTTGTACAACACTGATGGACCTTAATCTTTCGAATACCCTACTCAGCGATATTGAAACTCTCATCAAGCCTGTTGGCATCATGAACAAGAATCCAATGTAACCAATACCATTCAAGAGTTTTCCTATAGCTTCTAGTTGAGGTATGTTGTCACTTTTTATGATTCAAATTACATTTTCATTTGGTTTGTTTTCTCGTTGTATGAACGGTTTTGTTGTCCCTCTTTTGTTCTCCGGAAGTCCAAATGTAATCATCTGAGCTATTTGCGCCTTGTATACTTACGATTCTGTTAATGAAAAATATTTTGAAGAGCTTCATTTACTTGCTTCGTGCCTTCGCTTAAAAAACCAAGGAGGTATTGGCTCAGAACTTTTGAGACCTTAGGGGGGGGCATGAAATTATCCAAAAAGATTAAACAAGAGCAGGAAAATTGCTCAAATCTTCTGTACATATTAAACCTATAAAATTGCATGACAAAACACAAAAATCGCAGGGGTGGCATTTTTCTCAAAGATCAACTCAAAAAGAATTGAAAAAAATTGCACTTCTCTATAACAAATAAAACGAAAAAATTAATTTCACTGGTCATATATGTTTGATATTTGCATGACTATGTTCACTACCAAGGTTAATGTTTTCCAAACAATGATCGTGATGTTTTTCCAGTAACTTTCATACTCCGGGAATAAAAATTTCCAGCAGAAGACCACAATATATTTGACCATTACAGCTTTAATTGGAACGGAATGAAGGTGAGATCAGTAGTAACTAACTCATTTTTGTATTTGATCGACTAACATGGGAACTCATTATAAAAAAGGAATGACGTTACATTTTAAATTTGTCAATGTGATATTTTATTTCTATCTCCACTCAACTATACAAAAAAGCCATCTCCATGTGGACAAGAAAAGGCTATAAACATTAAAGCCAAACCCAGACATTTTTCTTCAAGGGAAAGCATCCATAATCTCAACATCATCATCATCATCACAGTCCATTTTAATTTCATATTCCATGACTCCCAACAAACAAAATATTTCTCCGGACTTTGGATGAGAAACATCAAACATCAGCAACTCGGAACTCATGGACAACCCCATTAATCTCAAGCCAACTACACCCAGGTGTTTTCTTGAGACCTCCACCTCTCAAAAACTTTCTCATCTTGGCCACTCCATCCCACTTCCCAGCAGCAGCGTAGATGTTGGAAAGCAGAACGAAATTTCCAGCGTTTTTTGGTTCCATCTCAATCAGCCTCCCTGCTGCAAATTCAGCAAATTCGGTTTCTGAGTGCAGCTTACAGTAGACCTGTCAATTTTAGACACGACACGATTACACGACACGGACACGACACGATAAGGAGACACGATATTGACACGACTTTACACGAAATTTTTTGTATGATTGAAATGATTTATTACGATGTTTTGTAAACATATAAATATAAAATAATTGGTACACGATTTGACACGAACACGACACGATACACACGATAAGTTGTTTTTATACACGAAACAGACACGAACTGCATCTTTTGTTTGATAATCAATTGTTTTTACTTGATTATAGTCAATTAAGATGTTATTTATAATGAAAATATCAATATAACATATCACTTAACTAATTTCAATCTAAACATGATGAAATCTTTTCAATTTATACTATACACGATAACACGAAATCCTGACACGAATGCAGAACTGTCAGACACGATAGTACACGAACACGACCCAATTGACAGGTCTAGCTTACAGGCACTCAATAGTGGTCCCCACACTTGCACGTCCGCTGCAACCGGCATTGATTTTATGAGTTCAAATGCATCTGTAAGACGCCCAAATCGCCCGAGAAGATCCACCATGCACGCGTAGTGCTCCTTCCCCGGTTGGTACTTGTAAACCTCTGTCATTTCGCGGAAACAAAGCATGCCCTCCTCTAGTAGGCCTGAACTTACTGAGGCAGTTAGTAAGCCTAGGAATGTTAGTTTGTCTGGTTTGAGTTTAGAGGACTTCATTTGGTTATACATTTCAAAGCATAGATACCAATTTCCATGTTTGGCACACGCATTGATCATGGAGTTCCAAAGAATTAAGTCCTTCTGATGGTTCTCCAAGGCATCGAACATTTTTTGAGCCATCTCTATGTAACGCCATTTTGCATTACTAACGAGAAGAGCCGTTGCTAGGGAGACTAACGAGTTGAAACCCTCTTTAACCACGTATGAATGGATGCTTCGGACTCTTTGTAGAGCGGCTAAATTTACGCATGCTGGCAATACATTGATGAGGTTATTGGATCCGGTTTGAGCTCATCAATTCTCATCATGTCAAAGAGCAGTAATGCATCAGAACAATGATCATTTTTCTGATACCCTTTGATCATTGAGCTCCAAGAAATGATCGTCTTATTTTCTCTCAAATTGTCAAAGACACTCCGGGCACACCTCAAATTGTTGCACTCAGTACATGTCAATGAGAGCATTGTGGACCGAAACTTGGGAGTTGAAACCACTCATGATCGCATACCCATGAATTTCTTTCCCAGGATTAAGTGATCTAAGACTCGCAACCGAAGAGAGACCAGCAATGACAGTATAAAAGTCAGGTCGAACGCCATCTTTTCCCATCTGGACCAACAAATCAAGCGCTTCCTCAGGAAGCCCGTTTCTCGAACAACCAGCAATCATTATATTCCATAAAACACAATCTCTTCTTGAAACACTACTCAAAACCAATCTAGCCTTCTCCAAACAACCCATCTTCAAATACATCGTCAAAAGGGCAGTACCAACCATATTCTCATCCGCCCAACCACCCACAACAACCAATCCATGCAAAACTTCTCCAATGGAGACATCATTACACTCCCGAAGCAGGCCGGAGAGAGTCTTCGAATCCACAAACGCTTCTGGAAAACATCCCTTCCGACGATCCAAACCCTTGTCACGCATTCCATCAAACATCTCCGGTGCATCCCCTCCGGAACCCAAACCGACCCGACCGAACCTACCCAAAACCCCAAATTTGACCATATGACAAAGCACCATATCAGCACACCTCAGAGGCATCAAACCACGACAACGCTCAAGCAACAAACCATAAACCTCTCGAGTGGGGCATACCACCTTATTCTCAGTCTCAGGCCCAAGCAGCAGCATCTCCTTGTAGAAGCGGAGAGCATCGGAGAGGCGGGAGTGGGAGGCCATGGCGGCGACGGCGGCGTTGAAGAGGATAGGGTGGTGGGGAATGGAGTGGAGGACTTGGAGGGAGAGGCGGGGGTGGTTGAGACGGGCGTAGTGGGTTATGAGGTGGGAGGAGAGGGAAGGGTTGTGGTGGAGGCCATGAAGGACTAGTCTTGCGTGGATTTGGTGGAGGATCTTAACTGACTTGCACAGTTCCAGCAGAGACAAGAACATAACATGTTCTGTTGGAACTGGATCTTTGGTTCGGTATTTGTACTTCGGGTTTTTTGCATTTGGTTTTAGTTGTGTTTATGTTTGGCAAGTGACAACTTCTTGTTTTGATTTTGCTACTCCTTAGGGCCTTGTATACGGTATCGTCATAACATTGCTCGGCAATTGCATCTCTCTCAGAGGTCAGAATTTCCGACGGATTAGTTTTTTTTTTTACAAGACCCCAAAGTAATTGTAGATAACTTGGTCCTACAACTTATTATGAGAATAATTGAGCGAGGGGAGCGCAAAGTGGACCAGACTTGAAGTTATCGGCCGTGGAGGATGATCAAATCCACATCTAAGGATAAGCATGAGAAAGTCCTAAATAAATAATAAATGATTGAATTTGTGACAGACACATGAGATACTTCATGTATCCAATTATATTTGTATATGCTAGTGATTAGCTTTGGTTTCTCTAAATTTTCCCCTCCTTTGAAGTTGCTTAACTCTGTAACGTTATAAATAACATAAAAATAAAGACAAGGAAACGATCATTTAAAAGCGTGATGTAGAACCTCATAGCCACAAAGGAACATAATTACATAAAATTAAATATATTTAATCGAAATAGCTAGTATACGTTACACTGGGGAAGCGGAGAGAAAGAAGTCAGGTTGTGATTGTGTTAACATTATTCCACAAAAGGGACACAATGGCTTTGAGCATTTCATTACGGAAAGATCAAAACTACTAAAACTTATGTCCTCCGGTAAGGATTTGGAAATGGTAAAGAACATTGCTGGAGCGAACCTCTCAGCTGATCTATGGCAGCACATACAGGACCACAATGGAGATGTAGGATTGCAGAGTCTCATCGAGACCGAACAACGATGTAGCTTGTGTCCCTGGATACCACTGCAGAAACCGACTTCTGGCGATCCAAAGGGAACTGATGCTGAACAATAGCTACAGCTCTCCTCCATCACATACTCTCCAGAAGAAAGCCTAAAACACAATAGTGAATTGAAAAGGTTCTATTCAATTCATGGTAATTAAGTCTACTATAAAAAGGTGACAGAATAATTGGAAACGTTTCTTTTTAATTCATGATAGTTAAGTCTACTATGAAAAAAGTGACAGCATGTTGGCAAGGAAATAGAACTAAGAATTAATGTAGGTATAAGAAAAAGGAATATATAGCCTTTACAAGATGTCAACAAATAGTTCAAGCTCGTGGTCACTGACACGAACACGCATAATGCATATGAAAAAAGCACACCAGAAATGTTAGATCCCTAACCTAGGGTTAGTGGGCTAATGATGTTTAAGGAGGGGGTTTGCATAGGGAAGGTGTGCGTGAACAGTGAGGTCGTGGGAGGTATGGGTCGTGGGTAGGGTGATGGTGTAGGGTTGTGGTGAGGTGAGAGGAGTGAGTTTTTATAACGAAAATCTCTCTCTCTCTCTCTCTCTCTTCCATTCGTTGCTCCCTCTCACTCACTCCTTCCCTTTCCTTTCTGACGACCAGAGGAGGAGGCATCGGTGTGAAGCTCCAGGAGGCGATCGTGCGAGGAGGTGGACGCGCGGGGAGGTCACCGGAGACGGCGTGCGCGAGCGGTGCTCCGGCTTTGTTCGTCGTTCTCGTGAGGTATGCCGCTCTCTAGTGTGGTTTTGTTGTTGACACTCATGAGAGGGTCGTGTTGGTCGGTCGGAGGAGGTCGGAGGCCTCTCCGACGTCGCGTTTGGGCGAAGAAACCTCGGCTGGCGCGAGGTTGAAGACGACCGGACGGTCGACCGACCCTTGGGCGGTCGACCGATTGCATGTATATCTTTACTGCCTGTTGCGTTTCGGTCGACCGAGGCCTTGTGTTCGGTCGACCGGAACTTAAGTTTATTGGTTTATATTGCATGATGTTCGGACGTAGGCTTGTGTTCGGTCGACCGTTATATGACGTAGAAATATTAAGTTGACCCTGTAAGTTCGGTCGACCGAGACCCCTGAGTCGGTCGACCGATGGATTAAAATGATGTAGAAGATGTACTGTTAGTTTTCGGTCGACCGGGACCCCTGAGTCGGTCGACCGATAGACTGGATTGTAATGTTGACCAGACTCCAGATTTTGACCTCGTTCGGTCGACCGGTTTTAGACCTTCGGTAGACCGTTGGGGAATTGTGTTCTGTGCGCAGCGGTAGACCGTGTTAGGGACGGTCGACCGATTCCTTTCTGGAAACGGTCGACCGAATTACCTCTTACGGTCGACCGTTTGGGCCCAGGACAGAATTCCTGGTTCCCTTTTTGAACGCCAACTTTGTCCACGGAAACCCGTGTCCTCGCCTTGTGCGTGAGCCGGGAGGTGACGGTGGGCGCGTGATGCGTGCCTGCCCAGGGACCGCCGTTCGGAAGAGTGTGGGTGTTCGGGACGCGTCACCTCCATGTATGGACCGTGACTTTTGAGATGATTGTTGGCACTTTGTAGTATAGCAGGCCTGAGGGATCGCGGATCCCAGTGTTGATGTTGTGCGGGCACGCAACTGGCGTTGGGTGAGGTGACTACCGGCCCACGGGCTACGGAGGTCGCTGCCCTGCTTTTATAGCGGCGCGGTTGGTGTTCGCGGCTCGAGGAGCCCGATGACCTGGCAGACTTCGGTCTGGATCTGTCCGATGTTGTGCCGGACTATTGTGATGGACCACCGATGTTGTGCCGGTGATGCCGCCGAGGTTGTGCCGGCGATGATGATTGTTGGGCCGAGGCTGTGCCGGCTATGTTGTTTTCCTCGGCTGGGCACCTACCGAGATGATGTTGTTATACCTTCCGGGCGACGACCCCGTTGGTCCCTGTGGCCCCGACCACTGAGATTTACAGATCTGTTTCTATCGGCGCGTAGACGTGACAGAGGCTCCTTGCCGAACCCTTGAGTAGTGTAGCCGCGTGTGGGGGTGCGATGTCGCGGGCTGCTAGACTGCATGTGCCTGCGGTAGGTCTCTTCGGGAGACCCGATGATTGATTGTCGGACTGATGTCCTGTTTTACCCTTCGGGGGAACTGTTTTCCATTTCTGTTGATGTCATGACATGCTACTAGTATGATAGGTTCATTATGTGATGCATGCATATAAGTGAGTTGGCATACGGGGTTTCCTTCTGGAAACTCAGGCATTGTTGTTGCATCTTTTTCAGGATCGCAGTAGGTCCGGGTGGGTGGTGACCGAGGACGGAGCGCTTTGGAGTCGGATCCTCTTCGGCAGTTGCTAGACCGTACGACTACTTGCATTCTATTTCATTGTATCAGTATTGTAGTTGTATTTCTTTTGAAAAACTCCTTGTATTTTGGGTGCACCCGGATTTATATATTTATATATTAGTGACGTTCCCGTGTGAGTTGTCTGTTATGTTGGTTATTTTGAAATTTTAAATCTTCCGTTGTTTCGGGACGTTACAAGAAATATTATGGTTCAAGAGTACATGAGAGAGAAAAAATCTTGTTCTCATCCAGCAAACAGAATATAATTTAACTCTTAACAAATAAGCGTTGTTTTTCAAGAAAAGTTGAGCAAAAAATTACCTCGCTCCAAGCCCTCTATTTTTTGAAACAAGCTCTCTCAGTTGATCTGAAACTTGATTTTTACCAACCCATTGTTCCATCTGTGCAACTCCTGATGGTATCCAGCATGAATCAGAAGGTTGATCTACAGTGAGATGGTGAGAAACATACAGCAGAACTTTGAAACTAAAAGCCACAAGCCTCTCCTGTAGTTCTTTTTCGCTTCTGGCTAAAAGTTCGTTCCAAAAGGATACATCTGTGGCTAAATGTGCATTGGCACTCTTCGGTCGAAATTGTGATATCTTCCATTCGTCAGGAAATGTCTCAGTGAGAACCAATCTTCTGCATATAATATTAAAAAGGTGCAATTTGCGAGTGCTGATATCCGGAAGCAAACTCTGGATGTGAAGTAGGATGCTTTCAGGGGGTGAGTCAGAAGGCAAATCCTCAAACCAACTACAGAAGAACCTACAAACTAAATATTCAGCAAACTTTGGTGATAATTGTTTGATAGCTACTAAAGCTGCTAGCATATCCCAAAGATACAACTCTTTGTCCACATCAAGGTATTTATTTATGGAAAATAATATACTTGATTCCCAAAAGATTACTTCAGCTTCAGATAACCCATAGGCACCACAATCAAATTGCTTTCTGGAAGAAACCTCTGACACATGGTCACCAACCCAGAGAAACTCAATTACTGATTTCTGTATCCTGCAGTTTTGGATGGAGTGAGTACAGATATAAAATAAAGTTTCACTGTCATGTTAAAAAAGGATTTAAAAAATAACTAAGAAAGACTCTCACCTAGCTTGATACATTTGGTTCAATAAACTAGAATCGAGACTATGGACCTGAATAGAGTAGAAATCTTGCTTGTAAATTTCAGCAAATATGTTATACCGGAAAAGTTCTCGTTGTCACTTCATTGAAGAAAGTCAAGAAACATGGAATGGCTATGGGGATTCAAGTGAATAGAAACATACCAAAGAAAGCACCAAATTGCTTGGAGATAATGCTAAGCCAAAGCAAGGGTCTGAGAGTTGAAGAGCCTGCACATGATCACCAAATATAACAATTATTTAAGGATCACAAAAAATAATAATTCATTCTTTATATTGTTACTTAAGTGTGTCTTTAGATCCTATGATCATGCCACCATACATTTTTTGATTCCTCGAGGAAAGGAGAGTTCGAAGGGAAAGGCAATACATGCAATGAAGATCCAGATAACCTCCATGCACACACAGAACCATCCTGTCATTGGCATGTAAAATGTAATTACAATCAAATCTTGAGCAATGATATGGAAAAACGTGTTGCAACCAAATAACAAGCAATGACATGGAAAATGTGACATTTTCAAAACTATCTCAAATTTTAAAAATATAAAAATAGCAGCAAAGACATCCAACTACATCAGATTGCATTGAACTTCACATAATCTAAAAAAGGTTGGACTCCCGCAGAAATAATTGATGGAATACATGAGTGGTGTCAATAAAACACAAAAAATAAACAGAAGATTTCAACCAAGCACGACTTATCTACCAGAATATGCCTACAGAATCAACAGAAAAAGGAACAATAGCAGCCAAATGACAGAGAATCAAGCAGCGTGTGATAGAAATTATTTGAGCAATTGGATTATTGCTAAATTCATTCAGTAGGAAGTACTTGGCTGACTAAATAGTTGTTATACACTTAAATACAGTGTAATAACTACACGTGGTTAAATCATTACCTGGCTACAACTAAACAAGCAAACTCCATCATAAGTCCATTCAAGACCAGTAACCTGTGCCATATTATAACGGAAGATTGTCTTAAGTTCACATCAGGTAGCAAAAATAAACCAATGTTTACCGGAGACTTACAGCTTGGCCATGGGCATCATGGACTCCATCATTTTCAAAATTCCTTGAAGATACGCAACATGTCCATGCTTCCAAGGATCCAGACCCCTTTCCAATAGCTAGGACAAGTTTGGCAGGGACTGATACGGGTGTAGCCATGGACATTGATGTAATTGGAATGGAAGTAGCAGGTGTGATCTAGCAAAGAAAAAATACTATCGTTACATGATACGTGGCACACTAAGCACAAAAAGTGTGTATATCAGTCTTGCTACCTCCTTCAGGAGCGAGAAGCAAGCACCATTTATCTCTGAAGATTGTGCTAATTCTTCAACATTCACCAGCCACATCTTGACGCTGAAAAGGCAAAAACAAAGATTCAGCTGCAACTGACCAGCAAAAAGAATTCAGCACCTCATATTATGGGGAAGATGGAATGTTGTTTCGACTAATGCAAGTACAGCAAATGGGGTTAAGTATCTAATTAAATATCGGCTTGCACTCTTACACCCACATTCAAATCTTCTTATAACTGCTGAATAGCTTAAGTGAAAGAAAGAATTTAACATGGTGCAAAGGGCAGTTAAATGTATGAGAATTTGAGTTTCTGTACTATTTTAGAATTATCATCACCTCAGGTGATTCAGGTATATGTTCTGTTACTAGATTTCAGACAACATCAGATGAAAACCAGTACCAATTCAACCTAATCAAGTCAACATTTAAGAATTGCACTTGTTACATGAAGTATCATCGTATGAGCTACATAGTGCACAATTAGGGGGAAAACATTCCAACAACACAATGTAAACACAATTCACCTTCCATCTGAACTCCCAGTTGCCAAAACTAATTGGGACTCTGAAGAATCTGCGGAGTACATTTTCCAGGTAATTGTGGTTATCCATGAGTTATGGGCCTTCAAATACCCAACAAGGACCACATTAGCAGAAGATTTAACATGCTTGTTTGTGCAGGAGCCAAATGCGTGAATTTTCCAGAATGATATGTGACCGGACTTCCCTCCAACAGAAAGTACGGCATACTTGCTGTGAAAGCAATTGATAGGATCAGAACTGCCAGAAAAATAATTCAATGCCGGTGACCATGCACAAGTAAGGGATGATAACAATGCACAACGAGAGGCATATTCTCTTGCCGTGATTACAGGAACACCTTCAGTCTTGGTTCTCTTTGACGATCTTTTATCCAAGTTATCTTTGCAATGGTCCCCGTCCATTGAATCTCCAATAGTAGCAGCTTCCTAGAACATATGCATGTTTCATTCAGTTGCAAAACACATAAATAGAAATTATTGTCCATATGCCAGAGAACATAGAGAAGGTCATGAATCACAGAAATGCCGTTAGCAATGTTCAAGGCTTAAACCAAGAATATATACCCCAGTAGATATCGAAGAAGGTTGATTGAAGCTGGTGGCCGCCAGGAAATCATATAGCATGTCAGAAATGTCAAAAAACTGTATGAAAATAAAAGTAGTAAGGAGCTGAAAATGTGCAGATTAACACCATAAAATAAGTTGGGTGAGCATGCATCATGAACAAAAAAACAAGTGATCCACATAATGTGTTTGTGTTGCGACTTGCGACAAACCATAGACCTAAGACCTATCTACTAATAAGCGTGATATTTGGTAGTACAAGGTGGCTTAATCAAAGTGAGACGTAATGCTAAGGCCAGCTGTCCTGTAGACAGAGAGACATGAACGGCTACTGTCTGCTACTTAAAACAATCTCAACCTCAAGAGACCATGTCAGCTTAAAATCCACTAACAGGAGTT
The DNA here is from genome assembly GCA_963682175.1 of Triglochin maritima. Taxonomy (NCBI): domain Eukaryota; kingdom Viridiplantae; phylum Streptophyta; class Magnoliopsida; order Alismatales; family Juncaginaceae; genus Triglochin; species Triglochin maritima. The sequence goes on along the minus strand of OY821771.1, from coordinate 51,713,070 downwards.
TAAAATCAGTGGCAGAAGTTAAATATCAATGTTTGTTCTCGAGAGCAATTCAGAAGAACAACCTTTTGCATTTTTGGGGACCAAGCCACCCCTTAATCCAACCTATTGTTAACAGTAGCCCACTTGGAAAGCATGTTATCCACAAAATGAGTACAAAAATTAAAAGTATTTATACACACACGGTGCGAGATAATAGAGAATGATAATTCTGTTCTCACAATCATAAAACAAAAAAAAACTACATAGCGTAAAACCTTGTATCAATTGGGTGGAAAAACAATCGAGATTCTAGCAGCAAAATTGTGAGTTTTTTTTCCAGATAAAACATATAGCGCAGATGATTTTAACATAATCTTTGCAGAGTAAGAGAATGATTATCAGTTATTCTAATTAATTCATGAGATTTTGAGTTGAAATTTAGTAGTTGGAATTGCTAATGCAATATCTTAGCAAAATGATAAAGAGCACTTACCTCCACCCACTCTGCACGAAGTTCAGGATATGGAGCACAATAAACCTTAACATGTCCTTTGGTTGTGCACACTGAAAGCAAACAGCTGCAGAAAATTAAGAAAGAAAAAAAGCAAGTTTAGAACAGTAAGAAAACTACAAACAACTGGAAATAGAAAAGAACAAAAAAACAATTTCAAGGTAGGATACTTACCCCAAATTAGGAGCAAGACCTGCTGGGGACCAAGACATTGATCGAGCACATGGCTGTGTTCCACGTGATAGGGATGTACACAATAATGACGAATTAAGCATGTCTAGACACAAAATAAGATGAATATAACTTCAAAAGAAAGACTACATTATAGCACAAAAATATACTAAATCCCAACAGGACAATACGAAAACACATTATGTTGCATGAAGTTTAACTTCACAAGCTAGTCCACAAATAGATTATAAAAGCTGCCTGATGATAACGACAATAAGCTATTTAACTCAAACTCAAAGGCATGCTACGGAATTTAACTTGAACACAGAATTTAAGCTTCAGTTCAGGCATAACCATACTTTTACTGGCAAGCATGCTTCCTAACTCGTTATATTGAAAATTTGAGGTGAACATACCTTCTCTTTCCACCATCCCTATGGGAAAGGGCTTGTTCGGAGGCAATGCAACGAGTCCCCGAGGGCCGAACAGGTGCGCTGGGTTCTACAAGGACCAACCAAAATGAAATTGCAAATGCATGTTGGTATCGTGGAACATAATTTCTTCCAACATTTATTTATGGTTCAATCAGCTTAATAAGTAAGATGCTCGCTTAATTTACAATTCAGTTCAGAGATTGCAATGATGATTAATCCAATCTTCAACAAACAAAACACAAAACCATTTATCGGTTATCGAAGTTGATGTGTTTTAGGGATTGAGTTACCAATATGGTGATGATATTAGCGGAAGCAACGGCCAAGAGGTTGTCGTCGGACCACGACATGGAGTTGGGATGCGTCGGAGACGCCACCAGTGGAGCAGCCGGAATTCGAGAAACCATTCCACAAACCAACACCGCTCTTACCTCAAAATAGAATGTTACGAATTAATTTCTTCTCAATTTTATTTTATTAAACGATTTTCCCTTTCCGGTCTTACCTCTACGATTTGTGTTGTGACGTCACGATCGCCGTCGCCCGGTCGGTTGCGCCGCCCAAAACCCTAACGAACTACCCTCGTGTGCAACTGAACTCAAGGCCGTACTTTCGTCGTTTTCTTAGTGAACCGTTAAACGTAACAAATTACTCGCGTCTAATTACATATTATCGTTTTCTTATTTCGGCTTATTTCTTTTCTTCGATTCACGGTCCCACCATCACTATTCCTTCATTTTTCTCTTAACCATCAAATACAATATCTCGGAGACCAAAAAACACGTAAGCATATTCGAATACGATAACAACAATTACTCTTTCTAAAACAATATAAATAAATAATAGAGGAGGCGTTTGGCGTAGACGCCTGTGTCAAACGCCTTCGTAATTATTATTTTTAAAAATAATTAGTTTTTAAAAATTAATTAGTAATTAGTAATAATTGGTAATTAGTAAATAATAATGAGTAATTTCGTAAATTTAGTTACTAAATCGATTTGACGAAAATTTATTTCTAAAATGTAATTAATAGTCATCAAGTCACCGTGAAGGAAAATGAAAATCAATATCATTACGCACTGTGATACCTTATGAAGCTGATTCTGGTCCTCGTCATCCACGTATCCGTGGTATATCTGCTTCAGTTAGGAGAGAGAGAGTTTGTTGGTGTCACCCCAACCATCTCGAACAAAGTCATATTGTACTTGTTCGTTTTGTACGTTGAATTCATGCAAATTACTGAAAGGTACGTGCCTAACAACTTAACTGACGTCAGATGTTTCAAGAATGCGTGAGTGACGACACTAGTTTCTTCATCGACCATAATTAGGGCTGTCAAATTCTGCTCGAGCTCATGAGCTCGCTCAAGCTCGGCTCGATAAAGCTTGACTCGAGCTCAACTTATTTATTAAACGAGTCAAGCTCAAACAGCAAAATCTGCTCGTTTAATAAACAAGTCAAACTCTAGTTCGACTCGGTTAGCTCGATAAGAGTTCGTTTGACTCGTTTAAGTTTATACACATATTACATATATGTCACAAATAAACATATATCCAAATTACGTAAACGTAGACCATATAATTTATAAATTTCCTCATTTCTATGTTAATGATGTTTATAAAATGTAAATAGTATGTTTTACAACAAGTTAATCAAGTCTTAAGCGAGCTTAAACAAACTGAAATGCTTGTTAAAATTTTAGGTCTAAGTTAATCACTATTGATCTAAAATACATATATTTGAACGATTGAAATTTATTGAATTTCGAAATATTCAGATTAAGGTGTATATATAGAGGCTAACGAGGGTTGTGGTACTCATTTTCAGTCGTTTTCGATTATTTTTTCTATGAAAAATTATGGATCACAATATGACATATACCATATAAAGAATATATGGTAAAAATTTCGTATCAAATGGATCATTGTAGATCTTGTTTCTAACATTTCGAAATTCAGTAATTTTTAGTTGTTCAAATGTAAATAATTTAGATCAATTGTGAAATTAATTTGGATGACTTAAAATTTTAACATGTTATAAATTAAGAGATAATAATACATGATTAAGTTCGATTTAAAAATATAAACTTTAAAATACTTTAACTTTAACTATAATCACTCGTGTATTGCATTTTTTTCCATATATATGTGTATAAATCAACCAAATAAGTTCGAGTCGAGCTTTCGCCGGCCGCCGCCGCCGCCAATGAGATCTCTGTTACTCCGCGGTCACGTCTCCACCGGACACGACCCCAAACCCCTTCCCTCCTTCCTCCGCCTCCTCTCCTCCTCCTTCCAACGGAGACCTTCCAAGGAGGAAGAGACGAACGAGAGGGGGAGATGGCTAAAGCTGCCGCCTTTCTCCTCCCACATCGACCCCACCTCAGTAGCCCGGAGCATGACGTACGGAGACCCTCCGGGGACCTCCTCCGTCACGGCCTTGAAGTGGATACGCCTCTGCTGCCCCACTCTCCCCGTCACCCTCCTTCAGAAGCTCTTCCGCCTCAGACAGGTCCGCTTTTTCTCTTTTGAACAAATATTTTCAACTCTATTCGTCTGTTTTATTATATGGAAGTGAAGTGAAGTGAAGGAAGGAACTCCAATTTCATGACTTCTATAGAATTTGGAGTGGAAGTGTTAGGGGAAGTTACTCAAACCACAATTTTGTAAGACTGGAACTCAAAGAACTGGACTTCCTCAGAACTAATCACGCACATATACACTATTTCCTGCAAACCAATCATCATCTTCATGTTCACCATATTGCCTCCCGAAAATTAGAATTTGTTTGCATTATTATTCATCTTGGTGTCGGAAGTGGTCCGTTTTTGTTTCATAGCAATTCGACATTGGGTTTCGTTGTTTATTTTATCTTATTAAATGTTTTATGGCAGGTTCGAAGGCAAGTTGCCTGCGATACCGGTGACTCGACAACTAATCAGACTGAAGGACTTTCCTTGAAAAGGGTAGAATTATATATGATTCCCGTACTTGAGTTTAATAAACATAAGTATGATCAAGTACCATTGTCTTGAAAGCACTGATGGTACCCTTCGTTGGTTGTGCAATGTTGCATCCTAATTTTATTTTTTTGGATTTTTCAAAGGTTTCTGCGAAAGATGAAATCAGTTGTGGAGATGTAATATTGCTGCCTCGTAGTGTGCAGGAGCTTTCTCCACATAAAGACGAGTACTCCTTCAACAAGGATGAAGAAGATTTTGTTCATGGTCTGGAATTACACAAGGTTATTTTATTTATTTAATCAATCTATTTGCCTATTTTGTTTTCCTTTTCTTTCATTTATCACTCACTTTCATTTGTATTCACTATTCAGGATGCAGCTATAGTAGTTCTTAATAAGCCTCATGGCATTCCTGTTCAGGTGCAATGACCGTGAGATACTTCACTGCCATAACAATATACTTTATAATGTTGATTGAGTTATTGAATCTTTGATTATCTGCTGATCTGATCAGGGTGGAGTGGGGATCAATCTGAGTGTAGATAAGTTAGCTGCAAAGTCATTAAGATATGATTATAAAGAGCCTCCTCGGTTGGTAAGTTTCATACGTTGTTCACACTTTGAAGTTATGTTGCCTATGCAATTGCTTTTAACATACACAATTCCTATAGGTCAAATTTATAGGTATTGTACTTCATTTTGGTTAGTCTTGGTGCTGTGGGATATTGCTATCAAATCCTAAGACACTGTCAATACCAACCATTACGAAACAAGTTGCAGGAAAATTGTTCTGTAATTGCATTATTAGCAGCCCTTCATTATACAAGGCATCCTATTGTTATTAAATTGTTAGTCCGACATTTTCATGAGTTCTTTTGCTCATTAGTTTTGAACAATTCAAAGATTGCTAGCCACAAACTTTGTTTGTATCCTTATCGACATTTCCACAACACTCGATGCATGCCACTTTTGATATTATTTTTACATCTACTTGTCTATTTTCCCTTGACCCTGCTTTCTAGCATGTTCATCTTTTTTCACCATAGTCACTATGCGAGGTCAATGGCCAATATACTTGGGCTTAAGATTTTGGCTTTGCTTTTGCAAGACCAAACATATGCCTCTAGGTAAAGATTCACAAGACAACCAACTTTGATGTATATTCATTATCAACATTTTTGCAAAACTATATACATTCTACTTTTAGGGGTACTCTTGCATGAAATTGCCAGTGTCCATACCTGTGTATCTTCCCTTGATCCTGCCTTTTAGCTTCAAATGTTCATCTTTGTTTCATCATAATCATCATGTGATGTCAATGTCTACAATGTGTAGGCTTACATATTTGGTTTTGCCTTTGTGACACCAAAGAAAAGCATCTAGGCACTATGAAGCATTTATGATATCTTCCATCATTGAAAGATTTTATTTTTCAAAAAAAAAGACTTCCTGTCCTAGTGTTAAAATCATTTTTCACCTGGACCCCCACTATCAGCACCTTTTGAAGGATTTTTGTGGCTGCCCTTTTCATTTGCATTGCCATCATCAATGTTATGCTTCTTGTTTTTATGACAGCCTTACCTTTTACTAATTTTTGCGATAGAAATAAATATCAAGTTCAATATTTAAAACCAAAAGGTAGTAATATTATTATTTCGATTAGTCCCATGATTTTTATTTTATCCATTATTTGTATGTTTTATTGCACTTCGCTATATTATTATTAATTTGTGAAGGAAAGCTTGAAGCAACTATTTAATCAGAACTACTAGAGTAGGATTTCATGTCATTCTAACTTTTGCATGATTTCAGCCTACCTATTTATTGACATGTGTGTGTGTGTATTGAATCAGGTGCACAGACTAGATAAAGATAGCAGTGGTGTCTTGGTGTTGGGCAGGACTCAAACTAGTGCCTCAATTCTTCATTCTGTTTTTCGTGAAAAAACCTTTGGGGCATCTGCTGTAAGTAAATATCTCATGTTTATAATGGACAAATTGTTGTTGTTTATGCTCAAATGTTTCTAGTAGATGCCGCACAAAGATCTTTTGCTACCCTTGACAAATATATTCATGGATTCCTCATTCAAAGATGATCTCCTTTTCCAAAGGATAATGATAGAACACGGCGAATCTTGCAAAGAAAATACTGGGCTCTAGTTATTGGCAAACCAAGGCGTTCAAGTGGGATAATTTCAGCACCACTTGCCAAGGTTACTACTAATAATGAATATCTTAACATTGTTATGTTTTATTTCTGCTACCATCTTTCTGTAGGTGCCTAACTTTAATCCTTATTTTGTATTACATTTACTTCTCTTTTGGTGCAATCATGGCTGATTTTTGGCTTCAGGTGGTGCTCGAAAATGGTAAAGCCGAGATAATTACAGTCTCTAATGGTTCATCTCCATCTCAGACTGCACTTACAGAATACAAAGTGTTAGGATCATCTAGTCATGGTTAGTAATGACGAATTTCAGCAAATTCATAGATGGCTTTAGCTTTGTGTTGTGTATTACCTGGACTGGACAATCGATTACTCTGCTTAATAAATAAAATTGCTCTTGTCTATATTTTTTAAACGCTGGTTACCTGTGGCCAAAACTCAACCATCACATGAATGGAAACATACAAGTGCCAATGTACCATGATATTATCTTGTGTAGTGTTTAATGAAATCCATTCCTTTAGTAAAAACAAACTTTAATTATCTGAAATGGCATTTTTGCCACACAGGTTACACCTGGCTAGAGCTTTGCCCTTTGACCGGTAGAAAGCACCAGGTAAGCAAATTTACAGCACTCGAAGTCCAGTCATGTCTTCATAAATTCTGGTCTCTCCTCATTGTGGACTAAAATTATTCTTTTCTCAGCTCCGTGTCCATTGTTCAGAGGTATTAGGGACTCCTATTGTTGGAGACTACAAGTATGGTTGGCAAGCTCACAGAAAATGGGAGCCGGTCCCTTCCTCTCCAGTACCTGATGACAAGCTGGAGAAGCCTCACAAACTTCCCTTCGGCCTTGACCCAGAAGGTCATAGTATCTCAGATAAGCATCCTTGGTTGCATTTGCACTGCAGACAAATGGTACTCCCTGACATTTCGAAGGTTATAAAAAGTTTGACATCGTCAGATAGGCAGCCTGATTTCTCAAAACTAGAGTTCCTTGATTTGGTCGCACCTATGCCATCGCATATGCTAAGGAGTTGGAATGCCTTGAACCTTTAATTGATCAATCATTATTTGGAATAACATCATTTTCAACATATGAAAGTAGTGCTGATGTGATTTTAGGCTGTTTTTTTTTATATTTCTATATGCTTATCTCGTATTCTCATCCCACAAACTAATGCAGTAAGCTGAGCTACTTTAACTTGCTATGGTTTTTCTTAATTTAGATTAAAAATGTGAAGTGCCATTTTTCCGTACCAGTGGGGTTACCAAACCAAGCTGAGAGTGGTTGAACTGTAACATCTGGAAGGCAAGTGGTGCCAACTGCTACATATTAGGAAGAACTAGTCTATCATATTTGGTCTGCTTGGTTGCGACTTGGGTTTACATTTTGCATCAAAGAACAAATGCTTCCAGGCCTGATGTACTACTAAATTTGCAGAGTATATATATATATATATATATATATATATATATATATATATATATATATATATATTGTTATTGTTTTATTAGGTGTCGCGGTTGGTGAAAGTCTACTCATTTATATTGGTCGTGTGTTGCTTTTACTTCAAGAGTTCAAGACCTCGAAGGTTGTGAAGCTACTGCACCCGATAGCAACTGCAAAGAAGTCATTTTCATGGCCGGAGTATATGAATTTTAATTGTTTGTGGTGACCATTTCACTATATTTGATCTTGACTTTGGATTCGTACAGCTTTTAGCTTGTCGATTAAAGTTTGTTGCATCTTTAACAAGTTGATGGTTGATCTTCTCAGCAATTGAGAGCGAATTCTTAATTGTCCTACTGACCTACTCCTACCAAGTCTGAGCAATGGTACTGAAAAAGAGTTGCTTATAATTTCCTTTCACCAAAAAAACAGAAAGAGTTTGGATAAATTATTGAGCTCATAACGTCGACATTTGCATTCAACAAGGGAGGAAATTACGGTTGATATGTGTATGCTCATCACGTTGTTTTTTCCTTAAAGCTAAGGTGACTTTTTTTGCGCATCAAATTGTGTTTTCCTTCATTTTAACACGTAAGTTGTGTCCAAAACCAATGGAAGTCAGGTTTCAAGTATTTTTTACCTAAAAATATCTCTTCTCATCGTATTGAAAATATATATGATATTTCTTAAAATTAACACTATATATATGTATATATATGAATTCTTTAGTGAGTTCAGGACTTAATTTTTCTAAATTAGTCCCCCACAATATCCACCACTCATTTCAAATTGTAAGGTAGATTAAGAAAAAAACAGTTATGCTAATGAATGGTGAGATTAACTGTAAATAAGATCCAATGGTGAGATTGTAGGGGATTTAAACTAAATTTGATTAACTCTGGGCTCACTAGAACTCGAGCCCCGATATATATATAAGAAATTATAGAATGAACTCTGGGCTTATTTAAGCTTAAATGAGCTCCCTAAACATCCACCGTTCAAATCAAATCTAAAGGTAGATACGAGATCTTCTTATTTTTAATTACAAGAGGGTAAATTTTAAAATTAACACTATATATATGTATATATGTGTATATATATGTATATATATATATATACAGGAATTCTCTAGTGAGTCTAGGACTTAATTTTTCTAAATTATGCCCCCACAATATCCACTACTCATTTCAAATTGTAAGGTAGATTAAGAAAAAAACGGTTATGCTAATGAATGGTGAGATTAACTGTAAATAAGATCCAATGATGAGATTGTAGGAGGTTTAAACTAAATTTGATGAGCTTTGTGCTCACTAGAGCTTGACCCCGATATATATATATATATATATATATATATATATATATATATATATATATATATATAATTCTCAAGTGAGTCCAGGGCTTAATCAAACTAAATTAAGCCCCCACAATATCCACCACTCATTTCAAAATGTAAGGTAGATTAAGAAAAAAACGGTTATGCTAATGAATGGTGAGATTAACTGTAAATAAGATCCAATTGTGAGATTGTAGGGGGTTTAAACTAAATTTGATGAGCCCTACGCTCACTAGAGCTTGACCATATATATATACATATATATATATAGAATGAGCTCTGGGCTTATTTAAGCTTAAATGAGCTTCCTAAACATCCACCGTTCAAATCAAATCCAAAGGTAGATACACGATGTTCTTATTTTTAATTACAAGAGTATAAATTTGGAAATCAAATCAATTTTCTCTCTTGAACCAAACCTACATTTCACCTTCTCACCCACTTAGACCACATTTTACCCCGCTACCCGTCTGTCAAAACAAATCCAAATTCTCTACCATGTCATGGGAGTGCCTTCTGAAGCTCCTCAACTTCCTCCTCACCATCTCCGACGTCGCCATGGTCGGATTCGGGATCTACCTCCTCGTCAAGTGGAACAACAACCATGACCATAATCCCTCCCATGTCCATTCTCGTCCTTCTCCAAACGACCCCCACCTCGGTCACCCGATGCTCTCCCTCGTCTCCCTCTCCAACGCTGTTTTTGACTACCTCCCCAAGGTCTGCTGGTTAGTACAATTTCGACCTCCATTTAGTTGTTGGAAATGGAGTTTTAGATTTAGTCTTTTAGGAGAGAAGCAAATTCGACGATGAGAAGTGTATTTTGATGCTCTGGATTGGGGAGGATGGGATGAGATTAAGATCAAGGAATGTTTTGTTTGGATGTTATTTTTTATATAAGAATTGTTGATTCGCAAATGGAGTTTTGATGTCGAGGATTTACTGTTAGGAATTAAAACCAATCCCAAATACGCAGCGGAACAAAATTAACGAATCCAATCGGTTAAACTTGAGAACAAAATGCAAATCCGAAATCCAAACCACACAAAACACGCAAGATTTAACGTGGAAACCCAATGCGGGAAAAACCACGGACGACACAACTCAAATCCACTATAGAGAAACGTAATACAAGAGATGCTTACAGGAGACGCGAACAAACCGACGAAGAACCCGGCTCAAATCTCTCCTACCGAATCACAAGGATGCTCTCTCTCTCTTTTCTCTCAAGAACATAAAATTGGACAATAGAAATAACTAACTAATACAAAGGGGACGAAATTGTCTTTATATATGAGGTCAAAACAAGTATAAGTTGCACCAAAATCGGGTGGAGTAATGTGCAAAACGTGGGTAGAACTGGGTCCAAACGGTCGACCGATCGGGTGCATCGGTCGACCGATCCAATAACTGTATTCCAACGGTCGACCGAAATTGGAGTCTCGTTCGACCGAAAATCGACAGTAACTTTTCTGGCTTGCGCGAGTGCATAATCGGTCAACCGTACACTTAAGTTCTGGTCGACCGAAATTCAACATGCACTTTTCTCCCAGCTCCTCGAATGTTTCCGGTCGACCGAATCCAAGATTCCGGTCGACCGAAAAACAACAGTAACTTTTGCCCATCTCCAAAACGTGTGTCCGGTCGACCGAATCCTAGACTTCGGTCGACCGAAAAACGACAGACACTTTGCTGGACAAATTGAACACACATTCGGTCGACCGAATCACTCCATCCGGTCGACCGATTGTCTGTTTTTCTGCACGTATACTTTAAACACTTATTCAAGGTAAACAACAACATGTTGATTCGCAAATGGAGTTTTGATGTTGAGGATTTACTGTTTGGTTTTAGCATGCTGAAAGGTGCAATTTTTGGGGGCATACTTGATTTGATGCTCTGAATTGGGGTAGATGAGATGGAATGTGATTAAGATCAAGGAATGTTTCTGTTTAGCGTGTGTGGATTTAAGTTTAAGTTGTTGGATGATTGTGTTTCAGAATTGTTGATTTGTAATTATTTCGTGGTGCTCTAAGAATGTTTTTTTTTTGATGACCCAGAATTCCCCGGCACCCGCTCCCACTTGGGACAGGCGGGTTGCGGCTCCAAACTGGGGGTGGTCCAACACCATTTTCACCGGAACGCATTAGCATTAAATAAAGTGCCTTGCTGGGATTCGATCTTGTGACCTAAGGTTCGTGAACCCACGTACCTAACCAACTCGGCTGCGTCCCGGGTAGGGGTGTAAACGGGTCGGGTACGGGTCGGGTATGCCCCTACCCGTACCCGTACCCGGCTAAATTAGCGGGTACGGGTACGGGTATATACCCGGCAAAAAACATATATACCCGTACCCGACCCGTACCCGTTAAGTTAGCGGGTACGGGGCGGGTAAACGGGTATAGCGGGTATAATATATAATATATAAAAATATAATATATATTATATAAAAAATATATTATATATAAAAATATATAATATATAACATATAAAATATTAAAAAATATTAAAAATATATTATATATATAATATAATATATCTTAACGGGTATACGGGTAAACGGGTACGGGTAATGCGTATACCCGTACCCGACCTGTTTATTAACCGGGTATACGGGTTTGAATTTTTAAACGGGTATGGATTTTTGTACCCATACCCGTACCCGTCCGGGGCGGGTGACCGGGTATACGGGTATTACCCGGCCCGTTTACACCCCTAGTCCCGGGGGAAAGACTTGTTTGGATAACATTGGAGAATCAGTTCCGATGCAGATAGGTGGGAAAGACTTAGGGGTGCACATGGGTTGGGTTCAACCCGAAACCCAACCCGAACCCGACTGGTCGGGTTGGGTCGGGTTGAGGAGGGGTTCGGGTCGGGTCGGGTTGGGAAAATCAAAAACCCGAATTTTCGGGTCGGGTTCGGGTTGAGGGGGTCGGGTTGACCCAACCCAACCCGAACCCGATTTTTATTTTATTTTTATTTTTTTTATTTTTTTTTAATTTTTTCCCAAATAAACCCGATCCAACCCGACCCAACCCGACCCAACCCGAAAATAAACCCGACCCAACCCGAAAATAACCCCGATTCAACCCAACCCAACCCAAAAATTTCCAAATTCGGGTTCAACCCGACCCAACCCGACCCAACCCGAAAATTTCGGGTCGGGTTGGGTTGAACCCGAACCGGTTCGGGTTCGGGTTCGGGTTGGATTTTTTCCCAACCCGAAAATTTCGGGTTGGGTCGGGTTGAGGCCCAAACCCGACCCAACCCGACCCATGTGCACCCCTAGAAAGACTTGTTTGGATAACATCAATCCCACCCTGAGCTTGTCAAATTGGCATGAGATTGCTGCAATAAAAACCTTACATCTGTATCTTTCTTGCAGGTGTGATTGGCTTGGTTTCTACACAAAGACTCACTACAACCTTTTATATGTTTATCAATGCTAACATCAGTTACCGTGACCTGCAAATGTCATTTGTACATTTAAGAATTTTCATTTTATTATTTCGTAGTTTGAAATTCACAAACAACTTAGTGATTGATCCTTCACTTTACAAAGGTAAAGTGTAAGGACTTGGACTTAGAAATGTGGCGTTGAAAGTTAATATGTGTGTTTATTAGTTTGGATCCACTTTGTATATTTGTAATAATTTCTGCATGTGGCATCAAGTTTCAATATTAATTCCTATACGAATAGTGATATTTGTTACCCATGATTTAATTACTGAATTGCTAAACATCGCCCCAAAATTACTTAAATCGCCCCTTGAAATTACCATTTTGCCCTTCTCTCATTTCTACTGCTATAACGCGACATTTTACCCTCCTATCACACATCTCTCTTCATATTCCTCTTATAATCATAAAAAATAATGTTTTGGAGGTCAGTAATGAACCAACGGACGCCCCAGTGTACTCGAATCTGGTAAAACATCTAACATCTTTTTAATAAAATAATAATAAAAAATAATAAAAAATTACGGGCGTCTGACGGAGCCGCCCCCACGTAGGAGGGGGCGTCTGGCTAAGACGCCTTCCCCATGGGGGCGACGTTTTACCCAGACGCCTTACCCATCGGGGAGGCGTTTTACCCAGACGCTCCGCCCATGGGACAGGCGTCTGTGTAAGACGCCTCCTCCATGGGGGAGGCGTCTTAGCCAGACACCCCCTCCTACGTGGGGGCGGCTCCGTCAGACGCCCGTAATTTTTTATTATTTTTTATTATTTTTTTAAAAAGATAATTGATTATAAATTTAGATAATTGTTAAATTAATTAATAAGTTAATAATTACTATATTCGGATGACCGATACCTCTTCGGTACACCGAAAATTCAAAAATTTCCAGATCCAACAATTTCAAAATCCCCGAACAACCCCCGAACGACCTGTCGAGGTGGTATTTGTAAGTCATGATGTTTTACCACCGGGGGATTTGGAACTTTAAAAATGTTGGATCTGGAATTTTTTTGAATCTTCATCACTTGCAAAAAAACTCATTGTAATCCGACCGGTTACCACCGAAAATTTGCAAAGAAACGTCAAATAATTTGTGATAACACACCGTATAATTTTAATTTGACAAAAAACATTAAAAAAAACGGGGCGTCTGGCTAAGACGCCTGTACCATCGTGGAGGCGTTTGGCTAAGACGCCTCCACCATGGTCGAGGCGTCTTAACCAGACGCCTAGACAATGGTATAGGCGTCTGGCTAAGACGCCTGTACCATCGTGGAAGCGTCTGGCTAAGACGCCTCAACGATGGTGGAGGCGTCTTAGCCAGACGCCTCCACGATGGTACAGGCGTCTTAGCCAGACGCCCGTGTCGGGAAAAAAAAATCCGTCTCCGTTACTTCGCCTGATCTAGGTGTTTCGCCAGACATTTTCGTGGTGTTGGTACTAGGAATGTTAGTAAAACTGAGTCAATAACCTTGTTTAAAGACACGGGACGATATGAGTATTAAATATATTGTTAAGGGCAATTTGGTAATTTCAAAGGGCGATTTAAGTAGTTTTGGGGCGACGTTTAGTAGTTCCCTTTAATTATTCATCACTATTTACGAAATGTTAAGTAAATATTATTACAACAACATTATATTATTGTTGCGAACATCATATTAATTTCTAGACCAACATCAATACATGTTACTCATGATTTAGTCATCCATGATTTTTAATGTGACGTAATTACACTAATTTTACCATATTACGGCTAACAAAATACTATTACAGCAACAACATTATATTACCGTTGTGTAAGTAATATTAATTTTTATTCGAACAACAATACATGTTACTCATGATTTAATCGTCCTTCATTTTTGATGTGACGTTAGTATTTTTTTACTATATTACGACTAACGAAATAAAATTACAGCAACATCATTATATTACGGTTGTGATCATAATATTAATTTCTATACCAACAACATGACTTAGTCATCCATCACTATTTGCGAAACGGTAGTAAACAACCTTACATTATATTACGGCTAACGACAATATATTATTACAACAACATTTTATTGCCGTTGTGAAGTAATATAAATTTCTATACAATAATGTTACTCATGATTAATCATGATTTAGTCATGAGTAATCTATCATTTTTAAAGGGGCGTTAGTAAAAATAATTTTACTATATTACGGCTAACAAACCAATATTACAGCAACATCATCATATTACCATTGTGAACGTAATATTAATTTCTATACAAACAACAATTCATGTTACTCGTGATTTATTCATTCACCAAACATTATTACAATATTACAATGTTATATCCACAAAATAACACTATATTACGGCTAACGATTTCATATTACAGTTGCGAACATAATATTACTTTCGTTTCAACTAAATCGAAACATGTTATTGTCTTAACAATATTTGTATGTTGAAAAGGTGTTACATGAGAGCTAAATTATATTATAATTATTGAAACATTATTACAATATTACAATGTTATATCCACAACATTACACTATATTACGGCTGCGAACATAATATTACATTCGTTTCAACTAAATCGAAACATGTTACATGAATTGTAGCAACGTATAATTAATTTCAAGAAAAATGTGACGAAAGGAGTCCAACTGAGTGCAAACCTTATTTCTTCCCTCTAAAAAATAATAATCCAAAAGCAAACTAAAACAAATGAGCAAATCCAATACCAAATCAAATGCTACACAAATCCAACTGAATTTCTCTAAACAACAAATCTAAAACCAAACCAAACAAATTCATCAAATCAAATCCCAAATCAACAAATTTCATTATATTACGACTAACAAATCAACTTATATTACAGTTGTGAATTTAATATTAATGTTTATACGAACAACGATACATGTTACACAAGTTGTAGTCATTTACCATTATTTAAGAAATATTATTAAAAATTATTATATTATATTACGGTTAACAAAACCAAACAAAAACAAATCAACAAATCCAATACCAAACCAAATATCCACAAAACTAATCGATTTTCTCTAAAAAATAAAATCCAAAACCAAATCAAACTAAACTAAATCAGCAAATCGAATCTCAAACCAAATATCCACGAAATCAATTGATTTTCTCTAAAAACAAAATCCAAAATCAAACCAAATCAGCAAATGCAATCCCAAATCAAATATCCACAAAACCAATCGTATTCTCTAAAAAAATAAAATCCAAATCCAAACCCAAATAAAACCAAACCAAATCAGCAAATCCAATCCCTAACACAACATCCACAAAACCGAATAATCACACACCAATAACAGGGAGTGACGTGTATCTCATCTTTTTAGAATTGTTGGCTGCAGTGGATCCTCTAATTTAACAAACCGATTTTGAATTTATCTTGAAATATTGCAGTTGACTTTTGGCAACATACGCACTGCACGCTTCTGAGATTATATAAACCTTCCGAAAAGTTGTACCAAGCAAGCCAAAACACTAACCTCAAACTTTTCGAAAGACAACTAATCTAAGGTCTCGTGTTAGAGATGGACATACAAAAGATAACATAATCGAATCAAAAATCATAAGTGATTGGGTTGATAATCCAGTCCTAAAATATATTTAATTCACAACACCTTTCTGACTTCTTTTTTTGAAATTTAACCTTCTCTGCGTTTCACCGCGTGGGATTTTTTTTTGTTGATTAGATTGCTTTAGGTTTGACCGATTCCTTCGTGGACTTGTTTTTCTATTAGTTGGCATATCTAAAGATGACTAAACAAATTTAAGGACTATAATAATAATGAACAACATAATGATTGCTTAAGCACAAAATCTATAAACATACCTTGTGGTCAGCGGCTGCTCATGCGATAAATGTGTATTATTTGGAGAGAGAAAATGCATACACGTAACTAAAGCACACGAGAAGAGAATAAGTTGAATATTAGATTTCCATAATAAAATAGTACACGCTGAAATAGTTATTTATAGTGATTCCTTCGAGTAAAACATTGTTAATCTCATTCAGCTAGCGGGAAGATGACAGAACATGTAACCGAAATAAATGGGAACTAAAATGAAATACACATATTCGCGAACCGCTCGATCATGCATGCTTAATTAATAGGCACAAAGGATAATCAAAAGCAATTGTCGTTATTAGAGTTTGACGAAACCACACACACGCTTTAGCAATTACCAATTCCAAACCAATCCAATTTCTTGTTGGGGTTGGTGGGCAAAGTGAGTTGTATTCCCAAAAATATTTCGAATGAAGTGAAAGTTCAAAGTTCCGAATAATATATGTTGGCCACTCAACTACTGAATGGTAGTGGCTTAATTAGTGGGTGAGCCTCTGGGGTCCCTCCCCAGTCCCCACCAACAAGCTACCAATTTATAGTCTTGTCTTCAACGGTTCCAACTCATATCCCCTAGAATTCTTATTTCTTAACGGCCACAAATTTTATTGGTTGAGACTTGAGTAAGACAGATATTAAATTTTAGTCTTGTTCACATATTTGGGATGTTGGAAACTAAAATAGAGTAGATAAAATAAAAATCGTAAAAAAATATATGTAATGTTTCTCTTTACGTTTGGGCTACCAAATAAATAGTTAGAACAAAACATGCATGATTAATGGACCCTTCTTTCCACGCGCACTATATATATATATATATATATATATATATATATGCACTACTGGCTACTGTTTGCTTCCATTGCTCTCGTCCATCGCTTTTCTTACATCTCTTCCGATCTTCTCCAAACAAAATCAAATATAGAGATGGGAAATGTTACATATGAGAAGAAAATCACAGGATGGGCAGCAAAAGACTCATCTGGAGTCCTCTCTCCTTACACTTACACTTTGAGGTACATCTTTACTTTTTAAGTTCAAGTTCCTAAGTTAAGACATAAATTTGCTAATCTGGAAATCAAAGCAAATTTTGCATATATCTTAATCACCAACACATCTTCTTCTTCTTCTTCTTTTTAATTTCATTCTCCTCTACGGTCGTTGCTTCTGAGGTACAACGCTCCATAAACATGTTAGATTGAAATATAGAATCATGGATCGACAACATGAAATATAGAATCATGGATCGACAACATGTTAGATTGAAATATAGAATCATGAATCTGAGGTACAACGCTTCACGTTTTATTGTATTAATTCCAGGGAGACAGGTTCTGAAGATGTGGTGCTGAAGGTGCTTTACTGTGGTGTTTGCCACACTGACATCCACCAGACCAAGAACCACCTCGGCATGTCCAAATACCCTATGGTCCCAGGGTGCGCATCCCTAGATCCTAATCATTAGGGGTTTTACCTAATTTTTATTTGTTAGTTTATCGCGGCATTTTATCAGATTCGAGGCATCGGGGTGTTCGTTGGCTCATTTCCTGACATTCGAAACATTTTTTTTATGATTATTAGAGGAAGATGAAGAAAGATGGGTGATAGGAGTGTTAAATGTCGAGATATATGAGTAGAAATGAGAGATTGACAAAATGGTAATTCGCACGGACGATTTAAGTAATTTTCCGACGACGAATAACAATTCAGTATTTTATCAGATTCAAACAAAATCTAAAATCTTTCAAGATTTAATTAATTTAACGTCGTATGTTTTAAGATTAGAAATCTACAAATTGATCTACGCAGTGATGTGCATACCTTTGTCATTGTGAGATTTTATGGATCGTTGGTTGGTTTTGCGATGTAGGCACGAGGTCGTGGGGGAGGTGGCTGAAGTTGGTTCGGAGGTGACCAAATTCAAGGTTGGCGATGTGGTGGGGTCAGGTGTGATCGTTGGTTGTTGCCGGTCGTGTAACGCGTGCAAGGCTAATGTGGAGCAATACTGCAACAAAAAAATATGGTCCTACAACGACGTATACACGGATGGAAGTCCAACACAAGGAGGGTTTGCTCCTTCAATGGTCGTTGATCAAAAGTATGTTCTAAATTACTACTATATATAAAATATATGTGTGTGTGTTTTTTTAAAAAGTTTTTCGATTTTGTCTATTTAAACCCCAACGACATCTATATCTATTTGTGCGTTTCGATCTTTGATTTTAGTTGTTTGAAGACTAAGAATTTACTAATTGAAATAGTTCCAATATTTACTTATAAAGATGTTTTCAAGTTTATAAAGATGTTAGGCGAATGTAAGAAAACCTGATACATAAAAAATTATTGTTTTTCTATCCGATTCTGAAGAAGTTAGGTTAGAGGCGTCCAACCGTGGGTGCCTATTTTAAAATCAATTAGTGTAAGCATGACATTTATAAACAGTGTTTTGTTAATAGTAACTTTACGGTCCACATCACATGGAGATGTTTCTAGTTTGTTGGACCCATTTCATCACCTTGTAAGACTAACCAGCAGTGCTTTCACAATCATATAAACCTTTATTTACAAGACAATAAGAAAGTGGTGTTACCATGGTAGGGGCTCGGGTTATCCAATCATTTTTTTAGAATTACCTACAGGAGGATATACCTGAATAAATATTATATCACCTTTTATGATTTAACACAACCTGTTACTTTGCAATAATTCAAGTAGAGTCAAATTTTTGAATAAATAAATAACTTATATTATTATCAAATTCCAAAAAATAATATAAACGGGCAAACAAATTTCAAATCGAACTTTCAAGTCAAACCTCAATTTTTTTCGAATTTGAGTGGCTTGTTAACAAACTAAGTCGAAAGATTTTTTTTGTTTTCATTAAAATACTTAATTTTCAAGTCAAATTCGAGAAGAGTTTCAAGCCCGAATCAGAATGGACAACCTACTTTACAATCTTTGAGTACTCAGACTATTCCTCTAATTCACGTAAAAAAATACATAATCTGATATTCTTTTATCAGTAAATTAGATTGATGGGAGAAAAACACTATGCTGAGTTGCTGACACAAAAAAGAAGCAATTTTACCATAAAAACTAGTCATGGTCCAAGTTGACATATTTGGATCACTTCTTTCATTCATCCTTAAGTATTTGGATACTACATGAGTAGTTACCATCATGTTTATCGCTGAAAACCAAATTTGCAGACTTGTAATATATATATTTAATATCTTTGTGTGTGTTCCTGTATGATTAACGACAGGTTTATAGTGAAGATCCCAGAGAAATTAGCAGCAGAGCAAGCAGCCCCTCTGTTGTGTGCTGGAGTGACCGTTTACAGCCCACTGAAGCACTTTGGGCTGAAGGTAAGTGGGCTGAAAGGGGCAATATTGGGCCTTGGTGGGGTGGGCCACATGGGGGTTAAGATAGCCAAGGCCATGGGCCACAATGTGACCGTTATAAGCTCCTCCAATAAAAAGAGAGAGGAAACAATGGACCACTTGGGCGCCGACGCGTATCTCGTAAGTTCTGATACCGATGCGATGGGCACGGCCGCCGATACATTCGACTACATCATCGACACCGTGCCGGCTGTCCATCCGCTCGAACCTTACCTTGCATTGCTCAAATTGGATGGGAAATTGATCATAATGGGTGTTATTAATGAACCCCTCAAGTTTGTTACCCCCATGGTTATGTTAGGTGAGCACCAGCACTTTCTTTCTTTCTTTCGCCAAAATACCCTTCAATATTAATTTATTAAAAATTAGAAAAACTACATAATGCCCCTTAGGGGTTTTTTAACCTTAGTTTTTTGTTATATTTCCTACACTCTCATGCATTATTTTTGAAATATATTTAAAAAAATCACACTAAATCAGAGAGATTTAGAAATAGATTTTTTAAAAATACTATTTTGAATTTTTTTTCCAGGATAATATGGTTGATCACGAAATGACAACTTCTATGGTTGTTCAATCTAAACATCGTGATAAATTTGTTTAACAACCCATCTATCAAATTAAAATCTAAAAAATTATTAGATAGAAAACATCAACAAGAATTCTTTGTTTTAAGATTATTATTTTTCCATCTGAGTTCCAATTAAAACCATTCCTGACGAATTTGAATTTTGCATGGCAGGGAGGAAGGTGATCACTGGTAGTTTCATCGGGAGCATGGACGAGACGGAGGAGATGCTCAAGTTTTGCGAGGAGAAGAAGCTGACCTCAATGATTGAGGTCGTGAAAATGGATTACATCAATAAAGCCCTTGAAAGGCTAGAGAAAAACGACGTTCGCTATCGTTTTGTGGTGGACGTTGCTGGAAGCAATCTCGACGCTTAATTGATCAACAACAACGCGCGTACACATGTATACAAGGAAAATTCGGATGTTATATAGAGATCCGCCCTATATGTATTAATGCCTTTGTGTTTTGTGTTTTGAGTTCAAACTGGATGTGGTCTTCCCATGTTTCTTTGTAATGTGTACCAATATCTTAGTCTATATATATTATGATAACTTGGTGATTTTTTTATTTAAAAAAAAAAAAGTTACCTGCATGCATCTACAAAAGTTAATTCCAGGAAAGAAATAAGGAAAGCACCAGAGAGAATCAGGGGGGAAATGATCACTAATCTTGAAGGATGAGTTGATAGAAATAACAGTGTTGGAGTAGATAACTTGTACGTTTCCAATGAAGTTGGGTTGAACTGATGGGCCCTAAGCTCAAGTAGTCTTACCATATAAATGAATTGAGCCCAATTGGACTAAGTCAGTTAGACCAGCTCGAGTTTTGCCATATAAACAGAGGGAGGGTCTATCCCGATGCAGAAGTTGAGTGGAGATGAGTTGATTATATTTAAAAAAATCAATGGAATATTGAGAAATTCACGTCTAAATGTCACGTTTATTTCGTCTGTGGACGACCTTGGACGTGAATTTCTCAATCTTCTATTGATTTTTGCTATATAATCAACCCATCTCCACTCAACTTCTGCATCCACCTCTTCTAAATTTGGAGGATTGAGATGCTCCAACAACTATATTCCGCAGAGCTTCGATCGACTGACTAAAGTTCGGACAGCCAAGCATTTTAGACAGTAAATTCCAAATTTTCTATTGGAACTATGGAACGAACGTCTGAGTTCCAGTGGAAGTACGAGCATTTAAACACAAATTAACCTAAATCAGTCAAACATAACATACAACTCTAATGGTCATTAACGAGTGTTAAGTTGAAATGTACCAAAATAATTAATCTAGTTTGCAAGTGTAGTAGGCTAATAAAAAATTATACATGTATAAATGTCCAATAAGATATTTTTGGAAGTACACCCAAGCAAATATCTCAACATGAAATCTGATCTTGGGAGTGATAATTAATACAATTTTTGCTTAAACTTAGAATCTGAGGTTTTATCCATTAAAAAGAAAAAAAAATTCTTACATGATTTATTCTTCGTCTCAAAATAGATATAGGATACCTAGAGTAATTGCTTAAAAGTACATTTTGTGCAATGGAAAAGTATTCCTTTACACTCAGTTGATCTTATCTGGGATTGCAAGTCGCAACTTTGTCTGTGAAAAGCTAATTTAATTGTATATTAGTGTTATAAGGAATTTATTCGTTGTAATTCTTATGGATAATTCATGCATCATTGATATGTCACATAACAACTAAAATGGAGCATAGACTTCATGGGTTAACAATGTTTGAGTAGGTTCAAGGTTTTCTATACTTGATAAATCCAGTCATATGACAAGTTGGGACAACACCAATCTCGAGTCTTGACGTACTTACTATCACCTTCCTAAACTGGTTATACAAATCTTATTACGGTACCGTCCCTAACTACTTTACATATGATAAAACATGTAAAAAATGGATTAGAAATTAGACTGTCGGCAAGATACCATCTAAGAAGATATGTTGTCGCCATCCCCTCGTGAAAAGACAGCACATCATTCAACACAAAATGTGACTAAATCTTTCTAGTGGATACATTACATATACGTAAATTAAATAACAAAAGGAAATTAAAGATGAAAGGAAGGAGAAGGTTCCTCTTGATCTATACAGCTCACATTCACCACACAACCTCATGTGTTTCTCTGCTAAATCAATTAGCATTATCTCAAAATACATGCCAAAGTGATCTGTTCTCGATGTTGGTGGTTGTTATGAACCAAAATCTTTGGATGGTCGAAAGTTTGATGGTGTTGTTGTGTGGTACGACAACAAATTAACTAGATATTATGTCTGAAGTGGTGTACAAGAGAGAGCACTGTCGACCTAATACAATATTTCGAATGATTCACAAACAAATGGTAGAAGTGAATTGGATTCATGTCTGCCTATGGCCACACGTGTGGTGAGAGGCACGCGGATCCCACAACCTTAGATATATACCTGTGTTTGTAATAATAATATATGTATATATTTTTCGGTTTGCAATTTTTTAAAGCTACCAATGACTAATATACTATCTTCATCAATTATTGTAATGACCACTAGTCCTCCTAAAGGAAAATTATAGGAGAGAAATAAACAATCTTAGTTTATTGTCAACAACAAAGGTAATGATCAATTAAAGGGTTAAATAA
Source organism: Triglochin maritima (assembly GCA_963682175.1). Classification (NCBI taxonomy): domain Eukaryota; kingdom Viridiplantae; phylum Streptophyta; class Magnoliopsida; order Alismatales; family Juncaginaceae; genus Triglochin; species Triglochin maritima. The sequence goes on along the minus strand of OY821771.1, from coordinate 51,690,133 downwards.
AATAGTTCTTTCATAAGCCCTATTAAGGAAGAGGTAATTATATATTGATGTAATTTGAAGAAGATACTTGGTACCAAAAAGATAAAAATGTGTGAAGTCCTTTCTAATTTTTAGCCCCACACAGTGTTGGATGATAATTGTTACAACACAAATTGTTCCTATTTGTGACAATAAAATGATTTACATAGGATATATATGTATATATTACACACAAAACCAATACCTACATCTCTGTTTATATGCATATGGCCTTAATTAAGTTGCGGTTGATCTTAATCAAAGTGGAGATGAGATGTCACCGGCTAATGGCATACTTTGGGATATAACTTTATAATTGGATCCCAAGTATACAAGACAAAATCCAAGCAATAATAAACAATTAACTAAGAGAAGGAATCTAAGATCTAACTTTAACCACAGCCCTCCTCTCTCTCTATGGGATTAACTATTAATTCTTTAGTAATTTTTTAAATGCTAGTGGATTTTCTCGAGATTTGTACTGATCTATATGAATATCTCCACATTATCGTGCAATTCTCGGATCACATTTGAAAATCTGGTGATGTTGTTTTTGATATAATGACTACAAACAAATATCATGATAAAAATTTGATTCATATATAGGATATGAAGTTACCTCTAAAAGGAAATTCCAATCCATGCTTGATCCGCCGGTTGGTCGAACTCCAGCTAGCTTGGAGAATAAAAAACTGGGAAATCGTAAAATATGAACAATTTAGGTACACAAGTAATTAACTAGAATAGAAAGTTAAGTTTGGGATATGTATTGAAGTGGAGAATAGTTGTGACGAGGATGAGGCTCAAACTTTAGTGACAAAAGGTCAAGAGAGAGAGAACGAGTGGGCATAGGAAGGAGCGTGGAAACTTAAAACAGTAGTAAACAAAGAAGGAAGGTTCCAATGAAGCAAGAGTTTAAGGGAAATTAAGGGCAACACATTTTTTGTATAATAATAATAATAATAATAAGTTAGGGACATGTATGCATGCATGAGAGGTTCATATATAATCATCCTGAGTTGTACAGGCTGTGCTTTGACTTTTGTTCGAATCCATAGATGAGAAAATCGATGCTCTTTTATTGCCAACTTCTTCGTCCTTAATATTTATGCACCATTACATTCACCAATCTTTAGTTTCTATTTTATTTTGGTAACGATCCATCAATCAAGGGTAGTTCTTTTTAATTAGAGATATTTAATTGCAATACAATCCTGTAAAAAGAACCACTGGATAGTCTGGATCACACAGTCCGGGCGTACGTACGCATTTATGCGAATAAGACTCCTCAATTATATTGAAAATTCTTTTCTCTTTGGCTGAAATGTTCTAATTGTACATGTTTACATTAGTGTGTGTTTTTTTTCCCGTTTTGAAACGGAAGCGAAGTCTACATCATGCAACTCCCACTTTATTTTCCCGAAAGTTATATCGTTCCCGAAAGTTGAACTTATAATGTATATATTCGTAAATTATCTGTAAATCCCAAAGAGAGACATTTGTCTAATCATAGAATGCACATTGACATTTCATCGAATTTCATTAGTTTAGCAATCGAATAATTAAGTTTAGTGAGAGAAAATAAGAAATGAAAGTTGAAAGATAGAAATGAGAGCGTGTATAAATAATAAAAATTGAATTTTTTTTTGTAATTTTTACAACACATATAATGAGTTTTCTGAATTTTTAGTTTATTCAAGGTGATTCTGCAAAATTTCATTAAACATTAATATACTTAACAGACGTTAATGAAAAAATTAACAGTTTACTGACGGAATGACATAAAGATAAATATTTTATTTTCCTACGACATTAAGATAAATAGTTTGATATTTTATGACATTGGGCCAAAAAGTCAGAACTCAGGTGGTATAAAGTCAATTTAGTTGTTTCTTGGTGACACTCAAGCAAATAACCCAATTCTAAATGATGATTTGCTCATGTTTCCACTGTCAAACATTAATGGACCGACCATTTCAAAAAAATAAGGGTTAATTACAGTTTGCCCCCCAGAACTATGTCTTGGTATCACTTTGCCCCCCTGAAGTTTCAAAGTTAACAATTACCTCCCCTGAACTTTAATTTTGTAACACTTTGCCCCCTTGAACTTCAAAAACTCATTATTTAACACACATTTGACGTTTTTTTCCTAATTTTTTTGTTGTATCCCTAATACACTTCTAAACCTATACTTACGTAAAAGGTTGGATTGAAACGGAAGTCGGATATTATTAGAATTTGGGTTGGATTGAGCTCATGGGCAATGTACCGATTTTATAATTACAAGGTTGTACTTATACAAAAATTCATTCTCTTTCTCATACTATAATTCGTCGGTCATCAAACGCCAACCGTGTACACTTCACAAAATTCCTTTTCTTTCTCATACTATAACGATGTGTGATTTCATGACAACTATTCGAAATATATATCGGAGTTGGTTCGTGTCAATCAACTGACAGATGAAGTGCTTAGTACACATAATAAACAATATAAACCACGTTAATGACATGTTAATGCAACATGACAACAACAACAACAACAATTTCAGAAGCTAAACTTGTAACGTCCCGAAATTTGTTTAGTTGAGTAATCAAATATATTAATGGATTAATTAAGATTATTGTATATTTGTGTAGTTTTAGGTGAAGTTAAGGGTTGAAGGCAATTTACCCTTGCTTTTATGTGATGGTGAGAAAAGGAGTTGAGAGGCGGTGGAGTTGGATGGATATAAAAGGTGGAGTTGGGATGAGAAGTAAAGTTTGTTTGAGAATAAGGAAAGGTTTTGCTTGATAGAAAACGTACGTGAAGTGAAGGTAGTGAGAGAGAGGGTTGAGAGAAGAAGGAGAAGAAAGAGGTTGGAAGAAGAAGGTGAGGTTTTTATGGTGCAATAAATATAAAGGAATTCGATGAAGTTTCGATGTGGTTTGTAGAAATTTTGTTGTTGCGAGACAAGTAAGTACTGATTCGTTATTTTTTAGTTTCATGTCATGTCAGTCTTTCTTGATATTCGTCAGTAGTTGCATGTATACTGAGTATTGATGTTGAATTTATTAATATGCATATGATTGCATGGTGGTGTTTCGGTCGACATGTCATGTGACTGTATGTATGTTTCTGGTTGAGTCACTTAGGAATGAGCTACCTAGCGGGCAGCGTGGAGTCACCCGAGAGAGGAAAGGACTATCTGTCGTTAGTGTGGAGTTATCATGTGTGCATCTGACTGATTGATAGATTTCAGAAGCACAAGATGTGGTCGAATCCGAATGGGAGTTCCAGATTGTTATGCATGTATATTATTTGTGATGCATGTCTCTTGATTGTGCTTATTGACTGAATGTCATATTCTGTATTATTTTTCACATGATTCTAATTCTGATTGATTAATGGTTGGAACTTGCGGGTTGTCGAGCTCACAAATTATTAATATATTTTTCAGATTAGTTATGGGTCTATCAGATGGATTAAAAATCAGATTGCGTAGCAGTCAGGTTCGTGGATCGTATCTTAATGCACCAAGTTCAGACGGGTAAACACTTGACTGGGCTCGGGGTGTTACCAAACTAATGACATGTTAACGTTACAGAAAGACATCATGATCAGGCTGGACCAATTAAGAAGTTGTGGCAAAAAAAACCTGTTAATTAAACTTTATTAAAGACATGACGCAACGCAAATTAACAAGTGGAAGCCAAAACGTACGTACGTGTGTGCTCTCTCGTCTGTCTATAAAAAACCTCGAAACACCCCATCCCTCAAAACATATATTATTATGCATATCGATCTAACAATATATTCTAACTAACTAACAAACCGAAGCTACATTAAATGTCGTCGTCGTCGTCGTCGGACAAAATAAAGGGCCCATGGAGCCCGGAAGAGGATAGGTTGCTCCAGGCAATGGTGGAGCGGTACGGCCCCCGGAATTGGTCAGAAGTGAGCAAAGCCATACCCGGACGGTCCGGCAAGTCGTGCCGCCTTCGGTGGTGCAATCAGCTCTCCCCCGAGATCCGCCACCGCCCCTTCACGCCCGAGGAGGATTCCACCATTTTGAGGGCCCACGCCGTGGTGGGGAACAAATGGGCAACCATTGCTAGGTTGCTCAATGGGAGGACGGACAATGCTATCAAGAATCATTGGAATTCCACACTCAAAAGAAGGTGATCTCGATTGATCGACACACTTGTGCTCAAAATGCTTTTCTTTTTCTTTTCTTTTTTGGGTCATACATACATACATACATATATGTTGATGACTGGATTTTGGGCTTATAATTTTGTTGACGTTTCCTTCGGGGTTTCTAGTTAGTTTTGGTGTTACATGTATAGTTAAGGGTACCATGAAGTTATATATGTAGTCTTGATGTATAAAAAATAACATAGTATATATCGATCAAACTGAGATCAGCTTGGTTTGCTAAATCATTAATTTTGTTAATATATAGTCAAAACCAATACGATTCAGATAGTTTAAGGTAGAATAAAAGTGGGTTTTTTTTCAATAAAAAATAATATGAAAATGTTTAAGACATTACCATAATAGTACACTACGTGCTAGTAATTTACATGTATTTCAATGATACATTTTATAGTTATATATGTTTAGATGCAACGACCATAATTATGCACCGCCGCCAAAGAGAACCGCCGATAATAGCTACCAATTGTATTCCGATGGTAGCGAGGAAGATGAGCCTTCGACTTCTCTTACACTATCACTTCCGGGGTCGGACTCCGGCCAACACACACAGAACCAGCAAATTTCAGTCCCTCCCCACAAACAAGAAGTTGGGCCAGAGTTGTTGAGAGTGATGCAGGAGATGATAAGGGAGGAAGTGAATAGTTTCATTTGTGAGGTGGAGAGGACAAGAGGTGGTGAGGATATAAGGTTTGTGTAGACCAGATTGGTCTGTTAGTGTATCTCATGTGGAAATGTAGAGAAAATGGTTTGATATCTTTCTTATTTCTTTCCCTTCGTGCTCATAAAAAGAAGTGATTATTTTGTAATAATGTTTAAAATGTGATGCATTATTAATTGAAAGAAGAAGATAAATGTATGTTTTCGGTACATAATTGCTGGCTTTGTGGGGTACAAGAACGAGAGACAGAGAGAGCCGAAGATGCCCCTCTCTGCAAACACAAACAGTATCCATGAGCGCCCCCATACAAGCCGTAAGACCATTCTTAACGGGTCGTTTTTTTGGAAGTCCGAAATATCTTTTTTTAACGAGAGAGTGGTTCCGGTCGTCCAATCAGGGGCACGTGGTTCTTCCGGATTGGTTTAAAAAAATTATTTTTTTTGTTTTTGATTTATTATTTTTAAAAATTATTTAAAAATTATTAAAAATTATTTTTTTCAAAAACAAAATGAAAATATGTTTTTCTTTATTTATATTTTAAAAAAAATTGACAATTTTTTATGTTTTACCTAAAATTGATTCCCAAATGACGTGGAAAGGAAAGAATGTAGGACGATCTAGTTGTTTATGGATGTGGTTAAGAAAAAAATTAGGGAAGTTGGTTTGAACTGACCTAATGGAGAGAGAAGTTGACATGGCTGAGAGATAAAACAAAACGCCCAGGAACTATTCGGGCGTTGTTAACGGTGCTCTAAGGTTTTCTAAGTTTTGAACCTTAAGTGGAGAAAAGAATCTTTAGGTTGATAATTTGAATCTTGAGTCCTTATACACGGACGCGGGCGTCACGGACGCGCCTTACGTGGACGTGTTGAGTCAGCGTCCAGTCAGCAAAATTTCTCTTCACGTGCTTTGGTCTTCTTAAAAACGCCGGTTCTTTAGGTTGAACGATTCTTTTCCCAATACACAGATAGTGCAGACCCTAGGACAGCGTGCAGACCCTTTATTCGTGCAGAGTCCAGACTTATCATAATAAAATATTATTTTTTACTTTTAGGTTGGATCAACTTAATCCAAACAGACACACAACATATTCCGAACAGACAGTCTTCTTATTCCGAACAGACGCACAACTTAATCCGAACATACAGACTTCTTATTCCGAACAGACACACAACATAATCCAAACAGACACACAACATATTCCGAACAGACACACAACTTAATCCGAACAGACACATAACTTAATCCGAACAGACACACAACATATTCCGAACAGACAGACTACTTATTCCGAACAGACATACTTCTTATTCCGAACAGAAAGACTTCTTATTCCGAACAGACAGACTTCTTATTCCGAACAGACACACAACATATTCCGAACAGACAAACAACATATTCCGAACAGACAGACTTCTTATTCCGAACAGACGCACAACTTAATCCGAACAGACACACAACTTAATCCGAACAGACACACAACATATTCCGAACAGACAGACTTCTTATTCCGAACAGACGCACAACTTAATCCAAACAGACAGACTTCTTATTCCGAACAGACGCACAACTTAATCCAAACAGACAGACTTCTTATTCCGAACAGAAAGACTTCTTATTCCAAACAGACAGACTTCTTATTCCGAATAGACACACAACATATTCCGAACAGACAGACTTCTTATTCCGAACAGACGCACAACTTAATCCGAACAGACACACAACATATTCCGAACAGATAGACTTCTTATTCCAAACTGACATACAACTGTTATACATGAAGAAAATGAAGAAGAATGTGATCATTCCTACATTTTTAAGGATGACTTTGGTCTTGTTTGTTGTATATGTGGTATTACACGCAAAAGCATAGAAAGTGTGTCCAGAAACGGAACAGAAAGTTTGTATTATTTATGTAGAAAGATTGTCTTGTTTATGTAGAAAACTTGTCTTGTTTATGTAAGAAGTTTGTCCAGTTTATGTAAAATGTTTGTCCAGATTATGTTGAAAATTTGTGCAGAAATGGAACAGAAAGTATTCCGAACATACACACCACTTAATCCGAACAGACAGACTTCTTATTCCGAACAGACACACAACATATTCCGAACAGACTGACTTCTTATTCCGAACAGACATACAACTGCTGTACATGAAGAAAATGAAGAAGAATGTGATCATTCCTACATTCTTAAGGATGACTTTGGTCTTGTTTGTTGTATATGTGGAATTATACGCAAAAGCATAGAACTTTCTGATTGAACTTTTAACAGTAGAACATCACGCCAAAATCCTCGGAAGCTTTGACACCATTGCATCTCGTTCCAACACATTAACACCTGACCCAGAGGTAGCAAACAAACGGGTGTGATGCCTTTTCTTAACACAAAAACCACAAGAATCGGCATAAGCAACGTAAAATGTTTGGGCTTCTTCGAAAGAGGGGAAAAACATCCCCTCCTTAGGAACGTTTGTCGGCTGCTCCACTTGGAAAGACACATGAACGATTTCCATCAAAGCACAGAGGTAGGACCACAGAAGAGAAGGGAAGAAAAAGGAAGACGCATGTTGAGATTTATAACAAGTCTCTTGTGCTGTGTAGGAGAGCCAAAATGTTCATGGAAAATGAGTGATTTGAGACGCATTAATGAGGGATGGAGGGATGTAGACATTTGTACGAAACGAGGAATAAAATAAAAAATAAACTTTTTCTGTGGAGACTGCCAACTCAAACGCGTCTGCTGACTGGGCTGACCACATAAGCGCGCGTCCCGAACGCTAGCGTCCGCTAATCGTTTTCCTTGAATCTTTGGTCGTGTCACACATAGATACTTGGATAAGAACCCCCGTTTTGGTAAGCATATGATTTATTTTTATTTTTTGAGAATTATTGGTAACCATATGTTATTGGTTACGGTTGTAGTGTTGCAATGTGGGCTAATTATGCTTAATTTAAATGATTGTTTTCCAAAACAAAAACAAAAAAAGTGAACGAGCTAAAGCGGAAACGTTCCGCAGTAGGAGATCCAAATGCCCGTAACCATCATAGGTTACTACTATCAGGCAGTAATCAGCATTCATACAATTCAGAATAAACACCAGCTGGTATGCTAGTGAAAGTAATGTAATTGGGCAACTGTTTCATCCAAAATCGAAACCGGAAAAAAAAATCCAAACCGATCCGTTAAGGAAGAAAAGTACTTTTTCAGATCTGCTGATCCTATCTTCCGTGATCTTCACCTTCATAAGATGAGCCTAGAACCTAGAGTTACACATACACTCTTAAAAAGAAGGAACTAGTGAATGCCAACTAGCATGCACTGATGTCAATTCAGTGCTCGATGCGAACCTACACACGGCGACACAAGTTCTACATTATTGTTGCAACTTTTGTAAATATCTATGAGCTTTTTTAGTTAAGTTACATGACGTGATGGCACTCCCTTCGGAGCTCCCACCAACGTATTCTACTCACATATGAACGCATGCAAAGCATGTGATCTTGCACCGAATCAAACAAAATTATTGTCATCTAGTGGGGGCGGAATTTTCTTACGCGGACCATTCTCCGTCTCTAACTTTTTAGATACGAAAATGCCACTGAACTGGCCAGCAGTGAGTATATACTGTATATCATAACAATAAGAAAAGGAAATTAAGTCACCAACCTTTGCTTTAAAAAATAAAACAATAAGAAAAGGAAAAGGAAAAAAGAACATGTGTGATGCCATGATGGACCGTCATATGACTCAGGGTGAAAACAATGCTATATACGTAACAAAAGTACTTCTGAGGTTTGATATAAGAATTAAGAACGGAACTAAAAGTAAGATCAAAGTCCATTCCGAAGAATTGGACAAATAACAACAAACTCTGAAGTCTCAAATTAGCCGGGTGCCATAAAAAATTAAACACATCAAGAAGATTGGACTAAACATCACATACATTTCTTCCATTTCATAAGAGAGGGCTTCCAGTATATTAGACCCCACGCATACCCCAACCAACCCAACCCAACATTATAAAAACATATTTAAAAATATAAGATTTAAAAAAACAGATCTACAAAACAGATTTATAAAAACAGATTTAAAAACAATTTTAAATGATTTTAAAAAATCAAAACCAAAAAAAAATTAAAAAATTAAAGGGGCCAATAGCCTAGGAGCACATGGACCCCACATTGATGTTTGGAGGCTGATCGGGATAAAACAAAATAAAATAAAAGATTTTAAAAAATAATCAAAATGATTTAAAAAAATCAAAACTAAAACAAACGGGGCCACTGGCCTGGGGGCACGTGGACACACATTCATAATTAACACCTCAACAGCATAAATAAACAATCTAACGCGAGGCCCGTTACTCCGTTAGTCGTCTATTCCTTTGTCGTTTATACAGAATAAGATGCAGAAATGATAGGCAACTTGTGGAACTTAATATTTATATTTCAAAAGCCTATCCATAATTACAGGATTAAAGAACCATAAGATATACTAGTTGCAACCTATACATCATTAGGACCAACAACATTTGACTATTGATGAAGTAAATAGCTGTTTCACAGGAGGAAACAGAAGAACAAAAGGAAGATGAAAATACTGAAAAAGAAAAAAAAACAATTGAAAATGTGGCTAACTTGATCTAAGAAGCTGCTGCTTCAAAGGTGCCTGATGGAGTTTGCCTCTTCAAAAAATTAGCCAACGATTTTTTTAGACCATTGAGCATTTGCCGGAAATCCTGTGACCAGGACCAGGTAGGTTCGTTTAATGCTCGTATGGAATTCAAGCAAACGAGAAGCGTACCTCCTTCATGGAGAAGAACCTGAAATGAAACCCAACTTGTTTTTTTGATAAAGCTTAAAATGAAAGAAAGGAAAAGGAAGAAAAAGGAACACAAATAAACACTTCCAGTTACACACATTAAAGCTGAGAAAGGCTTAATTGGTGTTTAGACCTGGCAAGTTCTTTATCCTATCTAGTGCCTTCAAGCTAAATTTTCTTTAAAAAACAACTCAGATTTCGTGATATTTGACCTTTCAATAAGTTCAACTTCAGGGAAACGTACTTCTGGAGATATTACTATATCAGTGTAACAAATTCAGTCTTTTCTTTATCATATGTTGTAACTATTTGCCTCGGGACACCATGTGCTTAGATCTAACTGAACTTAAGCATTTCAAATGTTGATGCAATATCCTGCCTTCCTGTTTATGGTTGCAATAATAAAAAAAAGTTGGCACTGATAAATCGTAGAAGCATTATGGATGAAAATCATAGAACATATACTGCAGTAGCAAAATAAACTGATCTCTTTGATAAACTAAATCAAGGAAACAAAAAAATCACTCACAATTTCCTGCAATCCATGCACTGTTTTTTTCACCATATCAAAACATTTTTTATTCATATGTGGAACTAGTTGAAGAGCAAATTTCATCAATTTGATCATGAGCAAAACATTTTTACGTGATCATCAATAGATTTTGCACATCTGACATTATTAGGTTACATACCGTTAGCCAGAGTGGAAGAAATCCCAAGACAGATGGAAGAGCAGCAATAATGATGCACGACAGTGCTAGTGCCACACTCTGCTTAACCTGCATTTAGAGCAAAAGGTCACCAAGCCCAGCCAAGTTGCTTACAAATGTGTAAAGATGAAAAGTACCAGGGAGCATGTTTGACGAGCTTTAGCAATGCAAAATGGCACACTAGAAATATCTTCTTGCAACAGAAGCACATCAGCGACAGCTATAGCAGTTGCACTGGCACGTTGAGCCAGCACTATACCAACAGTTGCAGCAGCAAGTGCAGGAGCATCGTTGATGCCATCACCCACCATTGTCAAACCTCCACCTGGAAAACAGACAAAAAAATCAATTTACTGTTTCTAAAGTAAACTTGTTTATCGCTGACATTAAAATGACATCTTAATGCATGAGTATTCTGGCAAATCTATTGTTACAAGTATTCAAAGTATGTAGAGCATTAAGGCGCATTTTGTATTTGCCATAGTTTATAAAAACTAATGGACCCAAGTATCCCATGAAAATAAAAGTCAATGTCAACTTCCTTACAAACTTAACGTATTAAAACCCAACCCGGAACTGTTGCTTAATCAGTCATGTGAGTATAGTCCCACATCCATAAACTGATTGTGTATGGTGATACTAGGCATATGGGTTTCCCTTAACAATCACACTTTTGGAGTGTAGGGCTCCACGTGCATCCCTGTTTCAACATGGTATTGTGACTTTGTGAGCTCAGTTGTGTATGTGAGATCTGCCTAAACCTGATTTGCGTCACGCGGAGACAGGGTCTGTATGCTGGGGCGTGTGAACTTGATTAAGTAGGATCCACCTAAACCCAATTTTGTATTTCACATGAACACATGGTCCGTGTGCAGGATCGTTGAAAATGGTCTCACATGGGGAGAAGGTCAAACTAGTTGTATCCTGCATTATAAGGCACACAGGGCTTCCTTGACCAGCATGCATCTGGATCTAAAGCTCTTCATTGTCCCTGTCCTAACAATTTAAACGAACTTCTTAACTGAACAAACAATAGATAGCATGCTATTGCTGAACCAAAGCAGTGTTTTGATAGGTGTTGATAGTAAAACAGAATTTATTTATTTGGTTTTAACCCCCCCCCCCCCCCCCCCTACTTTTCTCCTATAAATACCCCGTTGCCTCACCCAATTCACTCACTCACTCTTATTCATTCTCTCAAATTCTCAAATCTTAAACCCAATTCTCAAGCTCTCAAGTCTCAACTTTCAACTCCGTTATTCCGGTGCTTAAGAATTCCGGCATCAACAATTCCGGCGTTCAAGCTGACGTTCGGAGTTTTTTTCCGATCCATCAAATCACACTTTCTTACTCCTTCCTTTAATTTAATTTTTTTGTTAATTTAGAATCATAAATAATGGCTTATGTACCTGGATCAATTTTGCCTATGACACACGATGATTATGATCACTTAAGACCTAGTAGAAGTAATGACCCCGGTTGGAAATTTGCCCATTATTTAAATTTAAATGAAAGAGGTTAAATTGCAGAGGTTGGCACTAAGAGTTCTCGGCCTAACTTGCTCGGTTTCAGGTTGTGAGCGTAATTAGAGTGTCTTTGAGCAAATGCACACGAAGAAAATAAACAGATTAGCGACGAAGAAGTTGAATGATCTAGTCTTCGTGAACTACAACCAGAAGTTGTAGCAAAGATTCCAAGTGAGAATGTAACGTCCCGGATTCTTCGATCCTATCAGTGTGGACTACGACCTCTTGGAGGAACATTCTTGGTTAGCAGAAACTGACGATCCAGTCTTCGTTGGGGAGGATCTGACGTGGGCTCAGGTGGAGGAAGTTGCCTTGGGTAGGGGTGAGCTTCGGTCCAGGACCGAACCGGACCGGACCGGACCGAAACCCGAATTTTCGGGAAGTCCGGACCGAAGACCGGACCGAATAGGTTCGGTCCGGTCCGGGTCGGTCCAAAACCCGAATTTTCCCCTTAAATTTTCGGTCCGGTCCGGACCGAAGACCGAATTTTCAAAATTTTGTGGACCGAAGACCGGACCGAAAAAATTCGGTCCGGTTCGGTCTGGGTGCCCGGACCGGACCGAATTTTGCTCACCCCTAGCCTTGGGACCTCCATCTTCACGAAGACGGCCTCGTCGATCCACGTCCTCAACTACACCTTTCTTAAGCGAACGATTACATGAAAACATCAACATAATTTCTTATAGTTATGGAGATCCTAGTGCATCGAGTTCTGAAGACCCCCGTGATGTGGATGAAGATTTCATTACGAGCGATGATGAAGAAAACGACGAAGAGGACGTCTACGTGGACAACCCGAACGACTCGGAGGAAGACGACGATATTGAAGTTCATAACTGGACTTCAGAACAATGTGTCCAATTGAATGAGTAGGAGTGTAGGACACTTGTATTGTGGTTGTTTTGTTGTCTTCTAAGTTCTAAATTTTATTACAAACTCTAATATTAATAAAATAAAAGGTTTAAGTGTTTGGGTGGGTAGAGGGTACCTAGTGAGGCTTTGGTCGATGAACTAGGTGTTTTTTCGAAACCCAAAAATGGAAGGCTTGCTTCTGTCATTTTTCCTGATTTTTTTCTGAATTTTTTTAATTAAAAAAATAAAAAAATGATCGCCCAGCTCTGGACGACCACGCAAACGCCTAGGCGTTCCCAAAACATTGAACCAAAGAATATGAAGTCAACATGATTCATGAAAAACTACATATCAAGAATACCATAAACTAGGAGTAAAAACAATACTGCATGTACATTTGAGATTTGACTATCGACAGTATGTTAACTAGGGGTGCACATGGGTCGGGTTGGGACGGGTTTGGGCTTCAACCCGACCCAACCCGAAATTTTCGGGTTGGGAAAAAACCCAACCCGAATCCGAACCCGAACCGGTTTAGGTTCAACCCAACCCGACCCGAAAATTTCGGGTTGGGTCGGGTTGAACCCGAATTCGGAAATTTTCTCCCAAACTTGGTCGGGTTCGGTCGACCGGTGCTTAAACGGTCGACCGGTGGCTTGAACACCCGAAATTTTCGGGTTGGAAACGGTCGACCGAGTGATGTTCGGTCAACCGACGGTTTATTTGGAAAAAAAAAAAATCGGGTTCGGGTTGGGTTGGGTCAACCCGAACCCGACCCGAAAATTCGGGTTTTTGATTTTCCCAACCCGACCCGACCAGTCGGGTTCGGGTTGGGTTTCGGGTTGAACTCAACCCATGTGCACCCCTAATGTTAACTAATAAAAAAATTACTAGCAAAATCCAATATCAAACTAATTCAAAATATGTAAACGACAGAAAGACTATTAATTTTGAAATAAGTTCTGTAAAGGACTAGACCTCTCTCTCTTGAGGTTCTTCTAACATGATTGAGCTTATCCTCGGGTTTTAAGCTGAAATACACTTCTTCAATACCCACAGCTTTGGCAACACGCCAAGCACTTGATTCATGATCTCCTGTTAGCATCATCACACGCAATTTTCCTTTATTCCTTAACGAATAAATGACATCAGCTGCACCTTCTCTTGGTTCATCCTCAAAATGGAACAGAGTGACCTAAGTAATATGACAAACAAAAAAATTGACAAATGCAATTATTAGCCAACCTTTACTTGTAGCCAAAAGGGATGCATAAGCAACACTTACGGTGTTTTAGGATGCATTGAATTAACTTGTAATTTCATTTGAAGTTGGAATTTCAGACTGTGGCATATGCAAATAAGATGTTTGGTAGAGTATGTATTGGAATTTAAACTTGTAACTTCATTTGAAGTTAGAATATCAAACTGTGGATGTGCAAATACCATGTTTGGGTTTGACTACGTATTGAAATTTGCAAATCTTTCGTGATATTTCCAAATTCTACTCCTAGGCAAAATTTGTCAACCAAATTCCATGTTGAGAATCTTGAGATAGACTTGGGTACCGGCCCGGCCCGGAAGGCTAAATTCCATGTTTGGGTTTGACTACATATTGAAATTTTATTTATATTAAGATTTTAGGTATTTTTGGAGGTATTTAAAAAAAAATAAACGGGCCGTGCTGGCCCAGCTCGGCAGGGACGGCCCACCTGGGCCCGTGCCCCTTAACGGACCAAGCCCAAGGCCCGGCCTGTTTGGCCGAGGCCAGGCCCGGTACCCAGGACTATGTTGGGAGGTGAAAATTTGAAATTCCACATAAATTGTTTTAACTTTGGTCATTCAAATTAATACAAAATATTAGTGTCATGTTTCAAATATGATTTCATGCACAATGAACATGATTTTTATGGTTTGGAAACATTTTCAAATTGGGAGCCAATAGAATATCATACAGTTTTTTCGTTGTTTTCTAAGTAACATGTTTATCCAAACATGCTAAATGCAAATCATGTTATTTATAAATTCTAAATTTGTATATGCCGTCAATTGAAAATTCCGTAGGACTTACAAATACCACATCCAAACAAACCCTTCAAGAAAATGACATTCTACATGAGGTGGGATCAAATGGAATACTAGAATTATTGCCAAGGAAACTTCTGGTCAAGGCCGATTTTTTTAATGTTCATCATTCATTATTCAAAGAGGCCATAGAGTGGGTTCAAAGAAATCTTTTATTATATGGTTTATCGTTGCCATGAAGGGCTCTCAAACTGGTCCTAATAAACATAATGAACTGCAATATGTGAAGAAAAATGGCATTGATGCATTAGATAACGTGATGATCCAGTCAGTCCCACATATAAGCATTAAAGAACTCGAATATCTTTTGCAATTACCTTTTCATTGACAGAAAGGGCTGCTTGAACAAATCCACTACCATATGCTGACGTCTTCAGAGCTTCTTTTAATTTTACACCCTTAATATTTGACTTGAAGAGAGAGGTAATGTATTCGACAGAGCCAAGTGATGCGTTTGAGATGTTAGAACCCTCAACTCCTGACTAAAATGGCAGAAATAGACGAGATGAGATGGTAAAACTGTTTCTTTATTGAATGAAAAGAAAATCTTCTTAAATTAAATGCCATTAACCGAATAACTTGAAAAAACAAAGAATAACATCATTTCCCAAAAGAATAACGACAATCTCCCTCGACAATTACATCATTTCCCAAAAGATGTTACGAGGAAATATTGAGCAATCATGTACCAATCTCAACCAGAAAACAAGGTGGGGCTACATTAATTTGGACAAATTATACATCTAAGAAAACTTAAGTTCCAACATAGACGAAATGTGTTTGTATGGATAATAAATCATGGAGAAAGGACAGTAGATCAAATTAGGACAATTAAGTACATGCTTATGGTGATAAAATACATATGAACCTAATAGATAACATATAACTCTGGTAGAAGAGACTCGACCTGAACGGTGGAATTAATTCCCAAGATTACAAGATAAGTGGTCTAGTAAATCCTTGTTAATTTGTTTCACCAGAAATACTAACCAAGCCACACAAACCTTAAAGTCATGAAAATATCAATCTCGTACTCTAGAAGGGAGGAAGTATTTCATCAACTCTTGGGGTAAGATATGACAATACTGATTGCATAATCGTATTAGAGAAAAACAACTTGGTTTTGTTCCCTAATCTCATTGTAGACTCAATAGCTTTTTCACAGGTAAGTTAAGAAGCCGGTAAATATCTTGTCACTTGCCTACAAAGGAAGCATGTCAATTAGGTATTTGGAAATCCTATTATCCAAGCACTTTACCTCAGTAAACGTCAATGTAGCACAAAGACCCCTCCCAGGCAGACATTCGAAGCTTTCGACGGAAACAGTAGGAAGTTTTTTGCCCAGAGTATGGTCTAGGACAGCTCTACAACAATCAAGGTTACAAGTCATGAGCACCAAAATAAGCTTGTTATTAAAGGGACCTGCGGAACACCAATTTTAGGAGACAAACTAAAGGAAACATGTTATCAAAAATTATAAGTATTCTTTTTTCGCTGTCAGCAACTCTATATTACCATATTGCCAAGAGAAAGATTCACATAATGTAAACCAGCTGAAGTAGCATTCTGATTGCTTACCAAGCTTGGTGGTAGGGTAAAAAACGCTACGGCATTAGGAAGATAAATGGTGTTCTAACTTCTAAGTAATTTAGTGAATCAGGTGATATTAATCAAAGGAGTAATAATTATATGAAGAATAATTAATTTGATTCAAAACATAAAAGCATCTTTTCTAGAGAATGCAGCCTGCCTTATGGGTCAGAGCTGGACCCCAGACCCCTTGCAGGGTAATGAAAGGTTTAAGTACTGCATGAAATGCTGAATTGGCTTGCAATTGAACAAATAAGTGGAAACTGAGGAATTATAAAGACAACAAGCCAACACAATAACACGGGACAGGTGAAAAGACCAACTAAATTTCTCCACTTGGTGAGAACTGCATGATATTGTAAACGCACATTGAATAGGAAACTGAGAAGATTAGATACCTTCCAATAGGATGAGTAGTTCCTTTCTCCATTGCGGCAGCTATAGCAAGAGCTTCCTTTTCACAGTTGGGACTGCAACAGGAGGGAGGTTCTAAGCAGTTCTCTTCGACCCCATGGCCATGAATAGGTTCTATTGCTTTGCACATGAGTTCACCAGTTGTTAGAGTCCCAGTTTTATCAAATGCAATAGTACCACAAGAAGCTAGAGCATCCAGTACATGTCCACCTTTAAGCAATATCCCCTGTGAATTTCCAGTCACATAGAGCTATTAAACTACTGAAGCACTGGAGACATTTCGAAAACAAAAGTGTCTATACCATATCTTATGCATCTATGCAAGTATCAAAATATGTTAACAAACATTTTCCCCTATAACAAATGGACAAAAAGAACACTTGACGTAGTAGATAACCCACCTTACTGAAGATTACAAAATTATTTGGTATTACAACACTTTTTTCGATAGTACGGCAAGACATTGAAATGCATAAAAAGGAACATCGAAGTCTATCCAATAGCAGCTAGATGCAACAGTATGGGAATATTTCTTGATCTCTAGTCAGACATGTCTTATCTTGTTGCAACTTTTGATTCTAATAAATATCTTGACTTCTACTTAGTTGATAAGGGAAGGGACAAAACGTGACATGGTTATTGTGACTGTAACATTAGCACTGGAAAAGATATGTAACATTTTCTCCCATTTTTGTGGCATAGAAAATTGAAAAGGGAAGAAACATATGATACAGAGAGAACCACAACAATGTGTATTGAGGTCCGATCCAGGATCAAATATTAGAACAACGTGTTTAGTTTGTGAAAGTTTTTTGTGTAGAATATAATAATTATAATAATAAAAAGTCATAGGTTTGCAAGACCCGGAGAATGAATACCTTACTTGCACAGGAACTAATTGCAGTAGCATATGCTAGAGGAGCTACAGCCAAAGCACAGGGTGATGCGGCCACCATAAAACCCAAAGCCCGATATATTGAACCTCTTGTCACTCCAAAATCAGGCATTAAAGAAAAGCTAATTTCAGCACAACTGAAGGAAAATTTACTATTATAGACAAGACACGTAAAAAATGGTTAATCAGTCTACTAGAATCCTGGATTTATGCTTTGTGCTAGTAAAGATGTGCGTGTTAGTGTGTAAAGGCTTTGTGCTAGTAAAGATGTGCGTGCTAGAATCCTGGATTTATGCTTTGTGCTAGTAAAGATGGATCTGAGAACAGGTATAATCAACCAATAATATCAAGCAACATCAACGACTAATATTGTTGAGTTTGATTCTTACTTTACCCCAATAGTTTGAGATTAAAGGCTTTGTTGTTGTCAAATATCTCCGAGGTTTTGTTCAATATATTTTATTGGGTACAAATTTAATTGGCATCAAGTGGTCTTGCGGGTTTTTTTAGTCATGAAAGAACTACCTAAGTTGGTTGTGCTGCCAGTCTGCCACACAATTAAAGGTTAAAAGAAGGCAAATATCAACCATTTCTGCAACAGAATCAAAGACACAACACAGGAGAAGTTTGTTGATCACAACATTGAAGGACCAAATATTTCACCTAATGACCAGTTCCGGGTATTGGAAATTCATATGCATGAATACACTATTTAAAGGGTTTGCAGACGTAATTAAAATGGATATAAGGATAAACCAAAAACGCATGCCAAGGAAAGAGTTCAATTTTTCCTCTGTAACAGGAGTTCAATACTTAAAGAAGTGCTTATGTCAATTCAGCTTCAGACGTGACAATTGTAGTACTGACTACTGAGAGCTTTTCTTACCGTTACAAGACAAATAAGCTCAACCTATATGCACTAATAGAAAATCAAGCCCAAGTACCCGAATTTCCAAGGAAAGGCCACTTGAAAAGAACCGGTCCAATGAGAGCAATTGTCAGTGAAATAACAACTACGAACTGGCTATAACGCTCGCCAAATTCATCCAACCAACGCTGCAATTTTGGTTTGTTCATTTGCCCTTCTTCGGTCAGTCGCATGATCTTGTTTACTGTAGAATCTTCCCATGATTTGGTCACCTAACCAAAAGTTAAAATCAAACTGAGAAGGAAATAGAAAGGGTGACCCAGATTCTTGATATACCAAAATCCGTATTCGAAACTAGAATGAACACATTAAAATGACAGAAAAACACATCAATAGAAACATGCAGAACAGAAGAAACTCACCGGTATGCCTGAACAACATCCGATGTAATGTAAATAATTAAGTAATTAACCAAGTGATGGTGACGACTACTAAGCTCATACAAACTTATAGGGACTCGATGATCTCACAGAGCTGTGGCAGAACTCTGTAAAATTCCAGGCAGAACTCTGTAAAATTCCAATTTGAGCATTGCATTTTAATAAATGAAACATGTATCTCTTCATTGATATTTATCAACTTATTATGCCTACTTGCCACATTTGCATCTTACACCCCCTGACATACCTACAATCAAGTAAAAGCATACATCTAAAAGAACAGCAGATGGTCATGACTCATGAAGTTTGTGTTATTGTGTAAAGGTTATTGCTGAAAGCATGAAATTACGGAAGTCTCTAAATAGCAGGTAGTTTTGTAAACTAAAGGTGTTACTGTTTCAAATGTTCTGCAAAAGCTTGCGATGCAAACTCGACGCAACACCAAGAAAGGTTTACAATGATATAGAAGATTTATGAAATACAAATATTGGTGCCTAATTAACTGAGATATTAGAATCTACCTTAACAATCATCATTCCTTCTAGATTCCTAGCTCCACCTGGAATTCTGTCACCCATTTTCCGTTGGAGTGGCTTGCTCTCTCCAGTAAGATGCTCAATTGTGATGGTAGATGAACCCCGACAAACTTGGCAGTCAACTGGCACAGCCTGAACTTGGGAGAAAAACAAAAATCAGGCGGGAAATAAAATTAAATATCAAAAGTGCGTGAAGCAATTTTTGAAGTAGAATAATATCGTGTAAAATTCAGAAAGCACGAACCTCACCAGCTCTGACCAGAAGATAGACTCCAACTTCAAGGTCATGCACAGGAACCTCGTGGTATTCAAGTTCTGAAAGTTGTGGCACATCATTTTCATTTCCCTTGAGCACCAACGCAGACTCAGGATGATTATCTTTTAATCGCCTCACATCAATCATAGATCTACTAGTAAAATATTCTTCCGCTGCTCAAATTACAAGAAAAGGCATGTGCAAATAATTCAGAAAAAGAAAAGGTAACTATGTACCAACCGGGTTAGAATTGGGAGTGTGAACTATTACCAATGTGAGACAAATTAAACATTCCAAGAAGTAGAGCACCCTCCATTGAATTTCCCATGAATATTGAAGCAAAAGCGGCAAGAGCCATAAGAACATGGATATTGACTTTTCCCCCAGCAATATCTATAGTAGCATCAAGTGCTGATGAAATCTGAAATGGACAAAGCAAGATATTTTCATGTCATTTATAACACAAAACCAATCTTCCAATTGAAAATTAACTCGCTTGTTCTATCTTAAAACATTTTCCAACTTTCTAGAGAAAGGAACCACCATTCTTCAATCACACAGAGAAAGTACATGTACAATATACTAATTGTGGTTCATGTATAACTTAGGTTGATTTGTCAGTGATCAGGGCTTAGTGTCGTGTCCCATACGAAATTAGGTTGGATGAGACGGTCAACAAACCACTGGAAAGTAAAATTCAAAGCTAGTTCTTGGAACTTTGTAAAATTGAAACAGTTTAACTTTGAATTTTCACTAATGTTATGTTCTGGGAACTGCTACGGTCCTCGCGAACTAGTAAAATTTTCATAGTATTTAATACCATAGCCATCAGTAGATTCTTTATAATTTATACTGAGGGTCTGTTTGGAATCTGACCAAAGCTCATAGACATTCGATTTTTATTTTTGGGAATCAAAATCTGATCCTCAAAATGTGATTCCAAATGGACCCTGACAAACCCTATTAGTAAAACCTACAACCAACGCAATAATCATCCATCCCAACTTCATAAGTGCCGAGAACCGAAACTAAAAATCGAGCCACAAATTCCACGGTACCACTAGTCACTTAGACCAGCACCACAAACCCCACAACCAAACACCCAATTCCACTCGCATCCCACAATTCAACCCTCAACACAACGTACCCCAACGATCGGGAACGCTACGACGATGGTGGCATTCTGGAACGCCCGGACGGCGGATCTCGGGAGGAAGCACGGAGAAGCGGCGGCGGCGAGCAGGAGGCCCATGGAGAAGCAACAGAGGTGGAGGTGGTCCCTGAGAAGATCCGCCAGCGCCGTCCATCCGACAGCTTCGGCGAACCCGATGACCACCTCCTGCGCTCTAGTGACCTTGGCCTCCTCGTGATGGTGGTGGTGGTGATGGTGGTGGTGGTGGTGATCGAGGGAGTGGGCGGAGGAGGGGATGAGGGAGAGGCGAGGGTTAGGGTTGAGGAGGCGAAAGGGTGGCTTTGGTTTTATAGGGGTTCGGGAGTAGTGGGGGTGGAGGTGGAAGTTGAGTCCGGTGACTCGCGGGACGGTGGCGAAGGAGATTACCGCCATCGGTAAGAGTGTTGTTGCGGGCGGGGGTTTGGAGAGAAGGAAAGGAGTTGAGAGACCAATCGTTTTGAGGGGAAAGTTGAGAGTCGTGTTTCGACATGATGTCGTCGTGGTTTCGTATACACTTGACTTGGATGATTGGCGTATTGCTGATTATTGGGCTTGTGGGGACGGAGCGGAAGGAAGACTACTTTTTTTTGACATCGATGTATTGGACCCACTGTGGGGTACCCGACTCGGTTGCGAACGAATTCAGTCGGGCTAAAATCTTGAGTATTGTATTTTATTATATAGAATGTTGATATATAGACATTGTGACGTGATTCCGTCAACATCTACGTCATCATTTGTATTTTTATTTTATTTTATTGTTTAAAAATATAATTTCCAATGCATAATAGATTATGTTTCTCGTGTGTCCTGCACAAAATCTTTCATGCATTGGAAATACAATATGTCCTACAATGGAAACACAATATCCGTCATCAAAATCCATGTCTTTGTAGTAGCCTGTATGAGTGTAAGAGATTCTAGCTCCAATCAGGTCAAAATTCATCCAGCTAAGTAAGACGTGGATTTGGATCATCGGATTCTAACGAGGTTGGAGATTTGAACATAAAAGCTTGAAGCACTTGGGGTGACTCTCGATCCCCTTGAATGTTGGATACTTGAATTGCATGTTATCTTCTGTCTAAAATAAAATACAAGGAAAGAAACCATTCAAAACTATAATCCCTTAACTTATATTTTGCTACTTGAAGGTCAGTCCCCCTTACATAAGTTTAGGAATTTCAAATGGAAGGCGGTCCGTTATTTTTAACTATTCTCACATAACGAAGCATCAGACAATTGCTTCAAAGTATTGATATTGAGTCATATAGAAGGAATGGATCTTAGGTAGGACAATTGGTTGGAAGATTCGTATTATCGCACACGGGACCTGGTGCACCTTGTTGAGAGTATGTAATCATACTGTCATGTATTGGGTTTCAATTTTCAGTGTGCACAAAAATACACTCGTATATATGTAGTGTTAAGTCACTTTTAGTTTAGAATCGTGATTCAACTTACAAAGTGAGGTGAATATTGAAAAATTCTAAGTCATAAAAAAGATACATACTAATATTAGCACCTACTATGGTTATGTATGGTGGCATAACATAACGTAGCATATAATATAATATAACATAACATAACATAACATAGCATAACATAACAAAGGTGATGTTTGAAGCCGGTCAGAGCAACAATGCGCGTTTCTTCAAATTGTATGCCAACCAAGTGCATGCCACGTGACGTTCTCAAAATTAATATTCAACCATAGGTGGGTCGAATCGATCTTTAAGTTCTACGTTCACCTTTCTAAGTATTTGGTCAACCCAAACACAACCAAACCCATCTTAATTAATTTAAAGCTTGAATATGTGGGATCTTGAGCATAATCCTAATCCTAATTGAGTTTAATGATGTTTAGGTAGTGACTAGGATGAGATGCATTTGGACGGCTGGGATTGAAGATTGTTGGATGAGGGGTGAGATGGAGTGGAGGTGAGATGAGTGGTGGAGATGGATTTGATTGGAATGGATAGTTGAGATTGGAGGAGGAGGAGATATTTACGGTGAGCTCTCTCTCTCTCTCTCCCTCTCTCACTCTCTCTCACGAACTCTCTCCCTCACGTCCCTCTCCCTCATCCTCAGTGTGCTCCAGCAAGGAAGAAGAGGTGATATCCGGCGAGTGGAGCTCGGAGCCGTGCGTGTTGGAGGTGAGTGGTTGGTTGGTAGCTCATCTCGTTGGTTTCTCATTTTGGTTCCCTCTCTCTTTACCTCACTCGTGTTTCGGTGGTCGTGGTTGGTTGTTGGAGGTTGCCGGAGGTGGAGTTGGGGTTGTGGATCGTCGATGAGGTGTTGATCGTCGTTTGGACGCGAGGTTCGTCGACGGATCGTGATTTTGGGAGGCGTGCTCATGGAGGCGTCGTCGTGGTTCTTCAAAGGTTTCTTCAAACCTTCCGGTATGTCAAGCTCGCTCACTTAAGTAGTGTGAGTATTTGGAAGTCGACGGTAGGCCTTCCGGCTCGTCGCAAGTAAACGTGCAACAGATTTCACTGCCTGATCGGTCGACCGGTTGGTGCAAACGGTTGACCGTTCGTGAAGAGAATTCGGATTCTGCCTCAAATCGGTCGAACGATGCCCCAGGGCGGTCGACCGATTGTGCGTGGGAGGCAAGCCTGGGGAGATTCGGTCGAACGGGTCCCCTTTGTTGTTCGACCGTGTGCACCGTCATGGGTCGGATAGGGCGTTGACCATCTAAACGGTCGACCACCTTTATGACTTCGTCCGACCGTGACTTAAGTGGATTGAGTGGTCGGTTCGACCGAATGTGGTTTCGGTCGACCAGACTTGTTGCTGAGCGTGGGGGAACGCTCTGGTGGAATTCGGTCGACCGAGAGTGCTCGGGCGTTCGACCGGATTCGTGGTGCGTGTGAGGGTTTATTCCTGGTGGAATTCGGTCGACCGAGAGTGCTCGGGGGTTCGACTGAATTCGTTGTGGACTTTGTGGGATTTAGTCTCTGGTGACTTTCGATCGAACGGGGCCCCTTTGCCGTTCGACCAAATGGTCGTTTTTTTCGTTGAACCTGGGAGTTGACCATCTAGACGGTCGACCGTCCCTTGACTTTGGTTCGACCGAACGAGTGCGGTTGGTGGGAATCGGTCGACCGATGGAGTGTCAGTCGATGTGATTGCCCTGTATTTGCTTGATTCGGTCGACCGAGACTTTTGGTTCGGTCGATCGTTTGTGTCCAGTTTTGCACTATGGAGGTGTGGTTGTTGTGGTCGTCCGTGTGGGGCGAGTTGTGGTGCCGATGTTCTTTCGGCAAGTGTGCTAGGGTGCACGAGTGTTGCGGTGGTTGGTTGAAAAAGACTTGGAGCCCCGTAACTGTGTGAGAGTTGTGGTTGGTTGAAAAGGCCTGGAGCACAGCTAGTCTGTGCGGGGTTGGTTGGAAAAGACATGGAGCTCCGTAGTGCGTTCAGGTTGGCTGAAAAAGGCCTGGAGCCTGAGCAGGGACCGCGTGTAGGGGTTGGTTGAAAAAGACCTGGAGCCCCGTAACTGTGTGAGAGTTGCGGTTGGTTGAAAAAGACCTGGAGCCCAGCTAGTCTGTGCGGGGTTGGTTGAAAAAGACCTGGAGCTCCGTAGTGCGTTCAGGTTGGCTGAAAAAGGCCTGGAGCCTGAGCAGGAACTGCGTGTAGGGGTTGGTTGAAAAAGACCTGGAGCCCTTAGACGTTTGGGTTGGTTGAAAAAGACATGGAGCCCTTGGTCGTGTCGTGGTAGCTGCGGTTGGTTGAAAAAGACCTGGAGCCCAGCTTGGCGACGAGTGTGTGTCGTGGTTGGGTGAAAAAGCCCTGGAGCCCAACCGGTTTGCGATGCTTTTCTTGTTAGTAGAATTGCATGCTAGGGTGCTTTCATTCCATGCATTTTAGAGTTTGACATACGGGGTTTCCTTCTGGAAACTCAGGCATTATTGCATGTTTACTTTCAGGCCGTGATCGGCGATAGGGGGTGGTGACCGAGGAGAGGAGCACAGCTACCGGGTCCAGCTTTCTCTCAGTTGAGGTCGAGTGATTACTGCTTCGTTGTATAGTCTTTTGATGTAATCACAACTTTTGAAATACTCTGATGTTCATATATATATATTATATATGTTGGTGCATCTGTTTTTAGTATTTGCGTAATATCGTCTGTTGATTGAGTGTTATTAAAATTTTAAATTTTCCGCTGTGTTGGATGTTACAGAATATTCTTACACCTTTAATATTCAAACTTTGTACCATGCATTAACAAACAAACTCATGTTCACACAAAAGTGGTAAATTAATACAACTCAAACACAAGCAAAGATTCGCACCAACAAAAGCAACTGAACGTGGAACATGGTGACGTGAACTTTTAGTAGTTAGATGGCGAGGCTTTATTTTCATGAGCTTTGACTTTGAGTTTGAGATTGAGAGTAGATCTGCCTGAATATAAATAGTTGGTGGTTAATTTAGATCTGAAATGAATTTATTTATACAAGTCGGTCGGCATTCGGATCGATTAGAGTAATAAACAACGAATAGAAAATATACAACTCGACCTGCATAACGAGCCGTGGATATTGACTGAGCCAATTAGATAGAATTGGCTAGAGGGCCAAACATGGTTTTAATACCCTATATGTAACTACAAACTACTGCACAACAATACATTGATTATAGTAACAACTTCTTTACTCCGAATTATTATTTAGAAGTGCCAAATATTAAAATTGTGATAATACACCAACAAAGAAATACTATAACTTATTCCATGAATTAGTTAGCTTAGTTGGTAGCTAGATTCCTAGTCTTGGATTGACCGGAACTAAATTTCGATCTCAACATGTGAGTTGCGTACGTGTTTGGGAATCAATTTTAAAATATATAATTTTAACACTACTGTAGTTTTTGTTAGATCCTAACCCTTGCTTTTGTGCTAATTGTGTTTAGGAGAGGAATAGTGATGGATCGAGATCGACGGCTGAGATTGAGTGGGAGAAAGTATAAAAGGTTTGGGTTTTTATCTCTCTCTCTCTCTCTCACGATCGTATCTCTCTCACTCTCTCTCTCTCTCTAGACGCGTCTCTCTCTCCATCAGAGCCTCGTCGGCATTGTGGTGGCAAGGGTGCTGTGGGAGACGCCGGAAGTGCGGGGATCGTCGTTGTGGGAGGTTCGTCGGAGAAGTGCCGGTTGCAAGGTGTTTTCGCGTGGAAAGCTCGCCGTCGTTTCTTCAAAGGCTTCTTCAAGCCTTAAGGTATGTCAAACTTGCTTTCAAGCTCACCTAGTATTAGTGTGGGAGTGGGAGTGGGAGTGGGAGCGGTCGACGGTAGGCCGTTTCGGGCTCGTCGGACCTGCACAGTCGGTTCTGCACTAAAATCGGTCGACCGGTGTTTTGGTTCGGTCGACCGGTTATAGTGTATTTTGGGCGAATCCCTCGCACCGGTCGAACGATGCCCTTTGGGCGGTCGACCGGTTGTGCAATTTTAGCGAGAGAAAGACGTCCTGTGTATTTTCGGTCTAACGGGACCCCTTTGCCGGTCGACCGAAAGTACTGTTGTAGGTCGGTTGGGGCGTTGACCATCTAAACGGTCGACCGCCTGTTTGACTCGTTCGACCGACGTTTAAGTTAACTTAATGGCCGGTCGACCGGAAATGTGGTTTCGGTCGACCGTGAAGTGTGGACTGTTGGTGAATCTTACTGGTGGTTTTCGGTCGATCGATAGGGTTCGGTTGTTCGACCGTTTTACTGTTGTTTGTGAAAATGGATTTCTACTGGTGCTTTTCGGTCGACCGGGACCCCTTTGTCGGTCAACCGTTTGGCGGGTTTTTCGGTTGGGTCAGTTCTCTGGGTGAGGATCAGTCGACCGGAAGCCAATTTTCGTTCGACCGTTTTACACTGTTTTTGTGTGTGTGTGTGTGTTGCTATTGATTAGCTAGAAGGCAGCGGGTCTGCCGGCTCTTTTGGGGCGACGGAGGACATGCCGGCCCTATAGCAATTAGTAGTGACACGTGGAGGTGGATTGTGATAATTGTCGCCGTGGCTCCGGCAGTTGAGGCGAAGCCGTGGCTCCGGCGAATGATGCAAAATCGTGGCTCCGGTAACACTGAGGCAAAGTCGTGGCTCAGGCGAATGAGGCATGTTTTACTAGTCGTCGTGGCTCCGGCAATTGATGCAAAACCGTGGCTCCGGTAACACTGAGGCAATGAGGGGTTTGTTTGGCCGTGATTTGGACCGGCGGTGCCTTGTGTGCACGAGTGTTGGTGGGTTGGGGTGAGAGGACCCTTGAGACCCGTGTTGTTGGGCTATGGCCGGGAGAGAGGTCCCGGGAACTCAGCGGGTGTATCTGTTGTGGTGTTTTACGGTTCTCTGCATATTTCATTCTGTCCATATATGTGTTAGAGTTTGGCATACTGGGTTTCCTCCTGGAAACTCAGGCATTTATTGTCTGCTTTCAGGCCAAGAGCGACGTTAGGTGGGTGGTGACGGCGGAGGGAGCGCTCGAGACCTGATCCTGCTTCCCTATATTTTGAGGTGGTTGTGATTACTTGTGTATATATTTTATGTATATGATCTTTTGATGTAATCACATTCTTTTGTAAACTCGTTCACATATATATATTATATGTTGGTGCACCGGTGTGTGTATTTCTTTTCGTAATGTCCTCGTTGATTGTATGATTTAAATTTGAAATTTTTCGCTGTGTTTGAGGACGTTACAGTTTTGGTCTATACTGATCACAGAAACTATCCGGTGTTACCTAAATAATATACTAGGGTGATATCGTATAACTTATTCCAAAAGGAGAGAGAATAAGAGAGGAAACAAACACCTAGGATCTGAGGAAGGAGTTGTCCAGAAAAAGAGATAAAACTGAAACATTCTGAAACTACAAAGATAATTATTGAATCGTTAACACGAGCCAGGAGAAGATGTGTGTCGTGAGACGGAAGTCTCTAGAGGATTTTACTAACTTGTCTCACGCATGGATGTGGGGTAATGGCGTGGGAATGTGGTTGGGGGGAGAGCACTTGCACGCTCCAAAATGAATGAAGTCATTGACTCCAACATGCAACACCCAAAAACCCTTTATTTCCTCACTCCCACAACATCCACACATTACTCTTTTCATAACACCACACACACACATTCTACCTAACAACAATAGTATTTAGAAAAATTACGTTAAACTAACCCTTCCAAGCTTGATAATTATGCACAATTACTTTCGAGGTAATTAGGTAATCGTCATGTCTCCCTAGCTTAGTACCTTGCCAGTTAGATGCACAAAAGGTTAACTTATATGGTACTTTATATGAACAATATTTCATAAAAAAAATTCAAAAGTATTCAAAATACCATCTATTACCTTCATGTTGAACCATTTTAAGAGTTTGACAATCCTTTGGTGATCGATACAGTGTCAACATGCTGAGTTCCCGGAGACCTGTCACTGTTGTGTCTACTGTGGTAGGGAGAGAGTTCCCGGAGGCCCAGTGAGACGATGTTTGTTTACTGCATTTCATAACATACATGCGTATAGATGTCTAGTTCATTTATTGTGATAGAAGTTTGACATATGGGGTTTCCTTATGGGAATTTGAGGCATAGTCATGTTTTGTTTCAGGACGTGAGCGACACTAGAAGGTGGTGACTTAAGAGGAGCGTGTTCGAAGTCGGATCCTGCTTTTCCTGATTTTGAGGTCCTAGTGATTACATGTATATTTTGCTTATCTTTTGTTGTAATCACACTTTTGAAATTCTCAGATATATATATTATATATATGTTGGTGCATCAGTTGCCTGTTTTATTCGGTAATATCATCGTGTTGTGTTTATTAAAAGTTTAAATTTCTTCCGTTTTTGAGGATGTTACATTTTCCCATCAACAGACAATTAGATATTCTCTCTTATGGACTAATGTCCTTTCAATTATCCCAACTATATATAACTTCGACGTCAACTAGGCAAGAAAATTGGATTGGAGTATTTTTCAAATTTCTCAAGATCAATCTAAAGACTTTAGTATGAATTAAGTTGTTATATATGCATCAGTTAATTCACAGATAACGGATCAAGTAAGACTTTATACAGGTTAATTTGGAGATGGGTCTTCATAAATGGTATCTTTCGACCGCCAAAATTATGAGAAATATAAGTGCCGTGTAGACCTAAAATGCGGGAACGAGTGAGAGTCTAACTTTAGAATCTTGTTGCATTTGGTTTATTACTTATTACAGTTCATTCTGACGAGGAATTTAATTAGGTACAACTCAAACAATTAGTTAAATTTGTGATACCATAATTACGATTACATATTTCTAAGGAAATCAGCGTTGACATGGGTATATAAAAGGACATGAGTTCACTACTACAATATCTTCAAAGGTAATCATTTTAGTAAGTTTTTTATTATTTGTCTATCAGACAAACCGTAGACCACCCCCAACGCGCGGTCTGAAGATGACCAAGGGCAACCGTTTGCGATCATCGGCCAATTCAGCACGGACGATTGCGACCAGTAATCACACTATGATATAGGGATCTGGTCCATCCACCATACTTTTGGGCATGTCTCCTTTAGACTTAAAGAGTCACTAGTGTGATCACGTACATACAACAGATCGATCATGTTCAACAGTTCAAGTAATTAAGGTCGTCATTTTAGTAGTTTATTCGTGGAAACATTTTAGAAGATTTGTGGGTTAGATTGTAAAATAAGCATACCAGAATGTACTCTCCATGAACTTGAGGATGAGGGGTTCCCTTTGGAACTGTTGTTATAGTTTAAAATCATATTTGGTTGCTTTTACCTTGTGTGTGTGACATAATACCTTATGTTTTGTACTCATCTTTATTTTAAAAGTAACTACTCAATACAAATATTGTATCACTCAACCAATCAAGTAACAACCAAATATGAGTACTCATAACAACATATGCAAATTTGGAGGGGTTAATTAAAACGTAGTATCTATATATATATAAACAAAAAAAACGCGCGTAAATCTGTATTATCACATCATGAATATATCGTTGTGAAGTAAGACTTGAACCTAATTACTCATTTTCATTTGAAGGAGTTAAATCAAACACTCCCCAACAAACAACAATACATCAATAATTTAGAAATAAAACAGTAGAATAAGAAGGATAAGATAAGAAAAGAACAAAGAGGCAGAGGTAAGGATACGTTGTCTCCAGTTTGGAAGTCATTTGGTGTCCACTATAACGCCGTTGTCTCCTCCTCAAAAAAAGTCTTCGATATATCGATCAGGAAAACAAATTAAAGCGAGTACATACTACGTGACTTCTACTCTTCCGGATCACTTCTTTTCATGCATGTAAATTAAAATAAAATAAAATAACCAACGAACCCTAACCCTAATATCCACTTCCGCAGGAGTCCTGCTCCCGATGCCCACTTTGCTCGTGGACTCATTGATTAAGAAGAATATTGGTTGCACCCATGCATGCATGGGTGGCTTCGTGTGTCCGGAATTTGTCTGGCATGGACTCCTATTTTATGATGGTGTGTTTTGTGATTTTGGTTGCTTTAGGGTAATTAATGCACGTCTTAATATATTGGTTAGGTGTGGATGTGTATGTAATCATGGGTGGTAGTGCCACACTTGTAAACCAAAGATCATGCGATCCTCTTGAATTCCAGAATTCCATATAAGTCTGTATTTATATGTGTGTACGTTATTTGACTGGAATTGTGATATTTGACTGTTGTTTGGGATGTTTGGTATCCAATTTTCAGTAATCTCATTTGTTTTTTTGGGATGTTTGGGATTTAAAATAGAACCGTGATAGAGTAAATTAAATTATTCAAAAGAATATTGACTCTTGGTTATACACACATTGGGTGTTATGATATATAACATGGAATAAAACGGTACATATATATTCGGGTTTGTTAAACATCAATATTTGGATGAAAAAACAAGTAAGGAAAACATGTTGGAGAAACAATAAAACGATATTAGTTGATATATATATCAGCGTTGTATTTCCATCGACGATCTATCAAATATATTTATCTTGTTCATGGGTTCAAAAGTCCCACACGGATAACGCTTAGTATTCAATATATACAAAAAAGTGTATTATCAATCTCCAAAGAATAATTTAATGAAATTAA
Organism: Triglochin maritima; assembly: GCA_963682175.1. Taxonomy (NCBI): domain Eukaryota; kingdom Viridiplantae; phylum Streptophyta; class Magnoliopsida; order Alismatales; family Juncaginaceae; genus Triglochin; species Triglochin maritima. The sequence goes on along the minus strand of OY821771.1, from coordinate 51,658,987 downwards.
CAAGTATTACAATATAATACTAGGTGGGTTAACGCCTAATTCTTCAAGAAACCAATATATAGGAATATTGATTAGTTAATTCTCGTCAAAGAAAGAGGTTAACTAGCAAGAAGCAAAGAATGAGCGCATATAATAATGTTTTGGTCATAATTAGTCGGGACTTTTTGTGGATGAGTGGGAATGGTGCAACAGTTGTACGGGCAAGAAGCAAGAATTAATATTACGGTTTTGTAGTGAGTGGCAGAGGGAATATTAGTGGTGCATGCGCAAGAAAAGAGTGCATTTTTTGAAGTCACACTCACACCACCCAAAAGGTAATAAGTTGTTATTGCAATTGCATCATTCCTCTCACCATTCCCACCCCATCCCTCTCAATCCCAACACACTCCAAACATCAACCCCAACACCAAAACAAATCTACATTCTCTTCTTCTATAAACACCTTCAATCAAACAACCTTCTTCATGTTCTTCTTCCATTCTTTTATATATACACCTCCATTTAGCACCCATCAAGTGTTCCCCACTTCACTTCCTAACATCGCTTATCAAGTTTAGACATGCATGCATGTTAGCTAGTTTGATTTTCCTATTGTCTCTTTTGAGGGTTTGGTTGACTATTGATTCTCCCATTCTTGTGAAGACATGGTTTAGCATAGGGGTCCCCCAATGCTCCCATTTGTAGGAGACAAAAGTAAAGTATCTATCTATATGCATATGCCAACAAGTAAACGTTCGGGCTTTCAATAACCCACTTCTTAATTTCCTTTTGTGTTGTATGGAGGTTTGTTAGTTTTTAATTGCGTAGTTCTACTAACTCCCTCTGAAGTAGGTTGTTTAATCACTTTACTAAATTTAATGAATCCTATTGGAATGTTTCACTTAGGATCTTCTGTCTTTCTTCAAGTAGAACATCCAAAACAAAACCATTTTGTTCAAAGAAAGGTTTGATACCATCAATGAAAAGTTTTGGTATGTCAACACTACAACGAAGTAGGACTTCCCAATGGACGAGGCAGTCATCCTTTGATTCAAAGGAGAATAACAATACTACTTTTACTTAAGAGGAGATGAGAAGCGATATTGGTGCAGTTCAATCCGAAGATTGCTTTATGTCAAATGTAAAACTACTTCTGATTGAGCCGCGCCAATATCACTTCTACAGCATCCTCACTTCTATGTTCTTACAGACTTCTCTTCATCACATGGTGCTGCACTCTGGTAATATCTTTCTTCCTCCCAACTTCGTACTTTGAAGTGATGTACATTTTGTTATGATTATGCTGTCATGAAATTTGTTTCTTGCACACTATTCTATTTCAACAATTAATTATCTAGCTAGTATATATTTAAGACGAAAAGTTTTATAGCTTGAGACAGTACGATTAACTCATTAGCAACACTTTGAAGTCAAATGTTTTTATAAATATACCGTATATGGTTGGTATTTAGAAACTTTCAGCAATAGGAAAGCGCGCAGCATCTACTTATTGCTTTGTCAAATTTTTTGGGGGCCATGGAAATGCCTACCATTTATTTTAGAAACTAGACCTACTAAACTACCTTTTTACTATCAATGTAGCTTTCATCACATATTCCACAAATTCACAGCTCTACCACAATTCTTATAGAGAAGGATTCGTAGTTGGTCAACTCCTCATTAATTTGTTTGGAGATCAGTATGCGTGTGTTTGTACGCTCTCAAATTAATCTTGGGGTTCTATTTGCATTGTTATCTAAAAGTATCTGAAAATGAGATTATGGTTTAACTTGATATCTATGTATACATCACATTTTATATCTGAAGTTAAGCTGCTCTCTTTGAAATTCATGTCAAATACGTACGACCGAGGCAGTAAGTAAGTTTCAACGCACTGTGTTAGCTAGCCAGCCAGCTACAAACTATCACGGGTGCAATCCTCCAACAAATTTTCAACCAGTCTAAGTGCAACTACTGAATAACTGTTGCTCATGTTGCCTGTTGACGATGGATGTTGCGTCTGCATAGTTCTGCCCCGAACTCGCATCGAGTGACAGTTCGGTCTATCACTCGTGAGTCTACTGTTCCACAACACTCACACATTGTCACAAAATTTAATTTTGTTGGTTATTGTAGTAGTTGACTCATGTCTTTATATCTTATCCTACTAATTTTTTATTAGCCAATGTGAGACTAAACTTCGTGGTGTTACAACGTAAATGTATGTGACGGTGTTATCGGTGAGAAATGAGTTATGAATCTCTCTTCAATGGGCAACTTATGAGGTACATATATAGCAACATAAGCACTTGCATCGAGGTCGGGAAGCAACCAAAGATCAACAATCCAAGCAATGCCAGTTCGATAATGGTAGGAAATCATTCGAGTTTGGGTCTCAAATTAACTTGATAATCTGGTCCAAGTAATTGAGAGTGCATTGGAGAAGCTCAATCAATGGACAAGTCTACAATTAGACAAAGGTGAAACGCCAATTCAAGAATTTCAAAGAGCAATACACAACATGGAAAGAAGACCAAAATGCTAGTTAAGGAGAATCATGTTGGAATTGGTTTTAGTGCAGATCCACCATGGAGAAGCCAACTTCCGATGTGAGGAGGATTGATTCATCTCTATATGTTGGGGAAGTAGACCACCGCCCTTAGCGGTCGGTCCATCGTTTAGTTGTTGTAGATTGCTTTCCTTCTTGAGGAGATTGAGTGTTATCTATGTGAGGGGGTGTGTCGTCGGATTGACGTCTATTATAACAAGGTTCATCAAAGAGTTTTAAGCTTCGGCTTGCTAATTAAGGAGGTCGTTTAGATCCGTTGATAGTGTGAGTTCTTTCTCATTAGTCAAAAGCATAGGAAGTGCATTGAGTTGTGATTGTTCTAGTCTGCGATGCAATGGTGTCGCGTATGTATTTCTATCCTGCACATCTTCCTTCTCCAATTTCAGTCTCGAATGGCCATTCTAAGTGCTGGAGTCCCTGATAGAACAATTACGAATTTACATCATTGATAGTTAAGGAGAGATTACCCAACGACCTTAACAAAGATCATCATTTAAGTGAGGTGTACATTTCTCTTATTTTCTTTCTCGAATAATTATAAACAAATTTTAGAGTATCATTGTAAGAAATCCTCGCACTTTTCGTCACAACTTCCTCAGAAATAATTCCACATCTCTCGCTGTAAAAAACATTATTGTCCGAAAAACATGAACAAACTTCAGAAATGGAGAATTTTGTAAATAAATTCGATATGAACCTCAAACATTTGCATTGACGAAGACATATATTATTGAACAAAACAAGGCCATCAATCATTGATACTCGCAGCATCAATATGTTTGAAGTAGTGAAATGACTGACAAAGTTACATTTTATTTCAAGCATAATAGAACAGAAAGTAATTTGCACAACACTAGCTAGGATTGCAGGACCAACCACATGAACTTTTATTTGCCCCTACAGAAATGCACACTTTCCAACAGAGGTATAAAGAACAGAATCTGTATCATTTCAACATTTCATGGATTTAAAATTATGATTTCGAATGGGGTGAGATAAAGTAATGGATGTGCTTCATAGCTCCTTTGCGGGAATCTGTTCTTCCTTAGAACCATAATCGTGCCTGCAGTAAATGGCGCAAAACATTAAACAAATATCTTCTAAGAAAGAAATTTTAGTTAGCAAGTTTGCAAACTAGTGGACTTGCATTGGTCTGGTTTTGCGCAGGCAAAAACTCTTTTCAGAATGGCATTCGTCGTGCAGCACGCATTGCCTATCCATTTCTTTCTAGGTGATAATCAAATGCATTCTGTGATGCTTATCGCTACAGGCGGTAAGGTTTGCTTTAGTTTAGTCTGAGTTCGGAGATTCAACTCCTATGGAACCAAACCATATCCAAAGGATGAGTTTTCTTCTTTGTAACAAAGCAAAACCAAACTATATGCTACAAGACATGTACTGAATATGCCTTGTAGACATATACTGAAGAAAACTCCTGATGGTATTCATTTATTTGTAACGAAATGCAACGAAAGTAAATAATCTTCAGTATATGTCTACAAAAGATTCTCATTCCTGTGTTTTTCTACCAAAATGGAATCAACAAGAAAAGGACACACAAGTTTGTATGAATGTAGCGCACTAGCACCCATCATATACCTACTTGTGTATTTGTACTCCAAATATTTTTTGCATGGAAGTGCTCACTTATCACGTACTTCACTCCCTAGTTAATTCCAATTCTCTCAAATTTATTGTGGCTTTTGCTCGGTGTATCTAAATATATTGTTCTTTTATTAGTTGTCTATCTAAATGTTTCAAGAGTTCAGGTCATCTCCTAGCTTCAATTCCACTTGCACAATATCATATTACCCATCTGATCAACATCGCTGACTCTCTTACGCTCCTAGCTATTTTGTTACTAGCTTTCTTTCACTCAATTGTGTTCTTGTAAATCACACCTTATCTGCTTCTCTTCTCTGTGCACATTCTTTCTCCTTGTGAGATTCAAGATCTCTTCACCTTAAACCAATACTTATCCTCAAATTTACCTCATTCTAACCCTATGTGACCCCACCAAGTTCTCCTTTCCATTCCTTGAGGTTCCTTAGACCCCCAATTGTTTCTTCACCTTTCCATGTCAGTTTTTACACCATATTCTCTAACCTAGGATCTTCAACTTGACTGGCAGAAGAATGCGCAGATTAATCCGACAAGCAATCTCATGTAAAATCATTGGTCAAACTAAAATTTAGTACAAAAAGTAAATTCACACCACAAATGAAATGAACTTTAATATTCTAAAATCAATTTCAATTATAAAAATTTGATGTACCGAATCTTTCGCGAGAGTTGATAAAGGCCTGTTCCAGCCATTGCGACATTCACACTAAAGAGATTCCAGTTCTTCTGCAATTTCACAAAAGAAATCAAATAAATAACTATGCACATCAGCTGGAACTCACGAAAGTAGTCAAGCAAACTATTCAATTATAAAAAAAATTATGTTACTTTCAGGGCAGATGAAAACAGAAATAAAATTACAAAAGAATATAACATAATAACAAAAACTTTAACAATTCAGTACCCATACACAAAACATGCCAGATTCTAAAAAATGACATGAGCACAAAAAAATTTTAATCAAAGCAGTTCAGTGTGAGGAACAAATTTGTTACAATGGTACTCCAAAGATGGGCCTAAACCATTACGGTTTTCTACTCTGGATTTGATCGCAAGGTTTGCAGATAAGCACAGAAATAATTGATTCCGCCAGTCAATTCTGAAATTTGAAAGTGGGAAAACCAACATGGTATAGAAATTTGGTAGTCAAGAGCTGCAGAGCAAAATTATGTGAATTTGTTCTTCAACAACACTGATCCAAATGGTGTTAAAAACAAGTCCAAATGATCTGGATGCTGGATTACCTAAACTAGGCTGATCCACTCGATCAGACTTTCATGCCATAATGGTCAGTTATTGTAGATCATTGACACCGGTCACCACTCAGTTGCCATTATCTTTTTCCAGTTTTTTTAATTATTAGTTTGACCTTTTTGTCATGCAAAAACATTCTCTATTCCAGTGTCCGTTCCTAATTGAGTTAATGCTTAAGTTATCTTTTGGCTCTTGGATACAATGGACTAAATCAACGTGATTCATATAAACTATCTGCGATTCTTATTTATTGTGAATTAACAAGAAGTTGTTTAAGCATCATATCACGGGTCAATCGGAAACAACCTCTCTGTCATGGGGTATGGTTGCATACCACCCCTCTCAATGCGGGAGCCTCTTTTGAGGTTTTGGGGTAATATTGATGTTAATGAAACACACACTGTATTCCAGCTCCACATCTCAAGAAGTCAATTCACTAACAAGAAGTTCCATGTTTCGTCTTCAATATAAATATATACACCTCAGGCCCCAGACACCAAAAAAAACTCATGGGAACTGTTGGTGGTAAATAGGCAAACACTTTAAGGGGAAATAAATATACTATATGGCCAATATTCTGAAAATAAATGACAATGGATTTAAGGGGAAACATTTATTTGGTACAGTTTGGACTTTAAAATTAGCATGACTAAAAGAAAAGCAGGGATGTCAGAAAAATGGGGACATCAAAAGTTTGACCAAAAGCAAATCCCATCAGTGCTTTGACGGCAAAATTCAATTAAGCTTTACAATCAGCAATCCTCCTAGCCAGCCCCCACCAGTAAGAGTAAGTGTGAGCATTCAGATCCAATATTTTAGAATTCTGTCACATGTCCTTTGAGCTTAAGTATTTAACAGTCAACAAGACATACTGTCATACCGTACAACACTGACGGTACTACAAGTGTAGGTGTAGCAACTCTGGCTCAAGGAGTTATATGACACTTGTTTTAATAAGCTAAGTAGCTAACCCAACCAACAAAGGACAAACGGATGTGCCAAGAAACTCAGCCCTGTCTGAATAAACTTATGTTCTTCTTAAGTTGAAACAGCCAATCGAGAAATGGATCGTTTGGCATTCCAGAAGACCAGCTAGTATTTGCACAAAGTAGCTATCTGGGAGAAGCAATTGGTGCAATAGCTGCTTCAATAATTTTGGTTTTTTTAAGGATGACACACACAAGGTCGCCGACAAATTTATAATCTTGGTTCTGATATACAAATGCAACAGATCCTAGTAACATAAAAAAGATATGAACACCTAACTTTTGAAGTTACACATTGTAATTGATATATTGTTATCACAGAATGCGTAATTTGTTTAGGCATTAGGTAACTTGTAATCGTAGTATGCCTTGATGAACTGATAAATCACATTAAGTGCCTGAATCAAAATTCAGAACATACAAGCCATACTCTACAATGCTCACCTAAGGGGGAAAATAGTAAGCATATGCGTAGGTGCAAACAATGAAATATCAAGCATACGCATCTCAATCTTAGCAGTTCTAGACGAAGTTGATTTATCTCAAGATATAAAAATAACAAAACAACTATCACAAATCATGCTCTGAGCCATTCAAAGAAATGTTGATGTCTAAATTCTAAATTAGGATGTGTACCGCTAAAAACCATATTTTTCAAAGGAAAAGAAACTAGCCTTCAAGAATTAACAGAAAATAATTTGGTCTTACAGGAGTAATAACTGTGCTGTAACGTGACCAGATAACTCCAGTGCAGGTAACGGCTGAAGATAATGTCGAACATCAGTGACGAAACAATCGATCCCCGAGAACAAAAAAAAAACAGTAAGCAAATCATCAATAACTAAGCAAAGTAGAATACCAATTTGCTGAGGATATGAAAGCTTTTCAGGTGGCTTCGAGAAGTCAGCGATATTAGCTATGCTTATTCCCCACTTAAAGGTCGGCGCCCAAAAATGAACTGCACAAAGAGAAACACTTCTTATTGACCATAAAGGAAGCGAAACGATAAACCAATTGAACTAAAAACAACAAACAACAAGAGTTATGTCAATTGCCATCGAGGAAATACCATCCAACTACATACTAACCAAATCAACCGACTATCGTCTATCCAAACCTCATTTGATTGATTCTCAAAATCATGATGGCCGATAAGCAACTTTACCCAATCCTCTAACCAACAACATACCAAAACTCCAAATCACGATAAACAAACGGAAAACCTAAATTGTGAGAAAATTTCAAGTTTTTTTCCTCCCCTTATTTGGATGTTCGACAATTACTGGAATCAACAAAAAGCAGTACTAAGAATGGAATTCAAAATTTTGATTCGAAACAAAAGACCGGTTTAGGTCTCGGCATTAGAGGAAGACGTGGATTTGGGAAAAGGGCAAAGGAGGTTTGTTTTTTTTACTTGTTTTAGGGCCGGCAGGATGGTTCCAAAGGGCTTGGATCTTAGACGTCGCCATAACCAACCTGAAGAAGAAGAATATGTTTTGCCCAAATCGAATCAAATGAAAAGAAGAAGAAGACGACTTATGTGGAGTGGGGGATGTTTGTGTTGTTAAACATTATTATCATTAAAATATGTTTTGGTGCGTAAGCTGGCTGATTAGCGGCTAATTCGGCTCATTTGTTTCTTGACTCCGGTGTTGTTAGTTCCAAGGAAACGAAGGAAGTGCACGAGTTTGAAGATTCTAGCTATAGATGCGGTCATGTGAATAGATAAGTGCGTTCTGAAATTTAGTTGAGTAGAGAAGAAAACAATTGTAAATACGAGGTTTCCAAAGGATGTGTTTGAAAAAGACCCACAGAACTCTATATTTAAGGGTGAGTGAAGCTCCACTTCTATTGTTAAATAGTTATTAGGGTTTTCTTTGGGTATCACTCAGCCGCCGCCGATTGTAGTTACTGTGTTGTTTTCCGTGTCGATGTTTTTGCAAGATTTGATTTGATTGGTGTTTTCGCGATCTATATGAGATGAGTGGATCTGCTTCTTCTTTTTTTGTAGAGGGAGTGTGCGTGATGTTTCAGTACTTTTCTTCACTTTGAACCGTCATTGAAAGATGGGGATAACAAAAGATACTGATGCACTCCTCTTATTGTTTTTTGCATATTTGTTTTCTTCTCAAATTGAATTTAGTTGTCGTCTGATACTTTTAGATTAAACCAAAGCCTTTAATGGCTTGATACTTATAGATTATCAAGAATTGGTAACCTCTCTGAGTAGGGCATAAGATTTTGTATACCTGACCCTCGTGCCTCTCCCATATGGCCGATGATGTCTATGTTGATTGTTTATGAATTGGTCATGGTAAGGTCCGATGAATCACTTCCCGGCTGCGTTATTGATTTAGTTGCACAGTCTTTGTTTGCTCATCTCGTGAACTTATTTTGTTTATGGTGCATTGAATGTAAAAACTTCTAGTTTTCACGCTTTCTCAAACAATTATACGTTGAAGACCTAAAATTGTCAAATAAAATAACTTTCACCACCTCAATCTTACTGAGAAGATCATGTTGAGGTTCCCGAATGGAACGAGAATCATAAAATTCTGTTCGATTGCTATATCTGGCCTGCATTTTAACTATGTCAAATATTCAATAGGTAAATCAAGAAAGCAAAACCAGTGGATGGAAATGGCAGTCTCAGTAACATTTACTATCAATAATCATACTAGATTTTTTACATGAATTATCTAACATATACACAGAAGGCAAAAATAATACACATTATACTTCGACTGAAATAAGCCTGAGAATTAAGCTCCTTTTAAGGCTAATACGATATATCAACAAATAGACTACAGTATACAATTGATTGCATATTGCATCTGTTGGTAGCATCCATGGACATCATTTTTACCCCTTCCAGGAACTTTTTATTTAGCAAGAACAAGAACCTTGACGGTTCCTCGGCTGTTCGCGGTTAGCATTGTAGCACTGTCACTTTTCCAGCATACGGCGCTAATGAAGTATGATGCACCTTCGTCGTCATCGGGATCATCAATACCAGAGGAACCAAATCGATGCCAAGCAGCTGGTTCAGAAATGGCCTACACACCACTTCAAATATCACCATGACAAATCTTATAAACATAATCAAACCTAAATCAATTCAACATGAGACAGCATGGGACATTAAGAGTTTATCATCAGGCATATACAAGGAATGTATCAAAGTTATGGATAGTACAGACTAGAGATTCAGAAAAAAGAACCAGCAGATATACTGACCTTGTGGTAGACAAAAACTTCATTTGTTTCACTGCCGCAAGCAAGGTACTCACTATTTACTGTGAGACCAACAAAATTCTTCTCATTTGTGTGGCCTTTGAATGTCCTCACCTGTAAATTTTGGAGCAAGCATATTAGAATCTGCACCTTGGCATTTCTCTTCTCAAACCAAAGAAACATCAAAATGCAAATGACTTCTTTGTGCCACACTACAATCTTGAAGAGAGGGAGGGAAAGCCCCCACATAGTTGAAGACTAAATACTACTAAACTTGATAAAAAGAAGAAATTGTACAGAGCAAGAAGAATACCAATGCTGCAATGCAGAATGAAAACTTACTGGGCAATTTTCATTGACGTCCCACAACCTCAAAGTGTTGTCTGTTGATGCTGAAGCAAGTTCATTAGTGGATAAGAACTTCACATAGGACACTGCTTTTCTATGCCCCTTAAAAACGTGGAGAGGAACACTAACATTTCGTAAGTCATAATAATGGATGTGGTGATCAGCAGAGCCCACCTAAAAAAGAAAATGATTAGTTCAAAAACATGCTCCGTGCATACATAGTAACAAAGCGCATTAATCACGATTTGTACCGCAATACAAACGCGTGATCCAGGGTTGTACTTGACGCAACAAATATTGGCCTTCATATCAATGTTAAAAGCACTAGCTTCTTGATTTGTTCGCCAAACTTTCACCTAATAAAAAGGGTAACAAGAATAAAAGAGAAAATTAGTACCAAACATTGGTGAAACCATGCAAGAAGGGAAGTTATAGGAACACCACAATCTAATAGGACAGCTGACTTGTCTATCAAAGGAGACTGTCTTGTATGATGGTGTATAAAGCCTTTTTGCTTTGTATTGCACAGGAAAATACAAACAATGTTGCAGAACAAAATTCTTAACCATGCATACATGATTTTCCAATTTAAACAACATTTCCAAGAAAGACTTGGGATTATCGACTATCTGTTACACACGGCCCATCCATAAAAGTGTTCAGATATGGTGAACATGGAATAATACCTTGCAATCGTCACTGCCAGATACCAACATCGATGGGTCTATTCTAGAAAAATCAACACTCCATGCCCTCTTCTCATGCTCCTCATATTCCATTACACTCTGAAAAGAATGATGCTCTTGGATTTAAAATATAGAACCAGTTAATCTATATTGATATTTTATAAAAAAAATGATCAAATGAATCTTCAAGGATGATATAACTAAGATTTGGAAAGATGCCAAACCTGTCTGGTGTTAACATCCCAAACAGTTACAATGCCTTCATAATCGCTACTTGCTATGATGTTTTTGTTATACTTGTTCCAACTCAAGCAGCTAAGTTTAGATCTGGTGGACATTTCCACAACAGGGCAGTGCACAACATCAGGTTCATTTACAATCTGAATGGCATAGAAAAATTATAGAATTAGCTGTCATAGTTGAGTAAGGGGAAGAGCCGGTCTTCGTTTATTGGTGTTTACGGGTAAGGGATAGCACTAACCGTGGCAAATTCAAATACTTTGATGCGCTTAGAAACTCCAGCTGTTGCAAATAGCTCATCATCACGGTCAAATTCAATGCTGTTGTAATGGCAAGAATGACCCATACTCATTAGTAATACTACTTAGTAATCCTATAGGAAAATCATATAATTAAAGGTGAATCAATAGTAAAGCCGTAAAAACGGCCAGGACAAAATTATTGGGATTATGGATATAAATTAATAAAAGCACAAATTCGTGTAGGTGTCTCAATCCTTCTTTCTATTGTCAATGTTCAAAGCTTCCAAAACAAACTAAAAGATAGAACTATTAGACAACAAAGGGGAAAACATCAAAGAAATGGTGAAGTGTAATCAAGATGTCTCTGGCAATTCACAAGTGCATTAACAAATACAATAATTGGCTGGCATGCAATAGAGTAAAAAAAGGTGAAATGAAATTATTAAGTTAAAAAACTAGGATTGTTAGTGCAGGGTTCACCTGGACACGATGTTCGCTGAGTGAAAAAGATCACCATGTCTAAGTTCCGCAATAACTCGCAACCGGCTGTTTTAATCGAATTAAAGAAGACTAATCATGTTACCACAATAGATGAAAGATTAACTATCACATTAAGAGAAAATGAATGAGTGCGACCTGTATCTAGTAAATGTGGTAAGCACTGACTGGAAATCTTCCAAACCTGCATGATAGCCTCTGTTCACTGTATTTGGATATCTTTCTTCTTGTTTACTAATATTATTGGTGCCATTGCGCCGTCTTTGCAAATAACATTCTTGCAGTTCATTGAACTACATAAGAAAGATGGGAAATAAAAATCAAAATGCAATTGGATAAAACCAAAATCAATGGCTTTCCTTGCAGGAAGACACCAAAGAGTGCTAGTACTAACCCTTAAGAATTTGGGCAGTTTGCCAAGCACAAAAGACATAAATGAGTGATGCATTACAAAAAACTTATGAGTAAATCGTTCAAGATACCTACACTCTTCATATTCATAGTTATCCTCCTATTCAATTACTTCAACCATTTCCGAACACCTCATATAATTTTCAGGGCATACGAGACGACAATTCGATTATCTATGAACCATTTATCATACAATACCCCTTCTAATGGTTTCGAAGATCCAAATTTTCATTTTCTATTGGACACAAACCGATATAGGTAAATCCAGGAGTTCAATTTGAATTTACTATTAATTACTATTCTTAATAACCAAACGACTCGAATCCTAAATTGTCCTATGATTAAATTAATGTAAGCATATTTCCCCTCATATTACTAGTGTTAAAGTAATAGAATCACACGTTAAAGGTTTTGACAAACGACAATGTTTTTCTAAGTTCAGTCATGCTCTTAATATTTATATCTCAATAGTCGTAGTTTGGAAATGATAACTAAAAAATGGACTACACATAGTTTTCATTTACAACAGTTGAGAAAATCTCAAGTGCTCTAGGCTGGTCACAAACCTGTGCATGAACACGTCTCTTTCTAGCAACAGCAAGCCCAGATTGTGTAAGTGGATGTTGTGCATCTGAATTACTAAAAGCTTCTTTTCTTTGTGAGCTTAGAGGAACACCTTGAGACTTCACGTCAACTTTCCTACTATGGAAACTTCCGGAGCATGATCCACCATGACTACTTCGACCGCTAGATGGCAAAGCATTGTTAGGTTTGTCAACTGTTGGAGGCCACAGCTTTGATCCAATGGGATCATCGACAAGCATTCTTAATTTCATAGAGTATCTTTCTCTAGCACGATATAGCTCTAGTCTGTGTCTTTCCACAGCATTTATGTCTTCTCTAATATACTGTAAATCTCTTTGAACCTACAAAAAATGGGGTAGTAACTAGTTCAGTTAGTATCATATCTGGTCAAGCAAATTCCATTGGACTCAAATAAGCAATACCCATGGAAAGTTAGAAACACAATATGTAGTAGCATTGGAGGGTAACTAATGGTAGGTCAGCTCTTTGATGATACAATATTGATTTACCTCATTCAACTCTTCAAGTTTTTGCTTTCTTAGACAGTGCAAAAAATCTAGAAGAATCTGCATATTGGTCTCTGCTTCTTCCTGCTCCATTTTTCTCTTTTTCTCCGAAAGAAGATACAGCAGATTATCAAGCTCCTTAACAGACATTTCACATCCCTGTCTAAGATTCAGAACAAAATGTCACAGATAGGTAGGACCCAGTGAATGCTTGAAAAGAATTGAACAGCCTACTTTGCCCATGTTATGGTTTACAAACCAAATATCTCAATACTAATACTGACCATATACCTAAATGCATACATATACCTCTATACATGAATGAATGAATGAGTGAGTCCTAACTAGGAAGATTCTAAAACATTTTGAAATATAGAAAATAGCAAGACAAGTGCCCCTCACAATAGTTATCATGAAAATGCCATAAAATGAATCTATGCTTTTACTTTTTGGATAACAAATGCAAGGTTCTAGGCACACAAGCAAGTACCTATCGAGTTCAAGTGGTTTTTGTCAAAATATGGAAAACTTAAAATTTGAAATTCAAAGCAGGGAAAAACACAGCTAAGAGAGTAATTCTTCATTTTAAGTGTGTCTTTTCCAAAAGCCCAACAATGGATGCCCAAACCTTAACCAACATGTGGTAAAACAACTAATTCGAAGTGAGCTTTGTTTCGTTTCAACAGTTATAAGAAGAAAAAAATTGGATCAAGGAGAATGCAATAATATTACAAACAAAGAGTATAAGTAAATTGTGACCTGTTGCAGTGCCATACGAAGATGCTCTGCAGGTGAGGCTGTTTTCGATATTTGATGTGCAGAGGTCTTCTTTAGCAACTAGGCAAGCAAACACAACAAATAGAATAAGTGCACAAATTCAACATAAATTGCATTAAGAAACACAAAAGAATCACATTTTACTTTCAGAATCAAATATATCCTAAATCACTCCCAACACTATATCGTGAATTCAAATTCTTTAACTTGTTTCACATTATTATAGGGGTGTAAAAGAGCAGTGCAGAATCCCCTTGTTCGTGCATGGCATGTTAAGTAAATGAGTCAGCTCGTTGAGGATTCAAGCCAAAATATAAATTGTTCAAGCTCAAGAAGCCAGCTTGACTCGCCTTGTTTGTTTTTCGAGCTGGCTTTGCTTTAGCCAGGTTTGAGTTTGACAAAGTTTCAACACCTTAGTAACAACACAACATTTCACTTAAACAGATTTTACAATGTTTATAATAAATTGAATGTGCAAATCACCAAATCACACTCCAAACACACGACAAAATAAAGCAATCCACAAAAATAACATTATACTGTTGTCATTTTGAAGTTGGTGGTCTTTAGTCTTTATTTTTACCCTTTGAAAGTAATGTACTTCTAATGTATTCTTTTATCATTGACTTATAATGTAATATCATAATGTAATATGTTATAATGTATTGTGAAGTATATGCCCATTATGTTATTATAATGTATTATGTCATGGTGACATGATGCTGTAATAGAAATAACTAATTGAGCCTTCAGCCAAGCTCAAGCTCTTTTGAGCTGAGATTGAGACATAATTGATACCACTATTGTGTTGTTCCAAACAATAGAGTTTCACAAAGTTAAAAACACTTCTCAGATCACTTAGAACACTCCTCTTGTTATGCAATGGTAGGAATGTGAACTTAGGTGGGAACCAGACCAGATCCCTCAAAGGAGGGCATCCTCGCAACAGCAATAACATTGTCTACCACCACCCGAAAAGGGGTTCGAGAGTCAAGCTGAAAAAGTGCAATTTACCAAGGTTTGATGCAAGGGTTGAAAATACAAGCTCCAGGACAAAGTTAAATGATGCTCAAAAAGATATAAAAATATACTATACAACATAAGTCGGACAAAGCGACGG
Organism: Triglochin maritima; assembly: GCA_963682175.1. Taxonomy (NCBI): domain Eukaryota; kingdom Viridiplantae; phylum Streptophyta; class Magnoliopsida; order Alismatales; family Juncaginaceae; genus Triglochin; species Triglochin maritima. The sequence goes on along the minus strand of OY821771.1, from coordinate 51,643,929 downwards.
AGTAAACTAGAAAATACTAAGTCTCACATTCTTATTAGGAATATTCTTAAATTTGGGCAAACACAACTCGTGGAGATCGCAACGCTAAAGTGATTGACGAGCCCAAATACAAAGGAGATCAAGAATGGTCCAGTGCGTGGAGATTGGATAACCGACCAAGAAATCAGAGTCAAATCAAAGCGGATCATGCATGTTAAGTGTTTTGCCCAATGGATCTATGTCGCGTCCAAATGTTCGATGGAGCTATGAACATGCATATATATAAGGGCCTAAGGGCTCTCTCAACTAGAGATATGAACAAGCATGAACTTCATTTTTTTGGAAAACAAAATTTGGTGAATGTCCACCGGACTCTCAATTGGTGCTTAAGAGTGTTTTGCATGTTTTGACTACAAACTAGGGGTGTTTATGGACTTGGATATAAGGAGTTCATATACTCTAAGGTTACAAGACTTGGCTTCTACTTGTATTAAGATTTAGTAACTAAACATAGAGAGTTTGGTGAGGATAGATTTCTTAGAAATTGATTAAAAATAACTAAGGGATTAGAGAGGGTTTTTAATTTTTTATTTCTTCGTTGGAGAATACATTGTCTCTGATCTAATAATCCAACTCTTATATTCGAATTGGAGAGGAGAAGGAAGAAACCTAAGACACCCCACCCCACCTCCAGAGGATGTAAATACCCCATCCTCGTTAAATTTGTAATTCGTATACATTTGTCAATCTCTTGTGGTTTGTGATTGATTTATGCCTGCTATCTAATGCAGTGTAGTGCTTTTGTGTTGGTGGAAAATTTGCAGTTGTGTTTTGTGCTCGTCATGTTCATATTCCATCATAGATTTACATTTACACCGTCACACTAGTCTCATTTTGGTGATTCGATCTGTCCTAGTTTGGTCTATTTCACCCTAATAATCAGAGAATGAGCTTAATGCTTTATTTTGTTAACAACTTAAGAAGAGAAAAGAAAATAAAAAGAAAGTTAGATTTTCTCTTGTTTATAAAATAACTTAAGGAAAATAATGGAGAGAAACCATCCTATACACAACTTTCTCTCCTAAAATGGAATAACATGGTTAGGATTTTGGTAACATGATGTAACATTTTTCTTTTCTTTTTTCTCCTAATTTATTTGTATCCAAACAAAAGAAAATAAACATACTTTCTTTTATTTCTTTTCTTTTCTCTTCTCTCCATTTCTTTTCTCTTCTTTTCTTTTCTTTTCTCTCTTTCATTTGTTATCCAAACACACAAATTGGAAAGCAAAAGGCAGCAAACCTTGTTGAGCAGGAAATTGGGGTAGAGGTGGTTAGGAGTAAGATAATGGTCACAGCAGGGGCAATCATTCTTATTGTTGAGATGCGTAACGATGCACATGTAGCAGAAGCTGTGGCCACACACGGTGAGGAACGCGTCCTTGATCGTGCCCATGCAGATTGGGCAGAGGAGGTCCCTATCCTGGGTCTGCGGCGGCGGGGAGGACTCTCCGGCCGCGGCATGGGTAGGGGGAGGGTCGCTGTCCGGCGCTAAAACGGCGGTCGTCTCGGACGCATCGGCCATGGACGGCTTCACGACGGACGGGACCAGCGCGCCCCCGGCGGATGCGTCGGTCATGGGGATTAGGGTTTTGGAGTGGGGATTTTGGTTTAAGTGTGGAATTGATTTTGTAGGAGAAGAAAGGGTGGGAAGGAACCACGTCGGTCTGATGGGCAGGGAAAATGGCTATTCGCGTACGCTTGCCATCTCGCTCGCTGCCTCAATTTTATTTATTCTTAACGAACCACTCATTTGTTCTCATTTTTTGCATATTCTATTGGGGCCGAGCAGAATTCGATTTGGATCGGAATTTTGGACCGGAACGATTTAGATCAGATCCGGTCTTCATTCCTTTGAGTTTCTTGACTTCAGGTTTCAATCTGTTCCGGTCTCAAACCGATGCTCAAACATATCTGTTGGTATTGTCAAACCATATTTAGCTGGTTTTTGCTTTGAACGTGAGTCACGGTACCTAATGTTTTTACACTCTTTTTTTTTTCAAAGTAATTTTTTTTCTGTACGTGGGGATGTTTGACCGAATTGCTTGATAATAAATGCAATTAAATCTTTTTTTCATCTTTCCTCGTGACCGAAGAAGCATTGCATTGATATTATTAATGTAGGTTAAAATTTTCGTCATTGGATCTCACTGTTCAATCATCATCCACGAACTAACGTTATAAGATCAGAAGCAGAAGCACTCGAAATCCTACTAGATCACACAAAGATCATAACAACCAACAAGTAAAGTAGAAGAATAAGCAGGTGAATATGTAGGTGGAAGAACACTTTAATCTCTCTCAAAACCTAATTAGGAATTTACACATATAATAAGAATTGATGTACACAGGCCTAAAAGGCTTGCACCCAATACAGCTCAATTACATCATACTACGCTCCACCTCATTACATCATACTTATCTAAGAAGACTGTGTCACCTTATTCCAGGTACGAGTGCACATAGGTCGGGTTGTGTTGGGAAATGGTTCGGGTTGGAAAAATATGGAAATCGATTTTTTGGGTCAGGTTCGGGTTAGGTTGGGTCAATCTGAACTCAAAGATTATTTATTTATATTTATTATTTGTAATATTTATATTTTGTTTTTGTTTATGAGAGGATTATGTTGTTGGTGGGGGAATGGGCAATTAGTATGTGTTTAGTTGCCTGTTCAGGTTCTTAATATAATGATTGTGTTTGGTATGGACTTGTTTTTTCTCGTTGTTGTTAGTGTGTGTGTTTTTTTAGGTTGTGTAAGTTACGTCTTAAATTAAGTGATTTGAATTTGTTAATTTTTGTTTTCAGCAGGTTAATTTATTGGAAATATATATTATTACAATAAATTCGTGTCCAACCCAACTCAACCCGAAAATTTCGGGTCGGGTTGGGTTGAACCCGAATCGGTTCGGGTTGGGTTTTTCACAGATCTGGATTTTTCGGGTTGGGTTTTTCACAGATCCGGATTTTTCGGGTTGGGTCTGATTTGGGTCTAAACCCGACCCATGTGCACCCCTAGTTCCAAGATCGAGACTGAGATTTTTTATCCTTTTGAATTTTGTTTCTGATTTTTGATATTTTGTCTGTATTTTGAAAAATCTTATGTGATCTTGACCTTTGGATTTTAAAATTCAGCCTGATTTATACAGATTTTTGGATTCCAACACTTATGTTGCGCATGGTACGCAAGGATCAGGGAGGAAATTGAATCATCATTCCATCCTTGATTCCATTCTCAGTTTCAAAATTTTAGAACGAATGGTGATTTCAGTGGAACCCCAATTCCCTGTGATGATTTCTTCCCTCCCCCCGGGAATGGTGATTATATTCATGACAGTTACCTCCAACTTTTTTTTTATCTGTTTAGTTTCCAAATACGTCCTTGTCTTGTTAAACCTTGGTAACAAGACTAACACCTACAAAGTGCATTTTTTGAAAGATAACATTTATGATGGTTAATAATGAAAGCATGGCGTACAGAGGAGATTATCACACTTTGCACCCCTACCATATTTTTTTATACGGGAAATGAAATTCATGGTTGCTTCCAAAGCAATAATATAAACCTTGCAAATGTCGCCTTCTGGTTGAAGGTCAGGAGGGTCATATGGGAAATGGCATTTCCACTATTGGATGTCAGTATTAAGACGAAATATTACTTGGTTTTGTTGCTCCCCATTACCATTTACCGGTCAACATTAGTATGTCATTATCTTCTTTTGATCGAGCTCAGTATGTTCGAAGCAGCATTAGACACTCAAAAAATAGATGCATTAAAGGAGTCTTATCCAATAAAAAGCAACAACTACATTCACAAACCCACGTCACAAACAAAAGTTTGTTATAGTAGCCACACCCATGACACGAGTGAATTAGAATTAATTAGTTTGCGTTATCGGTCTAGGTGAGTTAGAAGAACTGACGATCTTATACGTATGAATGATATTGATCACTACTGTTAAAAAGGTCAAGTGAGGTTACTGACGATGTGTTTATATATAACAATTCATATATGTCTCGTATCCAAGGAAATTCATCAATGCGTTACGTAACATTATCAACACACTCAATTAGAGTTGAACCACTGTAGATTTTCTTACTCGTCAAGAAAAGGTAAACGTGTTTTATCGTTGATGACCATCTTCACTTCTGCTAATCTGACATAAGAAATGATTTTTCATATTTATATCGTACTTAATGACACATAATATTTGTGGTATATAATCAAGAAAGTTTTCTTCGATTTAGAATAATGTTCAAGGTGTAATATCCTGAATTTTTTAGTTGAGGTAATAATTAAATATCTTAATAGACTAATTAAGATTATTGGATGATTGTGTGGTTTTAGGAGAAGATGAAATTTTGAGAAGAATATAAAGAAGAAAAAGATGGAGATTTTGAGGCAAGTACTGATTCGTTATTCTTCAGTTTCATATCATGTCTGTCTCTCTTGATATTCGTAGTTGCATGCATGCTGAGTATCGATGTTGATTTCATTGATATGCATATTATTGCATGGTGGTGTTTCGGTTGACATGTCCTGTGACTGTACGTATATTTCTGGCTGAGTCACTTAGGAAAGAGCTGCCTAACGGACAGCGTGGAGTCACCCGAGAGAGGAAAGGGCTGCATGTCGTTAGTGTGGAGCTACCAGGTGTGCGTCTGACTGATTGATAGATTTCAGAAGCACAGGATGTGGTCGAATCCGAATGAGGGTTCCAGATTGTTATGCATGTATTTTATTTGTGATGCATGTCTCTTGATTGTGCTTATTGACTGAATGTCATATTCCGTATTATTTTCCACATGATTATGATTCTGATTGATTGACGGTTGGAACTTGCGGGCTGTCGAACTCACAATTTGTTGATTATATTTTTCAGATTAATTATGGGCCTATCATATGGATTTAAATATCAGAGTGTGCAGCGGTCAGGATCGTGGATCGTATCTTAACGTACCGGGTTCGGGCGGATGAGCAGTTGTCTGGACTCGGGACGTTACACAAGGAGTCTACGTCTTTTGTTTCACCTTTTTTTTTTATATATTATGTGATCGCGGAATTTCGGAGGTGAGATTGTGAGAATCCAATATGTAACAGACTTTGGATGTATTAGATTAGACTAGTGGTGTGTGTAGATGTTTATTAATTAAGAAACTCCATCCGGTCACACTCCCAAGCTGTGTCTAGAACATACCGTTTCTTTCGCACCCAACCACGTATGGTCTCCGTTGAAATGGGTCATAAAATATCTAGCATGCATCCACATTTATGAAAACAACCCTAGCTAGACTAGAGAGGTAGATAAAGGTTTTCCTTCAACAGCCAGTTCTTTCTTTGTGTTTTTTAGCATGTTTGGAGATTTTGGTAAAAACATATTTCGTAATAGTCTTATTTATGGTGGATCAAGGCATCATTTGATTGTTGACACTAATTTTATCTCGTTTTCATTTTTTTCACCTCTTAAACGAAACAAAATTCTCTCTCACCATCTATAAATACCATATTATCTCCATTTTACTATCTAAATTCTAAAATACTCTTACCGTATCAAATGCATATAATGAAAATGACGCATTTCTTCGAACAACCATGCCATCACGTGAGTTATAACTACAGGTCCAGAGCTCTATGTGATATGACAGTTAAAGTGAGTTTCAAAATAGTAAAATATACATAATTTAGAGTTTTAT